>CAMAPE010000019.1:35750000-38310000 GCA_945859875.1 Cuscuta europaea
GGCGACGAGGCAGCGAGTGCCGCGGCAACGGGGCGGCAAATGCCACGGCGATAGGGGCGACGGTTGCCGTGGCGGCAGGCTAATGGCTAGGTTTTTTTAAAAAATGAATAGGAACTTAGGATTTTATAATATCAATCTTAGGGCATATTAGTCCATAAATTTTATTTATTTATTAATTAAGTAAATAAATAAATAATATGAATTTAAATATTATTTTGGGAAAAAAATAATAAGCTCATAGATTGTGAAAGTGGACGAGTTTTAGTCATATCTAGGACAATTTTCTCATTTAATTATTATTTGTGCTGCTATAGAAAATGGAGTAGAGCATGTATTTTTGTTAGATTGAATGGGGAAGGTAATGATTATTTTGTTTTCTTTTTCCTTTTTAAAAATCGGTTCATTATTTGTCTAATTGGTTCTACTGTGCAATGTTTTGAAAGAAGAAATGGTCAATTGAGTACATCAATTTGTACGAAGTGGAGTAAATAGTACGCTATATTGCATTTGACATTGATAAGAACATAAACTCAGATATTTAGTGTTAATTGAGTACACTTGCTAAATAAACATGTTAATATGGTTGAGTTGGATATCAGAATACTGAGTAAGAAGGTGTAATGGACCAAGGTTATGGTTGTAAGCTTGTAACACTTGAGATTAATTTGAAAGGATTAGTAGTAGTAGTATCATACCAACAAGGTGCATCTTCTTTTAAGAAAGCTTATCACCTAAAAACTCTAAGTTAAGCATGCTTGCACGAGAGTAGTCTTGAGATGAGTGATCCCATTGGTAGTTTCTCAGGGCGTGCGCGAGTGAGGACAAAGTGTGCGGTAAGGACGTGTGAGGACAGTACTAAAAGTCTGGAGTAACTACCCCAGATCCTACGGGGTGGGGTGTTGAAATGGCACCTACCTTCAAGAAATCGACCAAAAAGGAAAAATTGACCTTCGGAGGTCGACCTACGGAGGGGCGTCGACCTATTGAACAAGGGGAAGTCGATCAAGTGACTGAGGGTTGACGTTGACCTTCAGGAAATCGACCTATTGGCATTCTAGTAGCCAACATTCCATGTTAACGTGTTAATCTAATGGATTTACTCAATTTAACACTAAAAAACTAAGCCCGTGCGAAGGCAGAAGAATGATGTGCATAGTAGAAAGACATAGGCGATGAACCGAAGTGTTACACCCTAAAAATGTGAAATACGTAAATTACGTAAATTATGTGCAACCCAGCTCTATCAATATATTCAATCAATACATTTTTTAAAAATTAAATGCATAAATCTTTAATTTTTTATTGCACATCATTTATGTGACAATTTTATTTTACCCACAATTATGATTTAAAAAGTCAAACATTCCGATGTAATTGAATAAAAATGTGAATCAGTTCTTTTATAAGTATTAAAAATGCACACTTGAGTTCAATTTGAAACAAATTTAAAACTTTAAATCCTTACTCTTATTATTATACATCAAATATTTATCAAATTCTTTTTTTGCAAATAATTATTATTTAAAAAGTCAAACATTCCGGTGTAAGAATTCCTTTTTGCACATTTGGAGTTTATTTTTTTTTGTTAATCCAAATCTATTTTTGGAAAAAGTATCTCAGATATGTAAAAAAAAGTATTTTAAAATTGTAATTTTAGCACTTGGATTTATTCAAGAAAAATTTGGACCTAAAAATCTCTAGCTGATAAAATGTTACACACACACGTGGGAGGGATCATGTACAAAATTTGCTTATCGTGCAAACGTTTGTACGATGTATATTAACATTATTTGCATTTCGTATTAAATTTCAAAGAGTTGCATATTATTCAAGCCATAAAATAGCAGTTGCATATTAACATTCAAAGAGTTGCATCCTAAAAAAGTTGGCTTTTATTACAAAAATGTCACCTTACCTTTATAGCCTCTAGATCAACTCATCGGATGGTCAAGATGAGTTTGTAGGTTAGTAAATTAAGCATAATTTGTCCTTGATCTCTAATTATATATTTGTTGAGGGTAAGTCCCGTAGATCCGAAAGCCCAACACGAACTTTGGATATATCAGGAATGGCCCAGAATCAAAGCGTATAAGAAAATATAAGATCTGAACTAACTAAAACTCGAAAGCCCACTTGTATTAATTAATCAATCTGATTACAAGGAATTTCCCGATCGGTAAGTCGGAAACTATGCTTTAATACAAGAAATAAGAGCAAATGATGATATTCTAGAGCTTGAGTATTGAAATGCTAACCCTTACATTGACTTGAAACCTTCTATTTATACTAATGAAGAGCATGGGTTGCCTCTTGCTGATTGGCCGTTGTTCCACCGACTTGGTCATCCATGCTTCCACTTGCTGATGTCATAGTCTGGCATTAATTGCACCTGGCCACTTGCTGGTTGGCCGTTGCTCGAACGGGATGTTGGGCTGCACTGAAGATGCTGTCAAATTGGCCCAAGTATGACATATAGCCTGAACCTCGTTCGGTATGTCTTCTTACTGGGCCAATCTTTATTTGGGCCGAACTCCGTTCGGTATGTCTCCTTACTGGATCTTTTCATCGTAGAGTGATGGGCCTGTTACTTGGGCCGGATGTCTTGGGCCTTCCCGATCTGGGTATTGGGCCTCTAGGTCAATATCCCAACACAAGTCCCCCACTTCCGATGTCTCGAACGAAGTGAGTGCATTAGGAAGTATACCAATGTCATAATACCCCGAATGGCGGTCGGGGTACAGAAGTAATCAGTTCCCCATGCTGCGATTTGACGGCTGCCGCTTCATTTCCCCATATTCATCATGATAACCGTCGTTTAGTCTTTTCATTAGATGCGTGTTTAGCTTAAATGCTCCTAGTGATGTGTCGCTCTCTGATTGGTTCTCGACACGGCGGTTTCAAGGCTATAAATTAGCCCTTAACTTCTCAATTCCGGGTTTCGACTCTGCAATTCCTTGGCCTTCGTTGTTTCCTCTGCAAATTTCCCCCTGCTTCCTTTGCTCATGTAATTTCCCAACTTTGGATTCCCTATCTTCATTTCTGGCTTCGATCGAGATGAGCCCCAAAGAGCATTCCTCTGATTCGGAGATGGCCTCTCATGGAGATGACCGTGACACCGCCATTGTAGATGCCATCCCAGTTCCGTTTACCGGTGTTTCTACTGAGACGGCGACGAATACCAGGGCTGAGGCGGAGGACCTCCCTAGCACTTCTTCTTCCTCCAGTGATGACTCTGATGACACCAAATCCGAGGACGAAATAGCCTCCATGGCGGCCGGACGTCCCAACGATGTTCCTCGCCATACTCTTGACCTAAAATTGATTAGGGAGAGGAGGCAAAAATCGACCTCTCACAATAGGGCCGAAATTCCGGCCCTTATCCCTGACCTGGTGGATTTCCGTTTGCAAGCCGGGCTTCACCCAATGCGTCATAGGCCCGGAATGACCATAGTCCACTTTGACTCAATTAGGGCCGACCTTAGATTTCCGCTACACCCCTTTTTCATTTCTTTTTTCAATTTCTACGAAGTTGTACCGGCTCAGATTATGCCGAACTCTTATCGAGCAATGGCGGGTTTCATTTGTCGTTGCAAAGATGTCGGCGCCCGACCAACCCTAGAACTCTTCCACCAATTCTTCAAAGTAGCCCCCCCAACAAACCAATGGCTATCTGGCCACTAGTGCCCGAACGGGACACATCCTGTTCAAAGGAAACCCAACTTCGATCAAAGGGCGGAAAGACCGATTTTTCTTCGTATCTATCCCGGACGGTCTAATTCCCCGCAAATGGAATGCCTTTCCCCGCAAAACCCCTGATCCTGTCCTCACTGAAGAAATCTACAAGGACGTGCTTGCTGTGGAGAAGGATAAATGCATGGACATCATGAATTATCTGACCCCCGAACGACTTGTAACAGCCGGGATAGGTACTGCCCGTTCTCTTGGGTTTACTTGTTTTGATAAACCAAGTGCCTTGGTCCGGGCGGTCCTTCCCGTGCGAGAAACGTTCTTTTGTTCTTTTTTCTAGTTTCTCACACGCTAGGGCCGCTCGATACTAACATTGTTCTTTGTCCTTTTTCAGCACCAAACCCAGATCTTCCTATGGATGATAGCAGAGTCATCGCAGCTGGTGGGGCCGGCAAGCGGAAAAAATCCCGGAAGAACCCCCAACCTACTCCCACCATTATTCCCGCTCAGGATGCTGCCCCTTCTGAACCGCTTCCAGAGCCTCAGCCAATACAGCAGGTCCACCAAGACCAATTAGAGGCCATGCTGATCGACGAGCGGTTCGGATCTGATCAACTGCACCAATTTTCCCAGCATTTCGACTCCGTTCGGGGGGAACCTTCGAATGCTGGTGAGACTCACACCGACCATATTACGAGTCAGGTCGATCGGATCTCCCTATCTGACCCTGTCCATGAGGTGTTAGAGAGGGTCGGCTCTACAGCGAGTCAGATCTGGTCGACCTCCTCTTGGTTCAACAACTTTTCCCTTCCTCAGTTGCCGGTCGAGCAATCTGAAGAATGTTTGGCTCTGACTGCTCTGAAGGTACGTTGTCTTTTGCGCTTTGTCTTTATTTTATTCTCCGTAATCAGTGCTAACTCTCGAACGGTATTCTGTAGATGGGCTTGTACACCCTTCAGATGCGGGAGGCCCGCCTGGCCAAGGAGCGGGAACTGATTGTTGCCCAGTCTTCTGCTGAGCAACATGCTGCTGCTGCCATCGCCTCTCTGGAGGCCGAACGGAAAGCCTTTGCGGAGGAAAAGCAGAGGCTGGATGCTGAACTCGGTACCCTTCGGGTCCAACTCGCAGCTTCCCAGGCGAAGGTCCTTGCCGCTGAGGCCGCACAGGTCAAATTCGAAGAAATGTCATCCAGCATCCCGGACGGTCCCTATGAAGTGAACGTGGATCTGTCCGCCGTCCGGGACATGTTTAAATCCTCTGATGAATTCTCCATCATCAAGGATGAACATGCAAGGGCCCAAATCCCGTTCGCCTTTGGGGCGTACTTGAAGGGTTTCCCCAAAGGCGTCGGTCGGCTATCGGCAGGGGTGGCCCTCTTGGATAAGGACCCGGAGGCCAAAAAATGGAACGACTCCATTGTCTCCGATCTTTATGGCAAAATTGGCCAGGTCTTGCTGCGTCCCTTCGTCACTCAGCTTCAAAATCAACTGGGGAGGCCGGTTCAGGCTTCTGATCTCCCCACAGATGACATTATCCAGGCGCAGTTCGAGAAATTTCTGCGAGCCCAGCAACGGGAAGCTGATCGAGCTGCGGGAAAAGAGCCTGAACCCCCGTCTGATGATGATGAGGATGAGGACGAAGAGGGAGATGACATGGCCCCCAGTCAATAATTTATATGTACTTTTTCATTACTTGTTGTAATTTTCTTTTTCTCTAAATAGCTTGTACTTCCCGGTCAGTAGAACCGATGAATATATATCCCTCTTTTGCCTGAAACTTTCTGTACTGTCTTTTCTGTCTTTAATGCACGATTTACTCGTCATTCGGGATTCGACCTGTTTTGTAGGACTTAGCAATTTCCTAACTTATTTCTTGCTCAAATATTCTTAATGTCGTTGATCGCCGTTCGGGCATTTGAAAGTTCTGATAATTTATTTAAGGAAAAACCCCCTTCCCCCTGGTACTCAGCCGTTCGGGCTTCATACCAAATTTTAGGACTTGGCACATTCTTGCTTCAGATAATCTCTTCAACTTGATAGCCGGTCGGGCTTTAGTTCAATCCTTAGGATATCTTTTATGACGTTGAAGCCGGTCGGGCTTCAGATCAACTTTTAGGACTTAGCAGTTTTCTTGGTTTTCTTTGCACCTGGGCTCCTTCATAACAGTGATAGCCGGTCGGGCTTCAAACCAATTTTTAGGACTTAGCCGTTTTCTTCCATATTACCTTTTTACAATACTGTTGGCCGGTCGGGCTTCAGGTTGACATTTAGGACTTAGCATTTTTCTAAACAGCAAGCCCCTGTGATCTTTGCTAATCCTCTGTAAGCCCGTCCAGGGTACGTGCACAAAAAATGAATCATAAATGCCCCAAATTAATCGTAACCACCCAATGTCACGTGTTGCTCATGGATTAGGGATTTGTGCGGCACTTTCCCTATTTATAGAGAGGTGCTTCCCCTAATTTCTCCTGTTGTTTTCTCATTTTTCTTTCGAGCTTTCTCTCTCTAGAATTCCCTTGCATACTCTCAAGCCTTCTCTCTCTAGAATTCCCAGAGTTCCTCCTGCGTTTTTATGTACTACTCCTCTAGCTCAGAATCTGAAGAGATGCCTTTGATCCGCAAAAGCAAAACATCCGCTGGTAACCAGGCCGAAGGCTCTTCGTCCCAAACACCTAAACCCGCCAATCCTCAGGCCAGCAAACATATCGAACAGCCACCGGAGGATGGATGCCTGTCTGGAGATGACCTCCAGGTTTACAACAAGGGGATGCCCGAGCGGCCACCCCGCATTGCCCTACACTTCAATCGCATACGCAAACACAAACAATGTCTCCCAGAAGATGTTGAACGGCAACTTAGCCAGTTGTTGCCCCCACCAAGAGAATACTATGCCAGATTCATTCGGCACCCTATGAGGCACAGACCGGGGCACGTGCTAGTGCACCTTGATGCTCTGACTGCTGGACTTCGGTTCCCTCTCCATTCATTCATAGTGGAGTTCTTACGCCGGGTTGCTGTACTGCCCGCTCAGTTCGTGCCCAGCACCTATCGTATTCTGACAGGTTTCATTATCCGGTGCCACGAGTTGAGGATCACCCCGAGCGTCGATCTGTTCCTTTATCATTACTGCTATCAGCCCTACTGGACGACCGAGTACCTGAAACTGGTAGCTCGTTCTGATCGTCAGCTGTTCACAGAGAACGTTACCCCGCAGACTGACTGGGAAGAGCGGTTTTTGTTCGTCCGGGTAGGCGATTCTCTGCCATTCCCGGATAGGTGGAACGCATACCCCGTTCGGGATTCTCTGCCCAGGGTGGATGCCGTTCTACGCTCCCAAGCTGAGTCTTTGCGGATGGGAGGGACCAGAAGTCTTCGCAGCTTTGTCACTACCCCGAGCATGTTATCTGCTGGAATCGGTAAACATAGTAGGGTTTTAACCTGATCATCCTTCGCTCTCACAATTCAACTTCTTATATTTTATTTCTCTTTCTTGTAGGTGTGATATCTCCCATACCCGTCCGGCGCTCTATCTCTTCTGCTAAAGGGAAGGAGAAGATGATAGCCGATCGTGATTCGGCGGAGCAAACCCGCAAAAAGCGCAAAGGAAATGATGGCGATCACCTGATCCCGATCGACCATGTGGTTGATTTGACCGGGCCGGAGGTCGAGCCCAAAAGATCGGTGCCTCCCAACAAACCAACTCTGGTTCTTACTGCCACACCGATCGATGATCGGATGTTTGTTGAATTTTCAAATATGGGGCCCAGATCAGAAGGGAGGTATCTGTTCGGGCTGATGTCATCTTCTATGTGGTGTCATACTGCGATCAAAGTTCCCCCGAGCTTCACCAACTTGACTCACTGGTCGGACCTTTTCGAAGCAGGTCACCAGGAAGCACTCAAGGTACATTTCATTCCGACCCATACCTTTCTATTTGTAACACCCCTAAATTTCCCGCCCAAAACATTGATATATTTTAAAAGAAATACTTTATTCATTCATCAAAGAGTTGAATAAATACAGCGGAAGTCTAAAAGGGAAATGAGTGTTACCGCCACATTCGGTCATCTCTTAACCGAATGCACAGGCAACTCAAAGTAAAACAATAAAAACTAATGTAATAATAAGTAAATGTATGTTTTATGACTAGATTTAACTAAGGCATCTTCTAATTCGCACTCAAGCTCGAGCAATCCGTCAATCCACATAGGTATCCAACTCATCACCTGATAAAATTTAAGGGAGAAGAGAGAGACAAGAAAAATAACAAAAATTAGCTTTAGAGCTAAGTAAGTACTACCCAACCCCGTAAAATAATCAGGTTTGGCTAAAACTAGATTTTTATATAATAATATATAAAAATACTCACACCATCAAAATTCTTTTCACTTTGATTTTTCTCAAACTACTTCTTTACAAAAATGCTCAACTTCTCTTTAAAACTTCATAATAACTCTTCTCTTTGATTTCCTCAAAAAAATCACTTCTTTGCTAAAATCTTAACCTTCTCTTGGAAAATCTCTTAGTACTTCTTCTCTTTAAACTTCTTAGGAAAATCACTTCTTCTCTAACTTCCTAGTAATTTAGAAGGGCGGTGCTTAACCTTTCGGTAGAGCCCGGTGAACCGTGGTTACGGACGGCCACCCCGAACAAGTGCCGGTACCACAACTGCTCTGTTGGAAACGAAACGACTACCTTAAGTGTGCACACCCCCTAAAAGAGATTCCAAGCCCTCCGAGTAGTAAGTCATCCCGAGTGGTCGGAACCCAACCACCCCAATGCTAAAATTCTTGAATGATTAGGGACTACTACTATAACTTCTTCTTAAAAGGGATCATAGATCCAAATCTTACTTAAAAGGGATCATAGATCCAAATCTTGCTTAAAGGGATCATAGATCCAAACTGTACTTCTTAGTAGTAGTAGCTCTAATCACCCTCCACATTTATCCGGATGTGGAAAAACCGACACCTCGGATTACTCCCGAGATGCTATCTTCTTATGAAAATGTAAATTTTATCTTTGCTTAACAATACTTCAAAAATACTTCTTAATTTTTCTAAAAAATCTCAAAGGTATTTAAAAATATTTAATACCCCAAAAGTACTTGATTTATATTTCTTAACTACCATATATATAATATCTCCTCAAAATCACATACACAAAATTTACAATTCACACTTAATCACATAATGCATAATAAGCATATAATACGAGGAAACAATTTTGGATTGGCAGAGAAACTTACCTTAAGTCCTGTTGCTCCTAGTTATCATCCTCTAATCCGGTCTCTAGATAATCACCTTTTTAATTAAATATGATAAATTAGTCACTTATTCTATTTGTAATTACTTTACCCGATTTTCCCCTTTTATTGTATTATTCGCATAAACTTTGGTTAATCACTTTTTATTAATCAAATTACCTTATTAATTCAGCCATTAATTACAATATTTGAATTCTAATATAAAATATCCGAATATTATTGACTACAACATCCACTTTTTATTCAATAATCACCATTAATTTTCTCTAATTATTATCTAATTACTTTATTTACATAACCGAAAATATTTATTTTCCTTATTTTATTCAAACATTATTTTTAGTCCAGAATATTATTTTTCAACCTCAGAGATTTATTATTTCACCATTAATACTAATATTTCCTTTTTTAATTACTTAACTAGTTTTATATGACCTAATTTAAATAAATAGACTAAAAATCGACTTTATAAATTAGTAATCGTCCATAAATATATTTTGGGTCTATATTCGACCTAGATTGTCCAGATATCTATTTTATAATTATTTCCCATAATTATTCCTTTAATTTCATATATATCTATTAATCGGTTTAATTACAATTAAAAATACTAAACCTTATTTTTATTAATTATAAATGGTCCATAAGGTCTTAGTTAGTCATATATTTATCCTAGTTTACTCCAATATTTATTTCATAATTATTTTCGTTATTTAGTTAATTATTTACTAAATGTGTATAAATTGACCCAATTACCATTAAATCAATTAAAAATAGCTAAAAATATTATTTTCCAATTCTGTTTGGTCCGAATATGTATATTTATACTAGGTATTTAATTTATATTTTTCCAGATTTTATTTATTTCATTTACTATTTTATTTTTAATTTTTATTGCAACTGGGCCGAACTGGCCCAAATTAAATTATTCTGGCCCAAACATTTTAGGCCCAAGAGGGACCCCAGCTCAGCTGGGTTGTCTTCCTCGTGACATCGCCGGAAAACGGGAAAAACAGGGGGGGGGGGGGGGGGGGGGGGAGAACTCACCTCGTTTGGACGAGCGAACGGCCGAAAACGGTGGTAGCAGGGCGGCGAAGGTCAGAGGTGGTACGGCGGCGGCGGCAGCTCCTCCCTTTTCTCCGTTTTCCGTCGAAATGTTTTTCCCCGGCGAAACTCCGGCGAGGCTTTTCTCCCTCGTTTCACGACCGTTTTCGACGATTCTTTTTCCGTTGGATTCGTATCACGAAGGGGAAGGTTTGGGAAGTATTTTCAAGGCTTGGTTCTGGCTAAAACGCTGGGTCGCAAAAATATATATATATATACGTATATTTGTATATTTCTTAGTTTTTTGGGATGAAGAAAACGTAGGCTCTGGCCTATTATTTATAGGGAAAGATGAGGGTTTTAGGCTGGGATGTTAGAGTTGGAGTTGAAGTTGGAGTTGAAGTTGGAGTTGAATTGGTTTGTTTTGCCGGCCAAGAAATATAATATTGGGAGTATTATTATGTATAAGTATTATAATAGGAGTATACTTATTATATATTTAATTATATACTAGGTTATACGTAGGTTTAGTATATATATATATATATATATATATATATATATATATATATATATATGTAGGTTATACTAGATTATATTACTATTACTACGTACGTGTATGTATATATATATATATATATATATATATATATATATATATATATATATATATATATATATTATGATTATTTTAATTATTTAGTTTATACTTTGTATATTATACAACCTAAAATAGTTATATAAAAATTAATTTTATGCTAAAACATAACTTCTATTATCGGGCCATTTTTATCTGATTAAAAAGTCGTAAACTTGGAAATTTTCTGTCTGGTTTACTTGTTTAATAAAGTGTTGTTCCTATTACTGAAATATTTTTATCTGACTAAAACGTCATAAATTTTGAAATTTTATCTGTTTAGAATTTTACACTGTTGAATTTTTGTCTGACTCAATTAATGATTAAAATGTTATTTTCGTAATATTTTATCTGACTAAAAATTATTATATATTTTTTTTTTAAATTTTTTGAAGTGTCACACTATTATTCATGTTTTACTTTATCTGACTTTCATTGTAACCTTGTTTTCAGGCTGGCGTGTATTATCACAAGGCCTTTCTTGCTGCTGAGAAGGAGATGAAAGCCCTGGCCAGCGATCGGGACGACAGCCAGGTCCTCCTTTCCGCCGCTCGGAAGTTAGCGACCGACCTCCAAGAGCAGGCCAAAGAGGGTGAGAAGGCAAAAGCTGCTCTGGCCGAGATGCAGGAGATGTCCCGTCGTCGCGACCGGGAGCTTAAAGAACTCCGGGCCAAGGTGCGGGCTGCTGAATCTGCTGGCATTAAATTTGATAAGGCTGTTGGAGATCATCTGCCCAAACCCTACACGGTTAATACTTCTCAGATTGCTCAGCAATCGGTAGTGGATTTTCAACGGGGCAAGGCGCTGAACGTCGCTCTGGAGAACACGGCCCGGCAATTCCTAGGTCCTCATCTTGGCCAATTTTTGCGTGAGAGCTCAGATCCTATCAAGGCAGGGATCGACCTCCTGGACAGCACGCCGGAAGGGAAATCTTTCTTGGATGTCCTGACCGAGAAAACCGTAAAGCAAAGTCAGGACCTGCTTCTGGACAGGAATCTTGAACCGATCTTAGAGCGTTTCCCCAAGCCGTTCGATCCTGATGAATTAGGCTTCGATGATCTGTTCGGGAATACGTACGATCGCGTCATGGAGAAAAGATCCAAAGCAGCGCCTGACAATGCAGTGCAGGCAGGGAGCTCTCAGCCTACATCCTCCCCGAACGGCGATCCTCCAGTAGTGTAGCCTTCTTTCCTTATCTGTTGTCTCTTTTCTTGTATATTCGTTCTTCTTGTACATTTCGGTTAGTAATGCCGAAGAATAAACTGGACTTTTTTCCTTTGTCTGTTGTATTTTTTATTGTTCCTTAGATTTTTTGTTCACAATCTTCTCTACGTGGCCGAACCTTACTCGGCTCATGTATCTTTATATCTGACACCTTTCCCGAACCCGTTTTGATCCCTTTTCCTGTTCGTGACGCACGGGTTCAAAACTCTTAGCCGAGGTGAATTCCTCCAAGCCGTTTTGATCGTGACCACAGGGTCAACCTCTCAGCTGGGATAGGGGCCCCCTCCAAACTGTTAACACGTTCGACATTCGGTCATCCGGAATGATTTCACGTGTTAACAAGCTGAGGTGAGACTCTCTTCACAATTGTTCTGACACCTTTCCCGAACCCGTTTTGATCCCTTTTCCTGTTCGTGACGCACGGGTTCAAAACTCTTAGCTGAGGTGAATTCCTCCAAGCCGTTTTGATCGTGACCACAGGGTCAAACTCTCGGCTGGGATAGGGGCTCCCTCCAAACTGCTAACCCGTTCGTCATTCGGTCATCCAGAATGATTTCATGCGTTAACAAGCTGAGGTGAGGCTCTCTCCCTTCCAAACCCATAATTCCGATGCATTCCGAACTGTTCTCTCTGGCTCGTATCATCCATATCAGGGGTCTGAGGTAACCCTCTTCGAACTGTAAGCAAGATCACCGAAGTTGGGTCATTTCTTACTTATAGCTAAAAGGGCGACTAGCTTCCAAGTCAAGTTTTATGACTGATGCGAGATTTTTCAAAACCATAGTTCCGATTCCCCGGGCGACAATCCGTACCTTATCCGAACGTCGCTCGGTTAAGCCATATCTTACAGTCTTGACACCATCTCCAAGCCGTTTTGATCCCTTTGCCCGTACGTAATTACAGGGTCGACTTTGGCTAAGTTGACGACTCAGCTCCCTCCAAGCTGTTAACCCGTTCGTCATTCGGTCATCCGGAATGATTCTATGTGTTACCAAGCTGAGGTGAGAATCATTGTCCTTCGAACTCCAGGCCATTTTGATCCCTTCATCAATGCGTAATTACAGGGTCAAAACTCTTGCTGAAATAATGGCTCCCTCCAAACTGCTAATATGTTCGTCATTCGGTTTTCCAGAATTGATTCTCATATTAACCGCTGAGGTGAGACTATCTGAGCGTCAAACTCCCAGCCGTTGGCTGAGAATGACTTTCCTTCCATGCTGTTGACTCGTTCGTCATTCGGTCATCCGGAATGATTGAGTTAACCACGGGCACCGATTTTCTGAGCCTCAATTCTTCAAGCCGTTTTTTATCCCTTTATTCTTACATAAATCTAGGGTCAAAAACTCTCTAAACTGAGAATTGATTTTCCTTCCATGCTGCTAACCCGTTCGTCATTCGGTCATCCGGAATGATTGAGTTAACCACGGGCACCGATTTTCCGAGCCTCAATTCTTCAAGCCGTTTTTGATCCCTTTATTCTTACATAAATCTAGGGTCAAAAACTCTCTAAACTGAGATTTGATTTTCCTTCCATGTTGTTAACCCGTTCGTCATTCGGTTATCCGGAATGATTGAGTTAACCATGGGCTGAGTTTGTGTGGAAGTTATGTCTCCCTCTCTGTGTTTTTTTTAGAGGTGGCAACAGCCGTTTTTACTGATAAAATTTCCTCAGATGCTCCATATTCCAAGTTCCTGCCGGTCGGCCTTCGGTATTTTGTAGGCCAAACGTTCCTGAAGCATACTTCTTACCTACTTGGTAGGGGCCTTCCCAATTTTGTGTCATTTTGCCCCCTTCGAGCGGTTTGCTTTTCTCTCTCTTTCTTAGCACCAGGTCCCCTACCTCGATTGAACGAACTTTAACCTGCTTATCAAAGTATCTTCTTGTGGCTCTGTGATACTCTTCCATTCGTGCCGCTGCCAGATCCCTTCTTTCTTCTATGAAATGCAATTCGGCCCGTAAGTTATCTTCATTCTGTTCTGGGCTGTAATGCATCGTTCGGTGTGTGGGAACTAGGATCTCCGTTGGTACTTTGGCTTGAAAACCATAGGCAAGGGCAAATGGAGTCTCTCCCGTGGCCGTTCGGGGTGTGGTCCTGTAAGTCCACAGAATGTAATTCAACTGATCAGGCCACGATGAGGAGTATTCTTCCAGTTTCTTCTTCATGCCATCCATGATAGTTCGGTTCATATTTTCTACCTGGCCATTTGCCTGAGGGTATGCGACGGACGCTCTGGAATGCTTGATCCTCCATTTGACCAGGTAGTTCTCAAAATTCCGGCTCACGAACTGCCTTCCATTGTCAGTTATAATCTGTTCAGGGATTCCGAACCGGCAAATGATATTTTTCCAGACAAACTTCTGCATTTAACATCTGTGATGCTGGCCAGTGGCTCGACCTCTACTCATTTGGTGAAGTAATCTATCCCCACAATGATGTACTTGTTGTTTCCAGGTGCAGTAGGTAGAGGACCTAACAGGTCTATTCCCCATCTTGCGAATGGAAGGGCCACCGTCATTGGAGTGTAGAAAGTGGCAGGCCGTCCGGGAACCGGTGCGTATAATTGACATACCTTACATTTCCTAGTATGCGCGAAGCAGTCCTGTTGGATAGTTGGCCAATAATACCCTTGCAAGATAATTTTTCTGGCCAGTGTCTTGGGCTCTTGGTGGCTGGAACAGATACCTTCATGGATTTCTTCCATTACAGCTGTCGCTAGATCGGGTGGGAGACATTTCAGATACGGCCCACCAAATGTCTTTTTGTACAGCTGCCCGTCCACCAATTCGAACATGGAAGCCCTCCTCTGGATGCATTTTATTTGATAGGCAGGATTTTTATCTTGTTGGAGGGTTCCGTCTTTCAGGTAGTTGGTCATATCTACGACCCAACTCGGGATGGCATAAGATATGGCCTCGATCTGGAGCACCATGATTGCTGGGGTTGCCAATGTTTCCTGATGGGCAAAACGTTGGATATGAGCCGGGATCTCCTGTGACCGATCGTCGAACGCTGCATTCTCTAATTTGGACAGGATATCTGCTTCAGTATTTTCGATTCTGGATATCTGGTCGAGCACCACCTGTTCAAATTTACGTATCTGCTCCTCGACCATTTCCTTGTAGGCCTTCATCCTTTCTTCTTTGGCCTCAGCAGTGCCGTTCACTTGATGTACCACCAATTGACTGTCCGATCGGACTTTTAACCGATCGGCGCCCAGGGCCCTTGCATACTTTAAACCAGCAATGAGAGCCTCATATTCAGCCTCATTGTTGGTCACCTTGAAATCAAAATGAATGGAATAATATGCTTTGAACCCCTCGGGCGATGTGATCACATCTCCAGCTCCACAACCCTTGGCACTAGACGCTCCATCCACATACATTTCCCACCAGTTATCCAGCCCGTTGTTCTCTGAATCTTTTTCTGAGGGTCGGGCGGTACATTCTGCAATGAAATCTGCCAGGGCCTGCCCTTTGATAGTAGGCCGGGGTTTGAAATCTACCTCGTATTGCCCGATCAGGAGGCTCCACTTCGTAATGCGCCCACTTGCCATAGGATTTCTCAAGATGGTGGCTAATGGCTGGGTAGTGTACACAGTTACCGGGTGGATCTGGAAATACGGGGCCAGACGTTTAATGGCAGCTATCAGGGCCAGTATATTCTTCTCTAGCAAGGTGTACCTGGTTTCCGGGCCGTTCAACGCCTTGCTCACAAAACAGATTGGCCGTTGAACGCCATCTTCTTCTTTCAACAGTACTGTGCTTACGGCCAAGTCAGCTACAGCAAGGTACATATACAGATGTTCCCCTGGTTCGGGTTTTGTCAAGACCAGGGGGGAAGACAGATATGTCTTGAAATCCTCAAAGGCTGTTTGGCATTCGACCGTCCACTCGAAAGGGTTGGCTTTCCTCATGATCTGGAAGAACGGGATGGCTCGATCGGCTAGTTTGGATAGGAATCTGCTCAGGGCTGCTAGCCGACCGGTCAACCTCTGCACTTCCTTGAGATTTCTCGGAGCCTCCATGTCCACAATTGCCTTTACTTTTTCTGGATTGGGCTCAATCCCCTTCTCGCTCATCATGTACCCCAAAAATTTGCCTCCTCTTACAGCAAACGCACATTTCTTGGGATTCAGCCTCATATTCGCCTTTTGCATTATCCCGAACACCTTTTCTATGTCCAGGACATGGTTTTCCTTCTTTTTGCTCCTGATCAGGATGTCATCAACGTAGGCTTCCATTGTGACACCCAGCACATCTTTGAACAGCATCCCGATCATCCTCTGGAAGGTTGCCATTGCGTTCTTTAATCCGAATGGCATGACAATGTAGCAAAACACGCCATCCGAAGTAACGAACGCCATTTTCTCTGCATCGGCCGGGTGCATGAATATCTGATGATAACCCCGGAAAGCATCCATGAAGCTCAGTAACTCACACCCGGCGGTTTCATCCACTAGTAGATCTATCCTCGGCACTGGGTAGGGATCCATGGGGCACACTTTATTCAGATCAGAGTAATCCACGCACATTCTCCAGGTAGATTGTTTTGGGGCTAGAACCACATTGGATAGCCATTCTACGTGGATTACCGGACGGATGTGCTTTATTCTTAGCAAGGTGGCCACTTCCTTCTTTGTGAATTCCCGCCGTTCGGTCGCTTGATACCGTTTCTTCTGTTGGACCGGTTTTGCATCAGACCGAACGGCAATCACGCCATCCCGGATATCAGCCTCCAGATCTACCCCGATAGCAACCTTACGGTTCGGGGGGAAGTCGAGGTTGATTTGTTCAAGAAGGGTGGCGGGCTCCGGGTGTGCCTCGAACTCCGTTCGGTGGGTTTCCACCTCAATTGTATTCACCCGCATCCCACGAGTGTTCATCTGTTTCAGGGCCTCCCGATAACATGTCCGGGCTGTTGTTGGGTCAGTTCTGGCCACCCCTACCCCAGTGTCTGTAGGGAATTTGATGCATGAGTGGCGGACAGAGGCTATTGCCTCCAGATCTTCCAATCCCGGACGGCCCAATATGGCATTGTGGGCGCACTTTATATCTACCACCACGAACGTCATTCGGAGTGACGCTCTGTGGGTTTCATCCCCAATTTCAACCATTAATTGGATGGTCCCTTCCGCATCGATGCAGTTACCGGTAAAACTCGCCAGTGGAGTCCGCAGGTGGGTCAGTTGGCTCCTTTGTAGACCCATTTTCTCGAATGATTGTAGATACAATACATTCACACTGCTCCCAATATCAACCAGTACTCGGCGGATCAAAGCATTGTCAATGCACATGCTTACCACCAGTTCATCCCTGTGGGGGCTTGGAGAATTGGGTAAATCAGCTGGCCCGAACGTGATCGGGTCTGTCCTTCCTTTCTTCTGGGGGGGAGCGGAGACGGATCCCACATAAAGACTTTGCTCGAACCGTTTCCGTTCTGCGTTCGAATCTCCGGTCTCCCCGCCCCCAAATATGACCTTGACCTCCATTTGAGGCTTCTTTCCAGGGCCTCCCGAGCCCTCTGGCTCATCCCTGTGAGGAACATACACATCATTTTGAGGTTGGGCGTCACGTTGAGCATCCCGGCGCCAGCTATTAGGTTTCCTGGCCGGTTTTAACGTGCCCATTGCATTCGGATCTTTGTTCACATATTTGCCCAGATGGCCCCTTCGGATCAGATCCTCAATTGCTGTTTGCAGGGCCCTGCGGGCATTGGTGGCATGACCCTTTCTGTTGTGATATTTACAGAAAGCATTGTCATCCGTTCCCATGAACTGTCCAGAATCAGTCGGGATGGGAATATTGTCCCTCTCGTGCTGATAGATGGTCGCTATTGATAGGACCAGGGGTGTAAATCTCCCTTGTTTGGGAGGTAAAGTGGCCGCTGGGCTAGGACCCAGCCGATCGGCCAGTCTGATCGGGGCAGCAGGCGTAATGACCTTATCCCTGATCATTATCTCCTCTTCTAGGGCGGCATGCTTGCGGGCCCTATCCAACACCTCGGCGTACGCCGTACCCGGATTCTTCTTCAATTCTTTGTATAACTCCCCCGTTCGGAGAGCATTCGTGAACAGGGTAATGGCGGTATCATCCGTCATGTTTCCCACGGTTAAAGTTTCATCCCTCCACCTTTTCAGGAACTGGTTGAGGGTCTCCTTGGCGTTTTGCTTCACGCTGGTCAAATAGCTGAAGTGCCGTTTGGGATTGGCACTGGAAGCAAATTGAGCCAAGAATAACGCTGATAACTCGGCAAAGCTATTGATTGACCCGGGCTGTAGTGTCCCGAACCATTCCTGGGCAGGCCCCCTGAGCGTGCTGAAAAACAAACGGCAAATGGTGGCCTCAGGTGCTCCTAGCAGCATAAGTCCCCCCTTGGTAACAACTCAGATGTACGTGGGGATCTCCCACCCCATCGTAAATTTGGCCGGCCGGGGGCTTGGCACCCCCTTGGATATCCGCGTACATGAGCTCCCTAGTAAACGGGGAAGTAATTCCCAGCTGAACTGGTGCGGGTTGTACAGGTACCCTGTTCATCTGGTCCCACATTTCATTCATTTGCCTCCTCATCTCGGCCATCTCTTCCTCCTGGGCCGTCGAAGGGGGCGGTGGTGGAACCCTCATATCCGTACAGTCCCGGTCCCAATGCCGCTGAGGGGCCCTAGTATTTTCCCGTTCGGCATACTGGAAATGATGACCGACGGGAGTTGGTCCTCTAGCTTGCGACCTGACCGGGGTTCGGTCACTGGGACTGGGATGCGCTGCTGGTGGGGCGCTACGTCGATTATCCCGATGGGTATGTGAGCGGGATGACGCTGTGGTCGTTTCCGCGCGTGGAGTTTCTCCTGTAAAGCTGGAACCTCCTTCCTCTTCGTTCGCCATGTGCTGCATGAATTGGGCCATGTCACGCATGGCCTGGGGATTTCTTCTCAGAGATTCGGGAATCACAAAATCCCCATTAAAACGAGGATACGATCCTCGACTGGATTGTCCCTGGGGGTTTTGACTCCCCGGGGTGTGACTCCTCCCGTGACGGTGTGAACTGTCGTTTGTATGATAGGAATTGATTCTGACCATTTTTTTTAAAAATAGAGGTTTTTTGGATGTTTAGAAAGTGAAACTTTTTGCAAGTTTCCCACAGACGGCGCCAATGTTGAGGGTAAGTCCCGTAGATCCGAAAGCCCAACACGAACTTTGGATATATCAGGAATGACCCAGAATCAAAGCGTATAAGAAAATATAAGATCTGAACTAACTAAAACTCGAAAGCTCACTTGTATTAATTAATCAATCTGATTACAAGGAATTTCCCGATCGGTAAGTCGAAAACTATGCTTTAATACAAGAAATAAGAGCAAATGATGCTATTCTAGAGCTTGAGTATTGAAATGCTAACCCTTACATTGACTTGAAACCTTCTATTTATACTAATGAAGAGCATGGGCTGCCTCTTGCTGATTGGCCGTTGTTCCACCGACTTGGTCATCCATGCTTCCACTTGCTGATGTCATAGTCTGGCATTAATTGCACCTGGCCACTTGCTGGTTGGCCGTTGCTCGAACGGGATGTTGGGCTGCACTGAAGATGCTGTCAAATTGGCCCAAGTATGACATATAGCCCGAACCTCGTTCGGTATGTCTTCTTACTGGGCCAATCTTTATTTGGGCCGAACTCCGTTCGGTATGTCTCCTTACTGGATCTTTTCATCATAGAGTGATGGGCCTGTTACTTGGGCCGGATGTCTTGGGCCTTCCCGATCTGGGTATTGGGCCTCTAGGTCAATATCCCAACAATATTTATGTGAACTTTATTTATACAATATTAATGACATACTACGTAAGAAAGAAAATAAAAAATCATGATTTTTGATATATTATTTAGAAGAACTGGAATATAAATCAAAAAGTTATAATAGTTTAAAGAAAATTGGGAATTTAATTTCAAGTGGGCCATATAGCTACTCAATATAAACACATAGTACTCTTTGCTGCCGTTTTGCGCAAGAGTGGTGTCAAGTAATCCTATCGGCCGTCTCCCATCTTTGAAGGGATTGAGATTTTTCGCCCCCTATCAATATGGGACTCAAACTGCATTTTGTATTGAATTTAAGTGTTCTAATGTTTGGGATTACAGTTACGTTGAAGGAGATAACGTTAGCGGATGAATGAGTCGTTGTGGGTCGAAGTTTGTATCGGTGCTGGATCGTGCAGTCTTGGTCGGCCGCTCTGATGGTGATGGAGTTAGTATTTATCCATGTTGCAAGAGCTCGTCATCCTCCGGAATCACCTCCGTATCAGAAAGGGTTTTGTAGAAAGTCTTTATCTCAATATTATTCTCTTTAATAACATTTGTTTTTATTTTAGTCCGAGTGTGTTTGATTTGGATGTTTGAATTTTTAGAGTTCTTTTGATAGGTAACATTGAAGTTCCTATCATTTTAGCCTTAAATTTGTATGCTTCAGGTTTGGCGAGTCAAGTGGACCCCAAAATCTATGCCTATTGTGCCTACCAACGTGCTAGTAAATTCTCGTCTCTATTGGCTGAATGAGGGCACCGGCTTTCCACCCATTGGGTTCCCCCCACCCACTATACTACCTCTCTGAACAAAAAAATGTTTAGGCTGCAGCATACTTGGAGCGAAAACCTCAAGGCGCGACCTAGGCATTTGAAAAAATATACGGAGTAAATCTTTTTGATAAATTGCTTTTGCAAAGAAAAAGTTACATAAATTTTAAAAAACTCAACTTTGTTAAATACTTCCTCCGTTCTTAAATAAATGCAACGGTCAACATTTAACACTTGCCGAGACACAACTTTGACCATTAATATAAATGATTTTGTATTAGTAAAAAAAATTAAAAAATTAGATTATGAAAATTTACAATGAGACAAGTTTAACAATATTTTTTTCATAAAATAATATTATTACATTAATAAATAAAACGTAGTCAAAGTAGAACATGTGAATAGTGTAAAAGTCAAAATGTTGCATTTATTTAAGAACGGAGGTAGTATGTATTCATTTAATATATACTCCCTCCGTCCCGGTGATTTCTTCCAACTTTCCTTTTTGGGTCGTCCCAATTAATTCTTCCAATTTTCACTTTTGGGAAAAATGTGTGGTTCACATTCATTCACATTTTTACACAACTACAACCATACATTTCCACTTTATTCCCACTTTCTAAATTTGCGAGCCAAGTTTGATTCGGAAGAACTTTTTGGGACGGAGGTAGTATTTTTTATTTGCACTTTTTTATCTCTTTTGGTCATTAACATTTTTTCCTGTATACTCTGTATAACAGTATAACATATTACCTCTACTTCAAATTGATTTGTAAAATTGACCTTTTAATCTAACAATTTTATTTTATTAACTTAATTAAGACGTCAATTTTTAGTTATATTATAATTTTTAGTTTGCTACTTTGAAGAGATTTTAATATAGTTTTTTAATATGTAAATTTTAAATACTAAAAATTGAATTCATTATCAATATGCAGGATTTAACTTTAATATTAATTGACCAAAAAAATTTAACTTTACAAACCAATTTTAAACGAAGGGGGTAGTGATGATCAATAAAATCTCGAATGTCTTTCCACGCCTAGACTTCACTTAATTATAATGGTTAAAGGGTCAAATAGGCTCATGTACCGGTCGTGTAAACTCAGTTCAGTTATTGAACTACAAAATGTTCAATTCGCATCCTAGACCGACAAAAAATGGTATAAATTTCATTTTTTACGGGTAAACAACCGGTCATTTTTTTAATTTTTTTATTGTTTTATGTTTTTTAATTTGACACTTTTTAATAGTTTAAGGGTGCATATTGGACCTTTTTTACCGGTTCAGGGTGCGAATTGGACCTTTTTTAGTTCAGGTACTGAATTAAGCTTACAACACTGGTACAACTGTACAAGAGCCTATTTGACCCTTTAGCCATTTCTAATTAACCCGTACGAGCTTAAGGCTTGACCTTGATGTCTCAACATGCTTCATGCCTTTAAGGACGCTCCACTGAATTTCAAAAAGTAATACTTTCTCAATTTATTTTTAGTTGCAACAATCAACATTTCACATTTTGCCAACACGCATCTTTGATCATAAATATATCTTATTTTCTATTGGTAAAAAAATAATCAGATTTTGAAAATTTGTAATGAGATGAATTGAACAATATTTTTAAAAAAAATAATTTTCATAAAATGATAGTGTAAAATGTAGTTAAAGTAGATCATGTGAATAGTGTAAAATTGAACATGTTTCAATTAAGAAACGGAGGATAGTACAATTAAAACATCAAGCTCCTTCACTGATAATACAACAATTTTTTTTCAGATAACGAATGTTTTTACTTAGACTAAAATTTGTTGGTCTGATTTGTTTAAGTCTGGTCTGATATGAACTGGTCCAGTAAATATATGGTCTTTGTGTATTTTATAACTATGAAATTCTTACCTGATTTCATCTGATCTATTTAGATCTAATTTGGTTTGATCTATTCTGTTTAACTCTAGTTTTGCCTGGTATGGAATGAAAACAACTTAATTAAAAACATCCTACCTGACTTCAAGTGTTCAAACAATCTCTACAATTATATAAGCATGAATAATGTTAGGGGTATAACGGTCTTAGATAACAATCTCTACAATTATATAAGCATGACTAATTCTACACGTAGAGGTAGGTTTGGCAGCATTCTACCTTCCTCTTCTGTTTCTTTGCCTTATCTCATACTTCTTCGAATCATGAAGTCTCTCAAAAAGATGATAACTTATCCACGGAAATCTACCTGGAGTTATCTGACTAGGTATACTCCAAATAGTCTCAATCCAATTTTGAGGTAAATTATTCTTCTAAGTCACACTACATATAATATTTTGAGCTGAGTTCCAATCTTATAGGATTATATCACTTAGAAAGCTGTTACAATTCTTGTAAGGAAGGTGTTTGTTGAAATTCCTCAATCAATTATATCTTAGCTACAATTATTTTTGAGCAATCCTTAATATTGGATACTGACATTAGGTAAAAATTGTTCTCATCATCACCTTCTCTTGGTGAATTGTTATTAGGTAAAATAATCATGGATGAAGTTAACAAGCAAAACCAAATGGAGCAATCCTTGATATGTTGTTTTCATTGAAAAAGTTTTAATGTGTAGATCACTACAACTTTGTGTCCAAGTTCATTTCCAAATTCTTATAGATGGTTTTGATTTACATTTCCTATATGCCATATCTTAATAAATAACAATCCTTACAGCGGCAGATATTGCCTTTTAATATCTGATTTTTATGCCATTGTGATTTTGAATCAGATTTAGTGTTTGCTATATACTTAAACTGTTAAACATAGCATGATTGGAAGAATGTGTATATTAAGGTGAGTTCCTGGTAGATTAGCATTTTGGCATTCTAATTTTTCCATATAATACCAGAGTGTGCATATCCACACTTTAAGGCCTCTTCAGTTAATACAGAGCAAAGAGGTATAGGAGAGAGGAAGGCATTTATATATGAAGGCATTTCTTTGGAGGGATGCTCTTTTCGGGTGCATCATGCCATGCGAGTAAGATATTGTGAGTTTTCAAAGTTACTTTTCACAAAATATTGCTATTAGTTTATCACTTAATTTCTCACTTCATATATGGGTTTTGTATTCTATTTGACAGGTAATCTTCTACATAGCTAGGTAAGCTATGAAGGAATTTCTTTTCTTCTGGATCTAATACCCTTCTTTTCAGATTATTTACTATAACTATTTGGCCTTTCAATACTTTAAAATCTAACTTTAAAAAGTAATTAATGAATCAAAATTACTACATGTATATATAAGACTATAGGAGTACTAATGTTTATACTCCTAACGAGTGTAGGTCCTAGCAGATTGGAGTTGTATAAATACAACTCTGTTTGTTTCGTTATTGCTTTTTATGTAATTTTCTAAGAACTACTTTTCTGTGTTAACTGGACAATTTCTGTTTTTCCTTCCCGTGTTGGAGAAAATTAGTGTATACGAGACAATAGAGAATGCACTTGGCATCACACAATATTGATCACATTTCCAGATGTTTTAAATTGTAAACTAAGTTCATATGGAATACATATATTGATCTCCTTTTTCAGGATGATGGGCTCCAATCTCTTAGACAAAATATATCACCTTACTTAGTGTCCTTGTTATATGCACTCTCTGATAATCTGTTCATGGGATTTACATTCTCCGGACAATTTTATCTGTTCATTAGCAATGGTTATTGCAGATGCTTCTTACATGCTTGTGTATTCTGGTTGTTGACTTCGAAGTATTTTCTACAAGATTTGCAAAAACAGAAACTCCGGACAATTTTATCTGTTTATTAAAATTATGCTTTTTCCATCATCCAGTTCATTATCTAGTTCTCATTTTTGCAACAAGCATGGTAAGAACTACTATTTGTGATTTTTAGAACTGTAGAAGTATACTTTTGTTATAAAGTGACTAACAAGCACAAAGCAGAAGCGGGAAAGACTCAACTCAGTAAAGCGACGAAGCCACGATGTCACAAACACAGGCACCCAGCTGCGCCGCCACGTGCTTTCCTGTCCCCTATGTCTGCGGTCGATCGTCGGTGTCCCTCTGGAGTCCGACACTCCAGCTTGTAGCTCGTTGTGGCTCTGCCCCTCTAGTCTATTCGAATCCGACTAGCTGCCTCTAGCCGAGTCTAGTTGTCCAGCCATCCACACATACTCTTATACTCTTTTAATATATTATTTTGTGCATTAGTTTTATTTAATAGTTATGTAATTCTATTTGATTGTTAATTTAATTTATGCTCAAACTCGGCTTGAATAAAATAGATACATGAACTCTATTTTTTTAGTGTTCAAATATATTTAAAAAATTGCAATGAAAATGTTTAAATTTTAAGATAAATAAAATTTATTCCTATAATTTACGAGTTATTGATAGACTCGAGTCTGGATCAAACCGAATACCACTATGCTCGAACTCAGCTTGAACAACTATTCGAACTCAAAATCTAGCTCGTGTTCGAGTTAAAAATTTTTTCTTAAGCTCAGATCGCTAAATTAATTTCGAAATCACGCTCGAATTCGCGTAGTTCGAAAAAAACTCAATTCGATTACGGCCCTAAGTAGCCTAAGCTAAACTTTTTGTTTGCAATAACAATTTTTTTCCTGCTAAGCCCACCCCACTCTTCATTCCTGGATCCGCCCCTTCTTTTGTCCATTCTGGTTCCGGAAGGATATACTCTTTCCTGTATAACTGATAAGTTGCTTTACACTTTTATAGTTTACTATTGTTGCTGAATGTAAGGTTGGTATCGTTTTTTAGCTTCTCCTTTAGAGTAGTATTCAAGGATGCGAGGTTTGGTAAGGTTGAATTGCTTCAAGAATCTTTCTTTATTCCGTTTCTTCCTCACATATTTTTAAGGTTCCATTTATTTAGAAGAAGAGGTTCTGTGTGGAGATTACTCTCGATATAAAATTATTCATTCCCTATGGATATAAAATTATTCCATGATATTGTGGGTGTGACTATGATATCTTCTTCTGTTGTAATTTGTTCTCAATTTCCATACTTCATTACTAATTTTTTAATAATTTGGTTACCCTAAATGTTAATTATTTGCTTTTGTTCTGAATCAAGTATGTTTTTTTTGTTTGAAACGAGGTTTAGTCCAACAAAAGCTAGCCAAATATAAATGCGGCCAATTTTGTTTTCTTGTTAGATCTTGAAGTTTCAATTTAGGTTTTGCTTTACATATAATATGACTTTATTTTGTATGGATGGTTGTACTTTGGGAAATGTTTGTATTGTTCCTTCTTACTTGAAAATTTAATTCACTTTTGTTCTTTTTGGTTGTATTCAACTGTTGTTTTCATATTACTCATATTAAACCTTAACTAAGATATTGTTTTCCCTACATTGGCCTTGGGCATTACCTCGAACGCGCAACACGCGTTATTAAACTAGTGTCAAAATAAATACTAATTCCTTTCTGGGCGGTCGCAACGAGTCTTAGCCCCAAGGTCGCAGACTACGCCTAGAGCTAGAGAGTAGGGACGCTCAGACCGTCACACACATCCGCTACAGAGAGTGTAATTTTGTTCACTACATCTACCTTTTAGCTCATTTGTTGCTATTTGTCATTCCATTTTCTTTTTTGTTTAAATACCAGTAACTTTTTTATTTGTTGCCCAAAGTTTATAAAAAGTATATCAAATTTATTGTTTTTTTAAAATCTTTCCAGTGGTATCAATATTGTATATAAAAAAATTAAAAAAAGATTTTTTTTCTAAATATTCATGGATTCCTTTTAATTTTTTTTATATTCATACCGTCTCTATCTTCATCGCAGACTATTCAATCAGGCAATGCTGATAGTCGAAAGATTGCGGCTCCCAAGGATGTACTGCCATCACCTATAGAGCATTTCATTCCAACTTCTGAGGCGCCAAATATCCCTGATGTTGGTGATATCTTTCAACCGCCTGCAGCTCAAGATGCATTCACTTCTTGTGGAGAACCTGCTGTTCCAACTTGTGAGGGAGTTTCTCAGATTGATAATATAGATCTTGGAACACAGGAGATTGAGGCATATCCTTGCTTGGATTCTCGAGCAATCTACTGTATCCGGTCGGCACATAGGAAAATTCCAACCAAATCCCAAGGTACAAGTGTTCACGGAGAACGTTGAGACTGCCATTCCTCATTCCAATGCAAAAGATTCTCAGTATATTGACTTGTTGGATAAAGCTAGAACTCCTACATTTGATACAGATGATGTTAACAATGTCCCGTCTTCAGTATTTGATCACACTATTCCCACAGAACCTACAGCTGAAGTTTCAGAGAGTGAAGAAATGCCAAATGCTGATGAGGACTTTTTAGTAGCCCCATACTAAATGAGAATGAACACATTGATGAGGAGTTCCAGGCAGAAAATGAATACTGAAAGAAAAGAGCACGGAAAACGTCAATGAAACAGACTGATGATGGTGAAGAAAATCATGGTAAAAAAGCCAACGACAAAACTGGAAAGGCCACTAAAGAAAAGGCCAAGAAGTTTTCTCACTCAACTCGTCAGCAATTGGAAACTCCAGAGGAGGATATTAATTTCCAAAGAGTGCCGCCTATCAAGGATCTAATATTTCTTGCAGAGCACAAGGAGAGTGGCGAAAAATGCAGCGGCAACATCATCCCAGAGCCCTCAAGTGCTGGTAATACTGCTTTTGAAATGAACGATGAAGAGGAGGCATTTACGTTTCATGGAGATAATGATGCAGAAGCTTTTGGGGAACAAGAAAGGGCTGCGGCGGCGGATAGTACCCTCTACTATAATTATCATACATACATGGAAAAAGCAACCAGAGCCCGATGGTCTAAAGCGGACACGGAACTGTTCTATGAGGCCATAAGGCAGTTTGGTTCTGATTTCTCAATGATACAACAACTCTTTCCTGGGTAGACATGCACCCAAGTAAGGCTGAAGTATAAGAAAGAAGAGCATCGGTATCCATCAAGAGTTCTCGATGCTCTAACTACTCGTGCCAATGATCATTCCCGCTTTGAGCAAGTAATTGAGCGCTTGAAAGAAATTGCAGCTGAGGGAAACCAAATTGATGATGACTTAGATGCAGCTGTTGATTTGACTGATGAAGAGGAGGGGCAGAAAGAAGAAATGGAGGTGGTTAACATTATAGTGGAAAATGAAGTCCAAGATACAGATCAAGATGTTGTTACTCAAGTTCAAACTGATGTGGCTGAAGAGGTGCAGGAAGAAGAAGTAGAAGAAGACATATGGAGCCAGTATAGGAGTGAGGATTGATCCACATATACATACCATTAACCCAAGGCTAAAGCTTGAGTGGTGTTTTAAGTGCCGCAGAGATTTCAAACCGAAGAGTTCAATTTTTGGTAGTTCATATGAACTAGTGGCTGCCGTTTTTTTGTTTGCATTTTTCTGTGTCAAAAGTTGCAATGGGTATTTTGTGCTTACTATTGATATACCTAAATTGCTCTTTAGCTCTGGCGCCAACTTACAATACTATGATGTTCAAATTCCATTACATCAGTGTTTATTCAATCATGATTCAAATGTTAAAAAAATACTAATTCCTTTCTTAAAAAAATATTTTATTGTTTACGTTAGATAATTATCTAGTTCAATCGATTCTAAGGCCCTCAGGAATGGGGTGTATGTGATTTGTTCTTCTAGGAGATGATCCACTAACATAAATCCCTAAGGTAATCGCAGTTTGATAATAAACCTCACAAAAACACCAACATGAGCAAACAAAAGAAATTGTTTATTTCATTCAAAGCACAAACAAAAGAAGCAACGAAGTGATTATCTAACAAGGCTTCGTGCTCCCATTAGGCACACCAAAGAACAAAATCAAACAAGCTAGCATACTTAGTCTTCCATTTCATCATCCTCATCGATTTCTTCAATCTTCATCTTTTTTACAGTGTGAGCAGCTTCACTCATACTGTTGTTGTTAGGGACTTGGATCAATATCTCACTTTTCTGCCCAGTTGTAGCATTCACTACACCTCCGTTCTTCTCCACCCGGTAACTCAGGGCTTTCCCTACCGCATCAATGAACACAGTTGAATTCTCATCAATCTCCTCCCTCACCAGCATCTTGGACAATTCAGTCACTACCTTCTTCTCCAACCACCTCCTTATTGGTCTTGCTCCATACACCGGGTCATAGCTTTCTGCCAACACAACATCCAGAGCAGCCTCACTGACCCCCAACGCGATACCCCTCTCAGCCAGGCGCACCGCTACATCTTTCAGCTGAAGCCGGCACACTTTCCTCAGCTGCTCATGGGACAAAGGATCAAACACCACAATCTCATCCAGCCGATTCAGCAGCTCTGGCTTGAAGTGTTTCCTCACAGCCTGCATCACCAATTCACGGGCACTGTCCATCCCACACTTCCCCAGGAGACCACTCAGGAGATACTCTGCTCCGATGTTTGAGGTCATGATGATGACGGTGTTGGTGAAATCAACTGTACGGCCTTGTCCATCTGTTAGTCTTCCATCATTAAGAACTTGGAGCAGAGTATTGAAGACACTTGTATGGGCCTTTTCTACCTCGTCAAATAGAATCACACTGTAAGGTCGCCTCCTCACTGCTTCGGTTAGCTGCCCACCTTCTTCATGCCCAACATAGCCTGGTGGAGCTCCAATGAGTCTGGCCACTGAGTGTTGTTCCATGTACTCAGACATGTCAATCCTAACCATCAATTTGTCATCATCAAACAGTTGCTCTGCTAGAGCTTTGGCAAGCTCAGTCTTGCCAACACCGGTTGGACCCAAGAAGAGGAAAGAACCAGTGGGCTGTTGTGGACGACCCAGTCCGGCTCGGGACCGCAGTACTGCCTCTGCAACTGCACATACAGCTATATCCTGTCCGACCACTCTCTGGTGCAACCTGTCAGCAAGCCCAATCAGCCTCTCTTTCTGGTCTTGGCCCAACCTTGTGACAGGTATCCCTGTCCACCTGCTCACAACCTCTGCAATCTGCTCTGGTCCAACAGTCTCGGTCAGCATTGCACCCTCCTCCTCTCCTGTACCGCTACTGCTCTCAAGCCTGGAAATTGCGGCTTCCACCTCCTCAATCGCGCCATATCTCAAATCTGCTGCCCTGGCAAGATCATATCTCCTCTCAGCTTCTTGTAAAGCATACATAAGTTCATCTCGCTTCTGTTTCAGCCTCCTGAGCTCATCAATTCTCTCCTTCTCCTTGTTGTATTTCATCAACAAAGGCTGAAGCCTGTCCCTCAAGTCATCAAGCTCCTTCCTCACATCCGTTAGCCGAGCTTTACTTGCTTTATCTTTCTCCTTTTCGAGGGCGTGAAGCTCCACTTCCAGCTGAATCCTCTTCCTCTCGAGATTGTCTATTTCCTCAGGTTGGCTGTCAAGCTGAACCCTCACATTAGCACAAGCCTCGTCAACCAAGTCAATTGCTTTATCTGGCAAATGACGCCCTGTGATGTACCTAGCAGAGAGCTGGGCCGCAATGACAAGTGCCCTGTCTTGGATTTTGACACCATGATGTCCCTCATACTTCTCCTTCAACCCTCTCAGGATGCTGATCGTGTCTGGAACACTAGGCTCAGCAACATAAACCTGCTGGAAACGCCTCTCAAATGCAGCATCCTTTTCCACATACTTCCTGTACTCCTCAAGAGTTGTTGCACCAATGCACCTTAGTTGGCCCCTAGCGAGCATCGGCTTAAAGAGGTTGGCAGCATCCATAGATCCCTCCGTCCTACCGGCGCCCAACACCAGATGAATCTCATCAATGAAGAGAATGACTTTCCCTTCGGCTTCTTCTACTTCCTTCAACACAGCTTTCAACCTTTCCTCAAATTCTCCTCTGTACTTTGCTCCTGCAACCAGTGCTCCCATGTCTAGAGCAATAAGCCTCACATCAGCAAGATTGCTTGGAACGTCACCTCTAACAATTCTTTGTGCCAATCCCTCAACAACGGCTGTTTTTCCAACACCAGGCTCTCCAATGAGGACCGGGTTGTTCTTTGTCCTCCTTGAAAGGATCCTAACAACTCTTCGGATTTCTTCATCTCTGCCAATGACGGGGTCGAGTTTTCCAGCCTGCTCCACCAGATCACGACCGTACGTTTTGAGCGCCTGGAAAGTGGTGTCTCCCGAGGCACTTTCCACCTTCTTGCCTTCCTTACCCCTAAGCTTCTCAACCTCTGATTTCACCCTGGAAGAGCTGATCCCAGCTTCCTTCAAAAGGTCTCCGATCTGGGAATCCTCCAACAGTCCCAAAATTAACTGATCAACCGCCAAATGCGAGTCTTGGCGTGACTTTTGAAGTGCCTGAGCTCTCCGAATCACCTTAATCAGCGAAGTGCCTGCCGGGATTTCATCTGGAGGTGGGGTCTGCGTGGGCAGTTTCTTCATTGCCTGATTGAAGACCCTCTCAACGGAATTGGCAGTCTCTTGGCTGCCACTAGCATTTACAATGGCTTGTCTGAAAATACCATCGCGGTGAGACAGCATGGCCACTGCAATATGCAGAGGCGTAAATTGTGCGTGCCCTGCATTCATGGCCAGCGCATGTGCCTCTGCTATGGCCTCATTGCTCTTGTTGGTAAACTTATCAGGGTTCATTCTCACAACTCTTCCTCAATTAAAAACACAAAAACCTGCTTCAAATTGAATGAAACGGAATTTATCGCCAAGTCCAAGAGATTGAATACCAAAAAAATAAACAGAAAAATGATCATAAGAATGGACAATGCCATAATTGACAATAAAACATTCCTATTTCCCATATACAAATCTAGTATACTTTGAAACAGAACCTTCAGGAACTGCACTATTTTGCAGAATTCCAGGGGTGATGACTGATGTACTTTACTATTTTGCAGAATTGCAGGGGTGACGTACCTTTGAGATGAATAGAGACGTCTTCCACGGAATTCGCTTGCTCCGAGAGAATTGTCGAAAAACTCAGCGTTGGTGCTGATCTTGTTTAATGAATTTGCAGATAAATTTCGAAAATCTTGTATATCCAGAGATGGAGAGGGTGAGGCATAGAGAGGTGTTTTTAATGAGCAAGATGAGAAGTCCGGAGCTGTGGAGCGACAACTAGAAACTACTAGAAATTTCTTCCACCAGGATGTTCCGCAGGCGCATGGCCCTCTTTTAAATTCAACACACAGAATAGTTTTTTCCTTAATAACCGTTTTTTTTTCCTTTTTTAGTTTTTATTATTAATATATCCTCCTTCCGTCTCATAAAATAATTTAATAAAGTGAGAATAAAGTGGAAATATATAGTTGTGATTGAGTAAGAAAAAGATAAATCGATGTGAGTCACAGAAAATTTTCCAAAAAGAGAAATGAGAACTATTTTTTGGGAGTTGGGACGACCCAAAAAGAAAACTGAGAACTATTTTGCGGGACGAAGGGAGTATATACTTTCTCCATCCCCCTATAATTGTCTCACTTTTTCATTTCTGATGTCCTTCTATTATTGTCTCATATCATATTTAGTAACATTTGTGTGGTTCTAATTGACTCTTACTTTATTCTCACTTTATAAACTCATTATCAACCACATAATTTTACTTTTCTAAAAAACTATTTCACTCTCTCTCGTCCTTATATTAGGGGAACGGAGGTAGTAATATATATATGTGTGTGTGTGTGTGTGTGTCTTGTTTTCTGTGAGTCGATTTGAGTTTCGAGGGTGCTTAGTAACTTTTGTTTGAATTAGTAATTTTAAGCTTTTAAAAAAAAGGTTAAAGTGTAAAATATATCTCCTCTATACACTTCTTGATTGCTCAAATTGTCTCTTGAACTAAAAAAAGAGTTCCAATTGACACCATTGACTCGTCTAAAAGATTAAAAACACACTTTTTGCAGGTTAGAATTCGATCACCGCCACGTCACACCATTAGGGTGCCAATTGTGCATGTGACGTGACAATTTAAGGGATCAATCCTGAATCCGACTGAATCGTTCAATTGACCCCTCAACCCTTAAAAACGTCAAAATACGAAAAATAGAAATATAATAAAAAATACAAGTCAAAAATATAACATATAAATATGAAATGTTTATACCTTTTCGGTAAATGCAAAATAAAGAAATAAAATATAAACTAAACAAAATTAATTCTTGAACTTTATTTCCAAATCATATTTTTTGTAGAAAATGTAATAGTTATGTATACATACAACACACACATGTGCGCGCGCTTGCGTCCACACACATATGATTCTCATTGATTTTTAACTCATTTTTAGTTCATTAATTCTCTGCAATTGTTTCTTCTTCTCACTAAAGATTTCTGTGGACTTTTCTGTGGACTTTGCGGATTTGGCTAATTATTTACTCGAGATTACAAACCGATCAACGAATCCTAGACTAATACCGGGCGGGTCGGGAGGTGGGTATTGGGATGGTCTCAATATGCAAGATTTGAACATTAAATGTTGATTTTCTTATCATTTTTACGATAAATAAAGTTGAACAAGGAAATTCTACATTAATACTGATACACAGGATAAACGTAAAAAATGATATTTCATATGCCGCCTTACCGAAAAAATGTAGGGGTGAAATAGGTTCAATTCTTGAAAGAAAATTAGGAACCATTTGAAGAATCGTTATTCCCATATCGATTCGATTCTAGAAGTTTTTAGAAGAACCGATATAAGAATTGATAGTATTACATCGGTGCAATTCTTGTACGTTGTCAGTTAACCATTAAAAAATTATTTACGATAGGACTAAAACATAATATTTTTCTCAAAGTATGAGCATATGTATGATTTTTCTTAAATAAGACTAAATATTACATTTCTGCCCCTAATTTAATTAATCAATACTTTGTATAATTAATTGCCCCTAGTTCCGATCTTTTGCACAATCAAAGTCATTTTATTGGTGGCGGATCAGCCGGTTGACGACGGCGGCGAATTCCGATGACGGAGGTGGATAGGCAGATCGTTATCGACGATCTAGGTGAAATTCCGACGACCTAGTAGTGGCGGTCCGGATTTAAAAGTCTGTGCACTTTTTGAAAGTCTATAAACTTATCCATGAATTCATAAGTTAATAGATTTCATTCATAAAAAGTGTATGGATTTAAAAGTCCATTGACCTTTTTTAAAGTCTATGGATTAAAAAAGTCCACCACAATCCATATACAATACACCCCCCTTAATGAAGAAGATGCTCAAAAAAATTCATCAAAAAATTCCACCGGTAACCGTCCCCAAATGGCGACGGCCGAACAAAGCCTTCTATAAAAGGGTGGATTTACATTTTTTCGGTCAATTGGAAGACTTATTTGCCCCTTTTCCCTTATTTCGTACGTGTCATAGGGTTTTTTTCTCAACCAATAAAGTAATCCCAAAAAGCATTTTTAATAGAATTTGAAAAAAGCCTCAATAGTCTTTTAATTAGTCTTATCATTCTAAATTGAAAAATGCGTTGTGTACATAAAATGTGTACACCTTTGTGTACAATCGTCTGTTCCAAGCAGACAAGTTATCTGTCCACAGACAACTCTACAACTTTGTAAAGTTGTCCGTGGACAGAAAACATGTCTGCTGGAGTGGTGAGTATAGATAAGTGTACATAATAAAAGGTTTGGTGAAGTGCTGGGTATAGATAAGTGAACATACAACATGTCTGGTGGAGTGTACACATGTCTGGTGGGTATAGATAAGTGTACACATTTATGTACACTTCTAAATTAAACAAAAGGATTCCCGTGCCAAACAAAACCTCTCACACGCATTAGTCAATCGACCAAGTCGCAAGAGTTAATTATCAAAATAAGACTAAAAGTCATTCACTTTTCACAAATAGGACCAAAAAATAAACTATGTTTGCATAGGACTAATCATGTGTACCTTGGATAATTATACCCTTATAGCTATTAAAATGTTTTAATTCCTAATAAAATAATAAAAAATAATAAAAATTCGTAAAAAATACTAAAAAATTAAGAAAAACATTTCGATATTAAAAATTTAATTAATTTTTTTTTCAAAAAATTAAAAAAATTAAAAAAAATAAAAAAAAAAAAACTCAAAAAAAAAAAATCGCCGGCGCCTCTGCCGCCTCAGCACCACCATCTCTAGTCATCAGGGGGGAAAATGCCAAGTTCATTACGAATGACATATTTATGGCAGAAAAAAATGAAAATGTTGGCATTCGAAAAGAGAAACATGCCACTTTTTTGGCATTTTCAGAAAAAATGGCATTTTTCTGGGAAAATGAAATTTTTTTCATCGGGCGGAGGTGGTGGTGCTGGGAGGTAGTACAGGCGGTGAGAAAGGCATCCATATTTTTTAAAAAATTTTTTTACGGAGTTTTACTATTTTTTGTTATTTTTTTAAAAATAAAATTATTTAAAAAAAAAGTTTTTGAATTTTTTATTTTATAAAAATTTTATAAATTTTTTAATTATATTTCTACGAATTTTTGAATTTTTTTCGAATTTATTATGAATTAAACATTTAATTATGACTTTTGACTATTTTTAATTCATATTTAATGGAAGGGTAAGAATGGAATGCAAAAATAGGTATGTTTCCAATAGGACTCATATGATCCTATTTTGGAATAAAAACATAGCAAGTCCTATTTTAAGTTTTTGACATAGTTTTAGTCCTATTTGAACTAATTTCTATAGATAAGTGTACACATTCATGTACACTTCTAAATTAAACAAAAGGATTCCCGTGCCAAACAAAACCTCTCACACGCATTAGTCAATCGACCAAGTCGTCTCTCGTCATCTCTCGAGCCCGCGAGCCACCACCGGCTACCGCGCCCTGAGCGCTCTGCCGTCAGCCGCACCTACACCCGGAAAAAGTTCCGATTTCTTTCTTTGCGACTCATTACTCGGGCTGGTAAACTTAGATTAAAAATTAAATTCCATATTTTGTTGAAAATAGAAAAAACTTCCAGTTTCAATTAGTGAGTTTTTATGATATGTGTTTAAAAAACTCAGATTCAATTACTAATATACCATTTTTTCATTCGATTAGTAAATTGTACTACATCATTCCCAAATTGGATGTCTTTGACACAATTATCAACAGAGTAGTTAGAAAAGTAAAAATTATGATTGGGATTTGAGTAGATTAAAGTGAAATGATATGAAACACATATTTCTTGCAAAAAAAAGAAACACGGCATTCATTTTGGGATAAATCGAAAAAGAAAGTAAGATAATCAAAATGGAATGTAGGGAAAAGATTTCTGAAATTTCAATTAGTGAAATTTAGGAACTTGAAATTTGTTCTACGGGCTAATTACATGAAATTTATTTTCCCGTTTTTGATGCCTCAAAATAATACTCCCTCTGTCCCATGAAATAGTTCTCATTTTCCTTTTTGGTCTGTTCCAAAAAATAGTTCATATTTCCCTTTTCGGAAAGTCTTGTGTGGGCCACCATTCATTTACCCTTTTCTGACTCTAACCACAATCATACATCTCCATTTTATTCCCACTTTCTTAAACTCCGATCCAAGTCAAATTGAGAACTATTTTATGGGACGGAGGGAGTATTCCGTAGCATTTAGCAAATCCAAATGCATCTGCGTAGTTGTTCTACCTTAATCATAATGACTACTGACTAACACGTGCTAGGCATTTTGAAAACAGTGCATATTTAGAAAGTTTGCTATCATACATCAATTTTCATGGTATGTAATTTTCTGTAATTTGATTGCGATTTTTGTTGAATGTTTTTGGGCAAAAATGCGCAGTTATCTTCAAGAATTAATTTGAATAAGTCCTGATTGAATTTTTAGCTGAAATTTGGTATGAGTAAACTAGACTTGGTGAATAAGATGCTCAAAAAATTTCATAAATAAATTCCACCGGGACTGCCCCAAATCGCGACGGCTGGACAGAACCTCCTATAAAAGGACTTAATTGACCTTTTTATGAAAGTTCAAGGACCTATTTGACAGTTTTCTCTTTATAATATGATTGTGATTTGTGTCTATGAAAATTAATCCCATACTTTAGTATTAATCATTTAATCCAATTAGCATTAATATCATTGTCATTTTCCATCATTTGCAATGGAGCCAAAGATTCATTATTTTTTGGCTTGAAACTATGATGGAATAAAGCAAAATGGCTCACTAAACTGTCTGCGTTTCTTTGTTATGGAGAAGCAGTCAGTCCATGCAATTTTGGACGCGATTTTCACTATGGGTCATCCGGAAACAGTCTCTCTGTGCTTTAGTACAGGGGTAAGACTGCGTACATACGACCCCCCCTTACCCCACCGTAGGTGGGAGCCTTTGCGGCACTGGGGTAACTGAAAATGATGAGCATTAATATCATTGTCAATATTAATCTCATTACTTAGACGTATAGTATTAACTATTAAGTCACTAGTATTAATATGATTGTGATATGTCATATGTGAGTAGTAATCTCATTGTTTAGTATTAATACAATTAGTTTTAATTAGTATTAATCCTCTTGTTTTTATTATACTCGTGAGGACCTTTCTGCTATTTTCTAACTTATCATATGATGTGGTGGATTGTTGGATACTTGGATTAAAAAAGTCAATGAAGTTAGGTTTGAAGAGATACTATAAATCTGTTGAAATGGAAGCTAATGAAGATATTTCACTATGAATTGTAATGGCCTCTAGTAGATCTAGCCAAATAAACTTCAAATAGATTATGTAAACCCATAGAGAAAAGGTATTTTCTTGAAAAAGGTATCTTCTTGTCAATTGACAGTGATGTCATTATCATGCGATATCATTCTATAAAACCCGTAAAGAACAATTATAATATGTGACGTGTTTTTCGTATTTGACTTTGATGGATTGTTATTTTATTGTTGTAAAACAGTTGTAATATATATTTTTGTATTTTACTTTTTATGCAATTACTGTTATATTATATGAGTATATATGAAAACTTTGGCCCCACCTGGATTGAAATGCTAGGTCCGCCTCTAATTGCAATAGTCTGTGCTGAAAGTCAACGTAATGGAGGAAGTAGAGGATGAGCATCAGCTGCAGCAGATTTCGTCAAACGGTAAATACGTAGTAGATGTTTTATACTCGATAAGTTTAATGTTAAATTTCGAAGAGATTTTAGATTTTTGCAGTGTTCCATACATGGCATATCAGTAGTTGAAGCTCAATAATTCAAACTCAGAATTCTGCAGTCATGTAATTAATAAGAGAGACTGTTACTGTGCTATGATTTGTTTTTTAATTGTTGAAACCCTAACCCTAGTTGCAATGGGCTTACCCCACTTGATATAAGTAGCCCTAGTTGTAGCTATAAATATATCTATTGTTGTAATGTTTTAATTATCAATAATAAGAATGAGAGTCATATTTCACATTAATGAAATGTAAAAGTTAATGTTCTTGGTCCACAATGTGTCTGATGGATTGTTCTGACCATAAGAGTGGTTAAATGGGAATGAATCCTCGTCTCCTCATGGAGGATCAAGAGAGGCAGTTATCTTAGGAAACAGTGATGCTGCAGGTTGTCAAATTTGTATTTTGCACTAGGACACAACAGTGTGCAATTGCTTACATTGATAGTGAATTAGTGATACATTATGTGCTCCTTTGGTACTTTCTTCACTTTATCAGCCTATCATAAGCCAGGTTTTATAGAGAACACTAACATAATCAACTGTGCCGGCTAAATCTGTGTCTAATGAAAAAGTCAACTGCAGAAGGTATTTTTTGGTTGAGGTTGTTGAAATGAATGAACATGATAAATGTAATCCTACCCTAAATATAGTTTTTCTAAGCAGACATATCTTAAATAATATGTTTGATAATTCAGCATGTTCATCCAATTGAGCCATAGTGGCCACAACTTTAGATGTAAATCCATTTCAGCCAAAGTTACCCTTACTGAATGAGCCGCATCTTAATATTTTGCCTACCCTATCTGGAAACTAAGGCTACAAAAGTTTGTGGACTTGTGGACACCTATTCCACCCTCTGTATTTGTGCTTGTACATTTGCACGTTAATAATTTGTTGTATGAAGTGCATGTAATGGTGGGTGGTTCGGGTTGTTCAATTTGTGAGTGTTTCCACACCATTCAAGGGGCATGAAGGCATCAAGCATGCACCGTTTTGTTTCATATTGTTGAAATAGCAATAGTAACCCCCCCCCCCCCCCCCCCCCCCCCCCCCCCCGTTTTAAAGGTACCTCCTGAAAATATGATATAATATTTTCAAATGGTCAATGCGCTGCAGATGATATTATCACCAAAGGAACTTCAGTTGTTCATAGAGAGCCTCCTCAAGATGATGGGCCTCCAAAAGTTGATTCAGAATTGGAAGTCCTTCATGAGAAAGTAACTAAGCAAATCATCAAGGAAGGCCATGGCCAAAAGCCATCAAAATATGCAACTTGCTTTTGTAAGTTCAAGATGAGGCATTTAGTTGGATATACTGCAGTCAGTAGTGCTATATTTACCTTTGAAACTGAATAAACACTCTATCATTAAAGTCAAGACAGAGTATACTGTAAACTAAGAAAAGTTTTTCACTTTAAATGGCTAGATAGTTTGACCATAATAAATGCTATGCCCAATTTACATGAACAGATTATCTAGACATCCTCAAAACGGTATAGAGAAATTTAAGTCTCCGTTTCTTTATGTTCCCTTCCATGTGGTCAAACATTTGCTGGCACTAGTCAATCACATTCGACTTCAAATTTAAACGGAATTCAATTCAGTAGCCCTCTTTTAATTTTCTCATACTATTTCCAAATTCTTATGTTGGGTTGGATGACAATATGGTTTTGGAGAGAGCAAAGTGGAGGGCGCATATCCGTGTGGAAGATTGATGTCTTTTCTACCTTTCCTCTCCTTTTTCTTGTATTGTTTATCTTCTTTATCTTTTTATATTCTTATGTTACTTTTATCTTCTAGCTTTTTTATGCTCTTTTATTTTTTTCTTTTATCTTTCTTATATTCTTGTGTTATTGTTATCTTATATTTATTTATCTTTATTTTATTCGTTTTATCTTACTTTCATTTTTCCTTTTCTTGTCCGTCATCTCTGTTTGGCATCGATATCATAGATCGATTCATGTTAGCCGACCCCAAATTCTTTTGGGATTAAAGCTTGGATGTTGTTGTTGTTATTGTATTTCCAAATTCAACACAACTTATCTTTGCATAAGATTCTCTTGACCCGTCATTTCAAATGCATCAGTCTCACATTGATTGTATTGATAGTGCATTATAGGGCATGGACAAAAAGCACCCAGCACAAGTTTGAAGATACATGGCATGAACAACAGCCCCTTGAGTTGGTAATAGGAAAAGGTGGTGCTCACTTTACTACTAAAAATCTTTTGAACATAAATTATTTTTCTCGTCTCCGCTTTCAGTGTTACATTATCAACTCTCCTTCAATACACAAGTCTTTATATATTTTACTTGTCACAGCATTGTAAAAGTGAATCTTTTGATGATTTTGTTACTCGTGAATTGTAAATTGAAGAAGACTAGAAGCCCATCAATAGAAGCCCAGATAAAAATTCATATCTAGAAGACTAGAACATGAAGAAAGTAAACATTTTGCAAACTAGGTGCTTACGTTGTAGTCCATGTCCACAATCTTTGTCTCATTTTTTCATCTTTCCAGAAGCACATCAATAAAAAGCCCATATAAAAAAATTCATATCTAGAACATGAAGAAAGTATAAATTTTTTGAAAACTAGGTGCTTACAAATTCTTTTGGGATCCCAAATTCTTTTGGGATTAAGGCTTGGATGTTGTTGTTTATCTCATTCTATTTTTGGTAATATTTGGGTGATTCAAATGTCAACCACATCATTCCACTGTTTTTAATATGCATGCGACATTCTCGGGTATGAAAGATAGTGGGGCTGAGATAGTCATATATTATCAAGTAAGTAACATTAAGGCACTAATGGGGTGTTTGGAATTGATTCTGCTTCTGCTTCTTTTTTAAAAGCAAAAGCAAAATCAGAATCAGTTTTTTAGAAGCTAGTCTCCTCCAGCACCCAGAAGTACTTCTGCAATTCCACCCAAACACTCCAATATTTGTCTCTACTCCCCTTAAGGAGTAGAAGCAATTTTAAGAAGTAGATCCAAACACCCCCTAAATTGACTCAAGAAACCAATGGGTCGTAGAGGTCAAATGCTGTAATCAGATATCATGCATGAGCTATTTAGCCCCTTCCTTTTTTAAAAAGAAATTTCAAACTTTGGCCCTTTGACCTCTTCTGATCCCTGAGAACTTGAAAAGCAAAAGGCCAAAAGAATGTTAGATTTATATTTCTTTAGCCAGCGATTTGTATCCTTGAGAGTGAGATGGAACTAGATCCATTCCTGTGATACACACGCAATTATTCTCCATTTCCAATATAGATCTGTATTTGCACGCCGGAATCCCGAATCACAACACCTCACTGTGCTATGCTGACATCTGTGGGCCACTTTTTACAGACAAGTATCAGATAAATGCTGTTCACAACTTCAGTAGTGATATTTTGACATCAACTCCCTGGGATGAGTACCTTGTGAACGTGTCAAAGGCCGCTCCTTCTCCCAATCATTAGCACCTTGATCCCAATTATGTACCTGGTGTAGAATTTAGTGTTCCCGAGACGTCTTGTGTTGCAAACTTTTAACTTCTGCAATAAGTGATTGTCTCTTAATTTAGGTTTTAGTTATGTTGATAACTTGAATTGTGCTGTAAAATTGAATAGAGAAAAAGGAACTGACTGGGCTGGCTATTGGCATTTCGGGCATGAGATCCGGTGAACGTGCATTGCTAAGTGTTGGATGGGAACTAGCATATGGAAAAGATGGAAGCTTCTCTTTTCCAAATGTTCCACCTGAGGCCAATGTTATGTACGAAGTTGAATTAATTGGTTTTGATGAAACCAAAGAAGTGAGTCAATGCAAAGTTTGATGCATAAACCGTTTTATTCCATACATCAACATTATTGATCAGTTTCTTGAAACTTGTGTAGGGAAAATCACGGGGTGACATGACAGTAGAAGAGCGAATAGGTGCTGCTGATAGGAGAAAGATGGATGGAAATGCTTTATTCAAGGAAGAAAAACTTGAGGAGGCAATGCAACAGTATGAAATGGTGAATGAACTGCAATAATCTTCAGGGATTTTTTTTACTAAACATAATTGATGTTATAATTGTGCAATTACTATCCATTGGTTGAGCTAGGCCATAGCATACATGGGAGATGACTTCATGTTTCAATTGTTTGGTAAATATCGGGACATGGCTTTAGCAGTAAAGAATCCTTGCCACCTTAACATTGCACAGTGCTTCTTAAAGCTCAACCGGTATGAAGAAGCGATAGGGCAATGTAGCATTGTGAGTATACAATTTTGAAGCTATCAAGTACACTGTCTCTTTTAAACCATTTGTCCAGATATATGAATTCTTTCAGTTTACTTCGTGAGTTGGTTTAAATGCTAAAAAGGTGGAAGTTTACTGTAATGTGTTGTTCATCCTCTCGCTTTTCTGGTAAAGCACAAGTGTTGGCCATGCCTTAATACTTCCTCAGTTCACTTTTAGTTGCTCATGTACCGTTATCACGGAATCTAAGAGTAATACTGTTGGGGAAGTGAATGGCCTGAAAAAATGAGAGACAGAAGGTGAGAAAGTAGAAAAGTTGAAAAGAGGAGATGAAACAGTAAAGATATTTATGTGCTAAGAGTGTAAAAGTAGGAAAAGTTGCTAAAAATAGAAATAAAGTGTGATTAAACCCACCCACCCACAAACAAACTTCACTATGGCTTTTATGCTTTCTGTTCAATAACAAAGGAAAACTATGTTGACTTTGGCTGTTAATGGTTAGGTGTTGACTGAAGATGAAAATAACGTAAAAGCATTGTTTAGGAGAGGAAAGGCTAGAGCAGCACTTGGACAGACAGATGCAGCACGAGAAGACTTCCTTAAAGCACGTAAGTTTGCCCCTGAAGACACAGCTGTTGTACGGCAATTGGACCAGCTTGCTAAACATGACAGGGAAGTCTACCAAAAACAGAAGGAACTTTACAAAGGTTTATTTGGAAAACCCCCTCAGCCCAAGCCCGAGAAGAAGATGAAGACTATACTATTTGTGGTCTGGCATTGGCTGCTTTCTCTGTTTTATAGAGTATTCAAGCGCAAAGGTGATAAAACCAACTAAAATTTCAAGATTTCTCACCATGACAATGAAGAACAATATAATTCAGACACCCCCCTCCAGATATTTCCTGTTGAACTTCATACAATTTTCTTTCTTGTAGTAACTTGTCTCATGTGCCTGCATTAACTAAATTTGAGATTTGTAGTTTTTCAGCCTTTGTGCTTGGATGGGTGCTTGTGTTTGCTTCTATTTTTGAGAAGTGATTATTAATACGTAGTATCAGTTTTTTTATTTATGAAAAGTGATCTTGAAAAAGTAAAAGTTGGAGTGATAAAAATACTGTGTAATAGAAAAATGAAAGAAATTTAAAGTACTCCATTTGCTTTTAACTTGGTGTTTCATTTAAGCAGAAACAGTTGTTTGAAAAAACAATATTCAACTTTTAAAAACTCAAAAGCTAAAAGCAATTCTCAGGAGCAAATGGAAAACACTCTCTTAGAGTGGAAGATCATGAAAGGTCGGGTCGAAGAAAGGATCAAACACGTTTGGTTACACGTTTAGCAAGGGAGAAGGATAAAGCCAGTTGCCAATAATTATTAGGAATTTCTTTGATTACAAAGCGGTATGTAATGCTCTATCCATATCAAATTATATAAAACCTTTATTCATATAGTGAGATTTTCAATAAAAAGGAGCATATAGGTAAATAAGCTTCATTAGTCTCGCAAAGTAAGCCCATTATCTTCTTGCCTGTACAAGGATTAGTAAGTGTTGATTAAATTAGATGTATTAATTAATTGTATATTTGTATAATGCATTTCTTTCTTCACCCCTGTAAATCTAGATAACAATTTGAAAATTGAGAATCAAATGCACGTAACACTTTGTGCATGCACATACCCTCAACTCCTCAAGTGGTTGAACGGTCGAGAAATTTTGGATGATGAAATTTTTGTGGTTTAACTCTCAAGAGGATTATATATTCACTAATTGTGGAAAGAGTACCAAATCCCTCGTAATAATGGGACTGAAAACTATATTTATATCAATATCTGATTTACATCATCCATGGATCTTGGCCGGGTTGTGGAGGGTTCATAGGGATCCAAGGTCAGCTTGATAAAATCGCATGTTTAGATTAAAGAAACATTTGGTCACAACCATAAAAATCTGAATATTGATGGGATGACCTAAGTTACATAAAAATAAAGTGGACTGTGTCGCTACACGCTAGGGTTAGTGATATTATTTTTTCTCGCTGAGGTGCTGCTGGCTTTTCTATCGCCCAAGTGCGATTCTTCGCACAGAAATGACTAGGCAATCCGGGTTGGAGAAACAAGGCAGACAATTTGGAGATACAGGGTAATTGGCCAAATCAGTCATCATTTCCCCGGAGTTCTGATATAATCTACTTCGAGACTACCTTAATAGCCTATTCGAGACTTACATACATTGATAGTATCAAATTTAACCAATCCCTATTGAAAACCCACATTTTGAATGTTTTGCATTTTTGGGTGATAAAATCTTTTTTAGATTCTCAATCTTTAACTTTACAAGGCTTCCCTGCCTCAATGCCAAACATTTGTTTGTGGTAAACATTCTATCCTTTTACTCAAATAGATTATTCTAAAGCTGGTTTACAATAAAACTGGGAATATACTCATATCTACTATTATGCTTTTATTATGATTGATATTATTATTATTATGATCTAATAAAAACGCATGCCCTCACAGATCTTCTACAGAAAGAAACATGAAATTAGTAAAAGTTAAAAATTAAAATACCTACCTATTGTAATTTTCAGAAATTCTCTTCCAATAAAGAATTTTTTCTACCACAAACTCATTCTCAAATCTCATTCTGCAGCGACTTCAATTTCAAGTTGATTGGATTTAGATTTGTTTCAAGTTAATTGGATTTGAGATTGTCATTCAGCTTCTTGTAAGGCTTCAAGGAGATAGCACTTTTGGATTGTTGGAATTGGAAAGCTACTATGGGTGCGGATGTGGCCAAGATAAATCTATCATGATGCTAATTGGCAAGTGTGTTCAGACTGCTAACCACATCCTTTTTTTTTAATTTACATTGCAAGATCCCACATTTTATTGTACCCATCGCCACAAAAAATAAGTTAAAATCTGTTGACCACCTGTGGACAGTCCCCCCTTGAAGCTTCTTGGAATTGGTTGGTCTACTTTTAATGGTTGACGAACTCCATCATACTCATTCATCACTATTATTTTTCTTGTTTGCTTCTGGGGTGGAGGTGTTGAACCCTTCATCATCTTTTTGTTGTGATTTATTCTTTTTTCTATGAGAATACTTGGCAAAGGCAGCTGAGAGTGCCGTCTTGATTGTTATGTCAGGCTCCTTGTTTCTGTGCATCTTCGCATCTTCTACTTCTATCTCGTCTTTGTCTCCTTGAGTGACAGAGCTTGGCCCCGTATTTTCATTAGCAGCCACTTCAGGAACTGCATGTTTAGACACTTCACGCTGGAAGGGTTCATGGAAAGTGTCATATAGGCGTCTTACCTGCACGTGATTGAATGCCAGTGAGGTGGTAACATACAAAGTGCACAGTTATTCCAAATTTCCGATGAATACTAAAGCAAGATGAGACCCATCAAGACATAATTCAATGCGCTGTGTCACTAACAAGCTTACGTTTGTAGTTCGTATTTGTGTATTATTGTTGCCAAAACGATCTTAGAGTATTAAAATAAATAAAAGCAATTGCGGAGTCATTTTTATCTCAATAAAAGCAACATAGTGTTGCTTTTGATAGTTGGGATAAGTGCTTTTATCTGTTTCCAAATATCTCCAAACAGGGCCATGGCTTATACGGTCTTAATATATAGTCCTATTTTGTTTTATCTAAATCACCTCCTATCCACTTGAACACATTCAAGGAAAAAAGATACAGAGTAATTGGCCAAACCAGTCATCATTTCCCAGGGAAAAACATAAGTTAAATGACAGAGAAAGAAACCTTGCGCTCTCCTATTCCAGGGCAACGAGCAAGATCTTCCATGGATGCATCCATTATGTGAGAAAGAGACTGCAAATGAAGAAACATGTGGGCATTGCGACAAGTACTATAAGAAACATGTTAGCAAATTGATAAGCATACCCCAAATGTGGAGCCAAGGGTGACAACATCTGTCTTGTTGACATGCCGGATTGATGTGAGAGCATGATTTAGCTGCAATAAATAAGAAACATAAGAACTTGCGTAAGACCGCCCCCCACAGTGAGATAAATTTATTTGTCCTTCTGAAAAAGCACTGACTTTAAACAACAATTACTTTGGTTTCCAAGAGTATTCAATACTACTTGTAATGATAAGGATTAATAAAATTATTAGATTTCATTCAAACGTACTGTTTTTGAACAAAACAATTAAACAAAAAATCCCCTGGCAGAGACCCACCCACTAAGAAAAGGCATTAGTGTTTTCAGATTTGATCTACAAAGCAATGCAAAATTATGGACATTGAAGTTGATAACCATTGTCATTTCTGAAAGAGTGACCCACAGAACAAAAGATCAATGCCACACATACCCGAGATAGAAAGTCTGTATCCATTTGGCCTTGAATTAAATCAGCAGGCTTGTTTTCATAAACTTTGATTGTCTCTAAGTAACGTGCACATTCTTCCGAACTAAAGGAATGAAGTAATTCAACATCCTTAGTATCCAAATATGAAACTTCATTACCACACTACCTCAGATTCAAGAAACTAACATCATCATTAATGATATGCAGGAAAAATTATAAACAAATATAAGAAAGAGGAAACACTTCTTCATGATGACTTTCTGTTTTATGTCTTCAAAAACAAGAATAAACTAATCAAGTATGACAACATGAATTCATGTATTGCTGGAAAAGTAAGGGGATAAGCATGAGATGGAAAAATCATCCAAGAAATTCCATGGATATGTTTATAGCATCGATTGGCTCTAGAGTACCTCCAAGCACATAAAAGGGTGCAATCATGGAGTAGGGCTGTCCTTGTAACTTCATGTAAAGGCTTAACAACATCTTCCTGGCACCACCGAAGGCGGTAATGAGCATGAAGCATTGATAGTCAGCCATATCAACACTAAGAAGATGTGAAAGGTAAAAAACAGAGGCTGAGACTTACAACATCAACATGGCACAAAACAATACGAAGCCTGAAGTTCTTCTGCAACTCCCTTATCCGAAAGAACAGATAGTCTGGATGAAGCAGATGATATCGAAGGCTACATGAAGGAGAACATTGTTCACTAATTATTTGAGCACAAGCTTGAAACATATGAATCGATAAAGATTACAAAAGTTTCATAATACCAGGTTAACAGCTCATTTCACATGCAAATTTTGGAGAACAAATATAATCATATAGCCATATTGAATTTTGAAATGGAAACTTTGATAACTTAAACATCATATTTATTCAACCAAAACACTAACTGGACTGCGCCATGCATGTATGGTAAATGAGAAAGTCCAGGTGTACATTTATACATCCCAACATGGCATGTGTTGATTGAATGGTGAAATGTAAAATATTTTTTACCCTAAAATCAAATTGTGAGATGTATGTATGAAGCTAAGAAATGTAGATAGCAAATGTACATGTATCCATACTCCACATTCATGGTAATTGTGCACAAGTTGATCGGGATAAGTTTTCATCACCCAATAACCATATGCCATGTAGAGGCGTACACAATTAATGTACTAAAAGAATGTATACATAGAATAATTCAAATTGGTAACATGAATTAATAGTTGGCAGCTCCAGCTCCAACCTAAGATATAGGGCACAAGCATTCTGCCCCAGTAGGTAGTCACAAACAACATCTGCAAACGTCCATCTAACATTCCGAATATGTTTCAGCACAGGATTTCCCTTCTGAAGAATTATAAGGAAAATATAAACTATAGATCAACAGATCAAATAATATAAAACCAACACAAATCGTTTTAGTGACTTGCATTTATCTTTAGTTCTTTACAAATCAGAATGGACAATGACATCTATATCAGTTATTACTATTCATCATGCATATATCCAGATCATCTCTACTCTCTGGTACAAAGCAAGCCAGGATTGTGTTTGGGAAAAGAATCTAGTGTACTTTACTATTTTAAATTCAAATATTGTTAGGCAAAAGCAATCATTAATTCCTGATAATATATACAAGTTTGACTACAAAGTTTATACAAATTTGACTATTTAGTTTTCAGCACAGAACCACACCTACACGATCATTTGTTTCTAATACTGTAATGTACTGAAAAATACTTTTCGGAATTTCCCATGCTTGAGGGTGAAAAAAACATTTTCTTGAATAAAAATTGTTTTCCTTGATGCATTGCATTATAGCTTATTGTTAAACGTTACATTACACCTAGAATAACAACATTTTCCACACACACAGAAAATCCGCAACTAATTTTCATTAACCAAACAGAGTGTAGACTGTAGAATTACTATATAGATTATATCTAATCACATAGATGAGTTGTTTAATCAGGGCCACTAGATTAAAATAAAATCAATAGTGTAGATTGAGTGTCATAAGCTTGCTCATGGAGTTCGTCGATTGGTGGACCCCTTGCTGGTATCTTGCCATGCTATGGACAAACCTAGGATAACCAACTTGAGACTTACAATTTTTATGTGAGACTTGATCCTGAGATCTGAAACTCAGTTGTTTTGGTGGTCTAGATGGTCGAAACAATAAGGACTTTGATTTAACCATTGGTATATTGCATATTTACTTCAAAAGTTGAGTTTTACTTATAGTAGTTGGCCAGTTTTGAATGCTACAATGGAACGCAGACAAGTCCAACCTCGTAATATCATCAAATCATCAATTACCTTACACAGTAAAGATTGACTATCTTAGTATGAAAAGCAGAAAACTCCACATTGGTTTTATTTTTGGACTCACTCAACTGATTTTTTCCTAATTCCACAAATGAATTGAATATGGAGTTTCTGGTAGAGGATCTGGACTGCAATATAATTAGTTGCTGCTGAATGCTAATTCAGGTATGATTTTCACGAATTCCTTTTATTAAATACTTACCTGCCTATGGCTAACAAGTATCGCATTTCGAGGGGGTGGAGCTGCAGCAGATGATGATGATTGCCACGTTGCTGGTGAAGATGGAGCTTCTGATTCACTAGTTATCCTAGGAAAACCTGATTTAGTTCCACTTTATTCATAAATACAAAATAAGAAATGCAATCCTTTCATGACCGCAGTCCATAGAATTCTGACCATGAATCCAAATATGAGAGCGCGCTGGTTAATACACTGACCTCGGAGCAACGGTTTGTGAAACGGGAGGAGCTTGTGAGGAAGGCGGAGGCGGCTGAGAGTAGAACTCGGAATTCTTGACAAAACTGAAGGCTTGAGAGAATGAGCTACTGGGGTGGAAGAGAGAAGACGGTGCCGTTTTGGACTGAGAGGCTTGAAGAACGTCCTGGTACGAGGGAATCTTTATCACAAGCCCCTTCTTCTCGGCGGCGTCCTCTCCGCCCGGTTGTTCCTCTTCCCGCTCTTTGCCATCCATCTTCACTTCTAAACCATGAAGGATATCTTGAAGTGAAAGAATTTTAAGAAAAAAATTCAAAATGATATACTAGCTCTACCTCCGTTCCGCTACTATTGTCTTATTTTATCTTGTTGGTCAGTCCCACTAAAATTGTCTCATACTAAATTTGATAAAGTTTGTGTGACTCTAAATCATTCTTACTTTATTCTTACTTTATCAATTCAATGTCATCCACATAAATCACTTTTTATTAATTTGTGTGTCACTTCCTCTTATCTCATTGTTAGCAGGACGGAGGGAGTAGCATACTATACAGACTATTTTTCAATTTATTTTCACCAACTTTTTTTCCTTTTTTCCAATTTGTTTTTTACCAATTTATGATTTTGTATTATTTTTCTTTATTCAAACTTACATTTTTTGTTTTCAAAAAGTAAATAATGATTTTTTATGCTATCTTAATTCTAAAAATTTATACTCCGTATTTTCTATTTTTTCATTTTCGTATTTCTAGTTTCTTTCCATTTTCTTTATTTTATGTCATGTTCTATAAATTAAATGATAGTATAGTTTATCATTTAATTTTAGTGATTTGGGGTAAATGCCATGGTTTCGACGGTTTTGACTATTTTTAATGAAAATGTATTGAGATTAAAATTTTAAGTAATATAATGGAAATTGTAAAAATGTAGAAAAAGTGTATCAGAGTGGTAATAATAATCCCAACTATTTTTAAAACATTTTACATCGTACTAAAATATTTTACTTGGGTGAGTGTGGTAAACTATTTTACATCCGTTAATAAGGAATGTAAAATAATGATTTACTACTAAACTCTAAGACGCCAAAAGAAAATCATACAGAGTACACAAATTATACCATGAGATTGAGCCACTTTTCGCATGGTGTCTGCTGCTTTCACGTTCGTTCGTAGTCATTTTTATTGTTTATCTTTATTTCAACTTCTTCCTATGTTTTCCAACCACCTGTTACTTTGATCTCCTTTTGACCTATGTTTAAGAAACCAGACCACGAAGCGCTCCGACTGCGTCACTAGGTCTGGGTCAACCCGGTCAATGCAATAAAACCGGTCAATCATTTAACAATAATAAACATATAATTGTATACAAAATTAAAATAAGAGGTAGATATTTCATAATAATCAACTAATAATAATACTTTCAAAACACTTAGAAGTTAAAAAAGTCTTATAATTGTATACCATTTTGATCTAATTAAAATATATTATGATACTTCATATTTGTTATTTTAATTGAACATTCATTATCCGCTATATTTTGACATGATTTTATTCTTAAACAAATAAGTAGTATATAAATACATTGCATATTTTTTCCTTTTTAGGGTATTGAAATTGTAATTTTAGTGGTTATAAATGCTTTAAAATTTTTAAGAAATTGAAAAACAACCAAAATCTGGGGTTTTTCGGGTTTTTTGGGGTTTTCGGGTCTGAGTTTGGACCTAGTTTTGTCGAGTCGGCCGGGTTTTTCCGGTTTTGACCATTTCCGGGGTTTTAATTAACCGAGCCGGGTTTCGGTCTGGGTGGTCGGATTTCGGGTCAACCTAACCGGATCGGGTCGGTGTTTTAAACATAGCTTTTGATATTTTCTTTTTTCTTTTACCATATAAATTACGTAGTATAATTTACTCATAATTAACTTCCTTAAAGGAATAGTTTATTGAAATTAAATTTTCCTTAAAGGAATTTTTTTTTTCTTCCTCAACGGAATAGTTTAGTAAAATTAAATTCTGAAAGTGTCAATATTAGTATCAAAAAGTTTATTAATCTAAATAAAATAAGTATATTGCATTTCATATTCATACATTGTTTTTGTTTCTGTAGTATTTTTATATTCATGCACTTTTTTGTAATATATTTTTATTTGCGTGCACACACATTCTCTATAACATAATTTTTATCACTTTTAAATAAGCACACAAAAACTCAACTATCACACAAATGATAGTTAGTGATGGATACGATGCGCAGCCGGCCCTAGACGGCGATTGAAGCTCGTCGCTCATCGCAGAGGGGAGCGGCGGATCTCTCGCCGGTACACGGCGTTTCCCTAGCTCGGGCTAGTCTCTTGGGCGGGCGGCGTTGATCCTTATTGGCGCTTTGGAGTCCCGGGTTTGCTAGTTTTCGAGTTAGAATGGTGCAAATGGCTTTCAATGATTTCGAAGGTGATCGTGGATCTGCGAAGGCTATGGTTGCGATGATTGGTTTGGCTATGTTGGCTCTGATGGTGTCTGTGATGGGAGTTGTACCAGCTGTGTTTGATCCAGGTGGAACGTGTGCGGTATCGGTCTTGGTTAAAGGAGGTGAATTTGGGCTTCAATCGCTTGCTGGGGGATCGGCGTGGTTGTTTTGGCCGCCTCAGATGGTGGAGGAAGAAGATGGGATATGGATGATTCGTCCCCCTCCTAAACCGCCGCCGCAGAGGAGTTACGCAACTAAGGCCTGGAAGACGGTGACGCAACTGCTATTTATTTATTTTTGCTATGTCCTGGTTGATAATCTTTATTTTGGTTTTTTAGGTAAAATAAAAAGGGTGGTAGGTTCTTAGTTTGAGTTACCTTAGTTGTTAGATTTTTGTTGAGAGGCAATCAGGCTGATTCGGCCGTTAATAGCCTCAAAGCTCTCACATTTTCAGCGATTAGTCTCGCTCCTGTTGGGGTTGACAACTCTATGTCTAAGGAAGAAGTGAGGGGGCCGGTGGGCTTCTGGTTATGTTTGTTTAGAGAGAGGATAGCGTCGGGTGATTACGTTTGTGTTTTGCGATTTCTCTTGGATGTACTGCGAGTTTCGATTTAATATAATATGTTAGTTTTCCTTTCAACAAAATCACTTTTATATGTTTTTAGAGGTTTTTAAAACATTGATTTTGTTTATTTTGATTCTTGAAGTTACATTTGATAATATATCATGAAGTTAGATTTTCTTATGCACGAGTTACATCTTATCATGCGTAACAACGTAACTTACATCTTCTTATGCGTGAGTTACATGTTTTATGCGCGAGTTACATCTAATCACCCATCAATCACATCTAATTATTTGTGATTTTTTACGTATCTTTATCTTTAACTATTTAAATTACAACTGAATTAATTTATCTTTACCAATTTATTACAAAATTTTATTAATCCACGTAAAATAAGTATATTGTATTTCATAATCTCACACTATTTTTTACTTTTTTTCACAACTGAAATTACTAACTAATTTTTTTTGTGTATTTTTTTTACATTTATACATTTTTTTTGTAAAACTTTGTTTATATTCATACACTTTTTTCTATAATATATTTCTTATCTCTTTTACATATTTTTTTTGTCTTTTAAAGACATTAAGTTTGGTTATTTCGATTTAAATTTGAAAAACTATGAGATTACATTTTTTCATATGTGTGAGTTATGCTTATAGACAATTTCTATGGTTACATTTGATATTATATGAAGTTGCATCTTTTTATGCACGAGATGCATCTTCTTGTATATGAGTTACATCTTTCTATGCACGAGTTATATTTGAACATGCATCAAAAAATTATATTTTGCATACACCTAAGTTAGATTTTCCATATATAGCACGATTTATATTACAATATAAAGCCTTGCTGTTGAAACAAAAAAAATCAAATCATTTTCCCCCCAAAAATTTGATTTTTTGGGGAAAAATGATTTCTTTAAACATTTTATGGTCTTAATATTAAAAACAAAACATATTCACTATAGACATAGTCGATCGTCGAGCTTACCTTACAGAGGCCGTGATTCCAACCCTAAACCCTGCCTCTACGTCGTTCAATAACTGCGCGTAAAGAACCCTGCGGCCGCAGCACGCTAGGCCCCCCCCGCATAACTTTAGTTTTTCTATTCCAAACCGTAGAATACGAGTATATTTGTTATCACACTTGTATAGTATAAAGGTAATAAAGGGAGAAATGATCCTGTCCAGCAACCCCCGATCTGAACACCGTCCGAACATCGCCATTTGGGGCACTTCCGGGTGGATGTTTTTGATGAATTGTTTTGAGCAATTTCTTCATCAACTTTAGTTTATCCATACAAAGTTTAAGCTCAAAATTCGATCAGGAAGACAGTCAAATCATTTTTTGAAGTTGACTGCGTTTTTATATGTATATTTTTGCGCAGTCAACTTCAAAAATGATTTGACTGACTTCCCTATCGAATTTTGGGCTGAAATTTGGTATGGATAAACTAGATTTGATGAAGAACATGCTCAAAAAACTTAATCAAAAAATTCCACCGGGAAGTGCTCCAAATGACGATGTTCGGACGGTGTTCGGACCGGGGGCTGCTGGACATGATCATTTCTCGTAATAAAGGTATATTTGTTCCTTTTATCTTTTTTAATTAAGGGAGAACTACCAAATAAGCCCCCGAACTTTCATAAAAAGTGGAAATAAGTTTTTTTACAGGAGGCTTTGTCCGACTGTCGCCATTTGGGACGGTTTGCGGTGGAACTTTTTGATAATTTTTTTGAGCATCTTCTTCATTAAGTCCAGTTTATTCATACCAAATTTCAGCTAAAAATTCAATTGGAAAGGCAGCGCAGTGTACTTCAGAAAATCATTTGACTGCCTTCTCGATTGAATTTTTAGCTGAAATTTGCTTTGAGTAAACTAGATTTAATGAAGAAGATCTTATTTGATAAATCTCTTTAATTAATTATAGGACAAAGTTGAGCATAATTCCATAACCCCCCATTCAGCTCACATAATTTTCATTTTCCCAACATTTCACAGAAAAAAATGAGTGGGAGTTGAGAATGAGATGAGTTTTTTTTTGAAGAGAGAGTGAGATGAGTTCATCACCCTCAAACTCTTCTAGGCCGGGGAGGTTCTTTGATTTGCTTGTGAAGAAACACTGCTGGGCTAAGGCTGACACGGTGCCTGGCCGCCACCCAGACCGGTGGCGCAAGGATTCTGCCGGCAACATAGTCTGCAAACGCTTCTGCAATTGTCAAGGCTGCCTCTGTTTTGAATATGATCACATTGTCCCTTTCTCCAAAGGCCAGTCACTCTCTAGCCCTACCATGTCTACATACCCACTCAATAACTGATCTTAAATTCTTCTTCTATGGATGGAATTGAAGAACTTAGGGTTTTCTAACCTTTCCTCTCTATGTTTTATTGTCTAAATGGGGGATCAATGGAGTTAGGAACTCAACACTAGTATCACCTCCAGTCCAGTAGACATACTAAATTTAGAGTTTTTTCCTAAAATATTGTTAATAAAAATATGGATAAAATGTGATTATAACTTACTGTAGATGGAGTTTAGATGAGGTTTGTTGAAGATAAGTGGTGTGTTTTGAACTATTGGTTGGTTGTAACTTGTAATTCGTTTGGTATTTTAATATAAGTTTCTTTTCCGTTAAAAAAACTTATTAAGTTACTACGGCTAAGTTTTATACTCACTCCATCCCAAAAAGGTTCGACAAATGACCTTTCTTGGTTAATGCAATCAATTTTGGCTAATGATTTCCTATTCTGCCCGCACCATCCAATTCCCCAAACTCCTAATAACTTGTCCACACCAGCCCTCTCTACTGCTCAGCCGATGGCGGTATGTGAACAATGAATAGGCAATGACCAGCGCTGAACGACCAGCAGTGAACGGCCATCGGCGAACAGCGAGCTTGGAGGTGCATAGTCACAAACCTTTGCTCATCTTTCTCCTCCTCTCCTTGATTCTTTCTTCTCTGGTGCAGGTGCTATTTGAAAGCATTGAGATGCTCTATTTCTTTTTGTTTGTTCAAAATGCCAAGTTAGACCTGAAAATGTCATCCAAATGGCATTCATACTCTTCCAAATTTTCGTATTTTCCATTCAAAATGCCATTAAGATGGCATTCCCAATCCATGTTTGGCATTCTAACTAAAATGTTGGCATTAGCGGCGGCGAAGGCTGGATCTGCACTGGCTGAGGCCGGATCTACAGCGGTGGAGGACGGATTTGCGGTGACATCGGTCGGATCTACAGGGCTGGCTATCGGCGAGTCGGCGACGGCCAGATCTACGTCGGAGGTGGCCAGATCTGTACCGGCGATGTTGAGATCTGTAACGGTTGTTTCCGGATCTACTACGAGGATCAGTTTTGAGGAAGTGGCGGCGGCCGGTGGCTGCCGGCGGTGACAGGAGACCGGCGGCGGGGCGGCGACAGACGAGGTGTCCAATTATCACTTCCAAACATCAAGGGCGTTTTTGTCCAATTACGGATTATTACTCCTATTTAGAAATTTTTTAGACTTTAGTCCTATTTTGGCAATTAAAAATTGATTTACTCCTATTTAGGTAAATACCTCTTTTTTTTAACATGAAAGTATTTTGAATATGAAAATTATGTCAAAATTTTCCTTATTCAAAATACTTTCATAAGAGTATGAAATTTATAAACAATGTACAATATAATCATTAAAATTACTGTCCAAAGTTTGCCATCATTGATCATGAAAAGTCAATTTGACAAACCTTTTTGGGACGAATTTAGTAGTCGATATCACATTTGAATACAATTATAGTCACTAAAGTTATCAACGCCACATTTTTGCCCACTACTTTTATTTTGGTTATATATTTGGAATTATTTCCTAAATTTATCGTTTTCGTGCTTTTTTTTTAAATTCTTCCGTAAGCTGCTCAAAAGTATCAGTTCATTCTTGAAATAAAATATGCATATTATTGTTTCACATTTTCACAGGTATTTATTTTAATTGAAATGGGATCTAGTGACTACTGTAGCTTAAGTTTTGCAACACAGTAATTAATATTAGTGACTTAGTAACTATAATTGACTATAATTGTGTTCATAGTGATTACATGACAGTTACTACGATGTAAACTTTAAACACAATTATAGTAACTAATAGTTACCAAGTCACATTTTTGTGCATGACCTTTTTATTAGTAATATTTTAAGAAAATTGTCTTTATTTTTAACCCTATAAAAACTATTGATTTTCCTTCGCGCTAGGCTTATTTTGATAGTAAGATGTGTGGGGCATTGCAAATCATGCAGGAGGTGAATCAGTGGCTGAGAATTGCCAGATTCTCCAAACGAGAGTGAATAGGCTCAAATCAGATAAGAATGAGATTGATGTTACTCGGTTAAAGGGATACTCATGCGATATAAAGTTCACTGGTATTTTTCTTCTTTTGCATTTCATCGTTTTTTTGTATTTCCCTATGAGTTTCAGTACTGTACTCATCTCTTTAAATTTTCTGCACTATGCCTCATTTAGCACCTGAACTTTATAGGCCCTACTCTATAAATATCTCAGTTTTGGTGTTACATGTTGGTAACTCATGTTCTTATGAATTCACATTGATTAGTATAATGGATTGTGAAAGCTTCACGCTTGTTATGTATATGTCATTGTTGGTACACATAATGCAATTACACGTATGATATAGTATGTTAGATAATTTTAGAATATATAGATAGTATTTTAAGAAATGGCGACAAATTTTGGAGAACAAGAGTTTTAAGCGTAGTCGAAACAAAACTGAGTATACAGAGTGTAAGTTTGGTGGAGGTAGAAGCAAGGATAACAGTGGGATTACCTTAAATGGAAGGAAATACCGAGTGATATGTTCTGCTACCTGGCTCCACAGTTAAGAAGGATGATGAACTAGATGAAGATGTATCCCATAGATTAAGAACGCGGTGGATGAAAATTGAGGTATGCCGACTCAAGAGTAATTTTTATGAGAAAGCAATTAAGCTCGCATTACTATATAATGTATATAGTGTAATAGTGTAGAACTTTGGGCGGTGAAACAATGTCACATTCAAAAGATGAGTGTCGCTGAGATGCACATATTTCATCAGATGTTTGGACGTACTTAAAAATATCGCTTAAGGAATGAGGCAATAGGACAAAAGGTAATGACAGGGATTACAAGTCTTTCATGCTCAAGCTTTGTCATGCTTAAGATCAGGCTGGTTTTCCTCTGAGATGAAATGTTGCCTTGTAAAGTTTGATATAACTGCCTTAGAATTTTTTCCCAAAAAGATATAAAAGTGTCAAAATGATCTGCCTATTGCTTTGAAAAAAGGAGTTCGTGCTTGCACTAAACATCCCATTGGCAATTTTGTGTCCTATAAAACATTATCTCCGTCCTATCAAGCATTTGTTTCAGCTCTTGATAGTGTGCGGATTCCTCACATAATTCAAGAAGCACCGATTGATCCGAGTTGGAAAAAGGCTGTACAAGATGAAATCAATGGGGAAAATCTGTTGGGGATAGAAGGAGATGTTACTGATAGGAGTACTTCAGGAGTACTTCTGGTTACTATCTTATGTTTGGGGAAATTTAGTAACATGGAGAAGTAAGAAACAGTCAGTTATTTCTAGAAGTTCAGCTGAAGCAGAATTCAGAGCGCTAGCTCTTGGCATATGTGAAGGGATGTGGCTGAAATGATTACTCGGCGAGCTGGGGGTATTTAAAGAAGGGTCTATACAAATGTTTGTGACAATCAGGCTGCTTTTAGCATTGCCAAAAATCCAGTTCATCACGACAAAACTAAGCATATTGACATAGACAGACGCTTCATTACTGAGAAGATAGAGAACTCCATCATTCAAGCATGTTATATCCCATTAAAATTTCAAACTGCTGACATTCTCACGAAAGCTCTACCAAGAACTGTTTTTAAAGAATTAATTAGCAAGCTTGGGATGTTTGACATTCACAACCCAGCTTGAGGGGAGTGGATTTATTTCCTAATTTAGAGAATATTTACCGTTGTATTTTAGATCTGATTTGGTATTAATACCAGATCTCCTGTATTTTATTCTTTCTAGAAATAGGATATTCTATTGTCTAACTTAGCAGATTGTATAGTTAATGTCTTAGATTCTCACCCCGATAGGTTGTATAAATATCCTGCCATTCTGAGATAATAGGACATCACAAATATTCAGAATTTCACACATTCAATTCAAACTGTTGTTCAACCCGAGCTATCCACCCGATCGGGCCTTCTCCGTCGAACGTTGTCAGCAAGGTTGGAGTGATGCTGCGCGGCCGTCCGTCGCCGCGGTGCACAATTATGGCGGTGCTGCCGACCGCGTCCGAGCTCGTTCCCGTCGGACTGGCGGAATGAGTGCCTTGGTAAGTGCCGCCAGGGATGCGGTGATCTCTGCCAGACACATGCCGTGCTCCTCCAGGGTTTGATTCATCCGGGCTTGCTCGGCCCCCATCCGGGTTTGCTCGGCCCCCATCTGGCTTTGCTCGGCCTCCATCTCTGTCATGCAATCACTCTGAGATCTCATCATTCCGGCGGGACGGGATCCGGCAGGTTGCACCAATTAATGAAAGCAGAAAAATAAACAATCAATGGTAGCCACCGTTGCCCAAGCTTTAAAGCTAAAACTCCAATATTATTAGTGGATGATCCCTACAACCCTTCTTAGGGGTTTAAATAATCCTCTAAACAAGGTTGTCAAAGGCGTAAGGCGCACCTAAAGCGCTAGGAGTCTTCCAGCGCTTGAGGCGCAAAGCGCAAAAAAGCGCTCGCCTGACTCGGGTGAAGCGCATTACTTATATAAAGTCACATATACTATTCTATAAATACCAAATATGATGTATGTAACATCATATTGAACCAAATGCATCAAAAAAGCTAGGATTCACCAAAATAAAGTCATGATTCACAAAAACAGAAGTCTAAATTTAGAATTCATGGCTTTAATACTAAAAGTAAAACTAAAAGACACTGAAATCCGAGCCTATTTCCCCTCCTTAAACTTGTGAAGGACTATTCGTAATTAAAAGAGGAGTCAGTTTCTTCTCCATTATCTGATTTGTATTCCCCAACATCCTCTTCAATTTCTCCCTCACTTTCCTCATCCACAAGCCTACGAGTAGTACTTGAACTCGCATTTCTGGAGTGCTTTCTAGTATATCTTATTGGTTCTTCTGCTCCCGTTGCCCTACTCACAGCACCCCACGTCAAGCCATCACCTTCATCATCACTGAAAACCGAGTCATCTGCTGCACTTGCATTCACATTTCCAGCCAACCACTCATTGCAATCATCAATGTTATCTAAAGCAATCGGATCTGTGATATCTTTAGAGTCAAAGCGAGCTTTTAAAGTTGCATTGTACTTCACAAATACTAAGTCATTTAGCTTCTTCATTCCTAGCCTGTTCCTTCTCTTTGTGTGAATCTAGAACATAAAGAAATATACATTACTTCTTTTAAATGTTTAATATTTGATTCCTAGAAGTTGTCAATTCAAAACTTACTTGTTCAAACACGCTCCAATTGCGTTCGCAGCCTGAAGAGCTACAAGTTAGGCTAAGAACTCTCATTGCCAGCTTTTGTAAGCTTGGAGTTGTGCTTCCATACAAGCGCCACCATTCAGCTGCATTTTTTATTTTTCACGTGCAAAAAGAAAACATTAACATACTGTAGAGTGTAGAATTAGAGATGCTATATACTGCCTACTGCATAAAGCCTGTTGTATACTGCCTATATTATATGGCTACTACTGACATACTGCCAATATATCTACATACTGAAACTATAGATATATTACTTTATGGCTACTGACAGTACCTACTGCCTACTGGCAGTAATATGTATTGTGCATACATTACCTGGTTACTGCCTATATTATGAAGAAACTATAGATATATTACTTTATGGCTACTGACAGTACCTGGTGATTTAGTCTTTCTTGTCAAAATCGCCAAATTGATTCCAAAAAGGCCTTCAGCTCTTGTATACTTGGACAACTCATCAATAATCTCTAGTTGCTCGTTTTGTTGTGGAACTAACTTTGCGATACAAGCATAGAGTCCAGTTGTGATCTCATTATTAAATTCAACTTGAGGATCATCATAGAAACATGCTGGATTGAGATAATGACCAGCCGCATGTAGTGGATGATGGAGCTGATCTTCCCATCTTCTATCAATGATTTCGAAAGTAGCTTTATAGTTCTCTTCTTTTCCATTGAAAGCCTTTATTATAGCTTCTTTGGCTCTATCCATCGCTTCATACAAGTATCCCATTGCCGGCTTCTTCTCATTGTCTACGAGTCGAAGAACTTTCACAAGAGGACCCATAAGTTTGAGTATGTAATATGCATTATCCCAAAAGGTAGGCATTAGCATAATGTTTTCAACTTGTTTCCCACCTATCTCTTTAGCCCACTTGCTGAAATTCCAGTCACTCTTAGAGAACAAAGCCCGAAGATTCATTTTTTGCTTATAGATGCTCTTTAAAGTGAGGTAGCATGTGCAGAATCTTGTCTTCCCCGGTCTTATTAGATTTCTCTGCCCCGTATACCTCCTCATTAAATTCAATAATCCCGTTCGATTATAAATAAAGTTAGTCACACTCATAGCCCGTTTCAAGGTGTTTGAAACCAAAGGCAGCTTCCCAATGTCCTGTAGCATTAGATCAATGCAATGCGCACCACACGGCGTCCAATATATTTTTGGCCTCTTGATTTCTAATAACTTACCACCTAACTTAAAATTAGTACCATTATCGGTAACAACTTGCACAATGTTTGCTTCCCCAACATATTCAACAAATTCATCCAATAACTCCAGCACATTTGGACCGGTTTTTGAGTATGAAGACGCATCCACAGATTTGATAAACACACAACCAGCCAAAGAATGAACCAAGAAGTTAACAATGCACAGACCTGTGGTGCTAGTCCAGCCATCTGCCATTATAGAACAGCCATGTTTGACCCATATAGCTCTATGGTCAGCTAGCATGTTTTGGAGGTTAGCAACTTCTTTCTTCAAACATGTGACCCGCACTTCATGGTAGCTAGGGGGCTTCAAATTAGGACCATATTGTCCTATTGCCTCGATAGCACATTTAAAAGAATGGGTCCGGGCAACATTGAAAGCAATCCCGTTCTCGTAAAAACAGTTTGATATATATTGTATAGCTACTTCTCTTCTTTGCTTATCCAACTTCTCATCGATCTTCAATTGCTTCAGTCTTCCTTGCTTTCGCAGCTCCACTACTGTTTCTGGCTTCTTGAAGATAAAAGAGTCCATAGGACCTTTTAGTTTTCCCTTCTTTGAAGATGCTTTGGTCTGCTGCACATGACCAGGTCTTTTTAGCTTTCCTCTAGGATCTTTCTGCAGCTCCTCAAGTTCACTGTCATCATCTTCCAGATCATGGAATGCATCAAAATCCGGATGTTCTGGCAGTTTATCATAATTGATCTTGGCATCCTTTTTGGATTGCTTATATTCCCTAAGCATCTTTTTCACATCGTCTGGACATTTCAAGCAAGCCTTCGCATTTCTATTCCCTCCTATTTGATGAAGCTTTGCCCGGTAAATCCCTCCGCTAGTTACTTTTCCACAGTAAATGCAGGTAACTGATTTAGGATCTTTTTTGTTAACTAAGTAGTTGTGTTTCCAAGCTGGGTCATTTTTTGTAGAGTTTTCACTTTCAGCACCACCCACAGAACTTGTTCCACCTTCCATATCCTAGAAAAGATCAAAGCTGGAATCAGTACATATATCTTTAGTACATATATAATGGAATCAGTTTGTTAATTGATACATAAAGTTACTATATGGAATCAGTTTGATATATAAAGTTAAGAACATACATCTTTACTCTTTAGTACATTAGCACATATAACTTTAATATGTACATATATCTTTACTTCTTTAGTACATATAAAGTTAAGATATATATCTTTAGTACATATATAATCGGTTGGTTAACTGATACAGTGATACATAAACTTTATGGAATCAGTTTGATATATAAAGTTAAGAACATATAAGAACATATAACTTTAGTATGTATATTAGTATTATATACAATGTAGAGTACTATATATGTATATTACAAAGCAGAGTACTATGAGTCCCTATGACAGTATGAGTATTATATACATAGTAATATACTAAAAAATAAAAAAGCAGAGTACTATGAGTCTATGGATAAAGAAGACAGTAAATGAAGGTAATTGAAAAGGCATGAGACTGCATGAAAAAGAAGATATACCTTGTTTACTGCTACGATGGAGAGCTGCGTATGCTTGAGATGATGAAGCTGAAAGAACCGGCTGGTGTAGAGCAGCTTGAGTATAGAGTGACAGAGTGAGGAAAGCGAGGAGAGTGAAGAGGATGGCTAGCGGTTAAGCTTTGTAGTGTCTTGCGCAAGTTTACGTTTTTACGTACTATTAAGCTTAGTTTTACGTAGGTTAAACTTACTTTAACCTATTGTTTTCATGGGCTGAGGACTATTAAGATATGGGCTTTTTTTTCAAAGTTTTAAACTAAAAAAGGGCTGTCAGCCTTTTCCGTTTCAGGCGATGCAGGCGCGCGCCTATAGCGCTTCCGCGCTTCGTGCGCTTCTAGCGCTTATGCTGCGCCTTGCCCAGGGTTGTGCGCTTCTACGTTACTCAGGCGCTAGGGGTCTACCTCGCTGCGCTTTGTGCGCTTAAGCGCAGAAGCGAGCGCTTTTGACAAGCTTGGTTACATCACAGGAGAAATCAAACCAAAACTACCTGCAGAAGAAGGTTACCAAACCTCATATTTTTATGAAAACTACATGGAGGTCAGAGAATTCACTCATAACAGCTTGGCTTCTCAACTCCATGGAGCCCTTAATTGCCAAACCTCATATGTTTATGAAAACTGCAAAGGAGGTATGAGACTCTATTAAGGAAACTTATTCAGATCTTGAGAACTCTTCTCAAATTTTTGAACTCAAAACCAAACTGTGGCAATCTAAACAAGGAAATAGGGATATTATTTCATACTACCATGAAATGGTATCTCTATGGCAAGAATTAGATCAGTGCTATGGTGATGAAGAGTGGGAGAGTGCTAAGGATCTGGCCAGACATAAGAAAAGAGAAGAGAATGATAGGGTCTATATGCTTCTAGCAGGGATCAATAGGGACCTAGATGAAGTAAAAGGAAGAATACTGGGAAAGAAACCTCTGGCCTCAATCAGAGAGGTCTTTTCTGAGATCAGGTTGGAAGATAGCAGGAGGAGGGTCATGTACAACACTCCAGTACCTAATGAGGAACCTGGGGACTCTTCAGCTTTAGTGGCCAGAAGTGATGACAAGAAAAAACCTTGGTGTGATCACAACAAAAAATTGTGGCACACAAGGGAAACTGATGGACCATGCAATATCGAATACAGAATTCTCAAGAACAACACACAGTACACACACTTTATTCACCAGATCAAAGTATACAAGCTGTAGACAATTCGAGATGCCTAATCTCCCAGTCCTGTTCTAGCCAAGAGTCTAAAAACTACCTTCAGCTAGCTGAGCTCTTCTATTTATAGTAATGTCCACGCAGAGACAATAACTAACTAACTAACCCGTTAGTTATTAGTTATTAGTTATTAGTTATTAGCAGCATCCCTATTAGCTCTTCTTTTATACACTTTATTATAAAATTCCACCGACTGCCTTGCTGCATGTCTAACAATACTCCCCCTAGAAATTCACCTTGTCCTCAAGGTGAAACTCTGGAAATTGTTCTTTGATCATTTTCATCGACTCCCATGAATCTTCAAATTGTGGCAGATTGCTCCAATGAACCAACACTTCCCAATTACCATCTGCATCAACCCTTGTGTCCAAAATTTCTTCTGGCACCACTTGTAACTCCCATTCTTCATTCAGACACTTGGGTAGAGGTTGAAAGTAGGTAGTAGATGAGATAGCTTTTTTTAACAAAGATATATGAAACACAGGATGAATTTTGCTATCTTCTGGCAACTTCAGCTTAAAAGCCACAGAACTGAGTTTTTCAATTATCTGAAATGGACCATAAAATCTTGGGCTTAATTTTTGGTTCACCCTCTTAGCTAAACTCCTCAGCTTATAAGGTTGAATTTTCAGATAAACCCGATCCCCTATCTCCAATGTAACCTCTCTCCTGTGCTTATTGGCCTGCTGCCTCATCTGATTCTGAGCTTTGGCCAAATTCTCTTTCAACTCATCTAATATCATATTCCTCTGAGGAGTCAGTTTTGAAACTTCTTCTATTGCAGTAACTGTAACATCTCCTCTAATTACTGCAGGAGGGTCCTGTCCAAATAGAGCCTTGTAAGGAGTGCTTTTCAGTGCAGCATGATAGTTAGTATTGTACCAATACTCAACCCAATGTAACCAGTTAAGCCATTTTTTTGGTTTTCTTCCTGTTAAACACCTGAGATAAGTTTCCAAGCATCTGTTAACCACCTCAGTCTGACCATCAATCTGAGGATGGTAAGCTGTACTGTACTTCAATTGTGTCCCAGCTAGTTTGAATAGTTCAGACCAAAAAACACTAGGAAAACACTATCTCTGTCACTGACTATAGTTTTAGGAAACCCATGTAATCTGACCACTTCTTTAATGAACACATCAGCTACCTCCTTAGCATTGTAGGGATGTGATAAAGCAATAAAGTGAGCATATTTAGTTAATCTGTCCACAACTACCAGTATAGTATCCTTTCCTTGTGATTTGGGTAGTCCTCCAATGAAATCCATGCTAATGTCAGTCCAAATGCTATTTGGGATAGGAAGTGGTTGTAGTAGTCCTGCAGGCTTCAAAGCTTGATATTTATTAGTCTGACAAACCACACATTCTTCCACCCACTTCTTTATATCCTTCCTCATACCTTGCCAAAAGAAAAGACTGGATACTCTCTTCATGGTTCTAAAATATCCTGAATGTCCTCCCATGGCAGTTTCATGATATTCCCTCATGATCTTTATGATTCTGGGTGATCCTTGAGGTAGAACTAGTCTCTTGTTATAATATAACAAACCTTTAATGATCTGAAATTCTGAATATTGATCTGGATAAGAAATCACCTTCTGAATCAACTCTGCACACTTGATGTCAGCCTTCAATTCTTCTTCCAACCCATCCCATTCTTGACATGTCACAATTGAAAGAGACCGGAGCATAGGTCTTCTAGATAGAGCATCAGCAGCTCTGTTTTCTATCCCAGGTCTATATCTGATGATGAAATTGTACCCCAACAACTTAGAAGTCCACTTCTGTTGTTCTTCACCCATTAATCTTTGCTCTGTCAGAAACTTCAAACTCTTTTGGTCAGTTACAATCTCAAAAGTTCTTCCCAACAAATAGGGTCTCCACTTCTGTACTGCTAACACAATAGCCAAGAGCTCTCTTTCATAGACTGATCTGTTTTGGTTTCTTTTAGATAATATCTTGCTCATAAAAGCCACAGGTCTGCCTTCTTGCATGAGAACTGCACCTAAACCAGTTCCAGAAGCATCAGTCTCCAGAATGAATGTCTTATTGAAGTTAGGTGTAGCTAGGACTGGGAGTGAAGTCATGGTTCTTTTTAACTCCTCAAAAGATTGTGTAGCTTGTTCTCCCCACTGAAAACTGTCTTTCTTTAGGAGTTGTGTAAGGGGTGCTGCAATCTTACTGTACCCCTTTACAAATTTTCTGTAATAGCCAGTTAACCCCAAAAACCCTCTCAACTCCTTTAAATTCTGAGGTTTTGGCCAAGTAACCATGGCTTCAATCTTGGTAGGGTCTGCTGTTATTCCTACTCCAGAAATAATATGCCCCAAGTAGACTAATTGAGGTTGTCCAAAAGAGCATTTCCTTGGGTTAATCACCAATTGATTATCCCTCAAAGCAGATAGGACTGCTCTCAAATGCTCTATGTGGTCCTCCTTAGTTCTACTGTATACCAAGATATCATCAAAAAAGACTAAGGCACACTTTCTCAAATAAGGCCTTAATACCTGGTTCATCAAAGCTTGGAAGGTAGAGGGAGCATTAGTTAGTCCAAAGGGCATCACCAAATATTCATAATGGCCCTCATGTGTCCTGAAAGCTGTCTTCATCCTATCTTCTTCTTTCATCCTGATCTGATGGTAGCCAGATTTTAGATCCAACTTAGAAAATATGGTAGCCTCCCCAAGTTCATCAAGTAGTTCTTCAATTACTGGAATTGGATATTTGTCAGGAACTGTGATTTTGTTAAGGGCTCTGTAATCTCCACAGAACCTCCATCCACCATCCTTCTTCTTGGCTAAGAGTATGGGACTGCTGTAAGGACTATTGCTATTCTGGATGATCCCAGAATCAAGCATTTCTTTCACAATCTTCTCTATTTCAGTCTTCTGGTACTGTGGGTACCTGTAAGGTCTGATATTAGGTATCTGAGCTCCTTCCTGAATAGTTATAGAGTGATCACAGTTTCTTCCGGGAGGTAAACCCTCTCTAGGTTTTGTAATTTCTGGAAATTCTTCCAAAATCTGCTTCCAAATGGTTTCCAGTCCTCCTTCTTGCTCCATTTCTATGTTCTTTCCTTCACAATATAAGAAATAACCATCTCCATTATCACATAATATTTGTGAAAATGTTTTCAATGACACTTCCATTGAATTCAGTTTGGGATCTCCTTGAATGCACACCTCCTGCTCCCACTGTTTCCATTTAATTTTCTGTTTCTGAAAGTTTATCTCTACATCTCCCAAACTTGTCAACCAATCCATACCCAATACCAAATCAGTGCCCCCTAAATTTAGGATATAAAAATCCGGTATTATCTCAACTCCTTGTAGGTTCAATCTCAACTGAGGACACTTCTTATTATTGGATATATGATCCCCATTGCCAATCTGCACCTTGTAATCAGAAACTGTCTGAAAAGGCAGTTTCCATTGCTCAACCAACTGCTGTGAAATAAAGTTGTGGGTAGCCCCACTGTCAATCAACACATTCACATGTTGATCTCTTGATTCTCCCCTCAGAATCCCCTGCACTTTGAAAGCCCTCATGGTAGGAATCCCTTCTTTGCTCATCAAGGATAACTACATAGACTTAGATTCCATTACTTCATTACAAACATTTTCTGGTATGGTAACTTCAATTTGTTCTGACTGTTCTTCCTCAACTGCTTCTTCAACCAACATTAACTTGAAATTTTTCAATTTACAAGTATGTTCTTTACTCCACTTTTCACCACATTTAAAACATAGCCCCTTTCTACTTCTTTCCTGAAATTCCTCTTGAGATAACAAGGGTCCTGTTCTTTTAATTCCAGTTGGGTAATAATCAATAGTCTTCTTACCAATCTTGTCCATTCCAGTATTATTATACTTATTCTCAGCTACAATTTTACTCTGAGATGGCCAGTTGTAACCAGATTTCATTCTGGAATTATCTCCCCAACTCTGTCCCTTGACTGGTACAGAACCTCTTTCCCTTACTGTCAGCTTGTCCTCTTCCTTCTTTTTTCCAAACTGTGTTTCAATCTTCTGTTCAATAAGTACAGCTCTATCCATGATCTCAGTTAAAGACCTGGATGCATACATCTTCAACTCAGATTTTATCTCATCCTTCAAACCTGACATGAATACCCCTCGCAGCAATTCCCCATCCATATGCAATTGTGGAGCTATCACCATTTTGAACTCTTCTCGATAATCTTGCACATTTCCAGTTTGTCTCAAACTTAGCATTGGTCCATACGGATTCTGAATCAGTTCTGGTTGAAATCTGCGAATGACAAATTTCTTCAAAGCATCCCAACTTGTTTCCTCAGTTTGATTCTCCCACAAATGGAACCAGTTAAGTGCTCTATCCTCCATCGCGATCATAGATGCTTCAACTTTTTCTTCTTCCGCAATGTGATTTAAACGAAAATATCTCTCCATGCGTATGATCCAATTATAGGCTCCTTCGCCATTGAATAAAGGTAAATCTACCTTTCTAATCTGTGCTCTCATATACTCATTGTTACGTCGAGCATTATGGACAAGAGAGTTAACCGAATTACCTCTGGAGTGTATCGGACTGCGCGAATTCCTCGTATGATGAGTTTGAGGTGTTCGCGACCTTCCTCGGTTCTGAAACTGTGCCGCCATCGCATCAATCTTAGCTGCGAGAACTTCCAATGCAGATTGCGTCTCCTGCTGTTTTTGTTCCATCGAATCCAAACGGCGATCCATTTTTGCTCTCGTTTTAACCATCCAACTTCGAACGAACAAAACTTCTGGATCTTCTCACTTCTGTAATCTCCAGGAGCGAAATGCTCTGATACCAATGATAGACCATGCAATATCGAATACAGAATTCTCAAGAACAGCACACAGTACACACACTTTATTCACCAGATCAAAGTATACAAGCTGTAGACAATTCGAGATGCCTAATCTCCCAGTCCTGTTCTAGCCAAGAGTCTAAAAACTACCTTCAGCTAGCTGAGCTCTTCTATTTATAGTAATGTCCACGCAGGGACAATAACTAACTAACTAACCCGTTAGTTATTAGTTATTAGTTATTAGTTATTAGTTATTAGTTATTAGTTATTAGCAGCATCCCTATTAGCTCTTCTTTTATACACTTTATTATAAAATTCCACCGACTGCCTTGCTGCATGTCTAACAGAAACATGCTGGAAACTTCATGGAAAACCACCAGGAGCTGGAAAGAAGAAAGTGGAGAGGGCCCTACAAACTACTGTGACTGAGACTCAACAAGAGTCAGAAGTTGAATCTAAACAGCTGCCATTCACTCAGGATCAGATAAAGTACCTACTCCAATTTATACCCACCCAGAAAATCTCCAACCAAGAAAACCCTTCCTGTTCTTTTGCCAAAAATGGTAAAATAACATCATTTTTTTGTTCTGAAAAATAAAAAAACACCTGGGTCATTGACTCAGGTGCAACAGACCACATGACCTACATTCCAAATCTCTTTTCTTCATATCAACCTTGTGCCGGAGATAAGAAAGTTAGAGTTGCAGATGGCTCTTTTTCAGCCATAGCAGGGATGGGAAATATTAAAATTTCCTCATCCATTAACCTTTCTAAAGTCTTACATGTTCCAAAACTTTCCTGCAATCTTATCTCTATTAGCAAAATAACCAAAGACCTTCAGTGTTGTGTAAAGTTTTATCCTTCTTATTGCATTTTTCAGGATCTGGCATCGGGGAGGATGATTGGCAGTGCTAGAGAGGAGGATGGCCTCTATGTTTTTGATGAAGGAACACAATTGAATAAACAAGGTCAAGAAAAAACTTGTCTGCAAACTATTTCCTTTCCTTGTAATAATGAAGTGTATTTAATGCACTATAGATTAGGTCACCCAAGTTTTTCCTATCTAAAAATGTTGTTTCCTAAGTTATTTCATACTAAAAATCCTTCATCATTTCATTGTGATATGTGTGCACTTGCCAAACATCATAGGAGTTCTTATATCCCTCACAGTTACAAGCCAACTAGTCCTTTTACTATTGTACACAGTGATATTTGGGGTGCATCTAGAGTTTCAACTTTGAAAGGAAAAAGGTGGTTTGTAACTATCATAGATGATCACACACGGGTCACATGGGTTTTTTTAATTAAAGAAAAATCTGAGGTTGAAGAGGTGTTCAAGAAATTTTACTCAATGATTCAGACTCAATTCAATACTAATATCAAAATTGTGAGAAGAGATAATGGTCTTGAGTATTTTTCTAAAAAGTTAAATAATTTTTTTGCTGAAAAAGGGATTATTCATCAAAGTTCCTGTATAAATACACCTGCTCAGAATGGAATAGTTGAGAGGAAAAATAGACATTTGCTTGAAGTCACTCGTGCAATTATGTTTTCTGCTAGAATTCCAAAATATTTATGGGGAGAAGCTGTTTTACATGCTACCTATTTAATTAATAGGATGCCATCAAAGACTCTAGGATTTAAAACTCCTATTGATACACTTCAAGCCAGTTTTCCTGAAACTAGGCTTATTAACTCTCTTCCCATAAAAATTTTTGGCTGCACAGTTTTTATTACCAACCCTGACAGAACTGCTAGCAAATTTGATCCTAGAGGCAAAAAATGTGTTTTCTTAGGACTATCTTCAACACAGAAAGGCTATAAATGTTTTGACCCTACAACAAAAAAGATGTTTGTAACAATGAACACTGTTTTTGTTGAAAATCAACTTTTTTTTTGGTACTCATCTTCAGGGGGAGATTTCTAATGAAGATGGTGATAATGTGTCACATATCCATGAAAAACTTGAATTTCTTTACATTAGTCTAGATGCACAATATAATAGACAGTTAGATGCACTAGAAAATAGTCAAGAATCAAAAGAAAATGAAATAAAATTTTCTGAGACAAGGAAAGATGATGAACAACAGACAAGTAAATTTTTTGGCAAGGTTTATGAAAGGAGAGTTCCAAACCAAAGAATAGAGGACATCCTTGATCCTGCCACTGCTCATGAATCTGACTCAATGTCAGAAAATGACAAAGGTAATAATTCCAGTGATCTAAATCTACCCATTGCTCTCAGAAAACAAAAAAGATCACGTGTTAAATACCCTATCTCAAACTATTTGTCCTATTCTCAGTTATCTGCATCATTTGCAGCTTTTACCTCTAGTCTTTCCACTGTTTCTATTCCCTTAACCATACAGGAAGCTCTATCTAAACCTGAGTGGAAGAAGGCTGTTTTAGAAGAAATGAATGCTCTTGAAAAGAATCAAACATGGCAGGTTGTGGAATTACCCAAGAACAAACCAACAGTGGGATGCAAATGGGTATTTACCCCTAAATTCAAGGCAGATGGTACACTTGAAAGATATAAGGCCAGATTGGTTGCCAAAGGATATACACAAACCTATGGCATAGATTATACAGAAACTTTTGCTCCAGTTGCAAAATTAAATACTATAAGGATCCTTCTATCTCTAGCTGCTAACCTAGACTGGCCTCTTCAACAGTTAGATGTGAAGAATGCTTTCTTAAATGGGAAGCTTGAAGAGGAAGTATACATGAACCCCCCTCCTGGGTTTGAGGAACAGTATGGCTCAAAGGTGTGCAAGCTGGAGAAAGCCTTATATGGACTTAAACAGTCCCCAAGGGCTTGGTTTGAAAGGTTTACTCAATTCATAAAGAAGCAGGGATTCAAGTAAGCCCAAGCAGACCATACACTATTCATGAAGTTCTCAATTAAGGGAGAGATTGCAGTGCTAATTGTTTATGTGGATGATATCATTCTTACAGGAGACTATTATAAAGAGATTGAAGACCTGAAGAAGAAGCTGGCTCAGGAATTTGAAATCAAAGACCTGGGAGAATTGAAATACTTTCTTGGCTTGGAGATAGCCAGATCAAAGAAGGGAATTGTGGTATCTCAGAGGAAGTATGTACTAGACCTACTCCATGAAACAGGTATGAGTGCATGCAGACCAATAGATACTCCAATTGATCCTAATCAAAAGTTAGGAGGTGTCAAGGAAGGAGTACCAGTTAATGTTCAACAATATCAAAGATTGGTGGGAAGATTGATTTATCTGGCACATACAAGGCCAGATATTGCCTTTGCAGTTAGTATGGTTAGCCAATTCATGCATAATCCATTCCAGGAACATCTAGATGCTACCTACAGAATCCTAAGGTATTTGAAAAACTGTCCAGGGAAATGATTATTTTTTAAAAAGAGTGACAATAGAAGTGTGGAAGCTTTTACAGATGCAGATTATGCTGGCTCAATAACTGATAGAAGGTCTACATCTGGGTATTGTACCTATGTATGGGGGAATCTAGTGACTTGGAGGAGTAAGAAGCAGAATGTAGTTGGTAAAAGTAGTGCAGAATCTGAATTCAGATCTATGGCTAATGGAATCTGTGAACTGCTTTGGATCAAGAGAGTGATTTCAGAGTTGAATATGAAAATGGAACTACCTATGAAGTTATATTGTGACAATAAAGCAGCCATTAATATTGCTCGCAACCCTGTGCTACATGATCGTACTAAACATATTGAAGTGGACAAGCATTTTATCAAAGAGAAGATTGAAGTTGGAATTGTGTGTACACCATTCATATCTACCAAAGAACAAACAACTGATATCTTTACAAAGGGGCTGTTTAAACCAGTGTTTGAACTACTTATAAGCAAGTTGGGAATGTATGATATATACTTACCAACTTGAGAGGGAGTGTAGAAAAATGTAACATATACTATCCTCCGTTCCATAAAAGTTGAAACAGTTTGACTTTCACGTTTGCCAACGCGCAACTTTGACTGTAATTATATTTATTTACGTATTAGTAAACATTAAAAAAAGTTAATATATTGGAAATTTACACTAATACAAATTTATTAATATTTTATACATTATATTTTTATTATGTATATTATTAGAAAATCGTAGTCAAAGTAAGGTGTGTGAATAGTGCAAAAATTCCAATGTTGCAACTTTTATGGAACGGAGGAAGTATTTGTTATTTTAATTATTTGTACATCCGGAACTGTATAGATAAGACTTAGAGTAGATAGAACTCTCTAACTACTAGATAAGCTCGCAGAATAGATAGATCCTATTTTTTAGGATTTGTAACAACTAGGCTTTATCTGTAACTTGTATATATATCATTGCCGGATGGCTCAATAATATTCAAGGAAGATTAATTCTTCAAATCTACAGCTCTACTGTCCAAACATTGGATGATGTCCATGATAGGCTTCTTCAGTTCAGTTACTAATGGCTTGCAAGTTGAATCCTTTGTTTGGGTTCACAAACCATTACCCTGTGTCTGGAGTAAAATGGGGGGGGGGATTGGATTTGAAAGCATTTATATTGTTTCGTATTAGAGAACTGAGAACAAAACGATAGGGGAGGCTCCTTCACGCTCAAGTAGTCAAGTGAATAGTAATGTGGAAAAATGCACCTTTTAGTACGAATTCACCTCTTTTCTTCCCTTTATACATACTGAAATCACTTTAGTTCAAATATTTCCCCCTATATTCCTACCGTATTTCCATTCAACCAAACAATATATATTTTAATCTATTTTTGACCTATTTCTCTTTTCCTTTTGTACCTACCTAGTTCCCCTCCCTCTATATCCTCTCCCCATTCCAAGTGAAGCTTCAACAAGGAGTGCTGGAAAACAATCATATAGAAATTCACAAGGCAAGAACCATAGATGCAGTTATATTTGGCGAAACTTGGGGAACTATTGACATCATTGTCTGTTGTCACACAGTGGCACACTGTACCGACGACCACAGCATTCCGCTAATGCGCTTCATATTGCTAATGTGTTGACAGGAACTGATCATGTAAACTTCCTTTGTTATCTTGTTTTCAAACATGTAGTATTGTGCCTTTATAAACTCACACATGATCTTACTCTTAGTTTAAAAAAGCGCCTCAGGCGCAAGGTGCACCCCTAGTTAGCAATTTCCCGTTTTAAATGCGTTTTAAACACGTACCGTTTTTTTGAACAAAAAAACACGTTTAAAACGAAAAATAATGTCGGTCCGTTTAAAAAGGAAAAAAAACTCTTACTTCCAGTATAAAACGTATTTTTACTGTATTTTACAAAAAATAGAAACATGAAGTGATCAATTGAATGAACACATTAAATGCATAGGAGATCAACAATACTGTAAAAGCAGGAAAAAAGGTCCTCTCCATGAGCTCATGTTTTTGTATTGTTACAATACAATTATTAAATACTAAAATTAATTGCATGGCGTCTAAAGCTAGCATCCCCTACTTTACTTAAAATAAAAACATGAATTGATCAATTAAATGAACACATTAAATGAATAGGAGATCAACAATAGTTTACAAGCAAAAAAGAAAAGTTCCTGTATGTGACCCCATGTTTTTGTATTGTTAAAATACAATTGTTAAATATTAAAATTAATTGCATGGCGGCTAAAGTTAGCATTCTAAAAGACTAAAACTTAAAGTACTAGAGTTCTGATGTTTTTCCAAACAAGCATGTCAAATTAAAGTTTTTCTAAACCTGGCAATTTTTAGTATAAACTTCTACACACAAACAATAATAAGCGCGTGTAGCAGTCGCATAACTTTTCTCATGTCATCCGTCATCTTGATGAAAATGATGAATTTAAATTGAGTGTTATTTGATGAACTTATAAAGATAATGATTTTAACTTAGTCTCATTCTAATTTTTTTGTCTTATTTGTTGACTTTAGTTTGCAAAATCATGTCTTGAACTTAATTACAATTTTTATTTTTGTCATGGACTTATGCAATTACGAATTATTCTTTTATGTAGTAATGGAATTTTCTGCTTTAATATGTGTATACTTTTATTTCCTTTTACTATAGATGTTATGTAAAGTAAATAATTTAAATATTCAAAATAATACCCCGTATTTTTTGTCCGAATTTGTGTAATAGATACCGTATTATGCACGTTTACGTTTTTACACGTTTTTTAAAAAGTCAATGTTTTTTAAAACGAATTTTTGACCGTTTTTCGGTAATAATACCGAATAAAACGCGTACGTATTAAACTTTGTTTAATTCCTGTACCGTATTTAAGTAACTACTATGGGTGCACCTAGGCGATGGGCATGTCTCATCCGAAAGACCCAGACGCAGCAGATTCTAAAAGGCGCGCCCCATACCTCGCCTTTTGCCGCTTTTTGCGCATCTGAGAGGTGTTCGCCTCTGACGCCTCTGAGAAGATGTCTGCTTATCTTTGTTTTTTTGGCGATTCACATACCTAGTTCGAGCTTGGCGATTCACTTATCTAGTTCCAAAGGTCCGTAGGTATTATATATTGATGGGGTGAGGTTCCCTGACTCCATGAGAGTCAAGTTTTCTCTAATATTCTGCCTCTGCTATGCTTCCACAGTTCCACTATCTCCTATCCTCTTTCTTCCGCTCCTATCTAACGTCGCAGGTAAGTTTTTCTTTTTTTGTTTCCTTTTATTCTTTCTTTTCTTTTTATCTTAATTTCTTAAATTATCAAACAGTTTACATTATTTATAAGTAAATATATGGCCATATATCATTCTGCCCTAAACCCTAATCCCAATAACATAGTTTATAAATTTTAAATAATAATAAAGGTAGTTTGTACATTCAGATTGTTTAAATTTTTTACTTTAGCAGTATAAAACTACATTTTGGAGTTTTACGATTCAATTTTATGATTGGCTTTAGGTGTTTAGTGTGTTTGCTGCTACTGTCTGAATCAGCATTGGGTTTCTCTTAAGGTGTTTATTAGATTGTTTAATGGTTTAATGTATTTTGGTGATGTTATCGTTTTTTGAGAAGAGAATTAGTATAAATATGTTTTACCAACGTTATACAGTTAAGTTCCGTGAGGCGTGCACCTCACCGCCTAGCGCCTCACGCCTCGGGTAAATCAATGAAATCGCCTCAAGCCGCCTTGTGCCTTTTAAAACTAAGATCTTACTTTTGTGGTGCATTATTGCATTCACCATGTGGTTATTCGATTCAAGTGGACAATTCATCTCCCATTTTTGCCTTGCCCATTGCCGTAGGAGAATATATATTTCTGATTAATACTCCCTTCCAACGGAACTTGGATAGGTTGAAAAATTCATTTGAATTACTGATTTCTTAAGTGCGCGAGAGCCAAAAGCCTGAAGAATTCTGAGATTATCTTTCTTTCGTGTTCTTATTTCTGAGTTTTGAGTTATGAGTTCCAAATGTAGAACTGAGTACACATTTATATTATTATATAGTAACTGTGAGATCTTGGAAAGCGTCATCGAATTATAGGGCTGGTATAAAGTCTTGGTGAAAACACTTTTATGGAATTGCCTTTAGTACGATGCAGCCTTCTCTAATGTCTTCTCCCAAAAACTCATGTACCATACACCTTTATTTTTCAAGTACATGACTGGCCTTAACAAACAACTAGAGCAATACGAAGCAAAACAAAGGGAAGGTAAGACTATACCTCTAATGTAAGTGTAATATGTAAAGAATTTGTATAGTACTGGTGCCAGGCTTTGGACATTCGTGCACTATGAGAACCTTGTCATAAATTTCATTTTTAGAGATTAATGCATTCTGGTAATGCAAATTTTGTGTATGCTGCATTGACCTTAATGGGATAACTCTACTTTGCAGATAAAGAGCTTGATATTATTGAAATGGCAGTTTATGGAGATGTTGTCAGGCCTGGAAAACAATGCCGTTGCAGAACTATCGACGAAGTGTTGGGAAAACACAAGCCCAAGGACCACACAGCTGCTTGTACATTGCCATATGACACTCAATCCTTATAGCATGCAATGATTTACAAACAGCGTGAACTCTCTAATCATAGTTTTCCTTGGGGCATAACTTGCAAAAATTGGTTTTGCAGTATACAGCTAACTCTTGTTCACCAAGTTTCCAAGCCTAACTGGTAAAAATGTCTCCTGATAATGGTCACCATTCCATTTCTAATCTGAAACTTACAAAACGTATTTTCCTGCAATATTTTTTTTTATTTTTTCATCAATGTCTCGGGAATGTTGTTGTTTCCATCAATATCAAAATGTGGAGCAATATGTCCAAAATATTAAAGCTCTCATAGCTACAAATATACTGATATTTTTATCCTTGTTTGTTTGTGATAAGTTTGTGGTTATTACACATGCTTAATTGTGACAACTTTTTATTGTTACTTTTTTATTCGAATCATGCAGTCACAAAAGGTGCAATACAAATTTCGAGCCATAAATAACATCAGAAATAATACCAATTACTTTGTAGTTTGTATATTAATGCTACTACTAATAACTAGCAAACACTTGAGAAACTTATAATGCCCTTACTATCATTTTATGCTGCAACAACTTGCTGCATACATTTAATTTTACCGAGCACATACAGACAGAGTTAGGGGTGGGAAAAATCGAACCGAAACTAGGAAACCGACCCGGACCGAATTATGACCCTGGTCCGGGTTCTTTCTTTTGAACCGGTCCGAATAAAAAAAAAGCCGAACAGAACCTGAAAGTTCGGGTTCATTAATGTGCCTTAAAAATTAAAATCAATAACCTGATCCAGACCGATAAAAACCCGAAACAATTAGCTTTAATATAAAATCAATATAATTTACAAATATAATTTATAAATAACTCCTAACATATGATTATAAATTTATAATCATGGTGGATAAAAGATGAGTTAGTAACTTTTAGTGATTACAAATGTGTTCAATCCGCTTATCGTATGATCATGAAAATATATTTATAGTAAGTTTAGTCACATTTTTATCCATAGGTTTTATTTCGTACTTCGTAATATTTTTAGAAATTAAAATCTATATTATTTATTTATATGCATCTTAAAAAATATTAAGATACTTATCTTCTTTGGATTTGAAGTGTTGGTGATTTTGGAGACTAATATTTGTGTTATTATTCGCGGTTTGTATTTTTGATCAAAACCTATTTGAAATATAAAATGACAATGAGATGATTTTACGTTCGGGCATTAACCGACCCAATCCGAACCCAGACTACCGAAAACCCGACTCAGACTGAATATACTGGGCCTTGTTCCAGTCTTTAATTTTCATAACCTGAAACCTTACGGGCAATTTCCGAGTTTAGCAATAACTCAATCCATACCGGATCGATCCCACCCTAGACAGAGGGACATCCATCTAAATCAATATGATAATCAAAGCCGTTAAATAAATGCATCGATCAAAGTTGCTAAGAAAATTAGTTGACCTTTAATAGCTGAGTGCCAAATATTAGGATGACTTTTTGTATGTGGCTATTGGTGAGTAAGCATCAGTCGTCCGAATTTAAGGTGCTTAGTTTAATTTATTATAGTGCACTCATTATATAGTTAACTCCCACCTCATAATATTTAAATTAGGATTAGCAATTAAAAGTATTACTCCGTATATTTTAAATCTACACTAAAGCTCCATAAAACCGCAAAAATATACATGGGTTTTTCCTTTTAAAAACATATTTTGCGTGGTGAATTGTGTAATGATCAAGTAATGTTGAAGTTTACTTTCTGATTGAGTTGGTTGAAATTACTGTAAAAAATCATTTTAGCTATTTTTCATATAATTTTTCTTTATTTTATAAATAAAATATACTTTAGATATTATTTTTTACGTAATTCAACAAATTTCATGAATTCAAACGTTTTAGCAGGGATTTGATCAATTTCAGCATATTTAATTCATTTCAGTGTTATCAAATGAGCTGATAATAAAAAAAGGGATAAATTATCTTCAAGAATTCATTTGAATGCCTTCCCAATTGAAGTTTTAGTTCAAATTTGATATGAGTAAACTAGATTTAATGAATAAGATTCATCAAAAAATTCATCAAAAAATTCCACCGGGAACCGCCCCAAATAGCGTCGGCCGGACAGAGCATCCTAAATATGACCTTATTTGACATTTTTTTTCAAGTTTGAGGCCCTATCTCACCTTTATCCCATAAAAAATTATTTTATTACACCGACCAAAAAAGTAAATTCACTATAAGAATTATGTCTGAGGAATTTAAAGTTAGATGGAAAGAGTTTCAAAACTCGTATGCAATGACTACTTTTTATATTTCTAGATTTCAAAATTTAATTTTCTAATACGAAGTAAAAATGCTTTTGATAGAATTGAAAAAACTATCAATACAAACTACTTTATTCATAATATAAACATTTTTAGAGTATAACCAATTTTCTATACCATATTAAACAATGTGTCTAATGTGTGGTGTAATCCTAGAAGGATTTGCCGATGCTGATTTGAGGGGCTTTTATGATTCCAGGAAGAGCACTACGGGGTATGTATTCACTATTGGAGGTACGACAATCAGTTGGATGTCAGACTACAAAAGAGTGCGGCTCTTTCAACCACAGAAGCAGAGTATATGGCCATTGCTGAAGCGGCCAAGGAATTGATCTGGTTGAAGAACTTTCTTTCGGAGTTGGGCTTGAAGCAGGGAGATTGCGTTCTATATTGTGACAACCAGAGTGCTATTCATCTCGCTAAGAATCCGGTGTTTCACAGCAGAACAAAACACATCAAGATGCGGTATCATTTCATTCGAGAGTTGATTGAAGATGGTACTATAAATTTGAAGAAGGTCCTTGGTACGAAGAATCCAGCAGAAATGCTAACCAAGGCGGTGACAACGGAGAAGTTAAAGCTTTGCATGGCTTCAACGGGCCTTCCAGATACTTGATGAGAAGGCGTGAACGAGAGAGAGAGAGATCAGGGGTTTTACAGAGGATACATGTTCTTGGATGGCAGATGATTGTTGAACAAGCCTCCAAGTGGGAGATTGTTGAAGGTGGAGCCTTGTTTTGAATGTTAGAACAGTTACCCGACCGGGTATGTTGATCGAAGCCTAGACCTGGGAACTCACTGGAACGTGATACCTGACTGGGTAAGGAAATTTACCCGACCGGGTGAGTGGAAGGTTTTAGCTTCTGTTTTGGTTACCCGCCCTGGTATCGACCCGTGCATGCTTTCTGAGGAGATACCCGACCGGGTACAGAAGGGTACCTAACCGATCTGCGGGTTAATTTTAATTACGGGCTTAATTTTGGGCCCGCGGCTCTTAATTGCGTTTAGGTTTTCTTAAACCTATTTAAACGACTCTTATGTACTTGTAAACCCTGACATCGACATAATAATACACTGCTCTCTCTTGTTCGACGTGGACTAGCACAATCACCCGATTGTGTGAACCACGTCAATTCTTGTGTTCTTGCTCTTTAATTTATCGTTTGCTTAACCTAAAACGTAACAAGTGGTATCGGAGCTATGGCTGACGAAGGGAAGGTTAAGATCGATAAATTTGATGGTCAAGATTTCGCTTTCTGGAAGATGCAAATTGAGGATTATCTGTTAGTATATATGTCCTAGTGACAATCACCTTTTAGAGACATATATACTTGATCACATTCAGTTTTATATATTTGATATATACGGTATTACACATTGATGATTAAGTATTTCGATTGTCAATATCTTATTCATAATTGTGTTCCCTTGGATTTATGTTGTCAATAAGTAAGTGGGAGCTTATATGATAGAACATAAGGTCCTAAAATAGCCCCAATCAATGATCATCAAGAATGGGATATTGATGATATGCGATAAGATTGGTATGTGGACTGCATCATACTTTTAGAAAGTATAGTTGATCTCACGACTATGAGTTCCTGTAATTCATGATGGTCACATAGATATTTTAGAGAATATTGGCATACCCACCGAGAAACCATTTGATAAGTTCTATTCATGTGTCTATGGGATTATCGGCGTGTAGAGTAGTGTAATAGTCCTCCGACTTGAGGTCAATACGTACTACATGTGCGGAGTGATGTACTTTGACCATGACCAATGCTTGCACTCCAATCGGGGTAGATACGGCATGTGTTGGGTGCATCACGAAGCACATGGAGTAGTAGTTGAGCAAAGAAAGGATTCATTCCTCATAATAGATTAAGAGAGAACATTCTACTTCTCATATCTAGATGGATCATAAAGTCATTGGCCAATGCAAAGATATATTCGTTTTGGATATCGAATATGATCGTTATGGATCATCTAGAAAGATTGAGAGACAGAGACTGAGTTATTGGGATAGACACTATATCATGTTCTAGACTTAGTTGAATGTTCGCTGAATGAAAGGACCGTATCACTATGAGCTCTATATTACAGGGAGTTTGTATAGTCCTCGCAAACGTCCTTATATATTAAGTTTGTCTGGAGAATCGTCTAGGGATTCGCTAAGACCTTAATTAGATTAGTGCTTAATATATAAGGCCCTATGGGTCACACAACAAGTGATTATACCTTCCGATTGAATTGTTAGAAGGAATTAAATATTATTAATTGGATTAAATAATATTTAATTCGTAATACTGAAAATGAATTAAATATTAATTAGATTAAACATATTTAATTCATGAAGCTGAAGGAGAGTTCTATTTGATAGAATTAATTAAGTAAGATAAATTAGATTTATCATACTTAAATAAGATGTATTTATTATTAAATAAAGTAGATATTTTCTTTTGTAATTTGGAATTAAAAGAAAAGTAAATAAAATAAATATTAATATATAATAATTAGAAAGTGGCGTGCATCCACATCTCAATTATTATATATTAATATTTATTTTATTTACTTTTCTTTTAATTCCAAATTACAAAAGAAAATATCTACTTTATTTAATAATAAATACATCTTATTTAAGTATGATAAATCTAATTTATCTTACTTAATTAATTCTATCAAATAGAACTCTCCTTCAGCTTCATGAATTAAATATGTTTAATCTAATTAATATTTAATTCATTTTCAGTATTACGAATTAAATATTATTTAATCCAATTAATAATATTTAATTCCTTCTAACAATTCAATCGGAAGGTATAATCACTTGTTGTGTGACCCATAGGGCCTTATATATTAAGCACTAATCTAATTAAGGTCTTAGCGAATCCCTAGACGATTCTCCAGACAAACTTAATATATAAGGACGTTTGCGAGGACTATACAAACTCCCTGTAATATAGAGCTCATAGTGATACGGTCCTTTCATTCAGCGAACATTCAACTAAGTCTAGAACATGATATAGTGTCTATCCCAATAACTCAGTCTCTGTCTCTCAATCTTTCTAGATGATCCATAACGATCATATTCGATATCCAAAACGAATATATCTTTGCATTGGCCAATGACTTTATGATCCATCTAGATATGAGAAGTAGAATGTTCTCTCTTAATCTATTATGAGGAATGAATCCTTTCTTTGCTCAACTACTACTCCATGTGCTTCGTGATGCACCCAACACATGCCGTATCTACCCCGATTGGAGTGCAAGCATTGGTCATGGTCAAAGTACATCACTCCGCACATGTAGTACGTATTGACCTCAAGTCGGAGGACTATTACACTACTCTACACGCCGATAATCCCATAGACACATGAATAGAACTTATCAAATGGTTTCTCGGTGGGTATGCCAATATTCTCTAAAATATCTATGTGACCATCATGAATTACAGGAACTCATAGTCGTGAGATCAACTATACTTTCTAAAAGTATGATGCAGTCCACATACCAATCTTATCGCATATCATCAATATCCCATTCTTGATGATCATTGATTGGGGCTATTTTAGGACCTTATGTTCTATCATATAAGCTCCCACTTACTTATTGACAACATAAATCCAAGGGAACACAATTATGAATAAGATATTGACAATCGAAATACTTAATCATCAATGTGTAATACCGTATATATCAAATATATAAAACTGAATGTGATCAAGTATATATGTCTCTAAAAGGTGATTGTCACTAGGACATATATACTAACAATCTCCCACTTGGCCTAGTGCCAATCACCGATGCGTCTAACACCTAGACTCTCAAAAATCTAGTATGTTTCTCACATCTCAAAGGTTTGGTGAATGGGCCAGCCAAATTTGTCCTCTACGAGAAGGCATTCTATTGCAACTTCTCATCTTGCTATTTGTTATCAAACACGATAGCATACTGGTATTTTCTAGTTCCTTACTTTGCATCTTGGTTCCTTAGCTTGTGCAAATGCACCGGCACAGTCACAATAACAATTATTGGATAACTGTCGCTAGGAACTACCTCTATTTCCTTAAGGAACTAACGTATCTAAACGCTTACCTATGTTGCATCAAATGCAACAATTTACTAGGCTCCAATTGTCGAATTTACAATAGTTTCTTACTTGCAACTCTTGCAGCATTACTATTACATTGAGACTAAAAAGATATACTTGCTGTGACTCGTAGTCTTTCTTATCATACATGAAACTAGTGCTAGAATAATTAAATTCGACTAGTTCTTTCTGTCTATCATAGACAAAAGATATTCATGAAGATTTTTGGTGACCATTCTTTCACTGACTTCAATGAGGGGATATCATTCTCTATGATCAACATATATGATTATAAAGACCAGCTATCCTTGTTGCGCACTCTAAACACGCAAACACCCTCATTTCATTTGATGAGGTCAAATGATATGACTTTTTCATCAAAATTAATATTTTAACTCCTAGATGCTTGTTCTAGCCCATAAATAGATTTCTCTAATTAACATATTGAATTAGAATTTGATATGGATATAAAACCTTCAGACTGTACCATGTACACCTCCTCCTTGAGGTTTCCATTAAGGAAAGGGGTTTTAACGTCCATTTGTCAAATCTCATAATCATATTATGCAGCTATAGCAAGCAAAATCCAAATGGACTTCAGTTTTGCAACTGGTGAACATGTATCACTATAGTCAATTCCTTTTCTTTGATTATAACCTTTCGCCTCTAGCCTAGCTTTGTATGTTTGCACCTTGCCTTCAGCATTAATTTTCTTCTTGAAAATCATTTGCATCCAATGGGTCCAATCCCAATAGGCAAGTCAACCAAGTTCCATACTTGATTGATACATATCGAGTCCATTTTAGATTTTATGGCTTCTCGCCACCTCTATGAATCAACATCTAATATTGCTTCTATGTAGGTCTCAAGTTCATCCGTATCAGGAATCTTAACATCATCATGATCCTCCATGAGGAAGCCAAACCTAGTTAGTTCATGACGAATCCTAGTAGACCCACATAATTGAATGTTTTGCATTTTGTTCAGGTTCTTCATTCTGATCGTGAAGAGGTTCTCTTTTATTGGATTATCCAATACTTAGAGAGTTTTCTGGTGCTACACTTTTAAGTGTTTCCAGAGAAAGAGAAGTGGGTGCAGAAGGAATGACAACCATGTCATCTTATCTTTAATAAGAATCACTTGGTGGTGTGAGGTGATTCCTATATTACTCCCACTAGCTGAAGGATATCCTCCTAGAGACATTCTTCAAGTCAATTCTCCCACTGAATCCTTCGTCAGACCATCTAACAAATCTTCATTCTCTATGTTACTTCAGCTTTCAATTTGATTAGTGCATATTTCTTTACATATGTAGGGCAACCCATATTTAATATATGAAGAAAATGTCTTTTATTATACTATAACTCATATAGTACATTTTGCATTAATCAAACTATTCAGAATGTATATTGAGATTTATAGCGTGTACCCTCAAAAGAATGTTTGGAAGAGAAAATGAATTCATCATAGATCTAGCCATGTCTAACAAAGCCCTATTTCTCCTTACAGAAACACCAGTCTTCTAAGGTGTTCTGGAGGAGTTCATTATGACCGAATTCTTTGACCTTTTAAATAAATCAGAAATTTTACTTAAGTACTCTTTGGCTTGCTATCCTTTTTCCTAGAAAAGGTTTATTAGTCAAGTTGCTTGAAAGACAAGATTCGCAATTTCCATATGACTCAAAAGCAAATGGTGTTAAATAATCTAATTCATTTAACGTTGCTATTCTTGTTTCATTAATTTGACCAAGTTTGCAATGTCATAGATAGGTAGTAATTTTTCTGATTACTTAATCGAGACCCTTTTATTTTATTCATTTAATATCTAATATGTCGATTGATAATTAACCATTCATAAGAAAAACATTTCCACAACAACACCATTTTATGAAAATAACAATTAGCAAAATGGAAATAGAAATCTTTTAATGTCTAACATATGAATGGAAATAATCTTCTTGGTAATAGAAGGAATAAAATAACAATTATTTAATTCTAATCTAAAACCACTGGACAAATCTAAACTATAAGATCCTATCACGTTCAGCAGCAACTATTGCTCCAGCCTTCATGCGTAGGTCAATTTTACCCAGTCCAACTGCTACTGCTTCTCAGGCTTCTGCACATTTTTACAAATGTGTAAGCCATAAGTTGTATCTAATACTTTAACAATGAGAGTTAGTTATAGACATATTTATTTAATGATAAAAATACCTGAGCTTGAAGCACCCGGTGCTTCGGCTAGATTAGCCTTATACAGCTCACAATCTCTCTTCCAATGCCCCTTCTCTTTGCAATAGAGGCAAACATCCTTTGCAACCTTTGGCTTCATATGACCTCCACCTTTAGGCTTCAGAGCTGTAGGAGTAGGTCCAACCTTACCTTTCTTCTTTTGCTTATTCTTGTTCTTAGAACGAGACTTAGCATTAGAGCTTACCATAAGAACAGTCTTTCCTTTAGAGGTTGAGGCTTCATAAGACTTGAGCATGTTATGGAGTTCAGGCATGGTCGCTTTCGTTTTGTTCAAATTGTAATTCACAATGAAGTTAGTAAATGAACTCGGAAGAGAATATAGGATGATAGCAGCTGAGACACGATCCTCAAACTTAATTCCGGTGGTAGCAACTCTTTCAATTAAGCCAATCATTTTGAGGACGTGCTCAGACACGTTGCCACCCTCTTGAAGCCTACACTTGAAAATGTCTGTCAGAAGTTCATACTCTAGAGTCTGACTTTCTGAATCAAACAGACTTTTCAAGCATCTCGAAGGCGCTCATCCTATCGTGTTGCCTTTGCAACTCCATAGACATTGTAGCCAACATAACACATTGCACAGTTTTAGCATCAGTGATGTGTTTCTCTCGAGCAGTCAGGTCAAACGTGGCAAACTCAGGAGAGTTGGCATCAGGAATCTTGGGTACCGGTGTGTCTAACACATACTCAATATTTTCTTGTCTAAGAACTAAACGCACATTTCTTTCCCAGTCCAGAAAGTTTGGTCCAGTCAGCTTGCATGTATCCAAGATACTTCTCAATGATAAATTCGACATTCCTAAGAGCCTAAAGAAGTTCAAATAGAATGAGAATTAAAATTCATATGATAATTCCTATGATCACATCTAGTTAACTAAATAATATGGACTTTTAATTATTTAGTTCCCACTATTTTGCATACTCTTTGACCCCAATAAAAAGAACATGAATTGTTTTCACAATCATAGTGGCCAAGATCTGGTATGAACTCTGTTGGAGTCTATGTTAGTACAAATTATACAATGTACTACGTGTAATAAACAGTAACAATAGTAACTCAATTAAAATTAACCTTTTTATTAATTAGATTAATTATCTTTGAGATTTGGAAGGATAATTTTAATTTGACAGATTAGTGTATTTAACATGCTTTTACTTTAATGTTTGATCATTACAAGTTTGAATTAGACTCAGATTGCATGTTTTAATTTATCTGTCTCAGTTAGATCTCTTTAACATATCATTTGATAATCTGTCTCATTTAATAACAATTATTATTATTATTATTATTTTGTTTTGTTTTATCTACTTATTTAATTAATTAGGAGTATTGGTCCTAGCAGGATTAGAACTCATTAATTAGAAAGACTTTCATTGTGATTGGGAAACTAGTTTCGAACTAGTATAAATACATCCTTCTCCTTCATAATTAAGAGACCAGTTTTAAGATTCAGTATTACCGGTTTATTTCCCTGCAAAGAGATTTCCTAGCCTTTCTCTTAGGGAGATCTAACCGTTCTTTCGGAAAGGAGAAATCACGTGGACACCAAAGGTCAAGGATTATCACCGCTAGGCTGGAAGATCTGTAAGTTCTAACTCAGATCTGTTATTATTATCATATTCGTTATTTTGTCATAATCAGGGAAGATCTGTTTGGAAAAATTTTAAACTTCCGCTGCCGTACTTTCGAGGTACGTTACATCAATTTCCTAACATTATCTCTACCAGAAGAAGCTTCATCTACCCTTGTCTGAGAACAAATCAGAATCAATGGCGGAGGCGGAGTGGAACTTGCTGGACCGACAGGCTCTTGGTGTGGTGAGGTTGTCGTTGGCGAAAAACGTTGCTTACAACATCGTCAACGAGAAAACAACATTTGGACTGCTCAAGGCATTATCCAACATGTACGAGAAACCCTCAGCGGCCAACAAGGTTTTCTTAATTAGACAGTTGTTGAACACAAGAATGAAGGAAGGTGCAGCCGTGACAGATCACGTCAACGAGTTTAATTCAATCATATCCAGGTCAGGTTCGGTTGAGATTAAATTTGATGATGAAGTTCAAGCATTACTTTTGTTATCATCTTTGCCCGATAGTTGGCCCGGTACAGTCACAGCAGTTAGTAGTTTGGATGGAACCACTAAGCTTACCTTTGAGGGTATTCGTGACTTGATCCTTGGTGAGGATATCCGGAGGAGGAGTTCGGGGGATAGCTCCAACAGTTTGTTAAGTACTGAAGATAGGGGCAGAAAATCCACCAAAGGGGGTAACAAGAAATGAAGGTCAAAATCGAGAAAGAGAGGTCAATCTAAGAACAGGAAGGACATCAATTGTTGGAATTGCAAGGAGAATGAACACTTCAGAAATCAGTGCCCAAAAGCCTCTGCAGACAAAGGCAAGAAGGAGGTGAACGTGGCAGAGGATTATGAAGACGTTCTAATTTGTAGCGTTGAGAATTCAATTGAGTCCTGGATCATGGATTCAAGTGCGTCGTTTCATGCTTGTCATTGCAGGGATTTGATGAAAAATTTCAGGCCCTACAACGGAAGAGTTCGTTTGGCGGATGACAAATCCCTGGAGATCACGGGTATTGAGGATGTTGATCTCAGTACTACTTTGGGTACAACCTGGAGGCTGAAAGATGTGAGGTATATTCCAGACCTGAAGAAGATGTTGATCTCAGTGGGAAAACTTGATGAGGAAGGCCATAACGTTAGTTTTGGCAACAAGCAATGGAAGGTAACAAAGGGTAAGCTGATCATTGCTCGTGGACAGAAGCATAGTACACTGTACATGGTTGAAGTGTCCACAGATGGAGCAAACGCAACAGTTGAAGGTGCAGGGGTCTCTACTTTGTGGCACCAAAGACTTGGGCACATAGGTGAGAATGGAATGAAGATGTTATCTTCAAAGGGCAAAATCCCAGATTTGAAGAAGTCAAAGTTGAGCTTTTGTGAGAGAGAGAGATCAGGGGTTCTACAGAGGATACATGTTCTTGGACGGCAGATGATTGTTGAACAAGCCTCCAAGTGGGAGATTGTTGAAGGTGGAGCCTTGTTCTGAATGTTAGAGCAGTTACCCGATCGGGTACGTTGGGTTACCCGACCGGGTATGCTAGTGAATTTGGCCGGGCAACTCTCTGGAATGGAAACCCGGCCGGGTATATGTGGTCTACCCGACCGGGTATGTTGATCGAAGCCTAGACCTGGGAACTCACTGGAACGTGATACCCGACCGGGTAAGGAGATTTACCCGTCCGGGTCAGTGGAAGGTTTTAGCTTCTGTTTTGGTTACCCGCCCTGGTATCGACCCGTCCAGGTACAGAAGGGTACCCGACCGGGCCTGCTAGTTAATTTTAATTACGGGCTTAATTTTGGGCCTGCGGCTCTTAATTACGTTTAGGTTTTCTTAAACCTATTTAAACGACTCTTATGTACTTGTAAACCCTGACGCCGACATAATAGTACACTGCTCTCTCTCGTTCGCCGTGGACTAGCACAATCACCCCGATTGTGTGAACCACGTTAATTCTTGTGTTCTTGCTCTTTAATTTATCGTTTGCTTAACCTAAAACGTAACATAAGAATCTTCAATGATTTAGTGGTTTGAAAGTGAATATAGGGTTTGTGCACGCTCCGACGTCAAAAGTTCAAATCACGTAGGTGGATTAAGATAAAGGTTTTTCCTAGTACTGAACATTGGGTCATATTTTGAGAAAATGAATTTGTTTTTGTTCTATTTGAGTATTATATCTGCCTTTTAAAAATGTGTCAAACCCAAGTTACAATTAACAAAACTATTTAGTGCACATGCCCTAATTGTATGTGTCACAAGTTTGATTATTTTCTAAAACAAATTACCTCTGGTACCAACAATGTTTTCTCTTTTACTTTTTGAAGACAAATTATGTGTTGCTAAAAGGTAAAACAACATAAGTTATCAGAATGAAAAATAAAAAATTATAGAAGAAAAAGCTGCAGGGAATTAATTAAAAGGATACGAAATATTTATTTAAATGAAAGTAAAATGTCCGAGCCGGATCATTTTGGAAGTGAGTTTCACTTGGTACGAGATTGATGCAGATGTGATCATTGATGGGAAAGGAATAATATATCCAGGTTCACAAAGATAAGCATAACATAGATGATGCATGCAGCTAGCAACCGCTAGAAATAGGTTGGTATATATAATATGATGAAATACTCTCATCCACCGGTAAAAGACAATAAGAAAGATCAATTTAATAACTAGATAATAAGAATAATATCTACCGCCTCAATCTCAATTACAGACTATGATTTTGATTAGTAAAATATTATACAAGTTATAAATTTATATTTTTATGAAAATACTTTTATTAAACAAAATTTTCATACTCCTTCCGTCCCTATAAAAATTTCTCATTTGACTTGGCAGACAAATTAAGATAGTGAATTTTGTGTAGTGAAAAGGTGTGCAGAGGAGAGAAATATGTAAGAATTGTCGTGAACCGCAAGATCTTTATCAAAAAGGGAAAAAAAAGATAATTTTGGGAAATAAAATTTGAAGATAATATAGGGACGAAAAAGTATTATAAATAATTTCTAATAAAAATATTCTCCGTATAATTCATTAAAATTTCAAAAATGACAAGTTTTCCGGGAGGAAAATAGCGTTCATACCTACCTACGAGAAAGAAGAAATTACATTAAAGATTGCGAAAGAACAGCTTTCACTTTGGGGACAAAGCGGCGGGCAGCCAATGAAACCAGAACTAAGGTACATGCAGTAGTATGCACTTGTGGTCTATCTCATGTACTTCTATTCTATGTCTAGACTTCAATAATTTACTCCGTGCTAATGTTAATGCATTTTTGCCGCTTTTAGTTCCGATTACCCAATCAATTAATTCTTCAACTATCATGTAAGAGACACTTTGTTAATCCCTGTTTTACATATACAAAAATATAGATATGATCAAAGATAAGAGTAACAGAAAGATATTACACTGAGATCCTTTAAAACCCTTCTTTGATATACCGTGAACTTTACAACACAAGAATAACGCTAAGGCTGAAATATCAAAATGCAAAGTTACCGCAAACCTGGGCCTTCAACGACTTTTTATAGGCGCAGGTCAGGTTTGCGTAAAGGCTTGTCACCTGAAATGGGCCAGACACTTTGGCCCCATATCATTTACTATGCTATTAATTACAGAGTATAAATACATTACATGCATAGTAAATACAGACTATTACAAGACATTCGACAAACTTGATACACAATTAAATAGTCTTCAACAATCTCCCCCTTTGTGATCAAGTGCCATCTTGCCTTTATCTCTGAGCTTTGAAGTAGCTCTTGCGGATCTTTAGCGCATGTTCATATTGTCTCCATGACCTTCTTTTGTCGAGTTGTTCGTTGATGGCTTTCAGGATCACACATACTATGTCAAACTCTTTGATCTCTTCATCAGTAGCTTCAGCAAGTCTTCGTTCAATCTCTTCCTTGATAGGTCGCAACTTTTCTTGGATGATTTTGAGATTCCCATCGCAGTATTTGTGAATCTCACTTACGACCATCAGGCGCTTCTGCTGTTTGTGATTTAGATAGACTACTTCAGGCGGGGTCTCAAAGATGTGATAAGCACTGAAGTCTTCAAGCTCTGGTCCGTACAGAATAGGTCTTGCCAGGTTTGTCTTAGGGACGTTGTTTTCAATGGCCATTTGGAGATCATGAACTATGTGAAAACGGACTTGTCTGAGCATGAATCTCTCGATTGCCTCGAAGCCTTCACTATATGTTCTATTGTTTCTGACTGGGAGGAATCTGTAAGCCATAAACATGTGGTAGATGTCATCTAATTTGAGCATTATGAAGTCATTCTCTTGGCATACGAATTCACTCCCATCAGTACGCTGAAGCTCGTACGAGTAGAGTCTGATTCCACAATGTTCTTCGCCCTTGACTTGCAGGATCTGATGTATCAGATGTGTACTGGACTTCAGATCTCTTTCCAACACTTCTCGTTGTGGCCTTGTTGACCGGTGCATGAGCTTATGGAGATGGCCTCCCACTTGTTTTCCTTTGAGATGGGTGAGTCCTCGAAGTTTCATCTCATCTAGTTGTTTAACCTTTTCCGGTCTGCGCCATATTTTCTTTCTGAGTTCCTCTTGGTAAGGGGAATTTATGCGTACGTTTTCCCAGGGCTTCTCGTTTTTGGGCAATTGAGCCGCTGACTGTCTGACTGTAGATTCAATCACCTTGGAAACGCTCTTGTGATCCTCCCCTGCCTTGAGTTCCTCTTCATCAAGCCTTATAATATCAGCATCACACTTTGCAATTAGTTCTCAAATGTACCAACTTCGTTGCATTTCATATTGCTCTTCGTCTTGCCTTATTTGGTCCCACTCCATCCATTTGCGAGGTCGCTTATCGTGTATGACGAGTTCATCCAGCTCATCGTGAATATCTATGGACGGAGAGGCAGACGATGTTGCTGTTGCTGCTGCTTGCCCTGTTTCCTTGTCATTGATACCGGGTTCACTTGGATTGCCCGTTGACATCAGTTTCGAACTAAGTTCTGACTGATGGCCTAAAGTTAATGATGTATCAGAGGTAACACTGTCAGGACTTCCATCCCCTACTCGGACAGTATTTCTGGGAGACAAGCCTCGGGATGTTGTCATCAGTTTCGAACTAGATTCTGACTGATGGCCAGAACTTAATGATGTACCAGGGGTAGCATTGTCACGACTTCCATCCCCTCCTCGGACATTATCTCTAGGAGATAAGCCTCGGGATGTTTCATCTAGCTCGACCAGGCTAGGGAGTTTGGTTTGGTTTTGGCTAGAGGTGGGTGGCTGTTGGTTAGTAGAGGTTTCAGGTTGTTCGGGTTGTGGAGTGTGGCTGGTTAAGGCACCTTGCTCAAGTATCCGTGACCGCTTGTTCTCCCCCTCATGAGGTTCCGAATCGTCGGGATCCTCATGGGAACGTTTGAGACCATGGGGACTGTCACGGCAAGTGCCATACTGGGGGCGATTGTGTTTGATAAAAACTTGGCGAAGGTCGCGTTGGAAGGGGGTAAAGTCGCTTTCTTCGGTCTCAAGAATCCTAAGGAATATGAGATCAGATAGGTCAAGAAAGGACAATTGGTACTTGGTAGGGATTTGGTGTGGTCGAGGGAGGAGATGATACTAGTTCGGTATCATGGGTTCCCCTAGAAGGTGTAGGGCTAACTGGTTTGGTAGAAGTGGCTGAGATGACAGGGGTGGTTTGGGATTGGCAGTGAGAGAGTGGTGGGTGGGGCTCGGGGTGGCTATGTTCACTATGCATCGCTGGGGTGGATTTGGATTCCTGTGCCTAAGCGGTGAATGCTTCGTGCACCCATGGTTTAATGGTGGAATCCAAAAGGCAATGCATGAGAACGAATACATCTTCGGTGGTAAGGGTACCAGTTATAGGGGTGGTAACTGTTGTCACAGCATCAATGAAAGAGCTGATGTGTGGCCTGCGTTCAATGATGGAGTCATTGTGGGCATAGCAGGGCTTCCGACCGTCATTGTTTGCACTCGGGTCGTCGCATTCAGGGTGTGTGAACCTGTCTGTGCAGTGAATAGTGTAGGTGTCCCAGAAAAATCAGAAAATATGGGGAATGTGACACCTAGACTCGATGTGGTCAAAGAAGGGGTTGTAGCCTCGGGCAGTTGGCCACTTGTTCTCTCATCTGATCCAGAAGGGACCAGAGAGGAGGGTATATCCCGTGATTTTGAAACGTTAGCCTGTTGGGAGGCTAACGAGTGGCTGAAGGGCTGTGCGTGCGCAGTTGAGCCAGATGCTGTGACTTCTACTCAAGAATCGAAAAGATCGGCTCCGATACTTATGGATTCGGTTCGGCTTATCTGGATAAAGGGTTGGCAGTTGGCGAAAATGTATCAAGCTCTTTTTGACGAGGTGCCGCTTTTTAGGCTTGGATGACTGGGGAGCGTCGTTTTGGACTTTGGCGCGTGTCTCCCTGATGATGACGTCCTCATCATTCTTAATGACGTGTGCTGCCTCTTCGTAATCAGGCTTAGATCTGCAGATTTCTCTATGCACACTCCTTGATTGTCGTACGTCATTTATGGTGAACGTCTTAGTGCGACCGACTATTACGGGGGCTGCATCTTCATCACTGATCTTTTTGGGAGGTGAGGCGATCATCCTTCCCTTTTGAAGCATTGCAAATGTGGCCTCAACTCCGTCAATGTCATCATCGTCATCATCATCATTACCGTCATCACTTCTGGCCACGCTATCGGATGCCTCGTCGTCAGCCTTATTATGGGCCGGGCTGAACGAGTCATCGACAGGCTCCTCAGCGTTTGTCGTGTTGCCCTCAGCCGTCTGAGTTCTCTCGGAAGAGTTGTCGGACTTTCCTTCATGGGGCAGACGTGCCACTGGCTTCTATGGCTTGCGGGCTCTCTGTGGACCCTCACTTACACTCGGCTTGGCCCCTGGGACAGGTCCAGCTGGGTTTTACTGAATCATAGGGACCATTCTCTCGATGTCTTCTTTATACTTGATGACTGTTGGATCCCTCGGGATTGCTAGGTCGAGCAGGCAGTCCGGGATGCGTGGTCCAGGCTCGGCGTTCTTGTCATTCTTGAAATACTGCAGCTTTGGGGCAGCAAAATGTGGCTCCTCATGACGTCTGGGAATGGCCTGGTTGGCCGTCATGTTTTCATGAATGATGAGCCCTAGCCATCTCGCATAGGGAATGGTGCCTCTCTTGTTGTTCTCCTTGGCCTTCACCAGGTCCATGAGCTCATGGAAGAAAAGCTGAGCCATGTCGTACTTCTTGTTGAATGCAATGCCATGGAAAATCTGGAGGATCTGCTTGTTGCACTTGTCAAATCCAGCATGCTTGGGAGATAAGCACTTGTTGACCAGCCCGAACAGACTTTTCCATGGGTGCATGAGATGAGCCCCATTGAAGTTTGATAGTTGGGGGAGCAGCGACTCATAGCCAAGACTTTCGATGTCCTTGAGCACATCTCTGATGGATGGAAGAGGATCGTAGGAGTTGTGGACTGCGAGCTCAAGGGTGGAGCGCAACATGGATGGAGTCAAGATGATCCTCATGTTATTCAGTTTGGTCAGAATCATGAACCTGTCCTTCTTGGACTCAGTGCGCATATGCCCCCAAAGTTGTAGATATATCTCTGGCACCGGTTCAACTTTGGAGAAGGTGGTCCAGAGACAGTGTCCTTTGAGGATTGCTGGGATGATCGGATCTTGGCATTTGAACACTTTGAGATCGAGCTGAAAATTGTTGTCCAGCACGGTGATCCACTTCCCCAGTGGGTAGATGGTGTCATCGATGTTTGCCTGTTGAGTTCTTGACATAATGAACTGAATAGAAATGGGGTCAGCACATTAGGTCTCGTTCTTTTTTGTTTTTGGTATGTTTCTGAATTTTATGATGTTTTTGGATTTTTCAAAAGAATGTTGTGCAGGTGGAATTTGTCAAAAACAATTCGAAGGCAAAAGCTCGAAATCATGATCTTGAGGTTTAAATCTCGAGATCACGATCTCGAGGTTTAAATCTCGAGATCACGATCTCGAGGTTTAAATCTCGAGATCACAACCTCGGGGTTTAAATCTCGAGATCACAACCTCGAGGTTTAAATCTCGAGATCACAACCTCGAGGTTTAAATCTCGAGATCACAATCTCGAGTTTTAAAGTCGAGATCATGATTTCGAGATTTAGATCTCGAGATCTCAATCTCGAAGATGAACCGACGAGATCGAAAACCTCAAAATCAAACCTCGAGAACATGATTCTCGAGTTCGCCTCGAAGATTAACGACGATATCCACCTGCAAAAGCAATAAATAACAACAAGACATCGATGACAAGACATCGTTTTGCGAGATTCGGGTTTTCGAAAAACAGAGTTAAGAATGGTTTTTACGGACTTAAAAACAGTTCACATGTTGATGTTTGAGGATCGAAATCATTGAACTACCTTCGGAGAAGAGATTGCGAAGGAAAAAGGTGAAGACAATCTCCAGAGGGGGGGTTGCAGGGGCTCTGGTTTGAAAAATCCGAGAAAGTGAGAACGATGAAGTTCTCAGGGTCGTCGAGATTGTTTTATACGCGAAAAATAATCTGGGCCCAAGGTAGAGTGTTGGGCCCAGTTTGGTTGGAAAATGATTTGAGCCCCCCCCCCCCCCCCCAAAAAAAAACTTGTTGGGCCCTGATCTGAGTGAACCTAGGCCCAAACGAATTAATAGTGAAAAACGCTCCCCCTCGAAACATGCAAGGGTGAAATGAAATAAAAAACTCACACATGCAACACACGCACACTATTTTTGTTATTTTTCTGATGGTCTCCCCCTCAACACATGCAACGTACTCTATGTACATATGCGGATCACACACACTCTTTTTGTATTTTTCGCTTCTTCTCCCCCTAGATGCATGCGACACACATATGTACAGATGCAACACACGCACACTATTTTTGATATTTTTCTGATGGTCTCCCCCTCAGCACATGCGACGCACACACACTATGTACAACTTCCACACACACACACTTTTTACAAGTCCCCCCACACACACTTTGTCAGACCAGTGGAGATAAAATTACATAGACTCGAGGTTCAACATGCCTAACTTGGAGACCAGGAACTCGAATCTATTTTCATCTAGCGCCTTAGTAAACAAGTCAGCCAATTGAAGCTCTGGGTTTACAAAATACATATCAATATCCCCTTTCTCCACGTGGTCTTTGATGAAATGATAGCGCAGATCGATGTGTTTGGTGCGGGAGTGGTGAACGGGGTTGCTGGTGATGGTGATGGCGCTCTGTGAATCACTGTAGATCGGGATATGACGGAACGTGTACCCGTAGTCTTTTAGCTGAGTCTTCATCCATAATATTTGTGAACAACAACTAGCAGCCGCGACGTATTCTGCCTCAGCTGTAGATGTTGATACACAGTTCTGCTTCTTGGAAGACCAACAAACTATTTTCTCACCCAAGAATTGGGCACCTCCCGAAGTACTCTTTCTATCCATTCTGCAACCTGCAAAATCAGTGTCCAAATATCCGACAAGGTCAAAACCTGAATGCTTGGGGTACCAAATGCCTAAGATCACAGTGCCTTTGAGGTATCTCAAGATTCTTCTTACAACGGTCAGATGTGATTCCTTCGGATTTGCCTGAAATCGAGCACACAAGCATGTGGAGAATACTATGTCAGGCTTGCTAGATGTGAGATACAGCCATGTCGTACCTGCAGGCCTAGGAAGAAATTTAGTTCTCCCATCATGCTCATCTCAAACTTGGTTCTCATCAGTTTTTCGAACTTGTTACACAGGTGGGGATTTGAAGAGGCAAAGATAATGTCATCGACATAGATCTGAATCAGTATGATATCAGTCTTATGTCGCTTGATGAAGGGTGTCGTGTCTATCTTTCTTTTTGAGAATCCTGAATCAAACAGAAATTCAGTTAAGGCATCATACCAGGCCCTCGGTGCTTGCTTCAATCCATAAAGTGCTTTCTTGAGCTTGAACACATGATCAGGGTATCTTGGATCTATAAATCCTTCTGGCTGAGCGACATAGACTTCTTCTTCTAACACTCCGTTTAGAAAGGCAGTCTTCACGTCCATTTGAAAGACAGTGAAGTTTTTGTGAGCCACGTATGCAAGAAAGAGGCGAATTGCTTCAATTCTCGCTACGAGCGCAAATGTTTCATCATAGTCTATGCCCTCTTGCTGGTTGTACCCTTTCGCAACCAGCCTTGCCTTGTTGCGCACGACTATCCCTTCTTCATCTCTCTTGTTTTTGAATACCCACTTCGTGCCAATGATGGTCTTCTTCTGTGGCTTAGGCACGAGTGTCCATACATCCATCCTTTCAAACTGGTTGAGTTCATCTTGCATTGCAATCACCCAATCAGGATCAAATAGTGCTTCAGAAACCTTTTATGGTTCAGACTGGCTTAGGAAACAGGCAAAGTGGCATTCATTCAATATAGCGGATCTTGTGCATACACCTTGACTCGGATCACCAATTATTTGTTCAACTGGGTGAGCTTTCGTCCATTTCCTCTCATGAGCCAGAGGAATCAGAGTTATGATTGGTTGTTCCGAGTCCTCATAAGGAATTGTTGTCTCTTGAGCAGCTGTGGTGTGCAGTGGAGATGAATCTGGTGTTGTATCAAACCCGTGATCATCATCTTCTTCTAGGTTGGATTGGGGACTTGAAGGAGTAGAGGGTACATCACCTGGACCGGTGAGAAGTGGGATCACGGTAGTGGGTGTCGGCTGAGGTGGAGCTGCTGATGTTGAAGCTGGTGAACATGGAGGAGATGAAGATTGTGAATTCTCGTAGAAGTGTCTGAAGAGAGAATTGAGAATCACACCTTCGGGTACAATGTTGGGATCATCTTTATCAGAAGCTTGTGGTACATCTGGAGTCGGGTCAGCCTGTAAGTGTTCGGTTGCGAAGTCAGCCATTTCATAGAATGTTACATTCACACTCTCAATGACTGTTCGCTTGTCTCTCAGGCACACTCTGTAAGCTTTGGACTGAAGTGAATAGCCAATAAACACGCCTTCTCTGGCTTTCGGGTCCAGCTTACTTCTCTCTGTTCGGTCATTCAGTACGAAACACTTGTAGCCAAATATCTTGAAGAATGAGATATCTGGAGTTCTGTTGAAAAGAATTTCATAAGGAGTCTTGTCGAAGCATTTGTGAATGGACTTTCTGTTCTAAGTGAAACACACAGTATTGATTGCCTCTGCCCACATGAAATGAGGCAGTCTGGATTGAATGAGCATGGTGCGTGCTGCTTCGATGAGTGTCCTGTTCTTTCTCTCAACAACTCCGTTCTGTTGGGGAGTTTTGGCTGCAGAGAGTTGCTGAGTGATACCTAGAGATTCATAGAAATCGGTGAGAGTTTGATTCTTGAACTCGGTACCATTGTCAGTTCTGGTTATGCGAACACTGTGCTGTAGCAGGTTTTGTATGGTTCTGATAAAGGTCATAATGGTTTCCGTGCCTCGTCCTTTGTACGAAGAAATTTCGTCCACGTGTACCTTGAGAAATCATCAACAATTACAAGAGTGTACGTGCGACCATTGATGCTTTGCACTCTTATAGGTCCACACAGATCCATGTGACTCAGCTGCAGCGGATGAGTAGAGTATGGAACTGGTTTAGGTACCCACCTTTGGATGGGTCCTTCCTTATCAATAGAAAACACCTTTTTCAATTTTGCTTTTAGCTGCAATCCAAGGTCAGCAGCTTTTTCACCAAATGATTTTTCTTTTGTGGGCTCTGAGGTAGCCAGTACTGCTTTTGCAGTAGGTCTGGTTCTAAGAACCCACTTTGAAGTTCCAGTTTTAGTAGGTCCGTTTTTGGAGACCCACTTAGCAATTTCAGTTGTACTAGGTCCGTTTTTGGGGACCCACTTAGCAGTTTCAGTTTTGGTGAGACCATTTTTGGAGACCCACTTTTGTTTGGTTGTGGGAGGAGTATAGACATTAGCTTTGTGATTGAATGGTTGTTTGATGAGCTGAGACTTGAAAATTTTCTCTCTCGAGAGTCTGTTCAAATGTTTCTTAGAGTGATCTTTGAGGGGATATTTTAGATTTGGAAGACAGAAAACTTCCTCAAAAGTTCTACTCTCGTTTTCTTTTCTTTGTTTGACCTCTCTCCGAGGTTGCACCTTAACAACATTCACATCGCATTCATAATTGTGGGGGTCAGGAACAGAATAACCACAAGCATCAGTTGAATTATAAGAAGGGGATTGTTCAAAAGATAACATAGAATTTTTCAGCTTGGGGCACAAGACTGAATTATTACAAGATTGTTTAACTGAGCCAAAGCTACGATTAACTTTCGAGTACAAAATAGAGTTTGAACAAGAGCGAGTCTGTTTATCACAAAACATCTTTTTCTTTCCTTCAGCTATCTCTTTTCTTTTCAGCTGCCACTCATCCTTCTTCTCCCATCTCTTATTCACTTTAGGTCCTGTGAACAAAGGAGATGAGATGTGAGTGGTGGCCACTTTTGAAAACTTAGCTTGTTTTTGAGAGATAGGAGTTTCTTTTTGAGCAGAAGTATTGGTGGATTGGGAAGTCGTGTTGGAATGAAACTTAATGCTCAATTGGTTAAATTCATTCAAAAGAGTCTCCCAGTTACTTTCAAAGCCTTTCTTTTCTGATTCAAACCTCTCTCTCTCAGTGTTTAAGGTTTTCTGAAGGTCTTTGAGTTTTTGGGCCATCAGAAAGGTACATGGTTCCTTTCCAAATTTAGAAATCCCAACTTTTGGAGGGGGGTCTAAAGGATGTCCTATATGTGGTACATCCCCCTTTATGAGAGCGTAAGGATCTACACAGTCAGCAATTGAAAAAACTTGTTTTTTATTTTTGTAGCACTCATTCAGGTCAGAGTAGCTGAAGGAAGTTTCAGTTTTAGGATTACTTCTCTTTTCTTCTTCTTCTTTGGCATTCTCTTCTTCATTTAAATACTCCATTTTCTGACCGAATCCTAGTCCCATGTAATCTAGGTCATAAAGCTGAAGGCAATCAACTTTTTTTTAAATTACACGGGTTAGTCATGCCAAGTCCGGTTCTAGGGTTGTAATACCGGTCATCACTGATTTGATTCAGAAAAATTGTTTGCTCTGTTTGTCCTCTCTTGACAATTATATCCTCAAGTTCCTTAATTTTGCTGAAAAGAGTGTTTCTTTGGTTGTGTAAACTGTTTTTATCAGCCTTTTCTGTGTTTAGCTCTATCTCAGTTTGAAACACTTTATCTGTAAGATCAGCAATCTTGAGTGTTAGCTCATCAATTTCAAGTGTCGTCTTTTTGGCAACCTCCTTTTCATTTTCCAGTTGAATTCTGAAGGAGGTTTTCTGGTCGAGACACTCAACTAAAACTTTGTAATTATTGTCTAACTTCTCCCTTAGTTCTTGAATTAAGTCATCCTTATCTTGTAAGGATTGACTTTGGTTTGAGCAAGAGAAGTGAAAGTCAGAAGTACTTACAGTGCTGTTTGAGCTATCACTTTCGGGGATCGCAACATCACCCTTTTCTTCTTCTTCATTCTCCAACAATGCCATCAGTGCGTAGTTCTCCTCCTCTTCTTCATCAGATGAATCAACTTCCCAATAATCTTTCTCCGCAAGCAGAGCAACATTCTCTTCTTCCTTTTGGACTAGCATCATTTTGTGCTTGTTCCAGATCATCTTCTGTTTATAGAAGTTGACGTCCCTTTTCTGTGGTAGGCGCCAGTCCTTCTGAAGATGTCCAGACTTTCCACAATTATAGCATCTGGGAGAGTCCTCAGCTGCAGCTGCTCTACCTGAGCTTCCTTGATCATTGGTTTTCTATTTGTAGTTGGAGGAGGAGGTTCTCAGCTTATTGGAGGAACTGTTCTTCTTCCCCCACTTCTTGGTTAGGAGTGCCATCTTCTTCTGCAACTCCGCCATCTCATGCTCAAAGTCCATCTCATCTTCACTTTTTTTTTCTTCTGACTCAATCACAACCTTCTTCTTCTTCTTCAGGGCCTTCGTGGATCTCTGTGGTTGAGCTTCCATAACGAGTGCTAATGGATCAGTTGAGTACTGTCCTTATAGTTCTGCAGCATCATTCTCAAAGGTTCTCAGATGGTCTCGTAGAGTGTAGAGGTCCACTTCATCTAGGTCCAGACTGGTTCTCACATCTTTCACAGTTTTCCTCCACTCTGGGTTCAGACTTGACATGAATCTAATATTCATTTCCATGTTGGATTTGAATATGTTGATTTTTCTAAGTTCATTGATCAGTGTCATGAACCTTTTGTGAGTTTGAATGAGAGATTCGCCAGGTAGGGCCTTGAACGAGTCATAGGCCGTCAGAGTACTGGCTTTCTTAGTCTTTATCCCAATTGTGGTTCCCTGAAGAAGTTTAGCAACCTCATCCCACATCTCTTTCGCGGTCTGCATACTGTCAATCATAATGAAGATGTCATTGGGAATGGCTTGTAGCAGATATGTCTTGACAGTGAGATTAGCCTACAATCTCTCCCTGTCCTCCACTGTGTATTCAGTAAGAGTCTTGATCCGTCTGACTTGTTCAATTGGGGGATTATTGTTCTCATTCCCCGGGATAGTGATCCACAGTTCTGATGGACCCTGTGTAAGTGACTCCAACAATTGTGAAGAGTTGTCCCGATTTTCAAGGAAGTTGAGAAATCGGGTCCTCCAAATATGATATTCACCATTTCTGAGGCATGGGGGATTGCTGTTGTTGCCTTGTGCTGCTGAGTCTGTTGCTGCCATTGATGTAAAGAAAACTGACCGTTCGAGATTTTGATCAGAAAAAAAATTCAAAGGCAGAATGTCGAGATCTTAGAAGTCAAAATCCTGATTTCGAGACTCAAGATTTCGATATTGGATATCGAGATTGTAATTTCGAGGTTTGACCTCGAGATTTCAAATATCGAGATTTAAACTTCGAGATTTTCTTTTCGAGATTTCAAAGATCGAAATCCTGATGTCGAGATATTAATATCGAAATCCCAATGTCGAGATTCGAATGTCGAGATCCTCAACATCGAGATCCTGCAAATTGAAAATTTCGAGTTTTCAAAATCTGAAAGCTGTTCTTTGTAGTCCTTGATGTCGAGATTCTCATGAGAAAATTTCAGCTCGAAATATTGAGCAGAACCTGTTGAAACACTAATCTCGAGATCTTGGTGTCGAGATATTCTAAACACAAATCTTGCGAAAAACAAAATCTAAGGTATACTGCTTGATCGTTTCGAAAAGGTGATTCTAACAGTATAACTTTTACAGCTTTTCGATCAAAAATAAGATTACAGAGGTAAAACTCGAAATAGAGATATAACGAAGAAAAATAACAGAGTCTTTCGCAGATGTTCTTTTGATCAATTCTCGATCGGCTCTGATACCATTTGTTAATCCCTGTTTTACGTATACAGCAATATATATATGATCAAAGATAAGAGTAACAGAAAGATATTACACTGAGATCCTTTAAAACCCTTCTTTGATATACCGTGAACTTTACAACACAAGATTAGCGCTAAGGCTGAAATATCGAAATGCAAAGTTACCGCAAACCTGGGCCTTCAGCGCCTTTTTATAGGCGCATGTCAGGTTTGCGTAAAGGCTTCTCGCCTGATATGGGCCAGACACTTTGTCCCCATATCATTTACTATGCTATTAATTACAGAGTATAAATGCATTACATGCATAGTAAATACAGACCATTACAAGACATTCGACAAACTTGATACACAATTAAATAGTCTTCAACACACTTTTAACTCTCAATTTGATCCCACGAGTATCGTCATAGACAAACAATTACATTGACGGTCTTTAAGTTATTGACGTACCAAATTGTTATCACTAAGACCATAACAACGCATACTCTGTCACGCTAAGATTGTTTCATCTTTTCTTGTCGGACCGTTCCAATAAGATTGTCTCATATCGAATTTGATAAAATTGACGTGCTTCTAAGACATTCTTATTTTATTCTCATTTTATCAATTCAATATCAATCACATAAATCCATTTTTCTTAATAATCCGCAACATCCTTTTGTCCCAATGTTAGTGAGACGAGAACGCTGTATGAATAATATGATACTCCTTAATATATACTCCGTAGTAAAGAATAATTGGGTAATTAAGAAAGAAGAAAACAATATCACTACATTTTTATTTCTAAAATCCCAATAAGATCACTGCATTATCACTACGTACATTTTTATTTCTAAGCTAATAGACAACGAACATCGTTAATTTGAGTTAATTACAATTACATCAACCTAATTAAATAAGATCATGAAAAGGGAAAATCGATCATTATATATGGTGGTCATATTTAGAATTTTTGTTTTGTCATGTCTAGATAAATTATACTCCCTCCGTTCCTAAATAAACTTTCAATTTTCCTTTTCCGTCCGTTCCAATTAAAACTTCCACTTTCCCTTTTTGTTAAAGAATATGTGGTTCACAACATTTCTTACACATTTCTCTCTCCTCTGCACAACTCTCCACCACACAATATCCACTATCTTAAACTTTGTACCAAACTCATTTGGAAGTTAAAATGGTAACGGAGGTAGTACTAAATATAATTGAAACCAAACTCCACTCTTAAAAACTTACCACGCTCTAACCTTTCAAGTTAAATTACGATATCGAAGTTAAACATAAAAGCATAAAGTTACTCTCATTAAATAATACTAGTATATTTTTACCTATGTATTATTCATTGCCATAAAGTAATTTACTCTCACTAAGTAATATATGTTTACATTTAGGTGTTTGGATATATTAACATGGGTAGATATTGACTATTTAGAATGCAATATACTCAAACCTATGACAATCATAATGTTGATCACTTGCCCATTTATAAAATATTACGGAGTACTATTAATGAAGGTTTTTCATTTTTTTATAACTCAATTAATGTGTTAATATATTATTATTTTTATGTTTATAATTTTTTAATTTTCAGTAAGTATATCAAAATCGTCATTACACATATGTACTCCCTTAAATTTGAGGTTTAATTTGTGCAAATGTGAGAGAAGTGAATTGAGCCACAAGTTCATTGCTTTAAATTTGAGGTTTGTGCAAAGTCTAGTAAAACAGATGGAGTATACTTTAAATCATTTAATATTAAAAATATCATTAGTCAAATTTGACGATCATTGATAAATTAAAGAAAAGTTGATATGACCAAGCTTTACGAGACGTCGAACAAGAATGTGAATTCATCTTATTAATTATTTAATTTCAAAAATGAAAACTAAATAAAAGATATATGGAGTTGCATACATGTATTAAAATGTTTTCTTTTGGACTGAAATTTGATGGTCTGGTTAGGTGTGATGTGGTCTGATCTGATCTGTATAAGTCTGATTTGGTATGGTCTAAACTTGTCTGATCTAGTAAACGTCTGATCTATATGTATTTTATCATTGTCCAGGTCTGATCTGGTCTAATATGGTCTGTTTAGGTCTAGTTTGATCTGATCTGATACTTTTATATTTTGACTTGGTCTAATCTGATTTGAGACTGAAAATAAAGAAGACGTCATTAATTGAACTACGCAATACATTTTAAATTTTATTTAAAGAAGATTACATTGTAACTTAATGATATGGGAAATATTTCCCAATAAATAATCAAAGGTAATTAATATGGGATCATTTACGTGCTCTCTAATTTTTCTGATACTATTTTAGAGTTGTATTAATGTTCATTTCTTTATATTTCAATGCATCATTTTATTATGTCTATTACTTACTCCGTATTAGTTTTATTTTCTTCACTTGGGGATGGAAATTGAAATAATTAAAAAGATTTTCGATCTTCTGTACCTACATGGTTATCTCTTCTATTTAGGATTTAATAACTTTGTAATGTAATACAACAACAACATTCAAGCCTTAATCTCAAAAGAATTTGATGTCGGCTAAAATGAATAAATCTATGATATCAATGCCAAACAGAGAGACGGTTCATAAAAAAGTGATTAATGACCGGAGTAGTAATGAAATTATAGTAATTTATGTTCAATTTTTAAAATTAAGTTACTATAATACTACATTGTAATAACTAATAGTTATATTTTGTAAATAAGTTTTTTATTTTGATAATATTTTTTGTAAAAACCCATAATAATAATATATGTGCATTCTTTTGGTATTTATTTAGGAGAAAATGACACCAATATTACTAATGACTTTGGATTTGACAAATATATGACCACATTTATATTGGGACTAGGTTTTGCTAAATTGAGAAATTAAGAGCAGGTTTTTGTTGATTCAGTTTAGGTGAGTTTGCTACTGAAATTGCCGATGGTGGAGGATGCATGTGTGCAAATGTCAGCTTACATGTCCAGACTTGGAGGGAAGCTAGCCAGACTTGGCCCCGTGACAATTGTTGGTGGGGGCTAGTGGAACACTGGACAGTTGACGGGTTCCGGTGAGATGGGGGCTGAGGAGTTGCGGTGGTTAGGCGGGATATGGGTGGTGTTGGGTGGTCATTGGGCGTCCACATCAGTGAGGCGTCGGGGTCACTATGAGATCATAACTTGTACTCCGTATTTTGTTGCAATAGTTTCGGGGAACGGTAGTAACTACCGTGGCAGTGTCAACTGTCAACAGTCACCACCGCAGAGGCTGCGGAGCTGGCGGGGCAAGGTTGTGATGTTGGCGGTTGGATGATGTTTCTAGGCGGAGATGTTGGAAATTAGGTCACTGAGACGGTTGTAACTGTAATTTCTTAGCGTTAGTAATCGAGACGGTAGTAACACAGAGGTTGTAACTAGGACAATGATAACAGAGGAGTAGTAACTGAGATGGTGGTAACTGGACCGGTAGTAACTGAGATGGTGTCACTGGAACGATAATAATTAAGACGATGTCATTGGAGCGATAGTAACTGAGATAGTGACACTAGAGCAGTAGTATAACTGGGACGATAGTTTCTCGAACAATTGTCACACAATTTTCATATCTAAATTTCTATTTTCAAAAATAAAATTAAAACAAAAAAACATTAACTTTTTTAGATTTATTATAGAATGCATGGTTACTGAATGCATTGAAAATTTGAAATAATATTAAATTAAAAAAGCATTAATTGTATAGAGTGCATTATTAAGCATTGTTAAGGTAATATGTCAAAAGTTCGTATACCATACGACCGGCCCACTATGAGCATGCTACACCCGTCATCAATATGACGTCGTTCTAGCAGTTCATATATCATACGACCGTCCCATGGTGCGTATGATATTCCATCCCAAATTGCATTGGATCTCATTATTTTTTATTTCTCTTTTTTTTAAAAAAAAAATGGTAATAAGTTTTTTATTTTTAATCCGATTTTTATAAAATTTATATCAACATTTTTTTTTCATGATCTTTCAAATGAGACCAATATTGCTTATGTAATTTTAACATATTATCGAACTATTATATTAACCTATGTAAAATATGTAATTTTACGTGTAGAAATATGTAACTCACGTCCAGTCAGGTCAAATGCAACTCGTGTGTATAAATATGTAACTCTACGTGTAAAAATATGTAACTTTACGTGTAAAAATATGTAACTTTACGTATAAAAATATGTAATTCACATGTATAAATACATAATACAATAAATTTTTTATATACACAATTTTAAGATAAATTGTGATTTACACAATTATTTTTCTGTATTAAATTTAGTTCGATTTTCCTTATAATCCAATACTCATTAATATAATAGTTCGATAATTTCTTAAAATTGCATAAGTAATATTGGTCTCATTTGATAGATAATGAAAAAAAAATAATACTCCCTCCGTCCCATATTTATCTCCTGAAGTACAAATGGCACACATATTAAGATAGTAGGAAATGTGTGGTGGAGAGTTGTGCAGAGGAAAGAGAAATGTGTAAGAATGTGTAAGAATGATTGTGAACCACAAATTCTTTGCTAAAAAGGGAAAGAGGAGATAAATTTGGGACAGATCGAAAAGGAAAGTATAAAGATAATTCCGGGACGAAGGGAGTATAAAATTTTTAAAAATCGGATATGAAATAAAAAAGTTATTACAATTTTCAACAACAAAAGGAATAAAAAATAAAGAAGTCCGTTACGAGTGCTTGCCAAAAATAAAGACCGGTATACTTGCTCGTCGTGTAGCAAGTATAATTTGCGATATGCCAACATGTACCTTTTAAAGTTGATTTGGAAGGTAGTTGGCAACTTGTCGTTCTTAAGGTTACATTTTTGTCTTTTTATGATTGGACTCACATTTGTGGAATTGGGCTTGGAACGGTAATATTAGTGTCCTTTTCCCTTCATTTAGACTAGAACTAGAATATAACCACCACCAAACCGTCAATTCAGCCCGCCAAAACAACCCGGGTTGTCCAACGGTTTTAATTCTAAATCCGGATCCTCGTCCCACTACGTTTCACTCTTCTCTTTCCTCGTTCTCTCCAGCATGCAAAACATGGCAACGATCAAACAACACCATCAATTCTTCGAATCCCCCATTTCTTCCCCTCTCAAACCCTTAACCTGATTTTTTTGTCTCTCGTCTCAATTCCATCCTCGCTCTCTACACTGCACTTTATCTACTGCCATTCTTTTCCTACCGATCCAATTGGATTTTGCATTGGACGTTGGAAGTCTGTCTGTTATTCGGTTCATTTCTGGTCTTGCATTTTGGGTTTAAGCCGATCTAATTTGGCTGCTGAAATATTATTGGGGCGGCCATTTGGATCATTGCTTTGTCAAATTCAGAAAATTTGGAGAGATCTGTTGCAGTGTAAGAAAAGTGGAGATTGAGTTGGAGGGTTCTGGATACACGTGGGGGAAGTAACAGCGCCATTAGATGGCGCTGTTCAGACGCTTCTTCTATCGGAAACCGCCTGATCGGCTGCTTGAAATCTCCGAGCGGGTTTACGGTTGCTCACATTTATCCTCTGTTGCATTAAATTCTGTTTTTTCTCTCTTCATAAGTGCATTTGATATTTTATGAAGTTATAGGACTTTCGGGCTATTCTAGAATAGTCCATTGGGATTGCTTTTTTCAATTTCTTGAACTTCGGGTTTGGGCTGGTTGATGGTTGCTTGTGTGGAGCTAGCTTAGCTAGAAGTAGTACCCTTTTAGATTACTTCTGATCAAAATGTTGAAACTTTTCTTGGAATTTATTCAAGACTACTTGCGGAAATATCTAGCTGAGTCAGAAACGTCTTCACCAAAATATGGGCTGCTCTTGCTCTAAATGAATTGTTTAAGAGCTACTTTAGCATGTGTTGCTTGAGCATACAACAACAACAACAACATCCAGACCTTATTCCCAAAAGAATTTGGGGTCGGCTTGTTGCTTGAGCATCTAATGAGATATTTATATTTTTTTGGTGAAGGGGAATTAATATGTAGCTCCATTTTTTTAATCATAAAAATGCTTCACATCTTGTGGATTATGTTGATTGGGAATGCTAAAAAAATTCATTGATACATTTTTTTGCATGTTGTTTATTTGCAGTGTTTGATTGTTGCTTCTCCACAAAGGTATTGGACGACAATGAGTACAAAACATACTTGGGTGGAATTGTAGCTCAGCTGCACGATTACTATACTGATGCTTCTTTCATGGTTTTTAACTTTAAAGAGCGGGATAGGAGAAGCCCAATATCTGACATCATGTCCCAGTACACTATGACTGTCATGGATTATCCTTTGCAACACGAGGGGTACCCAGTATTGCCATTGGAGATGATCCACCACTTTCTGCGGTCCTGTGAGAGCTGGTTGTCACTCGAAAGCCAACAAAATGTGCTGTTAGTGCACTGTGAGACGGGAGGATGGCCCTTGTTGGCGTTTATGCTCGCATGCCTTCTTTTGTACAGAAAACAGTACACCGGTGAGCAGAAGACTCTTGAAATGGTATACAAACAAGCCCCAAGAGAACTTGTTTATCTTTTATCGCCTTTGAATCCACTGCAATCGCAGCTTAGATATCTTCAGTATATCTCTAGGAGAAGTTTTGGGTTAGATTGGCCTCCATCAGACACACTCTTAGCTTTGGACTGTATCATACTTAGGTTCCTTCCTCTCTATAATAATGGAAGGGGATGTCGCCCAGTAGTTCGTGTTTATGGTCAGGATCCTTCTTTACTTAAATCCAATAAGACTTCCACGCTTCTCTCTTCAACTTCAAAGATAACTAAACACTCCAGGCTCTACACACAGGTAAGTCCATTAAATTCTTTGACAGTTAATTAACTCTCAACTCCAACATCTTCTGATCACTTTTAACTGCAGGAGGAGTGCGAGCTAGTCAAATTAGATGTTCACTGTCGTCTCCAGGGAGATATTGTTCTTGAGTGCGTACATTTGGATGATGATCTAGTCAAGGAGGAAATGATGTTCAGAGTCATGTTCCACACAGCCTTTATTCGCTCAAATGTTTTGATATTAACCCGAGATGAAATTGATATCTTCTGGGATTTGAAAGACAGATTCTCACGAGAGTTTAGAGTGGAGGTCGGTGTTTCCTTCATAGCCTTGATCTTCCTTTTTTGTTGCTTTCCCCAAAGCATAGGACTTGAAACATACTCTTTGTTTGTATCAGGTTCTCTTTGTGGATGCTGATGCAGTTCCATCTATTTTCACAACAGAAGAGTTATCTGAAGATGCGAGCGAGACATCAGAGGCCTCACTTGAAGAGTTTTTTGAGGTGGAAGAGATATTCAGCAGCATTGTTGACGGTCAGGAGGGAAGGGACTCATCTGATGATTCCAGTGTTGGAGAAAGCGGACAGGTGGACAATGAGAGTTATGATGTAGTGTGGAAGGAGGAACCGGAGCAACACTCTTTTCTAGATTGTGCATCTGATGAAGGAAACCAAAGGCATGATGGTGTGATTGGTTCAGATTATCAGGCATCAAAATCCAGCCCTGTACCAAATGGAAATGAGGAGTTAGTCTCTATTAATATGTTTCCCGAATTGTCATGCACTTCAGAAGGCTCTCAAACTGCATATCAAAGTGTTCAGCGCACACAAAATGAAGGGGAGAATAATAAAGATAGACAAACAACACCCTTACAGAATTCTGAAAGGCATGGTTCCACACAGAAAATTGAAGCTGATAGTAACAACCAGCAGTTTTACAATGTATCTCTTGTTTCTCTGCCACCAGGACACTCGGAACATGCTGCAGATGCTTCTCCAGAGAAACAGTCACTAGCAAAGTCAGTTGACAGGGACACTAATACTGATAAGGATAGAGCACCAACACTGAAGCTAGAGATGCATGGTCCCAAACAGAGAATGGATGCTGAGGGTAACATGCTGCAGTCTGACAATGACAATGTACACCCTGCTTCCCCAAAGAATCTGCCACTGGATAATTCAGACCATTCTGCAGATGCTTCTCCAAAGAAACAGGCACTAGCAAAGTCAGTCATCGGGGATAATAATCAAGATAAAGAAATAACGCCATTACATAAATTAGAAAAGCAGGGTTTCCAACAGAAAATGGATGCTGATAGTAACAAACTGCAGTTTGACAATATACCTCCTGAACAGCCACTAGCCAACTCAGAACCTTCTTCAGATGCTTCTCCAAAGAAACAGCCCCAAGCAAAATCAGATGATGGGGACAACAACCAAGACAAAGAAAGAACACCCACGCAGAAGTTAAAAATGCAGTCTTCCCAACAAACGGATGGTGATAATAACAAGTTGCACTCTGACAATGTACCCCCTGCTTTCACAAAGAAGCAGCCACTAGCCACCTCAGAACCTTTGAAGGATGCATTTGGTGTCAAAAACACACTAAAACAGATGGATTCTTATGAAGGCTCATGGACCAATTTAATTTATAAATCATACCCTCTGTTGAGGAATTACAGTGCACCACCTTCACTTGATCTTGCAAAGGATTTTCAATCAGGAGGGAAATCAGAGTCTCAATCTCCTCATGCTTTTCCTGAAACCCCTGATGCAATAAATGATACTACAGGCATGACAGGGCGTTTAGCAAAACATTTTTCCTGTCCTGCATCTTTAGATACATCAATTAATCAAATTGCGCCCATCATTGTCTCTTCTACTTCTCTGTCAAACGGATGCCAAGTCCAGCAAGTGCATCTGCCACCACCACCACCACCACCTCCACCTCCTCCACTTTCATCCTGGCATACCAGCTCTCTATTATCACAAGCTCCATATAAGCGGCTAGTGCAGATATCTTCTCCTACTACTCTACATTTGCCTCAACATATGAGCTCTAGCACAACAGTTTCTTCTCTTTGTCTAACTCCTTCCCCACCCCCTCTGCCAACATTTCCCTTGTTTTCTACTTGTGCTACAGTGAGTACTATTTCTCCACCTCCACCTCCACCGACAAGACAGCCCCTACCCCTTCCTCAAACTGTTGTTGCATCAGAAACAACTCCTTGCAGAAAGTGTTTTGAGCTGCTTCCATCAACACCAACGCCTTCACCCCTACCCCCACCCCCACCTCCACCTCCGCCCCCATCCCCACCCCCTGCCTCAACTAGTGCAGAGAGTGCTTTTAGGGCTTTGCCAACCTCATCTCCCCCAACCCCCTCATTAGGCTGGACCAATGTCTCTTGCTACACTTCTTCTATAGTAGTATCAAGTTCTCCACCACTTCCACCACCACCACCACCACCTCCTCCACCTTTATATTCATCATCAATTATGAAATCTACTACTGCTTCATTATCCACTACAACTTGTCCTATTTCTCTATCTCCTATTTGTAGTCCAACATTTTCACCCACAATTCTTCCCCTGGGATCTTTTATAGGTGAAAAACTACCTTCCCCGCATCTTTTACATGGTGCTCCCCAATTTCCATCATCACAGCCCCTACCTACATCGCATGTTGCACCACCACCACCGTTGCCACCTTCTCCATCGTCCCAAAGTGCTTCAACCCCTCACCGGTCTCCACAACCTCCTCCGATGAACACTCCTCCAAAGCCTCCACCCCTGCCAACTTTGCATATTTCCTTACCTCCATCTCCTTTAACTATTGGAATGCCACCTTCATCACCAAGTCATGCCATATGCAAAGCTCCAACTCCGCCACCACCACCTCCACGTCTACCTCCTAAGCTTCTAGCACTATCCCATCCAAAGGGTGGGGCTGTTGTTTCACCACCTCTATCCTCTGGAGCCTGCCCTCCTCCTCCACCACCTCCTCCTCCAACCGCGATAAGAAATGTTTCTCCACTACCACCTCAAAACCTCATAGAAGCACCAAAATCACCACAGCCTCAACATAGTGGAGCCCCAGTTCCCCCACCCCCTTTGCATGGTGAAGCATCACTAGTCCTACCCACTAAGGGAATTAGAGCACCCCCACCTCCACCACCCCCAGCCCTTGTAGGAGGTGGAGTACGACCTCATCTACAGTCACCTAGTGTCGGACTACCACTTTCTACACCTCCTCCAATCCTCAGAAGAACTCCACTTCCCCCATCCCCTTCAAGTGGCATAGCACCACCTCCCCCACCCCCTCCAAGAGCTGGAGAACCAATACTCTCACCCCCTCCAGCAGCACCACCTCCACCTCCTCCCCCTGGAGGTGGAAGAGAACCTAATGCACCCCCTCCAGGAGCACCACCTCCACCTCCACCTCCAATCCTTGGAAGAACTCCACCTCCCCCACCCCCTTCAAGTGGCGTAGCACCACCTCCCCCACCCCCTCCAAGAGCTGGAGAACCAATACTCTCACCCTCTCCCGGAGCACCACCTCCACCTCCTCCTCCTGGAGGTGGAAGAAAACCTAATGCACCCCCTCCAAGTGGTGCTCCACTTGGCCCTCCACCGATACCTGGTCCTGGTTCTCATCATCCTACAGGTTCACGTGGACCTCCTCCACCACCAGGTGCTCCCGGAACTCCTCTTCCACCAGGGGCTCCAAGACCTCCTGGAGGTGCACCACCACCACCAGGGAGAGGTCTTCCTTCTGGAAGAGGGCGTGGGACTTCTGGAAGAGGACTTGCTGGAGCTGTTCGAAGATCAACATTGAAGCCATTGCATTGGAGTAAGGTAACCAGAGCACTACAAGGAAGCTTGTGGGAGGAATTACAGAGACATGGAGAACCTCAGATGTATTAAGCCCGTTCTTTCATATATTATAATAAGTACTGCTCTTCAATATCAGGAAACTGACTATTTTTTTCCAATTCAGTGCACCAGAATTTGATGTGTCAGAAATTGAGACTCTTTTCTCTGCAGTGGTCCCCAAATCAGATAAAGACAAGTCTGGAGGAAAACAGAAGTCTGCTGGATCTAAACCTGACAAGGTTCACCTGGTAATGTAATTCGAAGACCCCAAAGTTATGTTATGTGTTCTAAATGACCAGTTACTGACAATCTGACTATCACATTCAATTTCCTTTTCCTTACTGCACATATTTTGTGTGTTTCTATTAGTCACTTTGTTTTATGCCACATTTGCCTGTCTCTTATTGCATGCCACCAGATTTTCTTTTAAGCTGTTTAGCTATGTATCCATGTTAATTAGTGTATACTCGATCTTCCTATGTGACCTTTATGTTAATGATGGGCATATATGCTATCAAGGTCTATCATTTATTGTTTAAGTACTGCTTTTGCTGCAAACGAGAGAGCATGACATTGGCTTATGTCAATTTTAGTTTTTGTCTTTATTCAATTTTAAGGATATCATAGTAACTCATATTTGGACCATTTTCTTTGTTTATATCTCTTGGAAATTGATTTTTAGATTTGCTTTTTGAATAACCAAAGCCTACTAAATTGTTTTCTGCAGCCCATACTTGACTGAACAATTTGGCTAGTCATGACTGCAGATATATAATTTTGCCCATCAGGTGTCAGTATAAAGTCTGGGGATCCTTTTGTTTTTGTATAGCATTTTTTGAGTTCAAGAAAAAACTTTTAAGCTTGAAGTTTGTGGTTTTTGTTATCTAGTTCATTCCTTAAAGAAGTTTATGTTATAATTTTTTGATTTGTTCTTTGTTCGTTTGGTATTTAGTCTGGGTTTGCTTGAATAAGCCTTTTGACTATCTGTTTCATATCTATTGTTTAAATGTTTCTCCTTTCTCCTTTCTCCTTTTTTGTAAGAACATTTTGTTGGGACGAAGTAGTAAATATCCTGAATATTTCTTTCATTTTCCAAATCTGACCCTGTGGTGTTTCAACCTGTTATGTGTTCTTCCTTTCATTCTATTGGCAGATTGACTTGAGGAGGGCCAATAATACTGAAATTATGCTCACGAAGGTCAAGATGCCACTTCCAGATATGGTGGTAGGTTTGTGACTATTTTTCATAAGCATTTGTTGTAATTGATCAGTTTATCCTCTATGAGGAGGCCATTCTATTTGTCTTTCTTCGGTGTTTGTAGCTCTCTTTTGATGTACCAAAAGAGGGCACTAGCTTCAATAAGAGCATGGATGGTTAATCCAGATTTTTAAATGATGTGTTTCTTTCCTTCTTTTTTCCCTTGGTTGGTTATTACATTGCTGGTCATATGTTGTGTCTAAGAAGTTAGACCTTGAAGAAATGTTTTTCAAATATATGTTTTTTTATGAGCGTAGTGGGTTAGTTAGTGATCAAAGTGAAAGAGATGAGATTAGGTTTTTTTTACAAGATTATTACTAAAATAAAACATATTTACATAAATATGACTATTCATTACTACAATGTGGTGTTGTGGTAACTTAAGCTCAAAACTTGAACATGAATTACTATGATTTCATTACTATTCTAGTCACTAGTCATATTTTTGTAAATCATCTTTATTTTGGTCATATTTATGTAATTATTTCATGAGATTAATAGTTTTCTTTTTTAATTTACAAAGGGTACATAATAACATTGATAGGATCCAGAATAAGGTTGGGTCAATTCAACTACGCTGTAAGGCTGTTCTGCAAAATGACACTAAGCGATTAAATACAGCCTAGCCGATTACCTAGTTGAAAACAAAGGCTTGTAATTTTTTGTTATCTACTTTATTACTCTTTTACCAAATATAGTATTAAGGTTTATGAATTTACTCCAGTATGTTTAACCCGTACTTGTTAACTCTTCTGGCTGCTATGCATATATTCTGATACGAATACAAAAAGCTTAATTTAATATTAAGGATAACTTGAGTTCTCTCTTCAGTTTTATCGTGCTTCAAAACTATTTTCTGTAAGAAGTGGTTTATTTGAACTATGCTTCTTGACTTCAATTCAAAAGTCTTTAACATGTTTATTTTCTCAATATGTGCATCTTTCAACTGTTTGATCCCATCACTTACTGAATTTCAATGGCCGTTGCTGACTGACTTGCACAGTCTGCTGCATTGGCAATGGATGAGTCAGTTTTGGATGCTGATCAAGTAGAAAATCTTATAAAATTTTGTCCTACAAAAGAAGAGATCGAACTGCTCAAGGTGAAATTAGTCGCTCTGATGCTTTATTTCTTTTGTTGTTTGGTTGTCTGTGAGCTATCCATTTAATTCTAATTTTGTTGCTAGTTTTACTTGAACACACACTTTCCATCCTCCCTTTTTCTTTATCCCTTTCTATGCAGGCAGATCTAAGATCACACACACACACATCTAATTTATCATCTCAATAGTAACAATTTGTTAGCTTTCTATGTTTGTTGAGTTTTTGCTCTTATGGCTGCTCAGAATTACACTGGTGACAAGGAGATGCTGGGGAAGTGTGAACAGGTATGTGACCCGATAAATAGCACAAGTTTTTCTGCAATTTGATGATAACAATGCCTGGAAATGCGGAAATAATGTCACTGCTGTAAGAATGGTATATTTGTTATATAATGCTAAAAGAATATGATGAGATCTAGTTTTAGTCATTTGCTTATGACTGCTATGTGAATAGAGTGGAATATGATATGGTCTATGTCAGGCTGAGAATGACATTCTCATATGTTTAGGATGACAAAAGCGTCTCAGTATTAAGTCTTCTTGGTCTTGTTGAAATATGCTTTCTGACTCCTTTCTGTGTACTACCTAGCTCACAATTATGGTATTGTGCATGTGAAGAATATATTACTTTTATCTCTTGTTTTTGTTGGCATGGTTACAGCATGGATGCTTGGATAAAGTATGAAAATGCTGGATTTAACAATTCACGACAGATCTCTTTATGCTACAATGGCATCATAATTGGAAATAATTCAAAACATGTTGCATTCATTAGTTGGATGTGTTGCACTGTAAGAATACTGGATATGTAACAAAATGCTTCTCGCGTGATGGCATTTTGTTTAATCCATTGAATGTATGCTTTTATTTACAAGCATTAGTATTCCTTTTTACTAATTCGATTTGTTGCGTCTCCAATGACTTTGATTTTGAAACCATTGGTCTATGACTCTATATTGCTCTTTGATGGGTTCACCTTATTGTTCTCATGTACTTGTAACTGCTTGTTCATTGTACTTAATGCTCCATATGGATATTTGAGTGTTGAAATCTGATTATGGATATCAGCATTGTCTGTTCTTAATTTAACCACCTTTTTTTATGTTCCAGTTCTTTCTGGAATTGATGAAGGTGCCACGTGTGGAATCAAAATTAAGAGTTTTTCTCTTCAAGATTCAATTTAACACACAGGTTTTACACATCCATGCATTTTGTGAAGAACCACTTTTCAATATTTTCTAAAGCTGGCTCTTTTATCAGGTATCAGATTTCAGAAAAAGTTTAACCATCGTGAACTCTGCTTGTGAAGAGGTACCTTACTGATTTTGCTGCATGCAGTTGTTGTTCCTTCTTTTTACCCCACTTCATTTTAATTTATTTTTTCTGCAAATAACTTCTACAAGTATCAGGTACGAAATTCTGTGAAACTGAAGGATATCATGAAGAAGATATTATATCTAGGAAACACATTAAATCAAGGAACAGCCAGAGGTAAGAATATCATTTTTAGGTGTACGCATATATTTATAATCAGTTAACTGTGTTGTAGAGTTTTTTAGTTTTTTTAGATCTTGTCGTGGGCATCTTTCTTCGTTCTTACCGATCTACACTGCACACTAAGTTTTCTATATATACTTATATGCCCAGGTTCTGCAGTTGGATTTAAGTTGGATAGTCTTTTAAAACTTTCTGATACACGTGCTAACAATAGGATGACACTCATGCATTATCTCTGTAAGGTATTGATGCATTCTCAATTTTCAGTGTATTTCTTTGGTGATTTTCTCATTTCTTATTCTCTTTGGTGTTTCTGCTGTTGATGGAAAAGGATGGTTTATTTGTTCCTATGCACCTTGCATTCTATTATACCAATCTATAATCTTACCACATATATTCAACGGTTTCAACCCCTTTCTATTTACATATTTCCATTCTTCCATTTCCAATTGATTGCACATGATTAAACCCTTAAAGGTTAAACTGTTCGCAGTTGAATCAGAGTAAGATGACATTGCATAGGGAAATATATGATCTATGTTATCATGCTGATAGGATTGCCATTGGAATGAAAAGTGAGAAGTCATACACTTGAAGGGGTTCACATCTGATAAGTTAAGAGCTAAATGTGTCTACTGCATCCAACATTGTTTGGTTATTATAGGGAGAAGTACAGAGAAATTGCCAATTGGGAGGGAATCTTTTTACATAACTGCCCTATCGTTTAATAAATAAATAAAAAGATTTGCCAAAAATTGCAATCTGACCAGAAGGCTTGATTTTAATAGTGATTTACCCTTTTAAAATGTGTGTCGAGATATCTTCAGAATATTAAAACCTTCTTTGCTGAAACTGCTCTAGGTAATTTGATTCTTTGCTCTCATTTTTTCATCGATCGCTTTATCTTTCATCAGGCTCTAGCTCAAAAGTCACCTTCACTGATGGACTTCCATGTGGATTTTGTTAGTCTAGAAGCTTCTTCAAAGGTTGGTATATTGTCCTATTTTGTTAATCATTTTTATGAAAAAGACATTGGGTGTTATTGAAATTCACTGAAATTCATTTGCACTTACAGATACAATTGAAGGCTTTAGCAGATGAAATGCAGACTATCACAAAGGGATTAGAAAAAGTAAAGCAAGAACGGATTGCATCTGAGAATGATGGTCCTGTATCTGAAACGTTCCGCAAGGTACTCTGATACTTACTAGTGTTAAATTTTACATACCGTTCTAATCTCAGGTTTATGCACGGATGTATCATCTTCAGATGGATATTATCTTCTGTTTTCTCAGGGAAATGATTTTAGTATTTAGATGTTCTAAGAGTCATTTCATTACAATAGCAATAGTGCAGTACTTGAAAGGATTAGAGACCCTGGAAAGTTTAGGGTGGAATTTAGCAATATGGCTTGTAAGTAGGATTGTGAAACTTAAACCTAATCACAATGAGAAACCATAGCACTTCTAAAACTAGGATTACTATATTTAACACTAGTACTTTTACATAGATGTGTATATTACAACACAAGTGGCTATAATTTGTTTCGTCCTTTTACCTGCTTGTTAGACACTAAAGGAATTCATTGGAGCCGCTGAAGCAGAAGTGACATCTTTGACAAATTTATATGCTGTAGCGGTAACTTCTGATGTTTTTTACAGTTTTGAAATTGTATGACTAAATTTGAGTTTCTTTTGGTGGTGATCTCTTCTCTCCACTTGATGCACAGGGCAGGAATGCAGATGCACTAGCCCTGTATTTCGGTGAGGATCCTGCACGTTGTCCATTCGAGCAAGGTAAGCCTTTAAAAAATTAGTCTCATCTTTTACACTAGTCATTGAATAAATTTGATGAGTTTTTTTGTTCATGAGTTCAAAATCTTAAGGTTTGATGATATTGATGATAATAAATTGCTCCTCTAATAGACCTAAAAAGATGGTGGAGCAAACATTGACCATGGCAAATAATTGGGGAAAGGCCCTTGGCTCAAATCCCAAGTATTCGTCAATATAAAAATATTTTCACTTTGCTCCATCATAGAGCAACTGATGAACATATAAAGAAGGTGACTCTAATTTTATACTGAGGAAAGCACAAGAAGCTCACTGGACCGGTTCCTCAAAAAAATGATGCAAAAGCAGGATAAGGCGATAGGCCAGCTAAGGTTCTCCAGTTAACATCATTCAAAATATAAACGTATGACTTGCCTAAATTATTAGATAGCCTTCTATCAGTGTTTTTGAACCTAGACAAGGGTGTTTGTTGAGTGACTTGAATCAATTCACCTAGTACTTGTAAATTCCCTGGCTCATATTTTCTGTGTTGAGAAAGGTCCATCATCCCAAACTGATGTAGCTTGAGATACATGGAGCCCATCCAATGATTGACACCCCTTATGTTCTTTGTTTACAATGCAGTTTTTTGCAAATCAATTGCAGAAGCAGCAATCCTAATCTTGTCCTTAACTAGATTGTAGATAAGCGTAACCGATGCCAACTTGCATAAGTTTTCAATAATATTTGAGTTTATGAGAGTTTTCTATAACCGGTTTGCAAGGGAACCAGAAAATGGGGACAAATTTGTTGCTTGCAAAGTAAGGGAACTAATCACTCCATTGACACTATCAACATTTAATATGTTCTTGTATTTTCATAATTCATTGTATGCTTCATCCTTTTAAGGCAAGTAGACTTGACATAAATTTGCCATGATGCATATTGGTGCTTGTTTTAACACCTCAGTCACTCATGGTCGCGTTGATACTGTTGAACAGTTCTAGTTCCTCTTTGAGCAACTGCTTTATTCTCTCTAGTGGTTTATATTTGCTGTGGAAGCAAAAGTCAGGTAACTAGTAAAGCAGTAGAAAAGAGTGAAGACAATTTTTCATGCATCATAGAATAGTTTGATGCTCTTGTGTTTCATTTACTGCTTCCTGGTCTAGCTGCTCATTAGGTGTCATCAGACATTCAGAATGTTGTGCTCTTTTGCTTGTCTTCTTATCCTTATATGATGATGATTTATGCAGTTGCTACGACCCTGTTAAACTTCACAAGGTTGTTCCAGAAATCCCATGAGGAGAATTTGAAACAGGCTGAGCTTGAAAAGAAAAAAGCTCAGAAGGAGGCTGAGACAGAGAACGCGAAAGAAACCAACCACACAGAGACTCAAACCGATTGAATTACTTCACACTTGTGAAATTTATCCTTATGATGTGCTTGGTCCATCTTCAGGGCGTGCAGATTCTCATTGTGAACCATGCAAGCCCTCTGGATTTTGTGGTATGTAAAGAAAGGGCATTATCGAGGGGTTGTGAATATGATACAGGATGGACAGCTCTAGCTCTACACAGAAAGCTGAAGGGTTAGTAGGTGTGTTGTTTGGACTGTCCAATGGGTTTTACAGACTAAAAAGACACCTGAATCTTGTCTCATTGGGAGAGATTCTCTACATTATCATACAGATCGTATTCCAGTCAAAAACACATCTGGAGATGCATTTCATGAGCGGCCACAGGGTTTGCGATGATTTTCATCCTTCAGCAATCAGCACCAGAGGTATTTCCATCAAAACTGTAAAACATGCTAGAGGACCAGAACATAGAATGAACCATGTACAATGCCGGGCCTTGTACCCAACAGGTGACATATTCTTTCATTGTAAAATAGGAGAGGTCCCTTTTCATAGGCAAAATTTTGATGGGAACGGTCGTGCAATTCTTTGTACAGAAGTCAGGATTAGGCAAGGATATATAGAAAGATAGGAAATGTTAGTGTAGCTTTGTAAAAGATAGGTCACAGGTTAGATTCCTCTTCTTTGCTAGTTGCAATTTTTTATCAATTAATTTATTAATACAAAATTTTCCCGTTTGTGCCCATATTTATAAAAAGATGAAGTAAGCCATTGATTTCCGCTTGGTTTCTGTAAAGTACACCAAAAACACTTTCTTTTCCCATCGAGTCTATTTCTTTCTACTCAGATTAGTAGTTATTTCTTGAATCCCCAAATTCACCTAAGGGGTGTCAAATAGGATATTAAAAATCTGAGCTAATCTATCATGTACTAATCTTAATTAAATTTATTTCCCTCAATTTGTAGTTGTTACTGACAAATAAAAATTTCAATGTCTCCATAATTTATAGTCACTCGGAAAATTGTGCAATTTATTGACCAAGGATTCCTCCCTTAAGTTTTGGTACTTCACTGTCTGGCTTGCTTCTTCACTGGCCCAACTCTGAAGTCCAAACTGATATCAATGAACACTCTCTAGTTGATGAGAATGTTATGTTTTGCATACTCACCTACTAAATCTAGTAAATATGGATTTACCCCCTAACAAGAGATCATTACATTTGATGTACAAGAAATCGCCACAAACCTGACAAGATGTATTTTCGAGCAACGAATCTATGACAATTACCCTTTCATAAGGAGGGGAGGGGGATCCACTTTGGTTGCATTGTTGCAATGAGAAAACTTGCTCCTGCAAACCAGTGTGTTTATCCCATATAGAAGATGGTATAACAAACGCGTCTCAATTGTTTCTAGAAAATACATTTACATGTGTATACAGATGAAGTACTACAAAATTAGATTTTGACGGTGAATGGAATATAACATTAGTAGAAACTCATGTGTCTTCATGTTAGTGTGTTTGCCTGCTGTCAAGCGCAAGCAACTAGCAAAACAATTATGTGAATAAATTGAGGGGGAACCAGGGAAAATGAGTGCATGGTGATGTATGGTGCATTATGCTTGGATAATATACAGAACAAAAGAATAAAAATATGGAAAACCAGAAAATGTAAGATGCAAAAACAAATTTGTATGAATGTTTGATTTAGCATCGAGGTTTGCAGGCTTGAGAAGGAGAGACTAAAGCATTAACATTTGCAAGTGTGAACCAAGTACTAATTCGAGTATATTTTGAGAAATAGTTTTGATGGCATATAATATAATGAGTTATTGATGATAACTGTTATGTTATAAATGTATTATTTTTAATATTTGATGATTAAATTGTTATTTAAGAGTGTTAATTATTTCCTAAAATAGAAAATTAGGTGGAACATTTAAAAAAGGAAAGTGAGAATTTGAACGAGACGGATGAAAGTGAAAATTAAGCTAAAGGCCTAAATGTAAAAGTTTTGAATGGAGTGTAACTAATTTGTAAAGCAACTACGTACAAGAGACTGAAAATTAAGCTAAATGCAAAGGTTTTGGATGGAATGAAACTCAATTGTAAACCAACAATTCCATATATTATATTGGTTGTCAACTTTGTCATTCACATCTAAAGATTACCGATTATTGGATGTAAGTGTAGAATATTTTACAAATATATTTAATTATTTACTAGCCACTTCCGTTCCGTTGGTCGAGAAAATTGTAGAATATAACCAACCTCATGTCCTACCATTGTCCATTGGCCATTCATACTTAAAAGTGTCATGAAATCAATTAGACACAGCCAATTAAGTAAGTAGCTAGCAAAGGTGACAAACTTATCTCTCTAATCATTCACATAGTTGCACAAAGTCGGGAAAGTAGAAATAGGAGTCACGAATAGTACATTGATTTAGGAAATGAAAAGGTACCATCCCGAAAATAAAGCGTATGAATGATTAGTTTATAGAGAGGAAAGACCGGGGATATGAGATGTTTTTGAATAATAAAAAAAGATTTAGGACAACACATAATTAATAGCCCGTATTAAAAGTTCATAATATATGTTACATCCGTCCAACTTCTGATTGAAAAATGACACGACAACAACTAAATTGAATATATATTTACGGAAGTAATTTTGATAGGTATATAGCATGCATAATGAATGAAGTTATTGATGATAATTATGATGTTATACGTGCACCAAAAGAAGTAGTGCTAATTAATACACAGAATAATTATTTCCTGAAATAGGAATAAAGAGCATTAACTTCCATCAAAAGAAGGCTGGGCTAATGAGAAACTTACACCGAAACGGAGGGAGTTGTCCATGTTGTTCCAAGTCCAATAGTATTTAACATTTTTTTACACAAAAGATTGAAACTCAAAAAACATTTGGCAATTAAAATATATGTGCGACTTGCATTCCACTTACTTGTACTGTACATAAGGGAATAAAAAATGTTTGGGACGGCTTGCATGTGATATAAACATCAATTTTAGTAAAAGAAAATTGAAAAGGTAAATTTTAGAGAAATCTCCATAGCAGCGAGGGCCCTTTTCTTCCTCGTCGGTCCAAGTGTAAATCATAATGATGTGATAATAAATATAAAGGGAGCTTCAGCAGTCAGCCTTCATGAGATTTGAGATGGTTTTTCTTTAACATAATCCCCTTTTTCTGTTGTATCAATTTTATGTAAATCAAAAGCGCAATTTCTTTTTCCTATAAACGTTTCAGAAACCACTATCAAGATTTATATGGGATACAGGATGTAAAAGATGTATATCAAGTTCAGACATTCACAATATAAACAAAACCGTCACGCCGCTTACAAAGATTTGTTTAAAGATCGGGAAAAGAAAGGAAAAATTAGCATACTGGCAAAAAATAAATTCCCAGTGGGGGGGGGGGGGGGGGGGGGGGGGGGCTTGCTTGAAGAGCACGAGAGCCGACCTGCTTGGAAGTGCAAGCAGAGAGTTGGCATCCCCACATGGATACTCTGAGAGTTTAGCCTTAAGCCAGAAATGAAACACGTGAAGTTTTAGGGAAATAAATAATGATAATTAATAAAAAGAAATTACAAGTGTTTGTCCGCTTTTAACCACGCCTCAAATGAAATCAAACTTGAAATTATCCACACCATATTCTAAGAAGTAATGATGCTCTAAGGAGTAATGATGCCATAACAGACATTGAGTGTGGCAATTAGAAGCCCAAAACCTTCCATACATTTCAGAATTCTGTACCATCTTCGAAAATGAGAGCTTGAAAATGCTGCTGAAAAAGTAATGCTTACCCAAAGCTTCTTTTATGTGGGATATAGAAAAAGGATGAGTACTGCGGTATAACTCTGGGAATTGGTAGTGGTAACAGGTACAACAACAAGCGGACATAGTTGGTCCTCATGCCAAATGGTTCAAAATGTCAGTGGACAGATACGAACATTGATCAGCAGCACCTAGAGCCCCATATATACACTGCAAAGGAAACAGTTGGGTTTAGGAGTTATCAAACTTTCAGATCATTTTTTTTCATTTTCATTTACCCCAGTGCCGCAAAGGCTCCCACCTACGGTGGGGTAAGGGGGGGTCGGATGTACGCAGTCTTACCCCTGTACTAAAAGAATAGAGAGACTGTTTCCGGATGACCCATAGTGAAAATCGCGTCCAAAATTGCATAGACTGACTGCTGCTTCATAACAAAGAAGCGCAGACAGTTTAGTGAGCCATTTTGCTTTATTCCATCATAATCTCAAGCCAAAAAATGATGAATCTTTGGCTCCGTTTCAAATGATGAAAGTTATCAAACTTTCAGATGCTTATATTTTTTTGGATACACTTTCAGATGCTTATATGAGAAAGAAGAAAACATCCACAATCAAAGACTCGCAGCCATCCTTTCTAATCTCTGATCTAAGGAAAAAACAAAAGCCCATTTCTTCTTCTATACAGTATATAAGAAAGGTAAAAACAAAAGCCCGTTTTTTCTTCTTCATTTTTACGGAGTATAAAATTTTATGGCATCCATCTCTTTGCAACCAGATAAATTCATGACAGGATGGAAAGAGGATATATTGAATTAAAGCAGCCACATAACCATGAAATACTCTTTCCTAGATAGCATAAAGGCAAAAATGTCATTAAGGCAAACAAGTGCATTAAAAAGAAAGAGATAGAAAGAGATGGAGGAGAGAGTGTTCCCCCCTTTTTCACATTATGATTGGAAGTTGTTCAGGATCATAGTTGTCAGTCATGAAACAATAGCACCTAACATCTACTTAATGGAAGGGATGTGACTGAACTGAATTTTAAGGTGTTGTTTCATAAGACGTGATGTAATGTAATCAAATGTGCACTTAATGTAATTCTTACACTAAAAACATATTTGATTACATTACATTTCATGTTATCCCCAACAAAACCATATCTAAGAATTTATGTAATAACTAAGACTTTTAGTAATAGATGTAGTCCGAACGCTTCAAGAGACCTACTTAAATTGTCTTGACATATTTCATATTTGTTGTTCAAATGTTCAATAAAATTCCAAGAATAATTAGATATGACAAGACCCAACCCCGAAGTGCCTTGAGAACTTAATAGGCAAAAACCTAAAAAAGGAATGCAAGGAAAACAGCAATAACAGATATTTTCCCCGTTTTAGCTTGTAACAACCAAAAAATCAAAATGTTAATGAATTATAAACAAAAACTTATAAACAATGCATATCGGACATTCTTCAAAAAAATCTCAGTTTCATTTACCACAACCCATGGTCACGATGTTAACAGCAATAACAGAGATTTTCCCCGTTTAGCTCGTAACAAGCACAAATTCAAAATCACAACAACATCCAAGCCTTAATCCCAAAAGATTTTGTGGTCAGCTAACAAATTCAAAATGTTAATGAATTATAAACAAAACCTTATAAACAAAGCATATTAGACATTCTTCAAAAAAATCTCTGTTTCGTCTACCACAAACCATAGTACACAATCTAAATCATGAAAAACATCAGGTGTAATCTAGAAGTGGTGGTAACTGGTAAGAGGGAACATAGTGAACACACAATATATACGAGTGCATACCACTAGTACACTATATTTTCTGGATTCTAAGACAGAAAAATACAGCAGAGCACGAATATAAAAATATCTCTACAAGCCAAAATGTTTTATTAATGAAGAATCAAAGAATAAAGCTAGCTGGAGCCTGAAAGGAATACATTAATGGATTTATATGAACAAGAGGCAGCAAATAAGGTTAAGTGCAAATAAGGTAATATACTGAACAATACTGCACATCAGGACTCACGTAAGGTCGAGCAGGTGAAAGGATAAGCCAACAAGGTAATGTAATGGAAAACTAATCACAGGTCCTAGTTGAACTTGTAACTTCTTGAAGGTGACAAAAAAAGGTAAGTGTAGGTTTGAAGAATTAATCTTCCATGTATTATTGAGCCATCCGGCAATGATATAAATACAAAATTACAGATAAGCTAAGGTTTGTTACAGATCCTAATATTTAGGATCTATCTATTCTTATCTACACTGCGTGTTAATCTAAGAGTTAGAGTCCTAAATCAACTCTACTTCCTATCTATACAGTCCCGGATGTACACATAATAAAATAACATGAATATGCTACATTTTTCTACACTCCCCCTCAAGTTGGTAAGTATATATCATACATTCCCAACTTGCTTATAAGAAACTCAAACACTGGTTTAAACAGCCCCTTTGTAAAGATATCAGCTGTCTGCTCTTTAGTAGATATGAATGGTGTGCATACAATTCCAGCTTCAATCTTCTCTTTGATAAAATGCCTGTCCACCTCAATGTGTTTAGTACGATCATGTAGCACAGGATTGTGAGCAATATTAATGGCTGCTTTATTGTCACAATATAATTTCATAGGTAGGTTCATTTCCATATTCAACTCTGTCATCATTCTCATGATCCAAAGTAGCTCACAGATTCCATTAGCCATAGATCTAAATTCAGATTCTGCACTACTTCTGGCAACAACATTCTGCTTCTTACTCCTCCAAGTCACCAGATTCCCCCATACATAAGTACAATATCCAGATGTAGACCTTCTATCAGTTATTGACCCAGCATAATCTGCATCTGTAAAGGCTTCTACACTTCTATTGTCACTTCTTTTAAAAATTAATCCTTTCCCTGGACAACTTTTCAAATATCTTAGGATCTTGTAGGTAGCATCTAGATGTTCTTGGAATGGATTATGCATGAACTGACTAACCATACTGACTGCAAAGGCAATATCTGGCCTTGTATGTGCCAGATAAATCAACCTTCCCACCAATCTTTGATATTGGTGAATATTAACTGGTACTCCTTCCTTGACATTTCCTAACTTCTGATTAGGGTCAATTGGAGTATCTATTGGTCTGCATGCACTCATACCTGTTTCATGAAGTAGGTCTAGTACATACTTCCTTTGGGATACCACAATTCCCTTCTTTGATCTGGCTATCTCCATGCCAAGAAAATACTTCAATTCTCCCAGGTCTTTGATTTCAAATTCCTGAGCAAGCTTCTTCTTCAGGTCTTCAATCTCTTCACAATAGTTTCCTGTAAGAATTATATCATCCACATAAACAATTAGTACTGCAATTTCTCCCTTGATGGAGAATTTCATGAATAGTGTATGATCTGCTTGGGCTTGTTTGAATCCTTGCTTCTTTATGAACTGAGTAAACCTTTCAAACCAAGCCCTTGGGGACTGTTTAAGCCCATATAAGGCTTTCTCTAGCTTGCACACCTTTGAGCCATATTGTTCCTCAAACCCAGGAGGAGGGCTCATGTATACTTCCTCTTCAAGCTTCCCATTTAGGAAAGCATTCTTCACATCTAACTGTTGAAGAGGCCAGTCTAGGTTAGAAGCTAGAGATAGTAGAATCCTTATAGTATTTAATTTTGCAACTGGTGCAAAAGTTTCTGTATAATCTATGCCATAGGTTTGTGTGTATCCTTTGGCAACCAGTCTGGCCTTATATCTTTCAAGTGTACCATCTGCCTTGAATTTAGGAGTAAACACCCATTTGCATCCAACCCTTGGTTTATTTTTGGGTACCTCTACAGTCTGCCATGTCTGATTCTTTTCAAGGGCATTCATTTCTTCTAAAACAGCCTTCTTCCACTCAGGTATAGATAGGGCTTCCTGTATGGTTAAGGGAATAGAGACACTGGAAAGGCTAGAGGTAAAAGCTGCAAATGATGTAGATAACTGAGAATAGGACACATAGTTTGAGATAGGGTATTTAACACATGACCTTTTTTCTTTTCTGAGAGCAATGGGTAGATTTAGATCACTGAAATTATTACCTTTGTCATTTTCTGGCATTGAGTCAGATTCATTGACAGTGGCAGGATCAGGGATGTCCTCTATTCTGTGATTTGGAACTTTCCTTTCATAAACCTTGCCAAAAAACTTACTTATCTGCTGTTCATCATCTTTCCTTGTTTCAGAAAAAAAAATTCATTTTCTTTTGACTCTTGACTATTTTCTAGTGCATCTAACTGTCTATTATACTGTGCATCTAGATTAATGTCAAGAGGTTCTAGTTTTTCACGGATATGTGATACATTATTACCATCTTCATTAGGAATCTCCCCCTGAAGATGAGTACCAAAAAAAGGTTGATCTTCTACAAAAACAATGTTCATAGTTATAAACATCTTTTTTGTTATAGGGTCAAAACATTTATAGCCTTTCTGAGTTGAAGAGAGTCCTAAGAAAACACATTTTTTTCCTTTAGGGTCAAATTTACTTGCAATTCTGTCAGGATTGGTAATAAAAACTGTGCACCCAAAAATTTTTATGGGAAGAGAGTTAATTAGTCTAGTTTCAGGAAAACAAGCTTGAAGAGTATCGATAGGAGTTTTGAATCCTAGAGTTTTTTATGGCATCCTATTAATTAGATAGGTAGCATGTAAAACAGCTTCTCCCCATAAATATTTTGGAATTTTGGCAGAAAACATTATTGCACGAGTAACTTCAAGTAAATGTCTATTTTTCCTCTCAGCTATTCCATTCTGAGCAGGAGTATTTACACAGGAACTTTGATGAACAATCCCTTTTTCAGCAAAAAAAGTATTTAACTTCTTAGAAAAATACTCAAGTCCATTATCACTTCTCACAATTTTTGATATTAGTGTTGAATTGAGTTTGAATCATTGAGTAAAATTGTTTGAACACCTCTTCAATCTCAGATTTTTCTTTAAGTAAAAACACCCATGTGACCCTTGTGTGATCATCTATGATAGTTACAAACCACCTTTTTCCTTTCAGAGTTGAAACTCTAGATGCACCCCAGATATCACTGTGTACAATAGTGAAAGGACTAGTTGGTTTGTAACTATGAGGGATGTAAGAACTCCTATGATGTTTGGCAAGTGCACACATATCACAATGAAATGATGAAGGATTTTTATTAAGAAATAACTTAGGAAACAACATTTTCAAGTAGGAAAAACTTGGGTGACCTAATCTATAGTGCATTAGGTACACTTCATTATTACAAGGAAAAACAGTTTGCAAACAAGTTTTTTCTTGACCTTGTTTATTCAATTGTGTTCCTTCATCAAAAGTATAGAGGCCATCTTCCTCTCTAGCACTGCCAATCATCTTCCCTGATGCCAGATCCTGAAAAATGCAATAAGAGGGAAAAAATTTTACACAACACTGAAGATCTTTAGTAATTTTGCTAATAGATATAAGATTGCAGGAAAGTTTAGGAACATGTAAGACTTTGGAAAGGTTAATGGATGAGGAAATTTTAATATTTCCCATCCCTGCTATGGCTGAGAAAGAGCCATCTGCAACTCTAACTTTTTTATCTCCTGCACAAGGTTGATAAGAAGAAAAAAACTTTGGAATATAGGTCATGTGGTCTGTTGCACCTGAGTCAATGACCCAGGTGTTTTTAGTTTTTTCAGAACAAAAATATGATGTTATTTTACCATTCTGGGCAAAAGAACAGGTAGGGTTTTCAGGATTGGAGATTTTCTGGGTAGGTATGAATCTGAGTAGGTACTCTATCTGTTCCTGAGTGAATGGTAGCTGTTTAGGTTCAACTCCTGCCTCTTGTTGAGTCTCAGTCACAGTAGTTTGTAGGGCCCTTTCTACTTTCTTTTTCCCAGCTCCTGGTGGTTTTCCATGGAGTTTCCAGCATGTATCCCTTGTGTGCCACAGTTTCTTGCAGTGATCACACCAAGGTTTTTTCTTGTTGTCATAACTTCTGGCCACCAAAGCTGAAGATTCCCCAGGTTCCTCATTAGGTGCTGGGGTGTTGTACATGACCTTCTTCCTGCTATCCTCCATCCTGATTTCAGAAAATACCTCCCTGATAGAAGGTAGAGGTTTTTTTCCAAGTATCCTCCCCTTAACTTCATCTAGGTCCCTATTGATCCCTGCTAGAAACATATAGACCCTATCATTCTCTTCTTTTTTCTTATGTCTGGCCAGATCCTTAGCACTCTCCCACTCTTCATCATCATAGCATTGATCTAATTCTTGCCACAGAGATACCATTTCATTGTAGTATGAAATAATATCCCTATTTCCTTGTTTAGATTGCCACAATTTGATTTTGAGTTCAAAAATTTGAGAAGAGTTCTCAAGGTCTGAATAAGTTTCCTTAATAGAATCCCATACCTCCTTTGCAGTTTTCATAAACATATGAGGTTTGGCAATTAGGGGCTCCATGGAGTTGAGAAGCCAAGCTGTTATGAGTGAATTCTCTGACCTCCATGTACTGTACCCTCCTTCTGCTTGTATTTTTGGTTGGATTTCTCCTGTGATGTAACCCAGCTTTCCCCTCCCATCAATTGCAAGTCTGACAGATTGAGACCACTCCAGATAGTTTGTTCCATTCAATCTATGACTAGTGATTATCATAGATGAATGAATAGGAGACTGGTAATTTGTCATAGAGCTAATTTGGGAGTTAGGGTTGGTAGTGTGTGAGGAATCAGCTTCACTGGTTTCTACCATTGTTTAAACCGAATCTCTGATACCATGTAGGTTTGAAGAATTAATCTTCCATGTATTATTGAGCCATCCGGCAATGATATAAATACAAAATTACAGATAAGCTAAGGTTTGTTACAGATCCTAATATTTAGGATCTATCTATTCTTATCTACACTGCGTGTTAATCTAAGAGTTAGAGTCCTAAATCAACTCTACTTCCTATCTATACAGTCCCGGGTGTACACATAATAAAATAACATGAATATGCTACATTTTTCTACAGTAAGCATATAAAGAATAGGGTTAACACGTATACCATTATCTGATTTAGGACCAGAATAGTTTTTTTTCTCAAAATAGGAGCCATTCACTAAAAAAAATCATTATTTTTTAAGGATTGAATAACTTGTATTTTGAGGAGAAAAGTGGCCGTATTTGAGAATATTATGTATGTTGAACCCCAATCTAGTGCAATTGCTATTTCATACCAGGAATAGATATAGAACTCAATCTACAGTCATAAGAAAATACAGAAGTAAAAGGATTTCCCCATTACCTACATATCCATGTCACTTGAAGATGGTGAGTCTTAGCTTTCACGTTTTGCATGTCGAAAATCATACTGATCTACATTCCGCAGAGGAGCTGTAGTTTCATTCCGGATCCTCTTGATGTTGGGGCTCAACAAGCCCCTATGCTTAAATCCATACAAGTTAAGAACTTGATTGTCGGCAAAATTGAAAGCTCTTTCCATGCTTTTCACACATTTCTCAACAGGGAAATCTCCAAAGCTCCCACACGCTCTGCATCCAACAAAATGTGTAACAAATGGCCATCTCTCATCACCAAACCCAGGATGGTACTTCTCCATCACCTCCTCATACCTATCCACCAATCCTGCCCAATATCCATGCAAATAGTACGAGTTCTCAAGAAATACTTTGTTCATCCACTGTTCTTTATTCAACAAGAACAGATATATCAGGGCAGATTGATCATCGGCTTCAGATGCTGGTCTTCCCTTTAAATTAGCCGTTAGAATCTTCCCAGCCTCCTCACGGATAGGCCCTTTCGGCCCCATTGGAGCCCAAGCATCCAGCAGATCTAGTGCCCACTGGCAATTCCTAATTAGAAAACTACCCGTACTCAATGCAGTCCAAGACTTCTGATCAAAGATCAAATCATGGTATCCGTGAATAACAAGATTGTGAGCATTGTATTTAGACAGTGGGATCTCAAAAGCCATATCAGTGAAGAAAGCATCACTGTCCATCCACCAAATCCACTCGACTTCAGGATGAGAAAGCATTAGCCTCCTAATCAGAGGCAGTTTGGCCCAGGGACCTGCCATTTCCCTATCCATATTGGCTGAATTATACACAATCTCGATCCCATGTATCCTACAGTAATCAATTTTATTCTTCACACCCTTCAACAAGTAATGATCCCCAACTGGGTTTTCACACGGGGTGGGAGGAGAGCCTGTAACAAGCAACACTCGAGGTTTTCCATTTACTGTGTTGGGAAATCCGGGATATCTCTGGAACCATACCTTTCGCTGCTCATCCCATCCAGTGATAATGGGTCCAAGGGAGAATGTCTCGTTTGGGCTGAAGAAACTCTCATCCTGGTCGTCTGGGTCCTTATCAGACCGGATCTCGTCTAGAATCCGGTTAGTCTCGTCGATAAGATTTGAGTTCTCGAGGTCCGCCTCTGATGAAGCTAGGTTTCCAACTCCGATTGTCCCTCGAAGGACGAGAATGGTAACAAAGCCGCAGAGAATTGTGATCTTGATGTTGTTGCAGGTCCGCTGGATCTGCCGCCCTCTCGGGACCGGAGGGCTAGCTCGACTTCTAGCATCTCCATTAACGGCGACCTCAGCGTCTGCGGCGGTGGTGGGCAGAGCTCCAGCTCTCTTCTGAGCTGAAAAAACGCCGTCTTGGCCCATGCAGCGCGTCGGTGAGAGAAAGCTCGGTATCAACCCCCTCTTTTGCGCACGCAGGCTCTCTATCTCTCTACGATCTTGAATCTCCGCGGAGTACTACTACCGTCGTTACATAGAGTTAAATTAACTTGCTCTTCAGAAAGGTGAGGAAGCGGAGAAGAAGCACCGACGGAATTGGAATTATTCCACGAGCTGAATGTATTGTGGGGTTAAAAATCTCTTTTTAGAATGTGATGCTGGAACTTGGAAGCCCAGAACTGTGTCGCTGCCCGAATAATAACTTCTGAAGGATCAAAACCATTTTTTCCGATTGTTGTTTTGTTTACACAGAACGAAATTTGGGCAGAGAACAAGAGAGGCAATCTGGGCGGCTGATGCAATGCTGGCTGTGGTGGATCCGATGCGCAATAATGATAAGATGATAATGATACAGCGTTGTTCTTTGTCCCATCCCTCAACTGCCAGTACTCTCTCCCTCCCTCCTTCCCCGGAAACTTTGTCAAGTTTGACGGACACGGGGACTAATAAAGTAAAAACCATGTGGTTGAGATTTGTACAGAGAACAGAGAATTAATCAGAATCACAAATTCTTTACTTAAAAAGGAGAGTGACAAAGTTAGTCAGAAATCTAAAAAAAGAAAGTTTTCCTCCAAAGTTTTAAGAGAAGTACTATAATACAGCACCACAGTAACCGACATTTGTAAATCGAAAGTAACTTTCAACTGTTAAAACAAAGTTCCTTTTTTCCTCAAACAAAGATTGTGATGGTTCAACTATTTTGGCAGCCGATTTCAATTATGTAAAGCCATTATTTTTTGAAAGGGTTTGGTTCTGTTACAGCTGGGTCACGTTAGAGTTTTTTTCAAAAAAAAAAACATAGATAACGTAAAGTTGTACATTACTCCCAGGGTCGGTCCTGAGAAAATGAAGGCCCTGTGCAAAAATAATAATTGGGTCTTCTTTTTAAAGTTTCAACACACGTTAAAAAAACTGAACCGAAACCGCACCGACACAAACGGGACCCGAAAGTCGGGACTCGAACATAAATCAGTTTAATGAAGGTTTTTTGAGTTATAAAATTGGTTCAAACCGAACCGAACTGATTTTTATTAAGAGGTATTTTAATTATTTATTTTGTAAAACAAATAGGTATTATAAAACTTGTACGTCCGTATTTCAACAATTAGTTGTTTTGGTCCGGTGGATGATGTTTAGAAATCAGCGTGCATGCTTTTATTTTCACTTGGGTTCAAATTCTGCATGTCTCGCTTCTTTTCTTTTTTGTTTCTAAAGCTTAAGATTCCCACATCGGTGGAAACGGAGGATTTACTACTCCTTCGTTCCTATATACACGCTCCTCCTTTGTAGATGAGGAATACGCGAAGTGACGAACCAGGCTTGCTTCAAAGCCTTGCCCTAGTTGATATTGAATTGATAAAGTAAGAATGATTTAGAACCACACAAACTTTACCAAATTTGGTATGATACAATCTTAATGGGACGGACCGATATGGTAAAATGAGACAATCATAGCGGGACGGAGATAGTAGTATACTACTACAAAAAAATTGGGCCCTTCCAATTTTTTGGGCCCTGTGCGGTTGGACACCCTGCACACCACCAGGGCCGGCCCTATCATCATATGAGATTATTTAGAAATTATTACAGAAATAAAATTTATTTACAAAATATGATTAAATTTACTTCCTTCGTCTTGGGTAAAATCATAAAGTTAAATTAACCCTATTAATAATAACATTATTTTTAGTAAATAAAATTTACATATTCAACACATATATTAAAAGTTTTATAAACCTGCAAAAGAACTCAAATTTGATAAAAGTTGAATATATATATATATATATATATATATATATATATATATATATATAGTAAATAATTAAGAACAATTTACGTTGACCGTAAAATAGTAGACAAAAAACTTTACCTGACACAAATGTAATACTCCTTCCGTCCCTTAAAACTTTGCCAACTTTCTTTTTTTGGACAGTGAAAAAAGACAATTACATTGGATAGTGATTAGTGAAACACTAGAAAATCACCAAACTGCTTGTATTGATTATCTTTGATGAAATCCCTGAATCATAACTATACAAGTGAAGAAGCTCAACCAAATAAAGTATATGACTTGTTCAATTAAATTCTTAATTAGCATTTAATTAGATAACACCACTCTCTATATGTAGCATAAAAAATTATAGGCCTCCAAGAGTCCAAGATGAGTAGGGGCACTTGTGCAATTGGTGACATGCTTAGATGTCATTCAATAAAACTCCTTTCGTACCGTTAAGATTGTCTTTCTTTTTCAATATGTCCAACTAAGATTAGGAGTGGACTCGGGCCGGGCCAACCGGCCCGCTACTATGCGGGCCCGGACTGGCCAGGTGAACCAGTTGGTTGCCCGGTTCGGGCCACCCGGCGCGGTGGGAAGGCGGTTCAGGCTCGAGCCCTTCAAAAGGTGAACCGACCCGGCCGGTTCGGACCCGAGTCGGGCCAATTTATTATTATTATTATTTTTGAATTTTTTTTTTAAGTTTTTGGGTTGGGCTAGGTATTTTGGGCCATTTTAGGTGGTTAGGGTTGGTTTGGGGGTGAGGGGGAGGGTTGGGGGTTAACTAGGAAAAGCCAAAAAAAAATAGAATCGAGGCCCAGCCCAGCCCGGACACGGGGGTTAACCAGGCCGATTCCGGGCCTCCCTCTTCATGAACCGAGGCCCGGTCGGGCCCGAACCGGTCCATCCCTAACTAAGATTGTCCGTACAAAATTTGATAAAATTTATAAGATTCTAAATCATTCTTAATTTATTCTTACTTTATCAAATTAATATCAACCACATAAACTCACTTTTCATAATAATCGCACCACATCCTCATGTCTCAATTTTAGTGAAACAAATGTAGCACTATGTTTTCTATTTTTTAATATCTGAGAACAGGCTATGATTTTTTAAGATTATTGAGAGTGATTTTTTTGTTTCATTATCTTTGAGAATACACTTTTCTATTTGAACATGGTCTAAGTATTTCAAATATATTTCATTATTCTGAAATTTAGAACCAAATAAAACAAAAACAAAAACTGTGAAAATAGAACATTGCTACATTAATAATAAAATATGCAGTATTACCAAACGTTTCCTACTTTTTCTCACAGGCTTCTGACCAGGTTTTGGGCCAGACTTGACCACCTAAACAAGACATAGACCAGAACCAACTCCAATAACTTTGATGCTCGTCACACCCCATTAGAGTTTCGCATACTGACATGTACTTTCTATCCCTAATCGGGAGGGAGTAATTCTTGAAATTTGGTACTCCGTATTTTTATGTTATATTGGGCATAAAATCATTGAAACGTGCACAGTGGCGGACCCAGAAACTCAGAATCACGGGGTCCCTACCGTAATATAACTCTAATCAATAAAAAATTAATAAAAAGAAGTAAAATATTAAAATAGCATAACATTTCATAGTTAACATAACGTATACAACAATTTTAAAGAAATGTCTACTATCAACTAGAACCTGTTTGGTAACACTGAAATCGGCTGAATCGGCTGATTCTGCTGAAATTTATGAAGTTCTGACTGAAGTGGTTGTATTGACTGTTTCTGCTGATTATGAAAAATTATATTTAAAATATATTATATTAATAAAATAAAGAAGAAATAATATGAAAAATAGATAAAATGGTCATCTACAACAACTGCAGTCAATACAACATGAAAAGTAACTTCAACCTTATTTTTCTTATTATTACATAATTCAGCACGCAAAATCAAAAGTTACATGTTTGATTAAAAAGTTGGTTGATAAGCGTGAGAAGCCGAAAACAGAGTCACTCCTCTATCAACTAAAAATAATGGGCATGCATATGAGAAATCAAATTTAAAAAGCCTACATTTGAAAATTTCGATCCAATTACCTCACATTATTTTATTTGGATTTTTATTTAAAATATATTCGTTAGCTTTTTTCTATTTTAATTTAATACAATTACCAATTTATTAGTGTAACTTTAAGGACTTTGTTGTTGGGCTGATTTTAGTCTTAGATCAAACCACATCAAGCCAAATTATGCGATAATGGCTCAAGCGACTCAAACTGCTATATTAGGAAATAATGAGATTTAAATTATACTTCCTCCGTCTCTTTTTAGTTGCAACAGTCAACATTTCACGTTTGCCAGCGCACAACTTTGACCGTCTATTTAATTCTGTATTAGTAAAAATAAAATAAAAATCAGATTATAAGACTTGGTAATGAGATGGATTTTACAATATTTTTCAAAAAAAAATGACATACATTAATAAATAAAATGTAGTCAAAGTAAAGTATATGAATAGTGTATATATTTCAATGTTGTAAATAATGTGATACGGAGGATAGTATGTTATAAGATATGAAAAAAAATCATATGAAAAAGTGGCTAAGATGATGCTCTTACGGTAACTTTAGTCATCTCACCGAAAAAATGATTTTAACTTGCTTATTTTAATTATTACAAATTCAGTGCGTGAATTCAAAAATTACGTGTTTCATCATGAAATTAGTTTATAAAATAGATAAGCTTAAATTTGGGGATACATATTGGCTTTATAGTAGTATTTGTTATGAAAAAAATTGGGTATAGGATGAGAAAATTAGAATAAAAGTGGGACTATAGAGGTGCATGATAACAATAGGTGGACTAAGTTGTTCCATAATTTCATTTTCAAAAAGATGACTCCCAAAGGAATCGATCCTTCAACCTCCCACACGTAGAGAATCTCAAGATTGAGCTTCCAACTGCTGCTCTAGCTCCATATTTGTGTTCTAAATCAGTTTCAATTGTATAAATACACTGATTACTTAATTTTATGTAAAATATATACAAATATATATATATGTATTTTTTGGAGGTCCATGGGGTCCCGGGACCCCGTGGGACCCTTAGTAGGTCCGCCAATGCGTGCACAATGAATGAAAGATAATGGTGTGACCCACTTTATTACATTTACAAAACACCATCCCCTTGACATCATTTAGGAAGATGGTCTCTCCTCAGTTCCCTCTATATTACACTCGTTATATTTATCACTTCAAAAAGTCCCAAAATAGTGGTAGCAATGGTCTGAACTTAATGTTGCCTTCAGGAGTAGAACTGCAGGGAAACTGCTGTTTTCCAAGCTATTTCTGCAATCGACAAGCGGAGATCCCAAAATGTATGTTACAGTCTTACAGATCCAACTCAAGTGGAGCTTCCAAATACATAGAGTGCAATATGTACCATGTCCTGTTGCTCATTTCGCCAGACTACTCTTGTGCAGAAAGGGACCAAAGTGACAAGACCATGCATGAAAGAACACACCCTCTTCACATCAGGAACAGGTGATGGGAGCTCTGTTATGAAGTTGGAAACTCTGTTGTGCACGGCTTTTCATACCATGTATGAGAACTCATGTGCCGGTCAAGAGCTACAAATTCTCAGGCAAATGAAGCTTATGCGACTTGTGCATGTTTGCCATGTATGATGAATGACAGAATTACTCCATAGCTGCTTGCAGGTCTTCACCAATGGTAATGAATGAATGGTTCAGTTGAAGAAATACGGAGACTTTAGAACTTCTTGCAGATCAAAGTCGCCTCGCTTTGGTATAGGAGGGAAGTTCAATTTTGGGTATGCTGCCTGGAAACTTTCAAGCAGCTGTATAGGCGGGGGGACAAAAATGAAAACAAAACAGAAAGTAAATAGATTTAATTCTGAAATTTGGGGGGAATCTATCAAACCCACACAGTGTTGACCTTTGCAGTGTAAATTACTCCCTCCGTCCCATTCAAAGGTTCTAACTTTCATTTTTTGGATGTCCCATATAAAGGTTCTCATTTCTATTTTAGGAAACAATTAACACTCTTAAATGACAACTTAATCATCTAATATTAAAAATAATACATCCACAACATCACAATTATCATCAATGACCCCATTATATTATATACCCATTAAAACTATTTCTCAAAACATACTCGAATAACCTCATTTAATTTTGTCTAAATAACCGTGCCATTTTACAATGGGAACCTTTAAGCGGGACGGAGGTAGTATGTTTTTATTACATCTCCTGCAATTGAAATATAGGCTGCAACCCCAAATCTAAGAGCATGTTCTCTTGGGTTATATTTGCTTGGCTTGCTCTGATATTTTTAAGTCTAGTCTATATAGAACTGGTCTGAACTATTTAGATCGGGACTTGTCTAGTTTGTTTAAATCTAGCCTGATTGGACCTATTTAAGTATGGTCCGATCAGATCTGATTTGGTTTTACTTGTGATACCCGATTAAGTCAAAGAAAACACGTCTTATTAAGTCAATGACTTGGGAATTCGACTCTTTCGCATATACTTCTTTATTGGAGATTTAAACATATATTAAAATCACCATTTCCATTGACATGACACATATTGATGACTTGATGTCTAATGAAACCCTAGGCTAGTCTCTCCCTCTATTATAACCTTCCTTTTACTTTCTTTCCTTCCCTATTCTTTCTCTACTTCATGTTTCCATACTTGCCCAACATTAGGTCCTCTCTTTTGTTTGGCAGTTCGTGGGAACTAGACCCGGTGGGACAAATGTAGCACACTAGTTTTAAAGAGCCACACCCCCACCCCCCCACCCCCCTCCCATGTAGTCGGGTTACAAGATAATTGGGACATCTCTGGGTCAGGCAAAAAAATACCAAACATTGGACTGAACTCTTTTATTTAACCCATCTAATCCAGTCAAATCTGATTCACCAATCAAGTCCTAAGATGCTTACATTTTCAAGAACTGGGTGCGTACTGTATAGCTCAACAAACTTCTCTCTTAGTATTTGATTCATCTGGTCAACGTCGCAAGCATGTGTCCAAAAGGAATCATGCACCCCTGCAATACATACACAAAACTCCTTTTAACCACACACTCATACCTTAACTATAGAACAGAACCCCAAAGATGTTGATTCATCTGGACAGATGTGCAGCTAAATTAGCGATGCAGTGTAGAACAAGGGACAACTTGCAAATACAACTATGGAGTATTTACGAGGTTCCAATACAGATTCGTTTTTATGAGTTCCACAATCAATTTAAATTATATTCTCCTTATCACATATCTTTATCATAAATCTAACGAAGGGCATCTTAGTATTTTGCATAAAGAGGAGAAATTTATTAGCTAAGCATGAGAACTGCACTGGGAGGGGAACACGAACCTGCGAAATGCAGTCCTGCATCTCTGCAGGCAATGGCAGTCATCATCATGTGTGAACCATCGAGCGAGTGCACAAAGTTTGGAGGAAAAGCGGTTCTCTGTTTCTTGACATCAATCTATGATGGATGAGAGTTGTAGTTAATGGCTGGCATTTTTATTTATATATATTTTGGGGTATATAGTTCATACTAATAAGAGAAGAGAATTACACTAGGAAAACAATACAAAACATGGAAGCTGCATTTATAAAAAATAAAACATACAGAGTTAGTACGACGCTTCAAAGCCAATCTCTGAAGAGAAGTTCTTATCTGCAAAGCCATTGTTCAGCATTAAGTAGTCAAAAAAAATATCCTTCGAATAGCATGGCCTTGAATATCTTAAGAAAATGCATATAACCAAATGGTTAAGTGCAACGTGTCAGGTAAGTGATAAGTACACAGATATATGGCGATGAATTGTTGAATACTAAAACTGAAATTATTGAAACTGAACAGAAACGATACAGATGAGGCAAATTTGAGATTGCCTCGTCTCTCCCAAGTCCCAGTCCAATCCAATTTCTACCTAACCTTTATTCTATTCCCAGCTCCTATTTATAATACTTTGTTTACGGGCCGGCCCATATCTAAATAATATCAGACCTAGACCCCTTTAACGTAATAGCAAACTATGTAACATTATTTTATTATAATTATACTAATAGGTTCCTATCATATCTCCCCCCTTAGACAACCACCTTGTCCTCAAGGTGGGTGATAGGAAACAGCCTTGATCTTCAACTTCACCTTCATCCTGGCACCCCTTCCTTCCCAGTACCTCACACATAGCTGGAACACGAGCTTCAGCATCTGAACCTTCATCATGCTCACTTCCTCAGCCCTGTTATTCTCTAAGATTTTCACAGCCTTTTCATATGTCTCGTTGTCCAGAATCTGGAGATTCACCATCTTGTCTAGTCCATATACGCCACCCATTTGCGCATATAAATTGACCCCACCATTCAGTCCCTTTTCTTTGTCCGCCTTACCTACTTTCAGAATGTTCTCTAGCCCTTCTAGGCATACAATAGCCATTCTTGGAGCTGGGCATAACAAGAGATCACCGAACAGGTTGCCTCGACAGAAGTTTGACAAAGTGTTTGTAGCATTTCTCAACATAGCAAGCTTTGAATGCTCAGTCAACAAGGTGCTGAACCTCAGTCCGGAACCAGATGAGTCCCAAATTGCAGAAGGTACCAAATTGCAGCCCTTAACAGCCATACCAACTTTGACATCTGAAACTGATCCTTCAATTGCACTAGTTTGTGGATCATCCTCCACCATTTTCTTTGCTAAGGCACCCCGAAATAATATCACGCCTTCACCGACAACGTCCAAAAGGTTGAATCCCCAACTCCAAGGGCCCCCCACCCCGACCCGACAGGATGGTGGGGGAGTAAATCACGGTGAATCAGTCGGCAAAGCGGCAGTAGGCCTTTACCCGTGCGCACCAGAGGGCCAGCCTTATTTCAGGTTCTGAAAACCCCCTTTTGGCCGCTGCGGGATTCGAACCTTGGTCTACGTCCAATTTTTCCCACCGCTCGACCAACTGAGCCTTCACCGACAAGAGTGTGGTCATTACTATCAACATAAGTAGCACACTTCTTCATAACATTCCTCTCTGCTACTCTCTCAGTTTCTTCTGCAACTTCAGCAACTATCTCTTCAAGCAAAGCAGGTTTTGAAAGTGAGCTGGCATCGGCCTTCTTATTTTCTGCCCTTTCCGGATTATCTGGTGGACGTCCTGTGGGTTGAATATCCTCATCATTCATCTCCCTAAATGTGTAATGAATGCCATAGATAGCAGAGAATGTGGGTATGTATGACTCTCCTTTTAATATGGTTCATCATTAAAGGATTGAACCCAGTTGGAAAGACAAAAACATCAGGCCCAGTAGTCATCACAGCCTGATCTGATTTCCACGCCAGTGTTTGAATCCTCCTTCCCTGAGTTTTATCTGTGACTTTTCCCTGCTCCTCCAGTTTCCTTGACAGCTGATCCTTCACTTTACCCGAATGAATTCCATTTTCATCCACCTCAGGGGGTTTCGTACCTTCATGATGATTTGGATCATCATCGGGATCTGATTCCTTGATAGATGGTTCCCTTGGCTTCAACTCAGAGTTCATTTTCAGTGATGCAATCCCTGGCAAGGAAACTTGAGCACTGTGATGCTCGGAAACCTGAGATGAAAGCTGCGAGCAAGGGCAATCGATTTGCGAACTGGAAAAAACTGATAAGGGCGAAGTCTGTGAACTATGAGGAGCGGCTAGAGAAGACCCCTTCGAACTGGAAATATACGATAGCGTTGAACTCTGGGACAGTTGAAACGATGTCAGCGACTGAGACGACATCTGAGAACTGGAAGCTATTGTTCGCGACAAAGTTGAAACAGTTTGCGATGACATCTGCGAACGGGAAGCTTCTCTCGATAGAGTCTTACTTGGTCGTGAACTGCTGGTGGATGATGAAGTCCGTGATTTCAAACTGTGAGAAGAAATCAACTCAGGTTGAAATCTACGAATGATAGATTTCTTCAGAGTGTCCCAGTTAGTTTCTTCAGTCCGGTACTCCCACGAATGAAACCAATTCAAAGCCCTATCTTCCACTGCAACCCTAGAAGCTTCAACCTTCTCTTCCTCTTCAATGTCATTTAACCGAAAATACTTCTCCATTTGTATAATCCAGTTATAGGCTCCCTCGCTGTTAAACAATGGTAAATCTATTTTTCTGCCGGTGCGTTCAGGTATTCTAGTATGTTCATCACTATGATGATGATAGTTGACATTAGAATGAATGGAGTTACCTCTGGAATGTACTGGACTGTGCGACTGTGAACCAGGACCATCTACTTGCGACATAATATGCGGACTGAGAGAAGACACCTGAGAACTGGAAAAAGGAGTTTCTCGCGATTTAGATGAAACATGCGCAGTTCGCGACAATCTGGGAGAAATAGTTCGCATATGCGAACTGAAGGATGTTGTTGGCGAAGACTTCTGTGAAGTGAGGGACGTTCTAGGCAACCGCGATCGTCGTCTAGTCTGGAATTGTTCTTCCGTCGCAGCTAGCTTTCTGTTGAGGTTTTCCGCCATTGTTTTCATCTGTAGCAACGCTTCCTCATTTGCTAGCCTGCTACGCTCCATTTCTTCTCTTATCGCAACTTTTTCCATCGCCAAGTTCGTCGCAACTTTTTCCCTTGCCAAGTTCATCTGCGCACGCTTAACAGTCTCCAGCGATCGTTGATGCTCTGATAGCATTGATAAGTACACAGATATATGGCGATGAATTGTTGAATACTAAAACTGAAATTATTGAAACTGAACAGAAACGATACAGATGAGGCAAATTCGAGAGTGCCTCGTCTCTCCCAAGTCCCAGTCCAATCCAATTTCTGCCTAACCTTTATTCTATTCCCAGCTCCTATTTATAATACTTTGTTTACGGGCCGGCCCATATCTAAATAATATCAGGCCTAGACCCCTTTAACGTAATAGCAAACTATGTAACATTATTTTATTACTATTATACTAATAGGTTCCTATCAGTAAGGAAAGATTCTCCATTGTTAAGACAAATTTAAGATAGAATCGGAGTATCGGACTCAATGGGACATCTTGTGCTTTGAGTACCAGACGTATATCTAAAGTAATTACCACATGTCTTTGACTTTTAAAATATGGTTGCAAAACTGGAAGACCCAGTGGAGTTGTCCAACGAACAGGTTCTTTTTCAGAAGCAATCACCTGTCATTTTAACCACTCAACATTTGTAATTCAACATGTGAAAGACTGAAGGGTTTTCACAATTATTTAACAATCACCCATCACAAACCTTTGCACAATCTCCAAGCCAATTCATAATATGCCGCGCATCTTGAAATAACTCTCCAAGAGCAGATAATGTCACCTGTTAGGCAATTTAAAGATGAATAAAACTCATCAGAATTACATCAATCCCAACTATGAAACAATTGGTGGCATAAACTTTATAGTTTCACTCAATTGTCTAACATTATTTAACAGTATGTTCATGCAATCAACATAGCGGTAGGCTTAATGCTAGATGCCCTTCCTGCCTCAAAAGTGTGAAATGGATGTGAACTCTATATAACCTGTGCTAGAGGATGGTGATGAGAGCCGAAAGAAAAGAATCAACGGTAGCAACCGTTGCCCAAGCTTAAATCTATAACTCCAATATTATTGATGAATGAATCCAAAAGTCCTAGTTAGGGGTTTAAATAACCCTCTTATTCTAATAAGAATAGAAGTCCTAATTAAATCATACTAGGAAACAAAATACTATGAAACAAAATAGAATAGGAAGCATAATAAAATGAATAATTAAAACTAATTAAAATAATTAGAGCCAGCCCACGAAGGTGGGCTCAAGCCCGTCCCGCTTGCGGTAGACTTACAAGGGCCTCGGCCTCGGACCCACTTCCTCCGCTCCATCCCCGGCTCTCCCTGCTCTCTATCAACTTCATCCTCCTCCGAAAGAACCTTGTCCTCAAGGTTGAAATCTGGAAATTGGCTCACAAAGCTTTCTTTACTCATCCAGGTAGCATCGTCACTAGGCTGCCCAGCCCACTTTACCAATAGCTCTTCTTCTTTGTCATTTCTTTTTCTTCTGGCCAATATCTCGTCAGGTTCGAACACCAGACCCATAGGTAGTTTCAAACTCTCTGGCAGCTCACACTCTACCGGATGATCTCCCACTACCCGCTGCAACTGAGACACATGAAAGACCGGATGGATGCGGCTGGTGGATGGTAAATCGAGTCGATAAGCGGTCAGCCCAATGCGTGCTTTAATCTCAAATGGCCCATAGAATTTGGGTGATAGCTTATTGTAAGGCTAGCAGAATAAGTGAACTACTGGTGAGGTCTGACCTTCAAAAACACCTTATTCCCCAACTTGGAAATCCACCTCGCGACGATGTTTATTAGCTTGAGTTATCATGCGCTGTTGTGCCCTTAGTTTTAAAAGGCGCGAGGTGGCATGAGACGTTTTCATTGATTTACCCAAGGCGGCAAGGAGCGCGTCTCACGGATCTTAACCTCATATCTTTGGTAAAATATATCTATACTACTTCTACATGAAGCACTTTTCGAAAAAACACTTCAAACTACTAAACAATCTTAATAAACATTCAAGTTTGTCTTATGATATTAGAGTAAAATTGTAAAAATTATACAATATGCTTTGAACGGAGTGGACTATTGGATGGGTACTGCCTAACTATTACTTATATATAAAACAATTAATAGTCAGTTTTGGATAAACTATTATATAAACTGTTAGTAGTAATTGTGACATTAACTGTTAATAGTAATTTTAAAAAAAAAAAGTAATAGTAATTTGAATCATTAATGTAATAAGCTGTTACATAAAAAATTGTTAATAATAAAAATTGTCTTATATATTTGTTAAATAAAAACAATCTGCTACTATTGGACAATTGAAGAGCTATTACCTAAGTATTAGTTAGGTATAATTTATAAAACAGCTAATAGTAATTTTTTAGTAATTACCAATAATCAATTTTCAATAATAATATTAGAATAAATATCACATATAAGTGTGATATAATAAACTATAAAATAATACATAGTTAATTAATCAATTGTATAACACTAACATATATCGTGTTATCATTGATATGTAAGTGTTTTATTTATCTTTTATCTTTCTTATGTTCTTTTATTTTATATCTTTCTTCTGTTCTTTATCTTATATTTATATATATCTTATCCTTTTATCTTACCTTATCTTTTTATTTTTCTTATTTTTCTTCTCTTTGTGGCTCTGTTATCATGGATCGATTCGTGTTAGCCGACCCCAAAATCTTTTGAGAATAAGCCTTGTATGTTGTTGTACAACATAACCCCTACAACGCAATAACATTGCAAATTTAAAGCACCTGCCTACTGCTTAGATAACAGGCACAAGGAAAATACCCACAGGGAAAAAACAATATGGAGTTTTAAAGAGACACATAAAGAGACGCAGATAAGCAAATCATGTGGTAAAGGTGTTAATTGTAAAAGAGCAGAAATTCCAAAAAGCCGACTAGATTCGTCGAAGAAACAAATCACATATACTTATATATGCACTTGGGAATTGTCAACAAGTATTGCTAAGAATAATTTTAAAAGCTGTAAAAGAAATGAATCTAAGTGCGACACTCTAATGATAATACATCAGCCACTACTATATTGCAAATTTGCAGGTGATTATTTGCCGCATGACAAAATAAACCATGTTGAAGTTAATATTAATCCATAAGTGCATGTGGGGAAAGCTTGGCAGTGGTAAGTGGACTAATTTGCAGTCTACCTGTTGCTAGTGGTCACCAACTTGAAGACATACTTGAAAGAGACTGTACATCCCTACTTTTGACAAGTTGATCGGAAAATTAGTAATGAAGGAGATCTACACACCAATTTGATGAAAAAAGTAGGAAATGTGAACATTCACTATAGATTGTTGTAAATTAGTAAAACAGCTGTTACTTTCTTTATGATATACCTTGTACTATGGAGTACATTCCTAATCTTAGTACCCCTGCTTTTTTCACATAAGTTTATAGTTTGATGCCTTAGCAGCATAGCAAGGTGCAGTGTAAGTGCGATGAGAAAACATGAGACCTATGGTTATCCAGCTATTTCACTTATAACGACAACATGAACTTCTAGATTTGAGGCCTGATGCTTACCCTGGCAGCATAGCAAGAAACACTGAAAAGGATCTTATTATCAGTAATAAGACCTTTATCCACTAACTTTCTTTTGATCTGCTCACGTGCCCCAACAAAAGTAACACCGTACACAGAAGTCATTACTGTCTGTTTCACCAACTTCCGGTCTACCTGAAAGTTTCATAACCCCAAAATATTAATTTGATGTTAAATATCGATGTGAAAGCCAGAGATTTCAAATCCAAAAGAAAGTAAAGCTACATGCACCAAGAAACTATCATTGTTAAAACCTGATCAATTATTAGTCTGGCTAGTAAAGCGCTGGGATCAGTAGATGGGTCCTTTAGACTATCTTCTTTTATAATATACTGAACCCTGATTATCAAGAAATAACTTATATTAGTCATCATATTCATACAGCAATAAAGTAAAGCAGATGTAAAACTATCGACTAACAAGATTTTCATTTTAATGTCACTAGCGTTTTACAGTCATACTAGGTGAAGCTGTTAACAATTTGAGCACCTTCTGGGATTATATTACATTCACTTAAACTTAAGGTTACCAGCTCTTAATATGGAAAATTCTCGAAATATAGGAGTAAGAACGTTTTGGAATTCTAAAAAAGGAGTACTATATTTTTACTCCCTAAATAGGAGTAATCACTGCCAAACTTAGAAAATACTGCCACTTATACACTGCCAGTTATGGCAGTATTTGCAAGCATGGCAGTAATGACTCCTATTTAGGGAATAAAAACATAGTAGTCCTTTTTTACACTCATAAACGTTTTTACTCCTATTTAGGACAATTTTTAATATCATTATTGTCACCTCTCTGCATTTCCGCGGCTATCATTCCCCATCTTCACCCTACTACCATCATTGGGATCGCAACCCTACAATCATCGCCAATGCAATCGCCTCACAACTGTTACTGCTTAATAGTGTTAGTATAGTCAGTCATTACCCACCCACTATTGCAACTGGTAAGGGCCAGTCCAACTCTACAAATCCCCCCATCACCGCCTCAATACAGTGACTGTTGTAATCACCGATTCCACTCCATCACTACCCCGTCATCCTGAAATATTGTCACCGGAATCATCAGCATTCCATGTTCAGCACCGCCTCTGTTATAGCCACTGCCATCATACCAACTGATGCTGTCAAATTGTCAATACTACCCCACCATTGCTGTTATTCACTTATTCCCACCACCATCACTGTTGTAATCACCCCTTCATTGCTGCTGCCCTCATCACAGGTATCACCAACCCCACCACCGTCATTACCTCCCCTACGACCACTAATGTCATTGCATTCTTTACTACCCATTATTGTCTTTGTCACAAATCGCAAGCACGGTCGTAAGTATTAATGCTTAACCATTGTCATATGATATATTTATACTCCTTACAGGCTTACATCCCACTAAACTTTGCAAGCTTTCCTTATTTGGCTGTCTCAAAGAATTAGTCTTTCCCTTTAAAGAGCCAAGTATATGGTTTATATTATTTCTCTTGTCTATAAACGAACCTCAACCACACAATATTTACTTTCTCCTTGTATGCGCCATTCAAAACTGGAAAATTTTAGAGGGACAGAGGGGAGTGAGTATTTTAGCTTCACAGTTTTTGCATTGTCTATATATAATGGGAAAAGGTACAAATATACCCCTGTAGTATGAGTGTGAGAACAAATATATCCTTGTTCTATTTTTTGAAACAAATATACCCTGAGGTTTATGTGAAAGTGCATATATACCCCTGAACTTTTAAAAGGTGCAAAAATACCCCTGATGTTTCTATAAAGGAGCAAATTTACCCTTATTCACTTTAAATAAATAAAATAAATTTTAAAAAACACTAAAAATAAATTATAAAATCATAATTGAAAAATAAAAAATTTAAGAGTTAAAAATAAAGATTCATTTTTAAATTGAAAAAAATATTATTTTTCCGTTGTAAATGAAGCACTTCAAATTCATAAATATTAATTTTAGTCTTGTTGCAAAATTTTGAACACATTGTTACATTTTTTGAATTAACATTCCATGATTTTGTTTGACCTTAATAGAATTAAATCCACTATTTTGTAATCTTGGATTATTTGTCATCATACAAACATGTAATTTTATAGCGCAATGTATATTAAAAATTTATGATTTTTCTACATTAATTATTGCAACACCGCCAACACATTTGTTAGCACTTTTCTGAAAGAATCTTAAATATATAGTAAAGTTTTGAAATAATATTTTATACTAACAAATAATGCTAACAATATTAAATTGTGATATAAAATAATAAAATGGAGAATTACACAAGTAGATTTTCTTTTTTCAACTTCAAATTTATTTTTGGTGTTTTTTGAAATTTATTTTATCTATTTATAATCAATAAGGCTAAATTTGCTCCTTTATAGGAACATGAGTGGTATTTTTACACTTTTTAAAAGTTAAGGGGTATATATGCACTTCCACATAAACTTCAGGGGTATATTTGTTCCAAGAAATGTAACAGGGGTATATTTGTTCCCACACCCATACTACAAGGGTATATTTGTACCTTTTCCCATATATAATTGATTGATTAATGAATGATTGACACAATTATTTATATTATAAAATTGGTTGCAAATGTGGTTGTTTTTAATTTTTCCAAGTAAATATTATTCACTCATTTTTTTCAATCGGAAATAACACAGTAACCCTTTATGTTCAACTCTAGAAGATAAACTAAACAAAATAAGGCAAACACCAGACAATGAAAATGTGTTTTAGTCTTATAAATAATGAGTCTTCATGACTTATCCAGATGAACAGTGAACCCTGAATAAATGGCTAAATAAAAAAGTATTGTGGTCCATTGCCAAACAAACTCCATAAAAGCAAGGAAACATGAGCAAGTGCTACTCATGAACACCCAAGATTTGATATATCACATTTCACCTTTCTATTCCCATGAAACGTATATCCAGCTGAATTCATATGATCTTTATTAAAGCAGCACATAATCATTCATAACTAGAATTGTAGGCTTGAAAACAAATATTCTGTCATTTCTTATCGAAAGCTAATCTGATTTTTTTGAAAAGTTCACAATAATAACTTCTTCCTACAGGAATACATCCACCTCAGAAAATAAAGTCAATGGAAATGATATACCTTCGAGCAATTTCAGAATAAACATCAGCAGGTTTCTCTCCAGCAACTAAATTGACAGCTGCTGCTTCCCTCTGATACAACATTCCAGCATCAGACAATCAAATGCTATCAGTACAAGCAATAAGAGTAATACTCTTATATAAAAAGACAAAACCATGCAGATAGGAAAGCAAGATAACTCTCTGTCCCAATCAAACCCCCAAAATATTAAAGTAATACTCCCTCCGGTCCTAAATAATCTTCATGGTTTGACTTTACGGTTTTTAAGAAAGTGAAATTTTTTGTTTTGACTTTCCCACCATACCCCTACAAAAAGCAGATAAAGTGTGAAGTAGGTAATAAAGTAAGGGTATAAAGGTAACTTTATATTAAAAACTTGTCAAAAATAGAAGTGTGAAGTTTATTTTGGACCTGCCCAAAAAGGTAAGTGTGAAGTTTATTTAGGACCGAAGGGAGTATACAATAGCAGAGACAAAGGATAACTAAATTCACATACACTATTTTTCCCCAATGCTGCATAGTGTTGTAGGCCATTGCATGAGCCGTCCTAGAAAAGAAACAATGACATTAGAAAAAAAGAAAGGCATTCTAAATGAACTAATTCTAGAATCTTAAAAAGAATGGTTGGCATCTGAGAAGGAAAATTAAATCCTTGGTTTCTCTAGACATCCTTGATCCTCGCAGAATTTTCATATTCAAGCACTACCATCAACGCTTAAGTCCACTTTCATTCATAGTAACATAGCAGCGCGAAGTACAAGGTACCACAGGAGTACATGACAAAAAACAAAATTGAAGGTTATGGAAAGGTTGGGATATGTTTTCAAGTTACGGTGTGTTCAAGCTATGTGGTAACTGGTAAGTTGGTGATGGCATTCAGATTTTACAGAATATATTTAGCATAATACTACAGTAGAAGTGCCCGGGGTCACATTGTAATAGAAATGCTGGGATTTTTTTTCAAACACATAACTGGTCGCTGTATCTCCAAAGGCCAAAGGGGAGCCACTTCAATTATGGTGATCTTTGCAAACTAAGCAACTCATTTCTAAGAGCTTGCCCTAACATGATGAGACAAAAAAAAGATCTATTTCATTGAATGTGAATGTAAACATATGAATGTCAAAGGAAACAGTAAGCTATATAAAAATAATATCGATAATGACAATATCCTCTATAAAATACTTTACAGAAAAGAGCTTATTTTCTCTTTTAGGATAGTGAAAGAAGTTGCATCCAAGCACCCTCCAACCTAGGACAGTCCTAGACAACAAGAAAAGATTCTTACCAGATGAATTGGCAAGTGGGAGATGATAGTATGTGGTGATGAGCTTCTTAAAGCTTCTGAAAGATTGATACAAGCAGCTAAGCACTGGAAAGGATCCTCAGCTCTTAACCACCAACGACTTCCAGTGTGCGGATAGTTGGCTGAATCTAGTATATCGTCAATGTGGCTTTCGACAAATGCTAGGCGCTCATCATATGAAAGCTTTTCAACACCTCCTCCAAAAAGATTTGCCAAATGTATCTTCAGCCAGCGTAATCCAGACTTTCCTAGCGGACGTCCTTCAGCAAACTCGAGGATTCCTCTACAGAGATCAGAGCTTAAGTGATTTAAGTGTGGGTGCATAGGGTATGCACGCCCCCTAAAATCAAGATTATGGGGATAATAGAAGCCTTCTTCGTCTTTTAATTTCCGAGCCACCTGGTACAAAGAAATCAACTCATTTGGATAGACAATGTTTAGTGTAAAGAACGATACCATAGTGACATAGTGTAAGCATCTAGTCCTAACTTTGAAACACTCCCTGCACAATCAATAACTTTGTCATGCACTTGCTTCAAAGATCTAGTTGACATTTCATGATTTGAGTTCCTAAAGTACTTAGATTGATCAGGCAAACCAATAAATAAAAGTCAATCACAAAGATCTTTTTCTGACCAAAAAGTAAATCAACTTTTAGGTCTCAACAGTGTAAAAAAATATGCAATATACTTCCTCCGTTCTTAAATAAATGCAACGGTCAACATTTCACACTTGCCTAGACACAACTTTGACCATTAATATAAATGATTTTGTATTAGTAAAAAAATTAAAAAAATTAGAGTATGAAAATTTACAATGAGACAAGTTTAACAATATTTTTTCATAAAATAATATTATTACATTAATAAATAAAACGCAGTCAATGTAGAACATGTGAATAGTGTAAAAGTCAAAGTGTTGCATTTATTTAAGAACGGAGGTAGTATTAGACATATAAGAAAACTCCGCCATGAGACATTTTTGGTATCATGTCTGTCCCAAGCCGGGATAAAGGAGGAGGGTTTTGTGGTAGGAGTGTGACGGCCAACAGTATCACTTAGTCACATCACATGACATTAATTGAAATATTTGGGACTTTGTGAGAAGGATCCAAACGATAGAAGTTAAAGAGGCTCTGAGAAACATTGGGCGGAAGAAAGCAGTGGGTCCAGATGACATACTGATCGAGGCCTGGAAAAGTTTGGGGGAGAGAGGCATCGAGCAGCTAACACGTTTCTTCAACATGATTTAGAGAAACAACAAAATGCCAGTGAGTTGGCGGAAGAGTAATCTCATTCTCCTATTCAAAAATAAGGGTTATGTACAAGAATGTGTCCGGGATTAAGCTTATGAGTCACCATGAAACTTCGGAAGAGAGTAGTTGAGCAAAGAATCCAAAAAAGTGTGAAAATCTCAAAGAATCAGTTTGGTTTTATGCATGGATGCTCAACAACTGAGGTCATTCACCGTTTTAGACAAGTTGTGAAGAAGTATAGAGATACTAAAAAGAATCTGCATATGGTGTTCATTGACTTAGAAAAGGCATATGATAGGGTACCTCGAGAAGTCCTTTTGTGAGCCTTAACTAGAAAAGGTATATCACGTAAGTATACCAGTATCATCATGGATATGTATGAGGCTTGTACTACAAGTGTTCATACTAATGTAGTGAGAACTGCATAATTCCCTATTACTATCGGCGTGCTCTAAGGATCGGCTCTAAGTCCTTTCTTATTCGATATAGTCATGGATGAACTTATGAAGTCAATTCATGAAGATATACCATGGTGGATAATGTTTGACGACGATATTGTATTGATTGATGAGACACAACCGGGTGTTAAAGCAAAGTTATTCTTATCCATTTTATCTTTTTTTTTCATTTTTCTTATCTTTCTTATTCTTTTTGGTGCTGACCCCAAAATCTTTTGGGATTAAGGCTTGGATGTTGTTGTTGTTTAAGATAGATAAGAACAACAAAAATCTTTATAGGAAAATTAAAAAGCAAAAACTACTAAATTTTAAAAGAGAAAAATCTTACAGAAAGTTTCAATTCAATGTCACATCTTATCGAGTGCCTCTCACGGTTAGTTTTCTTTGCTTTCATCAAATGCCATTTCCATTTGTTCACTTCTTCAATATCATCTGAGTCCAGCTCTGGTATGGGAACCTACAAAGAACAAAGTCGGCCAATGAAGCATGCTAAAGAACAAAAGAATGTACAGCAATTTTGAGTATTTCTCTAACATTTTGTGAAAAAGAAAGGTATATGTGAGGATATGATGTCACATATCAACAGTATTGCTAGCCCACAGAAGATGAAAATCAGTATACGTGTTTTTGTGTAGCACTGGTGCCATGGTCCAACCTGGTTTAAACTCAATTGCCTACAGAATATCCCCAATTCGGATTTTATATTTTAGCTGGGGGTTTTCACGGAAACATTTTTTTTGCTCCTAGGGGTAAAGATATCAGCTTACTAGGTGAGGTCTGTGGACAACTCACCCTACCCAAAACCTACTTTGGGACAGGACATACTGGCTTGGTAGGTTTGTTTGGTTTATTTCTATATGGAAAAATTGATTGTAATAATCCCAACTATTGACGGTCCGCTCATAATAATCCCAACTATTGATTATTCCAGAATAATCCCAACTTTAGGGACCTTCCGCCAATAATGGTCCGACGTGACCGACTATAAATAAATTCTTATAGTTTCTAAAGAGATATAGCAAGTAATCCCTATAAATAATCCCAAATGTTAATTTTTACGCTTAATTTCTATTAAAAATTCACTTATTAGAGGAGGTAATATGTGGTCATGGACCATTATTGGCGGACAGTCCCTAAAGTTGAGATTATTCTGAAATAATCGATAGTTGGGATTAGTATAAGCGGACCGCCAATAGTTGGGATTATTACAATCAATTTTTCCTTTCTATATGCCTTGTTGTACTATGTGATTACTTTTCAAGCTCATTAAAAGATCAAACCTGGTTTTCAGCTCTAAAATTTCATCTTTTCTATTGTAGGTTTTCCTTTTATCAAATAAATGGATGCATGCACTACATAAAATACATATCAATACTTTTGAGCATCAAAATAAGTTAGGTTGCTCACATCATTGCAATCCACGAGGCCAGCCATATTGCCACCGCCAGCCCAAATACTTTCTGCCACACTTAATATTCTTTTATTTACTCTCCATTTTATGTTGCCTAAAGTAGTCAGGGCCTGTAATTGCGAAAAAGGACCTCAGAACAATCTCATCACAGTATTGCATTCTTCATGAGACATGTTGAGCAGAATGGTGCAGCACCTAGTATAATACAGCACATAAATGCTTATATCTAGAATGTATAAGTAAACTGGAAAACCAATAAATTTCAAATCGTCCCAAGAGTGATTCTAAGGGAACTTTACTGCATCATCTCGAAGTTATAATTTTGAAGTCCAAATCAAAGATATAAACAACCACCCAGACTAATTTTAGTTCTAAGAAAAAATTGGACCCTTGGAGGCATGTGTATGGCAATGATTAACATAATATAAACGTATGAAGAAAAACGGCAATGCATAGTGTCATTATATTCAATAAGAGAGGCAGAAGGGTAATATGTACCCTTCACATCATTCAGCATATAAACCTTTGAATATAGTCTGAAACGAATACATGCAAAAGCAATAAGAAACATTAAGTATGCAATTAATGCCTCACCTCATATATTTGTTCCATTTGTTTCAAGGGAGCACTTTGGAGAACAATTTTTTGATGCCAAGATCCGTGAGTACGTATCACATATGAGGGTAGGAACAAGTACCCACCTTTGTCATACCTGATAGAAAGGGAACAGCTGAACAAGTTTAAACGTTTGCATGCAGCACATTACTAACAGTCCTTTAAAGAGGCAGATGATGCCTTATAAGAGGCTATTGTCATTGCATAAACTTAAAAAAATCCTTAAAAAGCTGCTGAAAGCAGGCAGTCAATAGTACCAAGACTTTAATTCCAGGTGTTAACTTAAAATAATTCTTTTAGTACCCTCACGGTCAAGGCCAGCAAAACATAGATGTCCACCTTTTATCATTTTTTACCTGAACCCCTGAGTATACATTTTTTTCTATTTTACCTTAGTTTAGTGTACATAATCATGTCTAAGTATATCCCAAACATTCCCAGATCAGCATTTTGTTATTTTAAGAATGGAAAAATCACTTTTAGGGAACATTTAAAACAAACCCTCAGGGGATCTGAGTAAAATTTCATGGTATTTTAGCATCTCACCCTTTCCATTTTTTTGGTGGCACCAACATTGGTATATAAGGAATCATCATGTGCTTAACCTGCTCATGATTAAATATCAAAGTAAAGCAAAACAGGTCAATACATAAAAATTAATAAATTAAAATATTAAATAAATAAAGACTATATATATAAACACACACACTCAAGACTAGAACCAATTGATGAAATAGGTTACTTCTTGGAAAATGAGCATATTGAAACAAACTTATTGCTTAAGTTGAAACGATGTTTTAAGATGATACTGGATATGATCAGTACAGAAAGAAAGACAAAGATGTAAATTTACTTACTGTATCTGTTCCGGCAACCACCTGGGGATCACATTCTATAACACCAAACTTTTTCACAAAATTTTTCCTACAAGGACCACCGCCAAGCAAGCTAATTATTTGAACCAAATCATAAAAGGCAAAATAAAATGGAATATAAATTTATGTAGAGATATTCAAGTATTTAGTTGATTATTATGAGATTTGTTATGAACTTCTGATCATAATCTGATTTCCTAGAAAGTAGGAGATTTGTATTAATTAGTAGATCTACATATTTACTATTTCCTTTATTAAGTTAGTCTAGACCTATAAATTGTAATTAGCTATTGTATTTACTCTTAAGAAATAAATTCTACTCTTCAAGTTGGTATCAGAGCTTCCCGATTTTAGGGACTCTGCTTCTGCATACACACACAACAAAAGGTCATTTTCATCAAAACATAACTGCGAAAACGTTGCTCCCCTAGGTTTCTTTCCAAAGGTGATTTTTCCCTTCTTCCAAAGTACCACTTTACTAGTGTGGTATTTTTTCTTAACTATACCTGATCTTGAAGAAAAAATTGTCCCTCTTCCACCTTTGACCCACAATGACCTCCCGATATTATGTGGGTCAGACCGGTTAGATGGGCGCAACTATCTTCAATGGTCCCAGCTTGTTCGTACCACTCTTAGAGGACGCAAGAGGATTAGTCACATCACTGTCACATCGAAGGCAAAGCCCCTGCTGAGACAGATCCACAATATGAAACATGGGTTGATGAGGATTCTCTCATCATGACATGGTTTTGGCACTCTATAACTCCGGAGGTAAGTAGGATTTCTATGTTTTTCACAACTGCTAGGGAGATCTGAAAGAATCTGGCAGAGTCATATTTCATGAAACAAGATCTGTTTGCATGTTATGAATTGGAAAATAAAGTCTTTAATACTAAGCAGAGAACTCTTGTAACGGACTATTATGGCACTCAAATAGTCTCTGGATCGAATTAGATCAATATCAAACTATCAAAGTTTGACAATAAGTGTAATGAAGACTCTACTACACTAACCCAATTTATTGAAAGAACACGGGGTTCAAATTTTGGGTAACAAGAAACCACCATCTCTTTCAGAGGTTTTTCACACTTTTGGTGGTGAAGAAAATAGGAGTCAGTGATGATGCAATGGTGCAAGAAAAATAACTTGAAAAATGTGGTCTGAAAAAGGAGCTGGCAGCACAGTTTGAAATGAAGAACCTTGGAAAGCTCAAATATTTCCTAGGTATAGAGGTAACGTACTCAAAACAAGGCATTTTCATTTCCCAAAGAAAATATGTTCTCGGTCTTCTCAAAGAAACTGGCAAGTTAGGTTGCAAAATCACTAGAGTACCCATACAGCAAAATCACAGGATTGGCATGATGAGAAGAGCCCAAAAGTAGAGAAGACTCAATATCAGAGACTCGTGGGAAAACTCATTTACCTATCTCACACAAGGCCTAATATAGCCTATCCTGTTAGTGTTGTTAGTCAGTTCATGCATGACCCACATGAAAGGTACTTGCAGGCAATGAATAGAATCTTGCAATATTTGAAGGCAAGTCCTGGGAGAGGGCTGCTATAAAAAAGGAGGAGCACCTGTCCATGGGGATTTATACAGATGCTGACTATGCAGGGTCAATTGTAGATCGAAGGTCCACTATAGGATATTGCATGTTCTTGGGTGGAAATTTAGTGACATGCACGGGCAAGAAACAGAATGTAGTGGCAAGATCGAGTGCAGAAGCAAAATTCAGAGTCTTGACTCAAGGGGTTGTGAATTATTGTGGATGAAGATCATATTTGGAGATCTGGAAATACCGTGTAAAGCTCCTATGAGATTCTTCTTTGATAATAAACCTGCTATTAATATAGCTCATAATCCAGTCCAGCATGATAGTTAAAAAAACACATAGAATTAGACCGACATTTTATCAAGGAAAAACTGGATAGTGGTCTTATTTCTCCACAATATGTTCCTTCGATGCTTCAGTTGGCTGATGTGCTCACCAAAGGGCTTCCGGTAGAGCGATTTCCAGAACTTACTTGCAAGGTGGGAATGATAGATATCCATTCACCAGCTTGAAGGGAAGTGTAGAGATATTAAAATATTTAGTTGATTATTATGAGATTTGTTCTGATCATAATCTGACTTCCTAAAATCAAGCAAGAGATTTGTATTAATTAGTAGATGAGTAGATCTTGTACATAATTACTCCTTCCTTTATTAAGTTAATCCAGGCCTATAAATTGTAATTAGCTATTGTATTTACTCTTAAGAAATAAATTCTATTCGTCAAGTATTTATCTACTAAGTGAGAAATTTGAAAACAGAAACAAAAGGATATTCAGCTGACCATTCTGAGGCTTTATATTCTAACCTAAGCTACTTAGTGCCTACTAAGTGGGATTTGTTTGGGCTATTGCCCTAGCACAAGAAATGAAAAAAATGAATCTGTACTGAAAGGACCTCATCAAAGACATGTTTTTTGTAAATATTAGTTATATCTGATTGACTGAAAGTTTGAGGATTACTTTCTAGAAGTGTTATATATGCCCTAATGATATCATACAACACGTGATACTGTTCCACCATGAAAAGGTAACTGAGCTATTTTGAATATACTACTTACTTCAAAGAAATGGTCTAACTAACATAACCAACTAAAATGTAATCATCACACTAATTCATCATCAGATACCCATTAAGATAATTAGTTCTCACCCAAAATCTTGTGATGAAGTTTTGAAATAATGCCTAAATGCAGGCCGAATATCAGGAGGGCAATCAGCTGACTGATGGACAGCGGGTTGCACGTAAGCTGTTTCTGTTAATAATTCTATGAGATGGCATCCCAACTGCATCGGATAGAAAAAACTTATTACCAAAGAAGATCTGCACAATTGGAGCTGGCTTCACTGATTATTAGTTCTGGAATAAGCAGAAACCAGTAGAAGCAAACCTTAGCCTTTGTATCTTGGTCCCAAGGCTCAAATTTTTCATTTCTCAAAAATTTTTTCACTTCAAATACTCTATTCCTTTTAATCAGCCATTGCATCCGCTTTCTTAACAGTACTGGATCCTTGCTGAAATCCTCCTGGGTTGGTGCTTCAGTTGTTTGTCTCTGGACTTGCTTCAATTTCTCCATGAAACTATGAATTCTAACCTGAAAAACATTGTCAGTTAATAGAAATGCATAAAAATGGCTATTTTGTTTGATACTCGATACTACTTTGGCAACTCCTAAATCCTGATTCATGCTTCAATGATAATTTGATAATCAGCATATGCTTAACAGTTAGCAGGTTTGCAAGAATTTTATTAGTTTGAAATGTCATTATTAGAGGACTCGATAGAGTCAAGACACTTCCCATGTAAACAAGAAGCATATGAGGAACTTGGGTCTATTTAAACAGGCTGAAGAGTAACCGATGCTTAGTGTAATGATAATAAACCAATAAATGAGTTTAAAACAGTAAGTTAAGGATTTGCTTGCCTCTTTCCCTATACTGCGCAATAATGAATTTTCAAATTTTTTACTGAGAAACACTAGTCTCTGACAAAAACAATTGAAAATTAGAAGGGTTTAAAATTAATGGATAAAACTCAAAGAAGAAAGAGCATTAACTACTACTAATTTACTAAATATACTCATAAGAAATTTCAAAGGTCCCAATGCTCCTTCTTTTCCTCTTATTTATGTATGCTATCAAGCTATGAATCAAATTTATATATGCATCCACAAACCAATCATGAACCAGAATATAAATTGATACACCAGACTGAACTTTTTTTGTTTTTACCTACCAACCGGCTGATGTATACAGATGACACTTCTGAAACAAGATTTTACATTTTAGAAAACACTCTTTAACAAACAGTATAATGCACTTCAACCCATGTAATCCTGTTTTCAATAACACGTCTTAGCTAAGTAACTTCATCCTGATTACCTGGACAGGCTGAAGCTCAATATACTGTACATATACAGAAGCATTTTTTATGTACTACCTCCATCTGTAAAAGAATTACCTTATGCCTCTCTGATCTCATAGATACACAAGCTATAAGAGTAGATGCTAACATGTGAATGAAAATATATCAAAACTCAATGCTTACTTCCTGCTCAATTGCACTGCCAACCTGCACTGCAGCTTGGACCACGGGAACACACCTACTCTCTTTTCCGCCCGTCATCAACATCGCCATCATCTGGTGCATCACAATGAGCGCCATTTTATCAGCAGGCAAAGAGTCAATGTAAGGAGAGAACGCTTCCCTGTGCTTCTTGGACCTCAGAGCCTTTTGCTCCTTCACTATTGCATCTCTCAGGGGCTCAAACCAGTCAAGCAAGAGTCTCTTCACAAAAGGGAGGTGTGGCGCCAATTTCTTCTCACACATTTCTCTCTCTAGCTCTCTGTACTCGTCTACCATATTCTCCCAAGCCTCGGTCTCCGCCATCACCTGCCTCTTCCTCAACAAACGGTACTTTTGCCCGTCGTTTTCGCGAATCCTAATCTTCTCCCGTTGAATCTCAGTAGCTCTAACGAATAGGTTTTTCAAGAAAACAGAAGAAATCCATGCTGGGTCCTGAACCGTAACTCTCCCGATCGATTCTTCCTCTGGCAGAACCTTGAGTGAAACATTGGAGACATTTGAAGTATCATCGTGAGTTTGAGCGAGGGTATCTTCTTTCGAAACTGAAACAGCGTACAACAGCAGAGGTTTTGCCCGTTTGAGATGGTGAACGCTAAAAAGTTGTGAGTTTTGCGACACATTGAGTTCAGCAGTACAAGGTGTGAGCAAGTTACTATTTCCTCGGGGATTTTGGGGTACTCTCCAAGGCGTGGAAAATTGAGCCATTGAGTACAGAGGGTAAGCTGTGGAAGTCATGGAAGCAGCATTCAGTGGATAAGAGAGTGAGAGAGAGGATTGGAGTAAGAAAACCCGCCGCTAAACCCCTCGCCCACGGTCACCTTGGGCTACCTTACTCGTTCCCCAGATAAAAACATATTTATACGTAGTACAAAATAATACACATTTTGTACATGTTTGCAAAAATTAAAAAGGAAACATTCCCTAAATAGGAGTAAAAAAATTGAAATTTTAAAATAAGATTGTGTTTTTATTTCCTAAATATGAGTCATTTCTGACAAATTTGGCATTATCAAGCTTTAAACATGACAGTTTGTGTCAAGTTTTTTTTCAAACTTGATAGAAATTACTCATATTTAAGGAATAAAAACATTAAAATCTTATTCAAAACAATTTCTAACTTAAAAAATATGATTTTCGGCTTGTGACCAATTCAACTTAAATTAAACACATAAATGCTAAAAGTTAAAATCTGATTTTTACTTCTTCTATTATACAGAAATCACATATTTTACTAAATGTTACCAACTTTTTTTTTCAAAAACAATTTTTTTTTCAAACACTATCAACTTTTACTATTAACTTTTAAAAGCATAAACAAGTACAACCACTTCTTCACCATGTACAAGTATCCACGCACATTAGTTTCTATGCTAAAGTAAAGTAGAGTTTAATGCATTAAACCTCATCGTGAAATATAAATTCGATGCATCAGTTCATGTGATTTAAAAGGTATGTCAAACCTTCATGTGTTTTAATTATTCATGAGCAAAAAAACCCCTCCGAGAATAAATTTTACACCTTTGAAATCACTTTTCTTAATAATATAACTGAATATGCACGTAATTTTGTCAAAATTTCTAAATCATACAAAAAAAAACTAATCATTTTTCATTTATTTGGCAATTAAATTGTTCATGGAAGAGGTTTTGAGCATTAATAACTATAACACGCGGGGGTTTGACGCTTTTTTAATCGCATGAGACTAATGTGCCGAATTCATATTTCACGAGGGGGTTGTTGCATTAAACTCAAGTAAAGTAACACGTACCACCCTTGACATAGTAATAGGCCTACAAGCATATGCTCACATGCAAATCAACGTTTGTGCACATGTGTTCGTGTACGCAAATAATAATCATTTGTGTACATACATTAGCTTTTCATGATCAAAATATGAAATTTTCAAATAGATTGTGAAAGATACACCATAGTTGTAGTATTCATAGATAATAATTATCTGTGTAATTAGTCTAGTTGCCTATGTTTGGATAGATTTTAATACAAAAACACTATTTGTGTTGCTTACAGAAAAAAACATTATATGTGTGATCAATGTTAATTGTTAGTGTCATCAATTTTAATTGTTTGTGCGAATAAAATGTGCAATTTTTTGTACTTGTTTATGTGACCAATTTACATGCAATTTGATAAATAAATAAATAAAAAGATAACGAGAAAAAATGAAAAGAGAGAAATAAAGATGGATTTTGTGCAAGTGGTGAAAAAATTGGATACAAAAAGTAGAGAAGGGGAGACTAGGGTGAAGAAAAGATGATCCCTCCCATCTTTGATTCGATGGAATAAGTAGAGAGAAGGGAGAGAGCACGAGATAGAGAAAGTGGAAGAATATTTATTGTGTTTAAGAAAATGTGTACAAAAAACAATTTTTTTAATGTAATGTATTTTAGCATTCAACTAGTACAAATATTTTAAAGCATGATTAATAAAAAGTTATTTGAAACAAGTATTAAGTTCTTTAAAATAAGTTTAGAAAATACAAATAACTCTAAAATTTTATCAAATATTGTCTCTCTTTGTTTTAATTTGTGTTTTACCGAGGATTTGGTTCTGCGAGGAAACTATATATAATAGGGTACACACCCACTATCAGTAGTTAATTAGTTTTTGTCACTCCGATCCACTACACTAGCCAGTTAATTTGGAATTAACCTTTTTGTTTAGAATTCCATCATGTTTATTTTAATTTATTTTGAGTCATAAATGCATATTAGACTAGAGTGTGAGTGCACGGCGGGATGAGTGATGCCAAGTAGTGTGTGTCGCGTGCCACCGTGCATGTGTTGTAGCGGCACTAATGTGTGTATGTGTCGTTGCATTAGTGTTAGTCTAATTTGCATTGGTGTTATTTAAGTTATTTTCATGCATGTACGTAGCGGGTGAGTGGGTCTCATTGTCATGGGTGTAACTACATACGTACATGGGCAGTTAGTTACTTAATTAGTGGTATTAGTGGATCAATTTGTTAGTGCCTTGGTGGCTTGTTACAAGCAAGCTACGTGCATGTGTAAGTTAGGCTTTTTAAGGTTGTAATTAGTTTGATGAATAGAGAAGTGACGAAAAACTTTGTGTTCTTCTCCCCGGCAGTTCCTACATTTGGAAGTACTTCGTATGTAATACTACCTACGTTCTTAAATAAGTGTAACATGTTGAATTGTACACTATTCACATGTTCTACTCTGACTACGTTTTATTTATTAGTGTATTGATACTTTTTAAAAAAAAAACATTGTTAAACTTGTCCACCAAATCTACTACTGTTGGTCCAAAATAGGACGCTCGTAGGCTTTTAGGAAAGCTACGTACGACACTCAAGCAGGAATCAAGAAAATAATGTGAATAAGGAAAGAAGCTAAAAGTGTTTAGTTGCCAGAAATAGCATATCTCATTTGAAATTCTGACTTGCCTTTTATAGGCGATTTACAAACAGTAACTGTCAAAGATACTAATGGCTAATTAACTACAACATTAATACAGAATTAAACACATAATTAATAGCGCATTGATTGTTGGCTGTTACTCTTCCTGGCTGGCTAGCAGGTTGGCCTGGCTAGCAGGCAGAACGCTTGAGCTCCTCGAGCGGCAGGCTTCCGGTTGGGTCGGCAGGCAGGCTCCCCGTTGGGATGGAAGGCAGGCTCTCTGCTAGGCTGGAGAACAGGCTCCTCGCTAGTCCGAAAGGCAGGCTCCCGGGTGGGCCGGTAGGCAGGCTCTCCAATGGGCTGGAAGGCAGACTCCCCGCCGGCCGGGCTGGAAGACAGGCCGCTAACCGGACTGGAAGGTAGGCTCCTGGCTGGGCTGGAAGGCAGGCCGCTGGCCGGGCTGCAAGGCAGGCTTCTGACTGGGTTGGAAGGCAGGCCACTAGCCGGGTTGGAAGGCAGGCCACTGGCCGGGTTGGAAGGCAGGCCACTAGCCGGGCTAGAGGGTAGACTCCTGACCGGGCTGGAAGGCAGGCTCCCCGCTGGGCTGGACGACAGGCTCTCTCGGGCTTCCGCTCCTTGATTGGCCTGATCGGTTGGGCCGACTCGAGCTCTGGGTTGTTGGGATTAGGCCTGCTGGTCCAAGTTCAGGGCCTGGGCCGATTAGGCTCTGGGCCTAGTCCCATGACCCCATCACGAGTCCCCCACTCCCTTAGTCGAGTAGTAGACTCGGCTAAGAGGAAGTAGTTCAAGTCAGCTACCAATTAAAAGATACTCACATACGAGGGAGCCATAATTGTGGATTCTGTCAATCTCATAATTTATGGAGATTTCCAAATTAATTCCTTCAACATCCTAGTGTTCCAGTAGTCAGCTTTCTCCCAAATTTCAAATCGAGATCAACTCCCAAAAATTCCTGAAATTCATAATTTTATAAATTATTTTCGGAATTTATTTTATCTTTCCTTTTTTCTCTTTCCTTTTCTTTTCTTTTCTTTCCTTTCTTTCCTTTCCTTTTCTTTTCTTTCCTTTTCTTTTCTTTTCTTTTCTTTCCTTTCCTTTCTTTCCTTTCCTTTCTTTTTTCTCTCTCCCGGGAACCCTGCGCGTCTGCTTCCTCGCGTCTCCCCAGCGCAGCACCGCAATCAGAAATCCAGCATGCCTCACCCCCAAATCGCAGACCGATTCTTCAGGCCCTCGGACAAAGTCAGCAGCAGGGCGTCGCCGGGTGAACCTCCAGGCTGGCGGTCGTTCAGCGGCAAGGTGTCGTCGGGTCGAACCCTCGTCCGCAGCAGGGCTTCACCGGACGGAACTTCACGACGGCGGACTAACTCGAGCGGAAAATTGCCCAGTGCCCCAGGTCGGACGTCGCTTGCCCGGTCGGCGCTGTTGCTTCCAGGATTTAGGCGGCGGTTCCAGGCGGTGATAACTCCGGACGGAGTCGGCGGAAGCGGATCTAAGACGGCGATGGGTTCCTAGGTGGCGGGTCTAAACTTGGCTGCCCTCCATCGTGCGGCGGATGCGGCGGCATCCCAGTCCGTCGGGCGTCCGCGTTGGCCGGAGGTTGCCCCCACGTGGTTCTTCTCCCTAGCGGCAAGGTGGTTGTTGCCATCTTCTTCCTTTTACCTTGAGAGAGACGGAAACATGCGTGCATAGATGCCCCAACAGTTCGCCTAAAAACCCTGCAGGCATAGGAATCCCATGTTCGTCCACTGTTAAATGTTAATCTTGTGGGCATAGGGAACTTTGGCGCCTTTCTACTTGGTCAACTGCTGGCAGCTTTGGTCAACTGCTGGCAGTTTGTGGCGTAGGTCCCATACGCCTGGTTGGCCGGCATTATGTGAGTTGACAGTGATGCCCAGCCGCAGGTCGGACTGCTGACCTCCATCACTCAGCGACAACTTCTAGGATGGAGACCGCGAAGGGCGCAGCGGCCACGACGACGGTGGTCTCCTTGTTCTGTATGAGTCCCAAACGTTTTAGAACGAATCCCTACTGCTTGGTGCCCCTCCTACCGGACGTTCATGCTATAGGACTGGCGGGTGAGGGCCACATTCTTATTCTTCACAGGTGGGCGATCCTCCAGATCGGCGCCCTTCTAACAACAATTTTTTTTTTGCAAGTAGGAGTACCAATAAGCGGGCATCAGCATGAGGCTTAGGCCGGGCACATATGAGGGATAAGTGGCTTCACGTCCTCCCATGTTGAGCGGCAAGCATTCAGAGGTTGGCGCCCGCAACTCAGATTGGAGAAGAGGTGGCTAGCAGCAGGCCTGTCACTAATTGGAGTGTGGCGGATAGTAGTCACCTTCGACCACCCGTCGAAAGGGGGATGACCATAGCATGGACCACGCTGGAGTCCAGATTTGGAGAGAGTTACTTGAGATTCTTATCAACTCCCCTCACTAGACCATTGTACTTGATAAGGATGAGTTCACCAAGCCATGATCTTGTAATTTTTTTAGCTTGTAGCCGACATATACACGTAACCTTGACTGGATGTTCAATTTTAAATTCATATGTTTTCTTTTCTCTACTTTGCATTACGAATACTTAGCAATTTATTCGGGGATCCGGCTTCTCTAACCTCCGGGGGGTTAGGCTGGCGTGGCCGAGCCTATCCGTGCCCCTCCCGATCGGATAGAAGTGATCTGTTCGCTGTTGATATGGAATCAACAAGTATGCGACTTGTTCGGCCAGCAAGGTCGGACATTGAACCTACGAGGAGGACCCTTAGGTCGGCATCCTGAACGTTCATGACCCGGGGGTCAGTCCTACTGTCTCTTTAACCCGTCCAGTTTGCCCGGACTTGGGGAATAATCTGGTTACTCCCGCAGGGATAGCCAAACAACAGGGGCGGACCCTGCACGATCCACCAGAACGGACCCGCACCGCCAACTCGGGGATGGCGATAGTGCGAGCTGCTTGGCCAGCGATGTTAGGTGGTGAGCACTCGAAAGGACCCGGAGGTCAGCATCCTGAGCACCCTCGACCCAGAGGTCAGTCCTACTATCACCTCGACTGTCGCGGCTAGCTCTTTACTTTAGAAAATTGCTCAGATTCTCGAAATTCGCTTGGCTATTTTCAGTTCAAGAGCCTCGCCGATGTCAGCCAAACACCGGGGGGGGGGGGGGGGGCATAATACCTTTTTTTTCTTTTTTTTTGCCGCCGCCCTTTATTGCTAAGTGAGGTCGGACGTCTTTCGAAGACAAAATATCGCTAGTAAAATATATTGAATTCATGATGTGGGCGGACCACATGAAGAATTACAAATTGTAATCCCGTGCTCGGAGCACAGGAGTTTACAAAGAAAAGTAAAGTTTCGATTTTCTACTGGTAAAACTTCATCAGGTGCTCGGCGTTCCAGACGCGATCTACTAGTCGGCTTGTTGTTGTCTTCAACTTGTATGTTCCAGGGCCGATCACGGCGTCAACCACGTAAGGGCCTTCCCACTTGATGGAAAGCTTTCCTCCCTCTGTCGGCTTGCTCGCCTTCCTACGCCTCAAGACGTAGTCACCGACGTCAAAACTCCAGGACCGGGCTCGGCTGTCCTGGTATGCCTTGACTTGCCGTCGGTAGTTTTCCGCTTTGATGAAGGCACGGTCTATTCTTTCCTCGATGAGGTGGAGCTCGGATCGGAGCCTCTCCTCATTGATGGCTGGTTCAAACTCTTCCACCCGTTGACTGGGGACTACTGCCTCGAACGGTGCCCTCGCTTCAAAGCCATAACACAAGGCGAAGGGGGTCTCTCCGGTTGCCTTCCTTGGGGTTTTTCTGAAGGTCCAGAGTATATTGTTCAACTCCTCCACCCAGGCAGTCCTGAGGGCCTCCAATTTCTTTTGCAGCCCATCGACGATCGTCCGGTTGGTGTTCTCCACATGTCCATTTGCTTGAGGGTAGCAGACCACAACTCGACTGGATTCTACGCCCCACTCTGCGCAGAACTGCCGGAAGGCTTCGCAGTCAATCTGCTTTCCATTGTCGGAGATTATTTGGAGGGGAAACCCAAACCGACAAAAAATATTCTTCCATATGAATTTCTTACATTGAAGATGCGTAATGCTGGCAAGTGGCCCGGCCTCCACCCACTTCGTAAAGTAGTCCACCGCGACGATGACGAACTTTCGGTTTCCCGACCCGGTTGGCAGGGGACCGACCACGTCGACGTCCCCTCTTGTGAATGGAAGGGCGGTGCTGATCGGTGTGTACATCGTGGCTGGCCGGCCAGGGCTCTTCTGGAATTTCTGACATGTCTCACATTTCCTTGCATAGTCGGCACAATCCTTCATTATTGTTGGCCAAAAGTTCCCCTCAAGGACGACCTTCCTAGCTATTGTGCATGCCCCCTGGTGGGCGGAGCACACGCCCCCATGGAGTTCGGAAACGATCATGTCTGTCTCATGTGGGCGCAAACACTTTAGCAGGGTCCCATTGTAGGACCTCTTGTATAGCTTCCCATCCAAGACAACGTAGCCTGGAGCCCGTCGGCGGACTAGCCTTGCTTCCTCTTCTTTATCGGGGAGCATCCCGTCAGCTATGTAGTGCAGGAGGTCATCCGCCCAGCAGTAGGCGACCGGTTGCAGGGAAAGGACCTCGATGGACGGTGATGCTGCTATACTTGAGGTCGTCATCTCTTCAATGCGTGCGATTTTTGAAATGTGTTCACGTAGTCCCTGGGATAGTTTTGAGAGGAGGTCTGCATCCGAGTTTTGATTTCTCGGGATGCAGATCAACTCTGCTTGCTTGAAGAACCCGAGCAACTCCCGAACAGCATCTCGGTACTTCATCATTCTTCCTTCCTTCGCTTCGAACTCACCTTTGACCTGGGAAACCACCAGGCGGGAGTCACATTTCACCGTTATCCACTCTGCTCCCATGGCGGCTGCCAGTCGTAGCCCAGACAGTAGGGCCTCGTACTCCACCTCATTGTTGGAGACTTTGAAAAGATAGCGGTAGGCATAGTAGGCTCGGAATCCCTTGGGTGAGATGAGGACGATTCCGCCCCCGCATCCTTTGGCTCCTGCCGACCCATCAGTCGCTAGAGTCCACCACTGTTCATTGCTCTCTTGTTGCCTCTCTGTCACCTCTCGGGTCGTGCATTCCACAATGAAATCAGCCAGAGCCTGGCCTTTGATGGACGTCTGAGGCTGGAAGTCAACCTCATATTGGTTGAGGAGCATCGACCACTTCACGAGCGGGGTGTACCAGAGCTCGGCATTCTGGAGGATCTTGCTTACATAGTAGACGGGATGCTGAACGCCTTCCTCCTCGCGAACCAGCACGAAACTGATTGCGCCTTGGGAAACCCCAAGATAAAGGATTAACGTCTCCCCCCTCTCCGTCTTGCTGAGTAAAGGCTCAGAGAGGAGGTACTTCTTCAGGTCGTCGAAGGCTCGCTGACACTCATCATTCCAGACAAAACCATTTTGTTTCTTTAGAACCTGGAAGAAGGGTAGGGACTTCTCGGTGGACTTGGACATGAAGTGTCCAAGGGCTGCTAGCCGGCCGGTGAGAATCTGAACTTCTTTCACCAACCTCGGGGGTTCCATGTCAAGTATTGCCCTTACCTTCTCGGGGTTTGGCTCAATCCCCCTCCGTGTGACCATGTACCCCAGGAACTTGCCTCCCTGGACGGCAAAGGTACACTTCTTCGGGTTCAGGCGCAGTCGGACTGCCTTCATGATCCCGAAGATCTTTGCCAAGTCATCTGCATGATCGGATGCTCGGGTGCTCTTGACGATCATGTCGTCAACGTAAGACTCCGTGTTCCTTCCGAGTACCTTCCGGAATACCTTGGCCACCATCCTCGTGTATGTCGCCCCAGAATTTTTCAGCCCAAAGGCCATGGCAAGATAACAAAAAATTCCCTCTGGGGTGATGAACGAGGTCTTCTCCGCATCGTCTTCATGCATGAAAATCTGATGGTATCCTCGAAAAGCGTCCACGAAGCTAAGGAGCTCACATCCGGCCATCCCATCAACTAGTTGGTCGATGTTAGGCAATGGTAATGGATCCATCGGACATGCCTTGTTAAGATCGGTGTAGTCAACACACATCCTCCAAGTTGGCGGCTTCGGGGCCAGGACCACGTTTGCCAGCGAGATCGGGTACAAGACCTCCCGAATATGCTTGATAATCAGGAGCATGTTGACCTCCTGCTTCACAAATTCCCTTCTCTCGATTGAGAGGTGTCTTCTCTTCTGCTGGACGGGCTTCGCTGTTGGGTCGTCGCCAGCCGATGGACAGCGATGCTTCGATTGAGGAAGGGCATGTCCTCCGGTCTCCATGCAAAGACAACGCTAAAAAGGACAAGGACCCGGACGATCTTCTCCTTCAAGCCGACCGGGAGCCCGGTCCCAATCTTGACCTTCCGCTCCGGCCTCTCAGGGTCAATTTGGATTTCCTCCACTTCTGAGGTGGGTTCAGCGCGGAGCTGACCCTCCTCATACTTCATGGCTTTGTTGCTGATGGTGTGGACCCTCAAGTTTTTCTGACCGATTTGTTTGCAAGCTTTAAGATAGCAGCTCCTTGCAATCCACTGGTCTCCCCTGGCAACTCCGACACCATTCGGAGTGGGAAACTTCATGCATAGGTGCTCCTGGGATATCACACATCTGAGGTCTTCCAGGACCGGCCTACCCATGATGATCTTATGCGCACAAGTTAGGCGTACAACGATAAACTCGATATCTAACTTGGATACGCAGGGCTCGGAGCCCACCATCACGGGGAGGACTATGCTGCCCTCCGACTCAATGGATTCCCCGGTGAAGCCCGAGAGTGGGGTTCTTACTGGGATCAAGTCCTTTCGGTCCAAGCCCAGATCTTGGAAGGTGTAATAGTACATGACGTTAACAGAGCTCCCATTGTCCACCAGGACTCAATGGACGAACGTGTTGTTGATTTCGACCTTGATCACCAAGGCATCCCTGTGCGGTGGAGGCATCGGTGGCAAATCTGCGTCGGTGAAGAAGATGGGATCCCTCTTCACCCTCTTGTCGGGGGGAGCCCTGGTTATCTCCCCGACGTACAAGGCTCGGGCCCACTGCTTCCGTTCTCCAGATGTGTCGCTTCCCTGGGGTCCCCCGAATATGAACGAACATCGATGGTACTTCCGGGAGTCGTTCCCTAGGTCGGCATCGTCCTCCTCGGACAAGGTGCCGAACTCTCGCTTCTTGGAAGGCTGTTTCTCATTTGACGTGGTAGCTTGGTCGGACCGCTGCCACGTCAGACTCCTCTTCTGCGGGATGCCTCCTTGTTTGCCCACGAATTGGCCCAGGTACCCTTTCTGGATGAGTTCCTCAATTTGTCGTCGGAGAATGACACAATTATCTGTATCATGCCCTGCTCTCCGATGGAATCGACAATATTGGTCGTGGTTGCGCTTGGCGGTCACCACATCACACCCCTCCGGAAAGTCAACTAAACCTTGCTCCTCCGTGTAGTCGAGGATGGCCCGACCGGCCGAGCAAGTGGAGTCAATTGCTTGACGGGCAGGAGCGGTCCGCTCGGGACGTCCGCCTTGCCCTTGCCTTTGCTTTTATTACCTTTGTACTTATTGTTTTTGGTGCCGGATTTGCCGTCAGCTTTCTCAGCACCCGAACCAGCTTCCTTCTTCTTCTCTTCTTTTGCACCTTCTTCCTCAAATCTTTTCCTCTACAAGGCGTCCTCCGCCTCGGCTTGATGGTCGGCACGGCCGAGCGCCTCCTCGTACGAGGTGGGGGGACTTCTGGCGAAATCTTTGTAAAGCTCACTCGACCGGATAGAGTTTGTGAGCATGGCCACCCCGGTCCTGTCATCAAGGCCCTGAACCTTGACTGACTCGGTCTTCCACCTCGCTAAGAAGGTCGACAATGATTCCTTCTTCCCCTATTTTAGGCTGAACTGGTGGCTGAAGTTCTTCTTGACGACTCGGGAGCCCACGAACCTCAAAAGAAAGCGCTGAGCCAACTCACGAAAAATCGTGATACTCCCATCGGGTAGAGAGTCGTACCATTCACGAGCCGCCCCATCCAAGGTGGCAGAGAAACCGCGGCATCGGATGGCATCTTCGTACCCCACCATCACCATGTAGGAAAGGTACCGAGATACATGATGTTGGGGGTCAGAAGCGCCCATGTATGCTTCAATGGCGCAGGGCTTGTAGCCCCTCGGCAACGGCGCATCCATGACTGCCCGGGTGAAAGGTTCGGGTATCCGGAGGTCGGCCGTGTAGGGCTCCCCCCCGATGACCCTCCTTCTCAACTCGTCAAGGCGCTGTCGTAGATCTTCCACCTCGGCCGGCGATGGGTTCCCCCGGATAGCCCCAGCACGGGGCTGGGCATGTCCAGCGGTGCCTCCAAGTCGCCTGTGCGCGTGAGGTCGGGCCCCCACGTTTTGCCTCTCCATGGAGCCAGTCCGGCTACTCGCTCGGTGAGAGTGGCGAGAGGACTCGCCTCCTTCCATCTGCATTGAGTGCCCCTGCTGGGTGCCCCTCCCCGCCTGCCGATGGGGTCAGCTAAGCTGATGGGAGACTTCTTCCCTCCTGTTTTGGTTGGATCCAGAGCGTCGCTCGTCACGCCGCCTGGAGGACACCTCCACATCTGCCGACGTCTGTTGACGGGCAGGCTCATCCACGTTTCCGCCAGACACCATCTGTTGGAAACCTTGAGCCAAGGCCCCCAGAACCCGAGTCGCCTCCTGTAGGGCTTCCACCCCGACATTGAGTCGAGCCGGATCCATGCACGGAGCATGACGCCGGCCTCCCCCCGGCTATGGACCGAGCACTCACCTTGGGTGTGGTTGGGCGTCGCCCTCAGGTTTTCATGGTCTGACAATTGGTTCCGAAGGTCGCCTTGGCGGACCGCCCTCCTGTCATGTCCATGGTTGTCGAGGGCACGCTGGCGGCCCGACCGGGTGGATTCTTCATGGTGGACTGAGACATGGTCACATCGGGACGAGATTCCGGTCATCTTCCTGTGCGATCCCTACTCAAGTGATGTGAGAGACAATAGCGGCTCTCAACGAGAGCACCAATGTTGGTCCAAAATAGGACGCTCGTAGGCTTTTAGGAAAGCTACATACGACACTCAAGCAGGAATCAAGAAAGTGATATGAGTAAGGAAAGAAGCTAAAAGTGTTTAGTTGCCAGAAATAGCATATCTCATTTGAAATTCGGACTTGCCTTTTATAGGCGATTTACAAATAGTAACTGTCAAAGATACTAATGGCTAATTAACTACAACATTAATACAGAATTAAACACATAATTAATAGCGCATTGATTGTTGGCCGTTACTCTTCCTGGCTAGCTGGCAGGTTGGCCTGACTAGCAGGCAGAACGCTTGAGCTCCTCGAGCGACAGGCTTCCGGTTGGGCCGACAGGCAGGCTCCCCGTTGGGCTGGAAGGCAGGCTCTCCGCTAGGCTGGAGAACAGGTTCCTCGCTAGTCCGAAAGGCAGACTGCCGGTTGGGCCGGTAGGCAAGCTCTCCACTAGGCTGGAAGGCAGGCTCCCCACCGGCCGGGCTAGAAGGCAGGCTCCCCGCTGGGCTGGACGACAGGCTCTCTCGGGCTTCCGCTCCTTGATTGGCCTGATCGGTTGGGCCGACTCGAGCTCTGGGTTGCTGGGCTTAGGCCTGCTGGTCCAAGTTCGGGGCCTGGGCCGATTAGGCTCTAGGCCTAGTCCCATGACCCCATCAACTACATTAAATGCGCTTCCCGCCAGTATCTTGGTTTCCTGCCATAATTCGTACGAGCGTCCTGGCGAGCGTAGTGTGAGCTCCTTGATGGGCCAAGGATGTGCTCATGTGCCTCTGATCGTATTCCATAAGTGTGAGGACAAGTGTCCTCCATACATTCAAGTCTGGGTTCTCTAATGTACAAGGGTGGGGATCCGTACGGCTGGTGTATGCTCTAGCCGAGGGTCCTAGAACGCTACCTGGCTTTCATTGGGCAAAGGGCCCCTGAGGCCGAGCGTCCGCAAAAAGGTCCCAATGTTTAGTGGGTAATGGGCCAACCTGCTATCGGACCTATTAACCCAACATAGAGTTATGCACCGTTAAAATTTGATGTGCTGTGGTGTAGTATGTGATGTTTAAAAGCGCTGCACAGAGGTAAAAATAAGCGCCGCATATCACAATTTTTTCACCGATGTCTTCTTTTTAAGCTTCTTATTTGGCTTTTTTGGACATCCCAGGTAAAAATTAATTAACATATATACCACACAATTATCATCAATAACATCATTATTTTATTTATACTCAGCAAAACTATTTTTCAAAGTATACTTGAGTCACCTTATTTAATTATTATTTAAATAATCATTTCATCTTTCAACGAGAATATTAAGTGAGGGTAGACCGGTAGAGGTACATGTACCAATACAATGGCCCTTCCCATTGAAATGCCTATTAAGACGTCTATTCAACAAATTTTTAAACCAATTCTAGAATAGATTTATGTAAAAAATGTTACTCATTGATAATATAGCCCAATAATAATATACATTGATTACTTTACTCGATTAAGTCTATTTATTCAGTGTACAAAATAAACAGTTTCATATACAAATATCACTTAGTATGTTTTTATTTGAATTGTGGTTTTATGGTCTGATACTCTGATCTGGACTGCTTTGATAGATGTATGGTCACTATATTTTACAATAGTCGAGGTCTTATCTGGTCTGATCTGAGGCTAAAACAAGTCTAAGTAAAAACATCCGTAATCCAAGCTTATTGTCCCACACCATTAAAACCAACATATAAAGTAGGATTACTCTTCCTATCAGGTTGATATTTTAGGATGAAATCTCAAGACTTGTAAATAAAGTAGACATTTTACTCCTACGGGATCAGACTAGACTTAAACAGACCAGACCAGACCAAATTTGGACATCTTCTTTTTATTTATAAATCTTGCACACGGAGAAAGAGAGGGAGTACACAAGAGAGGAGCCCATGAGTTTTGGTTAAATAATATATTTATATTTGGCTTTAACCAATTTGTACGTTTGTTAGAAGGAATCCAAGGTTTTGTTTTCGGTCTCAACATAATGTTTTCTTTTGGACTGTTTTCAATCTCAAACCAGATCAGACTAGACCTAAACAGACTAGATCAGACTAGACTTAAACAGACTAGACCAGACCAAATTTGGACAGTTATAAAATACACAGAGATCAAACATTTACCGACAGACCAGACTTAAACAGACCAAATCAGATCAGACTAACAAATTACAGTCCAAAAGAAAATATCTTTAGTGGCCTCCATACTCCTCAGTGGCAAACAGTGTATGCCATCTCGTAGATTGGTAATAAAACTAAGCAAATATGGTAGTTCCAGCCTCCAGGTAAGATGCCCTATACAATGTATGTCCCCTAATACATTGGTAAAAATTAAATTAAACAAATCACGCTAGCAATTACACCAACTCATAATAAACCCTATGTCCCTATTTCAATTCAGAAATCACATTAACCAAGTGAATCAGGCAGCTGTTATTATCTCAGTTAGTATGCAAGATCAACCTCCTCGCGACTAGGCGAACACCGGCGTTTTGTTGATAGTCATATGCATCAAAGGAGATGTAAGCATCCAAACAAGTTCCCGGGGTAATCAAGGCAACCAATTCTTCAACATTATATCCATTCAATACAATCCTTTGAACACTGGAAGTTTCTTTCTGATATATATCTGTCACCCAGTGCACAGCATCACCATTTACTACAGTTGGTAAGCTGCATTTATTTTTACACACTGGTCAATTTATGAGGCAACAAAACACACTTAAGGAGAGAGACCAGAAAAATACAACACATACTAAACAGCACCTTAGATAGCTTAAACATGATACTAGACTCGGGACGTGTTCACTTGATTTATTCTATTGACCAGACCAATCAGACTTGGATAATGCTCCCCCCGTTCCTAATTATTTTTCCCAGTATGGTTTCACGTAGTTTAACAAAACATGTGCAGGGGTTTGAAAAAGTAGAGGGTTTTGGCAGTGCTGTACACTATAAAAGTGCATTGTAGCCTCTATTGACTATTGAGGTAGAATCTTTTTCCAAAAAAAGCGAAGCAATTATTTTGGAAAACATCTTGAAAACGAAAGTGAGACAATTATTTAGGAATAAAGGGAGTGATATAAGACATAATATCAAACATTCAAACCAAAATGAATTTAAACAAACTAGTCCTGAACAGACTTAAAAGACCAGAACAATTCCAGACCTCTACATTTCAGTCCAAATGAACAGGTCCTCAACAGGTAGCAATACATTTAATATCCATCCTATCTCATTACAATTTAGAAAACATGAAGATATAAGCAAAAGAGAAGAAGCCAATTAGGTCAGTCATGTGCCTTTTTACTATTTATCCAGTGTCCAAACGTATAGAGATAAAGGTTGGGTGAAAAGTTCAAAGATCAATGCATCTAACATTCCTACTACATGTAAGTCTAGTTTGGACGAGCCTTTTCTGGCTTATCTTCCACTGCATTTCTCTGACTTTGACTGTGGAGGACCATAGGGCTGTGAAAAACGTTCATGGCTTTTGAAAGTTTGTTTTCACCATATTTTCATATGTTATTGCCTATTTCCAGTAGCTTATTAGAATAAATAAAAGTCAAAGGCCAATATATGTTGTTTTAAAGTTATTAAGATATTGGGAAGTTCTTAATAGTCATGAAAAGAGGCATGCAAATGTTACTATAGCATTATACCCAATAGTCGGACACATGAAATTTAAGGAATGAACATAATGTCACTTACTGAAAACGGACAGTAGGGAATTTCATGAAACCAGGCTTTCTGGTGACCAGAGGCCTCCACTCAGAGCTGCTACCAGAATCCACAGTTAGACTATGAGCATGGTTATCAACTGCATCCAGGATCTGACATAGGCTTCCAGATGCATCCACGACAAAACTCAACCGTGGAAGGAATTTAGTACTAATTCCAAAACGCACTTTAAGACATTTAAAATGAATTTGCAATTCAGCATGATTATGCAATATCTTTATCTTTTGTATTCCACGATAGGATGGAGCAAGAGCTACAGATATAGAAGGTACATAAATCTTTTCTGGTTCTAGGAAGCTAGAGTAACCACCGGAAGCCTCACTTCCAACTTCTGTAGAAGAAGCTTGGGAAGGTGAACCATTTTCTTCTTCATTCATGTTATCTGACTCAAGGAATGTGTTCTCCAAATTAAGACTGAGTGGGCTCATATTAAAAGGGTCTGACCTGGCAGCAAAGAATTCGGCATGATCTGACACCTCTTCTGTTCTGCCTAAAGTCATAATTGATGACGTTGTATGGATTTCCATGCTACAATTTTCAGTTGGTGTTATCGCATTTTCTATCATAAGACTTGATGAGGGTGTATTTGCATTCAATGTTGTTCCTTCTCGAGAAGCTTTGGCATTGCTATGACTTCTTGGTGTAGCATTTGGCGAAACCCATGTATTTTCTGTAGTATTGTCAAGGAGGCTGGACTCCTAGTAGTAAGAAACATTTCAAAGATATCAGAACTCGTGATTGAAGGAATTGAAATTTCAGGTAAGAGTTTTTCATTTACCAATAAAAGGACTGTTGCACAGCACTTGAGTACTTCAAAATTCATCCGGACATCTTCTAAGCTCCTGAGATTAAGAAAGAGAAATTTCAGTAAAAGCACACATCTACATGTTATTTAGAGCTGTATGTGATATCAAAAGCACACAAGCAGAAGCAACAGTAAATCAACGTTTCCTGAGCAATGAAGCATAATTAGATCAGCTATATTTAATTTTTACATTTCCGACAGGTAAACGCTAAATAGGCATTCATTGATTTTTTTATGTAAGACTAACTTAAGTCTAGGATGGTAATCTCTTGCCAGAACCAATTTAGCATGTATATGTATATATGGAAAGAGAGACAATATTAGAAATTTAGAATGAGTAAGCTTCAATTCTACGTTATAAGATAACTAAGGTAAACTGTGACCATACAAATATAACAAACTTTTAGGAGCAGAGAATGCATTGTCACCTATGTGCTTGTTGTCCAAGACCAAAATAATTAGCTAGAGAGGCCATCTGCAATTAGTATGTAACTGAATCAGCATTTAAAGTTTTAAACAAGATGGAAATGATGAGTTTGAATCACTTTAAGATGGGGAAAAATATTATTAATTAAAAACTCTGTAAGAAATATGCAGACAGTTTTATGAAAATAATAACTATTCAAACCTAAAATTCAAAATACCTCAGAATTTAGTTGTGATATATGACGCATTCCTTTGTGCACAAAATCACATAAGTAAAGGTGCTAAGTTGCGAACATTCTTAAAACCATGTGGTTTGACCATTACAAAAGCGAGCACTATCAATAAAACTGACAAGTCGATAACAATAAAATTAGAACAATGGTACATAAGCAGCCAAAGTTTTCATATATATAACTAGATCCACCGATTTTGGACTCAAAACTGTCTGTTAGGGAAGCACAAACAAGGTGCAAACCATAAGTGCCTTTTAGCAATTTTACATTATTTTGTTTTTAAGTATGGAGTCATGATAGTAAAAAAGTATTTTACCTTCATATTACCTGCTCTCCTGCCAAAGCGCTGAGTCAACAACACAAGAGAGTCAATTGCTCCCTTAGGTTCTGGTGCTGGCCTATTTATAGCAGCAAATGCCTCCCGAATTCGTGGACAGTCAAACTTAAGTATGTTATGCCCTGCCCATATTCTCCCTAATAAAAAAGAATCAAAACAAATAATAATGAGCACTCAATAATTAAGAAAATAACACAAACAAACCAGAATATCATGTGACCAACTGACAATTAAAGGCGATCCACTCAAGCACTCATATCCACATGTTACAAAATACAGACCACCATAAAAGACCCAAACTCACTATTTCATCCAAATGTTAAACCACCATCAAATAAGGTTAAAGAAATTGTCCTAAATAGTAGTAAAAACATTGGAATTCCAAAATAGGAACACTATGTTTTTAGTTCTTAAATAGGGGTAACTACTACCATTCTGGGAACAAAAATGCTAGGTGTACCCCATTTTGTGTACCTCATTCGCACACGCTGTCTGTCTATGCAGACAGAGTTGTCTCTATACAGACAACTTTGTCTGCGGCAGACAGTGTGCGCGACTGGGGTACACAAAATGGGGTACCCCTAGCATTTCTCTTCTGAGAAATTAATGACATAAAATGGCAGTACACTCACATATTTAATGCCTGATATTGTCAAACTCGAAAAGAACATAGACTCATATGTCAAGAAATCAGTTCACATCACTATGTCAAGAAACTTTACCAAATATGTGAGCAGCATAAAAAAAACATTCCCTCTATCCCTAAATAAAAGCATCTCTTCTTTTTCGGGCCTACCCAAAATAAAAATCTCCTTTCCTTTTTTGGCAAAAAAAACAGTGTACAAACCGTACCAACCAAGACCACTTTCTTAAAATGTGCGGATAACAAATCGATACCTTTACATAGGGACGGATGGAGTATCATGCTTTGAAGTTTGAAAAAATCAGCTTATATGCTAGGATTTCATTCACTTCCAAGTTCGACAAAAATAGCTAAAACATAAGAACCCTATTTGCGATTACATGGGAAAGCAAAGAAACGGCCAAATTGTGCGGCGAAGGGGTTACCGTTTAGAAAGTCGTAGACTTTGTCGGCAATATCCGCAAAAGCAGGGGCGGAAACGACATCATCTTTGCGAATACCGTTGCAGAGAACAGAGCGCGCAGTGATGAGAGAGAGATCAGCGGGTCGGACCAAGGTGGAGAAACTTTCCAGCTCAATGAGCTTCCTGGGGCAAACCAGGATCCCTCCGAACTCCAAAAGCGCGTGGCCCTGGCCGGATCGGGTCGGGATCGTCGTCTCTACGTCGAAAAAAGCAATCTCTGGCATATCCCGGCCCTCCATCTTTAGAAGTTCCCAAAGCGTAACAATTGAGAAGATATGAAAAGTGGGAACTAGAATGCAAGTGGCGCGAAATTGAAGAATGTATCTGCAACAGCGATGGCTTCATATATTAATAATAACTTGTTACTCCGTACGCATGAGGATGGGTTTAGGTTTGGGTTGCTTGTTGGGGAGGTAAGGTTTTCGGATTTTGGGAGTTAAACCTCAGGAGAAGGAAACGTGTGAATTGTGAACTGCGCAGACCACTGTATCTAAGGAAGCATCTGCCACTCTGCCAGACATGACGCCTATTGCGTGGCACCTGAAATAAAGTTATTCTAAATGCACTAATTTTCATATAATTATTTCTTTATTTTATTAATAAAATATATTTTAAATAAAAATTTTACATTGACGGGTGGTATATCCGGGGTACCGCTGAGGGGTACGTAGAGAGAAGTCGGAACAAGTAAGAGAAAGAGTAGGTGTATATTAAATGAGCTTGTTGTTCCGGGAGCCCTTACAATGAAGAAGTGGCTAGCTATTTATAGCTGCCATAAATGCTAGGTGCAATAAATGAGGGTACACGTGGCAAATAACCAGCGGTGGATGGTCAACTCAGCTAGAGTGGCGTCGACACAACATGTGGCCGCATTCAATGCGGTAGTTTGGATGTGACGTTGCATTTAATGCGGCAATCTGGAGCGTGCAGGGAGGAGATATTGTCGGGGTAGTGTCGAAGGCCGTACGTACCCCGAGAGCCTTCATGTGCCGGAGCCCGTACGTAGTTGGGGACCGTCATGTGCTGAAGGTCGTACGTACCCCGGGGCCATTTGGGCCTTGCTGGCGTGCTGGGGACGTACGTCCCCTGAAGTAGGGGGAAAGCATCTCCAGATGCCCCAAGTTCTTGAGGACGTCCGTATTGCCTTTAGCCGACGCTCCTGACGTGACAGTGACTTCCTTGGCATGGTTTCCCGCCAATGGGTGGCGACGATCGTCCCCAGGCATTGGCTGCCTGGTGTCCTGTGATGCCTTCCAAGTTGCTGAGCCAGTGTCTCCTGACGTACGTCTCATGGTGTGCCGCTTGCTTAGATACCCCATGAGGGAAGGTCGTACGTCGTCATCGCTTACTGTCATTCTGGTGCAGGAGCCGAACGTAGCCACATAAGGCTTGGGCTTTGGGGACGGCCGTCCGGTGAGCCTCAGGAGTTAATGGGCCGGTCCTTTTTGTAGTAGTGGAAGTATGTGGGTCGGGGCTTCCTGGACCATATACTCCATCATACTCCCTCCGTCCCCCAATTAAATTACCACTTTCCTTTTTGGGCAGTCCCTAAATTAAGTTCACACTTCCTTACTTTCCTTATTTGGCAAATTATCTACATCAAAACAGTTTCAAACTGTGTAAAACAGTGCCAAACAGTGTTTGAACAGTGCAAAACAGTGCACTCCACAGTAAAGTCAAATTTATTTTCTTAATACGTGTGAAGTCAAACCGGGAACTTAATTGGGGGACGGAGGGAGTACATAACATCAGCAGAATTCGTCAATCCAGACATTCAGCAGAATCACTCGATTCGGCCGATTTTGATATTACCAACAAACTCTAAGATGTACTGATTATGAACTCAATTAATCAAATTCATTTTGGAGGGACTTTTGACTGTTTTCAAAAATGATCGAGAATTTTCGTATTGTAATAAGTACTGTTAGATAGTAATGTAACTAATTATATGTTTTTCAAAGGCCAAAACAGTTTTTGTTGTTCACATAAGACTGTTGAAGAATGCATGCGTCACTGAATGTATATAGAGATATACATATTACTCGATACGAACTTTGAGATATTAAAGTGCATCTTAAATAAATACATTCAAGATTTTGAACTAATTATTTATCTATTGTACATTTGAACTGAAAAGCCTTGTGATGCTATTTTTTTTAATAATGACTATTAAATTAATAATGACCAATACTGTTACAATTTTGAAATATATGCAACCCTCTGCCTAATATATAAACTTTCTGACCTACCATACAATGCTTCCTAGTGGTTATTATGGGCGCTAACATTAGCGCGCAATGTCAGATTATTCCCAGTCAGCCACCTCAATTGCCTTCGAATTTGTGTGGTCTGGCAGAAAACATGTACTGTAGTACTTAAGCTAAAAGTTGTTGCTTGAAGATGAAAGTTCTCAGATAAGAACTTAAACTTGAATTCTTTTGAGAGATCCTCTTATTAGATATCTTGTTTCTAGATCACAAATGAATTCCTAAAGTCTATTTATATAGTGTAGATGGCACAACTGGTCAATCAACATTGGTAGGTAGCTATACATGCCTTTAATCAAAGAATTGGTGAGTAAAAAGCCAATTTCAAATATGCTTTCTTTTATAGCTTTACCGTAAGCCATGAACTCCATGCTTCCTTAATTAATTATTACCTATAATTATCATTGCATATTTTGAAATGCTTATTAAGGCTTGCTTATAATCCTTGATTAGATGAAAGAGAACTTGATCAAGGCCGGGATATATAAGGCCAGATATCAATTGTGTTGAAACAATATATGTGAAATATTAAAAATGATTTTTTTAATTGAAAGTTGAATTGATTTTGTTAAATTACTGGTATGTACGGTAGCCATGGTTTTACCTAAATCCAATCTTAGTTATGTCCTAATTTACTTTGTAACTTAATTTATTACTTATTATCTATCTTCATTCTTTAAACCATTTAAAGATTGATTCTTGAATTGCATTTGAGCACACATTCATTTTTATATAATTTGTAACTTGTCTAATATTAGATGCATCTTGAACGCCCACTTTTATGTATAATTTCATATTAATATTGATGATATAATATAGAAGATACAATGTTTTAGTTTTATTTACCCTATTCCATGTTTTTTCATGTTTCAAATACCACGTTTCAAATCAATAATAAATAAGTAATAATTTTCACTAAATCTTTAACAATATTATTTAAATATATGCTTTATTCATAAAGTATAAATAATGTCAATACATAATTTAAAAATGGATTTGTATGAAGATGTATCTAAAAGTGTTATCGATGTTCTGCATGTGATTGGTACAATATTGTCTAATCTTTTTAAAAACTATAACTTTGTATCTTTTTACATAACTTCTATGTAATTTTGAAAGGGGCGTGTGATATGAAGTTTTATTGAAAAGAGATTTCACAATGTAGCGCGTAATACCCATACCAACATACTTTATTTTCAAAAACTAAAGGGTCTTCAAACACAAAAAATTATTGTATTATGTGTGATACGAAATGAAATGCATTTTAACATGATATTATCTTCTATATTGTAGGTCAAATCCAAAATGATTGATTATATTTTTGAATTAAAATCATATTCTTTATAAAATGTAAAATCGTAGGATCTTGGGCCCGAAAAAGGTGTCCAAATATCTATTATTCTCAAATGAAATGTAATTACGAAGTATTAATTAGTTAAGACCATGGATTGTGGGGTTTTATTATTGCATGGTTAAATTCTTGAGTATGATCTTCATCCGGTTCCCTGAATTTTTAAGTCTTACTTTTCAAGTTTGAATACCATCAAATGCAGAGTGTAAAATAAATTGCTGACTATTCAATGTTTGAACTAAATCCTCCTATTTTTTGTAATAAGCAATCTAAGAGCCCGTTTGGTAACCCTTTTTTTCGGCTTATCAGACTTATTAGCCAACTTTTTCACCAAACACGTAACTTTTGGTTTCGCGCGTTGAAGTTTGTAATAAGCAGAAAAAGTAAGGTTCGAGTTACTTTTCTGGCTGTATTGGCTGAAGTTACTGTAGAGAATCATTTTAGCTATTTTTCATATAATTTTTTATTGAATTTATTAACCAAAAGTATTTTAAATATAATTTTTTCATGAATCAGTAGAATCAGCCAATACAACCACTTCAGCCAGAACTTCATAAATTTCAGCAGAATAAGCCAATTCAGCTAATTTTAGTGTTACCAAACGGGCTCTAAATGTTAACTGAACATAAATCTATTTTTCAAAACATGCCCTATATCCGTCTTAATGTATTTATTTTCAATGTTTGGACCTTCAAGAATTGTTGTTGATCTGCCACACTCAAAATATTTTTGTTTTCGAACCCTTGGGTATATAAAATTATATACTAAAACGGTCTTCGCTTTACCTTTCAGATTTACCTTTTGTTGTTTCCATTGATTATGCGTGTTTGAGAAACACACTTTCCCACAATCTTGCCAATTATATTTGTGTTTATCAAACTGTTAGAAAGAATACAAAAGAATAAGAAACCTTAGATGAACACTACTAAAAAATCACATGGAATTCTATTTACATAATATTCAAAAAGAGTTTAAAACATATGATATACATCTTCATCATGCGAAACAACTTCTAGTGTCTCACCTATCCTGCCAATTTTGGTGAGTGACCTTAGATGAACCCTACTAAAATGACTTGAAATTTCAATTTGCATAGTTTCCAAAGAGTTTTAAGCACATGATATACCTCTTCATCATGGAAAATAACTTCTATAGTGTATCCCCTCTCCTGTATCTGGGGGTGGACTCGGGTCGGGCCAACTGGCCCGGAACCGGACCGGTCCGCTACTGTGCGGGCCCGGACCGGCCCGGTGAACCGGTTGGTTGGCCGTTTCGGGCCACCTGGCCCGGTGGGATGTTGGTTCGGGCTCGGGCCCTTCAAAAGGTGAACTGGCCTGGCCAGTTCGGGTCTGGGCCGGGACAATTTTTTTTTTTTGTTTTTTTTTTAAATTTTGGGTTGGGCTGGGTATTTTGGGCCATTTGAGGTGGTTAGGGTTGGTTTGGGGTGGGGGGGGGGGGGGGGGGGGGGGTTAACTAGGAAAAGCCAAAAAAAAAATAGAACCGAGGCCCGGCCCGGCCCGGACCCCGGGGTTACCCGGGCCGGTTCCGGGCCTCCCCTTCCTGAACCGAGGCCCGGCCAGGCCCAGGTCCGAACCGGTCCATCCCTACTTGTATCCCCTCTCCTGAATAGCCTATCAAACTTAAAAAACCCATACAACTCCCACTTTCAATACCAATGCTATGGTGTGTGTTGCTCTGGATGCCTAATTGATGAAGTTGGACGTATATATACTATAATTTTAGAACTGCTTTGAATATATATGAATAAAAATATCCAATGGTCAATGGCATGCAATTACTTTTAAATTTTAGTGACATGATATTTGAATAAACAATACACAATGCTAATTATAGATTTGCCTTGTTATACACAACCCATTTAGTAAGGACAACTCATATGCATTTACTATGTATTATACCATGGACAAAAGTACGTTTCATTATAACATTCAATGAAACGTACTTTTTCTCAGCCAACTACCAAGATCAAACTCTTAGCGCTTGACCTGAATTTGACCCACAACTTTGGGCGGGAAATGACCATTTTTCCTCCTGCTTTTGTATAGAGTAAATTTTTTAATATCCACATACATATTATTTATGAAAGGAATTCACCTATATTTATATGATTAGTTTTATGATCATTACATCTATCAAAGAAAAACTAAACCTGACACCAACTAACCTCTATCAATTACGGTCGTAAACCCTATGATTAGACATATAAACGATCAACTCTGAAAGAGCAACATGAATTGCAAAACACGAAACGGGCTTGACACAACTATCACTAGTCCTATAGATCCGTATATTTCTAACGACATAAAAACAATCTAAATTTCCAATCATCCCGACAAATCTAACCACATAGATCTCAACAAGAATCTAAACAACAAAATAACAATAACTATTATGATAAATTTCTCGAACCGTAGCACCTCGTTCAACCCATGACGGTGCGTCGGTGGTTCAGGAGGAGGCCGAACCATTTTTATCCTCCATCGCCGGTGGAACTCTAACATTCGCCAAACTTGTCGTTCCTCCACCCTTGATGCCACTCGTCAATGCTTAAGCCGCTGCTCACCGTCATCTTGGTCACGACACCACGGCCTCTCACGACTGAACCAAGACCTCCGGTCAGGGTTTGCACCATACTCACTTCCTCATCTTCCACAGTTCCACCCTATGCCTCATCAATCCTTGAAGACTCTAAATTGCTGACGAAGAAAACTTCACGGCACCAAACCCTAATCTGCAGACGAACTGCCCACTACCGCAAGGTTTTTTGGAAGACCTGATCTACTAGTTAATTTTGCATTTAAGAAATACTCTGTATTTTAATATCAAATACACATTAGCAAACAAATTCACGAGTGAGATATTTTTTGTTTGTGCAAATAGAGTTGGATCAAACATATGTTCAAACATAATTTCGTATGCGGTCAATATCTACAGACACATTCAACGATTCAATAATAACAATTTTATCTAAAACGCCAAGATATTTGCCACTGAGTTATTGTTTATTGCTTCACTTAAACTGGCAAGCTCTTTTTATGCACAGAATAGCCAAATGGAGAAGTGAATCACCCACCAGCATATGAGATGCTTCAAGGAAACACAATAGTGCAAAGTGGAGAACAAGATTTTACATGAAAGCAGACATTCAGCAGAAAGGATTCAAAGAAAATTACGTTCAATGGATTTCAATATATCCATAGCTATACATGAGAAAACTCACCGGTCAGGCGGTCACCAAAGATCTTAGTATGCCTATTGTCTATTTTCATTCAACTTAAGTGAACTGTCAATGTACATATCCAAACAGGTCTGTGCACACTACTTAATGAGTTTTTCTGCGCTCACTTTCTGTTAACAGTTAACGTTTCTTCAATGTAAGCATATCATAAAGCAACATCATTGGACCTTTTGCTTGTTTTGATTCCCTTAATAGCTGCAGAAAGTATCCAGTCAAGCTAAAATGAAATAGCACAGCTAATCCACAGCTAAACATAATAGAAACAGAAGAAAATCTCACAAATCATACCTTCTGCATAATCTGTGGCTCCAAACACAGCGGAACCAGCAACTAAAGCATTAGCTCCAGCCTCAATCACCTGAAAATAAGAATTGCAATAAATCACATCCGTGGTGGTGGAAGTTAACTCCATTTCATAAAAGGCAAGATTTATACTCCGTATTAGATACTTGTTACGTAATACTCAAGTGCATCAAAATACACTTCCACCTTTTAGTTCATAGATTATATATTTATATCTTAATCATTTTATCACACATATTTTCCATCATTTGCAATGGAGCCAAAGATTCACTATTTTTTGGCTTGAGAATATGATGGAATAAAGCAAAATGGCTCACTAAACTGTTTGCGCTTCTTTATTGTGAAGCAACAGTCAGTCCATGTATTTTTCGACGCGATTTTCACTATGGGTCATTCGGAAACAGTCTCTCTGTGCTTTAGTACAAGGGTAAGACTGCATACATCTGACCCCCCTTACCCCATCGTAGGTGGGAGCCTTTGCGGCACTGGGGTGATGATGATGATGATGAATCATTTTATCACACATGGTATTATACTGTTCAGGGACAAATACATTATGAAAAGCTCTATCTGTTAAGATAAAAATCGCGGTGAGATTTAGGTAGCAACTGGGTTTGATTGGTTTAAGATAAGTTATCAGAATTATCTAGCATTTGTTTTATGTTTGTCAAATATATTGGGAATATGACGGGACATTTGGCTTTATGCCAATTCCTGCAGGTTAGTGATAATATAACCTGCACAAGGAAAACAGCATATTTTGTCCCTGAGCTATGAAGTAATGGGAGAAACTGTCCTCCACTGATAAAGTTGCTGGTCATTGTACTTGAGTTTTTTAACAAGGTTGCAACATTTGTCCCTCATGGCAAAGATAGAGGGGCGAATGCCCAAGAACGTCCACATCAACTCCTTTAAATGTAGGGATAAATGCATCAAACCATGCTGGTGTTGAGTGAACCTCCAATCACCAACCAACTCGGACAAAATACACTACTTTTCATATGCACAACTTTTCACCAGTGTTGCAGAGAAAATATTCTGCAATGAGCGAATAAATATTCTGCAGGGAGAAATAGTTTCAATTTAGGCAGGTTACCTTGTAAGCATTTTTAGGACCAACTCCACCATCTACTTCAATCCAAGGGTTCACTCCCTGCAAAATAATCATGGCAATTTACATGCTTTGTATGGTGCTGTAAGTTGAGCAGATACGGTCAATGTTAAGAATACCCTTTCTGCACACATCCTTCTCAAGTCCGAGATTTTTTTGACTTGGCTCTCAATAAAGCTCTGACCACCAAATCCAGGGTTAACTGACATTATCAGCACTAGATCAACAACTGTCACGAAGAAAAAGAAGGATAGACAATTATGTTTCACCCCTATGCTCATATCACTCAATATTAGTTGAATTTTGAAGTTTGAATATCTAGAAGGAGAATAATGGTCTCACAGCACTGGTGTAATTTGAAATAGCAGTTCCTATATAACTTTATTAAGGGGAGGAAATGAACTATAACTCTCAGCAATATATTATCCCCTCAAACTCTAAAAGCTGAAGAGAATCCATACCATAGTGAGACTGTCTCTGGGATTAAAAGGATAGATAAACTTACAATCAAGAACATATTCTATTGTAGTTAAGGGGGTTGCGGGGTTGAGTACCACTCCAGCTTTAGCTCCCAAACTCTTAATCTGAATCATAAGTTCATAATCAATCATGTATCATTGCCAGAAAGCATGGACAGGGAAGACACACGTGCACATACACACACACGCAAACACTTGCTTCCTCCGTCCCAAAATGATTTTCAGTTTTAATATTCTTGGTCAACACAAATACAATTTATTCTCTAACTTCAAATATCAATTTGTATTCATTTTTGGATTGTTTTTTGCGATTCAATAAAACTTCCAGTGTAGTTTCTATATATATAAATTTTTATTACTAACAGTAACCAGAAGATCATCAGGAAGAATTAACTTTATGTTCAATCAACCTAGTGAACCATTTTTTGCAAATTAATTTGGGATGGCGGGAGTATATAACAGTAATACAGTATAACACCAAATGAAAAAACAATCACACGAAGTAAAGGCAGACAGGTATTTACCTAGCTACCCATGCTGACAAGGTTACTCTATATTTCATGGCATTTTTCATATTACACCTCATGAAGGAAGTAGAGATCATTCCTCTAAAGGGGTCAATGAGTCCATCTAATACAGGAGTACAGCACAACTTCAGAAAACAAAACTCACTTGATTTACTGTGCGGTGCAGATGGATTGTCGAAGCCAGCTCACAGTGGACACTAACTATATCAGCCCCAGCTTTTATGAAATCAGGCACTCTCTGTTCAGGTTCTACAATCATCTGTCACAACAGCATTAAAAATTAACTAAAGCATTTCTAAAGATAAAAAATGCCAAATAATTGGTACACAATACTCAATGGGGCATACCAGATGCACATCCAAAGGAAGGTCTGTAATGGGGCGCAGGGCATCGACAACAAGAGGTCCAATTGTTATATTTGGGACAAAGCGTCCATCCATCACATCAACATGGATCCAATCACAACCAGCTTTTTCAACAGCTTTCACCTAAATTCATAGCAACATCAGAGTCAGATATATAATTATAAAAGTCATCATCCACATATTAAGCCTCAGATAAATGCCAAACACAAAGTACTAGAATAATAAAGTAAACGCCAATGAACAGTATAAAGACACCTTCAATGGAAATTGCTAAAAGTTAAAACCACTGAACACAACTGGTAATTTTAGCAGATTTATTAATATTAAATAAAACTAGACCTGCTCTCCTAGCTTCGAAAAATTTGCAGAAAGGATGGATGGAGAAACAATGATGTCACTTTTTGAAAATTTATCAACCCGGGAGCTAGCCCTTACAGTTGTTTGTGAGCCTTTCCTGCATCAATCACATAAAAGAGAACAATGTTATTAAAAAGTATTCCATGAAAAATAAAAATATTACATTCCTTGGTTGATTTATACTTTTGACAGACAACACACTCTCCTTGAAGTGGGAACATCATATGCTCCATCCTAGATAAATTAGTATTGTATTTTACGAGCATTCTCAGCCTAAACTTTTACTTCACTTTACTTTATAGAACTCTACTATGTTATACTTTAGTAGTGAACCCTATTGAGCTCTACTTTAACTCATTCCTTAATATTGATCAAGAACACCGTTTGCTCCATCTTTTTACATTGTTTTTCTTCTTTGCTTACTCCACTTTCTTTTTCTGCTTGCTCTTTGATGAGGAAATACTGGTTGCCCCAAAAAGTAAATTTTGAAAAATAACAGGTTAGTGTGAAATGCTTTAGTGCCAAAACTTAGGTACCATTTACAGTTCAATTTTACATTTTCTTTAGAGTTCAATTTTACACAAACTGGCCCAAAGTGTAGCTTCCTATGTCATCTGCACTAAGTACAAATTTCAGAACCATCAAGCCATGACCTATTAACTCGTAAAGATAAACGTATCAAGTTCCACCAAGACAATGACACACAAAACTTCTTGGGCATAATGAAAATAAATTCCGGAACCATCAAGCCATGACCTATTAACTCGTAAAGTTAAGCCTATCAAGTTCCACCTAAACTTGTAATGAAAATAATGGTTTTGCAACCTTCTTGTTTGCATAATCACGTTTCTCCATTGCGAGAATGTAAGTAGTTCTCCAACACAACCATAATTCTGTAAGATTCCATATGCCCTTGAACAATTCTCCAACACAATCATGTCTATAAGCACGGATTTTCAACTCAGAAGTTTAAACCAATTTACTTTCTCAATGTTCAATTCTAATTTCAGCAGTTCGCCAGAAAATCGAAATAGTACAACGAATAAAAAAATCACACCTATGATTCTTACCGAGAAAGAACGGCAGAATGGCGGTTGGGCTTCTGACGGTTAAGATTCCCGAAGAACACATTAACTTGGGAGTGTTGCAGAGTTGATGATCCCAAAGCAGAAGCTATCGCCATGAATTTATGCCCTATTTCCTTCACAAGCGTGTTCCTTTCGCACACAATGAAGTAGAGAAGAGTTGGTGCTTTATCGAATTATCAGCTGGCTTCCTATGCTTTCGGTTTCGCTGTTCAAACATCACATTTCGCTATTCAGAGTCTACCAGCTGAATTCAAAGATGAAACGCTTGGATGCCACGTAGCAGGTTTGTCCTTCCCCGATTGTAAATTGTTTATCCGCAATGGTTGGCAATCGTTTTGTAAGGGCTGTTTTTATTGACCAATCCGAAAAGATCCATGACTTATTTTTATCCGCGATGCACGGTATAATATATTTTTTAAATAACAAAGTAAGTTTTTGAATCATATGAACAATACATGTAGTTTAATATTTTCCGTTTGAAATATTTTTGGTGTTTGATTAAGCAGTGTGAACATAAAAGTGAATAGCAAGAAGAATAAGAAGCAAACTAGACCAAGTTTTCTATTATGGACTTATAACGATTACCGTGCATCCTTCTCGAGCCAATCTCAAAGGAGATGATGTCAAACATATATATTCTAGGTATTAACATCTTTTCACCTACACTTAATTCCGTCAAAACTTTTGCTTGAGATATATTTTGTCGCTAAAATTTGTTGTTGTATTTTATCGCTGAAAGTTAATATGTATTAGAAAAAATTCCACTTTTGGTCTCATGACTATTATACCACTTCCACATGTAGTCCATTACTTTCAGATTGTCCACATTTAGTCCTTGACCATTATCTCCTCACCACCTCTCGTCCTTCCGGTCAAAAATCCGGCAAATTTAGTCCACTTATCAGCCTCAAAATCGGTCTTTGCATTAAATTTTATATAAGGTTTGGTTTTTCATATCACTCTTTGTATTAAATTTGGTTTTTCATACCAAAAATCTGCATTAAATTTGCCGGAATTTTGGCCGAAAGGACGAGGGGTGGTTAAGAGATAATGGTCACGGACTAAATGTGGACAATCTGAAAGTAAGAGACTAAATGTGGAAGTGGTATAATAGTCATGGAACCAAAAGTGGAATTTTTTCTATAAATTATGTACCCAAATTTGAGAAGTTAGCATTCTTATATATCACTCAAAGGTGCTTCTAACAACGAAGGTGAGCCCAATATTTGCTTATTCCTTTTTAGCATTGGTTTGCTGTTTTTCTCTGAAATTGATTTAAAATTTTTAATATCTTTTTTGTACTTAAATTTCTTAAACATATAAAAATAATCTAACATAGTTGTGTGTTTGTGTGTGTCATAATACATGTCAAATATTCACAAAATTATTCTTAAACATTCATTTAGGAGACATGGCTCATAATTTGAGAAGTTCTATTGCAAGAAATAGTTCTCATCAATTTAACATTGCTTTGAAACCCCATTTCAAAAATTGTATAATTCATTATCCTTATCTAAAATTATGCTCCCTCTCTCTCATAGCATTTTTCTCATTTTGATTTGACACGCTGGTTAAGAAAGTGAGAATAAAGTAGACATGTATTGTTGTGGTTGATTAATAAAAAAGTAAATGAACGATAGTCACACACAGAGCCCGTTTGGTGACCATGTTTTTTCGTTTATCAGGCTTATCTGTCAACTTTTTCATCAAACACTTAAATTTCAATAAAATATTTTTTTTAATTGTAGATGATCATTTTATTTTTTTTCATATAATTTTTTCTTTGTTTAAAATATATGTTGAATTTTTTTTTCTCTAGAAATCAGCAAAATCAACCAATCCAACCACTTCAGCCAGAATTTCGTAAATTTCAACAGAATCAGCCAATACAACCGATTTGACTACTCCCTTCATCCCATTTAAATCTTTACATTTTCTTTTTTGGGACGGCCCATTTAAATTTTTACGTTTCCTTTTTAAGCAACTCTTTTTTCATTAGGTGTCCTAACTACCCTTCACAGCTCACCCATTTTTTACATTTGATGAGATAACAATAATTCACCTGAAAAGTCAAAGGACATGAAAGACATTTGTTCTTCTATTAATTGAGCTCCTAAAACACCGAACCAAAAGCAAACGTAAAGATTCAACCTGGACGAAGGGAGTATTACTCAACAGGCTTCAACTTTTTTAAAGAGAAATGAATTTTTTACGACATTCCAAAATAGTAAGTAAGAAGAATTTTATGACGCAAAAAGAGTATCTATCATTGTATATTACTCTGTATATCATAGAAACAGTCACTTATTAACATTAATTCAAAATCATGCATTTTATAATATTATTTTTGTTGACCAATTAATGTTATTTTAAAATTATTGTTCCTGTTAATAATAATACATTACTTTAAATTACTCCGATTTCATGAAAACTTACTTCCTACCTATATTATACAGAATATATGCTTTCCAACTATTGTTACTAGTTGTTGATCCAGAACAAAATATAGCAAAAATGCCACATCCCAAAGCCCAAAGCCTAAAGCCCATTGTATAAAGTACTACTCCAAACCTAAACTCCTTTTCGAAGAATCGGCAGTAGCGTCCTTAGCCAAAAAACACCGCCTCTTATCTCTCACACCTCATCTTTGCATCTATGTGGTGTAATCGTCTCACAAATAGTCAAACACCCCAAAACAACTTCGCCAACAACCATCGTCATCGTCGCACACATCTGCATTAATCGATCACGTTTTTCACCTTCGTTAGTCATCACCTGCACCCTCTACGGTGATCGGTCGCCACTTTTAGCTATTGTGTTCATTCTCACCAACAACCGGACATCACATCCGGCGTCTTCGACGGCTGACAACACTTTTATTCCCAATCATCAACCCATTTTTGATAGATAAGTGATGCGATTTAATATCTTTAATTTTTTTCATACAATTCAGAAGTACTTTTTATATACTTTTCTCATTTTAAAATATGTATTTAGATTATCACTTAATGGCTATTTGTCGTTGAAGTTAAGCTACAGAGATTAATAACAATCTGATAAGACAATTACTTGTTAAAATATTCAATTGGAATTGGTTGTTCTATTACGTCGATTGTTGGAATTATTTATCTAGAACTGATTTGTAATTGAAAAAAAAAACGAGATAGTAATCCGCATATCCAAAATTATATTATTTCTAGATTTTATCACAAACACTTGTACAAATATTTGTTCAGTAATTATTGTGAATTTGCATTATGAAGAACCAACAGAGGAAAGAAGCGTCTCAATGAAGTTTTTCTTGAAATTTGTTCACCATTTTTTTTCCTGACAGATCTGCAAAGCCATCAAGTTACTTAAGATGTGCACAATAGTCTGTTCAATGTGTAGAAAAGTATAAATCTCCCAACCATATAAAACTTAGAGTAAGAGATTAGATATACACTACCTTTAAATTATACGAGTAATTGATTAGCGATCTTTATTGTCTGATATGATCACAAATTGCCGAATGCTTATTCTTCTGAATAGAATTTTCATTTGAGATGCGTTTCTTTATTTGTACCATATGCCAAAGGTAGTTGTTGTAAAGCTGAAATGTAAGAAACTCAAAGGAAAAGAAAATGAATAAATGTTCAGTCAAATAGCAGGTTTAGTGCATTAACGATGAAACAAAATCTAAAAGATTTGGAGGTAGAAATAATATTGATACAATTGTACTTATGATGGATTATATGGCCCAGGAACCCCGGTCCATAGACTCCCACAATTCTAATACAGGCCCAACGGGCCCATGAAGCACAGCAGGCCCAAGTCACGACGCCCCAAGAGACAGGAGGCCCACGCTGCACACGCAGCCGCCTTCGGTCCCCTGGCCGAAGGCCCCAAAATCTCACAGGACAACTGTTTTAGGCTTACGAAAGCTGCTAGGAGAAAACGGCGAAAATAGTAGCCCTCAACACCTAGAGCCCTCGACACCTAGAGGCCCCAGGGATGAAGAGCCTTCGGCTAATCATCTATAGCCGAAGGCATCTCCTCGACAGAATCTCCCACCCACATGCGTTGGATCAACGTACCGAGTACAGACGTCACATCCAACCACAGCATTTAATGCGGCCACATGCGAGTGCCAGTGCTGTGACACCGTCCCCAAGCATGTTTACTTTTAGTAAATGATGTAGTAAACCTTGAAAGATGATTCATGAATTTACGTAATTGTTAAAATTTTATTATTTCTTTTACGTGAATAGTAAATTGCATGTGGGGCCCACAGCGGGAACGAGGACCGCCCGATAATTCCCGAACCACATATTATATTCATCTTGGTCTAGATGACATCTATATGGTGGTGGATATCCTATTTGGGCCATAAGAAAGTCATGGAGTTGACCGGTCGGTCAAACGGGGCCCAATTACCAGTATTGGTAATTTAGCGGATAACAGCCCGAAGTGAGTTTCGGAGACTCCTAAATTAATTTTGGGGAATGTACATCTATTCTGAAGGCCTATAATTATTGGGAACACGTGATATATTTTATTTGGTCCGATAAAATAAAATGTGATTAAAACGGGCCGAGAAATACAACTTTCGGGGCCGATTGTACACACTCGGGACTTTTCTTATATGAGTTGTACACTCTAAATAATGGGAAGGGGGCTAGACATGAGGGGAGGGGCGGACATGACATAAGGAGCTTCATTGAGACAAAAGTCACACCCCCCATGACCCCATTTCATTGAATAAGTGGGAGGGATTGAGATGAAATGCCCCCCATCATTTGCATCATCCTCACCACTCAAATAAGGTAGGAGAGGAGCTCTGGGAAGGCCTCTATCAAAGTTCAAGCTCAGGGAAGCAAGAGGAAAAGATCTAACAAAAAGGAGTTGAGTTCAAGGTAAGAACTCTACAAAAAACTCTTTTAACTAGTTTTATCATGTATGATTTTTAAGAAATCATATAGTGGATTAAACATGAAGTTCTACACATTTAAAAAGTGTAGAATGTTGATATATAATGGTGGTAATTAACTTAGAAGAGTTGGTGAATCGATAGGAGTCAAAATCGCCGGAAATCGCCACATATAGGAAGTTGTTCGTGTTGCAGGAGGACGAACGTCGCCCGGCTTTCGTGAAAGCCGCCCGGCTTTTGGCCAGGCAGTCTAGTTTTGCCTTCTTATCTGTTTAAAATGAGGATTAATCGGGGAGCTTAACAAATGCAACTATTTCAGCACATCATAAGGTGAGGATGGCTGACTATATTGCTTATAATTAGTGAATTAATTTCATAAGATTGCCTAAGGTAATTAAATGGGATTTTCATGGATTATTAATGATTAATAATGCCTAAATGAAAATAATATTGATATGAGTAAGTGAAGCATGATATACAAATTAGAATAATTGTGTATCATTATGTGCAATGAATGGAACGACATGTTAATGGAATTACTATGATGACATTGTGATAAAATATACTTTACTTCATGTATGAAATTCATGAATGGATTGAAGTGATAATTTTGATATTGGGATCAAACTATACTTGGGTTGGAAAATCAATTGAAATGAAATGCCAATTGGAAAATAGGAACTTGGCATGTTCTAAGATTATCCAATTAGTATCAAAATACTAGTCGGGGGATTAATATAAATAAATGATGAAATAAATCCTAAGAGGTAGGATTGTGAATAGATACGCCTTAAATATTCTCAAGAGATACTTTAAGGTTGAATGGTATGAACACTAAGGTGTGTTAGGGGTAGGCCTAAGGGCTACCCAAGGGAATTGATTCTAGGCATATGATTGCTTGAGAATTGGATTATGAAAATAATTAGAGTTGGACTCTAGGATGACATGGAAATGTAGTTGGACCGAGCCCTTGCCATGTAATATGATTAGCATGGAAACGTAGTTGGGCCGAGCCCTTGCCATGTATTTGTGATCTTCGTGGAAACGTAGTTGGGCCGAGCCCTTGCCATGAAGTTATGGTTGGTATGGAAACGTAGTTGGGCCGAACCCTTGCCATACAATTTTGATGTGTTATATTGAGTTAGAGGATTGTATAGAAATGTAGTTGGGCCGAGCCCTTGCTATACAATTGGGGTTCGATGGGACCCCACGGGGTTATCGTGACTTGCGGTCACGGGGGAATGGAAATGATGAATTCTAAATGAATATGGGCCCACAGGCCGACTACTTGACTTCATATAAAGTAAGTATGATTTAAATAGCAAAAAGGGGTAACTGAGGGTTATAGCCTGTAATGTAATATCACCCTGAATTGAGGGTCTTAGAAATTTAAACATTGATTATACTTAGTATACTTGCTATTGTACTTGTCAAATGTTTCAAAGTACTGACCTCCCCTTCACGGGGGAGACCACCTCACAGTTTCAGGTAGGACTTGAAGGTTGCTGCCACCGCCCGTTGCTTCGGGAAGATCGAAGGGAGAAGATGTGGTTCGTGCTTCTTCCGTCTCTGTTTGAAAACAATTTAAAACAATGCTCATGGATAATATTTTCTGAATAATTACTTTGAGGGCTTGCATGCCTAATTATGTCAAGTGTGGCTTGAACACTTGTATCAACTGTTTCCGCTGCTTTAATAAATGTTTTACATTATGTTTGTTTATGGATGTACTATGTGTGAATGGTATTCAAGACGCCTTGTATAGTATGGATGAGTTGGACTGCGGTTGATTATTCGTACTGTATGGTGGGTTGTTGACGTGTCCGGCTAGGTCAGGGGCGTGACAATTTAATTGGTATCAGAGCCTTAGTCCGTAAACATCATAATGAAGCTTCAAAATTTCCTTTTTGAAAATGAATTTGAAAACCATGAGCATAAGGTTTTGTACTTATAGAACTTTTGGTACTTGAGTTGCAATGTCTCTAATTGTTAAGATGGTACCCTTAACAATTGGTATGGTGGTGATTTGAGCCAAAGGATATCTTTAAGTACCTATCCGTCAATTGACATTTGATACGAGTCTAATGACTCATTCTCAATTTCTTTCAGAAATGGAACGTACCGGGAAAGTAACTAGATGGAACCCGACTGGCCGAGCACCGGGAGGATCCGTGCAAGGCAGTAGAGGGGCTTCTAGGGTGTCCAGAGGACAGGGCCGTGGAGGCCATGTCACGCCCCGGACCTAGCCGGACACGTCAACAACCCGGCGTACAGTACGAATAGTCAACCACAGTCCAACTCATCCATACCATACAAGGCGTCATGAATATCATTCACACATAGTACATCCATAAACAAACATAATGTAAAACATGCATTTAAAAGAGCGGAAGCATTAATACAATTGTTCAAGCCACACTTGGCATAACTAGGCATACAAGCCCCCAAAGTAATTATTCAGAAAATAGTATCCATGAGCATTAACGTAATTGTTTTTAAAACAGAACGGAAGAAGCACGAACCACGTCTTCTTCCCTTGATCCTCCCGAAGCAACGGGCAATGGTAGCAACCTTCAAGTTCTACCTGAAACTGTGAGGTGGCCTCCCCCGTGAAGGGGAGGTCAGTATTTGGAAGCATTTGACAAGTACAATAGCAACTATACTAAGTATAATCAACGTTTTAATTTCCAAGACCCTCAAAATAGGGGATATCATAATATAAATAATAATTTATATTTCCCACTTATTATCTTTATAATAAGTAAATTCGTTTATTTGTCGTCACACGGCCCTTCTTATATATTCCTTTTCATTTGTCATTTGCACAACCCAACCCTTGGGTCTTATTGTTTCTACGGGACTTGCTACCGCTTTCCGAGACCTCATGAGGCTCCCGGTTCGGACTCCAATATCCCGCCCCTGGACTCATACCCATCATCCCTTAGAAAGGTAAGGCCCTTCAGGGTCTTATCTTATGTGTTACCGCTACCGGAACCTAGTTAGGCCTCCGATTCGGATTTCACCCTAACCCGTGATCACGATGTAAGTCCATGCTATCCAACCCCGCTCTCTAGAGTCGGGAAGGGCCATGGTCCTTACTAATTTCCATAATTCGACCGGCTATCCACAAGGACTACCGAACACACCCGTAGGTCAATCCTATACTTAGGATCAATTTATAACTTACTTTATTTTGGGTATCCCTTAAGGCCTACCCCTAGTATTACCTAGAGTTCATACTTTCCTACCTTAAAGCATCTCTCAAGACTACTTAAGACATAACATTTCACAATCCAATCCTAGGATCAATCTTAACAACATTTCATTTTAATGTCCAACTAGTATCTTAACACTAGTCAAATTCATACCAATAAACCAAGTTCTCAACTCATAGTCATATAGACAATTCCAACTGATTTTCCTTTAAAAATGTCATTTATCTCAATATTCAAAACATCACTTTTAATCACTCATGTATTCAAATATGAAGAGAAAGTATATTTCAACATATGTTTCATAATTAATTCCTCTTTCAAGTCAACCTATTCATAACACATGATCATACACAATTTACTCGTAAATTTGTATATCATGCTCCTTTTTCCTTAGACATTTAGTCTTTTCATTTTTAGTCATTATTAATCATTAATAATCCATAACAACACATTTAATTACCTTCGGTAATATCATGAAATTAACTCACTAATTATAAGCAATATAGTCAGCCATCCTCACCTTATGATGTGCTGAGATAGTCGCCTTTGTTAAGCACTTCGATCCGTCCTCGTTCTAGACCGTTCGAAAGCGAAAAATCTGGGAATTAAGTGAAAGCCGGGCGGCTTTCGTGAAAGCCGGGCGCCTTTCGTGGTCTGCAGTTACGAGCAGCTCCTTTAAAGTGGCGGTTTCCGACGATTTCAACTCCTATCGATTCCACGATTCTTCTAAGTTAATTACCAACACTTTATATCATTTTTCTACACTTTTAAATGTGTAGAACTCGTGATTTACTCCACCATATGATTTCTTAAAAATCATACAACATAAACTAGTTAAAAGGACAATAGTTATGTTCTTACCTTGAATCCTAGCTCCTTTCTTCTTGGATTTTCTTCCTTCTTGATTCCTCTACGTTTAAGCTTGGTGAAGAACCTTTTTCCCAGAGCTTCTCTCCCTTGAACTTGGCTTGTGCGGATGAGGCAATTGATTGAGGAGGCAACTCTTGCAATCAAGCCACAAATACACACCAAGGATGGGACATGGGGCCATTTGTGTGTAGACTTTGTCTCTAGGGAGCTTCCTTCCAGCTCTCCTCTTGCAAATCAGATCACAAAAAACGTGGGGTGGCCCCCACTCATGTGGGAGGTCATCCCAATATGTCCCGGTATGTATAATCGGCCCCGAAAGTTGTATTTCTCGGACTGTTTTAATCATATTTTATTTTATCGGGCCAAATAAAATATATCACGCGTCCCTAATACTTATGGGCCTTTAGAATAGATGTACATTCCCCAACATTAATTTAGGAGTCTCCGAAACTCATTTCGGGCTGTTATCCGCTGAATTATCAATACCGGTGATTGGGCCTCGTTTGACCCCCGGTCAACTCCGTGCCTTTCCTATGGCCCAAATAAAATGTCCACAACCATATGGATGTCATCTAGACCAAGATGAATATAATATGTGGTTCGGGAATTATCAGGCGGTCCCCGTTCCCGCTGTGGGCCCCACATGCAATTTACTATTCACGTAAAAGAAATAATAAAATTTTAACTATTACGTAAATTCATAAATCATCCTTCAAGGTTTACTACATCATTTACTAAAAGTAAACATGCTCGGGGACGGTGTCACAGGCCAAGCTCAGACCGTGAGTGACGGTCATGTTGAAACAGTTAACGAGTCTTTTGAGTCCGAGGAGGATTCGACGTATCAACCGGGAACTGAGCCGGTTGAGACCCCATATGATGGGGAATATGATGATGCTAGTGAGGGGAGCGACGATGATGACGCTCTAGAAAGGATGGAGGAACTACTCCGTGAATTTCAACAGGATCGCCAAAGGCGCCGGGCAAGGCGTGCTTTGGGAGGGGCTTCAAGAAGGGGAAGCCATGTGGGTCCTAGGGGACATGTGGAGTCCCGAGTAGATCAAGGTGTCGAGGTCCCAATAATAAGGATCTCGAAGTACCTCAAGGAAGCGAGAGATTTGGGGTGTAAACCGTTCGATGGAACGGGAGATATCTTCGTTGCGGCGGAGTGGATCAAAAGGTTCAATGAGGCGACTCTTGATATGCAACTGCCGCCAAACATGAAGATGAGAGTAGCAACGAGGTTGCTAGAAGGGATGGCGTCCACGTGGTGGGACGGAGTCAAGGGGAAGTATGGTGAGAATGTCACTTGGGAGAATTTCCGACAGGAATTCTTCAACCAATACTACTCCGACTTTGAGGTGAACTTGAAGAGGAGGGAATACACCAACTTGACCCAAGGAGGCAAGTATACCGTGAGGCAACTTGAGCACAAATTCAGGGAGCTTGCGGAATTCATACCGGAGTATGCTTGCGATGAAAACCGGATGGTGAATCACTTTTGGGATGCTTTGGACTTGGACGTGCGTAAGAGGGCAACACAATTGCCTAACATGACGTTTAGTCAAGTAGTGGAGCAAGGCTTGAAGGGAGAAAAAGAGTGGGAGGAAAGAAAGCTGAAAAACGTCGAGGCGGCAAAGAAGAGGAAATGGGAGAACACCGCCCCCCAAGGTTCTAGCAAGAAAGGGAACCACGGGGGAGGTGGGTCTTTCAGAACGCCCGCACCACCACGCAGGGGAAATCAAGGCCCAGGAGGGCAAGGCTCGAGGTCGCAAGGCTCGGGCATTATTAGGTGCAGTAACTGCAAGAGGAACCACGCGGGAAAGTGCCGCGATCCCCCTAGGTGCTACCAATGCGGGGAGACGGGGCACTTGAGATCAAACTGCCCACAACTTGGGCGAGCCACGCGTGCAGGACCTAGCAGCGGGACTACGGAAAGTAGGAACCGAGCAGGGGCAACTCATGCGAGCACGGTGCACGGAGGGCCTAGTACAAGCAACGCGCCATCCGTGAACCAAGGCAGGACCCAGGCTAGGGTCTATGCAATGACGGAGGCGGACGCACATGCTAACCCGGACCTCTAGGGGTAGAGGCCGGGGCCAAAGCCGAGGAGGAGGCCGAGGCAGGGGTCGTGGGCGTTCTACAACGCCGACGGCAAGTAGCACGCGTGTTGGTTCTGTTCACCCATCTAGGGCCACCGAACCGGACGATTTCACATATGCTCCAAGCACGGAGCAAGAGGAGACCCCGTACAACGGGGAGGACCTTGAGGAAGAAGATGAGGATGATGATCCTCATTATGACCGTATAAGTGAGGTACTAGAATGGTACCTCGAGAATAAGGCAAAGAGAGAACAGCGGCGCCAAGCTAGACAGGCTAGGCAGGCCATGGGACAAGGAAGCCGGAGAGCTTCTAGTGCTCCATTTGGAGCATTTGGAGGGGACACGATGGTGCGTATCTCCAAGTACCTCAAGGAGGCTAGAGCCTTGGGGTGCAAGTCATTTGATGGCAAGGGCGACATATCTGAGGCCGCCGACTGGATCAAGAAGTTGAATGACGCTTCTAGGGATATGCAAATTGGACTCGACGTGAAGTTGAGGGTTGCCACAAGGCTACTTGAGGGGGTGGCTGCTGTGTGGTGGGAAGGCGTGGAAGGGAAGTTCCACGGTGAAGCCACTTGGGAGAAATTCGAGGTGGAGTTTTATAATCAGTACTACTCTACTTTTGAAGTCAATCTCAAAAGGAGAGAGTACACAAACCTGAAACATGAGGATGGTTGCTCGGTGAGGCAATTGGAACAGAGGTTCCGTGACTTGGCACGATTCATCCCAGAATACTCTTTGGATGAAAATCGTATGGCCAATCACTTTTGGGATGCTCTACAGTTGGACATCCGTGACCGGGCTACTTATCATCATAACATGACATTTAGCCAGATCGTTGATCAAGGTCTCCTCGGGGAAGCCCAATGGAACGAGAGGAAGTTGAGGGACGCCGAGGAGGCGAAGAAGAGAAGATGGGGAAACTCTGGACCCCAAGACCACTCCCGGAAGCATCACGCTGGGGGTGGCAATTCATTCAGGGCGCCGGCACCACCGGCAAAAAGGAATAAAGGCTCAGGAGGGCAAGGGGCCAAACCAGGGAGTACGTGGTCACCGAGGTGCGCGAATTGCGGCAAGAACCATGCGGGGAAGTGCAATGAACCACCCCGGTGTTACAAATGTGGTAGCACGAGTCACCTAAAATCCTCTTGCCCAATGTTGAATGGAGGCGGTCCATCGGGGGCCATTGAAGGACCTACGACAAGTAGGGGACGTGCGGGACCGTCTCAGGCCGGCACCGGAAGGGGCGGACCCACGGCTAGCAATGCCGCGTCCGTTAACCAAGGTAGAACCCAGGCACGAGTGTATGCAATGACCGAGGAGGATGCGCGAGCAAACCCGGACTCCGTTGCAGGTAATGCACTAAACCTTGTATGTTTCTAGGCTGGTATTAAAGTTATAATCCCTATGGGTCAGTTGCGAGCAGACTTAGAGTCGAATCGGGAAAAATGAGCGAAACCAAGCTAATACTCGACCGGGTATAGTAGCTCACCCGACCGGGTATGCTGGGATTTTGGCCTGGTAAACTCACTGGAACAGATACCCGACCGGGTATAGTAGCTCACCCGACCGGGTATGCTGGGATTTTGGCCTGGTAAACTCACTGGAACAGACACCCGACCGGGTATAGTAGGTTACCCGACCGGGTATGCTAAGTTTTCATACCCGCCGGTACTACTAGGTCGGGTAAAGGAGAAGAATCGCTTCTGGAACAGAGACCCGACCGGGTAGAGTAAGTCACCCGACCGGGTATGCCAAATTCCTGTACCCGTCAGTCTTACCAGACCGGGTAGAGCAAGATAATTGCTTCTGGATTGGATACCCGACCGGGTATAGCGGTATGTCTTGAATACGGGCGTATCTAGTGGGCCTATGACTCAATTTTGGATAGAAGAAATATCTTACATGGCTTATAAATGTAGGAACGCTAAAGATTAATGGAAAAGATGCGAGGATCCTTATCGATACGGGAGCGCAACGTTCATTCATCAGTGAGGCGTTTGCCATGGGATTAGGCACACCCTTAATACCTATGACGCAAACCCTTTTGGTATCTACACCTCTAGGGGATGAAGTTGAACGGAACGACTACTATCCTTCATGTGATGTGGGGATAGGGGAGCACCGTCTAACGGGTGACTTCGTACCGTTAGACATGCTTGAGTTTGATGCCATACTTGGCATGGACTGGCTTGAGAAGCACCATGCGAAGGTAGATTGCTACACCAAGGTGTTAGAACTAAAAGATGGAGAAGGAAATACTCTATGCTTCGAGGGAGATATAGGGAAATTCAATCCTTGTATCATATCGGCCATAAGAGCAAGGCGTATGATGAGGAAAAGGTGTCAAGCGTACTTGGCCTATGTCATAGGCAAGGAAGGCAAGGGAAAGAGTCTCACTGAGGTGAGAGTGGTGAGTGAGTACCCAGAAGTTTTCCCTGAAGAACTCCCGGGACTCCCACCAGATCGAGAAATTGAGTTCACCATTGAAGTAGAACCCGGTACGAAATCCATCTCGATTCCTCCATATCGGATGGCACCGGCTGAACTTCAAGAGTTGAAGGTGCAATTGGAAGAATTACTGGACAGCGGATTCATCAGGCCAAGTCATTCACCGTGGGGAGCACCGGTACTCTTTGTAAAGAAGAAAGATGGTACACTTAGAATGTGTATCGATTACCGGCAGTTGAACAAGGTCACGATAAAGAATAAATACCCTTTGCCAAGGATCGATGACTTGTTTGATCAACTACGGGGGGCAACCGTGTTCTCTAAGATTGACTTGAGGTCAGGCTACCATCAACTGAAGATCAAGGAGAGTGACATACCCAAAAGTGCATTCCGTACAAGGTATGGTCACTATGAGTTTCTAGTAATGTCGTTTGGGCTTACGAACGCCCCCGCGGCATTCATGGACCTCATGAACCGAGTATTTCACCAATACTTAGACCAGTTCGTCATAGTGTTCATTGATGACATTTTGATATACTCCATGAATGAAGAGGAACACGAAAAACATCTAAGGCTTGTGCTTGAAACACTGCGGGAGAAGCAACTCTTTGCCAAATTCTCTAAATGTGAATTTTGGCTTGAGAAGATCGGTTTTCTCGGGCATGTGGTATCGGGCTCGGGCATTTCAGTTGATAACTCAAAGATTGAGGCGGTCACTAATTGGGAGAGGCCCAAGAACGTGAAGGAGATAAGGAGTTTCCTCGGTTTAGCGTGGTATTACCGCAAATTTGTGGAAAAGTTCTCGGTGATAGCATCTCCACTCACGAAGCTCACTAAAAAGGGGGCTAAGTTTGTGTGGGATGACATGTGCGAGAAGGGGTTTCTTGAGTTAAAGAAACGTTTGACCGAAGCACCAGTGCTGGCCTTGCCCGTGCAAGGGTTAGGGTATGACATCTACAACGATGCTAGCATTCAGGGACTGGGATGTGTACTGATGCAATCAGGGAAGGTAATTGCTTATGCTTCTCGGCAGTTGAGAAAGCATGAAGTAAACTACCCCACACATGATCTGTAGCTAGGTGCGGTGGTGTTTGCATTGAAGATTTGGAGGCACTACCTCTACGGAGAGTTGTGTCACATTTACACCGACCACAAAAGCTTGAAGTATGTGTTCACTCAGAAAGAGTTGAACATGAGACAGAGAAGATGGATGGAGTTGATCAAGGATTATAACTTGATCATTGACTATCATCCAGGCAAGGCTAATGTAGTAGCCGATGCACTGAGCAGGAAGAGCTCATCATCAGGGGGTTTTACTCACATGCTTACGGGCACTGAGGGCACGCGTGGAGGTATCCACGGATGGGGCGCTATTGGCCAGATTTGAGGTGAGACCCACCTTGTTAGATGAAATCAGAACATGTCAAGGCAATGACGAGGAATGTCAGAAAATCCGGGAACGGATGCTTTTGGGGCCCGTCGAGGGTTTCCGTGAGAGAGAAGATGGACTTCTGCTATTCAAGGAACGAGTGTGTGTGCCATCGGATGAGGAGCTACGAAAATCTATCCTTGAGGAGGCTCACTCATCTGCGTATGCCATGCACCTGGGCGGTACAAAGATGTACCGGGACTTGAAAGAAAGTTACTGGTGGTCGGGGATAAAGAGAGAGATTGCAGAATACGTGAGCCGTTGCCTTACTTGTCAACAGGTTAAGGCAGAGCACCAACACCCAGCAGGGTTACTACAACCACTTACCATTCCAGAATGGAAGTGGGAGCATGTTACCATGGACTTCGTGGTGGGTCTACCACGGACGGTTAGGAACTACGATGCAGTGTGGGTGGTAGTCGATAGGCTGACCAAGAGCGCTCATTTCCTACCTATCAACACTACCTATACGCTCGAGCGGTTGGCCAAATTGTACATAGATGAGATTGTGAGACTGCATGGGGTTCCGGTTACTATAGTATCAGATAGAGACCCACGGTTCACATCACGGTTTTGGCCTAAGTTCCAGGAATCCATGGGTACAAAATTGAGGTTTAACACCGCGTTTCATCCTCAAACGGATGGGCAATCTGAACGGGTGATTCAGATCCTGGAGGACATGTTGAGGGCATGTGCCTTGGAGTTCCAGGGAAGCTGGGACAATCAGTTGGCTTTAGTGGAATTCGCCTATAACAACAGTTATCAGGCGAGTATAGGCATGCCTCCATACGAAGCGTTGTATGGGAGGAAATGTCGGACACCATTGTGTTGGGACGAGGTCAGTGAGGCTAAGCTCGAGGGAACCGAGTTAGTCGAGATCACTAAGGAGAAGATAAAAGTCATACAGGATAGGCTCAAGGCTGCTCAAGACCTGCAGAAGAGCTATGCTGATAAACGCCGGAGGACGTTGGAGTTTGAGGTTGGTGACGAGGTATTTCTGAGGGTGTCACCTTGGAAAGGGATCATCAGGTTCCTCAGTCGAGGTAAACTTAACCCACGTTACATAGGTCCGTTCAAAATCCTTGAAAGGATTGGGGTTGTAGCTTACCGACTTCAGTTGACTCCGGAGTTAGAAAAGATTCATAATGTATTTCATGTTTCTATGCTCAAGAAGTATGTGCGGGACCCGTCACATATTCTTGAGAAACCACCGGTGGAAATCTGAGAAGACCTACACTATACGGTGCAGCCGGTGAAAATCATGGACCGACAGGTAAAGAAGCTAAGGAGCAAGGAGGTGCCGATGGTAAAAGTACTTTGGAAGAGTGATCGTGTCGAGGAGCAAACTTGGGAAGTGGAGACCCTGATGAGGGAACAATATCCATTTCTGTTTGACTAGACGCGTGGATTTCGGGGACGAAATCCCAAATAAGGGGGTAGAACTTGTAACACCTCCCCCTAGTATCTGTACTGTACCAAATTATGTAATGAACCTTGAGAAATGTATAAAAACATTTTTACGTGATTGTAAATTTTTATCATTTCTATTACGTGAATGGTAAAATTCACGTGGGCCCCACACCGGATGTGGGGCCGCCCGATATTATCGGGACCACATATTATATTAATCTTGGACTAGATAATATGTATATGGTGGTGGATATCCTAATTGGGCCATGGCAATGGCATAGAGTTGACCGGTTGGTCAAACGGGGCCAAATTATCGGTATCGGCAATTTATGAGATAACAGCCCAAAAAGGGATTCCGAGGACTTCTAAATTAAAGTTGGGGAATGCATAATGATTCTAAGGTCCAATAAGGATTGGGAACAAGTGTTATATTTTATTTGACCCGATAAAATAAAATATACCTAAAATAGTCCGGAAGATACAACTTTCGGGACCGATTGTACACTCGGGTACACAAAGGGTTGACCTCCCACATAGGTGGGGGCCAACCCACGTCTTTAGCTCTGCAAGGAAGCAAGGGGAGCCGCACAAACATAAAGGAAAAGGGGCAAGAGTTGATTGGAGGCCAAACCAATAAATGGAGAGGGGTCCCTCCCCCATATTATTGGTGAATAAGCCAAATAGGCTATCCCTCTCATCCCACAACCCATATTCTCGGCCAACCCATTCAGAGAAGAGAGTTAAGCTCTGGAAATACTCCATATTCATCCACCATTTACGCACTTGAGCTAAGGAGGAAGAAGGAGGGGAAAAGAGAAGAGAAAAGTTGGTTTTGGAGAGGAAAACTTGTGTTTAGCAAGGTAAGGACTCCATTAACCCCATTTTGTTTTCTTTAATCATCTTATATCATTATTCAATCATATTTCACACCCTAGGATTGTTCTACACGTTTGGAAGTGTAGAATGAGGGGTTGGAAGGTGGTTCTAAGTCCAAGAACGGACTTAGAAGCCAAAGTATCCGGTTCGCCGGAAAATAACCTTTTGGAGGTTATTTGTATTACTATGGGTTTTATGATGATAAAACCTTGTTAGTAACTTGTCTAAGGTATTCAAGGAACTTTCACGGAGTTGAAAGAGTCGCCGGAGTTGTCGCCGGAGTTTGTTGAAGTTCGCCGGAGTTTCGCCGGAGCTAAATCGGGAAGGCTAGAACTTCATAAGCTTCATTAAGGTGAGAAGACGGCTTTATGCTTTATAACTTTTGCGTGAGGCATGAGATTACCTAAAGTAATCAGAAACATGTTTTATGGAATGATTAAGAATAATCAAGTGTTTGCTTATGCCATGATTTTGGATAAAACATAGTTGAAAAGCATGTTATGTAGGTTTGGTGATTAAAAATGTGATAACTTATTATGTGTGGTGTTCCAGGGATCCAAAATGGTATTTTTGAATCAAGGACGTCAAGAAGTATAAGTGTATAAAATTTCAGGTTAATCGGACTTCGTTTGGGCGGTCAAACGAGCGTTGACCGCCAAGACGAAGGTGAGACCTGACCGGGTATGGGTAAATACCCGACCGGGTTTTGATTAAAAATGGCTCCAGAAGCCACTGCCACACTAGACCCGACCGGGTATGGGTATAGACCCGACCGGGTCTCAAGTAAAGTTGGCTCCAGGGCTACTGCCTCACCCTACCCGACCAGGTAAGGTTGGATACCCGACCGGGTGTTGGTTTACACTCAAAACGGGCAGTTTTGAGTAGGTTAACGTGGGCCGTTCGGGTGGGACCCGCCCACGTTGGATCCTAAGGATTATTATATGACTATAGGGCTAGGCATTGTCCATAGTTAAGGGAATGAAAGGTTAGCCATATCCAGGTTAGGATTTGGTAGAGGATAGACTGGGGATTGAGTGCCCTTGGACGGTAGATGATCCAGAATACTCCATGTGGGGGTCGAGTACCCTTGGACGGTAAATGATCCAGAATACTCCAGGTGGGGTCGAGTACCCTTGGACGGTAAATGATCTAGAATACTCCAGGTGGGGTCGAGTACCCTTGGACGGTAAATGATCCAGAATACTCCAGGTGGGGTCGAGTACCCTTGGACGGTAAATGATCCAGAATACTCCAGGTGGGGTCGAGTACCCTTGGACGGTAAATGATCCAGAATACTCCAGGTGGGGCCGAGTACCCTTGGACGGTAAATGATCTTAAATACTCCAGGATGGGTTGAGTGCCTTGGACGGTAAATGATCCTAAAACACTCGGTAGTATGAATCGAAGGTAGACTATAGCTTGTGAGCTAGGTAACCGGGAAAGGAGTGAGAAAAGTCAGGTAAGAACTTTATCTCTAAAAGACTCTTTAAGGTAAATGACCTACGGGTTGAGTATTTTACGAGTATATATACAGTATGTATCATCGGGTGGATGAGAGACATCTATATATATGTATCACCCTATTTTTGGGTCTCGTGTCTGAAACATTAGTTATTCTTCATATAGCCTGCTTGTCACTAGTACTTCTATGGAGTACTGACCCCTCCGGGGGCCCTCACATTTTTCAGGTTGAGGCTAGAGTCCTACTACCTGCACCTTTGCCTAGGGTGATCATTCGAGGAGGAAGACGTGGTTCGTGCTTCCATTCGTATTTTTGAAATTTATAAACTGCTCATGGATTTTTGAACAATGTTTTCATTAAAACAGTTGGGGGGGCCTGCGTGCCCGTGTTCGCCACGTGTGGCTAAGTATCAAACATATTATTATTTCCGCATTTGTTTGATTATGATATTGATGTTGATTGTATGTGTTTACTAATCGGTTTGGCAATAGAATCAATCAGACGCCTTGTACAATTCAATAGGGATGAACTGTTGTTGTTCTTATCGGGTTGTACGGCGGTTGTCTACGTGGCTCGGATGCGGTCCAGGGCGTGACACCGAATGTATGGGCTAGCACAAAATACCTAAAAAATTTTGAGGCCCAAAAACAGTGAAAATTAGAGCTCCCCTCAAACAATAAAAACTTTGACTCTTTCCCCCCAAACAGAATGCAACAAACAATATGTACAAATGCAACACACACTATTTTTGTTCTTTTTCAGATTTTCTCCCCCTCAACACATGCAACACACGCACACTATTTTTTGTTCTTTTTCAGATTTTCTCCCCCTCAACACATGCAACACACGCACACTATTTTTTGTTCTTTTTCTGATTTTCTCCCCCTCAACACATGCAACGCACACACACTATGTACAGATGCAACTCACACACGCTTTTTACAAGTCCCACACACACACACTTTTCACACCAGTGGAGATGAAAATTAAACAGGCTCGAGGTTCAACATGCCCAACTTGGAGACCATGAACTGGAATCTTTTTTCATCCAATGCCTTAGTAAACAAGTCAGCCAGTTGAAGCTCTGAGCTTACAAAGTACATATCAATGTCTCCTTTCTCCACATGATCCTTGATGAAATGATAGCGCAGGTCAATGTGTTTGGTGCGGGAGTGGTGAACAGGATTGCTTGTGATGGCGATGGCGCTTTGAGAGTCACTGTAGATCGGGATATGGCGGAATGTGTAGCCATAGTCCTGGAGTTGAGTCTTCATCCATAATATTTGTGAACAAAAACTAGCAGCCGCGACGTATTCGGCCTCAGCTGTAGATGTTGACACACAGTTCTGCTTTTTGGAAGACCAGCAGACTAGCTTCTCGCCCAAGAATTGGACGGCTCCCGATGTACTTTTGCGGTCCATCCGGCAACCAGCAAAATCAGCGTCCGAGTATCCGACTAGATCAAAGCCTGAATGCTTGGGATACCAAAGGCCTAGATTCACCGTGCCTTTGAGGTATCTTAAAATTCGACGTACAACAGTCAGATGAGATTCCTTCGGATTGGCTTGAAACCGAGCACATAAGCACGTGGAGAAAACAATGTCAGGCCTGCTCGACGTGAGATACAGCAAAGATCCAATGATGGCCCTGTAATTCGTAGCATCAACTGGCTTCCCGGAGGGGTCTGAGTCCAGTTTATTGTTTGGGGACATAGGGGTCGTCATGGAAGATTTGCCGTCAATATTGAATCTCTTTAGCATATCCAGAATGTATTTGGACTGATTGATGAAAATGCCATCAGAGAGTTGTCTTACTTGCAGGCCTAAGAAGAAGTTAAGTTCACCCATCATGCTCATCTCGAACTTTGTTTTCATCACTTTCTCAAAATGTTGGTATAGGTGCGGATTTGAAGAGGCAAAGATGATGTCATCAACATAGATCTGAATCAGAATGATGTCAGATTTCTGTCGCTTGATAAACAGAGTAGTATCAATCTTTCCTTTGGAGAAACCTGAATCAATCAAAAATTCGGTAAAGGCATCGTACCAAGCTCTGGGTGCCTGTTTCAATCCATAGAGAGCTTTCTTGAGCTTGTGTACATGGTCTGGGAATTTTGGATCTACAAATCCTTCAGGTTGAGCAACATAGACTTCTTCTTCTAAAGTCCCATTTAGAAAAACTGTTTTCACGTCCATCTGAAAGACGGTGAAGTTTTTGTGCGCCGCGTACGCAAGAAAGAGGCGGATTGCTTCAATTCTAGCTACGGGCGCAAACGTTTCATCGTAGTCTATGCCTTCCTGTTGATTATATCCCTTTGCGACCAGCCTTGCCTTGTTCCTTACAACTGTCCCTTCTTCATCTCTTTTATTTTTGAAGATCCACTTCGTGCCAATGATAGTCTTTCTCTGAGGCTTGGGTACCAGTGACCATACATCCAGTCTGTCAAATTGATTGAGTTCATCTTGCATTGCAAGCACCCAATCTGGATCAAGTAGTGCTTTGGAGACCTTTGATGGTTCTGACTGGCTTAGGAAGCAGGCGAAGTGGCATTCATTCATCGTTGCGGATCTTGTGCGCACACCTTGACTCGGATCACCTATTATCTGATCAACGGGATGTGCTCTCGTCCATTTCCTCTCATGAGCTAGAGGAGTTGGAGTAATGATTGGTTGATCCGAGTCCTGATAGGTGTTTGAGAGCTCTGGAGCAGCTGTGGTGTGCAGTGGAGATGATTCTGGACTTGTAGCAAAACCGTGATCATCCACACCTCTGAGATTTGATTGAGGAGTTGAGGGTGTGGATGGTACATCGTCTGGACCTGTGAGGAGCGGAATCTCTGCTGTTGGAGTTGATGTTGAAGCTGGTGAGCATGGAGGAGGTGGAGATTGTGAGTTCTCGTAGAAGTTTCTGAAAAGAGAATCGAGAATCACATCTTCGTGTTCTGTGTTTGGTTCAGCTTTATCAGAAGCCACTGGTACAACATGTGATGGATCAGCCTGTAGATGTTCGATTGCGAAGTCTGCCATTTCATAGAATGTAACATTTACACTCTCGATGACAGTGCACTTGTCTCTGAGATAGACTCTGTAAGCTTTGGACTGCAGTGAGTACCCAATAAACACGCCTTCTCTGGCTTTGGGGTCCAGCTTACTTCTCTCTGTCTGATCATTTAGTATGAAGCACTTGCAGCCAAAAACCTTGAAGATCTTTCTCTTGTGGACTCTCCTTCCTTATCAACAAAAAAACACCTTTCTAAATCTTGCTTTTAGCTGTGATCCAAGGTCAGCAGCTTTTTCAACAAAGGATCTTTCTCTTGTGGACTCTCCAATAGCGAGATCTGCTTTTGCAGTGGGTCTGGTTTTTGGAGCCCACTTAGCAGTTTCCATTTTGGTGGGTCTGATGTTGTGAGCCCACCTTTCCGTTTTAGTCTTGGTGGGTCTGTTCTTGGGGACCCACCTTTCAGGTTTAGTTTTAGTGGGTCTGAGTTTGGGGACCCACATCTCTGTTTCAAGCTTGGTAGGTCTCATCTTGGGGACCCACCTCTCTGTTTCAAGCTTGGTAGGTCTCATCTTGGGGACCCACCTTTCGGTTTCAGTTTTGGTGGGTCTTATCTTGGGAACCCATCTTTCAGTTTTAGTTTTGGGAGGAGAGTAGACATGAGCTTTGTGATTGAATGGCTGTTTCTTAAGTTTGGTTTTAAAAATTTCCTCTTTAGAAAGCCGATTAAGATGTTTCCTTGAATGAACTCGAAGAGCATATTTCATATCAGGTATACAAAATATTCACTTAGAAGTTCTGTTCTCGGTTTCCCTTTTTGGTTTGAGCTTTCTGTGAGGCTTTGCATTAACAACATTCACATCACATTCATAATTATGGGGGTCTGGAACAGAATAACCACAAGCAATACTTGAATTATGAATTGAACGATGTCTAGAAGAAGTCTCAGAAATATTCAGCTTGGGACTCAAGACTGAACTACTAGAAGTTTGTTTCTCAGAGACAGAATTACAATTTACTTTAGAATAAAAAATAGAACTAGATCTAGGGCTGGCTTTATTATCAAAAACTTTCTTTTTGCCTTCTGCGATTTCCTCCCTCTTCTTCCTCCACTCACTCTTCTCTTGTCCTTCCTTCTTCACTTCATTTCCTGTAAACAAAGGAGAAGAGAGATGAGTGGACGAACCTTTTACAAACTTTGTTTTCTTTGGTGAGGTGTGTGAACTGCCAGACTTATTATTAGAAGTAGAAGGGGCTGTTTTAGCATGATACTGCTCACTTAATTCATTGAACTTTTGAAGAAGTTCCTGCCAGTTGCTCTCAAAATCTCTCTTTTCTGTTTCAAATCGCTCTCTCTCGTTATCAAGAGTTTTCTGGAGGTTTTTGAGTTTTTGAGCCATAGGAAAAATACAAGGTTCCTCTCCAATTTTAGAGATACCTACTCTTGGGGGTGGGTCTAGAGGATGTCCTATGTGTGGAATATCTTTTGCATAAGGGTCAAGACATTCACTAAAGCAGGAACTAGATTTTTCTTGTGAAAGTTGTTTTTCATTAACAGAGGGATAATCACAAGAAATCGCAGCTTTAGGGTTCTTTCTCTTTTCTTCTTCTGCTTCAGCGTTTTCATCATCACTTCGAAAATACATTTTCTCACCAAACCCTAGTCCCATGTAATCTTTGTTATAGATTTGAAGACAGTTAACTTTCTTTAGATTACATGGGTTGGTTATGCCTAGTCCTATTCTAGGATTGTAAAATCGGTCATCCTTTATTCGATTAAGAAAAATTGTCTGTTCAGACTGACCTCTCCTAGCTTCTAGATCCTCTAGTTCTTTTATTTTGTTTAAAAGTGTTCTTCTCTTATTATGCAAAAAATCGCATTCAGCCTTTGCTGTGCTTTTTTCTCGTTCACTATCCTCAAATTTCTTAGTTAATTCAGCTATCTTAAGTTCAAAACTTTCAAAATCTGAGGACACCTTTTTGACCTGATCTTTCGCAATTTCAAGTTGAACACTTAGAGAAGACTTTTGGTCTAGATTCTGTTTCAGTACACTGTGATTATTGTCTAATCTCTCCTTTAGTTCTTTAATTAGATTGTCCTTCTCAAGTAAGGACTGATTTTGATTATTTAAAGGAATATGAGAGGTACTTACAGAGCTTGTTGAGCATTCACTTTCGGGGATCACAACATCACCCTTTCTTTCATCTTTTTCCTCCACGCGTGCCATCAGGGCATAGTTTTCTTCCTCCTCCTCATCAGAAGTATCTTCTGCCCAGTTATCATTTTCAGCAATCATTGCAGAAGTTTCTTCTTCTTTCTGCACCATCAGCATTTTCTGCTTATTCCACAGCATCTTCTGCTTGTAGAAGTTTGCATCCTTCTTCTTTGGGAGGCGGCAGTCTTTGATGACATGTCCAACCTTTCCACAATTGTAGCATTTGGGGGCATCTTCAGCCGATGGCGCCTTCCTAGAGGATCCTTGTTCATGGTTCTTCTGTTTGTAGTTTGAGGAGGAGGTTCTCAGCTTGTTGGAGGAGCTGTTCTTCTTTGCAAATCTCTTGGCAAGCAGTGCCATCTTTTTCTGTAAGTCAGCAAGCTCAGCTTCCAGATCAGATTTGTCGTCATCACTTTCATCATCGTCTGATTTAACCACCACCTTCTTCTTCTTCTTCTTCTTCTTCAGTGGTATGGTTGTCCTTCGGGGCTGAGCTTCCATCACTAGAGCCAGGGGATTTGTGCTATGATGATCCTCGGCACAAGCAACCTCATTGACAAATTGCTTCAAATGTTCATATAGAGTGTAGAGGTCAATTTCATCCAAGTCAATGCGAGATCTAACATCCTTCACTGTCTTTTCCCATGCAGGATGCAGGCTGGATAGAAATCTTATATTCAGTTCCAAGTTGGACCTGAATACTTTGATTTTTCTAAGTTCATTGACCAGTTGGACGAGTCTGTTGTAAGTCTCGTTCAATGGTTCTCCTGGACCTGCTTTGAAGGAGTCATAAGCAATAAGAATTGTTGTCTTCTTGGTTTTAAGGCTAATGCTTGTGCCTTAGAGCAGTTTCTCTATCTCATCCCACATTTCCTTTGCTGTTTGCATGCTATCGATGAGCACATATACTTCGTTAGGGATTGCTTGAAGGAGGTACGTCTTGGCCATGAGATCACCTCGAAGCCTGAGCCTGTCAGCTTCGGTATATTCAGATGCCACTTTCCGTCTTATTTCTGGAAGAATGGGTGGGTTGTTATCTGGATCTCCACCAACTGAAATCATGAGTTCAGTTGGTCCTTCAAGCAACGATTCAAGCATCGCAGCGGAGTTTTCTTTGTGCTCAAGGAAATTAAGGAATCGATTCCTCCACATTTGGTATTCTCCTTTCCTGAGACTGGGAGGAGTACTGCTGTTCCCTTGGGCATTGTATTCTGAGGCCATTGCTGTATAAAACTGACCGTTCGAGATAATTGATCAAAAGATTTTCAGAGGCGGAATGTCGAAAATCAGATGTCGAGATCTGAATATCGAGATCTGGGATTTCGATAAATGAGGCCCGGTTTCGAGATTTGATATCGAGATTAGGATGTCGAGTTTTGAAATCTCGAGATTTCAAATGTCGAGATGAAGATCTCGAGATTTGAGATGTCAAGAAGTTAAACTCGAAATCTTATTTCGAGAAGTCAAATGTCGAGACCAGATGTCGAGACCTTAAACTCGAAATCTCTGATCTCGAGATATAGATGTCGAAATCCTCAATGTCGAAATCCTGCAATATGTAAAAATCAGATAAGCAAAATCTGAAGGTAGTTTCTTGTAGAGTATGATGTCGAGATCCTCAGGTGAAGTTTTCAGCTCGAAATACTTGGCAGAACCTGTTTAAATCCTAGATGTCGACAAAGCTACTCGAAATATCTCAAGTACAGAAATTGCGAAAAACGAAATCTGAAGTATACCCCTTGATCGCTTTGAAACTACGATTCTAAGGGTGTAACTTTTACAACTTTTTAACAAGAAACAAGATTACAGAGTAAAAAATCGACAGAAAGAACAACGTAAAGAAAAACAGAGTCTTCTGCAGGCGTTCTTCTGATCGGCTCTCGATCGGCTCTGATACCAATTGATAATCCCTGTTTCTGTAACAGCAATGAATAGCAGTATAACAAAGAAGATTAAACGTAAGGATGAACACAGATGAATCGATGTAAAACCCTCTTTGATATAACGTGAACTCGTACACAGAAAGATTTGCGTAAGGCTATAATGAATAAGTACGAAAGTTAATCTATTCCTGAACCCTCGGCTCCCTTTTTATAGGCGAGGTTCAGGTAGGCGTGAAAGGCTTTTAGCCTGTTTGTATGGGCCTAACACTTGGCCCATATTCTATCTAAGACATGCACTTATTTAATACAAGGAATAATAATAAAGCTAATCTATTACAAGATAGATGACAAATTTGATTCACAATTAAATGATCTTCAACAACTAGCTCATAAAATCGGGGTGTTACACAAGTGGCTTTATCTTCAACAAAAGAGCTGTTTTATGGCTTGATCTTCTGTTTAAGGGCCTCCTGGTATATATGGCTTGATCTTCAATTGAATCTTGATTCAATCTTTATATGAATATCTTCAAATCTTAAAAGATTCGCTCTTCATATCTTCGAATCTTCAAAGCATTGTTTTTCAGACCTTCGAATCTTCGAGATTCGTTCTTCATATCTTCGAACGTTCTTCAACTTTTGGATTTATTTTATCAAGAATCGATGAAATCAAGAAGGATTCTCTACAATCTTATAAGAGTGGATATTGTTAAGGGTATAACGGTCATACAAAATGTGTTGGTGTCTCTTGCTGCATAAAGTTGTTGTACATCATGTGTGGTTTTTTGTACATTGGCACTTATTTAAGCTTGTGTTTTAACGGAACTTCTTCTGATATTTACCGGCGCCGTTTCATGATGGATGGTGTCTCCTATCAAATGGGACAGTATCGATCGACTTTGCGGCTGCTCTGCAACTTCCCCAGTTCTACCAAGCCGATTAAAACCCTCTCCCCGACGCCTTCACCGTAACTGCCTTTCTCTCATTGTACTGCACTTGGTGGGTTCGTGACTTGTGAAGATGAATTGAGAAGGGTTGAAAAGGTTGTACTCTACGAACTTCTTCATGTGGCAAATATTTTTTCGATGATGCTCTTTTCGTTGATGACAAAAAAGGGACGCAGGTAGCTGTGTCCAATGTAGTTGCGTCAAGTTTGGATTGAAAACGTTTTTTCATCAACCACCTAAAATTGTTCATCTCTTTGTATTTCTTTATTTTATTTTGATCGCTATGTGTTTGATGAAATGTTCATGTGAAATTTTTTCATTACAACCAAAGCATATATTTTTCTTGGTTTTCATTTCCCTGAAGAATAACGGGAAACTTGATGGTCTATTGGCCCAGGTCATGTCTTTTTAAAATGAAATATGCATCTGTTTTTTCTCTGACACATATACCAAATATGTGAGAGTAAGATTGTGAGTAATAAATGGATTTACTTTATCCACAGGGTAAAGAGTATATCCTTGTGGTGCAGTAAGACAACCTTGCTGATTTGGCTGGATCCAAGTATTCTGCTTTATTACATCATCACAAACTTACTGCTTTCGATTACTTTATCTGCACAGCACAAAAGTATAATTCATTGTTTTTTATCTAATGTATCTAGCAATTCTATGTCATCTGGTTAGAAACAATACCCAATTCTTAGATACGGTTAATTTACCACAGTCAATAAACTGAACTCAAAGAAAGTAAATAGACTTGAAGTACGTTTAGAAGAAGTGCTGAGTGACCATTATATGCACTAGTTTATAGTGCATAAATGTATGTTTTTGTATTGACTTTGTGTAGATTTTCTATCATCTTTAGTTAGTTTGTAAACATTTGTTTTATGTTGTTTGTAATTGTTTTTAGCTTTCATGTGTAGTTGTAGAATAGTGGTAGTGTTTTTAGCAAGGAAAATGAGAAAAAAACTGAAGATAAAAATGTCCAGGAGCACAAAACCCGGTCGGGTCAGGCCCTGAACCCGGTCGGGTCTGAGTTGAGAGCCGAATCCATGAAGAAATAGCCAGACCCGGTCGGGTCCCCTACTTGACCCGGTTGGGTCAGATGTGACCCGGAACACCAGAACGTGCCAAAGATCACCAGAATGAGAGAATATCTGATATTTGGTCAAACCCGGTCGGGTCCCCTACTTGACCCGGTCGGGTCTGACTTGACCCGGGACATTTTAACGTGCTGAAACACAATAACATGGAAGATGATCTGATTTTGACCGGTACCCGGTCGAGTAAGCACTATACCCGGTCGGGTACCCGGCCAAAGGTGTTGAAAAACATCTATAAATAGCACACTTTTTCTTCACAAAAAAATCATCTCTTCTTCCATACTCCTAAGCTCAGTTTAGAATAACATTTCTTATATTTTTATAGCATGTTTAGTCTCCAAATGAGGAGCTAAACTTCCATTTCTTGGTTTTGCTCTTGAAGCTTGTTGATTATTAAAGTTGTGAGTTATTTTCTTAACTTCTTCTCTTGATTATTAATTCTTCCCTTAATCTCATTCTATATTAATGTTGGAGGGTTGCTAAGTGACGATTAGTTAACGTTCCGACATTAATCTACTAGAAACGATCAACGAACCGATGGTTAATCGTTGGTGGTTTCACAAGTAAGTAACTTTGGTTTATTAATGCACGGTCGTGGTTAATAGATTTAAGAGGGATCAATTTTGTTGGTTAAACCAAAACCGTTATGTTAAGGTTATCAATCTCAATTGATTTCATCAAGGAGTTAAAACGATTGAATGCTACTATTATAATCGGTATACGGCGTTGTTCTATATTTGATTAATAGTAAGGGTTATTAATGAACGGTCGTTGTTAATAACTACCCTCGATGAATTGGAGATACTCCTCGATTGAGTATTTGAGAGGGGATAAGTTATAGATATAACAAGGATCGACTAAAACATATCAATAAGTGGAAAGTAGCAAAGCCAAGTCCCTTTTATTCTTGAATTAAATCTCATATAAGTCGTTCATCTTAGTTTTTAATTTAATTAAATCATTCATCACTAAAACCCCCCTTTAATTACTAAGTTTCATAAAAAGAGAATTATTCCTTTCCCTGCGGATACGAACTCTACTTCATCTATACTACGTATAAGTGTTAGTATCGAATTATTTTGACGCTCCGTGACAAAGTGCTCGTCAAATTTGGCGCCATTGCCGGGGAAAGACAATTAATTTTTCTTTTTATTCTATTTCAAGAAAAATAAAAAAAAATTATATATAAAGATTTCTATTTTTCTGAGCTTTGTTTGAGTATATGGTAAAAACCCGATCCATAAACCAACCCACTTACCGAACAAACCGCGAAATAGAACAAGCTCTCGAGCGGTAAAAAAGTAAATTCTCAAATACCGATTCGGGAGAATACTCAAGTGCTAGTTCTCAATCTAGCGAGTCCGAAGAGCCAATATCGATGGCTCTTGAAACAAGAACGCTGAGGGAGCTCACAGCTCCCAATCTAAATCAACAACCCTTATGTATCACTTTCCTAACTCTTGATGCGGATGCTACATTTGAGTTGAAATCCGGACTCATACATCTACTTCCATCTTTCCACGGGCTAAGAGGAGAGGATCCGAATAAACATCTTTCGGAGTTCCACATCGTTTGCACAAGCATGTGCCCGAACGGTGTTACCGAGGAGCAAATTAAGTTGAGGGCTTTTCCATTCTCCCTCAAAGACACCGCCAAAGATTGGCTATTCTATCTTCCCTCGGGAAGCATAGACACTTGGGCGGCCATGAAGAAGAGCTTCCTGGAAAGGTATTATCCTGCCTCAATCTCCTCATCTCTAAAGAAACAAATCAGCAATGTGGAGCAAAAAGATGATGAATCGTTCTACGAATTCTGGGAACGATTCAAGAAACTTTGTGCAAGCTGCCTGTATCACGGCTACTCGGAGCAAGATCTCATCCTTTACTTTTATGATGGTCTTTGCGATGACGATAGACGGATGATTAATGCCGCATGTGGAGGAGGAATAGTAAACAAAACTCCTTCTCAAGCTAGGAATCTTATCTCGGAGTTGGCCAAAAATTGTAGACACTATGATCGTCGGTCAACAAAGAGAGTCATGGCGGCGGAATCCAACAACTCGTTGGAGAGTCAAGTAGCCGGCTTGACTTCTTTGGTTAAAGATTTCCTCTTAAATTCAAAACCCCAAGAAGTCAAGGTCTGCGGCATATGTTCAACACAAGGGCATCCCACCGATTCTTGCCCAACTCTACAAGAGGAGAACTCCGAGCAAGTCAATGCTTTGGGGTTTCAAGGCCAAAGGAGGTACGATCCTCACGAAAACACCTACAATCCGGGATGGAGGGATCATCCAAATCTAAGGTATGGAAACTCTCAACCCTCTCAACAATCAAACCCCCCTCCTCAACAATATAAACAACAAGGCCAAACATCGAACTCGAACATGTCCGCCGAAGACATGATTCGAGCACTAGCCATGAACATGACTACGATGCAACAAAGTGTGACCCAATTTCAAGAAATAACAAAATCAAGCGTCCACAACTTGGAAAGCCAAATGAGCCAAATCTCAAATGCCGTGAGTAGGCTTGAAGCTAGGGATTCGGCAAAACTCTCATCTCAAACGGAGCCGAATCCAAGGCAACAAGCTCATGCGGTCACTTTGAGAAGTGACAAAGAATTGGTTATGGCTAAGGCAAAAGCAAAGAGCCATGTGGGAGAAGAAGAAGAGGAGATCTTGGTGCCAAGCACAAATCCTCAAAATGAAGAGGAAAAAGAGGAGGAGATCACACCTCAAAGAAAGTTCCCACCGCTCGATTCATATGAGCCGGTGCCACCTTTTTCGGAGGATCTCAAGGATAACCGGAAATACAACAATGACAAAGACATCTAGGAGACCTTCAGCAAATGTGAGGTAAATATCCATTTTCTCAATTTGATAAAAGGTGTTCCTAGGTTTGCAATGTTTTTAAAAGAATTTTGCACAATTAAAAGGAAACACAAGTTGAATGGCAAGCATAAAATCCAAGTAAGCGAAAGAGTGTCGGCCGTTTTTCAAAAAAACTGCCTAAAAAGTATAGTGACCCGGGAATGCTCACTATACCATGTAAACTTGGAAATTCTATTTCTTCTAGGGCTATGTTAGATTTGGGTGCATCAATCAATGTCATCCCATATTCTCTATATAAGTCCTTAGAACTAGGACCTTTACATGAAACGGGGGTTGTTATCCAACTTGCCGATAGATCCAATGCTTACCCAAAAGGTGTAGTAGAGGATGTTCTCGTCATGGTGGATAATTTAATCTTTCTCGCTGATTTCTACGTTCTTGAAATGGAGAACGATAAAAATGCAGTCCCAATTTTACTAGGCAGGCCTTTATTGAAAACGGCCAAGGCAAAAATTGACGTTTTTAGTGGAGTGTTAACCATGGAGTTCGATGGTGAAAAAGTCGAATTTAATATCTACGACTCCATGAAATACCCCACCGATAATCACTCTCTTTTTGGGATTGACACTTGCGACACTTGGGTCCAAGATGTATTTGAAATTGAAGGAAAATATGAGGTACTAAGCTCAATTGAAAACGACATAGAGGATTTCACTTTGGAATGCTCTATGTCAAATAACATGAAGGTTATGGTGGCGGAGTTAAATCAACTCCCACTTTTACCATCGGGCTCTAAAGCCCTCCCACTAACCATTCCAAGCGAGAAGCCGCTACCATCTGTTTTGCAGGCACCGGAGGTGGAATTAAAACCACTCCCTGAAAATATGAAGCATGTGTTCTTGGGTGAAAATCACACTCTACCGATGATTATCTCAAATGCCCTATCCCAAGAACAAGAGGAAAGATTGATCGCGGTCCTCAAGGAGTACAAATTGGCCATTGGATGGTCTATTGCCGACATCAAAGGCATTAGTCCATCCACATGCATGCACAGGATCTTGCTCGAAGATGAGGCCAAAGCGGCAAGGCAACCGCAACGAAGATTGAACCCACCCATGATGAAGGTGGTGAAAAAGGAGGTGATCAAATTGCTTCAAATGGGAATCATCTTTCCCATTTCCGATAGCAAGTGGGTGACTCCTACTCAAGTGGTGCTAAAGAAGACCGGAGTGACGGTCATTGAGAACAAGGATGGCGAGATGGTGCCCACCCGAGTTCAAAACGGGTGGCGAGTTTGCATTGACTACCGAAGACTCAATTCAGTAACTAGAAAAGACTTCTTTCCATTGCCTTTCATTGATCAAATGCTAGAGAGGTTAACAGGACACAAGTTCTATTGTTTTCTCGATGGTTACTCCGGTTATTTCCAAATACCAATAGCCCCGGGGATCAAGAGAAAACAACCTTCACATGTCCATTTGGCACTTTTGCCTACCGACGAATGCCCTTTGGATTATGCAACGCACCAGACACCTTTCAAAGGTGCATGATGAGCATATTTTCAGAATTTTTGGAGGTATTCATGGAGGTCTTTATGGATGATTTCACAATCCATGGGGACTCTTTTGACTCTTGCCTCTATCACCTCACTCTTGTGCTAAAAAGTTGCATTGAATCCAACCTTGTTCCGAACTCTGAAAAATGCCACTTTATGGTAGAACAAGGGATTGTTCTTGGGCATGTGATCTCATCAAAGGGGATCGAGGTGGACAAAGCAAAAATTGATGTGATTCAAACGCTCCCGTACCATACAAATGTACAGGACATCCGCTCTTTCCTCGGTCACGCCGGTTTCTATAGGAGATTCATCAAGGACTTCTAAAAAATTTCATCCCCTCTATGCAAACTTTTACAAAAGGAGGTTGAATTTGATCTAAATGATGAATGCAAAGAGGCTTTTGACACTTTAAAAGCAAGATTGATTACTGCCCCAATAATACAAGCTCCCGATTGGTCTCTTCCTTTTGAGATCATGTGCGACGCAAGTGACTATGCGGTGGGGGGCTGTTTTAGGCCAAAAGGTCGGAAGAGCTTCTCATGTCATCTACTACGCCTCCTAACCCTCAACGAAGCCCAAAAGAACTATTCCACCACCGAGAAGGAAATGCTAGCGGTAGTCTTTGCTTTGGAAAAGTTTCGTTCCTACCTTCTTGGAACGAAAGTTATTGTTTACACCGACCGTGCTACTCTCCGATTCCTTATGACAAAGAAGGAAGCCAAACCAAGACTCATTCGATGGGTCCTTCTATTGAGTGAGTTCGATATGGAGATTAAAGACCTCCACACAAATCTCATCAAAGGCGAATTCCCGGACGAAACTCTCTTCTCCATCAAAGTCATACAACCATGGTACGCAAATATCGTGAACTTCCTCGTTTCCGGCAAATTTCCTCCACGACTCTCAAAATCTCAAAAAGAAAAATTGAGAATGGATTCAAGACTCTATGTGTGGGATGACCCATATTTGTGGAAGCATTGTAAGGATCAAATAATCCGAAGATGCATCCCTGAACATGAGATAGCCCACATCATAGAGTTTTGTCATTCTTATGCTTGTGGAGGACATTTCGGCCCGAAACGAACAACAATGAAGATACTTGAAAGTGGTTTTTGGTGGCCAAGTCTATTCCGGGATGCACATGACTTTTGCCAATCTTGTGACAATTGCCAAAGAGCGGGCAACATTTCAAGGAGAAACGAGATGCCACAAAATCCCGTGCTTTTCTGTGAGATTTTCGATGCATGGGGGATTGACTTCATGGGACCTTTCCCAAACTCACAAGGTAATATCTACATCCTCCTTGTAGTGGATTATGTCTCTAAATGGGTGGAAGCTAAAGCCACAAAAACTGATGATGCAAAGGTGGTTGCAAGCTTTCTTAAGTCACACATATTTTCTAGGTTTGGGGTTCCGCGAATTTTAATAAGCGATCGAGGCACACATTTTTGTAATAAAATTGTGGGATCCCTACTAAAAAAATATAGTGTGACTCACAAGATTTCTACAGCCTACCACCCTCAAACCAATGGCCAAGCGAAAACCTCAAACAGGGAGTTGAAATCTATACTCCAGAAAACAGTGAATCCGAACCGCAAGGATTGGAGTATACGCATTGATGATGCGCTATGGGCATACCGAACTGCCTACAAAACCCTAATCGGTATGTCCCCTTATAGACTTGTGTTTGGGAAAGCATGCCATCTTCCCGTAGAGCTAGAACACAAGTCCTATTGGGCGGTAAAAGAATTCAACCTCAATCTTGACGAGGCCAGTGTACATAGGAAGCTCCAATTGCAAGAATTGGAAGAACTTCGCCTGGATTCTTATGACAATGCAGAAATATACAAGAGAAAGACGAAGGAGTGACATGATAAAATGATCATACGAAAAGACTTTAAACTTGATGAAAAAGTCCTCCTATTCCAATCACGCCTTCGTCTATTTCCGGGAAAGCTGAGATCCCGTTGGACTGGACCATACAAAGTGGTCAAAACATATCCACATGGGGCGGTAGAAATTCAAGACCTGGAGACGGGAGAGGTTCTCAAAGTGAACGGACAGCGATGAAAACCCTTCTTTGAGGGTTTTCAACCCAAAAACGTTGAAGTCGTAGACCTTTCTGAACCGGTCTACGAATGAGGAACAACAGAAGATATCGTCGAGCCACGACGTTAAATAAAGCGCTTCTTGGGAGGCAACCCATGCACGGTATGTTTTTCTTTATACTTTTTTAGTAGAGTGTGTGTGTACAAAAAAAAGAAACTTTCGTCTAGTGTATGAGCCATATTCTCGTTTAGTGTATGAGTTTTACAGTTCCGTTGAGCATGTGAAAGATGAAAATAATCACACCAATAACACGATCAACTTTCGTCTGCTCAACGAGAACCGCTCACTCACTAAAAGAGAATTTTCTGAACACTTCGGCCTACCCTTGCTTGATGACACGATCGCGTATAGTTCACCGGTGGCCTATGAACTATGGAGAAGAATGACCGGACTTGTCAATGTTCTTACTTCCCACCTCAATGTCAACCACGTCCAACACCCGGTCTTCCGAATTTTCTTAAAATTCTTGGCAAATTGCTTTTTCGGAAGACCAAACAACCATCAAACTAGAGTGTGGGATGTATGCCTCTAAGCACAAGCTGTTCTTCCGAGCGCCGGCCCATACGATGTGACCACAGTTCTTTGGGATCACATTATCAATGTTAAAAATGGTGGAGGGAAAATTCTGGTGGGGGGTCTAATTATCCACATTGCCACACTATATGGTTTTGTATGCAATGATGCACAAAACCACAGGACCCTTCTTGGCCTTCAGTTTTTAAAGAATGTTGGGGATGTGACCCTCTCACACATAGAACATGATGGCCTGGAGATCTATAATTGGCACATCAAACCAGGCCAAGAACTATACTACCCCTTCCCTTCCGAAAATCTCCCGCTTAACATCATCGATCACCAAATCGGTGATGGACACCATTATTGTCTTCCCGGGGGGATCCCACCACATTTTGCACCCCCAGAAAATGAACCAGGGGACAAGGAAGACGACATCGCCGCCAATGAACAGCCTGCACTTGAACCACCACCTGTCATTCCTGAACAACCTCAACCACAATCCCATGCTCATCAATATTCCCCATTTGAGCAAGAAATGCTAAATAGCATGAATGCTCTTAACCTCAACTACACTAAACTTCGGGAGGAAGTCGGGTTGTACAGAAATGAGCAGAGGCAGAGTTTCGAGAGGACTGAAGAGCAAAGGCGAGAAGATTGGCGCCGACATGAAGAGGACCAAAGGAGGACTTTTGGACCTATCTACTCCTATATAGCACATCAGGGTGACTTCACCTCTATGACCACTCCTCCTCCGACACCCTCATGGTATAACCCCACTGAATGGGGTTATTTTGGTAGTTCAACCTCTAGTGGTGGAGGCGGGGAAGACGCATACGGCGGTGATCATATGGCTGAGGATACCCACTTTAGGGGCTATGAAGGATTTTTCGATGGCGGAGATGCGTGCGGGCACTAGGGACTGTGCCACGGACTAGCGGTGGGGGAGATCTTTCCGGTATGTTCACATTCACACTCTTGATTCTTGTTTCTTTTTAAAAAAAGAAAAAAAATAGCTTGTTAAGTTGAAAATCCACAAAGGGCAGCTTAAGCAAAAATAAAGCAAAAATAAGAGTGAGTTTGTGAGATTTATTAAAAGAAAATGTGGGAAGCTGGGTTGAAAACCCAAAAGGGCACCATGGCAAAATGAGAGAATGAGAGAAAGTAGTTCTTTTTATTCTGCAGGATCCTAAGGGTGATGACTAAAGAAGGTTCACTGCATGAAGAAATTGGAATGGAAGACCCCTTGATGTGGCCTCTTTATGTTGGGGATACCTTGTGATCATTTTTTTTAAGAAAAACTTTGTGATGGTTGTATTGATGAACTTATCATTTTAGGATTTCTTGGATTACATTTACTCTTATGTAAAGATTCAAGTGTGAGGATATTTGATATGCACTAGTTTATAGTGCATAAATGTATGTTTTTGTATTGACTTTGTGTAGATTTTCTATCATCTTTAGTTAGTTTGTAAACATTTGTTTTATGTTGTTTGTAATTGTTTTTAGCTTTCATGTGTAGTTGTAGAATAGTGGTAGTGTTTTTAGCAAGGAAAAGGAGAAAAAAGCTGAAGATAAAAATGTCAGGAGCACAAAACCCGGCCGGGTCAGGCCCTGAACCCGGTCGGGTCTGAGTTGAGAGCCGAATCCATGAAGAAATAGCCAGATCCGGTCGGGTCCCCTACTTGACCCGGTCGGGTCAGATGTGACCCGGAACACCAGAACGTGCCAAAGATCACCGGAATGAGAGAATATCTGATTTTTTGTCAAACCCGGTCGGGTCCCCTACCTGACCCGGTCAGGTCTGACTTGACCCGGGGCATTTTAACGTGCTGAAACACAATAACGTGGAAGATGATCTGATTTTGACCGGTACCCGGTCGGGTAAGCACTATACCCGGTCGGGTACCCGGCCAAAGGTGTTGAAAAACGCCTATAAATAACACACTTTTTCTTCACAAAAAAATCATCCGTTCTTCCATACTCCTAAGCTCAGTTTAGAATAGCATTTCTTATATTTTTATAGCATGTTTAGTCTCCAAATGAGTAGCTAAACTTCCATTTCTTGGTTTTGCTCTTGAAGCTTGTTGATTATTAAAGTTGTGAGTTATTTTCTTAACTTCTTCTCTTGATTATTAATTCTTCCCTTAATCTCATTCTATATTAATGTTGGAGGTTTGCTAAGTGACGATTAGTTAACGTTCCGACATTAATCACTACTAGAAACGATCAACGAACCGATGGTTAATCGTTGGTGGTTTCACAAGTAAGTAACTTCGGTTTATTAATGCACGGTCGTGGTTAATAGATTTAAGAGGGATCAATTTTGTTGGTTAAACCAAAACCGTTGTGTTAAGGTTATCAATCTCAATTGATTTCATCAAGGAGTTAAAACGATTGAATGCTACTATTATAATCGGTATACGACGTTGTTCTATATTTGATTAATAGTAAGAGTTATTAATGAACGGTCGTTGTTAATAACTACACTCGATGAATTGGAGATACTCCTCGATTGAGTATTCGAGAGGGGATAAGTTATAGATATAACAAGGATCGACTAAAATATATCAACAAGTGGAAAGTAGCAAAGCCAAGTCCCTGTTATTCTTGAATTAAATCTCATATAAGTCGTTCATCTTAGTTTTTAATTTAATTAAATCATTCATCACTAAAACCCCCCTTTAATTACTATGTTTCATAAAAAGAGAATTATTCCTTTCCCTGCGGATACGAACTCTACTTCATCTATACTACGTATAAGTGTTAGTATCGAATTATTTTGACGCACCGTGACAAATTGCTCGTCAGACCACATCCATTACTATATATATTACTATTTAAGTTTTATAATTTCATTTAGGATCCCATTTCTTCTACTTAATTGAATATACCTTTAAGCATTTTAAACACTAAAGTTTATGGGAGGAGTAAATATAAGTAATGACTATTCACATATCCAATGATGAAATAGGCAATCAATGAGACTGAATATTTTTTCTTAAAATAGAATACAAGTGTAAGGTAATATATCAATAAAGTACCAGACAAGGAAAAATGACATAGATGGTAGTGAGATGAGGTCAGTCGCACTTGAAGGATGATTACCACTTAACAAACATGAAGGTCAGGTAAATGCTCAATTCATACCATTGATTGCAAGACTGTGTTGAATACGTAGTGTATGCCAAATACAACAATTGGAAATATGAAGGAGATAAAAGATCAAATGGGTTAATAATTGAAACAATAATGGAGATAGTTGTGCAGTTATGCGCATAAACCATTGGAAAAGTGAAGAAAAAGTAAGAACTGTTTCAGCCTGAAAAACTAATTCATGGTATCTTTAAGATAATGAAAAAGTCCCTAAAACTGAAATTGTTACAAAAATGATGTCACATGATTATTCTCTAAAGCTATAAAAAAGATGTTAGGTGATTATTCTCTATACCCTAAATAGTCTATAGACTTATAAACTAACAACTTCCCTTTTCCTTGTTCGTATTGCTTACTTTTCCAATTGATTGTTTAAATATTAATAGGGAAAGTGTATACATGTCTCGTTAAGATGATTGTTTATTAAATTTTACCGCTTGATTTAAGTCTGATATGTTTGTTTGTTGACATGACCACATGAAGTCCTTTTAATTATTTGAGTTTTTTAATGGACCCTTTTAATTATTTCCAAAGTCTTACTCTTATCTAAGGGATTTTCTAATATTTTATCTACGCTTTTGTTTTCACTTTGTTTAGAAAAATGGGAACAACCTTGTTTATTTTATCAGGTTTTAGTTGTAATAGAAGCTTTTGATTATATGATAATGTTAGGGGTAAAAAGGCAGTGTTTGCAAACATTTTTTTAAAAATGATTTTCAGCTTTTGACTAAAAAAGGTTGAAATTATTATTTACAAGTGACAATTTTTGCTTAAATTAAACATTTATAATCTAAAAACTGGAAGCAGATAGGGGTGTGTTTTAATCTACTTTTCATTTTTTCTAATATACAAAAAGAACTCATTTTTACCAAATACTACCAACTTTTACCTTTTCAAAAGCATTTTTACTCAAACACTACTAACTTTTACTATTAAGCATTTTCTCCCAAATTACTTTAAAATCAATTTTTTAAAGTAGAAGCAATCACAAATACCCCCTAAACAATTGTACATGATGTTGCACAACAAAGGACGGAAGGAAGTTAGTTTCTTTTCCTTCCGTTTACACTTTACACAATGTGGACAGTGGCGCAGCCACTATATAGTTCAAGAGTGTTCAATTGACCACCTAAAATTTTGAAAAACATATTAGTATACATGTATAAATTTAATTTAATCATTTATTGTTCTTTCAAATTTTAACTGTGCAAAAAATGAACACCCAAAATGTTTGTCCCTGGTTTCTCTAACAATCAAACAACTATAGCAGATAAAGAAGAAGCAGAAATAAAGATATCAAGATAATCAACGCCTTTGGTATACCGTGGAAAACGCCGCTGCTTTCCCTCGAGAGAGAGAGCAGCGAAAAACCCTAATCTCTCTATCTCGCCTCTATTCTCTCTAAGCCTCGATCGATTCGATCGTTAGTTAGGGTTCCCATATGTTAGCTTCCTTTTATAGGAGAAGTTGGCTAACTTATGGGTTACAAGGAAGCTAACGGGCTGATACACATTTGTGGCCCATATTACACGTGTAATTAATAACTACACAAATACAAAGATATTTAACCATATTGGACACCATTAAAATATTCTTCAACAATCCCCTCCTTGGTATTCAATCGTGTTGAATCAGCATTGCAGCACATATATCTTTGCGTTTGTTGTTATTCAGCTTCCTTTGTCTTTGAACTTGATTTCTGAGGAAGGCATTCCGAAGAAGCCCCTGTAATCTCCCCTTTGATGTCTTCTTGGCAATTTGATCTTTGATGTTGGGGGTTGAGGGATCTTCAGTATTTTGCATGTAGTCCTTGCCTTCCAGAATTTGCTCTTGATCAACTTGGATGAAGTCCGGTGACAACTCTAGAATGAATATTCTTTGGAGAATAGGAGACGCCTTCCAGAAGTTGCTCTTGATCAGCTTGGATGAAGTCCGATGACGCCTCTAGAATGAATATTCTTTGGAGAATAGGAGACGCTCATGGAATTCATCTTCAACAGTTTGAGTATCTGACCTTTGTCCCCTCCACAATGTAGTCTTTTTGACTATTTGGAATGAATGCATTTGAGGAGAACTTGTCGGTGGCACAGCGGAACATAATGATGGTTAACTTGTGAGCATAGCTGACCATTTGAGTTGCGGAGATAGTAGAGAAAGTGTTGGAGGAGAGAAGTGTCCCAGAATGATTTTTTGACAGTTAACAACATGTGGACCACTCTCCCCCTCATGACGATCCGATGACTCGGGGCGTCATGCCTTTATTCTTTAATCTGCGAAAATAAACAGGAAAAACAAGCAGAATGTAAAGAAGATAACGTAGCCCCCCGGGGTCGTGAAAACGCCCGTTATCATCACTATAGAGATAAACTCTTTAGCAATGGCCTTAAAATGTTGGTGATTCTTATGTTGCAACAGCAGGACTTCCTTCCAATCGTTGGTCTACATCTGTAATAGATGAGCCCTATGGAAGTTCTCGCGGGTCACGTAGACCTGCAACTGACTCAAAAAGTGCGTTTGTATCCTAGAAAATTTCAAAACATTTGGGAGTGAGTAACTAGACACGACGTGATCAATGAAAGTTCAGTGGCATGGGGCTGAGGCCACTGTAGTCAGTATCACTTGCCTCGGAAGGAGAGAGTAATGAGAGATGAGGTTCCCCGTGAAATATGATTAAACACCTGTCTGTTGAGAGACAAGTGAGTGGTCTTGGGTAGGGTTAAACATGCACTGTTGGACAAGATGCAGTGACTTCTACCCTGGATCTGATTAAATCAGTCCTGAACCTATTTGGGAATTGTCCAGAGTTTTTGAGTGGCTAGGAGTAAATGTTCAATTAATAGCAGGCAGTTGAGGTAGCAGACTCATCAGTGATTATTGTATTCTTGCTCACTTGAGCCTTCTGCTTCCTAACACTCATAATGTTCACTCACTCACTCGTTCACTCACTCACTTACGCTCGACTTTATCCCTTGGGTAGGCTTAGTTGGGTTTACTAAGCCATAGGGACATGTCCTCTCATTACATTCTTCATTTTCTCTCTGTACTCCCCTCAACTGGAGCACTCGGTATGCTTTGTCATTGTTAGGCACCGGGAAGGATAACATTGAACACTCCCCCTAGAATGTTGCATCCGTTGAGAGATTCCTTGCTTTGTCGGTGTAAGGCGCCAGGAGGCGAAAACTGAAACTCCCCGTCAGAATGTGCAAGGTTTGATTGCTCACCGATCATAATACCCGCCATGTGTGTGGAGCAATCTGAACAGATACCACACATGACGGTTTCCCTAAGCTCATCATTTGGAATTTCAGCAATTTGAGGATCACACAATGTTGATGAGTTAGGGGAGGCTTCAGTAGTTGATTGTTGATTGTTGTAAGATGACCGTTGACGCGAGGTTGATTGAATTATCTACGATTTGCGGACCTCTACAGTGGGATTAAGAAAATTTTTGACCTCAGGTTTGACTTTGGAAGAATTTGAACAGATTTGCCTAAGTTTTGACCTGGACATCGGTGATTTACAAAGTTTGTCGGAAAACAAACGTTTTGACCCTCAAGGACTGCACGTGAGGGCGCGTGAGGACCGAGAATAAATGTATATCTTTTCGTTAGCTTTCCAACAAAAAAAATTTCGCTTAAATCGGATCACCGAGTCAAAAGTTATGGCTAAAACAGTGCAATGTCGTTAAAAATCTCGAAATTTTGAGTTTTTGAGGAATTTCATCAAAGTTGAGGTTCTCGATGTTGAATCTCGAGAGCAGGTGGAGTTTAAACAAAATTCTAAGGCAATACCTCAAAATCCTAATCTCGAGTTTTAAACTTCGAGATTACAATCTCGAGGTTTAAATCTCGAGATTACAATCTCGAGGTTTAAATCTCGAGATTACAATCTCGATGTCTAAATCTCGAGATTACAATCTCGAGGTTTAAACTTCAAGATTACAATCTCGATGTCTAAATCTCGAGATTACAATCTCGAGGTTTAAATCTCGAGATTACAATCTCGAGGTTTAAACGTCGAGATTACAATCTCGAGGTTTAAATCTCGAAATTACAATCTCGAGGTTTAAATCTAGAGATTCCAATCTCGCGGTTTAAATCTAGAGATTACAATCTCGCGGTTTAAATCTCGAGATTACAATCTCAAGGTTTAAATCTCGAGATTACAATCTCAAGGTTTAAATCTCGAGATCTTAATCTCGAGTTTGCCTCGAAGAGTAATGGCGAAATCCACCTGCAAAACAAACCTTAGAATATCGAAATCTTCAGAATTTCAAAATGTTTGGAACATCGAAAACTTTGGAGTTTCGAAAACCTCAGAAAATCGAAAACTTGCTGTTGAAAAACATCAGAACATCGAAAACTTCTAAAAACTTTGATAAGCAGGGAATCATTCAAAAATCCTATAATGTAAAGCTGCGATGAACTGCGAAGAATGTCAAGCTTCGAAAAATTCTGAGTTTCAAGAAACCGCAAACTTTGAAACATTCAAAACATCAAGAAATTTTAAAAATCTCGAAATCTTCAGAATGTCGAGATCCTAACAATCGAGATCTCAAATTTCGAAATCCCAGATCCCAAAATATAGAGATCCTGCAAAATGAAAACTTCGAATTTTGAAAAACCGAAAACTGTTTTGAATAGCCCTGAAGGTCGAGATTTTTCCTATTTCAGTTTCAAGTCAAAAACGTTTCTGCAGCAGTGAAAAACAAGGATCTCAAGATCTCAATGTAGAGATCTTCGAAATATAAAAATTGCAGAAAACAAAAAATAAGGTATGCTGCTGGATCGGTATTGAAAGACGAGTCCAACAGTATAATTTTTACATATTTTCATTCACAAACAAGAATACAGGAGCAAATCTCTATATCAAAGAAAAACAGAAGAAAAGCAGAGCAGTTCTTCGTAAAATGGCAGATCCGAAAAAACCGCAGATAGATTCAACCCGTTTCACGCCTCGGCTCTGATATCAATTGTTTGTCCCTGATTTCTCTAACAATCAAACAACCATAGCAGATATAGAAGAAGCAGATAGAAAGATATCAGATGAACAACGTCTTTGGTATACCGTGGAAAACGTCGATGCTCTCCCTCGAGAGAGAGAGCAGCGGAAAACCCTAATCTCTCTATCTCGCCTCTATTCTCTCTAAGCCTCGATCGATTCGATCGTTAGTTAGGGTTCCCATAAGTTAGCTTCCTTTTATAGGAGAAGTTGGCTAACTTATGGGTTACAAGGAAGCTAACGGGCTAATACACATTTGTGGCCCGTATTACACGTTTAATTAATAACTACACAAATATAAAGATATTTAACCATATTGGACACCATTAAAATATTCTTCAACACAAAACTTGAATCACAGATCCGCCACTGAGTGTCCCTTACAACTATACTTTAGAGTGGGTACGAAACTAATACTAATACATAACTAACTAACACGCTTGTAAGAGTATTGGGCATTTAGACTAACACGCTTGTAATAGTATTGGGCATTTAGACGAACGCCCATTGCACGTTGATAACTAGTATCCGTATATTCTTAATAAAATTCGTGGCTTTATCTCTTCCTCTTCTTCGTAATTGTTCAGAGCCTCTCGGGAGTTATTCAGAGTTTTTTGTGTAGTGTTTCTTCGACTGGAAGTTCTCCTCCCTTCCTCTCATCTGAGACCCCTATTTATAGGTAGGGGTGGACTCGACCGGCCCAGAACCGGACAGGCCCGCTACTGTGCGGGCCCGAACCGGCCCGGTGAACCGGTTGGTTGGCCGGTTCGGGCCACCCGGCCTGGTGGGATCTCGGTTCGAGCTCGGGCCCTTCAAAAGGTGAACCGTCCCGGCCTGAACCGAGTCCATCCTTATTTATAGGTGTTGAGGGGTGAAAATATGTTTTAGAGTTTTTGAAATCCGTCCATACCCCTTGGACCTCAATGAAAATGGGCTTCGGGCTCTATTTGCTCGCATTTTAATAGCTAGAAAAATCAGCACTTATGCGATGTATCTGGACAGTTTCTTTAACGAAGTTCATAGCTATTTTTCATGCATATGGATGGATTTCTTAACCAGATTCGTTGCTCTCTTTATCAATGGGATCATATCTCTTATATATTGAGCCACTATTTGATGATTGGCTCAAAAGTAGAGAAATTAATAGGACCGCTCCAATCTTTAAAAGACTTAATTTATAATTAAATTAATAATTGGACATTTTAAATAATCCAAATTAATTTAATCACTAAATTTCTTCTCGTGTGGTCCATATCACTATCTTTTTAATGACTTCCAAAGAGCATCACGAGCTACCCAACAGAATTGAATATTGGCCCAATAGCATTCAAAGGGGGCCCAATAAGATGTAAAATAGCCCGGTAGATTTTCAAGAAGCCCAATGACAATAACATACCGTCATGATTACATCGTAAGCCCAATTGATTCATGAACTATAATGGCCCACTAATTTTAGATGTCCACAGTTTTTTTTTTTACAATAACATGGGAACCCAACTTGTCATAAAAATGAGGAGTGCTTACTAGAAATGTGTTTGATCAAGACAAATAGACAGGAAAACAATGGAAGAGCAATCGAAATCTGCAATGCGGAGTAAGATGTGGCACCAGATTGCGCATACCCAACATAGTTGAGCATTTGCACGCCCCCATCGACCTTCTCAGCCGTCAAAATCTCCACCGGGAAGGTACAAGTACCCACCGAGGGGTCAAACGGAGTCAACGCGCCCAATCCTGCAAAACTGCAAGCCCCATTTTCCAGCTCCTGGTTGTTGGACTGGTAATACATGTTAAAGGCATAGGAGGCATTCCAGGTGTAGTTAAGGTTGCCACATGAGGAACCAAAGTAGAGAGAGGAGCAGTCAGATTTGTTGCAGGCAAACTTCACCTGCTCATCCACCTTAGTCAAGTTGCTCTGGTCTCCATTGAATATGCACCAGCGCGAAGGCATTTTCACTATCCCCTTGGCTGCCCACGGGTAGATGTCCCGCCCCTGCCCAGAGAAGTCAATCTTGAATTTGGGTGTGCCGTCATAGTTGTAGATTCCCCTTCGACGTTGGTAGTTCCCTAAAACTAGGGGAATCCTGTTCTCATCGGTCAATGTAGCAAGGAACACATCTATGTTAGTGTTTGGTCGTCTCGGGGTTCCCTTTTTGTCCACTATATGCTTGAGAAAAGTGCGGTAAAACCTTTCTGCATTAGTAACATTGGCGTCTTTAGCCCCGTCTGTTGGCCACCCGACTTGCCCGATCACGATTTCCATGTTCGGGTACCCGGCCTTTTCGATGGCAACAACAAGTGCATCAAACATGAACTCAAAGGCATTCGTGTAGGCGTATTGCCCGTCTACAATGCTGAAGTTGGACTTGTTGTCCATGAAAGCAAATTCGATGGGCCAGTTGTTGGCTTGGGCCGAGAAGATCGGGTAGACATCGTACATGAAAAAGGAATTGGTGCTGTTGAACAGGCTCAGGTATTCTAGCATCTCGTCCTTGATATCGTCCCGAAACTCGGCTTCGGATGGCTTGTTCACAATCTTCAATATATCTGTGAAGTGGGAAGTGGTTGTTCTTATATGTGACAGGTTTGTGCTATGCAGACTCTCCACCGTTTCCCTGAAGACTTTTGTTGCATTCGAAATTGGTTCTAGCGCTGAGATGCGAAGGAATGGTTCATCAAGAACGATTATTGTCCTAGTGGAAAAGAGCATCATCATCAGAAACTAAATCAACAAAATAATAGGCTAGGCTGACAAAGGATCAGGATTGTTTTGTTCATTTAAATAAATACTTTTTTACTGCAGGTTCAACTATCAGAATTGCATTGTTCCAAATAGTTGTTCAACTTTTTGGAACAACTATCAGAATTGCATGTATCAATATGGTAGATTCCATTTAACTAGCCCAAAATCCAAAACATCCGCATTGCAAAAAACTCACATAGCCACCCATTGATAATAATATAATTAGTGAGTTAATCTGTTTGTATTGCCATATCAATTTGCTCTTAGTGACAGAGAAGCATAAAAGCAACAATATCTTCATGATCAATATTGAAAAAATGGCATAGATATTAGTCTTGGACTTCTAATAGACAAAAGTATAACTCTTTTTAATTATTCCAAAAATATGACTTCCTTTTCCCATTTTCTTCCAACCATACGCGCTAAACATGAGCTTCATGCGCTTCATTCCTGTCTGCGCTTCATTCCCATCCAGGAGCTCTGCACCTTCTTCCTCACCGGTTGAGATCTGCGCAATCAGAGATGAGGAGAGAACCGCCGCTCCTGCCGCTGCACCGCCATTCTGCACCGCCGTTCTGCACCTACTAACTCGTCCGCCGCCGCCACAACTCGGATCCTAGTCTTCTTCTATTTTCTTCTATTTCAAACCACCATCGCCGCCCTCTCCCTCTCCTCGTAGAACTCGATTAGAACGAAGATCTAAATCTCAGAGCTGCTGGATTGCCGTCTTCGGCCAGATCCATCATCGTCTTCGATGGAATTTTGTCGCAGGGTGGCCGCCGGTGCTGGATCTGCCGTCCTTGGGGCCACCGGTGCCAGATCTGCCGTCCTTAGGGCCACCGGTGCCGGATCTGTCATCTCGGTGGCTAGCCGGAGTAGTCGCAGTGGGGACGGAGGTGGTTGTTTGGCAGGGGCAGGAGGCCGGAGGGTAGAGTGGGGCTGGGGTGAGGTGTGGTGAGGTTGGGGTGTGGTGGACTGGTGCTGGGGTTTTGGTCGGGGTGCGGTGGTTGCACGGCCTGTCGGAGTGGTTGGTTTGCGGCGGTTCGATGGATGGAGCGGATAGCGGCAGTCACTGGCCAGGGGAGGGGGCGGGAGTCACTGGATGGGGAGGGGGCGACAAGGGGGCGGCAGTCACTGGTCGGGGGCGACAGCTGTCGCTGGACGCGAGGGCGAGTCACTTTGGCGGCGGAGTCACTGTGGCGACAGAGTCACTGTGGCGGCGGAGTCAATACTGTGGCGATGAGTCACTGTGACGGTGAAGTTACTTTGATCGAAGCACTTTGCATTGCAAGGATTAATTGTGATGTTAGGTTATATTTTTGGAATTTTAAAAAAGATAGTCACATTTTTATCTTTTATATTTTTTTAGTAATATCCAGACCAAAAGGCCGTCAATATTTCTAATCTATGTCTTACTCCCCCGGTCCCAATTTGATTTGCAAAATTTCCATTTTGGTTGTCCCAAAATGGTTTTCAACTTTCTATTTTAGGTATGTGAATAAGAATAAAGTGACAAATTTACCCTTACTTTTACTTTTTCCCCATTAATTTAAAAGCATCTACTTTTAGAAAGATGGGTAAACCTGTAAAAAGCAAACATCATTTATTGTCATTTTTTAATCCTTGTGTCGGTCAAAGTTTGCAATTCAATTCAGGATAAATGTAGTACTCCCTCCGTTCCTATTATATCTTCCAAATTTCCTTTTTAATCCGTTCCAATTAAACTTCCATTTTTCCTTTTTGGTAAAGAATTTGTGGTTCATAATATTTCTTACACATTTCTCTTTCCTCTGCACAACTCTCCACCACACAATACTCACTTTTCTAAAATTTTGTGCTAAAGTGAAATGGAAGATATAATAGGAACGGAGGGAGTATATGTTATAGTTTTAATCTCTATATAAATGGAGTATAAAGTAGCAAAGTGCCAAAAAAAATTGGCTCCAAAATTCCAAAACTCAAAGTGGAGACAAGTTATATGTATAAGGTCACATATAAGCTAGTAATGAATTTTCTCTAATACACTAATAATCGTAATAGTGATATTTAGTAGATTATTAGTGATATTTAGTGTATTAGAGAAAATTAGTGACACATGCGGGTAATAGAAAGTGATATTGTCATATTGAGTCTTTATATTATGAGTGTGGATAAGTATACAATAGTCTATGATTGATCTACCTAGATTATAGATACAAGTCAAGCAATATGTAATGGACTAATTTGTGATAACGTATTATGCTTTTATTGTTTTTATTATATTTAAGCAATTACACAATAATTCTTAACCTTCGATATGCCCCCTTCGAAAAATCTCTGACTCCGCCAGTGAAAGTGCGGGCTACAATTATGTAATGTACTAATGTGAGCTCCTAGCTTAGTAATAGATTTTCTTCATGCGTACTACGGAGAAAAATAATAACATATTTATATCTAATAATCATCATAATAATATTATTATTTTAAGTAGCAAAATGAGAACAAATTTTGGCTCCACAATTTCAGGCGAAAGCGGAAAGAAGTTATATTACTTCCGTCTCACTATCTTGTCACATTTTCTTTTTCTTCCGTCTCAGTAAGTTTGGCACACATCACACTTGTTAATATTTGTATGATCAGGGCCGTTCCTAAATTTTTTGGCCCGAGTTAATTTTTTGTAAAAGGCCTTTGAAAAATATAAAATTTGGATATTAAGATTCATAAATAATAGTTTAATTTATATGCCTACATCAAATAATTAAAACCCACACACCGCATGATATTGTTTTGATTGATATTATTTGTATTATTGTTATTTTAATAAAATAGAAAATTGTATATACGATAGTATAATAATAGTATACAATTATTTATGGGTCCCTAATTTTTTCCAAAATTTTGGTGCCTGAGGCGATTGCCTCTTTGCCTCAATATAAGGTTCGGCCTTGTGTGCGATTCTAATTCATTCTTACTTTATTAAACACTTTAAGAACTCAATATCAATTACATAATTACATCTTTCTTAATAACTGTATCACTCCCGAATGCCTCATTCTTAGCGAGACAAAGGTATAAGGTTAGATATCTAACATAGTAATTAGTTTTCTCTTTCATGTATTAATTTTTTGGATGTCTCTCTCTCTCATGTATAAGTAATATTAATAATTAATACTACCTCCATCCCGAAATGAAGTTATCATTCACTATTTACTTGGTCAACTTAAATCACTCTTAATCTTTTACTTTATATATAATTTTTTTATCAAATTTAATTTTTTTTTTTGATCAAGCTTTGTAGCGGTTTTAATGTAGTTTCTGATTATGTAAATCTTATTTACTAAAAATAATTTGAGTGTGAACAGAGATCGAGTTGCTTTATCGTCAGTCAAGCATCGTAAACCTAAAGAGAACTTCTTTACGGGACGGATGGAGTAATTATTATTATCCAACTTTGGTAGCAATTATTATTAGTTATATTTATATTAATATTTATAATAAAATGAATATATATTTATAATAAAGAGTATTTATATTTATACCTATAATAAAATTATAATTTGGTAAAAAATATAGGAACAATGTTGGAATTATAATTTCATAAAAATTATCTCTCACGCGCTATCAATTTTTTATTAGAAATTGCTCTAAATAGGAGCAAAAACGTTTTGAAATTCCAAAATAGGAGTATCATGTTTTTTATTCCCTGAATAGGAGTAATCTGCCAAGTTTGAAAAAAAATGTCATGCTTTAAAACTTAGTAATGCCAAACTTGGCAGAAATTTAATCCTATTCAAGGAATAAAAAACATGATACTCCTATTTTGGAATTTCAAAACTTTTTTACTCCTATTTAGGGAATTCTCTCATTTTTATCTTTATTCCTGTCTTATACAAAGTATAAGGTAAAGTAGCATACTTGCTATTTGGGCAAAATTGTTGCATAACTTTGGGACAAAAATGTGAAACTGTTCACGCAATGGAAAATGATGAAATACAATAAATAAACAGAGTAGTTCGTAGTTTAGTGAGGAATCATAATATAAAGTAATTTTCAAAACCCTTATGTAATTTAATAAATCAATTATTCTTAGATTTATTATCACATTGATATCAGCTTACGCTAGTGTAACATAACCCTTTATTCGTGTTTGCAAGTAGAATATTATTTGTAACATGAAATTATGAAAACAACAATGATATGCATTAATGATTGATAAGAATGGTGATTTAATTACCTTGAAATTGATAATATTAAAAATAATAATTTTTTTCCCTTTTGAAAGAAAGATTGAACTAAAAGAAGAAAAGGTTAGGGATGGAGGGACGTACTTAATTTTGACTCCTCTTTGAACGGGCACCGCAATGAGTTCAGTGATCCAGTCGCGAATGTTGCGGAGATTGCTCCATTTCATCCTTCTCACGAAATCGTTGGGTACGGTGACGGTGACGCCTAGAGAGCTGTCCTCCAGTGCCGTCAGCACGTTCGGTGACGGCGCGTACAACCGGATCTCAGAAATCCCATTCTGCAGAAGCAAATCCACCGCGATTGAGGGCACCATACTTTGGGTTGCAAATCGGCCCCAATACACCCCGATAAACCCATCTGCCCCGCCCCCACCCCACAACAACAACGTCAACGCCACCAAACCTAGCACATTCCTGCACCGCCAGCTTTTCAACGACTCCATTCATTCGGTCACGATCGCGCACGGCGTCCAAATCGCGAATCTCATTCATTCATGCCGCCACGCGCATGCATATCATGTACGCATTTGCATTTTGGATGCGAATGAATGAATTGGATGATGATGATGATTGATGGGTTTCAACATTATTATACGAATAAATTCTCACCCCCAAATGCTGGTTGGTGAACACGAGGGAAGTTCGCCCTTGGAAATTGAAGAAAGTGTCTTTTTTATTTGAGGCAAATTATATTATAATTTTTCATTGGAAAAATCTATCTATTTATTATGTATATATTAAAAAAGCAAAGGATTTTTGGGTTCCAATTCCCGCTCAAGACTGTCAACATCAAGCGGAGCTCCATAAATTGCTAATAAAAATAAAAGGTGGTAAAAAGTGTGTTCATTGGTTAATACCTATAGCAAAAAGTTTTTGGTGTATAGTAGAAGCTAATGTGTCAAAAGTAGCGTGTGAGATATGACAATTTTGTTGACCGAGTATGACCCGTGCAGTCGCATCCTTATCTACAATGCAAGCATATTTAGCCGTTGGGTTTACTTTGTTTCCACTGTAAAATTCTTGTAGCGTTTCCTGTGCAACACTAAAAATCTAAACTTCAATTGGGATAGTTCACTCTCAATTGGTTGCGTATGTTGCGTTGGATGTGTGAACATACCAGAAAAGACCGTTTGAGGAATGAGATAATCAGACAAAATGTGAGAGTAGCACCCGTAGAAGATAAGATGCAGAAGTCTCATTTGCGATGATTTGGTCATGTGCGTAGAAGACCGAGTGATGTACCTTTTAGACGACTCGAGAGCTGGGGAGAAGAGGCAGGGAGGAGAGGAAGAGGAAGACCCAAACAAACTTGAATTAGAGCAATCAGAATTGATATGCATCTTCTTGTGTTGGATGAGAATATGACTTTGAACAGAGCAAAATGGAGAGCGTGCATTCGTGTGAACGAATGATCTCTTTTCTATGGTTGTAAAAAAACTTCATGTTTGAGCCTTTGAGGTAAGTGAGGTTTTTGAGAGTATTCCTTTAAAATTTGTCCAAGATTCACATTATAAATGATATTGTGAGATAGGTGGTGCATAAGTTGGATTAATTATTCTATCCAATTTAGATGTCATTAGTATAATTGTATCAAAGCAAGATGTCAAGGATAGGGATGGATTCGGTTCGGGCCACCCGGCCCGTGACCCGGCCCGGCCCGGTACTGTGCGGGCCCGGGACTGGCCCGGTCGGGCGATCCGGGACCGGCCCGGTCGGGCGGTCCGGGACCGGCCCGGTCGGGCGGTCCGGGACCGGCCCGGTCGGGCGGTCCGGGACCGGCCCGGTCGGGCGGTCCGGGACCGGGTATGGGCCCGAACCGGTGGGAAGGGGCGGGGCGAGCTCGGTTCAGCATTATTGTGACCCGGCCCGGCCGGGTCGGGCCCGGGCCCGGTTCAATTTTTTTAAATTTTTTTTTTTTGGTTTGAGCTCCTACTAGCCGTTGGGGGTGGGGCTGGGGACAACCCAAACGGCTATATTGCCGTTGGGTGGGGTAAAGGGGGGGTCCGGGGGGGTTGGGTGGTGGGGGGTGGTGGGGGGTGGTGGGGGGGGGGTGGGGGTAAAAAAACCTATAAATACTCCTAATCTTAAACATTTTTTCATATCTCTTCTTCAATTCTTCCTAAATCCTATTCTTAACTCTCTACTCTCTAATTCTCTTATTCTCCAATATATTATATATCTACTCTCTAATTCTCTTCTCCAAGAAGTTAAGATGGAAAATCAAGATGCCATTATACGATATAATTTTGATAAGCAGAAGGACCCGAAGACCGGGATGTGGTACGCAATTTGCAAATGGTGCGAAAAAAAATGTATCATGGGGGCTTCAGGCGGATTCAGGATGGCAATCAAGCATATGAAGTCATGTGACAAAGTGAAAAGATCGGGAGGTGCGGGAAGTTCCGATTGATTACAATTTTCAAAATGTTTATCTCTTAAAGTTTGTTTTAATTTTCAAATGTAGTTCCTATTTCATTTCAAATAAATGCAATTGAAGTTTGTTTTTAATACTCGTATAAAACTATAAATTATAAAATATAAATTATATAAAAAAAATTAACCGGCCCGGCCCGAACCGGACCCGTCCAACCCTCGGGCCGGTCCCGGGCCCACTTTTCTTGAACCAGCGGCCCGACCGGGCCTAGGCCCGGCCCGAATCCATCCCTAGTCAAGGATATGATGATCAAGTGTTAAAGGCTCATTGAGATAATGAGATGTTCTATGCTAACATAAAACTACTTACCATTACAATTTACAAGTGTTATATGTTTCATGCCTACTTATTCGTTCAATTTATATTAAATGTAGGATGAAATATATGTCACACACTTTAAGGGATGGTTATGTTGATCCAATACCACCACATTGAGCAATCTTTATACTTCTACAGTTTTGACTTTTGACGCACTAGATGTTCCAAGGTTAGGATTGGATGTTGGTGGAATTTCCTCGTCCATAACTCTCGTGAATTTTATTTAATACCAACATGTCCCAGGCAACAAAACTTGTCATCAATGGTGAACATCTCTCATACTCTCATAGTCTCATAGTGTGTTGCATATAAATTTTGTCCAAAACGAATCCAAGGGTTCCAGCCACATCCCCCCGGATGGAATCAGGTAAAGAGCCAACCAGAGGTAAATTAGCGACAGTCTTCCTGTCACTCAAGTTTAACGCAAAGCATTCACCCAAAAATAATTTCTACACTAATTTACAGTTAAATGTACATATTTCATATTGTAACGCTCATGTAGTCCCAGTGAGGCAGATGGAATAAAATTTTCACGTTGCCTGTAACTTATAGAATCAACCCACTATAATGGAACAAGGATCATGCAAAGGACATAAACTAAGCAGTAAAAACTGATAGGAGGACTGACAAATTGCGCAAAAACATGAATATGAAAACACAATTAGGGAATCTTCTGGACAATTCATAAATGTCGTTCATTCCCCGCAACCTTGTGAAAGCATTTCCAATGAAAGAGATTTATTAGTATGAAAGCATCATTCAGCAAAGTAGGAGATGAGTTGATAACTGAACACACTGGGTTTCTTGATTTCCACTGCTTCCACATACAACATGATTTGAAGGTCAATCCAATCCTATCCATTCTTCCTCCCCTCACAAAGAATAATATGGTACCCATGTCTGAAATTTGAAGAATATATACATAAAGTAAAAGAACCTCAGTGACTTAGGAAGAAAGAAAAAATGCCAGAATTCTTACGTCGATTTGAATGGTTCACTGGTACACCCAACAACAGTATTGAAGGCAACTTCCTGAAATGGGCCAGCCATTTTGCCACGAGGAAACCATCCAAGATCCCCACCTTTCTTCCCTGATGGACATTCTGAATAGTCTTGAGCTACCTGTATGAAAAAGCACGCACAGCTTGAGAAAGGTCATGAATATCCCAAGTAAGATAATTAGGGCGATCATAACACCTATCACAGTAATATCGAGCTAAGAAAATGAAGAATTGATATAATAATCAATCTAAGATGATGAGGTCTGATATACTGAGAGCAACGAAAGGAAAAGGTTTAACTCCAGCAGTTGTGAAGAATCTACCCTGTATCACAGAGCAAATAGCAATAAGAAACCTTTCTCACTATTTTTTACTCAATTTTCATATTTCTATAACAGGCATATACTAACCAAGACAGCATCTGACTTGACATGAAAAAGAAGACTTCTAGGTACATCCTCGGGTCAAATAAAAAATAAGCAACCACCTATGAATGCATGAATTATTTGTTCCAGGAATTATATACAAGGTTTAATTATTGCTCATATAAATATGCAGTGGCAGTGTTTATCAGATGCCTTGAAAAAACAATGGCGATGATATCAACAGCACGTAACCTCCGAACCCATTGAGAAACTTTTTTGATGGTCATGCATTGACATTACATCTGATCTTCAGCTTCCCTAAGAAGAGCTTTGACTTCTGTTTAATCTTGAAACCCCTTTCGACAACACAAGACAATCTATGGAGCAATAGAGAGGCTTGGACAACAGTTTTTAAGGGTAAAAACACAATAATTTCACAACAAAACTTCTGAAATGCCTTGAATTTAACATTGCAAGTCTTATGAACTGCGATTGTTGCAAATAATTTCGAACTTGACAAGAACAACTCAGGAATTAAAAATAAAAGAAACGGATGGTTTTAAGAATTTTGGTATTATAAAATGGACATGCTTTTCAATTAGTCAATTTGTTACAAAAGCTCGAGCTTATATTTTCATACTATAACTTTAATTTTTGTATTGAGCCAGTACCTCTGTTGAGACTTTGATCGACTTAGTGGACATATCAATCTTATCTATAAATAGATTACAAGCTAGTTTAGTACTTTATGAGATGCAACTTAACCTAAATTTTTTGTGAACAGTTACCAAAGAAATGTGCATTTGGATATTTGTGAGACCCGTTAGCAATTAAAGGTTCAGATATCACCAAGTAATTAAGTAATTCAAGACTTGAAGTTTCATCTTAGTTTAGCTTCTACTTGAAGATCCGGGATGTTATGTCTGCTTGAAGGAGCTCAATACCCAACTCCCGCAGAGAAGCTAATTTGAAACACCAAATGTCCAATAACGAGGTGAAGTTGAAACAAGTGAAACACCGAAAAGAAAAGAAACAAAAGGAGAAAATATAAAATAAACATTCCATACAAAATTGAAACATGAGGTGAAGTTCTTGTAGAAATCAAGCAATAATCCGACAGCATTTAAAATGCCAATGCGAAAGATAAATGTCCATCACTAACCTTAGCAAACTCAGCTGGTGGAACCTTATTTCCATCGCCCAGCCACCCATCTTGTAGCTTCTTGTATGCTTCATTAATCTTACCCTGCTTTTCACATAGGATATGCCTAGCTGGAAACAGAAATTAAATCATTTTTAGCACCCCTACTGTACCTAACTGTATTAACTATACAATTAACGGATTTGGATGATGATGAATCAATAATACTCCGTAATATAATTGTGAAATTTTGGCCCTAAAAAAACTAAAATAATCTGCCAAGCAGGTATTCGATAATCGTCATTAAATAGTTAAAACCCATCACTATTTAACATAACATTTTTTGCAGAAGATAATATCACATACCTTTGACATGTGTACAGGTTCCAAGGCCATCTCCTTTGCCACCTTTTCCCTTAACCTTTGAAGCAGCAGCATCACTTCCACCGGCAGTCTGTTTACCCTTTCCCTTACTTTCCTTGTTCTTAGCATCCTTCCCCATGTCTATGAATTCCTTTTGCTTCAAATGAAAGAATAATATCGCCACGTGAGAAATTAGACAAGAGAATTACAACTAAGAAAATATAAACCACAGAGGACTAAGAGAAGACTTCGCATGAGACTCTCTCATGAATCCCACTCTCTGACATGTTGACTAGGGTTGTTAACAAACCGAGCTTTTATTGAACTATTCGAGTTCGAGTTCGAACTCGGTTTCGAACCTAACGAGCCGTGCTTAATGAGCTTTCGAACTCGAGCTGAGTTTAAGTTCGAAAAGTTAATCGAGCCGAGCTCGAACATAGTAGTATTCGGCTCGGTTCAAGCTCAAGTCTATCGAACACCCTGAAATTATAAATATAATTTATATATATGTCAAAATTTAAATATAATTAGTATGATTTTATGAATTTAAATATGATTATTAACGAACCGAATACTTGTCGAATAATTCGGGCATATTTATAGAGCTTATCGAGCCCGCGGTTCGAATATCGAAAACCTGGGACGCTGGGATGAATAATAACTAATAGGAGTAAAGAACACAAAGTTTGGTCATGCAGTAGGGTGAAAGACTCTTCTCCTATGACTGCAAGCATGGTAAATTATGATACGCGATAACCTAATTCAATCTTTGTGTACTAAGTCTGGAATCGTAAAATTCCATTAACAAACTCCAATAAATTAGCACAATGAGGAGTAAAGAACACAAGGTTTGGTCATGCAGTTGGGCGGAAGACTCTTCTCCTATGTCTCCTTGAAATACTCCAACGAATTAGCATTATTACACTTGACCACTTGATCTTCCTCACATGATCATCAACTTGTATCTTCTTCACGCTATAACTTGAGCCAAACAATATGGTTGGATAAATTTCAAATTGCACAAGACCAACTCGATGTAGAGAGAAACCATATGATCTTATTCTTTTTTAGTGAAGAGCTCCTCATATTACATATAGGATCTTCAAACATATTTCTATGCTTCCTATATTACATATTTACGTAGTATTATATTTTAACACTAGCAGCGCTGGGTCACCAACTTTTCGGATCCAAATAGCATAAGTAAGTGAGCCATACATGGGAGACAAAACTAACTTTCCATCATTTGCAATGGAGCCAAAGACTCACTATTTTTTGGCTTGGAAATATGATGGAATAAAGCAAAATGGCTCACTAAACTATCCGTTTTTCTTTGTTATGGATTCAACAATCAGGCCATGCAATTTCCGACGCGATTTTCACTATGGGTCATCCAGAAACAGGGGTAAGACCGAGTACATTCGACCCTTACCCTACCACAGGTGGGTGCCTTTGGGGCAGTGGGGTAACGATGAACGATCGGAGACAAAACTAAAAAAGATTTCATAACATGTATCGCATTATGTTGAGTTTATAGATAGAAACTTTACTATAACAAACATATTCTTAGGGGGTAATCTAGCAATCCGCAAGCGAGGTATACATGATGGTAATACGAAAAATGAAAACAAAGACCCAAAGGTCACTAAAATGTGTAAACCCCTTCCCATATTCTTTCAGAGGAATCTCTCCATAATCCACTGAGCATCTTAATCCGTAGAAAAGTTAAAAGTGAAATTATGAAAAGTAAACGGAATCTGCAGATGCTCTCACATCATTCAAGCTGGGATTATGATAAAAAGACGATAAAATGAATTTAGACAAATTAAATCTTAGTATTGGATAGTTAGAAATGAAAGCTGGGATTCTGAGAAACTCACCTTTGAAAGTGAAGACTGATGGAACAAAGATAAGCCCTGCTTGCGGAGACGTGCGAACGCAGGATATATGATTACTCGGAGTATTGCCGCATCGTTTGTTTGGGTGGGGGTGGGCAATCGCAATTTATATGCTGGATCGGCCCACCATGACAATGTTGCCTCCGATCCAAAAAGACGTAGCATCCTTTATTTATTTTTTTTTATCGTTAAAAATTGTAATAACTTTTTTATTTGATATCCGATTTTTATAAATTTTATATCAAATTTTTTTATTTTTCATGATCTATCAAATGAGACTAATATTGCTTATGTAATTTTAACAAATTATTTTGAAGTTACATTTGATAATATATCATGAAGTTACATCTTTCTCTACGCGAGTTACATCTTATTGTACGCGAGTTACATCTTAATATACGCGAGTTACATCTTAATGTATGTGAGTTACACCATGAAATAAACCCCTGCTACATCTTTCATTTTTATCATTTGAAAAATAGTGTATGAATATGAAATACAATATACTTATTTTATGTGGATTAATAAAATTTTGTATTAAATTGGCAAAGAAAAAAATTAATTCAGTTATAGTTGAATTAGTTGAAGATAAAGATAAGTAAAAAATCACAAATAATTAGATATAACTCACACATAATTACATGTAACTCGCGCATAAAAGTATGTAACTCGTGTATAACAAGATGTAACTCACACATAATTACATGTAACTCGCGCATAAAAGTATGTAACTCGTGTATAGCAAGAAGTAACTCACATATAACAAGATGTAACTCACACATAATAACTTGTAATTGGAGTATAAGATGATGTAACTTCGTATATTATCAAATGTAACTAGAAGCAAAATAAACAAACTCAATATCTTAAAAACCTCTAAAAACATATAAAAGTGATAAAAAAAATATTATAGAAAAAGTGTATGCATATAAAAATATATTACAAAAAAATGTATGAATGTAAAAAATTAAAATTACATAGGCAATATTGGTCTCATTTGAAAGATCATGAAAAATAATAAATTTTGATATAAATTTTATAAAAATCGGATCAAAAATAAAAAATTATTAACAATTTTAAGAAAAAGAGAAATAAAAAATAACAAAGGGTGCATGGTGCTCACCATGCACCGGTTCCACGGTATAAGCACTGGTGGGCAATGGCATGTCTATTTATTTAAAAAATGTGGTTGTACTCACTTTCGTACCAACCCCCTATTTTGACTGAGTCAATTCTTTAAGAACAAGGCACCATTTATCTCCCAAATGTTTGTGACCTTCACCCGGTCACTGAGGGGATTCGAACCTTGCTAAATTAATTCAAATCTTCCACCATTTGACCAATTGAGCTACCCATGCGGGTGGAATTCTTTCCGTTTTTATCTGTTTTAGGTAGGGGTGGGCAATTCTATTTACGATTCGGTTTTCTTCGTTTTCGGTTCGGGAGAATTTGTATCAAACTAAAACCATTTGAATTTCGGTTTGGTTTCAGTTCGGTTCAGTTTCAGTTTGGTTCGGTTTGAAGTTCGGTTTACCAAAGTGAAAAAATTATTAGGTACAACTTAGTTCCATTTGATTTGGATTCTTATGTTTATTATTTTATTTGATCAAGTTCTATATTTTAGGATTAGAACATGAAAGTAGTAGTCCATCTCATATTCTTTTATTTACTATTTAAATAAAATGTAAAAAAGAAATAAAAGAGAGAAAACTAATAATATAATATTATAATTTAAAACTTCTAACATATTTTCGGTGACTAGAAAAAAGATTCACTTTTCACAAAAAAAATAAATTTATAGTTGATTAGCATTTATAATATCACATAGAATATTCAAAAAAACTAAATGAGTGAGTGGTACAAATGTTGTAATATTCACAATTTTATTCAAATGAATCATGTAAAAAATATAAATGCAATCTCTTATTGTTATCACCAAATATCTTTACATACAAGTAGAGTACAAAACAAAACAAATACAAATATGTCATAATAGTTAATTTTGTCATAATGAATGTATGAAATGTGTAAAAGTTAAAACGATATATCCTAAATTTGTATTTTAATGTCTAAATTATTTATTTATATCCTAGAGATGAAGAGTGAAGAAACATACAAAGTACACACACACACATATGAGTTGTTCGGTGTTCGGTTCGGCTTACGGTTTTTCGGTTTTAAACCAAACCAAACCAAACCAAACCATTCGGTTTTAGAAAATTGTTACCAAACGGTATACTTAAGTAAAACCAAACCAAACCACCAATTTTCGGTTCTTTTCGGTCAAACCAAACCATTTTGCCCAACCCTAGTTTTAGGTTTGATTTGGAAAGAATAGGAGAAATGATTATCAAACAAAAATCATACTAAGACCAACGCGGCCTTTCACTTTTTAGGGCTTCCGCCGAATAGGCGCGATCAGTGTTTTCACCGTTTGAGTGCAACACAGTTTTGGAAACAATAGGCAGTACGTGATTCACCATGATGTCGGTCGGCTCCAAAACACAAGGTAGTGAGGCACAATAGGAGGAGGATGTTGTTGGCCCAACGTTTGCAGGTAGCAGGCAGTTGGAGAAGCTAATTGGCCAGTACGACGAGCTGAGGTTGAGGTCAGGGGCGGACGAATTGCTACTGGAAGATGACAAGGAGAGTGGCTCCAAAGCGACGGACAGGGAGGTGACCTCGTTCCCAGTAGTCGGCACTTTATTCACGGATAAGGTAATGAAGTTCCAAATTTTCAAAGATCTTATGGCGGCTCTGTGGCACCCGGGTAAAGGCGTTTCGATTCAGGAGATTGGAGAAAAAAGGTATCTGTTTAAATTTTATCATATACTCCCTCTGTCTCACAATGAATTTCACAGTTTGATCTACACACATATTAAGGAAATAAACTAACCATGGGGTAAATTTTACTGTTTTGACACTGTTACGACACTGTTTGGCACTGTTTGGCACTGTTTGACAATGTTTTGATGTAGATTAATTTGCCATTTAAGGAAATGAGAACTTGTTTCTGGGACATGCATAAAAGGAAAGTGGGAAGTTCATTGCGGGACGGAGGGAGTATATACTTCCTTCGTATTGCATTAGTTGCAACATTGGAATATATACACTGTTAATGTACTTTACTTTGACTTCATTTTATTTATTAATGTATGTGAATTATTTTTTTTGAAAATTATTATTAAATTTGTCTCGTTACTTAGTTTTATAATTTGATTTTTATTTTATTTTTACTAATAGGGAATTAAATATAATGACGGTCAAAGTTGTGCGTTGGCAAACATGAAAAAGTGAATGTTGCAACTAAAAAGAACGAAGGAAGTAGTTGATATGACCCGTGTTTTGGAAAATGGACCTTGGTTGTTTGATCAGAATCTGTTGGTGTTAAAGGTCATTCAACCGAGGGATATTCCTCTTAAGGTTCCTCTTGATTCAGCGGAGTTCTGGGTACAGGTGCACAATGTTCCGTATGTTTTTTCTAATTTAGGAAGTGCTAGGAGAATTGGGAACCACCTCAGAAAGTTTATCACCTGGGGTCATAACCAATTTGATGAGAAATGGGAGGCCTATATGAGGGGTCAGGGTGCGGTTGAATGTGGGAAACCCTTTACAGGAGGAAACGACCTTAAAGAAAAGTAAAGGGGATGGATATTGGGTAGATTTTAAGTATGAAAAACTCACTGGTTTGTGTTTTGTCTGTGGAATTATAAGACACGCTGAAAGATTTTATCAACTAATGTGTATGAGAAAGGGGATAAGGTCCTTGTTAAATCTTTTGGACCATGGCTGCGTGCGGGAGGAGGGAAGACTCGCCCTTCATTGGGAAACAAATGACTTGTGAGTGAATGGAGTTCAAGGAAGGGACCAACAAAACCGGCAAGAAACAACAAAGAGAAGCGTGGGCAGAGTTAGAGCTAATGGAAGACGAGACCCAGGGATGGATGGTGTCAGACATCAGAGATGGAGCAGAACAGAGTGAAGGTGGACCAAGAGATCAGAAGAGAAGGTGCACTTGGGAAGCACACGAGCAGGAAGATGCAGAGGGGGGATGGTATGGCTCTCGACGAGGCAAAAAATAGGGAAGGGGCGGGCTGAAGCACCTAGGCCCGCCAAAATCCATGAAGTTCTAGTACTTCTTGCTGATTGAGGAACATTTCAATTTTAGTCTTGCTATTTTTATTTTTGGGTTTTTTCGAACTACATGCGGTTTTGCTTGTTTTGGTATTTACTAACGTTAAAACTCTAGAGCTTAAAACATGTGATGGGGAGTCTGGTTTTCCAGTCATTGGCCCAGGTAAGCCCAATTCAGGATCAACGAATCAGATTGCTTCTTTGGAGGTGGCAGGTTCTAGTCTGATTCAAGGGCGGACGGTAGACAGTGAGCTCTTTGTCTGTTTGTATCCTGCTTAGGTTCAGTTAATTTAGTATAAGTCACCTTCTTCCAAAAACAAAATCATACTCTCTTTTCATTTTGGTTTAGTTCAGCTTAGTTCGGTTTGATTCAAACTTACTAATTTCTTCATAACATATGACGACTTTATTGGATTTTGTTAGTTTGGTTTAATTTTATTAGGTTTTTCTTGGTTTCAGTTCGATTTATAACGGTTTAGAAGAAATACTATTAAACTCAAACTAAATTACATACAATTCAATTTAATATGATTCCATTAAACCAAATCACCTCTATTCTGGCCCGACCTAAAGGTCGGCAGAAAAACTGAATAGAGCATAATAAAGGAATATAGGATTTTAAGGGCATATACTAACTAGTAAAAAGACGCATTGTTTTTTTTATCGTCAACTAACCTTCTTTCATATCAGAAGTTTCAGGATCATTACATCAATCAAAGGAAAAACAAAACTGACACCAACTAAAATCCAACAACTACGACTGTAAACCCTATGATCAGACTTAGAGACGGTCACCCTTGAAAGAGCAACGCGAATCGCTAACCATGTAGTGGGCTTGACACAGCCATCCCTATTCCCATATATCCAAACATAATCAATGACATAAAAAAGGTTGAATTCCCAAACAAATTGACAAACCTAACAACATAGACGATAACAAGAAGCCAAATGACAGAATAAAAATAAATAATAGGAAAACTTCCACGGACTCTAGCACCTCGTACAACCCATGACGGTGGTTCAGGAGGAGGCCGTATCCTTGGTACCACTCTAATTGATCCTCCATTGTTAATCGTCATCTGGCCTGCTCGAAATCCGTGCACCTCTCCTCGTCCCGCGCTCGTAGCAAATCCACCGCTAGCGGTCATCTTCATCGCTGCCATGCCCTTGCTACCCTGCTCACGAAGAAATTGATCGCCGAACTCTGGCTTCGATGTCGTCAAGCTTGGGCAATGATTCTTGTCAATCTGCCTCAAATCCAATCCCAGCGCCAGACACAAGTGAAGGGGATTCACCGGCCGGAAGAACCAAACCTTAGATCTACTAATGAAAAACCAAACCCTAGACCTGTTAGGGAGAGACCGCGGCGCTCATCATCCTCCAAATTTTATAAACCTTAATTCTGTTAATTATTGAAAAGACGCATTATTAATAATTTAGTTTATTTGTTTGTCTATTTTAGAATGTAGACTTGTAAGAATTTAATTACTTTACATTTTATGTTTTAATGTGAGTGTAAGACATAAACAATTACTTTTACATTTTTTGCTATCATTATTTTCTATTCCTATTATTCAAGGAATCATCCCTAAAAGCATTTAGATGTTTGTGATTTTAGTATGTGTTGGTCCCGGTTGTACTGGGTATAGTCTAGAAGGGGGGGGGGGGGTGAATAGACTGTACTGGTTTTTAACCTTTTCAAGCCAAGTACCAGATTTAACAGAATAGCCTGTTCTGTTGGAAGAACAAACTGGCAGCGGATGGTATTCTGGTAGGGGTTCTGTCCGGTTAGCCTCACAGAAAAGCAAAGGCAGTTGGCCTTCTGTTAACTCAGAAGACACGTTCTGCTGAACACATAGATCAGGTCTTTGGAGTTAATCAGTTTAAGGTAAAAGCAGGAATTAAAAGCAGTAAGTAAATGACACCAGATTATTTTATAGTGGTTCAAGGAACAACTCGTTCCTCTAATCTACTATTCCACTAAACTTGTAAAAACGACAGTTTACAACGCCTTATCCTCTAGCACTTAAGAAGCTCTCCACGTCTTCTTCAAGCCTAGATGTTTCCTGGGATGCACTTCCTTGCTTCCTTTAAGACTGGTCCTTTCACTGAGCTTCTTTGAAGTATCACCACTTCACTACTCCAGTTACTTGGACGTCTTTCTCGTTAGAGAAGAGTTCTTGTGAGAACAAGGGTTTTCCAACTTGTTTCGTTACAAAAGATGTGTAGTTAAAGAGCTTGAAGTGTTGAAGAACAGTTGGAACTTTGCTCTTGTTGGGATGTAAAGATAGAAAAATATTATCTTCCCAACGTCTGTCTTTCTTGTTGATGAATGGAGTTTGAATCTCAAGAAGGCTTGTGCGTTTTAATATTTGAATATGTTGTTCGAGCAAAGATTATAGCAAAGTTTTTGAGCCAAAGTTGTAGCAAAGTTATCCGGTTGTTCTTCGAGTAGTATCTTTTATACTGAGGTTGTCTTCCCGTTAGAGGAGGAGGACAACTGCATTAAATGCGAGAACATTTGACTTGACCAGTAGGACCCAGTAAAGTTGGCGAGTTGCTATTTTGGGATAAAGCTATCCTGAAATGTCGGCCAATCATCATCTTTTATTCTTCAGGGTACGGGGTGCATTAAATGTGCATTTAATGCGCGTACTGTAGCTTTCCCGTTCAAGTCTCCTAGCCGTTGAAGGAATCTTCCGTTGGTTTCACCGGCTAAAGCAGTTTCATGGAAATTCTCCAAGTGTCAGGCCTTCTGGTATCTTCAGCAGAGGGTCAACCATAGAAGGTCTCGAGCACTTCTGTTGGAATAAGCTACCAGAAGGTCCTTAGGTCTTCTGTTAAGATTCGAGCCAACAAAGGGTCTTGACAGATTTTGTTGAAGTGAAGTCCAACAGAGAACCAGGGGGTCTTCTGTCTAGATATGAACCAACAGAGAACCAAAGGTCTTCTGTTCAGACTAAGTCTATCAGAGGGTCTTCTGTCAGGAGGTCTTCTGTCAGTCGACTATTCTAAAGAAACTTTACAACGAAAATTTCTAATACAAATTTCTAAAGAGGGGTACTCTAAAGTCCTAATTAATATAGCATCATCAAAATCTAATTACAATTATTCCTTACAATTTCCCCATTTTGATGATGCTAAAACCCTTTAACTATTTCCAGAGAAGTGCCTTTCACCATAAAAGAATTAACGTTAAAACTTCCATTAAAATCTGCTATGGGAAAATTAGCACAGGAAAATAGTAAGAGTAAGATACATTCAAGATAAAAACACAATAAATCAAGATAAGCAGAAGTTAGATAAACAGACAAACATTGCAGAATATAGGAGCAGATAGGGGTAAATTGCCTTACAATGAGAAAGGCAGAGATGTGATTTTATTAAGCAGTAGAGTATAAGTTACATATTTTCTCTTGCTGCTGCAGCTCTGGTTTGCTCATCCAATTCCTTCAATCTTTTCAGTTCAACATTGACTTCTTCTCTGATCTCTGTGAGGTTCCCATATCTTTGATATGATGCCCAAATGGGTGATAGCTTGCAATCAAGATAGTTGATGACACCTTCATGGATGTCCTTCCCTGGGAGGATTCTGTTGAGATACCAAAACTCTGCTTCTTCCAGAGATCCACCACATTTGACTTTCACAAGACCATCTTTGTCAAGATAGAGATTCTGCTGCTGAGTAGGAGTCATCTTTTGCTTCATTTCTTCAAATTGGGATCTATTAATCCTCTGAGATCCACCTAGTCTCCATTCCTTGAAGTTTAGAGTCTTCTTCTTTCTGGATGAGTTCTTGTGATGTGATGATGAGGGCCAGGCCATACCAGCTTCTTTCTTCTTTTGAATGGAGGCCTGAAAATAGGGAGCTGGATCAACACCAGTAGAGGGGCCAGCTTAGATCCTGGGAGGTTGCTTCTTTTTCTGTCGGGGATTCTCTTCCCCCTTTTTGTCATTATCCAGGTCAGCGATCATCATAGCAATCTTTTGAAATTCGGAGGCTTGAGTGATGGCAATCTGCTCAAGTGCCTCTGGCAGGGTCTGAGTAACAGAGGTGAGACCTTCTATTAAGCCTTGCTGCTTCTCAATAACAGTGGCAATATCCTTTTGATCAGCTTCTAGGAGAGTGAGCTTTTGATAGCGTTCCTTATCCTTCTTAAGGAGGTCCAGGCCCTGCTCCTTATGATCCTTGCACAGAAATTGTAGCTCCATAAATTTCTCAGATGCTTGATCAGCATACCATTGTAGAATATCAATGGATTCAGATATGTCCTTGAGCTTCTTATTCTGCTTGTTGAGATTTTGAGAATGTGAGTAAAGAACGGAATTGACACCGTCCACTTCCCTTGAGACTGCATCTACTTTGGCATTGGAAGATTCCATGAATGTAGTCAAGGTTTGGTTCAGAGATGCCACCTTCTCAGAGAGCTGTTGTAGTCCAAGTTCAAGATTGTTGTTGACGTGTGTGGGATGCTCATAATGCTTGTCATTGATTAGAACAAGTTTATTCATTCCATCCAGCATCTATCCACCAAACTCTTCTGCTACTGCACCAAATTGATTGAATGATATTTGAGGTTCTGCATCTTCAAAGTCAGGCATTCCTGATGAGCACTTCGTCGTAGTGCGTCAAAATAAATCGATACTAACACTTATACGTAGTATAGATGAAGTAGAGTTCGTATCCACAGGGAAAGGAATACTTTTCTTTTTAATTTAAGAAGTAAGTAAAGGGGGGAATTTGGATTGAATGATTTAATTTAATTAAAAACTAAGATGAATGACTTATATGCGATTTAATTGAAGAATAAAAGGGACTTGGCCTTGCTACTTTCCACTTGTTGATATATGTTAGTCGATCATTGTTATATCTATAACTTATCCCCTCTCGAATACTCAATCGAGGAGTATATCCAATTCATCGAGGGTAGTTATTAACAACGACCGTTCATTAATAAGCGTTACTATTAATCAAATATAGAACAATGCCTTATACCGATTTAATAGTAGCATTTAATCTTTCTAACTCCTTGATGAAATCAATCGAGATTCATAACCTCAACACAACGGTTTCGGTTTAACCAACAAAATTGATCCCTCTCAAGTTTATTAACCACAACCGTGCGTTAATAAACCGAAGTTACTTACTTGTGAAACCATCAACGATTAACCATCGGTTCGCTGATCATTTCTAGTAGTAATTAATGTCGGAACGTTAACTAATAGTCACTTAGCAACCCTCCAACATTAATATAGAATGAGATGAAGGGAAGAATTAAATGCTAATGCCCGTGGTCAAAATATTCCTATGTACGCATTGGGCCCTTTGTTAATAGTCATTGGGCCCTTTGTTACATTAACTACATAGGGCCCTATGCGTACATTGGGCCCTATGCGTACATAGGGCCCTTTTTTGATCGTCTGCACCCTTTGGTATGCATTGTAGTCACTTAGCAAAATATTCCTATGTACGCATTGGGCCCTTTGTTAATAGTCACTTAGCAACCCTCCAACATTAATATAGAATGAGATTAACTAATGCCCGTTTTTGAAATTAACCACCGAAAAAAGTTATTTTTCTTCTCTTCCACCCTTTGGTATGCATTGTAGAGGTCGTTGATGCGTGTGTTCATAGCCGTTTGGTTAAGATTGAGTTGTTGTATGTCGGCAAGCATTTGTTGTTAAAGGAGGTGTATTGAGGGGGTTGGGGATCGGGTTGTGGTTGTTCGGGACTGTGTGGTGGTGGTTCAAGCTGTTCTGGGATTTCGTGAGGGATGATGTAGTGCTCTGGGATTGCTCCGGGGAGGCAAAAGTGTCTTCCATCCCCGAATTGTGTATCAAAGATATTAGTGGGGAGTTCTATCTCGATGGAAAGGATGAAGAACCGTTGTGGGGTGGTGTTGATATGCCATTTGTAAAAAAAAATCCCCAAAGGTGTGAGAGGAGCTTAAATCATGGGCATTTATGAGAAATTGAGTGCCGACAAGACCCCACTCAGCCATTGGTTGCCTCTGAGTATACCCAAATTTGGAACATATATGGAGTACTATACCCCCAATAAACAAATCTCCTGTGGCATCACAACACTCTTTTTCCAAATGTTTCCACATCAATGAGGCAATATCCAGTTTAGGTGCTTCTATCAAAGCAGCCATATCAAGAATGCCCACATCGGTCTTTCTAGTTTGATGGTTATTTGGTCTACCGAAGACAAAATAACCAAATCGTTTAAGGAAAATTCGAAAAACAGGGTGTTGCACATGACTGATATACATATGAGAAGTTTTCACAACTCTTTCACCTGTCATTCTTTTCCACATTTCATGCATAATTGAGGTGTCAATTTTCTTCCTTCTTTCCTCCTTCTCTAAAATTGGGAGTCCAAAAAGTTCCGCAAACTCACGTTTCGTTAACTCTTTTTCATCGTTGAGGTAACGGAACGTGAGTTTGTCCTCATATTCATCAGCGTCATTCTCAATGAATTTGCAAGACCCCAAAAATTCATACAAAACTTTTTCATTCGGATTATAGGCTATGTTCATCATAGAGACTAAACCTAGCATACCGCACAGCTCGAACATCAATTCAAAGAGTTTCAGGGCAGTCAATGTAACAGTGCAAAGGAATCGACATGGGTATACCTACCTTTTCGTCTGCTCGATGAATTTTTTCCGGTGAACTTGGGAGGTGAACTCTAGTCCTGCGTATCAGGGAACTTCGGGGACCGGAATTGATGCCGTGGCGGAGGAGGAACGACTTCTTTTGGGTGCCATGGTGTTCTTCTTTAAAGAAATTGAAATTTGGGATTTTTTTGGTTAGGGTTCGGAGTTGAGGATTGGGGGAAGGAAAATGGGGATTGAGGGTATGGTAGTGATGAAGAGGATGAGGGGAAGAGATTTGTGTGGTTTATTTTGGAATTGGGTGAGGGATTTGGGTGATTTGGGAGCTTGGTTGTCGTGGCTATGGGGTTTTTTGAAGAAGGGGTTCGAAAGTTTGGAGAAGATGGCCGAAGAAAACCTCGATTTTAGGTTAAAATCGGGTAAAAATACGTAAAACCGATCGGGCTTTTGCATTTACCCGGACGAGTTTTCGAATTGTACACTGGCAGAACGCTTTTTCAGTGTTTCACCCGGCGGGTTTTGGAATTTACCCGGATGGGTTTTTAGTTTTAGGCTGGCAGAATGTTTTTCGTGCCTTTACCCGGTCGGGTGAATCGTGTTACCCGATCGGGTTTTCGTATCTACTTATTTTTTTTTGTCATTTTTCTAAAACCTGGCGGGTTGGTAGCATTTACCCGGATGGATTTTTGTGTTTTGGCTTGGCAATGGAAAAAATCTCCGATTACCCGGTTGGGTTTTAAGAAAATCCGATCGGGTTATCCGATGTTTTATTAATTTCGATGTCTACCCGGCTGGTTGATTGCTCGGGTATTGGTTTTAAACCTTGTTACCCGACCGGGTATGTGGTTTACCCGGCCGGGTTTTGTGCCCACGCCTTTTTTTTTTGAAAATGTGTTTACACCCACACACAACTTAATGAAAAGAAAACATACCTTGCATGGGTTGCCTCCCAAGAAGCGCTTTGTTTGACGTCGTGGCTCGACGATATCTTCTGTTGCTCCTTATTCATAGACCGGTTCAGAAAGGTCTATGACTTCCACGTTTTTGGGTTGAAACCCCTCAAAGAAAGGTTTTAATCTTTGTCCGTTCACCTTGAGCACCTCTCCCGTCTCCAAGTCTTGAATTTCCACCGCCCCGTGTGGATATATTTTGACCACTTTGTATGGTTCAGTCCAACGGGATCTCAGCTTTCCCGGAAATAAACGAAGGCGTGATTGAAATAAGAGGACTTTATCATCAATTTTGAAGTCTTTCCTTATAATCATTTTATCATGCCACTCCTTCGTTTTTCTTTTGTATATATCCGCATTGTCATAAGAATCAAGGCGGAGTTCTTCTAACTCTTGTAATTGGAGCTTCCTATGCACACCGGCCTCGTCAAGATTGAGGTTGAATTCTTTTACCGCCCAATATGTCTTGTGTTCAAGCTCTACAGGAAGATGACAAGCTTTTCCGAACACAAGTGTATATTGGGACATACCAATGAGAGTTTTGTAGGCGGTTCGGTATGCCCATAGTGCATCATCAATGCGTATACTCCAATCCTTGCGGTTCGGGTTCACTGTTTTCTGGAGTATAGATTTCAACTCCCTGTTTGAGGTTTCCGCTTGACCATTGGTTTGAGGGTGGTAAGCGGTAGAGATCTTGTGAGTCACACCATATTTCTTTAGTAGGGATCCCACAATTTTATTACAAAAATGTGTGCCTCGATCGCTTATTAAAATTCGAGGGACCCCGAACCTTGAAAATATGTGTGATTTGAGAAAATTTGCAACCACCTTTGCATCATCAGTTTTGGTGGCTTTAGCTTCCACCCATTTTGAAACATAATCCACCGCAAGGAGGATGTAGATCTTACCTTGAGAGTTTGGGAAAGGTCCCATGAAGTCAATACCCCATGCATAAAAAATCTCACATAAAAGCATGAGGTTTTGTGGCATCTCGTTCCTCCTTGAAATGTTGCCCGCTCTTTGGTAGTTGTCACAAGATTGACAAAAGCCATGTGCATCCCGGAATAGACTCGGCCATCATAAGCCACTTTCAAGGATCTTCATTGTGTCCGTTTCGGGCTGAAATGTCCTCCACAAGCATAAGAATAGCAAAACTCTATGATATGGGCTATCTCATATTCGGGGATGCAACTTCGGATTATTTGATCTTTACAATGTTTCCACAAATATGGGTCATCCCAAACATAGAGTCTTGAATCCTTTCTCAATTTTTATTTTTGAGATTTTGAGAGTTGTGGAGGAAATTTGCCGTAAACAAGAAAGTTTACAATATTTGTGTACCATGGTTGTATGACTTTGATGGAGAAGAGAGTCTCGTCCGGAAATCCGCCTTTTATGAGATTTGTATGGAGACCTTCGATTTCTTTGTTTGGGATCAAACGGCTTAGATGATCGGCCACCAAGTTCTCCGTTCCTTTCTTGTCTTTGATTTCTATGTCAAACTCGCTCAATAGAAGTACCCATCGAATGAGTCTTGGTTTAGCCTCCTTCTTTGTCATCAGGAATCGGAGAGCGGCATGGTCGGTGTACACAATCACTTTCGTTCCAATAAGGTAGGACCGAAACTTCTCCAAAGCAAAGACCACCGCTAGCATTTCCTTCTCGTTGGTGGAGTAGTTCTTTTGTGCTTCATTGAGAGTAGAGGAGGCGTAGTTGATAACATGAGCAGCCCTTCCGATCATTTGGCATAGAACAGCCCCTACAACATAGTCACTTGCATCGCACATGATCTCAAAAGGAAGAGACCAATCGGGAGCTTGTATGATTGGGGCAGTCACCAATCTTGATTTCAAAGTATCTAAAGCTTCCTTGCATTCATCATTTAGATCAAATTCCACCTCCTTTTGCAAAAGTTTGCATAGAGGAGATGAAATTTTGGAGAAGTCTTTGATGAATCGTCTATAGAATCCAGCGTGACCAAGGAAAGAGCGGATATCTCGTACATTTGTGGGGTATGGGAGTGTTTGAATTACATCAATCTTTGCTTTGTCTACTTCAATCCCCTTTGATGAGATAACATGCCCAAGAACAATCCCTTGTTCCACCATAAAGTGGCATTTTTCAGAATTTAGAACAAGGTTGGATTCAATACAACTTTTTAGCACAAGAGTGAGATGATAGAGGCAAGTGTCAAAAGAGTCCCCATGGATTGTGAAATCATCCATAAAGACTTCCATGAATACCTCCACAAATTCTAAAAAGATGCTAATCATGCATCTTTGAAAGGTGCCTGGTGCGTTGCATAATCCGAAGGGCATTCGTCGGTAGAACTTGTGGGGCCAAATGGACATGTGAAGGTTGTTTTCTCTTGATCCTCCGGGGCTATTGGTATTTGGAAATACTCGGAGTAACCATCAAGAAAACAATAGAACTTGTGGCCGGATAACCTCTCTAGCATTTGATCAATGAAAGGCAATGGAAAGAAGTCTTTTCTAGTTACCGAATTGAGCCTTCGGTAGTCAATGCAAACTCGCCACCCGTTTTGAACTCAGGTGGGCACCATCTCGCCTTCTTTGTTCTCAATGACCGTCACTCCGGTCTTCTTTGGCACCACTTGAGTAGGACTCACCCACTTGCTATCGGAAATGAATAAGATGATTCCCATTTGTAGCAGCTTGATCACTTCTTTTTTCACCACCTCCATCATGGGTGGATTCAATCTTCATTGCGGATGTCTCACCGCCTTGGCCTCATCCTCAAGCAAGATCCAGTGCATGCATGTGGATGGGCTAATGCCTTTGATATCAGCAATAGACCATCCAATGACCAATTTGCATTCTTTGAGGACCGCAATTAATCTCTCCTCTTGTTCTTGGGTTAGGGCATTTGAGATAATCACTGGTAGAGTGTTATTTTCACCCAAGAATACATGTTTCATATTTTCAGGGAGTGGTTTTAATTCCACCTCCGGTGCCTGCAAAACAGATGGTAGCGGCTTCTCGCTCGGAATGGTTAGTGGGAGGACTTTGGAGCCCGGTGGTAAAAAGTGGGAGTTGATTTAACTCCGCCACCACAACCTTCATGCTATTTGACATAGAGTATTCCAAAGTGAAATCCTCTATGTCGTTTTCAATTGAGCTTAGTACTTCATATTTCCCCTCAACTTCAAACACATCTTGGACCCAAGTGTCGCAAGTGTCAATCGCAAAAAGAGAGTGATTATCGGTGGGGTATTTCATGGAGTCGTAGATATTAAATTCGACTTTTTCACCATCGAACGCCGTGTTTAACACTCCACTAAAAACATCAATTTTTGCTTTGGCCGTTTTCAAAAAGGGCCTGCCTAATAAAATTGGGACTGCATTTTTATCGTTCTCCATTTCAAGAACGTAAAAATCAGCGGGAAAGATTAAGTTATCCACCATGACGAGTACATCCTCTACTACACCTTTTGGGTAAGCATTGGATCTATCGGCAAGTTGGATAACAACCCCCGTTTTATGTAAAGGTCCTAGTTCTAGGGACTTATATAGAGAATATGGAATGACATTGATTGATGCACCCAAATCTAACATTTCCCTAGAAGAACTAGAATTTCCAAGTTTACATGGTATATTGAACATTCCCGGGTCACTATACTTTTTAGGTGATTTCTTTTGAAAAACGGCCGACACTCTTTCGCTTACTTGGATTTTATGCTTGCCATTTAATTTGTGTTTTCTTTTAATTGTGCAAAGCTCTTTTAAAAACTTTGCAAACCTAGGAACACCTTTTATTAAATTGAGAAGAGGGATATTTACCTCACATTTAGATAAGGTCTCATAGATGTCCTTGTCATTGTTGTATTTGCGATTGTCCTTGAGAGCTTCCGGAAAAGGTGGCACCGGCTCGTATGAATCGAGCGGTGGGAACTTTCTTTGAGGTGTGATCTCCTCCTCTTTTTCCTCTTCATTTTGAGGATTTGTGATTGGCACCAAGATTTCCTCCTCTTCTTCTCCAACATGGCTCTTTGCTTTTGTCTTAGCCATAACCAATTCTTTGTCACTTCTCAAAGTGACTGCATGAGCTCGTTGCCTTGGATTCGACTTCGTTTGAGATGGGAGTTTTGCCGAATCCTTAGCTTCAAGCCTACTCACGGCATTTGAGATTTGGCTCATTTGGCTTTCCAAGTTATGGATGCTAGATTTTGTTGTTTCTTGAAATTGGACCACATTTTGTTGCATCGTAGCCATGTTCATGGCTAGTGCTCGAATCATGTCTTCGGTGGACATGTTCGAGTTCGATGTTTGGCCTTGTTATTTATATTGTTGAGGCGGAGGGTTTGATTGTTGAGGGGTTTGAGAGTTTCCGTACCTTAGATTTGGATGATCCCTCCATCCCGGATTGTAAGTGTTTCCGTGAGGATCGTACCTCCTTTGACCTTGAAACCCCAAAGCATTGACTTGCTCGGAGTTCTCCTCTTGTAGAGTTGGGCAAGAATCGGTGGGATGCCCTTGTGTTGAACATATGCCACAGACCTTGACTTCTTGGATTTTTGGATTTAAGAGGAAATCTTTAATCAAAGAAGTCAATCCGGCCACTTGACTTTCCAACGAGTTGTTGGATTCCGCCGCCATGACTCTCTTTGTTGACCGCCGATCGTAGTGCCTACAATTTTCGGCCAACTCCGAGAAAAGATTCCTAGCTTGAGAAGGAGTTTTGTTAACTATTCCTCCTCCACATGCGGCATTAATCATCCGTCTATCATCATCGCAAAGACCATCATAAACGTAAAGGATGAGGTCTTGCTCCGAATAGCCGTGATACGGGCAGCTTGCACAAAGTCTCTTGAATCGTTCCCAGAATTCGTAGAACGATTCATCATCTTTTTGCTCCACATTGCTGATTTGTTTCTTTAGAGATGAGGAGATTGAGGCAGGATAATACCTTTCGAGGAAGCTCTTCTTCATGGCCGCCCAAGTGTCTATGCTTCCCGAGGGAAGATAGAATAGCCAATCTTTGGCGGTGTCTTTGAGGAAGAATGGAAAGACCCTCAACTTTATTTGCTCCTCGGTGACACCGTTCGGGCACATGCTTGGGCAAACGATGTGGAACTCCGAAAGATGTTTATTCGGGTCCTCTCCTCTTAGCCTGTGGAAAGATGGTAGTAGATGTATGAGTCCGGATTTCAACTCAAATGTAGCACTCTCAACTCAAGAGTTGGGAAGGTGATACATAAAGGGTTGTTGGTTTAGATTAGGAGCTGTGAGCTCCCTCAACGTTCTTGTTTCAAGAGCCATAGTTATTGGCTCTTCGGACTTGCTAGAGTGAGAACTAGCACTTGAGGATTCTCCTGAGTCGGTGTTTGAGAATTTGTTCTTCAACCGCTCGAGAGCTAGTTCTATTTCAGGGTTTGTTTGGTAGGTGAGTTGGTTTATGGATCGGGTTTTTACCATATACTCAAACAAAGCTCAGAAAAATAGAAATCTTTATATATATATATATATATATATTATTTTTCTTGAAATGAAATAAAAAGAAAAATTAATTGCCTTTCCCCGGCAACGGTGCCAAATTTGACGAGCACTTCGTCGTAGTGCGTCAAAATAAATCGATACTAACACTTATACGTAGTATAGGTGAAGTAGAGTTCGTATCCACACGGAAAGGAATACTTTTCTTTTTAATTTAAGAAGTAAGTAAATGGGGGAATTTGGATTGAATGATTTAATTTAATTAAAAACTAAGATGAATGACTTATATGCGATTTAATTCAAGAATAAAAGGGACTTGGCCTTGCTACTTTCCACTTGTTGATATATTTTAGTCGATCATTGTTATATCTATAACTTATCCCCTCTCGAATACTTAATCGAGGAGTATATCCAATTCATCGAGGGTAGTTATTAACAACGACCGTATATTAATAACCCTTACTATTAATCAAATATAGAACAACGCCTTATACCGATTTAATAGTAGCATTTAATCTTTCTAACTCCTTGATGAAATCAATTGAGATTAATAACCTCAACACAACGGTTTCGGTTTAACCAACAAAATTGATCCCTCTCAAGTTTATTAACCACAACCGTGCGTTAATAAACCGAAGTTACTTACTTGTGAAACCATCAACGATTAACCATCGGTTTGTTGATCGTTTCTAGTAGTAGCTGTTGGTCTAAAATAGGACGTTCGTAGGCTTTTAGGAAAGCTACGTACGACACTCAAGCAGGAAATCAGGAATATAATGCAAATAAGGAAAGAAGCTAAAAGTGTTTAGTTGCCAGAAATAGCGTATAGAAGTTGCTTCCCCTAATATGAATTACAACCTGCCTTTTATAGGCGTATACAAATCGTAACCGTTACCGATAATAATGACTAATTAATTACAACATTAATACGGAATTAAATACATAATGAATAGCACATTAATTGTTCGACCGTTACTCTTCCGGGCTTGGAGGTCGGACGGACTGCCAGGCTCCCCGCCGGGCTAGCAGGCAGGCTCCAGGTTATGGACTTGGATCCATGGGTCCAAGTTCGGGGCTTGGGCTGATTAGGCTCTGAGCCTAGTCCCATTACTCCATCACGAGTCCCCCCACTCCCTTAGTCGAGTAGTAGACTCGGCTAAGAGGGAGTAGTCCAAGTCAGTTGCTCTTCTCCAAGACTAGAAAATCCCCGCCCTTATCCATGTTGGGGAGATGCCTCATTAAAAACCTTCATTAGGAAAAAACCCAATGGGAAAAAATCCTAATGAAGGGAAAAAGAGTACACCTGACGCCCCCAAGATGAAGCAAGAGGTGAGATCCTTAGCCTTTATTGCAATGATCGCCATCTGCGAATATGATGGCTAGAACTGTTCTTCTCGTCGGACTCAGATTCGTCGGGTTTGTCATTTGCTTTCTTGAAGATGGTATGACCCTCAGTCCCCCACTTCATTCAGTTAAATCTACACATAAAAGAAACTAGTGTAGAATAGAGCATCTGGTCTGGTGTCGAACCACGGCTCGGTGTGTAAGTGAGTCGGACTCACTATTTGAAAAGAATGACATCAAGTTCCCAAGTTAGGCCTCAACCCAGTCTCCGAAAGAAAGATTGAATCCGCGAGTAAGTGAGTCGGACTCCTCACTCGAATGGATAATCCAACCCCAAAGAACTAAAGTATATCAACCTTTTCGAGAAATGTGAATGTCAATTAAGTGACAAAATTGCTCGGAAGAGTGTGGCTCTAGGCCCCTAATAAGTGTTTAACTCGCCGCCCGAGGTTAGTAGTTCGAACCCTCAAGTAAAAACTTTTGAACGGGTGACTCGTCCCCCGAGGTCAGAGTGTGATGCACTTGGAAAGGGTAAGAGCACGCAAGAACTCGTATGAAGTCAAGAGTGTGCGGTATTAACATTTATATTGGAGCTTATTAATCGCCACACCCATATGACGTGACCCGGTGGCACGAGTGTGTGTGCTCGACCAGTGTACGAGTGTGTGTGCTCGTCCGGTGTATGTGAGTGATCAGATTTCATAAGCCCGTTTTTCAATGTTAAAATTACACACGCTTAACAAGAGTAAAAGCAATTAAACCACTTAAAATATCTTTTCAAATGTTTGAATTTTTGATTTTTTTTGTATCAAATTTAGAGGATTTTTGGAAACTTAGCTTTAGAGCCAAATGGGCCCGAATGCGTTTCTGAAAATTCAGCCCATCATCCTTGAGGAGAATCAAATTTGGTCTTAGTGTAATCTTGATCCATCCACTTTAACACAGAGCAAACTCTTGCTCCATAGGAATTACGTGGGCGCCCATTTGAAGGCCTATCTCATGAATAGGCATGGCGATGAGGGAGACCAGCAGCGACGTCGGCGCACGACATCCAACTGTGATTGGCGAAGAGAACAGGAGGAAGTGGGACTGTAGCACCTTGGATTGGGATGAATTTCTTGAATTTTTTCCTACTAAAGTGATGTGAGAGATCAATAGAGACTCTCAATGAAAGCACCAATGTTGGTCCAAAATAGGACGCTCGTAGGCTTTTAGGAAAGCTACGTACGACAATCAAGCAGGAAATCAGGAAAATTATGCAAATAAGGAAAGAAGCTAAAAGTGTTTAGTTGCCAGAAATAACGTATAGAAGTTGCTTCCCCTAATCTGAATTACAACCCGCCTTTTATAGGCGTATACAAATCGTAACCGTTACCGATAATAATGACTAATTAATTACAACATTAATACGGAATTAAATACATAATTAATAACACATTAATTGTTCGACCATTACTCTTCCGGGCTAGGAGGTCGGTCGGTCTGCCAGGCTCCCCGCCGGGCTGGCTGGCAGGCTCCAGGTTATGGACTTGGATCCATGGGTCCAAGTTCGGGGCTTGGCCTGATTAGGCTCTGGGCCTAGTACCATTACTCTATCAGTAATTAATGTCGGAACGTTAACTAATCGTCACTTAGCAACCCTCCAACATTAATATAGAATGAGATTAAGGGAAGAATTAATAATCAAGAGAAGAAGTTAAGAAAATAACTCACAACTTTAATAATCAACAAGCTTCAAGAGCAAAACCAAGAAATGGAAGTTTAGCTTCTCATTTGGAGACTAAACATACTAGAAAAATATAAAGAAATGCTATTCTAAACTGAGCTTAAGAGTATATGTGAATTGGTGATCAAATGGGAAGTAAAAGGGGTGTATGTATAGGTGTTTGGAGGTGGCTGGGTCATTTACCCGACCAGTTTTTTCAGAAACCCGATCGGGTTTCTTGAGAAAGTGCTCGAAATCTTCATTAGTCACATTTACCTGATCGGGTTTTTGATTTACCCGATCGGGTAAAAGACAAATCTTTGCCAAATCTTCGCCATGCACGTTTAATTGCCTCCAAATCAAAATTTGACCTTCGGGTCAAGTCAAACCCGATCAGGTTTTTGGAAAACTCGGTCGGGTTTTTGACTATTTTCCCAAATTTCCACTTTCTCTTGTCCCCTTTGCACTTTCCTTGACTTTTCCAGGATCCTTTTGATGATCTTTACCTAGTTTAAGCTCAGAAAATCCCTAATCTAAACAAATTACAAGTATTTTACAAACGAAACTATTACACCAAAAGTGTGTAATTTCCAAAGTAACAATCAATCAAAACTAATTAAAAATACAAAAATAAACATAGAAATTACATGAATGTCAATTCCCAGACCTCTTGATTTGGGCATTGGAGGCCTTCTAGTCTATTGCTCACTCTGAGGAAGGGACTTACTCTTCTTTGAAATAGCCTTATTGGATTTGCTGATAATGAATCCATCATTGCTAGAAGCACCCATGCTTGATAGATCAATGTGGACTTTGAGATTATCCGGAATGGGGTTGGAGGCTACAGAGTGTTGAGGAGATAGTTGGGAATTGGCAGCTTTGGGTGAAGATTTGTGTGGGGATGGAGTGAGGGTTTTAGACTTATTGTGGGAGGGTGTTCTCTGGTGAGAGGATGTTTTCTGATGGTGAGGGGAGGGAGGAGGTGAAGGGGAGCGGTTTCTGTGGGATTGAATTGGTTTACAGGGTGAGGAGTTTTTGGATTTTTCTGAAGTGGTTTTCTGTTTTGATGGGGAGTTCTCCTTGGAGGGGGTTTTCTGGGGTGAAGGTGAAGGGGTATTCTATTGTGGAGTAGGTGATTTTTGTTTTAAGGGGGATTGAGGTGGAGTGGTGTAAGGAGTGGTGATTTTGGGTGAGGGATTCTGAGGGGGTGCGGAAGGGGATTTATGAATGGGAGAAGGAGGAGGTGTAGAAGCATTTACCTCATTATCAGTATTTTGTGCTCTTCTCCATTCGACAATTAGCTGTGCCAGAACAACTTCAGAATCAGAAGGTCCTCCTCCTTGGGCTTTCTGTTGAATGCGAGGATCCAGAGACTCTTTCAAAGTCTTTTCCACAACCCAAGCGTCAAAGGCTTCTCTATCTTTCTCAGAGAGGGGTTCAGTGGGTTCTTCTGTTGGCCTAGATAAAGAGGTGAACTTCCCTTTGAGGTTCTTCTTCTTCTCTGTTAGGACAGATAGAAGGAAGTCCTTGTTTAGGCACTGCTCAACGTCTTCTGTTCCAGTCCACTTGAGCACTTCTACTTCCTCAGAGACGAAATAGGGGAACAGTCTAATTAGCTCAGAGAGAGGTCCCACTCTCCACTTCCTCCAAGCAAGAACCCTGACAAACTTTTTGTACAGAGGGGTAAGGTTATTCACCTGGGGTTCTGATGCCTCAGGAGTTCTGTTGGCTTCAACTTCATGCTCTGGGGATGGGATCACCAGGGATTGTTCTTGAGTCTCAGCAGAGGGATGGCTATTTGGTTCCCCTTGAGTAGTAGCATCATGTACTACCACTTCTTCTGAATCACTGGACTCAAATACAATGCTCTTACCTTGCCAAGCAATTCTGTTGGGTTAGACAGTAGGGATGGAGTCTCCAAGTCCCCCTCGAGCATCAAGAGTCACAACTCTTTCCTTTTTGGCAATGGGAGAGGCAGAGGGTGTAGATTCTGTTGGACTGGGGGAGGAATTCTTCCTCTTGATCACAGCCTTCTTTGCCACCAACTTCTGGGCTTTTGCTAGAGCAGCCTTCTTGACAATTGCCTTCTTCACAGGCTTTCTTACCAGTGACTCTTCTTCCTCGGATTCTGAGGAAATGGTGGTTTTCTGCTGCTTCTTCACAGCCTTCTTCTTTGGTCACCAGCCTTTTTAGGCTTGACCACCTTCTGCTGGAGCCTTTCTCTGTTGAATTCCAGAGTTCTGAACCTTTTCTGTTCAGCTTTCAAAGCAACCCTTCTATCACCAGAAGTGTTCAGGAACAGTAGCTTGGTGTAGTCTGCATCAATAGGGTTCCTCAACCCTATTCTTGCCTTCAACAGCAGCTCAGATAGAAGAAGACCATAACCCATAGGGGTTTTGAAGAAATTGGTGTCCTTGGCCTTCTTTTTGATAAAATCAACTAAGGATTTGATGATTACCTATCCCCGGTTGATGTTCATCCCATGATGAACAACAAAAAAGCCCTGGCATTCTGAAGAGTCATGTCATCAGTGGATGTGCTCTTGCTCCAGACACACATGTGGAAAATGTTTACCAGCTTCTCATAGTCACTCTGAAGCAGGCTCTTCTTCATGTTTAGCTTTGGGACACTTTCCACTTCCGGTCTACAGTAGGTTTTGACGAATGCTTCGATAGAGACCTGGACATCGTCCAAAATGATGAATCCCTGTGTATCTTCCTCTTGGGGGTCCTCCACTATGCCAAAGAGGACGTTGATAGTCTCCGGAGTGAGGGTGATGTCATCTCCGTTGACATGGGATTTGATGGTTTCTCCCTCATATGTGGCGTTGAGATAGAACTCAGCCACGTCTTTGGTGCTGTAGGAGTTAAACTGCTATCCTACAACTAGGAGTGGACGCGGTCCGAAACGGTCCGGTAAATTGGTAAATCCCGTAATGTATCCGTGAGGTTTTTAACGGTCCGGTACAGTCCGGTTCCAAGGATGGAACCGTTCGGTACCATATCATTTCGGAATGGTACAAACCGGTACGGTACAATGTCAAACACATGCTAATTTTTTTGAACAAATCTTGCAATTAGTAGATATCATCACACCAACCAACTCATATGAAATGTTGAAATAAATACAAGAAATTGTATACATAGTACTAAAATTCACATATACAAAAATAGTGCAACACAACTAAGAAAAAGTATAGCAAAACGATGACACGCGAGATAAATATCATTTTTAATTTACTAAATTCATGGGAAGATATAAAAACGAATATCATCAAATTGTTGAATATAATAGAAATCTTCAACATTCTTCTTCTTCGTTCTAGTTAAATATTACTCCGTAGTTCTAATTTAATTTATAGTTGAACCTTGAGAGCTAAGATTTAAACCATATTAATTAAGTTGTAAAAAATGAACAAACATGATACAACAAAAAGTCATGTACACTACATTACTAGAAATAAATAATCATTAATGATTTCTAAATTTTAATATTCTTTCAATACATAAAAAAATATAACATAAATTATCTAAAAAGAAAAACTTACAATATATATAAAAAACACATTTTAGATGTTTTAGAGACACATGAATACATACTTAGGGTATAAAATTGTTGGTCTAGATCTATTGAAATAGAAAAAATATAAAAATATTCAAATGCATTATTTACGAACGGTTCGGTCCGGTATTTTTCGATTCTAAAAATCTAGGACCGGTCCCTTACCCATTTCAAACGGTATGGTTTTGGTACGGGATAAAAATCTATAGAACCATTTAAATACCCGATAGTCGGTTCGGTACCATTACGGGACAGTTCGGTACCAGTTCGGTTCGGGTTTTATGCCCACCCCTACCTACAACTTTGTCCAGTTGGGAATCCTTCATTCCCTGGATGATTTTCTTCATCGTTTCTTGATTTGCATCAAGCTCTGGGAGTGCGGATAGGTCGCAGTTCATCCCAGTATAAATATTGTTCACCAGGGTGTCGATTTGCTCTGTAGTTAGGTCATTGATGTTGATGAAAGCCATTGCAGAGAGTTTTGAAATTTTGGTAGCTTGAAAGAAATGGGAGTTCAAAAGCTTGAGAGTAATGATAGAGCAGTAGCGGTTTAGGTTGAAGAGAATGGAATTTATGTGTTTAGGTTAGTGGACGTTTGAGATTATTGGCGGTTTCGAGGTATCAATAAATGAAAAAATGGGCGCAGTAAATATTATGCGGCTATAAAGACGTTTGAGGGTAAAAGGGTAAAAGACCGTCAATAAGTTACTAGGTCACCCGTTTACTCAAAAATATTTCTAAGTCCACAACCTTCGGTTAGGAATAGGAAGTGTTTCTGTTGCTGAGGAGTTCTGGTAGGAATGGAGGTTTTCTGTTCAAGGTAGGGAACAGAAGGAGTTTTGCAACAGGAATTCTGTTAACAGAGAATCTGTAACAGAAGGTCTTCCTTTCAACCTTCTCTGTGAATTTCGTCCATCATTCCCAATTCTTCTCTCAGTTTGTTGAACCTAGCCTCAGGTAAAGGCTTGGTTAGGATATCTGCAAGTTGGTCTTCTGTTGACACATGCTCCATGCATATGTTCTTCTTTTCAACATGATCTCTGATGAAGTGATGTGTGATCTCAATGTGCTTTGTCCTGGAGTGAAGAACTGGATTCTGAGTGATTGCAATGGCACTGGTGTTGTCACACGGAAGTTTGATCTCCTTTGCTTGAATGCCATAATCCTTCAGTTGTTGCTTCATCCAGAGTACCTGAGCACAGCAACTCCCAACTGCAATGTATTCAACTTCTGCTGTACTGGTTGAGATAGAGTTCTGCTTCTTGCTAAACCAGGAGATAAGTCTCCCACCTAGCAATTGGCAGTGACCAGAGGTGCTCTTCCTGTCTAACTTGCAACCTGCAAAATCTGAGTCAGAGTAACCAATCAGTTCAAAGTTACCTCCTTTGGGATACCATAGGCTCGCATTTGGGTTTCCTTTGATGTATCTGATAATTCTGTATGACTGATATCTGGCACAGATTCCAACAGAGAATGATATATCTGGTCTGCTTGCAGTTAGGTAGAGAAGAGATCCAATGATTCCTCTATATGTTGTTGCATCAACATCTTTTCCTTCATCATCTAGACCAATTCCTTGAGAAGTGTTCATGGGAATCTTTACTAAGAATTTTCCTTCTACTCAAAACTTCTTGATCAGGTCTCTGGTGCACTTCCCTTGGTTGATAAAAATTCATTCAAGAACTTGTTTCACTTGTAGTCCTAGGAAGTAACTGAGCTCTCCCATCATACTCATTTCAAACTGACTCTGCATAACTTGAGAAAATTTCTTGCATAATTCTTCATTAGTACTTCCAAATATAATATCATCACATATATTTGTACTAACAGAATATGATTAGCAACAGACATTTGAAATAGAGTTTTGTCAACCTTTCCCTTTGTAAACCCATGGTTCACTAGGAATATGGACAATGTGTCATACCATGCTATGGGAGCTTGCTTAAGACCATAGAGGGCCTTTCTAAGCTTGTAGACACAAGAAGATTAAGTAGGAATGACAAAACCTGGTGGTTGTTCCACATAAACTTCTTCCTCAAGATCTCCATTCAGAAATGCACTCTTGACATCCATCTGGTAGACCTTGATGTTGTTGTATGCAGCATAGGCTAGGAAGATTCTGATGGCTTCTAATCTATCAACTGGTGCAAAAGTTTCATCAAAATCAATTTCTTCTTCTTGGCAGTATCCCTTAGCTACCAGCCTAGCTTTATTCCTTACAATGTTGCCATCTTCATCTGCTTTGTTCTTGAATACCCATTTGGTTCCAATGACATTCTGATGCTTTGGTCTAGGAACAAGTTCCCATACTTTGTTCTTTTCAAATTGTGTAAGCTCCTCTTGCATAGCATTAATCCAGTCTGAGTCTTCAAGGGCTTCTAACAGTCATAGGTTCCATCTGAGAGATGTAGCAGGCACACATTGCTTCTCTTCTTGTTGTAGCAGATCTGGTTTGTACTCCACTTCTGATTTGTCCAATCACTTGATTTGGAGGGTGATCTCTTAACCAAGTTAGATAAGGTTTTGTTAGTTGTTGTCTGGGTTTCTCTGGTTCCTCATCTTTTGAATCTTCATCTTCATTTAACAGAAGGGGGTTTGGTGCAGGCGATGGAAACACTAGGTCAACTGCTACCTCTTCTATTGATTCAGGTGTTCTTTCAGCTATGGTGACTTCCTTGAGGGTCTCTGTTACTTCTTCAACAGAGGTGCTGTCATCAAACTTTACGTGTATAGATTCTTCAACATGTAGAGTTGTTCTGTTGAGTACTCTATAGGCTTTACTTGAGCTTGAGTAGCCTATGAATACACCTTCATCAGCCTTTTCTTGAAATACCTTTAGATGCTCCTTTCCATTATTCAGAATGTAGCATTTGCATCCAAATATATGGAAGTAACTGATGTTGGGTTTCCTTCCTTTCCATAGTTCATAAGGGGTCTTCTGGTGATTCTTGTTGATCGTGCTTCTGTTCTGGGTGTAGCATGCAGTGTTGATTGCTTCAGCCCAGTATCTCATTGGTAATCTTGATTCTACAATCATTGTCCTTGCAGCTTCATTCAACATCCTGTTTCTCCTTTCTGCTACGCCATTCTGTTGAGGTGTTCTGGCGACAGAGAGTTGATGAAAAGTTCCATTTTGATCATAGAAGTCCTTAATGACTTGGTTGACAAATTCAGCTCCTCTGTCAGATCTGATTGTCCTGACTTTCATATTCTTCTCAGTCTGAAGTTGCTTTAACAGAGAGGGCAACTTCTGAAGCGTTTCATTTCTTTGTCAAAAAGATAGTTCATGTATATCTGGAATAGTCATCAACCATGACTAGTGTATATTTCTTTCCACCAACACTTGGAGTTTCAACTGGTCCAAATAAATCCATGTGGATGAGATTTAGAGGACTAGTTGAAAGATCTCCAGCAATGGGTTTGAAAGTGTTCTTCACTTGTTTTCCCTTCTGGCATGCAGTGCAGAGGGTCTCTTTCTTGTATACTATGTCTGACAATCGATCTACAATGTGTTCTCTTGCCAGTTTGTTGATTGTCTTGAAATTCAAATGGCTAAGCTTCTTGTGCCAGTCCCAACTTAGTTTTGAATCTCCCTTGGCTATCACGCATACTCCATCTTTAGCAGTTTTCCAATCAACCACATAGATATTCTTCTTTCTTGTTGCTGTAAGAACCACTTCCTTTGTTGTCTCATGTTTCACATATCAGAAGTCCTTTGTGAATTCAACAGTGTAGCCTTTGTCACAGAATTGGCTAGCACTTAGAAGATTGAACTTCAGGCCTTTGACATATGAGACATCTTCAATGATAAGCTTGCCTCTTCCTTTTGTTTGTCCTTCTTTGTCATTACCACCAAAGGTAACTCTAGGTCCTTTGCATTTCTGGAACTCAGTTAGGCAACTTTTGTCACCTGTCATTACCACTTTGGTCTCATCAAGTGAAACCTTGGTGGGTGGTACCAATTGTCCACCTGGTAGTCATAGTAAACAGAAGTGTGATTCACTTTGAGAAGATGCTTGTGAGGGTCATGCTTCCCCTCTGCTGGAGGATGGACTTCTGCCATCCTCGGGCTTCATGAATCTCCTGAATTTTCTGGCAAAGGCAGCCATATATTCGTCAGTTAAAAGAATTGAAGGGTCAAAATCATTTACCTTAGATGTACTAGCTGTGAGGGCTGTGGCGGTCCTCTCCTCAGGTACATCTTCTTTTTCTTCAATCATCTCGAACTCATGAGCTTTGAGGTCTAAGATGAGCTTGTCTGTAGGGTAGGTCTTCACATCTTTGTTGGCTTGAACAACAACCACCTTCATCTTCCATGCTGAGGGTAAACCTCTCAACACTTTGAGGTTGATCTCCTTGGTGGTGAGTTCCTTGCCAAGTTCAGAGATTTCTCCAGTGAGAGTAAGGAGTCTGTCATACATCTTGGAGATGCTTTCACCAGGAAGAAGTTTGATGACATCAAACTTCTTGTTGGCAATGGTTAGCTTGTTGTCCTTCTCCTTCTCATCACCTGCTCCAATGAGCTCAAGGGTATCCCAGATTTCTTTGGCAGTTTTACACTTCTTGATTCTGTTGAAGTATCTGTCATCAATGGACTTGCAGAGGATATCCTTTACAATGTTATCAAGGTTGTATTTTCTCCTCTCTTCAGTGGTCCACTCAGATTTGGCTTTGTTGATCATTTGAGGCTTTGTTTTGTCAATGGCATGCTCTGGATTCACCTTCTGGAAGCTGGTGAATGGGCCTATGTCAAGTACTTCCCACATCTCATCATGAAGAGCACATAGACGTGCCTTCATCCGGATCCTCCAATCATCAAACTTAAGATCTGAAAACATAAGATTCTTGGAAAGAGAGTGATCCATAATAAGAGATTAAACAGAGGCAGAGAAAACAAGTGGATCTTTGTTCAACAGGTAACTTAAAAGATTACAAGAACAAGGAGGCTCTGATACCACTTGTTGCTCCCGGTTGTACTGGGTACAGTCTAGAGGGGGGGGGGGTGAATAGATTGTACTGTTTTTTAACCTTTTCAAGATAAGTACCAGATTTAACAGAATAGCCTATTATGTTGGAAGAACAGATTGGCGACGGATGGTATTCTGGTAGGGGTTCTGTCCGGTTAACCTCACAGAAAAGCAAAGGCAGTTGGCCTTCTGTTAACTCACAAGACACGTTCTGCTGAACACAGATATCAGGTCTTTGGAGTTAATCAGTTTAAGGTAAAAGCAGGAATTAAAAGCAGTAAGTAAATGACACTAGGGATTTTTATAGTGGTTCAAGGAACAACTCGTTCCTCTAATCCACTGTTCCACTAAGCTTGTAAAAACAAAAGTTTACTACGCCTTAGTCCCTAGCACTTAAGAAGCTCTCCAAGTCTTCTTCAAGCCTAGATGTTTCATGGGTTGCACTTCCTTGCTTCCTTTAAGACTGGTCCTTTCACTGAGCTTCCTTGAAGTATCACCACTTCACTACTCCAGTTACTTGGACGTCCCTCTCGTTAGAGAAGAGTTCTTGTGAGAACAAGGGTTTTCCAACTTGCTTCGTTACAAAAGATGTGCAGTTGAAGAGCTTGAAGTGTTGAAGAACAGTTGGAACTTTGCTCTTGTTGGGATGTAAAGATAGAAAAATATTATCTTCCCAACGTCCGTCTTTCTTGTTGATGAATGGAGTTTGAATCTCAAGAAGGCTTGTGCGTTTTAATATTTGAATATGTTGTTCGAGCAAAGATTATAGCAAAGTTTTTGAGCCAAAGTTGTAGCAAAGTTATCCAGTTGTTCTTCGAGTAGTATCTTTTATACTGAGGTTGTCTTCCCGTTGGAGGAGGAGGACAACTGCATTAAATGCGCGAACAGTTGATTTGACCAGTAGGACCCAGTAAAGTTGGCGAGTTGCTATTTTGGGATAAAGCTATCCTGAAATGTCGGCCAATCATCAACTTTTACTCTTCAGGGTACTGTAGCTTTCCCGTTCAAGTCTCCTAGCCGTTGAATGAATCTTCCGTTGGTTTCACCGGCTAAAGCAGTTTCATGAAAATTCTCCAAGTGTCAGACCTTCTGGTATCTTCAGCAGAGGGTCAACCAGAGAAGGTCTCGAGCACTTCAGTTGGAATAAGCTACCAGAGGGTCCTTAGGTATTCTGTCAAGATGCGAGCCAACAGAGGGTCTTGACAGATTTTGTTGAAGTGAAGTCCAACAGAGAACCAGGGGGTCTTCTGTCTGGATATGAACCAACTGAGAACCAAAGGTCTTCAATTCAGAATAAGTTTATCAGAGGGTCTTCTGTCAGGAGGTCTTCTGTCAGTCGACTATTCTAAAGAAACTTTACAACGAAAATTTCTAATACAAATTTCTAAAGAGGGGTACTCTAAAGTCCTAATTAATATAGTATCATCAAAATCTAATTACAATTATTCCTTACAGTATGGTTTCGACCTAGTAGGTCTCATGACAAAATGGGACGATACTAAACGATTTTTGGGTGCATCTCATACTATTGTCGTGTCGTTTGAAAGTAAATTATACAGTGTGTGATATGGGGCAACACAAAGGAGGTTCCTTCATTGCACTCACAGTTTAATACCCAAGAAGATTTCAAAATGATTATGATGGACTGTGTGGTTTTGGACTCCCCGACCCACACACTTGTGCCACACATAAATAGGCACAGTGGACCATAAGAAACCCGACAAACAAGCAGCTACCCCTCGGGTGGGTCACTAGCGACGCTGGGCACAACAATGTACATAATGAAATACTGACAAAATCGAATCGGAAAGATTTCGTCATGCATATGACCCTTCGGCATATCCCCTCGACCTCATCCCAGGGACCCTCAGTCCGACATTCTCTGGCATCTAGCACACATATTTAATGCACCGTCACATGTCCGGTTCTGCCTTACTTCAGAGCTCCCCACGATGTACTAATGTTATTATCCTTCCCTCTCTAACTCTTTAGCTTTGTCTTCTCTCTACATATCACTAGTGGTATTCCGGCGTAACTATCAAATTAGAAGCAGTAGTACTCATATCAATAATGTATCCTTTAGTATAAGAGAGCCCATATGCTAAAAACTCTGATGTTAACTATGTTTGTATGAGAATAGTCTTAGGATGGATGACCCACGAGAAAGTTAATTTCCAAGGGTGCGCACAAGGTCAGTGTAGCACTCAAAACGTCGTTCAATTTTACATGATACAGTGTGAAATTGTTAAAGTAAATGTCCCACACCGGAATGGTATGAAGTAATAAAACACTATATAATATCATGAGTTACTCCTCCTATCATGTAGATCTTTTAGGATGGAACCTCAAGTCTTAACAGATACGAGAGTAAAGTCCGGTTGTGGGTTGATCGATTGTTTAGCACCCACGACTAAGGGTAGCTTGTTAAGGATTTGTTGGCTCATTTATACACCCGACCTGATGTTCTCTAGCCCGGTTTGGGCTGAGGAGTCTTGCTAAAGTAAATGTCCCACATCCGAATGATATGAAATAATAAACACTATATAAAATCTTTAGTTACCTCTTCTATCATTTTGACTTTTTAGGATGAAACCCCAATCCTTAACAAAAATGCTTAAAAAAGTGTCCTAAAACTTACTTTGAATAATCAAACTAAACAATGTAAACTATTTATATTCCTTCATTTTGCATGAAGTACTTACCTCGTATCTTACAAAACGCCCTCTTACTCAGGATGAAAAGCACGCAGTTGCCTCGTAAATCCGACCACAATGGAATTGATACAGAAAAATAGAATGAAGTAATTGAATAAAAATTTGACATTTTCAATTAACCTTGTACGTTTCTTCAAAATTTGCGCAACAACTACTTGATCGTTATACTTAATTATATGATTCACAATACAGTTATAACTGGGGAACTGATTGCAGTTAAGCAAAACATTCAAAAATTAAATATGTCACATTCTATAATAAATTTAAAGAATTTAAGAATTGTGAGTTTTATAAAAGCGGGCATGGGTAACACCAAATATTATAAATAAGACACAGGAAACACCTTTTTTCTATAGAGTACGTTATAAATAAGACAAATTTTATGCTTGTCTTAAGGTATTGTATCTTACTCACGTGGACTAATTATAATATTGCAATTGAGTAATTCAAACACAAAAATGATAAAATAGTGGCTTGTACCAATAGAATGTAATATATGTACGATAGCCTTAATTATCGGAATACATAAACCGTTATTTAAGGATACTTTTAATTGGACTGAAATTTTCTGAATTGGTCAGGTATGGTCTGATAGTCTGGTCTGGTCTAGTAGATGTTTGGTCTATGTATATTTTATAATTGTCCAAGTCTGATATGGTCATGGACTAACAACGGTCCAAGTAAAAACATCCTAAGAAAATAAGTCGGTATGGAACAAAATTTCATTTGAATGGATTAAAATAAAAAGTAAAATAGAAATCTTTATTACGAAATACGGAGTATGAATAACTCAATTCATGTGGCCCTGGCGAGTATAGGGATTAATTGGTGTAGCACGCTTATCTTTCCTTTCTATCCTCTCTTCCATTCATTTCTTACTTATTTGTCTTATTATTTACTACTTGAGCAATTGAACTGATTGATCAATGATCATTTATTCATAACGAAAATAATAAGATGTCACAACAAATGCGAAAAGAAGCTTTTGTGCAAGACGATGGACAAATCACAAACACAAGACCAGTACGTGTTTTTATATGATTTCGATGAGTGCGAAGTTTTGAATATTTATATTTTTAATGTGAAAATAAATAGATTTGATTATTAGCTTCTTGCATTAAGATTTTTTACATACAAAAACATTTCGACATTTAAAAACAAAATTAATCGATAGTTAGTATTATAAGTATGCCTTAAACGCCTATATATATCATGATAATTGAAATTTTGACAGCTATATAGGTGCTATTTTATTTTATACTAGTATATGAATGTTGTCACTTTTATAAAATTGAGTTTCAATATATTAATATTTAAGTAAAACCCATATATTCATTTTATACAAGGTATTTTTTTATTGTTCATTAAAATATATTTTTTTATAGTAATCTCAAATATGTCATCAATTCTTTTATAATAATCTATACTATTTTGTCAAATTTTCTATATACTCTGAAGTCTCTCGAAGTAATTGTAATGGTTTTTCTTAAGGAGAAGCCTTCAGTTTGATATTTATCCAAGTCATAGGTAGACCACAAAATACAATCTAAGAATTAACTTGTAAAAGCTATCCAGCTCAAGTATGCTGAATGGTAGAATGACATGTTCACTCAAAAAGTACAGTTACAAATTATTGAAGAACTTTGTAGTTTAAAAATATCTTTATACTCCGTATATATAAATAGTACTCCGTATAATAGTATAGTGGAGAAATGAATAAGAATGTTATTTGTCACTCACATAGAAGTTGTGAGTTCAAAATATGGCTATACAAATGTCTTAACAGAATTCTTAATGGGAACGAGTATTGTATCACGGTCTAATGATTAAGTCGATATTTGATTATGTAATTAAGTCATGTTTTCAATTACGTCTTAAATAAATATGAATTAATGATTAAACGATTAAGTCACTTTTCCGATTAAGTTTATCGATCAATTCACAATAGAACAACCATTTAAATCACCTTGGAGAAGTGATTTCATTTTAATGATTATTTGATGTATACTATAATTGATGCTTCAATATTTAAGGGAATGTTACATGAATCTGAATATATTCAAATACAACCATTTTTCTTTGTTTAAGTCTTTTTTCAAACAACACCAATAACTAATATCCAATATTTTAATATTATTAGTTATGGTTTTTCCTTAAAAATGTCAGAAAGAAAACTTGTAGATAAAAAGATGATTAAATTTACTATGAGTATAGTGTCATAATCATTAGAGTGTAAAACTAAACAAAATCATAGTTACTAAAAGTTACTAATATAGCCACTTTGCATAAGAGGTTACGTTTTTGTGCATATACTTCTTATGGATTATGAATATTATTGCTTATATAAATACATATTTAGACAGGTCAAGGCAATCATGACCACCTTTGTGATCAATTACATGAGCAGTTGATTGAAAATCATGACACTAACAAGGAGGACAAAGACAATGCTATTTCCTACAAAAAAGAGCTACTCCGAAAGAAAAATACGGCCAAGTGACAGTTTTATGTGTATCAAAATTATAATTGAATTCTGGTGTAACTTACTGGTCAATAATCAGTTAAAGAGTTGTAATAATTGATATGAGACAACTATAATGTTATTTAGAGTGACACCATTAATCATCACATACTACATAGTTTATCTTTTACTCTTTCCTCCATAAAAGTATGATTGCTTTAATGCAAGAACAAATAAAGTCATATTATCATAACTGACATACCAAAAATAGGAAACAACATATAAGTGCAGAAAATTAGCAAAATGACAAGACAACACAATTAAATATTGTTATGTTATTTAATTTCCTAAGATGATACACAATAGAAAGCGGAGAAAGTAATTATGAATTTACATAAAAGTTGGGTGAAACAAAAAAATATGAATAGAAGTAGTAGTATATATATCTTGTGATGGTGTAGTGTATGTTATAAAATTTGCAACTAGTTTTGGCGATATAATACACATTAACAAATGGTTGTACTTGTTACAACATTATTTTTTATGAGGTTTGAAAATAATGTTGTAACAAGTACAACCATTGTAACTAGTACGTGTATCGTTAATTCAATAAACATATAATAAATTTGTAGAAAAAATTGCCATCCTCAATCCTTATCATCATGACCATGTAATTGTAACGGGTGTATCAATCACTTATATGAGTTTTGAATAAAATATATAGATGGATCCACATGATGTAAGGTAAAAAAACTCGTCTTTCTTCATGTGCTTCCACGTGTTGTTTGATTTAAATGAAGACGGTCATGCTAAAATGATGGACTTGGCTAGGATGATGTGCTATTGGATTAAATGCATCATTTTTTATGGTCAAATGTTTATTTAGAAACCAAAAAATTGAAAGTCAATGCTTGAAATTTGACTTGAATACATCATTCATCTTTATTTTTGAAGTGAGAAGAGGCATAAGAGTAAGATGTACCTCTTGCATGTTTACGTGAACAATGAATTTAACATTAAAAAACTCTTTGACTATATGTGCTATGATGTCAAATGTAATAACTTATTTATTTTTCTTATTTGTCAAACGGCCAATTCATTTTCGTATGTGTTAGGTCATGATGAGCTATTTCTCATGTCATGCTTGGTCATTGGTAATGTTTTGGATGAATTTGTTATCCATAATATTAGAATAGTTCTTGATTATATATGTGTGTGTGCTACTAATTCTTCATTTTACCTTCAACCAAATTACGTTTTTTTACTTACCCAAAGAGAAAAGATACACTAATTATCAAAGAAGGACTTCAAAGATGAAAAGTGTGAATTTAAGCCCAAATCATCAGAAACTATCATTTTAAGATTTAAAGTAACATGAATAAATTTGTTAAATTTATACAATTTTTTTGAATGCCCGTCGAAAATAATATACAAATAAATAGGAAATTAAATAAATAAAAATTTGTGATATTCTAAATGGTTGATTGATAGTTCTCTACCATTCGAGAATTAAATGGATAAATGTGTGATATCCTTGATTGATAATTAATACGCAGTATAACTTTTTGAATCGGTCCTATATGCAATAAAATTCACAATAGAAATACTAAGATATGCTTTGTGCTCGTTACCTCAGGGGTGCAAAGACAAATTTGTACTAATATTGAATGAGAAGTAATACTAGATTTAAAGTAAAATCATGTATATGTGAAACCAAATGTAAAAAGAAAAAGTTTAATCTATTTTTAAAAATTAAAAAAAAAATCGAGCTATTTTAGAGGGAGAATGCTTTGTTGGAGAAAACAGTGTTTTTGCTTTTCCGAAAATTAAGAAATTAAAAAATAGCCGAAAGAACTGGATAAAGAACTGGGACATGTACAATCAAAGCATGTGCAACGCACACCATCCTTAAAACAAATTCACTGCCTGCCACGGTGCTAGAAGCGTTGCAGTGTCAGTTTCCCAAGATACGATGACTAACGAACAAACGTATTGACCACTCAATAGGTTTCTCTGGCAAACTGGAAGAAAGGGTAGAACTAGGGAAGTTTTATCGGAAGTTTGACAGAGTTTTTCTTTTGAGAAGACTTCGCAATAAGTATGTGTGTGCTCAGTGGTTTCCTTGATCGTGTGTACCCTATATTTTTTTGAATCCAAAATATGCTTCCAAGCTTATACAGGGGAGGAGGACCTTTGTATTAGTTATGCATTCAAACACTACTAGAAAAATGTCCTACAGTGACTGACACTAAATTAGTGTCACTGCAAGTTTTTGTGACACTAAAAAGTGTCAATGAAAGTGGAGGCTAGTGACACTTTTTAAATGTCACTAAAAGTGTCACAAAATTGTGACACTATAGTATCACTAAATAGTGATACATTGGCGACATAACTATTCGGCAACACTTTTACATCACATATTCTAGTGACACCGCGGTATCACATTATTCTGTTTTTCATTCAAAAAACATGATACCTTAGTGACACTTTGGTATCACTTTGTTTTGCACTGTTTCTGCATTCCAAACATATTACTCCCTATAATTTAGAAATTCCAATTCAATTATATTTTAAAAATTCCAATTCAATATTCATTAATGTCATAATCAATAATAAAGTCAATAAATCTCAAAACATAGATTGAATGTTTAAAGTATAATATTCATTTCAAACTCCAAGCTACATTGTTGTTGAAGTTTGGATACTAGGTATGCAAAAACTAGAAATACTCTACTCGACCACAAAAGTGATCACTTTACCACTTAGCAATCATTGGTTAATAGAATTCTAAGCAACTACATAGTTTAGTCCAAAAAAGTGAGTTGCCTACACGTTGTACATACATATAGCAAAGTTAATTGGACAACGCCAATAACAATTCGTAAGTACACATTGCCCAGCTTCACATCATCAAGTCTTCATAGTAGCAGCATTCATCAAACACTGAAAAACGACCGATACACCATATTAATATTACAATTATAAAAATCACTTCTACTAACTCTAGCAATACTACTTATGCATCAGAGGTATTGCTTGATTGCACATACCATGACTCACACCCATTTCAGATTCATCCTATTCTTAGAAGTTGAGGCGTGATGAATCCTCACTCCTCTGAAAACAAAAGAGAATGGCATTATTAAAAACAACTTTAAAGGGACTATGAATTATAAAAGTTGTTAAAACACTATGGAATCAATATAAAAATTGCAGGGAAAAGATACATAAGGAAGTACTCCCTCCGTCCCACTTAAAGGTTCCCACACAATTTATGATGTTTGACTGACCATAAAGTTAGCTTATCCCTGTCATTTATAAGATTGTTTTTAGTAAATAAAATTTACATATTCAGAAACTATATTAAAAGTTTTATAATACATGATCAAGAAAAAATAAATTTGATAGAAGTTGGATATATAAAGTAAAATATTAAGAACAATTCACGTTGATCGGAGAATAGGGGATGTGAACCTTTAAATGGGACCGAGGGAGTAGTATATAATGTAAAAAAGGTTTAGAATTTACCTGTGATGAAAGTGGAGATCTATAGTTGCATCGCCATAGCTTTTTGGAAGGCCCAAATTGACAATGTAAGTCTTAAAAGTATATTTGAATGAAAATAGAGCATAAATAACATAAATGAAGCTCACACAATTTACATGCAGTTTATGCAGTTTATTGAATTAAAATTTCTTCTCGTATCTAAAGGAGGTTGAAATTATAAGAGCCAACAAATATCAACACACAGAAATAGTGAGTGCTTTAATTTCTTTCAACAAGAAAGATAATATATCTCAAAAATAAATTAAACTCAACATATGTTACTTGTACTATATCAACTTACAGAAAGGTGGTTCCTCTTTATGTGCCATCATTGGTATAAATTCTCCCTTTATGACCACATTATTAACTCGCTATAAACATGAAAAGGGATTACAGAAAGATCAAAGTATGAAGAATGTAATATCAGAGAAGAATATAAAGTTTAAGAAAACACCAGAAGCATGATATTGTGTAGTTATTTCTTTCTATGTAAACTAATGGATTGAATGTTATTGTGTCTGGCTAAGTATGGACTGACACTTAGAAACTTTAAAAGATTCTGGATTGTAAATGTATGTATGAAGAGAGTGATATTTAACGACTTTACACAATTAGGACTATATTTGTGAGTATACACTAATATTTATTGTGTTAGACAACAGAATATGATAACCTAAAATGGATCAATTAGTTGATTTTATAGTGTGATGTTAATATTAGCAGTTTTCAGAACATAAAATAAGTTAAACAATAGTTTTCAAATGAAAAACCTAACTAGATTTATTGAAAATCCATCACTAAAAGGACCAAGAACGACGACCATCGATTGAGAAGAAGAGTGAGGATTCATACGTAGAAAGAAGAGAAAGAGACTTAATTGATAGGAGGAAAAAAATGAAGTGTAGAAATGTTAGAAATAGCAGGGTCATAACTAGAATAGTTCAAGCACTCCGTAAAAATTGAAATTGTAATGAGTGTCAGTATCTTATGCTGATATATTTGTATTAGAAAATAATGACACTTTTGTATCATTGGTTTCATTATATCAGAAAGTGTCACCATAAAAGTGTCATTGTAAGCCTGTTTTCTACTAGTGAACACCACACTTATTGTGTTGTAATGGTAACGTTTCAGGCCATTAACCATGTAATTAAACCGTGTTTTAATCACATTTTATAGTTTCTAAATATTAGGCAACGTTTGAAACTCTAGCATTTCGAAGGAGAGATTAGAACGGCCATTAACCGATGATAGTTCTTCGTGTATTTCTACCTTCGGAAATTTTCAATTTCTCCATCTCAACATGTGAGCTTCAAGAATCAATTTTCATTCACCCATTATCCATTTTTAGTGTATCACATATCGAATTGAACCCCTTAGAAAGGAGAATCTGAAACCACTTTGAACCGACCCAAATCGAAAGTGGACCCCACTCAAAATACTGCCAAAATATAGCCATTTAATGCAATTTTTAATAAATTTTTTGCAACAATCCCCCACATGATTGAAAAATGATTTTCGAGACTTGAAAAAGACATGAAGATACGTAGACACAACTGTGTTCGCCGGATGATCCCTGCATATGGAGAGGTAGGTTTTATCCTTTAAACCTTCCGCTGTAAAGACATGTTTGTTTACTGGCTGTCTAGTGGACTCAATGTCATTGAACTATATTGCCGTTGTGTAAACATTGACTTATATTTACACAAGAACCTTCCATCTTTGTTCTGTTCTCATAAGTGTGCCCATTTTGGCCATGGGTCACCATACTGGTTCTGCGAGAGTTTTTAAAGAACCAAGCCTTCACAATTATCCTTTGAAATGACCCTCTTCTCTCTCACATAGGTGATTCCTTCATGAGTATCCCACATACTCTTCTAATGTTATCACGCAGGTCAACATTTTAGAATCATTAAAGCAAACATTTTCCTAACCTCGTGCGGGAGTCACTGTTTCAATGAGGAGTGAGTAGGAGTTCAAGACCCCCACAGTGACCATCCTTTGTTCTATAATTTAGTTTTCCCCTTTGAACTCAGGGTCAATAAGGTTAGGTATCCACTATAGAACTTCTCAATTCAAAGGCTTTAGTCCCATTCCTCGTGACAACTTCTCAAACAGTTCTTTATTCAATGTCTTGGTTAGCGGATCCGCTATGTTATCTTTTGACCTCACGTAGTCAACCGTGATAACACCTGTTGTAAGAAGTTGTTTAATGACCATATGTCAGTGATGAACATGTCTAGACTTACCATTATACATATTATTTTGTACCCTTCCAATTGCTGCTTGACAGTCACAATGTATGCAAATTGGAGGGACAAACTTTTCCCAACTTGGAATATCCTCAAGAAAATGGCATATCCATTCAGCCTCTTCAGTGCACTTATCTAAGGCTATTAGCTCAGATTCCATCGTGGATCTAGCTATTATCGTTTACTTCGATGATTTCCAAGACATGACTGTACCCCACACAATGAAAACATATTCACTTGTAGACTTTGAGTCTGTAATGTCTGATATCCAACCAACGTCATTATACCCTTCATATACATCTGGATATCTTTTATAGTGCAGTCCAAGGTTTTGGGTTTTCCTTAGATACCTCAAAACCCTTACTATTGCCTTCAAGTGTTCATCACCGGGGTTACTAGTATACCTTCTTAGCTTGCTAACCACAAAGTCAATATCAGACCCGATACAATTCATTAGATAAATCAAGCTTCGAATAATCCTAGCGTATTATATTTAAGAAACACACTCTCCATGATTTTTGGACATGTGTACACTTTTATCTAATGGTGTCCATGTCTCTTGATCGTCATCCTTATTAAATTTCGTAAGAATTTTTTCGACATAATGGAATTGACTTAGTACAAGACCGTCCGGTCTCCTTGTGATTTTAATCCCGATGATTAACTTGGCTAGCCCCATATCCTTCATGTCAAATTTGGAATTTAACATGCTTTTGGTAGATTTAATCATTAGATTATTAGTACCAACGATGAGTATATCATCCATGTATAAACACAAAATGACATAGCCGTCTATTGTACTCTTCACGTAGACACATCTATCATTTTCGTTTATTTTAAACCCATTGGCTAACATCGCATGATCGACCTTTTCGTGCCACTATTTAGGGGCTTGTTTCAATCCATACAATGATTTAACCAATTTACACACTTTCCTTTCTTGGCCAGGAACAATAAATCCCTCAGGTTGTTCCATATAGATTTCTTCGTCTATCTCTCCATATAGAAAAACGGTTTTTACATCCACTTGATGAACTTCCAAGTTTCACAATGCAGCGATGGCTAGCTAGTATTATCCTAATGGAGTTTATTCTCATAAAGAGAGTACACATCAAAGTAATCCTGACCTTCACGTTGCTTGTATCCTTTAATTACAGGTCTAGCCTTGTAATTGTCAATGGAACCGTTAGGTTTCATTTTCCTTTTAAAAATCCACTTGAAACCTAACGGTTTAAAACCCGGGGGAAGATCAACCAGTTCCCAAGTGTGATTTTGAAGAATAAAATTCATCTCACTTTTGATGGATTCTTTCCACATTGGACCTTCGGTAGACGTCACGGATTCCGTATAAGTCTGTGGCTCATTTTGACCAGACACGTTAGAAAATCCGGTTCATTTTCTACCATACATGTTAGAATGTCTGAATCAAATTCTACCAAATAGGTAAAAAAATCCGGACCGAAGGATTTTTCAACTCTAGCATGTTTGCTACGTCTGGGCTCGGCTTCATCTCCGGACCCATCACTTGTATTATCCATAGCCACGTCAATCGTTCAATTTGACGTACTTGGTCCTTCGTTGGACCTACATGGAAATACATCTTCAAAGTATGATGCATTCCTTGATTCAATTATCATGTTTTTATTTACATCCGGGTTATTCGAATCATACACTAAAAACCGATAAGCACTACTATTAAGCGCATAACCAAGAAAAATACAGTCCCACACTTTTAAATATTAATAGGAAGATTTTCTACCTTTCCACAACTCGTAGGAAGTTTTATCAAAAAAAATCTGGGGTACCTTATTTAAAAGGTAATTGCTTGACAAAACTGATTCGCTCCACATATTTTGTGGGAGGCCCAAACTTACTAGCATTGCACTCATCATATCTTGCAATGTGCGATTCTTTCGTTCGACAACATCGTTTGATCAAGGTGAATAGGATGCAGTATGTTCATGAATTATACCCACACTCGCACAATAGTCACCAATTGGTGCTTCATATTCACCACTTTGATCACTTCTAACCGTTTTAATCCGCTAATTAAGTTGATTTTTCACTTCATTCTTATAAAGAATGAATTTATCGATTGCTTCATGTTTATTTGCAGGCAAATAGCTATAGCGAGTGCTATCATCGATAAAGGTAATAAAATATTTAGGGAAAATCACATATTTGGTCCCTCAGTTATCCCCGCATTGAAATTTCAGACCCATATTTCTGAGATTTCAAATTACACCCCGAGTTGGCTTACTTACATTAAATGTCGTCCCTGCCGGTAGAAGTCCAACTAACCGCATCCGGTCTTCCATTTTATCTGGGCTAAACGTGTTAGTTCCCTTCCTTAAAGGTTTAAATCCCTAATTTCGTAACTATCTCTTCAACCTTCATTACGTGAAGTCTATATCACGCTTATCACTCCCAAATTCAAATCCTTTTCTTAAACCTCAAATACTTCTCTGAAAATGAACATTCCGTTGGACATGGCGCCTAGTCAATTTGTTCCGTAATTTGTCAACATTTTTGTTCCCGCAAAATAAATCAAGTTTTGTTCATGCCTAGCCAATTCATCCAAAACATACATATATTATCTTCGTTTGTAATTTGCAAACCCTATATCTCTCGTTGAAGTAAGAAACAAAGAAATCACAAAGACACACAAGAAGAACACAGAAGTGAAGAATACGTAATTAGTTCCTTGTTGGTTGTTGCCCATAATCTCCCTTTGTTGATTCTAGTGGTGAAATTGGTATCCTTTGTGGATATACAGCTGAGACCTGAGCTGGAAACTAGTTCTTACAAGTACGAACCTCAACCTAAGCTACCCTAAATCGTTTGACAATGGAGGAGCTCCTGAAAAAATCCCACGTCTGGACGAATGAAGAAAATGAGAAGTTTTGGTGCGGAAGAATGAACTTTATCTGAAGGTTTGTAGTTAGATTAGGGATTTAAACCTTTAATGAAGGGAAGTTACGCGTTTACCCCTGATAAAATGGAAGACCAAATGCTGTTAGTTGGACTTCTAATGGCGGGGACAACATTTAATGTAAGTGGGCCAACTCGGGGGCGTAATTTGAAATCTCAGAAATTTGCTATTTTCCTAAATATTTATTACCACCACATGTTTGTATTGATTTCAAATCACAAACGTCACTATGAATTAATTCAAGTGGTTTCGTTTTTCTTTCAATCGATTTGAAAGACGTTTCCGTTAGTTTTGCCTCAACACAAATTCCACATTTGTGCTTCACATTAATTTTTAATTTAGGAGTGTGTTCCATGTTAATTAATTTACTTATAGATTCAAAATTAATATGTCCTAGTCTACCATGCCATAATCTGGAAGACTCAACCAAATAAGGAGAAGAGATTTTATTATTATTATTATTATTATTATTATTATGATTATGATTATTATTATAATTATAATAATTATTATTATTATTATTAAAATAATAATTATTATTATGTATGGTAAGATGTGTCATGCGAGAGATAGACAGTCTATATCATTGATTTTTAATAACGATTTACCTCATATAATAGTTGAACATGCAAAAAGTTTAAGTATCAATATGCAATTTTATCTCTGGTACGCACATATCCAGAAATGACAATATCAAAACTACTTGCAACGAATGGCAAGGACTTTCACCAAGGGCCATCAAATCCTGAATAAATCGAATTGAAAAATATTCCAGACGTTAAATATAGACTTTCAGAATTAAACAATTAGTATATATTATGGGATTATTAAGTATATCTAGAGTGCATCTGAAAAACCAGTGTGATCAAACACAGATAGTATACCTAAGCAAAGATTTGACTTTTGAAAACAGAAGAGTAAATGCAGCTTGATGTCCCAGTTGACTTCTTTAACTTCGGTTCTTCTTCTTTTCGGGGGATAGCCCCTTTCATCACCTTATTAATTAATTCTAATTTCAGTCAACTCTATTCAAACTTACTCTCACCCGGTTACCATTAATTTCTAGCTCTACTCTCTAAGTCTCTATATATAATATAGAGATGGCCCCCCATTTGCCTTAGATAATTTTCGATCAAGTTTAGATCGAAAAATACAACTTCGTTTATGCCGTATATCTACGGGAAGAGTGAGATCGAAGAGAGGAATCCATATCTGATCATGGGAAGGCCACCTTGTTGTGATAAAATAGGAGTGAAGAAGGGGCCATGGACTCCAGAAGAAGATATCACTTTGGTGTCATACATCCAAAAACATGGCCCTGGCAACTGGAGACATGTCCCTACTAATACTGGTAATTCAACCCATTCCTTCCATTTCCTTGTTGTGCAGATACAAATTGATGAATCAGCATATATTCATATTAAGTTAATCATCTTAACAATGATAAGTTGTTTCATTTCATCCTACTAGTAGTTATTTCTTTTTTGATCTCCATTGTTGATTTGTTGGAAGACATCGTGAATTTCAGGGTTGCTTAGGTGCAGCAAAAGTTGCAGGCTCAGATGGACGAACTATCTCCGTCCCGGGATCAAGCGGGGCAACTTTACCGAGCAAGAAGAGAAGATGATTTTTCATCTCCAAGCTCTCCTTGGCAATCGGTACGTAGGTGTATGTTGTTTTAAGTTATCTCAACGGATTAATCATAGATGAATGCATCACATCACATCATGCGTCTAAGACTTTGAGTTACTTCTCCTTAATTAGGCTGGCCGTTAGATCAAACAGTTTTGCGGTCATCAAATGATATAATCTAAAAAAACTTCCCAGCTTTTGCGTATGAATGAGTAGGGTCAAATATCTATATTGAATATATTTTGTTGTTTTGTGGGTGGTGGTAGGTGGGCAGCCATAGCTTCTTATCTTCCCCAAAGGACCGACAACGATATAAAGAATTACTGGAATACCCATTTGAAGAAGAAGTACAAAACGACGCCGCCGCCGCTTCTAGGGTACGCCGACGATGAGAATATTGAATCTAATTCCTCATCATCAAGCTCAAAAGGCCAGTGGGAGAGGAGGCTCCAAGCGGATATCGAATTGGCCAAACGAGCCCTACGCGAGGCCCTCTCCATCGACGCATCGACCTCCGGCAGCAGCCAGCCACCGCCCCCTCGTCAAGCGGCGATTGATATTCCGGCGACCGACTTCCGGCGTCCATCGATTCAATCGCCCGCATCTTACGCAACTAGCGAAGAAAACATATCGAAATTACTCCGCAACTGGACCAGGAATCCCTCCCCCACAACGGCGGCGTCCAGATTTGAGTTTGCGATGCCGCAGCAGAGCTCATCGTTATCCTTCCCTCCGGCGGCCGGCTGCGACTGCTCGAGCTCGAGCCTGAGTAGCGAAGAAGGCACTACTGCCGCAACCGCTTTATTGAGTACTACTCCAGCCAATTTCGCTCAATCGGTTGCAAACTTGGACAGTTTGAACAGTAACAATGGAGTTATCGCCTCCTTCCCGGCGGATAACGGGAAGAAAAACTCATCTATTAACAGTCTGGGGACACAAATGCCCCTGGCAATCCTGGAGAAATGGCTGCTTGATGATGCTTATTATAGTGTCCAACCAGAAGGTAATAATCACAATCATGGTGAGGAATTGTTGATGGAGGCAATAGGAATGGGAACCAGTACTGATCCTGCTCCTGGTTTCTTCTAAAATCTGTCTCTGTTTCTCAGGTGGAAGTTTTGGGTTTGATAGCCCTTCATTCCTTCCCTTTTGTTCCCCTTCTTGGCATGGGTGAGGAATGTTTGTCAATGCTAGGGTTAAATTTATTACTAGTATGTAGCTTGACTGCTTGAGCAGTTAATGTTAAGTACTTTAACTATTTAAGTTAGGAAGTGTATAAATATAAATAATAAAACTTATGGTCCCAGTGGCGGATACAGAAAAGTTTGTTATTGGGGGCACTCCAATATGACATAAAGTAAGAGGTAGAGTTTATCCAAAAGCCCGTTTGAAGACCATATTTTTTTCCCGGCTTATCAACCTTATCTGCCATTTTATTCACCAAACATGTAACATTTGATTTCGCAAGTTGAATTATGTAATAATCAAAATAAGTAAGGTTGAAGTTACTTTTCTAGATAAATTGACTGAAGTTACTATAGAATACCATTTCAGTTATTTTTCATATAACTTTTTATATTATTAAAACATAATTTAATTTTTTTTTAATAAATCAGCAGAATCAGCTAATACAACACTTCAACAGAACGTCATAAATTTTCGTATAAACAGATGATTAGGCCAATCTCAGCATTACCAAACGGACTTTAAATCTCTAATGCAAATGTATTCATATGAACAACCAAAAATTGAGAAAAATAGAGACATATGTCCAGGTTCGTCCAATAAGTATATAATATTATACTATATATTTCTTATTTTGGAATATCTTTATTAGTTTTGTGATTGTATTTTTTGCATTAAAACAATAATATTGTTAAAATAAAATCAATTCAAAACCAGAAAAATTATATTAAGAGTTGAGGGAAAAGTAAATGATCAATTAGCTAACGTTTTTCATGAATTAATTAACTAACTTTATATAGTAACAACTAACACAATAACACATATACTTTTTTTTAGAAACACATATACTTTTCGAGTGTCCTATCATATGGATTTAATCGCAAAAACAATATGGGGGCTTTAGGCATTCTAATTCATAAACCAGTAGAGTATGTAACTATAAAAATTATAAAGTTATTTCTGAAATATTAATTATATAAAATAAAAAACAAATTGTTCACTCTTAATTAAGAGTCTTAATTACTCCGTGGTAATTTGTGTTCTTTGTCAATGTACTCCGTATTTAATTGGGCCATTAGAGCATCCTTCTTTCTTGTTGGGGGCATTTTGTTTTTCTTATTGGGGGCACACCCCTAATTAGTTAATAAAATATAATTTATAAAGCTAAAAATTTAAACTTTGTTGGGGGCATGTGCCCCCATAACCTTGAGTGTGTATCCGCCCCTGTATGGTCCTTATGGATTTATGAATATGATATTACAGCAGTTTAAAAAATTATGAATGTCATTATATTAGCAGTTTTATATGTTATCAACAATTTGTTTTATGTCATTGTCAATTTATTATGTCAATATCAATCATTGTTATCAAATCATTGTTATTAACCATGACATCTCGAACATTGAATATTTGAGTCAAACTTAAGGTTGATGGCTATTTTCAAAACTACCAATAAATATTTTGCACTCAAGTATAACTACTCCATCCGTCCATAAATAAACTTCTCACTTTTCTTTTCGGGCAGTCCCTAAATAAACTTCACACTTCATTTTCTTTCTATATTTAGTAAGTTTTTGGATTGAATTTACCATCTTACTCTTTTCATATTTTACCCTACACCTACTCGTCCCTCCCTTCTACCCGGTTGTCATTGTTATCTCTATGCCTCTCTCTCTTTCTTCTATCATTGCCTCTCTATCCTTCCCTTTTGTCTGCAACCCTCCATTCCCCCATCGTCCTCCGTCGCCCCATAATCCATTGTCTTTCCATCTTACCAGCTTTCAAACCCCTAAATCATCACCCTCTCCGAAAAACCCTAGGTGGACGCTCTCTCTAATTCCTCATCATCTACCACCATCTCTGTGAATCCGTCCACCTCCATCGCCAATCCCCCCTGCATGGATAAAAAACTTCCCGCAGAAGATGTGTCGTTAACTGACAAAACACATGTTGTGGATTCATCGCCTATTTCAGATCCGCCTAGCACAGTTCCATTCTGGCGATTCGTCCGGTTTTCACCTTACAGTTCTTCAGAGACCGATCCGAACTGAAGATTGCGGAAGAAATATGGTGACAATCTCGTTTCTGACACCTACGATGGTTTGGAGGGACTTGACGAGGAAGAAGGAGAAGAGGTGACATCGGTGCAAAGAAAAGGTAGTTGGGAAGAAGGCTTGGATTCATGGTCAGGCGACGAGGACAGGTTCAATGACGGTACAGAACATGAGGAATGCGAAAAAACTGTGGAGGAAGTGCATAACAGCGATTCGGAAGGACAGTAATAATCTTTACCTCCATTTCACTTCATTTTTCACTATGTTTTGTGTGATGTGTGTATGATGAATTCTGTGTATGTAACCTCTGTAAATTATGATTTCTATCCAATGTGTTCCTTAAGAAGAAATCTGATACACAAATGGATGGTGATGATGGTCCTTGAACCCCATTTGTTATGTGTGACCCCCCATAGCCCCCTGACAGTGTGTATGTGCTCTGTAAATGATGATTTCTATCCCATATGTTCCTTAAGAAGAAATCTGATACACAAATGGATGGTTATGATGGTCCTTGAACCCCATTTGTTATGTGTGACCCCCATATTGCCTACACAGTGTGTATGTGATCTGTAAATGATGATTTCTATGTGTGTGTGCTCTGTATATGGTGATTTGTATGTGTGTTGTGTATGAAACTAATGATGACATTGTTAGTATATATGTCCAAGCGACAATCATTTCTTTAAAGACATATGTACTTGATCACATTTAGTTTTTATATTTGATATATACACGGTATTACACTTTATGAATGATTGTTTTCGATTGTCAATATTTTATTCATAATTGTGTTCCCTTGGATTTATGTTGTCAATAAGTAAGTGAGAGCTTATATGATATAACATAAGGTCCTAAAATAGCCCCAATCAAATGATTATCAAGAATGGGATATTGATGATATGCGATAAGATTGGTATGTGGACTGTATCATACTTTTAGAAAGTATAGTTGATCTCACGACTATGAGTTCCTGTAATTCATTGGGGCTGCCGTACTTTCGAGGTACCTTTCCATCCCATAAAGCCTCCCCATTGTCCCCTTGCGATAACAGCATACTATGATTATGAAATTTGGCAAATGGATGTCAAAACTGCTTTCCTTAATGGAAACATCAAGGAGGAGGTGTACATGGTACAACCTGAAGGTTTTATATCCAAGTCAAATCCCAAATCAGTATGTAAATTGGAGAAATCCATATATGGGCTAAAGCAAGCCTCAAGGAGTTGGAATATCCGTTTTGATGAAGCGGTCAAATCGTTTGGCTTCATCAGAAGCAATGAGGATGCGTGTGTATATACAAAACACAGTAAGGATAGCGTGGTCTTTATGGTCATATATGTTGATGACATTCTGATCATAGGGAATGATATCCCCTTATTGAAGTCCGTGAAAGAATGGTTATCCAATATCTTCATGATGAAAGATCTAGGTGAAGCCTGTTATATCCTTGGGATTAAGATCTATAGAGACAGAGTTAACAGGATGTTAGGTCTTTCACAATCCACGTATATTGACAAAATACTACATCGATTTAAAATGGAAGAATCTAAGAAAGGATTCCTCCCGATGGGTCATGGGATATCGTTATCAAAGAAGGATAGTCCTTCAACTGATGATGAGATCAAACGCATGAGAGGGATTCCATATGCTTCTGCAATTGGTTCAATCATGTATGCTATGATATGTACTAGGCCAGATGTGGCTTATGCGCTTAGTATTGTTGGTCGATATCAAAATAATCCAGGAGAACGACATTGGAGTGCTGTTAAGACTATTCTTAAGTATCTTAGACGAACTAAAGAATATTTCTTGGTTTATGGTGGACAAGAGAAACTAATAGCATCTGGTTACTCTGACGCTAGCTTCATGACAGATAAGGATGACTATAAGTCACAATCAGGATATGTTTTTAATCTCAATGGAGCAGCAGTAGACTGGAAAAGTTCCAAGCAAGACACTACAGCTGATTCGACAACAGAAGCCGAGTACATTGCTGCATCAGAAGCAGCTAAGGTGGCCGTATGGATACGTGAATTCCTCAAAGAATTAGGGGTTGTTCCAAATGATAGTCATCCAATAACCATTTATTGTGACAATACTGGTGCTGTTGCACAAGCAAAGGAACCAAGATGCGACAAGAGGAATGGACATGTGCCGAGGCGCTATCATGTGATTCGAGAGCAGATAGCAAGAGGAGAGGTTGCAATAGAACGTGTTTCCACTGAGGACAATTTGGCTGATCCCTTCACCAAACCTTTGAGCTGTGAGAAACATACTAGACATTTTGAGAATCTAGGTGTTAGACGCATTGGTGATTGGCACTAGGCCAAGTGGGAGATTGTTAGTATATATGTCCAAGCGACAATCATTTCTTTAAAGACATATGTACTTGATCACATTTAGTTTTTATATTTGATATATACACGGTATTATACTTTATGATGATTGTTTTCGATTGTCAATATTTTATTCATAATTGTGTTCCCTTGGATTTATGTTGTCAATAAGTAAGTGAGAGCTTATATGATATAACATAAGGTCCTAAAATAGCCCCAATCAAATGATCATCAAGAATGGGATATTGATGATATGCGATAAGATTGGTATGTGGACTGCATCATACTTTTAGAAAGTATAGTTGATCTCACGACTATGAGTTCCTGTAATTCATGATGGTCACATAGATATTTTAGAGAATATTGGCATACCCACCGAGAAACCATTTGATAAGTTCTATTCATGTGTCTATGGGATTATCGGCGTATAGAGTAGTGTAATAGTCCTCCGACTTGAGGTCAATATGTACTACATGTGCGAAGTGATGTACTTTGACCATGACCAACGCTTGCACTCCAATCGGGGTAGATACGGCATGTGTTGGGTGCATCACGAAGCACATGGAGTAGTAGTTGAGCCAAGAAAGGATTCATTCCTCATAATAGATTAAGAGAGAACATTCTACTTCTCATATCTAGATGGATCATAAAGTCATTGGCCAATGCAAAGATATATTCGTTTTGGATATCGAATATGATCGTTATGGATCATCTAGAAAGATTGAGAGACAGAGACTGAGTTATTGGGATAGACACTATATCATGTTCTAGACTTAGTTGAATGTTCGCTGAATGAAAGGACCGTATCACTATGAGCTCTATATTACAGGGAGTTTGTATAGTCCTCGCAAACGTCCTTATATATTAAGTTTGTCTGGAGAATCGTCTAGGGATTCGCTAAGACCTTAATTTGATTAGTGCTTAATATATAAGGCCCTATGGGTCACACAACAAGTGATTATACCTTCCGATTGAATTGTTAGAAGGAATTAAATATTATTAATTGGATTAAATAATATTTAATTCGTAATACTGAAAATGAATTAAATATTAATTAGATTAAACATATTTAATTCATGAAGCTGAAGGAGAGTTCTATTTGATAGAATTAAGTAAGTAAGATAAATTAGATTTATCATACTTAATTAAGATGTATTTATTATTAAATAAAGTAGATTTTTTCTTTTGTAATTTGGAATTAAAAGAAAAGTAAATAAAATAAATATTAATATATAATAATTAGAAAGTGGCGTGCAGCCACATCTCTATTATTATTATTAATATTATTATTATTATTTTGTTTTGTTTTATCTACTTATTTAATTAATTAGGAGTATTGGTCCTAGTAGGATTAGAACTCATTAATTAGAAAGACTTTCATTGTGATTGGGAAACTAGTTTCGAACTAGTATAAATACATCCTTCTCCTTCATAATTTGCAGACCAGTTTTTAGATTCAGTATTACCAGTTTATTTCCCCGCAAAGAGATTTCCTAGCCTTTCTCTTAGGGAGATCTAACCGTTCTTTCGGAGAGGAGAAATCACGTGGATACCTAAGGTCAAGGATTATCACCGCTAGGCTGGAAGATCTGTAAGTTCTAACTCAGATCTGTTATAATTATCATATTCGTTATTTTGTCATAATCAGGAAAGATCTGTTTGGGAAAATTTTTAAACTTCCGCTGCCGTACTTTCGAGGTACGTTACATCAGTTTCCTTACATTGGTATCAGAGCCAAACTGATTCTAATGACATTACGATTTTTCGAGGTATTTTTGTTGGCAAAATATCAATGGACGATTGGGCGATGGTTGGCAAAATATCTAATCGGCGATCGAATTAGATTTTTTTTTGGTTTTAGAACATAAGGATAAGATCTGATTTTAGAAATTAATTTTCGAAATATATCCTTCTGATGCGGCACTTTACGAACATTGAACAATGATCTTATTTCTTATGAGATTCTCTTCTTTTTCTATTCAACGAGTTGTGTTTCAACACTGGACATTCTTCTTTTCTCTTCTTTCATTTTTTGATCTGCAGCGATGTTCTGAGATCACGATCCCAGAAAGACCGGAAGGAAGCTTCGTACTCGTTGATTGATCTGGAAGATCTGAAGTGAAGCCAGATTGATTCGCCGATCTTCTGTGAGTTGTGTTCAACCAACGTATACTGGCAACGAGGATCAATGTTTCAACGATGGTAACTCAGGTTTTGGCGATACTCGGCAGTCGGAGTAACAAATGCCTCTTGGAAACATTTATTTTTAATTTTCGAAATAAATATTTTTCTGGACTTGAAATCTAGAATTTGATGTTTTCTACAAGAGTGAAAATGATGAAATCGTGTTGCTATGTTTTCGCATTTATATACGAAGATGGGTATATGGTTGAAGACTCCTTTGGCCAGATTACTTTGGAAGTATTAAGATTTGATCTTACGGTTCTACTGATTTACTATTGTTTATTTCCTTTAAAGATAAAGTTATCTTTCTCTTGTTAAATCAAATTTTAATTGGATTAATCATCTTAGAGATTAAGGAATGTTAATTTTAATAAATTTGTTTTCGCTATATTACCATTAGTTAGGCATGATTTTACTTTAATTGTTAATTGTATCCGTTTATAAATTCGATTTATAATGCATGCTTTAGATTTATCGGTCTGAGTTAGATCTCGTTAACATATTATTTGATAATATGTTTTAGCATCTTGATTAAATAAAGTGATTTAATACCCCGCTAAATGTTCCCCATAAATTATAATTTAAGTCTTATCTAGGATAACGACATCACCCATCATAATTAAATTAGTAGAAATATTTTTTCGATGAAGAATATTTCACCCAAGTGTTTATTCCATTCGACAAAATATAGAACTAATTTATAGATACATATGTTTGTGATCGTGTGATGGTTTTTGACTTACTTAAATTAGCTCGAGTCGCCCAAGCGTCAGTGTTAATTTAAGGATGTCGATCAATTAAAAACAAAATTGATCAACCAAAAGTTGCTTGGACGCAATTGGTCTGGGGACCTACCCATTATATTATTGCAGTGATCAGCCCAAGCTGGGACTGTAATAGTATGAATGAGGATTTTGGCCACTATGATTGCAAAACATTCCATGTTCCTTTTATTGGGGTCAAAGAACATGTAAAAATAGTGGGAGCTAAATAATTAAAAGTCCATATTATTTAGTTAACTAGATGTGATCATAGGAATTAATATATGATTTTAATTCCGTTCTATTTGAACTTCTCTAGGCTTTTTAGGTATGTCGAATTTTTCATTGGGAAGTATCTTGAATACAAATAATCTGATTGAACCAAACTTTCTAGACTTGGAACAAAATATGCGTTTCGTTCTTAGGCAAGAAAATATTGAACATGTATTTGATACATGTGTACCCGATATCCTTGATGTTAGCTCTTCTGAATTAGCCATGTTTGACAAGGGCATTTAGAAGAATCACATTGCTAAGGTACCAAATGATGTATGTCTCTACTGCAAAGAGACAGGACATTGGAAGAGAGATTGTGAGATATACATGACTAATCTAGCCAAAGCACCGAGTGCTTCTAGCTTAGGCATTTTTGTCATTGATATTAATATGTCTACAACTAACTCTCACTGTTGGGTATTAGATACGGCTTGTGGCTCACACATTTGCAATAGTGTGCAAGGCCTAAATGACAGTAGAGCAGTTAGGCCGGGTGAAATTGACCTACGTGTAGGAAATGGAGCAAAAGTTGCTGCTGAACGTGTAGGGACCTATATATTAGATTTACCCAGTGGTTATAGATTAGAACTAAATAATTGTTATTTTGTTCCTTCTATAACAAAGAACATAATTTCCATTCCTATGTTAGACATTGAGGGTTTTTCTTTTCATTTTGCTAATAACACTTGTTGTTTTTCACAAAATGGTATTGTGTATGGAAATGCTCCTCTTATGAATGGTTTATATGTTCTTAATTGTAGACATGACATATTAAATGTACAAAATAAAAGACCAAGGTTAAGTAATCTGAAAAATACCACATATCTTTGGCATTGTAGGCTTGGTCATATTAATGAAGCCAGAATAGCAAGGCTAAGTAAATTAAATTACTTAACGCCATTTGATTTTGAATCATATGGTAATTGCGATTCGTGTCTCTCAGCTAAAATGACGAGTAAACCTTTTCTTGGAAAAGGACTACGGGCCAAAGAAGTTCTTGAATTGGTTCACACAGATGTGTGTGGACCATTCCCAACTCAAGCTAGAGGAGGTTTTTCTTACTTCATCACGTTTACTGACGATTTCTCTAGGTTTGGATTTGTGTATCTTATGAAACACAAATCAGAAGCTTTTGAGAAATTCATGGAGTATAAGGCTGAAGTAGAAAAACAACTTGACAAGAGTATCAAGACTCTACGATCTGATCGTGGAGGGGAATACTTGAGTAAGGAGTTTCTCGATTACTTAAAAGGTCAGGGAATTCAGTCACAATGGACTCCTCCAAGAACACCTCAATTGAATGGTGTCTCTGAAAGGAGAAATAGAACCTTGTTAGACATGGTTAGGTCCATGATGAATTCCACGTCTCTTCCAACATCTCTTTGGGGGTATGCATTGCAAACTTCGGTATACATTCTGAATAGAGTTCCATCAAAATCAGTGCAAAAGACACCATATGAGTTATGGTGTAATAAGAGGCCTGTTCTTTCACATATTAAAGTGTGGGGTTGCCCTGCTTATGTAAAGAAATTGCACACTGATAAGTTAGGAGCTAGAAGTGAGAGATGTTATTTTGTGGGGTATCCTAAAGAAACTAGGGGATATTATTTCTATCATCCTGAGGAACATAAAATCATTATTTCCAGACAGACACGATTCCTAGAAGAAGACTTGGTCTTCAAGGAATTCAATCGTGAGAAGATAGTACTAGAAGAAATTCAAGAATCACAAAATAACATAGAGGATGAAGACTTGTTAGATGGTCAAAACAAGGATTCAGTGGGAGGATTAAGCGGAAGTATGTCCCTAGAAGGATATCCTTCAGCTAGTGGGAGTAATATAGGAAGCACCTCGCACCAGCAAGTGGTTCCTATTAGGCATGAAAGAAATGACATGGTTGTCATTCCTTCTGCACCTACTTCTCCTTCTCTGGAAACACTTAAAAGTGTAGCACCAGAAAATTCTCCGAGCATTGGACAGTCCAATGCAAGTGAACCTCTTCACAATCAGAATGAGCAGCCTGAACAATCGCAAAATATTCAACTTCGTAGGTCTACTAGGATTCGTCATGAACCAACTAGGTTTGGCTTCCTCATGGAGGATCATGATGATGTTGAAATTCCTGACAAGGATGAACCTAAGACTTACACTGAAGCAATATTAGATATTGATTCAGAGAGGTGGCAAGAAGCCATGAAATCTGAAATGGACTCGATGTATATCAATCAAGTGTGGAACTTGGTTGACTTGCCTGTTGGGGTTAGACCCATTGGATGCAAATGGGTTTTCAAGAAGAAAATTGATGCCGAAGGCAAGGTGCAAACATACAAAGCTAGGCTAGTGGCTAAAGGTTATAGTCAAAGAGAGGGAATTGACTATAGTGACACCTATTCGCCAGTTGCAAAACTCAAGTCCATTCGAATTTTTCTTGCGATAACAGCATACTATGATTATGAAATTTGGCAAATGGATGTCAAAACTGCTTTCCTTAATGGAAACATCAAGGAGGAGGTGTACATGGTACAACCTGAAGGTTTTATATCCAAGTCAAATCCCAAATCAGTATGTAAATTGGAGAAATCCATATATGGGCTAAAGCAAGCCTCAAGGAGTTGGAATATCCGTTTTGATGAAGCGGTCAAATCGTTTGGCTTCATCAGAAGCAATGAGGATGCGTGTGTATATACAAAACACAGTAAGGATAGCGTGGTCTTTATGGTCATATATGTTGATGACATTCTGATCATAGGGAATGATATCCCCTTATTGAAGTCCGTGAAAGAATGGTTATCCAATATCTTCATGATGAAAGATCTAGGTGAAGCCTGTTATATCCTTGGGATTAAGATCTATAGAGACAGAGTTAACAGGATGTTAGGTCTTTCACAATCCACGTATATTGACAAAATACTACATCGATTTAAAATGGAAGAATCTAAGAAAGGATTCCTCCCGATGGGTCATGGGATATCGTTATCAAAGAAGGATAGTCCTTCAACTGATGATGAGATCAAACGCATGAGAGGGATTCCATATGCTTCTGCAATTGGTTCAATCATGTATGCTATGATATGTACTAGGCCAGATGTGGCTTATGCGCTTAGTATTGTTGGTCGATATCAAAATAATCCAGGAGAACGACATTGGAGTGCTGTTAAGACTATTCTTAAGTATCTTAGACGAACTAAAGAATATTTCTTGGTTTATGGTGGACAAGAGAAACTAATAGCATCTGGTTACTCTGACGCTAGCTTCATGACAGATAAGGATGACTATAAGTCACAATCAGGATATGTTTTTAATCTCAATGGAGCAGCAGTAGACTGGAAAAGTTCCAAGCAAGACACTACAGCTGATTCGACAACAGAAGCCGAGTACATTGCTGCATCAGAAGCAGCTAAGGTGGCCGTATGGATACGTGAATTCCTCAAAGAATTAGGGGTTGTTCCAAATGATAGTCATCCAATAACCATTTATTGTGACAATACTGGTGCTGTTGCACAAGCAAAGGAACCAAGATGCGACAAGAGGAATGGACATGTGCCGAGGCGCTATCATGTGATTCGAGAGCAGATAGCAAGAGGAGAGGTTGCAATAGAACGTGTTTCCACTGAGGACAATTTGGCTGATCCCTTCACCAAACCTTTGAGCTGTGAGAAACATACTAGACATTTTGAGAATCTAGGTGTTAGACGCATTGGTGATTGGCACTAGGCCAAGTGGGAGATTGTTAGTATATATGTCCAAGCGACAATCATTTCTTTAAAGACATATGTACTTGATCACATTTAGTTTTTATATTTGATATATACACGGTATTACACTTTATGATGATTGTTTTCGATTGTCAATATTTTATTCATAATTGTGTTCCCTTGGATTTATGTTGTCAATAAGTAAGTGAGAGCTTATATGATATAACATAAGGTCCTAAAATAGCCCCAATCAAATGATCATCAAGAATGGGATATTGATGATATGCGATAAGATTGGTATGTGGACTGCATCATACTTTTAGAAAGTATAGTTGATCTCACGACTATGAGTTCCTGTAATTCATGATGGTCACATAGATATTTTAGAGAATATTGGCATACCCACCGAGAAACCATTTGATAAGTTCTATTCATGTGTCTATGGGATTATCGGCGTATAGAGTAGTGTAATAGTCCTCCGACTTGAGGTCAATATGTACTACATGTGCGAAGTGATGTACTTTGACCATGACCAACGCTTGCACTCCAATCGGGGTAGATACGGCATGTGTTGGGTGCATCACGAAGCACATGGAGTAGTAGTTGAGCCAAGAAAGGATTCATTCCTCATAATAGATTAAGAGAGAACATTCTACTTCTCATATCTAGATGGATCATAAAGTCATTGGCCAATGCAAAGATATATTCATTTTGGATATCGAATATGATCGTTATGGATCATCTAGAAAGATTGAGAGACAGAGACTGAGTTATTGGGATAGACACTATATCATGTTCTAGACTTAGTTGAATGTTCGCTGAATGAAAGGACCGTATCACTATGAGCTCTATATTACAGGGAGTTTGTATAGTCCTCGCAAACGTCCTTATATATTAAGTTTGTCTGGAGAATCGTCTAGGGATTCGCTAAGACATTAATTTGATTAGTGCTTAATATATAAGGCCCTATGGGTCACACAACAAGTGATTATACCTTCCGATTGAATTGTTAGAAGGAATTAAATATTATTAATTGGATTAAATAATATTTAATTCGTAATACTGAAAATGAATTAAATATTAATTAGATTAAACATATTTAATTCATGAAGCTGAAGGAGAGTTCTATTTGATAGAATTAAGTAAGTAAGATAAATTAGATTTATCATACTTAATTAAGATGTATTTATTATTAAATAAAGTAGATTTTTTCTTTTGTAATTTGGAATTAAAAGAAAAGTAAATAAAATAAATATTAATATATAATAATTAGAAAGTGGCGTGCAGCCACATCTCTATTATTATTATTAATATTATTATTATTATTTTGTTTTGTTTTATCTACTTATTTAATTAATTAGGAGTATTGGTCCTAGTAGGATTAGAACTCATTAATTAGAAAGACTTTCATTGTGATTGGGAAACTAGTTTCGAACTAGTATAAATACATCCTTCTCCTTCATAATTTGCAGACCAGTTTTTAGATTCAGTATTACCAGTTTATTTCCCCGCAAAGAGATTTCCTAGCCTTTCTCTTAGGGAGATCTAACCGTTCTTTCGGAGAGGAGAAATCACGTGGATACCTAAAGTCAAGGATTATCATCGCTAGGCTGGAAGATCTGTAAGTTCTAACTCAGATCTGTTATAATTATCATATTCGTTATTTTGTCATAATCAGGAAAGATCTGTTTGGGAAAATTTTTAAACTTCCGCTGCCGTACTTTCGAGGTACGTTACATCAGTTTCCTAACAGACATTGGGGCTTAGTGGATAGCAAAAAGTATTAATGTTTGGTAGTTCCATTACATGGTTTGACTTGCAAAAATATTGCACTAGCTCCTGATTTACCTTAAGTGCATACAAAAAAGTGCACATGTACATAATTGCAAAAAAAATGCACTATTAACATAAACTAAGGTTCCCCACATGTTGACAGTTCATCTGTGAAGATGCTATACATCTTCACCTATGAACTCATTCTCTTCAGTTGGAGGCTGTGATGTGGTAGTTGCCAAGAGTGCTGCCAAATTTGCCCTTGCTGTGTCATACAGTTGTGGACAAATTTCCACACTTTTTGGTAATAGCCCCAACCTTTGCAATCTGTCTTTCCCTACATGCTTCAGCTTGAAATTGTTGCCTCCATTATGCCTTAACACCTCTTCCATGACATATTGATAGCTTAGGAACACCTTGTTCAATGTAATGGGTGTACGCTCTTCAAATGCTGTGGTCACTGCATTTATTAACTCCAAAATGGTTTTTGGTGCCTTCTGTTCTTTAATGGAGTCAATGGCCCTGAAAAACCCTAAGTCTAACACATTAAGATCTGGACTGTTTGCTGGTTGACATTTAAGTTGGATATCCCATCCACCTTCTGTTGCATTCCTCACAAAATCTTCATCATTACCATTAATATGAGGTCTGGCATTATCTTGTTGAATGATTATATGCCTGTTCTGTGCATCTGGCCACTTCTGTTTTATTGCTGGAGGTAGTTGATTAAGTATCATGTCCTTCACCACTGGTCTTGTAACACTTGAAGTTCCCTTTATCTCTAATGTACCTGCTGCTCTGTTTTTACTTGATCTCTTGGTTGTGCCTTCATAAGTGAATGGAAATATTCCAACCTTTCCATCCCATAAAGCCTCCCCATTGTCCCCCAGTCTAGGTCTGCCCAGGTCTGCCCACAGGTGCCAAGAACATGATCTTGGGTATGAATTTCTTTGATTGTGCAGTCCTGTATGGTTCTTCCTCTGTGGGCAGCATGTAGAATGTGCTAGTTTCTTTTGATAAATAGAACCACTTCTCATCTATGTGTATGTGATCATAAAAGTCATGAAATGTTGGGGTGAAGGGCAATGAGGGAGGGTTACTGTTGTTTAAACAGAATGCTAACCTCTTGATCTTTCCATTTTCATTTAATAGGGGCCTAATAGCATTGGAGTGCCTTTTTATTTGCTTCCCCTTAAACCACTTATGGACAGTAGTCTTGGACACTTCCATTGCAAAGCCCAGTGCTCTCAAGTTTTTTCTTTGGTGGAGAGGGATTTCTGCAATTTTTTGCAAGTCAAAATTCTTTGGTTTTCTACCAACATGTCCCTTCATATTGTTGTCCACATTTATTGGCAGGCCATTCTGCAAATGTTGTTTTGCTGTACGCCATAAAGTGTGGACAGTCCTTCTTGACACGTTGAAATCCATGGATGTTTTTGTCAATAAGCCCCTATGAAGTTTCCCCTCTTTTGCATTGGTTAACAAAATTTCAATAATTCTTCTTCTTTGCTGAAGTGTAAGTTTAGGCCACTTTTTGTGGCCAGAATCTGCCCCTATGGACCCACCATCATCGTTTTCTACTTGTGCAGGTGCAAGTGAGAGATGTGTACCTTGAAGAGGTGGTGGCAGATTCAGATCCAAGGGCCAACTTTCAGCAGATTCTTCTTCCTCTGCGTTGTCCATTTATGTACGCATGTGTGGTGGTAGCAGGAAAGGAGTAAAGGCTGGTGGCTTTTGTTTACTTTTGGGTATTTATAGAAAGGTGGTAGGTTTTGTAAAGGGGGGGGGATCTGAATTGTTTGGAGGGAACATCTCGTTTTTGGATTATTTTGGGTATGTGGTGTACGAATGGTGGATGTCATGTTTGTTTTTGGGAATGGATGTTTATTACCCCCATTGCACTATTCCTTTACCCCTTCCTCCTTTATTTTCGGCCAGCACCCTTTTTAATAAAGTAAGGACAATTGTGGAAAGTCAACCTTTTTTTAATTTCTACCTAAATACCTGTGAAGTCAAACTGTGAACTTTATTTAGGGACGGAGGGAGTATAATAAGAGTTTTTTAAATATTTTCCAAACTAATGTGAATTAAATAATTATTTATGGGTTAAAAGTATTTATGGATCTACTGTTGGGTTTAACTCGGGTTGGGGAAAGTCATTAAACGGTTTGACGACTTACCCGGATGGTGACTTATAAGTCGCCAAACCGTTTGGTGACTTCCCCCCTGCACGTGCAAAAACTGAAACATAAATAAAAAGATAAAAACGTAACATAATTTGACAGAAATGTGGCAATACACCTGATCACAAACACAATATAGACATCCAATATCCATAACTAACACATCAACTGGATTATACACAAATGATTAAATAACTAATAACATAATATAAAATAGTTTGCAGGCGGATATACCACTAGTGAAAAACTGGCTTACAGTGACACTATTATAGTGACACTTTTTTATATAATGTTATTAGTAATACAAAAGTGTCACTATTCTCCAAAACCCTTATCTCTATCTCGTCTCTATGCTCTCGAGCCTCTCAATCCTTAGGGTTTCCATAAGTTAGCTTCCTTTTATAGGAGAAGTTGACTAACTTATGGATTACAAAGAAGTTAATGGGCGGGTATACATTTGTGGCACATATTACACATTTAATTAATAACTACACAAATACAAAGATATTTAAAATTAGATTGGACACCATAAAATATTCTCAACACGTAGAAGTTGTTGCTGCGATAGATGTAGATGCCATAGAATCCTGAGAGGAGGTCATATGTATAAGATGCCTATAGTCCACTCAGCCCAACACATCTGAACACAACAAAAGCAATGCCCGTCAAAACCTAACCGTACATCTCCACGTTGTGCGTCTCACTCATTGTGCCAGTCGCTCGCTCATGTATAAGTTGCAAAGTCCGTGTCTGAAATGTGCAACATGAGTTATAATTATTTTCAAATAAAAAAATGTTAAATAAAGAACATGAATTACTTTAGTAGTTAGTAGCACGCTGGAAGTCGATGATGTGCGACAAAGAAGGAGAGACAAACAACTGTGTGACGTTGTAATACCATTTCATGTAGTCTACAGAAACTGATGGTTGTAATGTGTGTGTCCCAGTCACAACAAGCTTCGTTCGACTCTCCCATATAGTGACGTATCGGACATGCATGAGCGACCAATGCTCTGTAGGCTTCCCACGCCTATCCAGCTTATGAAGATCCACACATGTGTCCATAGCTGCTGGAATGACCTGTTCATAGTCAAACTGACATAGTACACGATCAGGCAAATGAAGCTCCACAATGTCAAAACACATCAACGGTACACGTGCTCGCCATATATCATAATGCTCTCATCATGTCGGGGCAATTCCTCTAACATTTGGGTGGTATATGGCATCCATGTAATCTGTTTCATAAGGATAAAAAATTAGTCTTACTGTTATTCATATGATAGTTAATGTTATATTATGTACACCAAATGTGATCATCAGACATGCGATCAAATGCATCCCAATAGAAACCGAGCCCAGAAGTCGATGATGTGCGACAAAGATTAGCAAATAGCCATCTAACCGTTCATGTAGTATATATATTAATATAAATATAATCAATATAATTATTCAGAACATACAATAACATAAATATACTTCTAAAACATACCGACGCCCCAGAGGGTTCTCGCCCCGTCAATGATGTGGTCCAAGGAGACGTGAAGGCTGGTCATGAAGTGGGTGTCCATCTAGTCCATGATATCGTACTATAATGGGGCGCCCAATGTGAATGTACTCTCATGACCAAATCTGTAATAAAAGAAAAAAAACCTCTGTGCCCCCACTCTGACAACCTCGACACTCTGATAAGCTAGAGTGACACTACCCCAATTGAAGTATGCGGTGACATCAAATCTCTCTAGCATTGGAAAGTGCAGCACCTGAACCTCATTTCCACTTTTGTCAGCAAAAATGGAAGCTCCCATCAGCATCAAAATGTATGTCCGTGCATGCTATTGAATCATCGCATCCTCTATCTCCGGAGGCAGAACAACGAAATGCTCCCTCAGCCATGACATCTTTAGAGATGACCCATGCATGTCTGTCCGGAGAAGGGGGCGAACACCCACCAATCGCTCCACATCCTCAACCCATGGTCGACATGCAGTACCTGTAACTGCTCTCCCCTGGACCTGTAAGCCAGTCAATATAGTCACATCCCCCAAGGTCATTGTCCTCACCAACTGGAAGATGAAATGTGTGTCTCATGCCTCCAATGCTCAAGAAGAGCAGTGAGTAGAGCTCTATCAAGTGGGACAGAAGACATCAATCTGTGAACACAAAAAAAATCGATGCTCTAACATACGATAACACTCTATTGTCCACCTGCACGTGGAAGAAACTACAGAGGTGCTCTTGACACCTATCAACTTGCACATCGAGGCCACACCACACGACCGCAGTCCTATGTGTGTCCTACAACTGTGAACATGTCAAGACTTATATGTTTTTTTGTGACCCGTATTCTCTAAGTGCAATAGTTGGAGGCAATATGAATGGGAACTAGTACTGATCTTGCTCCTGGCTTCTTCTAAAATCTGTCTCTGTCTCTAACGTGGAAGTTTTGGGTTTGATAGTCCCCCTTCTTGGCATGGGTGAGGAATCTTTGTCAATGTTAGGGTTAAATTTAGAGTCTTTCTTGTTGTACACACATTAGTACTCACTTTTGTACCCAACCCCTTATTTTGTGTGTGTATACAGACAAACACAGATAAAATACTGCCTTATTGTTAATGAATTGCCCGTGTGCACAGGCAAAATAGGGGGTGAGTACAAAAGTGAGTACTAATGTGTGTACACACAGTTTTTTGTTAAATTTATTATGTAGCTTGACTGCTTGAGCGGTTAATGTTAAGTACTTTAAATATTTAAGTTAGGAAGTGTATAAATATAAATAATAAAACTTATATGGCCCTCATGGACTTATTAATATGATATTACAACAGTTTAAAAAATTATGAATGTCATTATATTAGCAGTTTAATATAACATGTTATTAACAATTTGTTTTATGTCATTATCAATTTATTATGTCAATATCAATCATTGTTATCAACAGTCATTGATAGCAACCATGACATCTCCGAATATTCGAGTCAAACTTAGGGTTGATAACTGTTTTGAAAATTACCAATAAATATTTTGCACTTTTGAGTTTTATAATTATCATAGTATCAAAAAATAAATTAGCAAAAACTATGTTTTATAAATAAAATAAATTAGAAATTTAAATTGTTAATTTGGTGACATAATGACATATATTCTAACCTTGTGATGAGTAATCATATCTATGTTGAATTTATGAGGTGAAGGGCAAATTGCTCGATTTCTTTTTAAAGAAGGGTAATTTTTCGTTGTGTTGTAATTGTGTTTTTTCTGGAATTTATTTTATATGAACAAATAATTCATTTGCATATGAAAATTGCTACTTAGACTCATTTGTCGGGTAATGAACCTCCAAGCAGTTAATTAAGAAATTTCTCCAAATAGATGTAAAAAACAAGCAAAGTGTACAAATATGAGTAATTATATTTTATTTTTAAAATATGAGTTATCATATTTATACATCTTTTTTCCATCATTTGCAATGGAACCAAAGATTCATTAGTTTTTGGCTTAGCTTGAGATTATGATGGAATAAAGCAAAATGGCTCAATAAACTGTTTGTGCTTCTTTGTTATGAAGCAGCAGTCAGTCCATGCAATTTTGGACGGGATTTTCACTATGGGTCATCCGGAAACAGTCTCTTTGTGCTTTAGTACATGGATAAGACTGCGTACATCCAACCCCCCTACCCCACCGTAGGAGGGAGCCTTTGCGGCACTGAAGTAAATGAAAATGAAAATGATCATATTTATACACTTTATTTATGTTTCAATTCTCCTAAAGAGATTTTTCTTCCATAATTATCACAAAGGGACATCAACATGCACACGAGTGTTAAAATTTTAAAATAGCTCATTCGTTAGAAAGTCAACGAGACAACAAGTATTTTGGTAATAAAGGGTTGACCTTGAAAACTCCTAGTTAATGATTTGGATACGGTGGAGCTCGTCCTTCGAGGAGTCAATTCTACATTTCCTGGCCGGATATTTGGGGATAAAAGCATAGGTGACCCCACCTTTTGGAACATCTAATGAAATCTTTGGAGATTTAGTCCCTCAAATGATGCATTTGAATATGTAGTCCCTTCTTCCAAAAGATTGAATCTCCAACTCTAAGTGATCTGACAAAACTTTTGGAATATTGTAAGTCACGGTAACTCAATCGACCCAATGGTGACAGACCTTGTACTTGTGCGCATCAGAGGTCCAGCCCAACACGCAAGAACCGAAACCTCCACACAGCCGTTGCAGGTTTCGATCATTGGTCATTCTTCCAATTTTCCGACAACTCGACCAACTGAGCTACCAGTGCCGCCGTGTCGTGCGGTTTTAATATCGAATCCCTTCATTGGACATGTTACTATGGTAGACTCCATCAGGGTCTTTGCTTGATATCGATTTAGTTATGATAATTTGAATAACAATTTCCTCCCAAAATGGTCCTTGACTATTAGTCAATTTAACCCCTCACGCCGAAATTGAAATTTTCAATTAGTTTTGGCATTTAAATTCACAAAATATAATTATATAGTTCAAAGTTATTTTAAATATAATTATTTCCTTAACAAATGATAATTTTTGGTTAGAGAACTCAAAGAATTAAGAAATAAAGACCTAGATATTACTAATAGAGTTATCGTGGATTATAATGCTTGAAAGCGATTTTGTGATGGATGGAGTACTGACAACTCATCATCTTGAAACATTACATAATTTATTATTTACATTAGTTGTGTGAAGTGGCGGATACAGAAAAGTTTGTTATTGGGGGCACCGTTATATGACATACATACATTAACGAAGTCGGGGTAAGTCTCCAATGGTGTATTCATGTGAACAATCAAAAAATTGAGAAAAGAACTCATGTCCTCAGTTATAAGTGCTATGATTATACGGAGTATAATATTTATTATTTCGGAACCTACTCGTTAGTTTTTGATATAATTTTTGCATTAAAACAATAATAGTGTTCAAAATATTTACCGTAAAGTAATTTAAAAAATGCAAAATCTAAATCAATTGCAAATAATGTTATAGGTGCAATTAAATGAATGCAAACAAGTTCAAATATTACATTAAAAATTAATTACTTTTGAAGTTAAAAGAAAGTAAATACACAAATAATAAAACATTCAAAACAGTATACACCAAAAAACTTATAAACATGCTTTAAGAGAAAAAACTACTAAACTGATTCATTATATATATATGATTTTTATGAGAGCTAGCATTTACATATATATTGGCCATCATCCTAAGCAGATTCTTTTAATCAAATTATTATTAAAATTAAAGAATGCACATTAAAAAGAAAGAGTTGAGATGAACTCGAAGTCTAATTCAATCACAACAAGCTGATGGAAATTTTTATTTCTAAAGGGGGTTGTCTTTCTTAAATCCTAGGTAACATCACGTCACCAAAAGAAATTAAGAATATTATATTCATAGGAATAACATCTTCAGCCAAATTTAGACACACACACACACATCAATGTTTGTAAAAAAAAATTAATTTTACGTTTTATTTTAATAAAATATAAACAAATTGTCCTACATATATAGAAGTAAAAACATTTATAAATTTCATAATAGATCTGTTATATTTTTATTCTCTAAATAGGAATAATTATGTCATATTTTAATACGGAGTACTACTATACTTTCAACATAACAATATTTTTCAAATTAACTGATATCAATTACTTCTATTTAAGAAATAAAAAATGACAGTAATATTTTGAAATTCTAAAATGTTTTTACCCTTACTTCAAAAAAATTCCCTAAAATATATTACATGTGTGTTAATAATGCAAGGAAATAATATGGAATAATAAATTATCTACAATTAGGGTGAGTTGATTATAAAGGAAAATTAAGAGAATTTCATTATTTACTGAATCAGATAAGACGGTAGAACTTTTTCACATCCCTATGATAGTATGATCTACTACAATATGGTACTTATTATTTTAAATAAATAGAGTTACCTTAAATAAAAACATACTACGTAAATGTTTGTAAATTTCAAAATAAGATTATTATATTTTTATTTTTTAAATTTGAGTAAATAATTTCAAGTTTTGACGTTAACAGATTTTAAACATAAAACTATTTTCTAAACTTGACAATAAAAAATTTATCTAATAAATAAAGATACAATACTCATATTTTGATTATGTTTTGAAATTTCAAAATATTTTACTCTCCAAATTAACTTTCCTTAAAAATGTCAATGGTACCTATCTAATTTAACTGCAAGACCGGTTTTCTCCCTGGTTTCCCCGCCACAAAAGAACTAACTGCAGCGCCCCAATAGCCTTTTTTTTCCCTTCCCAACAGAGAGGCCTAACTTAAGTTTTCTTTTCGAAGCAATTTCTGTTTCATATTTTTCTCTTCTCATTCCTAATGGGGAAAACCTCGTATTGTCGTATCCATTGAAAGACACAACGATCTGTGAGATTCCTTTTTCCTCTTTCATTAATGAATTGTTAATAGTTCTGATTTATTCAATGACATGCTTAGTTCATTTCTGATTGCTTCCTTTCTTTTTTATATTTTATTTATGCGGAAGAAGTAATAGATTACTGAATTTATTCAAGTTGGATCATGAACCATTGGCTTGGGGTAAATTAGTTCGCATCAAACTGTTGGCTTTGTGGTCCCAATTTGTTTGGGATTGATATTTCATAGACAAATTTTATTTAATGTATGGCATGCCCTAGAAGTTGTAGAATTGAATGAGCAATTGTATGCTTTCTCTGTTGATGTTAAACCCGGCAGATGAAAGTTATCATAGGACTTGAATCTTAAGTGGATGCAATAGGAAAGGCAATAGATAAGGAGGCAAATCAGCATTGGTTATTTGCTATACTCTGTGATTGTAGGAGTAGTCTGAAAAGAGAAGTTACAGGTTAGTAGTCATCATGGTAACAAAAGGAAATCCAGGAGACAATAGAGGGAAAAGCTCGGCTTCAATATTTGTTGTGGCAGGCCTATGTTGTTTCTTTTATCTTTTGGCAGTGTGGCAAAGAAGTGGTTTTGGAAAGGGCGACAGTATAGCTCTTGAGATAACAAAGAAGGCAGAGGATTGCAATGTGCTTCCCAATCTGGAAATCCAAACTCACCAGCAAACTGTAGGTGCTGAGGAAGAAGTGAAGCAATTCGAGGCTTGTGATGAAATGTACATTGATTACACTCCTTGTCATGATCAGTTGCGTGCAATGACTTTTCCTCGGGAGAATATGATGTATAGGGAGAGGCACTGTCCTCCGGATGAAGAGAAACTGCGCTGTCTTGTTCCTGCACCAAAAGGATATGTGACACCCTTCCCATGGCCAAAGAGCCGTGACTATGTTCCTTTTGCAAATGCACCTCATAAGAGTTTGACAGTGGAGAAGGCGGTGCAAAACTGGGTTCAGTATGAAGGTAATGTATTCAGGTTTCCTGGTGGTGGGACGCAGTTTCCCCAAGGTGCAGATGCTTATATCAAACAACTTGCTTCTGTGATTCCGATCGACAATGGTGTTGTCAGAACCGCATTAGATACAGGATGTGGGGTGAGTTAAAGACTTTGATCTTACTAATTACATGCATACCTCTCGGCCTATCTGGACTTTGTTGTTACTTGTTAGTCTCTTCTAGATTGCAATTTTGCCAGGTAAAGATAAAGAACTCACATATAAGGAGAGAATAGCCAAGCTTTATATTTATTGGTTGAAAGTTGATTTTCCAGTTAACCATTACTAGCATTTCTTACATCAAATAAAAAGATTATCATTAAGAAGTTTTTACATATAAAAAGAAGAACCTGTTTAGAGAATTAAGATAATTTTTGAAGGATTTTGAAAAAAACAAGATTAAAAACGAGCCTAATATGATAAATTTAGTTAAACTATAAAAAAGCTTATAAAAAACAAGTCTATTCTAAGAAAATGTACTTTCAGGAGGGAGTATTATATATCCCCATGCATTAAGTATTGCGAACAGTGTGTAAAAAATGAAACTTACTAGAAAAATACATACAACGTGTATGAATCAACTATGTATTTTCAAAAAATCGGGGGTGACTACCTTCAGACTTCTAAGATGCAACCTAAGTCTTAATGTACATTACCTTTGTTGGAATTGATTCATTTTCCAGGTTGCAAGTTGGGGTGCATACCTTTTTGAGAAGAATGTGATTGCCATGTCATTTGCACCAAGAGACTCACATGAAGCTCAGGTACAATTTGCACTAGAAAGAGGTGTGCCAGCAGTGATTGGTGTTCTTGGAACCATAAAACTACCATACCCTGCAGGTGCCTTTGATATGGCTCATTGTTCACGGTGCTTGATACCATGGGGTGCAAATGGTAATAAAAAAATCTTTGGATGATTGAAATTAACGAATTAACTCAAACTTATAGTAAATTTGGTATTTTTATTTCATAGTCGTGTTTACGCAGGTGGGATCTATATGATGGAAATCGATAGAGTTCTTAGACCAGGAGGTTACTGGATACTTTCAGGTCCTCCAATCAACTGGAGGAATAACTTTCAAGCGTGGAAACGTCCGAAGGAGGATTTGGAGGAGGAACAAAGGAATATTGAAGCAATTGCAAAAAGTCTGTGCTGGGAAAAGAAGCATGAGCTTGATGAGATTGCTATATGGAGAAAAGCAACAAAAAAAGAGTACTGTGGACAGGATTCTGGGGTAGTTAATAAGTGTACACCAACCACCGGTGCAATAGATGATGTTTGGTAACTAACTCTACATCTACAGAAATATATGTTTTTGATCAACTCCCCCCCCCCCCCCCCCACACACACACATTTGAAAAAACAAGGTTTTTCTTGATTTTATATCAGTGAATACAGTGAGTGAAACTGTCTAAGAATTATGGAATTGCTAAAGTACGTTTTTATTGACTGTGATTGGCAGCTTATTAATCCTACACAAAGATGATTTGATTAATTATTAAAAATTCAAAAAGAGGATATTTGAGAAACTCATTGCTCTTTCCATGCATATGGTTGTTCGTCCAAATCCTTGTCATTATCTTATAAACTGAGGCATTTGGGTACAGTTTTTGCAAACATAAATCTTCAATCATGAGACTTGAGTTGCACCCCAAGTCCCCAACATTGTCCTCATATATCTTCACCGCCATTATAGGTACAAGAAGATGGAAGCATGTGCAACTTCTTACCCAGAGTCTACAAGTTTGGATGAAAGTGGGGAACTCAAACCATTTCCAGAGAGACTGAATGCTGTTCCTCCGAGAATCAGTGGTGGATCCATTCCTGGACTCTCAGCTGAGTCATTCATAGAGGACAACAAGTTGTGGCAAAAGCACGTAAAATGGTATAAAAGAGTTAACACAATCCTTGATAGCGGGAGGTATCGCAACATTATGGATATGAATGCTGGTTTGGGGAGTTTTGCCGCTGCAATTGAGTCTCCCAAATTGTGGATCATGAATGTGATGCCCACAATAGCCAACATTGAAAACCTTGGCATTATATTTGAACGGGGATTGATTGGCATATTCCATGACTGGTAACTTCTATGAAACATCAGGGGCATGCATTCATAGATCCTTCTGCTTTTGTTTTCTTTACACACATTTGGGCCATTCAGCGGCTTTATTTATGTTTCTGCTCTTCATTTCGTCATACAGGTGCGAAGCTTTCTCCACCTACCCGAGAACATATGATCTCATTCATGCCAATGGAATTTTCAGCTTATATAAGGACAGGTCAGCTTTCCAAAATTCTCTTTCTCGAGAACTCTTTCACTTATTTATGCCTCTTAGAACTTCTCAATTATAATTTTTTTCTAAGGAACTCTGTGTTTTACGGGGAGGACATACTTAGCGGCATGCAATTGCTAATGGTTAACTTGGCTAGTTGGAGCAGACTAATCTAAAAATTGATGACTATTTTTTAGCTTTAGTCAAACCGGTTGTTGTTTAAGTTTAGTTAGCTTTGATATTATGTTAAGATTTGAGTTGCATCTTAAAAATCACCTTTATAAGAGGAGCTCAAGATCTTGCGTGTCAATTTGGTCACGTGAGATCGTTTAACGCTAAGAATTAGATGGAGCAGCAAACGAACAAACTCCTATTGATGCACCCAACTAATCTATCTCAAGTGGTTCATGTTTTTGAACGCCGTTGCACGTGCATTAACCCAGGTGTAGCACCGAGGACATTTTAGTAGAGATGGACCGGATTCTAAGACCAGATGGTGCAGTTATCTTGCGAGACAACGTTAATGTTCTAACCAGGGTGAGAAGAACAGTGAGAGGAATGAGGTGGAAGACGAAATTTGTAGATCATGAGGACGGCCCTCTAGTCCAAGAAAAGGTCCTTTTTGCTGTCAAACAGTACTGGGTTGTTGGGGACAACAAAAACACAACAGTTTCGCCGTGAATGCTGCTCATCAATGCTCCCAAGCTTGGTTTGTTTGATTCACCAATAGCTACACCTTGTTTCTATTTTAAAAAATATATGTACATGTTTCTGCTGCTTTTATTACGCCACATTGTAATGAAATAGTCAGAGTAGTAATTTTATAAGAGAATGTCTAATCATGCACAGTAAAAACCAGCCCTAAATTACTAAAAACCATGCTGTTTTTTTACTTGCAACCAATTTATTTGTTGCATTCTATATATCAGAAACTTGTAGCATGTAATATGTTCTTTTGTCAAATATGAAAGATGATGGAAACAACAGGAGAAACAGTGGGAGACCATTCTGATTCATCCTGAGAATCATCTAACCTTAGTGTCTGAAGTCCTAACACTTCACAGTTTATGGACTAGATCTTACGTACATATACAGTATGGAAGCAGATCCTCTGCCCCACTTTAAAGTCTGGTGCGGCAAGGTGCCGTGCCAAGCCTTAAAGCCAAGCATAGGATCTGACACATAGCCATACAATATTATGGTTCAACTTATAAACCTAAAGTTGTTACGTTTTGTAATGTTCACAAAACAATTATATTAACCATGCTCCATGAGAAATCAATTTTGTATGACTCCTCAAAATCAATTTTGTTAAACTTTATGAGAAAAAAGATTCGAAGACCAATAAAAAATCATATCAGAATGTGTAATTCTCGCTCAAAGAATTAAGATTGTTATTGATACAGCAAATTTGAGATTATGATGGAATAAAGCAAAATGGCTCACTAAACTGTCTGCGCTTCTTTGTTATGAAGCAACAGTCAGTCCATGCAATTTTGGACGGGATTTTCACTATGGGTCATCCAGAAAAAGTCTCTCTGTGCTTTAGTACAGGGGTAAGGCTGCGTACATCCGACCCCCCTTACCCCACCGTAGGTGGGAGCCTTTGCGGCACTGGGGTAAATGAAAATGAAAATGATTGATACAGCAAATTTGAACATTGATACAACAAATCACTTATATCAACGTTAAACACTTGAAATTGGCAAATGATTTAATTTTATAATGAGACCTAGTTTTTATTCAACAAAAGAAAAACGTTTGCATAACCTAATTAACTATTTACTTTCTTTCTCACATTTTACATTAGTTTTTTGTTTTAAGTCTCTTCGAGAGACTGTCAGAAAAAAAAGTCTCTTCGAGAGGTATATTATCCTTTAAAAACAAACTTCTCATAACACTATTACCTTTTTATTTGGGATTGGGATAATTTTCTCCTTTTTATATCATTTTAATTTTTAAGTATGCATATTGATGGTCTGAACGAATGAACTTTTGTTTTTTCTCCAAAAAGGATGCTTGTAAGAGAACAAACATCACCTATATTTTCCTGGGTTAAATGCGCTAAACCCCCTCGTGAAATATAAATTCGGCGCATTAGCTCCATGTGAAACCCCCTTGTGTTTCAATTATTCATGCGCAAACCCCCCTTCAAGAACAAATTTTACAATTTTGAAATCACTTTTTGTAATAATATGATTGAACATGCAAGTAACTTTGTCAAAATTTCTAAATTATTCAAAAACACTAATCATTTTTCATTTTTTGGAAATTAAATTTGTTCTTGGAGGGGGTTTGGCGCATGATTGATTATAACACAGGGGGTTTGACGCATTTTTAAAATCACAGAGGGCTAATGCGCCGAATTTATATTTCATGAGAGGGTTTGGTGCATTAAACCCATATTTTCCTAGCAGTGAGGAGAGGGTCATCGGTTGTCCCCACGAGGGGGTGCATCAGGCACATAGTAGAGATTACATGGTGAACATATGGCCACAACAATCTCTCAACAAGCATTTGGGGACGCTTGGGAGGTATCCCAGACGCTTCTTACTGACCGCCATGGGTGTCACCCTTACGACTAGGGATGGACTTGAGCCTGGTCCGATCCTGATTCTAAAAGAGGGAGGCCCGGAAGCAACATGGATAATACGGGTCCCAGGTACCCAGCCGTTCCCGGGCTGCTTCGGGCAGCTTTTTCTTTTTTCATGTTATTTTATTTTATATTACTACGTTTTTTTTGAAAATCAATCAACTAATATATCATTAAAATATAGCAAAAAAAATAAGAGAATGAATAGCCTAAAACTACCATGAGATGATACATGGAACGCAAAAATTCAATGAATCCTTCCAACCGCTAACCTCACAATATTGTAATTTAGTCTAACCGCCTTTCTGCTCTTTTTGTTACTCTAAAGAAAAATAAAAAATTACAACTAAAAGACTCGACTTCACCAGCCACCGGAAAGAGAGAATTGGTCTGATCAGCAACCAACCAAGGAAAAATCAATTAAGCAGAAATTATCCGGATCATCAGTTTAACCAACCACCGAAAAGAACATCCATCTGAGCGCTATCTTTTTCTTTAAGTGAGGCGGTGGTTCAGGAGAAGGACTAGTAATTGAAACTTCAGAAGAACTAGGTTGAACCTGTTTTGTCAATCATGAATAATGAACCGCTTGACTAATCACACTGACGAGGAAGACACAACCTTTAGACATTGCTAGAAGAAGAATATAACACACGCTCACCTGAAGCGGATATAACTCTCGGCCAATGAAGATATCGGACCATAATCAGAACCCTAGAAGATAGAAATAAAAAAGAGACATCATAACAAAACTTTTGATTCATTACTAAGTAGAGAACATCGTAATGATCATAACTTTTACCAATCTGAGAGAAGATTGCAGAAGATTAGATCGTAGAGAAGCTCGGCGCCTAGGGTTTCCCTAAGGTCTATGATGTGAGTTCTCTCGCACTTAAAATATGTGTGGTAGTATATGGATTTAGTACGAGTATGGTCTCCACAAGGACAAAAAAGAGAGAATCGGGAATTAACCAAATTCAGCGATTAAAATAAATAAAATAAATGCAATTGTGCGAGATTTGAATTTTTTGGAGAATTAACTAATGTAATAAAGCAACTAAACTAATGGGTTCTTTCTAATTAATGGCATATGGGAACAGGGATTGATTTCAGGGTAATCAGATTTCTGGTTGATCTGGCTTAATCACATGAAAATTATTTAATTGAGCAACGATAATCAATACTAATGTTTTACCGCTCTCACGACGTAGAGTACAATAATTTAGTAGACTAGGTTGATCTCTCATGAGACGAGTTCCTAAATTATTGCCAAAACGAGCGAGGGTACGACTCCCTAACCATTACTAATCTCTTAACGAACTATTAGGTGTGTGTGAAAGTGTCCTAGAATAAATTAGGTCTCTCTTAATTTATTCTATGTGCAATTATAATCCTAGCTGCAGTTTTAGGTTACAAGAGATATCAATTAAATCATACAAACACAAATTAAATAATGATCATGCAATTAATCCCTTAAGAAAATAACCCTAGATCATGATTAACCCCTTCATCAATCTCAAATCCCTAATTAAAACTACTCACAATTAATAATTGAATTAACAATACAATTAAAAAAAAAGAATTAATTGTCATTAATTAAAAAGATGGAACTTACAAAGAATTCCAAAATCTTGATGAAGGCAGAAAAGCTCTTTAAATTTCGTAATAGGATTTCTCTCTAAGCTCTATTCAAAAACGGGGCTGAATTTATATAAGACAGGGAAAAGTGTGTGAAATTCGGTCCGCGGAATCATCCGCACAACGTGCGGCTGACCGTGCGGCATCCCGTAAAATTTACACCATCTCTCTCTCTCTCTTCTTCCGCCCACACGACTTGCGTACTTCAGGCACACGGCATGCATCTTTCCCGTCCGAATTTGACTATGATTCATTCACCAAAGTTGTAGATAATGAAGTTGTATATCCACCAAAACTTACAAAAATGAAATTGGATCATCCAATTAAAAGATATGAATAAAATGAAGGAATGTCGCATCCTGAAATCTCAACAGTGATTATCTGACTTCCTCGTCTGTTTTTACCTTGATCCTCTCACATTCTCTTCATGGTGTCTTCATGTAATTGTATCCCTTTAAGTTATATTTCATATGAAACTTGAATCGTGTACTTTGAATGTTTCTACAAAAAGATATATGTTTGACGATCCACACAACGTCATCATGATCGCCGTTTTTAAACTTTATTCATTCTCGTATGATCTCGTACTTGATCATTGAGCTCTCTTGACTTCAAAATCACTTCTTTAATGAATCGTGGATCTTCAATGCTTCTCAACAACTCTCAAATGTGTCTCAAGTCCTTCCGATTAAATCGCCAACGCCGGTGTCAGGCCCAGTTTCATGATTTTAATTCTAAAACACCAAATGCAAATCAAAACCCGGTAAACTATGACTTGAGCTAATTATGAGCCTTGTGACACATTTAAGCTAGAAAAACCATCAAAAGCGAGCCACAGTCACAATTCCGTAGTGACTCTGACACAATGACAACTTCAACGGCGACAACGGCTACTTCGACCGGTCAATCCGCCGTCGGCGAGGTTGATCACAGCCTGTGGTTCCTCCCCACCAGTCACCACCACTACCCTTGCGCCTCGCCATCCCCCCAAACCCCAACCCCTTGTCCCAGCCACCCTCCCTAGCTCCAAATCTGACTAAACACAACTCAGTCTCTCCTCCACCCGTCCCAAAACATAGCCTTCATCCGATTATTCATCAGGCAACTAGGGGTGGGCGCGGTCCGATCCGGTCCGGTCCAATATTTTTCCGAAGCCGTACCCGTATTGATATCATACCAATACCAAACAATGTCACTTTTTCCAAGTGTAAAAAAAATTTAAGTTTAGCCATCCTTCAAAAGTTCACACAATTTATCAATATTCACATTTGATACTACCCTCGTCCCAAATTGATTTGCAAAGTCAACCCTTTTTTGATGAAACCGTTTCTTTTTATTCACCCGAGGTAGTTACTCATACACACCCTACTATTCTCACAAACCACCACAAGTCTTTAAAGCACACTTTGTCCTCACTCATGCGGGCCCTGAGAAACTTCCCAAGGGGTCACCCATCCCAAGACTACTCCCGTGCAAGCACGCTTAACTTTGGAGTTCTTGGCTAATGAGCTCCCTAAAAGGAAAGCATCTTTAAAAAGATTTTACTATGATTTCTAAATATGTAAATTTTAATTATTAAAAATTGTACTCCCTCCGGTTCGTATTAAAGTTCCCAGTTTGACTTCACACATATTAAGAAAATGAATTTGACTTTACTGTGGAGTGCACTGTTTGGCACTGTTTGGCACTGTTTGGACACTGTTTGGCACTGTTTGGCACTGTTTTGCATTGTTTTGTTTCCTAAAATGGAAGTGTGAACTTAAATAAGGGACATCCCAAAAAGGAAAGTGGGAACTTTAATAAGAACCGGAGGGAGTATTAATTATCATTAGGGAGGACTTAATATCAACATTGATTGATAAAAAAATATTGACTTTTCAAATCAACTTGGTTCGAATGAGATACTTAATAAACTTCAGATAACTATAGTAGTACTCGGGCCGGTCCGGTTCCGGGCCAGGCCCGGGCGGGCTTTTTTCCCATGTACTTGGGCCCGGAACCGACCCGGGTTGATACCGGGTCCAGGCCTAACCGGGCCGGGCCGGGCTGGGCCCGGTTCAATGTTTATTATTTTTTTGGCTTTCTTGTTATCCCCCGACCCCCCCCCCCCCTCACCCCGACCCCCCCCCCCCTCACCCCGACCCCAAACCTCCCTAAAACACTCAGTCCTACCCAAGGAAAACAAAAACAATTGAAAAAAAGCCCAGGCCCGGCCCGAACCGCCCTGACCGGTTCAACAAAAATGGGGCCCGAGCCCGGCCCGCCCGACCTGCCAAAACGGGCTAAAAGCCCGGAACCGGCCAACCAGGCCCGGGCCGGTCCGAGCCCGCACAGTAGCGGGCCGGTCCTGTTCCAGGCCGGTTCGGCCCGGCCCAGTCCATCCCTAGGTGTCACTATGATCAGCACTGGCGGAGATGTCACTGCTGAGATTAGCTACGTTGTGCATCAGTCACATTTTTGTCCAAATATAAATGTGACCACTTTTTTGGAAATTAGCTTTAATTTAAGGAAAAATTGATTGTAATAATCCCAACTATTGGCTTATAATAAATGGTCCGCTTATAATAATTTCAAGTATCGATTATCTCAGAATAATCCCAACTTTAGTAACCTTCCGCCAATAATGGTCCATGACCAGATATGACCTGTTATAACAAGTGAATTTTAAAAAGAAATAAAGCGTAAAAATTAAAAATGAATTATTTGTAGGGATTATTTGTTATATCTCTTCTCATCCACTTTAGAAACTATAGGAATTTATTTATGTCGGTCATGTCGGACCATTATTGGTGGAAGGTCACTAAAGTTGAGATTATTCTGAGATAATCGATAATTGAGATTATTATAAGCGGACCGCCAGTAGTTGGGATTATTACAATCAATTTTTCCTTAATTTAATAATGCTAAGGGAAAACCCCTTTTAAAATTTCACATTGTTTGTGCTCTTACATGGGTCAATTTCTGAACGCAATATTTGTGAGAATAAATGGGAAAGGTACTCCAATAGGAGTCCTGGCATGTATATTTATAATAATAGAGTTATAAACATACAAGGAAACAAATATGCTTAATAATATTCTATTACATCCCCTCAAACTGTGCGGGAGATTCAATGCGCATGTTGTCCTTTAAAAAATGAAATTGCTGACTAGAAAGACTCTTTGTAAAAATATCAGCTAATTGTAGTTGTGTAGGGATGTACTTTACGACTAAGTCTCCATGTGCCACACGTTCCTGGACAAAGTGATAGTCTATCTGGATGTGCTTGCTACGAGCATGCTGAACAGGATTAGCAGTCAAATAGGAAGCAGAAATGTTATCACAAAATACTGAACCGGTACTGTAACAGGAAAGCCAAGCTCAAAAAGGACGGAACGAATATGCAACGTATTCTGAACAGTATATGCAACAGCCCCATGAACACTGCAAAACCAGTCGTGGACCGTGATGTATCTGGGCAACCTGCTCAATCCGCGTCTGAATAAGCAATAACGCATGTGACCCTAGAAGTAGGTTGTAGCCATAGTCCATGATCAAGTGTGCCCTGCAAGTATCTAAAAATACGCTTGACTGCAAACAGATGAGTAGTGCGAGGGGCATACATAAATTGAGACACTAAATGCACAACATAGGTAATATCAGGTCGTGTCAAAGTTAAATATTGTAATGCACCTACCATACTTCTATACTCAGTGGCATCTGCAAGAAGTTCCCCATCAGTAAGGGATAGTGAAGTACGAGTAGCAAGCGGAGTGCGAACAGACTTAATAATGTGGAGATGGAAACGAGAAAGAAGATCAGAGACATTTATGTTGAGAAAGAAACAAACCGTTAGAGGAACGCACAGCCTGGACTCCCAAAAAATAGTGAAGATCTCCAAGATCTTTCATAGCAAAATGTTTAGCAACAAGTTGAATGAAGGAGGTAATGACAGCGGAAGAATTACCAATAAGAATTATGTCATCAACATATAATAATAAATAAATGACATTATTATTCTGGCGGTAAATGAATAAAGAATTATCAGACTTGCTGCACGTAAAATGATGAGACAATAAGAAGCTACTAAAACGATGAAACCATGCACGTGGGCCTTGCTTAAGGCCATAAATGGCTTTGCGCAATTTGCACAAATGATAAGGAAATAAAGGATGAACAAAACCACGTGGCTGACGCATATAAACTTCCTCGGTGAGGTGACCATGTAAAAAGGCATTCTTGACATCCAATTGACGAATGACCCACCCAAAAGAAACAACTAATGTAAGTACAATACGAACAGTGGTGGGTTTAATAACTGGACTAAAAGTTTCAGAAAAATCCACACCTGCCTGTTGGTTAAAACCTTGAGCAACCAAACGCGCTTTGTGGTGCTCAATAGAACCATCTGATCTATATTTCGTCTTATAAATCCACTTAGAGCCCACAACATTTTTATGATGATCAAAAGGCACTAAATCCCACGTATTATTAGAAATAAGAGCATTAAATTTCTCAGCCATTGCCGCACGCCAAATTAAATGTTTATTAGCCTCAGAAAAACACGAAGGATCAACTGATAAAACAACAGTTTGAAAATTCCCGACTTCACCCTCGTTTGCATCGGTTGAATATTACGTATCGGGGCAGGATCAATATTCGACTGAGGCACGAAAGCCGTGGTGGTGGGAGATTCGGGTGAGGCAGTCAGTTGGGATGGGGTAGGCGGTGTTGAGGAAGGAGAGGGTGAAGAGCCAGTACCGGTTATAGGGGAGGGCAGTGAGGTCGGAGAAGGCAATGTTCAGCTGGGGAAGGGGAAGGGTAGTGGCCAGCTGGGGAAGGGGAAGGGGGTGGATTGCTGGAATTGCCGAGCACGGCTGGAGCAGAGGGTTAGGATATTGAAGGGGGGTAATGGGTATTATTGTGCGAGTAGGGAAGGGACATTGATTTGGAGATGGTGTGGGTTAGAGTGACGTCGGGGGTCAGAGGAATGGAGGACGAGGAAGAGGCATTCATAGAATAGGACAATGTGGCAAAAGGAAAAATATTTTCATGGAAGCGACCATGTCTACTTATAAAAACTTTACCAGATTTAGAGTCAAAACAACGATAGCCTTTAAAACCAGATGCATAACCAAGAAAAACACATTGTATGGAACGTGGAGAAAAATTATTGGAGGGAGAGGCGGAAAAATTGGGGTAACAGGCACACCGAAAAACTCTTAAAAAACTATAGTCTGGAGGTTTATGAAAAAGAATATCGTAGGGAGAAACACCATTAAGTGACGGAGTAGGAAGTCTATTAATAAAATATATGCAGCTGTAAAAATAGCATCAACCCAAAATGTGCTAGGAATAGAGGCAGTGATGAGCATAGTTCTAGCAAATTCCAAGAGATGACGATGTTTGCATTCAGCAACACCGTTTTGTTGTGGAGTATGTAGACAAGATTTTTGAAAATAAATGCCATGTTCGTCAAAAAAATGCTGCATATTATTATTAACAAATTCACCCCCTCCATCACTCTGAAAAATTTTAATTTTAGAATGAAACATATTTTCAACTAAAACTTTAAATAGACGAAACTGAGTAAAAACTTCACTTTTATTGCGCAGGGGATATATCCAAGTAAATCGAGAAAAATCATCAATAAAACACACATAATATTTAAAACCTAAATTAGATAACACAGGTGATTGCCAAAAATCAGAATGAATTAATTGTAATGGGGAAGAAGAAGTATGACTAGCATCCCAAAAAGGTCATCGTTGAGATTTACCCAAACTACAGGAAACACAATCATGTTCAAAATTAGAAGAACTAGAAATAAGTTTTCTACGATGCAACAATCGCAAAATAGTTTCATCACAATGTCCTAATCTACGATGTCACATAGGGCCAGGAGAAGTGACTGTGTCAAGAGCTAAAGGTGTAGATGATGTAAGACTGATAGGGTAGAGATGGCCATTATGTCGCGCCTAAAGAAGAACTACCCCCGAAAGTTTGTCTTTAACAAAAAAATAGTTTTTATCAAAAAGAGCAACACAGTTGTTATTAGTACATAATTTTTGAATAGAAATTAAATTAAATTTAATTTGAGGCACATAAAAAACATTTTTCAATGACAATGGGCGACTGAAAGTATTTAAAGTAATATTCCCAATATTAGCAATAGGTAAATTAGTGCCATTGGCCACACTAACAGTCATGGAGCCTGAGTAAGGGAATTTATTTGACAGAATACCTTCAGAAGAGGTCATGTGAGCAGAGACACCGGAGTCCGGATACCACAAAACATCATTGGATTCGCCACTTGGAGTAATCAACGCAGGTGCAGAAGTTTGTGAAAAACGAGACGGACAATGCAGCGCAGAGTGACCTGCAGAGAAACAAATTTAACACACAATTGGGGATGGAACAGACCCGAGAATACCCTCAGAAGACGGGAAACCTGCAGAAGAACCTTGAGTACCAAAAGCATAATTAGCATTAATATTTAAAGTGGACACAACAGATTTACCAGATGCATCATTAGGAGGTCTTGCTGCAGGAGCACCCCCTGCAGGTCGCGGCCCGGACTGGCTGGAGTGCATCAGAGAAGCTGGTGGTGCGTAGTACTGTTGTGGCCTGTGTCTGTCGCCTCTGCCGCGACCCCCGCGCCCTCTGCCCACCTCTGCCGCGACTACCGCGGCCGCGTGGCACTGAAGGACCTGACTGGCCAGCCCCCAAAGGAGCAGCAAAAGCTTGGTGAGGGGAAGAATATTCTTGTTGTTGATGCAAAACAGTCTGCTCAGCTTCCATGAGGCGCGGGTGAAGGATGTCGGATGGAAAGCTCTCGGGAAACAAGGAAATAGTACCCGTAACAAACTGATACTCAGAGCCAAGTCCCTGGAGTGTGCTTTGTAATAATTCTTTCTCAGTCACGGGGGAATTAATTGCTGCTAAAGCATCAGCCAGATTTTTAATGTCACGTAAATAGTGGTCCATGGATTGATTAGTTTTCTTTTTTATATTAGATAATAAGCGTTTAAGCTCCATAGCTCTAGGTAGACTGTCAGACATAAAGCGTGACTGCAAACGCTCCCATATACCCACTGAATGTTTAATATCATGAACATCAATTAATACTTCACGAGATAAAGTAGCAAACAACCAGGAACGAATTGTTTGATCTACTCGAAGCCAATGATAATAGTCAGTATTAACGATTTGATGATTATTAAAATCCAGAGTGTATAAGGGAGGTACCGGAATAGAGCCGTCTAACATACCAAAAAGACCCTGCGACACCAAGAATGATTCGAATTGAGTGCGTCATGTAAGATAATCTTCAACTGCTTTGAGTTTGATGGTAACAATCTGGCCCACGTTTGCAATTCCATGAGAAACAGCCTGCGCCATGGCTGCCATCGGAGAGCCGAAGAGAGGGTTGTCATTCTGGGGTCGGACAACTCCTGGAAAACCAGCAAACGAAGGGCCAAAATAAGGAGAAGTTGATGGCGGCGTTTGGCGTGGACTGGCCGGTGACAGAAGAGGGTGACTCGGCTGCCATGGGAATTGCGGCGGCAAGGAGTTGAAGAGGGAATATGGCATTGGCGCAGTATACGGCGGGAACGGATACGCTGCCATGTATTCGGTCGTCGGCGGTCCAACCGGACGTGAGATCGCCACCTGAGCTGGCGGCTGAGAGACAGCATGGTGAACAGGGGAGGAGAAGTCCGATGCCGAGGTGTTGATGCCCGGCTTGCCCGCCGTGGAGAACGGCGGTGGCTGCGGTGTAGTTGGAGAGGTTGGCTGCGCCGTGGTAGGGATTTCGGAAGCCATGGCGGCGACGTGGATCGGAAAAGAAAATTAGGGTTTTCTTTGGTCTCGTGATACCATGTGAGAATAAATGGGAAAGGTACTCCAATAGGAGTCCTGTCATGTATATTTATAATAATAGAGTTATAAACATACAAGGAAACAAATATGCCTAATAATATTCTATTAATATTGTTAACTTTGTAGATTAGATGGTGTTATTTTCAACTTTGTTTCCTGTCTTATTTCCAAAAAAACATTATGCCTGTACCAAAGAAATTCAGACCATATCAGAGTACCAAACTAGAAAGATCCAAACTAGATGAATTGAGATTAGACAAACCAGAAAGATTCACACTAGACTATAAATACTCAGAGGAACACCTTTTTAGGTGGTATATGGAGTACAATTACAACATTTATTTCTTCTAATTTTGAGACGGAATTAATATATATTATGCTGTAAAAGTAAATTATTCCACTGGTTATAACATTTGTATTACTTTACACTTTAGGATTTAACTAAAAGATATGCAGGAGGTTGATTTTTGAATTCCAATTATCTATCAAATAACTAGGCATTAACGAGCAAATGTGTATGCAACTTTTTATAACTTTTTAAGTTAGACCTGTGTGTAGGTGAACATACTGCAAGTCACAAGTTCTTCCATGAAGCTGATTCAGGGCCTGAATATTTTCATAACCTTGGAGACTTGCAATCTGCAGAATGGACACCTCGAAACTGCAGATGAACATCTTCGGCAAAGCACATGACCACATGGCACTACAGTAACATCTACTTCATTGTTGAGGCAGATCCTACACACCCAAGCCGCTTTGGCTGTCTCAGCTTCTTTAGAAGCCATTTCAGACTTCTCCTGCAGATCAAAATCAAAACAATATATGGATCCTCTTTAGAGCTCACCAAGATTAGTTACTCACACAGCGAAATGTTCAAAGAAAGAAAAAGAAATGGACGGGGTTGCAAGTTCAAAGTGTTTCAAGGTCAAGAGAAGGTAGCAATCATTATATAGTGGACCAGATGCATGCTTCAGATGCACTCACGCTACTCACATGTGAGGCTCCAGAAATACTCTTGTATTTCTGGCACTCAGATTAATTACTCATTTGAAGAAATACAATGAGGCAAATGCTCACCTTAGCCCCTTCGGCACTGCTGAAGGAATAAAAAATTGCATTGTTTTTTGTTGGGATGCAAAACATACATTTCTAAGAATTCTTAATTAAAAACTTTCTACTTTAGTCCCTAAAACATTGCATTGAGATATGTAAGAAGTGCAACTTTTAGTTCTTTAACAATTGCCCCAAGGGCCATGAGACAAATGCAATGACCTGTGTTAAAAGAACACATTCCAATGATATTAAGAATTAAAAAGGTTCTACTTCTAGTTCTTTAACCATTTCTCTAAGGGATATGGTTGGCATATACCCGAACAACATATTAAAAGAAGAGCTTTTTATGAAATCTTTTAAATGAAGTTACGGTTAAGAGCTGATGAACCCCCCCCCCCCCCCCCCCTCCCCCCTTGCTAATTAACGAACCTCATGAACCTGTAGCTACGACATATAGTTACTAGATGGTGAATATGTAGCTGCTAACAAATAGGCCCATCTAAATATATGTAATGAACTAGAAATATAAATTGTATGTAAGTATATAAACTGGAAATTTCGAATATAGTAAGATTAGCTTGGCCCCTGCGGATGACACCACAATACAAGAAATGGTTACCTTGAACAAATTGTGTTATTACTTTTCTGACTTATCAAAAAGCTACAATAGCTATGAAAAAAGTGGTATTTTTAAGCCCGAATTTATAAGCTACTTTGGAATTACATATTTACGTTGTTACTTTTTATGTTGATAAACCCTGACAAATTTTATATTGATAAAGAATGAACACCAAGCAAAATTGCTTAGCGCGCTGGTTTTGTCCTTCGCATAGGTCAATAAGTGTTACGTGGTGGAACTCAAGGTGACACATTTGGAAGCAGCAGCCAATCATCAGAGTCACATTTGCATAATAGTAATAATTCATCCACACTTTTTACTTTCACAATTAATACTCCCTCCGTCCCGAATTGAGGTGCAAATTTTGACCGGCACGGGAATTAAGGAAGTGTAGAGATAAAAGTTAACTTTACCATTTTTCCCTTTATATTGCTCCTAAGATTTAAGAGTAAGCAAAAGTGCGAACAAGTACTCGTACATACATACGGAGTACTATTCAAATCACTGAAATGATGAATCAGTACAAAACCAATTGGTTTTCAAAAATGGAAGATAATACAGAGTAGTTCGCCCCTGCCCAATTTTTACACTTCAATTTTACCATTACATAATTACTTCCATTTCTACTCTTCTGAACTATTCTAAGTTACTTTGCTGCACTTTTCTTGAAAGAGACCGATATACTCATTTCCTTCCTTGGTTACTTGTAGCGTCATTTGATTCCAACTGTGGAAATTCAAGAAATAGGTACAGGAACATTATTAGCCCTCATATTCTTTAAAATCTCGAAGTTCTAGGGACATGTTGCAACACGCCCAATGGACATCAGGAGTCCCCATATGTTTCTGTTCGGTCTCTGTCGGACAGCAACCTCTCCCGTCGATTCAACGATTCGACAAGTATCTGGTTCAACGACGGCGACTGATTTGCGAGGTTGTCTGCCGGCGGCGCGGTGGCGAGGAGAAGGGCGGAGACGGAGCTGATGGACCAAGCAAGGGAGGTCCGGTGCTGATTCTTCCCTGAGCCGGAACCGATGAACCGAGCCGGAGCCCCCTTCTTTTGTCCGTCTTCATCTTGAAAAGCGAAAAGAATCTGGCCATGAAAACTTGAAAGAGCCCATTTTAGAGACTGTTGTTTTGATTGAGAAAATGGGGAGAGAGATGGTGGGTACAGTGAAAGTGATGGGATAGTGATAAGAGAGAAGGGTGGGAAGGCGAGTGGGAAGGCGGGTTAGAAGGTAGGAGCAAGGGCAAACTTGTCACTTTAATGATATTTCTATACCTAAAAGGGAAAGTGGAAAATCATTTTGGGACGATCCAAAAAGGAAATTTTGCAAAACAAATTGGGACGGAGGGAGTATGCATTTAGCATATTAGTGTTTGTAATAAATAAGGGGCATTTACGTAAATAGGAGTAAATCAATCTTTAATTGCCAAAATAGGAATAAAGTTTAAAAACTCCCTAAATAGGAGTTATTATTTGTAATTGGACAAAAATACCCTTGGAGCATGGAAATCATACTGGCGCTAACCAAAATTCCCAATATATGCTTTTATGAAATTATTTTGAATAAGGAACATTTTGATATAATTTTTATATTCAAAAGAATTTCGTATTAAAAAATATCATTGATAAAAGTTGATTGTCATTGACCAAGAAAAGTCGATTTGACGAACCTTTTCGGGACGGAAAGAGTATTTTATAAAATAACTATCATTGGATCATTTAAAATAAAAATAGTCATGAGTTAAAGATTAAGATAATGGAATAGTTAGTCAACACTTTGATCCTCCGGCACTGAAAGGGGCACTCCATGAGCCCTAGCCTTCGCCAACAAGTTGGAGCGTAGATGATTATCATGCCCAACCTATTATATAAATATACAGATCGAATCCCATTTAGTGCTTTAGTGAATAAATCTCCAAAGTTGTTCTCCCGTCTTCACATATCCGGTGGAAATCAATCCCTTTTGTATCTTCTCTCGCATAAAATGAGTCAACAACAATATGTTTTGTTCTCTTATGAAATACTAAATTATTTGCAATGAGTATAGAAGATTGCTTATCGCACCACGATTAAGCAGCCATTGGTCAGTCCAATTTCACTCAATAAATGACTTAATCCATGTTATCTAACATGCAAATTGTGCCATAACTCGATATTCCGATTCAGCACTAGAACGAGAATTGCATTATGTTTCTCTCTTCCAAGATACCAGGTTATTACTAAAAAAGACGCAATAGCCAAATGTAGATCTTCGATCATCTTTAGATCGGAACCAATCAGCATTCGCAAAACATTCTATTCTCAAGTGATCATGGTTATGATAAAATATGTTGCACAATGACTACGGGTCAAAGATGACATATATTGACTTACTACGACACAGAGTAAGAGGATGTTTCCTTACGACTTAATTGAAAATGTGACTTAATTATTCAATAAAAAAATTGACTTAATCATTAAGCTGGAAAATAGTAGTGTTTCCCATTAAGACGTCTATCAAGACGTCTTTTCTGTTATTTTTTTTAAATCAATTGTGGAATAGATTTACGTTAATAAATGAAATTTCTCATTGACATTACAATTCAAAAATAATAATAAATTGATTATTTTACTCAATTCAGACTGTTCATTTAGCACACAAAATAAACTGTCATATACAATTACCACTTAATCCAGACAGACATTTTAACCCAGACAGACATCTTAATCCAGACAGGACTCGATAGAAAAAGAAGTAAACATCCCTTATTCAATATATGGATGAATTGCTGAATCCAGACAGACATCTTAATCCAGACAGGCTTTGCTCCCAAGTGTATTGGAGGCCTAATATCTCAAATAGTAACATATGGGATAATTGTTGAACGTGTGGACTCACGTATAGTAATCACGTAAACGAGTGACTAAAATATTAGACGTTAATATATCATAATGTAGAAGTTGAGACGCTAAAGTACCGGATCTAAGAATTGGTGAAGTATACCCTTCAGCTAAAGTGACGCTAGAAGTAGATAACTATGAATGAAATGATGAGAAAAGATTAAGATTAATGGTCATATGGTATGTGGCACCTGAGCCAATAACCCATTTCGAGGATGAGGAAACATGAAATGCGCTTCAAGTACCTGAATTAGCAACTACTGAGATAGGAATAGATGAATGCTTTAGAGATTGTTGGCAGCAAAAAAATTGACATATTCATCCGAAGAAAGTAATTGATCCATCATATGATTTCATAGCAAAAGCCAACATGGTTTTCTAGATTTTTGACCTTCAATTCTGATAGGAATCAGACCATTAGACTAATAAATAGAAATAATAATAATAATAATAATAATGATGATGATAATAATAATAATAATAAATAAATAAATATGGAGTATAAATAGACGGAAAGGGGAGTTGGTTTAGTAGGTTGTTTGACTGGGAAAGTTAGAGATTAGTCGTCTCTTTCTTTTGGGGGCTTCGGCCATTGATACTGTTCATCGTTAATAAAGCTTGATAGTTTGCTTGGTTCTATTCTACATTTCTCTGTAATCGATGTGATGTGTTTTCTGGAGTTATTCTATCAGTGGTATCAGAGCGCGTTTGATCGCTGGATGACCGTAACGCGCGCGAAAATGGAAAGTCGACTGACGGAAATGGAAAGGAGTCAATGGGAGATGCAAGCAAGTATGGAAAGAAATCTGAGAGAGATGCAAGATAATATGGCGGCGAATCTGGCGGAAAGTATGGCCGCAATGCAAGCGGCTATGCAAGCGACGATGCAAGCTAATATCGCAGATTTGCAGAACAAAATTTCAGGTTGATCGAGGAGTCATTCGCATCGCTCTTCGCATAGCTCTTCTCATCGCTCTTCGCTAACTGACAAACAAGGTGCGTCCCAATCGCTCACAAGTTCACAAACAAAATCGCGAACTGTCGTTCCTATTTCACAATCACGAACAGTTCCTTTCAGTTCGCAACCAACGGTAACAACCGGCCTCAATCCGCAGGCACCTTTATTCGTGATCTATTCGCATTAGAATAAAACGCAATCAAGAGAGGAATATTCATGTTCGCAAGTGCTTTCGCTAGCCGTTTCTCAATATATGAAAGATTATTACCAGTCGACAAAGAATAACCAGTCGAAGTCCTCTGAATCAATAATCAAGAAACTGCCGGAAGAGGAAAAGAAGGAGCGATATACTGTAACAGGAGGACCTGAAGCTGGCACAATTGCAGTGCCGGCTATAGGGGCAGCAAGCCTAGACAAATGTCTAGGGCCTCCAAAATTTTAGGGGCCTCTAATTTTTGAAATAAGCCCAATAGTATTATGTATATTTTCTAATCTGAAAAATTTGCACAAGGCCCTGCTGGACGAGTAGGAAGGGGGAAGGTCGAAGGTCAAAGGTCGAAGCTGAGAGAATGGTATAAGACTTACCTTTTTGAGACTTGAGTTGTTGAGACAATCAAGCAATTAATTTACCAGGTCGTGAGCAAAACAAGAGCAAACCAACAGACACACAACGGCAAGTCGGCAATCCCCAATTCACATAACGGGTCAACACACTCTGCATTGCCGGCTTTAGTCTTAGGTCTTTTATTAATTTTACTAATTGATTTGGGCAGTAGGACTTGGGGATGTAAGGTATATTATAAGTGTCTTTGATATATTGAAATTGTAATTTTTTATTTTGATTGATATAGTGAAGAGTGAAGACTTATAATCTTTTATATGCAATTAAAATAGTGGATTGAATTTTTATTTAAACATCATTAACTTATTTAGTATTAAGTATTATTTTTATTATAAAATTGTACAGAGTAGGATTTATGTTGACGGGAAAATGAAAACATGATTTAGGATATACAAAGAGAAAGAACGCATTAAGAAAGGATTTGGTTATAAAATCTTTTGCCGACTCTATGGATCGATGATCGGTACGTAACCACAAAACCTTCTCTGTCAAATATTGTTGAGAACGAGGGTACAAACTACAAATGTCACGCTTCAGAATCAGTGTGAAGAAGTATTTTTTGACAACTTTGAATCTTTGCTATAGAAGAATATTCTTATTGTGTTAATAGTATATGATGCATTTCATATGTAATTTACTCTATTTAATTGATACTCCCTCTGCCCCTAAATAAAAGTCTTCTTACCTTTTTTGGTAAATAAAAAAATGCAAAAGTGTCAAATAGTGTCCAAATAGTGTCCAAACAGTGCCAACCAATCCACTTTCTTAAAATGTGTGGAAAATGAATGGGTGCATTTATATAGGGAGGGGGGTGTATTATGTTTTTTTATATTATTATGTTGAAAAAAATATTTAAACAAAATATCTATATAGCCATCTAGGGCCTCATATTCACTCTAGACAGCCCTGCACAATTGCTGGACTCATAAGTCGTTCACAAGAATCATTTATGTCAAGAGAGGGATGGCAGGATACTCCATCGTTGACAAAGAACACTGAGATGAAGCTAGCGGCAAATTCAGATCCAGAGCCAGATGCCAGTTTTGATATTATGCACGCTATGGGATATCAACAAAAAAAGATATAGAAGATAACATGACACACCAAGAAAAGAAGATAGATGACAGTGGAAGGTGTAGTCTTGAGGTTCCGTTTGATGAGAACAGTTTATATGCAATTGCAGCAAGCCCTGAGAATTTTCCAGATTTTTTATTTTTCCATATTCATGCTGATATTGCAATTAGAAAGTACATTCTAGGGACTACCATTAATCTGATGCAAGAGAATATCAATGGGACTGTTGTATGCAAAGAGAAGTGTGGTGCATCCGTCTCTTTTGCTAGCATACATTGGGATGGCCTATTGACAGGAGAGCTCAGAATTACAGATTCCTTAAATAAGAAGACAGTGGGAAACGTTGAGGAACAATATATTGAAGCAAGATTACCTGCCAGAAGACCAACTTTGAAAAGGTGAAAGTGAAACAAGATTTGAAAATGGCAATAATTTTTTCCGGTGATGGAATTGCTTACCTGCCAGAAGACCAACTTTGAAAGTTTTACATGGGAGATGGTCTTTCTTGTTCCTTAGTTAGGAGAGCTACAGCTGGAATATTGTTTTTCCTTAATTGCTTGTTAAAGCCTTTAAGGCCTTCCTTCTCAAATGAGATAAGTAAAGAATTAAAAGAGGAACAAGTTGAAAGGTACAGCAAGGAGTTTGCATTCAGTACAGTATTAATTTCAGAACATAGAAATCATGAGGAGCTGCAGAAAAGTGAAGAAATAATCTTTGATATGGAGTATAGGAAGGTGATTGAACCAAATGAAGATTCACTTTCTGATGCTGAAAGTTCTGTGATTTTAAAAGATCCAGTACTGAAGTCCCTAGTCCATCAACCAGTTAGATATTGGGAAGGAAGAGGAACAAGGAAGAGGAAGCAGAAGATTTTGGCTGTTTCCTATCACCCACCTTGAGGGCAAGGTGGATGTTTAGGGGGGGGAGTATTGATAGGAATCAGGTCATTAGACTAATAAATAGAAATAATAATAATAATAATAATAATAATAAATGAATATGGAGTATAAATAGACGGAAAGGGGAGTTGGTTTAGTAGGCTGTTTGACTGTTGTAGACTGGACTGGGAAAGTTAGAGATTAGTCATCTCTTTCTTTTGGGGGCTTCGGCCATTGATACTGTTCATCGTTAATAAAGCTTGATAGTTTGCTTGGTTCTATTCTACATTTTCTCTGTAATTGTTGTGTTTTCTGGAGTTATTCTATCAAATTCTCTGCATCCCTTGCCAAACTGATCAGCACAAGTTGTTTTACTCAAAGACATTACTGACTTGAGACTTGGGTCACATTTGGGTCGCGGGTCGCCTATCTGCTTTGCCAATGAAATCAGCGGATCTGAGCGATAATCGCGATATAAGTTACCCATGTCTGCTCTCCGGATTTAACGTCGCAAATAGTGTTGTACTATCAGCACGCCATGATGAGCAAGTCCAACTTTTTCCAACTTAAAATTTAAGCTAACCTCATTGCTTTAAAGTGCTATGAAAAAAAGTCCATTGGGAACCCTAACTATGTGACAAAAGGGTGTATTATTCAATAACTAGATTAGATCATCTAAATTTGAACTTAGGTTAGTTTACCATTTTCACTAAAGATATATTAATTGCATAATAGTTTTATCTGCCCACCTGTTCAAGCAGAAAAGCTGCTTGAGACTCCTTTAGTTGTCCTTGCAGTGAGATCGTAGATTGTAGTAGTGATTGCTTTTCAACATCCATATCTATCCCTGCAGCTGAAAGCATCTCACGAATTGCCTGGACTAATTCTTCAGCAGAAACATGGCCTTGTTGTAATTCCTGTACCTGGTTTTGTTTCCCCTGCACCAATCAGAAACAATCTTTCTTTTTATCAGATCTAATTTGAGAACATAAAACATATAGATCATATATGTAGAGACTAAAATCGAAATGAAAGGAACTGCAAGCTGCTTTATAAATTTCACACTACAAAATATTCTATAAATATTTTTTGATGATTCTAATTGGTGTCACAGGAACATATATGACTGCATTCAAGTTCAAATAGCGATTGAGATGGTTTCAAATAGCGATTGGGATTGACCGGAAGACTGTACCGTATGTCCGTATAGCGTTCCAGGTAGCGATCGGATCACTTTCTTACCACGATTGGGTATGGAACGATCGATACGCAGATCGTGTCCAGTTTAACGATCTATGTATTTATGGTTTTTCCCTCCGCTTTTACTGGATCTGAGTCCTATAATTTTAAAACCATTGTGTATGTGCAGGATCTGGATGGCCAAGGCATAGTTGATAGTGAACTGATGTGGACGCCTTCGTGGGCTGTACTTACCAGCGACGTCATCCACCGAAGGTGGTCCAAAAGGCTCACGCATAGGGTGGTACTCGAGCGCACTAAAAGCGGCTGATTGGGCCAGCTAAATGATTGGGGCTGCCTTCTAGGCTGGAACATTGAAACTTAAAAGATTTACTTAACTAACTTTACTCTCCTAAATATTTGCAACCATAGTTCCTTTCTCACTATCAAGAAATATAAATCCCAGTTTTCATATATAATTTCCATTATCTAGCAAGCGATGGCCTACTAACACCATCCCTCCTTAGCCTCCTCATTTTCCAATATTCAATATTATTAGTTCATCACTGTCTCTTGAAATTCCCCAGTACGTAACAATTACCTGTGAATATATTGTAGTAGTTTCAGAATTTCATCTCAATGTCCCATTTCACTTTATTCGCAAGATCAACAAGAAGGGCACATCTCGCATAAAGCATTGACTATGCTTTTTCACATGACATTATAATGTTAACTAATTTTAGCATTGCAACTTGTAGAAAAATGTAACATATACTTGTTATTTTAATTACTTGTACATCCGGGACTGTATAGATAAGAATTAGAGTAGATAGAACTCTCTAATTAGTAGATAAGCTCACAGAATAGATAGAATAGATAGATCCTATTTTTTAGGATCTGTAACAACTTGACTTTATCTGTAACTTGTATATATATCATTGCCGGATGGCTCAATAATATTCAAGGAAGTTTTATTCCTAAAACTTAAATGGTATCAGAGCAGGTTGTTTAAACACCACAATGGTGGAAACCGCACAATCTGACTCTTCTTCTTACTCACAAACCCATAACCCTAACTCTCCAAATAGCTCAATGACAAACTACCAGAACTCAGTCCATTCATCTATGCTCATTACTGGCCATAGATTGAATGGCACAAATTATCTCGAGTGGTCACAGTCTGTCAAGCTGGCTATTGATGGAAGGGGCAAGCTAGGGTACATAACTGGTGAAATAGAGGAGAAACAAACTGGTGATGATGGCTACAGTGTCTGGAGGTCAGAAAATTCCTTGGTGACAGCATGGCTTCTAAGTTCAATGGATGCATCAATTGCCAAACCTCACATGTTCATGAAAACCGCAAAGGAGGTATGCAATTCCATTAAGGAAACTTACTCAGATCTTGAGAACTCTTCTCAGATTTTTGAATTAAAAACAAAGTTGTGGCAGTCCAAACAAGGCAATAGAGATATCATCTCTTACTACAATGAGATGGTATCCATATGGCAAGAGTTGGATCAGTGCCATGATGATGAGAAGTGGGAGAGTGCCAAGGATCTAGCAAGACACAAAAAAAGGGAGGAAAATGATAGGGTTTACATGTTCCTAGCAGGAATTAATAGAGATCTAGATGAAGTTAAGGGGAGGATACTTGGAAAAAAACCTCTACCCTCTATCAGGGAGGTATTTTCTGAAATCAGGATGGAGGATAGCAGGAAGAAGGTTATGTACAGCATTCCAGTACATAATGAGGAATCTGGGAACTCTTCAGCAATGGTGGCTAGGAGTGATGACAAGAAAAAACCCTGGTGTGATCATTGCAAGAAATTATGGCACACTAGGGAGACTTGTTGGAAAATTCATGGCAAACCACCAGGGGCAGGAAAGAAAAAAACTGAAAAGGCCCTACAAACAACTGTGACTGAGACTCAACAAGAACCACAAGTCAAGTTCAATCAGCTTTCATTCACTCAAGAGCAGATAGGGCAACTTCTTAACTTCCTTAATTCCCAGAAAACCCAAAATTCACAGAAAGAATCCAAACCAGAATCTTCCTCTTGCTCTTATGCCCAAAATGGTATCTATTCATCATTTTTTTGTTCTGGGAAATCTAAAAATACATGGATTATTGACTCAGGGGCTACTGATCACATGACTTCTATTTCAAATCTTTTTTCTTCATATAAACCTAGTGCAGGAGATAAAAAGGTTAAGGTTGCAGATGGTTCTCTATCAACCATTGCAGGGATGGGAAATATTAGTATTTCCTCATCACTGAATCTATCCAAAGTCCTTTATGTCCCTAATCTATCCTGCAATCTTACTTCAATTAGTAAAATAACTAAAGATCTACAATGTTGTGTCATTTTTTATCCTTCTTATTGCATTTTTCAGGACCTAGCATCGGGGAAGATGATTGGCAGTGCTAAGGAGGAGGATGGACTCTATATCTTTGATGGAGAAACTCAATCTAATAAAAGAGGTCTAAGAAATGCTTGTTTGCAAACTGTTTCTTTTTCAAATAATAAAGAGTTGTATTTACTTCATTATAGACTAGGACATCCTAGTTTCTATTATTTAAAAAAGATCACAGAAACACTTATTTACCCCACAGTTATAAACCTACTAGCCCTTTTACCTTGGTACATAGTGACATTTGGGGTCCATCTAGAATACCAACTTTAAAGGGAAAGAGATGGTTTGTAACTATTATTGATGATCATACTCGTGTCACATGGGTATTTTTAATCAAAGAAAAATCTGAAGTTGAGAAAATATTTAGAACATTTTATGCTATGGTCCAAACTCAATTCAATACCAAAATTAAAATGGTAAGAAGTGATAATGGCCGTGAATATTTTTCTCAAACTTTAAACAACTTTTTTACTGAAAAGGGCATTATTCATCAAAGCTCTTGTGTCAATACACCAGCTCAAAATGGACTTGCAGAAAGGAAAAATAGACATTTACTTGAAGTCACTCGTGCAATCATGTTTTCAACAAACATACCAAAATATTTGTGGGGAGAAGTAGTGTTGCATGCAACTTATTTAATTAATCGCATGTCATCCAAAACTTTAGGATTTAAAAGTCCTATTAGTTCACTACAACACTTCTTTCCTACAAATAGATTGGTAAACACCCTTCCTTTAAAAAAATTTGGTTGCACAGTGTTTATCAAAAATCCAGATAGATCTGCAAGTAAGTTTGATCCTAGAGGAAAAAAATGTGTTTTTCTAGGTGTTTCTGCCACTCAAAAAGGGTATAAATGTTTTGATCCTACAACCAAAACAATGGTTGTTACTATGGAGGCAAGTCAGAAATTGGGAGATATCAAGGAGGCAAATCCAGTTGATATTCACCAATATCAAAGATTGGTAGGAAAATTAATATATCTGGCACACACAAGACCAAATATTGCATTTGCAGTAAGCATGGTAAGTCAGTTTATGCATCATCCTTTCCAAGAACATCTTGATGCTACTTACAGGATTCTGAGATACCTGAAGAGCTGTCCAGGGAAAGGATCGTTTTTCAAGAAGGGAAACAATAGGAAAATTGAAGCTTTTACTGATGCAGATTATGCTGGCTCAATATCTGATAGGAGATCTACTTCTGGATACTGCGCCTATGTATGGGGAAATCTAGTAACCTGGAGAAGTAAGAAACAAAATGTGGTTGCTAGAAGTAGTGCAGAATCAGAATTCAGAGCTATGGCTAATGGAATATGTGAGTTACTCTGGATCAAACGAGTAATCACAGAACTAAAGATGGAGATTGAGCTGCCTATGAAGTTATATTGTGATAATAAAGCTGTTATAAGCATTGCTCATAACCCTGTGCTACATGATAGAACTAAGCATATTGAAGTGGACAGACATTTCACTAAGGAGAAGATTGAAGCTGAAATCATTTGCACACCATTTGTATCCACTAAAGATCAAACAGCTGATATCTTCACCAAAGGGTTATTTAGACCTTATATTTGAGCTACTTATAAGCAAGTTGGGAATGTATGATATATACTTACCAACTTGAGGGGGAGTGTAGAAAAATGTAACATATACTTGTTATTTTAATTACTTGTACATCCGGGACTGTATAGATAAGAATTAGAGTAGATAGAACTCTCTAATTAGTAGATAAGCTCACAGAATAGATAGAATAGATAGATCCTATTTTTTAGGATCTGTAACAACTTGACTTTATCTGTAACTTGTATATATATCATTGCCGGATGGCTCAATAATATTCAAGGAAGTTTTATTCCTAAAACTTACACAACTAGATATCATACCATAGGAAAATTAACTTGCTCTATAGAATGTAGAGTCTAAGCTTTATTTATTGTTTTTAAATCCGATATCATATGTTGGCTCATGATAACCGACAACATACTCTTTTGAGATTACGATTTGGATTTTGTTGCTACTACATCGAGTCTAACTTGTAGCTGAGATTTTCCTTTTGTTTTATAACCAGCATAACACATTTTTGATAACATTCTATTTACTTTTATTTACAGTAAAAAAATATTTAACTTTGTAACCAGATAAACCATATCGTTGGCCTTCCGAGCCATCAAACTTTTTTTCTCCCATAACTCAACTATAATCCAGGAAAGTTGAGAAATATGTCCTTCTTTAATCATGTTTCTGACCCATCTAATTGGTACTGCCACCTAACCAGGTGAGAATATACTACTCCCTCCGTCCCACAAAACTTTACCAAATTTCCTTGTTTTAGCCATTCCAAAAAAGTTTGCCAAATCCATTTAAAGTCAGAAATATGTGGTTAAATATATTTCTCCCTCTTCTGCACAAATCTGAATCACACAGTTTTTACTTTATTATTCCACGTGCAAGTCAAAGTTGGCCAAGTTTTGTGGGACGGAGGGAGTAATAATTTGGGGATAAATATATAATAAAAATAAACATATACTACGTATTACATTACAATAAGTTTTGTAAAAGTATTTGTATCAAATCACCTCACCGACAATGATGTTAACAAATGATCACAAGATGACAAGTAACTAACCTGAGGAAACCTCAATTTGACTGTTTCAGAACTTTCAGCATTAATGCTTACAGTGGTGGGCTTGTGGTCTGCTAAAGCAGAAGCCTCACTAGCGACGGTAACACATCTGAATGAGAAGACGTTTGAAGAAAGAATAGATTGTCCCACCCCTGTCAGTGTTTCAACCTTGAACCTGTAGATAGCTTGCCCTGCTGGTGGTCTCACATCCTCTGGAACTCTACCGTACTTCAACTTTTCTCCACTTCCTGATCGCCAAGCAATTATTTCTCCAGCGTAAAAAGGTCTTAATGGGTGAAATTGCACATGGAGAGCATCTTGCGGGAGTATTTCTTTGCCCAGCAAATCATCTTTACTACCTCCAGCCCCGTTTGCACTCATTTGACCACAAAGATTCAATGCATCAACCATTGCAATCTCTGAACCCTCGGGACAAAGAAATAGAGAAGCAATAGGGAGTGGGAATGGGCAGTCCAATATTCTGCTTACAATGATCGCAGCAATATCAGGGAACGATACATACTCTGGTGGTTCAGCAATTAAAACACAGGTTTTAGATTGATCAACAAAGCACAGAGCCCTGTGACGATTATCCTTCCACTCTGGGAAAATAGAGTCCTCCCTGGCTTTAGTAATATCCACACACTTTGGGAGCAGCACAAAGCGAGTATACAAGCGCTGAACGAAATGTATCTTGTCAGCAATTGACTCCAATGGCCTTTTCATATCCTCCATGACTGTACTACCAAATCCTTGAGTATTACAGGATATACTTCTAACAACACTCCATACAGCAGCTTGAAAGGATTTACTTAATAACTTCTGTTTGATGAATGAAACTGGGACCGAATGAATATAGTCCAGTCTTTGAAAATGTTCCATGCCATCCAGTTCCTAAAAGTTTCTTTTATTAGATGCCATGCCAACAGAGAAGCATAATAAAGTGGTGTTATAGTGAATCATTTCAATGGGCATTCAAGAGACACATGCATGCACCTTTTGGGAGCATTAGCATATGCATGTGTTTGTGCATGACTGCATCAGCCTATAGAATTAAGTAGAACTGTAAGTGCTGAAGAAGAAATTTGTAATCATACATGATACCTCAATGACAACATTGGAAAGCTTTTTAATACCCAAGGCGATACATATTCTCTCCGGAAGATCTTGGTGAACAAATCTTAGCCTTGAAGTATCGATATATTTCAAATAATATGAACCATAAGAATCAATATAAACACATGACTTTGCATGAATGAGCCTGCAACTGTCATCTGGGACTATTGCATCAGAATCCCAGCTAGTTGCTGCAGCACAATTTCTTTCATCACAAATGAAATCCACAGCTTCCAGTACTGCACGAAATTCATTAGGATTGAGCCGTTGGTAACCACATGCTTTTTGAAGACTTGACAGAAGATTTTTTGCTGTGTTGACAGAAAGTGTATCATGAAGGCCCAAATCTCTAAGAATATTGACAAAAGATAGGTAGACAGCAGGAAGTTCAAATGCAAATGGGGAGAGATTCACAGTCAGACGTGCAAAAAGTGAGCTTGCCATCACCAAACGTGTCCCGTTTGCAGCTGGAATGAAAGCAACTTGGCACAGAGCCTTTAAGTCTAGCATTTTACAAAAAGAGAGAATAAGTTATGGTCGGCCAAAAGAGAATTTTTTAAAATAACCACCATAGCGCAGCAACAATATACAGAACAAAATAAACTAACAAAGAAAAGAAATTAATTATATCAAATGACAAAACTTCCAAAGTCAACAAAACGTGGAATGAAAAATGAGAGATTTTAATTATTTAAATTATTACATGACATATGTGAATGATAATTTTAGTTCATTCATGTTGATTCCGCAACTCCTTAAACATAATTTACACAAATGCTTTTGGTTTATGAAGAGTCCATAGCCTAAATATGTACACAGATTTTTAGGGAGAACAACAAGCCTAGAAATAAGTTAAGGTTGTTCTGATTGTATGTTGGTGTGGTATAGGTTGTGTTGGGACTTGGGTGCATGAGTGCATCTTCTCATTGTGAAATACATTCAACAACCCCTCAGCTGGAGCATGGTATAATTCAAGCAAGTTGCGTACATTCTTAACAAATCCTTTATATAACAAACTTGACTTTTAACTTTCTAGTCTTGAGGCCTGAAACTTGAGCTACTCTGAACCTGAAAGTGAACTTGAAATTTGCTTTGCCTCATCTTAAAGTTGAGCTTTAATGTGAAAAGGAATTCAACTTTTAAGTTACTTGGGCTTGAACTTTGGATTGAGTTAGATACTTCAAATTTAATTTCAAGTTATAATTGGAAGAATATGAAAACGAAAGCATAAAACATACATTTGCACTTAAACTTGATGCTTACTTGCAAGACTCATAACCATACCTATCTCTTCTGCTAAAAAAATCAGGGATCCGAGGGGAGCATGACTGCCAGATCACAAGAATATTTTGTAACAAGCTTGGTGCATATAAGCTTATGACTTATTTGTTCCAGCTTGAGGAAGTGTTTGAACCCAGATTTTACGTTTTCCTAATCTACCCATCTTTGTCTGTTCCCTTTCCTTGGTATGTGTGTATATATAGGATCATATTGTTGTATTCCATCACCACGTAATATACATCTTTTTTTCATCAATTAATAACCCACAACTCAACTGTCCAAGCCCAAGCACAAGCCCAACTCTGATAATTTTAAAAATTGTTAGGGACCTAGGTAGTATGCGATACCAAAAGTCCCACACTAAATAGAATGGAATGCTTGGTGGGATTCTTAAGTGTCTGGTTCTTCCACTTTAACAGCTAGCTTTTGGGGTGTGGCTCTCCAAGGTGCTTAAGTTCCTAAAAATGGTATCAGAGCCGATTGTTGACGCGCCAAAAAGTGGCTACCAGTGGAGAGTTCTGACCGGCGGATCGGCTGAGTGAAGTACCGCTGAGTGAAGTGCCGCCGAGTATGGCCGTCAGGATTGATTGACTGAATTTCCCAAACCATGCACGTGAACTTTGTTTCAGATCATAGTGCGACTTGTGAAGTCAACAAACTTTCTTATACTCCCCTCAAGCAACAGATCCCGAAAGTTGCTTGATATAAACTTCCTCCTAAAGGTCACCATGCAAGAACATTTATAATGTCCAATAGAGGTGCTAACCATGAGACGATCAATGCCACTCCAGATGTGACAGTGCCACACGGGTGGTTTTAGGAATATGCACATGAGATAGGTGTGAAATAAATGCATAGTAAGGGGTGGAATGACGATGATAGTTGAGACAATTATGCATGGGATGAAGATTTAAAGTAGAGCATATACCTTTCCAGAGGGCAATGGGCATATCATTAAGAGTGAAATATGGCTATGGGGTAGCAAATTGCATGGAAGTGGGACTCCTAGTAGGGGAATCAACGAGCATGACATCAGTAGCCTCATTGATAGTGCTAGCATGGGTATATTGCACTGGTGATGGGTGTGAAATTTAATTCAAAGCTGGGTCACGTGGATGGACCTATAGGAGTTGGGTAATAAAGTGGAGACTCAATGAAGGTGACATCAACGGAAATAAAGTGTTTCCTTAGTGTTTGAGAGAAACAACGATATCCCTATTGAAAGCGTGAATACCCAAAAATGCATTTGATTGACCTAAAAACATCCGAAAACAGGGGGTGATAAAGGAAATAATTCATATAAAGAGAATAAGATAGAATAAGGGACATCGTTACTGATGAAGGCATTCTGTTGGTTAGGTGACACGATGTGAGAATAGCATCAACCCAATACTGAGATTGTGTATGAGAATGTAATTCCTGAATGGAGAGGTATCAACCAAATGAAGATTCTTAGGTTCAACAACACCATTTTATTGTGGTGTGTCAATGTGAACACAAGAAGGCTAGTGGAGCATCCCTTGAGAATTCATGAATTGATTATATGGTGCTGAGAAGAAATCTTGGGTGTTATCACTCCGTAAAACACTGAACTCGATGTGTAAATGTGTTAATAGTTCGCTCCAAGGTCGCAATGAATCTATCATTCTCTCTTTAATTTTCCAATGTGGAATTATAATAGAAGCTATATGTCTGATGGATTGCCATGAAGATGAATAGAATTTTCTCCATCAAAGTTGTCAAAGTGAGCACACAATAATGGTTAGCAAAAGTTGATATAATTACTTTTGAGACTACGGATTGAGCCGTGGAAAGTGAGCACACGTGGGAGGCACTCAATACGGACTTTGGGGAACCATCATGGGAAGGGTCTCGATCTTTTAGTGGTGTCATTTGGTCTAACCATCCACTTAAGAGTCAATGGAGATACTTAGCCAAGAAAATATTATTTATCATAAAGAAAAGAGTTTAGCCAAAAACTATGTTTTTGGAAATTTCAAGTCTCATCGCTTGCTCCAATTTATAGTGTGGAGTACAAAAGATATACAACATGGGCAAGGTCCACTATATTCAACAATTGTATCTTGTGTATAGTGCATTGAAGGGCAGCTCACTGTGTTTTATATTAAACCATTCATATGGGTCTCTTGTTATGAACATTTATTATTGTAGATATATAGATTGACGCAAGTATTATTTACTCTTATCTTCTTTATAACAAGAAACAAGAAAATTGTATTTAAATTCCAGCCTAATCTTCACTAAAAGATTTTAGAGATTGATATGATGTTATCTCCTAAGGATTTTGTTTCTTAAGATATTATATGATCCTTCTATGTGGTGATAATGTACTGACAGATTCATTTCTTTAAGAACCAATAGTTTAATAATCTATCAAATGTGTTATAGTGTAAGATTTGCATGCTCTAGCTTCTGGCAGTACAGAACATGATTATATGACTAATATATTACTTTCTGAGTGTCTCGTTACTTCTAGGTCTCCAAGACTCACTACTTCAACTTTTAGCTGTCACAAATACAATTTCTTTTCAACATGCACAAAACAGAAGTCTTCCCAGTCAAATGTGCACAGAGAAACAACACGACTACAACAATTTAACCTGACGAAGAGAGGGTGCCCCAGACATTTTGTAGATACTCCAATACTTCAATAGAAGCTTCATCAATAGTCTTCGAACCAGACGCAGTTGGCCAGTGGGAGAGTATGTCTTCACCGCCATTTCTTCCAATGATCTGTTGCACATATTTCTAGTTGTTCATATGGTTATCACAGGAATTCACAACTCCTAGAAAAGAAGCTGACCTGAAGGTGCATCAAAACAGATGAAAATGATGGAGGACTCCTCAAACTGAGTGCTCCCCAAGAGTACTCAGGTGGAACAGCATTGTTTCTAGAAAGGATCGGTATACAACTCCAAGCAAGTGGCCAATCCTTCAATAAAAGAGCATTATTATATGAGCACAGTACTCTTTTACTACATTCTTTAGCACCAATATCTGTGAGGCCCTTTTCAGCAGGAACAAAGACGATCTGTCCAAGAAGCTTGCAAAAGTGGCTACTGTATAGCACCGCAAAGTTTGAAATAGTAAATTTTACCAAACTTTCAGCTAACAACCAAATCTCGGAGGATACCTCATCCACCATGCTGAACAATTCACTTTTAGACTCATCCAGTGTCTTTTTCACACATTGTCTTCCAAGTAATTCAATTCTCTTGGCACATTCAAGCACACTGTCAGCATCAGCCGAAGATCGAAGTCCAACTTTCCTTAAAATTTGTAACCATTCATCAGATATGAACCTTTCTCCAGGAAATTTCCTTCCAACACCGGAAAACACTGATGCTAAAAGAGCATCGCCAGGATCAAAAAGATCTTGGGGTTTGAACAGTTGTAATGATGTCTCATCAGCACTTCTAACAAAATGTGCTTCTTTAAGAGCTTCAATAATTGATGAATCTTTTTCTATATCCTGCCAATTCATGCAAAGATAAATCAAAATGTCCTCCTGCTCAGACTTACTCTTCATGTTAAACTCGGGCAACCCAAATTTTACCAAAATTTGTCGATCATGCATCTCAGGGATGCCAAGACCTCTAAGTAAACGAGTGTCACTAGAATCTACAGAGTGTGTTAGACAGCGTTCATCATATGGCTTGAGAAAAGTATTAGAAGCAACCACACACAAATCATGTCCCTGCAATCTAGTATATGATCCCGTAACTGTCTTGTAAATAGGAAGATCACGTAATACCTCTAGTTCCTCTCTTCCATATCCAGATCCTTTAGAAGAGAAATCAGAAGCAAATAGTCTAAAAAGCTCATCACAGTCAGAATCCGACAAGGACGTGGGGTGAGTAAAATAGCAGGCCTTTTTAGCTGCAGCAAGCCTAGAAGCTATGATTTGCCCTAAAGATTGTCCATCCACGGGTAAACATTGGCAAGCAGCGGCGCAATCCATAAAGGCAACATCAAATATTGGTACATTGAACTGATTAAGCAACGATAACAACCAAGGGTACTTTTCCTCTAGAACTTCAAAAGATAACTTGTAGGAGTGAATCAAATCAGATTCAGAAGATAATCCGGGCAAGTCTCTTTCTGCATCCCCCATTTCTCTGAATTTAGTACTTGCAAGGATATCAAGGGGTGGAATGAACAGAAGATGACGCTCCCTTACACGGCATAGAACTGGGCGACCAAGAATGGCAGGAACAAGGGGCCACTCAGAGAAAAGAGAATGGTTATCTAATGAATCAAACGTCTTCCAAAGAAGCCTAATCCAATGAGGAGAAGGACCCCATTCACTATAAGAATTAGCAGCTTTCTCCCATGAAAACCACGGAGCCATTTTGGATTCGGTTACATGACTAACCCAGTTTTCATGAAAAATGAATTTGATGTTATTAGCCAACAGTGAAGGTGAAAAGCTTTGCATTTTCAAAAGTGGTTGAACAGATCTGTTGGAAAAAATATTTACCAAGGTTGATCTCTCCAAAACTTTATGATGAATAAAATTTGCTGCCAAAGAAAGCATCAGTGACTGTTGCTCCTTGTTTCCTACCCATATTTCAGTAGCCCCTAATCTGGTCAGATGATTTGTTCCAGTTGGACAGGGTAAGCCTCTGATTTCTGCAGCTACAGACAATACTTTCTGGTTGTCTTCACTCCTACAATTAAGGCTTCCTGTGAGATTACTTCTTTGATACAGATTGCCATCTGTTCTTCCAATATCTTCAACTAAAACACGGCCAAAACCAAATATAGCCTTTCCCAAGTTTGTCATCATTTCAAGGGCTTCTCCTCCAGAACTGCTTGAAGTTGGGGTAATACTATCAATCTGTTGCCTCTGTACGCTTGATCCTCGAATGGTAGGAGGAGAAGCAGAGCAATCAGAGCTGTTCATTCCACTCAACCCAACAGTGGCATTTGATGGGCAAGGTTCAAGAACAATGATATCAGATAAGCAATACTCAAGAACATCGATATAAGTATCAACTGACTGAAGAACAATAGAGGTTGAGGAAGCTCGAAGAAGGTCACGCACCATTTTTGGTTTAATTTCCCTCACTATAACACCTAACGCCTGAATTTCAGTCATCAATTCCCATGGGACTGAGAAGACAGGATAATGTTCTTTCACAAAGGCACAAACAGTAACAGGAAGCAAGCAACCTTCCGCTCCACTTTCAGGTTGAGAAAGAAACATACCCTCTTTAGCACAGACCAGATTTCCTGAGTAAAGTCTCCAGACAGGCAGCTCAATCATGCTAGCATAAAACGGCTTTATAACCTGTTTTTTTATGCAACTCCAATCTGCCTTAAAGGCTTTCACAGGCCAAGAATCATTCATATCTATTTCTAGATTAATCAGTTTGTTCTCAAAAGACCTAGGCCAGAAAGAGTATATTTCATCTCCATAAGCATTCAAAGTCGTACTTGCAACACGGATCAAACTTGACTCAAGGGTCGAAGTTGATGGCTCTCTTCTTAACTTCTGCATTTCTTGGATCAATTTTATATAAGCATCACGAACGCAGCACATCAGCTCTTGATTCCAGTCTTCAATCAACTGATACCCAGCACCAAGCCTTGTCCCAGCGGAGGCTTCCTCGTCTTGGCACTGGAAAAGGAAACGGCCCCGGTTGTGACATACAAGGAAATATCCGATAATAGTGACAGGCATGTTTACACCTCCAGATAGAGGAAGCGGGGACATGATACTACTAAGCAAACGGGTATCACTAGGCTTTCCATTTTGTGATATCAATGCTGCAACTCCAGCTACTGGAGTAAGATTGTACGCCATGTACCGCCTGTGAAAACAACAAGGATGAAGTTAATAAAGCACAATGATAGTTCAGCACATAATAATCTCCCTATAATAATGATGACGGTGGCATCTACAAAATATCTTGAAGCTATTTTATCTTTGAAAGAATAATCTATAGAAAAAAAATGGGAGGCTTCGATTTATAAACACGTTTTAAAGTGCTTTCTTGAGCTACCAAGCTCAAGCTTCACTCGCATATCATAAGAACAAGTGGCAATGAGATTAATGACACCAATCCATTCTTGTTTCCATTGGACATGACTAATCATCATCACCACCACCTTAATTCCAATTATAACGGGGCATATGGCATACAATATAGTATTACTTTATTAAATTAGTTAAGAGTTGAGACTATAAATCAATTCAAAAAGCACAGCGACAAAGTAACATCGTATGCCCTTCATGAACAACCTTCTCAAGAACAAATAGTAATATGAAACTCCAAAAGTCATTACCATAAGTCATTCCCCAAAAGCATGCTCCATTATCAAATTGTCCCTTTTTCTTCTTCAAATAATAGAATTGTATGAAATTACTTAAAACCCCTCGAGATTTAAGATCTAAAGTCTACTTCCTCGTGCACTCTCAATACGTTGGCGACCAGAAGATGAAAGAAGTTGGCGACCATGAAGTTGTCGGCCATAAGTTGTCAAAGATGAAGCTAGCTACCAAAAGAAGAAAGAAGTCCCCAATGAAGATGTCGACGACGAAGGTGTTAACCAGAAGCTGCAGGAAAGCTGGCGACCAGTTCTGATGATGACGCCTTCCATGGAGGCCGACAGGAGGGATGCGGCGATGGAGCCAACCAGTTCTCAACCTCGAACGACAGCGTGCCATGTTTATCCTGTTTGACCAAGTTCACCCAGGTTCGAACATGTTCACCAGGTTTGACCGCATTTAACCAGGTTCAACCAGAGTGGTCGAACAATTTGGCCTCTTTGATCATACAGGTTGAATAAAAGGTACGAATTGAATGGGATAAAAAGTTTCTATTTTTAAGAATACCCTCAAAATATCAAAAAAATTAAGTGTATTTGATAATACAAATCTTTTTTAGGGGTATTTTAAAATTTTGTCCTTGTTATAGTCATGTCTAATCACAAGATTGATAAGCCTAGTTTGATCACTTCAAAACTAGATTACATTCTTCTTCCAAGATGATAATTATTTCCCTAGGGTTGTTTCTTCGGCTCATCCTCTTCCCATGGTTGGATCTCGTGTTAGCCTCTACCACCGTGCTTGTACCTTGATACTCTCATACAGTGCCTGCTGAAGCTTTTTCAGGCTATGCCTCCTGAGATAAGTGACTTTCTGAGAAAGTGACGTGCACACCAGGTTTGTATCACAATTCCAGTTATATGTAGCTCGTATGTTTTTTCCCTGAACACTACCTACCTCAAAGCTCCTTTCATTACATGAGTTCTTGTGTTCCTACTTTTACTGGTTTTCATGTCACACCTAGGATAAGTTAGGACTACTAGCAATGCTTCTTGTTCTGTTTTTTGACAAACTTCGTTTAAGAGACATTGAAGTCTCAAACTATTTGGAAAAAAATAGAAGGATATAACTGAAAACAAAACTTAATGGTAGAAATGACGAGGAATATGAGCTGAGTTCAGCAGCTTGTGCTAACTTCAAATCTCTCCTCACGAATCGCGTGTAGAAAACTGTAAACGTGTATTCTGGAAGATTAGTAGTTAGTCAGAGATAATTACCTGTTATTAATTGTTAATTATTAGATAATTCTCAGTGGTTGGTTAAATCCTAATTTATAGAGATAATCCTGTAACCTAGCCTCTATTAGCAAGTTAACCAAAGATCTTCAATGTTGTGCTAAATTTTACCCTTTTCTTGCATTTTTCAGGACTTGGCATCGGGAAAAATGATTGGCAGTGCTAGGGAGGAACATGTACTCTACGTCTTTGAAGAAGGGACTGAATCAAATAAAAGAGATCAAAGAAATGCTTGTCTGCAAACTGTTTCTTTTTCCAGTGATAATGAGTTGTATTTGCTACACTATAGACTAGGGCATCCTAGTTTTTATTATTTAAAAAAATCGTTTCCTAAGTTATTTAATAATAAAGACCCTTCATTACTTCATTGTGATATCAAAACCTTATGTCCCTCATAATTACAAACCTACTAGTCCTTTTACTCTTGTGCATACTGATATTTGGGGTGCATCTAGAGTATTTACTTTAAAAGGAAAGACATGATTTGTAACAATCATAGATGATGATACACGGGTAACTTGGGTATTTTTGCTTAAGGAAAAGTCTGAAGTAGAAAATGTGTTACGGAAATTTTATCCAATGGTACAAACTCAATTCAATACCAACATTAAAATGGTAAGAAGTGATAATGGTCGTGAATATTTTTCTCAAAATTTAAACAATTTTTTTGCTGAAAAGGGAATTTTTTATCAAAGTTCTTGCATGAATACACCTGCTCAAAATGGAATTGCTGAATGCTGAGAGGAAAAATAGGCATTCACTTGAAGTAACTCGTGCAATCATGTTTTCAACTAAAATTCCAAAATATCTATGAGGAGATGATGTTTCACATGTTACCTATCTAATTAATTGAATGCCATCACAGACTCTAGGATTTAAGACTCCTATTAACACTCTTCAAGACTGCTTTCCTACAAACAGGTTCATTAGCTCTCTTCCTTTGAAATTTTTTGGTTGCACAGTATTTATTAAAAATCCTGGCAAAACAACTAGTAAATTTGATCTTAGAGGAACAAAATGTGTTTTTTTAGAAATTTCTTCAACACAAAAAGGATATAAATGCTTTGATCCTTCAACAACAAAGATGTTTGTAACAATGGACACTAATTTTGTTGAAAATCAACCTTTTTTATACTCATCTTCCAGGGGAGAATTTAATTGAAGATGCTAACAGTGTTACATACACATGAAAACTTTGATTTTCTTGACATTAATCTACATGTGCATCATACTAGAAACTTAAGTGCATCAGAAAATAGTCAAGAATCAGCAAATAATGAGATAATTGATAAATATGGCTGAAACAATAGAAAAAGAAGAGCAGCAGATAAGTAAGTTATTTGGCAAAGTTTATGAGAGGAGAGTTTTAAATCAAAGAATAGAGGAAGTCTCTGATCTTGCACCTGTCCATGAATCTGACCGGATGACAGTGAGTGAAAAGGGTAATAATTCCACTAACCTTGACTTATCAATAGCTCTCAAAAAAAAAGATCATGTGCCAAATATCTTATCTCAAATTATGTTTCTTATTCAAATTGTCCTCATCATTTGCAACCTTTACCTCTAGTGTATCCTCTACTGCTATTCCACCAACCATAGAGGAAGTTGTATATAGACCCAAGTGGAAGAAAGTTGTTCCGGAAGAGATGGATGCACTTGAAAGGAATCAGACATGGAAGATTGTAGAGCTTCCAAAGACAAACTAACAGTTGGATGTAAATGGGTCTTCACTCCTAAGATCAAGGCCAATGGAACTCTTGAGAGATACAAGGCAAGATTGGTAGCCAAAGGATATACACAGACCAATGGCATAGACTACACTCGGACTTTTGCACCAGTTGCAAAGTTGAATACTATAAGAATCCTCTTATCTGTAGTTGTTAACCTAAATTGTCCACTTCTACAGTTAGATGTGAAGAATGTTTTTTTTAATGGGAAGCTTGAAGAAGAATTATACATGAGCCCTCCTCTTGTATTTGAGAGTAGTTTTGGCTCAAAGGTGTGCAAGTTAGAGAGAGCCTTGTATGGACTTAAACAATCTCCAAGGGCTAGGTTTGACAGGTTCACTCAGAATATAAAAAGACAGGGATTCAAGTAGGCTCAAGCTGATTGTAGAAAAATGTAACATATATTTGTTATTTTAATTATTTGTACATCCGGAACTGTATAGATAAGATTTAGAGTAGATAGAACTCTCTAACTAAGTAGATAAGCTCGCAGAACAGATAGATCCTATATTTTAGGATCTGTAACAACTAGGCTTTATCTGTAACTTGTATATATATCATTGTCGGATGGCTCAATAATATTCAAGGAAGATTAATTCTTCAAACCTACATGGTATCAGAGCCTCGATTTAAACAATGGTAGAAACCAGTGATGTTGATTCCTCACACACTATCAACCCTAACTCCCAAATTAGCCCTATGACAAATTACAAGTCTCCTATCCATTCATCTATGATAATCACTAGTCATAGATTGAATGGAACAAACTATCTGGAGTGGTCTCAATCTGTCAGACTTGCAATTGATGGGAGAGGAAAGCTAGGTTACATCACAGGAGAAATCAAACCAAAACTACCTGCAGAAGAAGGTTACAGTACATGGAGGTCAGAGAATTCACTCATAACAGCTTGGCTTCTCAACTCCATGAAGCCCTTAATTGCCAAACCTCATATGTTTATGAAAACTGCAAAGGAGGTATGGGACTCTATTAAGGAAACTTATTCAGATCTTGAGAACTCTTCTCAAATTTTTGAACTCAAAACCAAATTGTGGCAATCTAAACAAGGAAATAGGGATATTATTTCATACTACAATGAAATGGTATCTCTATGGCAAGAATTAGATCAGTGCTATGGTGATGAAGAGTGGGAGAGTGCTAAGAATCTGGCCAGACATAAGAAAAGAGAAGAGAATGATAGGGTCTATATGTTTCTAGCAGGGATCAATAGGGACCTAGATGAAGTAAAAGGCAGAATACTGGGAAAGAAACCTTTGGCCTCAATCAGAGAGGTCTTTTCTGAGATCAGGTTGGAAGATAGCAGGAGGAGGGTCATGTACAACACTCCAGTACCTAATGAGGAACCTGGGGACTCTTCAGCTTTAGTGGCCAGAAGTGATGACAAGAAAAAACCTTGGTGTGATCACTGCAAAAAATTGTGGCACACAACGGAAACATGCTGGAAACTTCATGGAAAACCACCAGGAGCTGGAAAGAAGAAAGTGGAGAGGGCCCTACAAACTACTGTGACTGAGACTCAACAAGAGTCAGGAGTTGAATCTAAACAGCTGCCATTCACTCAGGAACAGATAGAGTACCTACTCAAATTTATACCCACCCAGAAAATCTCCAACCAAGAAAACCCTTCCTGTTATTTTGCCCAAAATGGTAAAATAACATCATTTTGTTCTGAAAAACCAAAAAACACCTGGGTCATTGACTCAGGTGCAACAGACCACATGACCTACATTCCATACTTGTCACGGCGGTAAGGCGAGTCGCGGCGCCAGCCGACCGCCATATCGCCTAGGCGACAAGGCGCCCGCCTAGGCGACAATTAGGCGACTTGTCGCACAATATACATAATTATATTTTATACATAACAATTCAACATTCTATTTAATTTGTAGTTTAATTACATGTTATATATGATATATTAAGAATGCAATTGTATATTGCCTAATAATTTATTAATATATTAGTATACCTAATTGATTAATATGCAAATTATTAATTTCAATATTAATATACCCAATTTATTAATTTATTATATATCTAATTTATTAATATACAAGTTATATTCATTGCTAATATATATTGTAGTATGTATCTATGCATGTTGTATAGTGTGTACGAAAATATACATATATTATATTAAAATTAAACTATGTAAAACTGTAGTGGATATACTACTGAGTGGGTACGAAGTATTAATATTAATGTTTAATATCAATATATAATAGAATAAGAAGTCTGATAAAGACTAACGTGATAAGATGAATGACCGATAAAAATAAAAGGCTGGGAAGAGCGCACGTCGTCTTCAACCTAGTGACGCAGGAACACATCAACTACAGATCACCTACAGACGACCTTGCTACAGAGGCACAAATCAGAAAAGTAACGACTAGCGATGCTCCGCCTTTAGGAATCGTCGATTGAGCTTCGAGGTTGAGAGTCGACGATTGTTCTTTTAGGTTGGGCTTAAAAAAATGAATTTATGGAGATTTCAAATCTCCCCTGACGCCAAGACTGTGCCTGGACGACATATTCACGCCTGGACGACGCCAGAGGCGACTAGCCTTCTTCCGGCGAGTCGATCTCCCCTGTCGACCCTTCTCCATCGCCAGGACGCCTAGTCGGCGACTAGGCGACGCCGTGACAAGCATGCTACATTCCAAATCTCTTTTCTTCATATCAACCTTGTGCAGGAGATAAGAAAGTTAGAGTTGCAGATGGCTCTTTTTCAGCCATAGCAGGGATGGGAAATATTAAAATTTCCTCATCCATTAACCTTTCTAAAGTCTTACATGTTCCAAAACTTTCATGCAATCTTATCTCTATTAGCAAAATAACCAAAGACCTTCAGTGTTGTGTAAAGTTTTATCCTTCTTATTGCATTTTTCAGGATTTGGCATCGGGGAGGATGATTGGCAGTGCTAGAGAGCAGGATGGCCTCTATGTTTTTGATGAAGGAACACAATTGAAAAACAAGGTCAAGAAAAAACTTGTCTGCAAACTATTTCCTTTCCTTGTAATAATGAAGTGTATTTAATGCACTATAGATTAGGTCACCCAAGTTTTTACTATCTAAAAATGTTGTTTCCTAAGTTATTTCATAATAAAAATTCTTCATCATTTCATTGTGATATGTGTGCACTTGCCAAACATCATAGGAGTTCTTATATCCCTCATAGTTACAAGCCAACTAGTCCTTTTACTATTGTACACAGTGATATTTGGGGTGCATGAGTGCATCTAGAGTTTCAACTTTGAAAGGAAAAAGGTGGTTTGTAACTATCATAGATGATCACACACGGGTCACATGGGTTTTTTTAATTAAAGAAAAATCTGAGGTTGAAGAGGTGTTCAAGAAATTTTACTCAATGATTCAGACTCAATTCAATACTAATATCAAAATTGTGAGAAGTGATAATGGTCTCGAGTATTTTTCTAAGAAGTTAAATAATTTTTTTGCTGAAAAAGGGATATTCATCAAAGTTCCTGTATAAATACACCTGCTCAGAATGGAATAGCTGAGAGGAAAAATAGACATTTGCTTGAAGTCACTCGTGCAATTATGTTTTCTGCTAGAATTCCAAAATATTTATGGGGAGAAGCTGTTTTACATGCTACCTATTTAATTAATAGGATGCCATCAAAGACTCTAGGATTTAAAACTCCTATTGATACACTTCAAGCCAGTTTTCCTGAAACTAGGCTTATTAACTCTCTTCCCATAAAAATTTTTGACTGCATAGTTTTTATTACCAACCCTGACAGAACTGCAAGCAAATTTGATCCTAGAGGCAAAAAATGTGTTTTCTTAGGACTATCTTCAACACAGAAAGGCTAGAAATGTTTTGACCCTACAACAAAAAAGATGTTCGTAACAATGAACACTGTTTTTGTTGAAAATCAACTTTTTTTGGTACTCATCTTCAGGGGGGGATTCCTAATGAAGATGGTGATAATGTGTCACATATCCATGAAAAACTTGAATTTCTTGACATTAGTCTAGAAGCACAATATAATAGACAGTTAGATGCACTGGAAAATAGTCAAGAATCAAAAGAAAATGAAATAAAATTTTCTGAGACAAGGAAAGATGATGAACAGCAGACAAGTAAATTTTTTGGTAAGGTTTATGAAAGGAGAGTTACAAATCAAAGAATAGAGGACATCCCTGATCCTGCCACTGCTCATGAATCTGACTCAATGTCAGAAAATGACAAAGGTAATAATTCCAGTGATCTAAATCTTCCCATTGCTCTCAGAAAAGAAAAAAGATCATGTGTTAAATACCCTTTACCTCTAGTCTTTCCATTGTTTCTATTCCCTTAACCATACAGGAAGCTCTATCTAAACCTGAGTGGAAGAAGGCTGTTTTAGAAGAAATGAATGCTCTTGAAAAGAATCATACATGGCAGGTTGTGGAATTACCCAAGAACAAACCAACAGTGGGATGCAAATGGGTATTTACCCCTAAATTCAAGGCAGATGGTACACTTGAAAGATATAAGGCCAGATTCGTTACCAAAGGATATACACAAACCTATGGCATAGATTATACAGAAATTTTTGCTCCAGTTGCAAAATTAAATACTATAAGGATCCTTCTATCTCTAGCTGATAACCTAGACTGGCCTCTTCAACAGTTAGATGTGAAGAATGATTTCTTAAATGGGAAGCTTTAAGAGGAAGTATACATGAGCCCCCCTCCTGGGTTTGAGGAACAGTATGGCTCAAAGGTGTGCAAGCTGGAGAAAGCCTTATATGGACTTAAACAGTTCGCAAGGGCTTGGTTTGAAAGGTTTACTCAATTCATAAAGAGGCAGGGATTCAAGCAAGCCCAAGCAGACCATACACTATTCATGAAGTTCTCAATTAAGGGAGAGATTGCAGTGTTAATTGTTTATGTGGATGATATCATTCTTACAGGAGAATATTATAAAGAGATTGAAGACCTGAAGAAGAAGCTGGCTCAGGAATTTGAGATCAAAGACCTGGGAGAATTGAAGTACTTTCTTGGCATGGAGATAGCCAGATCAAAGAAGGGAATTGTGGTATCTCAGAGGAAGTATGTACTACTAGACCTACTCCATGAAACAGGTATGAGTGCTTGCAGACCAATAGATACTCCAATTGATCCTCATCAAAAGTTAGGAGATGTCAAGGAAGGAGTACCAGTTAATGTTCAACAATATCAAAGATTGGTGGGAAGATTGATTTATCTGGCACATACAAGGCCAGATATTGCCTTTGCAGTTAGTATGGTTAGCCAAATCATGCATAATCCATTCCAGGAACATCTAGATGCTACCTACAGAATCCTAAGGTATTTGAAAAGCTGTCCAGGGAAAGGATTATTTTTTAAAAAGAGTGACAATAGAAGTGTGGAAGCTTTTACAGATGCAGATTATGCTGGCTCAATAACTGATAGAAGGTCTACATCTGGGTATTGTACCTATGTATGGGGGAATCTAGTGACTTGGAGGAGTAAGAAGCAGAATGTGGTTGCTTAGTTGCTAGAAGTAGTGCAGAATCTGAATTCAAATCTATGGCTAATGGAATCTGTGAACTGCTTTGGATCAAGAGAGTGATTTCAGAGTTGAATATTAAAATGGAACTACCTATGAAGTTATATTGTGACAATAAAGCCGCCATTAATATTGCTCACAACCCTGAGCTACATGATCGTACTAAACATATTGAAGTGGACAGGCATTTTATCAAAGAGAAGATTGAAGCTGGAATTGTGTGTACACCATTCATATCTACCAAAGAACAAACAGCTGATATCTTTACAAAGGGGCTGTTTAAACCAGTGTTTGAACTACTTATAAGCACGTTGGGAATGTATGATATATACTTACCAACTTGAGGGGGAGTGTAGAAAAATGTAACATATATTTGTTATTTTAATTATTTGTACATCCGGAACTGTATAGATAAGACTTAGAGTAGATAGAACTCTCTAACTAAGTAGATAAGCTTGCAGAATAGATAGATCCTATATTTTAGGATCTGTAACAACTAGGCTTTATCTGTAACTTGTATATATATCATTGTCGGATGGCTCAATAATATTCAAGGAAGATTAATTCTTCAAACCTACACTGATCATACACTCTTCATGAAGTTCTCAAGTAAAGGGGAGATTGCAATACTGATCGTCTATGTAGATGATATTATCCTTACAGGAGGTTAAAGAAACTGAAAGTCTAAAAAAGAAGCTGGCTCATGAGTTTGAGGTCAAAGACCTAGGAGAGTTGACGTATTTTCTTGCCATGGAGATAGCAGGATCAAAGAAAGGAATTGGTGTCTCACAGAGTAATTATGTCATGGATCTTCTTCAAGAAACGGGAATGAGTGTGTAGACCAGCAGATACTCCCATTGATCTGAATCACAAATTGGGAGATATTAAAGATGAAGTCCCAATAAATATTCAACAATATCAGAGATTGATGGGAAGACTGATCTATTTGGCACATACAAGACCAGATATTGCATTTGCAGTCAGCATGGCCAGTCAATTTATGCATTGTCCATATAAGGAGCATCTTGAGGCTACTTACAGAGTTACAGGTACTTAACACGTTGTCCAGGGAAACAATTATTCTTCAAAAAGGGCAACAATAGAACAGTTGAGGCTTATGCACATGAAGACTGATGGTTCCATTACTGATCGAAGAACCACTTCCGGATATTGTACTTATGTATGGGAAATCTAGTGAGTTGGAGAAGTAAGAAGCAAAATGGGGTTGCTAGAAGTAGTGCAGAATCAGAGTTCTGATCCCCTTCTTATGGGTGATATAAACATTTCTCAATATATTTAGAACTTAAGTGGAAAAAGACTTATTTCTGTTGATCAAAATGTCTAAGAACACAGCAGCAACAACAACAATATCAAAGCCTTACTCCCAAAAGAGTTTGAGATCGGCTAACATGAATCGGACATATGATATCGGACTTACGTGATCGCATATATCATGTCCCAGGATGAGTATTTGGTGTTGTTCACTATAAGTTTTTTCCGAAGTAATAGTAGCTGGTGAGGTGAATGTTGTACTCAAATTCCATGCTGGAAAAGACCACATTGTTCAGGATTACGGCTACACATGGGTCTAGTTTACTGAAGTCTGGAATCTCAAGATAAGGTCGCAGATACTTGAAGATGCTAAAAACGGGCAGTGAGATAATACACTTAGTGAAAAATGGAATTTGTGTTGAATCAGATCGAGAAGCTCCATCACTGGTGGTCATACTTGATGATGCAGATTTGGCCCTGGTCACAACAGTGTAGTGGATTTTTTGGGGAGGAGAGGGGCTAGAAAAGGTGGCTCTGATACCATGTAAAATCAGAGTAAAGATGATTGAGAGGTAACATAGAATTGTACATTCATTTTTTGCCTCAAGAGAATGATTATACACCACTTCTTAAATAGCATGCATCTTGCCTGCTAGACAAAGAATAAACAGCTACTATACAAGAAAATACCAGTCTAACTTTAAAACGCACATTCATTAACACACCTAGCAGCTAGCACACACTTCCACATACATGATCCACTTTGAGGGGGTTTGTGGAATGATTGTGTAACTCTAGCTTGTATAATAAAAACCATGACGTGCTAGGTCTGGCATAAGCACATTGAGTACTTGCAGAAAAAGGGGTCTCCTAATATAGTTTAGCAAAGAAATACGTTCGTCCCATTTCCGCATACATAGTGCATGACTCTAATTAATTGACTGGCATTTATTTCAAGAAATACAAGCATGATTGATTCTGTCCTTTCCAACGTACCTATCAAGTGCCATATTTCTTGTTTGTCCAGATCCAAGACTAAGAGCAACAAGCCAACGACTTGTTACTCTATTCGTTCCTTTCAGCTCATTCACATCAATGATTTGCAGCTTCACTGCAGCACTTGAGCTGCAAAATAAACTTGCTAGTTGGAATTTTTTCCACTTCTTCTCTGAAAAGGGGTTCCTTTTGATACCAAATGAGGGATCCACATCAACTGAATAATGCAAGGTGGGCTGAAGGCTTTCTTTCTCCCATGTTGACAATGAAACCTGTGTAATTTAAAGAAAAAGAAACACGACGCTTAAAAGACTAAAAGCAGAAAAAGACGAGCTACCAATGAAATCAAATTTTAACAGAAAAGGTATCAAACCAGTTTCAAGTTTCAACTGTATATTATATATGGGATAAAATGCTTTGAAGCAGCAAGTCTCTCTGTGCTTTAGTACAGGGGTAAGATTGCGTACATCCGACCCCCCCTTACCCACCGTAGCTGGGAGCCATTGCGGCACTGGGGTAAATGAAAATGAAAAAAAAAATGACACGACTTCCTTCTTTATCCTCAAAACTTTGAGACGCAAACAAACTGAATAAGAAATTAACCAATCTAAAACCAGTATTTAGAACCAAATAAGAAGTATGTGCATACTCATAGCAAGTGCAACTAAGATGATCGCGTATATACCTGCAAAACAGATTTTAGAAACAAGATAGATGCTGAGGAATGCTCGATAAACTTTTTAAATATCATGGTAACCCTTGCCAAGCCAGATTCAATTCCTTCCTTCATGATTTCTGAAGAAAGTGGCATACGTATGATGGTAGATTTTGACTCAGACCATTGCATACTTTCACCAATCAGCAAAGGACTGAATTGATCATGAAACCGTCCTACTAAATTAGTACCTAGAAATTTAACAAAAAAATGATATAATAATCAATTGGCTTCAATTTCAAGGGTAGGCAACGAGAGATAATAAATCCATCGATAAGAACCTACAAGACCTAATGTCTTAATGTAGTGTGTTTGCTTGACAGGGCAGTAACCAGATAACCCTCCAGATCAGTAGCAATTTCCCAACATTTCCATTCCCATACATGCTACATTATACTGAATAGATACCTTTACTATAATGATACTAATTCCTATACAAACTTACAAGAAAAACTTGTTAACGGTATCATAAAGTTAATAGCCTAATATGAGATATAATATGGAAAGTGAAAATACCTCGAAGTGAGAACACTTTTGCAGTAGATGTACGATTCTCAGACAAAGGAAGAACTAAACCTCTCGGATCAAGCATGTACAAGCAGCCATCAGAAACAACGAACAGAAAGTCAGTTATTGAGAAACAACTAAGTAGCCCTAGTCCATAATTAACTGTCTGCCCATGCAGACTCCATGGAGGAAGGTATTGAAGACTAGCTACTTCATCTTTACTCAAACTGCCCCCTTCAACAATAGCTATCAGTGCGGGACCTTGAAAATCGCCTACAATGTAAATATTATGCATCCGCCTTCTTAAATAATTCATAGGAATATAACAAGCATAACAGAAGAAAATGTGATAGGACTCCAGTAGAATAGCACTGATAATAATAAGAATAATAATAATAATAATATTAGAATAGTTAGTATAAATAGAGGGTGAGGGAGAATAGAAAGGAGGTTGGAATTGTTATTTGGGTCTGGGATTTTGGAGAGTAGGCACTCTTTAACTGCCTTTGTATTTCTCTTTCTATACTTTCTGTTATACGACATCTCTTTTCTTCATCTTTGGTTCTTGAAATCTCTAGTGAAATTGTTAGATACCTAACATTGGTATCAGAGCGTCAGCTACTCAAGGAACGATGGAAAGTAGACTGGAGATCCTGGAACGCAATTTTGAACGCTATCGCGAAGAAATCCGGAAAGAGATGGCGGAATGGCGCGAATTGATCCTGCAGTAGAACGCTCGACATGAACGAAGAAAATCAAGAACTTCAAGGCGTCACACTGTACATGAGAGTCCTACATCGTCTGAAGCCAGAGGTAAGTCGCGAACTTCGTCTCACAGTTCGCAGTCGCGAACCGTTTCTTTGAGTTCGCAGGATTGGTCACAAACTTCTTCTCGCAGTCCGTCCGCATCGTCGCAAGCACAAGAGCCCAGTTCGCAGTTGCGAACAGTCCCTTCCCGTTCGCAGATGCGAACAGTTCCTCCCAGTTCGCAGGTTTCTTCGCAGATTTTTTCCCAGAATCCTTCATCAGCTCTCATTTCCCGTCAAAATGCGACGCAATCGATAGGAGAATTTCCATGTTCGATGGATTCCTCACTCACCGATCTTTACCACTCATATTCATCACCCGTCGATTCTTACTGTTCACCATCTTCCTCACAAACAGCTACACTCAGTTTTTCGCAGGATTCCTCGCCAACATTTTTTCCCAGTTTGCAAGCTTCATCTGGAGTAGATGTTTCCAGTTCTCAGACTTCTTCGCGAGCTTATTCTTCATCGCCTAGGGCAGAGAAAGTCACTGAGGGTGATGAGGGAAGCGCGGAAAAATTGGCAGTGAACATTGGACCGGAAGTTGGCACAATTGCTCATTTTCTCAAATACAAGTCTGTCAAGTCAGATTCGGAAACCAATATTTTCAAGATTCTACACACATGTAACACTGATGCTTGTGTGGCAAAGTCCAAGATGACTTCTAGGTTCGTACAGGAGATGAACTGGCCTAATGTTTTAAAGTCTGAAATGGTGTACTATCATTCATTAAACATTACTTTGGAAGGGCTGAAGTCATTGAACAAGTTTGATAGTTTCATATATGAGGGTGTTACTTCTATGATGGATACTCAAAATGGGTTGGAAGGAGGAATTACTGGGAACACTACAGAATATGAGAGATATGTTACCGGTGTTGAAGTTGTCATGTATCTGATGTTTGTTAAAGATCTCACTCTTGGTCATTCCTCTGAGGCCATTAAGGTTGGTGAAGTGGTTATGGGACTGCCATTAGTTTGTATAATTGTTCAAGATAGAGGTTTAGATTTTGATTACAGATTTCATATGGCAAGTGCTGGTCCACGACTCAACATTCTCAGGAAAAGAGATGGATGGAGATGTGCGTTGATATTGTTGAAAGTCATGACCAGTTTTTGATTCTTGGGGTTGAAGGGTGCAAAGGGGTATTTTCTGTAAATTGGGACTTCTTTGATTCCAGATTAAGATGGGATGATGAATTTGATCCGGGTAGCATTGTTGAAAGAAAAATTCACATGGCTCACATGTCACTTTGTAGAAATAGTGTGAATGGTATTGAGAGACTTAGTATTAGTGCAGCAATAACAGCTCTAGATTCTGCCACTAATTCTTTGAGTGTTGTTATTGGTAAAGAATCTTGCCAATTTTACTATTACAGGCTTAGCTCTGGCTCTGAGAAAACAACATACTTGATCAATGAACCCAACACTGAAGTTTCTTTTTTCCCAAGTGTTGATGGGTATCAATGTGCAGTTCTCTCTTCGCTTGCCAATTCCCCAGTATGCATCCGGCAGTACATGGCAGCAGGATCTAAATTGGTTGTGGTGTTTGTAAGCTGCCAGGCATCTTTGGGTATTCATCAAAATACTGAGAAATGGGAAGGTGAAACCTCATGTGAAAATAGGGAAGAACTTGCTTTGTGCTTAATAGAACTCGGCCAGCCAGTACATCCAAAGAAGGAAATTGAAGACAAAGATCAAAACAATTACAAAGATCCCAACAATCAGTGTGTTCTCCAGGCAATGAAGTTCATGGTCCCACAATCAGTTAGGTACTGGGAAGGGAGAGGCGCCAGGATGAAGATAAAGTTGAAGGTCAAGTCGGTTTCCTATCACCCACCTTGAGGACAAGGTGGATGTTCAAAGGGGGAGATATGATAGGACTCCAGTAGAATAGCACTGATAATAATAAGAATAATAATAATATTAGAATAGTTAGTATAAATAGAGGGTGAGGGAGAATAGAAAGGAGGTTGGAATTGTTATTTGGGTCTGGGATTTTGGAGAGTAGGCACTCTTTAACTGCCTTTGTATTTCTCTTTCTATACTTTCTGTTATACGACATCTCTTTTCTTCATCTTTGATTCTTGAAATCTCTAGTGAAATTGTTAGATACCTAACAAAATGTCAAATCTGATTTGATATTTTAAGCACTGCAAGAGATGATCTACAAACATGAACAGATGCACCTAATTACATGTTTTTAAATAAGGGAAGAATCATAAACATATATCCTGAATAGCAAATGCATACATAATTTTCAAGTTGGAAGAAGAAAAACAAAGCACAAGATGCCACGGGTGCATTATCTCAACTAGGGACAAGTAGGAAGAGAAAAAGCGCTGGATATCTGAATTGATTTAGGATCTATCCCTGCATGGCAGATTTGTCAGGAGAGAGCTTTGACCAGGTCTAAAATTGAATTAGTTTAATGCCTGACCTCTTCAAGACATGCATAGTCAATTCTAAAAATGTAGTTTATTAATTAATGTTGTGGTTCCTTGTATAGGACTACAAAAGAACTAATTAATAGCAAACAGAAAGATTAAGGCTAATAAGGTGCCTAAAACTGAACATGGAAATAACAATAATATTTTGTTAGGAAAATAAAAATAATAATCCCAAACAAACCAGACCACTCGCTTTAACAGTAACATGGTCAATCGTTCTGCCACTTCCGGAATCCGGAATCCTGGCTCTTCCCCTACGTGTTGAGTGTTGATACATGTAACATGCCCATAGTAAGGTCGGTAGCACATCTGTAGAGTTGCATTTTATAGAAACATAGATGTTGCATTTGACTTAAGCACATAACCAATACCAATAAGTTATCCATGGTTCATGGATAAGGAGAGACATCATAAACTTGGGTATTGAGTCTCAACAAATTAAGGGTATATTTTGATTATTTTCTATGTGTTGTTAACATACTTTGGGCGTATTTTGCAATCAGCGCCTCAGCGGTTAGCTATAAGGAGTTAGCAGATTGTTGATAGCGGATTCAGTCAGCGGATTTGACTAGTGGATTGAGTTGGCACGTTGCAAAAAGACGTTTGATAATTTAGTTGTTTGGCTGCCGCGGTTAGTAGATATTTGCAAAAAGATGTGCTGTTTCTAAATGCTAAAAACTCAAAACACTGTTATTTGCAGTGTTTCAGTTTCAGCGGTTCTGTCCAAAAATGCCAAGGCCGAATAGCTATTCATTGAACATGGATCAGCGTTTTCACTGATTGAAAATGCTTAAAAAGATCAAAGCACTATTTTTTGCTGATACATCATTTTCCAAACACGCCCTTTGTCTCTGCTATTAATTCACTTTTATGGGGTGCGGGGTTGATGAGTGAGTGGTTATCGGGAATGTCCCGCATATAAAATTAAAGCAACTCTAAAAATATATATTGTTTTTTAAATTAGGAGAAAATATGAGTTGATGTCAGTATTATTCAAAGACTTACCGAATAGCTACTTAAAAGGACCGCAACTACTTCATGTAACAAAGACACATCTTCGAGATACAACTTAATGTTGCTACTTTGACTAGATACGTTACTATCATTGACACCATATTCCCAGCTACATCGGGAGACGAAAGAAAACGCTTATTTTAGCATGTGATTCAAAACTAGTTTGTCATCGTCGTCATTACCCCAATGCCGCAAGGGCTCCCGCCTAGAGTGGGGTAAGGGGGGTCGGATGTACGCAGCCTTACCCCTCTACAAAAGTACAGAGAGACTGTTTCCGGATGACCCATAGTGAAAATCACGTCAAAATTGCATGGACGATTTGTTGTTTCATAACAAAGAAGCGGAGACAGTTTAGTGAGTCGTTTTGCTTTATTTCATCATATTCCTAAGCCAAAAAATAATGAGTCTTTGACTCCATTGCAAATGATGGAAATTCAAAACTAGTTTGTGCTTAAATAAAATAAAGGGACAAATCGCAAAATAGGAGTGAACACGATTGAGAATTCCAAAATAGGAATATTGAATTTTTTTCCAAATAGGAGTACGTTACTGTCATCCTCAAAATTTAGTGCCATGAACTGTCATGTAAGTGGCAATATTTTCCAAGCTTCACAGTAATTACTCCTATTCAGGGAATAAAAACATAGTACTGTTATTTTGGAATTCCCGAACGTTTTTACTCCTATTTAGGCCAATTTCTTAAATATATATCGGTAACTTCAAGTCTGGCACATTTATATAAACACCTCATGTTAGATACTATCTTTTACGGTTAACTGCCTACCTCCGTGGGCTGGGTGTGGGCCATTTATTAATTTTAATTATTCCTTTTTGTTTCCTAGTATAATTTAATTAGGACTTCTATTTTTATTAGAATTAGAGGTTTCCTATTTCTATTTAGTTTCCTAGAATGGTTTAATTAGGACTTCTATTCTTATTAGAATTAAAGGTTTCCTATTCTATTTAGTTTCCTAGTATGGTTTAATTAGGATTCCTATTCTTATTAAGACTTAGAGGGTTATTTAAACCCCTAAGGAGGGCCGTTGGAATCATGAACTAATAATATTGGAGTTTTAGCTTTAAGCTTGGGCAACGGTTGCTAATCGTTGATTATTTTATTTTCTGTTTTCATCAATTGGTCCGACCTGCCGGATCCCGTCCCGCCGGAATGACGAGATCTCTGAAGGATCGTTTGACAAAGATGGAGGCTGGACAAGCCCGAATGGGGATTGAGCAAAACCGGATGAATCACACCCTGGAAGAACACGGCATGCAGCTAGCTGAAATCGCTGCATCCCTAGAGGCGCTATCCAAGGCCCTTCTGTCACCGATCATGACGGAGACATCACCGGATGCGGTGGGCAGCATCGACGTCACAGCGCACAACAGCGAGGGGTTTCCGCGCAGCACCCCTCCAACCTTGCTGCCATGTTCGACGGTGAAGACCCTATCGGCCGGATAGCTCGGGCTGAACAACAGTTTGAATTAAATGGAACCCTATTGGAGAAAAAAGTGGCAGCTGCTGTGGTTGCCATGGAAGGGGGTGGGCCCCTCTATTGGGTAACCTGGTTGAGAACGCGAAAACCCGGCATGACCTGGGGAGAATTCAAACAAGCTTTGGTGGCCAGATTCGACTCCCGATTTAAAGGGAACAGGTTTGAACAACTGTCCAGTGTCAAACAGATCAGATCAGTGGACTACAATATCCTGTTTGTTCAGTTGGCCAGCCAAGTTCCGAAATTGTCTGATGAACATTATTTGGGATACTATATGAATGGACTAAAAGAATCAATTTGAAGCTCGCTACGCTTATTGCGACCGAATAACTTGGAAGAGGCCATGGAATTAGCTTGCAATGTGGAGTATAATCGGTTGGTTCAGAGTGGAGGAAGAGGCAGTCCAAATTTTAATCCTGCAGGGACACGTTCCAGCAGCTTTTCACTGCCAAACACGGGTCCTCCGTTGACTGCCAGTGGTGGCGGCAGCATACAGGGATCGAATGGCAGCTTCCCGAAAGATAGCGGACAGCCCCCGGGGACAAACTCAGGGCTGTCCGGGCAGTCTACGGCACGCTCTCAGTTCACTCGACTTCCGCCGAGAGAGTTAGCAGAATTGCAGGCGAAAGGATTATGTTTTAGGTGTAAAAAACCATTTACACCAGGGCATGACTGCCCCTTTAAGCAGTTGTGGGTAATGATTGCTGAGGAGGATGAGGAGTTGGAACTCCAACAGCATTAGTATTGTGAAATAACCAGCCAGGAAAAGGTTCAGAAAGACCAGGGGGTACAGAAGGAAATTTCAGCCCTCGATCTGCGAGATTTCAACCATGAGGACAAGGTTATTTTGAAGGAGGATGGATTGAACGAGAGCAGGGGCGGGGACGGGCTTGAGCCCACCTTCGTGGGCTGGCTGTGGGCCATTTATTAATTTTAATTATTCCTTTTATTTTGTTTCCTAGTATGATTTAATTAGGACTTGTATTCTTATTAGAATTAGAGGTTTCCTATTTCTATTTAGTTTCCTAGAATGGTTTAATTAGGACTTCTATTCTTATTAGAATTAGAGGTTTCCTATTCTATTTAGTTTCCTAGTATGGTTTAATTAGGATTCCTATTCTTATTAAGACTTAGAGTTTTAGCTTTAAGCTTGGGCAACGGTTGTTAATCGTTGATTATTTTATTTTTTGTTTTCATCATAATATTTGTCATTAAGCCGCGCTCATCGAATATATTCTAATTGTGTGTGTTAATCATTAACTATAATCAATATCCAATACTTACTTTGTCTCAATCGATAGTCCTGTATTTCCATTTTTGGCTGTCCCAGAATGACACATTTCTTTTTTTGGCAAATATTATTAGGTGCAATTCCAATGTTACCCTTCTAATTATTTCCCAGCCCCCAATTATTCCTTCCTCCTCTTTCATATCACACTGTCTTCTTCCTCACCCCTCTCCCCCTTTTCTATATCACCCGCGTTCTTCCTCACCCCAGTTATTCCCACATCTATCTTATCACCATCTTCCTCATAGAACCCTACCCAATTTGAACCTCAATCTTGATCCGGTCTTCTCTCTCTTATCATCATCACCCTCACACAACCGAACCCCAATGTGAAGCCTATGTGAGATGACCCAGAAAAGAACGGTGAAGATGCAACAACAAAACTAGCGGTCGAAAGTGTCGCTTGAAGAGACACCATGGAAAAGGATGACGGCGAGATGGCCGCGACTACGGAAGAAACTCCGGAGCTAGGAACAAACCAAGGGGAGGAGGACTCCATAGAAAAGAAATGGCAGTGGAGGGATACCATGAAGAAGGGTCGGCTATTTAGCTTTAGTTGGATCAGGAACCGAGAAAGGAAATGGAAAAAAATTAAGGGCAAATTTGGAATGTCTATACTCCTTGATCTATAATCTTTGTGCCCAAAAAAATGGGACTCTCATTTAGGGACAGAAGGGGTAATATTTATACAAATAAGTGTTGCTAACAAACTAATTTCTTCACAATTTAGAATGATGGAGTATTTTCAATATATATAAATATATGTATATAATTATATCAAATTCTATAGAGCCCGTTTGGAAACAATGAAATTAGATGATTCAATTGATTACGTAAAATTTTATCAAATTCTAGCTTAAGTAGCTGGATTGACGGATTTTGATAAAATTATGAAAAATTATATTTGAAATATATTTATTAATAAGTTACATATAAAATTATACGAAAAAATAGTTAAAATGATCTTCCACGTTAACTTCAGTCAATCTCGCCATAAAAAAACTACAACCCTATTTATTTTGATTGTAACACATCTCAGAGCGCGAAATGAAAAGTTATGAGTCCGTTTGGTAATACCAAAATCGAGTGAATCAGCTGATTTTGCTAAAATTTATGAAGTTCTAGCCAAAGTGGCTGGATTGGCCGATTCTATTGCTTTAAATATATTTTATTAATAAAATAAAAAATATATGAAAAAATAGCTAAAATTGTTGTCTACATTAACTTCAGCGTATACAGCCAGAAAAGTAGCTTCAACCTTACTTTTTCTTACTATTACACAATTCAGCGCGTGAAATCAAAAGTTTGTTTGATGAAAAAACTGTATGAGAAGCTTGATAAATCGAAAAATGAGGTTACCAAACGGGCTCTACGTGATTTGGTGAAAAAGTTGACTAATAAGGTTGTTAATTAAATAGGGTCACCAAATGGGCTCATAAATTTTATACTTTTGTAGAAGTACATTTAACATAGAATGTTTTTTATTACTTTTCATTTTTGAATTAATTTCATATTAAAAACAGTACATTGACGAAGAAAATTTAATAGTGCCAAAATTTAGTGGACATAGGGGTAAATATTTATTCTTTTTTTTAAAATATTGTTTCCACCAGTTTTCATGAGACCATTCCTATTATAACTTCTTATATGAATTTTCATTAATATTACATTTACTATTATTCTTTAATACACATTCAAAAATAATAATTCTTTAATATATCTACACACATGATTTTTTTAAATGTTTTCAGCTGATAAAGTTATCTAAGATTACAATATAATTGATGCTAAATTGCGATCCGTGCATCGCACGGGTGAGAATCTAGTTTATACAAATAAGTGTTGCTAACAAACTAATTTCTTCACAATTTAGAAGGATGAAGGAGTATTTTCAATATATATATATAAATATATGTATATATATTGAAAATTAATATCTGCAAGGCATAAGTAGGTTGAGTGGAAGCTATTACCAAGATTATTTTGCATAAGTGACTGACATGGATGGTCTCTTTTGTCAAGAATAAAGTGCAGCTTTTTAGCTTTGCAGCAATCTGCCAACTCAAGCACATCAAACAAAAGGAAGTCTCTGCTTCCGTACAGCTCTACAAGGTCATGTATTTTAGAGTAGTCCATGCATGGCAAATCTTTCATCATATCTTCACTTGTTAAAGAGACAGAACGAAGTGATTGGATGCCCAATCTTTGAGCAAGATCATGGCTGATGCAACGATGTACAAACCGTTGTCCAACAAGGGTGTCACTCTGCATCCATGGAGCATCATTGTAAACAAGTTCTCCTGACTTCACAAGAACACTAGAAGAATCTGGAATTAGTAATTGACTAACGGAACCTTCAAACTTTAATAAATCGAGCCTCAAATCTGCAATAGCTTCCAGAATACAATGAACAAAGCTCAATTGATCGGATGAAAGGGTGCTGTCTTTTACGTCATTTTGTAACTTTTGCAGAACATGCAAGTAATCATTAACCTCAAAATTATATCTCACATCTAATTCCACAAGCAAATCTCTGAATTCAGCTAGCTCTGATGGCACAACATACAAGTAAGGACTAAATTTCAATGGAGAATCAAATGCAAGTACATCAGTGGATACAAAATCATCTCCTATCCAGACCCAGCGAATGCCGACTAATGCAGATTTAAGAGACTCAAAGTCTTCCGTATGAATGTATTCTTGCATCTGCTTATAAACTGAATATACGTGCTTCTGCAATTCAGAATCAAGATTAGGTACTGTATCCAAATTTTCACAAATCTTAGCATAAGAGTTGGATAAGCCAATTAACTGTGTAGACAAAATATCAACATTCAAACGACTGTTCCAGCCAAGTTTACATTGTAGCATATCTGAACAATCCCCATCCAAGATATGCATCATAGAAGACACCATCCACATCTGTGACTTCGGCCTGACACTAAATGGCATTGCTATGTTCTTGCCAGCTGCAAACCACGGAAGTCCACCTATAGGTGGATCATCATATACTGGACACCAGCTGATAGATCTTAATTCAGACCAAAACTGTTCTTGCGGCATATCATCAATCCAGTGGCTGAAGAGAAAACTGAAGCTGAAGAGAGTGCTCTCAAAACCATCAGCAGTATGTTTCTCCTCATCAACAATAGCGAGGCTTTTAATCTGACATTCCTTTGCAGTTTTAGGATTTCCTAAGCTTTCTCCCTCATCATTGGACGAGAATCCTAGTGCAACTGCCTCCAGCAATTTAAGCAGCCTCCTAGCATACACTATTGCTTCAGACTCGTTCAAATCATGCAACATTGACACCGTCCTAGCACAGTCAAGCAAACCAGTAAACCCTAACGTTTCCCTGAGCCCCAGCTTTCCAAGAACCTCTAACGCAAAAGGATCTGAAAAGCACTCGTCTGGAAAGAATGCTCCAGGATAGAGCAGCAGTTTCAGTTCAGAAATACGGGGATCATAAAGCCTGCAGAATTGTAACAAGGTTATAAAACAGAATCACAGTTGCACACTTTCCCATCAAAGTAGAGTATCATGTAAGCGTTAAAACCACTTCTATTCACTTGCATATTAATGAGTTAGACAAAAACTTACCAGCACTCAAATCCTCAATTTTGAAAGTAGTTCAGTAATTACTTAACTACTCAATTTATGAAGTTCTTCGGTATGTACTTCGTTTACCTATTTCTCATACCTAAAAAGTAAAGATAGGATACGATCTTACTAAATGAATCAATCCATCCTTATAAATCCTATCACCCTTGATTACCCAAAGTAACCAAGCCCAAATATAATACTATCCTCCGTATCACATTAATTGCAACATTGAAATATATACACTATTCATGTACTTTACTTTGACTACATTTTATTTATTAATGTATGTGAATTATTTTTTTTGAAAAATTTTGTTAAATTCGTCTCATTACTAAGTTTTATAATCTGATTTTTATTTTATTTTTACTAATACAGAATTAAATATAATGACGGTCAAAGTTATGCGTTGGCAAACGTGAAATGTTGACCGTTGCAGCTAAAAAGAGACGGAGGGAGTATATAAAAGGGCTAATCCCACTAAGTATTACTGTAAGAGCATTATGAGCCGAGAGGGGACAAATTGTACACACCTGAATGGTTCTTTCCAGGACCCACTGCAAGTTGAGACAAAAGCTGTCTTAGAAATTTCTGTTTTGAAAAAATCATCTTTTTCAATCAAAATATTCATGTCCTGTAAAAGAGCTGAGAGGAACCCTTCCTTTAAAATGAACTCTGGCATGCGATTGAGTATGTAATCCTTGTAGAATACAACATGTGCGGGCTCACTGATAGCAAAATACTTATTGAGGATAATTCTCTCTTTATCTGACTCCACCCTTAAAAAATCATCATTTAAGAAATCATCACATGCATTGTTTGGGGTAAGCCAATTTATTGACCTACTTAGAGATATAAACTTCCTGCTCTTGAATGACTCAAACATCGGGATGTGTTTGATTGTGTCCATGTGAATACTACTAAGTGAGCCTTCAGAGAACCACTTGGACTGGAGAACATAGCGTCTTAGTTCATGCAGTTCCACATCAAATGCATTACTAAAATGCTCCTCTACTTTTTCTGGCGCCCCAGAAATTGCAAGTAATACATTTAAGACACCAGATGCAGTTGGAGGTTGAACATACAGTGTCAACTGGGGATGCTCTATTGGAAGGTCACGCATCAATACAAAGCATCCAACACGAAGCAACAGTGAGAGCATATTTTCACTCCAGCCTCCATCCATGATCACATTAGAATTTTCAGCAAGCTGCATGAGGTAACTATTTTCTATTGGCAAAATGGGCCAATTACACAACAATGAAAGATCATCACAATGACAATTGAGATAGTTCCACAATAGCTTCACCCACTCCAGGTTTGGATGTCCCCCAGAACCAGGTACCCAGATTACTTGTTTAGTTTGCTTCCACTCTGCTGGCAGTAATCTTATAAAGAGTTTCTCAAGCAAAGAGCATGTCAAGAAAGTAACATTGAAATTCTCACTTTGAGCTATTTCACACAGCTTCCCATAAAGACCAGCAGAAATGTTTACATCTATAAGTTGGTGTGGAAGAGAATCCTTAAGAAGATCATACCCATCTCCATTTGCAATATAAATTGGCTCACTGGAACCTATCTTCTCGAGTTTTGTGAACAGGCCATTTGATAGAGGTAAAAGTGGCAAGCCGTAAAAACTTTCAGATTGAAAAGGACTCTGCAAATCAAGCAAGCAATATTCCAAGGTCAAGATTTTGGCAGTTCTATCTCTAAACTCACGTTGTTTCCTTACTAGAAGAGTCCGTAGCAATTGAGGTGTGAGGAAATGAAGTGATGGGTGAATTTGCAAAAAGTTATCCGCAATAGCCTTAGGAACAGATACAATGGGTAAACAAGCATCTGACAATGCTTCTACAAGTTCGGATGCCTTCGAAAATGAAAAGTCAGGAAAAATTGCTTGCTTTGTGGAGACCCAGCGCCCCCCTCTTGCTCTTGTATGCAACACACGGAGATTACCTTCTGAGATATAATTGTAGAATTTCAACATCATTGATGCCCACGGTTCAAATCCCACCATCATCGGCCAAAGGCTAAAAAACATATCACATGGTCCGATTTCGGAACCAACTTTTTCGATCAAATGGCCATATGCTGGAGCGGCAACATCTTCAAGTAGAAACGTATTCCACTCTGACCGCTTTTTCCCACCCCCTGCCATGTCATTTCCAAACCATATGTCTCTTCTGTTTGATGACAACTCAAAGTAAGCATTGACATGCACAGGAAGGCCAGTAAATACTGGGAGTGGCAGAAAGCAGAAGGCACGTCCCTCAGCAGATCTTATAGCTTCAGCAGAAGCTAGGGAGCCATCAAGCATGTCAGAAGTAATGACTGCAGTTCCCTCGGGAGAGTTATCACTCCCAAGACCTTCTTTTGCAACATCTACAGAGTGCAGACGTGTAGCGATACAAGCCCATGGAACACATTTATTCATCTCACCAAACCTTTCAAGGTAACTCCTGCTACGTATGTTACCCAAGCACTCACTTACCAGCCACAAATATGACCGAACCTCTAATGGGCCCTTCTCTGACAGCAGAATTTTCTGACATTTTGATTGAAACTTTGTGTCTAAAGATCTGCATAAATGGTTAAGCAACTGAGCCTTATCCATGTTAGTCTGATTCTTAGATATCAGGCCAAACACATGATGAAATGAATCATTTTCACCTTCAGGCTCACAAATATATTGCTTTTGAACTGAATGTATCAACTGCATTTCACTGTTAGCCCGTTCCTTCACAAAAATGGAGATATTTGTCACATTTTTTAAGAAAAGCAAAGTCTCAGAAACAACTCTAGAAAATGAAGCAAAAAGATCTAGGACATCATCGGGTTCATAAACTTCTTTCTTGATTTGGCTTCTCAACGCAGCAGTAGCATTCCGGAGAGGGAAACGGAAAAGGGTACCCTGGAATGGATTTTGGAGATCACAGCCAAAATGAAGAAATGGGGAGAATTGGTCAGGGAATTGTTCAAATATTCTTCTTCCCACAAACTTGATTCGCAGACCAGGGTGGGAAGGAGATATCCCAGGCAAATTACAGGCATGAGGATCAAACATAACAACATTTTCCCCAGAAACAAAAGTTGGAATATCTGTGAAGTGATAAACAGAATTAAATCCCAGTCCAAACCTTCCAATAGAAAATGGTTTCTCAAGTTTACTTTCCTGACCAACACGAGAGATTGCATACAAATCTTGGGCACTGAAAACCGAATCATTGAAGCAGTACAATGCAGGGCCCTGCCAATCTGCCATTTCAGGAGAGAGAACAGATGAGGCCCCATACTGAGTCTTATCCAATAGAAATGTCACCTTTGTTGCATTTGCATCCTCAGCATTTTGCACTAGTTCAAAGAGAACTCCAGGCCCATCAGCATACATTTCAAGGATGTGTCTCAGTCTGGTTGTCAATGACTCATGTTGACCAAATGCTTCAGCAGCACCAGATAAGGTCATATTCATAGAATCTGCACTCTCTGCAAGAAGCATCCTTCGAAAAGATCTTACCCCAAGCTTCTCGGCTACATCATTGGAAATATTTCCATGCACAAATCTTTGGACAAATTGTTTTGAATGTAAGGGCATGGTAGACCCACTGGTGGAGTCAGGATTGTCTGAATCAAGCAACCAGGGAGCGTCATTATAGACCAGATCTGTAGCATTAAACAACCGACATGACAAATCAGGGAGATAGATCTTAATTTTATCTTCATAAAGCTGTACATCAGACAGATGTTGTGCGATCAATATGACAGCCTTAATTTCCTGAGCATCCAAGGGAAGGGCACCTTTTCTATTAGCCATTCGACATAATATACTAGCATAATCACTAGGTCTCAATGACTCCCGAATGCCAAGCTCAAAGAACAAGTCTTTGAAAACTGCTAGATCAATAGGTATGACACGCATATAAGGAGCTAAATGAAGTGGTCCGTTCAGGACAACCTCATCTGGGGTGGCAAATCCATCACCCACCCAAATCCATCGGCAACCCTCTAAAACAGCCTTTACAATGTCCATTTCATCTGAACCAAGCATGGCTGACAGTATAGAGTATATCCTAGGCATTGCTAAAGCCAATTCCTGACGAAGCTCTGGATCAAAAACAACCTCATTATTTTTTCCAAGTTCAAGAAGTTGAGCCGCGATTATACTTCCACCAGGTGGGGAGGACCAACCAAGTTGATTAGATAAAACTGAAGAGGAGCATTCTCCATCCAGTACTCTCATGCTGGCAGAAACAAGCCACAAGTCTGCATATGGCCTTACGACCTTAGGAGGAGCAACCATAGAAGATACAGCAGGCCATGGCAAAGACTGGTATGGAGAATGAACAAGAACTGGGCACCAAGAAATAAGGCGAAGGTCATTCCAAAACTTTTCAAAGTCAGATCTTATAGAGAGAGGTTTAAGCACATTAGCAGCTCTGGTAAACAATCTGTTCATCGTTAGTTGGTTATCTTCGGGAGGACCATGTAGCAACTTCATTGAATTCACTTCAAGATATGACAGAAGTACTTTGCCTCTAGATTGAGCCACTTCTTGATTCCTGTGCATTAACAGCTCAACTTCCTGAGCACTCTGTATGAGTGCCTCAGTAGACACAGTAGTCCTAAGACCCAAACCTTTTAACATCTCCAAAGCATCAAAGTCATTGAAAGCACCGGAAGGAAAGGAATCAGAATCTTGAAGAAGAGAATATAGTTCTTCATTCCGTGGATCGTATAGCACAGCTGGACTCTTTAAAGAGCCGCCAGATGTGGGAATAAAATTCAAATTTTTCAGTATCTCTCTAAAAGATATATCTTCACAGCACAGTTGTGGTAACTCTTTCAGAATTGAAAGCATGATGCTGTCACGAACATTAGGGTCTAATTCATTGATCTTGGTAACCACATGTAGCTTATAAAATTCCGGCTTCCCCATTCGTTTAGTTCCAAAATATCTAGTTAGTACCTCTTCTTCAGTACTCGAAGAACTGATAATGAACTCACCAGAAAAGAGGCACTCAGGACAATCCAGGGGAGGCAAGTATTTTTTAGGGTTTACCAAATTGGAGAACTGAATATTTTCAGAAGACCCCCCACCATAAACTCTGTAGATAGGTAGCCTCTTGCAATTTTCTATGTCAGAATCATCCACATAATTACCGATGTACCACTTTGGATCCAAAAGGAACCTACGCAGCTCATCTCTTTGTGCAGCTTCCAGGTTTTGAAGAAATGTCTGTCTATTGTTGTGACTTGAAGAGGCAACATCAAAGATAGACTTCAAAACTCCGACACAATCAGCTTCATACACATAAGGATACATATCAGGGTGGTCAATACCCCATTGTGTGTTTAGCAACACGCACCCAATATTAAGTAAAATATGCCGCATCTGTTCAGATAATTTGTCTGAATTCAACATTTTCACATGCTTTGATGGTCTATACAAATAGCCAGAAAGTGATGGTAATATAGGCCAATCTTCAAAAGTGGATAGCTTCTCACATTCATCCCTGATGTATTGCCAGAAAAGCTTAAACCATGAAGAACTGGGATGGTTAGCGGTATCAGAGTCTGGCTCCCAAGAAACTTTAGGTTTATATCTCCATTCAGCTGGGAAAAAATTTGGTAATAATGTAAGAAATTCATCAATGTTAAATGAAAAGAGGTTTGCCCCTGATGCATTTGCGACAGCCAACAGTCTATTTAATATGTGGCAAGGAATTTCGTAGTCAATAATGTTATCAACAGCACTTCGAAGAAGTGTGTATTCCAATCTATTGCAAATAAAATAAGAGGTTCCACCATTAGGTTCTGAAAATGATCCAAAGTCACCATTTGCTAAAGGGAGCAAAGGTAAGCCAACTGTATGCTTGCCGACATCTGCATCAACCAAATCCTGAATGCAATACTCAAGCAGCATCAACCTGTGTGGCCTATCAATCGAGTTGATTTGTTTACAACCCTTGAGATACTGACGTACAGAATCTGGGGTAACTACCAGCCACTGGATACCACAGACACGGGTCACTAACATATCAAACAAACCATTCGGCAAGTGAACAATAGGCATGTGTAGCTGTAAAAGAGCTTCTTCAAGCTCTTTACTTGAGAATTCCTCATCATGAAGGAAAGCTTTGGTACCCGAAACCCATTTCCCCCCATCGACAGTGGAGAAGAAGACAGGTAAGTCACTGAGGCTTTTGTAAATGTGCTGAACTAAAATATCCCATGGCTCATTGAATGAACCATTGGGCCATAAAGAATAATAAATCTTAGTTGGACCAAGTATCTGTTGAACACTAAGGAGTAATTGAACAAAACAAGGAGCAACAACATCTTCCAAGAGAAGCCTGTTCCAGAGAGAACGAACTTTACCAGATCTATCCATATCTCCCCCATACCAAATGCCACGTCGATTTGATGAGACTTCAAAAAATCCATTTATTTGTACATATAATCCTGTTTTGATGGGCAAAGGGAGGGAACAGAAAGCCCGACCTTGAAGAACACCATCCTGTTACAAGAGGATGAGAGAATGACAAACAGCTGAAGAAGTAGGACATAAAACAAATAAATCCAGAAGCAACATACATCATTGCTAGCAATGGATCACAAGGATATACTATCACCCAACAAACACAACCTTGAGCCTAATTACGAAGTATAAGAAATTGATGCACAGAAATCTCAACTCATAGCCAGTCCCACTTCTAGATGAAACAGACCAAGAACAAAACATTTAAGAGTTCATTAAAGTAACTACATTCTAAAATGCATATCGTTTCACCAATTCCACTTTCATGCTGCTACTGCTACATCAACTTCGTGCGAAAACCTTTCTCTCCTAATTGTACTACCAAGTTTAAACACAGCAAAACTAAACATCTACCCAAAAGAAATGTAAAATATAAACATCAAATATCAACTTTTACAAAAGAAACAGTAAAAGGGGTTTTCTAATGTGTGTAACTGGGCACATGTTACAAGTCAACTAATGGGTATATGATACTGACAACACCCTAACCTAGCCCTAGTTGTAGTGGGTTAGCTCGCCTTGTATGGGAAGCCCCAAATGTGTGGTCTTATCCATATACCTAATACACTAGTGGTCCAATCCTTTTGTAGTTCTATAGATTAATAAAAGGCTTATACTTTCATATGGTATCAAAGCCTATTCCGAACTGTTTGTTTGTTTGTTTGGCGCTCATGGTTTGTGGTAGCTCATTTTGGAGTCAGCTTAACCCATCTATCTACTCTTCAAGTTGTTCAGCCTGGTTTGGACTTAGTGACCTTTTAAGTATCTCGCATAATATGTTTAATAGATCTATATCTAATGTATCAGTGTGAGGTAAACTGCACCTTTTTTATTTCATATAGATGTATGGGGTTTGTATCGGGTCAAGTCTACTGTAGGGTACGTACGTGCATACATAGTACACACACGGACACACAGACACAACATCAAAATTCAGAAATACTAAAGTAACAGTTCCTTATTTACTATGAGAAAATTTATGTATGAACTTAGAAGTACACTGTATTTTCCGTGTGAGCCAGGAAGAGCTTTTAGTAATTGTTTCTTATTGATTATATGAGCTATTGAGATGACATTGTTTCAGTGGCATTTCCTTAGTCAAGGAAATATACATTTATACTCAACCAAATAAACTTTCTTTACATAAATGGGTAGAACTTTCAGTAATTTTAAGTTTTAACCTATCTCAAGGGTGAGATTTACGACAATAGTCCCTTGTTTTTTTATTTATCAAGGGTGTGGGTCAAGCCTGAGATAAGGAACCCCCCAAAGTAAACATTGGATAGAAAGTGATTATATTACTATCAAGCCTTATCCTGCAAAGTTGACATTGGATAGAAAGTGATTATTTTACTACAAGCCTTATCCTGCAAACTAAACAAGGGAAGGTATTGTCCCTTAGTGCCTCCAATCCCTGTGTAAAACTCACTGGGTACAAGTCAATGAGATGTTGCTATCAGAATCGTCAGATGTCTAATAAAATCTTCTGATGTGGAATTACTGTAAGAAAACTATTGTCTCATGAAAGAACTAAACAAAATGAAGTTCACTGTCACTTTGTTGGAGAAATTGTTGCATTGAGAGAAATTATAACAGCACTTTCCGCTTCAGATAATCATCTTGCAGATGTCTTTGGTAAATCTCTTAAAGGTCCCAGGTTAAATATTTTTTATACAAGTGCAGAGCCTATGTATGATCACTTTGACGTGAAATGGGGAATGTTAAAAGTGACAGTCACTTGATGTTGAATTGTATGAACTTTTGTAAGTAATATCTACTTTACATGTGAGACTTATGCCTCATGAGGCTAAAGCAAAAATGCCATGTGGCTCGTTTGAGCTCTTTCAAAATCTAGGATTTCAAATTTTGAGCTTTTCCCTTCCTAACCAAGAGAATGAATGGACAGGGTTGTCATGAGGGGGGTATGATGAATAGGGAGTGTTGGGGAAGGAGTAGGGAGTAAAGAATGTGCGAGAATTACTAAAGTGTTGCACGTTACATTGTTTGAATTATCTGATATACATGCTGCCACAGATGCCCAAGGTAAAAGACGAATATCAAAGTCTTTTGATGCAGCAGCTGCAAAGGATCCAACCCTACTTGTTGATGATGCCATTTTTTGCACCATGTAGAATGTGTCTGTTCTCTGCTCAGACAATTTTCCAGTAAATGCCTCAGTTAAGAAATTTAGTTTGAACTTATCATCGCAATCTACAAAAGTGGTTTCTTTTGATTGCCGCATAAGAGTCTGCCGATGCCAAACTATATCACATTCATCTGAGTTCACTGAGCAGGAGTATGTCTTTCTAGGTTCAGGCATGTCTATATCCCACTCATACATTTCTATAGAAAGTATACTTTTAAGAAACAGGAGAGAGAACACTCCTTCCTCATAGAGCTGACCAAACATGGAGGCGATGTCATCTTCCAAATAGGCTTGCTTTGAGAGCATACTAGTAGCAGCTTGATCTGCATTCCTCAACGGGAAACGAAATAAAGTTCCACGGAAAGGATTTTTCATGTCACAATTGAAAGCGATGTATGGATCTAACTGATCTTTATACAATGAGATAACTGAAGAAGAAACATACTCAATACGCTTCCCAGGATTTGCGGTTGATACATTTGGAAGGTAAGCGCCCTGAGGGTCAAATAGTACAATATATTTGCCACTGACAAAGGATGGCAAGTCAGTTAGATGGTAGACTGAGTTGAAACCAACCCTGAAAGAAAACAGCAGCAACACGTGAGATCAATAAATGCACAAAGAACTAAACAAAAGATTATGTTTTCGTAACACTCTTAATCTAGACAAGTTGCAGTCTGAGACTGGGTCTTTAAATAAATAAATACAAATGGATCAGATCAAATCGGTGTTAATCAGGCATAAAGTAGCATGTTATATAAAACAAAGCAGTCCATATTTCATTCTTTGGCATGTGTATTTGAGTTATGAGAACAAATAAAACTTTTGAGAAGCACTTCATGGCTTAAATAAATGGGATAAAAAACTTTCAAAAAAATGTATCCACCCCTCAGTATTCCTATACACAACCATGAAAATCATTGTTAGTATTGGGTCATACTGTCATATAATTATGGCATCAATACTCATACAAAATAGCGTTGACAAACATATGATTTAGGACAAGCACTTCCCACTTAATGCCACCTGCAATAAAAGAAATTAAATGTCCAATAATATTCAAAATAATAGGATGCCATGACTTTTAAACCTGCCTTTTTAAAAACATTTTTTTATTTCTTTTTTCCCAACCAACCTCTAACTTTTTCAGAAATACGCAATATGTATATATAGTTTGCATGTACTGTTCTAGTAAGTTTCATTTTTGCCCATCCCACCCCCTGTACCCAATGGATGATAGATATATTTAATCCTCACACCGTCCCTTAAAAGACTCATGTTTATACAATGTATAGTTTTAAAATTTTGACAATATGCCACTATTATAAATGGTAAATGATACTTTAGGAAGTGGAACTGTTTAAATACTTTAGGACCTTTAGGTCTTTAGCTAAATATTGACATACTAAACCGCCTTACGCTGTTATTTCAAGATTCTAGAAAATTTATCTTAACTCTATGAAACAGGACTTTTTTACACATAAAATAGCTTTTAAAATAGAACTCTTTATGGAACGGTGAGGGTACTATTTATTTTTATTTTTAGTGTTTTTTGTTTCCTAAATGTTTGCATGAATAGCTTTTTTATGATAGAGCATTTATTCACTTTTACTTGCTCTACTGTCCATTTTTGGCAACAACCATGAACCATCCTATAAAAAGGAACTGTGTAGTTATATATTTACTTCCGCATTTATCTTTTCTAAATTTTTCATCCACTCTTACCTAATTCTTTTACATTTTCTATAATATTCACTACCCTACATTTTGACTTCTATATATGGTGAAACCCATATACCCGCAACTAAATGAGGAGAGGGGGCTTTGCGTCGCCCAATGTACATATACATTCTACATTTGTGCGGTATAAGCATTTTACACATATTGCATATTCAAGACGGGTATAAAACAAATTTAAACAGCCGCGGTGTTAATTAATGGCAATACCCGAACCGACCGGTCTTCCAAGCCTGCCCATGCTTCGCACTACCTCCAATCTTGGAGATACTAACAAAATCTTCATCCGTGAAAATGGCGTCGTTGTAAGCCAGCAGGGCCGGGCCCTGCCACTGAGCTAGGCGATCAGAGAGCAGAGCCTCGGTTCCATGAGAGCGGCGATCAAGGCAAAGGCAAAGTTTGGTGGCGCCAGCGTCATCGGCGTTCTGTATAAGCTCCTTCAGCACAGTGGTACCTTCTGGATAATTCAGTAACACCTCCCGGATCCTGCGAGTCAGATCAACTTTCTGACCGAAGTCTTCTAGAAGGGCCGGCTCCGGCGGGGGCAATTCCATCTCCGCCTAGTTATTCTGTGTCCCTTGGTCCTACCGTAGAACTAGTGTCTGGGATCATTCTTCGTTTTGCTTTTTAGTTTTATATATACTTTTATTTATGCAATGAATCATTTTCTGAGTTTTATAGGTAAGAACATGATTCGAAGACGGGTAAGGATTTTCTGAGTTTCTTATTAGAAGTTGGAACAGTGGCACGATGTCAACTCAAGTTTTAATTGGATTCAAAATGGTATATTGAAATTGAAATTTAATCTGACTTATGTGATTTAATATATAAATGTTTATTTCTATGTGTATTAACCCGACCGAACGGTACGTTGAGAGGATGTAAGTTGAACTATAATATCAATCTGACCCTATGCATTTTTTAGCATAGTAACCTCTTATCGCATTTGGCGGGATTTGAACCCGGGACCTAACCCTTGTAGCACTCTCTCGCTACCAGAGTACTAGTTGAGATACGCCCATCGGATTGTTTCATGTGTATTTTATAATTGTTAAAGTGACCTCGTCTATTTAGCTCTCGTTTGTCGTGGTCTGATCTGAGACAAAAACTTAAAAAATTAAAAACATCAATTTGAAAAAATATTTAAAAAATTACGTTGAATGGTGATTCGATTTCTTTGGATATCAAAGTACTACTACCATCTCGTTGAAAGGTTTTCATGGCAAAGCGGTAAGGTTATTTAGACAATAGTTAAAAATATTATTTGAATATATTTGGAAAAATAATTTTGATAGGTATATAATATTAATTTTAATATTTAATGATTAAATTATCACTTAAAATTTTAAATTGTTTCCTAAAATAGAAATGTGAATCTTTATATGGGACGTTCAAAAAGGGAAAGTGAGAGCGTTCAATGAAACGGAGAGATTACTAAGTAATTATCCGATGAATGTAAATAATTATTGTGATACTTGAAAAATACATTAATGTCATTTCTAAATATTCAAAATTTCAAAATTTGGTAGTAAAATATCAAAATTTCAAAATAGGCAACCTCTCACTTGTATTTCAGAAACTTTTATTTACTAAATATATACTGCTTGCTAAGCAATATGAATCCATTTATGCAAAAAGAACAAACATGAGTCTATCTATCAAAAAAATCTATGGATAAACTACCTTTTTCAAGATTGTTTATTGAAAAGATGAAAATACATTACAATCTATTTTGAAGAGAAATATATTAACGCTTAGATGATCATCCCCACATTGCATGCTCATAATCATGACATTAGACTTTGGCATCTCATTCAAACCATGATCTAACCATTTCATCCTAAATCTTTTCATCTTGGTCGCTCATTTTACTTTTGTATAACAAATTGAGATCGTAATGTAAGGGATGGCATTACATTTCATCATGTTCTTCCCAATTTCATTCAACTACTCGATTGACAACAAGAAATCATGATATGACCTATTCAGCATGTCATAAGAAATCATATCAAGGGAATTTCAATACTTCTTAATAATTTCAGTAGACAATAAGGACTTATTGTGTGACTTATGTTGGGCACATATAGATCATAGGGTATTGAAGGAAGCAGATATATAGTGAGATTTGATTAAAATAAAATGCACGCATCTACCTGCTAAACTGCAAGCTCCATTAAAATAAAATGTGCACCTTAAATGTTTTTCGGCACCTATAGACAAAAAGGATTGTGAGATTCCGTTTAGCATTGTGAAAGTATTTAGTCCAACAATATGTTTTATTTCAATTCAGAATCTTATGTAGTTGGGGATGTGAGATTTAAGGGGTGTTTGTGTTAGGTATTGGCCCAGTATTTCTGTAAGCCCGATTCAATTGAGGTGGTTCCCAGCCCATTTACACTTGGTTTTACCTAGCCCCTTTTTGATCTGCTCTACCGATCAGCTTTCCTATTGCGTTACCTTCATTCCCTATGCGCCATTGACTGCGTATCCTTTTCTAAGGCAAGTTACCATATTTTGCTTATGCAGTTCGCCTATATAATCTTCCCTCTATGCCAATGGACGGGGACGTTGGCCGAACCCTAGTCTCTCCCCCTTTTTCGCACCTATAGCCTCTCTGTGGGTGCTGGGACAAATTGGGCGGAAAACCTTGTTGGTTGTTGCCCATAATCTCCCTTTGTTGATTCTAGTGGTGAAATTGGTATCCTTTGTGGATATAAAGTTGAGACCTGAGCTGGAAACTAGTTCTTACAGCGGTATCAGAGACATTGAAGGTCTGCCGTCGCCACGCCGCCGTCCCGCCGCCTGGAGTTGCCTGCCCGAGGTCCAGGGAGTGCTGCTGCCATCGATTGAAGGTCACTGGAGGAGCCCAAGCTGCCGTCCACAGCCTCTTCCGGAGCCAAAGCTGTTGTCCTGTCTGCTGTCGCCAGGGACGTGCTGCCACGTCGTCCAGTCCGCTGCCGTCGTGCTCTACACCAGCCCACGCTGCATACGGTAAGTCGGGTAACCCAATCTCGGGCCCCGCTCAGGTAAATTGGCTTTAACTCTTCCTCTTGGTGTACCGGAGTGCCACCGGATTAATTTCCCTCCGCTCCCCCGCTGGTGACCTACGTGGTCTAGGATGTCGGCTGTGTCCGGCCCCAGGTACGCGTTCTTAATCCTTTGTGTGATTATTATTCGTATTTCATTCATTTTAATTGCAATTTGAAGTGTGATTATTTGTTTGTTGAATCGTGAATTAATTTTCCGGTGAAGAATATTTTGTTTGGATACTCGTTGTCCAAAGTTGTGAATATTTCTTCCGGATTAAATTTAATCACGTGTTGGATTTTGTTTTTTGATTTTTTCTGTTGATTGATTCGTGGATAAACTTTCTGGATAAGAATATTTGTTTGGATACTTGTTGTCCGAAGTTGTGAATATTTCTGCCCGGTTTAGTTTTAATCTAGTTTCATTGCTTGTTGATTAATTTTAGCCTATTTGTGCTTGTACGAAAGAACAACGAGATTGTACCCGAGTTTTGTGCTCATTGGTCTTCTCGGTGTGTTCGTGCTAGTTGCTTCGTACAATTCAGAGCCCTATAGGTCATAATCAATCACTTATCTATCTGTTGAGTAAATATCAATTTATCTGTGCTTGTACGAAAGAACAACGAGATTGTACCCGAGCTTTGTGTTCATTGGTCTTCTCAGCTTGTTCGTGCTATTTGCTTCGTACTGTTCGTAGCCTGATAAATTTTATCTACTCTCTTGCGTGTTGTGCTTGCTTTCTCGTTAAAATGGTTGTCAATCAATATGGCATGCTTCCATTTAACGGAAAGACAGATTTTGATATATGGAAACAGAAAATCAAAATGCGTGTTGATCCAACAGAAAGTCTATAGAGCTGTGACTGGTCTCTATTTAGACAACGAAGATGCTGCAAAGCGCGTTGAAATGAATGAAACTGCTTGTTCCTCTATTTACCTAAACCTTTCTGATTCAGTGCTTAGGAAAGTGGGTATTATAGATTCTGCAAAGGAGCTGTGGGACAAGTTAGATAAGTTGTATACCGATACTTCTTTGCCTGGTAAATTGTTTTTGCTTGAGAAGTTCTTTAGATTTAGGCTTGACGTGACTAAAGACATAGATGAGAACCTAGATGTGTTTAACAAGCTTATCCAGAACATTAAGCAAGCCAGTGATAAACACATAGATGACTACACACCCATAGTGTTACTTAATGCCATCCCTGACTCTTACAATGACGTCAAATCTGCCATAAAGTATGGTAGAGACGATATCTCGTTAGATATAGTGGTTAATGGATTAAGAAGTCAGGATTTAGACCTTAGACACTCGAGGGGTAGTAACAGTCAATCTAGAGACTCTGGTGAAGCGTTGCTTGTGAGGGGTAGGTTTAAGAGTAGATCTAAAAACCATAAGAAGGGTAGCAACACTAAGAACCAAAACAATAATAATGACCCGGGTAAGAAGAGGTAAGTCTAAGAAGAGAGTGTACTATAATTGCGGGAATTCTAGCCACTTTATTAAGGATTGTCCTCACTCTAAGAAACCTGAACATGCTAATGTTGTAGATGATAATAACTTGCATGATGAAGTTTTTATGGTCTGTGATTTTGCCAATTCTGTGTTGAGTAGCATGACTGAAAATGAGTGGTTGATTGACTCTGGTTGTACTTATCATATGACACCTTTTAGATCTCTGTTTGCTTCTTATGATTCTTGGAATGATGGTTTTGTGTCTCTTGCTGATAATAAGAAATGCAAAATACATGGGGTGGGTGATGTATGCTTGAAGTTTGATAATGGGACTGTGTTTACTATGAAAATGTGAGGCATGTTCCTGATTTGCGTCATAACTTGTTTTCTGTCGCTGCTTTTGAGGGTAGTGGGCTTGAGGATAAATGGGGAAATGGGTGCATGAAAGTTTTGAAAAATTCCCTTGTTTTGTTTAAGGCAAAAAAGGTGAATAATTTGTATGTGTGCCATGCTCAGCCTTTCTGTGATTCTGTTCATGTTGTTAGTTCTGATAAAACTGCTTTGTGGCATAATAGATTAGGACACATGAGTAATAAGGGTTTAGAGATTTTGCATAAATATGGTTGTTTTGGTAAGGATTCTGTATCCTCCATCCCTTTCTGTGAATCTTGTGTGTTAGGCAAGCAACATAAAGTTACTTTTCCTTCCTCCCCTTATCCTAATCCCAATAAGTGTACCTCTGTGTTAGAGTATGTTCATGTTGATGTTTGGGGTCCTGCTAGTATTTCTACCCACGAGGGTAAGAGATATTTTTTGTCCATTATCGATGATTTGTTTAGGAAGGTGTGGGTCCGTCTCCTTGAGCATAAGTCCGATGTCTTTGTGAAGTTTAGGGAGTGGAAGAACCTTGTAGAAAATCAAACTAGTAAGAAAGTCAAAACACTTAGGACCGATAATGGATTAGAGTTTTGCAATAAGGATATGGAACAACTCTGTGTTGATTGTGGGATTAGAAGGCACAAAAGTGTGCCCTATACTCCCCAACAAAATGGGATAGCCGAGAGAATGAATAGGACTGTTCTATATAAGTTTAGGAGTATACTTGCTACCTCCGGTTTGTCTAAAAAGTTTTGGGGTGAAGCAGTCAATACTGCTGTCTACTTGATTAACCGGTCTCCCTCTGTTCACTTGGGTGGGAAATGCCCTGAATCTGTTTTCTCAAACAAGCCCCTTGATTTGTCTAATCTTAGAGTGTTTGGGTGTGCTGCATATGTGCACCAACAAGGTGACAAATTGGATCCTAGGTCTAAGAAAGGAGTCTTCTTAGGTTATCCTGAGGGTGTGAAGGGGTACACGGTTTGGGATAGAAACCAGGTAGGTTTCAAAGTTGTAATAAGTAGAAACGTTGTCTTCAATGAATCCGAGTTTCCTTGTCTGGTTAAGTCAGTTCCTGATTCTGAGTCGAGCCCTAGTAGTACACCTGTTGAGGTGGAGTCCATACCATATGCTGTTAGTCCTTTGTTTGCTAATCATGATTCTTCTGAATTGCATGATTTTTCTGAATTGCATGATTCTTTTGAGCATGATAATACCACCACTTCGAGTGAGGTGGAGCATTCTCATGTGCATTCAAATGACAATGAATCGCATGATGAGAGTGCTGATTCTAGTGAAAATGACTTGCATGATTACCAACTTGTTAGAGATAGAAATAGGAGAGAAATTAGGAGAACTGTAGATAGTATGCCTGATTTTGCTTTCCATGTGTGTGATACTTCTATGTTTGCTCTCTCTGTGTTTGAGACCCTTGAGCTTAACGAACCTAGAACCTATAGAGAGACCTTTAAGTATAATGAGTACGTTAAATGGCTTTGCGCCATGGAAAGTGAAATGGAGTCACTTAGAGTGAATAAGACTTGGACGTTAGTTCCTAGACCGCCCAATAGTTTCGTAGTTGAGTGTAAGTGGCTATTTAAGATTAAGGAAGAGCCTAACGACATTAGATATAAGGCTAGGTTAGTAGCTAAAGGATTTACTCAAAAGGAAGGTGTTGATTATGCTGAAATCTTTGCTCCTGTTGTTAAATTCACTACGATTAGAATGATGTTTGCTCTTGTTGCTCATAATGATTGGGAAATGAAGCAAATGGACGTCACCACTGCTTTCTTGCATGGTGATTTAGAAAAGAAAATCTATATGACCCAGCCCGAGGGCTTTGTGGATCCCATGAAGAGTAATCATGTGTGTTTGCTTATGAAGGCCTTGTACGACCTGAAGCAGTCCCCGAGGCAGTGGAATATCAAATTTGACCAGTGCATGTCATCTTTGAAATTTCACAAGTCCGAGTGCGACCATTGCCTATACTTTAAAAATACTTCTTTTGTGCCTGTATTTTTATTGCTTTATGTGGATGACATGCTGATTGTTAGTCCTTCGGGTGATGCCATTAAATGTGTGCAAAAACGTCTTAGCGAGAATTTTGCAATGAAAGACCTAGGTGATGCCAAGAGGATCCTAGGCATTAACATTGTTAGGGATAGGAGTAAGCGTGTGCTAGTACTCAATCAGATTTCATACATTGAAAAGATTTTGAGTAAATATAACATGCATTCTGCTACTACCGTCTCTATTCCTATGGCGTCCCACTTTGTGTTAAGTAAGGATCAGTCTCCCAAGACTGCTCCTGAAATTGCTAAAATGAAATATGTGCCTTATTCCAATGCTATTGGGTCCGTGATGTATCTCATGGTGAGTACTAGACCCGACATTGCCTATGTTGTTAGATGTTTGAGTAGGTATATGTCTAATCCTGGTTTACCTCATTAGAATGCTCTTAAGTGGTTGCTTAGGTATTTGAAATCTACTGTTAATCATGGGTTGATTTTCACTAGGTGTTCTGAGGGTGTTAAGTTGAGTGGGTATGTGGACTCGAATTTTGCTAACGATAGAGATAATAGGAAATCCACTACCTCTTATGTGTTTACTCTTTGCGGGTCGTGCATTAGTTGGAAGTCTCAACTTCAACCCATAGTTGCCCTTTCCGCTACTGAGTCCGAGTATGTGCCCGCTACTGAAGCGTTTAAGGAAGCCATTTGGCTTAAACGTCTCCTAACGGAGATTGGTAGTCTTAATCAGGACATTTGTGTGTTTTCTGATAGTCAATCTGCTATTCAACTATGCAAAAATCCTGTTTTTCATGATAGAACTAAGCATATTGATGTTAGATTTCATTTTATACGTGATATTGTTAGTGCAGGTGATATCAAGTTGATTAAAATTCCATCGGAATTTAATCCTGCTGACATGGGGACTAAATGTCTTTCTGTCGAAAAGTTGTTGTCGTGCAAGCGCACATTAAACATTGATTGCGGATAAGTTGCCTGGTGATCTTACCCCTTTTGTCTGAATGCGTCTTTGTGATCATTCGGGCAATCCAGCGATGATGAGTCTCATGTATGTGTTAGAGTTTTGACTCTACACCACTAGGGTCCAATAAGGGGGAGATTGTGTTAGGTATTGGCCCGGTATTTCTGTAAGCCCAATTCAATTGAGGTGGTTCCCAGCCCATTTACACTTGGTTTTACCTGACCCCTCTTTTGATCTGCTCTACCGATCAGCTTTCCTATTGCCTTACCTTCCTTCCCTGTGCGCCATTGACTGCGTATTTTTTTCTAAGGTAAGTTACCATATTTTGCTTCTGCACTTCGCCTATATAATCTTCCCTCTCTGCCGATGGACGGGGACGTTGGCCGAACCCTAACCTCTCCCCCTTTTTCGCACCTATAGCCTCTCTGTGGGTGTTGGGACGAATTGGCCGGAAAACCTTGTTGGTTGTTGCCCATAATCTCCCTTTGTTGATTCTAGTGGTGAAATTGGTATCCTTTATGGATATAAAGCTGAGACCTGAACTGGAAACTAGTTCTTACAGTTTGGATATGATTATTAAAGCTGCTCCTGCTCCTTCATGGAGCAGAAGCAGAAATTGGAGTGTTTCAGTGAAAGTGCAGAAGTACTTCTGGTGTTCTAATTATACTCATAGAAGCAGTTTTTTTAGAAACTGGTAGAGACCAGCTTCTGAAAACTGATTTTGATTCTGCTTTAAAAAAGAAGTGAAAGCAGAATCAGTTCCTAACACCTGTTTAATTTATGTTTGCATCGTCAAAGTATGCATGGATCATTTCAGAAGCATGTATAGTGGCTAAATAAATGCTTAGTTGGCTAACATTTTATTAAGTCATTTACTTTAACCTTTTATTCAAACGAGACTAAAAAACATTGTATTTTAAAAGATTTAGTTTATTTTGGGTTGAATTGTCTTACCAAAACATAATTCGAGTAAGGGATATATGCAAGTGATCAATGATTGGAGGTGGATTGGATATTTTAAAGGGAAGAGATGTATTGTTTTGAATGTAATTACATTACTTTTCAAAACGTGATGTGTTTGTATCTCTAGTGTTTGGTAAGGAGCGATAGTTTTTGCCCAATAACAATTTATTTTATAAATAACAGTTAGAGTGTGCAATTTCCACCTTGAATCCATTATGTTTATTGATGTACATATATAATGAAAAATACATGGAGATGATAAGCATGCGGCATAGGCATTCCTATCCGCTGCTGAAGCTTTCAGATAACAATCCAAGAGTCCATTAGGCTACAAGTACGGAAGTGAGTAAATGTCATCTAAGGGATAATCATGTACAATATTTAAACTAGTAAATATTAGCTATGCATGCGGAAGTAATAATACGTAGACGTAATATATGCATGTCATGCATGGCATGCATGGCATGCATGCCATGCTTAATACGCCCCCGCGGTCGAAGCAGGAGGTTCCCGAATGCTAAGACTGGTATGAAATTCTTCAAACAAATAACGAGACACACCTTTGGTGAAGACGTCGGCGTATTGATGTCATGACGGAACATGAAGAACCCAAATTTGTCCACGGGATACCTTTTCCCGAACAAAATGAATATCCATTTCAATAAGTTTCGTACGTTGATGTTGGACGGGATTGCCGGAGAGATAGATCGTGTTAATGTTGTCACAGCAAATCACTGAAGCTTTGTGATGTGGATGGTGAAGTTCAAGTAAAAGATTACGTTACCAACAAAGCTCGGCAATAGCATTGGCGACACCCCGATATTCAGCCTCAGCGCTGGATCGGGAGAGAGTGGGTTGACGTTTAGAAGACCAGGAAAGCAGGTTGTCGCCCAAGAAAACACAATAACCGAAGGTGGAGCGGCGAGTGTCGGGGCATCCATTATGTTTATTGATGTACATATATAATGAATAATACATGGAGATGATAAGCATGCGGCATAGGCATTCCTATCCGCTGCTGAAGCTTTCGGATAACAATCGAATAGTCCCTTAGGCTACAACTACGGAAGTGGGTAAATCTCATCTAAGGGATAATCATGTACAATATTTAAACTAGTAAATATTAGCTATGCATGCGGAAGTAATAATACGTAGACGTAATATGTGCATGTCATGCATGGCATGCATGCCATGCTTAATAGTAACTATTACACGTAGTATGTGATATTGTTATGAGAACTTTTAAATAGTGTGGGAAATTGACATTTTTTATAAATAATGGGAACAGTTTGTTGGGTGTGTTTCGGAAAAACGAAGAACTATTAATTAATAAAAATAATCAATTAATTAATAAAATAGCTAAAGAAAAATAGAAATAAGATGGAGCAGATTTTAGCCAGAGCTCGTGCTACGCACGATGTCCTTAAAACGTATTCGTCGCCTCCCACGGTGCTAGGAGCGTTGCAACGACCATTTCTCAGGATACGGTGGCTAACGAACGATCGTTTGAACACACAAATGAAAGTCTCGGCGAACTGGAACAATAGCAGAACACTTGAGAAATTTTCAGGGAGCTGAAGGTGGTTTTGAGAGCTAAAATACGTGTATGATTGCTTGTGAACGCGTGTTTGTTGCAAACCACCTGCCAGCTATTTATAGGAGGATTTGTTGTGTGTTAAATGGGGTGTTAATGGACCTGAACGTTGGACATCAATGACCAGTCTGTTGGGCATTGAATCGTCCATAAACTGTCCATTTAACGCAACATTAAAAGAGAAGAACGTTGGACATTTATTGTTGTAACGGACCAGAAGACCTTCTGATGCGAACAGAATACCTCCACCAGAACACCTCAAGGCCTTCTGCTCGGAAGCCAGCAGAAACCCTCAGGTCTTCTGATCCAACAGAAACCCTCTTAGGTTCTCTGGTCCAACTGTATCTTGGAATGATACGTATTTCGGACGGCATTCGTGTCCGCAGGTCGTCCGCGCACACGAGTCACGGTTTTTCTTCTCCGTTTCCATATTTGATCGCCCCCCCCCCCCCCCCCCCGTGCGCGTAAGAGAGAGCCTTTACCTTTAGGAATCTTAACTCCTTAAAAGAGGCTTCCCTTTATAAGGGGGTGAAAATCCCTTGAGTTTTCCGGTGTGGGATAAAACACAATAGAAACTCATCATTTTCCGAGTTTTTCCATTTCAACGAGTGAACTTCGAGAATCAATTTCTCATTCACCCGTTATCCGTTTTGAGTGTACCACATATCAAATTGTAGCCCTTAACAAGTACAATCCGAAACCACTTTGATCCGACCCAAATCGGAAGTGGACCCTGTTGGAAAAATGTGTTAAAAACAATTGCATTAAATGGTCATTTTGGGGCAATTATTTGAGTGGGGTCCACTTCCGATTTGGGTCGGGTCAAAGTGGTTTCGGATTGTCCTTGTTAAGGGCTACAATTCGATATATGGTACGCTCAAAACGGATAACGGGTGAATGAGAAATTGATTCTCGAAGTTCACTCGTTGAAATGGAAAAACTGGGAAAAATGATGAGTTTCTAGTGTGTTTTATCCCACACCGAAAAACTCAAGGGATTTTCACCCCCTTATAAAGGGAAGCCTCTTTTAAGGAGTTAAGATTCCTAAAGGGAAAGGCTCTCTCTTACGCGCAGGGGGGGGGGGTGCCGATCAAATCCCGAAACGGAGAAGAAAAACCGTGTCCAAAAATCTATCTCTCAAGAGATACGGTTAATTTTTGTTTTCTTCCCGAACGTTTAATTTTTTCCCAGAAGTGCTCCGGACAGAAGGCCTCGAACAGAAACCCTCCAAGGGGGTTCTGTTGGCTTCGGACAGAAGGCCTCGAACAGAAACCCTCCAAGGGGAGTTCTGTTGGCTACGGACAGAACCCCTCCGAGGGGTGTTCTGTTGGCTTCGGACAGAACCCCTCCAAGGGGTGTTCTGTTGGGGTCTTCTGTCACGCATTTCTTCCGTTACAACAATTAATGCCCAACGTTCTTCTCTTTTAATGCAACGTTAAATGGACAGTTTATGGACGATTCAATGCCCAACGGACTGGTCATTGATGTCCAACGTTCAGGTCCATTAACACCCCATTTAACACACAACAAATCCTCCTATAAATAGCTGGCAGGTGCTTTGCAACAAACACACGGTTCTGACAACGCACAACACTTTCCTCACGTTTTCTTGAGCTAAAAACTCTTCCAGCTACTCCCAAATTTCCTCTGTGTTCATACTTGGTTCTCGTTCGCTGGAACTCTTGTTTGTGTGCTCAAACACTAGTTCGTAGTCATCGTATCCTGGGAAACGATTGTTGCAACGCTCCTAGCACCGTGGGAGGCAACAAATACGTTTTAAGGAAATCGTGCGTAGCACGAGCTTTGGCTAATTCTGCTTCATCTCCTTTCTTGTTTTTCTCTAGTCATTTTATTTAATTAATCTATTTGAATTAATTTTCTTTATTTTCCGAAACACACCCAACAATCTTAAAACGTATTTGTTGATTGTTCTACTCCGGTAAATAATCTTAAAACGTAGTTCTTGAGCTTGTATCATACGGATACAATCTTAAAACGTATTTCCCTTGGTTGTTGTACTGCGGTAAACAATCTAAAAACGTAGTTTGTCACTTTGGTGAACGAACTTAATTTTTGTGTTTTTGAAAAAACGTTAAAGAACGAAAATGACTTCTCAAGAAAACGAGATTGGTGTTGGGCAGAATGTTCTGAACGACAATCACTCTGAAAGCGGAGCACCGGTGAACAATAGTTCACAACGCGGTGCATCTGCTTTGGCCAACCAAAGGGCTATCCCTATGGTGACCGTGCCAAGCAACTCTGTGGAGAAACCCGAGAAATTCAACGGGTTAAACTTCAAGAGGTGGCAGCAAAAGATGCTATTTTACCTCACTACTCTCGGTCTTGCTAGATTCTTGACCGAAGATGCGCCGGTAGCAACCGGGGGTGAGGTGGATGCGCAATCTTTCAACGCGGTTGAAGCTTGGAAGCATTCTGACTTCCTTTGCCGAAACTACGTGTTGAACGGGCTGCATGATGCTTTGTACGACGTATATAGCAAACTAGCTACGGCTAAGGAGCTATGGAATGCTTTGGACCACAAATATAAAAGCGAGGATGCCGGCGCAAAGAAATTTGTTGTTGGTCGATTCCTTGACTTTAAAATGGTGGATTCGAAGACGGTCTTGAGTCAAGTTGAGGAGATGCAAATGATCTTCAACGAAATTCATGATGAAGGAATGACAGTTAGTGAGTCATTCCAAGTGGCGTCAATTATTCATTTATTGCCGCCGGCTTGGAAGGATTTCAAGAACTACCTTAAGCACAAGCGAAAGGAAATGAACTTGGAGCAATTGATCCTCCGTCTGCGGATTGAAGAGGATAACCGGAAGAACGATGGGAAACTCCCAATTGTTCATGGCGTCAAGGCCAACGTGGTGGAGCATGCTAAAGGCTCCAAAAATAAAAATAATGGGAAGAGAAAGCTCGGTCCCAAGGGAGGCGTTTCCAAGACGAAGTTCAATGGAAAATGCTTCAATTGCAACAAGAATGGACACAAGTCCTCGGATTGCAAGGCACCTCGGAAGAAGAAAGACCCCCAAGTCAATTTGGTGCAAGGTGGGCAAAAGGATGAAGACATCATCCTAGCGGCTGTGGTTACGGAAGTCAACCTCGTTGGATCCAATTCCAAGGAGTGGTTCGTGGACACCGGTGCAACCCGGCATATTTGCTCAAACCGGGAGTTATTCACAACTTTTGAGCCATCAAATGGTGAGAAAGTGTGGATGGGTAACTCGGCTCATTCCGTGGTTGAAGGCGTGGGCAAAGTGGTCCTGAAGATGACTTCGGGCAAGGAGCTGACTCTAAACCAAGTTTTGTTCGTTCCGGAAATACGCAAAAACCTGATTTCCGGTTCGTTGTTGAACAAACATGGCTTTCGCATGGTTTTTGAGTCGGACAAATTAGTTTTGTCTAAATCGGGAATGTATGTGGGAAAGGGGTATACATGTGATGGGCTGTTTAAGCTCAATGTAATGACTATTATTAATAATAATAATAAAATCCCTTCTGCTTACTTGCTTGAGTCTCCCAATGTGTGGCATGGTAGACTAGGACATGTTAATTTTAATTCTATACGTAGATTAATTAACATGGAGCACATTCCTAAATTCACAATTGATGTGAAGCACAAATGTGGAGTTTGTGTAGAGGCAAAACTAGCGAAAACGTCTTTCAAATCAGTTGAAAGAAAAACGGAACCACTTGAATTAATTCATAGTGACGTTTGTGATTTTAAATCAATACAAACACGTGGCGGTAATAAATATTTTATTACCTTTATCGATGATAGCACTCGCTATTGCTACGTTTATTTATTAAAAAATAAACACGAAGCAATCGATAAATTCATTCTTTATAAGAATGAAGTGGAAAACCAACTTAATCGACGGATTAAGACGGTTAGGAGTGATCGAGGTGGTGAGTATGAAGCACCAATTGGTGACTTTTGCGCTAGTGTGGGTATAGTACACGAACGTACCGCACCCTATTCACCTCAATCAAACGGTGTTGCCGAACGAAAGAATCGCACATTGAAAGATATGATGAATGCGATGCTAGTAAGTTCGGGCTTGCCACAAAATATGTGGGGCGAAGCAATCTTGACAAGCAATTACCTTTTAAATAAGGTTCCCCGGAAAAAATATGATAAAACTCCGTACGAGTTGTGGAAAGGCAGACGGCCTTCCTATCAATATTTAAAAGTGTGGGGGTGTCTTGCTAAGGTGCTTGTACCAACACCTAAGAAAATAAAAATAGGTCCAAAAACGGTGGACTGTATTTTTATTGGATATGCACAAAATAGTAGTGCTTATCGGTTTTTAGTGTACGATTCGAATAATCTGGATGTACATAAAAACACAATAATTGAATCAAGGAATGCTTCATTCTTTGAAGATGTATTTCCATGCAAGTCCAACGATGGGCCTAGCACGTCAAAACGAACATTTGACGTAGCTATGGAAAATACTAGCGAGGGATCCGGAGAAGAACCCGAACCCAGACGTAGCAAACGTGCTAGAATTGAAAAATCCTTCGGACCGGATTTTCTCACCTACTTGGTAGAATTTGACTCGGATATTCTAACATGTATGGTAGAAAATGAACCGGATTTTCTAACATGTTTGGTAGAAAATGAGCCACGGACTTATACGGAAGCCGTGACGTCTACTGAAGGTCCTATGTGGAAAGAAGCCATCAAAAGTGAGGTGGACTCTATCCTAAAAAATCACACGTGGGAATTGGTTGATCTCCCTTCGGGATGTAAACCTTTGGGATCCAAGTGAATTTTTAAACGTAAAATAAAACCAGATGGTTCCATTGATAAGTATAAGGCCAGACTTGTAATCAAGGGATACAAGCAACGCCAGGGCCATGATTACTTTGACACGTATTCTCCTGTGACGAGAATAAATTCCATTAGGATGATACTAGCGATTGCCGCTTTGCGGAATTTGGAAGTTCATCAAATGGACGTAAAAACCGCTTTTCTAAATGGCGATATAGACGAAGAAATCTATATGGAACAACCCGAGGGTTTTCGTGTTCCAAGCCAAGAAAAGAAGGTTTGTAAATTAATTAAATCATTGTATGGATTGAAACAAGCCCCTAAACAGTGGCACGAAAAGTTCGATCATGCAATGTTAATTAATGGGTTTAAGATAAACGAAAGTGACAAATGCGTCTATGTGAAAAGCACGGTAGACGGCTATGTCATTTTATGTTTATACGTGGATGATATACTCATCGTGGGTAGCAATAATCTAATGATTAATTCTACCAAAAGCATGTTAAATTCTAAATTTGACATGAAGGATATGGGGCTGGCCGATTTAATCCTTGGGATTAAAATAATTAGAGGACCTGACGGTCTAACGCTAAGCCAATCCCATTACGTTGATAAAATCCTTACTAAATTTAATAAGGATGATTATCAAGAGGCAAGGACGCCATTAGATAAAAACACTCATCTTACCAAAAATCGTGGAGAGTGTATTTCTCAAGTAGAATACGCTAGGATTATTGGAAGTTTGATGTATCTAATGAGTTGTACCAGGCCTGATATTGCCTTTGTGGTTAGTAAGCTAAGTAGATATACTAGCAACCCCGGTGATGAACACTGGAAGGCAATAATACGGGTTTTGAGGTATTTACGTAAAACCCAAAACCTTGGACTGCACTATGGAAGATATCCAGCTGTACTTGAAGGGTATAGCGACGCTAGTTGGATATCCGACATAAAGGACTCTAAGTCCACAAGTGGATATGTTTTCACTTTGGGAGGTGCAGCCGTGTCATGGAAATCCTCAAAACAAACGTTAATAGCTAGATCCACGATGGAGTCTGAGCTAATAGTCTTGGAAAAGTGCACTGAAGAGGCTGAATGGCTACGCCATTTTCTCGAGGATATTCCAAGTTGGGAGAAGCCTGTCCCTCCAATATGCATACATTGCGATTGTCAAGCAGCAATTGGAAGGGCACAGAGCAATCTCTACAATGGTAAGTCTAGACACGTTCGTCGTAGACATAACACCATTAAACAACTCCTCACAACGGGTGTTATCACTGTTGACTACGTGAAGTCAAAGGATAACATAGCGGATCCGCTAACCAAGGCATTGGATAGAGAATTGTTGGAGAAGTTGTCACGAGGAATGGGACTAAAGCCCGTGAATTGAAAAGTTCTATAGTGGATACCCAACCTAGTTGGTCCTTGGTTCAAAAGGGACAACTAAATTATAGAGCGAAGGATGGTCACTGTGGGGGTCCCGGACTCCTACCCACTCCTCGTTAAAACAGTGACTCCCGCACGAGGTTAGAAAAAACGTTTGCTTTAATGATTCTAAAATGTTGATCTACTCGATAACATTGGAAGAGTATGCGGGATACTCGTGAAAGAATCACCTATGTGAGAGAGAAGAGGGCCGCTTCAAAGGAGAATTGTAAAGGCTCAGTTCTTTAGAAACTCTTGCAGAACCAGGACGGTGACCCATGGCCAAAACGGGCACACCCATGAGAACGGAACAAAGTTGGAAGGTTCTTGTGTAAAGATAAGTCAATGTTTACACGACGGCAGTATAGTTCAAGGACATCGAGTCTACTAGACAGCCAGTAAATAAACGTGTCTTTACAACGGAAGGTTCAAAGGATAAAACATACCTCTCCGTATGCAAGGATCATCCGGTGAACACAACGTGTCCTCCTATCTTCGTGTCTTTTAAGTCTCGAAAATCAATATTCATTCATGTGGGGGATTGTTGGAAAAATGTGTTAAAAACAATTGCATTAAATGGTCATTTTGGGGCAATTATTTGAGTGGGGTCCACTTCCGATTTGGGTCGGGTCAAAGTGGTTTCGGATTGTCCTTGTTAAGGGCTACAATTCGATATATGGTACGCTCAAAACGGATAACGGGTGAATGAGAAATTGATTCTCGAAGTTCACTCGTTGAAATGGAAAAACTGGGAAAAATGATGAGTTTCTAGTGTGTTTTATCCCACACCGAAAAACTCAAGGGATTTTCACCCCCTTATAAAGGGAAGCCTCTTTTAAGGAGTTAAGATTCCTAAAGGGAAAGGCTCTCTCTTACGCGCAGGGGGGGGTGCCGATCAAATCCCGAAACGGAGAAGAAAAACCGCGACTCGTGTGCGCGGGCGACCTGTTGGGGTCTTCTGTCACGCATTTCTTCCGTTACAACAATTAATGCCCAACGTTCTTCTCTTTTAATGCAGCGTTAAATGGACAGTTTATGGACGATTCAATGCCCAACGGACTGGTCATTGATGTCCAACGTTCAGGTCCATTAACACCCCATTTAACACACAACAAATCCTCCTATAAATAGCTGGCAGGTGCTTTGCAACAAACACACGGTTTTGACAACGCACAACACTTTCCTCACGTTTTCTTGAGCTAAAAACTCTTCCAGCTACTCCCAAATTTCCTCTGTGTTCATACTTGGTTCTCGTTCGCTGGAACTCTTGTTTGTGTGCTCAAACACTAGTTCGTAGTCATCGTATCCTGGGAAACGATTGTTGCAACGCTCCTAGCACCGTGGGAGGCAACAAATACGTTTTAAGGAAATCGTGCGTAGCACGAGCTTTGGCTAATTCTGCTTCATTTCCTTTCTTTTTTTTCTCTAGTCATTTTATTTAATTAATCTATTTGAATTAATTTTCTTTATTTTCCGAAACACACCCAACAGACCCCACTCAAATAATTGTCCCAAAATGACCATTTAATGTAATTTTAACACATTTTTCGAACAATCCCCCACATGAATGAAAATTGATTTTCGAGACTTAAAAAGACACGAAGATAGGAGGACGCATTGTGTTCACCAGATGATCCTTGCATACAGAGAGGTAGGTTTTATCCTTTGAACCTTCCGTTGTAAAGACACTGATGGAGTATATGGGTCCGAGCCCCAGGACCCACATACTCGGAAGAACAGAGCACAAGACAACAGAGTGGCGCCCTCGTCGGCCAAGACGCCCCCGTCGGCCGAGAGGAAGCCAACTTGGATCATGGTCCTGAGTCCAAGAACCCCGGGTGCCCTCGTCTGCCGTGCTCTCGTCGGCCGCGCCCTCGTCGACCACGCCCCCGTCGGCCACGCCCACGTCGGCCACGAAGACCTCCCAGAATCGGATCCTATGCTTACTCATTTGTACAGCCCAGTAATGGCTTTGTATCCGGCCCAGTAGCGGTCCAGTTGTAAATGGGCCTCCCAAGCCCAAGGCTTGGGAGCCCAACCCTAATTTTCTCTATAAATACTCCCCTTGGGAGTAGTTATAGGGGTTACAAAAAATCATTCTATTGAAGCACATATTGCACTTCTCTCTCTAGCTCTCACTTCTCTCTAGAATCTAAGAGGTATAATCTATCATTTGGTGCTCTCGTTGAGAGCTAGAACAATCAAGTTAGCACCCTTCGTCGCTACCAAGCACAGCTAACCACTGATCATGGGGAGAACTAAGTCAAACCGCAACCTCGTCAGCAAAGTCATCCCTGAGGACCAAGAGCCCAGGGAGCACGATGAGGACGCCACGGCCGACCAGGTCGGCGGAGGGGACCTCTTCCAGGAGGCCTTCAACCTCACGACGGACCTCCGCAACCAACTCAACGGCGGAGTCCCCGACGCCCGCCTCGGCCTGGAAAAGAAACGAGCTGAGAAAGCGGACCACGCCCCGGCCCAGCCTATGGCCGCGGCCTCTCCGTCCGTAGATCCTCAGGTCCAGGCCGCACTGTCGGCTATCATCGCCAGCTTGGCTCAGAATCCCACCGTCCTCAGCGCACTCTTGCCAAGGACCGGGGGAAACGTCACTCCGCCTCCTCATCCCCAACCACTGGCCGACCAGATAGGCAACAATGAGGGGGTTGTGGCCCAGGACACGGCGTCGTCCCACTCCCACCCTGCTTCCCCTCTTCGGCCCGGGCAGACCCCAGCGCGTGGAAAAGCCTCTGCCTTCAATAGGCTTGGTGACACGCGCCGTCGTCCGGTTTCGGAGAGGATGGCGGGACGGATTGGTGATCCTCGTCCTGGCTCGCCAAGGGAAAGCTTGGGGTCTGTGTCCCGGACAGCGGACCGGCCCCGCCCGGACAAGGGAAAAGGAAAGTTGCGCGAGGATGACGTGCGTCACCAGATCAACGCGGCTCACAACGAGCGCATGAGAAACCAGCCGGGCGGCGCTACGGCCGCCAGGGACCCCCGGGACGAGGTCATCGCCCAGCTGGAGAGGAGGCTAGCTCAGATGGAGGCCAAGCAGTCGGCCAACGTCCCTACGGCCGGCGCCTCCAACGACCCCGGCCTCAACGCGCTCATGAACAAAGTTAGCGCCCTGGAAAGGGAGCTGGCCGAAGGGCGGGGTGACCCCATCATCCAGGTCAGGACTAGGACCCCTTTCACCAACAGGGTCCTCTCGGCCCCTATTCCTGAGAGAAGTACAGGGGGAACGCCATCAAATCCTACGATGGCCGATCAGACCCCCAGGAGCACTTCAGCCGTTACCAGAACAACATGCTGATGGTGAACGCGTCCGACGAATACCTCTGCCGTTGGTTCCTCTCTACTCTCGAGGGGCCAGCGTACGAGTGGTTCAACGGACTGCCAGAAGGAAGCATCGACTCATGGCAGGATCTCGCCCAGCGCTTCCTCACTCACTTTGCCGGGAGGAAGCGCGCGAAGAAGTATTTCACCCACCTCCTCTCCGTCAAGCAGCAGCACGAAGAGTCCCTCCGGTCATTCATCGATCGGTGGACGAGGGAGACCGAGGAGGTCGAGGGGGCCGATGAGCGCACCCTCCTCGCCTTGTACCAGGGAGCCCTCCGCAGCTCCCCGTACGCCAGGAGCCTCATCACTGACCCCCCGAGGTCGTACGCCAAGGCGCTCCAGCGCGGAGGCTTGTATGCCGACGCCGACGAGCTCCACAATCACAAAAGGGAAGGGGGCCATCCCCCCAAGAAGACAAATCCTTCGCCGGCCCCGGGTCTGTCCCCGGCCTGCCAGGGTGCCCAGGGCCGCCACGAGTCTGGTGGACAAAGTAAGAAAGACCGCCACTGGCGGCCGAGACTGGAACGGCCGGGGGTGGCCCTCACCCACCCGGTCGGCACCATCCTCGACTATGCCGAGAAGCACGGCCTCATCGAGCAGGCTCCTCGGCCGACCGAGGAGATCCTGGCCATCCAGCAGGGCGGCACGTATTGCCGGTTCCACAAGAACTCGTCGCACAACACCGACGATTGCATCACATTGAAGAAGGCCATCGAGCGCCTTATTCGCCAGGGGGAACTCTCCCAGTTTGTCAAAGGTGGCCCACGTAAAAACACTTGGGTAAACACCGGCAAACGTGGGGGCGAACCCTCTGCGAAGAAGCGCTAGATTGGTAGGCTCAGCGATGACGAGGACTTCGAGGAGCCTCCGCCGAAGAAGAATCACATCCACCTCATCGTAGGCGGGAACACTGGGGGGGACTCCGCCACTCAGAGGAAGAAATGGGCCCAATCCCTTTACATTGGAGAGGTGTCCCACGCTCCCCCCCAGCCGAAGAAGCAGCGAACGGAGGCGATCATCTTCACCGACAAGGATCTGCCTCCGGGTACGGAGTCACACAGGGACGCCCTCGTCATCCGATGTGAGATCGGTGACTCCATCATCCATCGTACTTACATCGATACGGGGAGCTCCGTCAACGTGATGTACCTAGATACCTTCAAACAGCTGAAGCTGGACAGAGCTCTGCTGAAGCCGATCAAGACCCCGTTATCCGGCTTCACCGGGGACTCTATCGACGCCGAGGGCACGATAGTCCTCCCTGTGGAAGTCGGTGACGGCCCCCACCATGCCAAAATTAACATGGAGTTCATGGTGGTCAACCTCCAGTGCGCCCACAACCTGATCTTGGGCCGGCCAGCGCTGGAGGACTTGGAGGCCATCATCTCCATGAAACACCTATGCTTGAAGTTCCCCACCAATGACGGCATCGGCTACGCCAGAGGAAATCAGAGGATAGCCAGAGCTTGCTACCTCAAGCTGACGAGGCCGGCCGAAAGGGAAGGACAGCGGATAGACACCATCACGGCTGCCGTCGCCATGGATGAGGAGAGGCCACAGGCGGAGCCGGCCGAGGAGGTCGAGGAAATCCCTCTGGATACCTCCCGACCGGAGCGGGTTCTCAGGGTCGGAAAGCAACTCCCCCAGGACCAACGAGACGCCATCCTCCGCGTCCTACGGTCATACGCCATCGTCTTCGCGTGGGGCCCGGACGATATGCCCGGCATCAGCCGCCAGGTGATCACTCACCGGCTGACCGTCGATCCGGCCTCCGCGCCCGTCAAACAGAAGCGGCGCTACTTGTCCGCTGACAGGCAGGATTTCGTCAAAGGGGAGGTCGCCATGCTCCTGTCGATCAAACATATCAAAGAGGTGAAGTACCCAACATGGTTGGCCAACGTCGTCCTCGCACAGAAACCGCCGACGTTCAGAATGTGTGTTGACTACACTGACCTGAACAAGGCGTGCCCCATGGACCCGTTCCCTCTCCCCAACATTGATCAGTTGGTGGACGAGACGGCGGGGTGCGAGTTGATGTCGTTCCTCGACGCTTTCAGAGGGTACCACCAGATCTCCATGCATGAAGATGACGCCGAGAAGACGGCATTCATGACCCCAGAGGGAATATTTTGCTACCTCGTCATGGCCTTCGGACTCAAAAACTCCGGCGCCACCTATACTAGGATGGTGGCCAAAATCTTCAAAGCGGTCCTTGGCGGACGATGGAGGCGGACGTCGACGACATGATCGTCAAGAGCAGGCAGGCCACCTCCCACGCCGACGACCTCCGGGAAATCTTTGAAATCATGAAGGAGTTCAGGCTCCGCCTTAACCCCAAGAAGTGCGCCTTCGGCGTCCAGGGCGGCAAGTTCCTTGGCTACATGGTCAGCCGGAGAGGCATCGAGATAAACCCGGAGAAGACGCAGGCTATCATCAACATGGAGCCGCCCCGCAACGTCAAGGAGGTACAACGACTGACGGGGCGCCTGGCGGCCTTGAACCGTTTCCTCTCCAGGTCAGCTGAGAGGGCACTTCCCTTCTTCCAGATCATGCGCAAGGCAAACAGCTTCAAGTGGACGACGGAGTGCCAGGAAGCATTCGACGAGTTGAAAAGGTACCTGTCGTCCCCACCCGTACTCTCCAAGCCCAAAGCCGGTGAAACCCTCTTCTTGTACTTAGGGGTGAGCACGTCGGCCATCAGCTCCGTGCTCATCCGTGAGGACGAAGGGGTGCAGAAGGCCATCTTCTACATCAGCAAGACACTCCGGGAGGCCGAGCTCAGGTACTCCCCCATTGAGAAGACGGTGCTGGCCATCGTCCACACCGTGAAAAAGCTGGGGCACTATTTCCAAGCCCACACCGTCCACGTGCTGACCCAGCAGCCTCTTGGCGCGCTCATGAGGAGCCCCACTAGCTCCTCGAGGATGGTGAAATGGGCGATCTTCCTCAGCCAGTTTCAAATTGAGATCAAGCCAAGGCCATCTATCAAAGGGCAAGCCTTGGCCGACTTCGTCATCGAATGCACAGCAAGGGAGACGGCCGTCGCCAACCCCGGCCGGAGCCGGACGACACGTGGACCCTGTTCACTGATGGCTCGTCGGCCGCGAAATCATGCGGCGGCGGCGTCGTCCTCATATCCCCTGAAGGATTCAGAGCGTACTATGCCATCCGCTTCAACTTCAGGGTATCCAACAACGAAGCCGAGTATGAGGCCCTCCTCAGCGGTCTCAGACTCGCCGCCGGTCTCAAGGCCAAGCACCTCAGAATCAAGTGCGATTCCAAACTGGTAGTGGGCCAGGTGGAGGGATCGTACGAAGCAAAGGAAGGCCGGATGAAGCAGTACAAACAAGCGGCGGAGGAATTGCTGAAAGCGTTTGAAACCCACGAGATCACCCAGATCCCAAGGGCCGAGAACGCCGAAGCCGACATCCTCTCCAAGCTCAGCTCGGACACTCCGGAGCACATCTCCCAGTTGGCCAAGATCGAGGAGTTGAGCATGTCCAGCATCCATGCCAGCCCCGTCTTGTGCGTCCAACAGCGACCAGAGGAGGAGAGGGCCAAACTCGCCAAACTCAGGGCCCCAAGCTACACCATCAAAGATGGCAAACTCTACAAACAGTCCTACAATGGCACTCTCCTCCGATGCCTGCACCAGGAAGAGGCCAATACCGCCATGGAAGAAGTTCACTGTGGCGTCTGCTCCTCGCACCAGGGTCCTTTCAGCATGTCCCGGCGTCTCGTCGTCCAGGGTTTCTTCTGGCCGACGATGGCACGGGACTGCGCTGACCTGGCCAGGAAGTGCACCACATGCCAGGTACTCCAGAAGGCCCCTGGTCGGCCAGCTGTCAACTATGCCCCTGTCAGCACCGCAATTCCATTCTCCAGATGGGGGATTGACCTGGTCGGCCCCCTGCCCAGAGCCGCCGGGAATAACCGCTACATCATCGTCGCCGTCGACTACTTCACCAAGTGGGTCGAGGCGGAACCTTTGGCCAGCATCACGGGGGCCAGATGCCAGAAATTTGTTTACAAGAACATCATCACACGCTTCGGCGTCCCCCAGGAGATCATATCAGACAATGGCACCCAATTCGAGGCGGCCCCTTTCCAAGAACTCCTCCGAGAGTTTGGGGTGAAGCATCGTTTCTCCTCCGTTGCCTACCCTCAGGGCAACGGGCAGGTCGAGAACGCCAACAGAACAATCATGGAGGGGCTAAAGAAGAACCTCCAGGCCGCAGGAGGTAGTTGGGTCGACGAGCTCCCCAACATCCTGTGGTGCTACAGAACCACGCCGAGGAGGGCGACAGGAGAAACGCCTTTCGCCCTATGCTACGGCTTCGAAGCAAAGGCGCCCACGGAAGTTGCCATCCCCAGCCGGCGGGTGGAACAATATGAGCCTAACACCAACGAAGAGAACATGAAGATTGACCTACACCTGGTTGATGAGAGGCGTGAGCAAGCTTACGTCCGAGCAGAGAACTACCGGCGTCAAGTAAAATCATACTATGACGCCAAGGTACGTTCTCGGGAATTTCAGGTGGGGGACTACGTCCTCCGCCGCAGGGAAGCAAGCCAGCCGACAGAGGGTGGCAAGCTAGCATTGAAGTACGAAGGGCCCTACATCGTCAGTGCCGTGGTCAAACCCGGCACCTACAAACTTAAACGACCGAATGGGTCCAATGTACCACGAACATGGAATGTACATCATCTGGTGAAGTTTTATCAGTGATCCGAAGGAGGTGTAGACGGCAAAGCCCTCACCCCTTAACGGGTTACTGATTGAACGCCACCCTCGGCCTCGAGCCACTTATGAATAAAATCATGCTCTGATTTTTTCTCTGGAATTTAAAGAACAACATTAGCAGGTGCCCTCGTCGGCCACCTCAGAGCGAAAGGCTCAGGTCTGGCCGACATGGCCCCTTGCATTTGCAGCCTACGAGCGACAAGCTCAGGCACTCCATTGTATTTTGTATCAGCAAAGGGCTCAGGCCTAGCTGAGAGAGCACATCGTCCTGGCCCCGTAAGCCTAGAAGTGAAACGCTCAGGTATGGCCGACGATGTCCCCAGGACGAGGGGCCCGCAAACGGCCCACGTCTTGAAACGGGAAGCTCACCGCGTCGTCCACGCGCCAGATCGCAGGACGACAGTCCTGAAATCATGGCCGAGGTGACAAAATCCCAAAACTCAGGGATGGGCAACGACAGCCGTTGGAAACCGACCAAAAGTCTAGCCCGCGTCATAAATAGGCGACGGGACCCGCCCTGAGACCACGGACGTTATAAACGAAGTCCGAACCGGCCGAAGGACGAGCACACCCTTCGGCCGAAGCCTGAAAGAAGGATACCCCCCGAAAGAAAAAGAAAAAAAATTATATGAGGGAAAAAGAGGGAAGCCGACGGCCGTGCACACTTGCCGGCCTCGAGCAATGAAAAATAAAATCCCCACAATGCAGGCCCAGTTTGGTCAAGTACATATCAGTTGAACAAAAGTGTAGTACCACTGACAGGTAACATGGACGATACGACCACACACTACGAGGGAATAATCAAGGCCGAAACACACGCCTACGAAACCCTAACCGCATCAGTTGGGTGACAAGCGAGAGGTGACCCTCATCGGCCAAAGTCCCTTGAGGCACCAACGCTTGGTATGAAACAAGGCATCGCAATCCTGAGGATGACCAGGACGAAGCGGGCACTGCACACACCCGCGGAAGAATAGCCGATACAGGCACTGGAACCAAGGCTGTTGGTCAAGCGAAAGTTCTCCGGAAATTGGTTCAAGTGTTTACCAAACACTTAGAAAAACTCCTTTGGCCGGCAGTGGCACCGCGAAGAAGTAAATGCCTAACATTTATACTTAGGAAATTCTCTAAGTACTAAAAGGGAGGAATTCTAGCCGAAGCGGGTACCAGTATACTACAAAGCCGCTAGCTACCTACGCCTAGTATATGTACTTGTGAAAAAATCAAAGTCCACATGACTATGGTGAAGGCGCCCTTATCGGCCAGAACACAGGGATACAAGCCGACAACGCCCCTGGCTACAACACCTGGGATGAATCCAAGGCCAGGACGATAAGGACGCCAACGTCTGGACGGAACGGACACGGCGGTCAGGGCTAAAAAGGGAAGCACCTAAAAGGAATCAAAAACACTTAGGAAATTTTGTGAAAAAATCCTAAGTGTTATGATAGCAAAGAAACACCGGTCAAGCCGACCAGGCCACCAGGCCGAAAGGAAAGCACCTAAATGGATCCCAAAACACTTAGAAAAATTTTGAAAAATTCCTAAGTGTTATGAAACTACGTCCAAGTCGATCAAGCCACTAGGCCGTAAAGACAGGAGCTACATGGACCCAAAAACACTTGGGAAACTTTTCAAACAATATCCCAAGTGTTATGACAGTAAAGCAAAGAGGCATAGGCCGACCAGACTACTGGACGGAAAGGCCAACCTCACGGACGTAGCGGACACTCGCGGGTGACCCAAGTTATGACTTAATACTTAAGACAATTTACAGAATTGAAATGACAAAGCAAACAAGCACACAAAGGATTCAAGGCCGAAAAGGACAGCAAAAATTTCTTCAATTGATAAAATTCATTACAATTGGGGGGCACTACGGCCATTACATAATTGGGCAACAAATGAAAAGCTAACTACAATAGGGACTAGCCGATCAAGCCTCCGGGGCTGGCTCTTCAACCTCGTCGGCCCCCTCCTCATCGGCCTCAGCTTCCTGGCCGGCAGCGGCGCTGGTGGCATCATCCAAGAAATCGAACTCAGTATAGTCCGGCTCGCCGAGGCCGGAGCTTTCTATGGGGGACTCCCGCTCCGACAGCGGAAGCGCGGCCTGCCCTTCGGGATCCTTCATCAGCTTTGGGAGCTTCAGGTTCCATCTAGCCCATCCAGCCGTGTAATTCATGGCCTTCAACGCCCAGGATAGCCGCCGGTACAAGAGCCTTTGCATCCGCTCCTGGCCCAGGTTGTAGTAAACAGACATCTCCTGGCTGAAATACTCCCGGCCGGCAGGGGAGTTCATCCCCCAATTCTCCAGCCTGGCGGCCACCACCTCGTAGCACCAGGGGAGCCTCTCATCGGCCTTCCACCCTTCGGCCAATAACTTCTCAACAGCCTCATCGGCAGCCCTCATGACGGCGGCCTCGGCCTCAGCTTTCGCCTTGGCGGCCTCCTCGCTCCTGCGCTTCTCGGCCTCAAGCGCCTCTACGGGACTCTGCGAGCTCCCTTTTGCTCTCTTCGAGCTGGACCAGGGCAACGTCCCTGGCCGCGACGGCCTCATCAGCTTTGGCCTGCAGCGCCTTGGCATCCTCCCGAAGCCGGTCAAGGCAAGCTACCGCCTCGTCGGCCGAGGCAGCCTTCTGCTCCAGTGCTTGCAGGCGGGCAATCTCCCAGTACTGCCTCTTATGGCTTTCCATAAGCATGAAGGCACTCTGCAGAAGAAAAACTAAGGTCAGGCAAAAACTCTACATAGACGAAGAAAGACATGGATATAAGGACAATCACTTACTTGGACGAGGAGATCCATGCCGCCCTCGTAAATCTTCGGGTCCTCGAGCTTCTTCAGATGAGCCTGATCTTTGGCCGGCATGGCCTTGGCCAGGACGACATGGCCGGGGACGAGCTCATTAAACACGCCCCCGCCGACGGGGTACTCTATCACTTTCTGATAGGTGGCACCGGCAACCTCCTTGCCGGCCCTCTGCGTCCGTGGTTCCTGGACGAGAGGAAGCGCTAGGGCGGCACCATCAGCAATAGTAAGGTCCACGACGGGACCACCATCGCCCACGCTGGGGACAGTAAGCGTACCGGCCTCACTGGCAGGAGAAGGGGAAGGAGCCCTCTTCGTCTTCTTAGAGACGCTCACGCCGGCCTCGGTCAACTTTTTTTGGCCGTCAGTGGCCGGTCTCTTTTTCTTGGACGGGGCAGGCTTTGGGGCCGCATCTGCAGTAGCCCCGCTCACACCGGCCGCGGCACGCCTGGCCGCTTCGGCCGCCTTAGCAGCAATCTCCTCGGCCGCTTTGGCCTTTGCAATAGCCATCATGGAACGGCGGTCCATGACAAAATCTACAAGGGAAAAGCAAAACAGATTAGTAAGGCAAAGGACAAAACGTAAAGACAGAAAGCCGAAGAAAAATTACCATCGGCCTCAGCAGGAATGCCCAAAGGCGGGCCATCGGCCTCCTCAAAGGTGGTGGTCATCCTCGGCCAGAGTTGGAAGTCATCCTCCTTATCTCCATACAAGTGATATCTGAAGAAGCCGAGGGCCGTCATCTTGTATTCAGTGACATAATCTTTCACGCTCCTCGGCCCCCCTTCCAGGAAAGCCTCCACCTGAGCGTCCAAAATAGAGCTCTTCGGCGGGTCATGAAGGTTGAACCTCCCGGTATGCCCGAGGGAGGGGAACTCGGTGCCACTCTCACCAATGGACACAAACACGAACTTGCTCTTCCACCCATGAATGGACGTAGGCAAATCCGTGAAACTCCTCTTCCTCGGCAGCTGTTGAAGAGTGGCATAGGCCGCACAGTTCTTGTGGCTTCCTCGGCCGATCTGGTACAAGTTCATGAATAAGGCCGTGGTCGGCCTGTAGCCCAACTCCTCACACCGAAGCAAGAAGCCCACTATCAAGGAATAACTGTTCGGCGTCAGCAGGGCCGGAGGAAGCCCCACCATGTCCAGATACTTGGTGACGAAAGGGTGAAGGGGGAACCTCAACCCCTTAGCAAAACTCATCGGGTATACTCCGAAGTATCCTGGTGGCGGAAGTAGAACATGGTCCGTCGGCCTGGGTGCCCTAACCCGCCCGAACGGCCCCACGTACATCTGGGCGACAAGATAGTCGGCCTCACTGCTCTCCGGCTTAATCAGGAATATGTTAGTAAGGTCCAAGTAGGAGAGACCCGGCCCATTCTTCGGCCTCCTCACCCTCTTCGGCTTCGCTGCGCCCTTCACGGAAGATACCGGCCTCGGGCACGGAACGGCAGCAGAAGTGGACGCCCCGTCCACCGCTCGGGACGCGCCTACGTCCTCACCCTCTGAAGAGGAGGCGGACTCCTCGTCCTCGATCTCCTCGTCCATCAGCTCTCCGGATTTGTAGGGGCTCAAACGCTCTATCTCCTCTTTGAACTCCTCGAGCACCTCGTAGTCAAGGGACCTCGTGGAGGGCTGGTCGTCGTAGGGGTAGTAGTCCTCGTTCAAACTCTTCATTACTACTTTTACGGATCTAAGGAGAACAACTTACGATCTAAAGATGTTTAAACGCCTAACACTAGATCAACTACTTACGGAGCAAAATATAAAAAGTGAGGAAGATTGTGATAAACACTAACCTCAAACAACGAAGAACACGAAGACCAGGCTTGGGAGTTTTATCTCTCTAGAAAATCGGCCAGCACTTCGACAAATTCAGAATGCAAATGTGATTCTTCGTCGGAGGGGAAGGGGTATTTATAGACCCCCCACCAACGGTCACTACACGTGGCACTCACCCAATGGCCACATCAACGGCCACCACTGGGGGGCCACCACGTCACCAACGGGCCAGGACCAACCCATATCAACGGCCCACTGGCAAATCAGACTCTACGGCCTACACACGCTCAACGGCTTTACAACTGCCAGCAAGCGCCCACAACGTCCCACTTGCTCACCAATATCACAAATGCCAAACAATAAGAGGATGGCAACGACCAGGTACGCGACGGCCACAGAACAAAGGGAACAAATAGCCCACAGCCTTCGGTTCCTCGTAATAACCCTTGATGATAACTCTCTACAAGCGATCTGCGCACAAGGGTTCTCCCACAGGGTTACCTTGGCCAGAAAATCGCCATGAGAGTTGGATTCAGGGGGACTACGGCGAGACCGCTTCGGCCAGGGACTCAAGCAACTCCTTCACCCCTCACACTCTTCGGCCTGAAGCAGTGGGGGACTGGGGGACTACACCGGCTTCAACGAAACAAAGGTATAAACAAGGTAACCACAAAACATGGCCACATCATCCACACAACACAACGGAACCTCATCGGCCAAAGGCCCAAAACGTCATTAGCAACGGCCAACAAGCCACTAGAGGCAAGGACACTCATCGTCCTCCGCCAAACAACTAATCTTGACGGGCCCTTCGGCCAAGAACACGAAGGCCAACCAGCAACGGCCAAAAGGAGTGCGCGAGCACCCTCATCGGCCACCCAAAGGAAAGGACGCCATCGTCCTCAAAGCAAAGAAGGACACTCATCGTCCCAAAACAAATTAAGGAAACAACGGCCTCCCCGCCACAGCGAGGAACAGGTAACGGCCAAGGCACAGAACAGGATCACCAAAGAGAAAACAATGCCAACGCCGCAACGGCTAACGGCCTGGAAATGCCCGCGTCGGCCGAAAGCAACAAAGCACAGAAATCTACTCTCCTTCACTTCGTCTACGTCTCAGCTTAGAGAGTGGGGGACTCCTGATGGAGTATATGGGTCCGAGCCCCAGGACCCACATACTCGGAAGAACAGAGCACAAGACAACAGAGTGGCGCCCTCGTCGGCCAAGACGCCCCCGTCGGCCGAGAGGAAGCCAACTCGGATCATGGTCCTGAGTCCAAGAACCCCGGGTGCCCTCGTCGGCCGTGCTCTCGTCGGCCGCGCCCTCGTCGGCCGTGCCCTCGTCGGCCACGCCCCCGTCGGCCACGCCCACGTCGGCCACGAAGACCTCCCAGAATCGGATCCTATGCTTACTCATTTGTACAGCCCAGTAATGGCTTTGTATCCGGCCCAGTAGCGGTCCAGTTGTAAATGGGCCTCCCAAGCCCAAGGCTTGGGAGCCCAACCCTAATTTTCTCTATAAATACTCCCCTTGGGAGTAGTTATAGGGGTTACAAAAAATCATTCTATTGAAGCACATATTGCACTTCTCTCTCTAGCTCTCACTTCTCTCTAGAATCTAAGAGGTATAATCTATCAGACACGTTTATTTATTGGCTGTCTAGTAGACTCGATGTCCTTGAACTATACTGCCGTCGTGTAAACATTGACTTATCTTTACACAAGAACCTTCCAACTTTGTTCCGTTCTCATGGGTGTGCCCGTTTTGGCCATGGCTCACCGTCCTGGTTCTGCAAGAGTTTCTAAAGAACTGAGCTTTTACAGTTCTCCTTTGAAGCGACCCTCTTCTCTCTCACATAGGTGATTCTTTCACGAGTATCCTGCATACTCTTCCAATGTTATCGAGTAGATAAACATCTTAGAATCATTAAAGCAAACGTTTTTGCTAACCTCGTGCGGGAGTCACTGTTTTAAACGAGGATTGGGTAGGAGTCCAGGACCCCCACAGTGACCATCCTTCGCTCTATAATTCAGTTGTCCCTTTTGAACCTAGGACCAACTAGGTTGGGTATCCACTATAGAACTTTTCAATTCACGGGCTTTAGTCCCATTCCTCGTGACAACTTCTCCAACAATTCTCTATCCAATGCCTTGGTTAGCGGATCCACCATGTTATCCTTTGACTTCACGTAGTCAACAGTGATAACACCCGTTGTGAGGAGTTGTTTAATGGTGTTATGTCTACGACGAACGTGTCTAGACTTACCATTGTACATATTGCTCTGTACCCTTCCAATTACCGCTTGACAATCGCAATGTATGCATATCGGAGGGACATGCTTTTCACAACTTGGAATATCCTCGAAAAAATGGCGTAGCCATTCAGCCTCTTCGGCGCACTTATCCAAGCCTATTAGCTCAGACTCCATCGTGGATCTAGCTATTAACATTTGTTTTGAGGATTTCCATGACACGGCTGCACCTCCCAAAGTGAAAACATATCCACTTGTGGACTTGGAGTCCTTTATGTCGGATATCCAACTAGCGTCACTATACCCTTCAAGTACAGCTGGATATCTTCCATAGTGCAGTCCAAGGTTTTGGGTTTTACGTAAATACCTCAAAACCCTTACTATTGCCTTCCAGTGTTCATCACCAGGGTTGCTAGTATATCTACTTAGCTTACTAACCACAAAGGCAATATCAAGCCTGATACAACTCATTAGATACATCAAGCTTCCAATAATCCTAGCGTATTCTACTTGACAAATACACTCTCCACGATTTTTGGTAAGTTGTACGTTTTTATCTGATGGAGTCCTTTCCTCTTGATAATCATCCTTATTAAATTTCGTAAGGATTTTATCAACGTAATGGGATTGTCTTAGCGTAAGACCCTCTGGTCCCCTAATTATTTTAATCCCAAGGATTAAATCGGCCAGCCCCATATCCTTCATGTCAAATTTAACATGTTTTTGGTAGAATTAATCATTAGATTATTGCTACCCACGATGAGTATATCATCCACGTATAAACATAAAATGACATAGCCGTCTACCGTGCTCTTCACATAGACGCATTTTTCACTTTCGTTTATTTTAAACCCATTAATTAACATTGCATGATCGAACTTCTCGTGCCACTGTTTAGGGGCTTGTTTCAATCCATACAATGATTTAATTAATTTACACACTTTCCTTTCTTGGCCTGGAACACGAAAGCCCTCGGGCTGTTCCATATAGATTTCTTCGTCTATATCGCCATTTAGAAAAGCGGTTTTTACGTCCATTTGATAAACTTCCAATTTCCGCAATGCGGCAATTGCTAGTATCATCCTAATGGAATTTGTTCTCGTCACAGGAGAATACGTGTCAAAGTAATCATGACCCTCACGTTGCATGTATCCTTTGATTACAAGTTTGGCCTTGTACTTATCGATGGAACCGTCAGGTTTCATTTTCCATTTAAAAATCCACTTGAATCCCAAAGGTTTATTTCCCGAAGGAAGATCAACCAATTCCCATGTGTGTGATTTTTAAGGATAGAATCCACCTCACTTTTGATGGCTTCTTTCCACATAGGACCTTCGGTAGACTCCGTGGCTCATTTTCTACCAAGCATGTTAGAAAATCTGGTTCATTTTCTACCATACATGTTAGAATATATGAGTCAAATTCTACCAGGTAGGTGAGAAAATCCGGTCCGAAGGATTTTTCAACTATAGCACTTTTGCTATGTCTGGGTTCGGGTTCTTCTTCGGAGCCCTCGCTGGTATTTTCAATAGCTACGTCAAATGTTCGTTTTGACGTGCTTAGTCCTTCGTTGGACTTGCATGGAAATGCGTCTTCAAAGAATGATGCATTCCGTGATTCAATTATTGTGTTTTTATGTACATCCGGATTATTCGAATCGTACACTAAAAACCGATAAGCACTACTATTTTGTGCATATCCAATAAAAATACAATCCACCGTTTTTGGACCTATTTTTATTTTCTTAGGTGTTGGTACAAGCACTTTTGCCAGACACCCCCACACTTTTAAATATTGATAGGAAGGCCGTCTGCCTTTCCACAACTCGTACAGAGTTTTATCATATTTTTTCCGGGGAACCTTATTTAAAAGGTAATTGCTTGACAAGACTGCTTCGCCCCACATATTTTATGGCACGCCCAAACTTATTAGCATCGCATTCATCATATCTTTCAATGTGCGATTCTTTCGTTCGGCAACACCGTTTGATTGAGGTGAATAGGGTGCAGTACGTTCATGTACTATACCCACGTTCGCGCAAAAGTCACCAATTGGTGCTTCATACTCACCACCTCGATCACTTCTAACCGCTTTAATCCGTCGATTAAGTTGGTTTTCCACTTCATTCTTATAAAGAATGAATTTATCGATTGCTTCGTGTTTGTTTTTTAATAAATAAACGTAGCTATAGCGAGTGCTATCATCGATAAAGGTAATAAAATATTTATTACCGCCACGTGTTTGTATGGATTTAAAATCACAAACGTCACTATGAATTAATTCAAGTGGTTCTGTTTTTCTTTCAACCGATTTGAAAGACGTTTTCGTTAGTTTTACCTCTACACAAACTTCACATTTGTGCTTCACATCAATTGTGAATTTAGGAATGTGCTCCATGTTAATTAATCTACGTATAGAATTAAATTAACATGTCCTAGTCTACCATGCCACACATTAGAAGACTCAAGCAAGTAAGCAGAAGGTATTTTATTATTATTATTATTATTATTATTATTATTATTATTATTATTAGTCATTACATTGAGCTTAAACAGCCCATCAATTCCATATCCCTTGCCCACATACATTCCCGATTTAGACAAAACTAATTTGTCCGACTCAAAAACCATGCGAAAGCCATGCTTGTTCAACAACGAGCCGGAAATCAAGTTTTTGCGTATCTCCGGAACGAACAACACTTGGTTTAGAGTCAGCTCCTTGCCCGAAGTAATCTTCAAGACCACCTTGCCCACGCCTTCAATCGTGGAATGAGCCGAGTTTCCCATCCACACCTTCTCACCATTTGATGGCTCAAAAGTAGTGAATAACTCCCGGTTTGAGCAAATATGCCGGGTTGCACCGGTGTCCACGAACCACTCCTTGGAATTGGATCCAACGAGGTTGACCCCGGTCACCACGGCCGCCAGGAGGATGTCTTCATCCTTTTGCCCACCTTGCACCAAGTTCACGTGAGAATCTTTCTTCCTCTTTGGTGCCTTGCAATCCGCAGACTTGTGTCCGTTCTTGTTGCAATTGAAGCATTTTCCATTGAACTTCGTCTTGGAAACGCCTCCCTTGGGACCGAGCTTGCTCTTCCCATTGTTCTTGTTTTTGGAGCCTTTTGCATGCTCCACCACGTTGGCCTTGACGCCGTTAACAATTGGGAGTTTCCCATCGTTCTTCCGGTTATCCTCTTCAATCCGCAGACGGAGGATCGGTTGCTCCAAGTTCATTTCCTTTCGCTCATGCTTAAGGTAGTTCTTGAAATCCTTCCAAGCAAGCGGCAATAAATGGATAATTGACGCCACTTGAAAAGACTCACTAACTGTCATTCCTTCATCTCGAATTTCGTTGAAGATCATTTGCATTTCCTCAACTTGACTCAAGACCGTCTTTGAATCCACCATTTTAAAATCAAGGAATCGGCCGACAACAAATTTCTTTGCACCGGCATCCTCGCTTTTATATTTGTGGACCAAAGCATTCCATAGCTCCTTAGCCGTAGCTAATTTGCTACACACGTTGTACAAAGCATCATGCAGCCCGTTCAACACATAGTTTCGACAAAGGAAGTCAGAATGCTTCCAAGCTTCAACATATATAGTACCGAGAACAGAAATATATCTGTTCTTATATGATATGGGTGTGATGTCTTGATATTCAACGGGGTTTTCGGTAGATGAATGTAAGCCGTAACGGGACTTACACGTAACGAAAACCACGCTCTCGCTGCCTTAACCGGAGTTGAGAATATATTAGCGACATTGTATTCATAATTATTGGCGAAGAACTAATATTCAACCCTATTAAAGCATTTAAGTGATTCCTGAAGCCTTAGTTGTGGTTATTATTCATCTTAAACTCAAAGTTAGTTAACGATTATCTTTTTGAACAAAAAGTGAAAATCCAAAAATATAAACACAAATCAAAATCCCTACACTTTACTCATTTATTTTTCATCTACTCTCGGACTAAATTAAACAACGTTTCCTTGTGGATTCGACTCGGTATTTCACCGGAATTTATTACTATATCGGGACTTATACATTTGCAAGCTTTTGTTTACAAATTAATTCAAGAATTGATGGATATAAAAAAGTTAAAGTAAATTTATTTGAAATATGTAGTACAATTGAGAATTGGGAAAATTTTAAAACATGAAATACATTTTCTAATAAATAATAATCAATTGGAATCTTTGCCGTCTTCGGTCGTTTCCTCCATAAAGTGGCGGGTGGGGGCGATGCTCACTTCTTGAGTTCTACGTTGGGCCTTCAACAAATTGTGGAAGCAAACAAGCGTCTCAAGAGAGTTTGTGCTCAATCTCATTCCATAATCTGTTAGCACGTTGCCGGCCGCACTAAATTCTTGTTCCACGACAACTGTTGATATCGGCATTGCTAAAACTTGCTTAGCCATCTTTGATAAAACCGGGAACGTTCTTTCTATTTCCTTCCACCACTTTAGAACGTCAAAGTTATCCCTTCTTCATACTCAACAGGAAATGTTAGATACATAGAAAGCTCGTTAATCGAGCTTTGTTCTGTAACGACAGTTGATTTACTTTTCTTCATAAGATTGCCAAATGTAGATTTAAAAAATGATTTTCCTTTAGATGAAGATGCTCGTGTCGGGGGAGGGGTTGTGTTACCATATTGTGCATGAAACTCATTAAATAATTGATAAAATAAATTATTAACCCCGTTGAATTCTTGTTTAGGGTCTATGGGCTTATCGCCGTACATAGGAAATAGACCAAAAAAAGATTCATAATTGTAATCTAAACACTTTCCCAAAGCATCGACTCTAAAACGAGGATCAAGAATAAATGAAATACCGTATATATGCGGAATATGTGAATAATATTTTAAAAAAATTTCTTTCATGAAAGAGCAAAAATAACTAGGGTATGCGGCATCAGAAAATTCACAAAATGTTCCGGCGAGATTAACAGTTTCAACAAAAAATTGGTTTGTGGTAGGTGTATAAACATGACTAAAAGTTTGGGTTGCATTATTAAAAAATACCGAAACATTCACAATTTTTTGCATAGTGCCGATCTCAACCGGGTTTATAATATAGTTAGCATATTCTTTATCTGATAACGTGGAGCTCTCATACAGACCCGTCGACCATATATTGCGTCATCATCTTTATTTGATGACGTGGAGCTCTCATACAGGCCTCTCAACCATATATTGCCCCGTCATCTTTATTTGATGATGTGGAGCTCTCATACATGCCCCTCGGCCATACATCGCTCTGTCATCTTTATTTGATGACATGGAGCTCTCATATAGGTTCCTCAGTCATATATTGCCTCATAGAGACGTTTGGGACTTTTCCCAACGGCTAGGAGGATCAATTAATCACTAGTTTTTTTTTAAATGTAGCCATTGAGGCCCGAGCCGATTCATTTTTTGAAGATCCGGAGCCCGTCCTGAAATAATACGATTCGGGTGTACAGGATCGGGTCCGGACACGGGGTACCGGGCCGGGCCGGGCCGGTTGACCCGGACCAGGTCGATTGACCCGGACCGGATCGGTTACGGGCCGGTTGACCCAGCCTGAATCCATCCCTAGTTTTAAAGGACTTTTTTAATTCGAAAAGGGTACTTGTATTTATTTAAAACTTAAAAAGCCAAGTAGGTAGGCCCGTCTGACCATCTGTGTACGAAGTCTGAGATGAAATCGCAAAATTCCCGGCTATTTTGCCTGCTTCTGAGCGGAAAAAAACTCTGCGGAGATGAACTGAAGTGTTGTGAAGAAACACAAGGAAGCGCACGACCACATTTTCCGGGCACACGCTATCGCATTCCTTTCTCCACAAATAAACCACTCTAACTTCCACCTTTTATTAATCATGCAACTATCGACACACTCACACACACGCAAATTGGATTGATTTCTTTCACTCCTGTTTCCGTTCCGTATATAAATGGATCTCTGCTTTTTCATCCCTTACGATCACGCCGACTCTTTCACTCCAATGTATGTGTTTGGAACCTTGTTACTCCCTGGTTTTATATAATATTTGTGTGGGGAGATTCAACTTTGAATTGCATGTAAGATGTTCGATGAATTGTGCTGAGAAATGGTAGTTGTTACTGGTATTTGAACAGTTTTTTCGAGGCGGAGGGGAAATGGCCGCAGCTTCAAACCCACAGTGCGCGAGAAGTAACGACGCAAACAATTCTTCCAATCAACACTCTATCGATGATATTGAATGTGACCAGATTGTTGTCCCAGATGTCAGCATTTTCTTTTTCTCTTTAGAATCTTTTTTTCAGCTGATTGGATATTGTATCCGTTGCCATAACTCTGTGGTGATATCAGTGTTTCTAAGGAAAATGCGATGAATACAACAATATGAAAAACTAATTTAACCAACGAGTTAAAAAAGTTAATGCGGCAAATGTGATTAGCACTGATGGCAAGGTGATATGCTGTGTTGTGAAACATGGTTTTGCCAAGTGTAAGATTTGCAGCACTTTTTATATGCGTTGTTTGTACTTGTAGCATAACCCTTTTCTAATTGAACTCTCTGAGTCGGTGCGCATTGTGCTGGAACATCAGCATAAAAAGAAAGAGCCACACGCCCACACACATGGCGTGACTATATAGCGCACCAGATCACTTCTTGATTCTAATTATAGGTTGAAATTGCTAGATTTAAGAGCTCGTGTTTGGTATGTTTTAAAACCAAGATGGCAGTTTGTCAATTACTTTCCAATTTATTTTGCAGAAAAAGGGGTGGAAGAAGTTTTTGGCATATTTGGGTCCAGGATTTCTTGTTTCAATTGCTTATATTGATCCTGGAAATTGTGAGTCAATCAATCTAAATTAGCTTTTGTTACCATTAAACCAAATATGTTATTATGGCTGGTTATGATATTAGCATGTTTTCTACTTTGGTAGTTCAAAGTGACCTCCAAGCAGGAGCTCAGTACAAATATGGGGTGGGTGACCACAATTATTTATTTTCACTATCTTTTTAGTGTTTACAGTTTTCATTTGCAGTGTTAGACTTCTTTACCTTCTGACGTTTGCCAAACATACGATGATCACATGCCTTAGTTATTTTTTTTCAATTCTTTGCTAGTTACTGTGGATTATATTGGTAGCTTCATTTGCTGCTGTTATTGTCCAAATGCTGGCAGCAAACCTTGGAATTGTTACAGGTTCATTTAATCTCTTAGAACTGTATCTTGGCATGTGTCTAATGTTTAACACTCATAGTACTCTCAAATCTGAACTCTCTGTTTGGTTCTTTTGTCCATTTTTTAAAATGTTATTCATCGCAGGAAAGCATTTAGCTGAACACTGTAGACAAGAGTATCCAAAGGTCTTGAGTTTTATCTTGTGGATTATAGCCGAAATAACTATAGTTGCATGCGACATCCCCGAAGGTAAATTTCCATGTTAGTTCTCCTTATGTCAATGTCACACATGTTGATATGAATCTTTCTAATTCTTCCTATTATTTATTTATTGTTTGTTTGTTTATTCGTTGTTTATTTAGTTGTTTGTTGTTTTTTGTTTTATTTCAGTGATTGGAACGGCTTTTGCGCTGAACATGCTCTTCAATATAGTGTTATGGTGTGGCGTGCTAATCACTGGCCTTAGTACATTGGTCCTACTATTACTGCAGCAATATGGGGTAGTTCTTTATTGAATAAATGCAAAATAGAGACTCTCCATCTTCCATAACTGTCGTTTTACAGGAAAAAGTTAAACTAGTTTCACTTTGAAATACTAAGAAAGCATCAGTCTCTCTTTTTCCACCATTACCCTTCTTCATCCATTAATGATCCATAGTAACTTTGAAGACATTAGTATAGGTATTTTAATCATATTATAGAACGCAGGGAGTACTATTTTTTAGTTTGATGAAAGTTAAAACGAGTTTCAAACATGTTGTAGGTGAGGAAACTTGAGATCTTTATTGCTTTGCTTGTGTTCACAATTGCTGCATGCTTCTTTGTGGAGCTTGGATATGCAAAACCTAAATCATCGGAAGTTTTACATGGTCTTTTCGTTCCACAACTTGAAGGAGATGGAGCCACTAAGCTAGCTGTCTCACTTCTTGGTGCTATGGTTATGCCGTACGTATTTCTTCAACTAATTTGGAATGATCTTTTTTACCTTTCTGATCTTGATTATTCATTAAATGGTATAGGCATAATCTTTTCCTCCACTCGGCACTTGTGCTTTCTAGGAAAATCCCCCGGTCTTTTAATGGCATCAAGGTACTATTATATGTGATGGAGTACACATCTAGTTTCAGACCCCCCCCCCCCCCCCCCCCCCGGTCTTTATACAATATTACATCGGCTAAATTTATTTGAAAACATGCCAACATTGAAAAAGAAGTCTCTCTGACTTAACAATGGATTTGCAGGAGGCAAGAAAATTTTATTTGATGGAAAGTGCATTGGCATTAATGGTGGCATTTCTGATCAACGTTTCAGTTATTTCAGTTAGTGGTGCGGTTTGCAATTCACCAGATTTGGACAATGCTGACAAACTCAAGTGCCAAGACTTGGATTTGAACAAAGCTTCATTTTTGCTTAAAGTATCCAACTCTTTAGTTTATGTAATCATATCATGGTAAAACTTCATTAAGCTTGTGATGATGATAATCTTCTACTTATCTTTGCAGAATGTTCTTGGTAGATGGAATTCCAAGCTTTTTGCAATTGCTTTGTTGGCTTCCGGGCAGAGTTCTACCATTACCGGGACATATGCTGGACAATATGTCATGCAGGTTGTTCTATCATTTCATCATCATGTCATCATCACCATCATCTTTATGTCTCTCTCATTTACGATGTGATTTGTTGCACGTACAGGGGTTTCTAGATTTGAAGCTGCAGCCCTGGATTAGGAATTTTCTGACTCGATGCTTAGCAATTATCCCAAGCCTTATTGTCGCGATCATCGGCGGGTCAAATGGTGCTGGAAACCTAATTATCATTTCATCGGTATTAGCTAGATTCTTGGCTTTTCCTTTTGTTCTAACAAAGAGAATCCTTTTTTTTTGTTTTTGTTAAGAAGCTTGACCTTGTGTGTATCACAGATGATTTTATCATTTTCGCTTCCTTTTGCACTCATTCCTCTTTTGAAGTTCACAAGTAGTAGATTGAAGATGGGTGTACACACCAACTCATATTTTGTAAGATTTGTCATATATTTTTAAGTACAGCTTTGTTCTTTCACTTTATTATGCAGTGGGATATATAATTGTATGCTAACATGATATCTTTTTGTGGGGGGCAGATTTCAGCCTCAACATGGGTTATCGGGGCTCTTATAATAGGCATCAACGTGTACTATCTAGTAGAGAAATTAGTTATATCTCTTCGTAGCAGCCATCTTAAATTTGTGGGAACTGTGTTTTGTGGGATCTTGGGATTTTCAGCCATGTTCGTGTATTTGGCCAGCATTGCTTATTTGGTGATTCGGAAGAACAAGGAAGGTGGTGCGCACTTGCTAGCACTGACCACGTCTGAAATCCCTGCTACCACCATTGCTTCAGGTGACTTTTCCGTGCATTGTGATGCGGGGAAAATTAGCAAAACAAATATAAATAGTGCCTCAAAGGTTTAGGTTTTCGAATCGTGAAGAGCAAGTTTATTATGAATATTATCAAGGATTAAAGATGGTGTTGGAAACATGATATTGATACGCTATTAATGTACATAAATTGTGAATGGAGTATGAGCATATTACGAAGATTTTAATGCATGACAAAGAATAAATTTTATGTTTGCACTACCCTTTTATATTGATTCACAAAATCTAAGGTAAGATGTATGGTAAAGAACATGTTTCAAAATATTATGTTAGTTGGGTTGAGTCCTATTCCACATGATTGCTGCATTTTGTTGTGCCAAGGACATTTCCACATGTTTTGCCACTCAATCATTTTTTTTTTGTTTTTTCCCCGGAGCAAACCACCCTTGGTGGGGAAGTGCACTAGCAACTGAAATTTCTAGATGGAATTCCAAGTGTAGTTGATACATTCTTGTTGTATTTGTTATGGAACCTAATCGCATTCTTCAGATATGGTTAGCTTTATATTTCTTGAGAGCTGCATCCAATTTGTATGGTGAGTCGAATCTCGCGTCTACCGGGTATAAGAAGTAGTCGGTTTCATCTCTGGGTTTCTTGGAGTGACTTCTAGTAACCATGGGGTGAGAAGAGTAGCCCACCTCATAGTATAGCTGAGGGTCCTCTCGAATCGGTTTATTGACTTTGCTTTTCCTGTTTCTCACCTCCACGAATTCATCAGGTCCTTCCTCCCCACTTCGTGGTTTTCCTGTAACATAAAAACAGAGTCAAGTCCTTTCCTTTTTATCACTCTGTCTCAATTTCTTTGTCTAATCCTTCATTTTTGCTCTCAGTCCCACTAAATTTGTCGTACATCATATCTGGTAAAATTTAGGTGGCTCTAAACTTTTGTTACTTTATTATTTCAATATCAACCACATAATTTTATATTTCTTAATAATCTTGCCATTTGCTCATTCCCAATCTTAGTGGTATGGATGGACTCGGGTCCGGGCCGGGGCCGGGCCTAGGCCCGGGCGGGCCGGCGGGTCAGAAATGGTGGACCCGGGACCGGCCCGGGTAACCACCGGGTCCGGTCCGGGTCCGGACCAGGCCGGGCCCATTATATTTTTTTTGTTTTCCTTTTCCTAATTAACCCCCCTCCCACCCCCAACCCCCCAAACCACCCCAAATGACCCAAAATACCCAGCCCAACCCGAAAATTTAAAAAATGAAAAAAAAAATTGTTTTTGGCTTGAACTGGGCCCGGCCGGGTCGGGCCTTGTTTTGGGTGACCCGAGCCCGGATCGGAAAACCCACGGGCCGGGCCTACCCGGACCGGTCACTGACCGGGCCGGAACAGTACCGGTCCCGGGTCGGGCCACCCGGCCCGAGTCCATCCATACTTAGTGGGATGGGTGTATTATAGATTAAAAATATTACGAATTGGGTGTTCTTACAATATTTGGTTTTCCTATTATTTTAAGAGCCAGTTAGATAACACTGAAAGTGGCTGAATCAGTTGAATTTGCTGAAATTGATGAGATTGTAGCTGAATTTGCTAAATTATGGATAAGTTATATTTTAGATATGTTTTATCAATAAAATAATGAAAAGTATGCATGAAAAACAACTAAAATGGTCATCTCCAATAACTTTAGCCAATTCAGTAAGAAAAATAACTTCAACCTTATTTATTTTAATTACTAAACAATGCAGAGCGCGAAAATAAAAGTTACGTATTTGATATAAAAAAAATGACTTATGGCCGATAAGATGACAATGGGGTGATCAAATAAGCTCTAAAACTCCTAATTCAATTGACTACTTTTTACAAAATTTGTGTCATAAATTCTATAATTTTTACTTGATTTGGACACCTACACCCTTACTTTAAATAAATCTTGCCTTTTCTTTTGACTAATAACTAATAAGTAGTATGTGCTTCATTCTTATATACATAACACTCACTTATACAGTCTTTATTTGACTAAACTTTGTATAAGTTAAACCTATAACATTTAATGGGACATATGTACAAGTGTACAACAAGAGAGTAGTGCTCTTATTTCATTAGAATCAAATTTCAATAATTTTCCTATAAGGCTATAAGTATGGAGGAATTCTCATATGTTAAATACATTTCTGTTGGAGGTGTAAGAACTCGACGGGTGGGGGCGATAACACTCGTCGCCAAAGTAAGGGGAATAGTGAAGGAGTCTTCTGCCCAAAGGAAAGTTTGCATGGAAAATGAAAGATTGAAGTAGAAAAGAAGGCGTATTGCCGAAGGCACGAGGATGAGTATTAAGCAAGTGAAAATATAAGTGATCCCAAGGTCATATTATTGGATAAAAAATGCTACTTGTGTAAAGGAAACAGACAATTGATTTTCATTTTAGTAAAGGAAACAGTTTGTGACTCCAAAAAGAGAATTGTATGTGCACAGACAATTCGGGATCACATACATTTTCCTTTACTAAAATGAAAATAAATTGTTTGTACACGGACAAAATACACTATGTGTAAACAAGCATGTAAGAAGTGATGCAGATGATGATTGGATATAATGGACGTTTTACTAAGTCAGGAGAACTGAGAAGTTGGATGGAGGACATTTCCATCTTAATTCATTTACATTTTTCTTCATCTCATTTACTTTCTATTTAGTCTAAGTATTTTTTTTTTGCATAGTTAGGGTAACTAGTGCTTTTGGCTGGTCAGGAGTACTCAAGAGTGATAGAAGTACGGGAACCATCAAGATCATAAGCAATTTCAATACTCTTTTAATATTGCTCTCATGATTGCAAGGTTAATTTTGGGTTTCATCTTGTGGGTTTATTGTCATTGCTCCTATTCCAACAATACTCCCTCATTCTTTACTTCTGTCACCTCATGTTGTCAATGAGATTAAGAAAAGCAATAGGGGATAACAATTATGGCAAATAAAAAACGAAATAGTGGAAAAAACGACAATAAAACATTCTGAGGGGTAAGGGTATTCAAGATAGTGCATGGGGCCCAGAATCCAGACAATGTATTGTACATTTGTACTCCATCCGTTCCTATTTTATTTTCCAAATAGGGTTGAAACACAATTTAAGATAGTGGATATTGTGTGGTGGAGAGTTGTGCAGAGGAGAGAAAAATGTTTAAAAAATGTTGTGAACCACAAATTCTTTACTAAAAAGGGAAAGTGGAAGTTTTAATCGAAACGGAGGAAAAAGGAAAGTTATAAGTTTTAATAAGAATGGAGGGAGTAGTTACTTGCTGAATACACTAAGAAATGCCAAGAGTTTTTTAAGGATTCATAGCATAGTAATCATAGTTGTCATACAAGGTGTCGCTTTCATGATAAAATATAGGCAAAAAAGTTGGGCAGATTTAAAACGATGATTCCAGGCCTCCGCCACCTGCTCCAGTTCCATTTCAGAATATACACGCAATTAAATATTTGCTGGCCAAAACTAGACCTTGAGCCCAAGCAAAATGAGCTGGCTTGGAACAATTGAAACACATTGCCTCACTAGCTTCTTTTAACACCCTTAGCCTTTGTGTCAAAAACCAAAGCCTTGACGGAGAGCCGTGGTTTTGTACTAAACAGTTCCTTTGGAAGAATTGACACACCACCCACCACTAAACCATCAGAAGTTCCAGAAAGCGGTAGTAACTCAATAAGGACAGCAAACTGTAAAAAGTATCAATGTGTTCAATAAATCAAAAAACACCGACAAGCAAAATCATCACATTTCTCAATAAACAGGAAAAAATTTCACCTCTGGGTACTTTAGATCTACTACTGAATTGGGGATAATATCTTTTACAATTGCTGCAACAACACCAAAGCATTTAGTACGGTCCAGCAAAGTAGAAATATGATCATTTTTGTCACTGTGTGTATTTTTCATCCCAGAATCTTCAATGCCCCTCCTGTTATATCCCACTGCAAACTACAAAAACGGGTTTCATATGACATACTCATTTGCAAATGGGGAATGGGGCAATGAAGAATTCAAGTAACTAAAGTTATTTAAATAAACTAATTATAGTCTGTCAAGTATATCTGCAATTGAAATGATATTTTTAAAGAAAAAAGCTATTTGTACACATTTCTTGTACCCCCCCCCCCCCAATTGCCTGTTCACACAGGCAGCTCAATCAGACAACTAGGCGTATACAAGGAATGTGTACAAGTAGCACCATCCATTTTTTAATTCTTCTTTCATAGAAATAACTTACAAAGAAAGACCAAAATTCACATTTGACATTTGTCCATCTGGGAATAAACCAATTCCCATGAAACTGATATGTGTACTGCTGCACTATCTCAAATGCAATTGCAAACCAGTTCAGGAGCTGTTTCAAGAATTTTAGCATTTCTTTTTAACTGGCCGTTAGGTGTTCAAGAAAAGTTAAGCAATAACTTACTAATTCATATGAGTATATGACGTTGCAACCCCATGAAATTCAGTTTTACAAGTTTGATGGTAGTGGACGTAGTATGGTTCAAGGCTTAGAGAAGTAAGCATTTTAAAATTAGTTTCGTTTAATAATAAAGTAACAATATAATATAAAAACTGAAACATATATATATATATATATATATATATATATATACATACTAGCAAGGTACGCGCCATGCGCAAGGAAATGTGCCCAATCTAAATAAAATGACTTCAATAAAGGACTGAAAAAATCTTAAAGTTTTAATGATCCTCTTTTGCTAATTGGCTGTCTAAAAAAAATAAGTTCATAAGAAAATAATTAGTGCTAGCTAACCTAAACATGTTAGTTAGAGCTTCACTTCATACATGATGGATATGGAATATATGAAATAAGCTATAATTTGCTTATTGAGAAACATGAATGTTATTTCCAGGAACAAAATAATAACATATGACAAAAAATGACACAACTACACAAGGTACCTTGAAATAGATAACAAACTACATTTCTTACCTCTAAAGTTTCAATGTTCAAGGTGTCAACTTCATGACATATTGAAACAGAAATACAGAATCATCATCTCGCAGTGAGAAATCACATTGATACAATTCAATTCAATCCATTACTAAAAGCATAGATAACATCTTAGGCTCTCTTTGAAGCATGGGAACTATAGGTAAAGACAATACAGATGAAAATATAGAAGATATTTGGAAGTAAAGAAACTGTGTGGGCTTGAGAGAGTTAATTAAGTCTCAATTTTTTCCTGTTTGTTAAACTATACAGAGACCAAAAGATTTACACATCTGTAAGTAAATTAAAATATTAATCATATATTACAACTTTCTTTGTATCTTTGTGGTAAAATCATACACATGTATATAGATTTTCAAAGCATTTTTCCAGATTTCCCAGTATTTCCCACGATTTAAACATATCCTTAAATGGTTTCATATAACATCTTCTTTTTTTTGCAATATAAACATATCCTTAAATGGTTTCATATAACATCATTACAATGTTTGACATCCCTCATACTCAAACTATTGTTCTGTTGGAGGTCAAGTATATAGTGATCATGTGACTTTCTAGTACAAAAAAGAAACAAAGAGCATGCAACAGAAGTTAAATTTGCAACATAAGCAACTCTATTGCAAAATGGGTTCCGTTGTTCATGACATAACCAGAAGTGTGATAGGAAGAAAACCAGTAATTAATCAAGCAAACTCAACAAAACTGAAATGAAACTGACATGAGTTGCGTATTGTGTGGTACTAACCAGCTTATACGGTCTAGCAGTATCACAATCCAGAAGAGAAAGGAAAAATTATTAGTTATTACAACATGCAAGAAAAAATAGCCTTTTGAAGCGTTTTGAGGCACTTTCAGCAGAGTATAATACTACGTAGCTTTTTTTAAAATGTTACACTATTAAATAAATAGCATTTTATTATCAACTATTAAATACGCCATGCGTCTCTAAAAACTTTGCTATCTTTGAAACTTTGACCAACTATATATTTTTATGAGAAATTATTATAATATGAAAATGTTCTTTATCAAAAGTTCTTTCATAAAAGTATAAAATTTATAACTTCCATAACAATATATTGTTCAAAATCATGGTCTAAATTTTATGAGATGGCAAAGTTATAAGGGACGAAGTAATATATGTATAGTAAGGAAACTGTGACATTTTCTTAAATCTCTAAACCTTTTACAATACTTTCTTTCTCACCTTATTCTTCCCAGTCTTGGGAAAAGAATAAGACTATGAGAATAGCTCTTTCAGTCAAGACGGTAAAGATCAAAGTCCAATCATCACGGTAGGATTTTCCTCGGTTCTCAACGTGGGATATAAATAAGGGATTTGAATCCTCTGCCGTAAGGCAAAGTGCCTTGCGGAAGTGGACGGCCAGATAGCAACGATGACGGCCTCGAGATCGGCGAAAAAATGGTCCCCAAGATCTCCCACCGTTGAATTTTTTATCGGAGGATTGTGAAGAGCCAGACACCCTACCTTGCTCTAAAGCAAGGTAGAGGCTCCGGATCCAGAAATAAGCATGGATCCAACTGATGTTCCATAAGAAAAAGAAATATACACTATTGGATTGCATTGCAACCGAAAATAGACCTTAATTCGTCTGACCTTAGAGGAAGTACTTCATATTTATGAATTCAAAAAAAGGCAAAGATCATTGTGAAACCTCATTAGAGCAAGTTTTTTTTACAATTTTTTAAACTGAATTTGGTAATAGGTGAAAAACAATTCACAGCCTTTCTGATTGACATGATGTGAAGAAAATATGATACTCGGTTGAAATTTGAATTACTACTACTCTCTTCTTCATACAAACAAGAAGATATGAGCTAAACGAGTGAGAGTATCCTACAGCTAGGGAAGAGTATCCTACTTTGATAAAAGCCTTAATTTGACCCATTTTATTATATATGGGGCATCAATCTCAGATTCTCAGCTGCCACACCAAATAATAAGCCACGAGCTGGAAACGTATTCTTACACCATATATCAAAATTCGAAGAATAAAACAAGGGGCCAAGGGGATGGCAACAAGGACTAAGTTTAGATGAAAAAAATACAAGATAAGAGCAATGGAATTCAAAATCGTAGTCAATAATGGCAGTATTTAAATTTGTCAAAACAAAATTAACGGCACTTACAAACAAATGAATCAGTAAAAGAAGGGAAAGAAGACAAATCTGGCTAACTCATATGTAGGGATGGAGTGGACATCATGAGTCAGTCTATTGATAAACCAATACCACAAACAAGGGCCAAGCGGAAGGAGAAATACAAAAGGCTGAGGAGAAAAAAGTAAGTCGAGAATGGCGTCGAGTGCAACAAGGCTTGATTTCTCAAAGAGGAAAAACAAAAGATGACCAGACGGCATGAGGAACAGAGAAGACGGAAGGTTGGGTTGACGGAAAAAGGGTGGAAATTTTGTGACGGCATCCAAGTGACTCTTTATATAAGTAGTATATATATATATATATATAATTAAAATCAAATGCCTTAGTTGCTTCAGTCTTGATTATTTCTTGCAAAAAACAAAAAAGTGCTTGTTTTGGTTGGTAATCAAATTCAGAGTTTAAGTTTTAGGACAGCTTCAAAGTTTTATCAAACATTGGTTGCAGTTTTATCATAGTTGAAATCGCATTTGGTTGGCATTGATTTTGATGTTCACTTTTTTTATCAAAGTCTGCTCATGTGTACAACTTTTGATGCTGTCTGCTGGTTGGTCACTTGAAAAGTGTTGATTATTACTTTTAGTGCAGCAATAGATGTCTATATATGATGTAGCCAAAGACTCACTATTTCCAATGGAGCCAATGACTCACTATTTTTTGTCTTGGAAATCTGATGGAATAAAGCAAAATGGCTCACTAAACTGTTTGACGCAATTTTCATCGTGGGTCATCCGGAAAGAGTCTCTTTGTGCTTTAGTACAAGGGTAAGGCTGCGTATATCCGAATCGCCTTACCCCACCATAGGTGGGAGCCTTTGCAGCACTGGAGTAATGCTGCTGCTGTAATAGATGTCTATCTGAGAAAATCTTCAGTTGATCGTGTAATTGGTTTCAATTTTTCTTGTACTGTGTTTTAGTTTCTATTAAGTTGATCACTTTAGCTGGGATTTTCAGTAACCGGATTGAGTATGATGGAGGATGGATTGGCTGCCATGTCTCAGTGTCTCTCTGAGTTGGAGACAGCCTAAGGGTGTGGGAAACTGGTAATAACTTCCTAAGGAGTTTACAGAGCTTCTGATGAATGATTTTACAGGAATTCCTAGAACTGATAACTGTTGGCTTTGTGTAATATTGATATCTTCTGGGCAGTACCCTCGTACTCATCCAAAAAGATACATCTATAATGCAAAATTAAGATATACAGAGAATTTACGATTTTACTTAAGTTAACTAGGAACAAATAGTTAAATACATAATGTAAGCATATAAACAGCAACTGCCTGACTTCTTGAGTGTGTAATAAATAAAAGAAATATGACAAATGGAGCCAAGGTTTAACTCATTATGTACACACATCCATATGAAATTACATATATGCAGTTACATGAATTAATATGCAACAATATAGAGTGAGATTCTAAGGATAATTTCATAGGGTTAATATACAGCACGGGGAAACCCAGTGTGACTCTAGTATTGCTTTAAATTAAAACCATTGAGTCGTTAGAATTTAAATGAAGTTTTGGTTTTTGAGGCACTGAATAAACTTTGTGCGCTGTTGGCATGCTTAACACATGCAAGTGGGACAGGAAGTGGAGCTTCCTGTGGCAGACAGTTAATGGTTAGGTTGAAAAGTTTGGTTTATATTTTGGACACCACTATGCAATAAAAACAACGAATGGACTATCATAATAAAGCAGCGAAGTAATTGCATTACCTTAACGGGTTGGCCAAGTTTGTTTTGATTGTCAATCATAAACCCATTAACAAGCTTGGGAACTATCATTTGAAGTCCTTTCTCATCTAAGACACATGTGCCTTGAATAGGGAATATTCGATGACACCAACTGCATCAATTGATGAAAACAACATGCTCATATCAAACAAAAGAATGTAAGAATATGCAACACGTTAAGATAAAGGTTTTCTAGCATGACATCTGCGATTTCTGATGGCATAAATAGATTAAAAAATGTACTATTGACATAAATGGCAATTCAACTTCAAGAATAGCAAGTGAACTACTGTTTCAGCAATGCAACAAAGCATGAGAGTACACTAGAAAGTAGTGGCAGTCAAGAACATCACAATTCAAGATCCTTCTCTAATAGGTGGGGTTACAATTCAAGATCCTTCTCTAACAGTTAAGATATACGGAGCATCTCATAAAATAACTAGATACTACTTCAGCATATCATTCTCTTTGGATAACTAAGCCATGAGTCAGATCAACATGCATCAGGGTGACGCCAGCACAAATTAGTTACGCAAACATACATCAAATGGTAAAATGATTTAATAAATAAATCTGATCTATCTAGCATTATTCCAGTATTTAATACTACAGCCTTTCTAATAATATATTTCCACTTCTTAAAAGGCCCTTTAATGAAAACACGAGCCTTAAGTTTTCTACGTTGTTGGCAAGGCACATCAAGGAAAAGTTTTCAGTCATGAAACAGGATCCAAATTCTTTCAGAAAAGCCGTACCAAAACCTAATGATTCCTCTATCTCATAGAAATGATGCTAGTATCAGAACAACTGCACAACTTTATTCTGATTCAGAAGTTCTAATTTCTGTTTTGCAGTACACCAGCATTTGACCACTTACAATCATGAGTGACAACAATATTCATTACAAGATAGAGCAATACAGGTAGAGCAAGAAAATAACATGTATCGCTCCCATCACCATTAAAAGAGCAATACCTGTAAAGAAAGGGATGCAGGGGGTAGGGGGTTACCGTGGGATGCATAAACTGTGAGATTCTAGAGACTGGACAATGTCAAATAGAATATTGACAATTGGAGGAGACTTTCCAAAAGGAAATGTTAAGAGAAGCAACCCACTTCTGGTCAGCTTCACTAGAGAAAGGTCAAGATTCTTTTCTGCATACATATCAGACTCTGCATGAAACATTTAATATACATTAAATCTACCTGCCACAATAAATTTGAATATTTGATAGCCCTATGCCCATCTTCCCTAACCAGCTCAGTGAACCTACTCGTTGTTTCAAGACTATTGCCTGACATTTCATTGCTACACCCAGACTCCTTGCAATCCAAGCTGTCAGGGTCTCCACTCCTAATGCAGAGTTTCCTTTTCTTTGAATCAGCATTTGGAAGATACTGCAAATGATATTTGTGACAGATGCTATTATTAATTAGTTAATTAGCTTATCGAAGATGGTTGACCAAGGTTTAAAAGGGCTAGTTCGGGAATCGAGGCGGTTTGTCCCAGCGAAAAGAGGCGTAAACCTTGAGGCGTAGTGAGGCATACGCCTCAAAATATAACAACAAATAAATAAAAAGTTTAAATAACTACAATCCAACTAAATATACTTATAATTATGTCCAAAAAGTATCAAACACAAATACATTATATGGGTCAAATTTTCAAACACAATAATTCAAAATGAGAATCCCAACACACAAACAAACACATCACACATTCACACATATGGCACAATTCAGAACCTGGAAGCTTAATTGCCATAACTTACAACTTTATCACCATCATCCCTAATACCTTATAGCCTTAACTCCATCATCCCTCTCAATATTACTATCATAATCCTCCCATTCTTATCATTGTGCAGGAGTATAAAAATATTTTGACAATTTTCACTTGCCAGAATTGTCAAGGTTTAGGAAGTACATGTGGACACATGTTTAATGTATGGGCCTTTAATTAAATAAAATTTCTTGGGCCTTATTTAAGTTACAACCACAAGAAAAAACATTAAACAAAGAAAATCCCACCTCAAAAAACGCCTTGAGGCGCGCCTCAAAGCTTATGCCCTGAATTTAAAGGCGTGAGCCTCTTATCTTGCTAAATAAACCTAAGCCTCAATACCTAATCTATGCGGCGCACATTGAGGCACGCCTCAGAACCCGCTTCTTAACCGCCCTTTAAACCATGTGATTGAGCAAAAAACACCCCAAAGAAATTGTGAATGCATGGGATGACATTCAGAATATAATAAGAAGAAAAATTCAAGAACTTTGAAGTTCCTGAGCATGAGGTGACAAGTACCAATAATCAAAATATAAATAATGATGAAGACAACACCAAAGCGCTAAGAGAGACAAGTATTTACGCTAGGCACTCTAGTTATAACTTAGTAATGAATATTCACAACACTGTAGACTGCAGTATAATAGCTATTTAACCAATAATACTATCACCAACTTTTTCACTATTTAAATGTTCACTTTGATGCCTGTTTTGTTTTTGTATATCCAGTAACATTTTGGTGTTTTAAAAAGACAATTGTTTACTTTGATGCCAAAAAAATTGTTGACTGGAATGTGATACGGCCCCAGGGAACCACATCTCACTATCACAGTATCAGAGTCTTCTAAAAAATCACCCAAACTACCAACGTCAAGTTTCTATGGTTTCTATCAAAGACAATGCTCTTCTTGCCTAAACTCTGTCAAGGATGAGTCTGCCAATCTGCCATATGGCCATATCTTATATCTTAACCACATTGAAAACAGAATTGAACATTTGCATATCCCTGGTTCAGTTTTACTTATTATAGTGCCGCAGAGAAAAAATAACTATTTTTGGAAGAGGGGGACGCAAAGTAAAGAGCAAGAAAACATGAGAGCATATCAATCTATTCATGTATATGCATACAAGGATTCCCGAGAACAACCTTTTCCAATATACAAATTGCTTCTTTTGTTGCACTTTTTTCCCTCTCTGATGAAAAGAAAGAAAACATCCATACATCCATTATATGTTACAGTGGTGACACACAGTACAATTAACTCAACTAAAAGTTTCAGCTTCTATCATTGTATGGGTATAGACTACGCTGTAACATTCAATCCATTAACATTTAACAGAGAAAGAAGATGATAAGCATTTAAGTTTCAATAGGGAAACAGGGTATGCCAGCATTATATGTGGAGGAGTTAACAACTAGGTGCTTGTAAAAGGTGCAGCGTGGAAAGCAAATTGCTAGTTTGGAGCAAGGGAGAGTAATCATAAGAATACGACATGAAGTAGACCATGTCTGATCAAGAGGATCGTGGGCAAGTGAGCTTTTGATGTGTGATCCATGAAAAGTAGATGCACATTGCACACACATAATGAAGGAAAACCAACCAGGCTACCAAAGAAGGTTTTGGGTTGTCCTACTACAGGTTTTCCTGTTGTCTTCATATCCATCCTAACCTTTTTTTTTTGTAAATCTAGAGACGGAAAATGGAAAGAGTCTGATCGGGCTCCATCCAAGTTTAACAGCATGGAAAACGGCACAGCTCTCCACCAAACTACACAATGAACCCAACTTGCTAAGGTTAGAGGCCGTATTGTATATTGTGATGCTCTTAACCCATCAAGAAGTTCACTACCACCATATTGACATCCCTAGGGGTATAAGTTCACCATGTTCTATGCATAAAAACAGACCACACGTTATAGAAAAAAGTGCAGTATGAAGTGTGTCATATACAGCAAAAAGAACAGCTCAGCTATCAGAGAAATAGTGCTGTAAATCCAATTCAACATCCATGCATCTGTGTTAATGTGTGTGTCATTGTGTTTGTTCACATATATATAAACATACTCCGTATATACATGCGTATGTACATACATAAGTGGTGAAAAACATGCATACACACACAGGCACATACACACATATGTTCACCAAAAATACATGTATGACACAACCCCGTAACACAGTAATCTAAATTTCTGGATAATAACACTGCTTGATTTGGTTTCAGATGAATGATTATGAGAGGGCACTGACTGAGGGGGCAGGTGATGAGAAAGCCACAGTGAGAGTGACGAAGGATAGAATAGGGAGCGTTGTAGTCGAAGCGAGGGATGCTGATCACAGTTGAATGCTGCTCCCATGGCTTCATTCCAAGTTCTCCGTCGTCATTTTCTGACCCTGCTGTTGCGTTTCCAGATTTCTCATCGCGGTCTTCTGTCATGTTTGAACTTTCGGAGTTCAATCACTGCAGAGGGGTTTCTACTTACAACCACGACGCGTCGACGCTCACGCGCTTCCTCGGCCTTTGGGCTTTGGCCTTCGTATAAGTATGGGTGTTTTTTCAGGTATTGAGTTTCTAAAAAAACTAATTCTAGGAGTAAATTAGAGCATCAGAATCACTTCTTCATTTTCACTCAAACACTCAAACTTCTGTTTCTGCTCTCTGAAGGAGCAGAAACAGTTTTAAGAATCGGATCCAAACACCGCCTTAGTACAACGTATTAGACAAGATCACAGTAGATTTCAATTCTTGCGTACATCTTCTTACACATCAAGTACACAACCCGTGTGCGGCAGAGTTTTTTTTCCCGTAAATCTTCGACGAAAATTGATTTGTTTTGTTTGTTAAAAATTCTACAAACAAAATAAGTTAGTTTTTTCTGTGTATTGGGATTCACACAAAGAGAATTTTTGTTTTAGGATTCAAACAAAATAAGGTGTACAAAAAGAATTTTTGTTTTAATATCACTCGTCCTTTGCCCACCACCACAATTGCTAGGGCGTCTCCAATCTATTTTTTTGCAATTGGACCAATTTGTCCAATTGCAGTCTTGGTCGAAACAATGGCATTAATAATACTTCAGAAGTTTCCCAAAAAAGAGTGACCCAGCTTCCTCCGTCTTCGGCCCAAACATTTCTTGTTGCGCTGGAAGACATCGACGCAACTCACAGAAGGAACAATCCATCAATGAAAAGCATATCTCCTCTGCGGACAGAGCAGCCGGACCACCTCTTCCTCCACTCCTTGGTCGTCGCTGCGTTGGTTGACACCATCGTCCTCCGCGGGCAGAGCCTAATGGAACATCGCCGCCGCCCTTCCCATGGTCTTCGTCATCCTCACCCAGACGAGTAGAACAAAAGGAACGTCGCTGCTTTGGACGTCACCATCGCTCCCTGCCGCCGCCGTCTCCGTCGCCCTACGTTCGGATCTGTGATGGCTTGGGACGGTTGGGGTTTATCCAGATCCAAATGGTGGCTAGGGTTGGTTAGGGGTATTGCGATGGATTGGGATGGGATTTGGGCCAGGGGTAGGAAGGGAGGGATTGAGGAGGGGGGCTAGGGGGCTAGGCAGGGTTGAGGAGGGGAGAGATGAGCTGTCAATGGCGGAGGTAAGCCCACCGGCGGTAGTGGTGGACTCGGTTCGGGCCGGGCCCGGTTCGGGCCTAGAACCGGTCGGGCCTCGGTTCAAGGAAGGAAGGCCCGGAACCGGCCCGGATAACCCCGGGTCCGGTTCGGTTCAGGTCACCCGCCCGGTTCACGGGCCGGACCTTTTTTTTATTATTATATATTATATTATTAGAATAATTCTTATTACAATTACAATATATTATATTTGAATTGAAGTATATTTATTTCAAATAAGAAGTACAATTGAGAATTAGGATGAATTTAAAAAATGTAATACATTTTGTAATAAAAAATCAATCGGAATCTCCGCCTTCGGTTGTTTCCTCCATAAGGTGGCGGGTGGGAGTGACGGTAATTTCTTGAGTTCTTCGTTGGGCCTTCAACCAATCGTGAAAGCAAACTAGTGTCTCAAAAGAGCTCGGGCTCAACCTCGTTCTTTAATCGGTTAGGACTATGGATGGACTCGGGCCCAGGCCGGGTCCGGGTCGGGCCTAGGCCCGGGCGGGCCAGCGGGTCAGAAATGGTGAACCCGAGACCGGCCCGGGTAACCACCGGGTCCGGTCCGGGGCCGGGCCGGGCCCATTATATTTTTTTTTTTTTTTCCTCTTCCTAATTAACCCCCCTCCCACCCCCAACCCCCCAAACCACCCCAAATGGCCCAAAATACCCAACCCAACCCGAAAATTTAAAAAAAATTGAAAAAAAAAATGTTTTTGGCCCGAACCGAGCTCGGGCCCGGCCGGGTCGGGGCTTGTTTTGGGTGACCCGAGCCCGGACCGGAAAACCCACGGGCTGGGCCTACCCGGACCGGTCACTGACCGGGCCACCGGGTCGGGCCGGGCCGGAACAGTACCGGTCCCGGGCCGGTTCCGGGTCGGGCCACCCGGGCCAGTTCCGGGTCGGGCCACCCGGGCCAGTTCCGGGTCGGGCCACCCGGCCCGAGTCCATCCATAGTTAGGACGTTGCTGGCCGCACTAAATTCTTGTTTCACGGCAACGGTTGATATCGGCATTGCTAGCACTTGCTTAGCCATCTTTGATAAAATCGGGAATGTTCTTTCATTTTCCTTCCACCACTTAAGAACGTCAAAGTCATCACCAACTTCATAATCAACATTCAATGTTAGATACAAAGAAAGCTCGTTACCTGAGCTTTGTTCAGTAGCGGGAGTTGCTCTACTTTTTTTCAAAAGAGAACCAAAAACGGATTTTAAAAGTGATTTTCCTTTAGATGAAGAAGATGTTCGTTGCATGGGAGGGGGTGCATTACCATATTGTGCATGAAATTCATTATACAATTGATGAAATAAATTACTAACCTCGTTGAATTCTTGTTTAGGGTCGATGGGATTATCATCGAACTCTTGAGTTGGAAAAAAAGAAGCATAATAGTAATCTATACAATTTGCCAAGTAAGCAAGTTTATAACGAGGATCAAGAACAAATGCATTACCACATATATGCGGAATATGTGAATAATATTTTAAAAACTTTTGTTACATGAAATCACAAAAATAACTAACGTAAGTGGCTTCGGAAAATTCACAAAAAGCGACGGCGAGATTAACAGCTTCAACAAAAAATTCGTTTGCGGTAGGTTTATAAACATGACTAAAAGTTAGAGTTGCGTTATTAAAATATGCCAAAACATTAACAATTTTTTCACAAGTGTCGATGTCAGCCGGGTTTATAATATAGTTACAAGTTTGTCTTAAAAAAGCTGGAAAATGATCTTTATATCTAACAAGTACTTGAATTAAATTATAAGTACTATTCCAACGAATAGACAAATCTTTAGGAAAAGCACAACAATTCACACGTCTATCCTTCAAATATTGTCGCCATTGCATTTTTAGTGGAGTGCTAGCCCAAATCAATTTAATTCGCCCCTTCACTACCTCCAAAGCATTTCCTAATGCCGCTAAGTCATCTTGTACACACAAATTTAGAATATGACATGCACAACGTTGATGAAAAAACCTACCCATCAATGTAGAAGCACCACACAATTCACGTAATCTAGGTATAGCAGCAGTATTATTACTAGCATTATCAAAACCTACACCAAACACCTTATCAATCAAATTATACTCAATTAAAATACGTTCAATGAGGATATAAATATTATCAGCAGTGTGACGATCATTGAATTCACGAAAAGCAAGAACACGTTTATGCATATTCCAATCATCATCAATATAATGTGCAGTAAGACCCAAATAATATAAATGATGATAAGTATCCTCCCATATATCGCTACAAATACTAACACGTCCATCAAAGTTTGCGAAAAATATTTGTAATTTTTCTTTTTCCAAGTTATATTGCCTTATAACTTCTTTTTTATTCGTTTTGCGACTATAATTTCTAAATTGAGGATTTAAAGTACCTTGAGCATAATCTCTTAAAGCAAGACTTTCGGAAAAAATATAGGGTAAATTTTCTTCAACAATTAAATGAGACATACCAGTCAAATGTTTTTTATCATCGTAGGAAAAATTACCAAAGGGTTGAGAATTTGCAAACCTCGATATTTGTGTTTGCTTCCCCTTGCCTTTGTCTATTTTCGCATACTCCACAAAGTGGGCGGACTGAAGATGCCTTTTGAGACTCCCGTATCCGCCAGAAGTTCCCAAGCTAAACTCTTTCTTGCAATGATTGCAACTTGCGTACCATTTTTCGGTTTGTTCGTCTTTCCTTTTTGTATAATTGTTTTCAATAATAGGAGATTTAGATTTCTTACCAATTTGGGTTGTAGTCGTTGAACGGCCCTCGTCCTCCAACTCTTGCTCATCATCCGGAGTCCCGTCGCCCCCCGCCTCCTCCTCCGCATCGTCATCCTCGAGCTCCTCTTCATCGATGATTGTCGGGAATTGTGGTTCTTGTGCAAAACGTGGATCATTTTGGGACAATAGGTGTTGTAGTTGCTCGTCGAACATCATCATATCATCTCGCCGTTGGTAATCCGTTTCAAAATCATCTCGACTTTGAAAAGAAGACTCGGCCCGCGCTTTACCTTTGCCTTTGCGTGAAGTAGATCGAGTCGATGCAATCTCCCTCTTGCGGTTGCGTTGGAGATTACCCACATCTACAGAATGTCTACCACGCTCCATCTTTAAAATTGAACAAATATTAGCAATTAACTAATATGAGAAATGTAAAAATGTAGCAATTAAGTAATATGAGAAATGTAAAAATTAACTAGTTTTTTTTTACTTTAATGAGAAATGTAGCAATTAACTAATATGAGAAATGTAAAAATGTAGCAATTAAGTAATTAACTAATATGAGAAATGTAAAAATTAACTACTTTTTTTTACTTTAATGAGAAATGTAGCAATTAACTAATATGAGAAATGTAAAAATGTAGCAATTAACTAATATGAGAAATGTAAAAATTAGCTACTTTTTTTACTTTAATGAGAAATGTAACAATTAACTAATATGAGAAATGTAAAAATGTAGCAATTAAGTAATTAACTAATATGAGAAATGTAAAAATTAACTACTTTTTTTTACTTGAATGAGCACTGTAGCAATTAAGTAATATGAGAAATGTAAAAATTAACTACTTTAATGAGCAATGTAGCAATTAACTAATATGAGAAATGTAACAATTAAGTAGTTTAACTAATATTAATATGACAAATGAAACAATTAACTTTAACTACTTTAACTAATATTAATATGACAAATGAAACAATTAAGTAATTTAATAGATAAACGAGAAGTGTATATATAAATTAAGTAATTTATATATATAGTATATATAAATATATACTATATAAATATATTATAAGTAATATATAATATAATGTATAACTATATATAGTATATATAATATAATGCGTAAAGAATTATAATATGAATGTGTATAAGTATATATTTATAAGTAGATAATTAATATATAAGTAGATATAATAATTATATAAATTATATATATCAATATATGTAGAAAGAATTTGGAGAAGATGAAGAATGAAGATGATTGAATATGAGAGATTGAGAGAATAGAGAATTTAGAGAGTAGGAAGAGTTGTAGAAGAAGAGGTGTAAAAAATGTATAGAAAATAGGAGTATAAATAGTTTTTTGTTTGTATACCCCACCCCCACCCCATCCCCCTAACCCCCCAGACCCCCCTCCTATGCTCCCAACGGCTATAGAGCCGTTTGGGAGGTCTCCCAACGGCCAATGGAGCCTTCTATTATTTATTATTATTTTTTAAAAAAAAGTGACCGTTGAGGCCCGGACCGGACCGGTTCACCAAAATATGAGCCCGAGACCGAACCGCTTGATGACCGGGCCGGGTGGCCCGAACCGTGAACTAACCGCCAAACCGGGCCGGTCCAGGCCCACACAGTAGCGGGCCGGTCCGGTTCCGGGCCGGTTGGCCCGGCCCGAGTCCACTCCTAAACGGCGGGTCATGCCAGATGGCGATCGCCGGAATGTTGCGGCGGAGATCGGAGTTGGTGTTTCTTCTCCCATTTTTAGCTGGGGGGCTGGGGAATGGTGGCCACGGGCGAGGAGATGGTGGTAACTAACCGGAGGGCGGTGGCCGGAGTAATTTTGTGTCACTGTGGCGGGTAGCGGCCAGGCCACGGAGATGTCACGGTGATAAGAGGTTTGGCAAAGTATTTTTTTATTCCTGGATATGCTACTGAAATATCACTACAGAAATGTCACTATGAAGGTGTGGTGGCCGGCAGCGGCGGTACTGACACGAGCGGCAATGACATGGGCGGCGGCAGCAATGACATCTGGTTAGTTATAGATTCGCCGAAAAAGATTGCCGGAAAATTTTCCGACGGTTATAGTGACATTAAAAAATGACATAAAAATCTGACAGTGACATGTAATAGTGACATAAAAATCTGATAATGACATAAAAAATCAGTGACATCATGTTTTTCCATATATGTGACCTCTTTAGTCACATTTTTGTCCTTTTATTAAAATGATCACTTTTTTGGAGAATTGCTTCAAATAGGTAATATTGAAGGAAAAAACCCCAAGGAAACTCACCTAGCAACTCACGTGGTACACTAATTCTAATGTTTTTCAAATTTGTTTCTTTCCTAAAGTTAAATTCCAAGGGAAAAATCAATCCACTTAATAATGGCGTTAGATTTATACCTAAAAAATAATTAGGTATATTTTTAAAACTTGGTAATAACTACTTCTATTTAGGCAATAAAAAACATGATAATCCTATTTTGGAATTTCAAAACGTTTTTACTCCTATTTCGAGAATTTTCTTTAAACCTGTTGCACAATTTCAATGTATTGAGAAAATTAATAGCTAGCTTATATATAATTTTACCATATGCACATAAGAGCATCTACAATGCTACAATATGCACGGTGCACATGTGGCATGAGAGATAGCCTATAAATATTAAAAAAATAAATTATCTTTCTCCATATTGGAATGATTTTATACATTTTTGGTAAGTTTTTCTCTCCAATGTCAATCACAATGTCAACATCTAGACGATCTTCTTGACATTGTGGAGAAAAACTTACCAAAATTTTATAAAATCATTCAGAAAAGGAGAGAAATAATTTATTTGCTACGGAGTAATATTTATGTGGCTATCTCTCATGCCACATGTATTTCTTTATCGTGTATCCGATTAAGATAATATTTTTCTTTACCATGTAGATGTGAATAGAATATATAAATATTTAAAAGCAAGAATCTCATAAACTAATGAATTTTAAAAGTAAAAGTTATATTGATAGTAATTGAAATGAAAAGTAATAGTTAGAATTTGGAAAAAATATTTTATGTAATAGAAAACATGAAAAACATTCAGCCCAATTTAAACCACTCACCCCCTTACTTTTAGCTTTTAGTTTTATATTTTTAATTTTATATAGAATTACCTTTTTGAAAATAATAATATTTTGTTTTTAAAGCATAAAGTTGAAAAGTATTTTTATTTTTATAAGTATTTGCCAACACTCCATAAATAGAATTGGCCCAAATCAAGGCTATATTCAGACAAATATTATCTTTAGTCCCATCAGACATAATAATTAATTTCAAATTTCAACGAAGGCAATTCTCAATCATCATTTCATCTGGAACGAACTAAACAAAAGTTAAGGACAATTTTTTGCGTCAAGTTGGCACATACGGAATCTCATAAACTAATGCACCAAAGTCTATTTTTACCCATGGTTAATTTTATGTTTCCAAGCATGTTAGGATTATCCCAAGACGTATTTGGAAATTCGTATATGCGATGAGGAGGGACGTGTTGTGATCACCTCTAATAATGTGGTCTACAATATAATGAAGTTTTCAAAACTTATGATAATTTTTATAAGTTGTGAATTAAAAATGATTGTGTTGTTTTGCTTAATCTCGTGAGGACTAACAAAGGAAACATTTCAAATTGTAATATCATTTATTTTTCATTGTCACATACTCCTGTACAATTTATTATTACATCATACTATGTATATTTTTTATGTTACATGAAATTATTCACAATGTCCATGTTTTTCTTTTGTCTAGCTACAAACTAGAATTATATTATTAATGTTACAACATATACGTAGTACTGATTTTTGTATATTAAAAAAATTACACATTACACATTAGCATATATATACTAACTTCAAAATCTACTACTGATTTTTGTATATATATACTGATTTTTGTATATATATACACACTAGTATATATATACTGCTTTTTGTATATAAAGTTTGCTACATTTTCTATTTAGGATGTATTTAAAATCTACTACACTTTTCCTTTTTGGTAAGTGTTGGGATATTGACCCGGAGGCCCAATACCCGGATTAAAAGGCCCAGAATACCCGGCCCAAACAACGAGTCCATTACCCTATGATGAGTAGGTCCAGTGAAGAATCCATACCGAACGGGATTCGGTCCGAGTAAAGGCCGGCCCATAAAGAAGAGATACTGAACGGAGTTCGGACCATATATCATACTTGGGCCAATTTGACAGCGTCATCCGCATGGTCCAGCATCCCGTTCGAGCAACGGGCAACCAACAAGTGGCCAGGTGCAATTAATGCCAGATTGTGACATCAGCAAGTGGAAGCATGTGTGATCAAGTCGGTGGAACAACGACCAATCAGCATAGAGCAGCCCATGCTCTCAATTAGTATAAATAGAAGGTTTAATATCATTGTAAGGGTTAGCATTTCGATACTCAAGCTCTAGAATAGCATTATTACTCTTGTTTCCTGTATTAAAAGCACTGTTCCGACCTACCGATCGGGAAGTTTCCTTGTAATCAGACAGGTTAAGTAATACAAGTGGGTTTTTGGGTATTAGTGGATTCATCTTTTATATTTTGTTATACACTTTGATTCTGATTCATTCCTGATGTATCCAAAGTTCGTGTTGGGCTTTCGGATCTATGAGACTTACCTTCAACATTGGCGCCGTCTGTGGGAAACTGTTCAAAAAGTTTCACATTCAATCAATCCAAAACAACTATTTTTGAAATGGTCAGAATCAGTTCTATTCACACAAAGGATGGTTCGCGCCGTCACGGAAGGAGTCACACCCTGAGAAATCAAACCCCTCAGGGACAATGCAGCTGAGGATCGTATCCTCATTTTGATGGGGACTTTGTAATTCCTGAAGCCCTAAGGAGGAATCCTCAGGCCATGCGAGATATGGCCCAGGTCATGCAACACATGGCAAACGAGGAAGAAGGAGGATCCAATTTTACAGGGGAAACTTCCCACACAGAAACGACCACGGCGTCATCCCACTCACGGGCCCATCGGGATAATCGTCGTGGCGCTCCAACAACAACGCATCATATTCCCAGTGACCGAACCCCGATTGAGTCACAAGCCAGGGGACCTACTCCTATTGGTCGTCATTTCCAGCATGACGAATGGAATAATACTAGGGCCACTCAAAGGCACTGGGATCGGGAGTATACAGATTTGAGGACTCCACCACTGCCCCCTTTGACGGCCCAGGAGGAAGAAATGGCTGAAATGAGGAGGCACATGAATGAGACGAGAGATCAGATGAATAGGGCGCCCATACAGTTTGCTTCGATTCAGCTCGGGATTACTTCCCCTTTCACCAGGGAAATTATGTATGCGGATATCCAGGGAGGTGCCAAACCACCATCCGGTCAGATTTATGATGGGGTAGGCGATCCCCATGTACATTTAAGGAGTTATCAAGGAGGACTCATGCTACTAGGAGCACCTGAGGCTGCTATCTGCCGATTGTTCTTCAGTACGCTCAGAGGACCCGCTCAAGAGTGGTTCGGGACCCTGCAGCCTGGGTCGATCAATAGTTTTGCCGAATTATCAACGTTGTTCTTGGCCCAATTTGCTTCCAGTGCCAATCCAAAACGGCACCTCAGCTACCTGACTAGCGTGAAGCAGAACTCCAAGGAAACCCTCAATCAATTCTTGAAAAGATGGAGGGGCGAAACTCTGACGGTCGGAAATATGATGGATGATACCGCCATCACACTATTCACAAACGCTCTCCGAACGGGAGAATTATACATGGATTTGAAGAAGAATCCGGGTACGGCGTATGCCGAGGTGTTAGACAGAGCTCGCAAGCATGCTGTCATGGAAGAAGAGATTATGATCAGGGACAAGGTCATTGCGCCTACTGCCCCAATCAAGATGGCCGATCAGCTGGGTCCTACCCCAGTGGCCGCTCTCTCTCCTAAGCAAGGGCGATTTACTCCCCTGGTCCTGTCCGTGGCAACCATTTATCAGAACGAGAAGGACAACATTCCCCTTCCGACTGATTCTTCACATTATATGGGAGCAGACGAGTCTGCTTTTTGTAAATATCATAACAGGAAAGGTCACACCACCAACGCTTGTAGGGCACTACAAACGGCTATTGAGGACTTGATCCGGCGGGATCATCTAGGCAAGTATGTAAGTAAAGACCCAAGTGCGGTAGACACTTTAAAACCGATCAGGAAACCCAACAGCTGGTGACGGGATGCCCAACGTGATGCCTAGCCCCAGAATGACATATATATTCCTCCCAGGGATGAACCAGAGGGATCGGGAGGCCCCGGAAAGAAACCTCAAATGGTGGTCAAAGTTATATTTGAGGGCGGGGAAACAGGGGATTCGAACGCCGAATGGAAAAGGTTCGAGCGAAGTCTTTATGTAGGATCCATCTCCACTCCCCCCAGAAGAAAGGAAGGACAGACCCAATCATGTTCGGACCGGCTGATTTACCCAACTCGCCAAGCCCGCACAGGGATGAATCTGTGGTGAGCATGTGCATTGACAATGCTTTGATTCGCCGGGTACTGATCGATACGGGGAGCAGTGTAAATGTATTGTATTTACAATCATTCGAGAAAATGGGCCTATAGAGAAGTCAATTGACCCACCTAAGAACCCCACTTGCGAGCTTCACCAGTAACTGTATTGAGGCTGAGGGGATCGTCCAATTGTTAGTTGAAATTGGGGACGAAACGCACAAGGCATAAAATGTCAGGATTGGAAGATCTGGAGGCAATAGCCTCTGTCCGCCACTCGTGCATCAAATTCCCCATGGACACCGGGGTTGGGGTGGCCAGAACTGATCCGGCGACAGCCCGAACGTGCTACCGAGAGGCCCTGAAGCAGATGAACACCCGTGGAATGCGGGTTAACAGTATTGAGGTGGAGACCCACCGAACGGAGTTCGAGGCACATCCAGAACCTGCCACTCTCCTCGAGCAAATTGACATGAATTTCCCCCCGAACTGGAAGGTAGCTATCGGGGTGGATCTGGCGGCTGACATTCGGGATGGCGTGATTGCTTTCCTAAAGAAGTTTCAGGTATTATTCGCCTGAGGGCCGGAAGATATGTCGGGCATTGACCCAGAGATAATCTGTCACAAGCTTGTCGTTCGGCCTGATGCAAAACCGGTCCAGCAAAAGAAACGATATCAAGCAACCGAACAACGGGATTTCACAAAGCAGGAAGTGGCCACCTTGCTGAGAATAAAACACACTCGTCCAGTAATCCATGTCGAATGTCTATCCAATGTGGTCCTAGCTCCAAAACAATCGACTTGGAGGATGTGCGTGGATTACTCGGATCTGAATAAAGCTTGTCCCATGGACCGTTATCCGGTACCGAGGATCGATCTGTTAGTAGATGAAACGGCCGGATGTGAATTGTTGAGCTTCATGGATGCATTTCGGGGATATCATCAGATTTTCATGCACCCAGATGATGCAGAGAAAACAACGTTCGTTACTTCGGATGGTGTGTTTTGCTATATTATCATGCCATTCGGATTAAAGAACGCAATGGCAACTTTTCAGAGGATGATCGAGATGCTTTTCAAAGAAGTGTTGGGAGTCACAATGGAGGCTTATGTTGATGATATCCTGATCAAAATCCGGAAGAAGGAGAATCATATCCTGGACATAGAAAAAGGTGTTCGGGATAATGCAGAAAGCTAACATGAGGCTGAATCCCGAAAAATGTGCTTTTGCTGTGAGAGGGGGCAAGTTTTGGGATACATGATGAGCGAGAAGGGGATTGAGCCCAATCTTGAAAAGGTAAAGGCAATTGTGGATATGGAGGCTCCTAGAAACCTCAAGGAAGTGCAGAGATTGACCGGTCGGTTAGCAGCTCTGAGCAGATTCCTATCCAAACTAGCCGATCGAGCTATTCCATTCTTCCAGACCATGAAAAAAGCCAACCCCTTTGAATGGACCGCCGAATGTCAAACGACTTTTGAAGATTTCAAGGCATACCTATCTTCTCCCCTGGTCTTGACAAAACCCGATCCAGGGGAACACCTGTATATGTACCTCGCTGTAGCTGACCTGGCCGTGAGCACGGTATTATTAAAAGAAGAAGATGGCATCCAGCGGCCGATCTATTTTGTAAGCAAGGCTTTGAACAGCCCTGAAACCAGGTACATCTTACTAGAGAAAACGGTACTGGTCCTGAGAGCTGCTATTAAACGTCTAGCACCATATTTCCAGACCCATCCGGTAACTGTGTATACTACTCAGCCACTCGCCACCATCTTGAGAAACACAATGGCAAGTGGGCGCATTACAAAGTGGAGTCTCCTGATCGGGCAATATGAGGTGGATTTCAAGCCTCGACCTACTATCAAAGGGCAGGCCCTGGCGGATTTCATTGCAGAATGTACCGCTCGGCCCTCGGAAATAGATTCAGAGAACAATGTGCTGGATAATTGGTGGGAGATGTATGTGGATGGTGCAGCTAGTGCCAAGGGTTGTGGAGCCGGAGCTGTGATCACATCACTTGAAGGGTTCAAAGCATATTATTCCATTCATTTTGACTTCAAAGTAACCAACAATGAGGCTAAGTATGAGGCCCTTATTGCGGGTTTAAAATATGCGAAGACCCTGGGCGCCGATCGGTTAAAAGTCCGGTCGGATAGTCAATTGGTGGTAAATCAAATAAATAGCACAGCTGAAGCTAAAGGGGAAAGAATGAAGGCTTACAAAGAGATGGTCGAGGAGCAGATAAACAAATTTGAACAGGTGGTGCTCGACCAAATATCCAGAATCAAAAATACCGAAGCAGACATCTTATCCAAATTGGAAACTGCAGCGCTCGACGATCGGGCACAGGAGATTCCATCTCATATCCAATGGTTCGCCCATCGGGAAACATTGGCAACCCCGACAATCATGGTGCTCCAAATCGAGGCCATATCTTATGTCGTCCCCGGTTGGGTCATAGATATGACCAACTACCTAAAAGACGGAACCCTCCCACAAGATAAAAATCCCGCTTATCAGATAAAATGCATCCAGAGGAGGGCTTCCATGTTCGAGCTGGTGGACGGAAAGTTGTACAAAAAGACGTTTGGGGGGCCATATTTGAAATGCCTCCCACCCGATCTAGCGGCGGCTGTAATGGAAGAAATTCATGAGGGCATCTGCTCAAGCCACCAAGGGCCCAAGACACTGGCCAGAAAAATCATCCTGCAAGGGTATTACCGGCCAACCATCCAACAAGACTGCTTTGCGCATACTAGAAAATGTAAAGTATGCCAGCTATACGCACCGGTTCCCGGACGGCCAGCCACTTTCTACACTCCAATGACGGTGGCCCTCCCATTCGCTAGGTGGGGGATCGACCTGCTAGGTCCTCTACCTATTGCCCCTGGGAACAACAAGTACATCATCGTTGGGATAGATTATTTTGCCAAATGGGTAGAGGCCGAGCCACTGGCTAGCATCATAGATGTCAAATGTCAAAAGTTTGTCTGGAAGAATATCATTTGCTGTTTCGGAATTCCCGAACAGATTGTAACTGATAATGGAAGGCAGTTCGTGAGCCGGAATTTTGAGAACTACCTTATCAAATGGAGAATCAAGCATTCCAGAGCATCTGTGGCATACCCTCAGGCGAATGGCCAAGTAGGGAATATTAACCGTACCATCATGGACGACATGAAGAAGAAGCTGGAAGAATACTCCTCATCATGGCCTGATCAGTTAAATTATATCCTATGGACTTACAGGACCACACCCGAACGGCCACAGGAGAAACTCCATTTGCCCTTGCTTACGGCTTCCAGGCCAAAGTACCAACGGAGGTCCTAGTTCCCACACACCGAACGATGCATTATAGCCCAGAGCGGAATGAGGACAACCTACGGGCCGAATTGCACTTCATAGAAGAAAGAAGGGATCTAGCAGTTGCACGAATGGAAGAGTATCACAGGGCCACGAGAAGATACTTTGACAAACAAGTTAAAATTCGTTCAATCGAGGTAGGGGACCTGGTGCTAAGGAAGCGAGAAAAAAGCAAACCTCTCGAAGGTGAAAAAATGGCACAAAATTGGGAAGGCCCGTATCAAATATGCAAGAAGTATGCTTCAGGAACGTTTGGTCTACAATGTACCGAAGGTCGACCGGCAGGCACATGGAATACAGAACATTTGAGAAAGTTTTATCAATAAAAATGGCTGTTGCACGAATGGAGAGAGAGAGGGAGACATAACTTCCAGAAAATCTCAGCCCATGGTTAACACGCAGTCATTCCGGATGACCGAATGACGATCGGGTTAACAACATGGAAGGAAAATCATTCTTAGCTAAAAGAATTTGACCATAGACTTATGAACAGATAAAGGGATCAAAACGGCTTGAAGAATCGATGCTCAGAAAATCTCAGCCCGTGGTTAACACACAGTCATTCCGGATGACCGAATGACGAACGGGTTAACAACATGGAAGGAAAGTCATCCTCAGCTAATAAAATTTGACCCTGCAATCATAAGAGGGATCAAAACGGCTTGGAGTTTGACGCTCAAAGAGACTCATCTCCGCGGTTAACATGGGAATCGTTCCGGACAACCGAATGAGGATCATGTTAGCAGTTTGGAGGGAGCCGTTATCTTAGCTAACAGAATTTGACCCTGTAATTACGAATTGTTAGATGGATCAAAACGGCTTGGAGTTTGATGTCAGGGAATCTCACCTCAGCTTTTAACACGCAGAATCATTCCGGATGACCGAATGAGGAACGAGTTAACAGTTTGGAGGGAGCTGAGCCATCAACTTAGCTAACAGAATTTGACCCTGTAATTACGACCGGGCAAAGGGATCAAAACGGCTTGGAGATGGTGTCAAGACTATAAGTATGGACGAACCGAGCGACGTTCGGATAAGGTACAGATTGTCGTCCGGGGAATCGGAACTATGGTTTTGAAAAATCTCGCCTCAGTCATTAACTTGATTTGGAAGCGAGTCGCCCTTTTAGCTATAAATAAGAAATGACCCGATCCGGTGACCTTGCTTACAGTTTGAAAAGGGTTACCTCAGACCCCTAATATGGATGATACGAGCCAGAGAGAATAGTTCGGAATGCATCGGAATTATGGATTTGGAAGGGAGAGAGTCTCACCTCAGCTTGTTAACATGGGAGATCATTCCGGATGACCGAATGACGAACGGGTTAACAGTTTGGAGGGAGCCGCCATCTCAGCTGAAAATTTTGACCCTGTGATCACGATCAAAACGGCTTGGAGGGTTTCACCTCAGCTAAAAGATTTTTGACCCCGTGGATGACGAACGATAAAGGGATCAAAACCGGATTGGGAATGGTGTCAGAAGTATTGTCAAAACGAACGACGTTCGATAACATGGATTGTCATCCGTAGAATCAGAATTTTCAGATAGATGACCGAATGACGAACGGTTTGGAGGAAGACATTGTTTCAGCCAAAAGAATTTGACCCTGGCTGTACGACCGAACAGAGGGATCAAAACGGCTTGGAAACAATGTCAGAAATATAAAGATACATGAGCCGAGTGATGTTCGGCAACACAGAAAATATTATGAGCGAGAGAAATCAAAGAAAAAATAGAAGAGTAATACATCAACACAGTTAAAGCAAAATATCCAGTTTATTCTTCGGCATTACTAGCCGGAAGATACAAAAGAAAAAGAAGAGAAGGCAAAAAATAAATATACAAGGCTATGTTACTGGAGGACTGCCGTTCGGGGAAGGTGAAGGTTGGGAGCTCCATGCCTGCGCTGCATCATCAGGCACTGCTTCTTTTCTTTTCTCCATAATCCGATCATAGGTGTTCCCGAACAGATCATCAAAGCTTAATTCATCAGGATCAAACGGCTTAGGGAAATGCTCCAGGATCAGATCAAGGTTCCTATCTAAAAGCAGATCCTGACTTTGTGTCACAGTTTTCTCGGTCAGGACATCTAGAAAAGATTTCCCTTCCGGCGTGCTCTCCAGGAGATCGATGCCTGCCTTAATGGGATCTTCGCTTTCGCACAAAAATTGGCCAAGATGAGGTCCCAGGAATTGCCGGGCTGTATTCTCCAGAGCAACGTTCAGCCCTTTACCCCGTTGGTAGTCAACTATTGATTGATTGGCAATCTGGGAAGTATTGGCAGTGTAAGGTTCGGGAAGATTGTCACCATTGACCTTATCAAATTAAACCCCGGCAGATTCGGCAGCCCGCACCTTGGCCCGGAGTTCTTTAATCTCCCGATCATGACGTCGGGTCTTCTCTTGCATTGCAGCCAGGGTAGCCTTCGCTTTCTCACCTTCTTTGGCGCGTTCTTGTAGATCTGCAGCTAATTTCCGAGCAGCAGAAAGAAGAACCTGGCTATCGTCCCGATCGCTGGCCAGGAGTTTCATTTCCTTTTCGGCCGCAAGGAAGGCCTTGTAATAATATACACCGGCCTGAAGACAAGTGGTAAATGAAGTCAGATAAGATAAACAAATAAAAAATAGGAAGGTATGGATCAGAATGAAGTGTACCTTGAGTGCTTCTTGATGACCTGCCTCAAGAAGATCTGACCAGTGAGTCAAGTTCGTGAAACTAGGGGGAACCTTCAGCGAAGTACTGCACCACATGGATGATGGCATTAGCCCGAACAGGTATCTTCCTTCTGCTCTAGGCCCCATGTTTGAAAACTCAACAAACATCCGATCATCGACCGGCGTATCAGAAAGAACTGGAGTTTTCGGTTAGACAGACACAGATCTTTTGGGCTCAGTCTCCGTTCCGGTCAAATCGACTACGTGATCGACCGGGATCAGTATGCTGCCATCATTCCCCCTGCGTTTCTTCCGGGTTTGCTCAGCAGATGCATGATCAACAATCATCTTCTCCTTGCCTTTTCCGGAGGAAGCTGTCAGAGTAGCGGTAGATATGGAACGCCGAACGGGTATAGGGGATATCACACCTACAACAAATGGAATAAGAGATAAGAAACTAAATTGAAAGGAGGACGATCGGGTTAAAACCCTGTTACACTTACCAATCCCGACAGATAGCATATTAGAAGAGGTAATAAAACCCTGAAGACTTCGGGTTCCTCCCATACGCAGAGATTCAGCTTGGGAGCGCAGAACGACATCTATTCTGGGCTAAGAATCCCGAACGGGGTAAGCGTTCCACCGATCAGGGAATGAGAGAGAATCATCTATCCGAACGAATAGAAATCGCTCCTCCCAGTCAGCTGGCGGGGTAGGATTATCTGTAAACAACTGACGATCAGATCGGGCTACCAGCTTCAGGTACCCGGTCGTCCAATAAGGCTGATAGCAGTAATGATGTAGAAATAAATCAACATTTGAAGCGATCCTCAGCTCCTGGCATTGAATTATGAAGCCAGTCAGAATGCGGTAGGTGCTAGGTACGAACTGAGCGGGAAGCACGGAAACCCGACGCAGGAACTCTACAACGAATGGATGAAGGGGGAAGCGAATCCCGTCAATCAATGCATCAAGATGCATTAGCACGTGTCCCGGACGGTGCTTCATTGGATGCCTGATGAATCAAGCGTAAAACTCTCTTGGTGGAGGCAATAGTTGGCCAAGTTGCCGTTCAGCATCTTCAGGAAGACGTTGTTTCTGTTTACGAATACGGTTAAAGTGCAGGACAATGCGGGGTGCCCGCTCGGGCATTCCCTTGTTATAGATCTGAACATCGTCCCCTGATAGGCATCCGTCATCTCGAAGCTGTTCGGTATCTTTTCCTGTGAGAGGATTGCCGGAATTAGGTACTTGGGAAGAAGAGCCTTCAGCCTTGTTCCCAGCAGAAGTTTTTCCTACCCGAATCAACAACATTTCCTCAGATTCTGAGCTAGAAGGGAAATACATAAAACCACTTGAGGAATCCTGAGAATTCTAGAGAGAGAAAGCTTGGAAATACACGAGAGAAAAAACTTGAAACAGCAAGAAAAATGAGGATCAAACACCTCTCTATAAATAGAGAAAGTGCCACCCAAAACCCTAATCCATGAATAACACGTGGCATTACGTGATTATGATTAATCAGGGTGTATTTATGGTTCATTATTAGGCACGTACCCCGAACGGGCAATAAAGAAACATGATTGCGAGTACTGGTTAACCAGGCAAGCGAACGTCGAACGGGCACATACGTTTTGAGGCAAATCTTTTCACACAAAGGAATGCAACAAGGTCCATGAGAGCATCTAAATACTACTCGACTCGCCAATTAATGAACAACGAGCCAAATAACTAAGATGTTTCAAATTAGCCGAGTGGCAAACGGTCTCACAGAGAATTAGCAAAGATCACACTAAATTGCTGATTATAAAACTGCTAAGTCCTAAAAAATGATCAGAAGCCCGAACGGCTATCAACATATGAAGGAAGCCAAATGCGGGTAAACTGTCGAAAACATCTGAGGCCAGAAAATTGCTAAGTCCTAAAAAATGATCAGAAGCCCGAACGGCTATCAGCACAAAAAGAAAGGGGCCAAGTCCTCGTAAATTGTCAGAACTACCTGATACCCGAGCGGCAATCAAACGGTGATAGATATGCTAAGTAAAAAATAAGGTCAGAAAACTGTTGTCCTATAAAACGGACCGAATCCCGAATGGTAAGCAATCAATCAATAAAGACAAGAAAGGCAATATATGGAGCTTTGTGCAAAAAAGATCATATATATATTCATCGGCTCTATCGGCCAGAAAATACAGATAAGGTTTGCAAAGAAGGAGAAGGGGGAAGGGATTACAATTGCTAAAAATATTAAATTCTAAATCTACTGATCTACCCTAGTGTCTTCTTCATCATCCTCCTCCTCGTCTGAGTTAGTAGGGGGGTCATGCTCCTTCCCCGCTTCACGATCAGCAGCCCGTTGCAAGTCCCATTGATACTTTTCGTATTGGGCTTCAACGATCGGCGCTTGGGGAAGATCAGCCAGCTCGACCGGCCTCCCTAGCAATTCTTGCAGTTTGGCGACAAAGGGGGCCATAATGTGCTGGCAGCCCATGACATAAAGAGATCGGGCCAGGGAGTCGTTGAACTCTTTGCCCTTTGGATCCTGGTCGAGCAGTTTGACCCCCTCAATGCGGCGGGCATCACCCGTGGAGAAACGTTCGAGACAATCACCAAAGGTGACTGGGAGTTCGTGCTGCGCATAATCCTTCTTCAAGACAGCAAACTCCTCAGACCCTTTGAATGATTCCCGGACGGCAGACAGATCAACCTTCACCTCAGCCGGGCCGTCCGGGATACGTGGAGCGCACTCTTCAAACTTAACCAAAGCAGCTTCAGCAGCATGAACTTTGGATTGGAAGGCCCCGAGCTGAACCCTGAGTTCACCAAGCTCTGACTCAAGGCGTTTTTTCTCCTCCACAGAGGCCTTCCGTTCAGCCTCCAGAGCAGCAAAAGCAGCAGCTTCATTCTGCTCCGCAGAAGTCTGAGCGACGATCAGATCCCACTCTTTAGCCAATCGAGCTTCTTTCAGCTGCAGACTGTAAAGCCCAACCTGCAGAATGTCGTTCGAGAAATGAGATGGTGTGAAAGGAAATTTAAACTATGAGAAAAATATAGTGAGAAAAATAAAATACCTTCAGAGCTGCTAAGGCCCAGCATTCCTCAGATTGCTCGACCGACAACGTGGGAACAGTGAAATTGTTGAAGAACGCAGAGGTAGACCAAATCTGGCTTGCCGAACATCCACCTTTTTCTACAACTTCATGAATCGGATCCGCCAATGAGATCCGGTCAACCTGGCCAGACAGATGGACGGTGGGCATATCACATGCACCCTAACCAGCCTCCTGAGCGGCCTGGAAGTGCTCAGAAAATCGATGCATCTGATCAAAACCAAACCGTTCGTCGACCAGCATGGCATCAAATTGGTCCTGATGGACCTGTTGCAGTGGTTGTGGTTCTGGAACGGGTTGAGAAGTTCCAGCATCCTGAACGGTAATTGTGGAAGGAGTAGGTTGAGGGTTCTTCCTGGCTTTCTTCCGTTTGCCAACCCCACCAGCTGCAAGAACTCTACTGTTGTCCATAGGTACGTCTGGGTTGAGAGCTAAAAAATAACAAAGGAAAATATTAGTACCGAGCGGACCTTAGCACGTGGGAAACCAAAAGAAAGAAGAAAACGTTTCTCGCACGGGAAGGACCGCCCGGACCATGGCACTTGATTTCTCAAATCAAGTAAACCCAAGAGAACGGGCATTACCTATCCCGGCTTTAACAAGCCGATCAGGAGTCAAGTAGGTCATGATATCGCAACACTTGTCTTTCTCCACATCAAGTACATCCTTGTAGATTTCCTCAGAAAGAACCGGGTCGGGAATCTTGCGAGGGAAGGCGTTCCATTTGCGAGGGATCAGCCCGTCCGGGACAGACACAAAGAAGAATCTATCCTTCCATCCCTTGTTTGAGGTGGGGTTACCCTTGAAAAGAATATGCCCCGTTCGAGAACTGGCGGCTAGATACCAATGGGTTTGTTGGGGGGGGGGGGCTACTTTAAAAAACTGATGGAATAAATCTAGGGTCGGCGAGGCACCGACATCTTTGCAACGACAAATAAAGCCCACCATGGCCCGATAGGAGTTCAGCATGACTTGGGCAGGTACAATTTCGTAAAAATTGAAAAAAGAAACGAAAAAGGAGTGTAACGGAAATCTAAGCTCAACCCTAACTGAATCAAAATGGACTACGATCATCCCGGGGGCATGACGCAGGGGATGAAGCCCAGCTCGCAACCGGAAGTCCACTGGGTCTGGGATTAGGGACGGAATTTCGGCCCTATTATTGGCAGTCAATTTTTGCTGTCTTGCCCTAATTAAACTTAGGTCGAGTGTGTGACGGGGAACATCGTTCGGGCACCCGGCCGCCATTAAATCCATTTCATCCCCGAATTTCGTGCCATCAGAGCTTTCACCGGAGGAAGATGAACTGCTAGAAAAGTCCTCCGCCTCCGCCCTAGTATTTTTTGCCGTTTCAGTAGAACCGCCGGCGAATGGAACTGTAATGACGTCCACGACGGAAGCATCACGGTCATCTCCTTGAGAGGTCATTTCCGAATCAGGGGAATGCGGTTGAGAACTCATCTCGACCGAGCGAGAAATGAAGCAAGAAATTAGAGGGAGGAAAACTACGTGAACACGAAGGCTTGAAGGAAAAAGTTCAGAAGCAGAGCAACGATGCGAAGGAGATTGAAAATTCAAAACCCGGAATTGAGAAGCTAAAGGCTAATTTATAGCCTTAAAACCACCGTATCGAGGACCAATCAGGGAGCAACACGTCACTAGAACCATTTAAGCTAAACGCGTGTCTAATGAAAAGACTAAACGACAGTAATCATGACAATTATAGGGAAAAGCAAACGACAGCCGTCAAATCACAGTATGGGGAACTGATCACTTCTGTACCCCGATCACCATTCGGCAGTTGCAACATTGGTGTTCATACTTCCTAATGCACTCACTGTCATTTGAGACATCGGAAGTGGGGGACTTGTGTTGGGATATTGACCCGGAGGCCCAATACCCGGATTAAAAAGGCCCAGAATACCCGGCCCAAACAACGAGTCCATTACCCTATGATGAGTAGGTCCAGTGAAGAATCCATACCGAACGGGGTTCGGTCCGAGTAAAGGCTGGCCCAGAAAGAAGAGATACCGAACGGAGTTCGGACCATATATCATATTTGGGCCAATTTGACAACGTCATCCGCATGGTCCAGCATCCCGTTCGAGCAACGGGAAACCAACAAGTGGCCAGGTGCAATTAATGCCAGATTGTGACATCAACAAGTGGAAGCATGGGTGATCAAGTCGGTGGAACAACGGCCAATCAGCATAGAGCAGTCCATGCTCTCCATTAGTATAAATAGAAGGTTTAATATCATTGTAAGGGTTAACATTTCGATACTCAAGCTCTAGAATAGCATTATTACTCTTGTTTCCTATATTAAAAGCACTGTTCCGACCTATCAATCGGGAAGTTTCCTTGTAATCAGACAGGTTAAGTAATACAAGTGGGCTTTTGGGTATTAGTGGATTCATCTTTTATATTTTCTTATACACTTTGATTATGATCCATTCCTGATATATCCAAAGTTCGTGTTGGGCTTTCGGATTTACGAGACTTACCTTCAACAGGATATTAGGTTAATAAAATCGTGAAAACTTCGAGAAAGTCATATTTTAGTTCCTTTAACTTTATTTTGGAAGAACCTTATTTTTTTTTAATTTTTGCTATCATACATGTCTAATTCCTTGTGAATGTTGAATTTATTTATTTTAGTATTAATTGCAAAAATGAAGCTTAGTAGCTAAATTTGTTTTGGGAATGAGTTGACTAAAGGAATATGGATTGATTTGTTGACCAAAAATTAGGGATTAAAGTTAATAATTTGGACTAGTTATTTAAAATGATGAAACAATAATTAATAGTTGTTAGCCATTTTCATTAATTAAATTTTTGGAAAATTATTTCTAACTTGTCTATGAGATTAGAAAATAATTTAAGCCAATCATATTCAAGCAAATTAATGAGGCCTAGAAATAGGATATTTTAAGGAAAGGATTTACATCTTGTCTATAAGAGATAAATTCAAATTGCTTAAATAATGAGTTTAACTAGTTAATGAATTTGGCTATTTTTATCAATTAAAATATTGGAGAATTATTTCTATCTTGTCTATGGGATTATAATTTAATTCAATCCAATCATTTCAAACACATTAATGAAACATAGAAATAGGACAAATTAATGAAAATAGTTTCTATTCTTGTCTATGAGGAAAGATTATTAGTCTAATTTTTAGTTTTAATACCCCTAATTTTTAGGTCCAAAAATATATCCATTTCTGATTAATCAATTCATTTCCCTTATTTACATCAATCTTTAGAACGCTTGATTTATAATCATTAATCTTTTAAATTGAACCATGCTCCTAGCTGTAATTTTATTTGTTGCGAATTGACATAGTTTAAAACACAATCACCATTTTATATTGAAAAAGCTTCTAACGATTAGTGATAAACCGTGACTAAGATTAAATTAAGAAACCTCTCCGCCATTCCTCAGACACACGATACTCAAGGAAAAACCGAAAGGTTACTCTGTTTTGCTGCAATGCCCAAAAGCGGTTATCACCTACCATGACTCGATCTCTCAATACACTTACCAAACGGGTGCTCTAACCAACTGAGCTACGAGAGAACTAGTGATACAATGTAGTTGTATATCATATCTGTAGTTCGAGTCAAGGATAAACTCCCAGGGAAACAAGTAGAGCAGAATACATAACTTCTGGAATTGATTACTAGTCACTAAGAATTTGGCTATTTTTATTAATTAAAATATTGGAGTATTATTTCTATCTTGTCTATGGGATTAGAATTTAATCCAATCCAATCATTTCAAACACTTTAATGAAACCTAGAAATAGGACAAATTAATGAAAATAGTTTCTATTCTTGTCTATGAGGAAATAGATTATTAGTCTAATTTTTAGTTTTAATACCCCTAATGATTAGGTCCAAGAATATATCCATTTCTGATTAATCAATTCATTTCCCTTATTTACATCAATCTTTAGAACGCTTGATTTTTAATCATTAATATTTTAAATTGAACCTTACTCCTAGCTGTAATTTTATTTGTTGCGCATTGACATAGTTTAAAACACAATCACCATTTTATATTGAAAAACCTTCTAACGATTAATGATAAACCGTGACTAAGATTAAATTAAGAAACTCCTCCGCCATTCCTCACACAAACGATACTCAAGGAATTAATCTGAGTCGTCCAAATTTTCAATCTGATGCACAATAATCACTAGCTAATGCATTGTGCATTACAACATTTCAATAGCTAGTTCCCCAAGTCGTCCGTACTAAAAAATAATAGATTTGGGTACTATTAGCTCCACTTCTATAGGTGACAATGTGAGAGTCTCTTTTCTTGAACTAAGTGTTCTTCACAGCCAACTCATATGTCGAGTCTCCTTATGACGACAAACATTGGAGACCAAGGGTTTCGGACTGAGCTGAAGCAAGATTGAGTGTATGGAGTGCAAGTTTGGTGGAGGTAGAAGTAGTAACAAGAGTGAGATTATTCCTGATGGTAAGGAGATACCGGTGTGTGATATGTTCCGTTATTTGGGCTCCATATATCAAAAGGATTGTGAATTAAATGGAGATGTATGTCATAGAATCAGAGCTGGGTGGATGAAATGGAAGAGTGCATCACGATTTCTATGCGATCGAGGTAAGACGACTAGACTGAAAGGTAAATTTTATGGAATAGCAATTAGGCCCGCATTAATGTATGGCGTAGAGTATTGGGCGGTGAAGCAATGCCACATTCAAAAGATGAGTGTGCCGGAGATGTGTATGTTGCGTTGGATGTGTGGACATACCAGAAAAAACCGCTTGAGGAATGAGATAATCAAACATAAGGTGGGAGTAGCACCTATAGAAAATAAGATGCAGAAGTCTTGTTTGCGGTGGTTTGGGCATGTGCATAGAAGACCGAGTGATGCACCTGTTAGACGACTTGAAGGGTGGGGAGAAGAGACAGAGAAGAGAGGGAGGGGAAGACCCGAACAGACTTGGATTAGAGGAATCAGAACTAATATGCGTCTTTTTGGGTTGGATTAGAGTATGACTTTGGAGATAGCAAATTGGAGGGCGCACATCTGTGTGAACGGTTCATATCTTTTCTACATATCCTCTCTCTTTTCTTTTATCGTTTATCTTCTTTATCTTTTTATATTCTTATGTTATTTTTATCTTCTAGCTTTTTTATTCTCTTTTATCTTTCTATCTTTTATCTTTCTTACTCCGTATATTCTTTGTTGGAGGAAATTGGCCGGATAAACCTGCAAAAAAGCGTTATAAAAATAATATAGCTCGAGTCGTGTAGACGCTGTCCTCAAGAAAGTATTTCCGACTAACGAAAACCTTTCCCCAAGATAAAACGAGCTCTTCGGCGTAAGCCGGTAACAGAACAACGAGAGTCAAATAATATAATTAATCCAGCAGTATGTGATTGAACCAAAATTTTGTGAGTAAAACTTTGTTATGTATGAACACATATGAGTAAATCATAGGGAGCTTCTTCTTCCTCCTCTTCGTACTATCCATGTAGTACATATATACTCCCAACTCCTCAAAATAAAGGAACCATTCAAAATTTTGGCAGCATTAATATGGTAATAAATAGAATTAATATAATAACATTAATAAAAAAGATTCTTAACCGATGGACATAAGAAGAACCGTTGTTGCTTCCAGGAGGAAATGAATTTGTTCATTAACCATATTAATTAATAGTCAACAAACTATCCCAAGTGTTGTAACGTTCAAACATAATTATTATAATTATAATTTTATTATGTATAAGAGATGTATAAGATTTATTATTAAATTAGTGTGTGAAAAATAATTAAAGGAAATAACATTTTATTCATTTGAAATACTCTCAATTTTTCCAACATTCTTATGTTATTGTTATCTTATACTATGTATCTATTTATCTTTGTTTTATCCGTTTTATCTTACTTTTTCATCCTCTTTGTCTGTCTCTCTGTTAGGCATCGATATCATAGATCCGTTCATGTTAGTCGACCCCAAATTCTATTGAAATTAAGGCTTTGATCGTTGTTGTTGTGTCTATTAATTAAGAAAATATTTCCTGCATTAGCATTTTTTAATCGTGCAACATCAAAGAGCAATGGAAGAGTATTTGTATCTTCTGCATCATATGTGTTCAATATTAGGGTACTTAAAGGACTATTGTCCCTATCTGATTGGCAAAGGAGAGGATGGGAGCACTAACCCGTTTGGGCCGTGGCTTAGAGCCCCTCGAGGTAGCTAGGGTGCATTCCAGTATCACAAAATAATGGTACATGGCAAATCCTCTACCCATGAACTAAAATCTGACCAGGCCGGAGAGGAAGAACATCAAAGGAGCCACATGTTGATTCTAGCAACGGTATGGAGGTGGGGTATGCTACTTCAAAAACGGGGGGTGACGGGCCATCTAAAAGTGGCTTGCCAAACGGGAATTAAGGATGCTGCTTGGCAGGAGAGAAGAGTAGGGCTGGGAAAAACCGAACCGAAACCCACAAACCGGCCCTGGTCCGGTCTGAATTATGATATAGGTGCAGGTTTTTTCTTTTTGACTGACCCGAATAAAAAACACTCGGACCGAACCCGAAATTTCGGGCTCATTAACAGGCCCTAAAATTTATAGTCCGACCCAGACCGATAAAAACACGAAACAATTAGCTTTAATAACTATTACTGACTTATTATAAATGCTATTCTCGGTAGTTAATGAAGGACCAATGTAGATAGCCACTGTTTCAATTGATTTTGTGAACACAACCCAAAATTCTCTCTCTAGGGTTGCCGTTTAGGCAACGCCTAGCCGTATTTTTTCGGAGGTGTTTCGTTCAGGCGAGCACGGCGCCGAGATCCTCTGTTATTGGCAGTAGGCGTGGAGGGCACATCGAAAATTCTCGCAGGGTAGCGACATGAGTATTTTATCGTGGGATTGTAGAGGACTGACAATTGGGGCAGAGGAAGAAGAACTGGATCTAGATGAAGCTGATGTTGAGGGTGTGGCGGATGAGCGGCGGGTGCGTCCCCCTCCGGAGCCGCCGCCCTGGAGTACAACACCTAAGTGGATTCAGTTTCAAAGGCAGAAGATTTGGGTGCTTGTGCAGGTTAACCAGTTCGGGCAACAGATCAAGCCTTTCAGTTTTAATTTCTTATTTCCAAGACTATTCTGTTTATTTTGGGTTTTGTTTTGTCTTTTGTGTTTCCTTTCTGTAAGACGATTGATTTGGATATGGGGGATAAGAGAATTGAGGTAACTGTCTTTGGCTCATTTGTGTCCATTAATGGACCAACGAGTTATATTGCTTCTGTTAAGGTGATTAACTTTGAGTCTAGTTGGCGGGACGGCGATTATCAGGATTCTGTTTGTCAGATTACCCATTATCTAAATGTTGAGATTTCAATATAAGCCTAATTCTTCCACACACAAAAAAACTATTAGTGACTACTAATATGTTCAATTTATTTACCGTAATGACCATGAAAACATATTTATAGTAACTTTAGTCACATTTTATTCCATAAATTTTATTTCATAACTTTTTTAGAACACCTAATATTTATTTTTATGCATCTTAAACAAAATATTATGATAATCGTCTTCTTTGGATTTGAATTCTTATTGATTTTGGAGACTAATATTTGTGCTTTTTATTAATTTTATTTGCAGTTTGTACTTTTTATTAATTTTATTTGAAAATAGATTTTAAAATATAAAAGAAATATGAGTGATTTCACGTTCGGGCTTTAACCGGCCCAACCCGAACTCTAACTACAAAAAATCCGACTCGGACCGAATATAGCGACCTTTGTTTCAATCCCTAATTTTCATAACCCGATACCTTACAGGTAATTTCCGGGTTTAGCAAAAACCTGGACCGGACCGATCCCACCCCTTGAGAAGAGGAAGGAAGTCTGGTTGGGCAGTGGACTTTTCTTGTTTTCATTATTTGTTCATGTTCTCTATAGAATGAAATTTTTTATGTCTGCTCAGAGAGTGAGACAACCGTTTGGTTACAGGAAAACTAGAGGTAGTATGTCACAAGTGTTATGAGGTGCCTTTCAGTTCGTGATTTTTATTAATAAAGATCAAGCATTCTCCTTTCAGAAAAAACTTATTTTAATGAAATCAAATTCCTGAATAAAATATGAATTGGTTGTTTAATTAAACTAAGATAGAATGAAACTACATGACTACATGAGGCTGCTAGGCAAAAATTCAACAAAATTGACATTTGCCAATTGATACTACTTCTACATCAATGTCGAAGAAGCGATTATTGCAGGAAAAGGACAGTGACTAGTTTTATAGATTTTGACTAGCGAATACGACTTTTATAAAAGTAGGCTAACAAAACAAGAATAAGATTAAAATGAGCCCGTATGGTCCATTTAAAAAAACATGGCTTAACGATCTAATTCTGGGGAACATGTCAGTGTGGTAAAAGAAACTGTCAAACATAGAGAATCAACAAATCAACACGATCCATTTCATTTTAATAAGATCGGACGTAAAATTTAAAATGTGACTTAGTTAAAAAAAATACTATGGACTTCCACTCCCAACTCTGAAAGCATTAAGTTACTAAATTGGAGAAGTGAAGTATTAAGGATTTAGGGGGCAATCGATAATTGTTCTGCTAACAAGATGCGTCATAATAAGTGCAAAATCAGGTATAGTACACCAACTTGGACCAAATAATTAATATTCTAAAATATTTATCAAAATTAATTGAGAATAAATCGACATTTTACAAATTGAAAACTTATTCTAACCAAAAATATTTGCACATTTTCATCTGTAACTTAAATACCCTATGAGCTATGGAGAGAAAATCTATGGCTACAGGTCGTATTTGTTAGTACCCACTGGATACAACAACTTGGTGCAAAATCCCACCACTGCTAGGAAAAATAATTATTACTGCAGAATTGTTTTAATAAAAAGAATGTTAGTGAGGACAAGGAAGATTCTAAAAAGAAAAAAGATCGAGTTGAAGTGAGCATACTATGGCATCCTAACTTCTGTCGATTCTCTCAGCCAGGTGGAGTTCTCTCCGTGGCGATCTCTGCCTTGCACGCAATGGAGTAAAAATCCACATGAAAATTCAAGAGAGGAGCCTCTGCATGACTGAATATGTGCATCTTTTCAGCAAGCACTTTGTCCACATCTCCAAATGACCATTTACGTAATCCTCTTACATTATTCAAAAGCCAAATGGCGACTTTCTCCTGCTCCCACCTTCACCATACTGTTCGTTCCATTTTCTTAGTTCATTCATGCTAGTTGCGTCATATGCAACGGATGGTCCCACCTGAACATCATTAACATTATTTAATTCACAGGAGGGTGAAGGGATGTGTAATCAATTACTCATATTCAAGTCAAGGCTTATATTATTTGCCTTGGTTTTTGATTGAAAAAAGTCAGCTAAATTGAGTGGCCGCAGAATAGAATTCCCATCAGCTCTGCTTCCCTGTTTACCAACAATCATTCTCAGTTTCTCAAAAACTCTCAGATGGCCAGCAAGTATTCAGCAAAAATAATTACAAAGACCAGAATCCATTTAACACATCAAGAGAAAAAACATCAGAACCTTTACTTGCTTCTTAATCATGTTTTCACTTTATGTAGTAGCTATTTACCTAATTGAAATCCTAGAAACCTACTATAAAATATTTCTTCCTCGAATTCTATACTCTAATGAGTCTTTTACTAAATACTAGAAAACTACAAAGCCAACTAAGAACAGTAGTGACACAAAGATATTACATATGACAGCCTCCCATAGATATACAGGAAAAGTAGGACATTTACCGTCATTTCCTCTACAAGAAGTTCCTGAACAGGTCTATATGCTGCTGCAATACAGAGGTTCTACAAAATAACAAGCATAAAAGTTTTCCTTATATGCCCATGTAATGTAAATGAATAGTTAAGACATAAAACACCAATTGTGAAAATACCTTCAAATCACTTCCTGAATAACCTTCAGTTGCATTTGCCAGTTGCTCAAAAGAAAAGTTCGCCTCCAAATTTTCTTGAGAAAGAATTACTTTAAGTATTTTTAGTCGATTTTCGGCATCTGGAAGGTCCACATAGATCCTATATGGTAACAGTCATCTTGCCAATTATTTGGTTTAAGAGCCAGAAAACACAGTATGTAAAAGTTTATAAACTTAGACCCAGGGAATTTGAAAAGGAAAAACAGTAACAAAACCTCACCGTCTAGGTAAACGACGAATAACAGCATCATCAAGGTCGAATGGACGATTTGTTGCCCCTAGAATTAGGATCCGTTGGCTATCTTTTGACCTCAAGCCATCCCAAGCAGACATAAATTCATTACGCATTCTTCTCGTTGCCTCGTGCTCAAAGGCACCACCACGAGCACCTAGCAAACTATCAACCTACATGTGCAATTGTGCATGCAAGAAATTGGATGGAACAACAGATCAGCACTGCAAATATATAATGAACAAGATTTCTTAGGTATCTACCGGCCTACAAGGCCAGTTGGACATTTATAGCAGAAAGGGCATACCTCATCAATGAAGATGATTACAGGTGCCAGTTTGCTTGCAAAAGAGAACAGTGCCTTTGTTAGCTTTTCAGCATCTCCAAACCACTGTACATTACAACCGAACAGAAAAATACTACCCTTATTAAGAAAAAGCAATATATTTTATTATTTTAACATTTGCATTTAACAAGCCATCTGGTCGTACATCTAGTAGGAACAAGCAATTGATTCATTGATAGAATGTTTGAACGTAAGAAAAAACTACAGAAACCCAATGACAGCCCTAGCCGATTATGTACCTATATGACGAGAACCAACTTTCGAGATTTCTAGATCTTTGAGTGTCTAGAAGGCCCAAATACGAGGGCAGACTTAATGATACATCAGGCCGTGATTTCTTATGTTACGTGGACTGGATCCAAGAGATGAACAAGTTTGATTAATGAAACTTCAATCCGAACTGGATAATCTTTTGGTCTTTCAATTGGCTAAATACCTCAATTTAGTTATGAAAGCCTTAATTTGGGATCAGGGGCCCACGTTTGTGACTTGACTGCAAAGAAAGTTGATAAATAAATCTTTCAGGCTTACAAAAGAAGGAACGATCCTGCAGATGAAACCTCTTTAGCTGTACATCGCTTGCGGCTTAGACAATCATGACCCTTGAATATTATTACTACACACGCTAGGATTAGGGCTGCACAAAATTTCCCCGAACCCGCAAAACCCGGCCGATCCGACCCTACCCGGCCGACTTTAGTCGGTTATTGGGCCCATAAAAAATGTTGTGGGTTTATTTTTTAAAAACCCGTACATTTGGGTAGGGTTGCGGGATTCCCATGAAAAACCCGATAACCCCCCGACCCGGCCGCCTAATTTAATATCCGTACATGCGCCTCTACATATTCTGCATTTCTCCTTTAATTTTTTTTGTTCTCTGGCTCTATATTATTACTACACACGCTAGGAATCTAGGATAATATGGCCTCCCTTATTCCTTGTTGCGCATGAGTGGATACTACATAGGTGTGCGTGCAACCTTAACTTTAATGGGATTAAGGTGGTGATTATGATGAAAAGTACTCCAATCATGTTTAATATTCCCTCCGTCCCGAAAAGGTTGGCCAAAGTTGACTTTCACGTGGGTTAATAAAGTAAAAACTGTGTGGTTGAAATTTGTGCAAAGGAGAGAGAATTAATTTTAGTCACATATTTCTTACTTTAAATGACCGTCCCAAGCGAGGATAAAGGAGGAGGGTGTGGTGGTAGGCGTGTGACGGCCAACAGTATCACCTAGTCACATCACATGACAAAGACAAGATGCCGGAGTCGCGCCTACGGTGGTTTGGTCATGTGCGTAGAAGACCGAGTGATGCACCTGGCAGACGAGTTGAGATGTGTGGAGAAGAGGCAGAGAAGAGAGGGAGAGGAAGACCCAAACAGATGTGGGTTAGGGGAGTTCGAAGTGATATGCTTCTTCTGAGGTTGGATGAGGGCATGACTTTGGAGAGAGCTAAGTGGAGGGTGGGTATTCGTGTGGAGGAGTGATCTCGTATCATCTTTTTCCCTCATCTTTTTTCCTTGTATTTTATCCTTATATATATAAGCATAATTTGTATCCTTTTTATTTTATCATTTTTATGTTTATTCATCACTTTTTATATTATCTTTTTATAATAGCTTATCTTTTTATCTTTATTTCATTTCTTTTTCTTATGGTGGTGATATCATGTATCGATTCATGTTAGCCGACCCCAATATCTTTTGGGACTAAGGCTTGGATGTTGTTGCTGTTGTTGTATTCCTTACTTTAAATGGAAATGGCAAATCTTTTTGGGACATCCAAAAAAGCAAATTTGGTCAACCTTTTCGAGACGAAGGGAGTACGCATTACCTTCTTTATCGTTTTAGTAAAGATTTGATTTCCCTGTTTGATTAGTCGAAAATACTTATCAGATTTACCCGTGTTTGGAACATAAAACTAATACTACACCCGTTCCAAAATAATCTCAGTTGCCCTTTTCGGATGTCTCAAAAAAAATCTTCTCATTCCCTTTTCAGGAATGACTTGTGTGGTTAACATTTATTCACCATTTTCTAGGTCAACCACACCCATACATTTCTACTTTATTCTCGTATTACTAATAAGCGTGAAGACAAAGTGGAAAGAATATTTGGGGCGAAGGGTGTATATCATTAATGCTCCAAGTTTCAAATATTAGCTTCTACCTGATTGGTAGTGAGCTAGTGGCATTTCACTACTTGGCGGAGTTGGCTCTCACAGTCCACCACACCATATATCCCTCAGGTCAACACGAAGGTACTAAATAGTAGTATTACTTTTGAATTTCAAGCAGTTAGGGATGGGTCCGAAAAACCGAAAACCGAATCAAATTAAATCGAACCGTGACCAAATAAATCCGAACCACTAAAAACCGAAACCGAATGTAAAAAACCGAACCGAACCGAACCGTAGTAGTTTGGTTCGGTTTTGGTTTTTACCCTTCAAAACCGAACCGAACCGAACAAACCGAACATAAATAAAATATGAAATTTTATTTGTTAAATGTAAGCATTAATCTTGATATCATCAATAATCTTTGAATTTCTTGTGCTAGAGAAATAATGTTTATGCTATGTTTAGTTTAGTTTATAAATACATTTACACATTCATTGCCCATAATAATGTAGTTATATTGATCTACTATGTCTTTTATGTATGTATGTTGCAATTTGTTGCATGATTATATGTTTTTACTAGTTATTAGTAGTAATTAACTTTTATTTTTATGTAACTTAATTCTTTTTTGTAACTGAACTTTTTTATATCGATAAAACAAATAAATATTCATCTCGGCTAAATCACACAGGACATATGTATTCATAAACGTTTTTCAAACTAGTCATAAACATTGTAAATTAAGACTAGATACACACTTTTATCTCTCCCGCATACTCATATAATTCAAGACATTTGTTTATTATTATTTTCTTCATTTGTTCAAGTATGCTTGCATTTTTATGTAATATGTTTGATCCCTCCAACTTTTATATCAATTTTAAATTAAATGACAAATATATAGTAAAAAACCGAAAAAAATCAAAACCGAACCGAAACAAACTGAACCAATCAAACCGTGGTTTGAAGTTTTGGAGTGTAAAACCGAACCGAAACCGAACCGAACTTTTAATTTGGTTCCGTATTTGGTTTTAGGTCAAAACCGAACCGAAAGAACCGAACCCACCCCTACAAGCAGTAAAATAAACCATAGAATTTCAATAAGCAGCACAGCGAAAAATACCTTAGAAGTTAATGAGGAACCAGTGACACTCATAAAATTTGCCCCAGCCTCTGTTGCAAGTGCTTTTGCAATAAGGGTTTTTCCGGTGCCTGGTGGCCCAAATAGCAATACCCCTTTGCAAGGCTGAAATAGATTCATCACTATTAATGAATTATCATAGTTTTATCCTTATCGGTTAACTTTTCCTTCAGATTTTAGTTGTATCAAGTAATGGTGGTTATTCACACAAAACATACCCGCAGCAGATTTCCATGTGAGAAGAGCTCCGGCCTGCGCATAGGTAGAATGACAAGTTCATTCAGAGCCTTTTTCACATCTTCAAGGGCACCAACATCATTAAACCTCACTCCAATCTCATCAGGGGGAACAACTGCTGATATAAAGTTGCTCTCATACTCATTCTTTGCAAGACTCTGCAAAATGTAGATATGTTACCACAAGCATCTACAAAACCAGCTTTCACATCTTCAAATGTAATAACGGTACGGTACCTTCAGACCATGTGAAGGCTTTTTTGACATTGCTTCTTGTTCTTTTAATCTCATAATTGCAACTTCAAGGCTTAAATAGCAAGGAAAAGCAAATAACTAACGTTAGATGTGGCAGGAAAATAAGATGCTTAAACATATACCAAGGTACCTTTCACGAATTAAGATACTCAGACATATATCAAGGTACCTTTCACGGGGCAAGTACAATCTGTCTCCTTTTATAGAAGGTTCTATGCATGATGACAAATAATGATTTTTGGCCCAGCCGACAACTTTCTCTGCTTCTGAAGAAAGAGCTTGAGTTGTTAGGAATCAATTTTTAGTTTCACTTCTCAGCAATCTACATAAACCAACACTGCTGGACTCTACAATCAGATCCAACTCGAGAAAGAAGAAACAGAAAACACACACTTTGCCGTACACTCGTACTAACTAACATCAACGAATATGTATACAATGACTCATTTAAAAGAGAAGAAAACCAGTATTTTCATCCTAGCCATCTGTAATGGGCACTCAGGCACTGTACATGTTCTCCAAAGCGTAATAAAGAGCCTTTTTTTACCTCGACTATTGAGTAAAAGTTTTTCATTTCCGACTGTTCAGTGTGCTCACATTCAAATCTCGGATCACCAAAGTTGATGTGTCTTTTATCACCCGACGTATGAAGAACATCAAACATGTCTTAGTGTCTTGTAGGCTTGTAGTTTGCATGATTAAGAAACGGCTACATACAAGTGTAAGGTGACAATGTTACTAGGCTACCTGACATTGCGAATATCTTCAGATATCCACTGCCACCCATGTCCATCCACTTTGAATCCTTAAAATCTTTTAGCATTCTGAGTTCCATCTTAAAAGGTCAACCTCATATGAGTAGGTTGATATCTTATATAGAGTTTTATTACTTTATACCAATCCAGTGTGGGGGGGGGGGGGGGGGTACGGAACAAATATTTCAACACACCCCTCAATTGAAATCGGGTTCGACAACATCGGGGTGTAGAAATGGGTCGACAACACAAGTTAAAGATTTAAGGAAGTTAATGTCATTGTTTGAGTGAAGATCAAGTTTTGAAGGTATAGAATGTTCAAGTTTTTTAACAAGATTAAGAAAATGCGATTTTATTGAGAAGTTTATGTAATATGGTAGTTTTGAATGTTGTTAATTATTGTTAGTTTTACAATCCATTTACATGAGTCCCACAGCTCGCACAACACAATTGCTCATGCTATTTTAAGAGTCTTTCCTTCATTAGAAGAGACAGAAAGAAGGTATGGTTGAATGATATTGCCAAAAGATAAAAGAAGTTTGTTGGTATTGGATCAGTCTTTCAACATATCCAAAATCACGTGCCCTAAAGATAAAATAAGTTTGTTAGTTTGTTGGTGATGATTTGTAGGTTGATAAGTCCAAAGCAATAAGGTGAAACCGGAACAATATAGACAAGAGTTACAATCATGAATTAGGACAAGTCGTTGTAAAATCATATACGGAGTATTTTGAGTGCAAATGTAGAACTATTAATCAATGATGACCAAATGAGGTGAAATTAGATGGTATAGAGCTATTAGTGAGCATTTTAAGGATTTGACATCTATCATACAGAAGAATAAAGACAATGATAACAATGTGACACACAGGGATGAGGGATCTAAGTAGGTCGGTTCCAATGAAAATGATCAGTAGGATTATATGTTGATCATGCTATTATTTTGATCAATCCTACTGGGGCTATCAAGAAAGATCAAATGAAGAAGACAAATGTAGCTAAGATGTGCATGTTAAAATTACACACAGCATAGGGGTTAACCACTGCCATTATCAATGCACAATAGCATGAGTATAAGTAAAAATCTATGCTTTCAGCAAATTTATTATTTTTATTTAAATAAACTTACTCTGTTTTGTGAGTATCACACCATCAGAATTGACAAGCAACAAGTCCAAGCAATTTAGATCATGTTCCTCAAGAACCTGAAATGAGAATATGCTCAAATCTAGTTTTGTCAAAATTGACATATACTTGTCATTTGTAAGAACATGGCCTTTACCTACCTTTTGTAACTCACTTAAGTTGCTCCGAGATATCACAAATCTCCCATCTTCTTCAATTTGCTTATTGAATGTTCCAAGGATATCTTCATCCTGTATATAGCAACCCCGCACTCAGCATAAATTTACTGTCATTTTTTACTAAAGGGTAATAATTAAGAAACCAGTATTACAGCCAAAGAAAATTAATAACAACAACGATAATAATAACAATAATAAGACTAACAACAACGATAATAATAACAATAATAAGACTAACAACAACGATAATAATAACATTAATAAGACTAACAACAACATAATAACAACATTAGTCAACATGTGTGAGTAGCCCGCATGTCTTGTGTATGAATCTAATACAGAAATGTGAGGTAAACCTCAGGTCTAGTGAATCTTTTGGGATGAGTTATGTCAAAATAATGATATTAGAATGTTGTTCGAGGGTGGTTTGTGACTTTTTGGGGTGCCAGGCTACTGATGGTTTAGGCACCCCATTTGGAGAGATTAAATCAGCACTCTAAATGCAAGGACAATGAGATAAAGGCACAAGGGACAACAATGTTGTATGGAGATGGAGTATGCAAATGGAGAATGTAGTATGCCATGTATTCCAGCTGAAAGACCATAGAGGAGCCCAAACATTGAAGAACAAAAGAATAAAGAATTAAGTTGATGAAGCCAAATCACACTGAAACATACTTCAGCACGTTTTTTGTTTATTCTTTAAAATATATTAACTTGATTGAATCTTTATAGAGTAATATTAAAGGTTCTTTAGTTCGCTTAATTAGCAAAAGCAGATCATCTCCTTCAGTCACTCATGGGTCTACTCTATGTATGCTTAAGTTTCCTTTTTTATACAGTCATACAGTAAATAGATACAAATAAGTACACTTCAAAAAGATTACATATCCAGCAAGGATGTGATCTTAGAGGAAAAAGAAATGGCCAAGAAAAAGGGCAGAAAAATGGCTTTCCTTTGATAAGTTATGATAGAAAGAAATGATTACTTGATGGAGCTATGTGTTAGAAAGAAATTATTAGAATGGCAACTTTGACTTCAAAGCATGATGTCTCTGATCATCTCTTGGCATCACCGTACTTTTCTTTGTATATTACGCACATTCATTTAAATTTATATATACAGGTGTGCTCACACGCACATCACAAAAACCTTGTCTTACATGAGAAATTTGAAATACTAACCTTAGGGGGAGGAAGATACATAGCATTATCAAACAGTTTATGGATGTCGTCATCTACCGACTGTTTTGAGGCAGTTATTCCCTCAGCAAACTGCTTTAAATGAAGAGGCTGTAAACTTGAACAAACAATTGGTAAGCTTAAACATGAAACAATATTATTCTTTTTCTTATAATAATAGTGTCACTATTATAGAGATGAAGATAATGGTTATAATAGTAACAGTAGTAGTAGTGATTACTTCTATTTAATAAAACTAATAATATTGGGTTTGTTTTGCTTGGTTTAATCATATAATATAAAATGATAATATTGATACTCTTGTAATATAAAGGGATAACTAGTACTTGCACATCATGATTACTCCAATATTTAAATTTGCACTCCATGCTTTATTTTCTCTGATTTCACACCCATAATGGGTGCCAAGTCAAATATTGGGGTAAACCGTAAACATGAGATGAAATAAACTAAAAGAAGATATGCAAAGTTCAATAATAAGTAGGTGTGGGAAACCAAATTTCCTTAACAATAATAATGTTTAGCACTAAAGATATGACGTTTTCCATCATTTGCAATGGAGCCAAAGATTCACTATTTTTTGGCTTGAGAATATGATGGAATAAAGCAAAATGGCTAACTAAACTGTCTGCATTTCTTTATTGTGAAGCAGCAGTCAGTCACTAAGTTCATGTATTATTCGAAGCGATTTTCACTATGGGTCATTCAGAAACAGTCTCTCTGTGCTTTAGTACAGGGGTAAGACTGCGTACATCCGACCCCCCTTACCCCACCGTAGGTGGGAGCCTTTGCGGCACTGGTGTAATGATGATGATGATGATGATGACGACGACTAAAGATATGACGTTGTGGTCGAAATGCAGTAACTCATGACAAAAGAACATTGACACAAATCCATCAAGCGAATAGACGACTAATTTTATGTCTCAGTATACATTCTGCTTAACTAAAACCTTCAGCTATAGACATTGAATATATTTGTTGCTATCTTTTTTAATTAACAAATTCAAAATGTCATTCATTTTAATCAGGTTATGCTTCATTGACACAACATATGTAATACTCCGTAGTTATCAATTCAAAGTTCCAACCATTAAATATTTGAGCAACAAAATGGAAGACCTCGTGTTCTTTCTCTAAAGATTGAGTGCATCAGCAACACCAACCAGTTCCACTTATCCTCGATGGTTGATGATGCGTTTGGAATTTGGAAAAGCACAGTAATGTAAATCAGTGAATAAATAGACAGCGAGTTTGCAGTCCCATTATACATTCTGCTTTAACTAATCACTGTTGTTCAGAATGCTTATGATGACATTTAGAGTTCCGAATAGTAAGACATAAACAAAGAGTGAATAGAATTAATAATATCCAATGAAACAGACCATGTACACAGCAGTAAACATTTAGATGGCAGCTTAAAAAGGTTGCAATAACGCTGTTGGAGAAAGGTCATGATCATTACCAGCTTAGCAAGACGCCTCAGATTTGGAAGTATCACTGTCTGTTTATATAAGGATAAAATAATTACAAATAGAAGATAAAAACAACAAACTTCTAATGATTTGAAGATGGAATTACTTACACATTTTTCTTTTTCTTTTGATGCATTCTCAATCTTGTTTTTGCCACAAATCAAAACAACTGGTCCATGTATCTGATCAAACATTTCTTGCACCTTTTGGAAAAATTCTTTTCGGTTTGGTTTGGACACAGTTTTCGAAAACCACAGAGAAGAATCTGGAAAGTAGGCAATAAGTGGCTGCACAGACTTTAGGACCTGCATTTAATATAAAAGCTTGGATAATACGAAGGTCATAACCTGCAATAAAGCAAAACAAAACAACCTTTACCAATCCAACAACCCACCTCACAGAGCGCCTCCATAGCAATGTATATCTCTTCAGCTTGAACGTCATTGTCATGCTCAATATCTTTGACTGAAAAAGAAAAAAATAGATAAATGAAGTCAATAGTTGGCCTTGAAACATTGAGCATTTTGTGAAGCAAAGTATCAATCATTATGAGGGTTGACCGACGCGAGCATAGTTATACACATTAGTCAACACCACATTTGAGTATTGAAATCTTAGTGTAGGCTTTGTGTATCCAAATAGTCTAAACCGTGTAGACCATGAGATCGATGATTGATGGAAAACAGCAACAATAAAAGAAATACAAATTTGCCGATCTTTTGTTTAGATTATACATGAAAACAAAACAACTACCGCAAGTGCTTCACTGCATCTTGTGGCTCACACTAAGTAGAACACTTTTTTATTCATATGCATTTATAAACACCTAAACCAAATATTAAAAACAGAGTTTGCATGGATCAAATAATTCAATTAATCCTTTTGACTTTCTTCATTTATTTGGAAAGGCCTTAATTACTTAAATGAACCAAAAGTCCATAATCTAGAATTGAGAATTGGGTTAGGATCACTCAACTAGGTCACAAGGCATGTAGGTCAAACCACATCAAAAAATTGAATCTAATTTATTACTACCTCCGTCCCTTAAAACTTTGACAAAGTTGACCGGCACGGAGAATAATAAAGTAAAAACTGTGTGGTTGAGGTTTGTGCAAAGGAGAGAGAAATAACAGAAACCACAAAATAAATTATTAAAAGGGAAAGTGGCAAAGTTTTTTGGGACGTCCCAAAAAGGAAAGATGGCAAAGTTTTAAAGGACAAAGGGAGTATTAGTTAGTTCAACCCAATGTCTTACTAACCCATCATTCTCTCTTTAATTTCTCAATGTGGATTTCTAACACTAGCCAACACTCATTTACTAGGACCAAATCCAAGATTATCTAGTAATGCAAGCACATCCAATATCTGACATTAAGGAACCAGCAATCGTATACTACATGGCAAAAATTAAAGCATAAGCTACTCATAACACACTTAACACATGCATGTAGTGGAAAGCTCAAGGATATTTTACTTTAGGTCCTGAGATGCATCGAGAAACCTCAAGGAGAGGAATATTGTAAGATATTGGCCAGGCTCAATCTGTTCACAATTGATGTTCTAATTATGAACAATGTTTATTATGAATTAAAACATTTCATTATGAATTAATACCCTTAGGGGTATTTATGGTAGAAATCAATGTTTAGTCTTATTTGGGAGGGTTTAAAATGTAGTAGTCCTATTTGTGCATTTTAGGGAATCTTTAGTCCTACCTAGAGCAATTTCTGTTAAATGTATAACCATATAACAATCTGCCCTAAACCCTAAACACTAATCCCAATAAAAAAGTTTAACAATTTTAAATAATACTCCCTCCGTCCCATAAATTTTTCCCGATTTGACTTGGATAAGACTTCAGAGTTTAAGAAAGTCAAAAGTGGAAATGTATGGTTGTGGTTGAGAAAAAAAAAGGTAAATGAATGTGAGCAACACAAAACTTTCCAAAATGGTAAGTGGGAAAAAAAATTATGGGATGGGAGAGTAATAAAGATGGTTTGTACCATTAGATTGTTCAAATTTGTACTTTTAACAGTAAGAAAATTTAATACAAACCATGTATTTTGTGATAGTTTATAAGTTTATTGTATAACAATTAAATATGACATCTTATTATTATAATAATTATTATTATATTAGGGTTTTCTTCTCTGCTATCGGCTCTACCGAGGAGCGGCCGTCTCCCCTAGGTTTGGGGGTCATTTTCTCTGCTTTCGTCTTCAACGAAGTGCGACTTTCTTGTGCGGTTTTCATCCGCCATTCGTGAGGTTTTCTCCTTCGGCAGGACGCAGCGTCTATATGGTGGCCAAAGGTTGTGCATCCCTGACAGTAGGTGGAGAGTTTGGAGGATGTCATTCATGGTTGAGATCAGAAGGTCATGGACGAAACGTGGGGCTAGGCGATGGTACAGATCTGGATTCGAGGTCATCCGTGTTAGGCGACAGAAGAGGCTTGGTAGATAATATGATGAATAAGAGGCAAGGAGAGGAAGAAGCTACAGTACTGCTGGATCATCCCCCTCCTGAACCGCCGCCATGGTAGATAAGTTTAAGGTTTGGAGGAAACATTTTAATTTTATTGTTTGCTTGTTATTTATTTTCATGATCAGACTGTTTACTTTTTTTGTTGGATACTTTTATTATTGTAGAAATAACTTGAGAAAGTAAAATGTATTTTATTTCTCTTATTCTGTGTAATACAATGAGATGAATACAGAATATATATAGCTAGAGAAAAGTGGAATAAGGAAGGAATCCTCCTAATTAAGATTCCCTAATAAAGACAAGATAATTGAGGATTTTTAGAGATTCTGAGATCTCTAAGATATCTCCTCATAAATGCTAAATCGGATGAGTAATTATCTGTAATAATCTACACTCCCCCTCAAGCTGGGTGATGGATATCATCCATCCACAGCTTGCTAGATAAGTCTTCAAACTGAATTCTGGGAAGTGTCTTGGTGAGTATATCCGCTATTTGCTGTCTGGTTGGAACATAGTTCAGCTGGATATCCTTTGCTGCAATCTTCTCTGATAAGAACCTTCTGTCTATATCAATGTGTTTGGTCCTGTCATGATAAACAGGATTCTTAGCAATACTGATAGTAGACTGGTTGTCACATCAGATCTGGATGGAGCTTTCAAATGGGAGTTTGAGCTCATTCATCAATCTTCTTAACCACAATCCTTCACAGATTCCTTGTGTTAAAGCTCTGAGCTCAGATTCCGCACTACTTCTAGAAACCACTGATTGTTTCTTGCTCCTCCAGGTGACTAAATTACCCCATACATAGGTACAATAACCAGTAGTTGACCTTCTGTCTAAGAGGCTTCCAGCCCAGTCAGCATCTGTAAACACTTCAATCTTCCTTTTCCCTTGTTTCTGAAACAACAATCCTTTTCCAGGAGTCATTTTTAGGTACCTCAGAATTCTATACACTGCAGTTAGGTGTTCCTCGGTTGGGTCATTCATGAATTGACTTACCACACTTACTGAGAAAGCAATGTCTGGCCGTGTGTGAGATAGGTAGATTAGCTTCCCTACCAGCCTTTGATATCTACCCTTATCAACTTGTGGACTTTCAGTCTCACTGCCTAACTTTTTTGACATATCCATAGGAGTGTCCATAGGCTTGCACCCAAGCATTCCAGTTTCACTTAGCAAGTCTAGAACATATTTCCTTTGTGAAATGAAAATGCCCTTCTTAGATCTTGCCACTTCCATTCCCAGGAAGTACTTCAACTCGCCTAGCTCCTTGATCTCAAATTCTTTTGCTAGATGAGCCTTCAATCTGTCCAATTCAGCCTTATAATCCCCAGTCATAATAATATCATCAACATATACTATAAGAATAGCCAATTTTCCAGAGTCTGCTCTCTTTACAAACAGTGTATGGTCTGCCTGACATTGCATGAACCCTTGTTTAATAACTGATCTTGTGAACCTATCAAACCATGCTCTAGGAGACTGCTTTAGTCCATACAAGGACTTTTTCAGTCTGCAAACCTGACCAGAATTCCCCAAGTCTTCTAATCCAGGTGGTACATCCATGAATACTTCCTCTTCTAGATCTCCATTAAGAAAGGCATTCTTAACATCTAGTTGATGTAATGGCCAGTCTAGGTTCACTGCGAGTGATAACAGCACTCTAATGGTGTTCAACTTTGCCACTGGTGCAAATGTCTCTGAATAATCAATGCCATAAGCTTGGGTGAACCCCTTAGCAACCAGCCTTGCCTTCAGCCTTTCAATCTTTCCATCAGCCTGATATTTAACTGTAAATACCCACTTGCAGCCAACAATTCTCTTCCCTGCTGGTAAATCTGTAAGCACCCAAGTTCCATTCTTCTTCAATGCTGCTAATTCATCATGGACAGCCTTCCTCCACCCTGGATGTTCAAGGGCTTCCTTGATGTTGTTAGGAACCTGAATACTATCAATCTTTGAAATAAAAGTTTGATAGTTTGCTGATAGTTTCTTATAACAAGCAAAATTATAGATAGGATGCTTGGTACACTCCCTTACTCCCTTTCTGATAGCAATAGGCAAGTCTGATTCCTCATCATCTCCTTCTATAACCTCAACCTCTTTGTCATCAAGACTCAAATTTGAGTCAGATGATTGGGTGGTGTTAATTGGAGTGATGTGCTCTTCTTCTGGAACTCTGGTTCTAGGTTTCCGCTTATAGGTATTCTTGTAGAATGGGGAATTTTGATTTAGTGTAGGATTTTGGGGTAATGATTGGGGTGATGAAGTTGGTGGCTCAAATGGTGTGGTAGGTGGAGAGACTGTATTGTCTGGAGGTTTTGATTCAGGTCTGTCTGGGAGTATAGATTCAGTGTGGTTAGATTCAGATTCTTGGAGGTCTGGAATAGTGTCTGAAATAGGATTCAAAGACTGGATTTCATTGTGGTTCTCCCCCTGAAATTCAGTTTGGGAATAGAAAGACTGATTTTCAAAAAAAGTTACATCCATTGTGATGTAGACCTTTTTGGTGGCAGGAGAATAACATTTATATCCTTTCTGGTTGGCAGCATATCCTATGAATATACAAGGTAAGGATTTAGGATCCAGTTTTGACCTAACTGGAGAATGGTTGTGAACAAATGCTTTGCAACCAAAGACCTTTGGTGGAAGATTGGTAATAGGGATGTGAGGATGTAGATAAGATAGGATTTGGTATGGTGTTTTAAATTTGTGAGTTTTGGAGGGCATCCTATTTATCAGGTAAGCTGCAGTTAGGACAGCCTCTCCCCAGTAGTGTTTAGGAGTGTGAGTGGTGAACATAAGGGCTCTAGCAACTTCCAGTAAGTGTCTATTCTTCCTTTCTGCCACCCCATTTTGTTGTGGGGTGTCAACACAGGAGCTAATGTGTATAATCCCCTTTTTTGACAGAAACTCTCCTAAATTGGATGAGAAATATTCTTTGGCATTATCAGTTTTAAAAACCTGAATCTTGGTTTGAAACTGAGTTTTGATCATAGAACAGAATTTTTGAAAGATAATATTGACTTCTGACTTATCTTTCATGAGGAAGACCCAGGATAGACGTGTATGATCATCAATAAACAGAACAAACCACCTTGAGCCAGTGAGATTTTTGACCTTAGATGGGCCCCAAACATCACTGTGGATGAGTGAAAAAGGTTTAGATGGTTTGTAAGGTAGACTGGGATAGTGACTTTTAGTATGTTTAGCAAGTTGACAAAATTCACAATCAAAGGCAGAACTTTTATTTATGAATAATGAAGGAAATATTTTTTCTAAGTACAAGAACATTAGGATGACCAAGACGATAATGCCATAACTGAATTTGAGTATCAAATTGACTCCTACTAAGACTCCCTAAGAACTTATGGTTGAATTGACTCTCACTGGAAGTTGTCTTGTTGTTGGAGTTGGGTGAATGTGGTGAATGTTCCAGAAGATAGAGTCCACCACTTTGCTTAGCACTGCCAATCATCCTCCCCGAATCCAAATCCTGAAATTCACACAATTGTGAAGAGAATTTAGTTAGGCAATGTGTATCACTATTCAGTTTACTGACTGATAAGAGGTTAAACTTTAAATCTGGAACATATAACACATTGTTAAGCACTATCTTGTCAGAAATTTTGACTCTTCCAGTCCCTTTTATTGCTGAAGTAGTTCCATCAGCAATCTTCACAGTTACCTTATTCTTCATAGGGATCAATTCAGCAAAAAACTTACTGTCTCCAGTCATGTGATCTGATGCCCCTGAATCAACAATCCAATAGGGCTGATTGTGTGCAACTAGGGTTGTTAGGGCATTACCTGTCTGAGCAGTAAGGCTAGTTGATGGTGCAGGCCCCTTGCTCTGACTTATTAGATGTTGAAGAACCTCAATCTGCTCATTGGTAAATGCAGCAAGATTAGAAGTGCCCATATCTTCTTTATCTCCAGTAGCTACATAGGCTCCTTTCCCTTTGCTTGGTTTGAAATCTTTAGGTTTACCATGCAAATTCCAGCATGTTTCTTTGGTATGGCCTGGTTTCTTACAGTGATCACACCATGGCCTCCCTTTTTCTTGTTTTCATTCTGTCTGGAAGAGGTATATAAGGCTGACCCTTCAATAGTTTGTTGTTGGCCTTGAGATTTCAGACCCATCATTACCTTCCTTCTGCTTTCTTCTCTTCTGACTTCTGAGAAGGCTTCTCTAAGGGTGAGTTTCTTTCCCATTATTCTGCCCCTAACCTCATCTAGACTCTTGTCTAATCCTGACAGGAATTTGAAGACTCTCTTCCTTTCACAGATCTCCTGATATAACTTCTTATCCTTAGAACATGACCAATTGTATGTCTCAAACACATCAAGATGCTGCCAGAGTCTCACAAGGTTGTTAAAGTATTGAGTTACACTCAATTCTCCCTGCTGAAGGTTATGTAGCATTGATTCAACCTCAAATAATTCAGAAGTGTTATCTGAAGTTGAGTATGTTTCTTTCACAACCTCCCAGATCTCTTGAGCTGTTTTGTATAGTAGGAAATTTTCTCCAATACTGGTTGTCATGGAATTGATGAGCCATGACATCACAGTATAATTCTCCTTTTTCCACTTCTTGTAGCCTGGATCTCCTTGATCTGGAGCAGGTGCATCACCTGTCAGATAGTCCTCCTTGTCTTTTCCACACACATACATCATAACGGACTGAGACCATTGTAGATAATTACTACCATTCAGTTTATGGCAAGTAATAATCGAATCTGACTGATTAGGAGTGGTGATTGTGCTTCCATTGATATTCTGGTTGCTGCCATCTCCAGTTGGGACAACCTCTAAATGTTCAGAGGTGACTGGGATAGATCCATCTCTCTCGGTGGTCATCCCATAGGATCCGAACTTAATCATTTTAGAGAATAACCACGCTCTGATACCATGTAGAAATAACTTGAGAAAGTAAAATGTATTTTATTTCTCTTATTCTGTGTAATACAATGAGATGAATACAGAATATATATAGCTAGAGAAAAGTGGAATAAGGAAGGAATCCTCCTAATTAAGATTCCCTAATAAAGACAAGATAATTGAGGATATTTAGAGATTCTGAGATCTCTAAGATATCTCCTCATAAATGCTAAATCGGATGAGTAATTATCTGTAATAATCTACAATTATTGTAAGAATCTTGCATTAGGATTGGGTGATGGGAGGCCCTCTCTTACCATCGTTGGCTCATTTATGCCCATTATAGGAGTTTTTTCCATTTTCATTCCCTCGACTATTGGTGCAGTGACATTTTTGGAACTCGACTTTCAATTTTTTCATTTTTAGTCCTCGACTGTTGTGCGAGAGACACTTTTAGTGCTAGACTTCAATGTTTTCCACCTTTAGTCCCCTGAGTATTACAAAATTGACACTTTTAGCTCTTCCACTATGAATTTGACACAATAAATGGAGGACTGAAATGTCATTATTCTAATAGTTGAAGGATCAAAAGTGTCACTTTTATAAAAGTCGAAAGACTAAATGTGGAAATTTTCATAGACGGCTACCAAAAGTGTCTGTCGGGCAATAATCAAAGGACTAAAAGTGAAAAAACTCAAAGTCGAATACCAAAAAATGTCAATGACATAATAGTCGAAGGACTAAAAGTGGCAAAAACTCCCTATTATAGGATCAACGAGTTATATTGCTTTTTTTGAAGGTGATTGACTCTAAGTCTGTTTCGAGAGCTAGTGGTTGCCTATGGTCCTTTTGTCATTTTACCCCTTATGTGAATGTTGTGATATCAATTTAAGTCTCCTTCTTCCAAAAAATGACATTTTATTATTAATAATATTAATTGATTATATAAAATTTTAATAAAACATTAACTATTATTTGCTTGGATGTTGTTGTATTAACTATTAACTGCTTAGAGCCTTAGTCCTTATAAACTAGTAGTAACAGTTTATTGTAAAAAAAAACTATTAAAATATTACTGGTATCTGTGTATATAAAAGTTTATTAAAATAATTTCTATTAATTGTTAAAAATTTACTATTAACAGTTTATTACATAAAATTTAATAAAAAATATCTATTAATTGTTTTATACTTCCTCCGTTCTTTAATAAATGCAACACTTTCCTTTTTCGACAGTTTCAAACTAAATGGAACATTTCTATTTTGGGAAAGAAATGCTAAGCAAATTGACTTTTATACCCTTACTTTTTACACTCTCCGTCTCCACCTATTTTAGATCTGACTCTTACTTTCTCCGCCCACCACCGCCCACCTATTTCATCTTCCATATTTGTATCTCTTCATCAGCCCACCCCACCAATATCTACTTTCATCTCCTACCATTATTGACTTGCATCACGTACTAACCATTTTTCTCTATTTCTTTTCTTATCATCTTCATCTTTGTTTTTCTCCCATTTCTTTTTTTAATTACCGTCAAAAGGGAAGACGTGGATGTAGATGAAATCGATTTGTCGTGCGTTGATCAAGGAGATAGCTACCACAAAATCTGATTCGACTTGGAATTGTTTGTAATCGGCTTGACGGGGACCATTTCCGTACTTGAAGAATTATCTGTAAGTCTATAGTGAGTGTTGCGGATGCTGAAAGGGGAACGTAGGCTGCAAAAATAATTTGACCTCTCATTTTTCAGCATCGCCCCTGCTGCTGTTCTTCTATGAGGGATTTTTTTGGACTTGATTATCCCCTGCATAACGTTCTGTCTCCATAGCGTTCTACATAGTGTTCGTGGTTGTGGTGTATTTGTACTGTAGCACTTTATTTGTACAGCTGTTGTTTCCATATAACGAAGGGTAAAAGAGACAAAGTCCAACACCTTTTAGCTGCTTCTTAATTTCTGTGCCCAAGTGCATGTTGCACTTAAAGCCAAACAGAGGAAGTATATAAGTAAGAAAGAATGGCTCCTATATTACTTATAGACTTTAGGATTCCAAAAATATGAGTAAATAAATACTTTCCACAAAAGTGACGCTCCATTTCTCTCTCCATGCAATTCATCGCCTTTTCCGCTTCTCCGCTCGCCATCCCCGCTGCTCGCCATCCTGATGTCTTCATCTTCTTCTCTTTCTTTAGTCTGCAATTAGGAGCGATGACATCCGCACCTCCTCAGTCGGCCATCACACCGCCGCCACCTCCAGGTCCTGCCCCCTCTGCCAGCCTCCATATCGTTGGTCGCTTCGATTCTTCTTCTGGCCAGGCTCCATAGCTCCAACTCTGCGATGCTCAACCGATGCTGCAACCTCGCCACTATAGCCCCGCCTCCGACGCCCACACAATCGATATTCCAGATCGAATTCGAAGGATTTCGCATTTTTTTCAGATCTGGTCCATGCTGGGTGACTCGGGTGTGGTAGGGGTAGGGAGGTAACTGAGGCGGGGCTGGAAGCTAGGGCGTGGTTTGTGGTTTGGGGTGTGACGCTGCTTGGTGGGGCTAGAATGCGTCATTGTGGCGGCTGGGGAGTGGTGAGGCAGCGGTGGACAGTGGTCCAGGGATATGGCCGAAAGGGACAGGGGAGATGAGGTGGGGGACCTGGGGGTCGGGGATGGGGAGGGGCTTGGGGGACGGGGAGCTGGCTGAAGGCTAGGGTGGGGGCTGGGGTGGTCGGCGGCGGCGATCTGTGGTGATGGTCGGCGGTGGCGCTAGGGCAGGGTAGACTGGGGACAGGGCTGAGGGGGGCTGTGAGGAGCAGGAGAGGGATGGGGCTGGGGGTATTGGAGACGGCGTGTCACTGTGGCCGAAGACAGCGAGCCTCTGTAGCCGGAGACGGCATGTCACTGTAGCGGGGTCACTATGGCCGGTGGGGGCAGTCACTGTGGCCGGTGGGGGCAGTCACTATGGCCGGTGAGGGAAGTCTATGGCCGGTGGCCAGCGGAGTCACTTTGGCCGGAGTCACTTTGCACTGCAGGGTTAATTGTGATGTCGGTCACATTTTTGGAATTTTTAAAAAGAGGTCTCTTTTTTGTCTTTTATCCTATTTTTAGTAATATCTAGGCCAAAAGGCCTATAAGTAACACTTAGGCAGTAGACCTCCAATTGTCCAATATTAGTAGTTTGTTTATTATACAACAATTAAATATGACAGTTTTTTATTATTGAGAATTTATTATATAACAGTTTATTACAACAACTACTAATAATTATTTAAATTACTATTAACAGTTTATTATATAACATTTATTAAGGTTTTTATTAAGATTGTTTATTGGTTTAAAGTATTTTTATATAACATTTATTAAGGTTTTTATTAACATTGTTTATTGGTTTTCATGTAGAAGTTGTATATATATATATATATATATATATATATATATATATATTACCAAAGTTATAAGGTTAAGTTCCGCGAGGCGCGCGCCTTTGCCTCACGCCTCGGGTAAATTGAGCCAAAATGCCTCATGCCGCCTCGCGCCTTTTAAAATTAAGGAACGTATGATTTATATGATATAGCTTTAGGAACATTAAAGCCAAAGGTAGTGTGGTTAACCCAACATACATCTTTATCACCTTTACGTATCTCATGCAAATAACTGTGTTACAATACGCACAAATTTCACAAATTTAACGGTCAGCTCTACATAAAGATACACATCCTGCCATCGGGATCAAACAGAAAAGCAGATAGAAAGAAATAATTGTGCTGCTGATATAACAATCCTATTGAAGAAAGAATACCTGGAATCCAGTATATTGATGGTTTGGCATCTTCTGCCATGGCCATGGGTTTTTCATCCTTCTCTCCATCCTTTTCTTTTTCATTAATATCAAGAATAACTGCAACTTGGTCACCGCCCAACTCATACACCTCTCCTCGTTGACCACGAGATAATGTTCTGCAGATGATGCAGATGTCAAAAGCATACTAAGTAAAATTGCCTCTGTTCTGTTAAATCACCTTGATTGTTTGTGTGCATACAAAGGAAATTAGAGTAGGAAAGTGGAAAACAAGAAACGTGTGAATAGAAAAAAGGTATTACAAGAAAAACAGTGCCGTGATAAGTTGATAACACTTTAAGTATTTCTGGCATTAATAAACAGAGCATCTAAGTGACAAAATAAACATCTAATTTACGTGTGATCGTTTAGTTTTCAGAAAAAGCCATTAAAGTACAACTATTACTTTGAAACTCAAAGATCGCTTAGGTAACATATATATTGATTCCCTGAATCAGGGCACATGGATTAAAACTGCAATTATAATGTAAAACCACTGAAGAGTACTCCCTCCGTCTCAAAAGAGTCTTATTTCAAACACTTTTTTGTCCCAGAGAAAAGAGTACAGTTTGATCGAACAATCCAGTTTCATGTAACTTTACACGAAATCCTAGAGTCAAAGGCAAGTTAGATATGATATATTTGAATCAATAATGAACTTAAAAAACAGGTACGATGCATGGTCTAACTGTCTAAGATAAGTGTACCATATCAAATTTAAAAAATTAGAACACCGGTCAAAGATGACTCTTTTTTGGAGGCAGTATTTCTTGTTTTGGGAGTGGAGCAAATGTAGCTCATGTCTAAACTCCTTGTTGGGGAAAAGCAATGCTGTTTAGCACGCCTTAGCTGTAAGATACCACACCCTAGCTGATCTGGACCATATATGCATAGCCCCCCAAAAGTAATACTATCTAGCCTAAGAAATTTCCTATGGTACGTGAGCCACCTTTTGGCATCTAACTTTTTCCCTTCTCCAACAATTGTTGACATTTTTCATGAGAGTATTTTAAAGTTTTCAACTAAATTTTAGCTATCTCTTTTAGGCTTTTTTGCTCAAAAAAGTCTAAAAGAGACACAAAAGGGTCAATTCCAGGAGTCCTAATCAAAATATGAAACCTAAAATTAAAGGCTCATTTTCATTTCATTTTCATTTACCCCAGTGCCGCAAAGGCTCCCACCTACGGTGGGGTAAGGGGGGAAACCTAAAATTAAAGGCTAATAAGAACTAAATAAGGGCATAAAAATATTATTAATATTAATATTGATACGAAACTACTACTGAAAGATTAAATATTATTAACTACTAACAGCACAACAACAACAACAACAACACTAATAACAATAATAGGAAGTTTCTTCAGCAATACTTGTTCATGTTTCTCTAGAACGGATCTATCATAGAATGCCTCTACCACTCGGATGGAAAGTTTATACAGTCAAAGGACGACTTCTTTCCATAGATTTTAGCAACGTTTTCACTATTACCTATTCTCTTGTGACCAAATTCACTTTAGTTTCTTCTTATTGCTACAAAATTAGCATTAGTTGCATTAGTTAAACATGGGAAAGGTGTAAAATAATCTGTCATACTATATCAGAAACGGCAATTAAACTCTCGTATTCTAAAAACACCAAATCAACCCCATGAAGTTGTAAAAAACACTCAAATCAGCGCCTCAGCGGTTTAGGCGGTCACCTTCTAGTTTTCCGGTTACGAGCTTGCATGTGATGAAGTGAAGGGGAGCTTTGGCGCACCAATTAGGGTGTTGTTGTGTGAGCGAGAGGTCACGGGTTCAAGTCTTTGGGAGCAGCCACTTGTCAAAATGACAAGGGAAGACTTGCCTCTTACATGCAATTGTGGAGGGGCCTTTCCTTGGACCCTTGCCTTGTGGGGATGCCAATGTGCATCGGGCTACCCCTTTTCCGTTACTTGGGTTCCATAAGTCAGAAGGACGGTGAATGAGATGGAGATGTATCCCATAGAATCATAACAGAGTGGATGGTAGAGTGTGTCAGGATCTCTATGTGCTTGAGGTATGCCAACTAGATTGAAAGGTAATTTTATCGAACGACAATTAGGTTTGCACTACTATATGGCTTAGAGCATTGGGCGGTAAAACAATGTCACATTCACAAGATGAGTATGGCAAAGATGTGCATGTTGTGTAGGATGTGTGGACTAGAGTTGTTTACGAACAGAGCTTTTATCGAACTATTCGAGTTCGAGCTCGATTTCGTACCTAACAAGCCGAGCTTAACGAGCTTCCGAACTCGAGCTCGAACCCGAGTATTAAGTTCGAACGAAACAATCGAGCCGATCTCGAACATAGTAGTATTCAGCTCGGTTCGAGATTGAGCCTATCGAACACCATGAAATTATAATTTATATATATGTAGAAATTTAAATGTAATTGGTATGATTTTACGAATTTAAATATGATTATTACCATCCGAATACTTGTCGAATAATTCAAGCACGAGCTTATTAACGAGCATCACCTAAAAATTTAAATTTGAGCATATTTATTGAGCTTATCGAGCGCTCGGTTCCAACATCGAACGCCTATCGAGCCGAACATGAGTCTCACTTGTAAAGCTCATCAAGCTTCAAGCTCGAACTTGAACACCACTATTATTGAATTGAGCCGAATTCAAGCTCTGAGTGTTCAGGATCGACTCAACACTTTAACAGCCTTAGTGCGAACATACTAGAAAAGACCGCTTGAGTAATGAAACAATCAGACAAAAGGTGGGAGTTAACACCTATTGAAGATAAGATGTGGAAGTCTCGATTGCGATGGTTTGGTCATGTGCGTAGAAGAATGACCGATGCACCTGTTAGACGAGTTAAGAGGTGCGGAGAAGAAGCGAAGAGGAGAGGGAGGAAGACTCAAAAAATACGTGGATTAGAGGAGTCGAGAGTTATAAGCTTCTTCTTGGAATAGAAGAGAGTACGGCTTTGGAAAGAGCAAGGTGAAGGGCGGGTGGGTATTCGTGTGGCGGGTTGATCTCTTCTTATCTTTTCCCTTTGTCTTCTTTTTCTTTACTCTTTAATCTTTTTATTTTATTATATATATATATTATATATATATATATTCCTTTCATCATTTTTATCTTCACTTTTATGTATATCTTATCTCGATTTTATATTTTTTTATCATACCTTATCTTTTTCTCTTTATTATCTTTCTTTCCCTTTTGGTTCCGTTATCATGCATCAACTCATGTTAGTCGACCTCAAAATCTTTTGGGACTAAGGCTTGGATGATGTAGTTGTTATCAGAGTAATATTGCAAAAGTCTAACTTTATTCAAATTTCACCTGGGTCAATGAGGAAGATGATTTTTTAACTCAAATTTCATAATATTGCAAAAGTCTGATCTAGAGTCTAGACATAAAAAAAAACATAAGATGAATAAAGCTTCAAATAGTTAAATAATTTTACTTAAATGAAAAAAAGGTCTCACACCGACCACGCCGACAACTGAGCCAACAACCACTCTTTGTCTAGTTAGCAGACTCCGTTTTCGGTGTATCATCTTTGATTCTTCCCCTTGAGGAAGACGGACACACACACACACATAAACCATTCAACAACTAAACAAATTTCATATGTAAGTTACGGTTTCTTCTTCCCCAAACAAATCTAAAAACAAATGTGCATTATTTCTTAGCTTTCAGATCCCATTGAAATAAACTTTTAATTGATCTTCTACAAAATAAGAGCACATCGAAGACATTCAATTGTACTCCCTTCGTCCTTAGAACTTTGCAATCTTCCTTTTGGTTGACTCAAAAACTTTGCCACATACCTTTTCAATTGGGAAAATAAGTTTGAATTATACCAACTACCTTCCATGAACCAAGAATAATGTGTACTTTAGAAATAACTTTCAATAATACCAACTATCTGAATGTAGAACAAAAATAATATGGAGTCACTTTTCTATAAAAAATCCGGTTAGTTAAGACATCAAAAACTAATATTAAACCATCAAATAAATGATATTTGTAAATACGACCACTTATTTGATATTTTGATATTAGTTTTTATGAGTTAAATGATTGATTTTTTTGTGAAAATTTGCTTTATATCACTTTTGATATATATTCAAATAGTTGGTATAATTAAAAGTTAATTCTAAAGTACGTACTATCCTCCGTTCCATAAAAGCTGCAACAGTTTGACTTTCACGTTTGCCAACGCGCAACTTTGACTGTAATTATATTTATTTACGTATTAATAAACATTAAAAAAAGTTAATATATTGGAAACTTACATTAATACAAATTTATTAATATTTTATGCATAATATTTTTATTATATACTATCCTCCGTATCCCATTAATTGCAACATTGAAATATATACACTATTCGTATACTTTACTTTGGCTACATTTTATTTGTTGATGTATGTGATTTTTTTTTTTGAAAAATATTGTTAAATTCGTCTCATTACTAAGTTTTATAATCTGATTTTTATTTTATTTTTACTAATACATAATTAAATATAATGACGGTCAACGTTGTGCATTGGCAAACGTGAAATGTTGACTGTTGCAACTAAAAAGAGACGGAGGAAGTATATTATTAGAAAATCGTAGTCAAAGTAAGATGTGTGAATAGTGCAGAAATTCCAATGTTGCAACTTTTATGGAACGGAGGAAGTATTATTTTTGGTTCATGGAAGATAGTTGGTATTATTTAATGTTATTTTTCCTTTTTAATCAAACGATTTGTGGTTCCTATCGTTTCTTTATCCTCTTCCCAAATCTCAACCAAACAGTTTTTACTTTATTATTCCTCGTGCCGGTCAAACTTGGAAAAGTTTTGAGGGACAGACTTAGACAGAGGGAGTATCTCAATTGTACCTTCTTATGCATAGCCAACAAACTAGTTGTCTTAAAAATATTCTTTAGACAAAGCACATCACCATAAATTGATTAACCATTCATGATCACAATGCAATGAAATAATCAGAATTCTCATAAATATTATATAAGTTTAAGTGGACAATCGCTAGATGGTTGGGCATGCTGAACGAGACAAACAGTTTTCCACAATATTTGGCATGATTTACATACAAACCTGCCACGAATTACAGTGTAAACATTTTTTGGGCCATCACAAGTAGCTATCTTCCCCAGTACGATCCTGTGTGAATTAGATATTATGTCAAGTCCTCTCTCAAGTGACCACTTAATTTAAGTTCTCATTTCATGTGTTAATATTGAAAGATCCTTCATAGATGTGTAACTGCATGGGGCAACCTTATATGCATGAGAAAGAGGACAGTAATGGTGTTAGGCAACCTTATGGATGCACGGATGATTTAGGCTACAGTTATCACTAATCATGAGCCTACATGATAAGAACCAACACATAAAGGAAGACCTCTAAACTTAACTCTGCTCTGTATGGTGTTAGGCATGAACAATACCAATCTCTAATCAAGTCAAGTGCAACATAAGATTAAAAAAGAATATGTATGGCCCACAAGCTGTTATATTATCATATCCATTGCACTAGAGAGCTGGCTTATTTAATTACAACTTTACAAGCAGTCAAGCACAGAGCTTTGATCGGGCACATTTGATTCTAAGCTTTCATGTGAATATGTGATACTTAAACGATAAAATTAAATGGAAAAACATGTATGATCGCAGTTTTGGAATTTGGTCCACATTTGAAGCAAAAGTCTGGGGGTAATAGACTTCTAAAGTTTACCTCAATTTTAAAGTTTATCCCTATTTAGAAGAAATAATTATATATTTACGACTAAAATAAAGATTGTTTACATAAATGTGATTAGTAACTGAAGTAGCAATGAAATCATAGTAACTAATGTTTAGTTTTTAAACTTAAGATACTATAACACTGCATTGTAGTAATTAATAGTCATAAATATGTAAATAAGTTTTATTTTAGTGATATTTTTGTTAAAAACCCTATTTAGAATGGTTTAAAAGTTGGTTTACATTTCAAACATGAAGTGGAGGTCTTACCTTATAGGTTAAATATTATGAAAAACTACAAAGGATTATATACACTCATTGATTTGTTTCAATAGAATTGTACTGGCTAACCTGGGAGGAACTTAGGCTGCACTAAAGATATCAAGTGGACCGGTTACAAGGGCGAAGGCCAAGGCATTACAAGAAACACTAGGCGGGCTAATGTGTGCCCATTGTAATGACAATAATTTTTCTGAAGTGCCGCAAGAAACTCCAGACAAAGAAAGGAAAATGGTCAATCTGCTAAAGATCCAATCTGCATCTGAGCCACGAAGTTAATTTCTTTTGGAGACTATGAGATGGATCATTAATTGGTTCGTGGCTCCAATCTAAGTTTAACCAATTAATGATCCATCTCATAGTCTCCAATCTAAATTAAACAATGATCATTATTAATTTAGTGATTAAATTGGAATTTTAGAAGGGGATAAGCTAGAAAGCATGGACGAAGCTAGTGGAATAAAGCTTCAGGAGTTTGTTAGTATCCCTTTATTTTAGCATAATTCCGTTGGCGTATTTTATTTATTTAGATAATTAAGATAAGCCAGTGTTAGATTATTATAGTTAGTTGGGTCAATTGACTGAAATAATAGAGAAGGGCACATATATAAAAAGTATACATATAGAGAGAGATTGTGGTTCAGGATAGAAATGCATCTAATGTGAGAAATGAGAATGAATTTCAGAGAATAAATTTCAGCCAATGGATTTACGATGATGCACTAAAACAGCTACATGATGCACTAGGATTTAAATCAATGCTGTCAATCCCAGATAGCGAGCGGAACGGCTTAACACAAATATGCAATAGCGGTATAGCGGGATGACCGCTATTCGTACACCTCTTATGTAGAATACCATACATAATTACATTTAAACATGCATATATGATATCTAAAAAAAGTGTTACTGGTATGTGACGTGCAGAATTAAGTGCATGCATTAAAGTAAATGCAGCGAGGTAAATGCCGCAAGGAATTATAGTGATTCAAGGGTAGTGTAGTCTTTTAACAGGAATAATCATGACTTATGTAGTTATTGTCAAAGAGATTATAATCATTCAAGGAATAACAATGACTTATGTAGTTATTGTCAAAGAGATTATAATCAAGATATCCCTAATGGAAAAACAATAACACAAAGCAGTGTGGGGATCTTAGTTTGTGCAGCTAAGGGAGTAAGTGGAGGCATTTGACTGCCAACCCTCAAAACCGCCCAAACGCTCTATGAATCGAGAAGAAGACAACCTTTGAAACGTATGAACAGAAAGATTTTATAAGGATTGAAGGGTAGAAACAGAAACATTGATAAGATTCAGAATAGAGAAGAAGACAGCATACGAAAAAATTGTTGCAGAAAGTACAATTAATGCACTTTCTTGTTGGCTTCGCTCTCTTAATTGAAGGGTAGTGTAATCCATATTTTTAATAATCCAGGTTCCTAGCTTTGTCATACTAATCCTGATTCCTGGAAAAGGTTTGTTGGTGATGTTTGGTACATGTAGCTGATCCTATTCAATTCAAGCTTGGTTGTTGCTGTTGTTGATCCTGCACTTCCCCATTACTTACGATCAAAGACTTAAAAGTGATCAAGACTACAAAGCTTTGCACATGATTCCTTAGAACTGGTCATTCCACTAGTTTTGACCTCATAGTTATTAGGAAAGGAAAAAGAAACACTACAAAAAGTAAAAGTTCAAACGCACCATGTATCTCGAATATATAGCAACTGCAAATATATTACACTCCATCTTTTATAAATTGCTGCACTTCCCTTTATAAAAATTTTTAATTGCTCCACTATCCCTTTTGGTGAATATGATCTTGTCCAATGACGTAAACTTACGGTTACATCTTTCTCTCCAACTTCTCTTACTCGATAACTTTATCAGCTCTCCTCTACGTCTTGACTTTTCTTTACACTAATCAACACCCCTACAATTTCACTCTTAAAATAGTAAAAAGCCTATTGGAACAGCTAATAAAAGAGGGAAAGCCTATTGCGCACTTACAAGTCAAGATGTTAGCATCTACCATAATAATAGCATTAAGATATTACAAATATGATGCAGAAAATTGTGATACAGAAAATGGAGAAGAAAGAAATGAAAGGCCAATGTATGAGATTTGAAGCATATCAAGCATCTCCGTGAACTCAATTGACAAAGGAACATAGTAAACTAAACTAGCCAAAATCTAGATAGGAGGCTAGCTAAATGTACTCTATTAAAAAAATACAATAAGCGCTAAGTATAAGACCTTTAGCGGGGGGCGTAGCACACTTGGTAGGAAGAGGGTGCCACAAGAGAAAGGTCTCGGGTTCAACTCCAAGCAAACACTTGGGATGGAAGTGTGGAACCCCACTCTCTTTCCATCCGTGTGTGATCAAAGCTTGTTAGGAATATTGTATAAGCTCAACACTGTAAATAGCCTAGTCTATTACCGAATGTATTGTTAGGTTGTTACAGTTAGATGGAGTCCTTTGTTCCGTCGGTTGATCAGTTTGTTAGACTGAACAATACTATAGATATTTGTAATGTTGCCCTGAATCAATAAGATTTCATTTCTCCTCTTTCCAATATGGTATCAGAGCTCTAGCTCGTTCCTTCATGACGAACTCAAGTTCGAACTCTGTTTCTTCCCAAACTTCTGGAAACTCCACAATTCCGATCACGTTCAATCATACACTTCCAATAAAGCTTGATTCAAACAATTTTCTCCTATGGAAACACCATGTTAGATCTGTAATTCGTGCTCATAAACTACTCAAATTCATTGAGAAACCTGAGATTCCTGAGAAGTTCATCGTCGGTGAGGAAGAAGGCACGAAGGTTGAGAGCAATGCCTATGTTCGTTGGGAACAACAAGATCAGATGTTGTTTTCATGGCTCCTAGCATCTCTTTCCGAAACTCTCCACACTCAAGTAATTCACTAACAGCACTCGTATCAACTCTGGAATGAGATCGACAAATATTTTCAGGCGAATATTGTCGCTAGAGCAAGACAACTCAAATCCGAGCTTTATTCAACCGGGAAAGGTGATCGATCAATCTCTGAATATCTCCTCCGTATTCAAAACATTGTCGACACTCTAACGAACATCGGTGAACCTATATCCACAAAGGATCACGTCAATGTTATTCTCGAAGGACTTCCAGAGGAGTATGATTCACTTGTCTCGTCTCTCTCTTCTCGGAGCATCTTAGATCCAGTAACTATTACAGAACTTGAATCGCTACTTCTAGCGAAGGAATTAAGACAAAAGAAATTGTGTGAATCTTCTCAACAAACACTGTTCTCTGCCAATATAGCTCGTGCGGAAGCTCCGACTCCTACTACTGATGCTGTTAATCCAACACTTTCAGAAACCAGCTCAGTAAATGTCGCACAGTTTCAGAATCAGAACTCTAATCCTCCTTACAGAGGACGTGGTCGTGGAGGTGTCTCCAGAGGACGTGGTGGTCGCTTTGGAGGTCAGAATTCAGTCATCTGTCAAGTTTGTGGTAAATCAGGCCACAATGCTCTAAACTGCTATCACAGGTATAATCCTGCTTATGCTGCACCCATTCCAAACCATATCAACTCCATTCCTACACCTTCTAATCCCTGGAATCAACAATTACCATCCTCTAACCATCCAAATCAATCCACTCCCTACCCTAATCATCCTCAATTTCCCTTACACTGTCAACCCACAGTATCCAAATCAATGGAATCATCAGCCTTATCATCCCACCCAATCCAGGTTCAATAACCCTACTCCAGAAGCTTTCAACTGCAATCCACATCCTTCTCATCCTTCACCAACTGCAGCTGTAGCAACTGCTCCCTCTTTCTTACTTGGACCAGGTCCTTCTCCTCAACAATGGTACCCAGACTCTGGAGCAACACATCATGTAACTTCAGACCCTCTAAACCTTCAGCATAGTGAACCGTTTGCAACAACTGAAAAGCTTTTTATGGGCAATGGACAAGGTTTGGAGATAAAGTCTATTGGTCACTCTTCCTTTCCTTCACCCTTTCATTCTTCTAAATATCTAGCATTAAACAATATTCTTCATGTTCCTTCTATTAACAAAAATCTCTTTAGTGTTAGTCGGTTTGCAAAAGACAACAATGTATTCTTTGAATTCTATCCACATGAGTGCTTTGTAAAATCACAGGTTTCTAAACAGGTTCTTTTACATGGCACTCTTGGTGAAGACGGTCTTTACAAGTTCAAACTGTTTCCAACTCTTGGTCCTCATCACTCCAGTTTTGTCCCTAAGTTTACAAATATGTCTTCCTATAGTTCTACTTGTAATAAATCTCAGTCATGTACTTCCTTAGTTGATTGTAATCTGTGGCATTTGAGGCTTGGTCATCCTCACTTTGAATCACTCAAATCTGTACTCAAACATTGTAATGTTCCATCTATCAATAAATATAATGTTGAGTTCTGTTCTACATGTTGTTTAGGAAAGGCACATAGATTGCCATCTCAAACTTCTATTACTGAATATCACTCCCCCTTTGAATTAGTTTTTACTGATCTTTGGGGTCCAGCTCCCATTTTATCCCTTGATGGCTACTCTTATTATATTTCTTTCATAGATGCCTATACAAAGTACACCTGGATCTACTTTCTCAAAAAGAAGTCTGATGCACTCACTGCATTTCAAAATTTCTATCAATATGTGCTCACTCAATTTTCTGTATCAATCAAATCAATTCAATCTGATTGGGGAGGGGAATTCGGGTCATTTACTCAGTTTCTAACATAAAAAGGTATCACACATAGACTGGTTTGTCCACATACACACCACCAAAATGGTGTAGTTGAAAGGAAACATCGTACTATAGTTGAAAAAGGTCTCTCTCTTCTTGCCCATTCTTCATTACCATTCAAATTTTGGGATACAGCCTTTGCCACAGCAGTCCATCTTATTAACAGAACTCCATCTAAATCCATTCACAATTTCAGTCCTTATTTCAAACTGTTTGGATCTGTACCAGATTATTTCTTCCTTAAAGTCTTTGGTTGTTCATGTTATCCTTTTATAAGACCCTATAACAAACACAAAATGGACTTTCATTCTGAAGAGTGTATCTTTCTAGGCTACTCTTCACAGCACAAAGGATACAAATGTCTTTCCCAATCTGGAAAAGTGTACATCTCTAAAGATGTCATTTTCAATGAGTCCAAGTTTCCATATCCTACTCTCTTTTCATCTACAATGTCAGATACTGCCACTAATTCTTCATCATTCATTGCTCCTCTAACTGTTTTTCATCACACCCATCATCCACACCAAATTTATTTTCTAACACTTCCAACTCACAGGATTCTCAATTCACTGATTCTCAGAGTTCCTCTACTAATTCATCTGCCTCTAACACATCTCATTTTGATCAATCCACCCAACCAAATCTATCCTCTTCTCCCACAAACTCTGTCTCCACAACTTCTTCACCATCTCCCTCTCCTATAACTAACACTCATCCCATGACTACAAGAGCCAAATCAGGAATTGTGAAACCAAGACTACATCCAACCTTACTATTAGCCCATACTGAGCCTAAATCAGTTAAGCAAGCACTTGCTTCTCCTGAATGGTTTGCAGCTATGAAGTCAGAATATGATGCCCTAATCAATAACAACACATGGTCACTAGTTCCTCTACCACCAGACAAGAAGGCAGTAGGTTGCAAATGGGTATTCAGAATAAAGGAAAACTCAGATGGTTCATTAAACAAGTTCAAAAACAGACTAGTTGCTAAAGGGTTTCATCAGAGATTTGGGTTTGATTTTGGAGAAACCTTCTCCCCATTTGTTAAACCAGTAACCATAAGAATTCTCCTCACTCTTGCTGTCTCATGCATCTGGTCTATTCAACAGCTTGATGTCAATAATGCCTTCTTAAATGGAGAACTAGAGGAAGAAGTGTACATGACTCAGCCTCCAGGTTTCCAAGTCAAAGATAACTCTCTGGTCTGCAAACTTCACAAGTCCCTTTATGGATTAAAACAAGCTCCAAGAGCTTGGTTTCAAAAACTGACCTCTGTTCTTTACAATGCTGGCTTCAAACAGAGCAAATGTGATCCTTCTTTGCTAATCTTTGTGTCTGCTGGAATCCAAATATACATCCTAATATATGTTGATGACATCTTGGTTATTGGAAACAACTCTGCAGCAATTCAGCAACTCATTCATAAACTGAATTCCTCATTTTCTCTAAAACATCTAGGAGATATTGATTTTTTCCTTGGCATAGAGGTCAAGAAACTCTCTGATGGAAGTCTGCATCTATCTCAAGGCAAATATGTGTGAGATCTGCTTCATCAAGTGGGCATGATAGATTCAAAAGGTGTCAAAACACCTATGATCAGTACCTGCAAACTTACTCATACAGATCAATTGTTGGAACACTGCAATATGCCACCTTAACCAGACCTGAAATCAGTTTTGCTGTTAACAAAGTGTGTCAATTCATGGCCACACCTTTGCAAGATCACTGGAAAGCAGTTAAACACATATTAAGATATCTCTCTGGAACTATCACAAATGGGATTATCATCAAGCCCCTACCTTTAACCACCTCATCTCTTCCTATATCAGCATTTTGTGATGCTGATTGGGCTTCTGATCCAACTGATAGAAGATCTACCTCTGGATCCTGTATCTTCCTAGGTTCCAACATCATTTCTTGGTGGTCTAATAAACAAACTCATGTGGCCAGATCATCAGCAGAAGCTGAGTACAGGAGTCTGGCAGACACTGCTGCAGAAGTGTTATGGGTCCAGTTCCTATTGAAAGAGCTCCAAATTCCTTTTTACACTCCCAGAATCTATTGTGATAACCTAAGCACAGTCCAGCTAGCCCACAACCCTGTGCTTCATTCAAGGATTAAACATATGGAGATAGATCTGTTCTTTGTCAGGGAAAAAGTACAATCAAAGCAGCTTGTAGTCTATCACATTCCTGCCCCTTATCAACTTGCTGACATATTAACTAAACCATTATCTGCAGCTACCTTCTTGGATCTGCGAACCAAACTTAGCGTGACTGACTTTCCAAATCAATCACCCTAATTTTGAGGGGGGAATGTTAGGAATATTGTATAAGCTCAACACTGTAAATAGCCTAGTCTATTACTGAATGTATTGTTAGGTTGTTACAGTTAGATGGAGTCCTTTGTTCAGTCGGTTGATCAGTTTGTTAGACTGAACAATACTATAAATACTTGTACTGTTTCCCTGAATCAATACGATTTCATTTCTCCTCTTTCTAATAAAGCTCAATTTACATCTTCCTAGATAATTTGTCCGGTTCTGAGGGGCCTCTGGGATTGGGTGTTATCACTTTTTTATGATACCTTCAGCTTTTATATATTTCTTCATAATACCAATCAAGTATCAATCTCCCTATTTGTCTTTCAACTTTTATTATTGTCATTCTATTGTGATTGTGTGATTCTACTTTCAAGCATAAGTGCATAGCTATCCAAATACCTAAGCTGAACATTTGGATGTAAGTTGAATATGTTACATGTCTAAAATGGCTTTAATCAATTCTCTCTCCATGTATTCCTATTAAGTATCATCGCAAACAGACCAAATGAAAAGGCTCAAGAAAAGTTCACAAGTACAAATAAGGTGACTGATGTTTATTTATAGTTAACTCCTCATCTCATAATACAATACTACCTCCCATCCCAATAAAACTTTGTCATCTTTACATCTTTGACAAAGTATTTATTTTTATTGGAAATTTATAACTTCTATAATATCTATAATATTATACTAATCAAAATCATGGTCCAAACTTTATGAGATGGAAAAGTTCTTTGGGACGGAGGTAGTATGAAAGATAAAAAATGTGAATACTTTGACATAGTATTATTCAACTAATTGTAATATACGCAAAGTGAAGGTAGTGACCTGTTATCTGCTTCAATGGTTAGAGAAGGTCCCACATATTTAACTGGATCACCTGCCAAGAGATCGATCATGTTAATACCTCAGCAAAAGGCTGTTAAAAAATTAGCAAAAAATATATTAAATCTGAAAATCTGAAATTTATAAGAAAAATCAAATGATCTGAACTGATGAGTTTAAGTAGCTTTAAAAGCATAGATGGCGAAGCTGAACTAACGTTCTTAGGCTATAGAATATATAGTAATAATACAAACATAAAACTAAAAATAAAGTAACATAGTGCCAAAAATGTAACCAAAAAGAACAAAAGAGTATACAAAGCTCACATTACATCAGGTTATTAGCATAATATAAATTAATGAGAGGAAAATGACTACATCTCCGATGTCTTCTCTAGAGTTTGTATTTCATATCAACATTTCCAACAAATTATCCTCTTCTACATTAAATTTTAATGCACCAATTCCTATTTCTCCTTTCCCCACTTCCTAAAAACTGAAGTGCCAATATTTTAAATAAAAAACTGAACACCTGGCTCGTGATTCAAAGGCTTCTATGCTTACCAGGTCATACTTCTTTAGATAGTTTAATGACTTAGTAGGCACCATCGCTGCCTGCACATCTGCTGGCAAAACCCACATTCCTCAACAAAATCAACATCAGAGAAGATACCTAGCCTGGGCGAGCTAATATTTTTCCTCACATTGGGGTCCAACACAATTTTGCGAATGTGCCATGAAGAGGGATAAAGTTAAATAAAGCATATGGACAGCCACTACATTTGACTCTCCATCATCTACTCAGATCCTGCCCCATCAGGATCTCAAGAACATTTAATTATCATGACCGTGATTCTGATTCACAAAATCATGTCACGGTGCTCCCATTAAATGAAATAATATTTTTTCAAGTGTTCTACCCCATACCAATGATCAACGGCGGGAGACGCCAAATATTGACTCATTACACGAGTACATGTCCTAGTAGGCAACACCTTTACTAGTCACGCTGAGACATTTCAGCTTTTCAGTCACTCATCTATATCTTTCTTAGATTTCAGATGGTATGCCTTCTTGAATGAGTTGCATATTGTGAATCATGGGGAGTTGGGGACTATGGGAGTACCATTCGGCTTTGCTCCTAGTTTCCATGTTTCAGCCTGCAACTCAACTACTCAAGAGATTTTGAAGTCAGAGCAAAAAAAGATAAAAAAATAAAAAGTAAGGTAAGATAACATTGATAAGATAAAAATAACATAAGAACATAAGAAAGATAGAGGATTAAAAAACATTAGGATGATATAATATAAAAATAACATAAGAAATCTCATTCCCAAAAGATTTTGGGGTCGGCTAACATGAAATCGGAGCCAAAAAAAGAAGAAAGATAAGAAAAATAAAAATAAGGCAAAAAAGATGGATAAGATAAAGTTAAATATAAGACAAAAATAACATGAGAACATAAAAAAGATAAAAGATACTCCCTCCGTTTTTTAAACAAGTTCCCCCTTTCCTTTTTGGGTAGTTCCCAAATTAAGTTCCCCTTTCCTTATTTGGCAAATTAACTACATCAAAACAGTGCCAAACAGTGTCCAAACAGTGTCAAACAGTGTCCAAACAGTGCCCCAACAGTGTCAAAACAGTAAAGTTTACCCTCAGTAATTTTTTTTTCTTAATAACTGTGAAAAGCAATGGGGAACTTGTTTTAGAAACGGAGGGAGTAAAAAATAAAACATAAGATAAAAGATAAAAAAACATAAAAAATAAAAAGATAAAGAAGATAAAAAGATAAAAGAAAAGGAGACAGAGAAAAGAAAAAAAAACAATCGTCCACACGAATATGCGCCCTCCATTTTGCTCTCTATAAAGACATGCTCTCATCCAACCCAAGAAGAAGAATGTCAGCTCTGATTCCTCTTATCCAAGTCTGTTTAGGTCTCCCTCTCCACCTCACATCTTCTCCCCACCTCTCAACTCGTCTATCATGTGCATCACTTGGTCTTCTGCGCACATGACCAAACCACTGCAATCAACACTCCTGCATCTTATCTTCTATATGTGTTACTCTCACCTTTTATCTGATTATCTCATTCCTCAAACGGTCTTTTCTGGTATGTCCACATATCCAACGCAACATACATATCTCTGCCACACTCATCTTTTGAATGTGACGTTGTTTCACCGCCCAATGCTCTATGACATACATTAATGCGGGGTTAATTGTTGTCCAATAAAACTTACCCTTCAGTCAAGTCAGCATACATTGATCACATTGAAATCCGAATGCACTCTTACATTTCATTTACCTTGCTTTGATTATATGGTATCTAGATCTCCATCTGATTCACCATCCTTCTGAATTATGGAGCCCAAGTAATGGAACATATCACTCACTGGTATCTCCTTGCCGTCAAGGGTAATCCCAATATGCTACTCCATATACTCAGTCTTGTTTTGACTTAGAAACCCTTGGTATCCAATGTTTGTCGTCAATTCGTCATACTTCCAACTTTGCTTTAACACTCGATTATGTCTCATCAATCAATACAATATCGTCGGCAAACATCATACACCACGATATATCTTCTTGAATTGACTTCATAAGTTCATCCATGACTATAACATACGAAATTCAAAGTCGACTCAAGGTCAATCCTTGGTGCACTCCCATAGTACTAAAGAACTCTCCAGTCCTTCCAACACTAGTACAGACACTTGTAGTATAAGCCTCATATGATTGTAGGATACAAAAGATGATATGGAGTGAGAAGATATATGACTATACAATTCATAAGAATATATAAGAGGGTGAGTGAAAGAATCATGTTCTACTACATAGTGCTATTGGAAGATCAAAATTAATAAAAGGAATTGAATATTAAGATGAAGGCATCTGCTAAGGATATGACATTGGGACTAGATCAAGTAGACCAAGATAAGATGATCTGTTTCAATGGAGTAGATCATGTGTTCTAGAAGCATAGGAACAAGCTAGTATAATGTGGTATAAAAGTGAAAGATGTGGGAAACACGATGTGAAACGTGATACGCAACACGTTGCAAAAATGTAAATCGTAGATTCATGAAATGAATCGATGAATCGAGGTTGTATTGTAGCATATCTCATCATATTGCAAAATCGCTAAGCAAATTCACAAAATTTGATTGGTCATGATTAACCTGAATCTGGCAATCTGCATGAGGTTGTGCAACCATTTCTTAATAACCTTATGAGGTTATTCTTGTGCAACTATTTTGTCAAATGTCCTGATCCAGTGCATTAGTATAAAGTCCAAATGCATAGTTTTCGTCTCATAAACCTAAACCCAACCCCTCTATTTTGGCTTTGTATTTTGTTCTTCTCATTTTTTATGTTCACAGTAAGTATTGCTCTTCAACTAGCACAATAAAAAACTTTTCTCACTTAGGTCTTCATCAAAATGGCTAAACCATAAAAAAGTAGATGTAAAATTGAAAAAATTGTCGAAGTGCTAAATCCCATACAGCAAGAACTGAAATTGCATTTCTCATACTTGTAGGGGTGGTGTTGCAAGAATAAAACATCACCTTACAGCAAGAACTCTAAACATTCGTGAATATATTTGAGCCACATAAGAAATTGAACTGATTGTCACCAAATTAAAGAGTTGGACAATTGTTCTGTAGAATCTCAAGCCCATGTTTATGAGAAAGAGAGTCATGGAAATATGAACCAAGCAACAATGAACTAAACAGTGAAAGCCATAGACTTGACCTTCCACGATATTTGAGAATGCATGTATGGCAATGCTCTTCCATTAATTTGGTAAGAAGTTCCTCATTTGAAGTGAAACAATTAAGCAATATGATACTTTTAATATTTTTAATTTTGATGTATAGCTTAGATTTCATTAGAAGTGATATAAGATATATGAACTTATGCCTTTTTGTTGAGGCCAATTTGTATAACAAAAATATACTATAAAAAAAGAAGACACCTCATCTCTCAGAGTCACACAGAACCAAATCGGACAGTTATTTGGAATGATGTAAATTGAACTTTGATCACATAATGACAAAGAGAGAGTGGGATTGCAGTCCAAATCTTTGCTTGGAATTGAACCCAGAACCTCTCCCTTATGGCACCCTCATCCTACTAGCTGAGCTACGCCCATGAGAATATACTATACTTTTATTAGTCATTCATCTTACCATTCATAACATGATAATATTTATGTATATCAAAAGAACTCCTTTAGAATTAATATCAAATCATGCAAACTCAATAATTTAGGGAACAAAGAACTACATTAAATATCTTTGTAGAGCGAGACAATAATAATGAATACCTTTTCTAAATGGTCGGTTGGTAACTTCTGAAGAATCGGCAACATTGGATGATGTAGATTCAGAGGAATCTTCACTTTTGCCAGATACTTGCTGAAATAAACAATGAACATTAGGTTAAATATAGCACTGAGTTGATATTGTTGCATAACAAACTACATTAGTTACAAACAAAGAACTGTTTTATCTAAACATCAATATATGAAACGTTACAAGTGTTAAGTTCCTCCTTAGGGAGAGTAAACAAGATGCGGAATGAAAGGTAGATACCCTAGAGTTGTGTAATTGATTTAGTATCAAAGTGACATGGTGGGGGCACTATTGGATTCAGCTTGGCGGTTTCCTCCATTTCTTTACAACAAGCCCATATTCAAATCCAGATGGAGGCACCAAGTTTCCCTGAAGCCCCTCATTAAGCATCTTATATTGCGGTGGTGGTGTGACAATATCAAATTCAATTGCAATGTGTAGGTGGAGAACCAAAGGACGTAGGTGCAAGCCTTTTCCTGAAGTCCTATAGCATGTAGTGAGTTCCTAATTATTAGGTGTTCTCTGTTCACATAATGGCCTAGTGGGTAGCTACTAGCTAGGAGAAGTTATCATATACTACCTCCGTCTCATTTTATGTGTCTTGTTTTGGTTTGACACAACTATTACTATAGCGATTGAAAAAGTAAAAGTTGTGGTTGGGATTTGAGTATAGTAAACTGAAATGTTATGGACCACATATTTCTTTCCAAAACAGCTATATGACACTTATTTTACGATAACCCAAAAAGGAATATAAGACAAATAGAATGGGACGGAGGGAGTACTTTTTTGTAGGTAGTTGGTTAACTAGTGTTTTAATGTGTGTTTGTCGTTTATTCAGTAATGATGAATGAATTTGTTTCAATTATTTCAACTTTAAATGTATAAACATGTGACCTTTGTTTTTAGAACTTATGGAATATGGACAATGTGCTAAAAATGCTAAAATTTCTAAGTTGATTGCACCAAACCCATATATGTTTACTCCTAATGAAGCACAAAGCGCAAGCAAGATGTCCTTATCTCATGATCGTGATGCAAACAGCCAAAATGAAATTTTAGGATTAGAAATTCAATTCTATGAAAAAATACTGCATTTAATGATAACGGAGCTTTAATCTTAAATGCTTGGGTCGGCAACATTGTTGAAAATGGTCCAACACACCTATATATTACTAGCTCAAATCTCGTTGACAAGTAATGAGATATACTCAACAAACACCAACTTGTCCGAGCCAGGTTGAACAGCTTAATGACTGAATAAATGGATCGCGCATTTCCTAAATTTTCTACTTTTACCGATGTGGGGGGGGGGGGGGGGGGGGGCAAAAACCATTATCTAAACCCAATATCATATTAAATAGGGTCAACTCGCCTAAATTAGTCCTCAGGACCTCAAGAAGTAAATATAAGCTCAAACTTATATTTTGTAGACTCAAATTCAATAAAAAACATATATCGGTGTCATATGTTTCTAAGGTGAGGTCATTCACAAATACCTTCTTTAAATTGTTTCTACCAAACATCATTTACATATACAACCTTGACTTCCCACAAATGGGTGTCATATTTCATCTACCTCAACTACTTTATAGGTCTCCCCCGTTTAATACTCCACTTTCCCTGCACTAGAAACCACCTTTCCATCACAAATGGGTGTTGATGAATGATTTCATTGGGCCCAATTCTGATTCTGAAGATTAAACACAATTCTCAATTTCTAATTTACACCAATTTAATAAATTACCTTCTCAAAGCCCTCAAGATCGTATGGGACAAGTTTCTTCAAAGCTTCAACAGATTTGCGGGCATCCCCTTCATCATCACTAGTTTCAGACTTTGTCTCTCCATTGTTTGCCCATTCCTCATCATTAGCTGCATCATCAATAACATCTTCAGCTTCAGACTCTGAAGTATACTCTTCAGCAGATTCTGCATCCTCGTCAGATCCACTTTCAGAAGAGCAATCTTCAGTGAAATTCTGGATAAGAACAGTTATCTTATTATAGGGATAAAGAAAGTCTTTGGAGGTTTTTTGGATTTGATTTAGCAGCAAAAGAATAAGCATTAGGTGGGGAACCATCACTTACATAGGAAGCTAGAATGCTGTTATCAAGAACTAAAAGCGGAACTTTCAAGTCTTTTGCAACTGCTCTGACCATTCTTTCTCGATAAAGTTGAGCGCCTGCCATTATCATTGAAAAAAAAATCTCAAACAACACCCATGCAGAAAAGGGACTTCCCTAAAATGGAACAATGTACCACGTGAACAAGGAAAACATAAGAAAATGAAAAAAGAGCCAGAATTTAATGATGAGTGTCTAATAGAGTAAATAGAACTCAACCTGGAACGCTCTGAAGCATAATTCTCCCACTTGATGCATTTAAATGGCGACCATAATCCGTAGTAAGCTTTTTATGCTTTAGATGTGAGGCAGCACATTCCACCAGGATGCTTTTAGAATGTTTACTAGTATAGTAGATTACTCACTTGGATTAGTGATAGTGAAGAGAGATGAGAAAAAGAAATATGAAAAGTAGTTAATGTGAGCAAGCACTTACGCGACATAATAAGGAAATGTGTCCCATGATAGAACTATCTTCTCCCATGGGACAATTCGTCTCAAAAACTCATTTTTAAATCTCTCTCTTCTAGTTAGAAAGGGTGACTCCTTCTTCTTGCTCTCAATTGACAGCTTTTCGTTGTTCAGCCACTCCCTTTGCTCTAGCTCACCAAGTTCAGCATGTGCATCACAAAATCTCTCCTGTTCTCCAACTTGTTGTTTAATACTCTTCCCTTTGTCAGTGCTAGGATGCTCTATGGTGCTAGGATGTTTATCCTCACTTGCATTTCTTCCATCACCTTCTGAGCTATAAAACCTCAACTGACTACAAGCGAAACATGTATCTGGCCTTCTATTCAATCTAGTTCTTGTCTTTCCATAACCAAGATTAGTTGATTTGAAAGTATGTAGTAGATGCCTTCTGATCAAGGTACCTTGAAACTTGTAGCTCCCAATAAATGGTACAGATACTGAAGTTGGAGAAAGAGAGCAGTTAAGGTAGTAAGAACTTCTCAGATGTTTGCCGTGTTGATGTACAAGATTCCATTTTCCCAGATATCCCATGACTTATAGACATCCAAAAAGACACATGCGGCTAGAAACTGCAAAGCACATTGCAAAGGTTATATCCATATTTCGGCAACATGGTAGTGAAGTGCCATTTATACATTGCTTTGTAGCAAAACCAAAGCAGATATTGTGTTTAAGCCAGATCCCCAGATGTGTGTAAGAACTTCATTTGATGTACAGCCTCAGCCATTCACGTTAAGATGGAACTTTTACAAATTACCGGGTAAAGGGGGAGAAAAAGGCGTGCTAAATGTTCGTTAACCAACAATAGATAAAAGATAAACTACCTGTCAAACGAATCAAGGAACAGGTTCGTCGTGGAGAAGTTTGTCTTACAGCGGGTTCACGAACTTCCGGGACTCCCCCCTGAAAGCTTCTTCAGAACACGAGTGCATCTGAAAGTTGACACTTTGCAGCGCGGATAAAAGATTAGCTTAAGCTAGGGCGCCGGATGCACAAATGCTTCCCATGATATCGTAGGACTACAACCTTAAAAACTCAAAATATGAGTTAATTAAATATTTAATTCATAATAAATTCGAAACAAAATTCAAAATTCGTAGAAAAATAAGTAAAAAATTTATAAAATATTTATAAAATAAAAAATTTAATTTTTTTGAAATTTTTTATTTTTTTTTTGAAAATTAATAAAAAATAGTAAAACTCCATTAAAAAAAATAAAAAATATATGTATGTCTTTCCCACCGTCTCTATTACCTCCCTTCACCACCATCTCCAGTCGGTGAAAAATGTCATTTTCCCTAAAATCTAACATTTTTTCTGAAAATACTAAAAACATGTCATATTTCTCTTTGAGAATTACAATATTTTCATTGTTTTCTGCCATAAATATGGCATTCGTAATGAATTTGGCATTTGTTCCCCTTGATGGATAGTTTACCCGAGTAAGCTTATCCGAGGGTTATTGCTGAGAATAAATAGAGAGAAGTCAGAGGAAACAAGTAAGAGAGAGAGTCAAATGTATTAAATGAACTCAGCGTGTCTTTCAAGGTGAATAAGGGCTGCTATTTATAGCAGCCATAAATGCAATATGGGTACACGTGTCAACAATCTAACGGTCAAGGGATCACCTCAATTGGGGTGGCACCGGCATACGCAGGTGCACCGCATTAAATGCGGTGGGTGGATGTGTTGTCGCATTAAATGCGATGGTTGTCTGTCCCCTGATGGAATCTTCAATGATTACGCTGTTGTCAAAGGCTCTGTGTACCCGGAGGCTACCCTTATGCCGAGGGCACCTAGGGGCCGAAGACTCCTAATTTCTTTCATTTTCTCCCATCAGCTTTGTATGCTTAAAATCAGTTGTCTCCTGTACTTTGGGGCCTTCGAGTATGGTGCCGAAAGCGTCCCTAAGCGCACCGTGGGTTCTTTGGACCTTGGGCAGCGGTGTTTTGGGCCGCATGCGCTTCTTGGGCCTGTTGGCCCTGTGCTGAAGTAGTAGGAGTCTGTGGGCCGGGGGTCCCTGGGCCATATACTCCATCAGAAGTCCCCCACTCCTTTTGCCGAAAGGTACTTGAGGGAAAAGGAGTAGTTGTGGTGATTGTCCCGAAGGCTTCCCTGTTTTGTTGGGGTGCCTCAGATTCTTTGCTTTCTGATGTTTACCGAGGTCATTCCCTCAGTCTCCCCACATGTCGAGGGCCGAGGGCATTCCCTCAGTCTCCCTCATCCTTGGTAATATGTGTTTCCCGAAGGGTGTATCGATCACTCATACCTGAGGGGTTGTGTTTATTGTTTTCCCGGAGGCTACATGTGTTTATTTGTCAATGTCATTTTTTGTTCATAGTTCCACGAGGGGTTCTCCCAGTCCCTCACTCCTTGAGGCACGTGCAATGGAGTGAGAAAGAGTATAGTAATTCCTATCTCTAGTAGAGAGCCAAGGGCTGACGCCTTTTGCTTCATTTTGGGGAGATGCCTCGTTAAAAACCTCATTAGGAAAAATCATGTGGGAAAAAAATCCTAATGAGAGAAAAAGAGTACACCGGATGCCCCCATAATGAAGTAAAAGGGTAAGCCCTTCGGTCTGAGATGAAGGATAATGCTGAGGCCGATGGCCATTCATAATGTGTAGAGAGTAGCCCCGAAAACCCGAGGGTTGTCTTTGATCTGAGGGCGGTGATTGCCGAGGGGGTTCCCCCAAATCCCCAGGCATCGAGGGCTGAGGGCTCCCGAGGGGTTATCCCAACCTTCATGATGAAAGCGAAATGCGGCAGGAGGGTCTTTGGCTGTGTTCGCCCGAGGGCATCCTCCGTTGTTGTTTGAAGGGTGCCAGCTGAGGCAACCTTGATATTTCAGAATATGGCCGTTGGAATATGACCGTTGGCGGTGGAGTCCACATGGCGTACCCTGGTTGGTAGGCTTTGGGCGGGCGTCATCGGTTGGCTGAGGCGGCGATTTGTAATGATGTCTTTCTTAATCAGGGGCCCAGTTCTCGGCCCAAGCCCGAAATGGGGAGGCTATAAATACCACATGGCCGAATTCATTTTTCTCGCGCGTTTTGAAGTTGTAGCGAAGCTCTGCCGGTTTTCCTAGAGAGATAAAGTATTTCCTTTGATCAAACCAAGTTTTTCGAGGTCAGTTCTTCGCTTCTTCTTGAGTCTCCTCGCATAATTTGCTTCTCCGTCTTTGATTCAGTGTTTAAAGCCTTAGAGCCTTAGGAATTTTCTCATTATTCCCAAACCCTTCGACTTTCGTCTTTGGAGATGTCTTCTGGAAGCGATTCTCAAAACATCTCGAAGGAGGCTCCGGTAGAAACCGAGAGTATCTCGGATGTAGAGTCTTCAAGTGAGCAGCTTTCAGACAGCAATGATTCGGCGGTGGCGATGGAAGTTCAAAGCAACCTCAAAATGGAGGCCGAAGCCGAAGACTTCGAATAGGTGGCCGAGGATGAGGAATTGGCCCTCGCTGTTCAAGTAGCTGAGGAGGAAGAAGAGAAGGAGGGGCAGAAGGTCACCGTCGTTGTCCTTCCCCCGTGCCATGTCGGTGAGGCAAGCAGCTCCCAGCCTCTCAATCCGGAGCCTCTTAGGGTGGCCCCAGCTAAGAAAAAGAAGGTTAAGGCTGCACCGAAGAAGAAGCAGGCCGTTGTCGACGCTGGGCAGTCGGTGGGCATTCCCGAGGGCTACTCGTACCTGAACACCGCCGCCCTTGATGTGAAGACAAGGGCCACGGCTGCTGAATACCAAGCCACGCAATTCTTCGCAGGCCCCTCGGCACACGTGGTGGAACCGGGCCAGATGGCGTGTTGTTACACGCGCCCGAGGGCTGCTTTGCCACTCACATCCTGTCGATGGAGTTGGGCCTCCGGTTCCCACCCCTTCATCTTGGAGTACCTGCGGTTCGTGAAACTGGCACCCTTTCAGCTAACGCCCAACAGCCACTCGTACCTGGTTGGCTTCTTTCCCTCTGCCGAAGTCGGGGGGTTAAACCAACCTTGGTCAGTTCTTCCTATCTTTCGATCTCTGTCGGGGGCATTCAAATGCCGGAGGCTTCGCCAACTTGCAGCAGGTCCCGGAGTTCAGGCTTTTTGGCGACGTTCCTTCGTCCCACAAAGGATGGAAGGATAAGTTCTGCTATATCCGCCTAACGGAAAACCCTTTCCCTACCCCTCTTCATGATCACTTTCGGAGACACCCGAATGTGGGGAATGCTGCCCTCGAGAAGAATGGAAAGAAACTTGCCAAGAAGCCGGAGGGGTCTGACAAGCACGTGACAATCAAGGAGGCCACTCTCCCGGATGATCTGTTCGCTCTGAGCTTCCGCCGATATAGGCTGGTGGGGGTGGAAGATGAGAAATACCCCCTCATAGATTGCGTCTTCGAGAGCATCGAAGGTTGTTCCCCTGAAGGCTCCATGTTCTATACTTAAAAAAAATTGCATTTAATTCTTGATGTTGTCTTGATCCTTCGTCCTTATTGATTTGTATTGTCTTGAAGGTGCTGGTGTGGACGTGAGGAACTTCGCTGGCCTTAAGAAGAAGTTGGTCAAGCAGCCAAAGAAGAAGGAGACGGGAACACAAAAACCCGTCGATGAATTCTTCCAGAGGGATGAGGGGCCCTCCTCGGCTGTCCCTGCTACTGTTGGTGGAGCCGAGTCCGGAGGCGATCAAGTCACGGCTGCCAAGAGGAAGGCGGTGGGCAAAGCCGTCGTGCCCGCCGGCAAGAAATTGAAAAAGGGGGTGCCGAGAAGAAGGCTACCCCCATCGTGGTTGTGGATGAGCACTCCACGTCCGAGCCCCCGGTTGTGGCGGCGATGACCCCCTCCAAACCCCCTCCGGCTCAGCTGGATGAGGTGGGCTTCCCTCAGGAGAATGTGCAATTCTCTCTCGTAAAGGGAACTGCCATTATGCATGGCACGGTGGACCCTAGGGAGTTCCTGAAGGGTGCCACCCCTCAGCTGGACAGGGTAGACCTGAGCCGACTGGATGATGAGGCTCTCGACTCTAAAGTTCTCCGGTCTTCTCTTACTGTAAGATCTTCCGTTCATTCTTTTCATTTCCTTAGTCGTTTTGGCTTTAGCTTGTCTTGCACAGTGGTCTAACCCTTTCGCTTGTTGCTTACAAGCTTGTATTGCCCTCGGCGAGCAGGTCCGGAGGGTGGAAGAGTTGTGCCTTCGGAAGGCGGAATAGGACGAGACTCATAAGAAGCTCATCCATGACAATGTCGTCGCCGTTCGGGACATGGTGAAGCTGGAGGAGACCCTTCGGCAGGAGAGGATTGCAGCTGAAAATGCTAAGAGGGAGGCCAGAGCCGAAGCTAAGAAGGTTGCTGCTGAGGCTGCCAAAAAGGTTGCCGAGTATGCTGAGGCCGCCAAGGAAGGGGCTGTCGCCAAGGCCCGGGAAGACGTTGTTGCTGCCTTCACTGCTGAGGGGTGGAAGGCTGAGGACCGAAAGCAGTGGTTGGCCTTAGTTGTAGAAACCTCTCTTAACGAGTGGACTACCGGTCCCGGCGCAGAATGGTTAGCCCGGAAGGGCAAGGACTATTATGACGGGGACAAGTTCTTTACTCAAGCCCTCGTCTACCGGAGGCTTGCCCGGCATTTAGGGATGGACCCGAAGGCATTTGATCCGACACCCTACGACCTTCCCCCTCTCCAGCCAGATGTTCGCATGCCTCCCCCCCCCCCCCCCAGATGTTGAAAGGCTGGACCTTGAGGATTCTGAGCTGATGCAGGAGGCTCAAGATGAAGATGAAGAGGCCGGAGGGGACGCTACTTCGAAGCCTGCCGAAGGGGGTGCTGCTGAAGTTGATAATCTTTGGTTTGTACTTGTATATTTTTTTTGAACGATGTTTAGTTATAACATTTTGTAGCTTTCGGCTTCGGCCAAGATGTAACAAACTCCTTTGTTTATTTTTGTGAATGAATGCATGGATGTCTTCGGGCTCTTGATGTTTTCTGAATGAATGTCTTTTCTTTCCTTTATGCTTTCTTCACAACTTTATGAATGCATGCCTGTATCGTGAGTTAACTAAGGGCCAAACATTTAGGACTTAGAAAATTTTCTAAGTGATTTATACCACTAGGCCCTCGGTTGACATATTCCTTTAGCTGTATGAAATAGAGTGGCCCTCGTCATCCACCCCTGGGGGACTGGTGTTGTGGACTTAGTTATTTTTTGGGCAACATCATGGACTTGCCCTCGGTTTATACCCCTTTAGGCAATTCCCTTTTTAGTAAAACATGGTGATGCCTTCGGGCAATGCAATCTTTGGGGAACCCTTATGAGAATTTGAGGTGTCATGCCCTCAGGTCCCGCCTGTTGTGCCGAGGGCTTCTAAGTTATAAACTTAGAAACTTTTTCATCCGGTTTTCACATCAGCAACCTCCTGAGAAATGTGGGGTTTGTATGTCTATGTCCTACTTGTAGAATTGAAGCCCCCGGTGTTGATTGTAGTGTCAGAGGCTATTAGAGTGTGGACTTAGGAAATTTGAGCTTTTGTTTGTGAGCAGCTGCTTTCGGAAATGCTAGAGCCTTCGGTATTGTTGGATTCCAAAGTGTGGACTTAGGAATTCTTCATTTGGTAAATGCCAAAGGCTATATATCAAGGACCTTCGGTGATACCTTCCATATGGTGGCTTAAGTGATTGCAGCCAGATACATAAGAGGAAAATGCCTTCGGTCCATGCTGAGATGGAGAATGTGTTGGAGTTTCGGGCAGAAAAACGCAGCGGAATAAACAAAAAAATACTGCCCAAAAGCAAACAACTGGATCTGAGGTTCTTACTATAAACGAAATTACAAGATATAAGAGGGACTTACATAGCAATCTTAATCAAGGATGTCAGACAGTCTGAGAAAACGATTCGAGCTCTACCGGTATCCACACGCACGTGATTGGATCGGCCGCAGGGAACGTGCTAGCGTTCTCTTCTTTCTTCCTCTCTACTCTAGGTTTTAGAAGTGAATTTTAACTCTTAAAATTCGTGGGTCTATATAGCCCTATTTATAAGAGGAGGAAAGAAGGAGTTTTATAGCTAATAAAACCCTCCAAGAGGCCCTAGCCCAATACCATTCAAAACCCTATTTCGAATTGGGTTAATCGGGCTATTTTAATGTTATTAACGAACATTAATGATCCAAATCACTTAGGTGTGTGACCATGTAGGTTTATATATTATTGGCAGTGGGCTAAAAAATTAATTCAAGTCTCACAAATCATAAGCGGCCTCTAGCAAGGCATTATGACTATCCAAAATATATAAATGTCAATTAAATCTGACATAACCTTTTAATGATTAATTTGTGCTAATAATTCTCTTTTGTCAAACGATATCTTAATTGAGACAAGGTTAGGTCATGTCATCCTTGTTATTCTCAATTAATATTTCTCGATTACCAAGTAAGATTAATTTTGAACAAATGACACCTCATTTGAGCATGGCCATGCTAATTAATCTTACTTGTCAAGGGGCCCAATAGATATCTTTCTCTCGCTATACGAGAGTGACAAAAGCTATCTTGATAATTCACTTACCACTACATGGTTCATAATATGTACAATCACCACCTTTATAATTACCCATTTAAAAATAATATTTAATGGTGTTAATACATATTAATTCACATGCAAGTAACCATGATTATCTCAAGTATAAGAATATAACACCTCATCATTATTGAGGACAACACTGATGACATATAACCCAGCAGTGTCCTCAAGTTGGGTCTGTCCAATGAACTTGTTCACTAACAAGCATCTATGTTATTAACTTGATATCTCTATACCCGTGACTAGTGGAATATAGCCATCAGTTAATCCACATAATGGTCTATTAATTATTAATGTCCTAGATTAATAATATTAGACCATGGACAATTAGAATATTATGCTTATTTTAAAGTGTAGCATTCCAAAATTAAGTCACGTACTTAATTAGCTACTAAACATAATATTCAGGGACTAAATATTAATAAAGAAAACTCACAATGATAATTAACATAAAATGAGTTAGTGACTTTATTAATTAATGAGCATTAAATATTCATTGATAAATCATAAAGTATGATTGTCCTAGGGCATACTTCCAACAGTCTCCCACTTGCACTATGACCAATCGTGAACAAAACGAATGCCTAATGCACTAGTATGACGTTCATGCTTTGCTTGTGGTAGTGGCTTGGTGAGCGGGTCAGCCACATTTGCATCTGTTGGTACTTTGCATATCTTGACGTCACCTCTAATGACTATCTCTCGAATGAGATGATATCGCCTGAGTACATGCTTTGATTTCTGGTGTGATCTAGGTTCCTTGGCTTGTGCAATGGCTCCATTGTTATCACAATATAAGTCCATTGGTCCAACAATACTAGGAACGACACCGAGCTCAATAATGAATTTCCTTATCCATACTACTTCTTTTGCTGCTTCTGAAGCAGCAATGTACTCAGCTTTTGTTGTAGAATCAGCCACCGTGTCTTGTTTAGAACTCTTCCAGCTCACTGCTCCGCCATTGAGGCAAAACACAAATCCTGACTGCGATCTAAAATCATCCTTATCGGATTGGAACCCAGCATCTGTGTAACCATTTACAATGAGCTGATCTTCACCGCCATAGACCAAGAATACATCCTTAGTTCTTCTCAAGTACTTTAGAATATTCTTGACCGCTATCCAGTGATGATCACCTGGATCTGACTGGTATCTACTAGTCATGCTTAGAGCGCAAGCTACATCAGGGCGAGTACCTAACATAGCATACATGATAGAACCTATAGCAGAAGCATAAGGGACTCTATTCATTCGATCTCGCTCATCTTGTGTTTGTGGACACCGAGTCTTGCTGAGATGTGTGCCATGTGACATAGGCAAGAACTCTCTCTTGGAATCTTGCATATTGAACCTATGTAAGACCTTGTCAATGTAGTTACTTTGACTTAGTCCTATTAGCTTTCTAGATCTATCTCTATAGATCTTGATCCCTAACACATAGGATGCATCACCCAAGTCTTTCATTGAGAAACATTTTCCAAGCCAAGCCTTTACAGACGAAAGCATCGGAACATCATTCCCAATGAGAAGTATGTCATCTACATATAGGACTAGGAAAGTGATTGCACTTCCACTCAATTTCTTGTAAACACAAGGTTCCTCTTCGTTTTGATTGAAACCAAACTCTTTGATTGCAACATCAAAACGAAGATTCCAACTCCGAGATGCTTGCTTCAGACCATATATTGATCTTTTGAGCTTGCATACCTTCTCAGCATTGATTGGATGTTCAAAACCCTCGGGTTGTATCATATACACGTTCTCATCTAGATTTCCATTTAGGAAAGCAGTTTTGACATCCATTTGCCAAATCTCATAATCAAAATGAGCGGCAATTGCTAAGAGAATCCGAATTGATTTAAGCATGGCAACTGGTAAGAATGTTTCATCATAGTTTATACCATGAATTTGTTTGTAACCTTTCGCCACTAAACGTGCTTTATAGACATCTACATTGCCATCTTTGTCTAACTTCTTTTTGTAGATCCATTTGCACCCAATGGTTCTACAACCATCAGGTAGATCAACTAAGTCCCAGACTTGATTGTCGACCATGGATCTCATTTAGGATTTCATGGCTTCTAGCCATTTATCGGAGTGAGGGCTCGATATTGCTTCTTGGTAGGTCAAAGGTTAATCTTCGTCTATTAATAATACGTCACGATGCTCAGTTAAGATAAACATGTATCTAACTCGCTCGTTACGTACCCTAGATGACCTCCTTGGAGCGAGTGCTACCTCAGGTGTATCCACAACAACTTGTGGCTGAGATTGTGGGACTGCTTGCATAATCTGACTATCTAGAACTTCTTGAATTTATTCAAGCTTTATTTTACTCCCACTGGTTCTTTCAGAAAGAAATTCTCTTTCTAAGAAAATACCATTACGAGCAACAAACACTTTGTTTTCTGATGGGTTGTAAAAGTAATATCCTTTTGTTTCCTTAGGATAACCCACAAATAAACACTTATCTGATTTGGGTTCAAGCTTATTTGAAAGTAAACGTTTTACATAAACTTGACACCCCCAAATCTTCACAAAGGTTAGACTAAGAACTTTTCCTGACCATATCTCATATGGTGTCCTTTCTGTAGCCTTTGTTGGAGCCCTATTGAGTATGAATGCAGCGGTTTCAAAAGCATAACCCCGGAAAGAGATTGGTAGTTCAGCGAGACTCATCATGGAACGAACCATGTCTAACAAGGCCCGATTTCTCCGTTCGGACACACCATTCCATTGTGGTGTACCTGACGGAGTGAGTTGTGAAACAATTCCACAACCTCTTAGATGATCACTAAATTCCTGACTCAAATATTCACCACCTCGATCTGATCGAATGGCCTTTATTGTTTTGCCAAGTTGATTCTGAACTTCATTCTGGAATTCTTTGAACTTTTCAAAAGCTTCATGTTTATGCTTCATTAGGTACACATAACCAAACCTACTGAAGTCATCAGTGAATGTTATGAAGTACTGAAAACCTCCCCTGGCCATTGTTGGCATTGGGCCACATACATCCGAGTGTATGAGGTCCAATAAACCGTGAGCTCTATCACCTTTATCAGTAAATGGTGACTTGGCCATTTTACCTAATAAACAAGATTCACACTCCTCGATTGATTCAAAATCAAAAGAGACAAGAAATCCACTAGAATGGAGTCTTTTAAAGCGCTTCTCATTTATATGGCCTAGTCTACAATGCCAAAGGTATGTTGGGTTTGAGTCGTTAGATTTAAACCTTTTTGTATTTATGCGATAGATGGGCATTTCAAGGTCTAGAACATAAAGTCCATTTATAAGACTAGCACTACCATAAAAGATCTCATTAAAATAAATAGAACAAGTGTTGTCCTTTATTATAAAATGAAATCCTTTCTTGTCCAAGCAAGAAACAGAAATTATATTCCTACTAATGGCAGGTACATGATAAAAATTATCAAGTTCTAAAACTAAGCCCGTGGGTAAACTTAAAGTAAATGTTCCTATTGCTAATGCTGCAACTTTTGCACCGTTGCCTACTCGTAAGTCAACTTCACCTTTAGCCATCCTTCTACTCCTTGTCAGTCCCTGCACATTTGAACAAATGTGAGAACCACAACCGGTATCTAATACCCATGAAGTAGTAGTAGTAACATTTACTTCTATCACATAGATACCTGAATTGGAAGCATCACCATGCCCCTTTCTTTTCAGTTCTTCCAAATACGCCTTGCAATTCCGCTTCCAATGACCGGTTTTGTTGCAGTGGAAACATTTTTGCTCTTCTTTAGAAGTAGAGCTGGCAACAGATTTGCCTTTACCCGAGTTCTTAACCAGAGTTTTGGATTTCTTGTTTCCACCAACCTTGCCTTTTCCAGGCTTCTTGAATCCCTTTACCTTTTTGATCATCAAAACGTCACTCCAATTTTTTTTGATGTTTTGCTCAGCGAAGTTGAGCATTCCATGCAATTCGGTTAAGGTCTTCTCAAGACCATGCATATTATAGTTCAGGATGAACTGGTCATATGTCGGGGTGAGTGATGCGATAATCACATCAGTAGACAACTCTTGACTAATTGGAGATCCAAGTCTTTCCAAGTGGTCCCTATACCCAATCATCTTGAGCACGTGAGGTCCAACTGGACTCCCATCAGTAAGCCTTGTGTGAAACAAAGCCTTGGTTGTCTCGAACCTTTAGATCCGTGCTTGTTTCTGAAACAAGTTCTTGAGTTCATTAGAGATGTCATGTGCACGACGATTCATAAACTGTTTCTGAAGATTAGCTTCCATGATGGTTAACATCGGACAAGTGACATTAGCTTCATCACGGACATGCCTTTCATAGGTATCTCTAGTGGCTCTAGGAGCATTGGTCGCTGGTTCAGCAGGAATTGGTTGGTCAAGGACATATTCTTTACGCTCTTGCCTGAGAACAATTCTCAGATTCCTATCCTAGTCCATGTAATTTGTTCCATTAAGTTTTTCCTTCTCAAGGATTGATCGTAGTGAAAAAGTTGTGTTGGTGGCCATATTAACTACAACAAATAATGCAAAGAATTTTAAATAATGCTCAAAATAACTCCCACTATATTAAATAGAAAGTCCCAAATATAGTGGTCCAAGATCCATATTTCACTAAACTTTAAGTAAACGTTGACTTATCACTTAAACATTAGTTATTTAGGTAAACAACTCTTGTTAATCATATCCTATATGACTCTTGGTTTGTTTGGTCACCATCATATGATTATCCAAACATTCCTTGCTTCAAGGCCCAAAACCATTTTGATGGCCTTGTAAGTCCAGACCAATATTAAGACCCTAGAATGACGATCATTCAAAACATCTTCCTAAGATAGTGTGAAATGCTCTGCTTTGGCAGACACATAACACGACTAGCATAGTATAAATGGTGGTCATATTGGGAAAGCAATTTAGACTTATAATTAATAGGGACTAATTATTAAACACATGCAGCAATCGTAGATTTAAATAAATAATTTAAAACTAGTGTAGTGATATAGCATGACCCCTCATACTTCATATATCCTTGGCATCTTCAACCTGTGCAGTAGACTACTAAATATCTACGGGGTTGAAAACATTACAGGGGATATTTGGAATAACGACACACAGACCATAAAACAACATAATATAAAACATACATTCGGATCATGCTATACCACCAATTCAATCTGTCCTGTGACAAAACAAAATAATTGCGCATGCACGGATTGAAAATTAAATTTTAAAATCCGCAAGTAATATGTAATTAATTTGGATCTCATCCGAAAAATAAACATACATATTAGTGAATTCTAAAATAATTCGTATTATATATACACATGTACAGATCGTATCCGTAATATAGATCAGTACACATATATAAATACGAATAAAATATAATGAACTTAAATTCGAATTTGGCAGAACACTTGATCAAATCATTCGAATTATAATATGGGAGATTTGTCACGGCTTTGCCTTGATTTGTGTAGAGTTTGTCTCCCCGTTTCCGAAAAGTACTTATGGGTCGGAAACGGATTAACGAATCAAAAGTTACGGCCAAAACAAGATTGTCCGATCCACAAAAACAGCTCATTAACCGACGGTTGCCAAAATAATTCGGATCTCATCCGAAAAATTAGAAACCAAATCTCCTAAAACTAAAATAATATTCTGAACAAGATCTGATTAAAAAAACTGAATTTTTTATATCCACTCAGATCTGTTCCGAATAATTAGGCAGTAGGATTTTATCCAATTCCTAATTCCATTCAGATCTGATCCGAAAAATAATAAATAATATCATAAAATATTCTTAACATAAATTATGAGTATCAATTCAGATCCAATTCAAACTATTGAACTTTCATGTCCATTCAGATCTCTTCCGAATAATTAGGCTGTAGGATTTTATCCAATTCCTAATTCCATTCAGATCTGATCCGAAAAATAATAAATAATATCATAAAATATTCTTAACATAAATTATAGTATCAATTCAGATCCAATTCAAACTATTGAATTTTCATGTCCATTCAGATCTCTTCCGAATAATTAGGATGTAGGATTTTATCCAATTCCTAATTTCATTCAGATCTGATCCGAAAAATAATAAATATGTTGGGATATTGACATAGAGGCCCAATACCCATATCGGGAAGGCCCAAGATATCCGGCCCAAGCAACGGGCCCATCACTCTGTGATGAATAGATCCAGTAAGAAGACATACCGAACGGAGTTCGGCCCAAATAAAGGTTGGCCCAGTAAGAAGACATACCGAACGGGGCTCGGACTATATATCATACTTGGGCCAATTTGACAGCATCTTCAGTACAACCCAACATCCCGTCCGAGCAACGGCCAACCAGCAAGTGGCCAGGTGCAATTAATGCCAGACTATGACATCGGCAAGTGGAAGCATGGATGACCAAGTCGGTGGAACCACGGCCAATCAGCAAGAGGCAGCCCATGCTCTCCATTGGTATAAATAGAAGGTTTCAAGTCATTGTAAGGGTTAGCATTTCAATACTCAAGCTCTAGAATAGCATCATTTGCTCTTATTTCTTGTATTAAAGCATAGTATCCGACTTACCGATCGGGAAATTCCTTGTAATCAGATTGGTTAATTAATACAAGTGGGCTTTCGAGTTTTAGTTAGTTCAGATCTTATATTTTCTTATACGCTTTGATTCTGGGCCATTCCTGATATATCCAAAGTTCGTGTTGGGCTTTCGGATCTACGGGACTTACCATCAACATTGACGCCGTCTGTGGGAAACTTGCAAAAAGTTTCACTTTCTAAACATCCAAAAATCCTCTATTTTTAAAAAATGGTCAGAATCAATTCCTATCATACAAACGACGGTTCACACCGTCACGGGAGGAGTCACACCCCGGGGAGTCAAAACCCCCCCAGGGACAATCCAGTCGAGGATCGTATCCTCGTTTTAATGGGGATTTTGTGATTCCCGAATCTCTGAGAAGAAATCCCCAGGCCATGCGTGACATGGCCCAATTCATACAGCACATGGCGAACGAAGAGGAAGGAGGTTCCAGCTTTACAGGAGAAACTCCACGCGCGGAAACGATCACAACGTCATCCCGTTCGCATACCCATCGGGATAATCGACGTAGCGCCCCACCAGCAGCGCATCCCAGTCCCAGTGACCGAACCCCGGTCGGGTCGCAAGCTAGAGGACCAACTCTCGTCGGTCATCATTTCCAGTATGCCGAGCGGGAAAATACTAGAGCCCCTCAGCGGCATTGGGACCGGGACTGTACAGATATGAGGGTTCCACCACCGCCCCCTTTGACGACCCAGGAGGAAGAGATGGCCGAGATGAGGAGACAAATGAATGAAATGCGGGACGAGATGAACAAGGTACCTGTACAACCCGCACCAGTTCAGCTGGGAATTACTTCCCCGTTTACTAAGGAGCTCATGTACGCGGATATCCAAGGGGGTGCCAAGCCCCCGACCGACCAAATTTACAATGGGGTGGGAGATCCCCACGTACATCTGAGGAGTTACCAAGGGGGACTTATGCTGCTAGGAGCACCCGAGGCCGCCATTTGCCATTTGTTTTTCAGCACGCTCAGGGGCCTGCCCAGGAATGGTTCGGGACACTACAGCCCGGGTCAATCAATAGCTTTGCCGAGTTATCAGCGTTATTCTTGGCTCAATTTGCTTCCAGTGCCAATCCCAAACGGCACTTCAGCTATTTGACCAGCGTGAAGCAAAACGCCAAGGAGACCCTCAACCAATTCCTGAAAAGGTGGAGGGATGAAACTTTAACAGTGGGAAACATGACGGATGATACCGCCATTACCCTGTTCACGAATGCTCTCCGAACGGGGGAGTTGTACAAAGAATTGAACAAGAATCCGGGTACGGCGTACGGCGAGGTGTTAGATAGGGCTCGCAAGCATGCCGCCCTAGAAGAGGAGATAATGATCAGGGATAAGGTCATTACGCCTGCTGCCCCGATCAGACTGGCCGATCGGCTGGGTCCTAGCCCAGCGGCCACTTTACCTCCCAAACAAGGGAGATTTACACCCCTGGTCCTATCAATAGCGACCATATATCAGCACGAGAGGGACAATATTCCCATCCCGACTGATTCTGGACAGTTCATGGGAACGGATGACAATGCTTTCTGTAAATATCACAACAGAAAGGGTCATGCCACCAATGCCTGCAGGGCCCTACAAACAGCAATTGAGGATCTGATCCGAAGGGGCCATCTGGGCAAATATGTGAACAAAGATCCGAATGCAATGGGCACGTTAAAACCGGTCAGGAAACCTAATAGCTGGCGCCGGGATGCGCAACGTGACGCCCAGCCTCAAAATGATGCGTATGTTCCTCCCAGGGATGAGCGACAGGGCTCGGGAGGCCCTGGAAAGAAGCCTCGAATGGAGGTCAAGGTCATATTTGGGGGCGGGGATACCGGAGATTCGAACGCCGAACGAAAAAGGTTCGAGCGAAGTCTTTATGTGGGATCCGTCTCCTCTCCCCCCAGAAGAAAGGAAGGACAGACCCGTTCACGTTCGGGCCAGCTGATTTACCCAATTCTCTGAGCCCCCACAGGGATGAACTGGTGGTAAGCATGTGTATTGACAATGCTTTGATCCGCCGAGTACTGGTTGATACTGGGAGCAGTGTGAATGTATTGTATCTACAATCATTCGAGAAAATGGGTCTACAAAGCAGTCAACTGACCCACCTGCGGACTCCACTGGCGAGTTTTACCGGTAACTGCATCGAGGCGGAAGGGACCATCCAATTAATGGTTGAAATTGGGGATGAAACCCACAGAGCGCCACTCCGAATGACGTTCGTGGTGGTAGATATAAAGTGCGCCCACAATGCCATATTGGGCCGACCGGGATTGGAAGATCTGGAGGCAATAGCCTCTGTCCGCCACTCATGCATCAAATTCCCTACAGACACTGGGGTAGGGGTGGCCAGAACTGACCCAACAACAGCACGAACATGTTATCGGGAGGCCCTGAAATAGATGAACACTCGTGGGATGCGGGTGAATACAATTGAGGTGGAAACCCACCGAACGGAGTTCGAGGCACACCCGGAGCCCACCACCCTTCTTGAACAAATCGACCTCGACTTCCCCCCGAACCGTAAGGTTGCTATCGGGGTAGATCTGGAGGCTGATATCCGGGATGGCGTGATTGTCGTCCTCAAAAAGTTTCAGGTGCTGTTTGCCCGGGGGCCAGAAGATATGCCCGACATTGATCCAGAAATAATATGTCACAAACTTGCCGTTCGGTCTGATGCAAAACCGGTCCAACAGAAGAAACGGTATCAAGCAACCGAACGGCGGGAATTCACAAAGAAGGAAGTGGCCACTTTGCTAAGGATAAAGCACATCAGTCCGGTAATCCACGTAGAATGGCTATCCAATGTGGTTCTAGCCCCAAAACAATCTACCTGGAGAATGTGCGTGGATTACTCTGATCTGAATAAAGCGTGCCCCATGGATCCCTACCCAGTGCCGAGGATCGATCTGCTAGTGGATGAGACTGCCGGGTGTGAGTTACTGAGCTTCATGGATGCTTTCCGGGGTTATCATCAGATATTCATGCACCCGGCCGATGCAGAGAAAACGGCGTTCGTTACTTCGGATGGCGTGTTTTGCTACATCGTCATGCCATTCGGATTAAAGAACGCGATGGCAACCTTCCAGAGGATGATCGGGATGTTGTTCAAAGATGTGCTGGGTGTCACAATGGAAGCCTACCTTGATGACATCCTGATCAAAAGCAAAAAGAAGGAAAACCATGTCCTGGACATAGAAAAGGTGTTCGGGATAATGCAAAAGGCGAATATGAGACTGAATCCCAAGAAATGTGCGTTTGCTGTAAGAGGAGGCAAATTTTTGGGGTACATGATGAGCGAGAAGGGGATTGAGCCCAATCCAGAAAAAGTAAAGGCAATTGTGGACATGGAGGCTCCGAGAAATCTCAAGGAAGTGCAGAGATTGACCGGTCGGCTAGCAGCCCTGAGCAGATTCCTATCCAAACTGGCCGATCGAGCTATCCCGTTCTTCCAGATCATGAAGAAAGCCAACCCTTTCGAGTGGACGGCCGAATGCCAAACGGCCTTTGAGGATTTCAAGACATATCTGTCTTCCCCTCTAGTCTTGACAAAACCCGAACCAGGGGAACATGTGTATATGTACCTTGTTGTAGCTGACTTGGCCGTAAGCACAGTACTGTTGAAAGAAGAAGATGGCGTTCAACGACCAATCTATTTTATGAGCAAGGCGTTGAATGGCCCGGAAACCAGGTACACCTTGCTAGAGAAGAATGTACTGGCCCTGATAGCTGCCATTAAACGTCTGGCCCCGTATTTCCAGACCCACCCGGTAACTGTATATACTACCCAGCCATTAGCCACCATCTTGAGAAATCCTATGGCAAGTGGGCGCATTACCAAGTGGAGTCTCCTGATCGGGCAATACGAGGTAGATTTCAAACCCCGGCCTACTATCAAAGGGCAGGCCCTGGCAGATTTCATTGCAGAATGTACCGCCCGGCCCTCAGAAAAAGATTCAGAGAACAACGGGCTGGATAACTGGTGGGAAATGTATGTGGATGGAGCATCTAGTGCCAAAGGTTGTGGAGCTGGAGCTGTGATCACATCGCCCGAGGGGTTCAAAGCATATTATTCCATTCATTTTGATTTCAAGGTGACCAACAATGAGACTGAATATGAGGCTCTCATTGCTGGTTTAAAGTATGCAAGGGCCCTGGGCGCCGATCGGTTAAAAGTCCGATCGAACAGTCAATTGGTGGTACATCAAGTGAACGACACTACTGAGGCCAAAGAAGAAAGGATGAAGGCCTACAAGGAAATGGTCGAGGAGCAGATACGTAAATTTGAACAGGTGGTGCTCGACCAGATATCCAGAATCGAAAATACTGAAGCAGATATCCTGTCCAAATTAGAGAATGCAACGTTCGACGATCGGGCACAGGAGATCCCGGCTCATATCCAACGTTTTGCCCATCGGGAAACATTGGCAACCCCAGCAATCATGGTGCTCCAGATCGAGGCCATATCTTATGCCATCCCGAGTTGGGTCGTAGATATGACCAACTACCTGAAAGACGGAACCCTCCCACAAGATAAAAATCCTGCCTATCAAATAAAATGCATCCAGAGGAGGGCTTCCATGATCGAATTGGTGGACGGGCAGCTGTACAAAAAGACATTTGGTGGGCCGTATCTGAAATGTCTCCCACCCGATCTAGCGGCAGTTGTAATGGAAGAAATTCATGAAGGTATCTGTTCCAGTCACCAAGGGCCCAAGACACTGGCCAGAAAAATTATCTTGCAAGGGTATTATTGGCCAACTATCCAACAGGACTGCTTCGCGCATACTAGGAAATGTAAGGTATGCCAATTATACGCACCGGTTCCCGGACGGCCTGCCACTTTCTACACTCCAATGACGGTGGCCCTTCCATTCGCAAGATGGGGAATAGACCTATTAGGTCCTCTACCTACTGCACCTGGAAACAACAAGTACATCATTGTGGGGATAGATTACTTCACCAAATGGGTAGAGGCCGAGCCACTTGCCAGCATCACAGATGTTAAATGCCAGAAGTTTGTCTGGAAAAATATCATTTGCCGGTTTGGAATCCCTGAACAGATTATAACTGACAATGGAAGGCAGTTCGTGAGCCGGAATTTTGAGAACTACCTGGTCAAATGGGGGATCAAGCATTCCAGAGCGTCCGTCGCATACCCTCAGGCAAATGGCCAGGTAGAAAATATGAACCGAACTATCATGGATGGTATGAAGAAGAAGCTGGAAGAATACTCCTCATCGTGGCCTGATCAGTTGAATTATATTCTGTGGACTTACAGGACCACACCCCGAACGGCCACGGGAGAGACTCCATTTGCCCTTGCCTATGGTTTTCAAGCCAAAGTACCAACGGAGATCCTAGTTCCCACACACCGAACGGTGCATTACAGCCCAGAACAGAATGAAGATAACTTACGGGCCGAATTGCATTTCATAGAAGAAAGAAGGGATCTGGCAGCGGCACGAATGGAAGAGTATCACAGAGCCACAAGAAGATACTTTGATAAGCAGGTTAAAGTTCGTTCAATCGAGGTAGGGGACCTGGTGCTAAGAAAGAGAGAGAAAAGCAAACCGCTCGAAGGGGGCAAAATGGCACAAAATTGGGAAGGCCCCTACCAAGTATGTAAGAAGTATGCTTCAGGAACGTTTGGCCTACAAAATACCGAAGGCCGACCGGCAGGAACTTGGAATGTGGAGCATCTGAGGAAATTTTATCAGTAAAAACAGCTGTTGCCACCTCTAAAAAAAAAAGATATAGAGAGGGAGACATAACTTCCACACAAACTCAGCCCATGGTTAACTCGATCATTCCGGATGACCGAATGACGAAGGGGTTAACAACATGGAAGGAAAACCAATTCTCAGTTTAGAGAGTTTTTGACCCTAGAATTATGAAAGAATAAAGGGATAAAAAACGGCTTGAAGAATTGAGGCTCAGAAAATCGGTGCCCGTGGTTAACTCAATCATTCCAGATGACCGAATGACCAACGGGTTAGCAGCATGGAAGGAAAATCAATTCTCAGTTTAGAGAGTTTTTGACCCTAGATTTATGTAAGAATAAAGGGATCAAAACGGCTTGAAGAATTGAGGCTCAGAAAATCGGTGCCCGTGGTTAACTCAATCATTCCGGATGACCAAATGACGAACGAGTTAACAGCATGGAAGGAAAGTCATTCTCAGCCAACGACTGGGAGTTTGACGCTCAGATAGTCTCACCTCAGCGGTTAATATGAGAATCGATTCTGGAAAACCGAATGACGAACATATTAGCAGTTTGGAGGGAGCCATTATTTCAGCAAGAGTTTTGACCCTGTAATTACGCATTGATGAAGGGATCAAAATGGCCTGGAGTTCGAAGGACAATGATTCTCACCTCAGCTTGTTAACACGTAGAATCATTCTGGATGACCGAATGACGAATGGGTTAACAGCTTAGAGGGAGCTGAGTCGTCAACTTAGCCAAAGTCGACCCTGTAATTACGTACGGGCAAAGGGATCAAAACGGCTTGGAGATGGTGTCAAGACTGTAAGATATGGATTAACCGAGCGACGTTCGGATAAGGTACGGATTGTCGCCCGGGGAATCGGAACTATGGTTTTGAAAAATCTCGCCTCAGTCATAAAACTTGACTTGGAAGCTAGTCGCCCTTTTAGCTATAAGTAAGAAATGACCCAACTTCGGTGATCTTGCTTAAAGTTCGAAAAAGGTTACCTCAGACCCCTAATATGGATGATACGAGCCAGAGAGAACAGTTCAGAATGCATCGGAATTATGGGTTTGGAAGGGAGAGAGCCTCACCTCAGCTTGTTAACGCATGAAATCATTCTGGATGACCGAATGACGAACGGGTTAGCAGTTTGGAGGGAGCCCCTATCCCAGCCGAGAGTTTGACCCTGTGATCACGATCAAAACGGCTTGGAGGAATTCACCCCAGCTAAGAGTTTTGAACCCGTGCGTCACGAACAGGAAAAGGGATCAAAACGTGTTCGGGAAAGGTGTCAGAACAATTGTGAAGAGAGTCTCACCTCAGCTTGTTAACACGTGAAATCATTCCGGATGACCGAATGTCGAACGTATTAACAGTTTGGAGGGAGCCCCTATCCCAGCTGAGAGTTTGACCCTGTGGTCACGATCAAAACGGCTTGGAGGAATTCACCTCAGCTGAGAGTTTTGAACCCGTGCGTCACGAACAGGAAAAGGGATCAAAACGGGTTCGGGAAAGGTGTCAGATATAAAGATACATGAGCCGAGTAAGGTTCGGCCACGTAGAGAAGATTATGAACAAAAAATCAAAGGAAGAATAGAAAAAATACAACAAAGGAAAAAAGTCCAGTTTATTCTTCGGCATTACCAGCCGGAATATACAAGAAGAACGAATATACAAGAAAAGAGACAACAGATAAGGAAAGAAGGCTACACTACTGGAGGATTGCCGTTCGGGGGGGATGTAGGCTGAGAGCTCCCTGCCTGCACTGCATCGTCAGGCGCTGCTTTGGATCTTTTCTCCATGCGCGATCGTACGTATTCCCGAACAGATCGTCGAAGCCTAGTTCATCAGGATCGAACGGCTTGGGGAAACGCTCTAAGATCAGTTCAAGATTCCTGTCCAGAAGCAGGTCCTGACTTTGCTTTACGGTTTTCTCGGTCAGGACATCCAAGAAAGATTTCCCTTCCGGCGTGCTGTCCAGGAGGTCGATCCCTGCCTTGATAGGATCTGAGCTCTCACGCAAAAATTGACCAAGGTGAGGACCTAGGAATTGTCGGGCCGTGTTCTCCAGAGCAACGTTCAGCCCCTTGCCCCGTTGAAAGTCCACTACCGATTGCTGAGCAATCTGAGAAGTATTGGCCGTGTAGGGTTCGGGCAGATGGTCGCCAACAGCCTTATCAAATTTGATGCTAGCAGATTCAGCAGCCCGCACCTTGGCCTGGAGTTCTTTAAGCTCCCGGTCGCGACGACGGGACATCTCCTGCATCTCGGCCAGAGCAGCTTTTGCCTTCTCACCCTCTTTGGCCTGCTCTTGGAGGTCGGTCGCTAACTTCCGAGCGGCAGAAAGGAGGACCTGGCCGTCATCCCGATCGCTGGCCAGGACTTTCATCTCCTTCTCAGCAGCAAGAAAGGCCTTGTGATAATACACGCCAGCCTGAAAACAAGATTACAATGAAAGTCATATAAAGTAAAACATGAATAGTAGAAAGGCATGGGTCGGGATGAAACGTACCTTGAGTGCTTCCTCGTGACCTGCTTCGAAAAGGTCTGACCAGTGAGTCAAGTTGGTGAAGCTCGGGGGAACCTTGATCGCAGTATGACACCACATAGAAGATGGCATCAGCCCGAACAGATACCTCCCCTCTGATCTAGGCCCCATATTTGAAAATTCAACAAACATCCGATCATCGATCGGTGTGGCAGTAAGAACCGGAGTTGGTTTGTTGGCAGGCACCGATCTTTTGGGCTCGACCTCCGGCCCGGTCAAGTCAACCACATGGTCGATCGGGATCAGGTGATCGCCATCATTTCCTTTGCGCTTTTTGCGGGTTTGCTCCGCCGAATCACGATCGGCTATCATCTTCTCCTTTCCTTTAGCAGAAGAGATAGAGCGTCGGACGGGTATGGGAGATATCACACCTACAAGAAAGAGAAATAAAAGATAAGAAGTTGAATTGTGAGAGCGAAGGATGATCGGGTTAAAAACCTACTATGCTTACCGATTCCAGCACATAACATGCTCGAGGTAGTGACAAAGCTGCGAAGACTTCTGGTCCCTCCCATCCGCAAAGACTCAGCTTGGGAGCGTAGAACGGCATCCACCCTGGGCAGGGAATCCCGAACGGGGTATGCGTTCCACCTATCCGGGAATGGCAGAGAATCACCTACCCGAACGAACAGAAACCGCTCTTCCCAGTCAGCCTGCGGGGTAACGTTCTCTGTGAACAGCTGACGGTCAGAACAAGCTACCAGTTTCAGGTACCCGGTCGTCCAGTAGGGCTGATAGCAGTAATGATAAAGGAACAGATCGACGCTCGGGGTGATCCTCAACTCATGGCACCGGATAATGAAGCCTGTCAGAATACGGTAGGTGCTGGGCACGAACTGAGCGGGCAGTACAGCAACCCGGCGTAAGAACTCCACTATGAATGAATGGAGAGGGAACCGAAGTCCAGCAGTCAGAGCATCAAGGTGCACTAGCACGTGCCCCGGTCTGTGCCTCATAGGGTGCCGAATGAATCCGGCATATTATTCTCTTGGTGGGGGCAACAACTGGCTAAGTTGCCGTTCAACATCTTCTGGGAGACGTTGTTTGTGTTTGCGTATGCGATTGAAGTGTAGGGCAATGCGGGGTGGCCGCTCGGGCATCCCCTTGTTGTAAACCTGGAGGTCATCTCCAGACAGACATCCATCCTCCTGTGGCTGTTCGATATGTTTGCTGGCCTGAGGATTGGCGGGTTTAGGTGTTTGGGACGAAGAGCCTTCGGCCTGGTTACCAGCGGATGTTTTGCTTTTGCGGATCAAAGGCATCTCTTCAGATTCTGAGCTAGAGGAGTAGTACATAAAAACGCTGGAGGAACTCTGGGAATTCTAGAGAGAGAAGGCTTGAGAGTATGCAAGGAAATTCTAGAGAGAGAAAGCTCGAAAGAAAAATGAGAAAATAGCAGGAGAAATTAGGGGAAGCACCTCTCTATAAATAGGGAAAGTGCCGCACAAATCCCTAATCCATGAGCAACACGTGGCATTGGGTGGTTACGATTAATCTGGGGCATTTATGATTCATTTTTTGTGCACGTACCCCGGACGGGCTTACAGAGAATTAGCAAAGATCACAGGGACTTGCTGTTTAGAAAAATGTTAAGTCCTAAATGTCAACCTGAAGCCCGAACGGCTACCAACTTATGGAGAGGCCCAGGTGGAAAGAAAACCAAGAAAACGGCTAAGTCCTAAAAATTGGTTTGAAGCCCGAACGGCTATCAATGTTATGAAGAAGCCCAGGTGCAAAGAAAACCAAGAAAACTGCTAAGTCCTAAAAATTGACATGAACCCCGACCGGCTATCAACATCATAAAAGCTATCCTAAGGATGGGTCTGAAGCCCGACCGGCTATTAACGTTATGAGAGATTATCTGAAGCAAGAATGTGCTAAGTCCTAAAATTTGGTATGAAGCCCGAACGGCTGAGTACCAGAGAGAAAGGGTTTTTCCTTAAATAAATCATAACTTTCTAATTCCCGAACGGTGATCAACGGCATTAAGGGTAGTTGAACAAGAAATACAAAATGGGCATATAAAGACCGAAAAGATAGTACACAAAATTTCAGGCAAAAAAGGGATATATATTCATCGGTTCTACTGACCGGGAAGTACAAGCTATTTAGAGAAAAAGAAAATCACAACAAGTAATGAAAAAGTACATATAAATTATTGGCTAGGGGCCATTTCATCTCCCTCTTCGTCCTCATCTTCATCATCATCAGACAGGGGCTCAGGCTCTCTCCCAGCAGCCTGATCGGCTTCCCTTTGCCGAGCTCGCAGGTATTTCTCAAACTGAGTCTGGATAATGTCATCTGTGGGGAGATCAGAAGCCTGAACCGGCCTCCCCAGATGATTTTGAAGATGAGTGACGAAGGGACGCAACAAGACCTGGCCAATTTTGCCATAAAGATGTGAGACGATGGAGTCGTTCCACTTTTTGGCCTCGGGGTCCTTATCCAAGAGGGCCACCCCTGCCGATAGCCGACCAGCGCCTTTGGGAAAACCCTTCAAGTACGCCCCAAAGGCGAACGGGATTTGGGCCCTTGCATGTTCATCCTTGATGATGGAGAATTCATCAGAGGATTTAAACGTGTCCCGGACGGCGGACAGGTCCACGTTCACTTCACAGGGACCGTCCGGGATGCTGGATGGCATTTCTTCGAATTTGACCTGTGCGGCCTCAGCAGCTAGGACCTTCGCCTGGGAAGCTGCGAGTTGGACCCGAAGGGTACCGAGCTCAGCATCCAGCCTCTGCTTTTCCTCCACAAAGGCTTTCCGTTCGGCCTCCAGAGAGGCGATGGCAGCAGCAGCATGTTGCTCAGCAGAAGACTGGGCAACAATCAGTTCCCGCTCCTTGGCCAGGCGGGCCTCCCGCATCTGAAAGGTGTACAAGCCCATCTACAGAATACCATTCGAGAGTTAGTACTCATTACAGAGAATAAAATAAAGACAAAGCGCAAAAGACAATGTACCTTCAGAGCAGTCAGAGCCAGACATTCTTCAGATTGCTCGACCGGCAACTGAGGAAGGGAAAAGTTGTTGAACCAAGAGGAGGTCGACCAGATCTGGCTCGCTGTAGAGCCGGCCCTCTCTAATACCTCATGGACAGGGTCGGATAAGGAGATCCGCTCGACCTGACCCGTAATATGGTCGGTATGGGTCTCACCAGCATTCGAGGGTTCCCCCCGAACGGAGTCGAAATGCTGGGAAAATTGGTGCAGTTGGTCAGAGCCGAACCGGTCATCGATCAGCATGGCCTCTAATTGATCCTGGTGGACCTGCTGAATTGGCTAAGGCTCTGGAAGCGGTTGGGAAGGGGCAGCCTCCTGAGCGGGAATAATGGAGGGAGTAGGTTGTGGATTCTTCCTGGATTTCTTCCGTTTTCCGGCCCCATCGGCTGCGATGACTCTGCTATCATCCATAGGAAGATCTGGGTTTGGTGCTGAAAAAAGACAAAGAACAATGTTAGTATCGAGCGGCCCTAGCGTGTGAGAAACTAGAAAAAAGAATAAAAGAACGTTTCTCGCACGGGAAGGACCGCCCGGACCAAGGCACTTGGTTTATCAAAACAAGTAAACCCAAGAGAACGGGCAGTACCTATCCCGACTGTTATAAGCCGTTCGGGGGTCAGATAATTCACGATGTCCATGCATTTATCCTTCTCCACAGCAAGCACGTCCTTGTAGATTTCTTCAGTGAGGACAGGATCACGGGTTTTGCGGGGAAAGGCATTCCATTTGCGGGGAATCAGACCGTCCGGGATGGACACGAAGAAAAACCGGTCTTTCCACCCTTTGATCGAAGTTGGGTTTCCTTTGAACAGGATGTGTCCCGTTCGGGCACTAGTGGAAGAGTTCTAGGGTTTGTTGGGGGGCTACTTTGAAGAATTGGTGGAAGAGTTCTAGGGTTGGTCGGGCGTCGACATCTTTGCAACGACAAATGAAACCCGCCATTGCTCGATAAGAGTTCGGCATAATCTGGGCCGGTACAACTTCGTAGAAATTGAAGAAAGAAATGAAAAAGGGGTGTAGCGGAAATCTAAGGCCGGTCCTAATTGAGTCAAAGTGGACTATGGTCATTCCGGGCCTATGACGCATTGGGTGAAGCCCGACTTGCAAACGGAAATCCACCGGGTCAGGGATAAGGGCCGGAATTTTGGCCCTATTGTGAGAGGTCAATTTTTGCCTCCTCTCCCTAATCAATTTTAGGTCAAGAGTATGGCGAGGAACATCGTTGGGACGTCCGGCCGCCATGGAGGCTATTTCGTCCTCGGATTTGGTGTCATCGGAATCCTCACTGGAGGAAGAAGAAGTGCTAGGGAGGTCCTCCGCCTCAGCCCTGGTATTTGTCGCCGTCTCAGTAGAAACACCGGCAAACGGAACTGGGATGGCATCTACAATGGCGGTGTCACGGTCATCTCCATGAGAGGCCATCTCCGAATCAGAGGAATGCTCTTTGGGGCTCATCTCGATCGAAGCCAGAAATGAAGATAGGGAATCCGAAGTTGGGAAATTACCTGAGCAAAGGAAGCAGGGGGGAATTTGCAGAGGAAACCACGAAGGCCAAGGAATTGCAGAGTCGAAACCCGGAATTGAGGAGTTAAGGGTTAATTTATAGCCTTGAAACCGCCGTGTCGAGAACCAATCAGAGAGCGACACATCACTAGGAGCATTTAAGCTAAACACGCGTCTAATGAAAAGACTAAACGACTGTTATCATGATGAATATGGGGAAATGAAGTGGCAGCCGTCAAATCGTAGCATGGGGAACTGATTACTTCTGTACCCCGATCGCCATTCGGGGTATTATGACATTGGTATACTTCCTAATGCACTCACTTCGTTCGAGACATCGGAAGTGGGGGACTTGTGTTGGGATATTGACCTAGAGGCCCAATACCCATATCGGGAAGGCCCAAGATATCCGGCCCAAGCAACGAGCCCATCACTCTGTGATGAATAGATCCAGTAAGAAGACATACCGAACGGAGTTCGGCCCAAATAAAGGTTGGCCCAGTAAGAAGACATACCGAACGGGGCTCGGACTATATATCATACTTGGGCGAATTTGACAGCATCTTCAGTACAGCCCAACATCCCGTCCGAGCAACGGCCAACCAGCAAGTGGCCAGGTGCAATTAATGCCAGACTATGACATCGGCAAGTGGAAGCATGGATGACCAAGTCGGTGGAACCACGACCAATCAGCAAGAGGCAGCCCATGCTCTCCATTAGTATAAATAGAAGGTTTCAAGTCATTGTAAGGGTTAGCATTTCAATACTCAAGCTCTAGAATAGCATCATTTGCTCTTATTTCTTGTATTAAAGCATAGTTTCCGACTTACCGATCGGGAAATTCCTTGTAATCAGATTGGTTAATTAATACAAGTGGGCTTTCGAGTTTTAGTTAGTTCAGATCTTATATTTTCTTATACGCTTTGATTCTGGGCCATTCCTGATATATCCAAAGTTCGTGTTGGGCTTTCGGATCTACGGGACTTACCCTCAACAAAATAATATCACAAAATATTCCAAATATAATTGTGAATATATATTGGATCAAATTCGAAATATTTGAATATCACATCCTTACCAAAAAAATCGGAATATAAATCCACATAAATTCTGAAATTAATAATAAAAAAAACTAATTCCGAAATTAAAAAAAATCCGAAAAATCCCAAAATAATCAAATTACTGATTATATATTAAATCAGGTAACCCGAATATAATAAAGAACCGTAGGCTCTGATACCACTGTTGGAGTTTCGGGCAGAAAAACGCAGCGGAATAAACAAAAAAAATAATGCCCAAAAGTAAAAAACCGGATCTGAGGTTCTTACTATAAACGAAATTACAAGATATAAGATGGACTTACATAGCAATCTTAATCAAGGATGTCAGACAGTCCGAGAACACGATCCCGAGCTCTACCGGTATCCACACGCACGTGATTGGATCGGCCGCAGGGAACGTGCTAGCGTTCTCTTCTTTCTTCCTCTCTACTCTAGGTTTTAGAAGTGAATTTTAAATCTTAAAATTCGTGGGTCTATATAGCCCTATTTATAAGAGGAGGAAAGAAGGAGTTTTATAGCTAATAAAACTCTCTGAGAGGCCCTAGCTCAATACCATTCGAACCCCTATTTCGAATTGGGCTAATCAGGCTATTTTAATGTTATTAACGAACATTAATGATCCAAATCACTTAGGTGTGTGACCCTGTAGGTTTATATATTATTGGTAGTGGGCTAAAAAATTAATTCAAGTCTCACAAATCATAAGCGGCCTCTAGCAAGGCATTATGACTATCAAAAATATATAAATGTCAATTAAATCTGACATAACCTTTTAATGATTAATTTGTGCTAATAATTCTCTTTTGTCAAACGATATCTTAATTGAGACAAGGTTAGGTCATGTCATCCTTGTTATTCTCAATTAATATTTCTTGATTACCAAGTAAGATTAATTTTGAACAAATGACACCTCATTTGAGCATGGCCATGCTAATTAATCTTACTTGTCAAGGGGCCCAATAGATATCTTTCTCTCGCTATACGAGAGTGACAAAAACTATCTTGATAATTCACTTACCACTACATAGTTCATAATATGTACAATCACCACCTTTATAATTATCCATTTAAAAATAATATTTAATGGTGTTAATACATATTAATTCACATGCAAGTAACCATGATTATCTCAAGTATAAGAGCATCTCCAATGCTATAATGTGCACGGTGTACATGTGGCATGAGAGAGACACACACAAAATATTGATTTTATAACATTTCTTTCTCCTTCTTTCCACGGTCTTATATGTTTTTGGTAAGTTTCTCTCTGCAATGTCAACCACAATGTCTACATCTAGACATTGTGCTTGACATTGTGAAGAATACTTACCAAAATGATGTAAGATTCTTCAAATAAGGAGAGAGATATTCTATTTGTTGTTTTTTCATTGGTTATTTCTCATGCCACATATGCATCGTTAACGTTTTAGCATTGAAGATGCTCTAAGAATATAGCACCTCATCATTATTGAGGACAACACTGATGACATATAACCTAGCTGTGTCCTCAAGTTGGGTCTGTCCAATGAACTTGTTCACTAACAAGCATCTATGTTATTAACTTGATATCTCTATACCCATGACTAGTGGAATATAGCCATCAGTTAATCCACATAATGGTCTATTAATTATTAATGTCCCAGATTAATAATATTAGACCATGGACAATTAGAATATTATGCTTATTTTAAAGTGTAGCATTCCAAAATTAAGTCACGTACTTAATTAGCTACTAAACATAATATTCAGGGACTAAATATTAATAAAGAAAACTCACAATAATAATTAACATAAAATGAGTTTGTAACTTTATTAATTAATGAGCATTAAATATTCATTGATAAATCATAAAGCATGATTGTCCTAGAGCATACTTCCAACAGAATGATGTACAGCGAGAGCCTTCGGTGTTGGTTGGTGCCAGAGGTTGCCAAAGTGTGGACTTAGCCAATTTTTTTGTGATACTTGGTGAATAGTGACTGGCTTTGAAAGAAGCCTTCTGGTTAGCCTTCTTGGTGTCTTGGTTAATTCTAACGGTACTTGTTATTTATAGGCGTAATTCCCCCGAATCAGATGAATCGTCCGATTCCAGCTTCTACTTTCCTCTATCCCGAGCGGAGGGGAAGGGGAAGATCACTGTTAAATGTGGTAAGTTGGTCCATGAGACCGGCTCTTCCACTCGAGATGCTTCCGATCTGTCCCGGAAGCGGCCTCACCATGATCAAATGACATTATCCACTGATGTGGTGGATCTAATCCATCATGAGCCTACAAAGCAGAAGACCGCTCTTCCTCCCCGGCCCCCTTGACCGATGGATCTGTATCTATCGATGCCGATATCACCTATCGGCTAAGACTGGAGTTCTCTGGCCTTAGGCCTCGCTCTGAAGGAAAGACGTTATTCGGTCAAACAACCACGTCTTTGTGATGTAGCATGGCCTTGAAGACTCCGCCAAGCTTCACGAGCTTGGCTCATTGGACCGACCTGGTCCTAAAGAATGTTACGGTTCCATTCTTAACAATCAGTCTTCTATTAATATTTCAACTAGTCCTGTCTCAAACGTGTGGCTATGTTCCATGATGGGATGTGTTACCCACAAGGCCTTCTTAGCAGCCGAGTGGGAGATGATGCTCCTAGCTCGAGAACGGGACGACGCTTAAACCCTTCTCACTGCTGCAAGTAAATTGGTCACCAGTTTGCAAGATCGGGCGACCAAAGGGGACAAAGCCGCAACAGAGCTGGATGAGGTCGAAAAAAGGGTCCAACGTCGTGATCGGGAGATCAACACCCTTAAAGACAAGCTGAAGGCCGCCGAGGAAGCTGGGGTGAAGTTCCACAAAGCAAAAGGAGAAAAACTCCTCGTTCAGTTCATCGCTGATCTCTCCAAGATCTCAAAGCACGTGGTTATAAACTTCCAGCGGGGGACCAGTCTGAATGTCGCACTGGAAAATACTGCTCGTGAGTTCCTTCCTTAGCATATCGGGCAGTATTTGCGGGTGAGTGAGAGTCCACTGTTGGCCAACATCCAGCTTTTGAAAAAATCGACCGAAGGGCTTGAATTTGTGAATGCCCTCGCTCATGATACCCTCGTTAAGAGTATGGACATGTTAGTTGACCAGAACATGGAGGTGATCATGGAGCGCTTCCCCAAGCCGTTTGATCCTGATATTGTCGGATTTTTTGATCTATTCCTAGATGCGCATGAACAGGTTCTGAAGAAGCGGGCGGCGAAGGCGGCACAATCTGAGGACTCCGCGAAGCCAAGAAGTTCCAAACAACCAACATCCAGGCAGAAATAATTTGTTACTTGTTTATTTTTCATTCATTTGTACTTTCTGGCCAATAACGCTGAAGAATAAAGATTTTTCCCATGCCTTACATCACTTCTGTGTTTCCTCGATCGGTGTTTTGAGGTTTTATGAATCGCGCGAGCCATTCACACAATAGTCATCGATACCCCGTTCGATATTTCTAATGTAGATACTCGCCATCTCCAACCCATAGTTTTGATCCCCCCATTCGAGTTTTGCGATACGGTTTGCCCATACTTATGATTGAGATGTCATCCATCTCCAAAACCATAGTTTCGATTCCATCGTTCGGTGTTCCAGAACGGTTCATCCATACTTATGGCTAAGATGGCGACTCACCTCCCAAATCACAGTTTCGATTCCCCCATTCGATTCTTTTCGACATGGTTCATCCATACTTATGACTGAGGTGAGAATTTTAACCATACTTTCGATTCCCTCATCCGGTGTTTGTCGAACGGTTTGTCCATACTTTTGGTCGAATTTGGACAATCACCTCTCAAACCACAATTCTGATTTCCCCGTTCGGTTTTCCAGAACGGTTCATCCATACTTATGGCTGAGATGACGGTTCTCCTCCAAACCATAGCTTTGAATCCCCCGTTTGACCTTGTCAACACAGTTCGTCAATACTCATGGTCGAGGTGAGGCTTTGAGCCACAGATCTGATTCCCCCCTTCGATTTTTTTGATACGGTTCATCCATACTTGTGGCCTTTTCCAGGAGTTATGTCTCCTTCTTTTTTTTGTACAAGAGGTGGGAACAGTCGTTTTATTAGTAAAATTTTCGCAAGTGCTCCAAATTCCAGGTTTCGCCCGATCGGCCCTCAGTTGTCTTGAGGTCAAACGTTCCTGTTGCGTACTTGTGGTGCATTTGGTAAGGCCTTCCCATTTTTTGGACAATTTTCCGCCCTCGAGCGGCTTACTTTTTTCTCTCTTCCTGAGGACCAAATCCCCAACTTCGATTGATCGAACCTTGACCTGCTTGTCAAAATATCTCTGGGTTGCTCGGTGATATTCTTCGATCCTTCTGGTGGCTAAATGCCTTCTTTCCTCAATGAAGTGTAATTCGGCGCGTAAGGCTTCCTCGTTTTGTTCCGAGTTGAAATGTGTCGTTTGGTGAGTGGGAACCAAAACCTCGGTCGGGACCTTAACCCGAAATCCTTATGACAAAGCGAACGACATTTCTCTGGTTGCAGACCTGAGGGTTGTTCGGTACGTCCACAGGATGTAATTGAGTTGATCGGGCCATGAAGATGAATAGTCTTTGAGTTTCTTCTTCATCCTGTCCATGATGGTCGTGTTCATATTCTCCTCGTGGCCATTCGCCTAAGGGTATGCCACTGATGCTTTAGAATGTTTGATTATCCACTTTATCAAGAATTCCTCAAACCTTTTTCCGATGAACTACCGGCCGTTGTCTGCGACAATCTGTTCGGGCAATCCGAACTGACAGATTATGTTTTGCCAAACAAATCATTGACACTGAAATTCTGTAATTCTAGCCAAGGGTTCAGCCTCCACTCATTTGGTGAAATAATCTATCCCCACAATAATGTAGTTCCTTCCTCCGCGCTCCATAGGTAGGGGCCCTAACAAGTCGATCCCCCACCTAACGAACGACGGTGCTGTGGTCATTGGTGTGTAAAAGCTCGTTGGCCGTCTGGGCACTGGGGAATATTGTTGGCAGATTTTGCATCTCCTAGTATGATGGAAAAAGTTGTGCTGGATGGTCGGCCAATAATATCCCTGTAAAATGAATTTCCTTGCCAATATTTTTGGGCCCTAGTGGCTCGAACAAATTCCTTCATGGATCTCCTCCGTGACTGCTGCTGTTAAGCCGTGTAAGAGACACTTCACATAAGGACCCCCGAACGTCTTCTTGTAGAGTTGTACATCCACAAGCTTGAAATTTGGGGGCTCCTCTTGATCAATTTCAATCTATTGGCATGGACCGAGTTTGTAATCACCGAGAGAGTTCCATCCCTAATGTAATCTGCTAGCTCGGTAACCCAGTCTGGTTCGGCAAAAGATACGACATCCACCTGGCGGACCAGAGTGGCTGGTGTCCTCAAAATCTCACTTCAAGCGAAACGTTGAATGTGCGCATGTATCGCCCGTGTCTGGTCATCTAGTGCAGTATTTCCCAACTTGGAGAGTATGTCTACTTCTGCATTCTCCACCCGGGTGACCTTATCGAGAACAACTTGTTCAAAGAGTTTTATTTGTTCATCCACCAGCTCCTTGTATGCTTTCATCCTTTCTTCCCTGGCTTCTGCCATCCCGTTCACCTGATTTACCACTAATTGACTGTCCGAGTGGACTTTCAGCTCCTCGGCACCCAAAGCTCTGACATACTTCAGATCTGCAATAAGGGCCTCATATTCGGCCTCATTGGTAGTCTTTTAAAACATGAAATGTATAGAATAGTACGCTTTGAACCCCTCAACTGAAGTGATGATATGATGGTTCCTCCCCCATAACATTTAGCACCAGATGCTCCATCAATGTACATCTCCCACCAATTGTCAGTGCCAAGGCCGTTCAGGCTATCCTCATATGGTCGGGCTGTACATCCAACAACAAAGTCAGCCAGAGCCTGCCCCTTGATCGTGGGCCTTGGTTTAAACTCTACATCATATTGCCCGATCAGGAGGGACCATTTGGTGATGCGTCCACTTGCCATCAGATTCCTGAGGGTAGTGACGACTGACTGTGTGGTGAAGACTGCTGCTATCAGTGCTATGATAGTTTTTTTCATGAGGGTGTATATTGTTTCGGGGCCGTTCAATGCTTTGCTGACAACGTAACTTGGCCGCTGAACCCCATTAGATCGGTCGGCTAGTTTAGACATAAATCTGCTCAGGGTCGCTAGCCGTCTGGTTAATCTCTGGAGCCCCTTCAGGTTCCTGGGTGCCTCCATATCTATGATTGCTTTCACCTTTTCAGGATTGGGCTCAATTTCCCGTTCTCTCATCATGTATCCAAGGAATTTTCCGCCCTTGACAACAAAGGCACGCTTCTTTGGGTTATGCCTCATGTAAGCTTCGTCCATTATTTTGAATACTCTCTCCATGTCTCGAACATGATCTTCCTTTTTCTTACTTTTGATCAAAATATCATCCACACATGCTTCCATGATCACCCCAACAATTCTCTGAATAATATCCCGATCATCCGTCAGAAAAGTAGCCATTGTGTTCCTTAACCCGAACGGCATAACAATGTAGCAGTATCCGCCATCCGAAGTAACGAACGCAGTCTTCTCTGCATCATCCGGGTGCATGAAAATTTGAGGGTACCCTCGAAAGGTGTTTCAACGTAGCCCATATCAACAGTCGACTAATTCTAAGAATAATAGAAAGAATTTAAACGGTAGAATGGAAAATCAACATCAACATTTACTATGTATATAGAATGATAATTCGGTGATGATGAACAATACACGATCTGTATGTTGAGAGTGAATTTCTATCTATCTAGGTGCTCTACTAGAATAATATGCAAAATAGAATGTGTAGAGGCTTAGAGCTGATTTGAGTCGTCTCAGCCTGTATTTATAGGTGAGAGACTCGACCAGCACTATTACAATTAGGATGCAACAACTTAGGCGTGTGGGCTTATTAGAGCACATATAATTGGTCCTAATTCTCTCTCAACTAATCTAATTAATTACATAGACTCATTAATTAAATTACAATTAATTTGAACACAATAAAATAATGATCTAACAAAAGGCATCCATGAAGCTCAAAAGTTCACACCCAACAGTCTCATCTACAAACAAATCTATTCGGGGTACTCGATACGGATCCATGGGGCATGCTTTATTCAGATCAGAGTAGTCGACACACATCCTCCAGGTCGACCCCTTCGGGGTAAGGACCACATTTGACAACCACCCCACGTGCATGACTGGACGGATATGCTTGATGCTGAGTAAGTTGGTCATCTTAGTCCGGGTGAATTCGAGTCATTTGGCCGCCTGATACTGCTTCTTCTGTTGTACTGGTTTGGCATCAGGCCGAATGGGCAAACAGTGAAAGTTAATTTCCGGATCGATACTCGGCATGTACTTTGGTCCTCGGGCATATAAAATCTGGTATCTCTTCAAAACACAAATCACCCCTTCCCTTAACTCAGGCTCCAAATCTGCCTCGATCGCTACCTTCCGATCTGGAGGCGAGTCTAATTCAACCTGTTCAAGCAATGTTGCAGGCTCGGGTCGAGCTACAAATTCCGCTCGGCGAGCTTCTTCTACAATGTTGTTTACCCGTAAGTCACCGACGTTGATCTTCTTCATTGCCTCCCGATAACATGTTCGGGCTGTTGTAGGGTCTGTGCGGGCCACTTCCATCTCAGTGTTCGTCGGGAATTTTATGCATGAGTGTTGAACGGAGGCTATTGCTTCTATGTTCTCCAATATAGGCTGGTCCAATATGGCATTGTGGGCACACTTGAGGTTTACCACTACAAACGTCATATGGACCACCGCCCGGTGCTCTTCATCCCAAATCTCGATCGGAGAGAGATATGGTGCCCTCCGCATCAATGCAATTCCCCGTGAAACTGGCCATGGGAGTTTTCAAGGGGGTTAACGATCTCAGCTCAGCTCCATCCTTTCAAACACATGCAGGTACAAGATGTTCACACTGCTCCCCTTGTCTACCAACACCCGCCGGATGAGGGCATTATCAATGCTCATGCTCATTAGGAGCTCATCCATGTGTGGACTAGGTGAACTTGGTAGATCGGCTGAGCCAAATGTGATTGGCTCAATTATGCTTTTGTTCTGGGGAAAGGTGGATATGGAAGCAACATATAATGCCTGCTCAACTCGTTTCCGCTCAGTCGAGGTATCCTCGGCCTCACTTCCTCCAAATATAACCCTGATCTACATTCAGGGCTTCTTCCCATGTGCTCCCGAACTTCCACCTTCCTCGTTATTCTGGGTGTGTACATCATTTTGATGTTCCGCCTCCCGTCGATCGTCCCTCCTCCAGCTATAAGATCTTTTGTTCTGCCGATGGCATGATACAGGCCCGTTCGGATTATGGTTCACATACTATCCCAGGTGGCCCTGCTAAATGATTTCCTCAATGGCCGCTTGGAGTGCGCGACAGTACTTGGTTGCATGCCCCTTCTCCTTATGATACTAACAATAAACATCATCATTCCCCATAAAGGCATTAAGATCCGATGGGGGTGCAATGATCTCCTTATTGTAATGATAGATGAAGGCAATTGAGAGAATGAGTGGGGTAAACCGTTTAATCTTGGATGTTGGTGCAACTGTTGGGACCGACCTAAGCCGATCGGCCAACCTCGAAGGTGCAGGTGGAGCGGTCTTGTCTCTGATCATTATTTCTTCTTCAATGGCAGCATACCTCCGGTCCCTGCCCAGTACCTCAGCGTAACTGGTTCCCAGATCTTTCTTCAAATCTCGATACAATTCCCCGATTTGGAGGGCGTTAGTAAAGAGAGTAATATCAATGCATTCAGACAACTGTTCGACCTTTAGGGTTTCATCTCTCCATCTTGTCAAGAACTGAGTGAAGGACTTCTTCGGCCCTTGGCGGACACTAATAAGGTAACTAAAGTGTTGTTTTAGGGCGGTGCTTGAGGCAAACTGGGTTAAGAATAGCGTGCACAGTTCGACAAAACTTCCAATTCAACCCGATCATAACTAGCTAAACCACTCCTGAGAGGGCCCCCGGAGTGTGCTGAAGAACACTTTGCAAATACCTTTAACAATGGCTCCCAACAACATAAGCTCACCTTGGTAACTCGTCAGATGTGCATGGGGATCCCCAACCTCGTTACACACCAGGATGACTGGGGGCCTACAATCCCTCAGGATCTTGACGTTCATGATCTCCCTCGTGAAATGAGAAGTTATCCCCATACAAGGCTGCAGGGGCATCCTGTTCTGCTGGTATGTAAGTTCATCAATCTGTCTTTGCATTGCAGCCAACGTCACATCCTATGTCGTTCGGGCTGTCGTCACAGGGTCCACCAGGTTTGGGACAACCTTTGTCCGGATTGCCACCATTTCGTGGCGTCTCTGTATGTAATGACCACCTCCCGCTCCACATATTAGAAGTGTTGGCCTACAGGGTTTATCACGGGGGGGGGGGGGGGGGTGCCTCCCTGAACTGTGCACCATGCCTGGGCACGAACGGTGTCTAATCTGTGGTAGTATGCTGCATGTGTCTAGGCGTATCTGCCCTCCTGTGGCCTCCCCTGCCCATTCGTGCGTGAACCAAGGCACGGGAAGACTCTGTCTCGCTGGTTCTTTCAGTAAACGATTGCATGCGGGTGATTGGAGAAGGAGGTGTACGCTCGGTCTCCGCCGTGTACATGGTCCGTTCTTCTTCTTGCTCGTCCGCCAGACGGCGCATGGTGTCTACTAACTCCCTCGTTATCCGAGGATTTCTCCTGGATTCCCGGGGAATCAGATTAGTGATATCCCCGACTCTGCCTTGCGTCCATTCGCTAATGGTTTGCCCAGTAGTCGCCCAAGTGCGTGTCCTCCTCCTGCTTTCCACATCCTCAAAGGTGTCATAAGCATGCTCAGATGAAATCCTAACCATGTTGCTGTCGAGTTGCGAGGTGTTGTTGAGTAGCGTAAGTTGCGTGGGATTTTAGTTCAAGTTTCCCACAGACGATGCCGGTGTTGAGGTTAATTCAACTGGATCTAAAGGCCCAGCACAACCCTTTGAATATCAATAAACATACTTCTCAAGAAAAGGAAATCAGAAAAGAAATTCACTAACGTAATGATTCAATAGCCCGACTGTATTAATGTAATTATGATATTTTTTTACTCCAGGGGGATCAGAGGGAGGGGGCTGGGGGCTGGAGTAATCAAGGCTGAAACTCACTCCATTGAGTTTCAAACCGTTTATGTGCCTAGCGGGTTTCGAACTCAAGACCTCTCACTAGGCACGGTAACCTAGTGTAATTATGATGTATATAACTAATGAGTATCAAAATGCAAACCCTTTACAATGGAATAAATGTTGCTATTTATACTATGAGTGATTAGGTGAGATGGATGACGTGGCTATCCCTAAGTGGAGGACATCTCCGCCACTTGATCACACATACTTGCCACTTGATTGCCCGTACTCCAGCATTAAATGCGCCTTTTGCCACTTGCAAGGCACCCCGATTAGTTCTTTGGGCTAATATTTTATGCAGCTATGAACGACGTTCCATATCAACAAGTATTATATTCAATCTGTTCGGGAATAGCCGAGCGGGATACATCCATTTGGCTAGAGCGTGTTCGGGAGTCAACTGTTCCATCCGATATCCGTTGGGCTCCGCTACTTTTTTTGGGCCTCCAGGATATTTTGGGCCGGATTATTGGGCCGAACCCTAATATCTCAACACACCCAAAGTAATGTGTTTTGCTGCAGTAGGTCGACCAAGGTTTTGGGACAATGGTGAAGTTTTATGGGATGAGAAGATTGATATATTTCCATTCACTTATGAGAACAGAGCAAGAAAGGCTCGTACAAAAAGACCAAAGTGCACTTTAAAGACAAAAGCAACTCTAAGCATAACTAGAGGTGTTATGAAGGACGCGATGTTACAAAAACTTCTACCAATAATTAAAGAGAAGTGGTCAGATTCGGGAAACAAAGCTGTATTGTTAGAACATATTTTATTGTGTTCAATATATTTGTAATTATCTTTCCATTTGTATGTTAATTGTATTAATTAATTAGGCCTGACCCAATTAATATCAAGGCCCATTTTGTAGTGTAATATGTAGGTTAAATCCTTTCCTATAAAAGTAGGCCAACGTACATATACCTAGGCTAAGAACTACGAGAGAAATTATTACGTATGAGAGAGAGATCCAACTCCTAGTTCTATATTCATACCCTGTACACAATTCACTCAGAAACCATTGTTTGGTTTTGAATATTATTTTAGCTCTTCTCTATTCGTGATTATTTTGTATGATTGTCATTGAGAACTGAATTATCATGTATTTATTCAGTAAGATAATGCTAGACCACATAGTGATGTGGGGGATGCAAATGTTGTTAAGTTGCGACTGATAATGACTGGAACATACACCTGACTTTCCAATCATCAAACAACCCAAGTTTGAATGTCCTGGACTTGAGTTTTTTATGCTATTGATTCACTAAAAGAACAAAAAACCCCGAAAACTATTGCAGATTTCAATATTTAACTCAAGTAGTTCAAAATACTTTTGATGAGCTGACACCCTATATTTTGAACAAAGTGTTCTCAAGTTAACAATTTGTCATGGAACAAGTACTCATTGCAAATGGTGAAAAATCTCTTTCCCCTCAAACATGTTGGTTAGGATAAATTACATAAACATGATATGGTACTTAATAATGTGGAGATAAGTCATGATTTACTTGAGGAATCTATGACTACACTCATTGAAATGCAATCAGAAGCACCAGGAACACATGGAAGTAGAGGGGGATCAAGAATGACCTTGAATTGAGTTCATAAGTGAAGATCTATGTGATCTTCAAGAATGAACTTTGTTGGACCATCAATGGAAGATTTTTTGTATGTACTTCATTATATGCACACAATAATTTTTGTATGAACTCTTAATAGATGCCACACCTACACTGTTTTAATGTAGAGCATTGTATTTTTTGGTACCATGCTTTTTGTAAAAAATGTGCCTTTTTTGACACATAAATGAATGTGTCACAGTCATTTTTGTTATAAACAACACAAAAGTCATTTTTTATACAGTCTCCTACACTCACTAGGCAAATGATAAACATTAATGCACACATATTCCAATCACATTTTCAAATCCGAACACATAACATAGAGGAAGTCATACACACTTTGAGTAAAATGAGAACAATTGCTTTCCCCTATGGAGAGTCGGGGAAGACATGCACATGTAGATCAAGAAAGTGGTCACCAAAGGAGTTCACCTCCTTGCCTTCTTCGTCAGATTCCGACAGGCCAATCGCACACGATACATCCACCGAAGTGTCCACCGAGGATCACTTTCTCTTGTCGTCCACCCCCATGACGCTCAGATTCTTCTTCATCGCCGACTTCTATTAACGTCTCACACTTTGATTGTGTGAGCACACACTCGTTCTCCAAAACGGAAATAGTAGGGGTCGATGCATGTGAAGATGATGAATTGATTTATGGTTTTGAAGATGCAACAAAATAGTTTTTTTCATCTTTGGAAATTGCGAATTGAGAATCCATGAGCTCGCAATAGGTAAAATGGCGAACAAGGGATGAACACAAGGAGAAGCGATGAAAATCCGACATAGAGAGAAGTGGCGTACTCGTGTAGATAGGGTTAGCCAGGTGAAAAAAAATCTAAGTGGCAAGTCATACGGTAAGGATGTTTTCTTTTGGACTGAAATTTGTTTGTCTGGTCTGGTAAATGTGTGGCCTTTGTGTATTTTATAACTACGGAAGTCTGACCCGATCTAGTCTAATCTTGTATGGTCTGGTTCGGGACTGAAAACGGTCCAAAAGAAAACATCATAAGGCTAATTGGAGTGGTGAGGTATTAGGAGTCCAAAATGTTAAAAATGGCATTTTTAGACTTCTTATTTCATAAATTGGCATTTTTGGACTTCTAATATAGAGATCTTTTGACAACCAAAAAAATAAACGAGAAAGAAAAGAGAAGAAAGTGGTAGCGCGGGCTCCACGGCAATGCGTATGGTTCGCTGACGTCATGATGACCTCACACAGATGTCATCATACCCCCCAAATTGTTTAAAACTCTTATAACTTTTTTATCTGTTCTCCAAATTTTTCAAAAAGTATATATCGAAATTCATGAAATTTTATAATCTTTCATATGACATCAATATGTGATATATAAAATGTTTTTTTGAAGTTTTAATTGTTGCAGTTTTCTTGAGCGAAAAACGAAAAACGAAACTCAAAATTTTAATTCATGGAGGCTTCGCAAATAACTGAATATTCCATAATTGAACTTTACTTAAACTTAAATCATTTTTGTTAACAAAAAACATTAAAAAAGTTAATGAAAATTATTTATGTTTACATCGCAATGTGTATTTTTTATTTCATAATTATTCATGGAAAAAATAAAAGTAAAACATTACTTATAATACTTTAATTAATGTTTTACTATGATAAAAAAATACTTTAATTAATGTTTTACTAGATTGATATGTAAAAAATATGCAGAGTGTATTTTATTGACTATGCACGAATGCAGGGAAAAACAGTATTGACAGAGTTTAAACAATGTTTTCGTATGAACGACGTCCAAATTTAACAATTTGAACTAAATTTAACAAATTGGGCTATTGACGGCTAGAAAACGGTCATTTTACAAAATGGTCTAAGTGGCAGGTCATAGGGTAAGTGGCTAGGCCATTGTAGTTTTGTAGTCATTTTAATCATTTTTTTTTGTCTTAAAAAATGACAACTTTTTAATGGAACAATAAAAAAGCAAGAACTTGTTTTCAGGAGAAATATTTGTTTTTGTTGTAAAACCACCAAATTGACAAATGTGAATATTCATCCTTGTAATCAGGACACTAAGCAAACACAAATCCTTGTAATCACACACATGGCTAGATTCAATACAGCCAACAAATTATGTAGAATCATTCCTAGATGATTTATCCCTAAGCTTGGCTAGTATAAATAGGGTTTGTTTCATTCATTGTAAACACACACAAACTTAGAAATTCAGAAATTCTCAGATATTAGGAAGAAGATATTTAGAGCTTTTATTAATATATCTATCCCTCAAGTTTAGTCTTCATCTTCTTCATTTCACAACACGTTATCAGCACGAATCTGCTCAAAGTCTTCAAGAAATCATCATCTCATGCAGGTATTAGCATCAATATTTATTATCTTCTTTTAGTATTCAAACCTGAAATTATTCTCTGTTTTAAATAAATTTTCTATCATATACGGAAAGAAAATATTGATAACATACCTCTGAACAATTTGATTTCTTCAATCAATTTTACAAAGCCCTAGTAGGAGAAGACGGAATTGACTAACTTATCTATGTAAATCGTAATACTCAACATTGATGAAACTCTGTAAGGAAGATATAACATATTGATAAAAGGGAGAAGTGATATGAGGACATGGGTGATATGCAGAATACTAGGCATATATGTGTTCAAATATACTCCGTATAAATTTATTCACATTACAAAATAAAGTAAAATAAAAAATAAATAGAGACACGTGGATTCATGCATTTATGTAACTTAAGTGTATACTTACGGATGACATACACGTATTGATAACAAATCATTAAAAATATCAAATATCAATCACTTTAGACACATAACCATTTTTTTCACTCTAAATACTTTTACCGGACAAATAATGTTCGTATACACACTTTTACTAATTAAAGTTAAATCAATAAATTTTGTAGTATATCATGACAAATATTAGCAAAAGAGAATTCGACGTTCTTGATCTGTCCGGCCAAACATATTTGGAATGGAAAGTTGATGCTTTAGCACATTTAAAGGCTAGTGGTCTTGAAGACACCATTGAGGCTATTAATCAATCATCTTCCCAAGATAAAGCGAAAGCTATAATTTTCCTCCGTCACCACCTCAATGAAAGTCTCAAATCTGAATATCTTTTGGTTGATGACCCAAAAGAATTATGGGACAATTTACAGGAGATGTATGGCCACCAACAAAAAGTACTTTTGCCAAAAGCTCAGTATGACTGGATCAATTTAAGATTCCAGGATTTTAAATCAATCAGTGACTATAATTCTGCCATGTTCCAAATAACATCTAAACTAAAGTTATGCGGACAAAAATTTACTGATGCTGATATGTTGGAGAAAACCTTTTCTACAATGCATATTTCTAATATGCTGCTACAGCAACAATATAGAGAAAAGGGTTTTAAAAAATACTCCGACTTAATATCAGTATTATTGGTAGTTGAGCAAAATAATGACCTTTTGATGAAAAATCATAATATGAGACCCACTAGTTCTAGTCCTTCGGTTTATGGTCCATCTGGCCATAATTTAGCCACTGAATCAAATGCAACATACAGTGGCATTAGAAGGCATGTTAAACGTGGACATTTTAATGGTCATAATAACAAGTCCCATCGAGAATATAAACGAGTCAATAGATCGAATTATAAGGGCAAGGGCAAACAAAAAGCCCATCAAATAAATTGCCCTCCAAAATCCTCGGGAAAATCGACTTGTTATAAATGTGGCATGACGAGGCATTGGGCTAATAAACGTCGCACGGCTAAACATCTGATGGAGTTATTTCAAGCTTCTATGAATTTAAACAAAGGCAAAATTATGGAAGCTAATTATGTCAATGACACAACTCCATCTCTGCCAAAATTTGATGTATCCGACTTTTTCGCTGATGATGCTATTATGGACGATGCTTTTGCCATAAACCAAAATGTTACAAAATAAAACAGTAGACTCCGTATGTTGTATAATACTAATTTTATGTATTTTTTCTTTCTTCCACTTTTATTTTGTTTTTAAATAAATATGTGTAATGTATATACTCTTATGTTAAATAAAATGAATAATTTGTGATCAAGCTAATGTTTATTTATATATATTGAAGATATGGATCATTCAAATGATAAAGAGCTGTGTCTGATAGACAACGCCACAACGCACACCATTTTGAGAAATAAAATATATTTTTCTCAAATGACTTTAGTTGAAGCTAAAGTCAATATAATATCAGGTATTGCGAAGCTCATTGAAGGCTCTGGGAAAGCATATGTGATGCTCCCTAACGGGACAAAAATAATTATAAATGACGCTTTATACTCCAGCAAATCGCGGAGAAATCTATTAAGTTTTAAAGATATGCGTCAAAATGGTTATCACATAGAAACCATGAATGAAAATCAAAGGGAATATCTTCGTCTCACGACAACTAAATCGGGCACTAAATTTATTTGTGAAAAAATGCCAGCATATTCCTCAGGACTATATTTCACATATATTAGTCAATTCGAAATAAATTTGGTTTCTAACATAAAGTTAGATGATCAGAAAACATTCATGTTGTGGCATGACCGTTTAGGTCACCCAGGCCAAGTAATGATGCATAAAATCATTAACACTTCACTTGGACACCCATTAAATAATATCAGGGTTCCATTATCAAATGATTTTCCTTGTAAGGCCTGCTCTCTTGGCAAAATGATCATCATGCCTTCTATAAATAAAATTGCAACTGAATCACCTGCATTTTTAGAAAGGATTCAAGGAGATATTTGTGGGCCGATAGCCCCACCATGTGGACCATTTCGATATTTTATGGTGTTGATTGATGCTTCAACACGTTGGTCACATGTCAGTCTGTAATCGACTAGAAATTTAGCATTTATTAAACTCCTTACTCAAATCATGCGATTAAGAGCTCATTTTCCGGATCATTCTATAAAGAAAATCTGACTTGACAATGCAGGAGAATTTACATCCCCATCATTTAACGACTATTGTATGTCGATTGAGATTGACGTGGAGCACCCTGTTGCTCATATCCATACACAAAATGGTCTTGCAAAATCTTTGATTAAACGATTACAGTTAATCGCTTGACCATTATTAATGAAGTGTAATTTACCTTCATCAGCTTGGGGACATGCTATTTTGCATGCAACAAATTTAATTCGGCTTAGACCGACTACATATCATGAATATTCCCCAATGCAATTAGTTACTGGACATGAGCCAAACTTAGCACACATTAAGATATTTGGTCGTGCTGTTTATGTTCTGATTGCTCCACCTCATCGTACAAAAATGTGTCCTCAAAGAAGGTTGGGAATTAATGTTGGTTTTGAATCTCCCTCAATAATAAAATATCTCGAACCGATGACTGGTGACTTATTCACATCACGGTTTGCAAACTGTCATTTCAATGAGACAATGTTCCCAACCTTAGGGGGAGAAAAATACTAAATTAGACCCAAGTACGAAAGAGATTACATGGAATGCAACAAGATTATCACATCTTGATTCAAGATCAAAAATATGTGAACAAGAGGTGCAAAAGATAATCCATTTACAAAATGTTGCAAATCAGTTGCCTGATGCATTCACAGATACAAAGAAAGTGACAAAGTCACATATTCCTGCTACGAATGCCCCTTCCAGAATCGAAATCCCAATAGAGAATTCTGAAAAATCTCTTACAAATGATTCTTCTATACGCAAAAAGCGTGACAGGCCACTTGGATCGAAAGATATAAAACCAAAAAAACTAAAAGGCATGAATTGATCTGTGATGCCAAAGATGTTCATCCTTCTGAACAAGAAAATGAACAATTTGAAAACACTGGCATAGAAAATGATATTGACAAAACAAACATCTCAAATGATGATCCAACTTCCTTAAACGAGGAAGATATTCCAGATAACAATAGAAACGTTGATAATTATGAAATTTCAATAAACTACGTTTCTACTGTAATGCAATGGAATCGAAAAGATGTTGATATTAATGACATATTTGTCTCTGACGTGGCCACAAATGTTATGAATGAAAACAATGAGAATGAGCCAACATCATTTGAAGAATGTCGGAAACGACATGATTGGCTAAAATGGAATGAAGCTATTCAGGCCGAATTAAAATCACTTGAAAACGTGATGTTTTTGGACCGATAGTCCCTACGCCAAAAGGCGTAAAACCAGTGGGTTTTAAATGGGTATTTGTGCGTAAACGCAATGAGAAAAATAAAATTGTAAGATATGAAGCCCGACTTGTTGCCCAAGGTTTTTCTCAAATGCCAGGAATTGATTATGAAGAAACCTATTCTCCAGTAGTTGATGCAACTACATTAAGGTTTCTCATTGGCATGTCTGTTCTTGAAAGGATGCAAATGCGCCTAATGGATGTAGTGACTGCATATTTATACGGTTCACTCGATACAGACATTTATATGAAAGTCCTTGGAGGATTTAAAATGCCTGAAGCTTATAGCTCGAAACCTCGAGAAATGTTTTCCATTAAATTACAAAAGTCATTGTATGGACTAAAATAATCTGGGCGAATGTGGTATCGTCTCAGTGAATACCTTCTCAAAGAAGGATACAAAAATGATCCAATTAGTCCATGTGTTTTCATTCAGCGATCAGATTCGGGATTCGCCATAATTGCAGTATATGTTGATGACTTAAATATTATTGGAACTCCCGATGAAATTGAAAATACTGCAAAATATCTTATGAAAGAATTTGAAATGAAAGATCTCGGGAGAACCAAATTTTGTCTCGTACTTCAAATTGAGCATTTGAAGAATGGAATTTTCATCCACCAATCCAACTACACCGAGAAAGTGTTGAAGAGATTCTATACGGACAAAGCTCATCCTTTGACTTCACCAATGGTCATTCGATCTCTCAACATACACGATGATCCATTCCGTCCCCGAGAAGATGACGAAGAAATACTCGGTCCCGAAGTACCATATCTGAGTGCTATTGGAGCTTTAATGTATTTAGCTAATAATACTAGACCAGATATTGCATTTTCTGTAAATTTATTAGCTAGGTACAACTCATGCCCAACAAGGCGTCATTGGAACGGGATCAAGCACATATTCCGTTATCTTCGCGGTACAACTGATCTCGGCCTATTATACCACAAAGATGAAAAGCCGCTTTAATGGGATATGCAGACGCTGGATACTTATCAGATCCTCAAAAGGCGAAATCACAAACCGGGTACGTATTTACTTATGATAACACCGCAATCTCATGGAGATCTATGAAGCAGACATTGACAACTACATCATCAAATCATTCTGAGTTAATTGCACTATATGAAACCGGAAGAGAATGTGTGTGGCTACGATCTATGATTCAACACATTCAAAACGAATGCGGTATGAAGCCTATTACTTGTCACCCGACTGTGATCTACGAAGACAACACTGCGTGCATAGCTCAAATTAAAGAAGGCTACATCAAAGGAGACAGAACGAAACACATATCACCAAAGTTCTTCTCTACTCATGATCTGGAGAAAGAAAGGGCGATCAACATTCAAAAAATCAGATCTAGTGAAAATCCGGCTGATCTCTTCACCAAATCTTTACCCCCGAAGAAGTTCATAGAACTTGTACAGAAAATCAGCATGCGTCGCCTTCAAAATATAGCCTAAGTTCAGGGGGAGTATTTGAATGCACTGCACTATTTTTTCCTTCATGAGGTTTTTATCCCACTGAGTTTTTTCTGATAAGGTTTTTAACGAGATAGTACATCCAAATACAACGACATTATAAGTCGTAATCTCTACCCCTTAATTTTCACACACGTTATGACAATAAGTTTTTAATTACAAATACATATTCAAGGATGAACATTCAAGGGGGAGTGTTGTAAAACCACCAAATTGACAAGTGTGAATATTCATCATTGTAATCAGGACACTAAGCAAACACAAATCCTTGTAATCACACACATGGCAAGATTCAATACTGCTAGCAACAAATTATGTAGAATCATTCCTAGATGATTCATCCATAAGCTTGGCTAGTATAAATAAGGTTTGTTTCGTTCATTGTAAACATACACAAACTTAGAAATTCAGAAATTCTCAGATATTAAAAAGAAGATATTTAGAATTTTTATTAATATATCTATTCTTCTTTTAAGTCCTAAACCAATTTCTACCTAAAATATTGAGAGGACGAGCCAACGACTATCTCAATCACGCCATAGGAATATACATTTCCATTTCCGGATCTGAAGCTTGGAGCTGCAGTGTGACACCAAAAAGAGAATCCGCGAGATAGGGGAATGGCGGCGTTTGTAAAGCTAGACGATTCCCCAATGTTCCATAAGCAAGTGAGATTTCTATTTACTTATTTTAATTTTCATTTTTTCGTGGTTCATTTTGCTTGGTTGGTTATATATTTGATCCTTATTACTTCAAAATTCAACATTTTTCTAATCCAGGTGAGATCTTTGGAACATGCCACAGATGAACTGAGAGACCGCTGTCAAAAGCTATACAAGGGGTGTAAGAAATACACGTCAGTATAAAATTCCGTCTCTGCTTGCATAATGATATGTTTCTCAACTTCTTTAAAAACGATTTTTCCACAATGTATTTTTTCATTAGTGTAATGAATAAATGGAGCAATAAGCCAATAATCACTAAGACTAGAATTATATGTGAGGGCTCACTGGTTTTACTAAAAGGGATGACAAAGTTGTTACTGAAGCTAGATTTGAAGTAGGAAGTTATAATGCTAACCTAACATTGGTATCCCTTTAGTAATACAAGAAGAAAATTCAGTAACCTCTTATTTGATTCAAAAGAGGGTAAGGGATACTGTATTTCATATAATCTATGTTGTAATTACTAGTATATTTTATATTTTATAAATGTCATGATATAAGTGTATCATGATATCATGGGGAAACAGTTCTACATAAAAAATGAAACTAATTGAAGGAACTTCAAAAGCATAAATCATATTCTGGATGGTAAATGTCTTCCTCAATTTAATGTGAGCGTCTTGAAAACGACGTTCTATTTTTAAAAGAGGAAGTCATTTCCTTGAAGAACTTTTTTTTATATCTTTGTGGTTTAACCATAATCCGATATCATGTATCAATTCATGTTAGCCGACCCCAAAATCTTTTGGGACTAAGGCTTAGATGTTGTTGTTGTTGTGGGTTAACCATTATTAGCAATAGAAAAAAATTCATCAACGTACTTCTTTGTGCTAACAAATAAAGCGTAAAGCTTGTTTTGAACTGGGTGAAGACAATGGGATACCAACATGCATGTTTATTTGTAGTAAGAGAGATAAAGAGCAATGTGAAGTGCAATTAGATGGAAAAGAGCTAACCGATTAATGACTTTTTCAAGTATTTAGGACATGCTATATCAAGATATTGAAAAGGTATAACCAATTAATGACTTTTTCAAGTATTTAGGACATGCTATATCAATATATTGAAAAGGTATGGCACATAAGATTAATACAGGCTGGCTCAAATAGAAAGCAGTAACAAAATCCATGTGATCAAAATGCATCCATTAGTTTGAAGAGATTTCACAAAACTGCTAATTGACTGACTTTCTTGTATTGATCTTTATGTTGGCAATGAGAAAGCATTTATTGAAGAAGATTAGTGTGTTAGAAATGCATATGTTACACTCAGTGTATGGTAAAACTCAAAGAGTTAGAATCTGGAACGAAGTGATTTCTGAGAGAGTGAGTGTAGCCGCTATTGGTGATAATGTAAGGGATCACATGCTGGCTGGTTTAAGCAATTTGATCCCCAAATTTACTTGGACTAATGGGTGTAAAAGGAAGGTTAAAGTTCGGAGCTTAATAAACATCTCAATATGGTGCATGATAGAAAAGAGTGGAGAAACAGAATCTTGGTGGGTTGACTCAGGAAATTTTCTATTGATTCATGTATCCGAGTGTTGATTTGGGATTAAAGTTTGATTGTTGGCTGGTCGGAGTTTGGGACAACATACCGGGAGTTTGGGAGAATCTATATCTCCCCCACTCTCTTCTCCACTCCTCCCAACACTTCCAACTTAACACACACCTCCCTTTCACTTCACTTCTCCCTCTCCAAAATCTTCGTGCCAAACAAAAGCTAAATGATTTCTTAGGTATTTTGTTGCCTGAGATCATATATAAACCAACAAGAACTGCAGCAAAGCAGAGCTTGGATCCTAAATCAAATCACCACAATCCATTTACCCTCAAAGCTTATGACCTCCACTGTTAGGTGGTTGTCAAGATTTTCTTTGCTCCTTCCAAACTGTAGTCTGTAGATTTGTGAATTGTGACAGTCCTTGACTAGGAACATCCAAATTAGAAGATTAGAATTCATAAGTGGAGAGTGCAAGCACAAAACTTCAATTAAAAACAAGGGAACCCCACCAAGTGGTGTACATGCTTAGTTTGATTTAGAAGATTAAAATTGTCCGATTTCCTTCAATGTCTGCTCTTCATCTTGCAAGTCTTGTATACTAATTTGAATTCATTCCCTTGGCTTTCAATCCTTACATTATAGAGAAATTGGGTGTTGCATTATCTATCTGTTTGACAATGTGTTAATGCCACCAGTGAAACTCTTGGAGAAGCACACAATGGGGACAATATCTTTGCAGACTCATTGGAGGCATTTGGTGGAGGCCAAGATGATCCCGTCAGTGTGTCAATCGGAGGTGACTCATATTGTTTTAGCTCTGCATTTTTTATCACGGCTAAGTGGTATTCTAGTGATAAGGATGTTAACCGAGCCTTATAATAAACTTTCCTTTTAAAAATATTATAATGCTCAAGGTTGTACTGTTTTCACCACACACATGTACAGACCTATATAAATACACACACATACATGAATGAGTAGTAGCCACCCTGTGAATGATATTGAAAACAGAAAATTACTTAAAACCGCTTTAGTGTTTGTGTCACATTTGTCTTCTGATCATGAGCACCCCAATCCGCACACCAAGAATAAATCCAGGCGAATTGCTTGTATAATGACTTCTGCCTACAGCAAAAAGGTCTACAAGAGTATTTCATGTCCAGCAACCCATGTGAAGATGCAACCACTGCCCATCTCTATAATGTGGCATTTAAATTGTGACATTTTTTTAGTGTTTTGTTTTGTGAGAAAGGGTTAAATTACTTAAATGAACTTGGAAAAGGATTAGATTTAGCACAAAATGGATGCTCGTTCATTTTTCTTCACAAATTGACAATGACCATGTGAAATATAAGACTCATTGTTATTGATATGTCAAAGGATTACACAAGGTCTATACATATAGCTACCACTAGGGTTAAATACACAAAGTTGGCTGAGCTCAATGCAGTTAAAAATCTTGTTACATGCAAGCTGATCCGTCGTGCTGAAATAACTTGTCATCGTTTGCCCATATATAATAGTCTCTCGGAGGAAGTTACAATCAACAATATATGTAGTCCTCTCATGAAATCATGATTTACCGTGTTAGAAACGATGTGCATTGCGGCTTGGTTATCACACATTAGTTGCACCGGTATCATGCTTTCATTGGAAAAATCTTGAAGATGGTGTTTTAACCATAAACTCCGACATGCAACAAGGGTCATTGTACGGTATTTTGCTTCAACAATTGATTCAGAAATTACATCTTGTTTCTTAATCTTTCATGAAATCAAGTTTTGATGAGAACTGAAAAATATAAATCAACGAAATAAACCGTTGCCCAGAATAATCAACGGTGGAAACCGTTGCCCAGAGCCAAAAGCTAAACTTCAATTTTATTTATAGATGACCAAGAATGAATCCTAACAAGGGGTTTAAATACCCTTCTAGTAAGGTCTATGCCCAACTCCCAGCTGCACCCCAATTATGCAAATCTTGTTCGATTACAACCGTAATAGGGAGACCAAGGACGACGAAATAAAGTTGTGGCTTGCGCCACCGTCTATCAGTATGGTCATCGTGCATCCCACTACCACCCCTCAGAGTCTCATAGTTCGAGGGTTGAAAATTCCAGGCTTCCAGCCATAGAATAGATCGGAAGATATACCTAATCTCCTTTTGACCCCCCCGACCTTTTTGAACCTTTTCCTGGCCGGTTATTTCACAATAATCAAGCTGTTGGAGGTCCAACTCCTAATCCTTCTCAGCTATCATTATCCGTCACTGCTTACAGGGGTAGTAATGCCCCAGTGTAAATGATTTCTTACACCTAAAGTATTATCCTTTTGCTCGCAATTCTTCTAACACCTTCGGTAGGAGTCGAGTGAACCTAGAGCGTGCAGTAGACAGCCCGGACAGCCCTGTATTTGTCCTCGGGGGCTGCCTAATATATTTAAGAAAGCTGCCATTTGTTCCCTCATGCTGCCGTCACTCATGGCCGTGCTGTTACTCCCACTTGGATGCGAAAAACTGCCCGAACGCAATTCTGTATTGTAGGGTTGGCTTTCCCGGCCTCCATCTTGAAAAGACAGATTGTCCTCAATATCTCTGGCCAATTCCATTGCTATCTCCAGGCTGTTTGACCGCAACAACCGTAAGGATCCACGAATCGGTCCCTTCAGTCCGTTCATACAATTTGAACACGATTTTCACTATGGGTCATCTGGAAACAATCTTTCAATGCTTCAGTACAGGGGTAATGTTGGGCTGTAGGCTTCGGCCCATTCAGATCTGGGAGCCAAATAAACAAAGAGCAGCAGCCTGCTCTAGTTAAATGTGCAGGCAGCCCTAGTTGGGCCTGTTTCTTTGGTGGCAGTCAGGCCCAGAAACTTATTAAGGGGGTGTTTGGAACCAATTCTGATTCTGCTTCTTTTTTAAAGTAGAAGCAGAATCAGAATCAGAATCAGTTTTCAGAAGTTGGTCCCCCCAACTTCTAAAAAAACCGATTCTAGGAGTAAATTAGAGCACCCGAATAACTTCTGCACTTTCACCCAAACACTCCAGCTTTTGCTTCTGCTCCCTGGAGGAGCAGAAGCAGTTTTAAAAATCAGATCCAAACACCCCCTAAGTGTTTTACCCTAATTGTTTGCCTATATATATATTGACTCCTGTACTTGTAAACTATGACTTGTATCATTCATCATCTCAATAAGAAAGAAAACCCTAGTTGCCCCCGTGGATTAGGTCAGTAACATCTACTAGCTGAACCACGTTAGATTCGTGTCGTTCTTCTCGTTCTCTTCTAGTTTTTCAGGTTGTTGTGTGTGAGTGCGCCCTAACCTAACAACTGGTATCAGAGCAAGGTTAGCCACCACCACATATTCGACCACCACCACTGTTGCCGCCTTGCATCTTCAGCCTCCTTGTGCCGCCAACAGTGCGCTGCCGCAGAAGAATATAGCCGGCAGATTATGAAGGACTGGGACAATGGCATATGACGGAAAAACCAAAGTCGAGAAGTTTGATGGACAAGATTTTGGATGGTGGAAGATGCAAATTGAGGATTTGCTGTGTCAGAAGGATTTGGATCAAGCCTTGACATGGAAAAGACCAGAAAAGATGGGTGATGATGAATGGGCTGCTCTAGACAGGAAAGCTTAGGCCGTTATCAAATTTACCCTAGCCAAGAGTGTGGCGTTTAACATCTTGAAGGAGACTACTGCATGTGGTTTGATGAAGGCTTTGTCAAACATGTATGAGAAACCATCGGCGTCAAATAAGGTATTTCTGATAAGACAACTAGTAAACACCAGAATGAAAGAAGGTGCTTCTGTTACCTCGCATATTAATGAGTTTAATACTATCATATCCCGCTTGCTATTTGTTGATATTAAGTTTGAAGATGAAGTCCAAGCTTTATTCTTGTTATCCTCGTTACCAGAAAGTTGGTCAGGAACAATCACTGCGATTAACGGTTCAACGGGAACCTCTAAACTCACATTTGAGGGCTTTGTTAAGTACTGAAAGGAGAATCTTCTAGAGCTTTGTTAAGTACTGAAGGGAGAGGTAGAAAGAAAGAGAAGGGAAATGGCAGAGGCCGATCAAAGTCTAGAAAGAGGAGCCAGTCAAAACCGAGAAAAGATATTCAATGCTGGAGCTGCAAAGATACTGGGCTGCTCTAGACAGGAAAGCTTAGGCCGTTATCAAATTTACCCTAGCCCAGAGTGTGGCGTTTAACATCTTGAAGGAGACTACTGCATGTGGTTTGATGAAGGCTTTGTCAAACATGTATGAGAAACCATCGGCGTCAAATAAGGTATTTCTGATAAGACAACTAGTAAACACCAGAATGAAAGAAGGTGCTTCTGTTACCTCGCATATTAATGAGTTTAATACTATCATATCCCGCTTGCTATTTGTTGATATTAAGTTTGAAGATGAAGTCCAAGCTTTATTCTTGTTATCCTCGTTACCAGAAAGTTGGTCAGGAACAATCACTGCGATTAACGGTTCAACGGAAACCTCTAAACTCACATTTGAGGGCTTTGTTAAGTACTGAAGGGAGAATCTTCTAGAGCTTTGTTAAGTACTGAAGGGAGAGGTAGAAAGAAAGAGAAGGGAAATGGCAGAGGCCGATCAAAGTCTAGAAAGAGGAGCCAGTCAAAACCGAGAAAAGATATTCAATGCTGGAGCTGCAAAGATACTGGGCATTTCAAAAATCAATGCCCTAATCTTCATAAAGGAAGGAAGTTAATGCAGCCACTGACGATTCAGATGATGCCCTTATCTGTTGTGTTGAAAACTCAACAGAAACATGGATTATGGATTCTGGTGCATCATTTCATGCTACTTTCAGCACGAAAGCGATGAAGAATCTATAGACTGGTAATTTTGGTAAAGTTCGTTTGGCTAATAACGACTCTCTTGACATCACAGGGATGGGTGACGTAGACTTAAAGACTTCATTGGGCACCACTTGGACATTGAAAGACGTTCGGGTCATTCCAAGCCTTAAGAAGATGCTGATTTCTATTGGGCAGTTGGATGATCAGGGATTTGATGTTACTTTTGGTGAAGGACAATGGAAAGTTGTCAAGGGGAATCTTGTAATCGCCAAAGGCAAAAAGGGTACTTTATATATGGTTGAAGCTCCTGATGATGAGATGAATGCAGTGATCAGCGGGCTGAATCCATCCAGTTTGTGACATCAACAGCTAGGCCACATGAGTGAAAAGGGAATGAAGATGCTCGTTGCAAGGAGGAAACTTCTAGATTTGAAAAAGGTGGATTCTGAGTTTTGTGAGCCTTGTGTTCTTGGCAAAAAAAAGGTTTCTTTTGTGAAGACAGGTCAGACACCGAAAACTCATAAGTTGGAGCTAGTTCACATGGATGTGTTTGAGCCAACGCCAGTCTCTCCCCGGGAGGATCAAGCTACTATGTGACCTTCATTGATGACTCAACACGCAAGGTATGGGTCTACTTTCTTAAAAATAAGTTTGAGGTTTTCAATATTTTTAAGAAGTGGAAAACTGCTGTTGAATTGGAAACTAATCTGAAGGTAAAGTGCTTGAAATCAGACAATGGTGGTGGATACATTAGCACATAGTTTATTCATTAATGTGCTGAACATGGCATTCGGATGATAAAGACGGTTCCGGGCACTCCTCAACAGAACGGAGTGGCAGAAAGTATGAACATAACTTTGAATTAGAGGGCCAGAAGTATGAGACTTAATGCCGGGCTTCCAAAGACGTTCTGGGCTGATGCAGTGAACACTACCGCTTATCTTATCAACCGGGGGCCATCAGTACCATTGGATTTCAAGATACCAGAGGAAGAGTGGAAAAGAGAAGCGGTGAAGTATGGGCATTTAAAAGTATTTGGATGCAACGCTTATGTTCTTATCAAAGATGGTGACAAGTTAGATGCTAAAGCCAAGAAATACACTTTCATTGGATACGTGGGAGACAACATGGGTTATCAACTTTGGGACTTTGAAAGTAGAAAGGTAGTCAGAAGTAAACATGCTACCTTCAACGAGGCTGAACTTTATAAAGACAGAAGCACATAAAACTCAATGATTCAGAAAGAACAGATTGAGTTTGAAAATGATGTCATCAGAAACAGAGAGTCTGAAGATACTCAAGGCAGTGGGAGCATGGAGAATGATTCCAGTACTGACGAGTCTGAGGATGATCACGAAGACTCTGTTGATAGTGAAGATTCAGAAGATGAAGGAGCACCTTCACCCGTGCAGCCTCAGTTGAAACACGGTGGGTCAGAAGATCCACTAGAGTCACTAAACCTCCAGAAAGATTCAATCCTTCAGTCAATTATCTCCTTTTGACTGAAAATGGAGAACCAGAAAGTTACTTCGAAGCAGTAAAGCAGAATGATTCATTTCAGTGGGAGCAGGCTATGAAAGAAGAAATGGATGCCTTAGACAAGAACAAGACATGGGTTCTTACTAAGCTTCCACCAGGTAAGAAGACACTTCAAAATAAATGGGTATTCAGAATCAAGGATGAACCTGATGGGTCAAAACGGTACAAAGCCCGTTTAGTGGTCAAAGGTTTTCACCAGAAAAAAGGAGTGGATTATAATGATATTTTTTCTCCAGTGGTTAGAATGACCACCATCAGATTGGTTCTAAGTATTGTAGTTGCAGAGGGCTTACATCTAGAGCAGCTAGATGTTAAAGCAGCATTTCTACATGGCAATCTTGATAAGAATATCTACATGGCACAACCGGAAGGATTTCAGACTGTTGGTAAAGAAAATCTGGTATGCAAACTAAAGCGGAGCTTATATGGTCTAAAACAAGCACCAAGGCAGTGGTATCTGAAGTTTGATAACTTCATGATAAGGACATGTTACAGAAGATGTGAGATGGACCATTGCTGTTACGTGAAGAGGTTCAAGAGTTCATATATCATTCTACTTCTTTGGGTTATCTACTCGGTGAGTACTCGGCGAGTACTCGCAACTCGGGTACCGACCTTGTCGAGTAGCTATCTGACTCGGTCTGTGTTTTATTTCCGAGTTACTCGTCGAGTACTCGGCGAGTTTCTCAACTCGGTGAAGTTTTCAACTCGGCGAGTACTCGGTCTAACTCGGTTCCCCTTTAAAATTGAAAAACTAAGTTACAAAACCTAGGTTAAACGGAGTTCCTAACATCTACTATCCTCCAGAGCTGTGACTATGATCTCTCAATAAGTTCCCATCCTCTTTTTTGTATCTTCCCCTCTCCCCTCTCTCGTTTCTTCTTCTTCCGCCCTTCCATCCTTCTTCGCCAATTGTTCTTTTCTGCATTCTTAAAATATCACCATCTTGATTGTTTAATATTGATGCACACATATTTGTTGATATAAATAAATTATTTTCAATAGTATGACTATATATATTATACTTCGTACGGCGTAACTTTAGATTAATATCACTATATTGATTGTTTATTATGGCACATAATTTTGATCGATACACACTGATACACATCATCTAATTGATAGAATATGCTAATCCAACACATAATAGTATGACTATATATATTATACTTCGTACTACGTAACTTTAGATTAATATCACTATATTGATTGTTTATTATGGCACATAATTTTGATCGATACACACTGATACACATCATCTAATTGATAGAATATGCTAATCCAACACTTAAGAGAAAATAAGATGATTTAGGATGGACATGGGGAGAGAACCGTGATCCTAGCAAATTATTAGATGATTGAGTTTTCTAGAAGACTTAGAATGTTTATGACTTTTGCTACTCCATCATTAGGATTTCTATCATTTTATTCATTTCTATGCATTTTAAGACAAATTTAAGACTATTATATTTCTATAATCTCAGGCACATGTGCTATTAAATTTAATAATTACAAGACCGAGTAGTCACCGAGTAATCCCGAGTAATCAGCCTTACTCGCTACTCGGCCCTTGACCGAGTTACTACCGAGTAGCGAGTTAACTACCTAGCTACTTCTCTATGTAGATGATATGTTGATAGCTGGTGCGGATATGAAAGAGATCAACAAGTTAAAGAAACATATGTCTCAAGAATTTGAAATGAAAGATTTGGGTCTAGCCAAACAGATTCTAGGGATGAACATAGTCAGAAACAAGGAGAATGGTTCTTTAACACTATCCCAGGAGAAAACATTGGGAAAGTGTTGGAGAAATTCAAAATGAATGGTGAGAAGACTAAACCAAGAAACACGCCTTTGGGAAGTCTCTTCAAGCTTACCAAAGACCAGTCTCCGAGAACAGACGAAGAGAAAGCAGAAATGGCTAAAGTTCCTTTTGTATCTGCAGTTGGTAGCCTCATGTATGCTATGGTGTGCGCGAGACCAGATATTGCTCATGCAGTCAGGGTTGTTAGTTGCTTCATGTCAAAACCGGGGAGGGATCATTGGGAAGCAGTTAAATGGATACTTAGGTATTTGAAGGGTACTACAAAGATGGGGTTATGTTTCAGAGGTAAAGACATAATTTTGAGAGGGTATTCTGATGCTGATTTAGGTGGATGCAAAGAGAAATTTAAAAGCACTACGGGGTACATTTTCACAGTGGGAGGAACCACAGTTAGTTGGATGTCCAAACTTCAGAAAAGTGTAGCTCTTTCAACAACCGAAGCAGAGTACATGGCAGTTGCTAAAGCCAGTAAAGAGCTGGTTTGGTTGAGGAACTTCCTTGACGAGTTAGACAAAAAGCAAGCAGATTACTCGTTACACTGTGATAATGAGAGTGCAGTGAAACTTGCCAAGAATCCAGTCTATCATGGGAAAACAAAGCACATTGGGATGAGATATCACTTTGTCAGAGGGTTGATCAGTGGAGGAATGATGAACTTGAAGAACATCTCAGGTGCAAAGAATCCAGCAGATATGTTTACTAAATCTGTGACGCTGAACAAGCTGAAGTTCTGTGTAACTTCAGCTGGCCTTCAAGAATAATGTTGAGGAGGCAGGTGGCAACTAGGAGGAGCTAAACACAGATGAAGTTTACAGAAGTACAGAGGAGTGGAGTGCAGTTGATCGTGTTTTGAAGCCTCCAAGTGGGAGATTGTTGGGCTGTAGGCTTCGGCCCATTCAGATCTGAGAGCCAAATAAACAAAGAGCAGCAGCCTGCTTTAGTTAAATGTGCAGGCAGCCCTATTTGGGCCTTTTTCTTTGGTGGCAGTCAGGCCCAGAACCTTATTAAGTGTTTTACCCTTATTGTTTGCCTATATATATCGACTCCTGTACTTGTAAACTATGACTTGTATCATTCATCATCTCAATAAGAAAGAAAACTCTAGTTGCCCCCGTGGATTAGGCCAGTAACATCTACTGGCTGAACCACGTTAAATTCGTGTCGTTCTTCTCGTTCTCTTCTAGTTTTTCAGGTTGTTGTGTGTGAGTGCGCCCTAACCCTAACATGTAAGACTGTGTACATCCGACCCTCTCTTACCCCACTGTACATGGGAGCCTTTGCAGCACTGGGGTAATGATGATGATGAATGATCATCGGACAATCCGGGAACCTGGCTGGCCAATTGAACGAATATAGTATCGTATTCCTCCACTGTTCCCATCTGTTTGACCCTGAACAGCCTTTTGAACCGGCTGCCCTTGAATCGGGAGTCAAATCGAGCCACCGATGCTTGTGAGAAATCCTCCCAGGTCATGCCTGGTTTCCGCGCCTTCAACAATATAGGGCAACCCCTTCCATGGCAACCACAACGCCTGTCACTTTCTGGTGGGGTCCCATTTAGTTCAAACTGCTATTCAACCCTAGCCACCCAACCGATCGGGTCTTCTCCCTCGAACGATGGCAGCAAGGCGGGTGTGGTGCTGCATGAACCTCTTTCGCTGTTGTGCGCCGAGACCGCAATGCTGGATGTTGCGGCCGACGAGTATTCCACCGTCGCCGGTGGTACGAGCGCCGTGGTGAGCGCTGCCAGTGAGGTGATCTCGGCCAACTGGACGCCATGTTCCTCCAATTTTTCTTTCATCAGGGTTAACTCGGTCTCCATCTCTGTCAAGCGATCGCTGTGAGATCTCTTCATTTCGGCGGGATGGGATCTGGCCAATTGATGAGAACTGAAAAATATAATCAACGAAAACATAACATACCCTAGCCCAAATTAGCTCTACTAAATACTCTACTAATAATAGGCCCAAACTAGAAAACATAAAATAAAGTTTATAATAAGTAAAACCAAAACCCCAGCCCACAACCAGCCCACGAAGGTGGGCTCAACTTCATCCCTGCTTGCCCTAAACTGACAGAAGCCTGGGTCTCGGACCCTCCTCTTCTGTACAAACCCCTGCCTCCCTGCTCTCTATCAAGTTTCCACCAATCAAGACAATACCCAGAAGTCGAAAGTTTGTCCGTCGGGCATCCAGCTGAATCTGCATTGCAGTATCTCACAATGTTATTATGGCCTCGGTCTTCGTAGAGTAACCCTTGACATGGTCTTATGTTTGTGTATCTCAAGACTCGGACAGCTGCATCCCAATGGCCATCGCACGGTTTACCCAGTGCTAAGTATACTTACTGTGAAGGATATGTCTGGTCTCATTCAATTTTCTTCACCATTTGTAAATGACTAGAAATTTAAAATTCTTTTTTTTTTGTATAATGTAGTAATATTGGCAAATGAAATTAGTAAAAAAACTATGAAATTGTCGTAATAAAATGTTTCACATAGAAAACAGACATTATGTATCTTTGCCTTCATATAGGCTGGCTTAAACTAATTTATCTGATTCATTTCTAGTAGAATATTTTTGCCTCCATTGTTTGTAGTTCTGAACCTTACAGCTTACAGAACTAAAGAATTGATAGTTTTTTTCCAAATGTGATCTATATCCCCAGGTCCAATAATGTCAAAATTTGTTTCTGCATTTCGAGAGATTGGAACATATAAGGATCTTCTTCGTTCTCAGGTAAAGTAACATATCATGTATTCAAAGTAGTTCCAAATGGAAAACAGGCAGCTAGACCGAGTCTGTGTTTAAAATAGTGAAGTCACTTTATATTTTTGGATTTGTGGTTGCTAATTACTACCTCCGTTTCGACTTAAGCTTCTCATTTAATAATGGCACCATTATTTAGACAATAAATAAATTAGGCAATTCGAGTATATTTTCAGAAGTAATTTTGATGAGTATATAATATAATGAGGTCATTGATTATAACTGTGATTTGATAGCCTTATAGGTGTATTATTTTTACTAATTGATGATTATATTGTCATTTAAGAGTGTTAATTATTTCCTAAAATAGAAATGAGAAGATTTAGTTGGGACATCCAAAAAAGGCAAGCGAGAAGCTTAACCTGGGATGGAGGGAGTAGTTGTTAATGCTATCACCTATTACCTTTTCGTTACTAATTTTCTCTCTATTTCCTATTTTTGGTTAAAAGAAAATTCTTTATCAATCTATGCAAATGCAATGTTTTCCATTGCGTGTTGAACTTTTGATTCATGAAATTTATGATGTAAATTATACGACAGTAGATGTAGCATGATATCATATTCTATAAAGCAGACATGCTTTGAAGGTTCTGTTATCCCTCGCACTTGTGGTTTAATATTCTATGCATCTAGTGAAATCATGACCGGTTTTGTTTTGTAGGTGGAGCATGTACTGGTTGATCGACTGACTGAATTTTTATCTTTTGATCTGCAAGATGTGAAGGTAAATCATGATTTGGGGTCTACTTTTACGTAGTGGGAAAGGTTGTAGGGATTTCATTTAATGAATGAGTAGCTTGCTTCCAAAATGTTGGTTTAGAAAAAAAAGTTGAACTTTGAGGCCTGTATAGCATATTTGACAATTGGGCATTAAGGGCTTCTCCAAACAGCGCATAAGTGGCAAATATTTTATGTCGTGGAGCAAATTTTGAATAGTGTTGCGCCAAATATGATGTATGGTAGCTCTGTGCCATTAGTGTGCTATACGCCTATACTGCTATTTCAGTTTTTGTTGTTGTATAAGGAAGTAACATAAAATGTATATATAATATAATAATTTAAGAAGAAAATATGATATAATTAAGAAGAAACTTAAATATCTCATATTAAAAAAGTAATTAAATAGATAAAGTGGTGTAAATGGTGGGAGTGGAAGTAGTATTCAATGTGATGTATTTCTCTTATGTAACAACTTGCTGCATCTGGATAAACTTATGTCATATGGCTAAATGGGGTATAGTGGTTCTCCCTATGCGTTTAGTAGAACTGAAACAATGTCTTGATACATTCATATGAAGTGTTTTTGTTTCTCTGGTTTCTGGAACTGACCTGTAATATTTGTGTCTTGTGATTGTTATCAACACCATGGGCTACCAAACAAAAAGAAAATAGTTATTTGTGATTGAAATTAGCATTAAGTTCATCAATATTGTAGTTTGATTAATTAATGAATCACTAGGGGACACATATGTTTGCTCGTAAATGATACCTAGAAGAGAACTAATCAAATTACAACCCTAGTTTTGTTGTAACTTGTTGTTACTGCAGGAATCTCGTCGCAGATTTGACAAGGCTAATTCTGCTTATGACCAGGTAGATGTTCACGCCTTGATAAAAAGCAAATACAAATATCTGCTCTTTTGTTTTATTTGGAGTATTGACCTTGATTCTGCAGACAGTTTCTGTTATTTTCCAATCTTCCAAATTTTATCTAAGGTGACCCTTAACAACCTACGTAGGTAGTGAAATACAATTTTTATTATAGAAACAGAAAAAATACAGAAACCAAAACAAGGATATAGATAGCCTTAATCTATTTTTTGGCTCAAAAATACGTGATAGCCAAGATTTAACTCTATAATTACCACTCCTTAAAGTTTGACTTGCTAACCTGGCCGTTAGTTAACATTAGCTTTTGTACCATTTTCTTCACTACTTTGTAAAAGGCTTGTACTAATAAAGTGGCAGAAATCACGGCCCTCCAAGAAAAACATCGCCTTCTCTAATTTGGCACCAGACCTACACCAGGGCTGGCTGTGAGAGGAAAATTGCGGCCACATCCACCTTCAACGCGTGTCTAATAGGCTGAGAAACTTTCTGAGTGCTATTCAAATCAAATAAATGGCATGTCCAAACCGGGAGGGAGATCCAGACATGCACAACAGAGGATTTCGTGGGAGTGAAATATGCAGTCCATCGGAAAAATCAATGCAGGAAAGCACCATTTTTAATGCCTACCTTAAATAGAACCGTGACACAGTCTGCCATAGAAATTTAGAGAAAATGTCTTATGCGAATCTAACATATCTGTACATCCCCATCTAGATTGATCTAGTAAGTCGTACTGCAGGTTGTAGAGGACAAGGCCCATGAGAGGATTTACTTACAATCTAGCAGACTTCCCTTGTGTGAACAGTGGTTCAAAATTCATTCTCTTTGGATCATTGCAAATTTATGATTGTATTGAACGACATCCCAATTATAAATGATGTTCATTCCCATTTGAATTCTAGATTTGCCTGGTCTAGAGAGTAAGAAATGGTTGTTGTATGTTTCACACAGCCGTGAAAAGGGAAAGTCATAAATTAAAAAATGGATATGTCAATAAAATATTCTTTCATATACGAGTATATGCGTGTACACACATATTTTTCATCTACATGTATACATATTTTTTCATATAACTTTGTTAAATAACCAATAATACAAATAGTCTACATGCTCAAAATGTAGAAATAATTGGCATATAAGTACAAATATAAAATGCAATACATGCTTAGAAAATCATTATAAATTTCTATGAAGGCACTTATTTAAAAAAGAAAAAGGTTGAAGCTCAATGTTTCTGAATTAATTAGGGACACAAGCTTCTCAGTTAATGATTACGGGAATGACACAAAAGTGGTAATTTGATGTTTCTCTGACACGCTTCCAAGTTTCTGAAACGGCAAAAGTGAGGTGTGGGATGTTTTCGGGCTTCTTAGGATGTACACAACTCTGTGTTTATCTGACATTAATTTCTTATTTTGAGTTATCGTAAGATTCATTTTATTAAACCAACTTGAGTTTGAAGAGGAGGTGAAATTATGCAAGTGAGTCGTAGCGCCGGCCCATAGGGTGACAGGGTGTGTAGGCAGTGCAATGTGACAAGGCCAAGAAAAGTTGAAGGCCCAAACAAAAATTGAAGTATTATTATAGTATAAGTAGAGCCTAGTAAGAAAGTGTCCATTGTAAACTACAAAATGCAGGCAGCGAAGTTTATTTCATGGCAGCCCACAACGCAAAGCCCCATTCCCAATTCCCCATTAAACTAATACTATGTAATTAATAATGAGTATATTAAACAAATAATTAAATAAACATCAATACAGACAATATACTCCTTAGACTGTTTTGTTCATTAATAAGTTCTAATTATTGGGTGGTGGAGATGTGATCCACTCAAATAGTGAAGGAAAGATTTTCGGTTGCTTGGAACTGAAGACATTCCAGTTGCTTAGGGCCGAAGCTAGATTACTTGGGGCCGAAGCTAGGTTACTTGGGGCCGAAGCTAGATTACTTGGGGCCAAAGCTAGAATGCTTGGAACCAAAGAAAGCCCATTCTCTAGAATTTTTTTCCTATCTCTATAAATAGATCATTAGCGAACCCTAAACATATATCGCCAGAAATTGTAAAGCATTCTCTCAGTAATAAAATCTCTCTAGTTCACACAGTGACTAGCCGGTTGTCTGACCGGCGAACCACTTTAACTTCTTGTGTTTTTCTTTAGGTCTGGCATCTTAAATCGTGTATTCGTCGAAGCCCTAATTCCTAACAACTGGTATCAAAGCCACGATTGGCAGATTCAGAATGACGACAGGAAGCTGTGTAGATTGAAGATTATCCTCTACGGAGCAGAGCTATGGCGGAAGACGGGCAGATCAAGATTGACACCGGCTATGGCGGAAGACGGGCAAATCACGATTTTGGATTTTGGAAGATGCAGATTGAAGACTATCTCTACCATAGAAGGTTTGGAAGAAAGTAAACCTGAAAAGATGACGGATGATGAGTAGACATTCTTAGATCAGCAGGCACTTGGGTGGTCACTGATGAAAAATGTAGCCTACTACATCGTCAACGAGAAGACAACGCACGGGCTAATCAAGGCACTATCTAACATGTACGAGAAATCCTCAGTGTCAAACAAGGGTTTCTTGATTCAGCAGTTGGTGAAACGAAGATGAAAGAAGGCATGTCGGTGACTGATCACGTGAACGAATTTAAATCGATACTAACGCGACTAGTATCAGTTGACATTAAATTCGAAGATGAAGACCAAGCCTTATTATTATTATCTTCGTTGCCCGAGAGTTGGTCTGGAACAGTTACAACAGTTAGCAGTTCATCCGGAATTACTAAGCTTACTTTTGAAGGCATTCACGATTTAATCGTAGGTGAAGGTATTCGCAGGTTGAGTGCAAAGTAGAGTTACAGAGATCTGTTACATGTTGAAGAAATGGACATAAATTCTAACAGAACAGGTAAACGGAGATCACGAACAGGAAAGAGAGGACAATTGAAAAACAGGGATGACATCACATGTTGGAATTGCAAAGAAAACGGACACTTCAGAAATCAGTGTCCACATCCGTCAACAGACAAAGATAAGAATGATATGAATGTGGCTGAAGATTATGAAGACGCACTTGCATGTTATGTAAACTGTTCGCTCGAATCCTGGGTTATGGATTCTGGTGCTTCATTCCATGCCAGCTCATCAAAAGAGATTATGCAGAATTTCAGACACCACCGTGGTAAAGTCAGATTAGCAGATAACAAGATCCTTAATATTATGGGTATTGGGGATGTTGTCCTCAAGACATCTCTTGGTACGAATTGGACATTGAAAAATGTCAGATATATTCCGGACTTGAAGAGAGTGTTAATATCAGCAAGGCATTTAGATGTTGAAGGCCATCATGTCGATTTTGGAGACCAAAAGTGGAAGGTGACGAAAGAGAACTTGATAATTGCTCGAGGTCATAAAAGAGGATCAATGTACTTAGTTGAGATTTCTAAAGATGGAGCAAAAGCAACAGTTGAAGAGAAAGGGACGAGCATGAAGAAAAAGGCTTCTAGAGGCAAACATCTGAAGAATGTGACAGTTTGTTTTTCTGAGCCGTGTGTTTATGGCAGACAGAAAAGAGTCGCTTTCATGTAGAAGAAACAACCGACTAAAGTTTTGAGAAAGAAGCAGGTTCATACAAATAAGCACATCCCTACCTCAAGTTGCAGTGACAGAAAAAGTTTTGGTGTCGACTCAGGATCCCGCACAAAATCAGTTGAGATTTCAAGTTGCAGTGGGAGCAAAGAGAGTCGTGATTTCAGCACGAAATCAGTTGAGATTTCAGGCTGCAATGGCAGTTGAAAAGTTAGATCAAGGCACAGAAAGAACTCAGGGGCAAGTGGGAGTTCAGAAAGCGGTGATAACTTGGTTGACAACTTAGTTTCCAATGGGAGCTCAGGTGAGACTTCAGGAAGCAGTGTGAGTTCAGATGACAAAGAAGTTGAAGCTTTGGCTTCAACCTGGCCTTCTAGTTGATTGAAGAGAAGGCGCGGACTAGAGATGGAGAGAGAGATTGCAGAGAGAGATAGTTTTTCACATAGATCGAGTATTGGATGGCAGCTAGTCACACAGTTGATCTCCCTCCAAATGGGAGATTGTTGGGTGGTGAAGATCTGATCCATTCAAATGGTGAAGGAAATATGTGCAGTTGCTTGGGGCCGAAGACAGTCCAGTTGCTTGGGGCCGAAGCTAGGTTACTTGGGGCCGAAGCTAGATTACTTGGGGCCAAAGCTAGATTGTTTGGAACCAAAGAAAGCCCATTCTCTAGAGTTTTCTTCCTATCTCTATAAATAGATCATTAGTGAACCCTAAACATATATCACCAGGAATTGTAAAGCATTCTCTCAGTAATAAAATCTCTCTAGTTTGCGCAGTGGACTAGCCGGTAAGTCTGACCGGTGAACCACTTAAGTTCTTGTGTTCTTCTTTAGTTCTCGCATAATCAATCATGTATTCGTCGAAGCCCTAATTCCTAACAGTAATTTGACACAGATTATTAGTAATTTATTATTAGTATAATTTTCATTTATACGAACTATTACATTTCTACTCAGCGGCGGAGGTGGGGGGAATTGGGCCCCAAACCACCCCAAATTTGAAAATTGTTTGTATTTTTACTGTAAAAATTTATGTGTAAATATTTATCTGAATAAGTTTTTTGTATCGGTCGACCCCAACTTTCGGTTTTGGCCACACCCTTATTTCTACTTGTGTTGAAAAAGCCAAATTTTTTCATTGCACAGGGCCTCCGTTTTCTCGGGACTGGCCCCGGTGAGTAATATTCCATAATACAAAATGTGATAGGAAATGCCTTACTCTTTGTCTTACAAAGTTACACCACACTTGTATGGTTTCTTTACCTTCCTTATTCCTGGACTTTTAACTCTGTATTAACAAATTTTGGTTATCAATGAAATGCTAGGCACGGGAAAAGTTTGCCTCTTTAAAGAAGAATACACGTGATGACATTGTTACTGAACTCGAAGAAGTAAACTCTCTCCTTCCTACCATATGCATTTGTTGCCTATATGTTGGTCTGCATACTTGCCTTTTTTATCTGATTCCTTTTGTCATTATTAACAAGTGAAAATAGCTAGAAACAGAAACTGAACAGTACCAGGTTTAATATGTTTACAAGGCAGTGATGTAGTTGGACAGGTGAATATAGACTGCCATTCCTGAGTAGAGTTTCTCTGGTTTTACAAAAATGTTGTTTGATTGCAATGAGTTTTTCTTATGTTTATGGTACAGTTACTGAGGTCAACCTTAGATTTGTGACATTTCTCAAAATAATAGCCTCTTGGTTTTCACATTTTGAGATAACTATGAGGTAGAGTAAAATATCATGAGAAATTTCATGGTGAAGCCCTTATTAAATTAATACTAGGGAAAAGGGTCAAATAGGCCCTCAAACTTACATGAAAAGTTCAAATAAGCCCTTACATAGGAGGCTCTGTCCGGTCGTCGCCATTTCTGGAAGTTCCCGGTGGAATTTTTAATGAATTTTTTTGAGCATCTTATTCATTAAGTCTAGTTTACTCATACCAAATTTCAGCTAACAATTCGATCGGAAAGGCATTCAAATGAATTCTTGAAGATAGCTGTGCTTTTAACTGCGCAGTTATCTTCAAGAATTCATTTGAATGCCTTCCCGATTGAAGTTTTAGTTGGAATTTGGTATGAGTAAACTAGACTTAATGAATAAGATGCTCAAAATTTTTCATCAAAAAATTCCAACGGGAACCGCCCTAAATGGCGACGGCCGGACAGAGCCTCCTATATAAGGGCTTATTTGACCTTTTTATGTAAGTTCGAGGGCCTATCTGACCCTTTTCCCTTAATACTATAAAACATGTAAATAGGATGGTCATTTTGTCATTGTGAGAAACATGTATATGGGAGGGTCAGTTTGAGAAGTACCACAAACCTGAGGGTTACCTCTGAAACTTTCCCTATTTTATTGATTAGTTTGCTAGAAACATGTCCTTTGAGACTCAAGTTTTGTAGTTGTAGAGTGATGCCGACTAGTTGTAGGCCAAGATGAGATATAAATTGCCATGTCCTCTAGGTCTTTTGATGCTAAACCCCCTTCCGCTCCCTATCAATTTCATGATCATGTTTTCACAAAGTTATGTGAGAGCTAACTTTGTTAGCCTAGTCAATTGATTCTTGAATTTCTGCCCATGAATATTTCCATTTCCTGTCTGTTTTGCTGCTTCGGTCTTCTGTAACATTTCTGTATAACACTTATTTTTTGAGCTAATGTAGTTACCTAGTTACTAAAAACTCGTTTTTTGCCAACACTCATCTGCTAAAAGTTAAAATTTTTCCAAAAATAAAAAACATATTCTTATTTTCTAGATGAACAGTTCTGAATGATTTTACTATCTACTTGTGGCTTTAATAATTATGCTGTATACCCAGAGTTACAGAGGACGAATAGCGCTCATTTGCTAATATATTTGAAAACAGTGAAACCAGATGTTAGTAGCCAAAGCTGTAATCACCTATTTTTCTTATTGAAAAAAGGGTCAAATAGACCATTCTACAATTGCAGATTGGTCACTTAGACCCATGTACAAAAAAATCATAATATAAATCTATTTACTCTTAAAAGTCAATTAATTAGGCCAAATGGCCTGAAAGTAACTTGTATTAGCAGGTAATCCTTTAGTCTTTCTCTCTCATTTTTATTTTCGTTTTAATCTCAAGCCAAAGATTCATTATTTTTTGGCTTGAGATTATGATGGAATAAAGCAAATGGCTCGCTAAACTGTCTGCGCTTCTTTGTTATGAAGCAACAGTCAGTCCATGCAATTTTGGACGGGATTTTCACTATTGGTCATCCAGAAACAGTCTCTCTGTACTTTAGTACAGGGGTAAGACTGCGTACATCCTTACCCCACCGTAGGTGGTAGCCTTTGAGGCACTGGGGTAAATGAAATAGAAATGAAAATGAAATGAAAATGAAATGGGTTCCCTCAATCCCATAACCCAACGCCCGTAGTTTCACCTTCTTCTTTGTTTCTTGTTTTTTCATTTTTTGTTTTCTTCTTTTCTTCTTTAAGTTTTCGACTTTTCCCATCCCTTACTTTCTTTTAATTCGTTCTTCCTCATCCCTGTTCCAGCATCAAACGTGGCCTATTCCATAACTCTCAGCCGATCCTTCAAACAATACAAAAATGAGTTTGATGTATACACACACACATGCATCCGAGATTCCGAATTAACAATAATGATTATCAATGTTTCATAAACGTTCAGAAGGACCCCAATGGCCAATGCCCCTGCCCTCATTGAACTCCTCAATACAAAGTAAAAAACAGAATTCAAAGTCATCCTTGGGGCTTAGGTCCATTTAGAGTGTTCCCATGACTGATATGCAAACTGCTATATATAAAAAAATGAAGGGGGATCAATTCCACTGCAAGACTGATTGTGTTAATCTTGTCTGCTTCGTTGTCTGGTATTTTAAATCTGAACTCTTCTTTGAGGGCCATAACAACTCCCATGGTGTCTAAACTTCCACGGTCAGTGACTTCGAATTTATCAAGGATGGAGCCTCAATCTGGCTAGCTCGCAGAAATGACGGCTCGGTCCAATCAGCCATCCAATGGGGCTCTAGGGTTAGGGATTGAGGCGATGAGTATCGTAGAGCAACAAATTCCAGTCCTAAGTGTTTTAGCAAAGCATTTCTCACGGCCAGCGCCATCAAACCCAAATACGAGCGGCTATGACTGAGAAAGATCTGAAATGGGGGGTGAAGAAGAACACTGCTATATATATAAAATTAGGTTCAAGTGAGAAAATGATCTTAGGAGAGAAATGAGAATGAATGTGAACCGATAGATTGTATTCTGTGAAATTGAATGTGCATTAGGTGAAACTGAAATGTGCATTAGGTGAAACGATATGTGCAACACAAAAAGGTACAACACAATGGCATATGTGAAGTTGAATTGTGCATTAGGTGAAACTGAAATGTGCAGAATAAAAGCTACAATGTGGTGACATTTGTGAGCCTTTTATTATGCACATTTCAATTTAACGTAATGCACTTTTGAGTTTTACCTTTGATTCTACACATTTCAATTTCACCTAATGCACGTTTTAGTTTCACCAAATGCACAATTCAGTTTTACATAATACAATCCAACGGTCCAGATTCATTCTCATTTCTCTCCTAGAAGTCCTTTCTCACAGGAAGCACTCCCTATATATATATATATATATATATATATATATATATATATAGGGAAGAGTTCAAATGAAAAGTGGTCTTCCCGTGCAAAGTGCAAAGTTTTCACTTTTTCATGTTTCGCTTGCACTTTTTCTTGTTTGCGTTGCACTTTTTGGCCATTTTGATTTTGGCCAAATTCGGCCAAAATGACGGTGGCAGTTTTGTAAATAAACCAATTTTTTTGAGCTACCGCGAAAAAGTGCAATGAAAGCAAGAAAAAGTGCAAGCGAAACAAGAAAAAGTGCAAACTTTGCACTTTGCACGTTAAGACCACTTTATATTTGAACCATCCCCTATATATATATATGTATATATATATATATATATGTATATATATATATATATATATATATATATATAAAGATACAAATTAAAGATGGAAGAGAAAAAAATGCAGTTGCTGCTAGGAGTTTCGGACGGGAGGTCAACGACTAGAAAGAAAGAATGAAGAAAAGGAAAGAGAAAAAGGAAAAAGAAAAAAAAAGTCAAATATGTCTTTTGCCGGTTAAGAATGTTGCTTTCCGGTAATTCTGAGCAGATTGAACCTTTTTATGGAGTAAATGTGTTTAACTGATTCTTTTATTAGTAGATTTGTTTATGTGATGGATTCATGATAGTTGAAGAGCCTATTTGACCCTTTTACTTTCTTATTTATAACTCAGATATTGACTCAATCTGTTACAGGACCTACACAACTCAAAGTCAGCTTTTGAAAGAAGCCGCTTTAATTTAGTACGTGTGGTGCATTATTAACTACTTGGTAATTGCAATTAAAGATCACCACAACTATGCTCTAATCTTATCTCATTGTTGGTTGTAACTTGTATTCAGGTAAATGCTCTCATGAATATTGAGGCAAAAAAGAAGCACGAGTTCCTGGAATCTTTTAGTGCGATTATGGATGCTCATTTAAGATACTTTAAGTTGGTATGTTTCTCTTCTACTAATAATTCAATTACCGGTAGCATTTATGACTCCTTCCCGTACTGACCAATACTATTCCTTCATGCACCCCAAACAGGGATATGAACTGTTGAGCCAAATGGAGCCATTCATTCATCAGGTACTGCCTTACCTTTAGAAAAAACAAATTTAGCTACTTTCCCAAGACATTTTTTATAAATTATCTTCAGGCGTTATTATGTTGGTTTCTGTTGTAAGGAGAGGTTGAGGAGTAAGAGGATTTTAGTGTATACTCAATTACGTGAGAAAACCCTATATATACACGTTTGATGTACTAAGCTCAAAGATCCGTGAATATATTAGACAATATTATTATTATTACAATGAAGGAGTAGTTCTATTGGTAGTCTTTGTGGATCATGTTGTTTTAACAAGGAGCGATACTATGCACATTGTATGTTTAAAAATTTCCTTAATAAAATTGTAGTCAATTTCGAACAAATGTCGTGGTAAACTGAAGTGTTCCTTGGGTATAGATGTTACAACAAGGAGCAAATAAACTACCATTACTTTCTTGAAGGAAGTATACTTAACTTGATTTATTTTCTGAAGCAAGGATATTTGAAGCTAAGTGTAGCAATACTCTTATGATTCCTAACTTACAGTTAACAAAAGAGGGAGAACCATTTGAAGATCCAGTGAGGTACACAAGACTAGAGGGAAAATTGAATTAGTTGACTGTAATCAGCCTGATTATTGCATCAGAGCATCTTCTTCAGTGTGTAAGTCAGTATATGACATTTCAGACAGATGACCATTGGGCTGCCATAGGACTCATTCAGGGTTACTTGAATGCCGTAGGACATGGTACAGTATACAAAAACCATGAGCACATAGGGATTGAGTGTCTTTTGATGCTAATGGGCAGGATTTGAAGAAGATTGCAGACTGACTTTCGGCCGAGTACAGAATCAGAATACTGATCTATGACATGATCTTTGTGTCAATAATAGGAATATATCACATGTTGTATGAGATAGGCTTCAAGGCCTCAATGCCTATGAAGTTGTGGTGTGATAATCAATACTCTCCATATTGCACCTAACCTTCGGTTGCCTTTCATGAATGAACTAAATATATTGGAGTTTATCATTTTTCATAAGAAAATACAAAAATGTTTGATTTCTTAAGGTTTTGTAAGAGCGGTGACCAGCTAAGTGATCTCTTCACCAAAGCATATGATAAAAGGTCCATAGTTGTGCTCCGATTTGAGTTTTTATTCTAAAAGGTCAATATGATAAAAAAGTAGCCTAAGACCTAGTATGTCAATTTGTTATTTCATACTTAGACGATGTGATACAAACTCTTTAACACCTCTATATGACTAGACCCTTTGTTTGGATTGTTGAAATGTTAGTTTGTTTCCACTTTCATATGGGCACACACCCCTCAATACCGACACCTAGTATAGACTGTATTTCTTTTATAAGTGCCCATACCTCACATATGACACCTCGGTTAGTACTACGCACATTTTTTGATATGGGATCCGCACCATAACTATATATTAAGTTGGTACTCGTACCCTTTTAAGAAATGTGGCTTCATCTTAAGAAGTTGATGTGATAGAATAATCAATCCAATTTCTTTTATGTCACTTTGGTATTTCATATTCATGTGATGTGGAACAAACTCTTCTATAGTCCCTCAAAGATGATGTTTACCTCACACACATATATTAGACATAGTTCTAGTAAACATCCGAAGTGTGACACAACTTGAGATGTGGATGAATAGGCCAAAGTGCCAAACTGACTCGAAAAAGCATATCCTAAACCATAGGTGCGAAAAAGCAAAAACGGTTCAAACTAGGCCCATATCATATCAATTATTGGCCTAGCTCACTTCAAAAAGATATTCAAGAAGTGAAGTTGATCTTAAACTTTTATGTTAGATGCATAAATATGATAAACCTCTGATGTAGGACACTTAATAGAAAGCAAATTAAGTAACACAAGAATGTGATATTTAAAAGCCTCAAGAATATGAGTTCTCAATTTATTTATAAAAAACTGAGCACCATTGCACAACCCATATGAATGATACTCCATATTGAAATGTTTGATGCATTTTCCTTTTTGGGATGTATTTTATTTTTTGCTACACTTTACCTTATTGGTAAATTTTCCCTTTAAAAACACTCAATTCCCCTTACTTTTTCTACTTTTTATCTTCCCTTTCATACTTTTCCACCACCTCTCCTACTTTTCTACACTATTCATTACCCCTACTACTTTTCCCTTAAACATTGCGCCAAACTCTATTTTAGCAAACATTTTAATACGGAGGGAGTATGTATTACTTATAAACATCAAAGACCCCAACTTTTAATTAGCTTCAACTCATGACCTCACAAAAGAGAATGTTTAACGCTGTTCAAACATGTGGTGCATGAATCTCGTATACGATGTTGCTATCCGAGATGAATGAAGATGTTGAATATGAGTTTATAATGTCTTTAATTATGAATGATCTGACCCAACTTGGGTTCATTTACATTTTCAATCCTATATCAATGATTAGAGAAACATACGAGTTGACCTGCATTTTACTTTTGTTGTCAACAATGTGTTCTAGATATCTCATCAATATGATTTAGTTCCGATAAGTAACACAAGATTTTTTTGTGTGTGCCTTAGTATTTTGTGTTTTCCCAATATTCAGGTTTTAACATATGCCCAACAATCAAAGGAACAGACCAATATTGAACAAGACAGGCTTGCCAAAAGGATTCAGGAGTTCAGGACACAGGCAGAGCTAGACCTTATGCAGGCATCTAGTAATCTCAGTAGTTCAACAAGTACTTTCCACTCTAATGGGGTTGGTATGAGTTCTAATAAAAATATAGAAGCAATTATGCAGTCCAGTGCGAATGGTGAAGTAAGTAGTGTCTTAAAATATGTTCTCTTTTCATATAATCATCATCCATGACTTTAAGATCTGTAAAAATATCATTGTACATAGAAATCTACTTCGTAACATAAGCAAATGTTTTTTTCGCCAACTGAATAAATTTCTGGACAGTCTATAATCTATACCCCAGCTATTTTTTTTTTTGTTACTTTGTTCCATATAGTGTAGATGCTAGACTTCGGAGTCTGGTTATATTGAATATTTGATATGTTTCAACTTCTAGGTCCATATAATCAAGCAGGGATATATTTTGAAAAGATCCACCGGCTCAAGGGCTGATTGGAAGAGGAGATTTTTCGTTCTAGACAGTCTCGGCAACTTGTATTATTATAGGCACAGTGGTCCCAAAAGAGCGGTATACTAACTAAAGAGTTTCACTATCTTATTGATGACTGAATAGATACTTTAAGTCTGAAAAAATATTAGACTGTCCAACAAATACATTCCTTGTCCAGGAAGAGGGTGTTATTTATAAATCATGTTTGTGCTGTGGTATTCCCTATTAGTGATTTTGAACATATTTTATGTGGCGTTGCATTCTCCCTTATGCATCCGTCATTCAGAAGCCATGCCCATCTTAATATTTCTTTAGGAAGCAATTTGGGCCATTGGGAAACTTAGTATATGATCTTCTTTTTTCTAGTGATTTCCAAAGGAAAGTGCCCTTTTGATATCAATTCATTTTTTATTTTAATCCTACTGGCAACATTTTTCATATTTGTATCAATTTAAGTCAAGCATCGCCAAAAAAAGAACAATTTGTGTCAAGCATCAGTGCATCACCAAAAGAAGAACAATTTGAGTCAAGCTAAATATTACATCTGGCCCTACTATTTCTTCTAATCATCTAATGGTAGTTATATACTTAACATCATATGTGCATGAGATGACATGTGCATACCACATGCATATAAATGAGTATAATAAGCAATACTCTTAGAGAAAGTGTAACTATTTTGGATGATACCTTCATAATATATAGTTGGGGCCTGGGTCATTATCTTGGCCAAGTGTCAATTTGCACATTAAGCCTAACCTTTTACACTCAATTTTTTTTCCACATCTATTAAATTAATGCCGACCCCAAAATCTTTTGGGATTAAGGCTTGGATGTTGTTGTTGTTATTGTTGTATCTATTAAATTAATGGGTCATCCGGAAACAGTCAATATGTGCTTTAGCACAGGGGCAAGACTGTGTACATCCGAACTCCCCTTACCCCACAGTAGGTGGGAGCCTTTACTCGTGATCATTAGTGAATCATCAAACCGGAGTTCTGATTAAGTAAAAAACCTTCATTTGGCGGCACATTTATAGCTAAAATGACTAAATGAGTAGTTGTCTGTTCACTTGCACATTGAGTGCGATCTTTTACTTTTCAAATAAATATGACATCTATTAAATACACGATTGTTGAATACCTACCTGAATCTATCCCGCACTCCTGATTATTAGTGATATTATCAATACATGAATCTTGGTTAAATTCAAAAGCATTTGTAGTCAAAACAAACAATTGTCCTCTGACTTGGTTTATGAGTCTTCCCTGTTTTTAGAAAACTCTATTACTTATGCTTGCATGGGTCATTTGTTTCAGTATTTTGACAAATGTTAAAACTATAAAAACTCTAATAAGTAACAACACCATTTATATGTAATATGTTGCTGAAGATATAATTGAATTTTGGGAAATATTTTTATGTGTTTGCACTAACTACTAATGTCTTCTATACAGCTTTAATGTTCCCTTCATAATTTCGATAGTGCGTATTTGTGCTGTACAAATTCAACTGTTCAGCTTGCTTGATATATCAATTTGACTTTAAATATTTGTCTTTCTCCCAGGGATCTCCGCCACCTGGTGTAGAGCACAACAATAAGGTATTTAGTAGATTTAGAGCAAGATATCAAAAGTCATCATCTCTTGGAGAAGAAAGTTTGGGATTTCACACTGTTGATCTTCATACTTCAATAATAAAAGTTGATGCTGAAGATACAGATTTGCGCCTATGCTTCAGAATAATTTCACCATCAAAAACATACACATTGCAGGTTAACATTTGTAAAGCATTTTTATTATATTTTCTGTAAGTATTATTACTAATTTTTTTTACACCTGTTCTTGTTATTGTATTATTAATTTTAACAAAAATATTGTTAACAGAAAGACAAACTAACCAGGCAACATTAGAATAAGTAAATAAAACCAATTGAGACAAGGAGCTCTATGTTATGGGCTTTCATGCAGTGATACAGGCAGGTGTGCACAGCCTGGTCAGAGCTGTGTAACACCCTGGGACTTGAACTTTGTCAAAGCCCTGTGCAATTAAAATAGATCATCCTACCAAGAATCTTGTTCATCAAGTAAAGTCCTTAAATCTAAAAGAACCGTGTGTATGGTAATTAGCCAGAGTCAAGTCCTCCAAACTGGCCGGTTTGGACCCACTCTGGCTGGTCTTGATGGCCTGAGGAGGGGTCAGTGCAACACTGGAAGATAAAGGCAGTTGTATATACGTGAAATCCAGATGAGATAAAATCATGGGTCTTTTTGGTGGTGTCGGGAGAGGGCTGCTTTCATTGTTGGAGGCCATGGGGCCGAATATTACAAGGTTGTGCATGCCCAAGGCAGCAAGAACAAGTAGGATGGGTGACTTTAAACTTTTCTCTCTAGAATGATGAAATGGGATCCTTCTTCCATGGTGGGAGGAAGTACATGTAAGGTTGGATGATAGTGGTGTACAAGCCGTGTCTGTTTTCAGGGACCACCAGATGAACAAGGGCATATCTTTTGGTTTATTCCTAGTTCCCACAAACAATGCCAATTGATGGAGGTAAAAAATCGGGGTCCAGTACTCTAAACCGGTCAGGTTCAGATGAGCCGGGATGGTCAAACCGGTGTAGGAAGGGATCAATGCAACACCAGAAGACGAGATAGTTGCATTTACAGGAAATTCAAAAGGAGGATAACGGATAACCACTCTTTTTGGGGCAGTATCTTCCCAACAGGGAAAGGTAGAGAGGTGCTTTTGTTAGTGTAACACTTCTGCCGCTCACATGTATGAGGGGTTTAGTACTGACTACTCTATAGGCTCGTTACTTTCCACACAAACCAATACATATCTTCATGGCACATTTTGTCTTCACACATATGCCTTCGGAAAACTTTATAGGGAGTCTCCCATTCTAAGATTACTCGTACAAACACACTTAACGGTAGAATTCTTAGTAAATGGGTTCCATTAAAAGGAGATGCATATTGTTAGTATGAATATCTTAAGAATGCGTGTGGACTACCTCGTCAAATGGAGAATTCGATTCAACGAGAAAGAAGGATATAGACGAGCAGTTGGTGTTGGGATCTATAATTTGATTTAGACTTAAGAAAACTGAAGGAATGCTTAATTTGGAATTAATCCATTGCCTGACCTTGATTCAGACACACAATAATCAATTCTTTCAAAACCAGTTTATTAAATCAATTGAGAGACCCTGTATATAGCAATTACTAGAGTCCAAAACATAAAGGGAAGTAGAGTTTTAAGAAAGAATGACTAAAACAAGACTTCCGGCTTATGGAAAGACAAAACTAGGAGTAAACTTCGTTTGGACAAAAAACTAACTGAAAATGGCTTAAATTGACTTTAATGTCCCTATACCCTAATTGCCTAACCTTTCCTTCCGATTTCTACTTCAGTGCGCTCAACTCTTTTTCTCCCGACGCATCAAGCAAACAGAGACATCGCGACCTCCTCCGCCGACAGAGCCTCATATCGCTACACTGGCCGTCGCCGTCTCCCTTGTCTCACGCCGGTAAGAGAGCAGAAGCAGATCTTCATCGCCGTCATCACCCTGGCTTCTCGGCGCTGCCCTGCCCAACTTCTTTTTCTTCTCTTTCTGTCAGGCGTCGCCCAGGGTGGAGGCTATTCTAGATCTGCAACGATCCTGCGGCGGCTGGGCGTGGCGGGGCAGCGGTGGTGCGAGGATTTGGGTGACAGGGGATGGGGAGTTGAGACTGGTGCCAGGAGATGGGGCGGGGAGCTGCGGTCTGGGGAGGGGGCTGAGTGCTGGGGGCTGAGGAGGGGGGTGGGTGAGGCATGGGATGGGGTGACGCAGGGGTGGGGGATTGGGTGAGGCAGGGGGATGGGGTGCGGGGCCGGAGGTGGTTGTCGTAGGCGGTGGCTGGAGGTGGTTGTCGTCGGCGGTGTTGGTCAACGGTAATCATTATTCGATCCGGATAACAGTAAATGATCAAATCGGTATTTGTAAAAGGTTGGGCGGGTAAATGTAATTGAACGGATCAGATAATTGTCACTGGACGGGTCAAGTAACTCTAACTGGATGAGTCGGGTAACTGTAACTGGACGGATTGGGTAACTGTAACTGGACGGGTCGAGTAATTGTCACTTTGTTAATTGGTCACTGGACAAAAGTCACTGTGTAAATTGGTCACTGAACGGAAGTCACTATAGGGTTGGTCACTCACGGTGGCTGGCGGAAGTCACTATGACGGAGGTCACTGAATGGTATGTCACTGTGACGAACTAGGTCACTGTTTGATAAAGTCACTAGGGGTCAGGGGTAATTTAGTAAATGTAATGTTAATTAGTCACATTTTTAGTAAGTGTCCATTTGCTAATTTTTAGTAATATTGGTGACCTAACCCCGAGTTTTAATATGTATAAATGGATTAAAAAGAGACTTACTAAAACACAATTAAGAAAGCAGTATAATAAATAAATACAAAAATAAACTTGCTCCCAAGTTATCCACTTTCTGTGGTTTTCTTGGGCTGAATTTCTCTAGGTAGATGACCATTTTGGCCCAAATGACACTTGATAATTTTTCCCTCTGTCCATAACTTCACCTCCCTTCTTGAATGTGAGCTTGTCCTGAAGTTCAAAGTCCGGATAAGTGGCCCGAAATATGTCTTCCGATTCCCAGGAGGCTTCTTCAGTCAATTTACCAATGGAACACTAGGGAGCCACAATTCAGGTGGTTGTTGAGAAGAAGCGGTGTACTCCTGTGATTCCTGTCAGGTGAGTCAATCAGCAATGGTAGTGCATCATGATTTCTGGTGGGGGTCCCATGTGTGGCTTTAAAAGAGAGTTGAGGAACACACCCTGAATGTGGCTCTTTGGTGGGAACCCTGTACGCTCTCTGACAAATTCGAGACTTATTTGAAATGTTCCGTGAAACTTTGGAAAACATTAATGGTCATCGCAACCAAGAGAGAGCCAGACTCAATTCATTGCATCAGATGAAAGGGTTTATCAATATGTAGCTTCATATGCTACAGAGATTTAACAACTCACACCCAAGCCCTAACTAATAGTTAGTCCCAACTAGGTAGCTTATGTTTCACACCATGTAATCATAAGTTGATCCGGACTAAGGAGCTCACGATCCACACCAGAGATATATGAGATGAGTGTAGGTAGATTATGACCATAAGCGAGACAAATGCATGTACTCCCTAAGGTAGTGTGGTAAGTTGATGTGGATGGTGGATCAAAGGGCTGAGAAGTTTGTGGTTCAGAAGTGTTAATGGTGGTGTCTTTGGGCTCATTGGTTGATGTGGATGGTAACTCAGACGGTTGAGAAGTTTGTGGTTAAATAGGTAATTTAGTGGATGGTTGGGTTGTGGAGGATGTTCTCTGATCAGAAACTTGGGGTCTCTTATCCCCTATGATGATTTGAGTCATCATAATCATCATGTCGGCGTTTAAGAACCCGAGCTTCATCCTGACAGGAGGTAGGGTTGGTCAGAAGAGGTAGTTTCATTAGTTGATTGTGAAGTGGTTTCAAGTGTGAGTTGAGAGGTGGTTGGTGGAGAGGTTAATGATTGTCCAATTGCTTGGGTTTTGCCTTTGTCCTGTACCGCTGTTAGGATGAAAGACTATACTCTTTCCATAATGCGTTCTTTGAGATGTGCAAGATCGAATGCTAAGCGACGATCAAACATCTCCTGGGTTAAAAAGGAGTGAGAACCAAAGCCAGAACTTGAAGTGTGTTCTGTTCTCACAACATCAGTAAGGATGAGTAAGGATGTGTGTCCTGCCATATTTAATGATGTCCTTAACTATGTAGCAGGACTTCCAATCGTCTTTATCTTTGGTCGTTGTGACTTGGTTCAAAAGACCAGAAAAAGGCGACCGTGTCCTAGAAAATAGTGAAATGATAAGTAACAACAGAATTCCAGTGGATAATCGTAGTATATTAATGAAGGTTTAATGATGGAATACAGAAAAGAACGAAAGAAAAGGTTGAGACTCTTCGAGTGGTCTGACACTCCCAAATTCCCAGTCCCGATCCCTAAATTCTGTCTGCCCCTCTCCTCACCGCTCACACTTATTCATTCTATTTCTATTGGGCCAGCCCACTTCAATTTAGTTATAGGGCCTAAAACCCTATTATTGAACAAAATTAAAATTACTTAATAAGACTCTAATTACTAGTAGTGTCCGGGTCCCTAACATCACTCCCCCTTGAACTTCCACCTTGTCCTCAAGGTGGATGATAAGAGACTGATTTGGCATTTGGTTTCAGCAGGTTTTCAGCTTCATCCCGTTCATATAGCTGATCTTCTGTTCCCTTCTCTTCTTCTGGCTCTTCTATCAAGATGAATTGATAATGTTTCATTCCAGAAGCATGTTCTTTGCTCCATTTGTTTCCACGTTTGAAGCATAAGCCCTTTTTACTTCTTTCTTCTAACTCTAGTTGTGTCAACCTTTGGCCTCCCTCCCATGACTTATTTGGTTTTGGTGATTCCTCCCGTTTGTTCTCTGAATGTGTTCTCTCCGGAGTCAAAGAAAGTGTTCTTCCCTTTGTTGCTTCCACCCAGTTCAAGGGTCTAACCATTTTCCCTCCCTGTTCCTTCCGACCTTTTTTGTCTTCTTCTTTATTTTTTTTCTCCTTTCCACACCTTGTTCTTTTGCCCAACAACAAAGCCTTGTCCATCAGTTCAGTTAACCCACTGGTCCGGTACAACTTCAGCTCCGTGCTAATTTCTTCTTCAAGGCCATTGAGAAACACTCCCTTTAACATCCCTTGATCAGCAAGTTTGAGAGGAGCTACAACCATTTCAAAGTGATCCCGGTACTCCATTATTGAATCAGTTTGCCTAATACTGAGCATAGGACCAAACGAGTTCGGTACTATGCAGGTTGGAAACGCCGGATCAAAGTCTCTTTGAAGCAAACCCAAGAATGGTCATCTGTCTGTTCGTCCCACCATTTGTACCAGTTCAGAGCTTTTCCGGCCATGGCTATCAAGATTATTTCTACTTTATCCTCTTCTGCCACATGGTTGAGTTTGAAATAGCGTTCAACCCTGATAAGCCATCCATACACATCGTCTCCACTAAAAAGTGGTAAATCGACCTTTCTTTCGGTATATACACGATCGCTGATTCTCGTCTGATCATGGTTACGTGAAACTGAGTGAGTTTCGTGAGATTTACCTTCGGAACTCGAGGAGCTCACGGTACCGGAAGTTTGGCGTCGACGGTTTGTGGTCGATCGTCCTCTTCTCTTCTTGTGATTGCCTTGGGTCTCGAGACTTTGCATCTTCTCTAACAGTGTCTGCATCCGTTCGTCCATCATTGATTGCATCTCAACGCGCATATCAGCCATAGATCGCTCCAGCGATATCTCCAGATTATTTATCAGTTGTTCCATGTTCGATCGAGTGAGGACCATACAAAGGTGCAACGATCGTAGGCTTTGATACCAATGATAAGTAACCGCAGAATTCGAGTGGATAATCGTGGTATATTAATGAGGTCTAATGACCGAATACAGAAAAAAACGAAAGAAAAGGTTGAGACTCTTCGAGTGGTCTCACACTCCCAAATTCCTAGTCCCGATCCCAAAATTCTGTCTGTCCCTCTCCTCACCACTCACACTTATTTATTCTATTTCTATTGGGCCAGCCCACTTCAATTTAGTTATAGGGCCTAAAACCCTATTATTCAACAAAATTAAAATTACTTAATAAGACTCTAATTACTGGTAGTGTCCGGGTCCCTAACATGAAATATTTGGGAGAGTGTGACCTATACTCGATGTGCTACAAGAGATTCGAACTCGTTGGAAAGATGTTATCGAGTTCTACATCCAAAAGGTTGAATGCCCAACCCCAAGCCCCCCCCCCACCCCGACTCAACAGGATGGTGGGGAGGTTAATCACGGTGACTCAGTCATCAAAGCTGCAGTAAGCCTTTTCCCGTGCGCACCAGAGGGTCAGCCTTATTTCAGGTTCTGAAAACCCCCTTTTTGCCGCTGCGAGATTCGAACCTTGGTTTACGTCCAATTTTTCCCACCGCTCGACCAACTGAGCTACATGTGCGGGTATGTTATCGAGTTCTAAAACTCGTATTCATGCGTCGATTTCAAAATATTACAGGATGATTACTTAATGAACCGAAATTGAATCCAAGACTGTATTTACGCTAAATAAGCTCTATTTACACGGAAGACGCTAATGAAAACGCCAAGTATTTGATTTGATCATATCTTGCTGTATGTTCTTCCATTTTAGGCATTTTATATCTCGTTGGAAAGATCATTTTGAGTTCTAAAACTAGTGTTCCGACTTGATTTACAATGTATCGAGGAAAATGACCTGAAATTCATTAAAAAATCCGATTTCACTCCGAACTCGTATTGTATTTGATCTGATCATATCTTGCTGTATTTCATTCCGTTTCAAGCGTTTTCTATCTCGTTACAAAGATCTTATTCAGGCATCAATTTCAAATTATTATGGGATGGTTACCTAATGAACCGAATTTTGAATCCAAGACAATATTTACGCTAAATATGATCTCTTTCGCCGAAAACGCTATATTACAAAAAACAAGCTAACTATTTGATTTGATCATATCTTGCTGCATGTTTTTCCGTTTCAAGCGTTTTATATCTCGTTAGAGGGTTAATCGAAATTCAGTAGTGCGGAGAGGCAGACTACTGACTTCAGAAAGTGGCTTTGCATGAGGTTTTGAAACATCTGCCCGTTTAGAGCTGGGTGATTGCGCCGTTGGACTAAGTGCAACATTTTCTACTCGAGGATTACTCAAGGACTGACGTAAGGGGGAAGTCCTGGTTATAGTGGTTTTGGGAAGAATTGTAACTTCTTGGGCAGCAGAGAGTCATTTCTTTTCTTGCTTCTGACCTCCTTGGCCCGTCAAACGTTGCCCTCAGCGTGAGTGACTTGATGTTCAGTGGCAATGTTTGTTCGCTCAGGCGATGAAGTCTCGTCTTGTATGTATCTCTTATTCTCTTTGCTGTTGTTTGCTTCTCAACTCACTCGAACTGAGCCAGAAGAAGAACACGAAGGGGAGATCTATGACCAATCACTTGAGCATTTCTCAGAAGTTCTCAAGCATCACGTTAGTGAACCTCCTAAACTGTCAGCTAAAAAGGTGAAGCTTGACACTCCTTGGGAAAATGTAAAGAATGTTCTCCCTTTCAAGAAGATATCAAAAAAATAATGTAATTTAGAATAAGAAAGAATTGAGATATTAGATATTAAATATTAAATATTTTATTCCATGAAATGAATTGCTATTTATACAATATTCTAGGGATCAATAAGGTAGGTTACTAATTATAATATTAAATACAAATATTTTGTAACTGACAACTTTAATTAATTGTGTAACTGTTGTCTAGACTTTTCTTTGTCTATGATGAGGTAATGATGAGTGAGTAACAATATTAGCTTGTTTACGAGGACGAAGGGTCATTGGGTGGATACGTTTGGGTGGAGAGGCTTTTGGATCATGATGGTGACCCGATGTAGATATGTGATTATTTGTAGTGGGAGTGATGGTTGAGGGGGTGATGTTCGGTGCATTAGGTAAGGATGGGGCAGTTGGGTTTTGTTTGGGTCGGCGATGATAAGAGATGAGGACCGGTGGGTTAGAAGCGGGTGGCCTATTGTGAGTCGTATGAAGGTCTAATGGAGCGGGGTTAGGGGAGTCTTGTGTCGTTGGGGTATGAGTAGTAGGAGACACATTTGCTAGTGATGTACTTGAGATAGGAAAATAAGAGATAGGAGGCTGAAACCAATTGTCAATTTCAGAGGACAGATCTGTTCCTGGTGTTGGATTGTTAGAGAAAGGGAAGACAGACTCATTGAACACCACATGCCGAGTAATGAAGATGCGATTTGTAGTAGGATCAAGACAACGATAAGCGCTTTGTTGATCGCAATACCCAAGAAAAATACAAGGTTTGGACCGTGGTTCCAATTTATGAGCTGCATAAGGACGGAGCCATGGAAAACATTGACATCCGAAAGTAGCAAGTTTTGTGTAATTGGGAAGTTTTTGAAAAAGTTTTTCATAGGGAGTACAAAAACCTAGAGATGTTGTTGGTTGCCTATTAATTAGATATACAACCGTTAAAAAGGCGTACGACCAATATTTTAGTGGCATAGAGGAGTGGTGAAGTAAACTGATCTCTGTTTCTACAATACGACGATGTCGGTGTTCAGCGAAGCCGTTATGCTCAGGGGTATATGGAGGAGTCCGTAAGTGAGTAATACCACAAGAGGCAAAGAATCTCCCTAGGGATATGTATTCACCCCCTCCATCTGAATAAACTATTTTAATAGATTTTTGAAAAAAGTTTTCTACAATTTTCTTAAATTATTGAAAAATTGATGTTACCTCGGACTTGCGGGTGATAGTGTAAAACCAAATGTATTTTGTGTAGTGATCAACAAAAATAACATAATAACGAAAATCATCCACAGAATTAATGCGTGAAGGACCGCAAACATCTGTATAAATTAAATCAAGGGGACCCGAACTTGAAAGGGAAGATTTAGCAAAAGGTAACTTGTGGCTTTTATTACTTGCGCATGTAGTGCACAAGGACAAATCCTTACTAACATCTTTACAGGAAATACCTAATGAGGAAATAATTGTTTAAGTGATGGGAAGGGAAGAATGGCCTAAACGACAATGCCATTTATTTAGAGAAAATTTTGTAATAATGTTGACACATGGTGATGAAGGAACAAGAACATCAGGCAAGCTGTAGATGTACCTTTATTCATATCCCGTAACAAAATTGTTCCTGTTTTCCGGTCCTTGGCAAGACAAAAAGAAGGGTGAATCTCGATTAGTACATCAATGTCATGACATAATTTGGCAACTGAAATTAAATTAGTATGAATAGAAGGAACAAAAAGAGTATTAGGTAAGGAGAGAGAATGGAGGGTCATATTCCCAACTTGTGCAATTTCAAGATTTTTACCATTACCAATAATGAGGGAGTCTGTGCTGGTATAATTGGATGCCAGGGTTAGATTGTTTAAATTATTGGTGACATGATTAGTTGCTCCCGAGTCTCATCACCATCCGCTTCTCCTGGTCGTGGCAGTATTAGCCGGGGGGATAATTTTGTTGTTCAAATATGTGCCAACAGTTGATAGCAAGATGGTTCGGTTTGCCACAAATTTGACATATAACAGCACCCGAACTGGTATTTTTCCAAAAATTGGTACGCCTGCCCCCGAGATTACTATTTCCACGTCGATTTGAATTGTAGAAGTTGCTGGGACGTGGGCCTCGATTCTGTATTTTGACAAAATTTTTAATCCGGGTATTGGGCCTGTTGGGTAGATTCTGAAACTGGGCTGATGGTCCTGGGCCTAATATAGACGCACTCTGGTCTGGAATCTTGCGAGCCGTCATTGCGACCGACCTTTCTTCTTCCTCTTTCCTTTTGACGGTCGTTGCGTTCACAATAACAACAACGGCGGAATTCAAGAGCTCCTTCCTTCTCAATTTGTCTTCGAATCTGACCAGTAAGGAGTGGAGTTCTTCAAAGTTAGTTTCATCTGGGCGGATGGAGTTCTCCATGGATTCAAACTCGGGACGAAGACCCTCTAGGGCTTGAATGGCAAAGTCTTCATCATCAACGGGTCGACCGGCCATGGCCAGTTCATCCGCAAGGGTGCGAAGGTGGTGAAGATATTCTGCTACAGGTTGCGACCCTTGTTTAGCATGGCGGAGCTAGTCTTTCAAACTTCGAATTCTGGAAGCTGACCAGGTCTCGTATAGGCACTCCAGTGTCTTCCAGACGGAGGCGGAGGTATTTGCAGACCCAACCAGCGGTTTGCAAGTGGAGCTGAGATACAAGAGCTTGCCGCACCAGACGATCCTGTCTCTTCCATCGTAGAAGTTGGCAGCTTCACTTTCTGGAGGAGAACCGATTTTTCATCATTATACTGATCCAGATGAGAACCCAACAGAAGGTCCATTACTTGGTCTCTCCATACAAGGTAATTTGATCCATCTAGTTTTTCTAGGTATTGAATTGGTTAGGGCTGAGCATAATAAGGCCATTCGAGGTTAGGGGATTATTGGCTGAGAGAGATTATGTTGAGTTATCATGAACGTCTTCTGGACTTTTGTCTCTGTTATCTTCATTAGCCATGGGCAGAGGTGGGCAGAGGTTGGTAGAGTAGTTCGGTGAAGAGAATAGGCCGATTAGGCCTCTAGAGGCTCTGATACCATACTGTAATTTAGAATAAGAAAGAATTGAGACTCAAAGACTTGATTTATTCCATGAAATGAATTGCTATTTATACAATATTCTAGGGATCAATAAGGTAGGTTACTAATTACTACCTCCGTCCCGCTATGATTGTCCCATTTTACCTTATCGGTCCGTCCCACTAAGATTGTCCCATACCAAATTTGGTAAAGTTTGTGTGACTCTAAATTGTTCTTACTTTATTCTTACTTTATCAATTCAATATCAACCACATAAACCACTTTTTATTAATTTGCGTGCCACTTCCTCTTGTCCCATTGTTAGCGGGACGGAGGGACTATAATATTAAATACAAATATTTTGTAACTGACAACTCTAATTAATTGTGTAACTGTTGTCTAACTTTTATTTGTCTAGACTCTTCTATAAAAAAGTATCTAGCGCATAGAGGACAACCTAAAGAAGCTAGATGAAATTGACCTCAGGGGATTATCTCATTTCACGGGAACACAGGAACACGGGCATCGGGCCATTTGTATATGTTCGCAAATAAATCAGCTAGGCCGTAAAGAAAGTATTATGGCAATAACTCAGAAAAGCTAAGCATATGGTCAAACACATTCTTGATGTAGAACATCACAAATGCGGTCACGTTAACTTTCCAATTAATATCAAAATCGAACTTACTTCCCTGCAGTTGCACCCAGAGACATGTTCCGAATGTTTTGTCACTAGAGGAAGTTCATATTGAGAGAACTCAGATTTAGGCTTGGATATGATGTTATCAAGAGGTTTATGCTCAAACAAATAAAGTTTTACACTGCACAAGACCTTCAGATCGATTTAGAAAACAACACGACGAAGGTCAACTTCACAAAGCTGAAGAATTATGCAGTCGAATTCGAAAATCATCCTGTAAACCACATTTATGACACTAGAGTTTATGGTGATTTACCTTACTTTTGAGTTTTGAGGGGGGAAACGGATCTTCAGATCTAGCAAAACTGAAAAGAATTGTTGATGGAACTTTGAGAGTCATTCTAAGGAACATGCACTTTGAATTGTGATGCATTCGACAGTATGAACATGCACTTCGAATCAGGAAATCTTTCTTCAAACGACAGAGATTATCTATGCAGAATTGCAGATTCTTCACAAAAAAAAACTTGCACACACAAGGGAGATTGCTAGGAATTTCCAAATCATTCTGAACTCCATACATAGACACACGAGCGACCGAGCGTAGAACACAATTGCACACAAAGAGGGAGATTGTTAGGAATCTTTTTATCATATCCAATTATCATTATACTTCCTCCGTTCTTTAATTCTTGCAACATTGTGATTTTTGCACTATTCACAGACCTTACTTTGACCACGATTTTCTACTAATATACATAACCAAATTATTACGTATAAAATGTTAATATAAAATATCAATGCAAGAATTAAAGAACGGAGGATAGTATGTCTTTGTATTTTTGTAACAGTTTAGCTTATGGGCCTTTTATGTATTTAACCCAATTGTATTTATTAACAATATTAGGAAAGTGGTGCGTCATTTTGCTAACTGTCTGTATCGCGATCTCTCGTACTGTGTATTGAGATCAGTCGCACATGTAGATGTACTGTGTGTATTGAGTGTTAGCTAAGCTATATCATTGTAGTGAGAGAGAGAGCCTTGCCGACACATTGAATACGATCTGCTCTCTAAACCCATATTGAATCCTTCGTTCTGCCTCTCCAACTGCATTCACTTCGTCCAGCATTTAAATTCTGCTGCCTTGATTGTTTGACATGCCCTTCAGTGATGACTGCGGAGGTCAGATCAACTAATTAGGGAGAATTCTCGGAATTGATAAAGATCAACTTCCAAGTGAAACAAGGACATTGCGTTCTTAAGTGGAGGTTGAAAAGAGCTTAAAATGATTTAAAGTACATATGAGTTCACCAAGTCCTTCTGGTCATGAATGTGTTGTGCCATTATTGCTTGTTTCTTAAGCAATCTAAGTGTATTTTAGAACTGCACTATGGCATGTTATCCACAGTGGCAGGGTTAAGGTTGGTAACTTGGTAAGTAAAGATATAATAATGTGTTCTGTATATACTAGGGCAAGTGGCAAGGAAAAAAACAGGGCTAAATGCAGACCTTGTTTGTTATGTTTTCTCTGTTTTCTTGAAAGCCTGACAGATGCTGAACCTCGGAACTGTTATTATTAACGGTTAAATCTAGAAATGTGAATAATTCAGGCATTCGGAGGATGAATATCAGCTGTTATTTGACTGAAGTTTTAAGATGATCTGTTTCAAAGGATATATGGACGTAGACTCTAGTGGTTTGTTTTTGAAATAATTATAGCTGCATTGTGTAATCTAATGCATCTGAACTTACACGTTTAGCAAACGATATATATAATTTTCATTTGCAAAATTTATTTAAGATATCGCTAACTCTTGTAAGATTGCCTATATGTTTCATTGATTGTTAAAACTTTCTCCTTGTTTTTGGCAGGCTGAAAATGAAGCTGATAGGATTGACTGGATGAATAAAATAACTGGAGTTATTGCTTCCCTCTTGAATTCTCATCTACATCGGGTTGATTACTGAATACCATCTTCCTTTTATACAAAACACGTATCTGATAAGGTTTGTTTGAAGTACTTTTATCTGCTGCAGGTTGACTCCGGTAAAACTGATGCCAAGAGTGGTAGTGTCAGTTATGGTGCTTGTGTTAATGATATATCACTTGACAGCATTGAAAGTTCACTGCCGAGTGTGAGTGTTGGTCAAGTTGACTCGGTCTCTAGAATTCTTAGAGAAATTTCTGGGAATGACAAGTGTGCAGAGTGCGGGGCTTCTGAACCTGATTGGGCTTCTCTTAATCTATGCATTTTGATGTGCATAGAATGCTCTGGCATTCATAGAAATCTTGGTGTTCATATCTCTAAGGTACATGTTTTACTGATTCCCTAATCAATCCATTTGACTTCAAAATGTAACTGATTGAGCGTGCTGTAGTACAAGAGTAACTTGCTGATAAGGTATGTAGATGCACCTCTTTGCCTGTTGGTATGTAAATGATGTATGTCAAAAGTAACTAGTACAAGATTAATTTAAAACGCTTAGACATCACACTTCCACTTGCAACCTTGATATACATGGTTTATATAATACAGTTAGGTTTTTAAGCTGATATGTTCCAAATTGTTTGATGATGTTATTTCCTGATTTTTATTATGTTTAAGATGATGATAATTGAATATAAGATTCCCAATTTGCGGTAGGATAAGTTATACTGATACAGATGAAAATTTGTTTTTATGATACTCCCTCCGTATTTAAAAGATCACTACATTAGGTCTTGGCACAATATTTAAGGGAGAAATAGTAGAGGTAATGAATAATGTAGAAAAACTAGGAAAGAAGGTGAAAAAGTAAGAAAGAGAAGATAAAAGTAGAAAATGTAAGGACAATTGAGTATTTTTAAAGGAAAAACTTACTAAAAGGAGAAAGTGCAGCAAACTTTTAAATACGGAGGGAGTATGCGAAGTATTAAGCTAAAAATTAAGATTTTGATAAGGATTCATACAAATGAATATGTTTTCAAAATATATTAATTATTTTGATAATAAAACCTAAGAACCTATACAAAGTTCATATCAGCTTGAAACTTTTTTTTTCACTTACCATAATCGATATCATGGATCGATTGATGTTAAATGACCTCAAATTCTTTTGGGATTAAGGTTGTTGTTATTTACCTTAGCAGCGATAAAATTTTATTATAGGAGTATTAAATTTACAAATGCGTTATAGTAAATTATGATTATATAGATGAAATTGTGCTTTCATGTATATAGATTTACAAATTAAGATCTTGATAGAGATTCATACAACTGAATATGTGTTAGAGATATATTTATTTGGATACTCTACTAAGTACAACCTGCAGGTAAGGTCAATAAGTTTAGATGTCAGAGTTTGGGAACCTACTTTAATGGACCTGTTTCAAACTTTGGGTAATTCATACTGTAACTCTGTCTGGGAGGGGATGCTTGCACTTTCAAACGATGGGTATGTTTCCTTATTTTGAAAATTTTACAATTCCAATAAGGTGTATAATACTCTATCATGTCCTATTTATATGTCCACTTTATCTAAACCACACATTAGAAAAGTTAAATAACATTTTTAAATTAATCATAACCTATCATTTTATCTTTCTTACATGTGCATTGATCTCATTTTATCCTTTTTATTTTTTTTACACTCGTATTTTTTATGTTCTTAATCTTTTTATATTTATCAGAAATAATGACGGATAAAATACTGTCACACTTATAAAACACAAAAATAAGATTTATTCTAAAACTGGACAAAAATAAAACTACTACCTCCGTTCCTATTTTATCTTCCAACCCACTTTGGCACACAATTTAAGAAAAGTGGGTATTGTGTGGTGGAAGATTGTGCAGAGGAGAGAGAAATGTGTAAGAAATGTTGTGAACCACAAGAAAGTGTAAATTTAATTGGAACAGACGAAAAAGTAAAGTTGTAAGTTTATTTAGGAACGGAGGGAGTTATAATTATTGAATGGACACATACACTTAGGGTTGTAAACGAATCTAATAGTAATATTATTCTTATTCGTATAAATTGAAATATTCCGCAGTCCTCCATGGCCGCCGCATGACCAAATTCCAAAGTTTCTCGTCTCCCTCATCTCACCTGCAGCCGCACATCCATGGCCGCCGCATCAGTCAAAGCTCTGCGACTTTCGAAGCTCCTCCATCGGCGCAGCACCTCCGTCGCACTGACGCCTCTCATCTTCGCTCCAGCTCTGCCTCGAGGTGGTACTGGCGTCTACGCCGTCATCTTACGTCATCGCCTCCACCGTCACATCCCACATCGTCGCCCATTCTGTTCTTCTCCTTTTCTTTTTTTCTGTTCGATCGATTAAGCTTTGACAAGATACATGGGCGAGGTCGAACACGGGAGCACACCATCGTCGTCCTCATTTCCAGATTTGTGACGAGGTTACCCGTGGATAGGGTTTTGAGGTGATAGGTTGGATCGGGGTGGCGGTGGGCGGCCTAGATCCAGATTAGGGCAGCTGCGGCTAGGGTTGGGCTGAGGAAATAGTGGGTCTGGGAGCTGGGGTAGAGGGCAGAGGTGGTGGCACCATCGGAGGCGACAGCCGCAGTGTCGGCGGCGAGGTGGTGGTGTCGGCGGCAAGGCAGGGTCAACGGCTAGTGTAGTGTGACATGGGAGGGGCTGGGCTGGGCTGGTTGGGAAGGGGTTGACTGGTGGGGCAGGGGCTGGGGTGGACTGGCGGGGCTGGGGCAGGGCTGGGACGGACTGGTGGGGCAAGGGGCAAAGAGGATATTAGGGGAGGTCAAGGTAGAGGCGATTACGGGAATACAGGGCGGCAATGGTCGGAGATGGCAGTGATCAATTGGTCACTGGCGAGGCAGTGATGTCACTGTGATCGGGTGGTCACTGGTCACTTGAGCAGCTCAAGTTGAGTTCGGGTGCTCGCTGAGTCGGTGGTCATTGAGCGTTGGTAAACTGTTACATTGGTCACTGCGAGTTGGAGTCGCCGTAAATTTGTGCAGGTCGGCGTCAGTTCGGTCACTGTACCATTTTGGTCACTATAACAGGTTACTAGGACTGAGCTTATTAAGGGTGTAATAGTCCTCTTAGGAATTTTTAGTCTCATTTTTTGAAATTAAAAGAAAATGTCTCCTTTTTGTACATTAGTTATTTTTAGGGGTAATTTGAGTTTGCACTCAATATTATTGTCTAAATTGGACTTTGCACTCCGTTTTTTAATTTTTTTTTGTTTTTGCACCCTATCCCATATGAAAATACAAAAATGCCATCAATCAGGAATAGGTTGAAGGTCAACAGAATTTTTAATGGAGGAGCATTTTAGTCTTTTCATATAAGGTTGGGGTGCAAAAACAAAGATTTTTAAAAACAGGGTGCAAAGTCCAATTTAAACAATAATATGGGGTGCAAACTCAAATTACCCCTTAGTTTTAAGTAATATTTTAGTCATAACTCCTATTTATCATCTTATTTTTTTATGAAGGAATTTGACTTTGCACCCCACTTTTTGGGTGATATTGGACTTTTCACCCCATTTTCAAAAAAGTGTGACTTTGCACCCCAACACATACCATTTTGTGAAGAAAAAATTTCTAAATGGGGTGCAAAGTCAAAGGAATTTCAAGTGGAATGGGATTCAAAATCAAAGTTTTTTCAAAATGGGGTGCAAAGTCCAATATCACCCAAAAAGTGGGTGCAAAGTCAAATTCCCTTTTTTTATCTCATCTGTTTTTTTAATCTTTGTAGCTCCGATTTTTTATCTTAATTCATATTAGCCAACCCTAAGATTTTTGGGACTAAGGCTTGAATGTTGTTGTAATTGGGTAACGACATAGTTATCATGGCGGTAAGTGGAGTCATGGTGCCAGCCGACCGTCTTATCGCCTGAGCGACAATTAGGCCACTAGTCACACATTGTATAATATATTATACTTTCCCCGGTCCTAAATAAACTTCACACTTTGACTTCACACAAATTAAGGCGACTAGTCCACTGTTGTGACACTGACACACTGTTTGGCACTATTTTGCACTGTTTTGCACTGTTTTGATGTAGATAATTTTCCAAATAAGGAAGGGAGAAGAAGTGTGAAGTTTATTTTGGACCTACCCAAAATGAAAAGTGTGAAGTTTATTTAGGATCGGAGGGAGTATATTTTATATATCTTTGTTCCATATTGGTTATCTTGTTTTTGTTTGACACGATTATTAATAAATTGATTGAAAGGTAAAAGTTACGGATGAGATTTGATTATAATGAAGTGAAATGAAATGAATCACATATTTCTTGCCAAAAAGGAAACAAGACACTCAATTTGAATTAACCCAAAAAGGAAAGTAACACAACCAAAATGGGACGGAGAGAATATATAATTATATATTATACGTAGTAAATAATATATTACTACTTAATTGTATATATCTTAGAAATGAAACTCACCATTAATAACTGAAAACAAGATTTATTAATGAAAGAATCACAAAAATATTACTTGGGAGATTTGAATAGACAAACATACAGGCATTTTATGTGGACAAAAAGTGACCTGATTACAAAGTAAATGACTGAAATATCTTAAAATACCCCTGAAATAAAAATATCTAATCTTTCCTACCTTGCCTCTTGCTCATTCCTCACCCATCTTATCCTCTCCTCCTTGCTCATCTGCGGAGCCTCTTTCTCTCACATAAATAGTTGGTTCCTTTTAGGGGTGGGCATGGGTCGGGTAGGGTCAGGTAATTCTAAAAAACATAAGAACCACCGGTTCCATGGACCGATAGGTTCGGGCCAGGTACATAAATTCTAATTGCAGGAACCGGACCTTACCCGACACGTTTAAAACGGGTCAGTTGGGTATTAGTCATGTATTCAACCAAACAGAAATTATGAAAATCTACAACATGCACTATATTAAATCAACAACAAAAAACAGCAACATAAAGTTCCAAACTTGCACAAATGAGCAATATTCCTCATTGAATTTGCAAACAAAAAGAAACAACTAATAAGAAACTGATGGAGTATATGGGTCTGAGCCCCAGGACCCACATACTCGGAAGAACAGAGCACAAGACAACAGAGTGGCGCCCTCGTCGGCCAAGACGCCCCCGTCGGCCGAGAAGGTGCCAACTCAGATTACGGTCCTGAGTCTAAGGGACTCGGGTGCCCTCGTCGGCCGCGTCCTCGTCGGCCGCGCCCTCGTCGGCCGTGCCCTCGTCGGCCACGCCCTCGTCGGCCTCGAAGACCTCCCAGAATCGGATCCTATACTTACTCATTTGTACAGCCCACTAGAGGCTTTGTATTCGGCCCAGTACCGGTCCAGTTGTAAATGGGCCTCCCAAGCCCAAGGCTTGGGAGCCCAACCCTAATTTTCTCTATAAATACTCCCCTTGGGAGTAGTTATGGGGGTTACAAAATCATTCTATTGAAGCATATATTGCACTTCTCTCTCTAGCTCTCACTTCTCTCTAGAATTCAGGAAATATACTCTATCATTTGGTGCTTTCATTGAGAGCTAGAACAATCAAGTTAGCACCCTTCGTCGCTACCAAGCACAGCTAACCACTGATCATGGGGAGAACTAAGTCAAACCGCAACCTCGTCAGCAAAGTCATCCCTGAGGACCAAGAGCTCAGGGAGCACGACGAGGACGCCACGGCCGACCAGGTCGGCGGAGGGGACCTCTTCCAGGAGGCCTTCAACCTCACGACGGACCTCCGCAACCAACTCAACGGCGGGGTCCCCGACGCCCGCCTCGGCCTGGAAAAGAAACGAGCTGAGAAGGCGGACCACGCCCCGGCCCAGCCTATGGCCGCGGCCTCTCCGTCCGTAGATCCTCAGGTCCAGGCCGCACTATCGGCTATCATCGCCAGCTTGGCTCAGAACCCCACCGTCCTCAGCGCACTCTTGCCAAGGACCGGGGGGAACGTCACTCAACCTCCTCAGCACCAACCGTTGGCCATCCAGATAGGCAACGATGAGGGGGTGGTGCCCCAGGACACGGCGTCGTCCCATTCCCACCTTGCTTCCCCTCTTCGGCCCGGGCAGACCCCAGCGCGTGGCAAAGCCTCTGCCTTCAATAGGCTAGGTGACACGCGCCGTCGTCCGGTTTCGGAGAAGATGGCGGGACGGATTGGTGATCCTCGTCCTGGCTCGCCGAAGGAAAGCTTGGGGTCTGTGTCCCGGACAGCGGACCAGCCCCGCCCGGACAAGGGCAAGGGCAAGTTGCACGAGGATGACGTGCGTCACCAGATCAACGCGGCTCACAACGAGCGCAAGAAGAACCAGCCGGGCGGCGCTACGGCCGCCAGGGACCCCCGGGACGAGGTCATCGCCCAGCTGGAAAGGAGGCTAGCTCAGATGGAGGCCAAGCAGTCGGCCAACATCCCTACGGCCGGCGCCTCCAACGATCCCGGCCTCAACGCGCTCATGAATAAGGTTAGCGCCCTGGAGAGGGAGCTGGCCGAAGGGCGGGGTGACCCCATCATCCAGGTCAGGACTAGGACCCCCTTCACCAACAGGGTCCTCTCGGCCCCCATCCCTGAGAAGTACAGGGGGAACGCCATCAAGTCCTATGATGGCCGATCAGACCCCAGGAGCACTTCAGCCGTTACCAGAACAACATGCTGATGGTGAACGCGTCCGACGAATACCTCTGCCGTTGGTTCCTCTCAACTCTCGAAGGGCCAGCGTACGAGTGGTTCAACGGGCTGCCAGAAGGAAGCATCGACTCATGGCAGGATCTCGCCCAGCGCTTCCTCACTCACTTTGCCGGGAGGAAGCGCGCGAAGAAGTATTTCACCCACCTCCTCTCCGTCAAGCAGCAGCACGAAGAGTCCCTCCGGTCATTCATCGATCGGTAGACGAGGGAGACCGAGGAGGTCGAGGGGGTCGATGAGCGCACCCTCCTCGCCTTGTACCAGGGAGCCCTCCGCAGCTCCTCGTACGCCAGGAGCCTCATCACTGACCCCCCGAGGTCGTACGCCAAGGCGCTCCAACGCGGAGGTTTGTATGCCGACGTCGACGAGCTCCACAATCACAAGAGAGAGGGGGCCCATCCCCCCAAGAAGACAAATCCTTCGCCGGCCCCGGGTCCGTCCCCGGCCGGCCAGGGTGCCCAGGGCCGCAACGGCTCTGGTGGACAAAGTAAGAAAGACCGCCACTGGCGGCCGAGGTTGGAACGGCCGGGAGTAACCCTCACCCACCCGGTCGGCACCATCCTCGATTATGCCGAGAAGCACGGCCTCATCGAGCAGGCTCCTCGGCCGGCCGAGGAGATCTTTGCCATCCAGCAGGGCGGCACATACTGCCGGTTCCATAAGAACTCGTCGCACAACACCGACGATTGCATCACATTGAAGAAGGCCATCGAGCGCCTTATTCGCCAGGGGGAACTCTCCCAGTTTGTCAAAGGTGGCCCACGCAAGAACACTTGGGTAAACACCGGCAAACGTGGGGGCGAACCCTCTGCGAAGAAGCGGGAGATTGGCAGACTCAGTGACGACGAGGACTTCGAAGAGCCACCGCCGAAGAAGAATCACATCCACCTCATCGTAGGTGGGAACACTGGGGAGGACTCCGCCACTCAGAGAAAGAAATGGGCCCAATCCCTTTACATTGGGGAGGTGTCCCACGTTCCCCCCAGCCGAAGAAGCAGCGGACGGAGGCGATCACCTTCACCGACAAGGATCTGCCTCCGGGTACGGAGTCACACAGGGACGCCCTCGTCATCCGGTGTGAGATCGGTGACTCCATCATCCACCGTACTTACATCGATACGGGGAGCTCCGTCAATGTGATGTACTTGGATACCTTCAAGCAGCTGAAGCTGGACAGGGCTCTGCTGAGGCCGATCAAGACCCCGTTATCCGGCTTCACCGGGGACTCTATCGACGCCGAGGGCACGATAGTCCTCCCCGTGGAGGTCGGTGACGGTCCCCACCACGCCAAAATTGACATGGAGTTCATGGTGGTCAACCTCCAGTGCGCCCACAACCTGATCTTGGGCCGGCCAGCGCTGGAGGACTTGGAGGCCATCATCTCCATGAAGCACCTATGCTTGAAGTTCCCCACCAATGACGGCATCGGCTGCGCCAGAGGAAATCAGAGGATAGCCAGAGCTTGCTACCTCAAGCTGACGAGGCCGACCGAAAGGGAAGGACAGCGGATAGACACCATCACGGCCGCCGTCGCCATGGACGAGGAGAGGCCACATGCGGAGCCGGCCGAGGAGGTCGAGGAAATCCCTCTGGATACCTCCCGGCCGGAGCGGGTTCTCAGGGTCGGAAAGCAGCTCCCCCAGGACCAACGAGACGCCATCCTCCTCGTCCTACGGTCATACGCCATCGTCTTCGCGTGGGGCCCGGACGATATGCCAGGCATCAGCCGCCAGGTGGTCACTCACCGGCTGACCGTCGATCCGGCCTCCACGCCTGTCAAACAGAAGCGGTGCTACTTGTCCGCCGATAGGCGGGACTTCGTCAAAGGGGAGGTCGCCATGCTCCTCTCAATCAGACACATCAAAGAGGTGAAGTACCCGACATGGTTGGCCAACGTCGTCCTCACACAAAAACCGCCGACGTTCAGAATGTGTGTTGACTACACTGACCTGAACAAGGCGTGCCCCATGGACCCATTCCCTCTCCCCAATATTGATCAGCTGGTGGATGAGACGGCGGGGTGCGAGTTGATGTCGTTCCTCGATGCTTTCAGAGGGTACCACCAAATCTCCATGCATGAAGATGACGCTGAGAAGACGGCATTCATGACCCCAGAGGGAATATTTTGCTACCTCGTCATGGCCTTCGGACTCAAAAACTCCGGCGCCACCTATACTAGGATGGTGGCCAAAATCTTCAGAGCGGTCCTTGGCCGGACGATGGAGGCGTACGTCGACGACATGATCGTCAAGAGCAGGCAGGCCACCTCCCACGCCGACGACCTCCGGGAAATCTTTGAAATCATGAAGGAGTTCAGGCTCCGCCTTAACCCCAAGAAGTGCGCCTTCGGCGTCCAGGGCGGCAAGTTCCTCGGCTACATGGTCAGCCGGAGAGGCATCGAGATCAACCCGGAGAAGACGCAGGCTATCATCAACATGGAGCCGCCCCGCAACGTCAAGGAGGTACAGCGACTGACGGGGCGCCTGGCGGCCTTAAACCGGTTCCTCTCCAGGTCAGCCGAGAGGGCACTTCCTTTCTTCCAAATCATGCGCAAGGCGAGCAGCTTCAAGTGGACGACGGAGTGTCAGGAAGTATTCGACGAATTAAAAAGGTACATGTCGTCCCCACCCGTACTCTCCAAGCCCAAAGCCGGCGAAACCCTCTTCTTGTACTTAGGGGTGAGCACATCGGCCATCAGCTCCGTGCTCATCCGTGAGGACGAAGGGGTGCAGAAGGCCATCTTCTACATCAGCAAGACACTCAGGGAGGCCGAGCTCAGGTACTCCCCCATTGAGAAGACGGTGCTGGCCATCGTCCACACCGTGAAGAAGCTGGGGCACTATTTCCAAGCCCACACCGTCCATGTGCTGACCCAGCAGCCTCTCGGCGCGCTCATGAGGAGCCCCACTAGCTCCTCGAGGATGGTGAAATGGGCGATCTTCCTCAGCCAGTTTCAGATTGAGATCAAGCCAAGGCCATCTATCAAAGGGCAAGCCTTGGCCGACTTCGTCATTGAATGCACAGCAAGGGAGACGGCCATCGCCAACTCCGGGCCGGAACCGGACGATACGTGGACCCGGTTCACTGACGGCTCGTCGGCCGCGAAGTCATGCGGCGGCGGCGTCGTCCTCATATCCCCTGAAAGATTCAGAGCTTACTATGCCATCCGCTTCAACTTCAGGGTATCCAACAACGAAGTCGAGTATGAGGCCCTCCTCAGCGGTCTCAGACTCGCCGCCGGCCTCAAAGCCAAGCACCTCAGAATCAAGTGCGACTCCAAACTGGTAGTGGGCCAGGTGGAGGGGTCGTACGAAGCAAAGGAAGGCCGGATGAAGCAGTACAAACAAGCGACGGAGGAGTTACTGAAAGCGTTTGAAACCCACGAGATCACTCAGATCCCCAGGGTCGAGAACGCTGAAGCCGACATCCTCTCCAAGCTCAGCTCGGACACCCCGGAGCACATCTCCCAATTGGCCAAGATCGAGGAGTTGAGCATGTCCAGCATCCATGCCAGCCCCGTCTTGTGCGTCCAACAGCGGCCAGAGGACTGGATCTCCGATATCGCCACCTTCATCACAACGGGGGAGCTGCCCCCGGACGAGGAGAGGGCCAAACTCGCCAAACTCAGGGCCCCAAGCTACACCATCGAAGATGGCAAACTCTACAAACGGTCCTATAATGGCACCCTCCTCCGGTGCCTGCACCAGGACGAGGCCGACACCGCCATGGAAGAAGTTCATTGTGGCGTCTGCTCCTCACACCAGGGCCCTTTCAGCATGTCCCGACGTCTCGTCGTCCAGGGTTTCTTCTGGCCGACGATGGCGCGCGACTGCGCTGACCTGGCCAGGAGGTAGTTGGGTCGACGAGCTCCCCAACATCCTGTGGTGCTACCGAACCACGCCGAGGAGGGCGACAGGTGAAACGCCTTTCGCCCTATGCTACGGCTTCGAAGCAAAGGCGCCCACGGAAGTTGCCATCCCCAGCCGGCGGGTGGAACAATATGAGCCTGACACCAACGAAGAGAACATGAAGATTGACCTACACCTGGTTGATGAGAGGCGTGAGCAAGCTTACGTCCGAGCAGAGAACTATCGGCGTCAAGTAAAATCATACTATGACGCCAAGGTACGTTCTCGGGAATTTCAGGTGGGGGACTACGTCCTCCGCCGAAGGGAAGCAAGCCAACCGACAGAGGGTGGCAAGCTAGCATTGAAGTACGAAGGGCCCTACATCGTCAGTGCCGTGGTCAAACCCGGCACCTACAAACTTAAACGACCGAATGGATCCAATGTACCGCGAACATGGAATGTACATCATCTGGTGAAGTTTTATCAGTAATCCGAAGAAGGTGTAGACGGCGAAGCCCTCACCCCTTAACGGGTTACTGATTGAACGCCACCCTCGGCCTCGAGCCACTTATGAATAAAATCATGTTCTGATTTTTTTCTCTGGAATTTAAAGAAAAACATTAGCAGGTGCCCTCGTCGGCCACCTTAGAGCGAAAGGCTCAGGTCTGGCCGACATGGCCCCTTGCATTTGCAGCCTACGAGCGACAAGCTCAGGCACTCCATTGTATTTTGTATCAGCGAAGGGCTCAGGCCTAGCTGAGAGAGCACATCGTCCTGGCCCCGTAAGCCTAGAAGTGAAACGCTCAGGTATGGCCGACGATGTCCCCAGGACGAGGGGCCCGCAAACGGCCCGCGTCTTGAAACGGGAAGCTCACCGCGTCGTCCACGCGCCAGATCGCAGGACGACAGGCCTGAAATCATGGCCGAGGTGACAAAATCCCAAAACTCAGGGTTGGGCAACGACATCCGTTGGAAACCGACCAAAAGTCTAGCCCGCGTCATAAATAGGCGACGGGACCCGCCCTGAGATCACGGACGTTATAAACGAAGTCCGAACCGGCCGAAGGACGAGCACACCCTTCGGCCGAAGCCTGAAAGAAGGATACCCCCGAAACAAAACAAAAAACAAGGGAAAAAGAGGGAAGCCGACGGCCGCGCACACTTGCCGGCCTCGAGCAATGAAAAAATAAAATCCCCAAAATTCAGGCCCATTTTGGCCAAGTACATATCAGTTGAACACAAGTTTAGTACCACTAACAGGTAGCATGAACAATCAAGGCCGATACACACGCCTATAAAACCCTAACCACATCGGTTGGGTGACACGCGAGAGGTGACCTTCATCGGCTACAGTCCTTTGAAGCACCAACGCTTGGTATGTAACAAAGAATCACAATCCTGAGGATGACCAGGACGAAGCGGGCACTGCACACCCGCGAAAGGATCAAGCAATTAGGAAACAACCTCTACTTGCCACCGCACCTCGGATGGCCGACGCAGGCACTGGAACCATGGCTAGCCGGCGAAGGCAGGACCTCCTCCTGGGACAAGCTATTCCTTATCCAGCACCCTCATCGGCCACAAGCCAGACCTTGGCCGACAATGGCACCGCAAAGAAGTAAATGCCTAACATTTATACTTATGAAATTATCTAAGTACTCAAAATGAAGGAATTCTAGCCGAAGCGGGTACCAGTATACTACAAAGCCGTTAGCTATGGTGAAGGTGCCCTTATCGGCCAGAACACAGGGATAAGGACGATAAGGACGCCATCGCCCGGACGAAACGGACACTGCGGTCAAGGCTAAAAGAGGAGGCACCCAAAAGGAATCAAAAACACTTGGGAAATTTTGTGAAAAGATCCTAAGTGTTATGATAGCAAAGGAACACCGGTGAAGCCGACAAGGCCACCAGGCCGAAAGGGAAGCACCTAAGTGGATCCCAAAACACTTAGCAAATTTTTGAAAAATTCCTAAGTGTTATGAAACTACGTCCACGCCGATCAAGCCACTAGGCCGTAAAGACAGGAGCTACATGGACCCAAAAACACTTGGGAAATTTTTGAAACACCATCCTAAGTGTTATGACAATAAAGCAAAGAGTCATAGGCCGACCAGACTACTGGACAGGAAGGCCAACCTCATGGACGTAGCGGACATTTAGTTATGACTTGACACCGACAATTTATTGAATCGAAATGACAAAAGGCAAACAAGCATGCAATGGATTCAAAGCCGAGAAGGATGGCAAAAATTCTTTCATTAATCAATTCATTACAATGGGAGCGCTTAGGCCGTTACATCACTTGGCAAAAATTGAAAAGCTAATTACAAATAAGTATCCTATCAAGCTTCGGGGGCACCTCCATCTACGGGCGCCTCATCGGCCTCATCAGCTCCCTCTTCGTCCTCAGCTTCTTGGCCGGCAGCAGGTGCAGCACTAGTAGCATCATCCAGGAAGTCGAACTCAGTGTAGTCCGGCTCGCCGAGGCCGGAGCTTTCTATGGGGGACTCCCGCTCCGACAACGGAAGCTTGGCCTGCTCTTCGGGATCCTTCATCAGCTTTGGCAGCTTCAGGTTCCGTCTAGCCCATCCAGACGTATAATTCATGGCCTTCAACGCCCGGGATAGCCGCCGACACAGGAGCCTTTGCATCCGCTCCTGGCCCAGGTTGTAGTAAACGGACATCTCCCGGCTGAAATACTCCCGGCCGGCAGGGGAGTTCATCCCCCAATTCTCCAGCCTGGCGGCCACCACTTCGTAGCACCAGGGGAGCCTCTCATCGGCCTTCCGCCCCTCGGCCAAGAACTTCTCGACGGCCTCATCGGCAGCCTTTACGACGGCGGTCTCGGCCTCAGCCTTCGCTTTGGCGGCCTCCTCGCTCCTGCGCCTCTCGGCCTCAAGCGCCCTGCGGGACTCCTCGAGCTCCCTTCTGCTCTCCTCGAGCTTGGCCAGGGCATCGTCCCTGGCTGCGACGGCTTCATCAGCTTTGGCCTGCAGCGCCTTGGCATCCTCCCGGAGCCGGTCAAGGCAAGCAACCGCCTCGTCGGCCGAGGCAGCCTTCTGCTCCAGCGCTTGCAGGCGGACTATCTCCCAGTACTGCCTCTTATGGCTTTCCATAAGCATGAAGGCACTCTGCAGAAGGAAAACAAAGGTCAGACAAAAAACTCTACACAGACGAAGAGAGACAAAAATATAAGGGCAGTTACTTACTTGGACGAGGAGGTCCATGCCGCCTTCATAAATCTTCGGGTCCTCGAGCTTCTTCAAGTGAGCCCGATCTTTGGCCGGCATGGCCTTGGCCAGGACGACGTGGCCGGGGACGAGATCATTAAAAATGCCCCCGCCGACGGGGTACTCTATCACCTTCTGATAGGTGGCATCGGCAATCTCCTTGCCGGCCCTCTGCGTCCGTGGTTCCGGGACGAGAGGAAGCGCTGGGGCGGCATCGTCAGCAACAGTAAGGTCCACGACGGGACCACCATCGCCCACGCTGGGGACAGTAAGAGTGCCGGCCTCACTAGCCGGAGAAGGGGAAGGAACCCTCTTCGTCTTCTTAGAGACGCTCACGCCGGCCTCAGTCAGCTTTTTCTGGCCGTCAGTGGCCGGTCTCTTTTTCTTTGATGGGGCAGGCTTTGGGGCCGCATCTGCAGTAGCCCCGCTCCCACCGGCCGCAACACGCCTGGCCGCCTCGGCCGCCTTAGCAGCAATCTCCTCGGCCGCTTTGGCCTTTGCAATAGCCATCATGGAACGGCGATCCATGACAAAATCTACAAAGGAAAAACACAAACAGATTAGTAAGGCAAAGGACAAAACATAAAGACAGAAAGCCGAAGAAAGAATTACCATCGACCTCAGCAGGAATGCCCAAGTCCGGGCCGTCGGCCTCCTCAAAGGTGGTGGTCATCCTCGGTCAGAGTTGGAGGTCATCCTCCTTATCACCATAAACATAGTACCTCACGAAGCCGAGGGCGGCCATCTTGTACTCAGTGATGTAATCTTTCACGCTCCTCGGCCCCCCCTCCAGGAAAGCCTCCACCTGAGCGTCCAAAATAGAACTCTTCGGCGGGTCATGCAGATTAAATCTCCCGGTGTGGCCGAGGGAGGGAAACTCGGTGCCACTCTCACCAATGGACACAAACACGAACTTGCTCTTCCACCCATGGATGGACGTAGGCAAATCCGTGAAGCTCCTCTTCTTCGGCAGCTGCTGAAGAGTCGCGTAGGCCGCACAGTTCTTGTGGCTTCCTCGGCCTATCTGGTACAGATTCATAAATAATGGCGTTGTCGGCTTGTAGCCCAACTCCTCACACCGGAGCAAGAACCCCACCATCAAGGAGTAGCTGTTCGGCGTCAGCAAGGCCGGAGGAAGCCCTACCATGTTCAGGTACTCAGTAATGAAAGGGTGAAGAGGAAACCTCAACCCCTTAGCAAAACTCATCGGGTATACTCCAAAGTATCCCGGTGGTGGAAGAAGAACATGGTCCGTCGGCTTGGGCGCCCTAACCCGCCCGAACGGCCCCACGTACATCTGGGCAACCAGATAGTCGGCCGCACTGCTCTCCGGCTTTATCAGGTAGATGTTGGTGAGATCCAAGTAGGAGACGCCGGGCCCACTCTTCGGCCTCCTCACTCTCTTCGGCTTGGCGGCTCCCTTAACGGCGGACACCGGCCTCGGGCACGGAATGACAGCAGAAGTGGACGCCCCGTCCACCACTCGGGACGCACCTACGTCCTCACCCTTTGAAGAGGAGGCGGACTCCTCGTCCTCGCCTTCCTCGCCCATCAGCTCCGCGGATTTGTATGGACTTAAACGCTCTATCTCCTCCTCAAACTCCTCGAGCACCTCGTAGTCAAGCGACCTCGTGGAGGGCTGGTCGTCGTAGGGGTAGTAGTCGTCGTTCAAGCTCTTCATTACTACTACTACGGGCTTAAGGAGAACTTACGATCTAAAGGTGTTTAAACGCCTAACACTAGATCAAGTACTTACGGAGCAAAATATGAAAAGTGAGGAAGATCGTGATGAACACTAACCTCAAACAACGAAGAACACGAAGAACAGGCTTGGGAGTTTATCTCTCTAGAAAATCGGCCAGCACTTCGACAAATTCAGAATGCAAATGTGATTCTTCGTCGGAGGGGAAGGGGTATTTATAGACCCCCCACCAACGGTCACTACACGTGGCACTCCCCCAATGGCCACATCAACGGCCACCACTGGGGGGGCACCACGTCACCAACGGGCCAGAACCAACCCATATCAAACGGCCCACCGGCAAATCAGACCCTACGGCCTACACACGCTCAGCGGCTTTACAACTGCCAGCAAGCGCCCACAACGTCCCACTTGCTCACCAAGATCACAAATGCCAAACAATAAACGGATGGCAACGGCCAGGAACGTAACGGCCACAGAACAAAGGGGACAAATAGCCCACAGCCTTCGGCTTCTCGTAATAACCCTTGATGATAACTCTCTACAAGCGATCTGCGCACAAGGGTTCTCACACAGGGTTACCTTGGCCAGAAAATCGCCATGAGAGTTGGATTCAGGGGGACTACGGCGAGACCGCTTCGGCCAGGGACTCAAGCAACTCCTTCACCCCTCACACTCTTCAGCCTGAAGCAGTGGGGGACTGGGGGACTACACCGGCCTCAACAAAACAAAAAAGTGCGAACAAGGTAACCACAAAACATGGCCACATCATCCATACAGCACAACGGAACTTCATCGGCCAAAGGCCCATAACGTTACTCGCAACGGCCAACAAGCCACTAGAGGCAAGGACACTCATCGTCCTCTGCCAACAGATAACCTTGACGGGCTCTTCGGCCAAAAACACGAAGGCCAACCAGCAACGGCCAAAAGGAGTGCGCAAACACCCTCATCGGCCACACAAAGGAAATGAGGTCATCGTCTTCAAAGCGAGGAACAATCTCAACGGCTACATCGGCCCAAACATAAACTTCAACCACCAACGTCCAGGAAAGGGAAAGCGCGCCTTCAACGTCCACCATTGAAAGAAGGACACTCATCGTCCCAAAACAAATTAAGGAAACAACGGCCTCCCCGCCCACAGCGAGGAACAGGTAACGGCCAAAGCACAGGACAGGATCACCAAAGAGGGAACAACGCCAACGCCGCAACGGCTAACGGCCTGGGGATGCCCGCATCGGCCAAGGGCAACAAAGCACAGGAATCTACTCTCCTTCACTTCGTCTGCGTCTCAGCTTAGAGAGTGGGGGACTCCTGATGGAGTATATGGGTCTGAGCCCCAGGACCCACATACTCGGAAGAACAGAGCACAAGACAACAGAGTGGCGCCCTCGTCGGCCAAGACGCCCCCGTCGGCCGAGAAGGTGCCAACTCAGATTACGGTCCTGAGTCTAAGGGACTCGGGTGCCCTCGTCGGCCGCGCCCTCGTCGGCCTCGAAGACCTCCCAGAATCGGATCCTATACTTACTCATTTGTACAGTCCACTAGAGGCTTTGTATTCGGCCCAGTAGCGGTCCAGTTGTAAATGGGCCTCCCAAGCCCAAGGCTTGGGAGCCCAACCCTAATTTTCTCTATAAATACTCCCCTTGGGAGTAGTTATGGGGGTTACAAAATCATTCTATTGAAGCATATATTGCACTTCTCTCTAGAATTCAGGAGATATACTCTATCAGAAACTAAAGCATAATAAAAAAGAACCATATGAAAACTATTAATATACTAACTACTAATATGCTAACCATCAATAAGAAACTACAATGAATGAAAAGTAACTACCGGTGAGTTAAAGAAAATAATGAACTTCATGTATACTAATTATCAGTAGACTTAAAGTTTAAGTCTATGCACAAAGTCAAGCAAAGCTTATGCAATCAAAGTTGTCAATGGCTCCTCGAAATTCCCCGCCCTCTCAAAAAAGAAAACCACAAGTGGTGCCAATTTCAAAACAACCAACCATTTTAGCTACACTAGAGAGATCTTCTTCAGAAAGATATTGAGTTTGGGAGCATTTCAAGAAATACATCATCTCAAAAATGCAGGAAGTAGAAAAAGATGGAAAGACAGAGATGGCGGAAGTACAGAAAGCTATGTGTAATCATTCTAAGTCATTTTTTGTTGTGGCAGTAGAGGTGGCGGAACTAGTACTCACGTTAAACACTTAATCAAACATTGCAAGTCATATAAACCAACTGATGACTTGCAAAAGGTTCTTGGCAGTTCTGGACCTTCGGGAGAGGTTAAAAATACACTTGTTGCTAATTGGTGGAGCCACGAAGAAGCAATAGAGGACATTGTTGAGTATATTGTTATCGACGAGGTACCTTTTAATTATGTTGAGAGTCCAACCCAAATTGATTGTTCCGTCGGGAAGGACTATAGTGAGAAGGTTATTCACTATGTTTGATACCATGAAAGTTCAGTTCAAAAGAGAAATACGTAAGCATAGAGTGAGCTTGACTATTGACAAATGGTCACATGTGCAAAATATGAACAACTCATTTTGTGGATGATGATTGGAATATGCACAAAAAAATTATATACTTTTGTTTGATTTCAAGTCATAGTGGTAAACATATAGTGAAACAAATTGAAGAGTGCTTGATTGAGTGAGAAATTGATTGTGATGTGCATCTCAGTTGACAATGTATCTGCCAATAAAGTGGCAATTGAGTATGTTGTTTTACAAATGCAGAAGTGTTTGAATACTAATACGATAATGAATGACAAGTTTATGCATGTGAGGTGCTTGGCTCATATTATCAACTTAATAATGAAAGAAAGATTCAAATGCTTGGAAATAAGTGTGGAATCTCTAAAATATGTTGTGCGGTTTGTGCGATTAAGTCCTCAAAGGTTTACGTATTTCAAGAAATGTTTAGAGAATGAGAAGGTTTATACTATGGGTCTAGTTGTGATGGATGTACTTACTAGGTGGAATAGTACGTACATGATGCTTGAATCTTGCTTGAAGCGACCCCAACAGAACTTGAGTTTTTATCAAGAGTGTGAAGAAGGTAATTTATTTGTGTAATTTTTTTGTCCTTTTTATCTGAGTTGATTTCTATTTCATTTTTATACATTCTTTTTTACAAAATATAAACAAAGAAGAGCATCATCAATTGCAATTACAGGCTCCATCTCAAATGAAGATAACGGACCTCAAACAACAAATGAAAAGGGATCATGGTAAGTTCTCGATATTACTAGTTTAAGACTTAACAACTAGATCCCTACTATTCAACTTCTCATTCAACTTGAAAAGGGATCATGTCTTGAAATACGTAAACCTTCGAGGACTTGATCACACAAACCGCACAACATTTCTTAGAGATTACACACTTGTTTCCAGGCATTTCAATCTGTTTTTCACCACCAAGTTGATAATATGAGTCAAACACCTCACATGGATAAACTTGTCATTCATTATCATTTTAATATTCAACCATTTCTGCATTTTTTGAACAACATACTTAATTGCCACTTTATTGGCTGATGCATTGTCAACTGAGATGCACATCACATTTTCAATTTCTCATCCCATCAGGAACTTCTCAATTTGTTTCCCTATATCTTTACCTCCATGGCTTGAAATTACACAAAAGTTTAGAATCCTTTTTTGCATATTTCAATTATCATCTACAAAATGAACACTTAAAACCACGTAGTTCAGATTTTGCAAATATGTCCATGTGTCAGTAGTTAAGTTCGCTCACTCTATGTTTATGTATTTCTCTTTTCAACTGAACTTTCATGGTATCAAACATAATGAATAAATTTCTCACTATAGTTCTTCTTGACGGACAACCAATTTGTGTTAGACTTTAGATATCATTCGGTTTAATCCTTCACTCTCAACACAACTAAAGGGTACCTCGTCGATAACAATATACTCAACAATGTCCTCTACTGCTTTTTCGTGGCTCCACCCCTTAGCACGTATTTTGACCTCTCCCAAGGTCCAAAACTGCGAAGAAGCTTTTGCAACTCATCAATTGGATTATATATGACTTGCAATATTTGAGTAAGTGTTTATTGTAAGTACATGTTCCGCCGTATGTAGTGTCACTGGCGAAAAACGATTTACAATGATCACACATGATTTTTTAGTACTTTTACCTCCACCAACTATATTTTTCCATCTTTTTCTACTTCGTGCATTTATGTGATGGTGCATTTCTTGAAATGCTCCCAAACCCAAGATCTTTCTGTAGATGATCTCTGTAGTGTAAGTTAAAATGGTTGGTTGTTTTGTAATTGGCGTAGGTTTTGCTTTTCTTTTTCGAGAAGGTTGGGGATTTCGGGGAGCCATTGATAACTTTGATTGCATAACCTTTACTTGATCTTGTGGTGGTGTTGGAGATGTAGTCGTAGATGATGTCGTCTTACTGCTAGGGGTACCTTTTCCGATAGCATCAGACATTCTGAAAATCAACACATGTGAGAAGACTAAAATAGACTAGAAGCTACTGCCCAATCTAAAATTGAAAAAGATAACTAAAATAGAAAAAACTATTGCCCAAAAGTATTCCAGCCTCCAAAATAGAAATAGAATGAAGTTTACTTTACGTGTACTTCAATCAAGTACGTTTATAAACACTAAAAAGACCAAACTATCAGACTTTTATCAAACGAGTTTGTTTAGTCTAAAACAAGTTTGCGTTCATTTCATTAACCAACCAAACAGTAGAAACACCAATCAAACCAAAACATCGTTAAGTTCACTTGAAGGCTTGAAGCCTTAAGTGCAAATGTTCAATGGACAAAGAGTGCTCCAGCTTAGTTCACAACTTCAGACTATATTGTTATAATGCTATTAACAAGACTATATGAATGAGTTCTTTTCAAACCCGTGTGTAGCAATTAGCAATTTCATATGGAATCGGGGTATGGGAAGCAACAAACAAGTGTGTAGCAACTAATCTAATTGAATCTATTGAGATCAAATAAAACAGAAGTTCACAACGTGGAAATCTGAATATGGGAAGCTGGATCCTCTTTCGTACTTTGTACTTAGTATCTGCGTCAAAGCTGAAAAGGCGACGGTCAACAGCCGCCTCTTCGTTGACAGAAGACGATTTATGCCTTTGTCCTCTGCGTTGACGGTTGACTCTTCCTCTCCGGCGGTGTGGCCTCTGCGTTGACGGCCGTGTCTTCCTTGGCGGTCTGGCCTCTACATTGAAGAGGCATTTTAGGTCTAGCAGGGTATCAGACAACGTCCAAGCTGAAAGGCGTTATTTCGTATTCAGTTAGCGGTTCATAACTTCATATTTAATATTTTAGAGTTTTGGTTTTGCTAATTTAGTATATTAAGTAAATAAATAAAATATACTATCTCCGTACCATTGGACTTTGTCAACTTTCCCCTTTTGGTTGTCCCAAAAAACTTTGCCACTTTCCAATTAAAGCAACTAATTTGTGGTTCTGCACATTTCTCTCTCTCCTCGGCACGAATCTCAACCACACAATTTTTACTTTTCTTATTTCTCACTTAAACTTTGCACTTTGCAAAATCCACCGGGGCGGAGGTAGTATTTTTTTATTAAAAAACGGTCCGAATCAGGTACCTGTTTTTTAGAAATATTATAACCGCTCGAAACCTAAACATTGGAGTACCCGCCCCGACCCGACCCACCCCGTTTCAAATTTTTTAAAATCGAAACCGATCCTAACCCGCCCCAAATTGGTAATTCCCGTACTGAAACGCGGTTCCTCTACCCATTTGTCCATCCCTAGCTCCTCCACACCCAACCACCTCCGCAAATAATCATTGAGAGCCACCTCCGCTGATAATCTCTGCTAATCGCCTCGTGTCGTAATCGCTGCTGCCAGCATCCTCAGCCGCTCAGCGTCGCCGCCTCCATTGAATTTCACACCTCGCCGCCAGTATTCGCCACAAATCCTGCCACCCCACTCTGTTCTTCCTTTCTTCTATTTATGTCGGACGACTTCAAATCAGTGATGGTGGCCTTGTTACAAATGATCTCTACGGCCTTCATTGCCTTGATCATTATCATCGCATGTAGGGAGTAGGTGATGTTTGGCCATAGTCATCTTCAACATCTTCATCATCATTTGGAAAATCATCTTCTTCATTGTTCATGTCTTCCTCAATCAACCTTAATGAAGAATTCGAATTATGGTGTTGATAATTAATTGGTTCTTCGTGAGAGCTACTAGTTCTAGGAAGATTACAACCCTCAAGATTGCCTGATGCGCATAGCTTCATTAGCTCGACTCCATAAAAGATCATCACCGAGATGAATAACATCGTTGTCAACATATTCATTGTCCCATTGGAACTCTTCAAATATCAATGAGTTGAAGCTCATTCCTTGCTCACGACGCTTCTGAAATCTAGTTGCTATCTTACGATCATGTTGAACAAAAACCAAGTCATTCAACCTCTTATGCTCCAACGTGTTATTTTTTGTATGAATCTAAAAAAATGAAAAAAATGCTTTTGATTTGTACTATCGTATTTTAATTGAAGCAGTCAAAATCTTATGTAATTTGTAATTTGCTTGAGTACTACTACTTACAAACTCAAAAATGCTCAAAGTATGCTCAAAGTTTTACGAGGGATTGCAACTCAATAGTGAGTCCACCAAAAGCATCCCATCAACTAACTATAAATTAGTCACAAACAAAACATTAGTTATTTTTTAATACATTTAAATTTTAAAATAATTTTTAGATATTATAAATTGTATCACTAACGAAGAGTCTTAGTTTTTTGTTGTTTGATCAAAATATTTAGATGGAGTTTAAAACAAAGCCACTCTATATAATGTGATCTTCATTTGCGCTTGTGATTGTGTCTCAATGATCTCAATCAGGCTTCTCAAAACTCTAGGCGTGTTTTCAAATGACTCACTGATTTTTTTCCTTGGTATAATCCATGGCCATCGAAAGCTCTGGCATAACAGGTTTTCCATCAGCATCAACTATCCTCAAGATAACTAGAAGCGGTTGTGAAGCTCCTATGCAATCTTCCTATGCACTCCAAAATCTAGTAGACAATACAATATTGCTTACCTTCTTTCCCGCTTCTGTGATAGCCAATTTGGATGCACTCCGATCCAGAGAGCTAAATTGATTTCCCGGTGCTTCTTTGTGTTTATATAAGATTGCAAAGTGAGAAACACTCTTGCAAATCTAGTAGCTCCAGGCCTTATAAGCTCCTTCTCACCGGGTTTTTGAATATCTATGCCACATTTTTTGAGAAAGAATGTACAATTATAAATAACTTCTAAGAAAACAAAAGGAATTTAATCCCACTAGTTCTGCTAAAAGCGAATAAGGAAACAAGTAACATAAATAATACTCCATCTTTCCCCTATCTTTGTCCCATTTTTACCTTTTTCGTCTGTCCCAATAAGTTTGTTGCATACCATATTTGGTAATATTTTGGTAGTTACAATTCATTCTTACTTTACTCACATTTTATCAGTTTAATACCAACCAAACAATTCCACTTTTCTTAATAACTTCATCACTCCCTCTTGTCCCAATGTTAGAGGGATGAAGGTAATAACACATTGTGGTCAAAACTTCCAACCGGTATAGCACTAGACAACTTTTTAATTATTATTTTGTAATGGATATGTAATTTCATTCGTAAACAATACTAGCTGATAACCTGCCTTTTATGTAGAGTTCTGTATCAGTAGTGAATTGGTTGAAAGAAAAGCATAGCATTTTCAACTTTGAAGAAATTTCTACTTTTTTCTTGTCCTGTCTCTAAACTACCATCCATTCAGGACAAAAAGTATTCTTTCTGTTTCAAAACCGAACTCCACAGATGCTTTTCACAAAAAGGAGAAGTTCATCATGGCAAAGGTGCACATCTTTTCTCTGAATATGATTCTTGATATTCTATCCATGCTATATCTGTTAGTTGATGTGTTCAGAATCTTTAAATAACTGATAGGGTTTGTGTATGGCTGATGTAGAATCTCCTTTTTACTTATGTTGCTACTCATTTCAAAACCAATGAATCTTGGTTTCAAACTTGTTTAAACGAACTCTCAATCTCAAGATCTCTTTAGTAGAATGCAATACTTACAGAGGTCTTGTTATCATTATTGTATCTTCACAATATGCACTGTCCAAATTATGATATGGAAGACTAAAGAAAGGGCATGTAACTGTGCACGCAAGTGTGCTTTTGAGTGGCACACTTAGAGAGATGCACACTTAGAGAGATGCACACTTACATTTGTCCTAAGACATTAATTTAGGCCTTTTGTGGTCCAGTATGTTGAAAAGCTGTTTATCAACAAAGAAGCTCTAGCATATAACAAGAATGATGCCATCAATAGCATCTGGGATGCTGTAAAAGCAAACCGTTCCAAGGAAGTATATCGAATCATTGTGACATCAGATGTAAATGTAATAAACACCACTTATGATGAAGTGGTTGGTGCGACGCTGTTTCATGATTTTTCAGAGCTTGAATTTCAAGATTCTGAAAAGAAACAATGTGATCCAGCAGCCTGTGAGAATATCAAGCTGTGTCTTCAAGGCTGTTCATTATTGCATCAAGCATGCCACTCTGATAATCCTGTAATTGTTGAACTGCTGCTCCAATTCGGTGCGGATATAAACAGGCGCGACTTGCATGGAAGAACTGCTCTGCACCATTGCATCTCATCGGGGAATAACCAATTGGCAAAATTTTTGCTTAGAAGGTAATCTTCTATTCATATTTTATGAGCATTCAACCAGCATGATGCAAACCATGTTTGATGATCATCCAATTACACAGTTGACATAATGCATGAGATTTTTTTCCCTAATTTGTGGTGTTAATAACTGAGATAGATTGATAGCTTATCTGAACACCACTAATAATTCTTGAGAGAAGTTGGAGGGGAAAGCTTAGACACATAAATTAGTAAATGTATTTAGCAACCCTTACAACAGCCCTTATAGCGTTATAGGTATAATCTATGTTGCACGGATACGGATACGCCGTTACACCGATACGTGAAAACGGGTACAGCGATACAGCATGTCGGCATCTTCAAAATTATAGGATACGGGTACGGGGGTATATTAATAACTAATAATATAGGGTATACTTTGCAAAAATATATATAATACAAATGTTCATAAATATAATAATAACAGTACCAAAAATTAACAATTATAATAAAACTTCAAAGATTATACTCAAGAAACTAAAGTATTGATATTTCGATTTAAATTCAAATAATATTTTTGGTTCTCTATTTGCATTTACATCTAAGTCTTTTAACAAGACTGATTTCAATAAAGCTCATCAAGCGATAAATTGGCAAATTATAGCATTCCTAAATTTTCAATACTCCCGAAACCATCTTTACCGATGTTCCACCTTTTGTGATCGCTTGGAAGTATTTATATATTTTAAAATAAGTCCAATACTTTTATTAAATTACGGATACGGATCCAATACATGCATGACGCGTATTGGTGAGTATCGGACTATCGGTAAATTACGGATTAAAATTACGGATACGGATCCAATACGGCATCAGAGTGAAGTATCGGTGCACCATAGGGTGTAATAAATGAACTATAACTAATGAACAGTCTGCACGTGTTGGTAGCCTATGGGTCTGAGCCCTCGATTTGAGGCGATGATGACACATCTTCCTTCTAAGGCGCGTTGGTCATATACAATAAGGTATCACAAGTTAGATTAGCAATGAACTTTTTTACATCAACCACACATGTATAAAAGTAGTAGAAAAAGCCTATGTATCAACACTTATGAACATGCATGTTATCCAGAGGCGCTCGTTCATCAATTAGGGATGCTGGGGGGTTCAGTATTCTTGAAAGGACCATGGAAATGGGAGCAATCACGGATGAAGAACTATTTGTCTTGATGGCTGAGAGTGAGTAAAAAATGGTGAAGATGGAAGCTTGGTAAACTCTTCCCCATATGTTCTTCCGTTCCTATTGTCTGCAATAACCATATCCTACATTCTTCATGGTTGGTTGCATTTCGAAACCTAATTTTCCAAGTACCCTGTTCTCTAAAGCAATTTGGTAACAGGAATAGAAAACTATTTTAAAGACAGCTTGAGGTGAGATCGTATCTAAAGATGCACAGTTCATTTTTATTTTTGTCATTATTGTGATGTACTGTTATTATTGTTATATACTTTGGACGTTGTTCAATGTTGTAAACATTATAATACACACACACGGAGTATATCATACTCCCTCCGGTCCTAAATAAAGTTCAGTGTTTGACTTCACACAAATTAAGGAAATAAATTTGACTTTACTGTAGAGTACACCGTTGTGACACTGTTTGGCACTGTCACTGTTTTGCACTGTTTTGATGTAGATAATTTGCCAAATAAGGAAGAAAGCAGAAGTGTGAACTTTATTTTGGACCGGCCCAAAAAGGAAAGTGTGAACTTTATTTAGGATTGGAGGGAGTGTATATATATATATAGGGTGCGGTTCCAACGACGCTTAACGTGAGAACAATCACAATTAACCAAATGTGATACACAATAGAGCCCGTCTGGTGCACATTTTGAATTTGCTCGAAACAAGCCAATATAAATAATTTGGTGGCATTTTTGTAAATATTATGCTGAACACAAAGAAGTGCATTAGGCGAGCCTCATTGTGCATCACATTGGGGTAAATGTGATGTTCTTACGTTCTCACGTTAAGCATTGTTCTCATTTGATCCGTCCCGCAATGAACTTCCCACTTTCCTTTTTTGGATGTCTCAGAAACAAGTTCTCATTTCCTTAAATGGTAAGTTAATCTACATCAAACAGTGTCAAATAGTGAAAAAGAGAGCCAAACAGTGCAAAATAGTGTCAAACAGTAAAATTTACCCCATAGTAAGTTTATTTCCTTAATATGTGTGTAGGTCAAACTGTGAAGTTCATTGTGGGACGGAGGGAATATATATAGGGGAAGGTTCTAGTGAGAACCCCTCTTAAAATGAGAACCCGTGAGAATCCCAAAGAACCGATGGTATTTTTGGCTGAATTTTTTTGTGTATGTTCCTCATCAAGTCTAGATCATCCATACCAAATTTGAGCAAAAAATTCAATCGTGAAGGTCATCAAATGATTTTTGAAAGAAAACGGGTCCGATAAATATATAAATAAATATATATATATAAATATATATATATATATATATATATATTTTTATATATATATATATAGGCTAAAGGGTCAAATAGGCCCCTGAACGTATACGAATTGCTCAATTGGCACCCCAAACCCAAAAAAGCTCTGATCCAACCCACCAAACAAATTAAAAACTTCAATCCCCCCATCCAACCGGTTACCTCCCGGTTGTCCCCCTTACGCCTGTGAACAGTACTTCGCACCAAAGGTTATCACCAAGGGTCACCGTAGCCGCCGTCGTCGTTCGCACCTCTGTGAACCCTCCGGTAAGGCCACCTGCACCAAATGGTGCTCTCTGAAGCGCCCCAGGTCTCGCCGCTCCATTTCCGGAGAAACGCCGCCGGCCGTAGCAATGCTCGTGGCTCGTCGTTGGCTCCTCCAGCCGCCACACTTCCTTCGTCATCAGCGGCCAACCACTGACCACTCATCCATCTGGTCCGATGTTGTGGGAACCCCCACCGGCTGAGAGCTCTCTGATTTCCGTCATTAATGGTAGCTTGGAGCTCTCTGATAACCACCGACCTTCCAGTTTTTGGTTGAAAGGGAGACAACCGGGAGGTAACCGGTTGGATGGGGGGATTGAAGTTTTTAATTTGGTTGGTGGGTTGGATCGGAGCTTTTTTGGGTTTGGGGTGCCAATTGAGCAATTCGTATACGTTCAGGGGTCTATTTGACCCTTTAGCTATATATATATATATATATATATATATATATATATATATATATATATATATATATATATATATATATATATATTAGGGGTGAACAAAAAAACCGAAATCGACCGAAACCGAACCGACCGAAACCGAACCGACCAAAACCGAAACCGACTCAAACCGACACCGACTCAAACCGACTATTCATTGACGGTTCGGTTTACGGTTTCACCTTTTGGATTAAAAAACGACCGAAACCGACCGACAAAAACCGACAAAAAACGTGCTAAAACCGACCGAAAATAACCGAACCGAAACCAAACCGAAACCGACTCAAGTACTACGGTTCGGTTTTCGGTTTCACCTTTCCTAAAACCGAAACCGACCAAATCGAACCGACCAAACCGAAAACATACGGATAAGTAGTTAGTGGGAAAGTTCTTCCATCCTCACCTATTTGACCCTTTAGCCATATATATATAATGGCTAAAGGGTCATATATATATATATATATATATATATATATATATATATATATATATATATATAGATAGATTTAGGATCACATACAAACTAATCCTAATTTACAAAGTGCAAACTAATCCTAGACATTCATATTAATTAGATAACGGTGAGGATGGAAGAACTTTCCCACTAACTACTTATCCGTATGTTTTGGTGAGAGGATAAATAACTCCCCCCATTAATACGGTTGACTATTAGTGCTCCAAAAAAAGTGTACCCTTGATCAACTAATATCGAACGGATGAGATGATTTTGCATTTTGTACGGGAAGCATACTTTGTATCCGATCTCAACCCTATATATATATATATATATATAACACAGTTTTCTTTCAAAAATCATTCGACGACCTTCCCGATTGAATTTTTTGCTCAAATTTGGTATGGATCAATTAGACTTGATGAGAAACATACACAAAAAAATTCAGCCAAAAATACCATTGATTCCCTGTGGTTCTCATTTTAAGAGAGTTCTCACTAGAACCCTCCCCTATATATGTGTGTGCGCGTAGGAAAACTCTCAGGTCCAGCACCTCCCGGTCCGAACGCCGTTCGAACACTGCCGTTTGGGGCGGTTCCCGGTAGAATTTTTTGATAAAATTTTTTTAGGATATTCCTCATCAAGTTTAGTTTATCCATATCAAATAAAATTCGATCGGAAAGACAGTCAAATAATTCATTGAAGTTAACTGCGTTTTTCTATGTATAATTTGGCTCAATTAACTTCAATGAATTATTTGACTGCCTTCCTGATCGAATTTTGAACTGAAATTTGGTATGGATAAACTAGACTTGATGAGGAACATGCTCAAAAAATTTCATAAAAAAACTCCGCCGGAAACCACCCCAAACGGCGATGTTCGGACGGCGTTCGGACAGAAAATTGCTAGACAGAAAACGACGGTGTCCGGACGACATTCTCAGGTCCGAACGTTCACACCTGAGGCGCCGTCCGAACACCGCCGTTTGGGGCGGTTCCCGTTGGAATTTTTCGATGAAATTTTTATGGTATGTTCTTCGTCAAATCTAGTTTATCCATACTAGATTTCAGCTCATATTTTGATCGGGAAGGCCTTCAAATGATTTTTTGAAGTTGACTGCGCAAAATTATACATAGAAAAACGCATTCAACTTCAAAAAATCATTTGAAGACCTTCACGATCGAATTTTGAGCTGAAATTTGATATGGATAAACTAGACTTGATGAAGAACATACCATAAAATTTTCATTGAGGATTTTCCTATATATATATATATATATATATACACATATATATATATACATATATATATGTATGTAATTTGATGCTAAGCAATCTTAAGCGTATGTCAGTATATGAAACAACACTTGTGTGGGCCATTTGATATCCTCTTATATTAACATACTTGACTATTACAGCATATAACTATATAGTTTTACTCTCTTTATCCCATAATGTTCTTTCTTTTTTGTTTTTATATTGATGGTTCTTAAGCTCTGATATCATGATTCGCTTCATGTTAGCCGCCCCAAAATCTTTTGGGAATAGGGCTTGGATGTTGTTGTGGTGGTTCTTAAGTAATGAAATTGTATGATTGACATCTGTTCAGAAAAGAAAAGGTCAATTTAAACAATCCTAGGTTACCAACAACCTCCCTTAGCCTTGTAGTTATAACTGATCATATAAAATAAACAGACAAAAAATTTCCATACGCTTTGAGATATACTATCCTCCATCTCTAAATAGATGCAACATGAGGTTCCGGCACATGAGTTAAGAAAAGTAAATAAAGTGATTTTCTTCCTATTATACCCTTCAATACTCCGCGTTGGGTTGTAGCAGATAAAGGTTATAGGCATATTACTGTACAATAACAGTACTACTTTTCAGATTACAAATACTATCACGGAATGATGGTACTTTCAAATTAGCTTACACAATACTCAAATATGTAAACCTTCTCTCTGGTGTACAACCTTGAAATCCAAAGATCTGATGGTAAACCTCCCACAATGGATTCTCTCTTGCAGCGAGAATGTGAGGAGTAGATGTAAACCTGGAAGCACTAACCCTACATATTCCATGGTCGAATATCGAGGGGGATGGTGAAGCCTAAAGGAGTAAACAAGGTGTCGGCACGTTAGATTAGAAAAACACATGGTGTATATGGGGGAAGATAACTAAAGGGGTGGATGGCAATTGGCAAGAAATTAAGGAAAGAGAGAAATGGGAGATTGATGGTGGGAGAGAAATTAGAAAAGGTAGGTATCGAATCATTAGGGGCAATATAGACATTCTATTTATTTTGTTTGCCATTAATGGAAGTGTTGCAATTAATTTGAAACTACCAAAAAGAGCAGTGTTGCAATTAATAATAAAATAAAATGTCAACTAAGAAAGTGTTCACTTCACCCTATTTGAATCTCTTTATCTCATTTGAATTTGCTTGTTTGATTTAAGTACTTTGATTATATCTTAAGTATTATTATTTGTACAATATCAATAATTTTTATTGTTTTTCAATTGTTGTTATATACACATTGAAAACTTGTAATTGTAAGACAATGTGACATGCTTGAATAACAAATGCTATTCTCATGGTACCCCAGACAAATTTGAGAATTTTCATTTTCATCATTTTCATTTACCCCAGTGCCGCAAAGGCTCCCACCTACGGTGGGGTAGGGGGGGGGGGGGTCGGATGTACGCAGTCTTACCCCTGTACTAAAGCACAGAGAGACTGTTTCCGGATGACCCATAGTGAAAATCGCGTCCAAGATTGCATGGACTGACTGCTGCTCCATAACAAAGAAGCGCAGACAGTTTAGTGAGCCATTTTGCTTTATTCCATCATAATCTCAAGCCAAAAAATAATGAATCTTTGGCTTCATTGCAAATGATGGAAAAGACAAATTTGAGAATATAATTTTTTATTCACAAAAATGACTTTGTATCGTAATATCATCAATCGAAGGAAAGGGCCGCCGAGTCAAATAAATTAGGCATGGATTTGGGTCGGGTCGTTCCCGAGTCGGGTCGCCGGTTTGTGAATGATGGGCCCGGGACCGACCCGAGGTAAAGGTGGTTCCGGTTCGGGCTGACCACCCGCCCGGGTCACGGGTCGGGCCACCCGCCGGGCCGGTTAAATAGTTTTTTTTATATAATTTATACTTTATAGTTTTTTAAAAATGTGTATAAAAATATATGAAAATGTGGAGATTGGAGAAGATGTGTATAAGAATGTTAGAAAATAAGAGTATTTATAGAAAAATGTTAAAAACGGCTCTATTGATTCAAATTTCAAACAAGTCCCAACGGCTATATAGCCGTTTGGGGCCTTTGATTTTAAAATGCTACATAAAAAAAATGAACGTATATTTATTTGAAACATGAACTACAAGTTTACAAGTTACAATTGAAGGTAAAATTAAAACATGAAATAGTGAAATATAATCAATCGGAATCTCCGTAATAGCCTAATAGGTGGAGCCACCATCGGTTGTAGATTCATCTATAAAGTGTTGGGATGGGGTGATGTCAATTTTTTGAGCTCTACGGGTCGCCTTCAATCAATCGTGGTAGCATAAAGTATCTCAAGAGATTCTGCGTTCAACCTCGTTCTACATTGCGTTAGGACATTATTGGTTGAACTAAATTCTTGTTCAACGGCAACCGTTGAAACCGGCATTAATAGCACTTGCTTAGCCATCTTTGCCGAAACCGGGAACATTCTTTCTTTTCCCTTCCACCAGTTTAGAACGTCAAAGTCATCATCTTCTTCAACATCATATGTTAAATACAAACAAATCTCATTAATTGTTCTTTGTTGAGTATCGGATGTTGTTTTAGTTTTTTTAATAAGATTGGCAAATGTAGATTTAAAAATTGATTTTTCTTTATAAACATGACTAAAAGTTCCAGTTGCATTATTAAAATATACCAAAGCATTACAAATTTTTTCGCAAGTGTCGATCTCAGCTGAGTTTATAATATAGTTATCATATTGTTTCATAAAAGCAGGAAATGTTGTTTATATCTAAGAAGAACTGCAATTAACTTATAAGTACTATTCCAACGAATAGATAAATTTTTAGGAAAAGGCACATATTTTTCACTTCTTTCAATAAAATAATAATGCCATTTTAAAAATGTAATAAAATTTAAAAATGTAACAAATATTAATTTATAAAAACAATTCGAACTAATGAAATAAAATTCTAACAATTCTAACTTTAGTGAAATAAAATTCTAACAATTCTAACTAAGTAGATATAAATTGTAATATGTATGTATTTATAAATAGATAATTAATATATAATTATATAAGTAGATAAGAAATATAAGTAATATAAATTATAATATATTTATTTCTAAGTAGATAAATAATATAAGTAGATATATAATATATTGGATAATTTATTTAATATAAGTAGTATAAATTATAATATAGTTTTCTTTTACCCCACTCCCACCCACCCAACAGCTATATAGTCGTTTGGGTAGTCCCCAGCCCCCAACAGCTATATGGCCGTTTGGGTAGTCCCCACCCCCCAATGGCTAGTTGTGGTCCAAACCCCAAAAAACAAATTGAGCATGTGACCGTTGGACCCGACCCGGACCCAAGTCGCCATTTACCTGAACTACAGCGTGTTCGCACCCCAATTACTACTAGGTGCACTCAATTTTTTCAGAATTGGACAATTTTGTCCTTTGCGTCACACCTCAAACACTAAAACAATGAGTTATGCTGCGTAATGTGTATGAAACTATGTATGCAGCTCATTTTTTTCTTTTTGAATCAATTTTATAAAATAAATCATTTTTGTATTAGTTAACTTAATTGTTTGTATAATAATACAATTGACCTTGTTTATATCCTAGTTTTCTTTTTTCTATTTTGTAAAAATTCTTAAATTATATCTATAATCAACTCATAGGAATTCAAAATACGAATCTAATTTATTAGTAACTTCGTTGCACTCAACTTTGGCACGTGGATGATCCATGTAGGCCGATTAACACGGAAACCGATCAATTATCGGATAAAAGGCAAATTTGCTCATTTTTTGTACGGGTGGACTCGGGCCGGGCCGGGTCGGGCCTAGGCCCGGGCGGGCCGCTGGTTCAGAATAGTTGGGCCCGGGACTGGCCCGGGTAGCCACCGGGTCTGGGCCGGGCCTTGGGCCACTTCCTTTTTTTTTTTAATTTCTAATTAATCCCCTAATACCCCCCCCCTCACCCCCACCCCCAAACCACCCCAAATGGCCCAAAACACCCAGCCCAACCCTGAAAAATAAAAAAATATGTAAAAACAAAAAATAAAAAATAAAAGGCCCGGAACCGGGCTCGGCCTGGCCGGGCCGGTTCATCATTTGGCGGACCCGAGCCCGCACCGTAAAACCACCGGGCCGGTCCCGGGTCGGGCCACCGGGTCGGGCCACCCGGCCCGAGTCCACCTCTAATTTTTTGACATTTGGTGGATTTAATTGGTTAAAGAAATAGTATGTGGACTCAATTGACTTTTTTGAATTAGTAAGTGGACTGATTTGATAGTTTTCCCTTCTCTGTCGCAAACTCATTGCTCTTCGTCATTAGCATCATACATTCATACTCATAGGTCTCGTTTGGATAGCAACGGTTTGAGCAATCCATTGATTGCTTTGAACTGCAAGCCGCTGCAATTTGCAGCGGGTAGGCAAGAAACCGCCGAAAAGCAAACGTCGCCATACTCATGTTTTGTGATGACTTCCTCACATGTGTTTGTTGTAGAAACACCATCCTTTTGTACTTATCATAACTATAATTTTTGGAATGCTCCACTCTTCATAATAGTATAGTTTCACTATTTTTCCATCCATTTTTGTACCATACATTCACTATTTTTTAATCCATAACAGCATAACCTTAGTACTACTCATTGTTCACTCACATATTATTATCACCTCCAAATCCAACCTTCATTGTCTATAGATAGTGATAGAGACCATCAATAATCACAAAAGAAGACGATGATTGGGGACAGTGAGAAGGCATCTTCACCATTTTCCATGTAAAAAGGACGGGGAAAGGAATTCATCATCAGCCATGAAGAATGCTTGAAGAGAAAGACATGCATAATTTTGAGAATGATGTTGCTATAATTTTTAGCTTTTGCTTGATGAGCGATGACAAGTGCTAGATTTTTGTGAAGGTGAAGAATAATGTTGATGTACTTGTGTATAAAAGATATTGATTTTGTTCACCCCACCCCTCCTTACCTTGCACATGACAATTATTTTTTTCAAATTTTTAAATAAAAAGGTTATAACAATTTTAAAAACTAAAAAGAACACGTGAAAAATAGTTATCATGATCATAAAAGAGTTTCATGAACAAGATGCATTCAACAATGAGTTATTGTCCTAGAAAAGAGTAAAATGTTGCCCTAAAATAAAGAAAAGTGGGATACATATACGCAGTATATTTATAAATATTAAAAATTATGTGAGTGTATTTTTAAATATTAAAACTTATAGGGGTGTATTTATAAATTTAAAATTACAAGATTTTTTTTTTAAAATATATGCATATATGATATATTATCCCCTGCCCATTTATGGCATTAAAACATTTCACATTATCAAGAAAGTTAGAAATAAATTTATATTTTATCTCATATACAACTGTGAATCTCAAATATAAATATCGTCAATAAGTCACAAATTTGAAATAAGAAACAAGTCAAACAACTATTTTTTTTAAATTAAAAGTTCAAGTTATCTCAAAGCTTTGAGATAAAAGATTCTCAACTGAAGATAGAAAACAATAATCTAATAAATACTCCCTATGTTCCAAATTGTTTTGCAAAGTCAACATTGATGGAGTATATGGCCCAGGGACCCCGGCCCACATACTTCCTCTACTACAATCAGACCCAACAGGCCCAAACGGCCCAAGCCCGGAAAAAATGGAGCTCTAAGCAGCCCACAATACGCAAAGGGGTGCCTTCGGCCCCATGGCCGAAGGCTACCAGTGACGGAATCGAGCTCAGAAACATCATAGGAGAACAAGGCTTGAAAACCAAGCCTTTGGCAACTGCAGCCCTCGGCAGGTAGGAGCCCTCGGTTAGAAGAGGCATCACAGGAGATCAAGGCTTGAAAACCAAGCCTTCGGCACCTGTAGCCCTCGGCAGGTAGGAGCCCTCGGTTAGAAGAGGCATCACAGAAGAACAAGGCTTGAAAACCAAGCCTTCGGCACCTACAGCCCTCGGCAGGTAGGAGCCCTCGATTAGAAGAGCTTTCGGCCCAGCACCCTTCAGCCGAAGGCATCCACCTCGACAGAATATCTTCTTCACATGCGCCTGGATCACCGTACCAAGTACAAACATCACATCCAACCACCACATTTAATGCGGCCACATGCGAGTGCCAGTGCCACCCCGGTTGAGGTGACCCCTCGACCACCAGAAAACTGACACGTGTCCTTATATGGCATTTATTACTACTATAAATAGCACCCCTTTCCCCCATTGTAAACCACGCTTAATACATATCGAATATACACTCTCTCTCTTACTTATTTGCTCTGACTTCTCTCTAGTTATTCTCCGCAATAACCCCTCGGATAAGCTACCCCCCGGGTACACTATCCATCATTTGGTGCTCTCGTTGAGAGGCCGAACGATCAAGTAAGAAACCCTCCCCCTTCGCCAAACACTAGCCCTCTACCAAAATGGTGAGAACAACACGTGCCAACTCCAAAAACGTAGAAGACAAGAACCTGGCCCTCGGTGACGTCAACGCCCCTGAAGCCTCTCACAAGGCTCCCGAGGGCGGTGTCATCGCTGGGCTGGAACAGGCGGTTGTCGACATACGCCTTCAGATCCAGCAGAATGCCCCCGATGCCCGCCTCGGCATCGAGGCCAAGAAGAAAAACCGGAGCGATGACCAAGTCAGCCCTCCGGTCCTCACCATCGACGTTCATTCAGCACTCTCCGCCTTCATCCAGACGCTAACTCAGAACCCGGGTGCCTTCGGCACCCTGGCTCCGGCTCAACCCCAGGTTGGGGAGAACATCGTACTTCCCCCTCTGCCACACCCCTTCGGAAACCCCATCCCTCGGGTTAGGAATGACGAAGGGGTAGTGGCCCAAGACACGGCCTCCCAGGAAGTTCAGTCCCGGGACCGCCACAATGACAACAGAGAAAGGCCCCGCACTTCCGCCCTCAACCGGCTCGGAGGGGGGCAAGACCGCCGAGGGCCCCAAGAAAGCGGAGGGTCTGTCTCGAGGGCAGACGAGGAGCGTCCCCCTCGGGACAAAGTCAAGGCACCCCTTCATGCCGACGATGCTCGCCACCAGATCAACCAGGCCCACTCGGCCCGGGTTCGTTCGCAGGGGGCGGAGACCCTCCCGAAGGACCCCCGGGACGAAATTATTGCGGCCCTCCAACGCCGACTTGATGAAATGGAGGCCGACAAAGCTCACGCCACCACCTCCACCCCTCATTCAGACCTCAAATACGAGGCCATGATGGCCAAAATGGAGGAATTACAGAAGAAGGTAGCTGAGGGCTCCGGGGAACCCATCATCCAGCTCCGGACTCGGATGCCATTCACCCCAAGGGTATTGGCGGCCCAAATCCCGGAAAAGTACCGAGGGCAACTCATCAAGCCTTATGAAGGAAAAACTGACCCCCAGGAGCACTACAACAGGTATCAAAACAGCATGATGATGATGGGGGCATCAGATGAATACTTATGTCGTTGGTTCCTTTCCACCTTGGAGGGACCAGCATACGAATGGTTCAATCGATTGCCCGAGGGCAGCATTGACTCTTGGCAAGATCTTGCCCAACGCTTCCTCACCCATTTTGCCGAAAGGAAGCGCGCGAGAAAGCACTTCTCTCAACTCCTCTCCGTCAAGCAACAGCCTGACGAAACACTTCGGTCCTTCATTGACCGGTGGATGAAGGAGACAGACGAGGTCGAGGGCGCGGACGAGCGTACCCTCCTCGTCCTCTTCCAGGGGGTTCTCCGCAGCAGCCCCTACGCACGGAGCCTCATCACCGACCCCCCAAGATCATACCTCAGAGCACTCCAGCGGGGGAGCCTATACGCCGATGCCGATGACCTCCACTCCTTCAAGAAGAACGAGGGCCAGCCCTCGAAGAAGATAAACAACACGCCGGCCCAGAATGTGCCCTCGGCCGGAGGCCGAGACCATGGATGTCATGCCCCGGACCGCATCCGAGCCACGTAGACAACCGCCGTACAACCCGATAGGAACAACAACAGTTCATCCCTATTGGATTGTACAAGGCGTCCGATTGATTCTATTGCCAAACCGATTAGTAAACACATACAATCAACATCAATATCATAATCAGACAAATGCGGAATAATAAAATGTTTGATACTTAGCCACACGTGGCAAACACGGGCACGCAGGCCCCCAACTGTTTTAATGAAAATATTGTTCAAAAATCCATGAGCAGTTTATACATTTGAAATAAGAATGGAAGCACGAACCACGTCTTCCTTCTCGATCGGTCACCCTAGGCAAAGGTGCAGGTAGTAGGACTCTAGCCTCAACCTGAAAAATGTGAGGGCCCCCGGAGGGGTCAGTACTCCATAGAAGTACTAGTGACAAGCAGGCTATATGAAGAATAACTAATGTTTCAGACACGAGACCCAAAAATAGGGTGATATATATACATATAGATGTCCCTCATCCACCCGATGATACATACTGTATATATACTCGTAAAATACTCAACCCGTAGGTCATTTACCTTAAAGAGTCTTTTAGAGATAAAGTTCTTACCTGACTTTTCTCACTCCTTTCCCGGTTACCTAGCTCACAAGCTATAGTCTACCTTCGATTCATACTACCGAGTGTTTTAGGATCATTTACCGTCCAAGGCACTCAACCCATCCTGGAGTATTTAAGATCATTTACCGTCCAAGGGTACTCGGCCCCACCTAGAGTATTCTGGATCATTTACCGTCCAAGGGTACTCGACTCCACCTGGAGTATTCTGGATCATTTACCGTCCAAGGGTACTCGACCCCACCTGGAGTATTCTGGATCATTTACCGTCCAAGGGTACTCGACCCCACCTGGAGTATTCTGGATCATTTACCGTCCAAGGGTACTCGACCCCACCTGGAGTATTCTGGATCATTTACCGTCCAAGGGCACTCAATCCTCAGTCTATTCTCTACCAAATCCTAACCTGGATATGGCTAACCTTTCATTCCTTTAACTATGGACAATGCCTAGCCCTATAGTCATACAACAATCCTTAGGATCCAACGTGGGCGGGTCCCACCCGAACGGCCCACGTTACCCTACTCAAAACTGCCCATTCTGAGCTTAACCCAAGACCCGGTCGGGTGTCCAACCTTACTCGAAACTCCGCCGAACTTCAACGAACTCCGGCGACAACTCCGGCGACTCTTTCAACTCCGTGAAAGTTCCTTGAATACCTTAGACAAGTTACTAACAAGTTTTTATCATCATAAAACCCATAGTAATACAAATAACCCCCAAAAGGTTATTTTCCGGCGAACCGGTTACTTTGGCTCCTAAGTCCGTTCTTGGACTTAGAACTACCTTCCAACCCCTCTTTCTACACATAAAAACGTGTAGAACAATACTAGGGTGTGAAATATGATTGAATAATCATATAAGAGGATTAAAGACAACGAAATGGGATTAATGGGGTCCTTACCTTGCTAAACACAAGTTTTCCCACCTAAACTCCTCTTTTCTCTTCTCTTTTTTCCTTCCTTCTTCCTCCCTCAACTTGGTGCGTGTATGGATGAAGAAATGGAGTAGTTTCAGAGTTCCTCTCCCTTGGATGATTGAGCCGAGCATATGGGGTGTGGGGGTGAGAGGGATAGCCTTTTTGGCTTATTCACCAATAATATGGGGGAGGGACCCCTCTCCATTTATTGGTTTGGCCTCCCATCAACTTTTGCCCCTTTTTCCTTATGTTTGTGCGGCTCCCCTTGAACCCTTGCAGAGCTAAGGACGTGGGTTGGCCCCCACTTATGTGGGAGGTCAACCCTTTGTGTACCCGAGTGTACAATCGGTCCCGAAAGTTGTATTTTCCGGACTGTTTTAAGTATATTTTATTTTATCGGGTCAAATAAAATATAACACTTGTTTCCAATCCTTATTGGACCTTAGAATCAATATGATTCCCCAACTTTAATTTAGAAATCTCCGGAATCCCTTTTTGGGCTGTTATCAGATAAATTGTCGATACCGATAATTTGGCCCCGTTTGACCAACCGGTCAACTCTATGCCATTGTCATGGCCCAATTAGGATATCCATCACCATATACATATTATCTAGTCCAAGATCAATATAATATGTGCTTCCGATAATATCAGGCGGCCCCACATCCGATGTGGGCCCCACGTGAATTCTAATATTCACGTAATAGAAATGATAAAAAGTTTACAATCACGTAAAAATGCTTTTATACATTTCTCAAGGTTCAATACATAATTTGGTACAGTACAAATACTCGGGGGCGGTGTTACAAGTTCTACCCCCCTTATTTGGGATTTCGTCCCCGAAATCCACGTGTCTAATCAACACAGAAATGGATATTGTTCCCTCATTAGGGTCTCCACTTCCCACGTTTGCTCCTCGACACGATCACTCTTCCAAAGTACTTTTACCATCGGCACCTCCTTGCTCCTTAGCTTCTTTATCTGCCGGTCCATGATTTTCACCGGCTGCACCGTATAGTGTAGGTCTTCTCAGATTTCCACCGGTGGTTTCTCAAGAATATGTGACGGGTCCCGCACATACTTCTTGAGCATAGAAACATGAAATACATTGTGAATCTTTTCTAATTCTGGGGTCAACTGAAGTCGGTATGCTACAACCCCAATCCTTTCAAGGATTTTGAACGGACCTATGTAACGTGGGTTAAGCTTACCCCGACTGAGGAACCTGATGATCCCTTTCCAAGGTGATACCCTCAGAAATACCTCGTCACCAACCTCAAACTCCAACGTCCTCCGACGTTTATCAGCATAGCTCTTCTGCCGGTCTTGGGCAGCCTTGAGCCTATCCTGTATGACTTTTATCTTCTCCTTAGTGATCTCGACTAACTCGATGCCCTCGAGCTTAGCCTCGCCGACCTCGTCCCAACATAATGGTGTCCGGCATTTCCTCCCATACAATGCCTCGTATGGGGGCATGCCTATACTTGCCTGATAACTGTTGTTATAGGCGAATTCCACTAAAGCCAACTGATTGTCCCAGCTCCCCTGGAACTCCAAGGCACATGCCCTTAACATGTCCTCCAAGATCTGAATCACCCGTTCAGATTGCTCATCCGTTTGAGGATGAAACGCGGTGCTAAACCTCAATTTCGTACCCATGGATTCCTGGAACTTAGGCCAAAACCGTGATGTGAACCGTGGGTCTCTATCCGATACTATAGTAACCGGAACCCCATGCAGTCTCACAATCTCATCTGTGTACAATTTGGCCAACCGCTCGAGCGTATAAGTAGTGTTGATGGGTAGGAAATGAGCGCTCTTGGTCAGCCTATCGACTACCACCCATACTGCGTCGTAGTTCCTAACCGTCCGTGGTAGACCCACCACGAAGTCCATGGTAACATGCTCCCACTTCCATTCTGGAATGGTAAGTGGTTGCAATAACCCTGCCGGGTGTTGGTGCTCTGCCTTAACCTCTTGACAAGTAAGGCAACGGCTCACGTATTCTGCAATCTCTCTCTTCATCCCCGACCACCAGTAGCTTTCCTTCAAGTCCCGGTACATCTTTGTACCGCCCGGGTGCATGGCATACGCAGATGAGTGAGCCTCCTCAAGGATAGATTTTCGGAGCTCCTCATCCGATGGTACACACACTCGTTCCTTGAATAGTAGAAGTCCATCTTCTCTCTCACGGAAACCCTCGACGGGCCCCACAAGCATCCGTTCCCAGATTTTCTGAAATTCCTCGTCATTGCCTTGACATGTTCTGATTTCATCTAATAAGGTGGGTCTTACCTCAAATCTGGCCAATAGCGCCCCATCCGTGGATACCTCCACGCGTGCCCTCAGTGCCCGTAAGCATGTGAGTAAAACCCCTGATGATGAGCTCTTCCTGCTCAGTGCATCAGCTACAACATTAGCCTTGCCTGGATGATAGTCAATGATCAAGTTGTAATCCTTAATCAACTCCATCCATCTCCTCTGTCTCATGTTCAACTCTTTCTGAGTGAACACATACTTCAAGCTCTTGTGGTCGGTGTAAATGTGACACAACTCCCCGTAGAGGTAGTGCCTCCAAATCTTCAATGCAAATACCACAGCACCTAGCTCCAGATCATGTGTGGGGTAGTTTACTTCATGCTTCCTCAACTGCCGAGAAGCATAAGCAATTACCTTCCCTGATTGCATCAGTACACATCCCAGTCCCTGAATGCTAGCATCGCTGTAGATGTCATACACTAACCCTTGCACGGGCAAGGCAAGCACTGGTGCTTCGGTCAAACGTTTCTTTAGCTCAAGAAACCCCTTCTCACACTTGTCATCCCACACAAACTTAGCCCCCTTTTTAGTGAGCTTCGTGAGTGGGGATGCTATCACCGAGAACTTTTCCACGAATTTGCGGTAATACCCCGCTAAACCGAGGAAACTCCTTATCTCCTTCACGTTCTTGGGCCTCTCCCAATTAGTGACCGCCTCAATCTTGGAGTTATCAACTGAAATGCCCGAGCCCGATACCACATGCCCGAGAAAACCGATCTCCCCAAGCCAAAATTCGCATTTAGAGAATTTGGCAAAGAGTTGCTTCTCCCGCAGTGTTTCAAGCACAAGCCTTAGATGTTTTTCGTGTTCCTCTTCATTCATGGAGTATATCAAAATGTCATCAATGAACACTATGACGAACTGGTCTAAGTATTGGTGAAATACTCGGTTCATGAGGTCCATGAATGTCGCGGGGGCGTTCGTAAGCCCAAACGACATTACTAGAAACTCATAGTGACCATACCTCGTACGGAATGCACTTTTGGGTATGTCACTCTCCTTGATCTTCAGTTGATGGTAGCCTGACCTCAAGTCAATCTTAGAGAACACCGTTGCCCCCCGTAGGTTATCAAACAAGTCATCGATCCTTGGCAAGGGATATTTGTTCTTTATCGTGACCTTGTTCAACTGACGGTAGTCGATACACATTCTGAGTGTACCATCCTTCTTCTTTACAAATAGTATCGGTGCTCCCCATGGTGAATGACTCGGCCTGATGAATCCGCTGTCCAGCAATTCTTCCAATTGCACCTTCAACTCTTGAAGTTCAGCCGGTGCCATCCGATATGGAGGAATCGAGATGGGTTTTGTACCGGGTTCTACCTCAATGGTGAACTCAATTTCTCGATCTGGTGGGAGTCCCGGGAGTTCTTCAGGGAAAACTTCTGGGTACTCACTCACCACTCTCACCTCAGTGAGACTCTTCTCCTTGCCCTCCTTGCCTATGACATAGGCCAAGTATGTTTGACACCCTTTCCTCATCATACGCCTTGCTCTTATGGCCGATATGATACAAGGGTTGAATTTCCCTCTATCTCCCTCGAAGCATAGAGTGTTTCCTTCTCCATCCTTTAGTTCTAACACCTTGGTGTAGCAATCTACCTTCTCATGGTGTTTTTCGAGCCAATCCATGCCAAGTATAGCATCAAACTCGAGCATATCTAACGGCACAAAGTCACCCGTTAGACAGTGCCCCCCTATCCCTACGTTACACGAGGGATAGTAGTGTTTCCGCTCTACATCATCTCCCAATGGCGTAGAGACCAGCAAAGGTTGTATCATTGCTACCAAAGGCATGTTCAATCCCTTGGCAAACGCTTCTCTCACAAACGAACGTTGTGCCCCGGTATCGATGAGAATTCTCGCATCCCTATCGTTGATCTTTAGTGTTCCTACATATATAAGTCATGTAAGACACCCTATTCGTCATCCCGACAGAAAAGGACCGGACGGAAAAATTTCAGCCTAGAATTACCCTATACCCGGTCGGGTAGGGTCTTCTACCCGGTCGGGTATCACTCGAATTCTTAAGGGGAAACCCCCCTGTCTTCCTTGCTCGGTCGAGTACCAGCCTCGAATTCGGGCAAAATGTCAATACCCGGTCGGGTATATACCTATACCCGGTCGAGTATCACTCAAAATCCACAAATAAAAGCTCCCTGTCTTCTATGCTCGATCGAGTACACACTTCGAAGCTCAAAATATACACATACCCGGTCGGGTATATAGCCATACCCGATCGGGTATTGCTCGAAATGTCAAAAATAAGGCATCCTGCCTTGGCTGCCCGAACGGGTGCACACTTCAAACTCGAAGCATAGCTTATACCCGGTCGGGTCTATAGGAGTACCCGATCGGGTCCTTCATATTTTTGAAGATTTTTCAACCCATTACATGATCAAATACGTGTGAAATCAAGAGATTACCTGCAATGGAGTCCGGGTTGGCCCGAGCATCAGCCTCGGTCATTGCATACACCCGTGCTTGGGTCCTCCCTTGGTTAACGGACGCGGCGTTGCTAGCCGTGGGTCCGCTCCTTCCCGTGCCGGCCTGAGATGGCCCCGCATGTCCCCTACTAGTCGTAGGTCCTCCCATGGCTCCCGATGGTCCTCCCCCGTTCAGCATTGGACAAGAGGATTTGAGGTGGCTCGTGCTACCGCATTTGTAACACCGGGGTGGTTCATTGCACTTCCCCGCATGACTCTTGCCGCAGTTTGCACACCTCGGTGACCACGTACTCCCTGGTTTGGCCCCTTGCCCTCCTGAGCCTTTATTCCTTTTCGCCGGTGGTGCCGGCGCCCTGAATAAACTGCCACCCCCAGCATGATGCTTCCGGGAGTGGTCTTGGGGTCCAGCGTTTCCCCATCTTCTTTTCTTCGCCTCCTCGGCGTCCCTCAACTTCCTCTCGTTCCATTGGGCTTCCCCAAGGAGCCCCTGATCAACGATTTGGCTAAATGTCATACTGTGATGGTAAGTAGCCCGGTCACGGATGTCCAACTGTAGAGCATCCCAAAAGTGATTGGCCATACGATTTTCATCCAATGAGTATTCTGGGATGAATCGTGCCAAGTCACGGAACCTTTGTTCCAATTGCCTCACCGAGCAACCATCCTCCTGTTTCAGGTTCGTGTACTCTCTTCTTTTGAGATTGACTTCAAAAGTTGAGTAGTACTGATTATAGAACTCCACTTCGAATTCCTCCCAAGTGGCTTCACCGTGGAACTTTCCCTCCACGCCTTCCCACCATACAGCAGCTACCCCTTCTAGTAACCTGGTGGCAACCCTCAACTTCACGTCGAGTGAAATTTGCATGTCCCTAGAAGCATCATTCAGCTTCTTAATCCAGTCGGCGGCCTCAGATATGTCGCCCTTGCCATCAAATGATTTGCACCCCAAGGCCCTGGCCTCCTTGAGGTACTTGGAGATACGCACCATCGTGTCTCCTCCAAATGCTCCCGATGGAGCACTAGAAGCACCTCGGCTTCCTTGCCCCATGGTCTGCCTAGCCTGTCTAGCTTGGCGCCACTGTTCTCTCTTTGCCTTATTCTCGAGGTACCATTCTAGTACCTCACTCATACGGTCATAATGAGGATCATCATCCTCATCTTCTTCCTCAAAGTCCTCCCCGTTGTACGGGGTCTCCTCTTGCTCCATGCTTGGAGCATAGGTGAAGTCGTCCGGTTCGGTGGCCCATGACGGGTGCACGGAACCGACGCGCGTGCTACTTGTCGTCGGCGTGGTAGAACGCCCACAACCCCTGCCTCGGCCTCCTCCTCGGCTTTGGCCCCGGCCTCTACCCCTAGAGGTCCGTGATTTCGCCCGAGTGGCATGCCCGGTGGCCCCCGGCACATGCCCTGTCGGGTTCCTCCTAGTTATCCTGCGTCCACCCTCCATTTCTGAAAGAAATAAGGAATGAGTCATTAGACTCGTTTCAATGTCAATTGACGGAGTAGTACAAAAGACACCACTTGGTCCAACATTATGGCCAACAAACTGTTAAGGGTACCGTCTTAACAATAAGAGGTCAATAACTTGGTTTCCAACGGTTCCTTAAGTACAAAAACTGTTGCTCATGGTTTTATTCAAAACTTTTTGAGGATAACCATATTGAGAGGTTAATTATATAGTTTAGAAATCGATGGCTCTGATACCACTGAATTGTCACGCCCCGGACCGCATCCGAGCCACGTAGACAACCGTCGTACAACCCGATAGGAACAACAACAGTTCATCCCTATTGGATTGTACAAGGCGTCCGATTGATTCTATTGCCAAACCGATTAGTAAACACATACAATCAACATCAATATCATAATCAGACAAATGCGGAATAATAAAATGTTTGATACTTAGCCACACGTGGCAAACACGGGCACGCAGACCCCCAACTGTTTTAATGAAAATATTGTTCAAAAATCCATGAGCAGTTTATACATTTGAAATAAGAATGGAAGCACGAACCACGTCTTCCTTCTCGATCGGTCACCCTAGGCAAAGGTGCAGGTAGTAGGACTCTAGCCTCAACCTGAAAAATGTGAGGGCCCCCGGAGGGGTCAGTACTCCATAGAAGTACTAGTGACAAGCAGGCTATATGAAGAATAACTAATGTTTCAGACACGAGACCCAAAAATAGGGTGATATATATACATATAGATGTCCCTCATCCACCCGATGATACATACTGTATATATACTCGTAAAATACTCAACCCGTAGGTCATTTACCTTAACGAGTCTTTTAGAGATAAAGTTCTTACCTGACTTTTCTCACTCCTTTCCCGGTTACCTAGCTCACAAGCTATAGTCTACCTTCGATTCATACTACCGAGTGTTTTAGGATCATTTACCGTCCAAGGCACTCAACCCATCCTGGAGTATTTAAGATCATTTACCGTCCAAGGGTACTCGGCCCCACCTGGAGTATTCTGGATCATTTACCGTCCAAGGGTACTCGACCCCACCTGGAGTATTCTGGATCATTTACCGTCCAAGGGTACTCGACCCCACCTGGAGTATTCTGGATCATTTACCGTCCAAGGGTACTCGACCCCACCTGGAGTATTCTGGATCATTTACCGTCCAAGGGTACTCGACCCCACCTGGAGTATTCTGGATCATTTACCGTCCAAGGGCACTCAATCCCCAGTCTATTCTCTACCAAATCCTAACCTAGATATGACTAACCTTTCATTCCTTTAACTATGGACAATGCCTAGCCCTATAGTCATACAACAATCCTTAGGATCCAACGTGGGCGGGTCCCACCTGAACGGCCCACGTTACCCTACTCAAAACTGCCCATTCTGAGCTTAACCCAAGACCCGGTCGGGTGTTCAGCCTTACCCGGTCGGGTTGGGTGAGGCAGTAGCCCCTGGAGCCAACTTTACTTGAGACCCGGTCGGGTCTACACCCATACCCGGTCGGGTCTAGTGTGGCAGTGGCTTCTGGAGCCATTTTAATCAAAACCCGGTCGGGTATTCACCCATACCCGGTCGGGTATCACCTTTGTCTTGGCGGTCAACGCTCGTTTGACCGCCCAAACGAAGTCCGATTAACGTGAAATTTTATACAATCATACTTCTTGACGTCCTTGATCCAAAAATACCAATTTGGATCCCTGGAACATCACACATAAGAAGTTATCACATTTTTTATCACCAAACCTACATAACATGCTTTCCAATTATGTTTTATGTATAATCATGGCATAAGCACACACTTGGTTATCTTTAATCATTCCACAAAACATATTCCTGATTACTTTAGGTAATCTCATGCCTCACGCAAAAGTTATAAAGCATAAAGCCGTCTTCTCACCTTAATGAAGCTTATGAAGTTCTAGCCTTCCCGATTTAGCTCCGGCGAAACTCCGGCGAACTTCAACGAACTCCGGCGACAACTCCGGCGACTCTTTCAACTCTGTGAAAGTTCATTGAATACCTTAGACAAGTTACTAACAAGTTTTTATCATCATAAAACCCATAGTAATACAAATAACCCCCAAAAGGTTATTTTCCGGCGAACCGGTTACTTTGGCTCCTAAGTCCGTTCTTGGACTTAGAACTACCTTCCAACCCCTCTTTCTACACATAAAAACGTGTAGAACAATACTAGGGTGTGAAATATGATTGAATAATCATATAAGAGGATTAAAGACAACGAAATGGGATTAATGGGGTCCTTACCTTGCTAAACACAAGTTTTCCCACCTAAACTCCTCTTTTCTCTTCTCTTTTTTCCTTCCTTCTTCCTCCCTCAACTTGGTGCGTGTATGGATGAAGAAATGGAGTAGTTTCAGAGTTCCTCTCCCTTCCTTGGATGATTGAGCCGAGCATATGGGGTGTGGGGGTGAGAGGGATAGCCTTTTTGGCTTATTCACCAATAATATGGGGGAGGGACCCCTCTCCATTTATTGGTTTGGCCTCCCATCAACTTTTGCCCCTTTTTCCTTATGTTTGTGCGGCTCCCCTTGAATCCTTGCAGAGCTAAGTACGTGGGTTGGCCCCCACTTATGTGGGAGGTCAACCCTTTGTGTACCCGAGTGTACAATCGGTCCCGAAAGTTGTATTTTCCAGACTGTTTTAAGTATATTTTATTTTATTGGGTCAAATAAAATATAACACTTGTTTCCAATCCTTATTGGACCTTAGAATCAATATGATTCCCCAACTTTAATTTAGAAATCTCCGGAATCCCTTTTTGGGCTGTTATCAGATAAATTGCCGATACCGATAATTTGGCCCCGTTTGACCAACCGGTCAACTCTATGCCATTGCCATGGCCCAATTAGGATATCCATCACCATATACATATTATGTAGTTCAAGATCAATATAATATGTGCTTCCGATAATATCGGGCGGCCCCACATCCGGTGTGGGCCCCACGTGAATTCTACTATTCACGTAATAGAAATGATAAAAAGTTTACAATCACGTAAAAATGCTTTTATACATTTCTCAAGGTTCAATACATAATTTGGTACAGTACAAATACTCGGGGGCGGTGTTACAATGGAAGCCACACCCAGCAGGGCCGTAACGAACGCCAATGGCGCCCTCGGCTGGACATGCCGAGGACTCCCCTCACGCACCCGGTGAGCACTATCCTCAACTATGCGGAAGAGCAGGACCTTTTCCCCAAGGACCCTCGGTCGGCGAGGGAGATCTACGCCATCCACCAAGGCGGCACTTATTGCCGTTACCACAAAAGCACCTCCCACAATACAGACGATTGTGTCTCGTTAAAGAAGGCTATTGAACTCTTAATTCAACGGGGTGAGCTCCACCAATTCATCAAAAATGCCCCAAGGAAAAACACCGGGGAGAACACCGATAAAGAAGAAGGGGACATCGCAACAAAGAAACATGAAATCGGGAGGCTCAGTGACGGAGAGGAGTTCGAGGAGCCCCAGCCGAAGAAGCGCCACCTCCGCTAATTATGTTCCTCACCTTCGGCGTTAGTCTCAGCCTTGGGCCCTCGACCTCGAGGCACATTACCATCCCCTCGGCCTAGAGCCCTCGGCCTTGAGCGGTGAATCTTAACAAAGCCGTTGTCAAACAACGCACCCCTTGTATTCCGCTTATTTCTATGAATTTAAGTAAACTACAACACAATCCAGACATCTTATCGGCCCCTTCGAGGCCAAATGCCCAGGTATGGCCGATGGTTTCTAAAGACGAGGGGCCTGCAAAAGGCCCGCGTTTTTGGAGCGGGACGCTCGCCGCGTCGCCGGCGCGCAACGCACGGCGACATGCCTGAAAGAATGGCTGAGGTGACGAAATCTCCAAACTTGGGGGTGAAACGGCAGTCGTCGGAAACCGACCAAGCCTAGCCCGCGCCGTAAATAGACGACGGGACCCCCCAAGGTCAAGGGACGGTTCAGCGCCGGGGGACTAACAGACGAACCCCCGGACGGATCACTTGGACCCCCTTCCGGCCGAGGCGGGGAAGCAACCCCCTCGGCCGAAGCCTAGAAGAAGGAACACACATCAGGAGGACTAACATACGACCTCCTGGCACAATCAAGGGACGGCCCAGCGCCGGGGGACTAACAGACGAACCCCCGGACGGATCACTTGGACCTCCTTTCGGCCGAGGCGGGGAATCAACCCCTCGGCCAAAGCCTAGAAGAAGGAACACACATCAGGAGGACTAACATACGACCTCCTGGCACAATCAAGGGACGGCCCAGCGCCGGGGGACTAACAGACGAACCCCCGGATGGATCACTTGGACCTCCTTTCGGCCGAGGCGGGGAATCAACCCCTCGGTCGATGCCTGAAAGAAGGAACATACACCCAGAGGACTCCTGGAACTATCAAGGAAAGGCCCTCGGCCTCAATTCGATTCCACGTCACCAATGGCCCTCGGCCTTGGCATGATTCCACGTCACCAACGGCCCTCGGCCTCAGCGTGATCCCACATCACAGCGGCCCTCGGCCTCAACATCAGACGGACCTCGGCCTCAACATCAGACGGCCCTCGGCCTCAACATCAACAACGGCCCTCGGCCTCAACATCAGAACGGCCCTCGGTCACAAAATCAACATCAGACGGCCCTCGGCCTCAACATGACTCTATGTCATAACGGTTTTGGCCTTAGCGTGATCTCACATCACCAACGGCCCTCGACCTCAGCATGATTCCACATCACAATGGCCCTCGGCCTCAACATCAGACGGCCCTCGGCCTCAACATCAACAACGTCCCTCGACCTCAGCATCAGAACGGCCCTCGGCCTCAACATCAACAACGGCCCTCGGCCTCAGCGTGAGGACATCACAATGGCCCTCGGCCTCAACATCAGACGGCCCTCGGCCTCAACATGACTCTATGTCATAACGGTTTTGGCCTTAGCGTGATCTCACATCACCAACGGCCCTCGGCCTCAGCGTGATCCCACATCACAACGGCCCCCCGCCTCAACATCAGGACGACCCTCGGCCTCAACATCAGACGGCCCTCGGCCTTAACATCAACAACGGCCCTCGACCTCAGCATAAGAACGGCCCTCAGCCTCAACATCAACAACGGCCCTCAGCCTCAGCGTGAGGACATCACAATGGCCCTCAGCCTCAACATCAGACGGCCCTCGGCCTCAACATGACCCTTTGTCATAATGGTTTTGGCCTTAACGTGATCTCACATCACCAACGACCCTCGGCCTCAACATGACCCTATGTCATAATGGTTTTGGCCTTAGCGTGATCTCACATCACCAACGGCCCTCGACCTCAGCATGATTCCACATCACAACGGCCCTCGGCCTTCATCCCTCCGACATCTTTATTTGATGTCGGGGGCTATCATACAGGCCAATCGGCCTTCATCCCTCCGGCATCTTTATTTGATGTCGGGGGCAATCACACAGGTCCCTCGGCCTTCATCCATCTGGCATCTTTATTTGATGCCGGGGGCTATCATACAGGCCCATCGGCCTTCATCCCTCCAGCATCTTTATTTGATGTCGGGGGAAATCACACAGGTACCTCGGCCTTCATCCCTCTGGCATCTTTATTTGATGCCAGAGGCTATCATACAGGCCCATCGGCCTTCATCCCTCCGACATCTTTATTTGATGTCGGGGGCAATCACACAGGTCCCTCGGCCTTCATCCCTCTGGCATCTTTATTTGATGCCAGGGGCTGTCATACAGGCCCCTCAGCCTAGCTTTCATCCCTTCGACATCTTTATTTGATGCCAGGGGCTATCATACAGGCCCTCGGCCTTCACCCCTCCGACATATTTATTTGATGTCGGGGGCAATCACACAGGCCCCTCGGTCTCCATCCCTCCGGCATCTGTATTTGATGCCAGGGGCTCTCACACAGGCCCACCTGGCCTTGCACCCCTCCGTCACCTTTATTTGATAACGGGGGGTCCTTACAAGCTCCTCAGCTTTTTCATGCAGGATCTAAGGCTGGTCTTCTATATCCCCTCAGTAGACGGACACAACCACCGCTCAAAAATCTAGGCCGAAGGGTGCATTCCTTTTGCTTCATTCTGGGGGCATCCGGTGTACTCTTTTTCCCTCATTAGGATTTTTTCCCCACAGGGTTTTTTCCTAATGAGGTTTTTAACGAGGCATCTCCCCATTGTGGAACAAAAGGCGTCACCCCTCGGCGGCTCCTGCTGAAGGCATGCATCACTCTACTCCTGTTTCCCTCGAGAAACTCTCGGCAAAAGGAGTGGGGGACTGGGGGACTCCCCTCGGCAAAACACGCAAATGTTAAAAATTTTCTATTTCTCAGCTACAGCAAGCTGAGGCAAGATCACAAAGGCAATCTACTCCCCTCGACATGATGCTTTGGGCTTACAGAATGCCTCCGGCCACACAATGCCTTCGGCCACATGATGCCTCCGGCCACACAATGCCTTCGGCCACATGATGCCTTCGGCCACATGATGTCTTCGGCCACATGATGCCTCCGGCCACATGATGCCTTCGGCCACATGATGCCTTCGGTCACATGATGCCTTCGGCCACACAAAGCCTTCAGTCAACAAATGCCCTCGGCAAAGCACACAAATGCAGATCTCTCATTACTTTACAAACTACAACAAAGAAACACATACGAGCAACACACTTACACTCCCTTCAGGAAGCTCTCAGCCCTCGACATATGGGGGAATTGAGAAAATGAGGCACCCAACAGAACAGGGAAGCCTTCGGGGAAATCACCACAGCTACTCCTTTTCCCTCAAGTACCTTTCGGCAAAAGAAGAAGGGGACTCCTGATGGAGTATATGGCCCAGGGACCCCCGGCCCACATACTTCCTCTACTACAATCAGGCCCAACAGGCCCAAACGGGCCAAGCCCGGAAAAAATGGAGCTCTAAGCAGCCAAATTCCGCAAAGGGGTGCCTTCGGCCCCATGGCCGAAGGCTACCAGTGACGGAATCGAGCTCAGAAACATCATAGGAGAACAAGGCTTGAAAACCAAGCCTTCGGCAACTGCAGCCCTCGGCAGGTAGGAGCCCTCGGTTAGAAGAGGCATCACAGGAGATCAAGGCTTGAAAACCAAGCCTTCGGCACCTGTAGCCCTCGGCAGGTAGGAGCCCTCGGTTAGAAGAGGCATCACAGAAGAACAAGGCTTGAAAACCAAGCCTTCGGCACCTACAGCCCTCGGCAGGTAGGAGCCCTCGATTAGAAGAGCTTTCGGCCCAGCACCCTTCAGCCGAAGGCATCCACCTCGACAGAATATCCTCTTCACATGCGCCTGGATCACCGTACCAAGTACAAACATCACATCCAACCACCACATTTAATGCGGCCACATGCGAGTGCCAGTGCCACCCCGGTTGAGGTGACCCCTCGACCACCAGAAAACTGACACGTGTCCTTATATGGCATTTATTAATACTATAAATAGCACCCCTTTCCCCCATTGTAAACCACGCTTAATACATATCGAATATACACTCTCTCTCTCTTACTTATTTGCTCTGACTTCTCTCTAGTTATTCTCCGCAATAACCCCTCGGATAAGCTACCCCCCGGGTACACTATCCATCAAACATTTTTTGATCACCTAATAATAAAAGTCAAACCTTCTTATCGATAATCAATTAAATTTTTAGTAATTAAAATTTACATATTTATAAACTACATTAAAATTTCTGTAAAGTTGCAAACTTCAAATTAGAATATAATTAAAAGTTGACATCATATCCTAATTAAGTGAATAAAAATGAAACAGTTTGATCAAGAAAAATTAAATTTGCAAATCAATTTGAGACGAATGTAGTAAGTAATAGTTCCAATAATTATTTTAAAGTTTTTTTTAATTAAATTTTGGGCGTTTTTCTTATAAAAACGTCGATACGTGTATCTGTCAAAATACATGTACCTGATTTTTTAAAATAATTAAGTAAATCAGAAACTTTTAATAAATCAGAGATGAATATCTCTTCTACATAGAATGCCAAAAATTTGGGGATAGTCCCCCTTCTCTCTAGGTGCTTGATAAAGCTCGTAAGGGCATCCCTATCCATAAATTATTTTTAGGATCATTTTGATGACGTGGAGGATTTTTTTGGGATCATGTATAAGAGCATCTCCATTCATGCTCTCTAAATAAATGATTTTTTTTATTACACATCATTGTCACATCACATTTATTCAATAACTTTTAAATAATCTCAAAGTTTAAAAATCTTCATCAACAATAATACTCAAACAATCAGTTTTTTCCGGACATGCATTAAATGTAATTTAACTATAATCTAAAATAACCCGGGATTGGAATCTTGATACCAGATTTTCTTTTTCAATAATCTCACTAAATAATCTTTCATTCACAATGACAATCTTTAAAATAATTTTACACATCATCAAATTGATCTTCAAATAAACTCATGGATGAGGATGCCCTAAGGAGTTGAGATTATTTTATGAGATTATTTGATAAAATAATCTGGTATCAAATTTTAAAGCTGAATTATTTTGAGATTATTCATAACTTTTAGGCTCATCTTCACGTTTTCTAGACAACTAATAATAACTAGCTTTTTAATAGATTTAAATATTATCTCACATTCTCACCTCAAAGTCACGTGACAATAAGAGCAGTAACAAACCTTAAACCTGAGGACAGGAGATGCTCTAATTCGGTCCGAGTGTGTCTCACAGTTATCTCACCGGCCGGACAGTATCTCACTATTATAGCTACTGAAAAAAAAAAAATTGCAGGCGGAGAAGAAATGGATCAGTTTTGCTTTTCATCTTTTTCAAGCTCCCAGCTCCATCTCTTTCAGCATCCTCGTCATACCAAGGAAGTGAAATATCGTCTTCTTATTTCCTCGAGATCCTTCTATCCGGCTCTTGCTTCGCACTCTCTCTTACCCCACTTATGTTTGCACAAGCAGCCAGAAGACTCCTCAGCGTCTTCAGCAAAGGCTAGCACGAGAGATAAATTGTACAGCGATGACATTGTTGAAGAGATTAAAACTGCAAAAAAGTCCTCAGAAGTGTTACCTGTCGTACGCAGGCCAGTAATGGAGACCTCACTTGAAGGAGAAGATAAAGATGCATGTGATACCGAGATTTCAAATCAAAAGAGTGATGCTCTCCCTGAGGAGCAGTCATCTTCACTATTTTCCATTGATGCTGGGCTCTCAACATTAGCTAAGAAGATTTCAATTTTTGAACCTGACAGGGTGGAATCGGCTCCTGCAGAGAAGCTTCTGAAAGTGAATTTGGACTTGTCTTTGTACAAAGCAAAAGTATTGGCACGGAAATTCCAGTATGGAGAAGCAGAAAAGATACTTCAGAAGGTAGTTTCCCTTAATGTTGCAGCTACAGTAAGTTGTTTTTCCAAAAAACATTGCAAGATTTTCCTGGTGCTCAATGCTCATTCAATTCTTTATGCTTGAAGTGTATATATTACTGGCCAGAAGATGGGAGGTTATATGTGGCCTTGGGCAAGATTTTAACTAAGCAATCAAAAGTGAGTGAAGCCATATCTGTGTATGAGAAAGGTTGCCAAGCAACACAAGGAGAAAATGCATACATTTGGCAGGTTAGTTTGTTCTATATTAGGTGATTTATCTGGATTTTCCTGAAGTTCTATGCAAAATTGAGAAAACAAAGTTATGAACCTTCTGATGGGAAATGAAGTTCAAGTAACTTTTAAACACGCAAGTTGCTTAAAACGTTGTTTAGTGTTTACTAACCGAAAGAGGTGTTTAAAGTGCCGCTTACTAAGCATATCACCCCCTTCCCTACCCCGACCCTACCCCCACCCTACCCCCTACCCCCACTTGTACCCTTTAACTCGACCCAACCCTTTTACGCCTACCACCTGCCCCTACCTCGACCCCACCCCCGACCCCGACCCCGACCCCACCCACTCCCATTACCATACCCCGACCCCTTTACCCCATATCACCTGCCCCTACCTCGACCGAACCCCTACGAGTAGGGTGGGGGGTTGGTATGGGTGGGAGTAGGGGTGGAGGGTAAGGTCGTGGTAAGGGTAGGGGTAGGGAAGGGGTGGGGTCAAGTGTGTGGAATTGGGGGTAGGGTGAGGGGTGGGGGTACAGGGCGGGGTAGGGGTGTGGGGTGTGGGTAAGCGACTAAGTACGAGATGACCCCACATATTATATTATATACTTGTGTTCATGAATGTTTGTGTGTGTATATATGTATAGAGTTATTTTGGACATTTTAATGTCAAACGGTGTTTTAAATCTTTGAAGTAAACATGAGCTTACAACATTGCTTATTTTATGCGCCGCTTATTAACGCGAGTCTTAATAAGCACCGTTTACTAACCCGTGAAGTAAACGTGTCCTTAATCTTATAACGTAACAGATTCTTAAACAATGCAAGCTAAACTTTCTAAGTAGTGGGATTGTAATATGGAATCATGAATACTGTCATGTGACTTGCTCAGTAAAATGAAATACATAACTGCTCAAGCAATATCCACAATTAGAGTTTACTTCATACCGTCAAGTACTATAACTTTGTTATCCTTCCCCTAAAGGAAAAAGTACACTTTTGTTTTACTTACATGTTGTGAACTTAATAATCATATGCTTGGAGATTTTATCCCTGAGGTTGTTGATGACTGGAAATTTTGTTAGCTTAATCTGAAATCCTGGATCCAGTGATCACAGTTCTTAATAGCCTTCAAAATTGGAAATATAAAACTAGAGTTTCATTGTATATGATGTGATATAAATGAAAATCCAGATGTCTTGCTTACATGAGTTGGCTACAAGTGCAGTGGAAATCCAGATATAGCTCAACAAACCTCATAATTTGTGTTCAATATACTCTGACCTTTGCAGCCCATTTGGGTGGTCATCCCTCCAAAGGAAAATCTCCTGGTGCTTGCGTAGGCATGTTCCAACATACACTGATCCCTAGATATATGCAATCTCGGACTGACATTTTTTCAATGGGGTTGACTATTAGTGCCAAAACTTGCAATGCTCCTGAGTTCGGGCACTTGCGTTTATTCACCAAAAATGGCATACTGCCTTTGCAACTGAGATGTGCTGTGTATCAGAAGCTCACTAAATCATTATTTTTTGGACTAGTGTTGGGCTGTTCTGGAATGTAGAATGGGTAATATAAGAAGAGCTAGAGAATTATTTGATGCTGCCACAGTTGCTGACAAGAGGCATACTGCAGCGTGGCATGGATGGGCAATATTAGAGATCAAACAGGGAAATATCAACAAGGCAAGGGATCTTCTTGGAAAAAGCCTAAAATATTCTGGCGGGAATGAGTACGTATATCAGACCTTAGCACTGCTTGAAGCTAAGGCAAAGAGATATGAACAAGCCCGCTATTTATTCGAGCAGGCAACAAAATGTAACCCAAATAGTTGTGCAAGCTGGCTTGTAAGTGTAGTGGAAAATGCATATTGCTATGTGCTTACTATTTTGATGAACTGCACATGAAGGATCTGCTTTCTATATTTTTCTAGGCTTGGGCTCAGCTAGAGGCACAGTTAGAAAATACAAATGAAGCTAGGAAGCTTTTAGAGGTGTGTAATTGTGTATATATTGGAATTTGTTTTTCGGCACTAGAATTATTGCAGAATGTTGAAGAATTTATCGTCGTGGTGCTAGTTTCGTTTCTTCTTCTGGTGCTTATAGTATTTAATTTATGTATGCTGATTGAGCTTATTTCATGTATTTGAATTATCATCTCCTAATACAGAAAGCAGTTCAAGCGAGTCCAAAAAACAGGTTTGCATGGCATGTCTGGGGAGCCTTCGAAGTCAATTTGGGAAATATTGATCAAGGAAGGAAACTTATGCAGATAGGCTACATATTAAATCCTGGAGACCCTGTTCTCCTTCAATCACTTGCTTTGTTAGAATACAAAAACTCGAATGCGAGTCTTGCAAGAGTGTTGTTCAAAAGAGCTTCCGAATTAGATCCAAGGCACCAGCCAGTTTGGAATGTGAGCTTTTACTTCTGATTTCTTTTGGACAATGCTATGTTTTTTTCTTCTGGTGATATTATATCCATCCATAACCACGGGTGTTGACAGACAGTGGTTAATGAACATCCAGGATTTCATATTGCAAATGAAGTAGTGAGCCTTTGGCTCCATTGCAAATGATGGAAAAAACGTAGAAGTAAAACCGTGCTCGAGAAAACTGCTTGAGATCATATGAAGCCTACATAAAAATCCCCTAGACTCCCCTGAGCAACAAATCCAGTGGTTGTTTCATGTAAACATCTTATACCAAATCTTCAAGAAGAAAGACACTTTTTATGTCTGATTAAGGCAATGACCATGCACACGTGGCCGATAGAGAGACAGAAAAGGGCATTTAGACAATTGTGGAGATTGTCTCACAATAATCGATATTAAATTGTTGAGTATAGCCCTTAGTCACCATTAGGCTTTAAAGTTTAAACGTATTTCAATCTGGCCATATGTGTCAACATTAATAGAAAAGGATCTACAACAATCCACTGTAGATTCTTGTGATGGAAGAGGGACAAGTGTATAGATTCTAAAATTGTCATCTCATCAATCGACACAATATTATCGTCAAACATCATACACCATGGTATATTTTTTTGAATTGTCTTCTTGAGTTCATCCATGACTATAACAAATAAGAAAGGATTCGAAGTCGATCATTTTTGTACTCTGATAGTAATAGAGAACTTTGCGGTCCTCCCTACACTAATACAATCACTTGCAATATAACCCTCATACATATCTATTATGATGATGTTGATATACTTATGTGATATATCTTTTCTACTTAAGACTCATCAAAGGACTTCTCGAGATATTCTATCATATGCCTTTTCTAAGTCAGTGAACACCAAATTCAAACCTTTGTTCGTATATCTATACTTCTCCTCAAGTTTCCTAAGAAGGTGAGTGACCTCAGTTGTTAAACGACCAAACATAAAATCAAAATGATTCTATGAAACCTTTAGACTTCTTCAGTGCCCTTTCTCAATCACTCGCTCCCAAAGTTTATCGTGTAACTCATAATCTTAATCCCACACATTCTTGTACATTTTTCATTTACCCCAGTGCCGCAAAGGCTCCCACCTACGGTGGGGTAAGGGGGGGTCGGATGTACGCAGTCTTACCCCTGTACTAAAGCACAGAGAGACTGTTTCCGGATGACCCATAGTGAAAACCGCGTTCAAAATTGCATGGGCTGACTGCTGCTCCATAACAAAGAAGCGCAGACAGTTTAGTGAGCCATTTTGCTTTATTCCATCATAATCTCAAGCCAAAAAATAATGAATCTTTGGCTCCACACATTCTTGTACATCACCTTTATTCTTAAATACAGCGATATAAGTACTCTTCTGTCAACTCGATGACATTTTCTAGTTAAAACGTGATAACACTTCTTTCTTCAGGCCTCAATTGGTATGGCATTTGGACCCATTGATTCTTCTGCCCCATCTTCCTTAGAGCCTCTTTGACTTCTCTCGTTTGGATCCTTCTTATAAATTCCCAATTTACCATACAATCTGGTATAGTAAGATCATCAATATATTGCGCTTTATTCCCTTGAACAATGTATCAAAGTACGACTTCCACCTCTTTTATTTCTTTATCATCCATTAGTATCCTTTTATCGACATTCTTCACACACTTAACTTTTCCGATGTCTTGAGTCATGCGAACACGAAGACGAGCAACTCCATGAACATATTTTTCTCCTTCTTTAGAAATAATAACATTCCATATAATCACATCCTAATTAGTATTGAGTTACATAATATATCCTCATCAATGATAGAATCTCAAAATGATACCACCAAGGCACCAATCATATCATATCTTAACAATTTTCTTTGCAATTGTACAACAAAATGAAATAGCTTATTACTTGGACCATTTAGTGCATGTTGTTTATCTTCAACCACATTTCATTCAAGTAATATTGTTACAACATCTTTATGGTCATTTTTTAGTTCTCGATTTCTGTTAATACATCTCCATATTTACTGCTAAATAACAGTATAGTTTAGCAGTTTACACATGTTTCCATAATGTTTCCACTTATTTAAATGTTCTCAACTTAGGCTTGGGGCTGGATGGAGTGGAAAGAAGGAAATATTTCAACTGCAAGGGAACTATACCAAAAAGTGTTATCAATCAATTCAACAAATGAAAATGCTAGTCGCTGCCTTCAGGTGAAGTATATATTTTGTGAAATGGACACTCACTCTCTTTGGAGTTACAGTAGTGGTAATATATAGATGGCCTTTCTGTGGTGCACTGAAGAAAGTATTATTGGTACTAGATGGATGAAAATTGATTGGTATGTTGATAGTTGTTTTCTCTTTCCATCGTTTGCAATGGAACCAAAGATTCACTATTTTTTTGCTTGAGAATATGATGGAATAAAGCAAAATGGTGCAGGGGTAAGACTGCCTACATCCGACCCCCCTTATCCCACCGTAGGTGGGTGCCTTTGTGGCACTGGGGTAAATGATGATGATGCTGATGATGATGATGTTGATAGTTGTTTTCTGATTGAGATGGCAAACTGAACACTTTAAGGATGATCATTCGTGGTAATTGTGCCAATTGGAATTTATGTGTGTTCTTTTGCAGGCCTGGGGTGTTTTGGAGCAGAAGGTTGGTAACTTATCCGCAGCTAGAAGATTATTTAGATCGTCTCTGAACATTAATTCTCAAAGCTTTGTGACATGGAAGACGTGGGCAAATTTGGAAGAAGACCAAGGGAATTCTGTGCGTGCGGAGGAAATTCGCAGCCTTTATTTTCAGCAGGTATGACATGGATAGTGAGAATGGATCATCTTCATTAGTTAGTTAGGTTGCTGGTTCTCTTGGTTCAATTAGAAAGCATGCATTTGTTTTGTCAATTAACTGGGGCGGATGTCCTTGTAGCAAGTAAACATGCCACACTCTCTGTCACATGTTGGTTCTTTCTTCTAAATATATTTAACCAAGAACAGTTTCCTTTAGAATCAGAACTGATATCTGATTTCAATGAGTGACAGCGTATTGATGTTGTTGATGATGAATCATGGGTTATGGGATTTCTACACATCATTGATCCAGCTATTGACCGTTTAAAGAGAATCTTGAACTTGGGTCAGAATTCGTTCTACAAGACCACATATGCTTCAAGAAGTGCATCAGGAAGTGATGAAATTTCCAACTGCGAAGAATCAGATAGCAATGGCAGTACGGTAGGTACTGCTGCCAGTGGCTTTAACTTAGACAACTTCATTCGCAAAAATCTATCATTGGAACCCTCAGAACTTAATAGTCAGTTTGGATCTTATCTCAGACAAGATCCAAAGAACATCAGATATCCAAGACGGGTTTGGAGAAAAAGGGAGCATACTTTGCAAATTTCTTCAGATCAATGATTTCTAATGAATCTTTATTCTGTAGTTAGTCTCCATATTCATATATGGTCACCGGTCAGTTCTTGAAATTTCTCGGGCATATTGGTTTTTAAATTGTATAATTTGAAAACTAGTAGGCGGTGGTGTAATCAACACTAGGCGCATAAGATTCAAATCCTTTTTCCTCACCTGGCAATAGGCTTCTTTGTAATATACGGAGTACATAGCTAACCTGGATCTTCATGCCATAACCATTGGCTTCCCTTTCAAAATTCATCAGAAGCACTTCTAGTTTCTAATTGTCTATCAGTTCTAGCCCCTTCTTGGTGTAGACCTCAAGGTTAGTGTAAATTTTTGTTACTAGCATATTTATGATTGTATCAGAGATATTCATTGATTATATTTTGTAAGTTTGAATATGTTTTATACTTCTTCTGTCCCACCGTCCCATAAAACTTGATCAAACTTGATTTGCAAGCTTAATAAGAAAGAAAAACTTATGTAGTTGAGAATTGTGTACAGGAAAGTTAAATAACTTTGAATATACCGAGTATGTCTATTACTTTCAAAGGAAATGATAAGTTTTTTGGGATGGCTAAATAATGAAGCCGATAAAATTTTGTGGGACGGAATAAGAGTTAGTGTTTGGAAATGTTATTTGTTTTCTCTCTCTTCACCTTGTGAATTTGCCAAGCTTACTTGTTTGTTTTAGAGGACATGATTAGTTATAATCTTTTTTATTGTAATATTTCAAGGCTTTACTAGTTAGTTAGTAACTTACTATTGTAATTGTATATATATCTTCTTCTTCATAGCAGAGGGTAATTGAATCAGAACTTTTTTCTAGAATTTCTTGCTAATATTGTATCAAATGAAATACTTTAGACTTTTTTAGTCTTCTCCTTTTGTAATATTTTATTATCTTCCATCATAGTTTCTACACGATCTTCATAACATTGTGTTGATTCTATTACTGATCGTATCATGAGTCCTTAAAATCCGCTATTTTACGGGCTGCAAGGGCATCAACCATAATTTTAATGTCCCTCAAATAATGTTCGATGATTGAGTTTCTTTCTTTTTATTTTGAGATAACAAACATCTAAGTTCCATGTCACGAGGCAAACTAGCAGACATAAATCTAGTTTGTAGATGCTCCCAAATAGCAAAAGAATGTTTTATGTCATGTACATCTACTAATACATCATGAGAAAGTGTCGCAAACAACCATGATCAAATAATTTGATCCACACGTAACCAGTGATAGTATTCAGAATTACTATTTTGACGATTAGCAATATTAGTAGTGTACATAGGAGGTACCTGAATAGGATCATCAAGCATGCCAGAAAGACCCTAAGAGATGTGGAATGACTCGAATTGTGTGCGCTAAGTGAGATAATCTTCAACAGCTTTGAGTTTGATAGTAACAATCTGTGAAATCGTAGTGATATGCGACACAGATTGTGCCAGAGCAGGCATGAGAAAACCAAATATGGATGAATCAGTTGGACGAGTGATGTCGGGTGAGCCCGTGAACTTAGTAATGAGGAACAGGGGTGAAGAGTTGATTGGTTGCACTGCGGCTGGAAACGGTTTACCTGGAACATTCTGTAGTGGAGGCATGCTAGCAGGGGCAGATGTACTTGAGGGCAGGGATGGGCTTCAGCCCAGCCCAAGTTTTTTTTAGTTAGTATATGTATGTATTATATTCTGAGCCCACCTCAAAATTAATTCTCAACCCAGCCCAAAGTTAACTCCCAGCCCACGTCCCAACCTTACCTGCCCTTCTCGGCCCACATCCCAGTCTTATTAATTACGCAAATTAGAGCTGTCGTTGTACGATTGAAGACCTGCGAGGTTGCGAATTGCGAAGGAGCGGCTGCGAACTGCGAAGGAAGTCAAGGAACCTGCTTCTCGTCAACCCGCCTACAACGTCCGGCGTCCGCCCACCGGTGTCCGCCTTCACAAATCTCCAATTCTTCTAATCTAATTTCTGTTTTAGATTTTTGATTTTTTGTTGTTAGATTGTGAATGTGTTATTCTCCAAATTTTATTTGTAAACTCCAATTGGCGACTAGCAGTTATAATTTATTGTGTATTTGTGTATTAATCTATTATTATTTTTAGCATTTTAGAGTTTTAGGGTTAGGGAATCATTATGATTATTAATTGAATTTTTCAGTACATAATTAAATAGTGTTTAATTCATTATAAATTTAGAATGATTAAAGATAAAATTAAAGAGTGGAAAATGATTTAGTTATTATACAATTGAAAATGTTTATGTACAAGTGTACAATGTAATAGAGTAGTTTTAATATTATTTATTATCGTGAACTTCTATTGTAATTCTGACTCTTATTATTTATAAATATATCTGCCACGACTACCATTAGGTTAAGCCCGGTAATTATTCTCACATGGTATCAAGAGCCAGAACCTGTTTACCCTAATTTTTCTTTCGGCCTCATGTATTCCGTCGATTCTCCTTCTGCCGCAGCGGGTATCTCTACTGCCGCTGGCAGTGCTTCACACCACACCGCACCGGTGGCAACCACCGTGCATGCGTCGCCGGTTATTTCTCAAATTTCCTCTCTGTCGTCATATCCCCACCTGTTCGCGACAGCAGAGCAACTGGTCTCCTACCAGGCCTCCTTCTCTTCCGCAAATGTCTTTCTTCTCTGGTGCCGTCGGCTCCTCTCCCACAGTGAATTCCGGCTCCAGTTTTGCAGGTCCCACTTTCTCAGAAATGTTTGTTTTTTCCTTATTAGTTATATTTTTTATATAACTATTTTAATTTATACCAATATTGGAAATGTTTTTTAGAATGGATAATGAACACATTACCAAGAAAGGAAAGAATTATATTATTTTACAGTTTTTTTACAGATTCTTTTTCTTGATTAACCATTGTATTATTTATTAAGCATTGTATTAATCTGTGAAACATTGTTAATCTACTTGAATATATGTTTAACACAGAGGACCGGGAGCAATTGTGTTGTTGTGTTTTTATTTGTTAAACATTGTATGATTTGTGACTTCATGTTATTATGTATTATTATTTTTAGTTTTGTAAATCTATTTGATTATTAATTGAATTTTTCACTATATACTAAAATAGTGTTTATTCATTGTAAATTTATAATGATTAAATGAAGAATTAAAGATTAGGGAATGATTATTTATTACACAATTGAAGATTAGAGAATGATTTATTTATTGTGTGGCCATGCTAAGAAAGAATTAAAAAATTTAATTGAATTTTGAAATACTAAAATCTTTAATAATCATTAATAAATTTATAAAATCTTACTAAAATGTTTAAATTTTAGTACTCCGTAATATATAATTTTTTCCTATAACGTATAAGTTATCGATAGGCTAGAGCCCGGATCGAACTGAACATCATTAAGCTCGAACTCGGCTTGAATAACTATTCAAACTCAAAATCTAGCGTGTATTTGAGTTCGAAGCTCGTTAAACTCGGGTCGTTAAATTAAATTTGAAATCACGTTTGAAATCGAGTAGTTCGAAAAAATCTTAGTTTGATGACATTCCTAAGCTAAACCTTTCATGTGCAGTATTTTTTTTACTGCTTAGCCCACCTCACCCCTCATCCCTGGATCCGCCCCTGCATGCTAGGGTTGGAGGTTGGTCCTTGCACCACAGGTCGCTGGAACTAGAGATGGCAATTGTGACCGATCCGGTGGATACCCGCACCGAACCACCCCGGTCAAACCGGGGAAAACCGCATTGACCGGATAACGGGTATGGGGCGGGGAATACCCGTTTTGTTTTTACGGGTAACAGGGCGGTTACGGTTTTATACATGTCCGCCCCATTACCCGTCCCGTACCCGCCCCGTTTATTTTTAGTTATATTTTTATTACATTCTCATCTATTAGTTGTCCCACAACTAAAAGATGGGAATTTTCTATTTTCTTTGTGTATATATCAATGACAAATATACCAACTCTAGTGTACGAAGGAAAGTTCACAATACATCTTAATAGTCTTGTTTGATTATTATCAGATTCTTTCGAGATTAATTATTTTTCAGATTAAGTATTTTTAGATTCAAACTCATTTAGGTTGTCTTCTTTCTCGTCTTGTAGATATGCGAAACTTTAAAGTGGCGTTTGAGTCTAGAGTCGTCTAGGTGACAAATCCTTCGAGAGCCCAAACCTCCATTTCCCCTACCCGTTGCCCCCCCTGTTTGGCTCTTCCTCTAAGGGGTTGTTGTGTAACAAGCGCATAATGTCCACTGGAACGCCCATGCAGTTTATCATCAACTTGATGAATTAATTTCAAGATAGATGCCCTTTTTTGCCTTTTAAAACATTATTTTTATATTAAAAAACCAATGACACATTTAATAAAGTGATTACTCGCGGTTACCCGCGGTTATACCCGTTACCCGTTGGAGCGGTTATGATTTGGGTAAAAATTACCCGTTGAGTAATGGGGCGGTTATGGGGCGGGGGAATTACCAAACGGGGCGGGTACGATTATATGTAAAACCGTCCCCGATCCGCCCTGTTGCCATCCCTAGCTGGAACATTGGCTGCACTGCGGCTGGGAACGGCTGACCTGGAACATTCTGTCATGGAGGCATGCTAGGGCTGTAGGTTGGCCCTTGCACCACAGTTTGCTGGAACGGGGGTGCCTGCCATGGAAACTGGGGAGGGAGAGGATTGAACAGGTTGTAGGTGTTTGGTGATGTCCACGTGGAGGAAGACGTACACTGGACCGGAGAAGAAAACACCTGTTGTGGCGCAATAAAGGGCGCAGTGTTGGTGCTGATGGGGAATGTCGTTGTTGCGGAGAGAGATGCTGATGAAGCAGCGGAAGAATAGACCGAGACGATGCTGTTATGGTCCATGGAAAATCCGATCGTCGTGACAGAGGAGGAGGCGGATTCCGTCATTATACGCTACGGCGAAAGAAAAGGAAATAGAAGTAGCCGGAAAAAATATATTTGACTTAAGCTCTCGATATCATGTGGAATCGTGGAACATGTTGTCCTCTAAGGAACCCTGGAAGATGTAAATAGATTCAGGGGTTTAGGCTCCAGTATCCACATACTCAGAAGAACAGAAGGTATCACGATCACCTGGTGGGGGGCCCCGTCGGTCGGATGACCTCCATCAACCAGAAAGAAGTCTACTCAAATATGATCCAAAAGTCAGGAGAACCGGGCGACCTCGTCGGTCGGGTCTTCATCGGCCATGCCCTCATCGGTCATGCCCTCATCGGCCATAGATAACCTCTAGAACAGGATTTTATACTTAGCCATTTCTATGCACTTTGTATTCGGCCCATTAGTGGCCCTGTTGTAAATGGGCCTCCCAAGGCTTGGGACCCCAGCCCGAATTTTCTCTATAAATACTTCCTCTGGGAGTAGTTATAGAGGTTGACAAATCATTTATTGCAAGGATTTATTGCACTTCTCTTTCTAGCTCTCCCTTCTTTCTAGATACATAATGTATGAGGTTTATTAGTTTGTATTGGGTAAACAAATGAAAGCCATGGAAATCAGTAGTGATTTTACGTGAGTTGAGCACATTGAATTGCCTTCCTATCTGTTAGAGTGTTTTACCTTCGTCAGTAGAGTTTTGCACCATATGAGTCGTCAAACTTTCAGTTAATATTTGATGAACTCACACACACATAATAAACGAGGCAAACAACTCAAATAGAATGACAAAACAATGAAATACTTATTAGGACTGCGAGGGAAAGAAAGCTCAAATGTGCTGAGCGAGGTGCGAATTATTTATAGCCATAAGCACAACCCTTAATTTCAAATGGTTGTGCGGCAACAAATCTAAATGGAAAAGGAAGTGAACAGACCATTCGAAGCAACGCACAGGACGTGGTACAAGAACGATCGCCAAACAGAAATTTAATAGCATTGATTACGAAGGATCCGCTCAAGCTCTGGGGCTGTTTTTTTTTCTTTTTACAGGCCTCCCCAACAAAGCAGATGTGCAGCTTAACGCTGAAGTTAACGGAAGTTAAAAACTTACGATACGTAAGCTTAAATAAGCCATATGGAAAATAGGGTTCCACCTTCTAACAATAATTCACAACATCCTATTCACCAAGCGTGTTGACACAAATCAAGGACATGTCAGATTTTCTTTAAAGAAGATAACTATTATTGGACGCTGTTAGATTTTCTTTAAAAAGGGTAAGTATTATTCGATGTTGTTAGATTTTCTTTAAAGAGGGTAAATATCTCTTTTTGTGTACCAATATCAATAACATTTTTGTATTTCTATGGATTTGAACCTCCCGCGAAGCCGTTAAGATTAAACGAACCACGACTTCCGGATAAGGCACGTATAAACAGCACTGAGTTCATTTCAACCATGGGCCTAAAAATGGCGTCTCACCCCGTAGTCGCTGACTACTCCAAACACTTCCTTGCTCCGCTCGAGCCTTCTCCACACAATTTCAGCTCCACCATTCTTCGCCGCCATTTCCGAACTGCCTCCACGGCGACGAGCAGGAGGCTGACCCACTGTTTGGCTGTCAGGGGGTCTCTTGATCGCCGCTCTTTCATCGCCGAGTCTGCGGCCGCGGTTTCTCTCTTTCCTTATGTCGGCTTCTCTCCGGCTAGAGCTGTCAACGAGCAGCTGTCGGAGTGGGAGAGAGTTTACCTGCCTATCGACCCCGGCGTGGTGCTTCTAGACATCGACTTTGTACATGACGACTTCAAACACGGTCCGTTTTAGATCTATGAGTCTTGAAGCATAAAACGTCCAAGTTTCTAATTTTCTTCGATCTTTCATGTGATTTCATCGTTGCATTCCTGAATGGTTTGCAAGTTTACAGCAATGAGAACTCTCTGTTTTTCTTACATGGGGTTATTTTCTTCCAGTTATTTTCCGCTATAAGTGGAATTTTGAGTTTTAGAGGAAAATTTCTTCCTCTCTTATAAATCAGTGAAAAGTTTGTGGTCAAGTGTGTACTTGGTGTCCGTCAGGGAGCCTTGTGCATGAGGACTACCTTTTCTTTATACACCCCGAATGTCCATCCTTCTTAGCTTGTTGCCTTCCCTCCTTGATCTAGAAGTTCATGAGCATTCAAGAATTTTGTGCAGATGTCTAGAAATTTCTATAAGAGTGTAGAGAAGTATTGAATGTTATAGAATTCTAGAACCTTATAGAGAGACATGGAATTATCTATAAGTGTATGGAAGAGTGTAGAATATTCTAGAAAGTTGTGGAGTGTTCTAGAGAAATGTGGAAATCTCTAGAATCGTGTGGAAACCTCTAGAACATTTTGAAGCAGTGTGGGGTTCTCTAGATCCTTCTAGAAGATTATAGAAGTCTGTGGATACTTCTTGGAAGACTCTAATAATAGGAATGTGTTTGGTGTAACGGAATGTGTTGATTACTCATCGTACTCCAAAATTGCTCTAATAATGTTTGAACAGTTATCAATTACTTGTATGCCGTGAGCATATATGATGCTCTTTGCATATCTTGCTTATCAGGCGTATGCCCTGTGTGTATATAATAATGATATATGACGTTGAATATTGGAGGGAGTGTGTATGCTTTTCCGTGGAACTGAGTTGGAGATCATTTGATTCTATAGTTTAACCCAGTGAGCGATGATGGCACATTAATCATTACAGGCTTTCTGTTGGGGACTAGACAAACTATTTTGGAAACGAAGGATGGAGGAAACACCTGGGTATCACGATCTATTCCCTTAGCAGAAGAGGAAGATTTCAATTATCGTTTTAATTCAATCAGCTTCAAAGGGAAAGAGGGGTGGATTGTTGGAAAACCCGCCATATTGTTGCATAGCTCTGATGCTGGGGAAAACTGGGAGCGGATACCATTAAGCTCTCAACTACCTGGTGATATGGTAAGCATATTCTCTTGATCTGTTTCTCCTTATTCTATTTAAACGAATTCACTTGTTGTGATAGCTATTATATTGATTTTTTTTGTAAATCTGTATACAGTGCTAAGTGAGCATTTTAGTTCTGGAAGAGAAGAGTAAGTAACACTGTAGTGTTTGACTTGAAATTCTACAACTCTCTCATGAAGTTGGGTCAATAATTTCAAGCGCATTAACTCTCTAGGGTTATAGAGTAGCTTTTTTAATAGACACTTTTGTTCTTCTTTGCACAATTTATTTAGAGATATTACCCGAAATAGGACTAAAACAGTTTGAAAATTCCAAAATAGGACTGCCATGTTTTTATTCCCAAAATAGGACTAATTACTGTCATGTTTTGGCAGTACCAGACTTCAAACATGACAGTATTTTCTAAACATGGCAGTAATTAGTCTTATTTTGGGAATAAAAACATGACAGTCCTATTTTGGAATTTTGAACCTGTTTTAGTCCTATTTCGGGAAGTTTCCCATTTATTTAAGCCTCCAAATAAAACTTCCAACAACTTTATTATGAAGTCATGCTCTTTAAACTGTGAACCTGACCTATTTTTATATACTTGTATCCTTAGTCCTGTTGGCTAGCTGGTTCGTAGACTTGTTAAATTAGTTCTTACCCACATTGTTCTGTAAATGTGAACAAACTTACCCTTTCAAAGGATCTAAAACATGAGCAAAAAAATTACTGATATAGAGAGTCACAGTTGATGTGTAGTCAATAATTTGTTATTTTGTCTTTTGAGATCTGTAATTATTTTAGTTCATAGAACATAGCTTTTTTAGGCTTATCTAACAGCTTTGAGTTTCTTAAATTTTAGTATTATTATTCTTGTAGTGGTAGTAGTTCTTGTTGTTTTTGCTATTGCTGTTATTGTTGATGATGATACCTTCGATGTTTCTTGGGTTTCTCTGAAGTGGCACCTTCTTATGATTTGTCCATTGATATTGCAACACTCATAGCATGATATGATGAGAAGTTAAGGAAGATGAATGAACTCTTTTGCTTTGCGATCTCCTTTTTCATTCTCTGAATTTCATTGATCTCAAAGTAATATGTATGTTATTTGCAGGTATGTATACATGCAACGGGTGAAAACAGTGCAGAAATGCTAACCGATGAAGGTGCTATATATCTTACATCAAATAAAGGTTACAACTGGAGGGCTGCTGTGCAAGAAACTGTATCTGCTACACTTAACAGGTAACCTATTGGCATGTATACTCCTGCAATAAACTAGATTATGCCTATATTTTCCAACGAAGTTGTATGAGTTTAAGATTTGGTTGGGATTTTGTTGAGGAACTGAACTCCCTAGATTCGGGTATGCTTGATATTCCAATGCCTCTTATTTATATGGATAAATTTATGCATGTATTGTTCCTTAGCAGAACTTAATTATATAAGGAGAGTATACAAAGTCCAATATAGTACTGCTACACTGCTACTAAATAAAAGTCCTAAACTGATTCATCAACTAACTCACCAATCAAATACTACTAAGATATCCTTCCGAGTCCTATGTGTTTGGAATTTACCCTTCTTACTCCTTGTGTCTCCAAGTCCTTTGCATGGAATTTTATGAAGTCCATGTACCTTTCCATACTTCCTCTAAGCAACAAATTGAGGATGTTGCTCTATGTAGGCTTCTTCATGAAGGCCTCTATTAAAAAAAACATTATTTAACTTATTTATGTTAAGTTGATGCAGGGGGGCAACTAGAAACATGAGAAAAAGTGCTGGAATAATCAACTTCATGAGTACGGGCATAACTCTTAGCTACATGATGAGCTTAGAAATGAGCAAAGACCCATCGGAATTAGCCTTAACAGGAAACAACAATTTGTACCCTGTTCACAAGGATGTCATACTCAAACAACTGGGAACATGGGGATAAATAGGAGAGATCAAGTTAGACAAGGAGCTGTGATTTAACCCATTATCTTATAATCTGCTATGTAGAGCATATCCAAAGCAAATGGTAGTCGAGATATAGGTCTACGAATAGGTCTGCTAAGATGAACATGTTAGCACTACCACTCAGGTGGAGACATATATCACATGTTCCAAGAAGCTTGTTGCACAAGACCTGACCTTTTTTTGGCACAGTTAGGATAAGAAGTCCTTGATTGTTTCCGAAGCTAGCACGGCTTGCATTTAACTGATAAAGGCATGTCGAAGAGAAAATTCTGTAGTGATTGGTTTAACTTGTATATGAACATCTATGCATACTGCATACACAGGAGGCAATCAGCCCACTCTTAGTAGACAAATAACACAGCACACATATCATACATCTAAAGCTATTAAACCTGTTTACGGTCTATAGTAATACTAAGTCTCTACTACCTCCGGCGCCGCCACTCGCGGGTGTGGCCGCCACCAGAGCCCTCCTGGCTCCGGTGGGGTGTAAAGGTGTTGGTCTTTGGATTTTTGGAAAACTGTTCTTGGGTTTTTGGTTGTTGAGAAGTTTGGAGCTTGTACTGGGTTCTTCCATGGTGGAGCTACTGCTAGAGGTTGCTGGGGGTTCTGAGGGTGCTCAAACAGTTGAAACCTTGTGGTTGAAGTCCTGGATGTACCGGTCATCACTGATGAACTGGCCAGCCGGGGTCGTTGCGTGTGGGGGTGTCATGTACAATGACGAGACTGGGGAAGATGAAGGTCTGGTGATGTTCAAGGGATTTTGACCGGAGTTAGGAACCTGGATGGGTCGCCGGAGGAATCACTCTGGTGATGGAAGGTGGATGCTAGGCTGGGTATGAAGTTCCGGTGGGGTTGGTCTCACTGCTTCCTCTGATGGTGGACGACCTTGCTACTTGCCTGAACTTTCCTGGAAGCACTGGCCACCGTTGAAGAACCGACCAGTGGCCCATGCGTGTGGAGGGTGGCATGTCCGGAGAAGATTGTGGTTGGTGACGAAAATGGGGATGCTATAGCGATGGGGTGTGGTCCGGAGAAGATTGTAGTTGGTGACTAAAATGAGGATGCTATAGCGATGGGGGTCTTGTCTGATACCAAAGCCCAAATTAACTCAACTAACTACTCTACTAATTATTATTATTATTAACTTAATAATAATAATTCAACTATAACGACACCCCTTACTCGGCCCACGGAAGTGGGCCCAAGCCCGGTCCCGCCCCATGCTCTTCCCGCTCTCTATCAATCCATCTTCCTTCAAAATAACCTTGTCCTCAAGGTTGAAAGCTGACAGATGGGGAGCTGAAATTCCCAGACATAGAATAGACTGGAAAATATCCTTTCTCTCTTTCCTGAACTCTTTCCTGGCCGGTTATTTCACAGTACTCATGCTGTTGGAGGTCTAACTTTTCCTCCTCCTCGACTATCATTACCCGCAGCTGCTTAAAGGGACAGTCGTGCCCTGGTGTAAATGGTTTCTTACACCTAAAGCATAATCCTTTCGCCCTCAATCCTGTGAACTCCTTTGGCGGAAGATGAGTGAACTGAGAGCGTGTCGTAGGCTGCCCGGACAGCCCTGACTTCGTCCCCGGAGGCTGTCCACTATCCTTTGCAAAGCTGCCCCTTGATCCCTGCAAGCTGCCACCACTGGCAGTCAACGGAGGACCCGTGGTTGCCATTAAAAAGCTGCTGGAACATACCCCTGCAGAATTATAATTCGGGCTGCCACTTCCTCCACTTTGGACGGACAGATTATGCTCCACATCGCGAGCTAATTCCATGGCTGTCTCCAGGTTTTCTTGCCGTAATAAGCGCAACGAACTTCGGATTGCTTCCCCAAGTCCACTCATGTAGTAGCCCAAATAATGATCGTCGGTCAATCCTGAAACTTGGCTAGCCAATTGAACGAACAAGGTATTGTATTCCTCCACCGACCCAATTTGTTTGACGCCGGACAGCCGTTCAAACCTGTTTCCCTGATATCGGGAATCAAATCTGGCCACCAAGGCTTGCTTAAATTCCTCCCAAGATATGTCAGGTTTGCGCGCCTTTAACCACGTCACCCAATAGAGGGCAGACCCTTCCATAGAAACCCTAGCCGCTGCAAATTGTTTGTCTGGTGGGGTCCTGTTGAGCTCGAACTGCTGCTCCACTCTCGCCAACCACCCAATTGGTTCTTCGCCATCGAACGAGGGAAGTAGCGTTGTGGCTGCGGTGCGCAGTCCGCCATCATCGGAGAAGACAGATGCGACGTGGCCGGAGGAATCGCTCTCGACGGTCGCGATGGGAGATTTCTGCGGCGGCACCATGGCCTTCGCGATTGCTACAAGAGAGGCTGCGATTTCCGCAAGTTGGGCGGCCTGCTCTTCGAGTTTCTGACCTTGTGTGTCAAGTTTCTGTCCCTGCAGATCAAGTTTCTGTCCTTGCGTGTCAAGTTTCTGCTCCAATTATGATAAACGTTTGTTGGTTGATCCCGTCATTCCGGCGGGACGGGATCCGGCAGGTCAGACCAATTGATATGTAACAGAAAAATAGAAATCAACGGGGTGAACCGTTGCCCAGATAATCAACGATAAAAATACCGTTGCCCAAAGCCAAAAGGCTAAACTCTAACTTTATTCCAAGATAATAAGAATGAACCCTGGCGAGGGGTATAAATAGCCTTCTACAAGAAACCCTAATCAAGCCCATATTAATTAAACCCTAATTAAGCCCAAATTAACTCAACTAACTGCTCTACTAATAATAGGCCCAAACTAAAACATAACATTAACTTAATAATAATAATTAAACTATAACTGGCCCTAACTCGGCCCACGGAAGTGGGCCCAAGCCCGGTCCCGCCCCATGCTCTTCCCGCTCTCTATCACTTTCCCCCTGCCGCGAGGTGGGGGGGACGGATACGGTAGATACTATTTTAGGTTAGCGTGCTGGCTTAGATAGTTATTTGTGATACTTTTGATGCATTGTACTATGCTATTTTCTGGATATATACATTTACATTTTATCCAAAAAATGTGGTTATCTAATTCTACGACCTTGTCATAATTGGATATGCTAACAGTCAACATTATACTTTAAGTCTTCAGCCTTCAAAAGTTTTATACACACTAGGCTCTTGTGGTTATCTAATTCTACGACCTTGTCATCATTGGATATAGCTCATCACATAAATCTTGAGTCTTTATAGTCTAGTTTTATATTATATTCCCTCTCTCATATCATCGTTTCCTCATGTGCATCGGTCACCTTTATGACCATCTCATCTTTAGTTGTTTAAACATCAAGCCTTCATTTCCAACATAGTTCATGATGGTATGAACTCTAGACATTCATACTGATAGTGTGTGGGCTCAAAATTCTTTCATTAACTAGAAGTGGAAAAGGTTATTTGATATATATGTGTGTGTGTGTATCTAGAAACCTAATTCTTATGTTCACAAGTCCCAATGCAATTACAGAACGGTTTCTAGTGGCATTAGTGGAGCTAGCTACTATACAGGAACATTTAGCACAATCAACCGTTCCCCTGATGGTCGTTATGTTGCTGTTTCAAGCCGTGGTAACTTCTACATGACCTGGGAGCCAGGGCAGGTAAGGTTCTTCACACTTATTTTAAGTCATTTGTCTATGTGTGTGATCAAGTCCACGGATGAAATTTCTTACATCCAATTCTGTAGAGGAAAATATGGCAATACAGGCATATCTTTTTCTCATAAAGGAAAATATAGCAACTCAAGTCATTGGTATATTTGGAAAATATGAAAATATGGTACATCAAGTCATTTGGAGCTGATTGTTTCATTTACTCATAGAGGAAAACATAGCAATACAAGCATATATTTTTCTTTAGAGATAGCACGAGGCTTGGTTTTCCTCCATCATTTGCAATGGAGTCAAAGATTCATTATTTTTTGGCTTGAGATTATGATGGAATAAAGCAAAATGCTCACTAAACTGTCTGCGCTTCTTTGTTATGAAGCAGTAGTCAGTCCATGCAATTTTGGACGCGCTTTTCACTATGAGTCATCCGGAAACAGTCTCTTTGTGCTTTAGTACATGGGTAAGACTGCGTACATCCGACCCCCTTACCCCACCGTAGGTGGGAGCCTTTGCGGCACTGGGGTAAATGAAAATGAAAATGAATAGCACGAGGCTTGGTTTTCCGATTTTAACAATGAGATGTTTCCCAAATGTAAATTGTGGCAGCCATTCTGGCAACCACATAATAGGGCTGTTGCTAGAAGAATCCAAAACATTGGTTGGAGAGCTGATGGCGGGCTTTGGCTACTTGTACGTGGTGGAGGATTATATCTTAGCAAAGGAACAGGGGTAAGTAAATACAAGAGTTTTTCAATCCAATGTGAAACATAAACATAACAATTTTCCTTGTTCAAGTTTGCTAGTGTACAAGTGTAGCATGAGATCACGTCAATAAACAACACTGGCTGTATGGATGAAAATGGGCGTATCATATCGGCAAATTTTATTAATGCGGTTTCAATATAATTTTGATAATCAATTCTGGTCATACATGGCCTATAGCCATATTACCTCCCCCCCCCCCCCCCACCCCCCAGTTGGCCACTATTCAATGCACACAATGTAACTAAAGATCACAGACCCACATAAACAATAAAGGAAAAATTGATTATATGATATGGGAGAAGAAGTCAAGATACAATACATTATTAATATTATTATCATTATTACTATTATTATTAATTATTAATACTATGTCTGCTTTAGGCAGCTTCTTAATTAGCATTTATCTCCTTCTATAATTAGTCATATTCTGCTTTAGGCAGTTTCTTATTAGCATTTATCTACTTTTATAATTATTCCTATTTTGCTTTAGGCAACTTCTTAGTTAGCATTTATTTCCTTTTCTAATTAGGACTCTTGTAATAGCTATATAAGGGACATCCGTATTATACAATAAACAGCTTGGGAAGAATTAATTCTTTTGTGTCTAGACAAGGTCGGGCACAAATTAATTCTAGCTTAGGCTTATTTTATTATTTATTATTCTCCTCTCATATTCTCTATTTCCTAGATCTAAAACGAGATCCCAACCACGCCCGTAACAATTTGGTATCAGAGCCATTCACGTTCCTATCCGATTCAATTTGAATAAAACTACTATAAATGGTTAAACCGTGAAGTACATAATACAAATTTTAACTATGGCAAAATAGTAATCCTGTTTCTAGACTTCGTATGGTTTAGGTTTTATGTTTTAGGTTTCATATTAGGATTATTATTTCTCTATATATATGCATTGCAACTGTATTTAGAATTTTTAAGTAAGAAAAGTCATACCAATAAATGTAGTCATTTAATACTCGACATGATTTCAACTTTCAAGGCCAAGTACCTAAGAGGCTAAGATATTTAAAGAAAGATACAACCCTGGTCCCCCTTTTTCTCAGTCTGAAGAGTAACCACAAATATCCCCTTATGTTTCAATGGTCTTGCTTGGGAAACTAATGTTTCCATCTTGCTCAAAATCTTGATGTGAAGTAGGGTTGATCTGTCCAATTCTCTGTCATCCTTCATTTAGCCTCAGGCATCTTTTCTTTCTAGTTAATGGAGGAGTTTGAAGAAATACCTGTGCAGAGCCGTGGTTTTGGCATTCTTGATGTTGGCTATCGTTCACAGGTAAAATCAGTGATGTATATACGAAGTCTGTTATTTTACTAATTGTATCTCTTCTTAAATGGCATACGACTGGGTATTAATTAGATTTGAGATGATTGTTCTAATATATATCAGAATATGTTTTAAAGAAAAAAGGGAAAACAAATGGAAGAAGAAATGTAAACAAAAAATATCTAGTTTCCTTGTTATCTTCGTTCAGAGATTCCTTTTTGTTCAATGTAGACCTGGACAGCTTTAAATTTGACTTTTACAGGATGAGGCTTGGGCAGCTGGTGGGAGTGGGATTTTGTTGAAAACCACAAACAGTGGGAAGACATGGATTCGGGACAAAGCTGCCGATAATATTGCTGCTAATCTTTATTCAGTCAAGTAAGGGGTGTATTTTAGCAAGCCTTGACCTGATTTTAACACTTTTTGAATTTTAGATTTACAATAGTAGGACACGAAATTTTAAATTCATATTGGTTTTAAAAGCTACTTCTTTGAATAAAAGTCGCAAAGCCTTGTAAGGTTACTGTTTGCTGCACTCTATTCGATGTTGCTGATTTAGAGCCTCTTCCAGTTTCATTCTTTTATTTTATCTTTTTTTTTAAAGAAGTGCACTGATTTCCTATTTAACGGGTGATGAAAAACTTAAGGCCTTGTTTGGTTCAAAGGAGGGGAGGGAAGGGGAGAGTCAAGGAGGGAAGGGAAGGGAAGGGGAAGGAAGGATTTTGATAAAAATTTGTGTTTGGTTAGAGGAAATAGAAGGAAAGGTTTAATGAATATATTTTCACAATTTACTTTTATTTGATAGCTTACTTAGAAAAATAAATACATGTCTAACTATTGTGAATATTACTCCTATGGTCATGAGTCATAATTTTTTAAATTCCTTCGACCAAACACACAAATCCCTCATTTTCCTCCCCTCTCCTCCGAAACCCTCCAACCAAACAGGGCCTAAAAGGTTATCTTCTTGAGCTACTTTTGGTTAAATACATGTTCAAGAATTACATCAGGTCCTGTATTGCAGGTTTATCAACGAAAAACAAGGTTTTGTACTGGGTAATGATGGTGTGTTGTTAAAGTATCTTGGATAGATGAATGCTTCCGCTCGGTAAGCTTCTCATCTGTTGATTCACAATAAAACAGCATGGCTAACATAGAACATTGCTGTTTTTATGTTCTGGATCTCCTTCAAAGGATTGAATGAATTACTTATACTTTTTTATGAATTTTACTAGAAAGACTGAATTTCAAGGATCTGGTTTTTGCAGACTATGGACTGGGAAAAAAACAGATTTCCTGGGTCGTGGCAGGTTTCAAATGAGCATCTTTTTCAAATGTTAACCCTTTGAGAATGGAGCTCATTCAATGAGACCATTGACTACTACGAAAGCAAATAGTTGAACGACAATCAACGATATGGAAGTTACCTGGTGTACAATTAGTTAAAGCTTTGTAATAGAAATGGAATAATAATAATAATAATAATAATTACGGAGTATTATTATTATTATTGTTATTATTAGCTTTATATATTACAAAGTACCAAAGTTGCTACAGCATTTAACTCTGATCTCCCGCCCAATGCATGTGATGATGTCAAGATAAATAATAACTAAAGGTTCTAATATCCCACTTACAACATTAATACAAGGAAATAATAATTATGATATTTCAAAGGAATGTCATAAAACACTTACTTCTGTAGCTAACAGTTCTAATATTTTGAAGAGTAAATTCCTAAACTAGGAGTAAATCATAACAAAAGTGCAATAATAGGAGTACATTGTTCCGTGTAATATCATAGGAGTAAAAAGACATGGCTGGACAAAATTGCCCTTAATGAAAACCCTAATTATATTTATTAAAAATGTAAAATAGAATAATAAAAAGGCCGTAACATAACGATAGCATAGCCTCTTGCGCTAGCACCACCTACAATAGATGTCGACGCCGCCTGACACCAACATCACCTCGTGGCCGATCGGTCAGCCGCTGGACGCCGCCACCACCAGTCACGGCCGCCGCCTGTTGCCATCCGCCGCCACCGCCGCCGGTGGAATTCATGTAACACCACCACATTTTTCTCCATCACTGTCCATCTAAAATATGTGCAACTTTGTAAATGTAATCTAACCATTTGAATGTCATTTGTATATACCCGAGTATATTAAAAACAGAGGATATGAATTTTCTAGCCATCTTGACCTTTTCTTGGCATTATAAATAGTGTATTTACAAGGTTGCCATCATTGTGAGTTATTACCATATAATTGGCAGTATTGGTGTTAAAAAGATGACATTATTTGATGGAGTATATGGGTCTGAGCCCCAGGACCCACATACTCGGAAGAACAGAGCACAAGACAGAGTGGCGCCCTCATCGGCCAAACGCCCTCGTCGGCCTAGAGGAAGCCAACCCGGATTATGATCCCGAGTCCAAGGAACCCGGGTGCCCCCGTCGGCCGTGCCCTCGTCGGCCGTGCCCTCGTCGGCCACGAGGACCTCCCAGAATCGGATCCTACACTTACTCACTTGTACAGCCCATTAGTGGCTTTGTATTCGGCCCAGTAGCGGTCCAGTTGTAAATGGGCCTCCCAAGCCCAAGGCTTGGGAGTCCAACCCTAATTTTCTCTATAAATACTCCCCTTGGGAGTAGTTATAGGGGTTACGAAATCATTCTATTGAAGCATATTATTGCACTTCTCTCTCTAGCTCTCACTTCTCTCTAGATATTCTCTATCATTTGGTGCTCTCGTTGAGAGCTAGAACAATCAAGTTAGCACCCTTCGTCGCTGCCAAGCACAGCTAACCACTGATCATGGGGAGAACTAAGTCAAACCGCAACCTCGTCAGCAAAGCCATCCCTGAGGACCAAGAGCCCAGGGAGCACGATGAGGACGCCACGGCCGACCAGGTCGGCGGAGGGGACCTCTTCCAGGAAGCCTTCAACCTCACGACGGACCTCCGCAACCAACTCAACGGCGGAGTCCCCGACGCCCGCCTCGGCCTGGAAAAGAAACGAGCTGAGAAAGCGGACCACGCCCCGGCCCAGCCTATGGCCACGGCCTCTCCGTCCGTAGATCCTCAGGTCCAGGCCGCACTATCGGCTATCATCGCCAGCTTGGCTCAGAATCCCACCGTCCTCAGCGCACTCTTGCCAAGGACCGGGGGAAACGTCACTCCACCTCCTCATCCCCAACCCCTGGCCGACCAGATAGGCAACAATGAGGGGGTTGTGGCCCAGGACACGGCGTCGTCCCACTCACACCCTGCCTCCCCTCTTCGGCCCAGGCAGACCCCAGCGCGTGGAAAAGCCTCTGCCTTCAATAGGCTAGGTGACACGCGCCGTCGTCCGGTTTCGGAGAGGATGGCGGGACGGATTGGTGATCCTCGTCCTGGCTCGCCAAGGGAGAGTTTGGGGTCGGTGTCCCGGACAGCGGACCAGCCCCGCCCGGACAAGGGCAAGGGGAAGTTGCACGAGGATGACGTGCGTCACCAGATCAACGCGGCTCACAACGAGCGCCGGAGGAACCAGCCGGGTGCCGTCGCGGCCGACAGGGACCCCCGGGACGAGGTCATCGCCCAGCTGGAAAGGAGGTTGGCTCAGATGGAGGCCAAGCAGTCGGCCAACGTTCCTACGGCCGGCGCCTCCAACGACCCCGGCCTCAACGCACTCATGAACAAAGTCAGCGCCCTGGAGAGGGAGCTGGCCGAAGGGCGGGGTGACCCCATCATCCAGGTCAGGACCAGGACCCCTTTAACCAACAGGGTCCTCTCGGCCCCCATCCCTGAGAAGTACAGGGGGAACGCCATCAAGTCCTACGATGGCCGATCAGACCCCCAGGAGCACTTCAGCCGTTATCAAAACAACATGCTGATGGTGAACGCGTCCGACGAATACCTCTGCCGTTGGTTCCTCTCTACTCTCGAGGGGCCAGCGTACGAGTGGTTCAACGGGCTGCCAGAGGGAAGCATTGACTCATGGCAAGATCTCGCCCAGTGCTTCCTCACTCACTTTGCCGGGAGGAAGCGCGCCAAGAAGTATTTCACCCACCTCCTCTCCGTCAAACAGCAGCACGAGGAGTCCCTCCGGTCATTCATCGACCGGTGGACGAGGGAGACCGAGGAGGTCGAGGGGGCCGATGAGCGCACCCTCCTCGCCTTGTACCAGGGAGCCCTCCGCAGCTCCCCGTACGCCAGGAGCCTCATCACTGACCCCCCGAGGTCGTACGCCAAAGCGCTCCAACGCGGAGGCTTGTATGCCGACGCCGACGAGCTCCACAATCACAAGAGAGAGGGGGGCCATCCCCCCAAGAAGACAAATCCTTCGCCGGCCTCGGGTCCGTCCCCGGCCGGCCAGGGTGCCCAGGGCCGCCACGGCTCTGGTGGACAAAGTAAGAAAGACCGCCACTGGCGGCCGAGGATGGAACGGCCGGGGGTAGCCCTCACCCACCCGGTCGGCACCATCCTCGATTATGCCGAGAAGCACGGCCTCATCGAGCAGGCTCCTCGGCCGGCCGAGGAGGTCCTGGCCATCCAACAGGGCGGCACGTATTGCCGGTTCCACAAGAACTCGTCGCACAACACCGACGATTGCATCACATTAAAGAAGGCCATCGAGCGTCTTATTCGCCAGGGGGAACTCTCCCAGTTTGTCAAAGGTGGCCCACGTAAAAACACTTGGGTAAACACCGGCAAACGTGGGGGCGAACCCTCTGCGAAGAAGCGCGAGATTGGTAGACTCAACGACGACGAGGACTTCGAGGAGCCTCCGCCGAAGAAGAATCACATCCACCTCATCGTGGGCGGGAACACTGGGGGGGACTCCGCCACTCAGAGGAAGAAATGGGCCCAATCCCTTTACATTGGAGAGGTGTCCCACGTTCCCCCCCAGCCGAAGAAGCAGCGAACGGAGGCGATCACCTTCACCAACAAGGATCTGCCTCCGGGTACGGAGTCACACAGGGACGCCCTCGTCATCCGATGTGAGATCGGTGACTCCATCATCCACCGCACTTACATCGATACGGGGAGCTCCGTCAACGTGATGTACCTAGACACCTTCAAGCAGCTGAAGCTGGACAGAGCTCTGCTGAAGCCGATCAAGACCCCGTTATCCGGCTTCACCGGGGACTCTATCGACGCCGAGGGCACGATAGTCCTCCCCGTGGAAGTCGGTGACGGCCCCCACCATGCCAAAACTGACATGGAGTTCATGGTGGTCAACCTCCAGTGCGCCCATAACTTGATCTTGGGCCGGCCAGCGCTGGAGGACTTGGAGGCCATCATCTCCATGAAGCACCTATGCTTGAAGTTCCCCACCAGCGACGACATCGGCTACGCCAGAGGAAATCAGAGGATAGCCAGAGCTTGCTACCTCAAGCTGACGAGGCCGGCCGAAAGGGAGGGACAGCGGATAGATACCATCACGGCCGCCGCCGCCATGGACGAGGAGAGGCCACATGCGGAGCCAGCCGAGGAGGTCGAGGAAATCCCTCTGGATACCTCCCGGCCGGAGCGGGTTCTCAGGGTCGGAAAGCAACTCCCCCAGGACCAGCGAGACGCCATCCTCCTCGTCCTACGGTCATACGCCGTTGTCTTCGCGTGGGGCCCGGACGATATGCCTGGCATCAGCCGCCAGGTGATCACTCACCGGCTGACCGTCGATCCGGCCTCCGCGCCCGTCAAACAGAAGCGGCGCTACTTGTCCGCTGACAGGCGGGACTTCGTCAAAGGGGAGGTCGCCATGCTCCTATCAATCAAACATATCAAAGAGGTGAAGTACCCAACATGGTTGGCCAACGTCGTCCTCGCACAGAAGCCGCCGACGTTCAGAATGTGTGTTGACTACACTGACCTGAACAAGGCGTGCCCCATGGACCCGTTCCCTCTCCCCAACATCGATCAGCTGGTGGACGAGACGGCGGGGTGCGAGTTGATGTCGTTCCTCGACGCTTTCAGAGGGTACCACCAGATCTCCATGCATGAAGGGGACGCCGAGAAGACGGCATTCATGACCCCAGAGGGAATCTTTTGCTACCTCGTCATGGCCTTCGGACTCAAAAACTCCGGCGCCACCTACACTAGGATGGTGGCCAAGATCTTCAGGGCGGTCCTTGGCCGGACGATGGAGGCGTACGTCGACGACATGATCGTCAAGAGCAGGCAGGCCACCTCCCACGCCGACGACCTCCGGGAAATCTTTGAGATAATGAAGGAATTCAGACTCCGCCTCAACCCCAAGAAATGCGCCTTCGGCGTCCAGGGTGGCAAGTTCCTCGGCTACATGGTCAGCCGGAGAGGCATCGAGATAAACCCGGAAAAGACGCAGGCCATCATCAACATGGAGCCGCCCCGCAACGTCAAGGAGGTACAACGACTGACAGGGCGCCTGGCGGCCTTGAACCGTTTCCTCTCCAGGTCAGCTGAGAGGGCACTCCCCTTCTTCCAGATCATGCGCAAGGCAACCAGCTTCAGGTGGACGACGGAGTGCCAGGAAGCATTCGACGAATTGAAGAGGTACCTGTCGTCCCCACCCATACTCTCCAAGCCCAAAGCCGGCGAAACCCTCTTCCTGTACTTAGGAGTGAGCACGTCGGCCATCAGCTCCGTGCTCATCCGTGAGGACGAAGGGGTGCAGAAGGCCATCTTCTACATCAGCAAGACACTTAGGGAGGCCGAGCTCAGGTACTCCCCCATTGAGAAGACGGTACTGGCCATCGTCCACACCGTGAAGAAGCTGGGGCATTATTTCCAAGCCCACATTGTCCATGTGCTGACCCAGCAGCCTCTCGGCGCGCTCATGAGGAGCCCCACTAGCTCCTCGAGGATGGTGAAGTGGGCGATCTTCCTCAGTCAGTTTCAAATTGAGTTCAAGCCAAGGCCATCTATCAAAGGGCAAGCCTTGGCCGACTTCGTCATCGAATGCACAGCAAGGGAGACGGCCGTCGACAACCCCGGGCCGGAGCCGGACGACACGTGGACCCTGTTCACTGACGGCTCGTCGGCCGCGAAATCATGCGGCGGCGGCGTCGTCCTCATATCCCCTGAAGGATTCAGAGCCTACTATGCCATCCGCTTCAACTTCAGGGTGTCCAACAACGAAGCCGAGTATGAGGCCCTCCTCAGCGGTCTCAGACTCGCCGCCGGCCTCAAGGCCAAGCACCTCAGAATCAGGTGCGATTCCAAACTAGTAGTGGGCCAGGTGGAGGGATCGTACGAAGCAAAGGAAGGCCGAATGAGGCAGTACAAACAAGCGACGGAGGAATTGCTGAAAGCGTTTGAAACCCATGAGATCACTCAGATCCCAAGGGCCGAGAACGCCGAAGCCGACATCCTCTCCAAGCTCAGCTCGGACACCCCGGAGCACATCTCCCAGTTGGCCAAGATCGAGGAGTTAAGCATGTTCAGTATCCATGCCAGCCCCGTCTTGTGCGTCCACCAGCGACCAGAGGACTGGATCTCCGACATAGCCACCTTCATCACAACGGGGGAGTTGCCCCCGAACGAGGAGAGGGCCAAACTCGCCAAACTCAGGGCCCCAAGCTACACCTTCGAAGATGGCAAACTCTACAAACGGTCCTATAATGGCACTCTCCTACGGTGCCTGCACCAGGACGAGGCCGACACAGCCATGGAAGAAGTACATTGCGGCGTCTGCTCCTCGCACCAGGGCCCTTTCAGCATGTCCCGGCGTCTCGTCGTCCAGGGTTTTTTCTGGCCGACGATGGCACGCGACTGCGCTGACCTGGCCAGGAAATGCACCACATGCCAGGTACTCCAGAAGGCCCCTGGTCGGCCAGCTGTCAATTATGCCCCTGTCAGCACCGCAATTCCATTCTCCAGATGGGGGATTGACCTGGTCGGCCCCCTGCCCAGAGCCGCCGGGAATAACCGCTACATCATCGTCACCGTCGACTACTTCACCAAGTGGGTCGAGGCGGAACCCTTGGCCAGCATCACGGGGGCCAGATGCCAAAGATTTGTTTACAAGAACATCATTACACGCTTTGGCGTCCCCCAGGAGATTATATCAGACAACGGCACCCAATTCGAGGCAGCCCCTTTCCAGGAGCTCCTCCGGGAGTTTGGGGTGAGGCACCGCTTCTCCTCCGTTGCCTATCCTCAGGGCAACGGGCAGGTCGAGAACGCCAACAGAACAATAATGGAGGGGCTGAAGAAGAACCTCCAGGCCGCCGGAGGTAGTTGGGTCGACGAGCTCCCCAACATCCTGTGGTGCTACAGAACCACGCCGAGGAGGGCGACAGGCGAAACACCTTTCGCCCTATGCTACGGCTTTGAGGCGAAGGCGCCCACGGAGGTAGCCATCCCCAGCCAGCGAGTGGAGCAATATGAGCCTGACACCAACGAAGAGAACATGAAGATTGACCTACACCTGGTTGATGAGAGGCGTGAGCAAGCTTACGTCCGAGCAGAGAACTACCAGCGTCGAGTGAAATCATACTATGACGCCAAGGTACGTTCCCGGGAATTTCAGGTGGGGGACTACGTCCTCCGCCGAAGGGAAGCAAGCCAGCCGACAGAGGGTGGCAAGCTAGCATTAAAGTACGAAGGGCCCTACATCGTCAGTGCCGTGGTCAAACCCGGCACCTACAAACTTAAACGACCGAATGGGTCCAATGTACCACGAACATGGAATGTACATCATCTGGTGAAGTTTTATCAGTAATCCGAAGGAGGTGTAGACGGCGAAGCCCTCACCCCTTAACGGGTTACTGATTGAACGCCACCCTCGGCCTCGAGCCACTTATGAATAAAATCATGTTCTGATTTTTTCTCTGGAATTTAAAGTAAAAACATTAGCAGGTGCCCTCGTCGGCCACCTTAGAGCGAAAGGCTCAGGTCTGGCCGACATGGCCCCTTGCATTTGCAGCCTACGAGCGACAAGCTCAGGCACTCCATTGTACTTTGTATCAGCGAAGGGCTCAGGCCTAGCTGAGAGAGCACATCGTCCTGGCCCCGTAAACCTAGAAGTGAAACGCTCAGGTATGGCCGACGATGTCCCCAGGACGAGGGGCCCGCAAACGGCCCACGTCTTGAAACGGGAAGCTCACCGCGTCGTACACGCGCCAGATCGCAGGACGACAGGCCTGAAATCATGGCCGAGGTGACAAAATCCCAAAACTCAGGGATGGGCAACGACAGCCGTTGGAAACCGACCAAAAGTCTAGCCCGCGTCATAAATAGGCGACGGGACCCGCCCTGAGACCACGGACATTATAAACGAAGTCCGAACCGGCCGAAGGACGAGCACACCCTTCGGCCGAAGCCTGAAAGAAGGATACCCCCGAAACGAAGAAAAAAAAAAAAAAAAAAACACACATACAAGGGAAAAAGAGGGAAGCCGACGGCCGCGCACACTTGCCGGCCTCGAGCAATGAAAAAATAAAATCCCCAAAATTCAGGCCCATTTCGGCCAAGTACATATCAGTTGAACACAAGTTTAGTACCACTGACAGGCAGCATGGACGACACGTCCACGCACCACGAGGGAACAATCAAGGCCGATACACACGCCTTTAAAAACCCTAACCACATCGGTTGGGTGACACGCGAGAGGTGACCTTCATCGGCCATGGACCTTTGAGGCACCAACGCTGGGTATGAACCAAGACATCGCAATCCTGAGGATGACCGGGACGAAGCGGGCACAGCACCTCGGATGGCCGACGCAGGCACTGGAACCATAGCTAGCCGACGAATACAGGACCATCTCCTTGGACAAGCTATTTTTTGTCCAGCACCCTCATCGGCCACAAGCCAGACCTCGGCCGGCAGTGGCACCGCAAATAAGCAAACGCCTAACATTTATCCTTAGGAAATTATCTAAGTACTAAAGTGGAGAAACTCTAGCCGAAGCGGGTACCAGTATACTACAAAGCCGTTAGCCACCTACACCTTCACATGTGTACTTATGAAAAATTCAAAGTCCACGAGACTATGGTGAAGGTGTCCTTGTCGGCCAGAACACAGGGATACAAGCCGCCAACGGCCATGGCCAGATATATCCAAGGCCAGGACGATGAGGACGCCAACGCTAAAACAGAACGGACACTACGACAGCGGCTACAAACGGAAGCACCTAAAAGGAATCCAAAACACTTAGGAAATTGTCTGAAAAAATCCTAAGTGTTATGATGACAAAGGAACACCGGTCAAGCCGACAAGGCCACCAGGACGAAAGGAAAGCACCTAAGTGGATCCCAAAACACTTAGAAAATTTTTGAAAAATTCCTAAGTGTTATGAAACTACGTCCAAGCCGACGAAGCCACTAGGCCGTAAAGACGGGATCTACATGGACCCAAAAACACTTGGGGAATTTTTTTTCCCAAGTGTTATGACAGTAAATCAAAAAGGCATAGGCCGACCAGACTACTGGACGGGAAGGTCAACCTCACGGACGTAGCGGACACTCGCGGGTGACCCAAGTTATGACTTGATACTTAGACAATTTACAGAATTGAAATGACACAGCAAACAAGCACACGAAGGATTCAAGGCCGAACAGGACAGCAAAAATTTCCTCGATTGATAAAATTCATTACAATTGGAGGGCACTACGGCCATTACATAATTGGGCAAAAAATGAAAAGCTAACTACAATAGGGACTAGCCGATCAAGCCTCCGGGGCTGGCTCTTCAATCTCGTCGCCCCCCTCCTCATCGGCCTCAGCTTCCTGGCCGGCAGCGGCGCTGGTGGCATCATCCAAGAAATCGAACTCGGTATAGTCCGGCTCGCCGAGGCCGGAGCTTTCTATGGGGGACTCCCGCTCCGACAGCGGAAGCGCGGCCTGCCCTTCGGGATCCTTCATCAGCTTTGGGAGCTTCAGGTTTCGTCTAGCCCATCCGGCCGTGTAATTCATGGCCTTCAACGCCCGGGATAGCCGTCGGTACAGGAGCCTTTGCATCCGCTCCTGCCCCAGGTTGTAGTAAACAGACATCTCCTGGCTGAAATACTCCCGGCCGGCAGGGGAGTTCATCCCCCAATTCTCCAGCCTGGCGGCCACTACCTCGTAACACCAGGGGAGCCTCTCATCGGCCTTCCACCCTTCGGCCAAGAACTTCTCAACAGCCTCATCGGCAGCCCTCACAACGGCGGCTTCGGCCTCAGCTTTCGCCTTGGCGGCCTCCCCGCTCCTGCGCTTCTCGGCCTCAAGCGCTCTACGGGACTCCTCAAGCTCCCTTCTGCTCTCTTCGAGCTTGACCAGGGCATCGTCCCTGGCCGCGACGGCCTCATCAGCCTTGGCCTGCAGCGCCTTGGCATCCTCCCGGAGCCGGTCAAGGCAAGCTACCGCCTCGTCGGCCGAGGCGGCCTTCTGCTCCAGCGCTTGCAGGCGGACTATCTCCCAGTACTGCCTCTTATGGTTTTCCATAAGCATGAAGGCACTCTGCATTAGAAAAACAAAGGTCAGGCAAAAACTCCACATAAGACGAAGAGAGACAAGAGTATAAGGACAATCACTTACTTGGACGAGAAGATCCATGCCGCCCTCATAGATCTTCGGGTCCTCGAGCTTCTTCAAATGAGCCCGATCTTTGGCCGGCATGGCCTTGGCAAGGACGACGTGGCCGGGGACGAGCTCATTAAACACGCCCCCGCCGACGGGGTACTCTATCACTTTCTGATAGGTAGCACCGGCAACCTCTTTGCCGGCCCTCTGCGTCCGTGGTTCCTGGACGAGAGGAAGCGCTGGGGCGGCACCATCAGCAACAGTAAAATCCACGACGGGACCACCATCGCCCACGCTGGGGACGGTAAGCGTACCGGCCTCACTGGCAGGAGAAGGGGAAGGAGCCCTCTTCGTCTTCTTAGAGACGCTCACGCCGGCCTCGGTCAACTTCTTCTGGCCGTCAGTGGCCGGTCTCTTTTTCTTGGACGGGGCAGGTTTTGGGGCCGCATCTGCATTAGCCCCGCCCACACCGGCCGCGGCACGCCTGGCCGCTTCGGCCGCCTTAGCAGCAATCTCCTCGGCCGCCTTGGCCTTCGCAATCGCCATCATAGAACGGCGGTCCATGACAAAATCTACAAGGGAAAAGCACAAACAGATTAGTAAGGCAAAGGACAAAACGTAAAGACACAAAGCCGAAGAAGAATTACCATCGGCCTCAGCGGGAATGCCCAAAGGCGGGCCATCGGCCTCCTCAAAGTTGGTGGTCATCCTCGGCCAGAGTTGGAGGTCATCCTCCTTATCTCCATACAAGTGATATCTGAAGAAGCCGAGGGCCGTCATCTTGTATTCAGTGACGTAATCTTTCACGCTCCTCGGCCCCCCTTCCAGGAAAGCCTCCACCTGAGCGTCCAGAATAGAGCTCTTCGGCGGGTCATGAAGGTTGAACCTCCCGGTGTGGCCGAGGGAGGGGAACTCGGTGCCACTCTCACCAATGGACACAAACACGAACTTGCTCTTCCACCCATGAATGGACGTAGGCAAATCCGTGAAGCTCCTCTTCCTCGGCAGCTGTTGAAGAGTGGCATAGGCCGCACAGTTCTTGTGGCTTCCTCGGCCGATCTGGTACAAGTTCATGAATAAGGCCGTGGTCGGCCTGTAGCCCAACTCCTCACACCGAAGCAAGAAGCCCACTATCAAGGAATAACTGTTCGGCGTCAGCAGGGCCGGAGGAAGCCCCACCATGTCCAGATACTCGGTAACGAAGGGGTGAAGGGGGAACCTCAGCCCCTTAGCAAAACTCATCGGGTATACTCCGAAGTATCCCGGTGGCGGAAGTAGAACATGGTCCGTCGGCCTGGGTGCCCTAACCCGCCCGAACGGCCCCACGTACATCTGGGCGACAAGATAGTCGGCCTCACTGCTCTCCGGCTTAATCAGGAATATGTTGGTAAGGTCCAAGTAGGAGAGACCCGGCCCATTCTTCGGCCTCCTCACTCTCTTCGGCTTCGATGCGCCTTTCACGGCAGATACCGGCTTCGGGCACGGAACGGCAGCAGAGGTGGACGCCCCGTCCACCGCTCGTGACGCACCTACGTCCTCACCCTCTGAAGAGGAGGAGGACTCCTCGTCCTCGATCTCCTCGTCCATTAGCTCTACGGATTTGTAGGGGCTCAAACGCTCTATCTCCTCTTCAAACTCCTCGAGCACCTCGTAGTCAAGGGACCTCGTGGAGGGCTGGTCGTCGTAGGGGTAGTAGTCCTCGTTCAAACTCTTCATTACTACTACGGGCTTAAGGAGAACTTACGATCTAAGGGTGTTTAGATGCCTAACACTAGATCAACTACTTACGGAGCAAAATATGAAAAGTGAGGAAGATCGTGATGAACACTAACCTCAAACAATGAAGAACACGAAGAACAGGCTTGGGAGTTTCTCTCTCTAGAAAATCGGCCAGCACTTCGACAAATTCAGAATGCAAATGTGATTCTTCGTCGGAGGGGAAGGGGTATTTATAGACCCCACCACCAACGGTCACTACACGTGGCACTCACCAAATGGCCACATCAACGGCCACCACTGGGGGGCCACCACGTCACCAACGGGCCAGGACCAACCCATATCAACGGCCCACTGGCAAATCAGACTCTACGGCCTACACACGCTCAACGGCTTTACAACTGCCAGCAAGCGCCCTCAACGTCCCATTTGCTCACCAATATCACAAATGCCAAACAATAAGAGGATGGCAACGGCCAGGTACGTAACGGCCACAGAACAAAGGGAACAAATAGCCCACAGCCTTCGGCTCCTCGTAATAACCCTTGATGATAACTCTCTACAAGCGATCTGCGCACAAGGGTTCTCCCACAGGGTTACCTTGGCCAGAAAATCGCCATGAGAGTTGGATTCAGGGGAACGACGGCGAGACCGCTTCGGCCAAGGACTCAGGCAACTCCTTCACCCCTCACTCTCTTCGGCCTGAAGCAGTGGGGGACTGGGGGACTACACCGGCCTCAACAAAACAAAAGAGTGCGAATAAGGTAACCACAAAGCATGGCCACATCATCCATACAGCACAACGGAACTTCATCGGCCAAAGGCCCATAACGTCACTAGCAACGGCCAACAAGCCACTAGAGGCAAGGACACTCATCGTCCTCCGCCAACAACTAATCTTGACGGGCCCTTCGGCCAAGAACACGAAGGCCAACCAGCAACGGCCAAAAGGAGTGCGCGAGCACCCTCATCGGCCACCCAAAGGAAAGGACGCCATCATCCTCAAAGCAAGGAACAACCTCACCGGCCCAAACATAAACTTCAACCACCAACGGCCAGGAAAGGGAAAGCGCGCCTTCAACGGCCACCGTTGAAAAAAGGACGCTCATCGTCCCAAAACAAATTAAGGAAACAACGGCCTCCCCGCCCACAGCGAGGAACAGGATCACCAAAGAGGACACAACGCCAACGCCGCAACGGCTAACGGCCTGGAAATGCCCGCGTCGGCCAAAAACAACAAAGCACAGAAATCTACTCTCCTTCACTTCGTCTACGTCTCAGCTTAGAGAGTGGGGGACTCCTGATGGAGTATATGGGTCTGAGCCCCAGGACCCACATACTCGGAAGAACAGAGCACAAGACAGAGTGGCGCCCTCATCGGCCAAACGCCCTCGTCGGCCTAGAGGAAGCCAACCCGGATTATGATCCCGAGTCCAAGGAACCCGGGTGCCCCCGTCGGCCGTGCCCTCGTCGGCCACGACCTCGTCGGCCACGAGGACCTCCCAGAATCGGATCCTACACTTACTCACTTGTACAGCCCATTAGTGGCTTTGTATTCGGCCCAGTAGCGGTCCAGTTGTAAATGGGCCTCCCAAGCCCAAGGCTTGGGAGCCCAACCCTAATTTTCTCTATAAATACTCCCCTTGGGAGTAGTTATAGGGGTTACGAAATCATTCTATTGAAGCATATTATTGCACTTCTCTCTCTAGCTCTCACTTCTCTCTAGATATTCTCTATCATTATTAATATTGTAATTGCCATATTGTTTTTTAAAAAATGGCACTATGTGCCAAAATAATATTTTTACATAGAACTCAAGAAGAGGAATCTGAAATTTTTATAAAATGCCAAAAATTATAATACATATTGATGGAGTATATGGCCCGGGAACCCCCGGCCCACAGACTCCTACTACTCCAGCGAAGGCCCAACAGGCCCAGAAGGCCCAACAGGCCCAGATCACAGCGCCCAGAGTACCAAGCAGCCCGCACTACGCGCCAGGGGTGCCTTCGGCCCCCTGGCCGAAGGCTCTAAACTCTCACAGGACGGGCTTCGCAAGCAAATTAAGAAACTGGGAGAAAACGGCGAAAACAGTAGCCCTCGGCACTGTGAGCCCTCGGCACCAGAGTGCCATCGGTTGGAGGAGCCCTCGGCCATTGCTCTATAGCCGAAGGCATCTCACTCGACAAGATATCTGCCTCACATGCGTGCAGATCACCGTACCCTGCACAGACGTCCCATCCAACAGTCGCATTAAATGCGGCCACATGCGGCTGCCAGCGCCAACCAGTTGAGGTGACCCCTCGGCCAATGAGCGCTTGACACGTGTCCCTGTCCGGCATTTATTGCTACTATAAATAGCACCCCATTTCCTCATTTGTAACCACGCTGAAAACGGCATTCATACTGAATACACTCTCTCTCTACTTTTACTTACTTGCTCTGACTTCTCTCTGAGTTATTCCCCGTAATAACCCTTCGGATATATACCCCCGGGTAGACCATCCATCATTTGGTGCTCTCGTTGAGAGTTCGAACAATCAAGTAAGAAACCCTCCCCCTCGACCAAACACAAAACACTAGCCCTCTATCAAAATGGTGAGGACAACACGTGCCAACTCAAAGAACGTAGAAGACAAGAACCTGGCCCTCGGCGACGTCAACGCCCCTGAAGCCTCTCACAGGGCTCCCGAGGGCGGTGCCATCGCTGGGCTGGAACAGGCGGCTGTCGACCTACGCCTTCAGATCCAACAAAATGCCCCTGATGCCCGCCTCGGCATCGAGGCCAAGAAGAAAAACCGGAGCGATGACCAAGTCAGCCCTCCGGTTCTCACCATCGACGTGCAATCGGCGCTCTCTGCCTTCATCCAGACGCTCACCCAGAACCCGGGTGCCTTCGGCACCCTGGCTCCAGCTCACCCTCAGATCGGGGAAAATATCATACTTCCCCCTCTGCCACACCCCTTCGGAAATCCCACCCCTCGGGTGAGGAACGACGAGGGGGTGGTGGCCCAAGATACGTCCTCCCAGGAAGTTCAGTCCCGAGACAGCCATAATGACAACAGGGAAAGGCCCCGTACTTCCGCCCTCAACCGGCTCGGAGGAGGGCCAGACCGCCGAGGGGTCCAAGACCGCCGAGGGGGGAAAGCACTCCAAAGGCCCCAGGAAAGCGGGGGATCTGTTTCGAGGGCAGACGAGGAGTGTCTCCCTCGGGACAAAGGCAAGGCACCCCTTCATGCCGATGATGCTCGGCACCAAATCAACCAGGCCCACTCGGCCCGGGATCGTTCGCAGGGGGCGGAGACCCTCCCGAAGGATCCCCGGGATGAGATTATTGCGGCCCTCCAACACCGGCTTGACGAGATGGAGTCCAACAAAGCTCGCGCCACCACCTCCACCCCTCGTTCAGATCTCAAATACGAGGCCATGATGGCCAAAATGGAGGAGTTACAGAAGAAGGTGGCCGAGGGCTTCGGGGAACCCGTCATCCAGCTCCGGACTCGGACGCCATTTACCCCAAGGGTATTGGCGGCCCGGATCCCGGAAAAATACCGAAGGCAACATATACAGCCCTACAACGGAAAAACGGACCCCTAGGAACATTACAGCAAGTACCAGAACAGCATGATGATGGTAGGGGCGTCGGACGAATATTTGTGTCGTTGGTTCCTCTCCACCTTAGAGGGGCCGGCATACGAATGGTTCAACAGGCTACCCGAGGGCTGTATTGATTCCTGGCAAGAACTCGCCCAGCGATTCTTGACACAATTTGCCGGGAGGCGTCGCACAAGGAAGCACTTCTCCCACCTCCTAACCATACGCCAGAAGAGGGATGAGACCCTTCGAGACTTCCTAGAGCGCTGGAGGACGGAGGCCGACAAGGTCGACGGTGCTGATGACGGGACCCTCCTGACCCTCCTACAAACCGTCCTCCGCACCGGCAACTTTTCAAGGAGCCTCATCATTGAACCCCCCCCCCCCCCCCCCGCGCGCGACTACATAAGGGCTTTGCAGCGGGGGGGACCGATATGCTGAGGCCGAGGAGGTGGAGAAGTATCACCAGCATCCGGACCAGCAGCCCCCGAGGGCTGACAACAAGCATAACCGAGGGCCGGGGGCTCCTCCAAATCGCCCCAAGGCTTCGGGACCCTCTGATGACCGCCCTCAACAAGGCCAAGCCAAGCCCGGGGGAGGATATAAGAGCAACCCCAAGACTTGGGCACAGCCCATTCTCCTGGACCGCCCTCGGACACCATTGACGCACCCCGTCAGCATCATCCTCGATTTTGCCGAGGAGAGGGGCCTCGTTGAGCGTGATTCTCGCGCACCCCCGGAGGTACACGCTATCAACCCTCAGTTCCCCTACTGTCGCTTCCATCGGCACCAGGGGAACAGGACCGATGACTGCCATCAGCTGAAGACGGCCATCGAGAGATTAATACATGCGGGGCACCTGTCCCAATTTGTCCAGAGCCCTCGGCAGGAGGGACCTTCTCATCAGGGACCTCCCCGAGGGCACCATACGAAGGTAAATGCCTGGGTAAATCCGAACACCATCCCCCTCGGCAAGAAGAGGGAGATCGGGAACTTGGAAGAAGAGGAGGAGGAGTACCCCCACTACCAGGAGAAGAAACGCCACATCCTCATGATCACCGGTGGCAATACAGGGGGCGATTCCACCAGCCAGCGAAAGAAGTGGGCTCAATCGCTTTACGTAGGGGAAGTCACTCATATGCCCCCGGTAAAGCGACTGAGGGAGGAACCCATAACCTTCACCAACGCAGATCTCCCCCCCACTTCTTCTCCTCACAGGGATGCCTTGGTGATTCGGACGGAGATAAACGACACCATCATTCACCGAACTTACGTTGACACGGGCAGCTCCGTCAATGTAATGTACCTCAGCACCTTCAGAGAGCTGCATCTGGAGAGGGGGTCCCTTCGGCCCATTAAGACCCCTCTTGCCGGCTTCACCGGCGATACTGTTGATTCCGAGGGGGTAATAACCCTCCCGGTGATCTTCGGCGACGGGCTCCATAGAGCCCAGCTCGAAGTGGAGTTCGTCGTCGTCAACATTGACTGCGCCCACAACATCATCCTCGGCCGACCAGCCCTCGAGGACCTCGAAGCCATCATCTCCATGAGGCACCTCTGCCTCAAGTTTCCCGCCGAGGGGGGCATTGGCTACTCCCGGGGGAACCAAAAAATTGCCCGCGTCTGCTATCTTCAGGTCACTAAGAAGGTAAGCAAGACGGAATACCGTGTTGACACCATCACCGGAGCCATCGACCAAGAGGAAAGAAGGCCGAGGGCTGAACCGGCCGAGGACGTAGAAGACTTTGCGCTCAATCCGGCCCAGCCGGAGAGAGTCGTGAAGATTGGAGCCCAGCTCCCTGAAGATTTGAAGACCGGTATCACCGACGCCCTCCGCGCCTACTCCACTGTCTTTGCATGGGGGCCGGAGGACATGCCGGGAATCAGCCGAAGGGTCATCACCCACCGCCTCTCGGTGGACCCCTCGGCAAAAGCAGTACAACAACGAAGGAGACCCCTCTCCGCCGAGAGGAGGGAATTCGTGAAGAAGGAGGTCGCCACGCTCCTCTCAATTAAACACATCAAGGAGGTGAAATACCACTCATGGCTAGCAAATGTAGTCCTCGCACAGAAGCCCCCTACCTTCCGCATGTGCGTGGACTACACCGATCTCAACAAAGCATGCCCCATGGATCTATTCCCTCTACCAAACATTGATCAATTGGTGGATGAGACCGCGGGGGTGTGAAATCATGTCCTTCCTCGATGCCTTCCGAGGGTACCATCAAATATTCATGCACGAGGAGGACGTCGAAAAAACTGCCTTCATGACTCCCGAGGGCATCTTCTGCTACCTAGTGATGGCCTTCGGCCTAAAGAACTCGGGGGCCACTTACACCCGGATGGTGGCCCGGGTCTTTCAAGCCGTCCTAGGGCGCACCATGGAGGCCTATGTTGACGACATGATCGTCAAGAGCAAACAATCTTCCAGCCATGCTGACGACCTACGGGAGATCTTCGCCATCATGCAAAAATTCAACCTTCGGCTAAACCCGAAGAAGTGCACCTTCGGCGTCCAAGGGGGCAAGTTCTTGGGCTACATGGTGAGCCGAAGGGGCATTGAGGCCAATCCCGAGAAAATCCAGGCCATCATCAACATGGAGCCCCCACGCAATGTGAAGGAAGTTCAACGGTTGACGGGCCGCCTGGCAGCCCTCAACCGCTTTCTATCTAAATCAGCGGAGAAGTCTCTACCCTTCTTCCAGATCATGAGGAAGACGGCTGGCTTTCTATGGACCCCGGAATGCCAGGGGGCTTTCGACGAACTCAAGCGGTATCTATCTTCACCCCCCGTGCTCTCAAAACCAAAGGTAGGGGAAACCCTCTATCTCTACCTTGGGGTCAGCCCGGCGGCCATCAGCTCTGTGCTCATCCGGGAGGAAGACGGCATCCAACACGCCATCTTCTACGTCAGCAAGACCCTAAGGGAAGCCGAGCTCAGGTACTCCTCTGTGGAAAAAACGGTGTTGGCCATCGTTTGGACTGTCAAGAAGTTGGGCCACTACTTTCAGGCTCACCCGGTTCAGGTCCTCACTCATCAACCCCTCGGCGCCCTCATGAGGAGCCCCACCAGCTCCTCCCGCATGGTTAAATGGGCTATCTTCTTGAGCCAGTACAACATTGACATCCGTCCAAGGCCTGCCATCAAGGGCCAAGCCCTGGCGGACTTTGTGACGGAATGTACCGCAAGGGCAGCCACGGACGGGGAGCCCTCGGCTACCTCGGACGACTGGTGGACCCTCTACACTGACGGCTCCTCCGCGACCAAAGCATGCGGAGGAGGGGTAGTCCTCATTACTCCCGAGGGCTTCAGGGCCTACTATGCAGTCCGCTTCTCCTTCAAGGTCTCCAACAATGAGGCCGAATATGAGGCCCTCCTATGTGGCCTTCGGCTGGCTGCCAACATGAGGGCTCGGCAGATCCACATCAAATGCGACTCCAAGTTGGTCGTTGGCCAAATCTCCGAAGAATATGAGGCCAAGGAGGGGAGAATGAAACAGTACAAGGAAGCGGCCAAGGAGTTGCTTAAGGTATTTGAGGCACACTCTCTCACTCAAATACCGAGGGCTCAGAACTCCGAGGCCGACATATTACCTAAGCTCTCGGCCGACTCCCCCGAGCACATCTCCAAAATTGCCAAAATCGAGGAACTCAGCCTCTCAAGCATCCATGCAAGCCCCGTTATGAACATACAACAACGTCGGGAGGATTGGATCTCAGATATCACCGCCTTCATCTCCACAGGGCAGCTACCCGAAAATGAGGCCCGTGCTAAACTAGCAAAGATGAGGGCTCCCAACTACACCATCGAAGATGGAAGGCTCTACAAACGATCTTACAATGGCACGCTACTTCGGTGCCTTCATCCAGATGAAGCCGAGGTCGCAATGGAGGAAGTGCACAGTGGCACTTGCTCAGCTCACCAGGGACCCTTCTCCATGTCCCGAAGGCTCATTCTCCAGGGCTACTTCTGGCCAACCATGGCCAGGGATTGTGCTGACCTTGCCCGGAGGTGCACCGCATGTCAACATTTCCAGAAAGCTCCCAGCAGGCCAGCGGTCAACTATGCCCCCATCAGCACCTCTGTCCCATTTTCTCGATGGGGGATAGACCTTGTGGGCCCTCTGCCGAGGGGTACCTCCAACAACAGATACATCATTGTGGCCGTCGACTATTTTACCAAGTGGGTGGAGGCTGAACCCCTCGCCAGCATCACAGAGGCGAAGTGCCGTCACTTCGTCCTCAAGAACATCCTCACAAGGTTTGGCGTCCCCTAGCAGATCATCTCCGACAATGGGACACAATTTGAGGCAACCCCCTTCTGTGCCCTTCTAGAGGCATGGGGCATCAAACACACCTTCTCCTCCGTTGCCTACCCTCAAGGCAACGGGCAAGTAGAGAACGCCAACCGGACCTTGCTCGAGGGCCTCAAAAAGAAGCTGAAGGCCGAGGGTGGTGGCTGGGTGGAAGAACTCCACAACATCCTTTGGGCCTACCGCACCACCCCTCGGCGAGCAACAGGAGAAACACCCTTCTCCCTCTGCTACGGTTTTGAAGCCAGAGCTCCTACGGAAGTCACCCTTCCTACCCGAAGGGTGATCCAATATGATCCCGAGGTCAACGACAGCAACATGGCCCTCGACCTCCACCTCATTTCAGAACGCCGGGAGCAGGCCTTCATCCGGGCAGAAAACTACCGAAGGCAAGTTAAAAGCTACATCGACGCCAGAGTTCGCACCCGAGAATTTCAAGTGGGGGACTATGTCCTCCGGAGGAGGGAAGCCAGCCAACCAAACGAGGGAGGAAAAATGGCACCAAAATTCGAAGGCCCCTACATCATAGCAGCCATCATCAAACCTGGGACCTACAAGCTCAAACGCCCCAACGGGAAAGAAGTCCCTAGGCATTGGAATGTACACCATTTAGTTAAGTTTTATCAATAATGTAAGAGCGGCCAAGCCCTCATAACTAGTGAATGTACTATCCTATGGCCCAAGGCCTCCAATTTCGAAGAATGAAGATACATTCAACACATCAAGCCCTCATACTGACTACAGGCCCCCGACCTCACCACGAGAGGAACCCCCTCCGGCACCAAGTGCCGAGGGCGGACACCATCAACACCTACAACAACAGTGAAAACACCACGAGTTTTCTCTCAAGACCCCTCGGTACCAAGTACCGAGGGAGGGAACTCCTATCACCAACAACAAAGAACGTCATGTAATTCATTTCCCTTCGGCACCCAGTGCCGAGGGTACATCCCCCCCTTCAACATCAAAAAAGAAAAAGATGAGAACACCAAGTGTTCCTATAGAAGACCCTTCGGCACCCAGTACCGAGGGTACACCTCCGTCATCAAACATCGAAACGAAGAAAAAACACCAAATGTTTCAAAGAAGACCCCTCGGCACCCAGTGCCAGGGATATGCTCTCCTATCAACTTCCAAACATCTGTTGGGAAACACCAAGTGTTTCATTTGGAGACCCTTCGGTACCAAGTACCGAGGGTAGACGCCTACATCAACTACAACAAAAGAGAACACCAAGTGTTCCTACAGAAGACCCCTCGGTACCAAGTACCGGGGGCTACACATCGAAACTAACACCAAGTGTTGTTTCTAAAAGCCGTACCCCACGAGGATGCATATACCGAAGGCGCCACCATCGGTGCCGGCGGCACGTAGTGCCCCCGGCCATTTGCAACTAGTGTGCAAATGAAAACCCTTCCTTGAAACGCTTTCCGCGTCACTACCCCCAGGGTATGACAGGCATGAGAAATGCCCAGGATTCGACTTTCAAAAACGGAACGCTATCCGCGTCACTACCCCCAGGGTATGACATGCATGAGAAATGCCCAGGATTCGACTTCCAAACCGAAACGCTCCCCGCGCCACCACCCCAAGGGTGTGGCAGGCCACGGACTATGTCTAGCGCCGAGGGGACGACTTTCAAAAATGAGGCGCTTTCCGCGCCATCCCCCAAGGAGAGGCAGGTTACGGACCACCATATCTTGTGCCCAGGAAACGTCCCTCGATCCCCTCGGAACTCGGAAGGTTAACCCGAGGGAGGAGAGCCATTGGTGTATTCTGATGGTCTCCTAATAGGCCCAGCCTTACCAAGAAACCAAGTTTCTTGATGCCTTCCCTTCACCACCAACCAAAAAAAAAAGGGGGGGTGAAGGGGAGTAGACTCAGCGAGAAATCAAAGAGTACACTCCAACAGATCACAACATGCCGAGGGCTCCCCACGGGAACACCTCCGGTAACTGAAGGCTCCTATTTCCCGAAGGATACTACTCGAACAAATAGCATCGAGAAACGGCTAAGTCCAAAGTACACTAAGACGGTACCTTCAAACATATACCAAAGGCATCTGTTACGCACTAGTACCGAGGGCCCTTTCCCCATGACAAGGGTCAAATTCTACAACTTTTAAAGTGTATGCCGAGGGCACACACTCCTCATTGGCTCTCTTCACAGCAACAGGATTCAACATCAATGTATGCTTAGAAAATATTCTAAGTCCTGAATGAGCAGCCCCCGGGCATCTCGCAAAATAATGTAGAGTCAGAAGCCACCTATCACCCGAAGGCTCCACATCCGGAAGCTTGACATCACTTTACACTTGCAAAAAATTCTAAGTCCTGAAGATTGGGCCCCGGCCCAATCAATATTACTGCCAAGGGAATATGGTAGCCGAAGGCCAGGCAATACAACAACGCTTAAAAAATATTCTGTCCTAAATGAGCAGCCCCCGGGCATCTCGCAAAGTGATGTGGAATCAGAAGGGATGCCATCTCCCGAAGGCTCCCAAGGGAAAATCTACACTTAGAATATTTTCTAAGTCCTACATGTTTTTCCCCCGGTCAACTACTCATGCACCAAGGAGGGATGCCATCTCTCGAAGGCTCCCAAGGGAAAATATACACTTAGAGTATTTTCTAAGACCTACATATTTCCCCCCCGATCAACTGCTCATACACCATGGAGGGTGCCATCTCCCGAAGGCTCCCAAGAGAAACTGCACTTAGAAATCTTTCTAAGCCCTACATGTTTCACCTTCAACTTATAAAGGGACCCAATAGCCGAAGGCTGCCTATCAACGAGGGCTACAATACACAAGGAATCAACGTTGAAGAGAATTTTCTAAGTCCTAAAGAATTGGCCCCCGGCCTAATCAATATTTCAGTTGGGGCTCCACAGTAGCCGAAGGCTACATGACATGCTACACTTGCAAAGATTTTCTAAGCCCTGAACATTGGGCCCTCGGTCCAATATTCACACATCAGAGGGTGCCCAACTACTGAAGGCTTCCAAGGGCAAGCTACAATCAGAAAATACTCTAAGTCCTACAACATACATTCAAGAAGTAGAAGGCATACATTCAAAACATAAGGCGCATTCAAATGTAAAGAGCCCGGGGGCATCATGCATTCATCAAAAACAAAGTGAGTGTGAAATTTACAAACAGGCCGAAGCCGAAGGATCAATGTTGTTCATTACAAAATATGTTCAAGGATTTCTAAGTACAAAATCACGCTACAACTACAACAACATCATTCACCGGGGTGCCCTCTGCAGCCGGCCTCGATGATGCCTCCGCTCCGGCCTCGACAGCGTCGTCCTCGGCCTCATTCTTCAACTCCGTGTCCTCAAGGTCGGGCCTCTGTACACCTTCCAGGAGCGACTCACGGACATCAGGCTGCAGGGGAGGAAGGCCATACGCCGAGGGGGAGAAATCCTTTTGCTCAATGCCCAAATGCCGAGCCATCCTCCGGTAGATGAGGGCCTGGGTGAAGAATTCGCTGGCCTCATAATATTCTCTGCCCTTCCGGGCCATCCATTCCCACCCGGGGCCCTCGGCCCATTCCTCGACGTATGCCTCCACGACCGAGGACAGCCACATCTTGCGTCCCTCGGCCCTCCAGCCCTCGGCGACGAAGGCATCAACGGCTTCCTCCCGAGCCTTGGCGACGGCTAGCGCCTTGGAGTCCTCGGCCTCTTTGGCAGCTCTCCTGGCCTCCTCAGCAACGGTCTCAGCATCAGCCTTGCCCTTCTCTGCGGCCTCCAATCTCAGCTCCATTTGCCGAAGCTCCTCTTCCAGCCTGGCCCCCAGCTTCACCGCCTCTTTATTTTTGAGGATGCATTCCTTCATCTTGGCGTCCTGCTCTGCTTTATGGAGGCGCCATTCTTGAAGCCTCCGGGCATGTTCACCGAGGGCTAGACAAGCCTGCAGACCAACAACCAAAACGGTTAAAGGCAATTGCACAGTATAATCAAAGGAGAAAAGGAAGAAAGCCGAGTAAACACTTACAGAAAGGGAGGAGCGGAGAATGTGGTCCTCGAGGGCCGCATTGTTATAGGCCCCGAGGGCAGCCCTATCAGTCTCAGGGGTTATGCCCCTCAAGATGGCCCCCGGGTCAACAGCGCCGCTGGCCAGGGATGTCCCCCTCGGGAACGAAACTTGGAGGACCTCAGGCAGTAACTCCTCTGTCCCCGCCGGTGTTTCACCCGACGGCTTCTCCACATGCACCCCGGAGGCGGGGTGCTCATCAGCAATGATGACCGGGGGCTCCTTCTCGGCGATATCCCCCTTCTTCGGCTTTTTGGTAGCCGGGGGGGACCCCTTGGTCGCCGCCTTCCTCTTGCCGGCAGCAGCATCGCCCTCGGCTTTCTTGAAAAGGGCAGTGGCGGGCTTCTGGCTGCCCTGTCCCGACCCCTTCGGGTCCTGTTTCTTCAGGCGAGCGAGGCCCTTCACGTTCACCATGGAGACGGGGATACCTGCAAAAAATATGACAAAGGGTTAGGCCGACGGGTCTAAGCGAAGGGACAATGACATCCAAGCAAAAAGAAAACTAAGTACAGAATTCTAAAGCCCTCGGCTCCTACCTCCGGCTCCTCCGAAGGCCTTGTTGAAGGGAGGGTACTTCTCATCGGTCTCCCCTATGAAGTGGTACCTCCGGAACCCGAGGGTGTATAAATCCTCCTCGAGGGTGCAGTCTTTGATCGCCACGTTCTTATTTTTCCCCTCCGGGAACTTGGCCAGCTTTAGGTCGTCTTTCTCGAGAGCAGCACTCCTGATTTTTTCGTGCCTTCGGAATCGATCACGCAGCTCCCTCGGGAATGGGCTCTCACCCAACTTTACGTAGCACCAACGTTCCCTCCATCCTTTGTTGGAAGAAGGAGCATCGGAGAATAGCTTGAAGCGGGCAATCTGATGCAGGTTTGCGTACCCCTCGCCGTTTTCGTGCCCCCCCCCCCCCCCCCCCGGCACAAATTAAAGCTCTGGAAGAATAGATCCAGGCTGGGCTTCACCCCTCGGGACTTGCAGAGCTGGAGGAACCCCGCAATGTAGGAGTGGTTGTTGGGCGTGAGTTGGCAGGGGACCAAACCAACAAACCTCAAATACTCCCGGAGGAACGGGTGCAGAGGGAACCTAAGTCCCATAGAAACCGAGAGGACGTGAATGGCGATACACCCCTCGGGCGCCCTGGACAACACGTCGTCGGGACCTGGCTCCACCACTTCGGCCGAGGGCCCCACGTGCAGCTGAGTCACGTACAGATCTGCCCTATCAGCCTTCGACCTAATCTCGAGGGCCTCAGTGTTCAGCCAACTGTACCCCTCGGGCATGTCCACGGGCTTTCCTTGATCGACGGCCCTCTCCTTCTTCTTGGTAGCGGCCTTCTTCTTCTTCAAACCAGAAACCGCCCTCAGAGGTATCGGATCTAGCGACATCGAGCTACTAGCCTCCCCAGAACCCCGAGGGGGGAGAACAGCAATCGTAACCTTCGAGCTCTCATTCTGCGCCTCATCCTCCGCTGTTTGCCATGCGAGGGCTAAGTCTTCATCCTCGCACTCCTGCTCGAAGCCCTCGGCTTCGACCTCAGCAATGAGTTCCTTCTGGACCTCCCGGGCCAGGGCGGCATCAGCACCGTCCGAGGGCTCGCTCACGGACTCCACATCTGAAGCGTGCTCCTCATCAACCGAAGGGTCCCCCGATATGTTTTGGGAATCGCTCTCGGACGACATTCCTTGCCACGAAAAGCACCTAAGGTTTCGAAAGATTTCTACGGGACGCTAACCCTAATCTAAGGCCAGAGGGCGGAACTTACAAAAAGTGCTGAGGGGAAAGCGGGACACTTACCTTGAAAAGAGTTTGACCGAAGGCTTGAGTTTCTCTCTCTAGAATTTTTTGCAGAGCTTCGCTAGGGATGTTGGACGCGTAAAGGAGGAATGGCCCTGGCTTGGGGTATTTATAGGCTCCCAGATCCGGGCTTGGGCCGAGATCCGGGCTCCCAGCCGTCAAAGCCATCATTACGCACCGTCGTTTCACCCAACCGGTGACGCCCGCCCGCGAGCAGCCAATGGCTACATGACACGTGTACCCCCCCCCAACGGCTATAAACCTGACGTTAGGTATTCCAACGGCTATATTCCCAACGGCTATATTCTGGGAGCCCCCGAGTTTTCTACTTCACTCCACTTCATCAAGGATAGCCTCCGGGTACACTTACCCAGAAGTGCCCCCGGGTTGTGTCCCACACAGCACATAACAGACGCCTTCGGGATCACTCCTTCAGAAACCCAAGGCTTCATATCAGGGCACCCCTCGGGAATTCCCCCTCAGCACTACAAACCCGGGTAGCCCCCGGGGAGTTGCCTTCATTGACGGATAACCCGTCGCACACAGGTAATGGGAGCCCTCGGGTATCTTCATCACCAACTAATCAACAAACAGTGGACCCCCGGTAACAACTCCGTTGCCGCCCTCATCCAGCAGGCCCTCGATTCCCGAATTGAGGGGCTCCCCTTCGGCATCCCCAGGATATCAACGGCAAGCCTTCGGCTGATCAATACATGAGCCCTCAGAAAAAGAAGAGCCTTCGGCATTACCGTTATTCTCCATTTTTGACCAAGGTTTGACATTTTCGATTCATCATTGGGGGAATTCGATGCACTCTTTTTCCCTCATTAGGATTTTTTCCCCCGGGGTTTTTCCTAATGAGGTTTTTAACGAGGCATCCCCCCAAAATGAAACGAAAAACGTCAGCCTTCGGCCCACAACAGCAACACAACTACTCTACTCCTTTTCACCACTTTACAAGTGCCTCAAGGAGTGGGGGACTGGAGGACCCCCTCGGGAAAATCATTAAATTACAAAATTAGTGAAATTCCAACAAACGACAAGGCAAGCCCTCAAGTCCCGACATGTGGGTAACTGAGGGACTGCCTTCGGCAGGGACATAAAAGCAACAACTCCTCACCAACTTCAGAGATCACGATGGGACAACATCAAAGGGCAAGCACAAGTTACTCCTTTTCCCTCAAATACCTTTCGGCAAAAGGAGTGAGGGACTCCTGATGGAGTATATGGCCCGGGAACCCCCGGCCCACAGACTCCTACTACTCCAGCGAAGGCCCAACAGGCCCAGATCACAGCGCCCAGAGTACCAAGCAGCCCGCACTACGCGCCAGGGGTGCCTTCGGCCCCCTGGCCGAAGGCTCTAAACTCTCACAGGACGGGCTTCGCAAGCAAATTAAGAAACTGGGAGAAAACGGCGAAAACAGTAGCCCTCGGCACTGTGAGCCCTCGGCACCAGAGTGCCATCGGTTGGAGGAGCCCTCGGCCATTGCTCTATAGCCGAAGGCATCTCACTCGACAAGATATCCGCCTCACATGCGTGCAGATCACCGTACCCTGCACAGACGTCCCATCCAACAGTCGCATTAAATGCGGCCACATGCGGCTGCCAGCGCCAACCAGTTGAGGTGACCCCTCGGCCAATGAGCGCTTGACACGTGTCCCTGTCCGGCATTTATTGCTACTATAAATAGCACCCCATTTCCTCATTTGTAACCACGCTGAAAACGGCATTCATACTGAATACACTCTCTCTCTACTTTTACTTACTTGCTCTGACTTCTCTCTAAGTTATTCCCCGTAATAACCCTTCGGATATATACCCCCGGGTAGACCATCCATCACATATTGTAAAAGATAAAATTTCAAAAGAATAAAATCTTGATGAAAAATTTAAAGTCAGAACCGAGAAGAGAGCAAGAAAACGGTTTGATTGAAACAAATCATGAAAGAGAAAAAAAATTGAAGTGAAAATCAGTCAAAAAGGGGTAAATAGTCAGCAACTTCACGCTGCAAAAAAGGGGGAAATAAAAAGGAAGAAGAAAAAGAAGATAGAAGAAGAAGGGAGAAGGAGGTGATACAAACTAACCTGCGATGATCGACGTTCTTGAATTCTTGATCGGAGTTGGTGAGAAAGATTAATTTGTAACAGTAGAAGAAGAAGGGCTAGTGCTCTTACAATGATGAATTGAAAGAGAACGTGCAAGTGATGCGTGTGGCAGGAGAAAAAAAGAAATAAGTGGAGATAGAGGAGAGAGATGGTGGGAGGATAAGACTGACGCGGAAAAATTCAAAAGAAGTTATAATTGGAAAAGAAATTGCACGATCAAATAGTTAACTCCTATTTGGAGAATAAATCAACATGAACTCCTAATTTGGAACTTCTTTATTGTTTTACTCCTATTTAGGGTAAATACTTTATTTTGAATAGTAAGCAAATTTATTTGAAAGGTGATGATGATCTTTATATTATGAAACAATTACACCAATCATACGTGTGAGTTTTAATTGGACAAATATAGGACCTAATCCGAAAAAAGAAAACAAAAGTGATCCATTCATAATCAATAGTCTAGAATACCCTTGAGCTTTTTTCCGTTGTGTCTTTGTTTATAGTTCGCAGGTGCCCATCAAGCCAACGAGCTCCATCTTGAGGCTTAAGCTCCATTCAAACTTCATTTACACTCCTAACCGGACAACCAGGAGTGCCGTCGCTACTCTCGTGCTATCGCGGTACCGCCTATCCTGTTGCCTATGTTGATGTCTTGATGGTGCGTCGCCGCCTCCGCTGCACACTAGTCACCGCCTCCGCTGCTCTGTTGTGCATTCCCTTGTCGCTGCTTGTGAGAGAGACGTTGATGCCGTGGTGCTCCTTAGATCTCGCCGCAGTAGTTCACCTGCTCCGCCGCACTACAGTTACTACGCTAGAGCTGCACGTCCTCTTTTTCTCACCCATGGCTACAGGTTTCATGGATTCGGCGAGAGGCTTCAACTTCCGGTGACTAGAGATGGACCAGGCCCGGTACCGGCCTGGGTTGGGACCGGGTCGGGACAGGATTTTTTAAAAATTTTAAAATGTAAAAAAACCAAAAAAAAAACAAAAAAGGCCCGGACCGGACCACCTTTCCAGCTGCCCATAGTCCACCCATAATACCCCCGGTTCGGGTCCCCGGTCCCGGTCCTAGTGGGCCGGGCCCGCACAGTAGCGTGTCGGCTGAGTACCGGGTCGGGCCGAACCGGCCCAATCCATGCCTACCGGTGACAATGACCTCAAATTTTACAACCTACTGGTTTTCCACTCATACGTTGCACGGGGGTGTAAACAGAGCATATCTTCACGACTTCACATCCTTTTAAATTCTTGCTTTCGAGTAAAACCAGGAACATATAATGAGGATGTGGGTAGTTATATTTAGTCCCCAAAAGATTTATAGGCATCCCACCTCCTCATTAATGTTAAAAAAGCATTATAATTTTCTTACAAATTAGTATAGGCTTCTCCATCAATAACCTTATTGCATTATTCCAATTACTTATTCACTGTATTTTTTTGTTTTTATTTATGCATTGTTGCAAAACGCTGTTCTATTAAAGATCTATATGGCCAATACATTTGTTCTTTTATAAATAACGAACAATTATATCATCTTATTTTCTAATATAAGTCTGTTCGGAACGAAATAAGAAGAAGAATTTAATATTCACCCATGTTGCAGTAGCTCGGCCTTCTCCGGACCCATCTTCGTGTTAGAAAGAGTTTTGTGAAGACTTTATTACAGTGTTATTTTTGCTTTAGTACTACTTGTTTTTATTTTAGTTCGAGTAGGTTAGATATTTGGATAATTGAAATTGTTTTGATAGACAGTGTTTTGATTATGATCATTTTAGGGCCAGAGGACGTACATAGCCCAACATAGCCAGGCCTCATGGTCCAAGAGTCAGAGGACGTACGTAGCCCAGCATAGCCAGGCCTCAGGGTCCAAGGGCCAGAGGACGTACGTAGCCCAGCATGGCCAGGCCTCGAGATCCAAGTGCCAGGGGACGTACGTTCCATCGTTGCCAGGCCTCAAGGCCCGAGGGCCAGAGGACGTACGTACCAACCGGAGGACCAAGCCCCAGGGCCCAAGGGCCAGGGGACGTACGTCTTGTGGACTATACTTAAGGGCCCAGGTTGCCACCAGAGGGTTGAGTCCAGTTTAGGGGACGGACGTCCCCCACGCTATGGCGGGAAACCAAGATCTTGGCGGGAAGCGCATTTAATGCGGGAGATTTGGTAGTTGGGATCATGTCGCCCACAGCCGGCCACGTCAGCCCCCACCACCACCATGGGATACTATAAATAGTCGCATTTATTTCATTGTAAAGGGTTCGCACTTCGTCACTCTAGAATTGTAATAGCATCAACAACACGTAGCATAGTTCAGTACATTCGGCCCTTTGGCTTGTAATCGTTAAAGTGAATAAAATACAGTTATTAACCCACTCCCCGTTGTTTAGTGAGTTTGTTTTGCTTTCCACCCATTCGAAACCCCTAGGTTACGTGTTGGGCCTGCGGGTTGAGGGGAATAAACCTCAACACAGATGTTTTCTTGGGGTGGTCGTACTGTTCTTGGCCTGTTTGGATGCTTTGTTGGAATATTTAATTTTTTGTTTGTCTCTGTGTCTCTATGTTGTTTGTTTTGTTTTGGTCTCATGGGTGCGGTTTGTGGTGAGTTACCCTGATTATTTCCACCAGTTTTGTTTTCATGTGGGCTTGTGTTGTTTTACGATCGGAGTTCTGAATTGAATTGGTCATGGTTACTGCTCTCAGGTGCTCATTCGTTGATTCGTGTGTAAAACTCAGTTACCTTTACTTATAAGTTCTTCCCCACCTTAAATTACTAAAGTTTGATTGCCAATGTATTACATGTTTGCTTTTCTGTGTGAGTACGGGTGTGTTCGTCTATATTTGTGTTAAGCGTGTTAACGGCCCTATTGGAGGGAGGGAATGGCTTAGGATAGTGTTATGAATGGGGTGTTTAGTTTTTTGTGGTGTTTGTATCTCACGTCTTGATGTTTAGGCTTGAGAGACCTTTGTGGTGTTTGCATGCGTATTCTCCTTATGCCACCTGCCACGGTTGCCGGTTGGTGGTCGTGGGAGTGTTGTCCCTCTGCAAAGCCAGCGCGAATGTCGTAATAAGCGTTCTCGTTTGGCTTATGAAGCGAGGACTCTACAGTCTACAACGCACTTATGGAGATAGTTGTGGTGTGAGCGGCACTGCTGCTACACGTTCATGTAGACAAACTGCTGCGACACTTGCGGTGTCGGTGGCAGTGGTGTTGGGGTCGGCGGCCACGGAGGTGCTGGTGACTGTAAAATATGGACTAATAATTAAATATATGAAAAGAATATTAAAATAAAAAATGTATGATTAAATACAAGAATTAAATGACATTTAGTCGATTTTTTTGGAAAAAATTAAAATAGATCACATTTTTGTGTGGTTTATTTTATTAACTTAGTAGACTAGTTGTAACCTTTTTAGACAGTGTCCAAGTTTCATTTTCTTCATTTCTTCCCCCCTCCGTATCATCCGACACTAGCCTGTGCCGCCGCAGCCGCCACGACTCCCGGTCTCGTAATCAATTTTCTCCTCTATTACGTGTACACACATCGAACACTGCTAAGAAGGTCTTTGAGATGGCTGAGGTTATCACGGAAGCCCCCAAACTGCCAATACCAGGAAAAAGGAATATCCTAATTACCAGTGCTCTGCCTTACGTGAACAACGTGCCCCATCTCGGCAACATTATCGGCTGTAACACATTCGATCTATTCTCTCTCTTTCAATTGCTGTTAATGCGTACATTTATTATCAATTTATTTATGTTTTACCTCAATCTTTTGCAAGTATGCACTGAAATCGAACTGCTCTATGTTTTAATGAGGGGGTATAATGATGATGCTAGGTGTGTTGAGTGCGGATGTTTTTGCTCGGTATTGTAGACTCAGAGGATACAATGCGATATACATATGTGGAACGGATGAGTATGGGACAGCCACCGAGACAAAAGCCATGGAAGAGAACTCTACTCCCCAAGAAATTTGCGACAAGTAAGGCTGTTATATTGTTTTGTTTCAATATTTAAATTTGCTAATAAGAATGTCCACACCCCAATATAATTTCTAGCTCTCTATGCAGCTTGGTTTTATGATTTTCATAGCACTTCAAAAGACATAGTCATGGTTCTAAATTGTAGGTGCGGCTGTGATGCTCAATGCGGCCAATTCAGCCTGAATTAGATTTTATACTTTCTCAAAACAAGAAAATCATTAATTTTTTAGTGTTATGTAAATATACTATTAATGATGTTGTATATGAATCCATTCATTTGAATGAATAATGGATTTAAGTGAAAACAAAAGGAGTGCTATTAATAATTCTTTTAAGCAAATATAAGTAAACAGTGAACAAACAAATATGAAATTGATACTATTAATTTAGTATTAAAGGTGAATAATTAAAAAGAACCTTGCACACATCAAGTCCAAAAGGTTTTATATTACCATGACTTAGAAATATTGTATTGGTCTTCCCTTCAAAAGAAACATGATAAATTAAAGATATAACAATAATAACAATAACAATAATAATAGTAATAATGATTTAAAAAGAGCTGAAAATAGTATTGCGGCCTACTGTGATCGTGATGTGGCTTCGTTGCTCTTACGTTGTGATTTTAAGGGAGAATTCAAAACACACCGCAATTGTGGTGCATTGTGGTTGCACTGCTTACCACAACCACAACATTGCATCCGAAACAAGCGTTGCGTTCCACAATTTGAGACAGTGGAAGTACATCATAGGCTTTAGCTGTTCCACTTGCCTTTGTAGATCGTAATTAAATAGTTGTTCCGCTTACCTTTGTAAGTTTTTTGAGTTCGATTGAACAATTATTCTGATCATTAATCTTAAACCATGTATAAGGAAGTAGAAAATTTTAGAAAAGGGAGTAGTTATATTAGGTTGTGTTAAAATTTCACATCCAGAGGCTACTATTGCTAACCTTAATATTTGGTTCAATTAAACTTTATAAATAAAAAATTATAATATTGTACGGGACACCGGTGGAGAGTTGCAAAGTTCCAAGAACATGGCAGTTTTCATAATAGAACACAAGTTATAGGGAGCAGTTGACATATCTTCATAGATCATATATGAATTTAGGAAGCTTGTATAATAATTATGATAAAATTATGATCATAAATTTGTAAGTGAATTTCTCTGCATGTGAGACCTGTTTACATGTATTTTAGTAATGTTTATGTTTGAATAATTGGATTAATTCTGAATATGTTCCTCTACCATGATTCCCTTTTAATTAGGTATCACGCAATCCATAAGGAAGTCTATAAATGGTTTAACATTAGCTTCGACAAGTTTGGGCGAACATCCACTCCCAAACAAACTGAGGTTTGTCATTCCATTTTCAAGAAGCTATTGGAGAAAAACTGGCTTACTGAGAATACAATGCAGCAGGTATGGAGTTTTCTACTACTAATATGTTCTTTCATTCTTTGGCTCCACATCATAATCATAGTTCATATCCTATTCTATATTTCATGTAATCATAATTTTAGTGCATACACTTAAATCTTTCCATACTCAGTATGCCATTAACATTCAATATTATTTGACAGTTTAAACTTTGTAAATACAGCTTTACTGTGACACATGCAAAAGATTTTTAGCTGATCGCCTTGTAGAGGGGACCTGTCCAACACCTGATTGTAACTATGACTCTGCACGCGGAGATCAATGCGAAAAGTGTGGGAAGCTGTTAAATCCTACAGAACTAAAAGAGCCTAGATGCAAGGTGTGCTTCTCCCTGGTTTCTTATCACTCATTACGTTTCTATATTTTTTTGAGAGACTTTCCCAAATAGTAGTAAGACATAGGTGTATTCCCCAAATAGGAATACAATGGTTTGATTCCCAAAAGATATAATTTTTCAATAATACACACACAATGTGCTTCATTGAGACTTGCTTATCTACAATCACATAGCTACAAATCTGAAAATACAAGCAAATATACCTCTCTAACATTAGAAGTACATAATGAACCACTGAAATGTGTTGTAGAGATTGCTGCTTTGAACTGTGTAGAGTGTTGGGCAGCATAACATCAGAACAGGGAATACCTAAAAATGGCTGGAGTGCACATGAGGCTTTTGTTCTCTATGTTAGGGCACATGAGAAAATGTAAGGCCTTAAGGTTAGAAATGAAGTTCCTAGTGATCACAGAACTTTAGGTTTTATTGTAGATCAAAAGCTGAAATTAAGTTTGATTTTATTTAAATCTCATCCGTCTCATCTTTATCCTGGTGCTGATGTTTTGTTGTTTCCCTTTAGTCGTTCCCCTCCTGTGCAGCTTTCCGACTCCATCATTATGTAGTTGAGCAGTTTTTCTGCTTTACCTGAGTTGGTGTCTCTATTTACTTCTTAATAGGGTTTTTATTAATATTATGAGCCAACTGGTTAGTCAATTAACAGCACATGGCATGGCGATAGCGTTAATATGACACTCCACGTGTAGAGTCATTGCCAGAAGGGCTTTTTGTGATGAGGAGGCTTCGTATCCCCATATTGCACACTCCATATTGCGCCATTGACAGTTATGTTCAGGAATAATATGGTACTTGGGTTGGATGAGAGTTGACTATGGAGAGAGTGAAGTCGAGGGAGATTATATGTGTGAAGGATTGATCTCATTTTTTTTTCTTTTTTATCTTTATCTTTTTCTTTTCATCTTAACTCTTTTTTTTTTTTTTATCCTTATCTTTATCTTTCTTATATTTCCATCATTTCCAATGGAGCCAAAGACTTACTTTTTTTTGGCGTGGTAATATGATGGAATAAAGCAAAATGGCTCACTAAACTGTCTGCGCTTCTTTATTATGAAGCAACAGTTAGTCCATGCAATTTTTGACGTGATTTTCACCTACGGTACAGAGGTGGGAGCCTTTGCGGCACTGGCGTAATGATAATGATGATATCTTTATCTTTCTTATATTTTTTTTAAAAATATTTTTATCTTTTTTATTTCATCACATCTTTTTATTCTTTTTCCTTTTGGTGGTGATATCATGTATCGATTAATGTTAGCCGATCCCAATATCTTTTGGGACTAAGGCTTGGATGTTGTTGTTGTTGTATATCTTTTTATTCTTTTAGTTCCAGTTTTGTATGTTGATCCATGGTAGATTGGTAGTCGACCCCAAACTCTTTTGGGACTGAGGCTTAGATGTTGTTGTCATTTTTCAGCTTCTGCCTTTTTCATTTTATGCATTATTCACTACTCCGGGTTATTTTACTCTTAAATTCCTTGAAAAGCATATGGGCTTATTTTTCATCCAAGCCTTATTCCCAAAAGATTTTGGGGTCGGCTAAATAGTGTGCAGCAGAACTCATTAGCTCATTGTTAGACCTAAAAAAGCACTGGAAAAAACAGCAGCTAGCAGCCAGAAGCTCACTAATGTAAACAAGCAAATTGAAGGAAAACCAAAAAATACAAAAACAAACAAAAGAGCATAGCAGGCAAGAAAGAACTGCACAGCAGGCAAGAAGAGAAGAATAAGAAGGCAGAGGAGAAGAAGAAGAAGAATGGAAGGAGAAAAGGTAGAATGTATCCATATAGAACCATTCAGGACTCGGGAGACAATCAGCATGAGTTCTCTATTTCAGCAGGGTCAATCGACCCCACTCAACAGTACTTTCAATGAATGACATTGAAGAATGTGTATAACTAACTCATTTTTTTCCAGACAAGCATGTGTTTGATTAATATGAAATGCACTCTTATTTGCTCTTTTGTAGTTTGAACTTTGAATAGTCATTGCAGGAATGAAATAAAAACTTTTTGAATATTTCTTTACTTTCTTCATCAGGTCTGTCGGACTACTCCATGCATTCGTGATACAGACCACTTGTTCCTTGAGCTCCCTTTGTTGAAGGATAAACTAGAGAGCTATGTAAAAAGTATGTCAGTGGATGGTGGATGGAGTCAGAACGCTATTCACACAACACGTGCATGGCTAAGAGAAGGACTAAAGCCAAGGTGTATCACTAGAGATTTGAAATGGGGGGTTCCAGTTCCACATGAGAAGTACAAAGACAAGGTTAGCTGTAAAGCCTTTTAAGTTCTACTGATTTTTTTTTGTTATATTTAATAAGTAGTTGGATATAATTTTACCCCCATTTTGTACTCTATTTATCTGTGAGGCCTCTGAACTACACAATGTTGCACTTATTAAATATTGATGAGGCACATGCTAGTATACCTACCATCATATGCATTGTTTGAATTGTAGATCCTGAATGTACTTATAATTTCTTTCTTTTTTAAACTTGCCTGAATATTTTCTTACAGGTTTTGGGACTAAGGCTTGGTTTTTGTTGTATTTTCTATTTTGCTTACAGGTTTTCTATGTATGGTTTGATGCACCAATTGGGTATGTGTCAATCACTTCATGCTACACAGCCGAATGGGAGAAATGGTGGAAGAATCCTGAGAATGTTGAGCTATACCAATTTATGGGCAAGGACAATGTGCCTTTTCATACAGTAAGTAATTAAATTCTTGGAAACCTTTTTATTATGTTTTGTGGTCTAACAATGATAGATTTTGTGGCTAATCGAGAGTGGTGGGTGTATGATTTTGAAGTGCTTACAATTATATGTTTCTGTTTTATAAGTAAGATTGTCAATTATTTTCATGCACCTTCACTGGTAATAATGTGTTAATGTTTCTCTGCTCTTTGTAGCAGTGCTCTTGCAGTACTTGTTGTACTTGTGTGCTTATTTAAGATAAAGTGCTTATAATAAATGGGTTCTCACTTGAACCTCCATATATGATGCTCCAAAGTGGCGGTGGCATCCCTCATCCGCTTGCCTAGCTCCTTCTATAACACTGGTAATAGCCAGTGATGGTGGGTGTATGATTTTGAAGTGCTTACAATTATATGTTTCTGTTTTTATAAGTAAGATTGTCTATGATTTTCATGCACATTCACTGGTAATAATGTGTTAATTGTTCTCTGCTCTTTGTAGCAGTGCTCTTGCAGTACTTGTTGTACTTATGTGCTTAATTAAGATATACTACCTTCGTCCCGAAAAGGTTCGCCATATTGACTTTTCTAGGTCAATAATGACAAACTTTGGTCAATGATTTTAATTATTATATTTATATATAATTTATAAATTTTATACTTTTATGAAAATATTTTGAATGAGGAACGTTTTGATATAATTTTCATATTCAAAATAATTTCGTATTAAAAAATATCATTGGTCAAAGTTGATTGACATTGACCAAGAAAAGTCAATTTGGCAAATCTTTTCGGGATGGAGGGAGTAGGGCTTATCATAAAATGGGTTCTCACTTGAACCTCCATATATGATACTCCAAAGTGATGGTGGCATCCCTCATCCGCTTGCCTAGTTCCTTCTATAACATTGGTAATAGCCAGTGGTTCTGTACTTCTGCGAATATATTTGATGCATTCATACTTTAGTAGAGAACTATCTATCGGTCGAAAACAAAATATTTAAAACAAAAACAAAAAGGCAGACAAATGATCTCCCTCCCTAAGTTTAATGTAAAACATGATATGAATAAAACATGGAACTTCAATAAGAATATATTTGATGCATTTGTAGTTTTGTACTTAAGTAGATATCAAGAAAGTTACGTGTGCGAAGGATGTCATTCAAAGGGTACTAATTAGGGATGAAGAAACAAGAGTGAGGTAGAGGTCTTACGTTGACAAATTGTTTAGTGGTGATCTTACTGTAGCAGATTGTCTGGTAAATCAGGATTGTGTAATAAGGACTCAACGGAGAAAATTTAAAGAGGTTTTAAGGAACATGGGTAGAAGTAAGTAGCAGGTCAAAACCAGAATATACTATTTGAAAATGATTCCTTAACAAAGAAAACCCAAAAAGAAAAACCTAATATTCTAATTTAGATTTACGATGATTCAATCAAGGTTTGAACATGTTTGGGAGATAGAGGCGTCGAGTGACTACCAACTTTCATCAACAAGATTTGGAGACATAACAAAATGCCAACGAGTTGGCGGAAGAGTTCTCTTATTCACTTATTTTTGTTCACTTATTTAAGAATAAAGACTTTTCCATCATTTGCAATGGAGCCAAAAATTCATTATTTTTTGGCTTGAGATTATGATGGAATAAAGCAAAATGGCTCACTAAACTGTCTGCGCTTCTTTGTTATGAAACAACGGCCAATCCATGCAATTTTGAACGGGATTTTCACCATGGGTCATCCGGAAACAGTCTCTCTGTGCTTTAGAACAGGGGTAAGATTGCGTACATCTCTCTGTGCCTTTGCGGCACTGGGGTAAATGAAAAAAAAATTAAGAATAAAGACGATTTACAAAATAAGTCAACTATTGAGAGATTAAGCATATGAGCCATACCATGCAACTCCGGGAGCGAGTGATTCAGCTAACCACAAAAAGGTGTGAAGATTTTTAAGGACTAGTTTGGTTTTATGTCGGTCGCTCAACAACCAAACCAATTAACCTTTTTAGGAAACTTGTGGAGAAGTATAGAGAAAAGAACAAGAACCTGCATGTGGTATTCATTGACTTAGAAGAAGCGTATAATGGGTGCTTTGAGAAGTCTTGGACATTAGCTGGAAAAGGCATATCACCTAACTACATCAACATCATTTCGTACTAGTGTAGAGAGGACGGGATCAGATAAGACGAAAAGATATACAATGGTGCGCAAGTGATATTGTATTTATCGATGAGACTAGATAAGTTCTTTAAGCGAAGTTGGAATTATATATCGAGTGTCGGACTGAGTCGAAGCAAGACTGAGTCAAAGCAAGACCGAGTCAAAGCAAGACTGAGTATATGAAGTGTGAATTTAGTGGTGCCGTGGTGGTAGAAACAATAGTCATAATGAGATTATCTTAGATGGTACCAAGCTCCTGGTTACTCATCTTTTAAAAGGACGGTGAATTGTATGGAGACATATCCCTATAGTTGTAGCGGTGTGGATAAAATGGAAGAGTGCTTCAACTCTTCAAGACTTCTATGTGATGTGGTGTGCCATCTTAGTCTAAAGGGTAAGTTTTATCGAACAACAATTAGACATGTATTATTGTATGACATAGAGTGTTGGGTGGTGAAACAATGTCACTTTCAAATGATCAGAGATGCGTATGTTGTCTTGGATGTGCAAGCATACTAGGAAAAACTGCTTGAGGAATGAGACAATCAGAATAAAGGTGGGAGTAACACCTATTGAAGATAAAATGTGAGTCTCGGTTGCGATTATGGACATGGTAGACATATTGAGAGGTGAGGATAGGAGGAGAGTGAGGGAGGGACCTAGACAGATATGGAGTAGAGTGGCAGTGAATCATAAAATACTACGTGTGTTGGATGACAACCAAACAGTAGATTGATCTTGTTTTGGAGGTCTCCCTCTTTCTCTATCTAATGTTTTTAACTCAGATAATGTCGATTCATGTTAGCCGACCTCAAACTCTTTTGGAAATAAAGTTGGATGTTGTTTTTGTACCTTATTAAGTTATTAGAGACTATCTGTAGGAGAAAAAACATGAAAAACAAAAAGGCAGATACAATGACCTCCCTCTCCGGCTTCATCTAAGGTTTGGTATGAATAATAGAGGGAGCTTTAATAACTCTCTTTTTTGTCTGTCATGTGAAAGCGTTAATTCTTAATGTGCACGCATGGATGTGGATGTGCATGTAAGATTGTCCCTTGCATTAGTACTTTTGAGCAGCATACAACTCTGCACACCCTTCGACCTACATAACTGCATCAACCTTGAGAGGATTGTTACAAAGCTTTGATGTTGTTTTTCCATAGGTTTTGACTAGGGCTGGCATTTTGGTAAGAAAACCCAATTGAAAGAAACCAAACTGAATCGAACCAATGTGATTTGGGACCTGAAAATCGGGACCCGTAAAAACATGATTTGAATTTGGTTCATGTTCTCAAAAAGTCGGTTTTGAACTGAACCGAACCAGAAATTTACATTAATAATAATATGAATAATAATTATTAATTATCATTATCATGGTAGATTGGTAGTCAATAATGCTGTGTAGAAAAGGGATAATTGGTTTATAGTTTTAACTTCGAATTGTATGCAACAGGCATGTTGGTGAGACGGAGGTGGAGTTTATTAGATTTTCTTTGATGTGTCGAGTTCGATTTCCAGGTCCGACTTTTATTTTTAAACTTTCAATAGTGTTTCCAGAACATGTTATTCCACATGGAAGAAGGGAGGTGTTCCTCCTTCAAACATTTCTATATAAGTTTCTAAGAGGCATTCAGTAACCTTTCACTTACAAACCAAACTAATTGGGCTTGGTGCAATAAGTTATTGGGATTAGACAGCTCAGAATTAAACCAAACTAATTGGGCTTAGTAACCATTAGTCAGTTCAGTAACTTTTTGGACCTGGACCGAACCCTAGTTTTGACTGCCTACGGAAAGGCTGGGTGACCACTGTCCATGGACCGAATCCGGTAGTGGTACAACCCTGTACATACTCCCAGCTTATAGAGGATGAGATAGAGAAGCAATGATACAAGAAGCTCAATAACAGGATTGTCCAGCATAATATGTCGCTATTACTAGATGAACTTCAATGAGCAGTTTCTGTCATTACTGGATTTACGCTTCAGCCTATCTGATTAGATTGCACCCAGAGAATGTGCAGATGATAATTTTCAGCACACATCATGGCATTAAGAGTTCTTGATTGTGTAATGCCTTTCTACCTCTCTAACACACCATCCACGAACCAAGTTCTAATGAACAAAATATTTGGATTTTTTTGCGACATCCATGCTTGTCTGTTGGACATGAGTTCTATTAACCATAAGGTGGTATTGGCAAAGGCAATAAAAGTCCAAGTATCAAAGGACTAAGCTCACTGGCCTACATGGGTTCTTGGGGTTGGCATGATTTTACCTCCTACTTTTGAAAGCTTACGAGATTTAAGGCAGCCCCTCTGACCAACTTATTGTTATGAGCATGGTGGCGACTCAAAGAAGAAGAAGAAGAATAAAGCTAAGATAAAGAACTTCTTGTGCTTGGCAGAGAAGGTTTTCTTTCTTGCAATTGGCCGATTAGGGAATTTTTAGTAGGCCTTGCCTAAACCACGCATGAATCAATTCCAAAATTATTGATAATCTTATTAATGAATAAAACCCTCTATTTATACTAACCCCAAGAGTCTAAATTAGCAAGGTTTTCTATTAGAGTCCCAGTAACCATTATAATATTGATATAATAGTATTAGTTAAGATAGAATACTATTAAATATTAAATAATTCTAATAATAGGAAACTAATATTAGTATAAGTATTACTAAATACTAACCATACTGATTTGTAATATGAAACTAATAATAATAAACAATATCTCTCACCCCACTAGAATAGCCACTCTAGGCATGCCCGTATTACTTGTTTAAGAAAAATAATTTTAGTGGTGCCCTGAGGTATAGCAATATAGCATGCGTTTGGCACATAGTTGTTATGGCTTCGCCATGGCAACGCCATGGTGTCGTGGTGCTCAATCATGCTCGCCATGGAGTCTTGACGCCGTATGTCTTTTGGCAACACCATCGTCTCTATCCGCCATCCTCTCGTTCGTCGCCATCGTCGCGTTCGTCACCATCCACCATCATCTCTAGAGATGGCAATTGTGACTGAACCGATGGATACCCGCATCGAACCGCCCCAGTCAAAATGGGGAAAACCGCATTGATCGGGTAACGGGTATGGGACGGGGAATGCCCGTTTTGTTTTTACGGGTAATGGGGCGGTTACGGTTTTATATATGCCCGCCCCATTACCTGCCCCATACCCGCCCCGTTTATTTGTAGTTATGTTATATTTTTATTATATTTTTATGTATTATTTGTCTCACAACTATTAAAAGATGCGATTTTTTTTCTTACCATTGTGTATGTATAGATAATAGATGTACTAACTATAATGTATAAATGAAAGTTCATAATAGATTTTAATAGTCTTATTTGATTATTACAATATTTTTTTCGTGATTAATTATTTTTTATATCAAGTATTTTTAGGTTCAAATTAATTTAAGTCGCTTCCTTTCTCGTCTTGTAGATATACGAATCTTAAAGTGGCATCTGAAGTGTAGAGTGGTCTAGATGATGTCATTTTTCGCCTTTTAAAATATTATTTTTTATATCAAAATTTAATGACTCAATTAATAAAGCGGTTACCAGCGGTTACCCGAAGTTTTACCCGTTACCCGTTGGGGCGGTTATGGTTTGGGTAAAAATTACCCGTAGGGTAATGGGGCGGTTACAGGGCAGGGAAATTACCCAACGGGGCGATTACGGTTATATATAAAACCGTGCCCGATCTGCCCCTTTGCCATCCCTAATCATCTCAGTTGCCCCCATCTCCCATCGGTTCGAGTGTCGACATCGTCCCGCTCATCACCATCTAGAGCATTGTCGTCCTCTCATGTGATGTCCCATTCCCCGTTTGAACTTTTCTTCTTCTTTTTTCGACCTTCCTCACACGCTGTTCCTCTTGTTCCTCTGTGGTTAGTTTTGTTCAGTACAACAGTGTCTTCATCATTTGCTTTATTTTTATAAAACAATTTTGCTTTGATTAGTAATTAGTAAATACTATTAGTAATTAGTACGTATTTTGTATTTCATTAATGTTGTGAGAGTTTGCATAGTTAAACTCCCTCCGTCCCCCTATCTTTGTCTCATTTTTTCTTTTTCGTCCGTCCCATTAAGTTTGTCTCATACCATATTTGGTAATATTTGGGTGGTTACAATTCATTCTTACTTTATTCACACTTTATCAATTCAATACCAACCACACAATCTCACTTTTCTTAATAACCGAACCACTCCCTGTTGTCCCAATCTTAAGGGGAAGGAGGTAGTAGTAAACTTCATGAATGACTTGATTTCTACAAGTGTTACATGTAGTATATAAACCATATTAATGTATTATGCGTTTAATACTGCATTTATGTTGATGTATCACCGTGATGCTGCCACGGCAGGCGCCATATCGCCATGACGGTCTGGTGACACCGTGCCGCGAAACCCCGCCATAACTACACTAATTTGGCGACCTCAAATTGCGTGCTTGTCTTGTTTGAAAATGCATCCTTCATAATATATCTAAGATATTGTGCCTGCGACATGTATTTATTAGAAATAACTACGTGGATATAACTGAATGGGTATAATCCAAAATTTCCCCCATCACTAATGTACTGGTTACTGTTTTTTTGCATTTCAACTCATTGAAAGTTTTGGTAGTAACCGCATAAATATTATTAAAATATGTGGCTGATGACAGATTTTTTTTTGGAAATCTCAAAACAGTGAAGAGAATTATTTAGACAGAGGGGTATAATATATGATGTGATTCATGAATCAGCTAGAAGTTAGATGCTTTGCAATCAAATTTTTACTTATTCTTGAGTACTATACAATCGTAAATAATGTTTTATCCTTGTTCCTTAATGTGTTTCTCTTTGTAAGGTTAGATCAAATGAATGTGCTACTATGGATTCAAACTTTGCATTGACTAGTTGATAAATATATTCCAGGTAATTTTCCCATCTACGCTACTTGGAACTGGTGAAAACTGGACTTTTATGAAAACAATCAGTGTCACAGAATACTTGAACTATGAAGCAGGTCAGCAAAGCTTCTTTTTGTTATGTGGTTGATATGTTTCACAATGCTAAAGCGTGTACTTAAGAGAGATCTCATAATAATATGCTTGCTGTTGATTATCTCCTTGACTCGGCTTCTGTTGTCCCTTTCCATGCATTATCACTATGTAGGGAAGTTTTCAAAAAGTAAAGGTGTTGGAGTCTTTGGAAATGATGTAAAGGATACAACTATTCCTGTGGAAGTATGGAGATACTACTTGCTAGCAAACCGGCCAGAGGTGATATCTTATTGTTTCACATTAATTTCTTTTGGTTAGATCCATATATTTTTCTCTAGGCAAGTAAGACTTTGTATGTGTGCATCTATGTAGTCTTGCTTCTAAAGATATTTGCATGATCACTGGATACCTGAAAGATACATGCTATAAACTCCCTGAATTGGAACTTAAATACCAATTATGCCTAGCTGCTTTCAATGGTGACACTTCCCAGGACCACGAGGCTTCTTAGTAAAACAAAACTGCCATCTGACATTTGATGGAATCAATGGCCATTTGAACTTCTCTCAAACAAAACCACATTTAGACTTGAATTTGTTGAGGGAATTCTTGAAACTTCAGATTTGAGGCAACATGTATGATGCATGGTTGCTTGGTTATTCGTTACAGTTTCATATGCTCGACCACTCTAACCCTGGTCTCTATCATCTGTTTCTTACTCTTCCAAGAAACCGAATTGTCACCAACAAATGCAGTTGCCTAATTGTTGGGGGTACTACTTATTAATAGTTTAAGACACAAACAAGTTAAATAACTTTATCATACTAAGGTAAAATTAGTTATTCATCCCATGTTTACGTCAAATTTAGACTTTGTACTCTATGCTTTAATTTCTTTGAGCTTGCAGCCCACCGTTATGTTATATTGTTCAGAATTAAAAAGATTTTGAAATGTTAGATATGAAGGGGGAGCCTTGGTGCACAATTTCAAATCTTGGGAGCGACCTCTTGTCAAAATTTGACAGGAAAGGCTTGCTGCCTTGCTCCAGCCTTGTGGTGGGACCCTTCCCTGGACTCTCGTCTTGCGAGATGCCTTCGTGCACCGGGCTGCCCTTGTGGTGGGACCCTTCCCCGGACCCTCGCCTTGCGGGATGCCTTCGTGCACCGTGCTGCCCCTGTTAGATATGCACTCGTTTATCATAGCCAACAAATATAGAAAGTTGCACCCCATGTTTACATCAAAGTTAGACTTTGCAGCCTACTAGTAACTGTTTTTAATAAAAAACATAACGTTGGTGGGGGTGCTAAGTGCTAACTCAAGGACTTCAAAATATGGGCACAATGCTCAAATTTGATGTAAACATGGGGTGCAAAAGCCAAATCTCTGAATACTAATAACAAGAATTACACCTTACAGTTTAAGTACAAAGAGATTAGCCCCATGGAACAGAGAGAAAAACATCTTGAACAAACAGAGAGACATTCAGCAGAGTGGGGAAGACAAAAAAAGCCGCCATAGCCTCAGTTCAAGTTGATGATCAGTATGGAACAGGACAATAGATAACTAGATGAGCCAGTGTAAAAGCATCTCCTAGAGTAGGAGCTTCTATATTTATAGATAAAAAAAGAATTTTGTAATCTACCTTTTCATGTAGTGGCAGCTGGATGATGTAGTAGATCTGAGGAGGTCACCAGTGTCAGGTGGTGATGGGAGCTGGAGTCTCTGAACTGTTTTTTTGCAGAGGCTACAAAAATGAAAGACAATTGCGTCAGGGTCTTATCCTTGATAGCATTTTCGAGTCATATGGAAAATGAGTTTCGACTTGCAAATCCTATTGTGCTCACCATGCGCTTCAATTGAGCTCTTTGTCACTTTTGACTATTGAGACCCATCAATTGAAATTTCATGAAGCAATTAGCAGATTCCTGAGATCTTGGAATGAAAGGCTTGGGTTTATGGACTTGAAGTGCAGAGACACTGTACAAGAACTTATGTTTTTTAAATGCTAGAGTTCCAAATGCAGAATGACATAGTATGTGTAGGGGAAAGAAATGCTTTATTGACCTGTTTGTGTAATTCACCAAAAATACATCTAGTACGAATACCCGCTTAACCAAAAATACATCTAGTGGGAAAGAAATGCTTTATTGACCTGTTTGTGTAATTCACCAAAAATTCACCATAGTACATGAATACAAAATCTGGGACGAATACCCGCTTAACAGTCAGTAACTTGTACTTAGCACTGACAAGTTTACCTTCTTTTAGGTATCAGACACATTATTTACATGGACGGATTTACAGGCAAAGTTAAATAGCGAATTACTTAGCAATCTTGGGAACTACATCAATCGTGTCTTGAGTTTTATTGCAAAAGATTCTGGTTAGTAATCTACCATTTGTTTTTGGTCAGGTTAGGTGTCATTGGAAGTATTTTATCTTCTTTGTGTCAAGGTTTTGAAGTTTAACTTGCTTTATTTTTTGAAATACGTGTTTTCCTTTTTTTGACATGTCATTGTGATTGTCTTTTATGTTTTTCCAATCTTAATTTTTCTTGGATCGCAATTTCTCAGTTATTTTGTTGTTATCAAATGATACTTCTGCATATCTTTGAATATATCATTCTACAATTCTGTCGACCTCAGGCTGTTTATCTTATAAAGTGGAAAACCAGAACAGTCATGCTGTACTAGTTTCACTTTCATAATATATCTTTCAAATTTATTATTCTTTCACTCACAATGTGGAACAGCTTCTGGATATGGTTCCATAATTCCTGATACTGAAGGTGTTGTATCTCATCCCTTAACTAATGCTTTGGGAGAAATGGCTGGAAACTATGTGGAACAATATATTGAAGCCATGGAAAAGGTGATTGATCAGGCATTAGAGTTTTTTTTCCTTTTGTTTATTTTTCTGAGTAATACCTTAGCTATTTAATGATATAGGTGAAATTGAAGCAAGGTTTGAAAATTGCCATGTCTCTTTCTGGTGAAGGAAATGCTTACCTGCAAGTACGTTTCTGAACATTTTTCTCATCATCTTTTTTATTGACCCATTCTCTTGTTTGACTTAAGAATGTTTTTTTGGGGATTTTCGATAGCAATCTGACTTTATTAAATTACTAATACTGCTTGCATCATCAACATTAGTTTGGCACTTATAGCTATCTTGATAATTAAGGATGCTCACCTTTTATGCTCACCTTTTATTCTAGGAAACCCAATTTTGGAAGCTTTACAAGGAAGACAGGCGTGCATGTTCAATAGTTATGAAAACTGCTGCTGGTCTAGTGTATCTCCTTGCTTGCCTTTTAGAGCCTTTTATGCCTTCCTTTTCACGTGAGGTAATTAATGTCCTCTCTTATTGATTTGGAAGACTAACTTTTGCAAGCTCTATACTTATGTGGTATGTTATGGCCTTTTCATCATCTTCCCCATAGGTATGTAAGCAATTAAATTTGCCTGAAACCATGCTTTCACTTGCTGCTGAAAATGGTGTCATTGAAAGGGCTAAAAAACCCTGGAATATTTTACCTGCTGGTCACAAAATTGGAACACCTACACCGTTATTCAAAGAGTTGGTATGCGGATTTGGCATTGTCAGTGAGTCTCTTTCTATATTTTCTGCTGTAGTTCTATTCTGGTAAGTAATGACTTTGCTTAATTTGTAGAAAGATGAAGAAGTTGAATTCTACAGAGAGAAGTTTGCAGGAAGTCAAGCTGACAGGACCTTGAAGTTAGAAGAGGAAGAAAAGAGGATTACCGAACAATTAAATAAAGCTAAAATTTCAGGTAGTCTTATATTTCCCTCTTATAGCATTCTTTTATTGAGTTAGTTTTGCATGGATAAACTCATGAACCTTCAATGTTCACTCACTTAGTTTGTTTCAAAAGGTATTGTTGTGTGAAGTCAAGGTTAACCCTTAGTTATGTTTATCATTTGAGTTCCCTTGTGTTGGATTACATTATTACAATGATAGGAATGTGGACAATAATACTAATAAGAATAATAGAATAGTATTAAAGAGTGTAATAGTGTATAAGTGAAGATTCTGGGCCATTTAGTAAATCAGGAATAATGGGCCTATTATTGTAGATAATAATAAGTGGGCTTGTACTATAAATAGAAAGGGAGGGTAGGCAAATGAGGAGGCAAGTATTCTGTTGAGATTAGGCTGGAAGACTGGGCATCTCGAATTGTCCTGGGGAATTGTATTGTTTGTGAACTGATTTCCCTATTGAATAACACTTTCTATCTGTTCTTCTACAATTTCTCTTGAATTCTATATTGTTCTGTGAATCAAATACCTGTGTTCTAACATACAACCATGCCTTCTAATCCCTCCCATTCACCAAATTGGATTTGGATTGTCATTTGTAAATTTGAACACTTCATAGGTGTATGTCAATTTGGCATATCCTTTATTTGTTTATAACCTATAAAGAACTTGCTTGATTTACATCCCTGATGCTGAAGCCAGAAGGTGAAAAACACCTTTTTTAGGCCTCAGGCTGACAAGTGCCCTCTATTTTAAACTAACATTTCATCAGTATTTGCTCCACTTTTTTGGTATTTTAATTAAAATAGTGGACATAAATTACTATAGTATTTCATGTCTATGTGTTAACATTTCTCCAATAAAGGGTTGCCATCTTTGAGTAGTTCGTAGATTAAGAAAATAAAACTATTCGGTTGGGAATAATTTAGAAGAGGGAAATAATATGAGCCATACTTTTTTTCCTTGAAGAGAAAGTGGCATTGTTTTCTTGGGAAGCTAATCTTGGAAAGTTAGAAAATGTTTTAGGAGGAAATTGGTAAAAGGAAGTATATATTACTCCCTCCTGCCCAAAATTAATTATCATTAGCTAATATTCTTTTTAGAAAATGACACCAATATTACTAATGAGTTTGGATTGGACAAATATACGACCGCATTTAAAATAGGACAAAAAAGGTATTAAATAATAATGAAAGACACATCTATCCCTCTTGATATAACCTGCCCCTTCAATCTGCTCTCCTGCTGTGGACGGACAACCAGGAGCTCTTCAGACAATCAGACTTCAGCCCCATTTATTCTCTCTTCGGTCAACCACAAGCAGTTGCCGCCTCCCTACTCCACGAATCCCGTCGACATCGCTGCCTCCAACAGCCCACCAGATGTTGCCGCTGCCTCCTAGTGTGCACCATATGCCGCTGCTGTCGCGCATCCTTCCACCACCGCCGCCCTACTACAGAGAATCTCACCATCATCCTGTAGCTGCCCCTCTCTGCTGCCTCTGGCCGACTTGAGAGATCATGGTTTATGATGAGGAATCGTTGCTCCCACTTTTGCTAGTGTTATACATGTATCAAAGGAGCTCAACACTCGCCGGTACTTTGGCCTCCTTGCACTGGAGCAGGTACCCGACCATGATGTAGCCCGCCGGGGGGCATTTTGCACAGCAGGAGGGCGACCTAGCTGAAATACTTCACTATGAGTGGCTGCAGTGGAAACTTGAAGCCGAGCTCGAGCTCTTGGAGATGCACACCGGAGTAGGCCGAAGGAGAGACGATGATGTTCATAGTTGCCTGCAGATGCATGATGTCAACATCGGGACGGGCCAGTAAATGAGCCCGAGGTCAATCCTTGCTGGAAAGCTCACAGAATATAGACACTAGCTGGATGGGCCCAGGCCTCCACCTCTCTATAGTTCTTGTTAGCAGGGGTCCTCTTCTTCTGAGGCCAACTATTAGAAGGCTCAGCTTGTGCACAGAGTGGCACATCAGAGTTGGCAGGACCAGCATCCCTCTCTGGTTGCTCGTCATCATAGCCGATTGGTAGATCCTCCTCGAGTCCTCTCAGCGAGCAACCATATAAGCAGAGGATGCAGGAGACATGATAAAAGTCTAAGGGAGAAAAGAATGAAGGTCAGAAAACTGGGATAATGAGGTTGTATACACAAAATTGAAGGCAGGGGACAAAAAAAATGGGCTTAACGGCCATTCTTGATGAACACCATGGAGAATACGATGACCATCAAGAGAAACCGCCTAGAAATTTGACTGAAAAATCAGTCTTTGGGCTTCTAGAAGGCAAAATGACAAAATTGAAGCCTGTGTCCTCACCTAACAAACATTCTGAGGGTCAAGATTTTAACTCAAGGCCAATCCTACTCTATTTCATGCATCAGGGCTTGTCCAAAGTGACGAAACCCTTGGGAAAGAAACCCAGTAATTTGAGAATAGAAATCAAACAAGAAACAATAGAGATATACTATCTTGGAAAACTGAAGATGAGAGGCTACGAGCAGAGAAGACAAACATGAACACTACAGTAACAAGCAGCAGACAACAACAAATATTTCGAAATGCAAGAGTTCGTAAGTATTGGAAGCGTAAAGGCTAAGGAGCAACATGCCTTAGCCTTATATACGGTATTGGGCCTTTGGGTAATCGGCCAGGCACACATGCAAATCCACTAGCAGCAATGACTGACGTCAAGCAGCTGTGATCTGAATCCCAGCAACCATAAACACGTGTCAAGCAGGGAATTGTCCAGCCGCCATGCTTGTTAGAAATCCAAAGGTCTGACTCTCGTGATTGGATGGCGCATTAGGTCACAACAGTTCCCAACACAATAAAAAATGGTTATATTCTGAAAGCCCCCAAAATTTTGCCAAGTGTCAAAGATCTTCTGAATTTGAGCTTAAAAAGCAGTGGACCGGTGAATGGAGGACTCAGAAATCTGTACAGGTTCTAGGAGTTCACCTCGGCTCAGCCTGATTTCACAACTCAGAAATATCCAGACTCCGAAAAATCTACTCAGAAGCACCAATCCAACTCAGAAATTCACTCGCTTGACAGGTCACCTGAAACCTGGGAAATCATATACAATATACTGACCCTCAGTCTTGGGCAAAGCAGGTTACAAGTAATATGCAGGAAAGAGATTTCACTCATCCAACCCATGATCCATTGATCCCCAAATAGCATTCATGATGGCAGGAGAGTACTCTCCATTCCTGAACCCGTTTCAAGGTCGGTTGTACTCTTTTTCCTTCACTAGGATTTTTTCCCACTTTTTCCCGCTTAGTTTTTTCCTGGTGGAGTTTTTAACAAAGCATCACCTCATCGCGAGCAAGGGTGGAAGTATTCCTGGCCAAGGAAGCGCACACGATGGCCACAACATCATAGACATTTGTATTATCCCCTCTCACCTCTAAGAGTTCTCGCCTCAAGGAGTGAGGACTCATGATGTCGTAAATTGTCAAATATCTCATGGCCCAAAGAAGCAATCCACAGAAGAAGCCTAATTGGCTCAACTGACGAGGCCAAAGCACTCAGTCGAGGCCGGGGTAGATTTAACGCTTGGTATATTCCAGCTAATAAGCCCGTGCAGATCGGGTTGCGCTAGATGGACGAGGCTGAGGAAACTAGCTTCTGCCTCAGCCTTTGCGACTCTTCAGGACGAGACTGAAGGAACCTGCTTCTGCCTTGGCCTCCGTCACCGATTCTACACTTAGTCGAAATCTGGCAACCCAGGACTGCACCACAGGGCTTTTAACGATACTTCCCATCGCCAGCATCATGCTTACTTCACTTAGGCGCGATCCCCAAGATACCAAAGGACACACGTACTCTTTTCATTGGCTCTAAGAGAGCTTAGTCTCCTAGTTATCTAATTACTATAATTACTCCTGATGTAGAAAGACATTTTCACTTTGAGATTTGTTTTACGCGGCAAATTTCAGTACGTTTTCTCTCTAAGCCTACTTGATTTCCATCACTTGGATTATACAACCTGAACAGTTCAGCTTTAGTGGGAATGGAGAAAGTATTACTAGGACTCTATCAAATGTGATCGAGTATTATTAGGAGTTTGGTATCATTTGATAGTGATCTTTTTTTATTGCTTTGACTAGGACTCTCTCATGTAAAGTCTATATAATAGACTCTTAACCTTGATAATAAGTTATTGATGTAATATTTCTGTGCCAATAAATTTTATAATTATACAAATCTCCCAAATTAGCCCATATGAAGTCTCCAAACATTAAATGCTTTTGTGCCTTGAAATAAAAGATGCATTTAATGCTGAAAATATTTAAGGATAGAAGGTTATTTTGGAACAGAGGGATTATAAGGTTATGGCTCCTCGACACAGGCTAAGTGATCTGGGCACTGATCTGCAGCTAGTTTCCACAACCATGCCCGCCTTTAACATCTTCTATAGTTAGATATATGTAGCAACTCATTTGAGTTTCTTATGAGTGGCTATTGCTAAACAAAGGCAAGATTATAAACTTTCTATTTGTATTGCTGCTTTCTTTTTAAGATGAAAAAACGAAGAAGGTAAGATCAACAAAATCAGCTGAAGCCAAATTCAAGGCCACATTGCCTGCCTCTGGTGAACTAGAAGTGTCCATTGGCAGACTAGATATCCGTGTTGGTCTTATCAAGAAAGCCCAAAAGCACCCTGATGCTGATTCTTTATACGTAGAAGAGATTGATGTTGGTGAAGCACAGCCAAGGACTGTTGTTAGTGGCTTGGTCAAATACATTCCACTTGAAGAGATGCAGGTTTTTCTTACTTCTTCTGCACTTGCTATTTCAACCACATTTACAGAAATTCATTTCAAAGTGATATCTTTGTCAGAATCGTAAAGTCTGTGTTCTATGCAACCTCAAGCCAGTAACCATGAGGGGTATTAAATCGCAAGCAATGGTTCTTGCTGCCTCTGACCATAATCACACGAAGGTATGCGGTGATCTACATCATAGTTAGTGTCACCGTTCTATCCGCAGTACTTAATGTGTTTTATTCTATGAACTCTGCTTTGAGTTAATTTGGCTGTGGTCAATTTGTTCCGCAATTATTAAATTTTGTTTCTGATTCTACATACAACAACAACAACATCCAAGCCTTAATCCCAAAAGAAATTGGGGTCGGCTAACATGAATCGATCTATGAAATAGATGCCAAACAGAGAAGACGGACAAGAAAGGGAAGAAAAAAGTAAGATAAAACGAATAAAATAAAGATAAATAAATATAAGATAACAATAACACAAGAATATAAGAAAGATAAAAAATAAAAAATAAAAGAGCATAAAAAAGCTAGAAGAAAAAAATAACATAAGATAAAAAGATAAAGAAGATAAACGATAAAAGAAAAAAGAGAGGAAAGGTAGAAAAGACATTAATCGTCCACACGGATGTGCGCCCTCCACTTTGCTCTCTCCAAAGCCATACTCTCATCCAATCCAAGAAGACACATATCAATTCTGAATTCTGATTATTCATATTTCGATTCATGTCATGTGATGTGACTAGGTGGTACTGTTGGCCGTCACACACCTACCACAGCAACCTCCTCCTTTATTCTACATAAGCACATTTTTTCATCAGGAACTTGGTATGCATTTTTACATCAAGATCTTTTGATTTTCAAGATCGTTTGATTTTCATGTCATCTGCATGTCATCTGTTTGGTTTTCAAGATCTTTTGATTTGCAAGATTCAGATAGGGTGTGTGTGGTGACTTTCAATGATATTCAGTTTTTTCCTGCATGCATTGTTGTTTTGGAAATTTATGTGACTAATATTCATAGATTCCTAATATATGAATGACATAGTGAAACGTGGTTATAAATGAGTAATAATTTAATTGGAGGAAGAAAAAGGAGCACCAAAAAACATACCATACATGCAAAACACCATGAGTTTAAGAATAAAAACATGTGGAGTCATATTTTAGGAACCACAACTTGTTTTGGTCATACTCCTAGTACTTTTCTCTTGTTTCTTTTGCTTTTTCCAGTCTGCCATGTATTTGTCTTTCCCTCATTAGTAGATTCTTCAATTGCAACTCTGTATTTGAACTTTCTTTCATTTGTGTAGCATTTTATTAGGTAAAGTTATGGGAAAGTGATAACTAAACAAGATTTTGAAGAACAGTGTTGCATCAGTAATAACCATTAACCAATAATATGACTCATTTATAAGTAACTCATACCTTCCAACTTCATTTTCTAAAGGCCAGTGTACTGCTTTCACATTAAAACAGCGGTCCTAAGTTTAATGGGCTAGACCCTAGTGTTTCTAAACCCTAGAGTTTCATAAGAAGGGTTCCAAACAAGTAAAAAAATTAAAAATATTAGTATGGATGATTTAGAAGGGTCTTTATCTTATCTTTTTTTTTTCCTTTTTTTATCATACCTTATCTTTCTTTTCTTTTTGCCTCCGATATCTAGTATCAATTCATGTTAGCCGACCCTAAATGTTTTGGGACTAAGGTTTGGATGTTATTGTTGTTGGATGATTTAGAAGAGGCTTTGATTTATAACAGACATCTCAGTGAGTTATCTTCTCGCACGTAAGTTGTTGTGTTGCAAAATACTCAACGTGTACAGTTCACAAAAAGTCGTACAATCTTGCAATCTAGGTGTGATTTTACCTGCTTGACAATCTAACATGCGGTATATATCGTGAAGCTACAACAAGTTGAGAACATTTATTTCACAGGTTAGGCAGCAATTCTAACAAAAATGGATATAAGGCTGGAAGTGGTTTAATGGTTTGTTTGTTTATTTGGCACCTCATAATATATTGTGGCCCATCTAGGGTCAGTTTAGCCTCTAAATTCACCCTTAAACTATCTAGCCTGGTTTGGGCGGAGAGTTTGTATGTGTCTCATATTAAGAGTTTACAAATTTTGAGTCCTATACAGAGTAGTCAATGGCGCAAATGGTAATCACCATTTGTTTTCATTGGCGTTTTAAGTGGTCTTATCCACAATCCCAGGCCCTGGCAATGAGGTTACCTGTGGAGTTGCCATTCCTGAGCCATCACCTGCACCATTTGCGCCACAGTTGGGCCCTAATTTAGACAGTTTTTTTTGAGGGAAAAATAATAAAAATACCCTAAACTTTGAAGGGGTGTGAGGTAAACACCCCAAACTTGCATATGTAATTTAAATACTCCAAACTTTGTATAAAAAGTTATTTTCACACCATTTTCATGTATTATTTTTTTCAAAAAATGTAAATTTATGGGGTTAATTGCATAATTTAACATAGAAAATTAAAAGTGTTGCAATTATATAGATTGGGGGTAACATTATTTATTTTGCAATGGAAATTTAGAATGCTAATTGTGTCTTCATGAATTCTAAAATATTTTAAATTATGTCATTAACATCATAAGTTTACATTTTGGAAAGATATAATACTTGAGCATGGTGCTAAAATAACTTTTTATATAAAGTTCGGGGTATTTAAATTACATATGCAAGTTTGGGGTGTTCATTTCACACACCTTCAAAGTTTGAGGTATTTTAATTATTTTCCCCCCTTTTTAAATAGTCTCATATTAGGGCCTGAAGTCTGAGTGAGTTAAGGCTTCGGCCAAGCCTAAATGGCTAATATGTGAGACGTGACCGAGGCATATGATCGACAACCAAACAACAAGTCAAAGAACAACCATGGAGCAATTCAAAGAAGCACACACACAGAGAAAGGATATGCCATTGCCATACTCTCAACTTGGGAATATTACTCACAACAACTGATCTCCGTGACTCAAATGTTTGGCTTCCTAGCAAGAATGGTCAATTCTCCATTTCTTCTACCTATGAAGAACACGGAGAAGCAAAGGCTATCACTTTCTCTTTTTCTCATATGGACTATGGTGATCCAAAATTTCATCATCTATCTCTATCTTTCTTTGGAAGACACTTAACAAGATTTTACATTTACCATCCAACCTATGCTGACTTTATCAAATTTTCCCCTCAATGTGTCCTTTATGTAGAGAATCATCCGTTAGTGAAGACCATTGCTTCTAGCAGTGCTCTGTTATTAAACTAGTATATGGGAGATTTTTATGAGAATCATGGATGTTCATATTACTCCGTTAGTGAAGACCATTGCTTCTAGTAGTAGTATTTAATAATACAGTTTTCGATATTAATATTATACTCCCTCCGTGAAGTAATTAAGTTCCTAGTTTGACTTCATAATTTTTCTTAGGCAAAGTAATTTTTTAAATTTACTTGCCAAATATGCCCTTCCCTCAAAAGTATGAAAGAGAAAATTAATAATTAATGATGTAACTTTCATAGGGGTAAAAGAGTATTTGCCACTCAAATATTACCAAAAAGAGAAGTAGGAACTTGATTGTGGGGCATCCCAAAAAGAAAAGTTTCAACCTTATTGCAGGACGGAATGAGTAATACACTAGATACCAATATACCATAATATGGAGTATTATGATATTACCATGTTAGTCTTGACAGCAAGGTAAAAAGAAAGACGATTTTTTTTGCCAAACAGAACGTTGGTTATAATTCACTTGAAATTTAAAATAATACTACCTCTGCCCCGTTGAAAGGTTCCCATGGTAAAACGGAACAATTATTTAGACAATAATTAAATAAGGTAGTTCAAGTGTATTTTGAGAAATAATTTTAATAGGTATACAAATAATGTGTTCAGTACCGATAATTGTTATGTTAAAAATGTATTATTTTTATTAATTAATGATTAATTTGTCATTTAAGATTATTAATTTTTTTCTAAAATGGAAATGAGAACCTTTAAATGGGACGTCCAAGAAAGCAAAGTGGGAACCTTTCTATGGGATGGAGTACAAAGCAAAAGGAAAAATTAAATCATTCTAACAGATGGAAAACCCTTAAGATCTAGAACATAAGCACCACATCAGATGGAAAACCCTTAAGATCTAAATCATACTGTATTATGACAGTAGTATGTTTATTATCATATTATGTATGCTTTAATATTTATTACTCCCTCCGTCCCAATTTGTAAGATACTTTACGGTTTACGATGTTTGACCGACGATAAAGTAAATTGATCCCTGTCAACACTCAAATTAGTTTTAGAAAATAAAATTTACATATTCAGAAACTACATTAAAACCGCTACAAAACCTGCCAAAAATAATTCAAATTTAATAAACTTTTGATATATAAAGTAAAAGATTAAGAGTGATTTATGTTGACCAAGTGAATAGTAAATGTATCTTACAATTTGGGACTGCAGGAGTATGATATTACTTTTATGTTAGTTTTTCACTTTTATGTTTGTAGTTTAAGTTATACAGTACGTTTTATGTTTTATGTTTGTTTGATCACTTTATGTTTTATGCTTAGTTTGTTTGTATATTTAGTTGATGCTATACAATGTGTTTAGTTTTATGTTTAGATACCAGTATTGGGTAGTTAAAAATGTCAGTGATCCTGAATAGAAGTGAAATCCATCCTGTATTCCTCTATGACAGATTTAAAGGAATATACAAAAGGAGTTTTCAGAACTGAATTAGATGATCATTCCATTAGTCTATAGTGGTATTTATACATACAAAGAGCTATTCTATAAGGAAATATTCTAATATAATTACTCTAATAAATACAAATATATTTTCCCTTAATTAGATTAGTAACGGTAGAAAATATCTTACTTCCTTTGGGAAGGATCGTGTGATTTGTTTCCTTCTATACGCCCCCTCAAGCCAGGTATTCGGTCACTCCCAAGAATCCTGAGCTTGTCTTTGAGAAGAGTAAAACGCTGCCGTGGAAGGAGTTTTGTAAGAGCATCAGCCAGTTGAGCATGAGAAGGAATGTGAAGAACATGGAGAAGTCCCCGTTGAGCTCGTTGATGAACAAAATGAAAGTCGATCGCCACATGTTTCATGCGGGAGTGAAAGACTGGGGATTTGCCAAAGACGTAGTTGCGCCTTTGTTGTCACACAAAAGAACAGGTGGAGATGTTAGCGGATGCCGTAATTCATGAAGAAGAGATTGAATCCATAGTACTTTAGACGCAACAGTGGACAATGCACGGTACTCCGCTTCTGTGGATGATTTAGCAATGGTGCGTTGCTTGATGGATTTCCAAGAAATGAGGGACTCACCAAGGAAAATTGCATAAGCACTAGTAGAAGATCTGTCATCTGGATTGCCTGCCCAGTCTGCATCAGCATAAGCACGAAGAGGAAGAGAGGAGCTGCGGGGAATCAAAAGACCATGAGTGGCGGTCCCATGAAGATACCGCAGAAGGCGTTTGAGGAGTTGCTAGTGATTGACGGTGGGTTTGTGCATAAACTGAGCAAGATTATTTATGGCAAAAGCGGCATCGGGTCTGGTAAGGTTCAAATACTGAAGGGAGCCAATGACCTGGCGATAAAGAGTAGCGTCACATAATCCCGAGTTGTCAAATAAGCTCAATGAAAAAATGATGAAGCTAAGGGTGTGGCCACGGGAGTAGCGTCACCATCTGGTGTAGGGGTGACCTGGATGCCCAAAAAATAATGTAAGGACCCTAAATCCTTGATAGAGAATTCGTGTGCCAAAGAGGCAATCGTTTGACGAACCAGAGCAGGAGTTGAGCCAGTAACAATAGTGTCATCCACATACACTAGAACATAAATGTAAGATGGATGAGATGAGAATATGAATAGACTGGCATCTGATACGGACTGCTGAAAACCCAGAGAGAGGAGAAAGCCACTAAGAGATTGATACCACACACGAGGTGCCTGTTTGAGACCGTAAATTGATTTGCGAAGACGGCACACACGGCCGAACCCATCATTGAAACCAGGGGGTTGCTTCATGTAGACTTCTTCTTCCTGAAGAGAGCTATGTAAGAAGGCATCGTTGGCATCCAATTGATGAACATGCCAGCCATGAAACAAAGCAATGGTTAAAACTACTCGAATGGTGACAGATTTGATCACCGGACTAAAGGTGTCAGAATAATCAATCCCCGACCGTTGATGAAACCCTTTAGCCACCAATCGGGCTTTGTACCCATCCAGAGAACCATCTGCTTTATATTTCACAGTGTATACCCATTTGCAACCCACAATATTTTGGCCAGAAGTAGCAGGGACAAGATCCCAAGTACCTTGTTAAACCAAGGCATCAAATTCCACTGACATAGCTTCTCGCCATTCCGGTACCTGTAAAGCTTGGGAAGCACAAATGGAGATAACATGATGATGTAAAGAAGATTGGGTAATAATGTTAGCTAGTTTACGAGTTCTAAGAGTCATTGGATGAGTCCGTTTGGGTGGTGAATCAATGTGTGGTAAGGAAGGGGAGGTGAGAGGTGGTTCAGTGGGGGTGGGGGTGGTATGGGTAACAGGCTGTTTGTTAAGGGATGATGTACTAGGAGGTTGGTTTTTGGATCGGCGTTGGTAGGTGATAAGATTATGAGGGTTAGGCTTAGGAGAGGGTGGCGGGATGGGGATAGGAGAGAGAGGAAGAGTATTGAGTAGGGGTGGATTCGGTTCGGTTCCCGGACCGAAATAGAAAAATTCCAAACCAAACATTCGGTTTCTCAAATTCTCTAAGCCGAAACCGAACCGATTAATAATCAAACCGGATTTTTCGGAACACGATTTTTTGGGTTGGTTTTTCGGTTTTACCGAAAACCGAATAAATTTGGAACTATTGCCTGAAGAGTGGCAGGGAAGCAAGACTTAGCTCGCCTGATTCAAATTCTTACCGAAGAGCCGCATATATAGGGAGCTAGGAGGACTAACTTCTCTGTTTCAACCGGTGTGGGATAATTTGGAAGGGTTTAGAAAAATTAAATGTGGAATGTGAAGCAGATGGGATTCGAACACGGGTGAAAAGTTGAAAGCGGAAGGAGATGTCTTCCCACAATCGCTGAACCGCATCACAAACTTGTTTAGAAACGGACTTTTAACATATTTATTACGTATGAGGTGCAGAATATATATAAATATATAACACTTAATAAAAATCGGTTCGGTTCGGTTTGAACCGATTTTAAACCTCTAAAAACCGCCTTCGAATCGATTATTTTTCGGGTCCCGACTTTCGGGTCCCGTTGTAGTCGGTTCGGTTTCGGTTCGGTTTTTTTATAGCTCGGTTCGGGTTTTTTCGGTTCAGGTTTCGGTTTTTCGGTTTAAAATGCCAACCCTAGTATTGAGTGACTCACTGGGAGAAGCTTGTTGATCCGGGGTATGAATAATAGGAGACACTGCCGTCACCGTAGTACCTGAAGTAGGAAGAAGGGAAATAGGTGGCTGAAGCTAGATGTCAATTTCTGAGGATAAGTTGGTAGCTGGTTTGGTGTTGTTAGAGAAAGGGAAGACTGACTCATCAAACACAACATGTCGGCTAATGAAGATACGGTTAGTGACTCGATCGAGGCAACGGTAAGCACTTTGTTGATCACAATAACCTAAGAAAACACATGATTTAGACCTAGGTTCTAACTTATGTGCTGTGTAAGGTCGTAGCCATGGGAAACATTGACATCCAAAGATGGCGAGTTTGGTATAACTAGGACGGTGAAAGAGTTTTTCATAAGGGGTGCAAAAATTTAGAGATGCTGCAGGTTGTCTATTGGTTAGATAAACTGCAGTAAGAAAGGCATAAGACCAATACTTAAGCGGCATGGAGGCATGGTGGAGCAAGGTGATCCCCATTTCCACAATATGATGATGTTGCCGTTCAACAAAACCATTGTGTTTGAGAGTATATGGTTGGGTGAATAGATGAGAAATACCACATGTGGCAAGATATTTCCCAAGAGTAATGTACTCGCCCCCTCCATCGGAATAAATCGTTTTAATTTGTCTTTGGAAAAAGGTTTCCACATTTTTTTTTAAAATTTTGAAAAACTGAAGTCACTTCTGATTTATGAGTGAGAGTATAAAACCAAATATATTTGGTAAAGTGATCGACAAAAATAACATAATAACGAAAGTCATCAATGGAATTAATGTGAGAAGGACCCCAAACATCTGTATAAATGAGATCAAGGGGGTCTGCTAGAAAGAGAAGACTTTGCAAAGGGTAATTTATGACTTTTATTACTTGCACACGACACATAAAGAATTATTCTGAATAATATGTTTAGATGAAATACCTAAGGATGAAAGAATTTTTCATCGAAAATGCCAGGTGTCCTAGACGACAATGCCAATTATTCATAGAAAAGTTCCTAGCGACGTTAACACACGGAGGCGGGGGAGTGGGCACTTCAGGAAGGCTGTAGACATCACCATTATTAATACCCCGTAACAAAATTGCTCCCGTTTGCCGGTCCTGGATCGGCTAGGCTTTAGGGTCGGTATAGAGTCATTGGTGATAGGGTTTTCCAGGTCTTCATGTTCCTGGATGTCCTCTGGGCGTGTGGCTATGTTTCCGCTACCAGCCATGGAGGAAGGGCTCGTAAAAGCTCTATGGCTCTTATCATTCCATTAGTCTATAGTGGTATTTATACATACAGAGAGCTATTCTATAAGGAAATATTCTAATATAATTACTCTAATAAATACAAGGAAAAATTGAAAATAATAATCCCAACTATTGCCGGTCCGTTAACAATAATCCCAACTATTGATTATTTTTGTATAATCCCAACTATATGGACCGTCCGCCAATAACGGTCCATGACCAAATATTACCTTCTATAAAAGTGAATTGTAAATAGAAATTAAGCTTAAAAATTAAAAGTTAGGGATAATTTATAGGGATTACTTGCTATATCTCTTCTCGTCCACTTTAGAAAGTACATAAACTTATTTACAGGGACTATTATTGGCGGAAGATCCCTAAAGTTGGGATTATTCTGAAATAATCGATAGTTGTGATTATTATAAGCGGACCGCCAATAGTTGAGATTATTATAATCAATTTTTCCTAAATACAAATATATTTTCCCTTGATTAGAATAGTAACGGTAGAAAATATCTTATTTCCTTTGGGAAGGATCCTGGGATTTGTTTCCTTCTATAAGATTGACAGTTATGGCACTAATGGATACTTGGATGGTGTGAATGAATAAGTTAAACACTGGTGCAAATTTGCAAGTTAAACACTAAAAATACTACAATCACTGTGAAAAAGTCTGGGAGTAAAGGTTAGGCAGAGAACTATTTGATTATTTCATAATGGGTTAGTTTTGATTTGGGGAAAATAACTTAAATACCCCAAACTTTAAGGGGTGTGAGGTAAGCACCCCAAATTTACATATGTAATAAAAATTCCCCAAAGTTTATATAAAAATTTATCTTAGCACCATCATAATATTTTTTTCTTTCACAAATGTAAAGTTATAGTGCTAAAATTAAAAATTTAAAATACTTTGGACATTTATAAGGATGAAATTATTAATCTAAGCTTCAATATTTGAAATGAATAACATTAACCATTAAGTTTATAATGTTAATTGCACACTAAAAATGCTTAGAATATATAAATTGTTTACTCCACACTATTATTTTACATTTGTGTAAGAAAAAAACATATGATCATGGTGCTACAATATTTTATGCTACCTCCATCCCAAATTGATTTGCAAATTTGACTTTTCTTGGTCAAATAATTTCATTTTATTTGCTTAATTAGGATGTCAATTTTTAATTATATTCTAATTTGGAGTTTGCAACTTTGATATTATTTTAATGTAGTTTGGGGTGCTTACCACACACCTCTCAAAAGTTCGGAGTTTTAAAATTATTTTCCCCTTTTAGTATTTGACTATTATTACTAATTTATATTTCAATATGATATACCAGTTGGTTAATTAACTCTTTTATTGGTGGTTAAATCATAGAAGAGTATTGTCTATAGGCCATATTTATTAATATTTGTTATATATCGTGTATCATGTAAAAAAATAGTGTATCATGTGGTCAACATAAATGCGCCATCGCCATGGCAAACTACCCTCACACCATGATGATCATTTGTTATATATACCATGAGTGTATGAGGTTAACTCACCTTGTGATGATCATTTTGAGGTGAGCTAGATCTAATTTAAATGTTCCTATACGAGGTGTCAGGACATGAGGGTATGTGCCCTTTGATAGGAATAGCACACACAGATGATGACTGGGTTGTGAAGTGTGCCCTTACGAGATGAAAAAAAATCAAACGATCCACATGCGGGGTCAAACAAACCAACATATAAGATTTTGGTCTGAATCTTCGGTTTTCTGTGTGGAAGTCCAACCCGGTCTTTTAAGTGTTCGCTGCTGCATTTTGAATTTTAGTTTCAGGGGATGGGACAATCCAATTTGCAAGTGGCCAGCCATCTGGATTTAAAAAATCTGGTTGCCCACTTGAGGGTAGCTTTATAATCTCACATCAGAGAAATTAACGAGATAATGCTGAGTTATTATGACATTAAATTGAACGAGCTAACAGATTAAATTCAATCTTTTTAGTGTGGTTTGACTTACATATGTCAACCCAATCCTAATTTCAATCACACTATGCACAGTTATGAGGTACTAGAATTTTATTCAACTGTACACATTAAAATTTAATTAAAGTTTACTCTTGAATCCTAAAATGTTTACCTGTTGTTTTATTGGTTCTAGGTTGAGTTAGTTGAGCCACCTGAAGGTGCTGGTGTTGGCGAACATGTTACGTTTCAGGGATTCGAGTGCAAGCCTGATGATGTCTTGAACCCCAAGAAGAAGGTTTGGGAAACCGTCCAAGTGGATCTCCACACTAACAATGAGTTGGTAGCCTGCTACAAAAATATTCCATTCACTACCTCAGCCGGGGTGTGCAAGGTTTCTTCCATCTCTGAAGGGTCTATAAGATAGACTGGATTCCGTAAACACCAGAGAATAGAGCTCTACATTTTTGCAATATTGTTTCTGGCTAAAATCCCTCCTGTTTTTATTGTTATCCAGATTCTTCTAAAGACTGGCTGTTTATAGCAAATAAGCAAATCAGATGTTGTCATGTTTTATTCAGGATATAGGATAGTTACATTTCAGCATTTCTAATTAATTATGGTGTATGGGTACGTGTAGTTTGGTAATTGGTATACACAAAGTGAAATTCCTATGCAAAATGCATACTAGGGCTGGGATTTTAGAAATGGGTACGGGGAGAATTGATTTGACAACTTGTGCCAAAATATCAATGCTAATTTTGATATCAATGTTAATTTTAATGATGTTTACATTTACGCTTCAATTTATATTCACACATGGAGATTGACTTGAGAACTTGTGCCAAAATATCAATGCATGTGACCATGATGAACGACATATTTATGTTTATGTCTGTATGTATGTCCGTTTGTCTCATGTCTATGTATATGCCCATGTAGGGGAGGACCGGTTCGGGCCTGGGTCCGGCCGGGCCTCGGTTCATGAAAGGGGAGGCCCGGAACCGGCCCGGGTAACCCTGGGTCCGGTTCGGGCCGGGTCTCGGTTCTTATATTTTTTTTTGGCTTTTCCTAATTAACCCCCAACCCTCCCCCCTCACCCCCAAACCACCTCAAATGGCCCATCATACCCAGCCCAACCCAGCTGGGCCCAAACCGGCCGGGCCCAAAAAAAAAAGAAAAAATAATAATTTGCCCGGACCGGGCCCAAACCGGCCGGGCCGGTTCACGTTTTAGGAGGCCCGGGCCCGGCCCGCCTACCTCACTGGGCCGGGTTGTCTAAATCGGGCACCAACCGGTTCACTGGGCCGGTCCGGGCTTGCACAGTAGCGGGCTGGTCCGGTTCCGGGCCGGTTGGCCCGGCCCGAGTCCACTCCTATGCCCATGCACCCATGCCCATCAGCCCATGCCATGTAGGGGTGGATTCGGGCTGGGTCGGGCCGCCGGTTAGTATCACATGGGCTCGGGACCGGCCCGAGGGTTGGACGGGTCCGTTTCGGGTCGGGCCACCCGCCCGGGTCACGGGCCGGGTCGGTTAAAATTTTTTTTTAAAATTTTTAATTTATATTTTATAGTTTATAGTTTTATACAAGTATTAAAAAACAAACTTTAAGTGCATTTATTTGAAATGAAATAGGAACTACATTTGAAAATTAAAACAAACTTCAAGAGACAAACATTTTGTAAATTGTAATTAATCGGAACTTCCCGCACCTCCCGATCCTTTGGCTTTGTCACATGTCTTCATATGCTTCATTGCCATCCTGTATCCGCCTGAAACCCACATGCTACATTTTTTCTCGCACCATTTACAAGTTGCGTACCACATCCCGGTCTTCGGGTCCTTCTGCTTATAAAAATTATACCGTATAACGGCATCTTGATTTTCCATCTTAAGTATAAAGTAGATATATAAATAATAAATTAGCAGAGAATAGAGATTAGAGAGTAGGAATATTTGGAGAAGATGTGTAGTAAATTGTATAGAAAAAATGGAGTATTTATAGTTTTTTTGTACCCCAACCCCCCCACCCAACCCCCCCGGACCCCCCAAGACCCACCCAACGGCTATGTAGCCGTTTGGGTTGTCCCCAGCCCACCCATAACGGCAAGTAGCCATTTATTTTTATTTTTTTTAAAATATGACCGTTGGACCCGGACTCGGGCCCGGGCCCGACCCGGCCGGGCCTGGGTCGCATTTTTTCGGAACCGTGCCCGCCCCGCCCATTCCCACCGGTTCGGGTCTACACCCGGTCCCGGACCGCCCGACCGGGCCGGTCTCGGGCCCGCACAGTACCGGGCCGGGTCATGGGCCGGGTGGCCCGAACCGAATCCACCCCTAATGCCATGTGTATGCTCTTGTTGCTGACAATTACAGGTAATTATATGTAATTTAATCGTATTTAATTTGCCTTTCGTTTGGTATTGGATATTCGGATTGTGTTTTTCATTTTGGTTGATCTTAATTTTGCTATTCTTGAACTGTATTTGGGTATTCTGAATATCATATTTTTTAAAATCTTCACTGTAAAATCTATCTTAGTTAATGTGTAGAGATTTCATCATTTCTCCTGATTTTGTTTAATTTGATATTTTTTGTGTATCGGTGATTTGCTATATTGTTTTTTGTGCGTTCTAAATTATTACATTATTCTCTGAATTTTTGGCTTTGGTTTTGTGAATTATATAAACTGTATTTCATTATAATGATCTCGATGTTAAGAACTATACAAGTAGCTATATATATAGCAAAAAGTAGAGTACTAGGTGATGGATAGTGTACCCGGGGGGTAGCTTATCCGATGGGTTATTACGGAGAATGATAAGAGAGAAGTCAGAGCAAGTAAGTAGAGAGAGAGAAAGTATATTTAGTAGTATGCGGCGTTTATGACTTGGTTACAAATGGGGAAATGAGGTGTTATTTATAGTAGCAATAAATGCCGGACAGGGACACATGTCAAGCGTCCATTGGCCGAGAGGTCACCTCAACTGGTTGGCGCTGGCAACCGCATGTGGCCGCATTTAATGCGGCTGTTGGATGGGACGTTGTACAGGGTACGGTGATCTGTACGCATGTGGCGCGGATATCATGTCGGGAAAGGTGCCCTCGGCTGTAGAGGACTAGCCGAGGGCTCTGAGTATCGGGGACCCCCTGGGTGCCGAGGGCTCCGGGTGCCGAGGGCTACTGATTTTCGCCGTTTTCCCAGTAACTTTGTTTTGCTGTGTTGGCCCTCCTGTGAGAGTTAGAGCCTTCGGCCAGGGGGTCGAAGGCACCCCTGGTGCGCATTGTGGGCTACTTGGTACTCTGGGCGCCGTGATTTGGGCCTGTTGGGCCTTTATTGGAGTAGTAGGAGTCTGTGGGCCGGGGGTTCCCGGGCCATATACTCCATCACTAGGGTTAATATAGACGGGCTAAGCCCAAATGTCCAATACAACTACGGTTTCAACTTTCAACACTCCCCCTCAAATTGGAGTCTATAAATTATATGCACCAAGTTTGTTACAAATGCGTTGCATCCTAGGTTCTCTAAGAGACTTGGTTAAAACATCTGCAACTCTGCAGGTTGATCTGTTGTTTTGACATAATGAGTAGGGGTGGACTTGGGCCGGGCCAACCGGCCTGAAATCGGACCGGCCCGCTACTGTGCGGGCCCGGACCGGGCCGGTGAACTGGTTGGTTGGCCGGTTCGGGCCACCCGGCCCGGTGAGATGTCGGTTCGGGCTCGGGCCCTTCAAAAGGTGAACCGGTCCTGCCGGTTCAGGCCCGGGCCGGGCCAATTTTTTTTTTGAATTTTTTTAAAGTTTTTGGGTTGGGCTGGGTATTTTGGGCCATTTGAGGTGGTTAGGGTTGGTTTGGGGGTGAGGGGGAGTGTTGGGGGTTAACTAGGAAAAGCCAAAAAAAAAATAGAACCGAGGCCCGGCCCGGCCTGGACCCGGGGGTTACCCGCACCGGTTCCGGGCCTCCCTTTCATGAACCGAGGCCCGGCCGGGCTCGAACCGGAACCGGTCCATCCCTAATAATGAGTAGCAATATGTCCATTTGTGATTTTTTCTCGAATAAAGTGACAATCAATTTCAATGTGTTTAGTCCTCTCATGATACACTGGATTGGAATCAATGTGCACTGCAGCTTGATTACTACACATTAGCTTGACGGGTTTCATGCTTCCGTATTTTAATTCTTGGAGGAGATGCTTCAACCATAATATCTCACATGAAGCAAGGGCCATTGCACGGTATTCTTGCTTCAGTACTAGAACGTCTATCCATTTGACATCCATCCCAATTTGCATCACAATATCCAACAATGTCATGGTGCCCTCAATCTTCAAAGAGTAATCCTTGTCTTGGAGTTTTCTTGATGTATCTCAAGACTCGGATAGCTGCGCCCCAATTAGGGATGGACCCGGACCGGGCCCGGGCGGGCTTTTTTTTTCAAATTGTTGGGCCCGGAACCGGTCCGGGTTGATACCGAGTCCCGGCCTAACCGGGTCTGGCCGGGCCCGGGTCAAGGTAATTTTTTTTGCTTTCTAATTAACCCCCGACCCCCCCCCCTCACCCCACCCCCCAACCCCCACCCCCAAAACACCCAGCCCTAACCAAGAAAAAAAAATTGAAAAACCCAAAAAAAATAAAAAAAGCCCGGGCCGACCCGAACCTCACGTGCCGGTTCAAAAAATACAGGGCCTGAGCCCAGCCCGCCCAACCCTCCCCAACCAGGTAAAAGCCCGGGCCCGGTTAGCACCAACCGGGCCGGTCTGGGCCTGCACAGTGGCGGGCCGGGCCGGTTCCGGGTCGGGCCGAATCAGTTGGGTCCATCCCTAGTCCCAATGTCCATCACATGGCTTATTAAGAAATTGACTAAGCACACCGACAACAAATGAAACATCTGGTCTTGTAATGGTAAGATACTTCAACTTTCCAATAAGCCTTCTATATCTCTCTTTATTGGACAGGAGGTCACCTTGTTCTGACACGAGTTTGACGTTTGGATCCATTGGTGTATCCATTGGCCTACAATCCAACATACCTGCTTCCTCAAGAATATCCAGTGCATATTTCCTTTGTGAGAGCACAATTCCATTTCTCGATTAGGCAACCTCAATACCAAGAAAGTACTTTAGTTTTCTCAAGTCTTTTGTTTGAAAATTGCTTAAAAGATATTCCTTAAGTTGGGCAATTCCTTGGTCATCATTACCTGTAATGACAATGTCATCAACATATACAACAAGAAATATACATTTATTGCCTGCAGAATGTCTATAGAATATGGAATGATCTACATCACTCCGAGTCATGCCAAAACCACGAACAACAACACTAAATCTCCCAAACCATGCACGCGGGGGTTGTTTCAAGCCATATAAAGAACGACGTAATCTTCACACCAAACCAGACTCCTCTGAGCAACAAAACCAGGTGGTTGCTCCATATAAACCTCCTCATGTAAATCACCATGGAGAAATGCATTTTTAATATCCAATTGAAATAATGGTCAGTGGCTCATTGCTGCCATGTATAAAATCAAACGAATAGATGCAATTTTTGCAACAGGAGAAAATGTGTCAGTGTAGTCTAATCCGTAGATTTGTGTATACCCCTTTGCAACCAGGCGTGCTTTAAGACGATCAATGTTTCCATCTGGTCCTACTTTGACTGCGTATATCCAGCGGCACCTAACAACTGATTTCCCAATAGGGAGGGGAACTAAGTCTCATGTCCCACTAGAATGTAAGGTCTCCATTTCAGCTAACATAGCTGGACGCCACTCTGGGTGTGATAATGCCTCATGTGTGGTTTTAGGAATACAAACATCAGATAAATATGAAGTAAAGACAGAGTAAGGGGTGGAGAGGTAATGATAACTTAAAACGTTATAAATGGGATGAGGATTCAAAGTTGAGCATGTACCTTTGCGGAGGACTATGGGAAAATCATCATGATTGTTCTCTGGCACTTGGGTAGCTAACTGTGCTGGTGCGGGATCCGGAGTAGGGGAATCAACAGGCGCGACCTCACAGACTCATTGCATGGAGGGTAAGGGTGTCGTTGATACACGTGTAAAGGACGTGTTGTTGGTGGAAATGGGTCGATAGGAGCATCGGTTAGGGGATGGAGATGGGTCTGAGATATGGGAGAAAGTCGACATAGGAGGGGGTATCATAGAGGGGAGATGGGATAAAATGAGGACTCAAGGAAAGTGACATCAGTGGACACAAAATGTTTTCTAAGGACCGGGGAATAACAACGATACCCCTTTTGAAGATGGGAATATCCAAGAAAGATACATTTGATTGACCTAACATACATTTTGGATATTCCTGATGTGGTATCATGGACAAAGCAAACACACTCAAACACATGAGGTGGTAATGGAAATAGTGCTTGAGTGGGAAACAAAACAGAATGGGGAATGACATTACCAAGAACCGAAGAAGGCATTCTATTACAACATACTACGGGCAGTTTCAAATAAATGTGAATGTGAATGTAACAACATACTACGGGCAGTTTCAAATAAATGTTGATTCTTGCGTTCAACAACCCCATTTTGTTGAGGTGTATAAACACTAGAAGACTGATGAAGCATACCTCGTGATGTCATGAATTGATTAAAGGGAGTGGCAAAAAATTATTTAGCATTATCACTACGTAAAATCTTGACAGAACGACCAATCGCCGAAATTTTGAGAGGAAATACTTGAGAAACCTGGGACCATACGCCGAAATTTTGAGAGACTGGGATGACCCAGCGATTATGTAAGGAAAGTGCCGTTTCAGCGGCCACACAAACAACTAGATCAAGAGGTTGGAGGTGATACAAGCCTTGAGATTCACACTCGATGCCAATCATCTTCCCCGTACAAAGGTCCTGCACAATCACAGAGTCAGCATGCATAAAAGGTTATAGAACAATTAAGAGAGCGTGTAATTTTGTTAATAGAGACAAGGTTAAAAGGGCTATGAGGTACATATAAAACTGAATCTAATGGTAATAATGAAAATGGGAGTGCTTGCCCAATACCCGTAGCCGAAGTGTGAAGACCATTGGCTAGGGTTGACCAATGGAAGGTTTTGGTGTTTTGTAATATAAGATAAAAGATGGGGTTTACCAGAAATATGGTCGGAAGCACCTGAGTACGTCAATGATTCACGAGCCAGTTGTGTTTGACACACATGCTCTAGAAGTACCTGATGTTGACTAAGTCGGAGTGGACTTCTTAAATTTCTGATAAGCATCATATTCGTCTAGAGGCACCACAACTGGAACTTGGGGGATTTGAGCAACATTGGCAGAGTTGGAAGGTTTATGTAACACCCCGCCCCGTAGGGCCTGAGGTAGTTACTTCTGACCTCTCTCCGGACCTCTAGTACTGTCCTCACAAACCACCACTAGCCTTTTCCGCGCACTTTGTCCTCACTCATGCGCGCCCTGAGAAACTTCCTAGGGGGTCACCCATCCCAGGACTACTCCCGTGCAAGCACGCTTAACTTTGGAGTTCTTGGGTGATGAGCTCCCTTAAAAGGAGATGCACCTTGTTGGTATGAGTAGTACTATAAATCCGTTTAAATTAAATCTCAAATATTACATTTTACCATGTAACTTCCAACACCTATCTTTAGTATGACCCATCCTATGACAAAAATCACACTTGGGGCGATTACGTCACAGATATCCTTTTTTATTTCCCCCATCATGCCCTGAACCTTGAGAGGATGCGTCAGCAGATATTGTGGCGGCTCGAAGAATTCTGGCAATGCCTTCAGACATTGTAGGAATAGAAGAACTGGAGAGAATTTGCTCACGTATTGATAAACACTTTGGGCGAAGACTTGCTAAGGTTAAAACCATAACAAGTTGTTGTCTTTGCTGAGTTGTTTCTCCTTATCTTTAGTGATAGGTTGAATATTATTATATTCAAACAGTAATGCCTCAACCCGTCCTAGAAACTCTTGAATGTCCAATTCTGTTGTTTGAGCGTAGCAATTTTGGAACCAAAGGAAAATAGATTTTGGATGTCATTTGTGTAGTTGGCTTTAGCTTTTTCCCAAATCTGTTTGCAAGTGCGGTATGATTGATAAGTAGGATGATGTTTTGGATCGATAGATTGCCATAACACGTTACACAATAAGGCATCCATGTTCTCCCATTCATTCCGCTTGTCTTTGATCGTATTTGCATCGATATTCAAGTGATCAATTTGATCTTGACCTTTGAACCACATCTCTACAGAAATGGCCCATGATTGATAATAAATACTTCCAACTAATGGATCGGTGGTGATGATTGGAACTGAAGCAAACGAAGAGAAACTTGACATTTTTTGACTTTTACTTTTAAGCAAATAAAAGATCAGGCAGATCAGTAAGGTGACTAATCTACTCACAAATGTATGGACAACAGCAAAACAGTAAGCTTAAAATAACACAAAGATATGGAAGCAACACTACCGTGACCTTAGAAGCGGAACAAGCACTGGAACAAGTGTGCTCACGTGGAAGACATCGACGGTGGTCGCGAGTCTGGACCGGTGACGCGTGTGAATGTGGCGGCAGCGCGTGGAGAAGCTTGGGAGTACCAGACTAACAGGTCAAGGTCGTTAGGGACCTAGGTGTCTGAAAAATCCGTCGGTGTCGCTCACAGATGAGTAAAACAGAGTAAATCTGCAAAATCATTCAGTAAACCGTGGGTAGAGTGGCGGCGCGTGTAGGCACGTGAATGATTCCGAGTTGGTACAGTTTCCAGCGGGTTGGTCGCGATGGAGCGGTAGGTTAGATTTGATATATCACTACCGGAAGTGCTCCAACGCCTAGCGCGGCTACTGTTCACGCTAGAAATACTTGCCGGAAAAAAAAGACAATGTCCTAACTACAATGCGCCATATAAATGACTCTGATAGCATGTGAACTATATAAACTGTATTTCATTATAATGAATCTTTATGTTAAGAACTAGGGTTATATTTATAGCAAAAACTAGAGCACTAGGGTTACTATACAAGACGGGCTAAATCCAATACAACTAGAGTTTCAACAGGTTTGAATTATTGACATTGTTTTGAAAGTATGTCTTTAGTAATAAATACAATAGAGGTATTCCAGTTCTATATGGTTCTTATAGTAGTTTGCTAGAGAAATTGATCAATTACATCAATGGAGGAGTACATGACAATAGTACGATTTCTTATATTGATGAATCATGTCCTCTCTGCATGTGTTTATTATTATTTTTATCAACATCTAAAGGTCATACATCTGGATTTTTCAAAATTTCCATTGCGCTTTGAGTTTCCAACTATGGATATTCAGCCATCTCCTGCTTTCGCTTTGTCACATTATCATTACAACTTAGATTAAAATAAAAAGAATGAGTAGCCTCGAAGAAATATATACACAGTAGCATCTTCCAAATTTTTGTGACATGTATAGTTGAGACACTTGAAAGCTTACTAATTAGAACTATATACAAGAATTTTTTGAGACAAAAGTAATAACGTCTAGAATGCAAGTTAGTTCTTATATAGAGCATTATTGTTATTTCTTTACAGTGTTGCATTGAAGTTTTAGTGTGGAACCACAATAGTATAATCACATTGAGAGAATACTACTACTACTACTGCTACTACTACTACTAGTGTGTTGGATCATAGTAGGCTGAACCATAGTTGTAGCACAAGGAAAACATGGTGGGGGGTAAACAAGATTTTCAGTGGACCCATAAGCATTCCAGCAGTAGAAAGACGTCCTGCCGGAAGAAGAAACGAGATCAACATCTTTGAAGAATATCTTCCTGCACGGGGAGGTATCACTGCAGGCTATTCGTATCGCTTCCATTGTAGCAGAAGTTCCTTTAATTCTTATAAATGCCACATTACTTATACCAACTGCTGAAGTCTGCAAATAGAAGCTTGTTAATCCTTTTTACATACAGGCACTAGGGCTATATGGATGGGCATGGGTTAAGAGCCGTAGAAATTATCACCACTATTCAGAATTGCAATTCCATGCTAAGTGGTTAGCTTTAAAAAGGAGAGATAATTTAAAGCCTATGTGTTGATTTGTATGGGATGGCTTAATAACTCTAAACTTTAAATGATCACTAAGTTGTTAATGTTGCTATTGCGTTCATTTTGTAGGGCAAGTGTAGAAATTGTAATACTCAGTGAGCAATTGTATTGAATCCATCATTTATAAACAATGTGTGTGCGCGCGTTTACATGGGACTAGGTCCATAATGACTAGAAGAATGAAACAAAGATATTAGGAATGTGACTATAATTTAGGATGTTTTTACTTGGACTGTAATTCGTCCCAGACCAGACCAGACCAGTTCAGACCAGACTTGGATAGTTATAAAAATACAAAGAAACCAGACCAGACCAGACCAGTTCAGACCAGATCAGACTAGACCAGACCAACAAATTACAGTCCAAGTAAAAACATCCTTAATGCTTCATACTATACTAGGAATGTGTAAAATCGAAACAGAACCGAACTTTTTACTTTGGTTCCGTATTTGGTTTTTGGTCAAAACCGAACCGAAAGAACCAAACTCACCCCTACATACTACTTCCATCCATAAAACTTTGACAACTTTTCTCATTTAGCCACCCTAGAAAATCTGTCATTTCCATTTAAAGTAATACACAAGTGGTGATGTGGTTAAGGTTATTTCTCTCTTCCTTTAGACAAACCTCATCACACAGTTCTTATTTTCTTATTTCACGTGCAAGTCAAATTTGGTCAAATTTTAAAGAACAGTGGAAGTGTGTAATATTTGTAATGTGTAGTGATCCTAATAATGAGTCACTACGGTAGAACTGCTCCTTTAGCAATTTATACTCCCTCCGTCCCATAAAATAGTTCCCACTAGGATTTGGATCGGAGTTTAAGAAAGTGTGAATAAAGTGAAGATGTATGATTGTGGTTGAGTAAGAAAAAGATAAATGAATGGTAGCCACACAAAACTTTCCAAAAAGAGAAATGAGAACTATTTTTTGGGATGGTCCGAAAAGTAAACCGAAAACTATTTTGCAGGACGAAGCGAGTAATATTTTAGAGCAGAAATATCATGAGTTGTGACTTGGAATAGTAGTGACTGTAGAAGCATTAGGCACTACCCGGCACCCGCACGATAGAATTGAGGCATTTCAAATAGGCGCCAAGGCAGGTCACATGGGTTATATGGAAGGCCATTTAGGGAAAAAATAAAGGGGGAATTCCCCAAATAGGACTAAATGAAACTTAAATTGCAAGAATATGAATATAAGTTTAAAATTCCTTAAATAGGAGTAGCTTTCCAATCCTACCCTTGTTTTGTTTAAATACAACTCATATTTTCATTAATAATTAAAACATAAAAATAATAACATAACTTTAATTATAATGAAAATGTAAAAAATATGAAAATAAATATTAAATAAAATTAATAAACATATTATAAAATTAAAAAACTTAAAAAATTAAAATAAAAAATAACAAATGTAAAAAATGCAGTCTCAGCTGCCGCCTCAACCACCTCCTTGCTCTGACGACAACAACAACAACATCCAAGCCTTAGTCCCAAAAGATATTGGGGTCGGCTAACATTAATCAATACATGATATCACCACCAAAAGGAAAAGAAAGGAAATAAAGATAAAAAGATAAGTTATTATAAAAAGATAATATAAAAAGAGATGAATATACATAAAAATGATAAAATAAAAAGGATACAAATAATGCTTATATATATAAGGATAAAAAACAAGGAAAAAAGATGAGAGAAAAAGATGATATGAGATCACCCCTCCATACGAATACCCGCCCTCCACTTAGCTCTCTCCAAAGTCATGCCCTCAACCAACCTCAGAAGAAGCATATCACTTCGAACTCCCCTAACCCACGTTTGTTTGGGTCTTCCTCTCCCTCTCTTCTCTGTCTCTTCTCCACACATCACAACTCGTCTGACAGGTGCATCACTCGGTCTTCTACGCACATGACCAAACCACCGTAGGCGAGACTCCCGCATCTTGTCTTCAATAGGTGCTACTCCCACCCTTTGTCTGATAGTCTCATTCCTCAAGCGGTCCTTCCTAGTATGTCCACACATCCAACGCAGCATGCGCATCTCTGACACACTCATCTTTTGAATGCGACATTGTTTCACCGTCCAACACTCTACGCCATACAGTAATGCATGCCTAATTGTCATCCTATAAAATTTACCCTTAAGTCTAGTCGACATACCTCGATCGCATAGAAATCCTGACGCACTCTTCCACTTCATCCACCTTGTTCTGATTCTATGGGATACATCTCCATCTAACTCATTGTCCTTCTGAATTATGGAGCCCAAGTAACGGAACATATCGCTCACTGGTACCTCCTTACCATCCAGAGTAATTCCGCTATTACCATTGCTTCTACCTCCACCAAACTTGCACTCCATGTACTCTATCTTGTTCTGACTTAGTTTGAAACCCTTATTCTCCAATGTTTGTCGCCAGACTTCCAACTTTGCTTTAAAACCTGATTGCGTCTCATCAATCAATACAATATCGTCAGCAAACATCATGCAACACGGTACATCGTCTTGAATTGACTTCGTAAGTTCATCCATGACTATGGCAAATAAAAAAGGGCTCAGAGCCGATCCTTGGTGCACTCTGATAGTAATTGGGAACTCTTCAGTCCTTCCTACACCGGTACAGACACTTGTAGTACAATCCTCATACATATCCATGATGAAGCTGATATACTTGCGTGATATGCCTTTCCTAATTAAGGCCCACCAAAAAACTTCTCGAGGTACCCTATCATATGCCTTTTCTAAGTCAATGAACACCAAATGCAGATCCTTATGAGCATCTCTATACTTCTCCATAAGTTGCCGAAGAAGGTGAATAGCCTCAGTTGTTGAGCCACCAGGAATAAAACCGAATTGATTCTCTGAAATCTTCACAGAGGTCTTCGAAGTCTTTACTCAATCACTCGCTCCCAAAGTTTCATGGTGTGACTCATCATAAGCTTAATCCCTCGATAGTTGGCACATTCTTGTACATCACCTTTATTCTTAAATAAGGGGATCCACTTGCTCTGACCACTGGGAAAAATGTCAACATGTGTCGGTAATACCATCTTGATGACAGTTTTAGAGAATTTTGGCATTGTGGAAGAGTAATAATTTCATCTTTATGGTATTTTAAGAAAAGTGGCCTTTTTAGTTTTCACAAAATGACATTTTCTCCACCAACCGGAGGTGGCGTTGGTGAGAGGTGGCACGAAAAGGATTTAATATTTTGTTTATATTTTTTATGTGTTTGGCCTATTTTTATTAATTTTTAAAGTTTTTATTTTTAAAACTTTTATTTTATTTTTTATATTATTTATATTTATATTTTATTACGATTTTATTATAAATTAAAATAATACTACCTCCGTCCCTTAAAACTTTGCCAAAGTTGACTCGCACGGAGAATAATAAAGTAAAAATTGTGTGGTTAAGGTTTTGTGCAGAGGAGAGAGAAATAACAGAAATCACAAAATAATTGATTAAAAGGGAAAGTGGCAAAGTTTTTTGGGACGTCCCAAAAAGAAAAGATGGCAAAGTTTTAAGGGACGGGGGGAGTATTACTTTTTTATTACAAATTGAAATATGATTTTCTTATTAAGTTATTGTAAGGGTAGAATAGAAAGATAGAGTGTAATATTTACATTATATTTTAATGATTTGAAAGAGGAAATTTCTTAAACATCTCTCTAGGGTTACCTTCGGGTAACGTCTAATTTTTGTCCGCCGCCAGCTGGCCAGGAGGTCTCGCCGTCGTTGGGGGCTGTGTTGGAGTGCGGGTTTTCTGTCGAGCTCTTCGGGGCTTCGCTTTGGTTGGAGTTTTGTTTCGGTCGAGGAGTTCAGCGGTGGAAGGAGGAGCGTTGGAGATTTCGGCGTGGTCTGTCAAAGTCGGCCTCCACGAAAGCTTCGTTTGTTGGACGGGTTTTGTGCTGTGAATGGAGTGTTTTGTATACAAATACAAAAACATGGCGATTGGGACGGAGGAAGAAGATCTGGATTTCAATACGAAAGACGTTCCGGTAGAGAAAAGTATTCCAGGGTTTAAGGTGGTAGGAGTGCTACTGACTTTTGAGGCGGATGAGCGGCGAGTGCGTCCCCCTCCCAAGCCGCCGCCATGGAGTGCAAGGAGGCAGCAAGTTCGGGTGCTCGTGCGATTTGGCAGGCTCGTACAGAGGCCGCAGGTCCGAGGGACGATTCGAGTTTTCTTGCTGCATTAGAAGTTTTTTATTTTTTGTTTTGCTTGTTGTTTCAGAGATTGTTATTTCTGCTTTGCTATTTGCTTTTTCTTTTGTGTTCCTGTTTGTAAGACGTTGATTTTGGATGTGGGAGATGAGAGGAATATGGTGACTGTTTATGGCTTTAAGTTTCCCACTTTTGGATCAGCAAATTATATTGCTTCTTTGGAGGTGATTAATTCCGAGTCTGGTTCACGGGATACTGGGATAGCGGTTATCTGTTATCAATATAAGCCGAATTCTTCCAAAAAAGAAAAAAGAAAGATAGAGTGTACTTTAGTCCTATTTTGGAAAGATAAACATCATAGTCCTACATATGCTTTTAGGAATTTAATCTGCTCCTATTTAGGGCTATCCCCCCCCCCCCCAAAAAAAAACATAAATGTCCAAGGGAAGCTTTGTGTCTGGACATGTGGTAGGCGTATGGTGCAGCAGCCTATTCAATATTTTAATAAAGGCTATCATAGGAGGAGTAAGAAGACTGTTAGCAGTTAACTAACTAGTTAGTTAGTTTCTGTTTATCCCTGCGTGGATACTTACTATAAATAAGTGAATAATAGCTAGAAGTAGTAGGATGTTATTTTGGTTGAGACTTGGCTTGGAGATTAGACATCTCGAATTGTCTTGGGCACTGTCTACCTTCATTGATCTTTTCCTACTTCAATAAACACTTGTTGATCTGTTCTTAGATTGATTTCTTTAGATTTTCTACTGTTCTATATCGATTTCTACCAGTGTTCTATCAACATGACAAGACAGGGCTTTTAGAACAGATAGATCTAATAAGTGAGGTATATATGTACCTGGTTTAGACATGGCTTTGATGAATCACAGTAGTACTGATCTATTATAATTGGGTTTGAGACATTCTTCATCATAATGTTCTCATACTTTATGTTCCTTGCAAAACCGCTACCTCCCTGTTTTTTTAAGTAATAAAAGAAAAGGATCTTCCCTTGCATTAGCGGACTCAAAAGAACAAATACAAAACTATGGTCCCTTATGAGTCGTGACATATTTTGTTTCCGAACTTAAGAAAGATCATCCACCTACCGGTTGGACTTTAAAACCTCATATTTACCTCATTATTTGGACTTCATGCCCCATCTTTTGTCATCTTTAACTATGTTCCGCATAGGGTTCACTCTCAACTCTAAACATGGGGTGCAACCATGGACGTAGCCAGAACAGTGAGCCGGACTGGGCCAGTACAAAGAAAATTATTGAAAAAAAAATTACTCAAATTTTTTACACTAGTAATTAAGGCACTTTTAAAAATTGGGGTGGGCTGAGGCCTAGGTCCCCCCCCCCCCCCCCCAGCTATGCCAGTGTGTGCAACAGCTAACAAAAAAGGTATTTGCATTCGATTTTCACCCCAAAGTTTGACATTGTACCCCATCAGGATGTAAAGTCAAAGAAAACAAATTGTGGTGGGTGCAAAGTGAATATTGAGGTAAACATGCAGTGCAAAACTCACCAAGACTATTTACCTGCCATGTTTTAATCCTTGCCCCGTTCTTGGTATTTGAAAAAAATGCTCCTATTACACTAACGTCATGCACGTTATCCCATGAAGTTGATTTTCCTAAGCTTCCAATACTGGCAGTGTAAGCCCAATGAGGTAAAGAACTTCAACTCTTATATGATGAGTAATATGTAGGCAAATTCCCGATGAAGTACCTGACAGATTTGAATGAACAAGTTTTGGAAAAGAGAAAACAAGTCAAATTAGGATACCTTATACCGTGGCCTGGACCACATGCAATGCCTCTTATACGAATCCACGAGGAGTTTCCAACTATAGATATGCAGTCATCTCCTGCTTTCACTTTATCACATCATCATTACAGTTTCAGTAACTAACAATCAATTCAAGAATGGCAGCATTTGTATATTCAGGCATTTTTACATGGCGATGACACAAATATGGCGTCGCCACGTGACAAAAAAAACTAAAAAACGAATTATAGACACTATAATTGTATCACTTAACCACCAAAATATGATAAAACACGTTCAATACTAACCAAAACATGTGAAGTTAAATATCCTATGTAGGATTGAAAGACGAATTTAGGATCGTAACTCGGATAGTAAGATCCTGTGTGAGTGTGTATTCCAACAACTCGGAATATTAAAATAATAAAAATAATTTGAATTAATCGTATATTGTATTAATTATAAGTTAAGCTATTTATTAGTTTACTTTAAATCTATATATATATTAAAATGGAAAAGTGGGGGGGGGGGAGTTTGGGAGGGAATTTGGGTGGCATTATGCATTCAAAATTCAAATTAGGAAAAGGTGTTTAGGAAAACGTGTGTTTTAGGAAAATGTGTTAATCCGAGATTAGGAAAAGGTGTTTAGGAAAACGTGTGATATTAAACATGTGAATTATTTAAGGTGCCTTTTGGTCTTCAAATTGTAATTAGTAGTAACCGGTTGTTTAAATAAAATGTGGGGTTATATGAAACGATTTTTGATTTTGAAAGTGCCTTTTGAACTTAAAAAAACACGTGCAGACACTCAAACATTAAATAGGGTTGAAATTTATTCTATAAATAGGGACCTAAACATCTTTACAGCCCACCATAGGCGCATAGCAAATAGAGATGAATGCATCACTTGAGTTCAATACTTGTGGAAAAATGGCGGGTATGTTTGGTTTGATTTGGGATGTATCTCCTCAATCCAGGATTTGGGGTTTAAGACTAAGGCTGGTGCGGATGTATTACTCACAAAGTGAAGACGGTGAAGTTAAGAGCCTGAAGTGTGTGTTTCATGACAAGGAGGTAGATATTTGCTATATTTACATTCCGTTATGATGTCCTCACTTGATGTACATGTAGCAACGAACTTAAATTGATGTATATAGATTGTAAGGCAGCATTTGAAAAATAATTGTTTGAAAATGTTTTAAAACGTTTAGATAAAATAATTGGCACTTGACGTACATGTCTACCAGAGAGTCTAAAAATGTTTTGATAAAATAAATGATATATTGAAATATGGATAGTAGAAATTACAAAACGAATATTTTCTTGAATATAGATTGTAAGGCAATTTTTGACAAATAATTGGTTTCGTTAATGCCCTACGGCTTTTTTTATTTTTAAAATGCTAGGGAGATCGGATTCATGGAACGATTCGAAGCTTTTTGATTGCAAAGTATAAGGATGCAATGAAAGAGGGAGAGGTTTATGCAATTGGCAATTTTGTCGTGGCATATGATGGTAAAAAATACAAGACCACACCAAACAAGTTCAAGATACTTTTTCTCCCAAAGACTCAAATTACGGAACACAATGAGCCGGAGTTCTTGAACGAGGTGTATAAATTCAAATCTTTTGAGAGTGTGTTGACAGCAAACATATTGGATGAAACCGAAATGTTTGGTTAGTAGTTCTTCCGAGTTTGTTTAGATTATATTTTTATTCCCATAAAATATATTCATAAATATGTGTTGCATTTTCGCTTGTGCTAATGGAATTATATTTTTTTTAATGTTTAGATGTTATTGGTCACATTGTCTCGAAAAGAGGTGTAGAAGATACATTGGTAAAAGGGGTGCCACATAAAACAAGACAAGTTTTGCTGCAAGATAATGAGTACGTGTTTGCGTCTACACGTGAAGTATCATGTTATTCTATCATAATTATTATTACATATATTTTTTATATATTCCATAGGATGCGCCAGATTCGGTGCACATTTTGGGACAACTACATCAATGAAGGGAATCCGTATTTGGATAACAATACGGTTAAACCCGTCATATGCCTTGTGCAATTCTGTCGTGCAAAGATGTTTAATGGTTTGATTTGGGTTACTCTTGCTCATATAAATTTACATAATTTGAAAATGAACATTTTCAAATAGCAAGTGACATTGGTATTGACGGTTTTGTGTAGGTGCACCGCAATTATCAACCTCATTCCACATTACAAAGGTTATCATTAATGAAACAAGTGATGAGTTCAAGCGTTTTAGGGATGGGTAAATGGATATCATTTTTATTTCACAATAATAAATGAATGAGTTATTTTAATACAATTTTTTTAGGCTTACTATTACGTCGTTTCTTTGTTCTTTTACAAGTATGATCGAGAGGAATATTGAGGTGCAAAGTATAAGTACTCTTTCAGTGACATCAAACTCACGCTTGCCTATATTGGAGGAAACTTAACAACTTTACTGGACCGTTGAAAACTATAGATGAACTCTATGAATCAAAAGAGGTTTCATTTTCAAATTCGAATTTTTTTCTTTTTTTCCAAAATGCAAATTAAAATTGAAATATGTTTACAGGGCGGAAGTTTCTGGGTTTATGCAAGGATCGTTGCAATAGAGAGTGGTGACAACTGGTGGTATTTATCCTGCCCAAACTGTACTAAGAAACTTGATAAAACAGATTCGCAATTCCATTGTACAAATTGTGCCAAGTCATGTGTTGATGGTGTGCCAAGGTTACGTCTTACTTAATTTCAGAATTAACTTTTGTTTTAATATATGTATATATATGGAAAACAATGGATAACTTAGACATAATTTGCATGAGTAGATATAAGGTTATGCTACGTGTTGCTGATTCTACTGGGAATGCATCAGTAATTATCATTTTTCGAATATTTGATTTTTATTGACATTAATACACATGTAACTCTTATTATGTATGCATCAAAAGTTATTAAACTTACGTATTATTTTTAAATTCCAAATGTTTAATTTTTTATATTGCATAGTGTATAATGTCATATGATAAATTCTCGTGCTTCGCACAGGTAGAATACTAGTAACTACTAAAGTAGAATAAAAAACAATATGGAGGTCGCGGTCAGGAATGGAACAAACAACTGGGGATTCGCAGAGAACTGAATCGCAGAGAACAGGGGGTTCGAAGGTGATGCATAAAATTTCTGAACGTTTCCCATGGATTCCAGATGCTTCGATCCAGATTATTTGACTGGGACGCAGAGAGAGTAGCCTGTCGCCATGGCGATGGCGCCCAAATGGCGTCGCCACAGGTATAGGTATCGCCACGCCCACTTTTCATGGCGAAGGGGGAATTGCGCGCCACATGGTGCACGCGCCATTCTGCGTCATCAACAACCATAAATCGCTATGTTATGTTGAATGAGTAGCATCCTGATGGGAGGCGATATATCATCAGTGACTGCATGAATTATCAACAAGTGCAGGACGAACTTCATTTCTTTAAATCCCCTTAGGCCCTGTTTGGTTGGAGGGTTTCGGAGAGGCGGAGAGGAAAGCGGGGGATTTGTGTGTGTTTGGTCGAAGGAAATAGGGGGGGAAAGTGTAAGACTTTCAAAATCCTCCACTTCCTTCCATTCTAAACCCCCAAATCGGGGTATTTAGGAGGAAACGTGTTGATAACCGCAAACTATTCATCTCCTACGTGAATGAAAAAAACGTTATAATATAAAACGGTAAAAAACAAAAAATTTTGAAAATTTAAAAAATTTAAAAAAAAAATAGATTAAAAAATTTAAAAATTAAAAAATTAAAAATTTTAAAAATTTAAAAATTTAAAAATTAAAAATTAAAAATTTTAAACATTAAAAATAATAAAATTTTAAAATTAAAAATTAAAAATTCCAAACTGAAAATGAAAATTATAAAATTAAAAAAGTAAACAATCAAATAAAATAAAATTATGACTCATGACCATAGGAATAATATTCACAATAGTTAGACATGTATCTATTTTTTTAAGTAAGCTATCAAATAAAAGTAAATTGCAAAAATATTTTCATTAAACCTTTCCTACTATTTCCTCCAACCAAACATAATTTTTTATCAAAATCCTTCCTTCCCCTTCCCTTCCCTTCTTGACTCTCCCCTTCCCTCCCCTCCTTTGAACCAAACAAGGCCTTAGGGGTTGAGTTAGGTTCAACCTTATTCAGTTATTCTTAGCATAAATAAAAAAAATGAATATATATAATATATATAATTATGCATGATATATATATATATATTCATATATATATTCATATATTTATTTATGTAATATAAATAGAGAGAGAAGGCTTCTATATATATATATATAATATTTATTTTAGATTAAGAAAACTTTAGTTGAAAATTGATGAAGATGAAAAAACCTAGAGTGATTTGTAATTAACTTGAAGAGGAAGAAGCGCAAAGTCATGACTAGATTCTTCATAATTTGAAGAAGAAGAAATGAATTGAAGTAGAAAAGTAAAAACAGAGAAGAAGACAAGAAATTGGCCAAGTGCACCTATGATTTGCAAGCATTCACACATCTAAATGCATGGGACATATATGTGTGTGTGTGTGTGTCAACACCAGATCGGAAAAGGCATAGCATAATTGAAACACGGTACTAGAAACAGAGTGCCTTGCAAATATGACAGTGATTAAACTTGAAGGGCAGCAAACCTGTGCCTATAATGCAATCCTTGACGGTGACACTTGAGGATGTACTTATGTGAATCCCATCAGTGTTAGGGCTATGAGAAGGCGCTAAGATCTTAAGATGGGAGACTGTGACATTTACACAACTGGTAAGTGATAAGTGCATCTGTTGACTGTTTACCATCAAAAGGCCCCTGATTCTCAAGTAATTACATTTGTGGAAAGTCATTGCCTGCACTGATTGGAGACATTTATAAGTATCGTTCCCTCTTTCCTTAAATAGATTGATATGAGCATACGCTGACCTTTGGAGCATGTCGACAAGGCTGCCAAAAGAGAAATGTGCCATTAGTTTCTAGACATTCAAATGATTCAATGTACGGTTACAAATAGTCCTTATATGAGGAGTATCCTAAATTTGTATATGTTAGTTTGTTATTTTATGTATATTTTATTCGAGTGTATGACTTAACATATCTCACGAGATAATGACTCGTTAGAGCAAAACAAAACAGGTTTGCTTAAAATGTGAGGGAAAACATGATATACAAGAGGAGATGAGAACTACATTTGTTTTGTTGATCTTGCAAGACTCATCCCACCATCTTTGTCCTTTCCCGTTTATCGTTCCTCTTCCTTTTACAGACAAGTGTTTCACATTCATGAAATAGAGCCATTTATTTCTATCCAAACCATTCCACACCTCAGGATCTTCTGGAGCAACAATAGAACCAAAGACCTAAGTTATCGGAACACAAAATGTCAATAATGTATCACTCAATAATGTTAAATGACTAGAATAGAGCGAAGTTTTTTAAATAGAAATAATAGTTCTTTGGGTAATGTGGCTATTAGGCATTTGCACTTCTTCAAATGAAATTTCTATAATTCTTGAGCACATTAAATATCATATTTTTAAGATTACAGGTCATATTTGTAACTCAATATTACAATACGTTATTTCAAGCCCCTATGTGCGTATTTGTGTAAGTATATTCTTGACAACAATTTTTTCATTAAGGCATGCTACATATGATGTTGGATATGCATCAATGTTTTACACTAAACAAATCTTAAGTGAATGAGGAAAGGTATATATGATCACTCACCTTGAGGGACACCCTTGACATGCAAGGTCCCGTAAAATTAATTGGTCGTACAATGAATTGTCCTTCAGGAACAATAACATTTGCTCGAGACTGCGACATACAAGCTACCCGCCACACGTCTTTGAAAGCCTGCTTGGGCATGAAAAGCTTGTCACGGTAACCAAATACTCCTGCAACTTTTTTTCTTTTGATGTGACTCCTACAAGGATATACTTCATCAAATAAGCCAATGAAAATATGTGTCCAACTCAACAAAACCATTTCCAAGTGATGTATTGCAGATCCAAATTGCATCCTCTCTCATCACTCCAATGTACATCCTTAATTTGGGGACAGCTTACTTCTTTTAAATAACCTCCACTATTTTTGTTCCAGTATTCCATTCTGATCCGTCACAAAATGCTATGTCTTGTGCCACATCTGGCCATATTTGTGTCATTGCTAATCAACTACACAATTACACTTTTCCTTAATTTGTTTGTCACTTTCCCATGTCTCAAACAAGGTGGGAGGTGGGAGGTATTAATGTATTATAAATGAGGCATGAATCTATAAGGCCTCAAGTAAGGTATGCTATGGTTTCACTTGGACCTTAATTTTCTGGTATGATATGGTATGCTTTGGTTTGTTTAAGAGCTACTCTGACGTGGTCCAAGAGAAAACACCCCACCCCTATCTTTAATCTTTAATGTTGATGTTCAGATACATGTTCACTATGAGTTATAACCCAGCCTGATGACTCTGATCCAAATAAAAATTCCATCCAACCAAAACATTTGATCTTTTGAAAAATGAGCAAACATTATAAAGTTTAATCATAATTAAGGAAAAAATAATCCAAAATGTGTATTTGAGAAAAAAAAGATCAAATGTTGTCAAAGCTTTTGTATTTGAGAAAATAATCCAAAAGTTTAAACATTATAAAGTTGTCATTCCTTAACTATTAATTTTTTTACTTTTATTTGAGAAAAAAAAAGAACTTTAGGACTTACGTGAGTGTCATCAGCAATGCCATCCCCCGCAGCTCCAAAATCGAGCACATTAAGGGCAAAAGCTGTGATGGGTTTGTTCCGCAAGATCGACTCCCCATTCACTTTCTCTATTGTCGGCAAGACATATGCACTGTATACAAACCAAAACAGAACAAGAAAGATGGGTTTTGGAGAAGAAGGATTATAGCGCCTCATAATCGCTGCTTTTTCTCTGGCAGGTAAGTGGAGAGAGTGTTGTCAAAGACGGATGGTAGTGATGGTACGTACAATACTCGGAAATGTGATTTTGTTTTTGCTCAGGCAAACAGCTTAAAAAAGCTTTTCCAATTTTTTTTGGCTTAAATTAATATTTAAAAGCACTTATGTTAAATTAATAAGGAGTATTTAAAAACTACTAGTAAAAGTTAGAGTATGTTATTTACTTTTTATATTACACAAAAAACACTTATTTTATCAAATACTATCAACTTTAACTTTTCAAAATCAATTTTTTTCAAACACTACCAACATTTACTATTAAGCACATTTTCCAAAATCACTTTAAAAAGTTCAAAAGCACGTATGAGTAGTTTTGCAAAAAAAGCTTTAGTACACTGTACAATACTATGAAATGTGTTTGCTTTTTCCAAAAAAAATTACATTTGAACGCAAAATTAGTACATAAGATAAAATGTACACACATACATAGTGCCGGTGTACATAGATAATTTGTTTAAAGGGTAGAATTGTTTGGCAAAATGCCTATGTAAACATGGAGTGTATAGTTTGTGTACAAATTTTGTCCACAACAAGAATTATCTTTTTTTCTAATAAAGTATCACACACGTCTAAAAATGCAGAGGTTATTAAATAAAGGTCAAATAGGCCTTGTATTCAATCTATCACTAAAATCCATATACAAAGAGAGCTTCAGTGAACTGGTGAAGTACACGTAGTTCAAAAAAATCCTTCACTCCCACCATTTAAAGAGAAAAGCGGCAAATAAGACTTCTAACTAACCGAAAAAGTGCAAATCGCTCCTTTTATAGGAGGCCCTGTCCGATCGTCGTCATTTGGGGCGGTTATCGGTGGAATTTTTGATGATTTCTTTTTAGAATCTTCTTCATTAAGTTTAGTTTACTCATACCAAATTTCAGCTAAACATGCAATCGGGAAGGCGGTCAAATAAATGTTTGAAGATAATTGCGCAGTATATTTCAGAAAATCATTTGACTACCTTCCCGGTTGAATTTTTAGCTTAAATTTGGTATAGGTAAACTAGACTTAATGAAAAAGATTCTCAAAAAAAATCATCAAAAAATTCCACCGGGAACCTCCCCAAATGGTGACGGCTGGACAGAGCATCATCCTATAAAAGCGGTCATTTGCACTTTTTCAGTTAGTTCAAGGGCTTATTTGCACCTTTTCCCACCATTTAAATGGTTTTTGACCTGTATACCAAGTTTATTATATTAAAAACCTTAAAAATTGGTAAAATTCGAATAAATATAAATAAAATCTATGAATTATTTGTATATTCTACATCTTTTTAGAAGTTTATAAATTTTAAATTTATTTTTTACATATTCATTTTTTCCTCCATTTTTTTCAAGTTTTTAAATTATTTATCTTTTTCTATTTTTAGGTTTTTTATATTATAAATAATTTTTTTTCATATTTATATGAATTCTTAAATGATTTACTAATTGTCCTAATTTATTTTTTCAAAAATAAACTGCTAATATGCTATAGCACATCAAAATAGCCTGAGTGATTGTGTTTTCAAAGTAAGCGTACTCATATGGTACTTTTTCAGTATGGGGACTCGGTGATGAATTTCAAATAGTAGAAGAGTCTATTTGATTATTTTCCCTTAAAATAATTATACTCCATATTGCGTAGTAATTGTGAGCAGTGTTTTAAAAGGCGTAAGGCATGACAAGGCGCCGATGTTAAGTCTCAAACGTTTAAAGCTTAAGCAGGAATAGGCGAAGCCTAAGAGTGAAAAGACGTTATACATTTCTATATTCCTAATTATTACTACTCTCTGTCCCATAAAATTTTGACCAAAATTGACTTTCACTTAAAATAATAAAGTAAAAATTTTGTGATTGAATTTTGTGCAGAGGTGAGAGAAATTACTTTAGTCACATAATTTGTTACTTTAAAATGGAAATGTCAAAGTTTTTTGGAACGGCCAAAAAGCTAGAAAATTTGGTCAAATTTTATGGGACAGTGGTAAATATTATAGTAATATATGAAGAAAAAATAAATGTCCAAAATATATTATACAATCCTAGTCTTTGATTAGCTCAAACCACCTTCACTAGTGGAAAAACGTCAATCGGAGGCGCTTCATTTGAGACGCTTTTCTTTACAAGCGCCACAAAACAACCAAAAATCACGATTTTTTTATTTATATAAAGCGTGCGGGGCTTTTATGTAAATAAGCGTCTCTAAATGATTAAAAAAAATTACCACTAGAATTTATAGTCGTGCGTGTAGCGCTTTCAAGTGCATAAGCACCTCCAATTTGCAAAATAGATTTAATTAAATAAATATATATATAAGAAGTGTGACTCTTCAGTTATGAAAGCGATGCACGTGGCGCTTGTTGTTATTGAATCATCTATAAATACTTCGTTCCTTATGTTGAAAAATACTCCGTAAATATAATGCAAATCTGCCCTAGATCGAAATCAAACTCTTAGCAAGAGGTAGTGTAGATCCGACGAAGCCCTCTCGCCGCCGCCGCGCTGTGACTCTCCGCCTTCTCCAACGCCGCGTCGATGTTACTCACGCCTCCTCTCTGTGTCACCGTTGTTGTCCTTGTCGCTAGAAGCTCTCGGGGAATCTCTCCGACTCTAGCCAATGAGCTTGACACTATCGCGGCCCTCACTGCTACGCCGCTCTCTGTCCCGCCACCACCAAAGCTTCCAACTCTTGCTACCTCGTCTGACGCGACCAAATTATCTAGGTTAGAGTATTTGTTTATCTAATTCATTTAGCCGTCATATCAGTACTGGTCAAGTTGTCTATTTAGCTTGAGTTTTGCTTTTGTTCGACGTCGAGACAATGAGATACGAATTCTCTTCAATTTGTCTGGGCTTCTATGTCGGCGGACATCAATAGAGGTTACTTGTTTCTTGAATTTCTGATTATCTGGTTATTCTATGCTCAAATGTTCTATTTAATATGAATTTCTTGAATGTGATTATCCAATTAGTCTGATTTGGTGGTTTATATGTGGAAATAGAATGTGTAGTTTAGTTTTTGTCAATTTTGGAGTTATGTTAATTGTTAATTTATTATAAGAGTTCTTAATTTGGTATCACTAATCATTTACTCCGTACATATAAAATAATAATCTTAATTTGGGTGTTAATCTCAATGATGAATTACATGTAGTATGGGGTATTAATCTCAATGTTAATCTCAATAATAATCGTAATTGGGGTGTTAAATTGTTAATCTCAATGTATCAAAATAAGTTTTTTCAATGCATTTTATAATACTTACTTCGTGGGTTTTGGAGCTCCACTACTCCCTTTTTAGTTGTTGATCGTGTGATGAGAGGAGGAAAGGTAGAAACATATTCTTTCTTAGTTGTTTTTTACCTGCATATTTGTTGGATTGGGAGTTATCTTTTTATGCTTTTGATGCTTCCCGATCAACCCCTATCTTAACTTTGCTTGATAAAGTAGCTAATAGATCCTGCCATTGAGATATGGTTACAGGTTCTAGGTGTTCAGGATCTTCCCCTTCAGAATTATGGTCATCATCTATCAGTGTTGTTCTGAGTTTTCCCACTTTGTTTGCAGAGTCATCACACTGTCTTAGCTTCTGAATGTTTGAGGCGTAGTCAAGCTGAATAAGGTATTGTTTTTCTTCTGCATCAAGATTTTGATTATTGTCAATTGAGGACCGAACAGTACAAGTTTTTCTAGGTTCTAGGCTTATGTTTTCAACTGCAATATTGTCTTCAATGATAATATCTTATGTGGCTTCTTCAACCATAATAAGCTTGCTTGAAGAAGGATCTGGATTGGAGGTTTGCACACTATCACCGTCCAGTACAAGTGCAGTCGGTTGTGCTGCTTTTGCAGTCTCCTTGTTGGATTTAATACTCCATTTCTTAGCTGACAGATTTGTAGTTTTTGTGTGCTCTATGGCTGATTCCTTTTTTTTGCCTTATCGTGTGTAACGACTTTATCTTGATTCACTTTACAAGGTTACATATAATTCTATTTTATACTATTGACTTAATTGTTGTTTTATATAAATATTTCAGGTTTCGAAATCAAGATCCGAAGCATATGCACAAGACAAAATGTGTTAGAAGTATATATTACAGATTTTTTATATAATGAACATGTAAATAGCTACTACTAGTATGTGCATATTAGTTTATTTTAAATTTGTTGAAGTTTAAACATTGGTAGAGTTGCTCATGTAATATTCGTCAACGAGTTTGTAATGGAGGAATTTGATATTTCATTATGGTTTCAAGAATCAATTCGTGTGGTTCTGTTTATTATAGTTTATTTTGTTAGGGAAAATAACTTCAAATAATACAAACTATCTTCCATGAACCAAGAATAATACATACTTTGAAAATGATTTTTAATAATACCAACTATTTGAATATAAAACAAAAAAAAATATGGAGCTACTTTTCATCAAGAAATCCAATCATTTAAGACATTAAAATCTAATAGCAAACTATCTATTAAATGATATTTGGAAATACAATCACTTATTTGATATTTTGATACTACTTTTTGATGAATTAAATAACTGAATTTTCATTGAAAAATTGCTCTATATCACTTTTGGTCTATGTTTGGATAGTTGGTATTATTAAAAGTAATTTCCAAAGTATGTATTATTCTTGGTTCATGGAAAATAGTTTGTATTATTTAAAGTTAATTTCCTATTTTGTTATGGTAGGTATTTATGCTTTTAAAATTTAAAAAATAAAATAAAAATTGGAGGAGCTTCTTACAAAAAAAAAGTGCCGCAAACGCTCACATTTTATTTTTAAAACAAAATGAACTGGAGCCACTTTTTGATAAACAAGCGCCGCAAATGTTTAAAATAATCTCAAATTAGAGGTGCTTTTGAGATAAGAAGTGCCACAAATTTTCGATTTAAAAAATTAAATAAAAAAGTTCGAGGTGCTTTTGAGATAAGAAGCACCACAAATTTCTGATTTAAAAAATTAAATTAAAAATATTCGAGGCACTTCTGAAATAAAAGCGCCTTCAATCAAGCATTTGCGGCGGAAAAATCAGAGGCGCTTAGAAGCGCCGCACGCCCCTGTTCAGAAGCGCCTCAAATCGCCGTTTTTTCACTAGTGAATTCTCTATCTCATATTGCGGTCTTTTGTGTGAAAATATATTTTGGACTTTTATGATCAGTAAAGATCTTGCACTGGAGTCTTGACTCCATACTAGTGGAGTCTCAAAATCTGTAACGCATGGATCACCGCTGCTAACTTCAAGTCATGTGTGGGGTAGTTCACTTCTAAGTCCTTAAGTTATCAAGAGGTATACCGTATACGTGATAACCCGTTCATTGTGCATAAGGACTGCTCTAAGCCCCACTTATTATGCATAAATGTAGATAACAAACCTCCCGCTACCTTCTGAGAGTACCAAAACCAGTGCAGACGTCAACCTAACTTCCAACTCTTGGAAACTCTTCTTGCAACGATCAATTTAATTTCTTACTCTTACAAGTCAATGTAGTCATTGAAAAAGTTATAGCAAAAAAGCTTTCCACAAACTTCATATAATACCCCGCCAAGTCTAAGAAACTTCAAACTTTTCTCGCATTCTTCGGTCTTCTCCAATTTCGGTCTTCCACTACCTTTATAGGATCCACTGAAACTCCTTGCTTTGAGACTATGTGACCAAGATGTGCTACATGGTCAAGGCATAACTCACACTTGAAAACTTGACTTATGGCTTATGTTTTCTAAGTGTCTTTAGTACTTCTCTCAAGTGGTCTTCATGCTCTTTTTTGGAGTTCGAGTAGACCAAAATATCATATATCAGATTTTTCTCTAAAACCATATATCAACGTGTTATCTATGGGATATTTGAGACATAAACTTGTTTTGAAATTATTTCTTAAATCTCCTTTGTCTAAAAATAGATATCTTTGCGTATATATTTGCAATTCAATCTTTACACACTCAGATATCTTTGAGAGATACTCTCTCGAGTGGTCTTCAAGAAACTCTTTGAACACTCTATTCATCAAATCCATGAAAGTTATTGGGTCATTAGTTAAGATGAAGGGCATGACCACAAATTCATAGTGTCATACCTAGATCTAAATGTTATATCTGGAATGTCTCCCTTATTCTTAGTTGATGATACTCTGAACGAAGATCAATCTTGTATAAAATCACAACTCCCTTTAACTAGTTAAACATATCATCAATTCAAATATGTATTCTTCATGGTCACTTTATTTTGAGCTTCATAATCAATGCACAACCTCATTGTGTCATCACTCTTCTCAAACAACTCATGTGAGTGTTTATGGAGTTATTGCAACTCTACTGGTGCATTTCGATATGGTGCTAGGAACTAGCTCGATTTAAAACTCAATCTCCATAATTGATGGTAAATCTGGAAGGTCTTCAGGGAATACATAATTGTAATCCTCCACAACTCGAATTTCAGAAAACTGAAAAAATTATACAAAAAATAGCTGAAATGATCTTCTACAGTAACTTCAGCAAATACCGTCAAAAAAGTAACTCCAACCTTACTTTTTCTTATTATTACAGAATTCAGCGCACAAAATCACAAGTTAAGTATTTGAAGAAAATTGGTTGATAAACCTAATAAGCCGAAAAAACTGGGTCACCAAAGAGGCTCTTAGGGCCTGTTTGGTAACACTGAAATTGGCTGAATCGGCTGATTCTGCTGATACTTCTGAAGTTCTGGCTGAAGTAGTTGGATTGGTTGATTCTGCTGATTTATGAAAAAATTATATTTAAAATATTTTTTATTAATAAAACAAAGAGAAAATATATGAAAAAACAGCTTAAATAATGATTATCTACAGTAACTTCAGCCAATACAGTCAGAAAAGTAATTTCAACCTTACTTTTTCTTATTATTACACAATTCAACGCTCGAAATCAAAAGTTATGTGTTTGATGAAAAAACTTACTAATAAGCCGAAAAACGGGATCATGAAACAGGCTTTTAATGTTCGAATAGACTTATAAAGTCATGTCATGTGCATTTATAATTGAGACACATATGTTTTTTATTGAACTTCTTTCCTTTCCAAATCCGATCATACACGATGAGTATAATCAGAATAGACTTGAACAATCAAATTCAAAAATTTCAGGCCAATTAAAAAATCTCAAACGATCCTAGTCGATCATTATGTTCCTAATACTCCTTGTTTTACATAAATGTGTACAAATTAAACATGCATTTGTTTTGCTATTTAATTAGTGGGCAATCGCTAATGATCTATCATGCAAATCTATTTAATTAGGTTTGCACTGCAAATAAAAATTCTCAAAGTGCACACAGTGCAGCATTCAAAGGTAACTTTTGGGGTGTGGTCATAGGCGTATAATGCATGGGCTCTGACTCGATCTTCTACTTAACTAATTACATACACATCAAATCAAATCAGAAGTTAATTGGTTACAACTTGCAACATACTGTCATACATCAAATAAGAGAGAAATCAACTAAGAGTGCAACTTCTTCATAAAGTAGAAATTGGACATCATCTAACAATCGCACAATTAAGTTAGAGGTTATCTTAATTGACTAAAGCATGGATGCTTGATTCATGTGAAACTTGACTTGAGTGGATATTCATATTCAATTCAAAATGATTAACTTTGTCATCTTATCCTTTTTACTTTTTAAAAAACTAGTCTTTTTTTACTTTACCATCTCCCATCTCTTTTATTTTACATTATTCACTATGATTAGTGAAACCATATATTGCATGTAAAGTTTAAAAAAACAATCACTTTGCATGTAAAATAAATTATATAGTTTGGCTGCATGTGTAATTTATTTTTAATTTGCACGCAAAGGTGTTGCAATGCTTTATAAAAAGCATGCAGCCATGCATAGTAGGTTAAGCCTCTTCCACGTGAAATACTTTATATGGTACTCCGTATAATACTATAATGCGAAATGTTTTTAAAAAATGTCATACAATTAACATTAGATAATCAAGCCAAAAGGTGTATGTAAACCTTTTACGTCCTCTTAATCTCTTTGAAACTTCTCAAGGTAAAACAAAAATACGGAGTATGTAAATAATAATAAAAATACTTTTGGTACACACTTTTTGGGGTAAACACTGTGTTTGTAGGTTTTTTTGTCTGTACAGACAAAATGTATTTTGAGGAAAATATGTTTTGTCTGTACAGACATAAAAAATCTACATAGACAGTGTTGTAAAAGTGTGTATCCAAAAAGCGTGTACCCCAAGTTAAACTCAAATAATAATAGACTATATGTGGAGGGGTTATCTCAACAAGTCACCTTTAAGACCGTCACTGTCTCCCCTTATTTTGAATGTCGATTGCATTTAAGAGAGAAGTTGGACAATGATTCATTCTGTTTCATACGGAGTATTACCTTTATTGTGAATTGGAGTATAGTTCAGCATTCAGCTAGCAAGGCTGCGTCATTACTATCAAATATCAATGCTTTGATTTCCTTGCATACCAATTCATGGTGATCATCATTAATAGATTACTAGAGATATAATTTAGATTTAGTCAATTTATTTATCCATGTGTCAAAAATTAAATATATAAATTTAAAGAGTGACGGATCATGTCATATAACTAATAAGTTTGCTCAGATTAAGAATATATTTTTCCACCGAAAAGTATTATATCTGATAGAAAAGCCCTCGCGAACAATGGTTGTGTAAGTGCATTTTATGTCGAAAATTCTACATTTCGAGATCCAGAAAAATATTTGATATTGTGAACATGCTTATTAGTTATTTTGTGTATGATAAGAAAAATTACGGGACTAATAATGAAAATAGACAGAAGTTACCCGACTAAATCGTCAAATCGATCTCCATGGATATGTTGAAGATGACAGTACATCTTTTGTTGGAGAGTGGGTACCACCATGGTCGGCATGAATGTGTGTAGTATTGCTTTGGTTATGTCAGCCCGGCCTCCCTTAGCTACTAAGCAACAAATCACATGCAAATCTTATCTTTTTAGTCATCAAACTCGTTTTAAAAAGCTCTAACTCACGCTTTTTGCCATGTTTACTTAGGCTTAAGGTTACAGTATTACATCATACAGAAAATACTCCGTATATTTTATTTTATGAAATGCTGAAAAATATAAATATTACAAAAATAGAATTCTGGGCAAAAAAGTATGACACTCTTAAGAAAGTGTAACCCTTCTTGAAGTGCAGTGACCATAAGAAATTTTACAAGCATTGACTGTTTTAGCAGGTACAGTGCCCGGGGGGGGGGGGGGGGCTTTGACCATAACCACTTATATCGGTCTTATTTCTATCTCTAATATTATCCAAAGACCTCTTTCTTTTCACTTGATCCAACAACAGATTGGTAATGGTTATGGGTAGGTATTTACCTGCAAGACTGCAACTAACATCTTGAGAGTTGAGAGTATCACATTATAAAAGTAATAAAGCAGATATCAGATGGGTGGGGTTAGGGGTAGTACTCTCTTTTAGCTTTTCTTTATCTTTTCTTTTCATTTTCTTGGTATATTTGGGGTTTAAGGATATTCAACTTAACAAGAAATTCAATACTGGCATGCCAGAATCTATTGTGTATATTCCAACCATATATCTGGTAGTAGGTTTACTTTTTTCTGTCCAACTTTGGGAAAGAGGTTGCATCAGAAAGTATGTATTCCACTTCATAAAGTAGTACTTTTGCATCAGCAAAAAATAAGCTCATGTTCCAGGGGTTGCTTGCACTAAAGTAAATAAAGAGTGTCTCATTACCATCACCCCCCAAAAGGAAGGGATGTTCCTCCTATAAATATTAGTCTCAGAAAATGCTTTTCATCTGATCTATCACCAACACTCCTTCAGCTTTCTCTCACCAACCGTTCGATATATCATTAGGGCCAAAGGTTTCCTTTAGGATTGCAAAATTCAAGTCCTGGAAATGATTCCACAACAGATGAGCTGCTACTCAAGAACCGGAAAGAGTCCCCTCAATGCTGGAATCCCAATCTGCTCATTTCCTCAGAAAAGGCTTCTCCATAATTCTCAAGGGCAATGCCAGGCCATGACTTTGTCCAATGAACCTTCAAAAACTAGATCATGTAAGTTCTAGTTTCATTCACTTCAACTGTTCATAATCAAGATGAAAATTAAACAGCCCATGCATTAAAACTTGGATTTCCCTGCTAAAACATGAGACCTCATAAGATGAGCAACCCAAGACCTTATTTGGCCATGGCTAAACACTATGCATGCATGTATGTGTTAAGTAATCTCAAACTGGCTGAATATAATGATTCAAATTCACATATATGGTCTTGGTCCTCTCCTCCAATGAGGTTGAGCTTTTTGGAAAATCCAAAATCATAATAGTATGAAAGTGGTTTTACATAATGATGATTTGTCTTCTTTGACCATGCAGTGACATTTGGACACAAGATTACTGAAACTGTGAAGGGAAAGTTGAGCCTCGGAGCGAAAATTCTTCAAGTAGGCGGAGTTGGAAACATCTTTAAGTTGAATTTCCAAGTCAAGGAAGGTGAAAAACTGGTAAAGACTTGTCAATGCAACTTATCAACGACAGCAGGTCCCATAGCAGGCCTTCTCTTTATCTCCACAGAGAAGGTTTCCTTCTGTAGTGAGAGATCACTTAAGCTTCTTTCCTCAAATGGAAAATGTGTAACGACTCGTTACAAGGTCACAATCCCGCTCACAAAAATAAAGAGTGTGAATGAGCGTCATAATGTGAAGAAGCCATCAAAGAAGTATGTTCAAGTGATCACTGAAGACAAGTTTGAGTTCTGGTTTATGGGATTCATAAATCATAAAAGAACATTGAGCTATCTTCAGGAGGCAGTCTCCCAGAATCAGTGTCAACTTATGCTGTCACAAATTCTGTAAACCATTTCAAAGATTGACTGATGGCTAGCTACATGTCTCTCACCTGTAAATATGAATTGGGAATGGACATATTCATTTTATAATAATATAAGCGTAAATGGGAAGTTGTCCACTGATTTATGAGGTTTTACAATTGTACATTGCTGGTTTGTCATTATACCTCATGAGCATATGAATCTAATAATAATCATATTATTAGTGTTTCTTGTTATTGATGAATGTGTATTTATTCTCAGTATTCATCTTTGGGAAAAAGATAATAATATAAGAAGCAACTACCATTAATTTCATTAAACACATACTCCCTCTCTCCCACTAACAATGCGACAAGGAGTGACACACAAACAAATAAAAGTGTTTTATGTGGTTGATATTGAATTGATAAAATAAGAATAAGTAAGAATGATTTAGAGAGCCACACAAACTTTGTCAAATTTGGTATGAGATAATCTTAGTGGACGGACCGAACACTACAAAAAAAACATGGGATTGAGAGGGATTTTGGTAGGGATTTGACCGGTATTTTGTCAGGGATATGTCAAATCCGTGTCAAAAACACTTTGACACGAGCTATTTGGCACGAAAAATCGGTAAATCCATGCCAAATTTCGTGCCAATCCCGTAAGTTGTTGTAGTGAAAAATTAAAATGTGACGATTTTAGTTGGAGGGAAGGAGTATTTTTCATCCTCCTACTTTTTCTATGTTATTCACAACCACAGGTATTTTAGCTTTAAAGTTTGTGGAAAGGGTTTTATTTTCATGTACTATCCCTTAAAACTTTGCCAAAATTGACCAGCACGGAGAATAATAAAGTAAAAACTGTGTGGTTGAGGTTTGTGCAGAGATTAGTGACACCACTTGAGTAAATACATCGATCCGGCCTCCGGCCTCCGTAGCAATTTCAGACAATAAGAACATCTCTAATATAACAATGTCCACTGTGCACATGTGACATGTGAGAGAGACACATAAAAATAAATCATTCACATTTATCTTTCTCTTTTTCAACAATTTTAATGAAAAAGTGGGAAAGTATTTAAGAAAGTTGGCCAAATGTATGCGAGAGATTTTATGTACGGAGTATTATTATGTGATGTGACGCGCTCATCTACTTTCTTGCATGGTGGAAGTTGTAGGCTTGTAGCACCGCATGTGGCATTGAAGACAGTAATGGGTGATTCAAGTACCAAGTAGCACACTACTACTCTCGCTATGGCTGATTCAAGACTATCTCTTTTTCATCTTTCCCTCCTCACTTCTAGAAATTCTAGGAAGCGTAGCACTCTCCTCTATGGCATGTTCAAGTCTATCTCTGCTATCTCTTTTTCTTCTCGCGCCGCTCTCCCTTGCCACCTTCCTTTACCTTATCGTCCGGCCTCGTCCTGTGAAAGTCCCAATCAAGAACCGCCACGTATTCATCACTGGCGGCTCCAGTGGCATTGGCTTGGCCGTAGCTCACCTCGCGGCTTTAGAAGGTGCCAAGGTCTCGCTACTAGCTCGGAGTGCCGAGAAGCTGGAGAATGCCAAGCGCGCGATCCGGCTCGCCACCGGATGCGACGTCGCAGTGTTTAGCGCCGATGTCAGAGATTACGACGCCTTGAAGAAGGCAGTAGAAGAGGCCGGCCCTGTCGATGTTCTGGTCTGTAATCAGGGGGTTTTTATGGCGCAGGAGCTGGAGACTCAGGATCTGGATGAAGTCAAGCTCACGATCGATGTGAATTTGACGGGGACTTTTAATTTGATCAAAGCGGCATTGCCCGGAATGAAGAACCGGAGAAATCCTGGACCTGGGTCAATTGCGATTATGTCATCCCAGGCCGGACAGGTAATTTATAGGTCATTTTCTTTCAGGGTTCATCCTAGCTCAAAGTTAGGGCACAGGTTTGAGATTTTGGTTTTTAATCTGATTTAGAATCTGTAAATTGATTAATAATCCGTACTTTCAACTCTTAACTAAGGGGTGATTGGATCTGATTTTAAAACTTTTGAAGGAGCAGAATCAAAAGTTGGGTTGGTGTTTGGGTGAAAGTGTGACTTTTGGTGCTATAATTTACTCGCAGCTTTTTTAGAAGCTTGTCAAAATGATTTGATTCTCTTTCTTCTTTAAAAAAGAAGCAGAAGCAGAATTAGTTCCAAACAACCGGGGGTAAGGTTGCAATTGACCCAGGTCCACGATTTCTCCCGTTCTTCATTCTTAGCCAATGGTAACGGGGAGTCGAATGTACGGAGCCTTACCCACGTACGCTTCATAACAAAGAAGCGCAGACAATTTAGTGAGTCATTTTACTCTATTCCATCATATTCCCAAGTCAAAAAGTAGCAAATTTTTGGCTCCATTTCAAATGACGGAAATATCAAAATTGTCTATTACTGAATATATTGATGTATGGACCATATGTCCATCAAAAGCTGCGATAAATTTAAGATATGGTGTGAAGACAGTACCCATGAAAGTGCACAATCTATTTATCATTCATGTTTTTTATTATTTTTTAAGGAAACTTATTTGTGATGTTGTCCTTTATGACTGATTTCTCAATTTGTATGATCTTGTTTAGGTTGGGATCTATGGTTATACAGCCTACTGTGCTACTAAATTTGGCCTTAGGGGTATGGCAGAAGCATTGCAGCAGGAGGTTGTTGCAGATAACATTCATGTATCCCTAATATTTCCTCCAGACACTGATACTCCTGGCCTTGATGAAGGTATTGAAACAAAGATTGATTTTATTTATCCTTGATATGCGTGATTTCCAAAGTTATCAGTTTCTTTGTCCAAATCAAGTTTTTTCAGCACTGACACACACAAGAAAAGTAGAAAACTTAAACTAAAAAGCATTTTTAATCCATAACTATTAGGTAATTGATGGTGACACATCAACAGCTCTGCCCTGAACCCCTTGAAGAATTCCAAATTTGTGGAAAGTAATATTCAAATCAGAGATCCACGTATCCACGTAATTGATGGTGACATGTCAAATTGCCAATTTTATTAAATTTATTGTATGACAGATTTTTTTATTAATTCACAGATGGTCTTTGTTTAATCTTAAGATACATTTTTAGCATTGTTTAATTTTAATAAATTTGACATGTCTTTATCAAATCATTGTATGGCTGTTTGAAATGTGTTTGCTCACGAACTTTGCAATTTTAGCTGGCTTCTGGAATCCAGACTAAATTCTAGACATTTTTAAAGAAATAGGCCTCAACTGCCTGGAAAATTTCAAGTATTCTACTTTTCCATCCCTATATAAGAGACGAAAAATGCTTTTTACCACAAAAAAAGTGATGGATCTTAGATAGTAATGAGTTGTTTGCTAATGATATTAACAAAAATGTAACCTCCTACACAACCTGTTGGGGTATGTATACAGTTTCTAAGATAATAAACTGTTTAAAGGTGGGTAGTCTTCTCCGCATTTTTCATGGGAATGGTTCAGACATTGACCAACACGTGAGCCCCTATGTAGCACGGAAACTCTCGGGAAGGAGTACGTTTCCATTTTTTAAACTCTACGGAAACTCTTTGGAAACTCTCCAAACAAGCTTTTTTTGAGCAAAAGTTAACGTTTCCCGTTTCCTCATGATTTTTGCATTTCCGTGCAACATAGGTGAGCCCAAGTGTTTGACAGGACCCAGGAGCTATTTTTTGCTCAAGGGATGCTTCCCTTTGGAAGACCAAGAGTCTTTGCCAACCAGCCCCAATCTTTGTGGCAAGCCCAATCCTCTGAACCTAAAATAACCCAAGGGCCTTCTCCTCAACCGCAGACCAAAAGCCTGAAGCTCCTCAATTTGGCTTCTTATTTGTTGTTGGATACCTATGATTGTACGATAGTTTGTAGCTAGTTTATATCTATTTCAACTTTGCAATAATCTATTTCTCAAGGTCTCTTTGAACTTTGAACAACTATTCTGATAGTTTTATTTTTCCTATAGATAACAAAACGAGGCCACAGCTAACACGTATATTAGCTGCTTCTTCTGGTACAATGAAAGCTGAAGAAGTTGCCAAGAAAGCTTTGGATGGAATTAAATCTGGAAATTTTTTTGTTCCGTGCAACCTAAAGGGGTTTGAACTAGCCATAGCCACCGCTGGTATGTCTCCTCAAAGGTCATTCCTCATGGCCTTGGTAGAGGTGTTGGGAGCTAGCATAATGCGTATTGTGGCTCTCTGCTTCCACTGGAATTTGCATAGAAGCATTGAAAAGCATCATCATGTGATGAAGAAATAGTATGTTACTCCGTATATATTTGACCGTATATATGGTGTTATTTCGTTACTTCTAGTATGTTGCTTTTTTTCTTGAATAGCAATGAAGTCCTCTGTCTGATCTAAGCACTTGGTCTAGTACCCGGAGTGTTGATTTTGTCATATTATTGATTTGAAAATTTAGGGAACGCAATAGTGTTGGAAAAATGCTCTTTGTCGTACATAAGAGTGTTGCAGTTATTTTTTTTTGCGAGGAATTGGAACCATTGCAGTTATAATATACTAGTATATAACTACTAATAGCATTATGGGTATTACTTCCTCCGTCCCCCAATTAATATACTAGTTTGACTTTACACATATTAAGGAAATAAATATACTGAGGGGTAAATTACACTGTTGTGACACTGTTTTGCACTGTTTTGGCACTATTTTGGTCTAAATTTGTTTGCCAAATAAGAAAGTGTGAACTTGTTTAGGACATCCCGAAAAGGAAAGTGGGAACTTAATTTGGGGACGGAGGGAGTATTATTGTTGTGGGCACGGTCCGGTCCAATATTTTGTTGAACTCGTACTCGTACCGTAACTATTGAAACGATTCGGTTTGGTCTTAGACCTAAACTCGTTCGGTACCGGAAAATTAAAGTTTTGCCACCTCCAAATATCCATACAATCTATCAATTTTTATATTACATAATTAACAGTAGTAACTTTTAGATAAACTTTAGTAGTGCACAACATAAATCACAAAACATTAATTTGAGATAAACTCTAGTAGAAAAATGCTAGAAGTACAAACACATTTACAAAAAAACTTACAAACAAGTGATGTGGCTATTCTAATTACCATTGATGTAAAAGTGTTGTAAATGTGATGTGATGTGTTAAATAATGTGATGATGTCACATACCCTTTTTGTAAGACTTTTTGTAAAAGTGTTTGTACTTCTAGCATAACTCACTCTAGTATACTACAACTACAAACTCTCTGGGCTGAACATCAATTTTTGTTAAATCTGTACCTAAAATAAATTAAAAAATATGAAAAATTGGGTCTGACTTCACCACATGAAGATCCACGCCTAGCAGCGAGCATCGATCCAAGCTTCCCGTGAACTAGCAAAGGTCCTGAAAATGCACAAAGGCAATAATCAAAGTAATGGTATACATGTATATATAATTATTAATTATATAAACCATACTTCGGTCCGGTACCGGTTCTCATTTTATGAGAACCGGTCATGGCATGGTTTGGAACCGGTACACTCCGGTTCGGGACAAAAAATTTGAAAATCATTTCAAATCCCATTTTTCGGTTTGGTATCATACCGGTCCGGTTCGGTACCATGTCGATTTGGTATTTTTGTCCACCCCTAATAAATACTTTACTTTGAATTTGTTTAAGAAAATGTCGTGAATAGGAGTAAACATGTTGGTGAGTTCCAAAAGAGGAATGTTATATTTTTATTTTCTAAAGAGAAAACCGTCAAATAAGTCTTTCTATTATTTTCAATCCATCAATTAAGTTCTTGTACTAAAAAAGTATCATATACGTGCGTTTACTTTAAGAAATTTATCAATTTGGTCATTTATTTAGTTTTTTACCTGTAATAGTAGGGTTTTTTTGTTTAAAACTCTAAACAATATTAAAATTTGAAGAAATATGGATAACAATTATGAAAAAAATTCAGAATGTCAAAGTCAATATTTTTGACTTTTTTGTATATTCTACTTGTATTTAAATGGTTATTACAATTAATATTTTATATTTTTTATATTTTCTCTTTATTTGTTTATTTGTCTGATTTTTTGTTTTTTTTTTATAACATTTTTAAACTATTTGTCTATTTTTACGTTTAAGCTATTTCTTTATGTTATAATTACACGATTTTTCAAATTTATATGAATTTTTATAAGATTTATCAATAATCCTAATTTATTAATAAAAAATAACCTGTCATAGCATCTCAAAATGACTTGATTGATTATATATAAAAAGTAAGTGTAATCCACTTTTTAGTAGGACTTAAAATCTTAAATGATGAATTGGAAAGTTGGTTGTAATTATTCCGGTAAGGAATACAAACATTGTTTTATTAAACATTTTTACCCCGATTTTTTTCAATTTTGTGTTTATTCTCACTATTTGTGTTTAGGGAGATTTGAGAGTGGAGAACTCCTATGAACATATTGATTTCTTGTGGTTAATTGAACAGCTCTCTTTGTCCTAATTTCCCTAACATGAGGCTGACACGTCCACTTTATATCTTGGAGTCTTATAATCCATTGCTCTAATATGTGCTTGTAAAATATAGGAATTAAGATCAAACCGGGTAGGTGAACGAAGAATCAGCTATCTAACAGGTTCGATTTACTAAATCTGTTGTGTTAGAGCTGTCTGCGTGAACTACTGCGTGAAATTAGGGCCATTAACGAGTTGAACCGAGCCGAGACATATATTCATGTATAATTTGTATGCAGACTTGAATATATTGAGAGTAGGTAAGAAGATGAAAATGATCTTTTGCATGCAGACTTGAACATATTCATGTATAACTTGTGAATAGCATCTCGCACGGGTGAGTATACCATGAGTAAGAGAACTATAAAAGACAAATGAGTCACAAAATTTGGAAAATGTGATTGGCATTTATGCTTGTGGAAATTTGGTTTCTGCAATTCTCGATAATAATAAAAAAACGAATCGAACTTAATACATTCTTATTGTCTCACCTTGGATACATACAATATATATTGTGGAACCATTGGTAAATATCATAGACCGCATTGAGTTGAGCATCAACCCTCATCCCTCGACCAGGTTGTAGACTAGCTAGCTAGTGATTTTAAAATGAACCTTATCATAAGTATGACTCAGAAATAAACTGGGGAATCTGGAAATGCAGCATACGCAAGCAGCGACTATGCGAAGGCTGACTGTAAAGTTTCTGTTCGTGTTGGACGCCAAAATGTCTTTTCCACACACAATAATCCTTCACCGTCCTTGGAGAAAGTAAATTTCACTTTCCAGTGTAGTGATCTGGCAATTTTCTCCAGTTCAAGAATCATTTCAGAATTGTCTCGGACAATTAATTTTCCTTTTGGCCTCAAAATCCGGTCAGCTTCTGCAATCACGGCTGCAATGCTGCATCTGTTTTCCATAAGAGTGTCAGGATTCAAAAGCCACTCTCTTAACTGTGTGTTAAGTTCACAGCAATGTTAGATGGCAGTAATGGAAAAAAAACTGACCTTTGCTTGATCTTAGAAAAAAGATGATCAGCATGAAGAAGATCATATGATCTAGGGTATGTGCTAAATGATTCACACCAGTCGTGATACATCCCAAACAACCCACGCTCATATATTACAGGAAGTGTGTCAGGTGAATCTATCGGAACAATGTTCATAACCCAGATTTGCAATTCTTTGAGTGCTGCAGCAAATCTGCAAGATGCAGAGAGAAAGAGAGAGAGGGAGACCAGGATTATACAACCAACTTAAAGCAAGTTTTAAATACAGATATGTAATAATAAACATGTTGAGACTCTTCATATATCTTTCATCAACCTATAGATTATCCAGGAGCCTATAAATATTAGGCACCATATTCTAATCCTATCATCACATCAATAGTCTTTCAATTTCTTTGTTATCTTCTTTCGCCACTTGCTGTCATATGTTACTTTCTACTTGTCCTCACTGGATCTTCAAATCCTAATTTATTCAATATTAAGTTGTGTTTGATTACGTATATGGATGTATTAGTGAAGAGTTTTTCATAAGGATGCCTAAGAGCTTGCTAAGATCAAACTCATCAAAGTCAAATATATATAATGAAGAGAAAATTACTAGCGAAAATGTACCTACGGTTAGCTCAGCATTAACCACCTATGACTTCCATTGGTGATCGTATAACAATACTTTTCAAAAAATAATTTTTTAATACATTAATAGAATAAAATGTAGGTACATGTGAATAGTGTAAAATTCAATATTTTGCAATTATTTAAGAACACAGGTAGTATCCCTCATCCAATTTCATTATGTACATTTCTTTTTTGGTCTCCCCAAAAATGTGAACTTTTTCTAATTTGAAATCCACTAAATTTTACCTTTCCATTTTATCCTTTAATTTATCAATTCACCTTTTACTTTTTGTGGATTCATACTACTTTTTCTATCTTTTAGAATGATATACTTGTAAAATAACAAGTGCAACTATCACCTTTAATTTTTAAAATCGTGCCAGACCAGATGTATTGGGACTTGTTGCAAATCGGTTTACCAAACTTACAGAATAGACTACCCAGAGACAGATGCGCCTATGAAAAAGATAAGTATCGTCCAGTACTTCTCTTTAGTTGTTGCAGTGTCATTTTGTATCGTCAATGAAAATGCAATTGCCTCATCCAAGAATTAAACGGGGAACTATACAAACAATTATGCTTCCAAAAATAAAAGTTGACTAAACACGAATAACTTACCCTCCATACACAGCTTTCATGTCCATGACATTCCTTACTGATGACCAATCAATATCAAAACCTTTCAGATATGATCGTGACACAACATTTTTCCAATGGGCATAGTCGGCAGCAAAGTCTTCTGGAGCTGCTTTACCATAAACTCCAGTTTGGGAACTCTGTAACCAATAAGGTGCTTTCTCCAACCTCTTTGGCCATACCTCAGGCCAATGCGATCCACGTTTTGATGCTTCTGTAGGAATTTTGTGCAAACATGCCTGGAGTTCAACATCCCTGAGCCAAAAAAAAAATTGACCAAATTTTCAAGCAGAGGCACTTATCAATGGATTGCTTTAAATAAGTGTCAGAAAATATATTATTGGAAGGAGTATTGGAGGAAGTTTTCCTTCAAAACAGAGAACTTTTGCTTAGCAGAATTTGCATGCAGTGAATGAAATGTTGAGCATAGCTCAACAGGGTCCAGCAAGAAAACAATGCAGGGAAGTAATTTTTTACCAATACATAATTACATATACTGATATACATGACAATGGGTTTTAAAAACACAAGAAATGCTGCATTTTTCATTAGTGCCTTAACATAGGGTAGGGCCCAGTAAATTTAATAGGATAGGACCCACATGATTTATTTCCACATTTGATAGTGTTGGCACATTAAAGTGTGTCCTCATGGACCATGGTCTCCTTACGACTCAAATTATAGGACACTTTCTTTAGCACAAATTTTAATAAAAACCAGGAAAAATACAACACACTTTTCTCCCACAAGTGGGTCCAACATTGTCAAATATTCAAATCATTTCAAAACGTTAAAAAAGATGGTGAATTGGGAAAAACTAAACAAGAAAAGTACCATTATTTTGGGACGTACTAAAACGAAAAGTAAATGAGTATAATGAGAAAAACGTAGTACTACTGAAGTACTGAGTACGTAAATGGTTAACAAAATGTACCATGCAGCATCTGGATCATCAGCCTCTTTGCACATTGGTGGCTCATTTTGTGTTCTACTATCATAACAATCATTTGAAGTTGGCTTCCTAAATATAGCTACCCCTACTTCATTTAACTTGTCTTCTTTTACTACCACTAGCTCCCAACACATTGACTTTGTCAGTTCTGACATAGCTGCAGAAAAGAAAAGCAGAATGGGAAGTCAACTCATGACTTGGAACTTACCAGTGATTAGGAAAAGATTATCAAGTAATTAAAAATCACCTTTCCAAATGCCAACATCTTCAGGACCTTTCCGATATACAGGAGTTGCAGACCATACAAAGTAACCGCCAGGCCGCAAGACACGGTTCAATTCTAATAGAAGCTTACCACCTGCAATTTATTAAGACTGCAACCACTATTACATCGTTGTACACTTGTACTTGCATGATAAATGATAACCAATTAGACCCACTAAAAGCCTCACCTTCAACATGCCATGGAACTCTACAGCGTGCACAGTGGACGACATCAAACACCTTACTGGGGAACGGTACTCTCTTTGTACCCATAACTGCTGATATAGCAGGAATGCCTCTTTCTAGCGCAAACTGTACTTGTGCTTCATGCTCGTCCTTTGGAGCAAGGGACAATGCAAGCACATCTCTCTCGAAAAGGTATCCACCAAAACTGGCTACCCCACAACCAACATCCAGAATTACACGAGTTCTTTTCCCCCATGAAATGCTCTGAAGTGCCTGCATTGCCAGAAAGAAATCGAGTTTTAAACACATGAACCAGGAATAAATTATTAAATCATCGACCACCGTTCTATTATATGGTGCTTCAGATCAATTGAAATATATTGCAAATGTTCACAATAACAATCATAGTATTGTAACAATTGGAATAAAAGTTTATTTTCTGAGAAAACGCAAAGGAACAAAGGAATATGAAAGAAAACTGCCTAAAATTGACATTCTGATATAGATAACTGGTGCATTCTCGCTTGTGTTAGACAAGCGTGTGTGTTTATCCTTGGCATGCTGCTCTTTGATACATATATCTCCAGAATTTGTGGAAAAGCATTGAGAAAAATAGATCTTGATGGATGAATCAGTAAGACCTATACCCCACTATGTGAAATTGAGTATAAAATACCATAATGTAAATTGATTATGACTACAGTACAAAAGAAAGAAAAAGGACAACAAACTTCATTCTAAAGCATTTACTTAAATTATCAAAAGCTCAATCCATTTAACTGAATGAAATGTTCGTAATCACAAGAACCATTTTGGAAAGTGCATTGTATTTTCGTGATTTTCATTAAAAAATGCATCACGAGTAGGGAGGCTGAACAGAGTGATGCAGTGCAGTATGGGCGTGTTTCTCGCACAGTACCACATATGGTTTTTTTATATATGTGCAACTGTGACGGAGGGGGTAGCCCTTTAGAGTTTGAAAAGAACTAACGCTTTGGATGAAGTCAATGTAGTGTAGAGCTCCGTTCTTGAACTGAGTACCACCGCCTGGAAAAGTAAGATAGTCACCACTAACTTTGACCCAATTTTGATGCCCTTTAACCTCAGCAAGCTTGGTGTGTGGTACATTAGTATACCATATCTAAATAGAGAAAAACAAAAAAGAGGGAAGAGAACACCAAGTGTCACAAAATGAAAAATATTGCAATCAGAGAAGAAAACAGAGTAACACGTGTCATGGAAGTATACCTGCTCCCTGCTCCTAGGCCATGCAATCGGCTGCTTGTATCCTTCAGGAAGTGGAACAAGACATGAAGGGGCTTCTTCTGGACAGTGCCTCTCACGATGTTCATAGTGCATTGTGGTTGGGAGATTTCGAATAGCTTGTAAATTATCTAAGCAGGGGATATAATCTGGTCCAGCACTGGTATTACACAGCTTCCACTTATATTCATTATGTCCCACCGAAAGTTCAGATTCTTGTGATTCCTTCTCCTTTGCGGATTCAGCAGCTTGAGTCGACCAAGGGCCATTTTGAGTTACAGTTTCCTTCAAAATTTCAGACTGGTCTCCTGATGGAAAAACTTCATCTCTTTTCTGGTTAGTTACAAGGTTATCTGCATCTTCATCTTGCTTAGTCTCAGTGCTATATTTATCCTCTTGATCTGATTTTTCATCACTTCCCTCTGTGTGCACTGTTTGATCTGTAAGCTCAGAATTCCCTGTGTTCTCTCCAGTATTGTCATCTGACTCATTTGTATTTCTTTGGAGACTTTCCTCTGCTTGATCTGAATCATCAGACTTTTGGGCATCATTATTCAAATCTTCACCCACTTGGCTCGTCTCTTCATCATTTGAGCTGGTCTCTTGACTGTCTTCATCACTGTGAGTTGAGCTGGACTCAGAATCGTTATTAATCTCAGCCTCAGAAGTTTCCGTCCCATCGATTCCCACATCTGTTTGTGAATCATCTAAACTGAGTGCAAATCGTCCTTTAAAACTCCTGGTCACTCTCGTTTTGACCTCATTCCCATTCTCTGCAGATGAGAGCTCAGTGTTCTGTAGAGGAATATTATAAGTTGACATCAACATCCAAATCCCAATCAAACAGAATCCAAGCAGAGTCACAGTAGTAACTGTTGAAAAACATTTGGATGCCCTCCCTCTGATTCCTTGGGAGATGCTTCCCGAAGCCATTTTATTAGCTTCCGTCAACCAGCAAAGAATCAAAAGCTTTGACCTTTTAACAAAAAAGAAATATTATTAATCTTTGAAAACGGGTTACTAATATTAAGACCAGAGCTGAGAAATATAAAGATTCAGAAAGCAGGAGGTATACTATCTATACAAGAATCAAAATGGTCCTGCTTTTCTGGAGAAACAGATACCTAATCTCTAGTATTTCAGATATTATTTCCTGTTTGGCTCAAATATGGCTAACAAACATCTTCCGCATAATATTGGATCAAAGGATCAAAAGCAGCATTCTTTAAGCTAAATCTAGTTCTTTGACTTCACGATCTGAATGGTATGTAGTACTAAGAGAAAACCATTTCATCCATAGTAAGAAATCAAACATCAGTTGGCTTATGTTGAGCGGATAAAGCAAATCTATATAGACAATAAGCCCATAAGCAGCAAGAACGGTAAAACAATACCAACTGCACTGAAAAAATTAAAAGCGAATGAACTTAAACAATGATCCGATTCCACCTCCTTTGCTACACTTGACTACATGAGAGCATAACAAATCTCTAACACTGAGATGAAGATCCGATCGCTAACCCAAACTTCACTAAGTTTTACAAGAAAATAATCTTCAAGATCTTAAATCATTTATGTGCTAAAGCTGTGGAAGGATGATGATTGCTGGATTGAGAAAAGGGAAGAAAAACAACACTATCCCGTGATCAGACAAGGATAGTAACAAGCACCCCGCATAAAGCAACTTGTAATTGAACAATGATACCTTCAAGAAAATATTGAGGCAATGTTGAGAGAATGCCCTTTAGTTGCACAGATGGTACTTCGAAGTTGGTATAAGAGCTTGAAGCTCCTTTTCTGCAGGTTCAAGATCTGGTGTGACTTGTTAAGTAGTAGACGACCTTGAAGACAAGAGAGTGGCAAAGTGGCATGGGGTGGGGTAGGATGAGCCTTTAGCCGTATCCCGATCACTGCCGACAGTGTGGACACGAGAGTCGTCAGAGGACAAAGGCAGGAGGACTGTGGGAGTGAAAACTCTCCCTCCGTTTCCATCCTGCGGCGCATTAAATTAGGTGGAAGTTGGGTACGGAATTACGGATACAGAGAACATTTCACCTCAGATCTAACCATATGTAAATACAACGGGTGTACCCAGACAAATTAGGTGTAAGTGCATCTTCTTATACACATTAGTCTTTTTTTGTCTATGAATTCCGGTTCACAGACAAAAACAGGCTTATTTTGTCTGTAGAATTTTTCACAGACAAAATAAGCCAGTTTTTGTTTGTGAACTGATATTCACAGACAAAAAAAGCTCTCACAGACATGAGAGTGTACTGATGTGTATAAGAATGTGTACAAAAAGAATTTTCGATGTAAATATTCGGTCTACCACACGCCATCCTCTGTCTCCTATACTTGCACACGCCTATGCATTTTTTAGCATTTAACCTTGATGGATCGTCGGACCAGGGGTGGTCGGAATCCACCGAGAATAAGAGAGAAAATGGAGAGAGTGAAATGGCTTGCAAGTCTCACAGTGTAATTGATCAGAACTCGAGCATCCAAAATTTGATCCATTTCCACAAGTTGGAAGGTGATATTTATACTAAGGAGAAAAGGAAATACTTGGTGCCCAATTAAAAAGATACTAGTCTAATAGGAAAGGGGCACGTGTAAAGCTACTCTAATAAACTACCAGACTAAATGGATCGGGAGCAGCCACGTGGAAAGTTGATTGGAGAGAGAGAGCTTCTGCTAGTTGGCTGATTGATCATTCCTTTAACAGAAATCCTGCCAAGGGTTTCGTGTGGCCGTATGCAGATAATCCGGTATATTCCGTCAGCGCGGAGAGTGACATGGCGATGTTTCCTCATGAATTAAGCCCTTGCGGATTTCGCCTAAGTCCATGGTGCTTTTCTCCCGACCTCGAGGGTTACTGAGGTCGGTATCTGGGGGCTCGGGTCTATGTTGAGAGGACTCGTTCTGCTATCTTCCGTTCTTGCTTTGGAGGTGGTTTGACCGCCTTGTGCTCTGCTTGGCGTTGACCTGGAGTAAGACTCTTGAGGTCAGACCTGGTGCCGACCTCGGATGTCTTGAGGTCGGGCTCATGAATCGTCGAGTTTGGTTGGCTCCTGAGCTCGATGTTTCCCGACCTCAGGGTCGGGGTCGGGGTCGGTGGACTCCGTCATTTGCTGAGTTTACTTGATTCCTGAACTTGATGTTTCCCGACCTCGGCGGTCGGGGTCAGGGTCGGATTTAGATGTGGACTTAGTATTTTCTTGCCCCTGATGTACTCGCAAGGCTCTCTACCGGCGGTCGTGGTACCCCTGGGGTATACGGGGATATACTCCATCATGAGTCCTTCACTCTCCGAGGCGAAAGTGAAGCTTGAGGTGAGGGAGAGTAAATCTTCAATTTCCTGGGCGCGTTCGCCCGGCAGGGGTGCCGGCAGGGGTGCTGCTCTTCCATGGTCATGACAAAGGGGTATCTCATTAAAAACTCCGCTGAGGAAAAACCCTGTGGGAAAAAATCCTAACGGAGGAAAAAGAGTATACTCCGCTTTGCCATGAAGTACGGAGAGGAAAGTGACGCCCCGCTGCAGAGAAGTATGAGCTCGGGCTTCGTGTATTCCACGTTCCAAACCTGCCTCATGGGTTAGTCGCTACGTCCGCGGCCCCGGCCGCGGGTTGATAAAAAATTTTGTGTGCGGAAAATTCGTAAGGAATTTAATCTATGTGCGAAGTTTGAGGATATACCTGTTCGGTGCCGAGCCCGAGGTGACTACGTTGCTATGAGCTTGTTCGTTGTAGTCTCATTTTTGCTGCTTTCTTATTTGTTTTCCGAGTCCCCCACTTACGAGTCCCCCACTCTTATGGACTTAGAATATTTTCTAAGTGTGGAAGAGTATTAGTTTTAAGGGGACGAGGCAGTTGCATTTATCGCTTGGTGGACTTCAGGAGAATTTGTGGCGTGTAGTAACGTTGATGTGTACAAATAGGAATTTTTACATATTCCTTTTGCAACATTTTGAATTAATAGCCGCTTCTCAGCATTTAATGCGAGTGATGGCGTTTGAAGTGATCGTACGGCGCCATCATTTCGCCTTTTTGCACGCCTTTCTAAAAAAACCTTTGAGTTTTTTGGGCGGCTGGAGATTACTGCACCACGTGTAAGTCTCCCGTTTAATTTTGAAGGGAAGTATAAAAGGCGAAAGTTTTCGTCTTTCTCCTTTGCGCTTTCTTTTGTATTCAAGTTTTCAGAGTTTTCAAGCATTTCAAGAGCTCGTCCTCTTCGGTCATTGCTTTGCGAAGTTTTAGTTTCCTCCGTCGACTTCCCCAACCAGGTTAGTCTCCGGCTCTATTTGCTTGTTCTTTGCCTGTCGTAATTTTGTCGGAAGAAACCCAGAATAAGGGTTTTTCCGTCAATTTCAGCCCTGTGAACAATGGGGGGTCTACAGTCCCCCATTCTTGGTGAGGTTGGCACCTCTGGACTCGGAATTTCATTCTGATGCTTGTTCGAGTGTTTAATTTCTGTTTGGAGGTCGGATTATCGGCCCTTAACCCCCAACCCCATATTTTGACTGTCTGCATGTATGTGTGTGTTTTTCTGCAGATTTTGAAAAAATGTATTCCCAAGGTAATGATGGAGATAGGGTCGTCCCTCCATGTGAGGTTGGGGACACCGCTGTTGTGCTTGACGTGCCTCCCATCCGCTTTATTAGGAAGCGGAGAAGCAGCAAGAAGAAGTCTGGGAATGCGGTGGGCACCCTTACGGAGAACGGTCCTCTCGTGGATGTGTGTGCTCTCACTGACGGCGAGTGGGCCAAAGCCAGACGCATGGCCGGTCCGACTGTTGATATCATGAGGCCTGAGGCGGGGAGCCTGACGTCCTCCTGTCCCTCTGGCTTCTTTGCGGTTCATCTGGACGCGATGGATCACGGGTTTCGCTTTCTGTTGCACCCCTTCTTTGTGGAGTATCTCAACTGGGTTGGGCTACTCCCTTGCCAGGTGACCCCCAATGGGTTCTACCTGATGGCTGTCTTCCTCCTGTGCTGCAAGAATTTGGGTTTGGAGGCTACTGTTGGTCTTTTTAGGCACTTGTTTCAAATTGGTCTTAACAGCTCTCTGGAGAATCATGGCTACGCCCTTATTTCCCAACGATCCGGACGGAGTGGGTTCTACCACACCCCGTCGTCTCACCATGGGTGGAAACACAGGTTTGTGTTTGTCTGCACTGACGGGAAATGCGGGTCTCCTTTCACTTCCCTAGGATCCCTGTCGTTCAATATGCATGATGCCGGTGCACTGGGTGAATTTACTGATGATGTGGGCGTCTATGTTGGGTATGGCGACCTGGACATGACAACCTTCCTGTCCGAGGAGAAGCTGAAAGATTTGGGCTTCGTTTTTTATACCGAGGTTCCTGATGAAGACCAAGGGGCTGCCGTTGGTGCCAAGCCTCAAGGTGAGGATCAGGTTGGTGTCCAGGAAGAAGCTGACATTGCTGCGGCTATCGCCGCGTCCTTGGCGATGGGACGGGGCTCCGATGATGGTCCCACTGCTTCAGATGTGTTGGGCCCCCAGTCCTCGGGCGAGGAGAGGGCTTTTTCCCATATGTCTCCTCCAAGGTCCGAGTCTTCCAAGGATGATGAGCCTGCTCTAGAGAGGAGGAAATGTCAGAAGGAGGTCTCCTCTCCTAGCATTGCTAACCCAGTGGGGAGGGTAGATCTTGCCAAAGTTGATTTGGCGGTAGATCCTGCCAAACCTGCTGTTACTTCACTAGGTATATTCTTTTTTGACTATGAGTTGGCTTTTTGTATTGTACGCCTTCGTAGTAATTTTACCTTCCTGGTTTTGTCGTTACAGGCAGTGACAACCTGTTTGATCTCCTTGACCGTGCTTAGGAGGGTGGGAGGAAAACCCAGCCCTCGGCCGGTGTTAAATATGCTGACCGATCACCCAGCGGCTCCTCCTCCTCTTCCGAGGGCTTAGAGGATGGGGTAATGAAGATGTTGCTGATGTCGCCAGCATGGGGGATGCCCAGCCAACTTTTGCCAGGGCGCAAGAAGGAAACACTGTTGTGCACACGCAAGCTGCGGCGAATGCCAGCACCGCCTCTCCACCGGACGTGGTCATTGAGGACGCCACAGATGAGGGTGATGATGAAGATGACAAGGAGACTGTTGAACAGCTTCGAAGCCGTCTGGGCTCAGATGCCCTAGGGTGCAGTAGTGCGACCCCAGCTGGTGGCCGGAAGAAGCGTTCAGTGGCCAGGGGTAGTGGCCCTCCCCATGATTCCGCCAGTGGGTGGAAGAGACATAGGTTCCAGTTCTCTGTTCGGGATGATCAAGGTTTTATTTCTGAGAATGTTGGGGCTGTAGATCTGCTAGAAAAGCTCTGTCTCCCTTGTGATGTTGAAGTAATGAATGAGATGGACACCCGAAGTGTGGTAGAGGAACTGGCTTCTAGTACTTTGAAGGTAAGTTTTCCTCCTTTGATGTGTTCATATGCATACTCCCTTTTTTTGTGTGACCCTACTCCTCAATGTTTTTCAGGCTGCTGCCCTTGGTTACGAGATGGCCCTTAGGGTTGAGGCTGCAGAGCTCCAGGAAAGGGTGGCTGCTCATAAGCGATCAGAACTCCTTGAAGGTCGACACTTAGCTGAGAAGGTCTTAGAGGCTGCCCGAGGGCAGGTCGATGAGCTGCAAAAGAGGGCTCAAGAGGCCGAGGCCCAGCTTAAGGACTGTCATGTTCAGTTTAGAATAGCAGGTCTGGGCATCCGTCCAGGCCTGAGCGAGGCAGAGGCTCATGCCCAGCGTGCCGAAGAGCGGGCCCGGGCCGCTAAGGATAAGGCAACTGCCGCCATTGAAAAGGAGAAGATTAGTCTGGACGAGTAGCAGTGGATGATCGATGTATCCCAGCTGGCCATGAAAGAAAGGGATCAACTCCGGAGGTCCCTTGGGGAGATTGAGGCGGAGATGTGCTCTTTCAAGACCCAATGCTCCACTTTGGAGAGCCAACTCGCGGTAGTCACGCGAGAGTGTTGTGAATGGGAGGCGGAGCATGATAAAGTCGCTTCCGAGCTTAAAAAGGCCCGCTCCCAAATCGCCAAGCAAGGGCGTGTTATGGAGAAACTCGAACGACAAGCTGAAGAGGCAGAAAATGCTAGGGCCCGGGTCTCTGAGCTTGAGGTTGATCTTGGTTCCAAGGACGCTGATCTGGAGAAGCTGAGAAAGGAGCGTACTGAGATCCGACTTGCTTCTGGTCACGATAAAGCTCGGGTCATGTCGCTGGAAGCTGAGGTGGTCGTCACACAGGAGAAGCTTAAGAGCTATATGGCGGGCCACAGGGCTGCTATTGAGAGGGCAAGGGCAGGTGTTGTTTCTGAGTTTAAGGCATCATGTTCCGAGGATCCAGCTCCTTCATTAGCTGTCAACTGGATTCATGGGGGTCATGGGCAAACACATCAATAGTTGGGTGACCACGCCCGCGGGACTGGGGTTCGTGCGGGAACAGTTGTTGCCTACCCTGAATTATGAGAAGTAGCAGATGTAGAAGGAGATACACGACAAGCTCCGAGAGAACATGCCAGGCTTCAACTACAAGGCTTACAAGCTTCCCAGGCCCATGAAGCATCCAGAGACTGCCCCCAATCAGCAAATTCAACTCTCACTGACTGCTCAAGCACAGCCAGCTAAGGCCGGTGAAGAGGTAGAGCAAGAGCGGGAGAAGAAAAAGAAGAGGAAGAGAAAGGAATGAATCCCCCCCCCCTTAATTTTTCTTGTATATCTCGTTGTTGAGCCGTTGCTGTAAACATTTGAAACACCTTCTGCTACTTTTATGTATGAGATGTCATTTTTTCTGCAATTTTCGTGCTCGCTATGCCTTGTATGTTTGTATTATATCGTTTTGCACAGGTGCTCTCGAGCTGGGATGGGCCATAGATGGCATGTCCTTCTTTTGCTCTGGGCTCAGCATGTGTTCGTTGAGTTGCCGCCATTGTCCCCAGCAGAGGTTGCATAGTCAACCTTGTTTGGGTGAGGCATTGTTGGTCCCTTGTTGTTTTAAATGGCAAGGAACTGGCCTTTGTCTGATTTACAGCCATGGACTTTCAAATGTCCACGTTGTGTTCCGCATGTTGCATGTTCGCGCAGTAATGGATTTTCAGGGGTCCATTACTGAAGAGTTTATCAGTAGCAGTGATTGCCAACTGTTGGAGCTTTTATTGGCGCTTTCGGCTGTCATTTTGGAGCTTTAGGCTGTGCCCTTTTGTTGTAGCCAGTATCTCATTCGTCTGGTGCCCTGCGCTTAACAAAGCCTTTTGGGACTAGTTTTTCCTTAGGAAAATAGTTTGAAACCTTTGTTTCGGTTTGCTCTCTTTATTATGAGGTGGGGTTAACAGGTGCATTGAACAGGTGAGGTGGCTTCATTTTTCGAAGTCCTCCCCTGTTAACCAATCTGAACCCGTGCTACTAAGTGCACTTGCTCAGCCTGTGGTAATAAAATTTTAGCAGAGTCGCGACAGTTGCCTCACTTGCTGTGAGTTGTTGTTGTTGAGAAAGGCATTTTTATTTTGCAAAATGTCCCAAACGGCTATAATATGTAAACAGAACCTGGAAAGTAGGTCTTAGATGTTTGTAGGGCTTGAGAAGTGGGCCCGACAATCATGATCCAGATACGAGGTCTTTTAAGCAAGCTCGGCTGGAATCCGCAGTGATGCGTTGTGTTGCAGCCGGACTTTAATTCCGGACTGTTTGGCTTTGCGCCAGAGTTTTGGTAACGACCTCTTCCTGACCGCGAGATATGGACTAGAGCTCGGCTATGTGGGATTCGTACGAGATCCCGGCGTGGTCGGAAGCGAAAGGTGCAGGCAGTCGAACTTTAATTCCGGACTGTGGCATTTCGCCATCAATTTTGGGAGCCTGGTCACCTTCCAGACCGCGAGATATGGACTAGAGCTCGGCTATGCGGGATTCGTACGAGAGCCCGGCGTGGTCGGAAGTGAGTGGTGCTCAACCAAGGTCAGGACCGTCAAGTAGTCCAGCCTTTGGCGTAGCGCCATCAATTTAGGGAGCTGACCTCCTCCTAGACCGCAAGATATGGACTAGAGCTTGGCGCTGCGAGATTCATGCGAGAGCTCGGCGGGGTCGGGAGCGAGAGGTGCTCGACCAAGGTCAGGACCGTCAAGTATCCCAGCCTTCGGCATTGCGCCTCTATCTCCCCCCGCCTTCAATGCTAAAAGGGGAGACGAAAATTCATGGGGTGAGAGGACTTATAAATTGCCTCAGCCCAATATTCGGGAGCCGCGTTGGGCTACTATCCTAGCTAGTTTGATGAGGAAGGAACAAGGACTTATGTAGATGCCTTGACTTCTCTCCTTGGGAGTCGCATGGGGCTATTATCCCTGTTAGGTTGTGGAGGGCTTACAGAATGGCCTCGGAGATTGGGAGCCGTTGAGGCTATTATTCCCAGATATTGGAGGGCTTACAAAGTGGCCTCGGAGATCGGGGGCCATTGAGGCTGTTATTCCCAGATATTGGAGGGCTTACAAAGTGGCCTCGGAGAATTGATCATAGACTGAATAGTCTTTGCTTGCGAGGGCTTACCGAATCGCCTCGGCTCGTTGGATTGTTGGCCGAAGAGCCGGTATCTGCGAGGATTTATAAAGTCACCTCTGCTTTGGGGCTCTGCGGAGGAGCGTGTGACATTGAGGGATTACAAAGTGACCTCAGAATTTTGGAGCCCCTGGGGCTATTATCGTCGAGGTCTTACAAGACGGCCTCAGACTGAGTGGGCTGAAGAGCCGGTGTTCGCGAGGACTTATTATGTTGCCCTGACTTATGTTATTGTTGAGTGTGGGCTGGAAGGCTCATAGGTTGCTTCCAGGGAGAGTTTTGTGTTGAACCCTTCCTTTATTGATTTTAATGGCGGCCGTGAACAGCTTACAGTGTACGGCTGAGGTTGCTATCAGTGACCCCGGATTCCCAATGCCCGTGATTGTGCAAAGTCTCCGTTTGGCGAGGGCTCATTGTCTCCTTTACAGCGCTAGGTCACTGGTAATACCTCACTAGGTGGTGGACGTTCCATAATCTAGGAACCTCCTTGCCTTTTGGGGTGCTCAGTTTGTAGGTTCCGGGCCGGACTACAGCTGTGAATCCCTGTGATGGTGTAGGGCCCTTCGAATTTTTTGGCCATCTTTCCCCCTTCATTGGGTTGGTTGGCCGCTCGTCGCCTGAGAACGTAATCCCCCACTTGGAACTCCCGACCTCGAACTCGAGCGTCATAGTAGCTTTTGACTTGGCGTCTGTAATTCTCCTACCTCTGGAATGCGTTTTCTCTCCTTTCATCAACAAAGTTAAGATCGACTCGCATATCCTGTTCATTCTGCTTGGGGTCGTATGTCAGGACCCGCGGGGTCGGGATCGTGACTTCTGTAGGGGCTTTGGCTTCAAAGCCGTAACGGAGTGAGAATGGAGTTTCACGCGTTGCCCAGCGGGGAGTTGTTTTGTAGGCCCACAGAATGTTGTGGAGCTCTTCCACCCAGCCTCCGCCCTCATCTGCGAGCTTCTTTTTCAAGCCTGTCAGGATGGTGCGGTTGGCATTTTCTACCTGTCCGTTGCACTGTGGATAGGCGATGGAGGTTGCAGTGTGTTTGATTCCCCAACTGGCCAGCATGTCCTGGAAACTCTTGGCCTCGAACTGAGTACCGTTGTCGGTGATGAGTTGTTGTGGCACTCCGAAGCGAGTGAGGATATTTTTGTGGACAAATTTCCTACACTGCGCCTCGGTTATGCTAGCTAGTGGTTCCGCTTCTATTCATTCGGTGAAGTAGTCGATGGCGACTACAATCCACCTGGAATTGCCAGTTCCCCGGGAAGCTGTCCCACCAAGTCTACGCCCCATCTGGAGAATGGGATTGTCGTGCTTATGGGGGCGTAGTTTACTGTTGGACGTCCCGGGGCGTTCTGAAACTGTTGGCATGCATCACAAGAACGTGCCATCCGGGCACAATCTTTTTCCATGGTGGGCCAGAAATACCCCTGCAATAGGAGCTTTATGGACATTGAGTGAGGGCCTTGATGTGCTGAACACACACCAGCATGGATCTCCTCCATGGCTAGTTTGGCCTCATTGGGGTTGAGACAACGTAGGAGCGTGCCGTTGTAGGACCTTTTGTATAGCACGCCGTCGAGGAGGGTATAGGTCGGGGCCCGGAGCTTGACAAATCTGGCCTCGGCCTCACCTTGGGGCAGTTGCCCGTTGTCAATATATTCTTTTAGGTCAGTGATCGAGTCCCTCGGGATGGATTGTACCTGATGTATGAGGGTCCGTTGTATACTCAGCGTTAACAGTTTCTCCACCTGAGCTATCTTGGAGATGTACTCAGGCGTATCCGAGCTCAGTTTCGACAAAATGTCAGCTTCCTGATTCTGAGCCCGTGGTATCTGCAGTATTTCGTACATCTGGAAGGTGCCCAGGAGCTCCAGCGCAGCGGTTTTATATTCTTTCATCCTGCCCTCCTTTGTTTCACAGGAGCCGTTGATTTGCCCGACCACGAGCCTCGAATCACATTTGATCCCCAGCTTTCCCGCCTGCATATTAGCTGCAAGGCGTAGGCCAGATAATAAGGCTTCATATTCTGCCTCGTTATTGGAGACTTTGAATGCAAAGCGTATAACATAGTAAGCTCGGAAGCCCTCAGGGGTGATGAGTACGACTCCCCCCCACAGGCTTTGGCTGCTGAAAAGCCGTCAGTGAGCAGTGTCCACCAGCCGTCCTCGTCAGTTGAGGTCACTGGGGTCAGATCTCTGGCAGTGCATTCTGCCATGAAGTTGGCGAGGGCCTGCCCTTTGATGACCGGCCTCGGTTTTATCTCGGTCTGATATTGGCTCAGAAAAACGGCCCATTTGCCATTCTGGCCGAGCTTGTGGGGCTCCTCATTAGTTGACTTAGTGGTTGATGGGTGAGGATGTGTACAGCGTGGACCTGGAAATAGTGGGCAAGGCGCTTTACAGTCCATACTACTGCTAGTACAGACTTCTCTACTGGGGAGTACCGGAGCTCGGCGTCGCGCAAAGTTTTGCTTTTGTAGTAGATGGGATCCTGAGCTCCATCTTCTTCACAAATCAGGACCGAGCTCACAGCCCCGTGGCTGACGCCTAGGTAGAGGTATAACGTTTCTCCATGCTCAGGCTTTGATCATACTGGCAGAGAGACAAGATATCGCTTGAGGTCATCGAATGCTGTCTGGAACTCGGGAGTCCACTGGAATTTTGCAGACTTCCTCATGATTTGGAAGAATGGCAGTGCACGCTCGGCTGATTTTGAAAGAAACTGGTTGAGGGCTGCCAACTTCCCAGTTAATCTCTGGACCTCTTCGACATTTCGGGGCGGATCCATATTAAGTATGGCCTGCACTTTCTCCGAGTTTGGCTCGAACCCACGCTGACTAATCATGTAGCCCAGGAACTTCCTCCCTTGAACTGCAAATGTGCACTTCTTGTGGTTGAGCCGGAGGTTGATCTTGCTCATAATCTTGAAGATCTCTTCTAGATCCTCGGCATGTGTGCTGGCTTTGTGTCTCTTGACTATCATGTCATCCACGTAGGCTTCCATCGTCCTGTCGAGCATAGCCTTGAAGACCCTGGCCACCATGCGAGTGTAGGTGGCACCTGAGTTTTTGAGCCCAAACGCCATGACCAGATAGCAGAAAATACCCTCTGGAGTCATGAAAGCTGTCTTCGAGGCATCGAGCTCGGTCATGAAAATCTGGTGGTAGCCCCGGAAGGCGTCCAGGAAGGTCATGAGCTCGCAGCCGGCTGTTTCATCGACGAGTTGATCGATGTTCGGCAGCGGGAATGGATCCATCGGGCAAGCCTTGTTGAGGTCGGTGTAATCGACGCACATACGAAATGTTGGTGGCTTGGGTGCCAAAACAACATTCGCTAGCCAGTCCGGGTATTCGACTTCGGCGATGTGATTTATGCTAAGGAGCATAGTCACATCGGCCTTGACAAATTCCCTTATGTCCGTAGACAGGTACCGCTTGCGCTGTTTAACAGGCGTTGCGTTCGGGTCCACGGATAGCTTGTGCGTGATTATATCACGACTAATCCTCGGCATTTCATCGGGGCCTAAGGCGAAGATAACCTTGTATTTAACAAGAACAGATATTATTGCTTGCCTCAGTCCTGGGTTCAGGTTTGTTCCTATCTGAACAACTCTTTCTGGGTTGGACTGATCCAGGACAACAGTCTCCAGCGTGTCTACAGGCTCGGCTCTGAGAGTTTCTTCCTCAAGGGCGGCCTGCGAGATGGTGTTGATGCGCATGTCTCTAGTTGCCATCCGTTTTATCATCTTCATATAGCATGATCTGGCTATCCTCTGGCTACCTCTGCAGTACCTGACCCCGGTCTCAGTCGGGAATTTCCATGTAGAGGTGCGGCATGGAGATCACTGCTTCCAGGTCCTCCAGTGCTGGCCTCCCGAGTATGACATTGTGAGCGCACTCGAGTCGCACCACCACGAACTCCACAGGGATCTTGGAGTAGTGAGATCCATCCCCGAGCTTAAGGGAGAGCTCAATAGTGCCCTCGGCGTCTATGGAGTCACCGGTAAATCCGGAGAGGGGAGTTCGGATGGGCCTCAGGGAGTTGAGATGGAGGTCTAGCTCGTGGAACTTCTGTATGTACATGATGTTAACAGAGGATCCAGTATCAATGTAGGCGCGATGGATGATTGCGCCGCGTCCACCTCACATTTCACCACCAGAGCATCCCTGTGGGGTGAAGGGAAGTCTGGCAGATCACAGTCGGTGAACGATATAACATCCGACCTTGCTCTCTTGGCAGCAGGTGGGGGGTTTGTAATCTCCCTCACGTAGAGATTACTATTCCACTTCTTCCTTTGCGCGGTTGTATCTCCGCCTGTGTTTCCTCCAATGATCATTCTGACCTCATGTCGGCGCCACTGACTACGCCTGTTATCCTCGGCCGAATCATCATCAGAGATCAATCCAATGTCCTTCTTTCAGGGGGAACGACCAGAATCTCGCTCCTCATCCCGAGATCCGCGCTCATGGCCACGTTTCTGGCCAGATTCTGGCTTCCAGACGAAACGTTTCAGATAGCCATTGCTGATCAGCTTCTCAATTTCCAGCTTCAGGGTGTGACATTCATCAGTAGCATGGTCGTAGAACCTATGGAATTTGCAATAGGGGTCTGACTTATGCCGCTGCTGGATGTCATTGATTCGTGGGTCCCGAGCCACCAGCCCTTCTTGATCTGCTACCTCCAGAATATGGCTGACAGAGTGGGTCAGTGGTGTCAGGACCTCAGGCGCTAGGAGCTTGGGACCTGTCCAGGGGCACCTGCCTTTGAAGTGACCCCTGTTCCAGTCTTTATTATTGTCATCGCGAGGCTTGTCCTCCCGCGGTGGCTTTGGCTTTTCCGGCTGTTTTTGTTCCTGCTTCTGGGGTTTGGCAACACTTTCCTGCGCCCTCTTGTGGTTGTGCACCTCCTCCGCTAGGGCATAGTTCTGCCCACGGTGAAGTGCCCGCTGATAGTCTCGTGGAGGGTCGATGATAAGGTTCCTTGAGAAGCCACCAGTCCACAGGACCTTGGAGGTCTCTTCATTCCATCGCTCCAGAAACTTGCCCAAAGGCTCATCTCTGCCCTGCTTGACGGACAACAGGTAGGAGAAGTGCTTCTTCGTCTTTGCCCTTGCGGCAAAATGAGTGAGGAAGCGGGTAGCTAACTCCCTCCATGAGTCAATGCATTCATCAGGGAGATCATTGAACCAGTCATATGCCTCCCCCTCTAAAGTGGAGGGACACATACGTCAAATGTACTCATCGCTAGCGCCCAACATATACATGTCGGACTGGTAGCGGGTATAGTGCCCCTGGGGGTCAGTTTTACCCCCATAGAGCTGAATATTATGTCCCTTATACTTTGGGTGTATAGGGGCCTGCATGATCCGTGTGGTAAAGGGGGTGGCAGTCCTTACCCTTACCGTTACGGGCTCCTGGTTGACCTGAGCCTGGAGTTGCTGGACCTGGAGCGCTAGCGCTTCCAGCTGAGCATCACGCGCCGTGTGCTGGGGAGGCGGTGGCGGTGGTGGTACCGCTGTAACAGCTACAGCCCGCAACTCATTGACCTGTTGGGTCAGGAGGCGGACCTGCTCTTCCCTCGGGTCCTCCTGGCGCTGGCGCCGCGGTGGAGATTCCACCTGCCGCCTCGGCGGTGATAGCCTTGGCTGGCACAGGGGCTGTCGTTGTTGCTGGCGCAATGGTGAAACGCGTTGTTGCCTTGGGGGAGAAGGCATCTGTTGGTGGCGTGGGGGGGGGGGGGGGAATCTGGGGGAATGATTGCCCCCTAGCCTCTCCAAAGCGGGTACACGCTCTGTAGTCCTTCTCCCAGGCTGTTGTTGCTGCTGGTGCCGATGGATGTCGAGGACTGGGGTGTTTGCCTTGTTAATTCCCCGTATGTTGACAGAGAGGCGCTGATTTGCCATAGATCTGTCCTCCAATCTGGAGAAGATGGGACGCCTTCCCACCTCAATCCACGGATTGGGGTTGTCATCCTGTTGTGGGGAGGGGGATTGGGAGGAGTCCTCTGTGGTGACAGCATAGACACCTTCATCATTAGTTCAACTATATTCAACACGGCGGGTAATGAACTCGGACGGCAATGCGGGAGGCAGCAGAGGTGCCATCCTCTGTGTTGCCGCAGTGGGATGAGAAGTCCCTGCTTGTTGTGCGAGAGGCACAACGTTCACAAGCGCTACGGAAGCCACCTGGCGGGTTGGGGGAGAGTTGATCCCCGGAGTCGCCCTCTGGCGAGGGGGTGATTGATAGACCATCCGCGCCGGTCTCTCCACCACCAAAAGAGCATCAATAGAGCCTACTCTCAGAGAGCGAGATCTGGAGTTCTCTGGAGAGATAGGCGAGTGGCCTGAGGAGCCACAACAGCTGCGGGCTGAGATTGCAGCGTTGGGAGCACCTGCTGCAGTCCAGTGATGAGGGCGCCAACCGCCGCAGAGGGATCCACCATCAGAAGGTTCTGGTATTGTGGGATCGCCTGTGCGGACGACATTGCCACTGCATCACGATTGAAAGAGATCTGTTGGCGCAGATCTTGAGAAGTACGTTGGATCTGACTGCGTAGATCGACAGAAGTTCCAGCGGCTTGTTTTCCCTTGGCGGCCCTCCTAGCGCCGGAAGTAGTAGTAGCTTCCAGCGAGGGCTCAACCCGCGCGACGGCGGCAACAGCACGTCGAGTGCTGCTTGCAAGTCTCACAGTGTGATTGATGAGACCTCAAGCATCCAAAATTCGATCTGCTATCTGGGGGCTCGGGCCTATGTTGAGAGGACTCGTTCTGCTATCTTCCGTTCTTGCTTTGGAGGTGGTTTGACCGCCTGGTGCTCTGCTTGGCGTTGACCTGGAGTAAGACTCCTGAGGTCAGACCTGGTGGCGACCTCGGATGTCTCGAGGTCGGGCTCATGAATCGTCGACTTTGGTTGGCTCCTGAGCTCGATGTTTCCCGACCTCGGGGTCGGGGTCGGTGGACTCCGTCATCTGCTGAGTTTACTTGATTCCTGAACTTGATGTTTCCCGACCTCGGCGGTCGGGGTCGGGGTCGGATTTAGACGTGGACTTAGTATTTTCTTGCCCCCGATGAACCCGCAAGGCTCTCTACCGGCGGTCGTGGTACCCCTGGGGTATACGGGGATATACTCCATCAAACCTTTCATAGCAGTTGCCGGGATTTGAACCCGGGACCTAACTCTTGTGGCACTCCCTCGCTACCAGTTGAGCTACGCCCACCGGTTTCGATCTACCAAAAACACACTAGTATATGGTGTCTACTTATTTATTACACATTAGTATTCTTACTCCTCCAAAAATCATTCTAGGCACTCGACTAGTGCCTGCCTAGGCACTAGACAATGACTAGGCACCCCGATTTTAGTTTAGACATTTCGACTAATTGATTTGATGTTTAAGTGAATTAGTTAACCGTCTGGGAAGCCTTGTTGCTCTCCCAGAGCGCTTAATCGACTGCCTAGGCATCCAGAGTCGCCAAACATTTTATTTTGCCTTTTTATTTAAGTGTTCTAAGAGATATATGTAAGTTTAACTTTAACGATGCATATGAATAAAGCTACTCATTGTAGGTTAAGATAGATACTATACATGTTTATATATAAATTAAGTGTTGTTATTGTTTAATAATATTTACATAATGAAGTTAAGTGAATAGGTATAATATGTTATTAAATGTGACATCTCTGTTGTTCATGCCATTTAATAAGTTTGTGTGTGAGTATTTTTTATGCACACACAAACACAATATTACTAATCATACATATGCAAAACTATTGACAAAACTATAATCTCTTTGTCTCCGACTAGTCCCCGCTTAATGGTGGAGAAGAACGAGACGAATTCCAAAGAGTTGGACAACAGAGACGAATTCCAAAGAGGTGGACAACAGAGAGGCACGGAAAAACGATCTTCCTCCTCCATCTTCTAATTCCAGATTGAAAACGGCGAATTTGGAGCTTAAAATAGTAGTGACCAAAATCCATCTGCTCCGGCGCAGACTACTCCGATCTAATTCGATTAGGAATCTGGCTTCAGTTTTAAGCGCACAGATATTTCTGAAATAAAAAAGATACAAGTGAAAAGGTGAAAATCTAGGTATGAAAGAAAATATAACGTGGGCTATAAACAAAATGCAACCACTATTTTCTTTACTATCTATATTTTTGTTGTCTTCCTCAAGAAGGGGTGTTATTGGAGTGTTAGTGAGAATGTTGCTCTATGCAACACTTGAGTTACCATATACGAAGATGGCGTGATTGACATAAATCAACCGGGGGAGAGTTTTTGGGGCCAGTTTCACGAATTATTTTCGAGAAAAAGTCACGTTCCTCGGACTCGGGATTCAATTGAGTCCCGTTTCAAGATCATCAATCACCAATGTTCTCTATCGAAATGTATATTTTTATTTCACAAGTAATCAGAGAAAAAATCAAATGAAAAACATTACTTATAATATTTTAATTAATGTTTACTAAATCGATATGTAAAAACATGCAGAGTGTATTTTATTAGCGATGCTGAAATGCATAAAAGTAGAAGTCAAAACACTATTTTCATATGGACGGAGTCCATTTTTTATAATCCTATAACTGAAGAAATATATTCATCGGAAGAGATGATAGTGAATGGAAGAAATATCATGACATATGTTTGAAGGAAAGAAACATCATGACATATATTGAGTTTAGTGATGGACAACTCATGGTTGCACTTGAAGATAATAGCAACAACATAAATAAAGGGGTGTTTGAGTTTGGGTGAAAGTGCAGAAATGATTCTGGTGCTCTAATTTACTTCCAGAATCATTTTTTTAGAAGATGGGGGTGACCAGCTTCTGAAAATTGATTCTGATTCTCTGACATAGCTTTAAAAAAGAAGGAGAAGAAGAATAAGTTCCAAACACCCCAAAAATGTAGACAAAAGATTTGATATGAAGAATAAATGGATAAATAAAAGAGAAATTACCCAAAATAGGACTAAAACGTTTGTATATTCTAAAATAGGAATATCATGTTTTTATCCCCAAAATGAATAAGAGTAATTGATTGAAGGAATTCCCAAAAATCAGTGTGCAAAAATTTAGCAATATATTGGAGATTTTGACACAAATCAAAGTGAAAAGGTAGTGCAAGAGCAAACTTTGTGTATTTAACTGAATCACAATAGCAATCGGCAATAATGCAATATGCAATACTATAAGGAGTGGAGTACCTTATATTCTCTCTCTGTGTGTGGGTCTCTCGTTCTGTTTTCTCACCGCTTTGCAAATTGGGTTAGCCATTCGAGGTGTTTGACGGATAAGTGCAGATGTCTAACATCTAATTCCCAAAGATGTATTTTTTTTGAAGTTTTCTGGGATAGCGCAAAACGGAGTTGGTAGATCCGAAAATGGAGGCTCTGGACCATGTCAGAACATTTCGGATTTCACTCCTCCGAATTCGTATGTGGCGTGCTGATTTATTTTGTTTGGCCTCAATTTGGTTGCTGAATTTTTCACTTCTTATGTTTTTTATATTTATTTTTTTTAAAAGATTTTTTTTTTATTTGTTATAAATCATAAGTTATTCAACTTAAGTAAAAATTGTACAATATTGTTCATGAATACGCGTTTTACAAAAAGTTGACCCATTCAATTAAATAAGCACATGTTTTACAAAATTGGCCCAATAAATATTTTGAACACAAATATTGAACCCGAATAATAAAAACCTAACCATTAAAAAATGTGAACCCAAAAAATAACAAAGTACATCGATTAAAAGTATCAATATACTTAATCAATGTGACAAGTTTTAAAAACAGTTGACCCATTCAGCATTATTAACTTGAAAGTAATTACAAATACAATTTACAATATCACGTGTTTAATAATAAGTGACCCATTAAGTCATATGAACTCAAAATTAAACAAAGTTCGTAACATATTAAAAGTACATTTGAAACATATGGCTAATAAAAGTGTTACAACATTAAAACAAACTACAAAGAAAAGAATTAATACACCATAAGAGAGTACAAATGTGAATCAATCATGTTGTGCTCTGCGTCTTGGACGCATATCCATCTCATTTGGAAATCTTGTTTCTTGACGGCGTCCTACTCGAGAAGTTCTGGAAAAGTATTTAGTGGAAGAAGAATGAACTCATTTTGTGGCCACTCATTCAGATTCGGCAATGACATGATATCACTGGAATGTGCATTTATGTAAGAACTTAGTTTGTATACCTCTGGAATAAGATGATCAACAGGGCACTTAAGAAAATGGCAGACAACATGCGCATGGATGCATGACATGCCGTTCATCCTCCAACAACCGCACTCACAGACAAGCCTCGATAGATTCACCGTAACATGTGTTGCATTATCCACGACGACTGAGTAAATTTCTGTGTAGTGGTTGTGTGGAAGAACCATAATGTGAGGTCTTTGGTGCCAACGTTCCATAATCTCTTTCCGAATGTTGTCCGGAAAATGATATCCAGCTTGCTGCCATATCATACCAGCACTACGACATTGGGCGAAGAGCTGGACTAGTTTGTCAAAAGTTGCTCTTACAAGGGCAGTGATTGGCAATGTCCTACATCCTTTGAGAGCATTGTTGAAACTTTCCGAAAGATTTGTTGTCAAAATACCATAACGACAACCACCATCAAAACAAAGTGCCCACTTTTCTTGGGGAATGTCATTTAAATACTTTAATGCTCTCTCGTTAGTACCCCTAATTTGTTGCATGAAATGGTTAAATTCACTTCCAAGAAATACCAACTAGCCATGTTTCCACTAGTGGTAGGGAATAATGAACCACCTAACAACTGCCAAATGAGGGCCCTAGTGTGTTGAGTCACCTCGTTTTCATTGCTCCAATCGGTTAATGGAATGAGGTGGATATTCGTTACTTTTATGGTAGCTGAATTTAAATCATCATCTTTTGGTATAAAACCAACAGACTGTGCACACATCTGCAACAACGCCGCCTTATCAGTAATCGTGGGACCAGTGAGTGGTATGCCGTCAATGGGCAACCCCAACAAGACTTGCACATCCTGTAAAGTCAATCCTACCTCACCAAAGGGCAAATGAAATGCGTGTACCTCGGGTCTCCACCTCTCCACTAACGCAGTCAGAAGTGACTAATCTAACTGCACTTGTCCTATTCTCTCGACACCGTGAAACCCAGATGCTCTCAACAACCGTACCACCCAGGATGACGCGGACCATCATCAACATAGGCACGTGACGAATAGTGATGACACCTCAGTTTGTCATCTCGAAATGCTGATTCGTGCCACACACGATCGACACGATGCTCACCGGGCATCATAACTAAAACAGAACGATCCCGAGGGCCAGGGTGTGCAACTCGTTCAGCCATTACAACCTACAATTAATACGTAAACAAATACTAAATTTTTTATCATGTTTTTAATTTAGTGTTAATAAATGTGTTCAATAATATTATGTACTTTAAAAGTTCTACAATTATTACTACTAATGGATATGAAGTAAGTAAATATGAAAAAATTCTACAATTATAACTACTAATGGAATAATAAGAACAGATAATATTAAACTTCTTTTTGTAATAATAATAATAATAATAATAATAATAATAATAATAATAATAAACTCTAACCTTTGAACAAGAAGCCTTGTTTGTTTTGTTGGTGTGAAAGTGTGAGAGGAGGATAGGAGATGTTGGTGAGTGTGAAAGTGTGGAGGAGGAGCAATATTTATGTCGAAAATGTTATCACGGTGGAATCCGAAGGATCAATGAAAACGCTCAGAAATCCTTATCTTCTGCATTCGGAGTTGTCAGCTCCGAAAATGGGAAAGCCTTAAAGCCTCTATCGACCGCTTCAAATTCGAAGTACTGAACTCCATTTTACTCTTTTTCCTCAAAAAAAAAAATACACCTGCTTTATTTCTACTCTGTTCCGTCATTTCCTCTAGCCATTCGGCTCAGGGAGACATTTTTCACATCACTCGGCACTTCCACCCGATCAAAAGAAATTTGAAGGAAAAAACAAGTTGTTTCGAGCACCTGACTATTATTACAAGTAGATATGGTGATGTGGGTATTCGGATACGGGTCACTGATATGGAAACCGGGTTTCCACTACGATGACTGCCTTGTGTGTTTCATTAAACGCTATCGTCGCGTCTTCTACCAAGGCAGTACTGACCACAGAGGAACTCCGGAATTCCCGGGCCGGACAGTGACGTTGGAGCCTGCAGATGGGGAGATATGCGTGAGTTCAACCTTCTGCTTTTCTTCCTTTACTCAGATATCCAATGGTTTCGTTTTAATTTTTCTTTTCCATCTTGCTGATATGCAATGCGGCTGAAAGATGCAATCTGTGCAAAGGAACAAAGAATTTGCTGATAGTATTCTGTAAAATGTGAACTCGCAAAAATTGAGTCATATTTGATATTAATATACAGGTCTACCATTTTTAAGGATGCCTGGATGTGTATCCTTTTCTGGATGTAGCCATTAGAATGCATTTCATTTTCAAATATCTTTGTTGTGTTAATATGTATGTGTTCTCAAAACATATCTAACATTCTAACATGTAGCATTTACTTTCTTGGATTTGTCATATTTGAAAATTGGCTGGCGGTTGCCATAACCATGCCCTACTCCTATCAAGCTTTCAATGCTCAACACGTTTCATTAAGTTTGTCCAATCAATGGAAAAAATACACTTTAAATGATGTAAGAATTAATGAATAAAGAAGCTCTTTCTCAAGAAGCTTTCCAAACTTTGCAGCTCTTAAAAATTCCCATTCAAGAAGCTTCATTTGGACAAACAAACACATATTTGGGAATCTGTTATTCTAGCTTGTTATGATATGTTTCTTGAAATGTCTTATGCTCATAAGGTTATATTAACTTTTAAAATCTACAAACTATTTAATCTACAAACCTATTCAATCACAAAAAAAATCGTTATAAGCTTTGATAGCCAGTAAGCTACATATAGTCATATACCTTTGTAATGGTTTTATCTGCCCGTGGGAAGATGTATTGAGCTTATTCAGATATGCTTCTGAATATGAACTTTGCCTAAAGTCATTTTCAATCACTATAGGTTTTTTAATGAGTCCATCTCGAGAAACACAAAAAAACAAGTGCATGTGATAATACATAAGTTGAAGATAATCTCATCCAAATAGGATCTTTATCCAAATGGATAAAATGGAATTTTAAAAGGAGAACTAAACGTATTGTTTCCACCGTAGGTGAGTGCCTTTGCGGCACTGGGGTAATGATGATGATGAACTAAAAGTATTGTTAACACAAATTTCCAAGTGCATATATTTTATAATTGTTATTACTAAAAGTCATGACATGAATCGAAATATGAATATCTATCATAGATCGATTCATGTTAGCCGACCCCAAATTCTTTTGGGATTAAGGCTTGGATGTTGTTGTTGTTGTATTACTAAAAGTCTGCATTTGGTGTTCATTGATTTAGAAAAGACATATGATAGGGTACCTCTAGAAGTTCTTTGGTGGGCCTTAACTAGAAAAGGCATATCACGTAAGTATATCAGCATCATCATGGATATGTATGATGCTTGTACTACAAGTGTCCGCACTAGTGTAGGGAGGACCGCATAGTTCCCTATTACTATTGGAGTGCACCAAGGATCTGCTTTGAGTCCTTTCTTATTTGCTTTAGTCATGGATGAACTTACGAAGTCAATTCAAGAAGATATACCGTGGTGCATGATGTTTGCCGACGATATTGTATTGATTGATGAGACACAATCCGGTGTTAAAGCAAAGTTGGAAGTATGGTGACAAACATTGGAGAGCAAGGGTTTCAAACTGAGCGAAAGCAAGACTGAGTATATGGAGTGCAAGTTCAGTGGAGGTAGAAGCAGTAGCAACAGTGGGATTACTCTTGATGTTAAGGAGATACCGGTGTGTGATATGTTCCGTTACTTGGGATCCATAATTCAGAAGGATGGTGAATTAGATGGAGATGTATGTCATAGAATCAGAGTTGGGTGGATGAAATGGAATAGTGTTTCAGGATTTCTATGCGATCGAGGTATGCCGACTAAACTGAAAGGTAAATTTTATCGTACAACAATTAGGCCGACGTTAATGTATGGCGTAGAGTGTTGGGCGGTGAAGCAATGCCACATTCAAAAGATGAGTGTGACAGAGATGCGTATGTTGCGGTGGATGTGTGGACATACCAGAAAAGACCGCCTGAGGAATGAGGTAATCAGACAAAAGGTGTGAGTAGCACCTATAGAAGATAAGATGCAGGAGTCTCGTTTGCGGTGGTTTGAGCATGTGCATAGAAGACCGAGTGATGCACCTGTTAGACGACTTGAGGGGTGGGGAGAAGAGTCAGAGAAGAGAGGGAGGGGAAGACCCAAACAGACTTGGATTAGAGTAATCAGAACTGATATGCGTCTTCTTGGATTGGATGAGAGTATGACTTTGGAGAGAGCAAAGTGGAGGACGCACATCCATGTGGACGATTGCTGTCTTGTCTACCTTTCCTCTCTTGTTTCTTTTATCGTTTATCTTCCTTATCTTTTTATATTCTTATGTTATTTTTATCTTCTAACCTTTTTATGCTCTTTTATTTATTTTTCTTTTATCTTGGTTATATTCTTGTGTTATTGTTATCTTATATTTATGTATCTTTATTTTATTCATTTTATCTTACTTTTTTTCCTTTTCTTGTCCGCCTTCTCTTTTTGGCATCGATATCATAGATCGATTCATGTTAGCCGACCCCAAATTCTTTTGGTATTAAGGCTTGGATGTTGTTGTTGTTGTTGTTGTATTACTAAAAGTCTAAAAGTATGCTTGTAAGTTGTTCTGTTTATCTTAAATCTTATTGCTTATTCTTAAATCTCATTCTCCTCAGATTTGATCATATGAGAAATATTCAGGTCAAATAAAAAATATCAGATCATACTCCGTATCATTTTTGGCAAGACTGGAAAAGGTCACAATACTACAACAACAACAACCAAGCCTTAATCCCAAAAGATTATGTGGTCGGAAAAAGTCACAATAGATCAAATAAAATCAGTCTTATATTTCACATAACTTATCACCTGAGATTTTTATTATTTTTTTATTACTATACTGCTACTAAACTCATATTATTATTACTATTATTACCTTTTGAACATTATTTCATTATTATTCTTTGTAATATTCTTCAAAATTTGTAGCCTATATTTTTTATTCTTACTGCTATACTGTTACAAAATTATTACTCTTTATTATTTCTATCAGTATTGTAAACACTATTTTTAATATCATTATTGTTAATTAGCACCCTTATTGAAAATTATAATTGTTTTATTTTGTTGTTGTAATATTAATAGTAATTACTCTTATTATTATTATTATTATTACTATTATTATTATTTTCATGGATATTTTAAATGGTATCAACTATTCTCTGTAGATAAAAAAATATACATACAACTACTATTGAAATGATATGAACTATATATATATATATATATATATATATATATATATATAATTCATATCATTTACCACCAAAATCGGTGGGGTAAATGCCGGGAGACATTTACCAGAGTTTTATTAAAGAATGAAAATTACAAAAGAGAGGAGGACCAGACCAAAGCCTCTCAAAACAAAAATAAACAAAGGTTAAAATGGGTGGGTAAAACCCGGCCCAAGAGACCTAACAGTCTATCCGAAGAGATGGGGCCCAAAAAGGTCTATGAAATATGAGTTCCGAGCCCGATCCAGTAAATCATGAACCTGAGTGTAATTAATCTGATGGGCCAACTGTTGCTTAGCCAGGAAATGTGCGATCCAATTACCTTGTGAACTATATATATATATATATATATATATATATATATTTATATTTATAATATGAGGTCACTTTCTACAAATGTGGTCATTTGACCTATCAGAAATTGTTTCCAAACCATCAATTGGAGTATATTCTGTTTGATACAAGTTTTTGATGGGTTAAGCAGCCTGACATATTGACATGTAATAGGAACTACATATCAATTTTGTTATATAGGGGTAGTATGGTATTCAGCGTTTTCAACCCCAACACATTGCTTAATGCATCGTTTTAGTTATATAAAAAATTGTGTTTTGGCTAAAAAGCCAATAACAAGAAAAACCCATAGTCAAATAGTTACGTAGTACTACCTTTGTCAAGTTGGTAAAGTTTTAAGGGATGGAGGGAGTATTATTTAAATAGTCTAAAGTGTGTATTATTATTGGTCTATGAGACTATGAGTGATAGTTTGTAATCTCTTTAATTTATTTTCTCTTATTATTTCTTGCACTATTATTATTTAACTATGTTGCACGGAAACGCGAAAATCATGAGGAAATGGGAAACGGGAAACGTCAACTTTTGCTCAAAAAATGCTTATTTGGAGAGTTTCCAAAGAGTTTACGAAAGTTTCCGAAACGGGAAACATACTCTTCCCCGAGAGTTTCCGTGCTACATAGTTATTTATTATGTAGTATTATATTATTATTGTTTATATGCTTTTAGTTAATTTTTTTTTGATAAAAATAATAATAGTAGTTATTAATGATATGGTTGTTATAGTAATAACAAATGTTGTTCAATTATAATGTTAAAATAAAGGAAAAATTGATTATAATAATCTCAGCTATTGGCGGTCCACTTATAATAATCCCAACCATCGATTATCTCAGAATAATCCCAACTTTAGTGACCTTCCGCCAATAATGGTCCGACATGACCGGCTATAATCAAATTCCTATAGTTTCTAAAGTGGATGAGAAGAGATATAACAAGTAATCCCTATAAATAATTCAACTTTTAATTTTTACGCTTTATTTCTATTTAAAATCCACTTATTATAGCAGGTCATATCTGGTCATGGACCATTATTGGCGGAAGGTCACTAAAGTTGGGATTATTCTGAGATAATCGATAGTTGGGATTATTATAAGCGGACCATCAATAGTTGGGATTATTACAATCAATTTTTCCTAAAATAAATTACTGCAGTTGTTGTCAAATAAGTATCATTGTAACTAGTAATAAAGTTATTGTCATTACAACATTATTATTTTTAACTTAAATCTGATAAAGTAAGATTTATGTCTCATTGACAGGTAACAAAGTTATCACCATTATAGCAATAACATAAATAAGATAATATTCAAATCAGAAGTATTTAGATCATAAAAAAGATACAGATCAGATAAAAAAGGTTTGGCTCTGATAGAAAAATTTGTGTCTGATCAGATCTTGAGAAATCTAAATAAGAAACATTGAGATCAGGTGAGGGCCAATGACAAGAACTTCTTGTATCCTGTCGCTTCAAAATGAGACTAAAGCTCAACTTTTCATGATACTGGATTGAATAAACATTGTAGGTTTGAGATTCCATGATAGTTTTTCATCATATCTAACATCTTCATTTAGTAGCTTGACTATGCTCCTGTTGTCTATATAATCTCGTTTCTTCTTAAAATAAGCTGCTAATGCTCTATGTTTTATATTAAGTATCATTAGTTTTTTTCCTCTGTAGTGGGGTATTGCTTACAAGATAACTAAAAAGGAAGATCAAGAAGTAGCGATAACGGTATGTGTTTGTATTCAATAACTGTTTCTGTTTCTAATCATTTTAGTGCACAAACTTATTGCGGTTTAGCATGCAATTTTTTCTTTGTTTTTAGATGGACAAATGAACAACTTTTTTATGCTGTTTATGTTACGCTGTTTAGAAGGCCATGCTCCTTTTAGGGTGCTTTATCACTTTATGTAGCAAGCAAGTGTCATAGCATATTCAGTTCAGTTGCCAGGTGTGGTTTATGACTTGATGTTTATTGTACTTAATGAGCTTAACCGGGACATTGTTCAACTTTTAAGCCATATTTACTTACAACTTAATTGAAAAAGTGACATATTCTCTCTGATAATCCCAGAATACTTAACAAACAACAAATATAGCAGTTATAGAAGAAGCAGATAGAAAGAAATCGACAAGTTTATACCCAAATCTGGTATACCGTATGAAAACCGGCCGCTGCTCTCCCTGGAGAAGGAGAGCAGCGGCAAACCTAAACTCTCTCTATCTTTACGCCTCTAAACTCTAAGCCTCTGTCGATGGTTAGGGTTCCCGTAAGTTAGCCTCCTTTTATAGGAGAAGTTAGCTAACTTACGGGTTACAAGGAAGCCCACGGGCTGATACACATTTGTGGCCCGTATTACACGTTTAATTGATAACTACACAAATACAAAGATAACTAACTAGATTGAACACCATAAAATATTCCCAACAATCTCCCCCTTGGTGATCAATCGTGTTGAATCAGCATTGCAGCGCATATATCTTTGTCTTTGTTGTTATTGAGCTTCCTTTGTCTTTGAACTCGACTTCTGAGGAAGGCTATCTGAAGAAATCCTTGCAATCTCCCCTTTGATGTCTTCTTGACAATTTGATCTTTGATGCCGGGGGTTGAGGGACCTTCAGTATCTTGCATGTAGTCCTTGCCTTCCAGAAGTTGCTCTTGATCAGCTTGGATGAAGTCCGGTGACGCCTCTAGAATGAATACTCTTTGGAGAATAGGAGACGCCCATGGAATTCATCTTCAGGACACGAGTATTTGACCTCTGTCTCCTCCACAATGTAGTTTTTTTGACTATTTGGAATGAATGCATTTGAGGAGAACTTGTCGGTGGCACAGCGGAACATAATGATGGTTGATTTGTGAGTGTAGCTGACCATTTGATTTGAGTTGCGGAGATAGTAGAGAGGGTGTTGAATTTTGTGATGGAGGAGTGAAGTGTCCCAGAATGATTTGTTCAGTGTTAACAGCATGTGGACCACTCTCCCCCTCATGACGATCCGATGAATCGGGACGTCATGCTTTTATTCTTTTATTCTGCGGAAATAAAAACATGAAAAACAAGTAGAATCTAAAAAAGATAACGTAGCCCCCCGGGGTCGTGAAGACGCCCGTTATCATCACTATAGAGATAAACTCTAAAGCAATGGCCTGAAAATGTTGGTGATTCTTATGTTGCAACAGCAGGACTTCCTTCCAATTATTGGTCTACATCTGTAATAGATGAGCCCTATGGAAGTTCTCGCAAGTCTTGAAGACTAGCAACTGACTCTAAAATGTGTCTGTGTTCTAGAAAATTTCAAAACATTTGGGAATTGATGTAACTAGACACGACGTGATCAATGAAAGTTCAGTGGCATGGGGCTGAGGCCACTGTAGTCAGTATTACTTGCCTCGGAAGGAGACAGTAATGAGAGATGCGGTTCCCCGTGAACTATGATTAAACACCTGTCTGTTGGGAGACAAGTGAGTGGTCTAGGGTAGGGTTGTGCATGCGCCGTTTGGACAAAATGCAGCGACTTCTACCCGGGATCTGAATAAATTCAGTCCTGAACCTATGGGGATAGTCCAGAGTATTTTAGTGGCTAGGAGCAAATGTTCAATTCATAGCAAGCAATTGAGGTAGCAGACTCATCATTGATAATTGTTTTTCTTCTCACCTGAGCCTTCTGCTTCCTAATGCTCATAATGTTCACTCACTCACTCGCTCACTCACGCACTTACGCTCGGCTTTGTCCCTTGGGTAGACTTAGTTGGGTTTACTAAGCCATAGGGACATGTTCTCTCATTACTTTCTTCATTTTCTCTCTGTACTCCCCCTCAACTGGAGCACTCGGTATGCTTTGTCATTGTTAGGCACCGGGGAGGATAACATTGAACACTCCCCCTAAAATGTTGCATCCTTTGAGAGATTCCTTGCTTTGTCGGTGTACGGCGCCAGGAGGAGAAAACTGAAACTCCCCCTCAGAATGTGCAAGGTTTGATTGCTCACAGCTTGTCATACCCGCCATGTGCGTGGAGCAATCTGAACATGTACCACACATGACGGTTTCCCTGAGCTCACCATGTAGAATTTTAGCATATTGATGATCACACAATGTTGATGAGTCAGGGGAGGCTTCAGCAGTTGATTGTTGATTGTTGTAAGATGACCGTTGACGCGAGGTTGATTGAATTATCTACGATTTTCAGACCTTTACATTGAAGTTTAGAAAAGCTTTGACCTCAGGGTTTACAATGAAAGAATTTGAACAGATTTGCCTAAGTTTTGACCTGGACATCGGTGATTTACAATGTTTGTAGGAAAACTCACGTTTTGACCCTCAAAGACTGCGAGTGAGGGCGCGTGAGATTGGGTTCTGGGGCGTAGCCCTAGAATTGATGTAGATCTTTGCGTTAGCTTTCCAACAAAAAAAAGTTTGCTCAAATCGGATCACCGAGTCAAAAGTTATGGCCAAAACAGTGCGGTGTCGCAGAAAATCTCTAATTTTGAGTTTTTGAGGAAAATCTTCGAGGTTGAGGTTCTCGATGTTGAATTTCTAGAGCAGGTGAATTTAAACAAAATTCTAAGGCAAAAACTCGAAATCCAAATCTGGAGATTTTAATTTCGAGTTTGCCTTGAAGAGTAATGACGAAATCCACCTGCAAAACAGACCTCAGAATAACGAAATCTTCAGAATTTCAAAATGTTTGGAACCTCGAAAACTTTGGAGTTTCGAAAAATCTCATAATCTCGAAAACTTGCTGTTTGAAAAACATCAGAACATCGAAAACTCCTGAAACATTTATATAAGCAGGAATCATTCAGAGATCCTTATAATGTAAAGCTTCGATGAACTGCAAAGGATGTCAAGATTCGAATTATGAGTTCCAAGAAACTGCAAACTTTGAAAAATTCAAAACATCGAGAAATTCCGAAAATTCTGAAATTTTTTAGAATGTCGAAATCCAAAACATCGAGTTCCTAAAACTCGAAATAAATTCCAAAACTCGCAATTCCAAAACTCTCAAATTTTTAAAAACTCGAGGTTTAAAACTCGATGTCAGAACTCGAGGTATAAAACTCGATGTCAGAACTCGAGGTTTAAAACTCGAGGTCAGAACTCGAGGTTTAAACTCGAGGTCAGAACTCGAGGTTTAAAACTCGAGGTCAGAACTCGAGGTTTAAACTCGAGGTCAGAACTCGAGGTTTAAACTCGAGGTCAGAACTCGAGGTTTAAAACTCGAGTTGAAGACCGCGAGTTTACACATCGAGTTGAAGACCGCGAGTTTACACATCGAGTTGAAGACCGCGAGTTTACACATCGAGTTGAAGACCGCGAGTTTACACATCGAGTTGAAGACCGCGAGTTTACACATCGAGTTGAAGACCGCGAGTTCATGACTGCGAGTTTAAAACTCTCGATTTTTAAAACTTTCGAATTTTGAGAATCTGAAAACTGTTCTGAATAGCCCTGAAGGTCGCGATCCCTCCTGTATCTGTTTCAAGTCAAAATCGTTTCTGCAGGCATATAAAAGCATAAACTCGAGTTTCCAAGGAGAGTTTTTCGAAAATGAAAATTTGCAGAAAACGAAAAAGAAGATATGTTGTAGAATCGGTTTTGAGAGGCGATTCCAACAGTATAATTTTTACAGATTTTCGTTCACAAACAAGATTACAGGAGCAAAACTCTATATGAAGAAAAAGAGAAGAAAAGCAGAGCATTCTTGGTTAGATCCAAGAAAATCGCAGATACATTCAACCTTTTTCACGCCTCGGCTCTGATACCAATTGATAATCCCAGAATACTTAACAAACAACAAATATAGCAGTTATAGAAGAAGCAGATAGAAAGAAATCGACAAGTTTATACCCAAATCTGGTATACCGTATGAAAACCGGCCGCTGCTCTCCCTGGAGAAGGAGAGCAGAGGCAAACCTAAACTCTCTCTATCTTTACGCCTCTAAACTCTAAGCCTCTGTCGATGGTTAGGGTTCCCGTAAGTTAGCCTCCTTTTATAGGAGAAGTTAGCTAACTTACGGGTTACAAGGAAGCCCACGGGCTGATACACATTTGTGGCCCGTATTACACGTTTAATTGATAACTACACAAATACAAAGATAACTAACTAGATTGAACACCATAAAATATTCCCAACACTCTCACCCCAAAACTTACTTGTTCATTCAGCCCCAAAGTGTTACTCCTTCCAATTCAGATGTCTATTTGGCCTGTTCTTTTCATTAACCTTAAATTGGTTATCTTACCCAATTCAGATAGTTTGTTCAGCTCACAGAGTAAATAGCTCCTTACATATAGATCACTTTTCCAGGCATACACTTGATAGTTAATACAGAAAAATACTTAATCAGTTAATCCAAAAAAACGTCTTAATACATTCTTAATATACACACATATACTAATCCATACCCCGACAAGGGTGGTGGTAGTAGATAGTGATGTGGGTGTAGATCAGATGAGTCTGTACTCTGTAGTAAGACCAGCAACTCCCAGGGGTAGTCTTTGCTACTGAACACATCCTTTTCAATATTTTGATAAACTTATCTGAGATGCAAAGTTCTTGAAGTTACATTAACTTCGTCAATAAATAGCTGGCCCGGTTACATGTCTGGCATGTGTCTGTATTCTTGCTCTAGTTACTGTTCTATCGAATGAGCAGTTACAAGACAGTGTAATAAAATCTGTCGCAGGTTAGATAACACTAGTTGTAGATTTAGGTCTGTTAGCATGCTTTATTGAAGAGCATATCTATTATACTAGAATTATCGTTCATGAAGAGCATATGAACTTGTTGATGGGAAATAGTAACAGAAGGCCAATCAATAATTTCATTTGTAATGCTGCAAGAATCATGTCTTATTATTGCCTCTATTTTCGAAAGTTGGTGTGTACAACCTTGAGCTAATAATGATCAGATTATGCTTTGTTCGCATCTCAGTGAAAGTTTCGCTAAGTCTCTTCAAAGAGTCATGCTATATCTTCAACCCCAGAGGAAATTTGTAGGCTAAACCATATTCTAGGATGTTAATTACGTACCAAAACTAATCCCTTTGGCGTGCCACATTTTTCTGCATATTCAGACATCTTGAACTTCTACCTTCGCTGTGTGTAATGACTTAAGGCTTCCTCTCTTTCTTTTGGAGAATGCATGTAGTATCTCGAAGTGAGGGAAAAGCAGTATGACAAGAAGGTCTATCTGGATGTTTTCACTGTAAGACTAAAGAAGAACCCACTTTTGTTTTATTCCTTTTTACACGCTTTCTTGAAATGGTTCCTTGCATTTTAGGAGCTAACGGCTTCCACTCCCGCCATTTCAAATGTACTGCTGTAAGCTGTAAATTATTGCTGCAAGTTTTGTGATTTTACATGATTTACCAATTACCATTTCTTTTTATTGTGACCTCATATTAGTCAACTTTATTCTATTTAGGTATGTAGCTTCTCAAGACAATAAAATCAACAGCAACTATTTGGGGCCTGCGCCACTTGATGAAATTGCCAGGTCTTTTCTGTAACTTTCTTGCTGCCACTTAATCAACAGCAACCTTCTTTAGCTTTTATTAGCCCATTTTTTTGTACTACAGTGTATGATTGGGCAGTTATTCAATGTGAAAGAGAGATGGATGGGGGATATTCAATGATTGGTGATAGTTTAACCATTCCACTTGAAACCTTAAGTTTTTCAGTTTCAAGCAGATCATTTTATGTGTATGATGCTCATATGTGTAATTTGCATAGATACCTATATTGTGTGCACCAAAATCAATGTTTGCGAGAGATTAGTCGTTTGTGAAATTGGATCTTTTTCAAATGTGTAAATCTTAAAATCTGTACAGCATGTCAAAAAGTACACATCGAGTCTGTAGAAATATATCTTAAAATCTTGTATATTGTTAACTCAGATAACTATTTTCCATTAAAATGTTTTAGGAATATACTCTAGCATATTATTATTGTATAGAATCTTATAGAAATATTCTATCATAGGGACTTAACCCTCCATTGAAATAAACAGAAAATCATTTCCTTGTCATTACTATTCTAGCTTTAATTCTTGCAACAGTTTGCGTGCCTATAGACAACTCATAACTTGTGTCTGTAAATCTATTTGAAAACTCGTAAAGTTTTCACACAAAACAACTACTGTATGTGAATAGACATTGGCTTGCGCGCTCATATGTGTAATTTGATGCATAAATACCTATGCTATATGCACGAAAACCAGTGTATGATGCTCATATGTCTAATTTGCATAGATACCTATGCTGTGTGCACCAAAATCAATGTTTGCGAGAGATTAGTTGTTTGTGAAATTGGATCTTTTTTAAATGTGTAAATAAGTGCAATCCAATTTGTACTGTTTTTTCACCGCAAGATTGGTTCAACATATTGAAGATTTGAAGATGGGAGAAAGATTAAATTGTACAATATGGTTATATGTGAATCTCATATTGGCTACTAAGGTTTCACGTGGACCAAATTGAACACTATGCTTACATGTGGATTTCATATTGGCCACTAAGGTTTCATGGTCCGTCATTTTTAGGCATGTAAAACGAACCCTGCCCGCAAGGACCCGTCCTAGCTCAAGACATTTGGGGCGGGTCTGAACCGCCCCGTCTTGCAAATGAGGCTGGTCCGCCCTGCCCTGCCCGTACAATAGAGTGGTTCTGGGTATTAGTATTGACCCATGTTGCCCCGCCTCACCCCGCTCTATTTATGAGTATACATAACTTTTTTTAAAATTATACTTCAAATTTACATATTCGTACACATATGTGTATAATAAATCATAAATTCTTTGGTCTTATAATATTTTTCTATTAATATTCGAATGAGATGAACGGTTAATTGTCGACGTCTTTTTTATATTTAGCATTTGTTATTTCACTTATTAATATAAATTGATTAACTTTTCACGTCTAGGTAATTTTTTCTTAATTTTTTACATTTTCAACGCATTGTGACCTTGTTTTAATATATTAATTTTTATAATTATTTGGAGATAAATTTTACGTAAATTTATGTGGTGACCACTTCACGCAAATAAAAATGCATACTAGCTAATTTGGTTACGACGGGGCAGGTCCACGTAGCAAAGTCACGGGGCGGATTTGGGTCTTGCACTACCCGCCCCGCCCCAACCCATTGCCATGTCTAGTCGTTTTTGGACAATCACGATTCTCTTTCATTAATAGAAACTAGTAAACTCACCCGTGCGATGCACGGTCTGAGATTTTTTCTTTCAAATTTATGTACTTACTGATTCAAATCACACTATCAATTGATGACTTTATCTATCTTCATGTAATACTGATATACATAAAAACATTAAATGAAACACACTTATAATATTATGGTCAAATGAGAGTACTAAACATTACTTAAAAGATCAAAAACATCCAACAAATACGTTGAAACCATCACATTGTAAATATGCATTTAAAGTAAACCTAAACATTGTTGAACACTTCTTTGAATACAACATTCTGAGTCTTGTCATTTTGTCAATGGTTCCTTCATCTTCATCACCAATTAAAATTTTTAAATTTACACGAATTTTTTAGGCGAATTGTCTCTCTAAATAGGTAAAATATGTGAAAGTGTGTTATGTCATTCTTGAATTATACTTGAATCTAAATTTGTGGGAAAATGTTCAAATAGGTGCTTCTACTATTTCTAATATCCAAGTATGGTCTGGTCTGGTTGGTTTAAGTTTGGTTTGGGTTGAGATTGAAATAAGTCTAAGTATAAACGTCTCAAGTAATGTGGTGACTATGCATTTATACGAATTGATGCATCTCAACCAATAGAAAATTAGTATTTTAATCAAAATAAAGTATCCAATTAAAATAAAAATAAAACTTGATGTTGACATTTCTTGGAGGGAACACTATTCCTCAAAATTCTTTTGCTTTTATATCAGAATAGATGGTTAGTCTTATTTTTTCCTTTCCTTTTTTTGTTTCAATAAACTAACTTGGTTGATGTATATAGTTTTGGAATATTTAATTCGAGGTTTTAGAATATGTAGTTCGATTTTAATGAAGAACTTCTTATATTTGAGAAGTCAAAACTATATTTAGGACTTTTCATTCATGCGATTTTATGGAACTTTGGGAAATATCGTGTTGTTAAATTCTAATGAAATTATAGAATTCAGTTACAATATAATAGATTTCTTAATTGCATCATCTAATTATATATTCTAAATCTAAATACCCCAATTAAGTTATTTTTAATTTCTAGGTACAAAAAACAAAGGAAAGAGAATGCTAATAGCTTTCATTGATGGAATATGAAAAACCTTTGGGTTGGTATCCATAATGATAAAAAAACGTTAATAAGTGCTTATTTGGTCCATTTGAAACCTTACTTTCCAATATGAGATTCACATGTAACCATGGTGTCCAATTTGGTCCATTTGAAACCTTAGTGTCAAACATGATATACATGTATAACCATAGTTTTCAATTTGATCCTTACCCTTTGAAGATTGGCATTAAGATACAACTTTTGGTATATTTTGATTCCTTTCTAGACACGAGAGTTGCCTGTTGGAATTTCACAGGAAAATATTTTTTATGTGGGTGGTTAACCATGAACACATGTTACTGTTCTCCACCAATCATCACCAGCATCAAGCTTACTGTCGCCGCTCGGTTCAGTTCTTACGCCGTCACTGGCTGCATCACAGCCGGCATCTCCATCGTTGCAAAAATCCCTAATGGCTGCTCTGTGGCCACCTGCAAAACCTCCTTCACTGCTGTCAATGAAGGAGCCCCATAATTGTTGGCAATTCTACCATAATTGCTGAGATCTTCGCTGCCCATGCCCCAATTTCTATAACATATGCATCCGCCTACAACTCCAAGCAGCCCCATCCGAGGTGGTCTTGCACCTCCAAACAAACTCACCAAGGTTGGCAGTGCCATTGGTAGTAAAGAACAGCAATCCCTAGGTGCCCCTGAATTCAAACGATAGTAGGTTGCACCCATAGTTTCAAAGAAGAATCAAAAGCTGGTTTGTTTTGATTTTTGGTGTAACACACTTGTTAGTTGGAATGATAATCTTAAAACTCCAATTATATGATGGTCCATGTATAGCGCACACGCCAACATCCACCTAATTCCTTGAAGGCCAGTTTGATAAAAGATGGATTCTTAATCTACCATTTGACCGTGGAAAAGCTTCATAATTGATATTACACCTCTTCAAGCTGGACAACAAGCTTGATATCAACTAAGGGACTAATGACATGAGCGTGTCTGGAGTTATTGGATTGCTATTAAAGGACAAGCTCCATGGTGAGGAGCTATAAGAATGGACTAAGTGTTTGGTAGATGAAACCAATATGTATGATTAAGTGTTTTGTATTTTGAAGAAATAGCCACTTCTCAGAACTTGGAAAGAGCTCATACCAGGGAATGGTTAAAATATACACTCAAACCAATAATGGAGTAGCTGAATATGCCTATTCTCCTGAATGTTAATCTCGTTAATAGAACATGTTATAAGGGAACTTAATTGCATGTCTAATAATGGAGTTACAAACAAAAGTTTTGCTTTGTGCATTTAACAAAAAATCCAACCATTTATCCATGACTACGATTGAGAGCTAGTGGGAGTAGCTGCAGCTCAAGTGTTTTCCTAACCTGACTTCTATAGTGCAGACAAATTGTTCGTGCTGAAGGGCCTTCTGGACCAAACAGAGATTACCTTTTTCAACTTGAGAAAGCACTTGGTCTGTTAGGTATGCTATCTAGTGAGCATTAATTCTTCCATTAATATGTTTTGTTTGAGAATGGCGCCGTTCGTCCCCAATTATTAGTGTGGTGTAAACTCAGTCTCGTTGTAATTGGCAGGTCAAGAACCTCAATTATTTGCAAAGTGGTGGTTTGTTAGCAAGGCTATCTTACAGTTATGTAATATGAACTTCAGAAACCCTAAATTGTCAAGTGTAATATTGTAAAATATGTGTCCTTGCTTATGCATCCAAGCTTTGTGTAAATGGATGCTAAGAGTTTCCATGTTAGGTCATTCGTGAGTGTAAAAATTTATCCAAATGCATCCCTGGTATTGTTCAAGAAAAAATTGAGGCTTTTGTTAGGATAGATTTTGAAGAAATATTACACTTTCCAGTGACCTAATTGGAAACGTCATGTACAAGGGCCACACTTTACTATATAACTTAGAGGGCTCTAAACTCACATTTACATGTAAATCAGTAAATGTTAGATACTGTTGAGGCCAAAATCCGCCATTAAAAATAATTGAGGCCTTTAATCTGTGAGTGGCAAATTCTTTACTGTAAATTTTCACAGAACCTAAGGTAATGAATGGACCAGGGGTGTTAACAGAAAACTATATATCTCATGGGCTATAGTGCAAGTGTACAGTATTGAGTCTATGACATCACCTTCACTCCAACTATGTTGGCACTGATGATACATTTTAAAAAATAGTGACATTTTTATCCCAAAATGATTATTTATCATGAATAGTGCAGTTCCAATTACATTAGAGCAGGTGATGTGAAACTAATAGTCAATCACTCAATTGTGTATTGTTAGTTGATACTAAATTCATGCACATAAATGCACATAAATGTTATGACAAAATATCAAGAGAGAAAATCAATGAGTTGAGATCATTGTTAGTCATGTCCCGCTTGAAAGTTAATATCTTAAATTAATGCAATTTCTGAAATATTCATTGATGGTGACCCAAATATTAGATTAAAATAAAAAGCCTTCAACCAAGGCAGTGAAACAACTGCCTTGTTAATATTGAATGATGGTTTCTTAAAGTTGATGGCTGTTTTTCTCGTGTCGAGGGCACCCATTGCTCTCTGCCATGATGTTGCAGTTGTATGTTTATTTCAACCATTTTTTTGTCTAATGTTTCGGTTGTGTGCTTCTATTGTGTTTCTATCAACCCTCATTGAACCAGGATGTGAAGATAAGCACATCACTGATCTCGCAAAGGAGGTGCGGCACATCCTTGCAGAGGCCATCTAATCGCTCCTGACCCCAATTATCTATATTGTTTCGCCTTTTGTCATCACCGGGTCTGCATTTCCTTAAGGTCTATTTTGTTGTAGCCATGGAAGGGTTTGAAGTGAAAGGTTTGAGGGGCCTGAGTCCATTCTTCATATATATTTTGCATTAAAATACAATTAAAGAGTACATAGTATGTAATCGTACATGATCTCCCCGTATAAACTATGCCCTCCAAAGCCTTCTCCCCCAACTCCCTTTAGAAACAACCTTCATCCATAATTGCCCTTAAGAGATGCATTTGTTATTCCTGAGTTCCTGACATTTGTGCTTGAAAGTAGAATGCATTCATATGTGGTGGGTGCTATGAGACAATGTTAAATCTGAATATTTAGTAAAATTTTATGCTATATTATAATAAGAGATGAGGAGAGAATGAATCAATATATATTCTCTTCCGATTGCGTGTTTTGGATATCTTAGTGACTTGATCTCTTTCAAGTTTCAATTTGACTATGCTCTCAGGCTCTCTCTCTGCCTTCCCCTCAGAACCCCTCCATCCAGACAGACCCCAAGTGTTCAATGGATACATGCATTGAAATATTACAATGAGATTGGACAAATGAGATTTTGAATTTTTTTTAATAGTTGTCATTTGCGCCCTTTGTATTACTGAGCCTATTGGCAACATTTTAACTTGAGGTTTCCCATTACTACTTGAGTTATTTGAAAATTCATAGTAGAATGGTACATGAATTTTGCATGAATCCGAATTCGCAGGATTTTGGTTCTTCTCGATAATGCTTGTCGAAACAAAAGCACTGCCAGAGTTGATCTTGTGTTTTCTTAAGCCATACGGGCATAATTGTATATAGGGATGGACCCGGATCGGACCGGACCTTGTCCCGGAACCACCGGTCCCGGTTTTTGAAATTGAGGACCGGAACCGGACCAGTTCTTTACGGACCTGGTTCCGGTCCAGTCTCCCGGCCGGTCCCGGTTCCGGTCTAGTCCTTTTTTTAAAGTTAATGGAAAATTTTGGCCGTTGGGACCGGGACCGCTCGGTCTGGTCTCAAAAAATGCAACCCGGGACCGGGACCTTATTTACCCGATCGGGAACCCAGTCTGGGACCACCGACTGGGTCCACCCCTAATTGTATAGGACATCTGTATGATGGACAAAAGGACAAATAAAGTAATACTTAAGGAATTCAGTCTTGTTTATTTTTCTTTATTTTTTGTTTTGCTTTAATGTACTGGTTATTAAGTTTGTTTGGTTGTTTAGTTTTCCCACCTACTCAATTAGATTAAATTTATCTTGCGTTTATTTTCACTTCAATATAGTTGATATTTTAAAAACAAATGAGAAAACGAAAATACAAGCATCCAATAACTAAACAACTTCTATTATGCGATTATTTAAAGAGATTTTTACATAAATATTACCGATAGTATATGGAGTTGACAAAAATGTGATTATTAATACGGAACACGTACAACATTATGGGAGTAAATTAGGGCAAAAAGTCATATTTTTGTTAGTGAAGTTTAAACTAGTAATATATGTGTAATTTTTCCTTCTTTAAAAACACGCAAGCATTTTCAAAGAGTAAAATGTCATATTCTTGGCATTTTCAGAGAAATGTGACATTTTATTCACAACATTTTTTCCCGGCACTCTGAGGTGATTGTGGTGGAAGGTGGGAGATGTGGAGGTAGTGGCCTACATATTTTGAATATTTTTTTAGGTATTTTGTTTTTTTATTTTGTTTTAATTTTTTTTTTAATTTTTACATTTATTTTTTTAATTATTATTTTATATTTTGCCGATTTTTTATTAATTTATAATTTTTTCAATTTTTTATGTTTTTATTATAGGTTGGGGACAAAATAGGAAGAAGAGACATATTACTCCTACTTTGGGAATAAAATGCGTATACTTCTTATGTGAAATTTTGACTGTTCTCGAAAAGCTTGTTTAGTCTTCGGTACTTTTTAAACTACATAATTAATGTTGAATAAAATTGACTCTTCAAAACAATGTTTTAATAGGTTGAAATTACCGGTGGGCGTAGCTCAACTGGTAGTAAGGGAATGCCACAAGGGTTGGGTTTCAAGTTCAAATCCCGTCAACTAGGGGTGGACTCGGGCCGGGCCAACCGGCCCGGAACCGGACCAGCCCGCTACTGTGCGGGCCCAGCCCGGACCAGTGAACCGGTTCCGGGTCCGGTTCGGGCCAACCGACCCGGTGGGATGGCGGTTCGGTCTCGGGCCCTTCAAAAGGTGAACCGGCCCGGCCGGTTCAGGCCCGGGCCGGGCCAATTTTTTGTTTTTGTTTTTTGATTTTTTTTAAGTTTTTGGGTTGGGCTGGGTATTTTGGGCCATTTGAGGTGGTTAGGGTTGGTTTGGGGGTGTGGGGGAGGGTTGGGGGTTAACTAGGAACCGGTCCACCCCTACCGGCAACTGCGATGAAGAGTTACTGTGCTAAAAATGCATAGGGCCTCTGCAAGTACCGAGGACAGAGCCCCACTCTCTATCTGCCAGATTGAGATTATAGTCCAATTTACATCTTCCCAACGTACCGTCCGATAAGGGTTGGGGGACCTTCAGGGATGGAGTGTCATCCTTTTTTTAATAGGTTGAAATTCTTTTTATAATAATATTAGTGAAAGTTGTTGGAGCAAAAGACCCAATAGCCGCTGAGGATCAATCTGACAAGCCGTGCGAGTGTCCAACACTGAATGATACTTGGGGCAAATTGCACCACTTATATATGCAATATACTCCTAAAATCTTGAAAAATAATAAATCACATATATACAAAAGCAGACATACCAAAACAAATGTAAAAATGTATTTCGAAGGAAATACATAAAAGGAACATTTGAGAGGCCAAAAACATGATATACTCCAAAAGAAATTATTAAACAAAACAATATAGTTAGTGAATTTGTAAATATAAGAAACACTAAAATATGATCAGAAGTGGGCATGGCACTACAACTACCCTTTCTATTCATACTCACTCATACTTGGATCGTCGGGGATGTTCAAAGAATTCTAAAGAACCCCATACTATTTTTGAAAGAGATACGCTTGGTAGTTCAATTTTGTTTGATTCCCCATTATTGTTCTCACATGTGGTGCATCATGGATGCAGATATTGGGGGGGGGGGGGGGGGGGGGGGGTGTTAAAAGACCCCAATGTGCCCACTGTTAATATAATTGAACACTTGCTTCAGATTCCCTCTGGAAGGGCGGGCATTAACTGCGAATTTGCAGATGTATACCAACCTTTGTCTCAACTCTAGCTTGCTGATATTTCTCTTGTTAATGGAAATCCTTTCATCAAAACATCCTATTGTAATCAAGCATCATATGAAATAGGTAAATAAATAATGAGCTTTCCTACGGAAAATACATTCTGAGCAAACTATTTTATTATGATTGACATAAAATCTAGCGGAGTGCACATACCTTTGTCATCAAATAATGCCAACAATATCCCCAAGCAGACACAGATGCTTATATCTTCTCCTGAAAGAAAGACAAACATGTCACTGAGATAAAATTCTACGTGTTTTATCACTTTTATGCACTTATATTACAATAAATTTGAATAACTTGGAGGTGCAAGTTAAAAATAGTAAAATATGCAGTAGTGAACAAGGAACAAACCATTCACACAACATACAAGAAGTCTCTTCCCTTTCTTCAGGTTAGCATTGGCAAAATTGATAGCCAAAGGAAGACTTCTTGACACAGAAAACCGATCAAATTTACAGCCCTGTTTTCCATCATAAAAGGTGAGAGCTAGGCACGAGGACGAGAATACAGGATTGCCGATACACAAGTAATTACTTGAGCATTGTGATAAATACTCTCCTTATCACGTGACTTACAACAATTGGTAGGTGTAAATAGGCTTCAGGATCATCCAGCAAGTGGGGAAATTCTTCAAGGCCACAGTTCAGTATGCTATCAAAAGAGGAGGCGTTCTTAGCTGCATGGTTAAATACTTGAATCTCATTAAATGAACGACGGAGATCATGCAGGTGGCTGATAGTACTTTTCTACACTGCCCACTTCATAATACTTGCTGTACTGGCAGCACACACTCAAGCACGTTTATAGAAGTACACACACACATTAAAATTAATATCAAATTTATTCTAGGATTTTGGGGCTTTATATATATATAGGTTTTGGTTCAAATAACAACATGATCTTAGGAGAGAAATGAGAATGAATCTGGACCGTTAGATTTGCTTTAAGTGAAATTCAATGTGCGTTAGATGAAACCGTAATGTGCATTAGGTGAAATTGAAATGTGCAACACAAATGGTACGATACAGTGACATAATGTGATGCTGAATTGTGCATCAGGTGAAATTGAAATTTGTACTAGGTGAAACTGAAATGTGCAGAATAAAAGGTACAATGTGATGTTATTTGTGTACCTTTTATTCCGCACATTTCAGTTTCAGCTAATGCACACTTGGGTTTAAATTTTTATTCAGCACATTTCAATATCATCTGATGCACATTTCAATATCATCTGATGCACATTTCAGTTTCACCAAATGCACAATTCAATTCCACATGATACAATACAACGGTCCAGATTCATTCTCATTTCTCTCCCGAGAGTCCGTTCTTACCGGAACCGCTCCCAAGTGTAAGAACGGACTCTCGGGAGAGAAATGTGAATGAATCTGGACCGTTGGATTGTATCATGTGGAACTGAATTGTGCATTTGGTGAAACTGAAATGTACATCAGATGATATTGAAATGTGCTGAATAAAAATTTAAACCAAAGTGTGCATTAGCTGAAACTGAAATGTGCGGAATAAAAGGTACAAAAATAATATCACACCGTACCTTTTATTCTGCACATTTAAGTATCACCTAGGGCACATTACAACGTCGCCTAATGCACAATTCAGCTTCACATAATGACACTGTATCGTACACTTCGTGCTGCGCATTTCAATTTGACCGAATGCACATTACAATTTCATCTAATGCACATTTAATTTTCCTCGAAGCAAATCTAACGGTCCAGATTCATTCTCATTTCTCTCCTAGGATCGTGTTCTTATTTGAACCAAAACACACACACACTCCCTCCATCCCTGCAAATTTTTCTCGTTTTCCTTTTTGGGCCGTTCCAAAATTTCTCATTTCCCTTTTTGGAAAGTTTTGTGTGTCTAGCATTCATTTACCTTTATCTTACTCGATTACAACTATACATTTTCACTTTATTCCCACTTTCTTAAACTCCGATCCAAGTCAAATTGGGAACTATTTTGCGGGATGAAGGGAGTACATAATTTGGCGCAATGAGAACATGATCTAAGGAGAGAAATGAGAACGATTCTAGAGCGTTGGATTTGAGTATCATGCATTATATGAAACAGAAATGTGCACTATCATAAATTAGAAAATGTGCATTTGAACAGTGCATCAGTTTAACCACAAATGTGCACATTTGAATTTTGCATTATTTTAACTATAAATGTGCACATGAACCATAATGTGCACCGTTTTGGAGCATTCTCATCTCTCACATTAAGGAGTGTTTTCATCGGAACCGAACCCTATAAATATACATATATCATTAAACTTATGATTCCATTATGCACATCATTCCATTGCATCGCATTGTCATACAACATAGCCTTAGTTCGTAACATTGCGCTGTTTGGTTACTTAAGTAATGGAATGAAATCTGCAACCAGGGTGGATGTATGACCATTCACATTCACCATTTAACATTGTATTAGTTCTCAAAGTAGGATGAATGACCTGTGGGAAGTCCTCATGTTGCATCCTCGCGAAATTCTCTCTTGGGACTAATGCTCGGACATTGTTGTTGTACTCCATATTAGTTTTCAACTTTTTTATTTAAATTATTTTTAAATTTATCTTTATAATATCTTTATTTGCAACTTGTTTTTAGAAATCTATTTTATTTTTAAAAAATGGTTTAACGTATTTTTACATTGTTTTCTCCCTAAATTTTTTGTATCTCTAACTAATTTTTGAACTTTAAGATTATTTGTTTAGTCAAATCGGTATAAATTTTTACATTAACTATTTTGTCTTTTATTTTCATTTCTTTAATTTTTATAGAAAGATTGAAGTTATTTTTAATATTTAATTTATTTGGTAACTCTATTTAAACAAAATTAAAATGAGATTATGAGAAGAGGTCATCACATGAGAAATGTGAATGAATCTGGTATTCTGGTGCACTAGATTCAAGATCTAATGGCTCTAAAAGTGCCAAACATGCTGAAAAGATATGAGAAGTGTGGTGGCACTTTCGCAATTAAATATTAAATATAAAAATTTCATATTTCTACAGTGAAACATACTCAACCCTCAACCCAGTACGTCTATATTTGCCGGAGGTCATCACAACTCCCTGGAAGCAAAGGAGGCGCAAGTCTGGTGGCGGGCTGTTCTCGCTGGTGCAAACCGGCAGCAGGCTGGGTGAAGGTAAATCCCGATGCCTCAATTGATAACCAGTCTTGTAGTTTGGGCTGGGTTGTGCGGATGGAGTGGGGGAGTTCATGGCTGGGGGAACTAAACTGTGGACAGGTTGCTGCACTCCGTTGGAAGCCGAAATGTTAAGTATAAGGGAGGCTTTGAGCTGGCTTAAAAATCAACGTTGGGAGTTCGTAGAGATCGAGTCAGATTCATTATTGGCTATTAATGAAATCAAGAATGGTTCCAGCCTGTCAAGCATTGGTTTGATAGCGGAGGATGTTCGGGAGTTAAGCTCGGAGTTTGTTAACATTTCATTTTCCCATGCTAGGCGTTCAGCGAATTTAGTCGCTCATATCTTAGCTAGAGTGGCGAGTTCTATGTCTGTTAGCCATGTGTGGTCGTTTTTTCCCACCGAGTTGTATTTTGAGCGCTTTGTCTTTTGATCTCATTAATGCTAATTAAGTTCGTTTTGTCCAAAAAAAAACATTGGATTTTTTTGAAATCTGTTACATGTGTTCTAGGTATGTGGAAATTGTTGAAAACAAAATGGCAAAAATGGCAAAAATGCCAACCAAGGTAGCAATAAAATTACTTACCTTGAAGGGTTTTGCCAACTGCAACATTGGTAGCACCAAGCCAAGATATAGCATTATCATCACTTAGGAACATTTCATCTCTATATATGCACATATTATCTGCATTTGATGGTTCTTGTGCATAAAATTCATTGCTGAGATAATTTTTGATAGAGTACCCCAGCAGTGAAACCTGAGGAGTGTCTTCCCCCCTTTGTGCACGGTATACTCTGTTCTTTTCAACAATATCAGCAACCTTCTGGTTGCACAAATTTGGCCCCAGGCTTAGGAGATCATAAGCATGTTTCCAGAAAAGTGTTGGAGTTAATCCTCTTGCCCAGCTCTCTTCATCATCTCCAGCTCCGGCTATATAATTCCAACTAAACTCTGAAGTGGTTCGTTGTTGAAAATCAGTTGTCGAGAAGGACGGAGAAACGAGTATGATGGGCGTGAAATCCCAAGAACTAGACTCGGGCACTTCATTTAACCAAATTACAGTTTTTTGTGATATCCATAAAGGTCGTAATGGCTTCTTTAAGGAGAAAGACATTGAGGCAATGTCAGCTCCACTATCCTCAAGATCCTTGGTCCATTCATCAAGTCGTTCCTGAATAAGACTTTTTTCTGTTTCGCAGACCCATATAGGAAGATGCAAAGAACAATCCCAAGGGAAAATGTCCCCATTAACATCTTCAGCATGATGGTTATGGGACATGCAGTCATTCATGTTTGACTCCTGTCACATTGATTTCACAGAAGAATTAACCACAATTTTCTTTTCCCGCCTCCACCATAGAATTTAAATACACAACTAATGTAACAGAAATGTCATCAATTAAATTCCCTACGTAATCCATTTATAAGGAGGTCAGAAGTAAACAAGACATTAAACAACACAAATGTTTCCTTCTTGCCAGAAATACAATTACTAACAAATAATGTCTTAAAACATAAATGATAAGCCAATGAAGCCATAAGCCTAAAATTCTGCCTAGTTTCTCAATTATTACAAATCTAAAACAATTTATTTTACCATAGCAAGACTGCAACCAACTCAAACGGTACCCAATCATTTTCAGCTCAAAAGTTCTTAGCAAGCAATCAACTTGTTATTGGGTAGCTGGTCGGATTGGGTGTAGCCGGGTTTTTTGTATAGCTCTTCAATTTTAACATTTGATGATAAAACTATTACAGGTATCTCAACTCATCACCATCATCTCATAATATTTACTATCGAAGTGAGTGGAACACATGATCATTGTGATCCTGGATTCATCTCATCGTTTCTTCTTTATAAGGGAACTGAAGGACATTAACAATAAACTTTACCCATTTGTATTTTGCTGGAGTTTAAAGTGTTAATTAGTTGTATATAATTCATTGAGGCTTTAAACTTCACGCCACCGACCTCAACACATTTGATGTTAAGGTGTTGATGATGATGTTAAAAACGTCGACTTATTATAAGCAATGAGAAATGCATCCTCTTTACCCATATCAAGATCCTCTGTTGTACATATAATAAAGCAATTGCGATAGACCCATTGTTTGTAATTGCGCAATGCAATTGCGCCTCATGGCGCGCCTCAGCTAATTCCTAGACTATGGCGTAAAAGGCATTGCATATGGCGTTGGGAGTGTGGCGTACGCAATATTGCACTGAGGCGTACGCAATATTGCATACGCAATAAGGCGCTCTGAGGCGTACGCAATAGGAGAACATCAGGGTGTAAGGGTATTATTTGGGTCCACTCGGCCCACTTTTAAAATTTTATAATTGATGTTATGATCCCTATTTCAAATCACTAGTTATTGATTGGATTTTTTCAGTCGATCAATCTTAAATTCTCATATCTTAGATTTTTTTATAAACGATTCAGAAAGTTTTGGTATTCTATGGTACTTTGAAGTTTGAACATATTACTTTGCTAGGACTGTGGCCTCTTATGATCTGTTTTAATATAACATTTGACGACTTTTGACAAATATGTTTATTTTTTATTATGTTTATATTATATATATATATATATATATATATATATATATATATATATATATATATATATATATATGTATGTGTGTGTGTGTGTGTGTATATATATATATATATATATATTACGCCTCAGGCATACGCCTCGTTGCGCAATGAGGCTTACGCAATATGCAATATTCAAAAAACGCCACGACTACGCAATACGCAATTTTAAACCTTGGATAGACCACAGTAGTTGAGCTACTTTTTGCAGCGAAGGTAATAAGATTTTGAACAGCCATTAACGTTGTGGTTATGATATCTTTTTCTTTTTGTAGGGTGACTTTCCCCCCTTTTTTTGAACATATTTAATCTAAAAACAGAATTCAAAAAATTGCTATTAGTTCATGTTTAAAAAAGACATACTCCGTCATTTCATATTATAAAAATTAATCTAAAAACAGCATTCATATTTAAAAACACTTGTTTCATGTCATTTGTTCGTATTTAATACGGAGTATCATATTCTAAAATTGACTACAAAAGTGCAGAGCCCTAGGACATATGTGATATATTAATTTAAACCCAAATACCACAATAACAGCTAGACCTTCTAATTGCTGAGAAACAATCACCTAACTCTACAAAGACAGATCTGGAAAGCAGTTAAATTTACGATTCAATCTGATGGGAGGTGCGAATATACACGAAGTAGAAAACAAAAGAAGCACAATGATTAACTCTACTTGCTTCAGTTTTCCATATTATCATAACCTTATAATAAACGGCACAGAAAATGGAAGATTAATTTACAAAAAAGACACCAAAATAGAAAATTTGCCTTACTTGGTCATTTGGAACAATAACACCAGATAATTTGCTTCTAAAATTAGCAACTGCACGGTTTAACACACAACACCAAATTGGTATTGTCTTTGACATGCTGTCTGGAAACCTTTTCCCTTTTCTTGTTGAGTCAATGATCATACATCCTCCCCTCTGTCCTAGACATAAAAAAGCAGAAATACCTCCACATCAGCTACGAAGTAAATAATCAAAAGATCAACATAGTCCATGAAAGTGTCCTGATGTACATAAACAAGCAGGGGCGTTTCCAGTGGATTAGATGCCCTGCTTCCAATTCAAGTGAATAGTATTAGTTCTTAGGTGATAATCTGTGGGCGAGCGGTATTAGTTCTTAAATGAGGATTGGAGTTCAAAGTTGGGAAGACTATGGGAAGAAACATTGTTCACACAAGAAATTTTTTATTTTCTGTAAACCCAAGGCTAAAACAACATCATTTGGACCTGTTGTATGTAAGACTAATCTAAAATGACTTCATTAAAGTCTAACGGCATCCAAACCATCATTTTCTCGTCAATCTGAGATATACGGCAGAATAACATGGACATGGATTGCATATATCTCTGTGTATTGAAGGGATAAAGCGTACCTGCGAGTAGGGCGACGTGAAGGTTGAGACGAGAGGTATTAAACGACCAGTTATTGGTGTGGCCATCGGTGGACTTGAAGTAGCAGGTAGAGTAGAACTTGGGGGAGTACCAGAGGCCGCATCGGAGGTTCGCTAGAAGCGGAAGGTCGGGCCATAGCTCCGAAATCTCTCCGACGAAGATCGAGTCCTCGTAGATTGAGCGCAGGGCGTTGTAGAGGCTGTTTTGCTTGCGCTTTATGCTCCGTGTGGCCTTGTATATGCTTAGGTTAACCGGATTCTCCATATTTTCATTCTCCATGGCAACAGAGTGTCCGGAGACTGGGCAAAATACCCCTCGGTGGAAGTAACATTCATCAACCATGCTCCTCTGAGACGCATACACCATCCGTCCCTATATCCCACGTCCAGCTGTAGGCCCACCACCCTACATCGAGTCCAATCAAGGAAAGATAAGTAGATATGGCAATTTCGACGGATCTGTTGGATACCCGCACCGAACCGATTTAGTTAAACTGGGGAAAACCGGTTTGACTGGGGAACGGGTACGGGGCGGGGAATACCCGATTTTTTTAAATGGATAATGGTGCGGCTATGGTTCTATACTAATCCGCCCCGTTATCCGCCCCGAAACCGCCCCGTTCACTAATAGTGCGGGTATCTGCACCGTTACCCGACCCATAACATTATTAATAAAATATAACTTTATATATATATAAGAATAATAAGTATATATGCTAAATTGTGTACACTAAATCGTATATCTCATATGACTATATAAAGACTACTATAGCAGAGGTCCACTTCAAAAACCCTAACATCCATAACTCAGTGTATTACGGATTAATGGTTCAGGGCTCCGCTTCTTAATAGTGAGAACAGCTCTCTTCGATCTTTCTAGATGGAACGATGCAAGGCCTGCAGTTCGGCTCTACCGCCGGTGGTTTCTATCTTTCTCATTATCAAGGATTCGACCCAGTTCCTTTTTTTCTTCTTTTTACTACTTTTTTTTATTATGTTACGAGAGATATTGAGTGTTTGTCATATTAATGAATTTAGGACTAAAACTGCTTGATTGCTTGAACATTTACTTTTGTATATTTTATGGTGCTTTTAATATATAATTTACTACGAAGGATGTTTACATTAACAAGTAAGGTTAGAAATTGATTATTTGGTATCATTTAGGCAAACGGGTACCCGTGGATAAACCGATTCCCCGTTGGGGCGGTTACGGTTCAAATAAAAATTACCCGAACGGGTAATGGGGCAGTTTTGGGGCAAACATTTATCTAACGGGGCGGTTTCGGTTTTATGTGTACCCGTACCCGATCCGCCCCGTTGTCATCCCTAAAGATAAGGCCATCAGCTAATACAGCCCATAGTCAAAAGGTTCATTTTTTGAGTCAGTGACATTTTCGTAATTTAAGAGAAAAATCACGATTTTCACTAAGTGAACATTAATGTACTTTTAGTGAGCATCAAACATATTTTATTACGTATTAAGAGCATAACGATGAACATCACCATCTTCGCTTCATATCTTCTAATTCATTTTTTCTTTTATAAAACTTATTAAATTATATGTATAAACAATTCCTATGAATGTCAATATGTGAATTTAATGCGATATGATACTTTTAAAATATGCATTGATATGACATTCTGCAAATGAGCATGACATCAGTACCAAATGGGCATATGTAACTTACAAAATGCGCATTAATATGAAAATCGTAAGATTTGTTAGTTGAACGTCACGACATTTTCATTAAGCATCGAACCTCTTTTATTGATCTGCCAGGTCAATATCATCAGAATCTAATCTATACACAGCATTAACGTTGTCATCTAGAATCTCTGCAGCATCGGAGATGGAAGAATGGCGATGGGCCAGAGAAGCTTGGATTTTGACGGACTGGAGCACCGACGATTGAGCAACCCAGATCAGACTCCAACAAATTAGGTTGCAGCAAGATGGAATCAACTCCTGGTGAGACTGCATCAATGGAAAAACTCTTCGCGCTGCGACAATGGTGACGATGAAGCTCAAATCGATGAAGGATGGTGAAGGTCGAGCGGCGATGTCAATGGAAAAGGGATCGACGTGCAATATATATAGAATGGCAGAAGAAGTCTTAAAGTTACATGAAATTACAAAAATATCGAGTGTTTGTGTACACCCTGATGTACCTTATAATTTACGCGTACACCACATATTAACTCCCCAATTTCTTTTTAGAGGAAAGGGTCAATTAGTACATCAATTTGTATGAGTTTGTATGAGGTGGAGTAAAAGTATACTATACTATATTTTACATTTCTAAGTATATAAATTCGGATTTTTTGTGTTAATTGAGTACACTCGGTAGATTAACACGTCAATATGATTGAGTTGGCTAACAGAATGATGCTGAGTAAGAAGGTGTAGTCATAGTCGACCAAGGTTCTTACGTCGACCTTCAAAAAGTCGACCGAAAAAGGAAAGTCGGCCTTAGAGGTCGACCGGCCTGTAGAGGCTGTCGACATGCGGGGGACTGGCATCGACCAAGGGGAAGTCGACTAAAAGGTTGGGTCTGGCGTCAACCTTCAAGAAGTTGACCTATTAGTATTTTGATAGCCAAACCAACCATATTAACGTGTTAATCTAATGGGTGCACTCAATTATAACTAAAAACCTGAGTTTATATACTTAGAAATGTCAAATCAATATAGTGTACTCTTACTCCATATCATATAAGTTGATGTACTCAAATGACCTTTATCTCTAATTTTTTATCCCCACCTCTCTCTGTCATACAAATTACAAATTTTTCTTTCTTTGTTTTTCATTCTTTTCTTCGTCTCCGGTTCTTTTCTTTTACTATACATACTCCATCTTCGTCATATCTTCACCTTTACTTTGTTAATGCATACGAAAAAATGATGTTTAAAAGTCACAGGAAAATTAGAAATGTGACATGTCACATAGAATTTTTATCTATGTGACATGTAAAATATTATCTATGTCATTCTGAGTAATGATATATATCGTCTGCAAAGAAAGGTGAAACTCAAATGCTATTAACAATTTATAAAAATTTCGCCACAAACAAACATGTGTATTATACATACACTTGTTTCTTTTAGTGTCTATATACACAGACAATACTGTAGAAATATTGGGCGGAAACCAATTCTATGTACACAAACAAAAAATGTATGCATTCACACATTTCTTTGTCTGTATGCAGACAACTAATGATTGTGTAGACACTGTACAAACATTGGTTTCCGTGCAACCTAACCCCGATCAACCCTGACATTTCGGTCGACATTCGGACTGTTTCCGGTTGAATTTTTTGACGAACTTTTTATGGCATGTTCTTCATCAAATCTAGATTATCCACAAAAACATTCAGCTAAAACCTCAATCGGAAGGTCGTCAAATAATTTTTGGAAGTTAATTGCGCCAGAAAATACATGTAAAACGCAGTTAACTTCCAAAAATTATTTGACGACCTTCCCGATTGAGTTTTTAGCTGATTTTTTGTGGATAAACTAGACTTGATGAAAAACATGCCATAAAAAGTTCATCAAAAAATTTCAGCGGGAAGGTGGCCAAACGCCGCCGTCCGAACGACGATTGCGGTCAGGAATTCCTGACCGGAACACTACTATATATATACAATAAATGAAGTAATCTCCCACTTAGGAAATTCCTGAGTGGAGCCCTGTCCGGCCACCTCTATTTGAGGTGCTTTTGAGTGCAATTATTTGGTGAAAGTTTCAAGGAGTGTTCTTCATTAGGTGTAGATTATGTTCACCAAATTTCAGCTTAAAATTTAATTGGAAAGTAAGTTAAATAAATTATTGAAAAACATGTCCCAATATATATATAAATGCAGATATTTTCAACAATTTATTTAATAAATTACTATACATATTTATGTATAAGTGTGCTTACAATATACTCTCTCCGTCCTTAAAAGGATTGCCAAGTTTGACCGGCATGTAAAATAATAAAGGAAAAACTGTGTGGTAGAGATTTTTGTGCACAGGAGAGAGAAATAACAATAATCACAAATTGATTGAGTAAAATGGAAACTGGCAAAGTTTTTGGTACAACCAAAAAGGGAAAGTTGACAAAGTTATAAAGGACGGATGAAGTATATTTAATACACAAATTTAGTTAGTCTTACTGCAAATTGTAAGTGCAATTGAATTTGTCCGTGCTTTTTCCAAATGGATGAAGGCTTTGATTCCTTCCCAATATCTTTGGAGTTTTTTTTGTTACTCTTTAAAGTTTAAAACTTTAAATCAAAACTGTTACGTTTAAAATGAGATTTAAGAATTCCAATTTAATGAATTATTTATAAGATATTTATATTCTTGCAAATACATCATCTAAATTTATCTCCTTTTAATTGCATTCGACTCTTTGTTAGGTTCACTCAACCTGCGGCAACCCTAGTGCCGCAGCAGTCATCGAAGCTGAAGGGTAAACCTCTTCATTATCTTGATAGAGTGACAATTATTCGTCTTATTGCGAGCGTCGTGGTTTCTCCCTAACAGGTCTAGAGTTTGGTTTTTCCTTAGCAGATCTAAAGTTTGATTCTTCCGGTCGGTGAATCCCCTTCACTTGTGTACGACGCTGGGATTAGATTTGAGGCAGATTGACAAGAATTCTTACCCAAGCTTGATGACATCGAAGCCAGAGTTCGGCGATCGATTTCTTCGTGAGCAGGGTAGCAAGGGCATGACAGCGATGAAGATGACCGCTAGCGGTGGATTTGTTACGAGCATGGGACGAGGAGAGGTACACGGATTTCGAGCAGGCCAGATGACGATTGATAATGGAGGATCAATTAGAGTGGTACCAAGGATACAGCTTCCTCCTGAACCACCGCCATGGGTTGTACGAGGTGCTAGAGTCCGTTGAAGTTTTCCTATTAGTTATTTTTATTCTGTCATTTGGCTTCTTGTTATCGTTTATGTTGTTAGGTTTGTCAGTTTGTTTGGGGATTCAGCTTTTTTTATGTTATTGAGTATGTTTGGATTCATGGGAACATGGATGGTTGTGTCAAGCCCGCTACATGGTTAGCGATTCACGTTGCTCTTTCAGTGGTGACCGTCTCTAGGTCTGATCATAAGGTTTACGGTCGTAGTTGTTGGATTGTAGTTGGTGTCAGTTTTGTTTTTCTTTTGATTGATGTAAGGGAAAATGGGCAAATAAGCCCTCGAGCTAACCGAAAAACTGCAAATCACCCCTTTTACAGGAGGCTTTGTCCGGCCGTCGTCATTTGGGGCGGTTTCTAGTGGAATTTTTTGATGAATTTTTTTGAGCATCTTCTTCATTAAATCTAGTTTACTCATACCAAATTTCAGTTGAAAATGCAACCGGGAAGGCGGTCAAATAAATGTTTGATGATAACTGTGCAGTTAAACAATGCAGTATATTTCAGAAAATCATTTGACTGCCTTCACGGTTGAAGTTTTAGCTGAAATTTGGTATAGATAAACTTGACTTAATGAAGAAGATGCTCAAAAAAATAATCAAAAACTTCCATCCGGAACCGTCCTAAATGGCGACGGCCGAACATAGCCTCCTATAAAAGGGGTGATTTGCACTTTTCGGCTAGTTCGAGGGCTTATTTGCACCTTTTCCCTTGATGTAATGATCCTGAAACTTATGATATGAAAGAAGACTAATTGACGATTAAAAAAATTTATCTCCTTTTAGACATAATTTTAATGACTTATCGATCAGACCCATGTTATATTGGAGTTTTTGTCTAAAATATTACTAGAATCAAACTTATTTACATAAATACGATTAATAGTTACACTACATCATAGTGTCACTTAATTAAGCATAAAAATTGAATCAAAGTTCCTACCATAGTCACCGGTCACACTTTTGTTAACAATCTTTATTTTTTTTACCACGGAAGGCAAACCACCAAAATCAGCGAGGTAAATGTCGGGGGACATTTACCAGATTTTATTAATGAAGAGATCAAATCTACACGAGGGGGGACTAGGCCAAAACCCCTCCTAAAAATAAACGACAAAAAAGCTGAAAGAAATAACCAGTATTGGGGGGGCTATACCTGACCCAATACAAAAATTTAAAGTATCTAAAACAGGGAATATTAAATAAATCAGAGAAATAAGCTGAGCGGGCCAAAGATGGTAAATCAGCAGCCCGAGTGATATATACACATTTCTTTTTATTGACAAAATTTTAATCTTTTAATTAAAATTTATTTCTAAAAAAGGTAAATCGTTTCAATTTGGGAATTTTGATTTAAAGTTGTCCCTTTCCCTATAATCCTCAACAGCTTCAAGCAAATTATACAAATAAGATCTAAACTTATCAAGTTTTCAAAATTAGGATTACAATATCACGTAAGACATAAGTGCATATGGTTTGACTATTATACTCTTAATTTAAAATCAACTCCTGCCAGCTTCCAAACTACACCCATGAAATCAATCGAAGAAATGGCGCCCTTGAAATCAATCAAAGAAATTGCACCCCTGAAACCTTCTTCATAGCTTCCAAATCCAACCAGCTTCCAAATCGATCTGCTTCATCGACTCCTTCCCTTCATGGCGACAACGAGGAGTCTACTCAAGTCCCTCCCCGCCCACTCATCTTCCTCCTTTAACCCGCTTAGTGACAGGATCAATGGAGAAATTTTCCATCCAGTGCACCTCCCTGAGCTCCATGACTGGTTCATCATATTACTCGATTAAGACCTCAAGAAGTTCAATGATGTCTATGTCGAGCAAGAGGAGGAGTTCATTATTCGCTTCCGATTTTACTTTTCCCCCTGCCACATACAACACTTCGTAGGTTTCAAGGGTTTTCCTACATTATTTTCTCATGCATAGGTACAATACAAATGATTAAGAACATAAAGATCTCTTTTGATGATAAAATAAATATTTGACTACAATCAGAAGGACGATGTGTTCAATCAACATACTTTTTTGTCTTCAAGCAGCAGGCTTCTGCTCTCGAATCAAAAGGGTGTTGATCCAGAAAATAAAAGACTCTGATTAAGGTCTACTTATGGGCATTAACCAGTCCGTAATAAGACAATAATTTAGAAAAAATTAGTTCGTATCGACGTGGTCCGTAATTGTTCACAACAAGATGATGGATATGTCAGGTGTATTTCAATATTCTTTACACATTATAAATGCTTACCTTTTTATTTAAACACTTACAGGGACAATTGTGGTATGTTTGTCATCAAATTTAATGAGTTTCTAATGATGGATAAAGATTGGAGTGAAGTTTTGGAGGAAGACGTTGATAGGTACCGCTAAAAATGACGACGGAGCTAGTGATGTATGCATCAAAATGGAAGTAGTTAGACTACGATGCTTTGTAATAATTAGTATTAGGTTGTTGGGAAAGAAAAAGCATGTAAGATTCATTCTTTTGGTCATTAAGCATTGTTCCCAAATATTGGTGACAATTGGTTTGACTATGTGTAATCTTCTTTTTTAATGTCATATCAAATGATTGGTCACTTTTATTTAGTGTTGAGTTAATTTATAATTCTGGTTGAAGTATGCAATATTGTCCATAAGTGGACAGTAATAAGTCCTTAGTGTCTCAGACGTAGACATTAAATTCATACAGTTAAGTGCAATCTTTAGTACAAAATTATGAAGCAACTATGAAACTTGATAGATTCAACTGTTGAAATGAAATTTAGATATATTTGTCATGCATAGGTACAATACAAGTCGCATGAATATGAACATAAAGGTCTATACATTTCTTTTGAAGATAAAAATAGATGTATGAGTACTATCAGTTGGCTGCTGTGTTCAATCAGCACTTCATTTCAAAGATGTTGTCTGCTAGTTCTGGAACAACTATTTTTCAATAAACTTGAGTTTGAACAAGAAGATAACATAATCTCTGATGCCAATAATCCATGATAAGTAACATAAACTCCTTTGGGAATAACCCACGGCTATGTAAAAGTGCGGCAATACAATTAAAATTCTCACAACTCTCACTGGATGGAATGAAATGAAAGTTATACAATACATTCTGAGTTTAAGAACTACAAGCTATAATAGGATCCATGTAAGACTTCTTATTTTGACCGCCTTTCTTTCACCATGTACATTGTTTCTATTGTCAAGAAGAAAATTCTCCAATTGAAGGTATATGCTTCTTTTTAAGCGTACTAGGTTGGCATGTGAGTCATGTAGTTGGGTTGCACATAACAAGAAGGTCTCAATCAAACCGAGAACGAATAGGGTGCACCACCACACCCATAAATTGTAACCATGTCATGTGTAAAGTAGATTTTTGAGATGTAATCATAACATGATAATCCTCAATAAAGCCACACATCTGCAACACCATGGACACATATGAACACAGACTAAATGCTCAAGTTGAAAAATACGACATAAACAAAGCATCTGGAGGTTTTGTCAACAACTTCAACAAACTCATGTGCAGTAACCTAAAAATGAGTATGCCAAAATAAATAGCAATAAATAAAAGACCATTTTTAAAAGAATAAAAACAATTAGAAATAATAATTGTAAATAGGTAATTAATTTACCAACATCATTGAGAACTCAACATGGAAGGTACAAAGGTTGGCCTCAAAATGCTCAGAGAGAATAGTTTTTTTTCACCTTCCTGTGCAAATAAAAAATAAAGTCTAACAGAAATAAAATGAAAGTTATAGAACATTGTAATTTGTGAATCTAAGAACTATGAACTGGAATAGGATTCCTATAAGACTTTTATTGTGTTCTCATTTCTTACACCTTAAACATTGTTGCAGTTACATATTAGCAAGAAAATGCTCTAGTTGAAGGTATACACTTGTTTTTATATCAACAGGGTTGGCATGTGAGGCATTAAATGGGTTGCATATTATGGACTGCATATAATTAGAAAGGTCCCAGTCAAAGCAAAAATCAATAGGCCGGATGCACCGGCCACACTATAAATAGTAACCCACTCATGTGTGAAGTAAATCCTTGAGATGTAATCATATCACGACAATCCTTGACGTTGACCCACAGTTCCAACGCCATGAACACTTATGGACTGTTTCAGGTGAAACTCACATCATGAACATACTTTGTCTTTAAGATTAAAAAAATACGTTTAGATGTTTTATTTCTCTACCACCTCAAACTCAAATTGAGTATCAGGTTTAATCTAAAACATCATACACAAGTACACAACCCTACAAGTAAGTACAAAGTGAATATAGATTATGAAAATAATAGAAGAACACAAATGTCATTTGAAACATACAATTTTCTAAATGCATTTGCATGAGTGTTTGATGACAGCAACTATATCTATTGTGATTTGATGATGGGAGGCCTTATTTGACATCAAGAGGGCATGTGTGACCAAAACGAGACTTGCAAACAATAGACAATACATAGACAGTAAGTAGCCAATAAATAGTCAAAAAATTCAGGCAATAGTATAATAGGATAGCAGGTAACATAAAACAATATATATACATACAATTCACTATATCCAATGATGAAATTACCTCGAAAGGTCATCAAGAAACTCCGCAATGAGGCGGTATATGTCATCACAACATCTGATTACAGAATTCATGATGTCGGAGAAGTACTCTAGTTCCGTGGTTGGGTCGGCACCAGATATATAAAGCAAAAGGGTTGAAAGTTCTTGAAATCGAAGGGATTTGTAAGCAAGCGGATCTGAGCCCCGGAGTCGCTGCTGAGAGACGCTGTTATCGATACTAAAATCGATGTAGTATACTATGCAATGATACAAGAGAGAGGGAGTTATGCAAGTTATTTTCTATTTTTAATCTCAAATACTAAAGTGAAGGGTAAAAATGGAAAGCAACAATAAAGTTTCCTAAAATAGAACTATATGAATCTCACACATGGAAAAAACGTAATTGAGTCTTACTTTTGTAAAGTTCCCTTGATTTGGTCTCATGGAGAGCAATTTTCTCCCTTCAAAATGGGCCGGCGGCGTAGCAGGGAAAAAGTTTAAAAAGTTAACAAAAGTTTGATTTTTAACGCTTTTTGAAAAAACAGAAGTCTTGAGGGATATATTATTCTAAATCGTAAGCCCATACGTGATATGTCTGTAACCAAAAGTCTTGAAACACTTATAAATTGTTGTTACGAAGGGTGTCTAATGAATTTGAATACGCTGCTTCCAAATACAAAATTAACGACACATTAATATAAAAGATTGAAAAAATCAATATAAATATTTATATTTAAATAAATTGAATATTCATTAAATAATACAACTAAAATATTACTCAAGTTACTTAATACTTGAGTTAAAGCAACACAACTCATTACTCGAGTAATTTGAATAAAAGAGAAATAAAGAATCAATGAATTAAAATCGATCAATCTGCATTTTTCTTCTCACTCACTCTATTTTAAGGATACATATTAATATATAATATTGCTATATAATGTTTTCAAAAAAAGTTGCTATATACGGAGTAATACGGAGTACTAATCAATTTTTTAAAAATAGGACCTCCTTAATTGGTGAGGTCTGTTCTCTATAGAACCGATTTAAAATGTTCAAAACCAGCTTTGATCATTATTACATATCACGTACCAAGGCTAAATTAGATTTATGGGAATTAAAAAGGAAAATTTGACAATAATAATCTCACATTTGAATGGTTTTCTCATAATAATCTCACATTTCCGCAACCTTAAAATAATTTCACTTTTGCGCATCATCTTTTTTCATTAGACCTTCACTAGTTGGTGACATACTATACCAATTTTTGTCATTTTCTTTGAAAATCTTATATAAATAATTCCACCTTACACAAATCTACCAAAACATTTCCACATTAAAAAAAAAAATCATCTTTCTTATAATTTCATTTATTTAATTTGTTTATGTTTTTTCTTTTCTTTTTTCTCAATAGTTTTTTAATTTCTTCTTCCCTAAGGGCCGGGTGCTCCAAGAAAAAGTGAAGACAGGACATTACGAGAGAGAGAGAGTAGACTGCGACAGTTTCCCCTTTCTAGGGTTTTCTTCCGCCGATTAGGTGCGGCTTTCTTCTTCGGACGATGCGCAGTGCCCTTATGGCGGCGAACACAAGTTCGTTCCCCAACGGATAAGGCCAGGTCTATGAAACCAGAGACTAAAGGCATGAGCGAAGGTCATGGGCGAAGTTTGGACATAAAGACTGGAACATATATGGATTCGAGGTCATCTGTGTTTGGTTGTAAAAGTAGAGGCTTGGCAGAGAACATGATGAAAAAGAGGCGGGATGAGAAAGAAGCTACAGTACTGTTGGCTCGCCCCCCTCCAGAATCGCCGTCATGGAGTGCAGAAGAGTGTAGGGTTTGGAAGATGACGAGTGAAATATGTTTTAGTTCCATTTTATTTTGTTAGTGTTTTTATTTCGAAATGCATGCTGCTTTGGTTGTGTTTTTATTCCTTATCGAAATAACTCTAGAATTTAAGACATGTGATCAGAAGTTTGGTTTGCCTTGCCTGTCATTTGCTTCAGTTAAGCCCATTACATGATTAACGAATCTAATTGTTTCTACGGAAGTGATAGATTCTAATTCTTGTTGAAGGGTGAACGACAGACATATGTATTTTTGTCGTTTTGTACCCTGCTTACGTTCTATTATCTTAATATATAAGCCACTTTTGTTCAGAAAAAATCTCCTTCTTCCCTTTTTAAATCAAGTCACAAGTAGATAATGAGTCAGTGCAAACTAGTTGGTGAATATGTCACTTTTTTGAAAAAAAATGGATGTATTTTTGTCTTTTGAATTTAATTTAGTAATATTCATAAAAAAAGTCTTGTACTCGGTATATAGTAAATATATGTGTTTGTGTGTTGAACTATTAATGAACTTTTTCGGTGCGAAAAAATTTACTCCGTAATATTTAAGAAATGTGATTTAAATACATCCAGTCATCCACGCAGTTGAGTAAAAGTGCATTATTTCATATATTAAACGTTCTTTTTACTTGGCCCCTTTGGCCCTATATATATGGACACATGGGATTCTTATCATTCCTTCATTAATTAATTACGTCCTAGTCCTAGCTAGATTATTTGACATTACCAATATAATTCAAAATGGTGGAAATGGTAAAAATGGGTTTAGAAATTGCAGCAATAGTTGGGGATATTGCGGCAACAATCTGTGGGTTTATGGCGGCATACAGGAATGCGGGCTTTGTGGTTTGGGTAATAGCAATGCTTCTCAATCTCCTTGCTTTCATTGCTTCTGTTCCTCTTGGATGTTTTCACTACGAACTGTTTTATGGTTGGAGATCCAAGCTTCTTTGGTGCGTTTTCTGATCTCTTCGTTCTTAAAAAAAGTGTTTTTTGTTAAAAGTTCTTTCATAAAAGTATAAATTTATAACTTCCGTAAGGGCATCATCGTCCATGAAATTATTTGAAGATCATTTTGATAACGTGGAAGATCTTTTTAGAGATTATGATTGAGGATATATATGATATTATTTAGATAAAGATCTGACATCAAATATTAAATCCTAGATTATTTGAGATTATTCTCAAGTCTCAATAAACACATTTAATGCCACCATATTCTAATTTGGATGACTAAAATACCTCCCTGAAAATAAATATTATAAAACTCCATAAAAAACCAACTAAATAAAAATAAGGTTGAGTGAGAATTAGTAAACTTTGATTTTATTTAGTGGCAATGACACAAGAAAAATGCACATGCAAAAGATCGAATATTTGAAGAGCATGGATGAAAAAATGCTTTAATGTTATATTAATCAAAATCCTTGTCTATATTTTATGAAATTTCAATCAAAGTTTTTTAGGATGAAGGTAGTATATAATTAGTAAACTCATTCATTAAATCATACCTAGTACATGCATAATAATGGAGTTGATCGAATTGGGACACATTTAATTTATGGTGACAATAACTCCGGAACCCTTCTAAAAAATGGGGTACCGTACATACCATTCATTTGATTGGACCACATCACTTTATCATTTTTAATTTAGATTTACATAATTCAACTGCTACATTCTCATTGCTCCATGTGGACAAAGGTATGGTACCTTTTGGGTACCATAAAATCTAAATTTGTGGATCGACAATGGAGTGTTTTTGGTTTTGTGGACAAAAACATCGTTCATTCAATGCTAATAAAAAGAACAAGAAAAGTCAAAAGACAAGCAAATCATAATTTCAACACAAAGTTATCGTAAGTATGATTAAAACTCTATCACTTTCTCAATCTATGACCTAATTAATTTTTTCTCCAAAATAAATTTTAAATTTGTAATATTTAATTAATTTCATAATTAATAAATAAATAATTTAAAATGCCTATAAAACTCTAGCTTCCCACTCTTTTTCTCCAACCCTCCTAGCCTATAGCCTCACACTCCTGTTGCACGGCCGCCTGTCGATGTTGTCCCACCTCACGGCCGCTGCCGCTGCCACCCCACTGCATGGCTACCTACTTGATGCCTCTGTCTAGCCTGCTCGCTTGCCGCTTGAGATTAGGGTTTGTGGGCTTCTTCTTCTTCTTCTTCTATTTAATGAAATCAAGATTTGCTAACATATGGACCCCACCGCCCCGTCATAGCCGCCATCAATTAGCACGTCCGCCGATCACCGCCATCCAACCGCACAATGTTGGAGACGAACTCCACGTAGGTTGAAGACGAACACTACATAGGTTGAAGACGATTGAAGACAGTGTAGAGTGGATTCTAGGACAATGAGTAATATATACTCCCTCCGTCCCAATTTGATTTGCAAAATTTTCTTTTTTGGTCGTCCCAAAATGGTTTTCCACTTTCTATTTTAAGTATGTAAATAAGAATAAAGTGACAAATTTACCCTTACTTTTACTTGTTTCCCATTAACTTAAAGACATCTACTTTTAGAAAGATGGACAAAAGTGTAAAAAGTTCGCATCATTTATTGTCATTTCTTAATCCTTGTGCCGGTCAAAGTTCGCAATTCAATTCGGGACGGAGGGAGTACGTAATAAGTAATATGTATTTAATGCAAAGAATATAACCAAGCATTCCAGCCCAGCTGGTTGTGAGGTTACCGTGCCTAGTGGGGGGTCTCGAGTTCGAAACTTGCTAGGCATATAAGGGTTTGAAACACAATGCAGTGAGTTTCAGCCCTACTTAATTACTCCAGGCCGCGGCTCCCCAGACCCCCCCCCCCCCCCCCCCCCCCCCCCCCGGAGTAAAAAAATGCAGAGAATATATATGATATAAAGTTCAACGATTGTGTCAAGAAGCAATTATATGATAAGAAATGCAGTGATTATGACTACAAGTGGTGTAATGTAGAGCATTAATAGTGACATAAAGTGCATCTATCAAATCGCTATCTAAAAGAAAAAAAGAACTATAAATTCCAAACGTTTTTATGATGTTGTGTCATAACTCGGTCATGAAGTGCAGTAATCCCGACATAAAGTGCATTTATATATTTATATTTAATTATACATAAAAACTAAAGTTATGAAATCTAAACAAAGAAAAAAAACGTTAAATTCATTATATTTTCATAATTCCATAAAAAAGATTTTTGTAATGTCGTGCGTTAACACCCGCATAAAGTGCATTATTTTTAATTAGATGAAAGCAGTGCAAAATGTACCTTAAAAAAGGTATATATTTTCGTCCTTCAACATTTTAATACGATGAAATTTTTTGTTTTAATTTTTGAACACATAAATGTCTAAAAACAAAGTTAGTCATATTTCGGGAACAATAAGTTTTAGTGATGTCATTGTAAATTTCCCTAATTTCAAATAAAAGGATGATATTGAGTTAGTTGATAAGGAATCCATATTTTATTAAGTACACCATCTTATTCTATTTCTACTATTTTGTTGGTGAACTAATAAACTAGGATATAAAGATATTGGATTACTCACCTATAAATTTTACATTTAGAATGAAACTTGAATCTTAACACTTTTAGGAAAATAAAAGATAGAACAGGTCCTCTTCTAATCTAAGTAGGGAGCAGTTTGCAATTAGCATGGGCTGGTCTTGGCCATACATATGCATCCATATATTACACCCCCTCCATCCCGAAAAGGTTCGCCAAATTGACTTTTCTTGTTCAATGACAATCAACTTTGACCAATGATATTTTTAATACGAAATTATTTAGAATATGAAAGTTATATCAAAATGTTCTTTATTCATAATATTTTCATTAAAGTATAAAATTTATAAATTATATGCAAATATAATACTTAAAATCATTATACAAAGTTCATCATCATTGACTAAGAAAAGTCAATATGGCAAAACTTTTTGGAACGAAGCTACTACTACTATATATAGATGTCATGAAAAATTAAGAGATCCGTATGTGTGTGTGCAGGGCATATGTCATGATACGGTGCAGTCTTGTGGCTTTTGGATTTTTCGGTCGTCCTTTCACGTTCTACGCTGGATTACTATTTTGCATCTATGATATTGGGGTGTTTCTATTACATTACACCGGATGCGCCCCTCACATTGTAACGCCAAATATTGAACTCACAAATGTGAAATAATAGACTTTACATCTCTGCCATAAATCGCTTCTCACAACCAATATCAAACACAAGCGTAACATTATCTATATATAAGTTTTAGTTCAAATAAGAACATGATCTTAGGAGAGAAATGCGAATGAATCTGGACCGTTAGATTTGTTTTAAGTGAAAGTCATTGTTCATTAGATGAAACTGTAATGTGCATTATGTAAATATATATATATATATGTGTGTGTGTGTGTGTGTGTGTGTGTGTGTTACGTTTAGACCCCATTTATCTCAGTTTATTAGGTTACTGTATTTTTTTGCAAGATATTAGTTTACTGTATTAGTCGCCTATAAGTATATATATACTAGCGTGGGCACGCGCGTTGCGCGACGGACGATGCCCAATGTTGGAAAATTAACAAGGAAATAAATGAGAAAATATATTAATTGACGCATTCATGTAAGTTAGAAGTATCCCGTCACAACAAAAAATGAGTTTAATGTGTCAATCACATGAATAACAGCCATTAAGCGTGCTGTTGGAAACGAAAAGTGCAGTGAATGTACCTGTGTTATTTGATGTGTTGGAAGAATCAGTGGGTGTTCCAACAAGGTTTAAAGAGAACCTCTACTTGTCAAACATGACCACCTCAAACGTGAAATCGCCAATGTTCCTCTGGAGAATATATGTGCCAAATTCAGCATTATTTTCTATCAGGAAATTCAGCAAATCCATCAGAGAAAGAGAAGTCATCAATTTTGACAGTCTAGGTGGCACCATAAATAAGGCGAGCGTGAGCCTTGGTGTGCTAAAAAAGATGTCCATGCATACAGAGTGGACAATATAATTACAAAGTAAACAATATTTGTGAAAGTCGACAGTAAGAAACAAAATAAACATGAGTTAATGTGAAGAAAGAATTGTACAACAAGCTCGATGTCAGGAATGTTCAAGAGAAACCAAACGACTGTGAACTACAGGGCATCCGCGAAATGAACTAAACCAGTACTCGATCACGCTAAAAAGGTTGAACAATAGCAAACAAAAAGAGTAAAACATGAACAAGGATATGTAAGGAATTCAGTTTTGATAAAGGAGGGGAAATGGTGCATAAATAAACTGGAATAGAGAAGCAACTTGCAATCAGAGGCATTGAGGCACCTCGTCGCACAAAGTGGCCAAGCTTGTGTTCAAATTCTATTTTGTTTCGCAAAGTTGTTTGCGTGAGTCTGAAATAGCTTGAAGCTCGCAAGAATTGCTTCCAATCTTCAATTGTCTGGCAGTTGTACTCCCCTAGGTTTGGAATAAAAAATAATATCATGCCCAGTTATTAACTAACCCATTATCATCTTTTTATTTGAAATAAAATTATGACTTTCTCGCCTTTTGACTTTTGTTATTCTTGGAACTGACTCTACTTTTGTTTTTTTAAAAACCAGAAACAAATTCAGAATCAGTTTTTCAGAAGCCGGTCTTTCATACTCCCTCCGTTCCTAAAAATTCTTCCCGGTTTGACTTGGCACGCTTATTAAGAAAGTGGAATAAAGTGGAAATATATGATTGTGGTTGTGTAAGAAAAAGGTAAAATGAATGTGAGCCACACAAATTGTCCAAAATGGGAGAGTGGGAAGTATTTTTGGGAACAACCCAAAAAGGAAAGTGGGAAGTATTTTTGGGAACGGAGGGAGTAGTTTCTAAAAATCTGTTTTAAGGAGCAATTTGGAGCAATCGAAAGAGGAGAAACGGTTTTAAGAAGCATATGAGCATATCCAAACACCCCATAGACATAGATGCAAAAGTGTGTGTATCAATAAATATGTTCCAATTCATCCAAATGGTGGAATCTCCCACTCCAGGAGCCTCCCCACCCTGATCCGACAGGATGGTGGAGAGGTTAGTTACGGTGACTTAGTCAGCAGAATGACAGTAGACTCATACACCCGTGCGCATCAGAGGCTCAATCTTATTTCAGATTCTGTGACCTCCACCCGGTCGCTGCGGGGATTCGAACTTTGGTCCATTGATCCAAATCTCCCAACATTCGACCAACTGAGCTACCCGTGCCGATATATGTTCCAATTCGATTAGCTAGAAAACGCACCATTGCATCCATGGAGGAAGGTGTTTGAAGTAAAAAAATCGAGAGAAGCAGAAGCAATGAAAGCAATGAAATGGGCGACGATTGCTATCACCCAAACCACAAAGCCCGCATGCCTTGTATGTCGCCGCAATATCCCCCGCTATTGCTACAATTTCTAAACACATTCTCCCGGCAGTGTTCACCATTTTAATTGCTAATTAATGTCTAATAATAAGCTAGGACTGGCTCCGTATTAATTAAGTATGACTGAAGTGCTGTGTGAATGGAGTATATATTAAAGATGGAAAAATAAACTATTCTTGTTATCCCCCTCCACTCAATTGCTTACCTCAATATATACATCACTAACGTATGACTAATAAACGAAAATAACGTGGATACTCGTAAATAGGGATATGACATAGTAACATAGGTGTAATAGTAACCATTTATCAATAGTAATTTCTTTATATTATATAAAGCAATTGAGTGATCAATTCATTTTGCAATTGAGTTGTTTGGTCCATCCAAGCACACACAATTAATTCAATTGAGAGTCATTGTTGGAGGTATTGGTCATACCAAGGCCTCCCTTCCATTTTATTATTGACTTGCACCCCATGCTTACTCCCATTTTGTTACCCCTTGTTTTAAATCTCTCTTAACCAATAATATGGTTGTTGACTTCCCTGGAGTGTGTCCCCTCTTTGCTGTCCGCTGCACCCCTCCTTGTACTCTTTTGTTTTAGTCACCCGTGAGTGTATTATTGTTGGTCAGCCTATTATTTATGAAGCTCTCTTCTTCCTTGAGAGAGTAGCCTGTGTGAGAACTTCCAGAGCAGTGCTTTACACCTTCTCCTTCCTTTGTGTGAGAGTTGAGAGAGGTTTCTTAGTGGTAGAGAAAAAGCTTGGTGAGTGGAGAGGTCTACCCTAGAGTGGTGTGTGTGAGTCATTGACGGAGGTTGGAGACCTGAGCCGGAAAAGACGGAATACGATCCCAACAGTGGTATCAGAGCGCTAGGGTTTCCGTCACCGTCGGTTTCACCGGATTCCACCATCTGGAACGCTCCGCCGCCTTCCGCCGCCTTCCGTCGTCGATTAGAGGTCAGGAAAGCCGTCGCTCGTCGATTGAGTCGCCACCGGAGGTCTCTATTCTTCCGCCGTCGAAGTAGCTGATGGTCTAGCTCGCCGCCGCAGAGAGTAGCTCGCCAGTTGCATCCGCCGATTGGAGGGCCGAGGAGGGAGTAGACCGTCCCTGAAGCTTCATCGCTGCTCGCCACTGGAGTTGCCAGCCTTCACAGGAGTCCAATCGATGCTTGCTGCTGCTAAATTTCCATCCAAAGGTTGAGGGTGGTCATCGCTGAATTCTCGTCGTCGATTCGCCGTTCGTTGAGTTCTCCGCCGCAGGTAGCTCGCCCAAATCCGTTCGTCGCTGGGCTTGAGCTGGATCTGGACGGGAGCTAAAGAAGTTGGAGGCGTGGACACTGTTGCTGCACACAGTAGTTGAGGAGAAGCTTTGACGCGTAGATTGGACCTGGACACTATTGTTGCGAATGGCCTGGAAGCTTGAACGTTGAAGACGCTGGACGTGAATCTCTCGCGCCGAAGTTTGGAACAGAGGTCTGACATCAGGGCTTGAAGCAGGAGCAGGATTTCTTGGGCGTCTGGGCTATTAGGTTACTGACTTGCTGGAAACGTAGCTATTGGACCTGTACGCAGAAGGATAGTAGAGGAAGAAAGCAGCTCATTTGTTGGGCTGATTTGGACCTGAAGCTTGAAGCAACTGGGTTGCGCAACTCTGGACGCTAGGAGCTGAAGAGTTGGACCTGGAGCAGAGGAAAGACTCAGTCAAAGCTCGGTCAAAGGCAGTCAACAGTTAGAAAAATCCCAATTTTTAAATTGGGTAGGTAAGGTCGAAACGCCTCTCCTAGGGTTTCGCTCCGGTAAATTGACTTTTATCCCTTTTTTATCGCTTTTGTAGTGATTTAATCTTTTATTGTGTAGAAATCATGTTTTAGGTTTATTACTGTATTAGTCGCCTATAAGTATATATATACTAGCATGGGCACGCGCGTTGCGCGACGGACGATGCCCAATGTTGGAAAATTAACAAGGAAATAAATGAGAAAATATATTAATTGACACATTCATGTAAGTTAGAAGTATCCCGTCACAACAAAAAAGGAGTTTAATGTGTCAATCACGTGAATAACAGCCATTAAGCGTGCTGTTGGAAACGAAAAGTGCAGTGAATGTACCTGTGTTATTTGATGTGTTGGAAGAACCAGTGGGTGTTCCAACAAGGTTTAAAGAGAACCTCTGCTTGTCAAACATGACCACCTCAAACGTGAAATCGCCAATGTTCCTCTGGAGAATATATGTGCCAAATTCAGCATTATTTTCTATCAGGAAATTCAGCAAATCCATCAGAGAAAGAGAAGTCATCAATTTTGACAGTCTAGGTGGCACCATAAATAAGGCGAGCGTAAGCCTTGGTGTGCTAAAAAAGATGTCCATGCATACAGAGTGGACAATATAATTACAAAGTAAACAATATTTGTGAAAGTCGACTGTAAGAAACAAAATAAACATGAGTTAATGTGAAGAAAGAATTGTACAACAAGCTCGATGTCAGGAATGTTCAAGAGAAACCAAACGACTGTGAACTGCAGGGCATCCGCGAAATGAACTAAACCAGTACTCGATCACGCTAAAAAGGTTGAACAATAGCAAACAAAAAGAGTAAAACATGAACAAGGATATGTAAGGAATTCAGTTTTGTTAAAGGAGGGGAAATGGTGCATAAATAAACTGGAATAGAGAGAAGCAACCTGCAATCAGAGGCATTGAGGCACCTCGTCGCACAAAGTGGCCAAGCTTGTGTTCAAATTCTATTTTGTTTCGCAAAGTTGTTTGCATGAGTCTGAAATAGCTTGAAGCTCGCAAGAATTGCTTCCAATCTTCAATTGTCTGGCAGTTGTACTCCCCTAGGTTTGCCTGGGTAACAACAACAACAATAATCTTCCTTCCGTGCACTATGTTGACAAAGTATGTGAGCGTGTCATTACCATAAGCATCCTTTGCAGTTTGCATGGCACAATTGGTGAACAAATCCATAATAGTTGTGAACAGGAAACAATAGAAGTGCAAAACAGACAACAACAGGGTGTTTTGCAGTTTACATGCAAGAGTTTAACCAATGTATAAGTAGGTATGTACCTGTATTTCCTTAGGTAAATACGGGTAGGGACATTTACATCATTACATGTAATTACCTCAACATTGAATCTAATAAACCGCCTTGGACAATCTAAATATATTCTGATTACGTGGTATTTTGTGAGCTGTCCAGTATAAAAAAGGCATTATCACAGTGGATTTATTCACAAAAGAGGGGCAAATGAGGAAAATAGTCCTTTTTTAATTAAAAAACAATCACGATTGTACGCAATTGGGCTCAGGACCCCACATCAATGCAGCTTCATTGGTTTATAATCCTCAAGATGTCAACTTATTATGCATTTAAGATTAACCCACTACTTATCTATTAAGTAACAAAGATGAATAACAAAATTCATGAAAAATAAAATTACACTCGACTAACAAAGATGAAAAACTTGTTTCTAGACTCACTTGGAAGTTTGAATTCCTTATGATAATATAGTACAAAGGGTTTCCAACTTCCTCAAAAAAAATTGTAGCAGAGCAGAAATAAATGATCCTCTGCATATCCACACAAGTTCCTAAAACTCCATATAGATGTCCTTCATCATCACTCTCTCCGTTAATTTATAGATTGAAAAGGTACCTCTATCATCAACCAGATTATGCAAATAAAACCATTAATGTTGGATAAAACACCTATGACTCGCAATTTATTTAGTCATCTAAAATCTAAATTACGATGAGTAATAACACAAAAGCAATGCCTAAAATGTTAAACACATCCTAAAAAATATAAAATTAGGTATGAACATTAAACCAAATTAAAAACTAAGCAATACACCATTATCATGTCATTATCATTACCCCAGTGCCGCAAAGGTTCCCACTACGGTGGGCTAAGAGGGGTCGGATGTACGCAGTCTTACCCCTGTACTAAAGCACAAAGAGACTGTTTCCGGATGACCCATAGTGAAAATCGCGTCAAAAATTGCATGGACTGACTACTGCTTCATAACAAAGAAGCGTAAACCGTTTATTGAGCCCATTTGCTTTATTCCATCATATTCCCAAGCCAAAAAATAGTGTGACTTTGGCTCCATTGCAAATGATAGAAAACTTGAGTGGCTGATGATGAGCATAAAGGCATATAAGCAAAAAAGTAATACCTACAAACTTTGTGAAAACTGCATTTTCTAGAGGTTGTTCTAAACATGGACCAACATTCATTTTCCAAGTGCAAATAAAAAATATTAATGCTTCTTTCATACTTAAATTTTAATGAATAATATTAGAACTCAAACCTGACCTTGAGGTCTAAATGGCAACACTTTAATCAATTGGCCAGGTCTAGCATGCAGATTAATTGGACCGCCATATTAAAACCTCAGAAAACTTGGTAAAAATGAAATATGAACAATAACACCCAAGTATATTGCTCACACGCAAGGTATACCCATCCCCCACTGCATGCGGATACCGTAGGTTGTGCTTCCTGATGTATGTGCACAACTGCTTCACAGTCTTATTTGGAAAAGAATGATGTATTAGTACTTATTTTTCTGATCAGTGTTTACCTTCAAATGAGGACCTAAGCTCGGTTCTAGGAAGTACCGATTGACCAACAACAACCTTAAGTTGTGGTGTCACACTATAGACTTTGTTCAACCCACCTGCTCACCCTGATCTTCTTTTGGCCGCACCAGTGTACTGGAATCCAATAAACAAGATACTTTAACAATAATCAAATTGAGAAAATCACAATGCCAAAATAATTGTTTATACATTAGAGTACACATAGTTCTTAACTTATTGGGTATATCAACTTTATCACTTTATCAGATACATTCTCTACCAAAAAACACGTATTTAATTCATCAGCTTAACCAGACGCCAATTCAAATTTTCCCTTCAACCATGAATCCTCAAGACTTGGATGTTGTTGTTATTGAACCATGAATCCTCATTCCTCAAATTATTAGTAAATGGAGAAAAACATCACCTGATGCTGCATTGATGTGGGGTCCTGAGCCCAATTGCGTACAATCGTGATTGTTTTTTAATTAAAAAAGGACTATTTTCCTCATTTGCCCCTCTTTTGTGAATAAATCCACTGTGATAATGCCTTTTTTATACTGGACAGCTCACAAAACACCACGTAATCAGAATATATTTCGATTGTCCAAGGCGGTTTATTAGATTCAATGTTGAGGTAATTACATGTAATGATGTAAATGTCCCTACCCGTATTTACCTAAGGAAATACAGGTACATACCTACTTATACATTGGTTAAACTCCTGCATGTAAACTGCAAAACACCCTGTTGTTGTCTGTTTTGCACTTCTATTGTTTCCTGTTCACAACTTTTATGGATTTGTTCACCAATTGTGCCATGCAAACTGCAAAGGATGCTTATGGTAATGACACGCTCACATACTTTGTCAACATAGTGCACGGAAGGAAGATTATTGTTGTTGTTGTTGTTACCCAGGCAAACCTAGGGGAGTACAACTGCCAGACAATTGAAGATTGGAAGCAATTCTTGCGAGCTTCAATCTATTTCAGACTCATGCAAACAACTTTGCGAAACAAAATAGAATTTGAACACAAGCTTGGCCACTTTGTGCGACGAGGTGCCTCAATGCCTCTGATTACAGGTTGCTTCTCTATTCCAGTTTATTTATGCACCATTTCCCCTCCTTTATCAAAACTGAATTCCTTACATATCCTTGTTCATGTTTTACTCTTTTTGTTTGCTATTGTTCAACCTTTTTAGCGTGATCGAGTACTGGTTTAGTTCATTTCGTGGATGCCCTGCAGTTCACAGTCGTTTGGTTTCTCTTGAGCATTCCTGACATCGAGCTTGTTGTACAATTCTTTCTTCACATTAACTCATGTTTATTTTGTTTCTTACTGTCGGCTTTCACAAATATTGTTTACTTTGTAACTATATTGTCCACTCTGTATGCATGGACATCTTTTTTAGCACACCAAGGCTTACGCTCGCCTTATTTATGGTGCCACCTAGACTGTCAAAATTGATGACTTCTCTTTCTCTGATGGATTTGCTGAATTTCCTGATAGAAAATAATGCTGAATTTGGCACATATATTCTCCAGAGGAACATTGGCGATTTCACGTTTGAGGTGGTCATGTTTGACAAGCAGAGGTTCTCTTTAAACCTTGTTGGAACACCCACTGATTCTTCCAACACATCAAATAACACAGGTACATTCACTGCACTTTTCGTTTCCAACAGCACGCTTAATGGCTGTTATTCATGTGATTGACACATTAAACTCCTTTTTTGTTGTGACGGGTGATAGACACTAGTTGTTAGTGCCTAAGTATACATTTTTATTATTGTTTGTAATGTTTATTTACTAGTTTTGTGCAAGTTTATAGTTGTTAGTTTGCATTTGATTGTAATCGTATTTCTAGCATTTTATTGTTTGTTGTAAGTTGAAGTTAGTTTGGCTATAAGTTTAGGGTAGGTTTGGAAGCAAAAAGGATGAAGAAACCTGAGTTTTGTGCAAAACCCGGTCGGGTATGGACTTTACCCGGCCGGGTATGAAGTGACAAAGGAAACTGCTGCAAAACTAGCAAATACCCGGTCGGGTATTCCATATACCCGGTCGGGTATTCTGTGATTTCGGACCAAAGAACGTGCAGAAGACACAAAAACATGGGAAAATATTTGATTTGGTAAATACCCGGTCGGGTATGTCAAAATACCCGGCCGGGTATCCGGCATTAGGTGTTGAAAACACCTATAAATGGCCCCATTTTCCTTCATATTTCATCATCCTTTCTTCCATTCTCTTTAGTTCAGTTTAGAATAGCATTTCTTTATATTTTTCTAGCTATGTTTAGTCTCCAAATGAGGAGCTAAACTTCCATTCTTGGTGTTGCTCTTGAAGCTTGTTGATTATTAAAGTTGTGAGTTATTTTCTTAACTTCTTTCCTTGAATATTAATTAATAGTTCTTTCCTTAATACCATCTCTATATTAATGTTGGGGAGTGTTGCTAAGATGACGATTAGTTAACATCTCAACATTAGTTAGAATGGTATTTTTTTCCTCTATATTAATATTGGGGAGTGTTGCTAAGATGACAATTAGTTAACATCTTGATATCAATTATAGTAGGATTCATCTTCTTTAATAATATTCTTCCTTGAATATTAATTAATTCCTACTCTTATTTCATATTAATATTTTGAACATTACTTAAAGGATCAACTAGTTTTGTTTCATATATTAATTATTACTAGAAACGATCAACGAACCGATGGTTAATCGTTGATAGTTTCACAAGTAAGTAACTTCGGTTTATTAATGCACGGTCGTGGTTAATAAACTTAAGAGGGATTAATTTTGTTGGTTAAATCGAAACCGCTTGTGTTGAGGTTATCAATCTCAATTGATTTCATCAAGGAGTTAGAAAGATTAAATGCTACTATTAAATCGGTATACGGCGTTGTTCTATATTTGATTAATAGTAAGGGTTATTAATGAACGGTCGTTGTTAATAACTACCCTCGATGAAGTGGATATACTCCCCGATTGAGTATTCGAGAGGGAATAAGTTATAGATATAACAATGATCGACTAAAATATATCAACAAGTGGAAAGTAGCAATGCCAAGTCCTTTTTATCTTTTAATTAAACACATATAGGTTGTTCATCTTAGTTCTTAAATAAATCAAATCACTCAATCTAAATCCCCCTTTTTATTTACTAAGTATCATAAAAAGAGAATTATTCCTTTCCCTGTGGATACGAACTCTACTACGCTATACTACGTATAGGTGTTTAGTATTGAAAATTATTTTGACGCACCGTGACAAAGTGCTCGTCAACGGGATACTTCTAACTTACATGAATGCGTCAATTAATATATTTTCTCATTTATTTCCTTGTTAATTTTCCAACATTGGGCATCGTCCGTCGCGCAACGCGCGTGCCCACGCTAGTATATATATACTTATAGGCGACTAATACAGTAATAAACCTAAAACATGATTTCTACACAATAAAAGATTAAATCACTACAAAAGCGATAAAAAAGGGATAAAAGTCAATTTACCGGAGCGAAACCCTAGGAGAGGCGTTTCGACCTTCCTACCCAATTTAAAAATTGGGATTTTTCTAACTGTTGACTGCCTTTGACCGAGCTTTGACTGAGTCTTTCCTCTGCTCCAGGTCCAACTCTTCAGCTCCTAGCGTCCAGAGTTGCGCAGCCCAGTTGCTTCAAGCTTCAGGTCCAAATCAGCCCAACAATTGAGCTGCTTTCTTCCTCTGCTATCCTTCTGCGTACAGGTCCAGTAGCTACGTTTCCAGCAAGTCAGTAACCTAATAGCCCAGACGCCCAAGAAATCCTGCTCCTGCTTCAAGCCCTGATGTCAGACCTCTGTTCCAAACTTCGGCGCGAGAGATTCACGTCCAGCGTCTTCAACGTTCAAGCTTCCAGGCCATTCGCAACAATAGTGTCCAGGTCCAATCTACGCGTCAAAGCTTCTCCTCAACTACTGTGTGCAGCAACAGTGTCCACGCCTCCAACTTCTTTAGCTCCCGTCCAGATCCAGCTCAAGCCCGGCGACGAACGGATTTGGGCGAGCTACCTGCGGCGGAGAACTCAACGAACGGCGAATCGACGACGAGAATTCAGCGATGACCACCCTCAACCTTTGGACGGAAATTTAGCAGCAGCAAGCATCGATTGAACTCCTGTGAAGGCTGGCAACTCCAGTGGCGAGCAGCGATGAAGCTTCAGGGACGGTCTACTCCCTCCTCGGCCCTCCAATCGGCGGATGCAACTGGCGAGCTACTCTCTACGGCGGCGAGCTAGACCATCAGCTACTTCGACGGCGGAAGAACAGAGACCTCCGGTAGCGACTCAATCGACGAGCGACGGCTTTCCTGACCTCTTATCGACGGCGGAAGGCGGCGGAAGGCGGCGGAGCGTTCCAGATGGTGGAATCCGGTGAAACCGACGGTGACGGAAACCCTAGCGCTCTGATACCACTGTTGGGATCGTATTCCGTCTTTTCCGGCTCAGGTCTCCAACCTCCGTCAATGACTCACACACACCACTCTAGGGTAGACCTCTCCACTCACCAAGCTTTTTCTCTACCACTAAGAAACCTCTCTCAACTCTCACACAAAGGAAGGAGAAGGTGTAAAGCACTGCTCTGGAAGTTCTCACACAGGCTACTCTCTCAAGGAAGAAGAGAGCTTCATAAATAATAGGCTGACCAACAATAATACACTCACGGGTGACTAAAACAAAAGAGTACAAGGAGGGGTGCAGCGGACAGCAAAGAGGGGACACACTCCAGGGAAGTCAACAACCATATTATTGGTTAGGAGAGATTTAAAACAAGGGGTAACAAAATGGGAGTAAGCATGGGTGCAGTCAATAATAAAATGGAAGGGAGGCCTTGGTATGACCAATACCTCCAACAATGACTCTCAATTGAATTAATTGTGTGTGCTTGGATGGACCAAACAACTCAATTGCAAAATGAATTGATCACTCAATTGCTTTATATAATATAAAGAAATTACTATTGATAAATGGTTACTATTACACCTATGTTACTATGTCATATCCCTATTTACGAGTATCCACGTTATTTTCGTTTATTAGTCATACGTTAGTGATGTATATATTGAGGTAAGCAATTGAGTGGAGGGGGATAACAAGAATAGTTTATTTTTCCATCTTTAATATATACTCCATTCACACAGCACTTCAGTCATACTTAATTAATACGGAGTCAGTCCTAGCTTATTATTAGACATTAATTAGCAATTAAAATGGTGAACACTGCCGGGAGAATGTGTTTAGAAATTGTAGCAATAGCGGGGGATATTGCGGCGGCATACAAGGCATGCGGGCTTTGTGGTTTGGGTGATAGCAATCGTCGCCCATTTCATTGCTTTCATTGCTTCTGCTTCTCTCGATTTTTTTACTTCAAACACCTTCCTCCATGGATGCAATGGTGCGTTTTCTAGCTAATCGAATTGGAACATATACCGGCACGGGTAGCTCAGTTGGTCGAATGTTGGGAGATTTGGATCAATGGACCAAAGTTCGAATCCCCGCAGCGACCGGGTGGAGGTCACAGAACCTGAAATAGGATTGAGCCTCTGATGCGCACGGGTGTGTGAGTCTACTGTCATTCTACTGACTAAGTCACCGTGACTAACCTCTCCACCATCCTGTCGGATCAGGGTGGGTAGGCTCCTGGAGTGGGAGATTCCACCATTTGGATGAATTGGAACATATTTATTGATACACACACTTTTGCATCTATGTCTATGGGGTGTTTGGATATGCTCATATGCTTCTTAAAACCGTTTCTCCTCTTTCGATTGCTCCAAATTGCTCCTTAAAACAGATTTTTAGAAACTACTCCCTCCGTTCCCAAAAATACTTCTCACTTTCCTTTTTGGGTTGTTCCCAAAAATACTTCTCACTTTCCCATTTTGGATAATTTGTGTGGTTCACATTCATTTTACCTTTTTCTTACACAACCACAATCATATATTTCCACTTTATTCCACTTTCTTAATAAGCGTGCCAAGTCAAACCGGGAAGAATTTTTAGGAACGGAGGGAGTATGAAAGACCGGCTTCTGAAAAACTGATTCTGAGTTTGTTTCTGGTTTTTAAAAAAACAAAAGTAGAGTCAGTTCCAAGAATAACAAAAGTCAAAAGGCGAGAAAGTCATAATTTTATTTCAAATAAAAATATGATAATGGGTTAGTTAATAACTGGGCATGATATTATTTTTTATTCCAACAGTACATATTGGAATAAAAAATACTCCCTCCACATCTATTTAATTGTCTTGTTTGCTTTTTTACGTAATTTAAGATAATTACTATAGATTATATGAAAAATAAGAGGTTTTGGTACTGTAGCGATATTGTAGTTGCTTTTGGAGTGGGTTTCTTTCCAAAAAGGAAAATGAGACAATTAATTTGATACATCCTAAAAAGGAAAGTGGGACAAGTATATAGATACGGAGGGAGTATGAACTACTCCGTATTAAACTACAATATATAGATATTGAGTTACTCCCCTATAAATTAGAAACTTAGAATGGAACCTCAACCTTGATGAGAAAATTTCCTAAATAAGGAGTATATAGGAACTAAAACAAGGATAGAATTTATGAACATAACTATAACTGTTTTATTTCCAAAATGTGATTCATTCCTTCATATTTGGGGAAGTTGCGTTTTAATCAACTTATTTTTAATAGAATCTATTTAAGGAAAAAGATATATTTAATCTTAATTTTGAAGTTTGTGTATGTTTTAGAGGCCTTTGATAACACCGTTTTTCAACTTATCAAGTCTATCAACCAACTTTTTCATCAAACACGTAATTTTTGTTTTCATGTGCAGAATTGTGTAATAATAAGAAAAAGTAAGGTTGGAGTTACTTTTCTGGATGTATTAGATGAAGTTACTGTAGATGACTATTTTAACTATTTTACATATAATTTTTCTTTATTTTATTAATATAATATATTTTAAAATAATTTTTTCTTAAATCAGCAGAATCAGCCAGTACAACCACTTTAGCCAGAACTACATAAGTTTCAATAGAATTTACTAAGATACATTTTTGCTCCCTGAACTCGGATGATACATTTTTGCATGTTACTAAGAAAATTTACAGTAATAATATATAATATATTTGCGTAGTGAATTATATTATAGAATTGATTGAGATAGACACTATGGAGAAAATTTGCAACGTGTTAGTTTATTTTCATAACATTGCTCAACCTTTTTCACATGTTCGTACACCTACTAGTAACCTGTTTTTTATAGAAGTTGTTAATCTCGCTGATGCTTTCCAAAAAATTTTCCAAGGCCCTTATGTTCATTAATTTTGTGATTTCATGAGAGAAAAATTTATAAAACATTATGTCTACATTTCACCTATATATGTTATTGCTCTCGTTCTTGATCCTTGTTTCAACCTTGCTAGTTATTAACATTTTTAGAGTACTATTATAGTTGTTTCTGCGATGAATTACCTATGTACGATGACAACCCTATAGACCCTCAAACGCAACTCAACGATGTTAGTAATCTATTTCATAATTTATTTAATGAATTTCATGCACAATATGCTAGTGTACCCTCTCTACAAAATCAATTACTTCTTCATCTAAATGAAAAAGTCTTTTTAAATCTACAATATCTAATCTTTTGGGAGAGAAAAAGTAAATCTACTCCCGATGTTGCAGAAAGCTCGATTAACGAGCTTTCTCTATATCTAACGTTTCCCGTCGAGAATGAAGAAAGGAAAAAGTTTGACATTCTAAATGGTGGATTTACATACAAGGAATGTTCTCGAATTTATCAAAAATGATGAAACAAGTATTGTCAATGTCGATTTCGATGTTTGTCGTGTAACATGAGTTTAGAATGAGGTTGAGCGTACAATCTCTTGAGACGCTCATTTGCTTCTATCATTGGTTCAAACCCCCATATGACTGAAGAAGTTAATGTAGCACCACTCTGCCACTTCATGGAGGAAACAACAATTGATGCATGAAGCAAGATTTGAGACGAATACTCGGTATTGGACCGGACCCGTGTTATCCGGGTCGTTTCCAAGTCTGACCAAGACCGGACCGGTACCAATCCACTCTTACAACAAATAAAACAGAAAGAGAGTGTAGCAGATTCAAAAGAAAGTGTTCCAAAAAAACAAACGTAAAATTTCCTATGTATCAAACAATAGGTATTTCATTGATTCATAAGAGTAAACAAATTCTTTTCCGACAGTATCGAAAAAAAGAGTGAACAAATTATTACTCCATAATAAATATAATTTTTCATTACATAATACGAGCTCCAATGCAACACAATACAATGAAATAATTTAACATCTTATTTCCTCTATACATTCCTCCCAAAATCAAACATAAACAATCTTTGAATAGGCTTGGACTCGGGTCGGGCCACCCGGCCCGTGGACCGGACCGGCCCGCTACTATGCGGGACCGGGACCGGCCCGGTTCTCGGGTCCGGGTCCGGGTCGGGCCTAGGCCCGGGGGATAGGGCGGGTCCGGGCTCGGGTCTCAATTTTGGTGAACCGGCCCGGCCGGGTCGGGCCCGGGCCAAATTGATTTTTTTTTTTTTCATTTTTGGGGTTCCACCCGGGTTGGGTTTGATGGGTAGGATGGGTTTGGGGGGTTTGGGAGGGTGGGGGGTGAGGGGGGGGTTAGGAAAGCAAAAAAAAATCCAAACCGGAGGCCCGGACCGGACCCGATGGCTACCCGGGCCGGTCCCGGGTCCACCATTCTTGAACCGCCGGCCCGCTCGGGCCTAGGCCCGACCCGGACCCGGCCTGGACCCGAGTCCACCCCTATCTTTGAATTTTTCACAACATTTATCTTAGACTCTTAGTAAAACAAAGTTACTGCACACACAGTAGGGGTGGACTCGGGCCGGGCCAACCGGCCCGGAACCGGACTGGCCCGCTACTATGCGGGCCCGGACCAGCCCGGTGAACCGGTTGGTTGGCCGGTTCGGGCCACCCGGCCCGGTGGGATCTCGATTCGGGCTCAGGCCATTCAAAAGGTGAACCGGCCCGGCCGGTTCAGGCCCGGTCCGGGCCAGTTTTTTTTTTTTTTTTTGAATTTTTTTTAAGTTTTTGGGTTGGGCTGGGTATTTTGGGCCATTTGAGGTCGTTAGGGTTGGTTTGGGGTGAGGGGGAGGGTTGGGGGTTAACTAGGAAAAGCCCAAAAAAAAAATATAACCGAGGTCCGGCCCGGTCCGGATCCGGGGGTTACCCCGGCCGGTTCCGGGCCTCCCATACCTTGAACTAAGACCCGGCCGGTTCAAGGCCCGAACTGGGCCCGGCCCGAACCGAGTCCATCCCTAACACACAGTACACTGCATCCAACTTGAAAAAATGATGGTTTAACATGTTGGAGACTTGGAGCTCTCTTTTTGGTTGAAAGTTACTTTAAATTCAATTAAAATTAGCTTATTTTGCTAAAATGGGACTTTTTGGGACAAGAAACTCCAAAATGGAGTTGGGGTTGTTTTCTGTGATCATTAGTACTCGAGATCGTAGTTGTATATGGGTCTATACACCAAGCTTTGACAGAAATCCAAGAATGGAGTAAGGCTTGCTCTTCTGACAAAATAATAACATTCTTACAATCTTTGATGCAACTAACCTTCCCTGCTATCTCTACCTCAACACCCATGGAAGTCACACACTGTTAAGTTGTGCTAAACCCATGCAAAAGCCTGCTCAAAACAATTTATATTTTCGAGTACTATCTGTCAAAACATATCCATTAGTATGTAGCTCAATATATACATCACCCCGAAGTTGACGAGGTCAACTCTGTGAAATATGGGGCATGCCTAACTGGAAATCCTTCTCGGGTTTCTTTTCCCATCGATAGTTGGAGGCTTCAATCCACTTCGGGTGGACTAAAAATTTTTTATGTTGCTTTGCCCAGCGCGACTTATCAGTCCCAGCATCCGTTGAGACCACATGTGTCACAGATTCATCGACTTCTGTTGCACATGTAGCTCCAAGCTGCTCAGCCATTCTCCATAGTTGATGCTTTTCTGCCTGGATGTGATTTGGAAAAACCCGGCTGAAAACGACTTTGCAACCTTTCAATACTTCTTTTCGGACTTCTTTTAGCACCTGCCATGACCATCAGAAAAACCATCACCACAGTGACATAAGCAAAAGTCAAGTGAATTCTATACTGTAAAAGTAAAGAATTGTAAAGAACAAGTTCAAGAGTTGTGTAGAAGCAGGCCTCAGGTCCAGTTGCCCTAGCCATTAGGGGCACCAATTAGTAAAAGAAGAATGCACATGCAATGGGTTTCCATGTCTTATATACATACAAAGTAGAGTAGCATAAAGTAAACATAGTTGCTACACCCAGACTCTTTACCTCTCTAACATCACCCTTGCGCATATTGTCTCCCCGGTCCTTGAAAAAGGAAGAGGTCCAGACCAGTGTTAGTAAATAAAGCCCAAACCATAAAAGTAACATTAAAGATAACAATGTCATTCTATTTACTATTTAGGCTACCTGGTCAAAGAAAATTGTGTGGATCTGTTTAAGAATTCTAAGAATGGTGACAAGTGCTCCTTCCTCTTCACTTTCATCAACCTTACGTTGTGAAAGCGATTTACAATTAAAGCCAAATTGCTTGCAGCTTGAAGCAAAAAAATGATATCTTTCAACAACTATTAAATTTTCCCTGTGCTTTCCCCATACCTGTAACAAGCACAAGAAGTTGATTACTCTTGTTTGGTCATGGAAGTTATCAAGAAGGATATTATTATGATAGAACACACGCAGGTATATACTAACACAGAGAGGTGAAAATAGTATACAGGAAACCATCTCAAGCTTTCATTAATGGTGGAAAGTGTACAAAGAGCTCCAAGAAATGAGACAACTAATCTCTATTTCTCCCAGTCCCAAACCAACAGTCTGACAGCCTCCTTACTAACTCCCCTTTCCCAGCTATTTATTCTATTCAGAATACAAACAGAAATTACACCTCAGCAACTAACTAATTGTTATACTTCTTTCTCCTACTATAGACCTTCACGTAATGCTTATTATCATTATTAGTACTAGCAGCTTCACTCGGGTGTCTATCATATTACCAGTAGCACCTTAGTGCCAACTAGTTGAGGTCAGGGTAATTAGTACATCTTATCATTCAATTGTATAACATTAGTTAGCATATGTAAAGTAACCACTGTAAGGATCATACACTTACTACTGTCTGAAACACTTTATTCCCCAAACTCATTAAAAGGAAAATGGCGCAAAAATGAGAGACAATAAAAGATTCTAGTGTGATTCCGAAATCTGAAATACAACCTAAAGAAAGAGAATATAATGTAAGAATGATATCCAACTAAAAAATTACACACCACCACCTGGACTTCCTGCTCCTGATAACCATTCTGTTTTTTAGCTTCAGTCCAGGATAAAAGTAGTAAGCTTATAGACTCATATAACATTATAATGACATGCTTAACCATTTCAAGAAATATGCTATGAATTACCGCCTCAGTATCATCAAGGATCAGGACAGAACTTTCTTGCCCTAAAACAATATCAAGTCCCTTTTGATGTCTCTGAGTTGAATCTCCCTGTGCTATAACTTTTGAGTGGAAGTAAACACCTCTAGGATCCAGCAACTTTGCCATTTCAAGTGCATAAGGACGTTCGCCCATTGTATAAATGTACATTTCGAATAAATCACTGGCTTCTTTCAGAAACTTTTGCACATATGGCCTCAACTTTGTCATCATGTGGATCATGTCTAACCTGAAAAGACTGCTTTGCAGAGCATCTGCTCCTACCAGGATGAAATTTACTTAGTCGAATCTTCATATTGGATCATACAAAAGCCATATAGTTGGCCAAAAGATAAAATATCTTATTGTCTATAAGAGATTGAGAAGTGGGGAAGGTAAGTAGGACACAAAGAGAGGATACAAGATCATCATTTATCTACATAGTCTAGGGAGTCTACTTTGCAATTTCAAATATGTAGACAAAACTTCAACTATCTAAACCTGTTGATGTTTCATGATATTATCAATGCAGGGGGGGGGGGGGGGGGGTTTGATGAAGATGAAGGTCTTGGAATTTCATCTCACCACTCCTTCAGAATGTTGTGACCGCAAAAGGCATTCATCATTAAACTCATGCACTTTTACTTAATTTTAAACAATTAATTGACATGATAAATTTATCCCAACGGCCCCAATACAGTTGGGATTAAGGCGGTGATGATGAGTCCTGGGACCTGTTTGGTTTAGGTGAAAAGAGAGCATGACAATTAACCCCCTACAACTTCAACCAAACAAGTCCTATGACATATGAAGTCCAATAGTTGTCCTTCAAACCAGTTCTTGTTTCATAAAACTGATGGTGCATACATTTTTGAACATAGTCTATTCTAATCTTTTCTCCAACTTATTTTCTCATCTTTTATATGAAAAGCAGGAATAGTTTTGTCTTACGCTGTGTAAGATGCTATGTTGAAAATTAAAAACCCTTACGCAAGTGATATGAACAAGATATGCAGAAAGAGATGCACACAAAAATGGAATAGAGAGAAATGGAAATGAGGGCGCACCAGGAAGGGCATCTTTTAGGTACTCTTCTTCGGGCGAAATATCTGAGAGCTTTGTTGAATTTAGTAGTGTGTGATCCAAATCAAGAACCAAATAAAGTTTTTTATGCTGAAGTAGGTTCTTCAAGTCTTTTTCACGGAGTCTAGCAACCTCATCAGAAGTGAGCCTTAAATTCTGCAGAGAAGTCATATTAAATCAGCTCACTCACTCTACTTCAAAAGCATGTGCTGAAGTAGATGTATCTGGTTCACCAGATAAAAATAGCCTTAGCCTGATACATATGTAGTATATGCTTTTTGTTGGAATCTACTGTTGTTAACTGGGACCATGGCAAATGGCATAAACAAATTTTGTGTAAGCTGCAATTGGCAGTTTCTGAAGCACCAAATGCCATGGTGGCCCCCTTAGGCCACAAGTCCACAACCCTATGTATGTGCGGTGGAATTTCTGCCATCAGCCATGAACCACCATCCAACATTGATAACAGAGTTCGGCTTAGACGTGATATCTATGAAGGCCATATTAAACTTCGCTAAAGCTTGACAACTTATCAGAGATGAATTCACTACATATGCATGCACACTGGTAAATTATATGACAAAACAAAATTCAACCAATAAGGTGCGGTAAAACACTTTTACCATAACTAAGCTCTATCCGACTATCCGTCTAGAATAATATCCAGTAAATACCTTATGGATGTAACCAAATGAAACACCAGATTCATTGTCCATGAACTGCCCACACCGTATACACATTCCACCTATCACACCAGGATGTGTACATAAATCCATCTTAACTGAAACACCTGCAGTAGTTGAAATATAAGGCAAAAGTATCAACCAGTCATCCAGCAAACAGAAACAGTGTACTAGTGTTAAGGGGATTATATAACAGTGTACTAGGATATTCACACACCAGCTGGAATGGGGCTCACCCACTCATATGCATACTTCCTTTACCTTTACTGCTTTATATATTTTTATACTGCTTCAGTCAGTGAAATTGTTTAGCTAAGATTTTATACTGTTTTTAGTCAGTGGAATGGAGATTTAATATAAATGGTACAATTATTTCTTCAAAATGAAATACAGCAACAACAACATCCAAGCCTTAGTCCCAAAAGATATTGGGGTCGGCTAACATGAATCGATATATGATATCACCACCAAAAGGAAAAGAAAGAAAATAAAGATAAAAAGATAAGCTATTATAAAAAAGATAATATAAAAAGAGATGAATATACATAAAAATGATAAAATAAAAAGGATACAAATAATGTTTATATAGATAAGGATAAAAGGATAAAAAAACAAGGAAAAAAAGATGAGGGGAAAAGATGATACGAGATCACTCCTCCACACGAACTTGTATGGACAGCCCAAAAAAGAGAGGAGAAACTTTTTGGGAAAGAGGGAGTGTGGGTGCGTGTGTGTTTGAAAGACTAATGGCCCTACATCATAGTTTGATTCAAGAAGAAGTAACCAACCCAGAGTGCCTCCAGATTCTTCACAAGATTTTGAGCACTCTTGATCCCCTGTGCCTTTGCAGTTTTCCAACTTGCACCTCTTTACTCTGCATTAAACAAATACTGAAAAATCTTCAGTCAAATCCTCAAAGCTTATCTGGCGGTCATTAGAAGAGGAAGAATAAATGATCCACACGTGCCCGAGATGAGGAAAACGCCTTGCATCTAGGGATAAGGACAGTTGAATTAACCACAACAATTCATTATTGCAAGCATATCAGTTGTGCGCTTGTGCTCGCATCAGATACTTGTGTAGTTACCCTTTTAAGGCCGTAGAAAGACAAAATATGTTTTGCTATAAATGTTTGGCTATTATTCCCTTGGAAGTTGGAACCTATACTAAAAATGAAAAATAACCCAGTTGGAGGCACATTAATCATAAGGATGCAGATAAATGTAGAATTGATGAGAAGGACTGTTGATGGGCTTGCAGGATTCAACAGACCAGAACCCTTGATAATTTCTGAAATTCAGAATCCAGAATAACCGGACCTACTTCAGCAACACACATCCTCCCCAGGTAAAGTAACCCACAATGTTATCAAAATGTCTGGAGTATTATTTCATTCATGTAACAAAACATGAGAGGCTACAGATATATTTCATTTTGGATCGGCCACAGAACATCATTATTAGTGTTTCAAAACCCTAAAAGTCAATCTCACCCTAAGCACTATTGCTTCATATTCTCTAGGAATTAGATTTGGCATCTTATCTACTTCAATTAAACCCCACGTGTAACAAATAGCTTATCTGTAACAAAATAACAGCCTGTCCAGGGTTGAGCCCTGGGATTGACGGCAGGCCGAGGATAGACAATAACTCCCCCCGAATACAGCTTAGGAAAGTGTCAAATCAATTTCATGAATTCAGAAGCGTGTTTCCAACATCTTTAAACTAAAAATTCAACCAAATGAGAGAGGGAGAGAGCAAACAGTACCTATTAGCATTTGAAATGTCGTTACAATCACCATCTTCTCCCAGGTCATTGTTTTCATCTTGTTTGCCATCATCTCTCTGCTCTTGATCTGCTTCCTCTTCTTCCAGTTCAGATGATGTACTGGAAGCAGAGTCTAACTCTGCATCTAGGAAGGCTGCAAAATCATCACTGCTAGAAGAGTGTGCAGGGGAATCCGCCGTCAAACTCATCCAGTGGTGGATCTAAGCCTTGTATTTGGGCGTTTGAAACTAAAGTTAAATTAAAACAAAAAGTATTAAAATAATGTCGGGATAAAACTTTATTTAACAAATCATTCCTATCAAAAAATATTCAGCAAAAAACTATTGGGGTATATCACATCAACAAATAATTAAAGCAAGAAACCATACTGCCACACGCCCACACTGATAAATTGAACCAAACATTCAACAAAATATACTATCACAGCCGATTTTACTGATTTACAGATGAGAGTCGATGCATTCAAGCACACTTAGGGTATAAAATAATACTATAATAGAAAGGAAAATTAGGCATTAGGCAGCACCGCAACGGTGGGAATTGAGGCTTGGGAATTGGGAAATTACAAATGTATCTAGTTATCTACAAATTTGAGATTAGGTTTACATAACTTAATTTCTAATTTTCTGAATGAAGAGGTGTGGTAACAACTAACCAGGAGGCAAGAGTGGAGGGCTAGAGGCGTGGAGGGCTGGACTGCTGGAGGTGGTGCACCACCAGTCCACCAAGCCGGTGCCACGATGGAGTCTGGAGCGTTTCGTGACTGCCAACAGCAACTCTGCAACCGCAAGTCAGGAACGCTGTGTGCCCAGTGTCGTTGCGAGACTGCGATTAGGGGTGGACAAAAATACCGGAAAATCGGTATACCGCACTTACCGTACCGAAAAATACCGGACTATTGGTATACCGTCATTTTCAGTACGGTATCATACCGTACAGATTTATTTCGGTACGGTAACGGTAAATGTTTTCAAATACCGTGGTATACCGGTATAATACCGTACCTACCCAACAATTACTTTTAATTTTAAAAATATTGTAAAAGTTCATTACAATTTTGAAGCCCAAAATTAATACTTACGTTGGTTACAAATCCCTAATGACTAATGAGTAATGTACTAATGTCCAAAAACAAGTCCATCTTGTTCCAAGAGCTTGCGAGTCACGATGATTGAGTCGTTGAGTAGCTGATGAGTGAAGAGGGATGCACTTATGTGACAGGTGTATCTGCATAGGGATTCCACGAGTCGAGGCACACAACTTTGTCCAAAAGTCTTATTCGATTTTTTTAAAATTATAAAAATGACTAAATACACATATCATATTAGGAATAAATGATTTTATATCCATGTTGTTTGACAATTTCATTCATTATTGTTAGAGATCATTGTTGATTTAATTATATCTATATTGTTCAAGTTATTCTAGGAGGATGTGTTATTTTTAATATGTGGCATGTTGAACTGCTTAAATATACTATTATACTAATAATAATTATTGTTCAATATTGAATATGACATCAATAGATTATTAATTGTATTTGTAACATTTTAATAATGGATTAAATATGCCACTAGTAACACCGATTTAGCATATTTTGTTAGTCTATGATAATTTGTTGTATTGGGAGACATGCATGGTAATTTATCGATACCGTACCGTTATCGAACCGAAACTTCGGTAAGGTAACGGTATACGTAGTATAAATTTTGCATACCAGAAGTTTTGGTACGGCAAAGGTATGAGAGAAAATATTCGGTATACCGAACCACCCCTAACTGCGATAGCCAACAGAGCCACCGAGGGAGAAAGGAAGGTGGGTGGGCAGCAGTGGCGGATATAGCCCATACGTTTGGGTGTTCAAAACTAAATTAAAATTAAAATTATCACAACAGCCATGCCTAATGCAATAATTCAGCAATCGTATCTTTGTCGATCAAAGAAGTACTACATTGAAAAGTAAAACATACTCCGTAATAAAGTATAAGAAAATTACTACTACGTACATCAGCTGATTTTCCAAAACTGTTTAAATAACTAGTACTCATAGTCTCATAGAGTCATACTCATTGATAATTACATAAAAAATAATGAATTTTCGTCAATAAATCCTTCCTATTAATATAAATTCATTCACCAAAAACCCATACTACCAAAATATGAATACTAAATTAAGTTAGTCAGTCCCCCAATAAATCCATTTTAATAGTTATGTGACTCTAATCTACTGGGACACTGCCCACTGGCTACTGCGGTACTGCACTACTGTCTACTGCCAAAGTCCCAGTTCAATAATCAACACTCCGTGTATTGATACTACTGGGGTAAGGAGTATATACATATCAATAATCAATGCTCCGTATATCACTATATGTTTCCTCAAAAAGTCAAAATGCACATACAAATTACAATTGATTCAAACAGAAAACCAATTTAGAAAAACTAATCAGAATTACATACAAAACCTGCACAGCGGAGCCGCCTAGCCTCTAGGGAGTGGCGACTGGCGAGTGTGTGGCTGAGTGAGAAGCGCCGGTAACGTGGAGCGGTGGTGGCGTGGTCACGTGGTTGCGTAGAGCACTGAAGGTCTGGCCGTCTGGAGCGTGGCTGCGTGAGAATCTGTAGGACGGGCGACGGCAGGAAAGTGGAGGTCTGGAGTCGCGGCGGAGAATCTGGAGCCCTCGAGGTCTGGACTCCTATCTTTGGAGGAATTGGAGGAGGAGGAGGACACCCGATTTTTAGAGGACTGGACTGCCGGCAAAGGAGAGGCGGAGTTTTAGCTATACCGACAAGTTTTAATTTATGCCATCCTCAAGTCGGTGGCATACTGGCATTATGTTTAGGATTAGGATTCATTTGCTTCAATTTATATGGGCTATATATCAATGTAGGGCTGGCTATATATCAATCAATCAATGGGCCATTTGATTGATAAGGGTAATTAAGATATTTGATTTATTTTAAGTATTTCTATTTAAGAGGTTCCAATGAAGTCTGTTTGTTGCTTCCATCTCTGCCCCTCCCTTGAAAAAGGTCAGAACTGAACCAATCACTTTCAGACTGGCAAATCTACCTACATCACTAAGCCTGCACAGAGACGAGCTGGTTGTGAGCATAAGCATAGATAACGCCCTTATCCGCCGAAATCTGGTGGATGCGGGAAGTAGTGTGAATGTTCTGTACTTGCATGTGTTTTAGAAGATGGGGCTGAAGAGGGATCAGTTGGCTCCCTTGAAGACGCCACTGGCCAGATTTACCGAAGATTGCACTGAGGTTGAGGGAACCATTTCACTCTTGATCGAAATTAGGGATGAACAACACTGAGCGTCAATCACTATGACATTTGTGGTGGTAAACCTCAATTGTGCCAACAATGCCATACTTGGTCGACCTGGGTTAGAAGATCTAGTGGAAATAGCCTATGTTCGGCACTCATGCATAAAATTTCCAACAGATACTGGAGTAGGAGTGCCCGAACAGATCCTAAAATGGTCCGAACCTGCTACTCGATGCAATGAATAAGATCAATGCCCGTGGCATACGCGTAATTTGCATTCAGGTAGAGTCCCGACGAACGGAATTTGTGACATGCCCCGAACCGGCCACCATGCTAGAACATATTGACTTGGACTCTACCCCCGATCGAAAGATCACAATCGGGGCAGATCTGGAACCAGAACTGAAAGAAGGGGTAGTTGGCATGCTGAAGAAGTACCAGATCCTGTTTGCCCGAGGGTCAAAAGATATGTCTGGCATCGATCCATAAATCATCTGTCATCGTTTGGTCGTTCGGCCTGATGCCAAGCCAGTTCAGCACAAGAAAAGGTATCAGGCGGCCGAACGGCGAGAGTTTACCAATGTTGATGTGACCACGTTGTTGAGAATCAAGCACATTCGACCAATCATCCATATTGAATGGTTATCAAATGTGGTACTTGCGCTAAAGGGGCCAACATGGAGAATGTGTGTTGATTATTATGATCTAAACAAAGCTTGCCACGTGGGACCCCTATCATGTACCCCGAATCGATCTGTTGGTGGACAAAACTGCCGGGTGCGAACGGTTGAGCTTCAAGGATGCCTTTCGATCTTCATGCACCCGGATGATGCGAAAAAAATTGCCTTCGTTACCTCGGACGGCATGTATTGTTACATAGTTATGTCATTCGGGTTACGGAATGTCATGACCACATTTCAAAGAATGATCGGGATACTGTTTAAGGAGGCGTTCGGAATAATAATGGAGGCTTGTGTAGATGATATACTGATAAAAACCAGAAAGAAGGAAGGCCATGTTCGAGACATGGAAATGGTGTTTGAGATTATGAAGGGAGCCAACATGTGGCTCAAACCCAAGAAGTGCGCATTCACCGTTAAGGGCGGGAAATTTCTTGGGTATATGATGAGTGAGCGGGGGATAGAGCCCAACCCTCAGAAAGTGAAGCCAATTATGGATATGGAGGCTCCAAGGAACTTGAAGGAAGTTTAAAGACTAATCAGACGATGAGCTGTCCTGAGCAGATTCATGTCAAAGCTGGCAGATCGGGCTATTCCATTTTTTCAGATCATGAAGAAGGCAAACCCGTTCGAGTAGACTACGGAATGTAGGGCAGTGTTTGAGGAGTTCAAGGATTACCTCTCTTCCCCACTTATCTTAACCAATGTTCATCCAGGGGAACATTTGTTCATGTATGATAGTATAGAATTGTTATTGTTTATATTTGTAATTTTAACTAGTTTTCATGAGTTCTAGTTGTGGAAATTACACACTTTTGGGGTCATACTTTATTTTCATAATTATTTGTAATTTGTTTATATTAGGACTATTCTGAGCTAAACAGGTCAAATATCATCCAATGGATCAAGATTGGACCTCAAAAGATCAAGGAAAGTGCAAGGAGACAAAAAAGATTTCAATTTGGATAAAATACTCTTATACCTGGTCGGGTATAGGCAATACCCGATCGGGTATTTGCTTGATTCGATTGTCCAAATCAAATCCGGGAACAAATGATCGTGGGAGGAGATTTTGTAAAGATTTGTCACATACCCGATCGGGCATGCCCAGAAAAGTTAATTTCTGGGAAATTTCCTAATATACCCGACCCGATCGGGTATCCTATATACCTGATCGGGTATCACATCATGTAGCTCTCAAAAGTCTATAAATACATCCCTTTCCTTCACAATAAAAGGATCACGAATTCACATATACTTCTAAGCTCAGTCTAGATAAGTTCTTTCTTTGTATTTTCATCATGTTTAGTCCCCAAATGAGGTGCTAAACTCTTCCATCTTGGTTTTGCTACTTTGAAGCTTAATGGATTGTAAGTTGTGAGTTATTTTTCTTTAATCTTCTTCCTTGAATATTAATTCTTCCTTTAATCTATCTCTATATTAATGTTGGAGAGTGTTGCTAAGATGACAATTAGTTAACATCTCAACATTAATCATGTAGCATTTATTTGATTTAATCTTCTTCCTTGAATATTAATTAATTCCTATTCATATGTCATATTAATATTTTGAACATTACTTAAAAGATCAACTAGTTTTGTTTCATATATTAATTATTACTAGAATCAATCGATTAATACGCTTGTTATTAATTCGGTTCTTTCAACAGTAGTAAATTTGAATTATTAATGCATGCGTCTCATGGTTAATAATCTAAGGGGAATTAATTATACTGATTAAACCAATAAACCGCTTGTGTTGAGGTTATCAATCTCAATCGTTTTCATCTTAAGTTTATTGCTACTATCAGGTTAATATACGGTGTGCGTTCTATATTGACTCGGTAGTAAGTTTTATTAATGAACGCGTCTCGTTATTAATAACTACCCTCGATGAAATGGAGATACCCATCGATTGAGTTTTCAAGAGGAATATAATATAGTTAAAGATATAATCGGGATCGACGAACATTTCATTATTTGGATAAAAGCAAAACCAAGTCTTCATCTCTATTAACTAAAACACATAAGTCGTTCATCTTAGTGTTTAATTAAATTAAATCAATCAATCAAAACCCCCCTTGTTATTAGTTACGCAAAAGAAAAGTACTTCTTTCCATGTGGATATGAACCTCACTACATTATATTACGTATAAGTGTTGTATTGTATTTATTTATTTTGAGTGCACACCACGACAAAGTGCACGTCAATGTACCTTGTAGTGGCCGATCTTGTTGTCAGTTTGGCGCTGCTGAAAGAATCAGATGGGGTTCAGCGCCCAATTTATTTCGTGAGAAAAGCACTAAACGGCCCTGAGACGAGGTATACCTTGATGGAAAAATCCATTCTAGCACTCATTGCAGTTATCAAACGCTTGGCTCCGTACTTCCAGGCCCATCCGGTCACACTGTTTACAACTCAACCGCTCACTACTATCCTGAGAAATCCAAATAATGGCGAGTAGGCGCATAACCAAATGGTCCCTCCTGATCGAGAAGTATAATGTAGATTTCAAGCCAAGGCCCACAATAAAGGGGCAGGCCCTAGCTGATTTCATTGCTGAATATACCGCTCGACCATACAAGGAGTGCTCGAATGAGAACGGCATGAACGACTAGTGGGAGATGTATACAGAATGGGCCTCCAGTTCCACCCGGAGCTGACCGAGCTCATCTTCAAGCTTGCTCCTCTCCAGCTCAGCCATTCACAGAACATCAACCGTGGCCTGTTCAGCGGTCGTTCGGGCCTTGATCAACTGCTCCTCCCTGGCCAGCCGGGCAGATAGAAGTTGCAGGTTGTAGAGACCGACCTATGGGGAAGATAAACGTTCAGGAACAAGAGATTTTAAAAACACAAGTAAAGGATCGAGCGGGGAAATTTAGTACCTTAAGGGCGTGGATGGTTCCTCCAGGGTGATCCATTCGAGAGTTTTTGAAAGATGGGCCTGATCGGCCTCTGCATGAGCAACACTGGCTGCGTCCAGATGCTCAGCGAAGATGAGCGCAGATTGGGTGGACCCGAACGGATGGTCCACCATTATTGCATCGAACTGTACCTGTTCAAGAGGTACTTGCTGGACCGGCTCCGGCTGTTGAGCTGCCGGTTGAGAGGTCTCCGAGACTGAAGTCTGGACAAGTTTGTTGGCATTTCTTTTTCTCTTTCCAGCGCCACCGACCTGTTGCAAACAGCCTCTGTCCATGATCGTTTCGGTGTTGGGAGCTGAAAAAAAAAAGTAAAGCAGGAAGTTAGTACCGAGCGGTCTTAGCGCGTGTGAAACGTGCATACATGTAAGTTTTACGCACGAGAAGGGCCGCCCGGGCCATGACACTTGGTTTTCTGTCAAGAATTCCAGGAATTCGGGCGGTAACTATCCCAACTGTAACCAGCCGATCGGGAGTTAGATACTCCATGATCTTGGACATTTCTGCCCCTCTCTATGGCGATGATTTTGTTGCCAAGTTCCTCAGAAACGAACGGTTCCATGGACTTCGGTGGATAAGTGTTCCACCTCTTGGGGATGAGACCGTCCGGGACAGAAACAAAGAAGAAGCGGTCTTTCCATCCTTTGATGGAGGTGAGGTTCCCCATGAAAAGAATTCGGCCCGTTTGGGCGCTCACCGCCAAGAACCCATCGGTCTGCTGGGGAGCGACCTTAAAGAAGTGGTGGAAGAGGTCCAGATCGGGCACCATGTTGACATTAACGCACCGGCAGATAAACCCGGCCATTATCTGGTAGGAGTTCAACATTATTTGAACTGGGACCACCTCGTGATGATTAAAGAAATATACAAAAAATGGATGAAACGGGAATCTCAGTCCGGCCTTAACGGAGTCATAGTGCACCACCACCATCCTAGGACGGTGGCGTAACAGGTGAAGCTCGGCTTGTAAACGGAAATCGTCCGGGTCTGGGATTTGAGCCCTGAGTTTGGGGGAGAGTTTTTGTCTTCGTCTTCGAATGGATTTGAAATTCAAATGATGACGGGGAGTGCCATCTGGGGGCCAGCCCTCGCTACTACCATGTCATCGCCAGACTTGGCATCATCGGAGTCGTTGCCCGAAGCACTTTCTGCGGAATCGCCGGATTGGGCGTCGTCAGTATCCCCGACGGAAGAAGACTCACCGGCTGCATTCTCTGCAACGGCGCTGGTGCCCGCTGTGTTGTCAATGGCGGTGTTGATCTCATCCCCCTGAACCATCTCAGTGGCGGTGGGGTCCGAACCAGAAGGGCCAGGAGGGTTAGAACTCTCAGACATTTTTATCGAACTGAATGCCGGGGAAGGAAGGAAGGAGGAAGGGTCAACGTTTACCTGATCAAGCTTGAAGTTAGGGTTTTGGAGAGAAGTTAGAGCAATTGGGCGAGGGAGCAAGAATTCGAAAACCCAGGACCAGAGGCCCAAAGCCTTATTTATATGCTGAAAGCACCGATTCAACATCCAATCGGGAAAGAACACGTAACAGGAAGCGTATCTAGGGACACGTGTCAAGCAGAGATGGAACGTCGGGTAATCATGATGTTACCTGGGGAACCTAATCCACAGCCGCAAGGAACCGTCAAATCGTCACTTCGGGAATCACCAAGCTCAACCATCATACATCGTACGGGTAATACCGAACACGCTTGGAACATCGAAAGTGGGGGACTTATGTTGGGATATTGGGGTCCAGCCCAATAGACCTACTCGGAATATCCCTAAGGCTCAATAACATGGGCGAACCCAAAGGAGATCCGACGGAGCAAGAAGCTTCCGAACAGGGTGAGAGTAATTGGTGAAGGAACCGTTCAGCATATTCCGAACGGGCCTTGGTCCACACTTGGCGGATAATCAACATTCCCCTTGATTGGTAGCTTAGTGGGTCTCAGCACTTATCGAGAAGCCGTACAAGTGGCAGACTGCATTTAATGCTAGAGTATGGAGGTCACAAGTGGAAGCATAGGTGTACAAGTGGTGAGGAAAGCAACCAATCAGATTCGGTCACATCATCCCCTCCACCTACTCATGTCTAGTATAAATAGCTGCATTTATTCTATTAGAAGGGATTAGCATTTGAATACTCACATGCATTATACTTCATTCTAGCTCTTGTATTAGATAGTGGTCCGCAACTCTCGTTCGGCCATTTCTCTGTAATCACGTATTTACGCTAATACAATTGGAGCTTTGAGTGGTCTTATTAGCTGTTAGTCTTTCCTAAACATTATCTTTTATTAATCATCCTTCATATCCAAATGTTGGTGTTGGGCCTTTGGATCCATCGGGATTTAAACTCAACACTGTCTATTCTTGATCACTTCAGGTGATTGAATACATTCTAGTAATCCCGTTTTGATTCCCTTACCGAGATTAAAATGTTTCAATTCAACTTTTCACTTTTCATTTTTTTTCTTTTTAATGACAATGTGTTAATTTAAAGATAACATCGAATAACTATAATCTGTTTGATTGGAAAATAGCACGCAAGGTTACCCTAATTTTTTTACGATGCAGTTGTATTGTAATAGTGTAGTGTACGTTACATACATAGTTGTATTAGTTAGCTCTATATTATAGCTTGCATCATCATACTATGCAGTTTCTTAACTGCAAATAGTTGTTGCTGTTTGCGTCATAATCATAGCATGCATAAGTTGCAATTAAATCATGTCAAACAATTAGATTATATAAATGTAATTTTATTGGCAAATCATGTCAAACAATTAGATTACATAGATATTATTTTATTGGCAAGTTTAATCTAAATCACCGAATATGCACACACTAATAGTCTAATACCTCACTCATCTATGGAAGTTATGTTTTAGTAATGTCGATATTATTCTTTAAACTCCAAAGGCCCAACATCTTCCATTGTGTTTCGAATGGAATATGTGGTACAAGCAAGTAGGAAGAACAAATAATAAGAGTAGTAAGTGGGCCATATCTTATTGAATCAATAATAAGAGTATGTTACAACACACTTCACTACGAGCCCAATAGGTCGTTCGTCTATCTAAGCTAAGAGGAGGGGGATAATTGCTATTGCTAGAGAGTATATAAGTTACAAACCCTTTACATTGAAATAAATGTTACGAAGTTCTATTTATACTACCAATGGGTAGATAATACTGAATGATGTGGAGGATTGTAAATGGCTAGCTTTCAACCACCAAATCCACTGCATTAAATGCGTTTCCCGCCAATATTTTGGTTTCTCGCCAAGGGGTCTGGACGAGCATCTCCCTGATCTTGGGTCCTGCTGGATCCATATGAGTGCAAGGGCGAGGCTCCGTTCGGCTTATGTGGACCGTCCCACCGAAGAGTCGAAGACCATGACTTATCATCCTGGCTCTTGCTGGGCCAAGGCTATTGAGGCCGAGAATCCTTACGGACCCGTCGCGCGTCTGACCGGCACCCTTGTCGGGTCATGCCCAACTTGGGCCTTGATGGTTTCCTTGCCAAGGGGTAATGGGCTGATCCGTTATCGGGCCTATTAACCCAACAAGTAATAATCTGCGTTTTTTCAATTCAGATCTACTTCATAGAACATGTTTGCGTTTGCATTTAGATTTATACGTGGCAATAAAAAAAATAATGATCATGTACTATTATAATAAAAAATATCAACTATGCTCTAAGAAGAGAATAAAAAGAATAAGCTAATTTTCTAAACTTAATTACCTTATTAAAAACTTCTAGAAAAATCATTTTACGACATTATCCGTTTCAATTGAATGTGTGTGAATAAATAAGATTATGATCTGATACAATAAGTCATTCATCATGCCATTTAAACTCATAACAGAATAAATTAAAGGGAAAAATATGGAAAAAGTACTTGTGCTTGATCTCGTTTTCAGATAGGGTCATGTGTTTCATTTTTTATCAAAGTGGTTCATGTGTTTGAATTCCGTTATCACAAGAGGGTCACGCCGTTAAAAACGTCCGAAAAACGCCGTTAAAAATAACTTCGATTTTCAAAAGTGTTCGAAAAAATAAAAGGAAAATACTGGAAGGTGCGCCTCAATAGGACGACCGCGAGGCCATCTTTCTTTTTTGTTTTCAGCCACCCTTGTCACCGAAAAGTCCATTGGAAAAGTGATGTTAGCGAAATCATTTTTAAAAAATAATTCTAACAGATCTGAAAAATCCAAAAACGAAGGTGTTTTGGAGGTCATCTTGACGAGGCGCGCCTTTCGGTATTTTTCTTTAAATTTTTCGGACACTTTCGAAAATCGGAGTGACTTTTAACGTTCCTTTTCAAACGTTTTTAACGGCGTGACCCTCTTGTGATAACGGAATTCAAACACGTGAACAACTTTGGTAAAGAATGAAACACATGATCCTATCTGAAAACGGGCCCAATCACAAATGTCTTTTCCGTACTTTTCCCTAAACTAAATGTCATACATCTCATCCTCCACATGTACATAAGCTAGTTTAAGATATAGAAATTAGTTCAAAAAGGACTAAAACTATGGCAAAAACCTAAAATAGGACTTGCTATGTTTTTATTCCAAAATAGGACCATATGAGTCCTATTGGAAACATACCTATTTTTGCATTCCATTCTTACCCTTCCATTAAATATGAATTAAAAATAGTCAAAAGCCATAATTAAATGTTTAATTCATAATAAATTCGAAAAAAAATCAAAAAATCGTATAATTATAATTATAAAATTTACAAAATTTTTATAAAATAAAAAATTCAAAAACTTTTTTTTTTAAAATAATTTTATTTTTGAAAAAATTAATAAAAAATAGTAAAACTCCGTAAAAAAAAATTAAAAAATATGGATGCCTTTCCCACCGCCTGTACTACCTCCCAGCACCACCACCTCCGGCCGATGAAAAAAATGTCATTTTCCCAGAAAAATGCCATTTTTTTTTTGAAAATGCCAAAAAATGGCATATTTCTCTTTTCGAATGCCAACATTTTCATTTTTTTCTGCCATAAATATGGCATTCGTAATGAACTTGGCATTTTTTTCCCCTGGTGACTGGAGGTGGTGGTGCTGAGGCGGCAGAGGCGGCGGCGATTTTTTTTTTGAGTTTTTATTTTTTTTAAATTTTTCTTAATTTTTTTAATTTTTTGAAAAAAAATAATAATTAAATTTTTAATATCGAAATGTTTTTCTTAATTTTTTATTATTTTTTACGAATTTTTATTATTTTTTATTATTTTATTAGGAATTAAAACATTTTAATAGCTATAAGGGTATAATTGTCCAAGGTACACATAATTAGTCCTATGCAAACATAGTTCATTTTTTGGTCCTATTTGTGAAAACTGAATGACTTTTAGTCCTATTTTGATAATTAACTCTTTAAGATACAATTACTCTGTATATACATAGTAGTTCTTTGTGTTCAGACTTCTAGCTCGTCATTTTCCATAAAACGCGTAACACCTTAACCATATCAATATTTTTACTTGAATTATTACCCAAATTGCTACACTTTCCCGTCCAAATCTCCATGTATCCCACTAAATACTTCACACACACACACACACACACACACACACACACACACAGATATATATATATATATATTGATGGATAGTGTACCCGGGGGGTAGCTTATCTGAAGGTTATTGCGGAGAATAACTAGAGAAAAGTCAGAGCAAACAAGTAAGAGAGAGTCAAATGTATTAAATGAACTCGTTGTGTTTACAAAGGGAATAAGGTCTGCTATTTATAGCAGTCATAAATGCGATGAGGGTACACGTGTCAACAATCCAACGGCCGAGGGTCACTTCCATTTGGGTGGCATTGACATTCACATGTGGCAACATTAAATGCAGTGGTTGGATGGGACGTTGTACTTGGTACGGTGATTCAGGCGCATGTGGAGAGGAGATCCTGTCTAATAGGTCGCCTTCAGCTGTAAATGTTGTGCCGAAGGCTCCATGCACCGGGGCCGTATGCCGAAGGCTGTAGATGCCGAAGGCCACTGATTTCCGCCATTTTCTCCCCGTGGCTTCGTATCCTAAAATCTGGCTGTCTTGCGATGTTTTGGAGCCCTCGGCCATGGGCCGAAGGCATCCGTATGTGCACCGCGGGCTTCTTGGCACCTGGGCCGCTATGCCTTGTGCCTCTTGTGCTTCCTGGGCCTGTTGGGCCCGTGTTAGGGTAATAGGAGTCTGTGGATTGGGGGTTCCCGTGCCATATTATTATCACAAGCAAATTTCCATATATTATTATTGTGAAAATTTACTAGCTGTATCGATCTATCCACACACACATAATAATAAATTTTCACAATAATAATATATGGAAATTTGCTTGTGATATCGATTGCCACTTTTATACACTACACACTATGCTTCGGTTAAATCAAAGGCCACATCAATAAAAATCACTTCATGTGTTAGTTGTGTTTTAATTCATCATAAAACTCAAAGTCAGCTAAATAAATATGCTCCACTATTTATGAAGTCTTTTCTTTGAACTAAAACCCATCAAACAATTGTGTTTCACCATTTACGAAGAGTTTTGTAATTTCAAATTTAAACTCGCAGAAATCACCGGAAAACAATCAATTTTTCGTGCCCAATTTTAATTATCGACTAGTATTGTACCCGTGCGATGCACGAGATATTATTGATTTGTTTTAATATATTATTCCATATTATTTTACGGAATATAAACATTAAAGTTATGAGAAATGTGATAAAAGCAAAAAAATGTAGATGGAAAGCTCACTATTAAGGCAAAACAAATAAATCTACAAATTTTGAAAAACATCTTGACATACTATATTAGTATATCTCTCTACCATCTTTGTCACATATGAGTAGGGATGAGTTTGGGTCGGTTTGGTTCCGGTTCCAAGCCTAGACCGTCTGGTTCATACAAAATAACGATCAAGTTTGGTTCCGACATGTGTAGTTCTAGGTCAAGTGGGTTCCGTGTTTCTGGTCCGATCCCGGTTCTGGACCCAGTTCCCCTCCCCCCCGGTTCCAAGCCTGAAATCAACAACAAAATTGCATGGTTAAGACAAAAACTGGGACCAGAACCATCCATTCGGTCCCTAAATTGGTGAACTGGGACCGGGTACCCTACATGGACGGACAGGGTTGGTCCTAGGCTTGAAACTCGAAAAAATGTTCCAAACACTGCTGGACTCGGTTCCGGGCCGGGTCCATATATGCCTGCATATGACTTATGAGGGTTTTCATATCAGCAAGATTTAATTTGTTACACGCCACGATTTTGTTTTCGCATTAACCAACCAAGAACAAACAAAGATTGACTTTGCCTTTTATTTATGGTCACTACGTATTAAACAATTAGTCAATTTTTTTTAAATGATTTTTTCTCAACACTAATGTAGTTTCTAAATATGTAATATTAAAATTAATCTTATTATTGGTTAAAGTCAGTTAACTTTATAACCAATCAAACATCGTAAACCGAACTGAGAACCTTTCCCTTGGGCGGTGAGAGTATCATTTTCATGTTCCACGTTGACATTTTTCATATATTTATATATTTAGTAGGTAAGAAAGGGAAAAGAAGGATTCAATATTATTAATTATAATATAAAAACGTTACTCCGTATAAAAGAAAATATTAAGACAATTAAACACATATAGTTTATAAAAAACCAGATCCACTGGGGTTTTCCTGATAATATTACTAAATTACAGCTAATTTTAAAAAATGTGACTACATTTACATTCGAACAAGTATGTGACTAAAATAATCTGACATCCGAATATTCATGTCACTACCCAATTTCCGTGTCACTTTCGAATGTCAATGTCGTTGTCACCATGTCACTTTCACCGCCATCCCCATGTCACTGGCGCCACCATCGCCACCGGTCACCGCCGCCATCACAGTGACCACCACAGTTACACCACCAAAGTGTCACCGCCTCAGTGACCGCGCCAAAGTGACACCACCAAAGTGACACCGCCTCACTGACCTCGCCGAACAGCCGGTGACCACTGCCATCGTGCCGGTGACTGCCGCCGTCCGGCCGATGACAACCGTCTCCCATCCCCCATCACGGTCCCTACCCCTGCCAGCGGTTAACCCCTACCCCAACCGCAGCTCAACCATAGCCCACCCCAATAAACCGTAGCGAGAAACCCAAACCGCCCGAGATCGGATCTGGAAAGTTAGTCGCGCGCCTACACCGCCGTGACCGTTGCCACAGCCATGCCTCCTCCCCCTCCCCACCCCCTACCAGCTCAGATCCAATCCAGCCCCCTCCTCAGCCGCCCCCAGCCCCTGAATCACCGCATACCCACCCCACACCCCATCCCAGCCGCCGCACACCACTGCAACACCCTGGACGCCAATCTGAATCTCAGTCAGTCGATGGAATCGTGGTCTTCAATCGATGCCGCCTGTCGACTACCAGACACAACCCTACCCCCAATCGATGTCCAACGCCACCAGAAATTGAGGATATCCATTCGTAATTGACATCATCATTGCCCGACGTCAGTTCTCCACCATCGCCAGTGTGCCGCCATCGCTAGGCTGCAGCCATCGCAGGTCCTTAGATCCTTCGAAGAAGATGAGGAAGAAGAAAATAAAAATGCGACGCACCTGCGATGTGGAGATGAAGACGACACAAAGATGCGGCGGTGAGGAGAAGTCGGCGGCACGGAAGAAGGTGACGACATGAAGATGGTTGGTTGCAGCTGGATGAAGAAGGGGGTGGTTGTATTGCGTAAGAAAGGAAAGGGAAAGGGAGCACAAGTAGGTTGCATGCGTGCAGGGCTCGGTCACTTTTTTGTCCAAATGGGTTTATGGTCATATTTTTGTCAATACAAAAGTCATTACTGATATTTTTGACATTATTCCACTTATATTCCCAAATATACATACTTCGTCCATACAAATATGCACCAACCAAATACACAATTCCTTTTAATTGGAAATCTTAAGGGGCGTCCCCAATTTGGTTTCTGGAGGATTCTAATGGAGTTTAGAATTCCGTCAGAATTCAGGTGTCCCCGATTTGGATTTCTGTGTAATTCATGAAAATAAGGGTGTCGTCAAACATTCCGTGGATTTATTTGCACGGATTTTAATGGATTTAGATGGAATCTATATACAAAAACAATCCACCACAATCTTGTAGACTCCCCTCAGATTTCAAAAAACATGATCTTTTAAAATCCATCTTGACACCCCCTAAAGTTCCGGCCCAAAATCCTCAGCACAGTCGGCAATGTTGACCATCGTCTTCATCTACCAAATACCAAATGACCAAATCGTATGCTGCTGCCATGGATTACCATTGATCACCACACTTATTCATCAGACTTCATGCAAGCATACAATCGATGATCGGTTATCGTATTACACGATTCCCATTGAGTGCAAACAATCTGAGCAATTCAATTCATTCAATAAGATACAAAATCCTATACAGATAAGTGTTTTCATTTTTTTTAATTTTTACTTGAATTCCATGTATTTAGTTTATTTAAAGTGTGGGTTTTGTAGTTTTCTTAGTTTTCTTCGGGTACTCTTTTAAATTTTCTATCGTGTATATTATATTAGTACCTCTTTATCACAAGCCTTTGATTTCACCTTTGTAGCTTCTAAGTAATGTCCTTCACCAAACTAAAAATTGCATACATCATCAAAGCAAAAAAAATACAACAATTATATTCTAAGGCTTATTCATCTATACCGTCATAGAGAAAAGGATGATCACAATCTTTGCTGCGGTAGAAGTGTTGGAGTTGTGTTTATAGGAGAATGTTTTATGGCATAATATGAAACGCCACTTATTTGCTGGAAGCATTAAAAGTCTATGTGTTGAACAACATGATGCACATTTGCACGCGGGTTTTTTGAGAAGCGCAGAGACTGGATTAATTATTGTGAGTTGTAATTATTATTCTGCCATCTGCACCCCATCCCCTACGTTATTAGTTTATAATGTACACTTCTTTAATTTGAGAAGTTCAATAGTTGCATTTAATTCTTCTATGCTGCAATTATTAGCTACCCATACCCCCACTGCATTTTTATGCTACGCTTTTCCCGCCCATTCTCCGTAATAAATATCTCCGCAAAGTACTACAATGTTCCCGCCCAAAATTTTCTCCCACTACTTTGTTTTTATATAGTATATAGATATAGATGTTGTTAGTAGTCTCTTCTCAAATCAACGAAGTGATCTTATTCAAAGTGATACATTACTATTTCATTATTATTAATATATTTTCCCATTAAGTTATTGGTAATAAATAATCGATAATTTCAACCATATTCTTCTTCCCTTCTATGGAGGCACCGTCTCCTTAGAGCCATCGCCACAAAGTGGGCGATTGTTGGGGGGGTTGAAGTTTAGAAACTTGAGATGTTTCTCTGGTGCTACACGAGGCTAGATGACTTGGTCGAGTTGTATAGAGATGATTGATTTTTTATATGTTATCACATTTGCTTTATTTCTTTCATGTTGTTACTTCTTATATGTTTTTTAGAGTCAATGATATCTGTGGTTTAGTTATGTGAGATTGTAAGGTAAGTAATTGGTCAAGTTTAGCAAGAAGTAGTAGAAGAGATTGAGGCCCATTTACATGGTTAATAGACTAATAGTGGCATGACTTATTTTTGTGTGACTAGAGTCAATAGACATTTATGTGTCTTGAAGTAGAACTAGTTTTGTATACGTGCGTTGCGCGAAAGGATAAATGCCCAAAGCTATATACATATATTACATTACACTTAAAGAGAGTTAGCTTTAAATTTTGATATATAAAGAACTTGATAAAAGATTTCAAATGATATCAAGAGTGAGAACCTTGTATTTTGATATATCTTCAATTTGTTCTAGATTGAAGTCTTGAATTTTTATCCAGTAAGGAAATACAAATACACACTAATGCAATGCATGAAAAATAGATGTTATGGCGGCAGATCGAATTAAGTGTTAAGAAGTACCAGCAACATAAAATATAATAAGTTATTTATTTTGAGCCCGTTTGGTAACGCGAAAATCGGCCGATTCAGCTCATTCTGTTGAAATTTATGAAATTTTGGTTGAAATGGCTGTATTGGCTGATTCTGCTGATTTAAGAAAAAAAAAATTTAAATATATTTTATTAATAAAATAATAAAAAAAGTATATGTAAAAATAGCTAAAATGATCATCTACAGTAACTTCAGCCAATACAGCCAGAAAAGTAACTCAATCCTTACTTTTTCTTATTATTACACAATTCAGCGCGCGAAAACAAAAGTTGCGTGTTTGGTGAAAAACTTGTCTGATAAGCCCGATAAGTCGAAAAGCAGTGTTACCAAACGGTCTCTTACTCATATACAAATGAAAGATAAATAAAAGAATTCTCATTCATAAACATTCACATTTCCTACCAACAATGACTTTACAATCTGAATCAGGATTTATCTCAGACATTCCCTTTCGTGCAGTCTACTTCTTTGTATACGTCAGATTGGGGTCAGGATAAGCACCACAAAAGTCCTCCCAATAAGGTCAAGTAATGTAGAAAATCGGACAAGAAAATAAAAAATTTATCAGGAAACACATTGAATAAGATATTTCATAATAATATTTTTAGAGTAATCCATAATGGCACACATTACATGAGCTAAATCATTATTTCCACTCCCTCACTTTCATTTTCTGCAAACTCATAACAGAAGGCTCAAATAAAGTCTAAGTTTATAAATACACATAATGAAATAAGATGTGAAGTAATACTTCTGGATAGCCGCATAAAATTACGGGGCGTTACCATTTCTTTCTAGAGAAAGTTTTTCCAATGCTTTCAAACCATAATTAGTACAGTAACAACACCCTAGAATATGAATCATTAAAAGAAAAAAACTATCCTAGAAAGAATTATAACATTCGCAACAAAAAAATAGTATTCTTGATACAACTCAAAAAATCAAGAGCAGTGATGAAAATAACATGCCTAACCCAGGAGTGTGTTTGAAATGTTAGCTTATTTTTATGAAAGTTTCAAGAATTGACCAGTCTCACTAAAAAGAGAGTCACATACAAATATGATGTGTATACAACAGAGACAATTTTTTTTTATCATTTTAATAAACACTTATTACTACTTAGTATACCTATGAAAACTTTAGTTCACAGGGATAAGTTATATAGCAAGAGGGCTTTCATAAATATGCTTGAAAACTATTGTGTTAAAGAATATATAGTTACAACAACTACAATAACTAAGCCTTCTTCTGAAACTATTGTGTTAAACTGTTAAAGAATATATAGTTAAATATAGGGAAAAATGAATTTAATTATCTTGATATGTATTCTTATGGTCTGTTTGGATTGAGTGTTGGGAAGGGTTAGTAATGGAAGTGTTACTAATTGTTAGCAGGGCCCCGGAAAGGACGGTAAGTGTAAGTGTAATTGTGTAAAACATAAACCTACCTTGTTTGGAAGACTTGAAAAATGAAGTGTTAATAACAGAAGTGTTTTCAATTAAATTGACAATGATGCCTTCATTCCTAAAAGTAATATAACCTGATTCATACATATCAAAACTTTTTTAGCATCATTCCTTCATTCCAATTCCATATGACCTGATTCGTACATATATACATATAAATATATATTTTTGGTGTTAGAAATGAACTTATGTATTACTGTGATATAAAAGACCAGAAAATTGAAATGTAGAAAATACATAAAAACACAAACAAAATGTTTTAGCTTGGGAGTGCACCAGCACCAAAGCCTCTGGCACCACGTCCAAAGCCAGGCCTCCCAAATCCACCACCGCTATTGTGAAGGCTGGCCAGCTCCTCCCTTCTCACCGCCAAAATATCCAGGTTGACCTCTACGGCCTCCCCGGCACCCATCCCTGTCTCTGCTCTATCCATCGGCAACTCTAGATGGTCCACGAGGTTGGTCGCATGGAGGACCCATGGGCCTGCAAAGGGATTTGGCATTTAGCAGGGACAATCTCAGATGGAAAGTTTGGCATTTGAGGAACACAAAACAGCTTTAATTCCATAGAACACAAAACAGCTTCAACAATTCTATTTTAAAAATGCATAAATCAAAAATTGAACCTACGGAACTTGTCGTTTCAATTTGAAGGAGCCTCCTTTGCCCAGATGAAATTCGAAATTGAGATTTGAGAAGTTTGGTTGTGTAATCTATGAAGAATACCTAGCTACACAGAGGAGTATCAAATTAAATGACGAATGAGAAGATCAGGCTAGCGGCGGGCTTGCTTCTGAGAAGTGCGAAATGGGCGAGTAGAGCTGGCTAACCTAATCGATGTGGTGAGATGAGTGGCACGGTGTGGAATTGAAAGGGCATAATCTAGATTGAATTGAGGAGAGGTTTTAACAACGACGGCAATAGATAGACGTTTACTCATGAGCAAAGTAGAATACAGTACACTCACTCAAGCACACAGTACATGCTTATTAAGCTATGATGTACCACCAACAAATTTTTGATACCTAAAATATCCTTACCTTGATTCATACTTCTAATTTTGTAGAGATATATCTAGGGTACTTCTAAATGCACTCATTCTTTTACTATACACAGCCCCGGTCACTTCCGAAAAAATAATATTTTGTATAATACCTATTTTATCCTTTGATTCTTTTTGGAACTCCGTCCGTCGTGTAGCCTGTAAGTCAAAATGGCGCACCATATGCAGAGACTCCATAGATACATCTAGCATTCCAACCAAGAAGGAGTGAGTGAGGGAACTCATTTTCACCTTTCCCCTTCTTCTATTCTAATCTAATGTCTTCATTGCACCGAGCTCGAAGCCAACCTTTTATCCCAAAGCAAAAGAGATCCCGATAGATGGAGAGGGAATAGCGGACACCGATCAATTGCTAGTGAAGAGCACGGGACTGGAGACTTGCAAACACTATGAGATGTGGATCTTAAGCTTCTTGCTTTGACATACATGCTGGAGGCTCAAAATCATGGAACTACACTGCTACACTTTCAGGGACTTCTCACCTCTAGTCCACAAAGTCAAGATACTTGGTTGAATTGAAGGAGATAATGATTAAAGGCAAGAAGATGGTGGCCGAAAAGAATGGTTATGGAATCAGATCTCAGAAAATACTTGGAGAAATGGGACAAACTTGCTGGCCGACGTACAAAGTGATGGACGTGTTGCAGAAGATATTTTACCGTCGAATCCGGTGAGGGAGACGCTCGTGGAGTTGTACACCGACGGGTATGTACAAGAAGGTGGCGCCGGGAAACTCCATTGAAGACTTGAAGCTTGATGTAAATACTATTGGGAGTTTGGTCAGGACTCTACTTAAAACGATCACAGAGTATATGATTTTGTTGGTTTGCGGCTCTACTTAAAACAACTGGAGATTATTGTTGCAACGGAAGGAGTGTAATACTTCCTCCGTCCCCCAATTAAGTTCCAAGTTTGACTTAACACGTATTAAGAAAATAAATTTGACATTACTGTGGAGTGCACTGTTTTGCATTGTTCAAACACTGTTTGATATCGTTTGGCACTGTTTTGATGTAGATAATTTGCCAAATAAGGAAAGTAAAGAAGTGTGAACTTAATTTAGGGACTGCTCAAAAAAGAAAGTGGTAACTTAATTAGGGGACGGAGGGAGTATATTTTAAGGGTAAAATATATATTTGGAATAATTTTATTTATTTTAATTTAATTTGATGGCTCTGATTAGCAAATTCAGGGTTGTGTATAGAATTACCCTATATCTATGTTGTTGTGCCCGAGTTCCAATGATTGTAAGTGTTGGTTTAACTATTTACAAAATATAATCATATTCCGTAAAAGCGTTCATAAACTTCAAAGATTGTACATCATGATCAATTTTTTTGTTTAATTATTAGATTGGTTGCAATTCAAGGGGTAACAAATGAATATACCTAAATTAGGTCAATCTTATGTGAAAAATGGTACTCATAAAAAATGATGATGAAAATGATGATCAAAGCGTAAACTCACACTGAACTAGTGTTTTAATGTTGCATTCATCATTGATTTATTGTGTGTGCGTTACATAGTGTAAAGAGTTGCACTTAAACTCTTACGAGGAAGAGAACGACGAATGTTTGACTTCTTATTTGTTGAAATTTGTTATGTAAATTCACAAATAATGTTTTATACATAGTATCTTGAAAAAAAGTATCTTCAAAAAAATATCACATTTTTATTACTCTCTCCGTTCTCCAATACTTGTATCTCTTTTTATTTTGGGACGTTCTCCAATACATGTTTCTCTTTCCATTTTTAGAAAGTTTTTCAATAAACTTACCCTCATTCTCTTTCCTACCTTTTTATTCGCTTTGCTACCTTTTCATTTAAACATAACTTACTACACCTTTTATCGTACCTCTATTAATTTCATCTTAAAACTTGTGCCAAAGGGTATAAAACCATCTATTGGAGAATGGAGTGAGTATAAAAGATTAGTTATTTAAAATAAAAGAAATAATTGCTAAGCAAATGAAAAGAAATTAAATCTGAACTATGAGGAAAGGGTAATTCTATTCACATCCCTTAAATTGCTATTGACATTCACTTAATTAATTAAAAATAAATAAATTTATTCAAATGCCTAGATTATCCCTAGTAGCCTTGCTAAATTATTCTTCTCTTCGATCACCTTCGGAGATGTCTTTAACATAAACTAAATTGGCATAGTGATCAGATAGATTGATGCCGATGAAGCTCCCAATAAAATGTAATTAGTTGTACTCCAATCAATAGTGCAGCAACCCGCGTCGCTAATTGGATGATACGGTGGGCAAGGCTTAACCAGGATGGGAGTTTGGGGGGCAGTTCGAGGGTAATGGCGATTTCCGGTTAGGCTGATCACATGATTAGCGTCCCAGGCGGCTGTGCGGTCAGACAATGGGCAGCCTCAGGCGGCTGGTGGAGGCGACGGACAGGGCCACTGACATAGCAGGGAGCCGATGAACAGCAAGGCGGAGTAAAACTCAAAGGGTGAAAACTAGAGAATGATTTTTTTATATTAAGAGGCCGTTTGGCGACCCTCATTTTCGGCTTATCGGGCTTATCAGCCAACTTTTTTACCAAACACGTAAATTTTACTTTCGCGCGCTGAATTGTGTAATAAGCCGAAAAAGTAAGGTTGGAGTTACTTTTCTGACTGTATTGGCTGAAGTTACTGTAGATGACCATTTTAGCTATTTTTACATATAATTTTTTCTTTATTTTATTAATAAAATATATTTTAAAAATATTTTTTTCTTGTATCGGCAGAATCAGCTCACTTCAGCCAGAACTTCATAAATTTCAGCAGAATCAACCAGAACAGCCGATTTTCATGCTGCCAAACGGGCTCTAAATTCATTAAATCCACTTTACTATGACACAATTATATGAAGCAATGTGCGACTCCATTCAGGAAGTAGTATTTTGTTTCCCAGACATTAAAAAGACATTTACTTCAATTTTTATACTTTGTATTTGTTTCCTAAATGTTCTTTTGATGAGAAGATGCTTGCAAAGCAGACTAATATAGTAATATGTTAATCTTTGTGAGTTCTTGGATGGTAGGTTAATTGACTTAATTCATTGTTTCTGGTCCGAATCGAAGCAAATCTGGACGGACTTGACTTGCTCCATCTTGATAGCTTCGTGCCTTCGCCTCCCTCGTTCTTCCTATTGGTTGGTATGTAAAACAAGCTTGATAGACATGAGAATTTAAAAGGGGTAAAATAGATACTCTAAGAGCCCATTTGGTAGCACGAAAATCGGCTGATTTGGCTGATTCTGCTGAAATTTATGAAGTTCTGGCTGGAGTGGCTGCATTGGCTGATTCTGCTGATTTAAGAAAAAAATATTTTTAAAATATATTTTATTAATAAAATAAGAAAAAATTATATGTAAAAATAGTTAAATGGTCATCTAGAGTAACTTCAGCCAATACAGTCAGAAAAGTAACTTCAACCTTACTTTTTCTGCTTATTACATAATTCAGCGCGTGAAAACAAAAGTTACGTGTTTGATGAAAAAGTTGGCTGATAAGCTCGATAAGCCGAAAAACGATGTCACCAAATGGCCTCTAAATTGTTTTATTTATTTACTTAAATTTGTGGCTGTATTTAGAAATTATTATGTGGCGGTATATAGAATTAGGAAATTGTGTGGTAATTGGGCCGGACTTTGGAGTCTGGATGCAATAAATGAAGAAGAGCCGGTTGGGCGTGAGTCTTTTCTGGCCCACTAATACCTCCTTCCTTTCCCCGACTTCACACCTTTGAATCGTTGATGCGAGCAGCCTGACGAGAAAGGAAAACGGAACAATACCCTGCCGGTACGGCCATCGGAGGAGTGCTCTGCGGACCAATGAGTGGGAAAGCCCGAAATTTCCGCCGCCGTGGTGGAGAGGACGAAGACGAAGCTGAAACGTCTGCAGTTTCCGCGCCGAATGGCAACTTGGCTAAGTCGCAAGCCAAACCTGTCGCCAGCTTCGGCAAGCCGAAAAAGTCTTCAACCTTAGCTCCGAAGAGCCTACTTAGCTTTGCGGATGACGAAGAGTCCGAGGATTCTCCTTTCAGTCGGCCTTCCAGATCCTCCTCATCAAGCTCTCGCCCCGTCAAGGCCTCCTCTTCTCACAAGCTGTCAACAGTGAAAGGAAGACATCCTACTGCCCCTTCTCTCCCATCCAATGTGCAGCCCCAAGCTGGTACGTACACTAAAGAAGCTCTCCTTGAGCTCCAGAAGAATACCAGAACCCTAGCTGGCTCCCGCCCTACTCAACCTAAACCCAAACCCGAGTCAGCCGAGCCTGTAATTGTATTGAAGGGGCTTGTTAAGCCATCTATTACTGTTGACCCGGTGTTGGAGAAAGAACATGATAGTGAAGAAGATGATGGGATGGTTGAGAGACGGGGCCTCTCTCTGCGACAGGATAGAGATGATACATTGAACAGACTTGGTTCTATGGGGTTGGAAAAGGGCTTGATGGGAACTGATGATGTTGGGTCAGAGATACCAGACCAGGCAATGATAGATGCAATAAGGGCAAAACGGGAGAGGCTCAGGCAAGCTAGAGCAGCTGCCCCAGACTACATTGCATTAGATGGAGGGAGCAATCATGGGGAAGCAGAGGGTTTGAGTGACGAGGAGCCTGAGTTTCAAGGGAGAATTGGGTTCCTTGGGGAGAAAGTTGAGCAGGGAAAGAGAGGAGTCTTTGAGGATTTTGAGGTTAGGGGGTCAGAGAGGGTTGTTGCTGTTGATTGCGTGTATGATGAGGATGAAGAGGATAAAATGTGGGAAGAAGAGCAGGTGAGGAAGGCCCTGGGGAAGAGGATGGATGATTGTTCTAGTAGAGGAGTTAGTGGTAGTGATGGGGGTGTCAGTAATAACCCTGTGGCTCCTAGTGTTCAGCAGACTAGGTATGGACATTCAGCTTCTGGAGCTAGTGTGTATTCCTCAGGGCAGACTGTTGTTCCTCCTGTTGTTAGTTCTAGTATTCCAGGAAGCCTCCCTGGATCAGATGCTCTCTCAATTTCACAACAAGCCGAGCTTTCCAAGAAATCATTGCTTGCTAATGTGTCTAGGCTTCAGGTATTCTGGATTTACCTAAACTGCTTTTGTTTTAATTTGTACATATATTTTGGGACAAAACATTCTTCCTTCAGCTGAATAAAAATTTCTGACATTCCGTAAGCACTGAAATAAGATCTGCTCATGGAAAATCAGGTTGTCTTTCCTTCGAAGCCTACCAATGTTATAGCAACATTCTCTATGAGGCTTTAATTCTTGAAGCAGTATCTTGTTTTTAACCAATACATTGTTTCAAATGCTATTTACTCATGAAGTGATCCGTGCAACTCTTGACCTAGAGTGAAATTATACAATGTCACTTGAAACTAAGCAATATTCACTTCACACGAGTAATGTTTTCCTCTTTCTCTGTGAATTTAGTCACTTTTTATACACACACTGCTGTTCTCCTTTTACACTGGAAGTGTGTTGAGTATAATTATTGTTTAGATCTACTTACTCTAGACTAGATAAACACTGTCCACAGAGAAACGCAAGTATTTAACAATGCATACTAAATGTTTTTTATGTACAACATGTGGCTACTCAACTTAGATTTTAGATTGAAAATATATGTCTTAGTGCTGATGTGCTTAAACGTTTCCTTATAACATCTGAGTCACCATCTACTTGACAATTTCATTTCCCGTATAACAAAGATATTGAGCATAAAGGTTCCCTTCGTGATAAACTCTGCCTTTTCGGATTTCCTTGGTCAGGAATCTCATTGCCGCACTGTGAAATCATTGGCTAAGACTGAAGAAAATTTGTCTTCATCGTTGTCCAATTTGACCTCATTGGAAAGTTCTTTATCTGCTGCTGGTGAAAAGTACATCTTTATGCAAAACCTTCGTGACTTTGTTTCTGTTATATGTTCATTTTTGCAGGTATGGTCTATTGATACTTTGACTTACATATTTCTAAATCTTATTCTTATTCACTGAATCTCATTTTACAACAGATAGCACGGTGTTATTTTTTTTGAGTGAATTACATGTTATTTATTCGCCTCACATCTAGTGCTTATTTTTGTGTGAATCATGGAATCACGAGGACTGTTTTAGTTTGTATTTTTTTAGAATAATCTGGAATACTGTAGGTCTATTGTTGCATGGAAGTAAAGAGATGTAGTGCATGTACCATGCTCTAAATCTCTAATCCTTCAGGAATGCAGTAGGGCAAATGAATCACCCCATGCACTGAAGTAGCTAGAAATTAGGTCATTAGATATCCAAAACGAAGGAATTTGGCACCTCTTAGAACCATACTGAACCTTGCCTGATTAAGGTTGGGAAGCAACTCGAAATGAGGAACATGAATCCAATTTAATCACCCTGTCACATAAATTTTTATCAAAGCCATATAAAATCTGATTGATTTTTTTACCCATGGTAGGAGAAAGCTCCTTACATAGAGGAACTAGAAGACCAGATGCAGAAACTTCATAAAGCACGGGCGGATGCAATTTTAGATAGAAGAGCTTCCGATAATGAGGATGAAATGAGAGAACTAGAAAATGCTATTAATGCAGCAAAGCAAATTTTTGGTGAACGTGGTGGCAGTGCAGCCACAATAGTTGTTGCAAAAGAAGCTGCACTCAAAGCAGCTACAGAGGCAAGAAGGCTAAGAGATATACCTGTAAAGCTAGATGAATTCGGTAGAGATGTGAATCAACAGAAACGGATGGATATGACAAGAAGAGAAAAGGCTCGAGAGCGTAGGAGAGCTAAATCTGATGCTAAAAGAATGTCTGCCATTAGAAATGACAATTCCTATCAGCGAGTGGAAGGAGAATCAAGCACTGATGAAAGTGACAGTGAGAGTACTGCCTACAAATCAAACCGTGATCAGTTGCTTCAGGTTGCTGAAGAGATATTTGGTGACACACATGATGAATACTCTCAATTAGCTGTAGTTGTTAATAAGTTTGAGAGATGGAAGAAACAGTATTCTTCAAGCTACCGCGATGCCTATATGTCTCTGAGCATTCCTGCCATTCTTTCACCCTATGTTAGATTAGAACTTTTGAAATGGGACCCTCTGCATGAAGATGTAGACTTTAGGGATATGGAATGGTACGTCTCTCGATCTCATAGAAATTGATTAACTGTGGTCCTTACAGGGTAGTTTTTGTAGTATTAGAAATCATAATGCATCTTCTGACAAGTACACAGGAACAAGCATCACAGTGCCTCTAATTCTAACATGATTGAAGTGTCTGTACTAGTGTACTCTGTAGATCAAAGGAAAGTAATTACTCATAAAGTAATATTAATAAATTCAAAATAGAAGCGGAAATAAGTTTTAAATGTTTTAGGTATTTCTTAAGTTATGTTTTTACTTGGAGTCTAATCCTATAGTTCTAGAATCTAGATTTATGTAAGTGGTGACAATGATGAAATACTTTCTTGGACTAATCTTTCCCTCATAATCAATCTTCTCATATCCTGAACGATGGTGATAACTAATTGTACAAATAAGTTTTTAACGTTTTAGGCATTTCTTTTGTTATACTTCTACTTGGAGTCTGATCCTATAGTTCTAGATGTATGTAAGTGTCAATATTGATAAAATACTTTTGGACATTTTTTTGACCTCATAGTTAATTAGTCCTATCATAGCCTGAACCATTGTGATAAGAAATTGTTTTATTACCTCATTATAGTTAATTATAGGCATATCTATTTATGTTGGTAGTGTAAGATTAAAATATTATATATTCTATTGCAAAATAGAGTATAAGCGTCCAAACTCTGATTTGTCATGTTATTTATCATGCAATTCAAAAATCCTTTGATGATGACAATTTTGGAATTTCATTTCTTTTTTCCTTCTCGTGTCAAAGTTTAAGACTTTCCGACTGTTATTTCCACTAATTTTGATGATTAGTTGGCATAATAAATCTCATGCCATTGACCCTAATGTAGCCAGGGTTAGAGACTTAGAGTATACTCGTGTTATAATCAGTTCATTTGCCTTTTTTCATCCTCTATTATAATGTTTCCATGCCTGCATCTGCTCCCATGTTTGTGAATAATGAATATGACCTAATATCTTTCGTGTCCAACCGTAGAATGTCCCATAAACTTCTGTGTTTCTTAGGTAAATATTTGAGCTTAAACTCAACCTTTTATATGGTATGTCACGAGTTTTGTTTGTCTCCAGGCATTCATTACTCTACAACTATGGACTTCCTAACGTTGATAGTGATATTAGATCTGATGATGCTGACGCTGACACAAACCTCATTCCTCAACTAGTGGAAAAGCTTGCAATTCCTGTCCTTCACTATCATTTAGAATACTGTTGGGACATGCTTAGCACTCGTGAAACTGAATATGCTGTGTCTGCCATGAAATTGGTGTTTGGATATGTTCCCCTGACTAGTTCTGCTCTGGGCAATTTGGTTGCTGTTTTGCGCAATCGGCTTGCTGATGCTGTGGCTAATTTAGTGGTATCTTTTCAATTCCCTAGCTAAAGTCTTAACATGCTTGTTTAATGCTGAGCTTTTCCAATTGATGTGTTTATGCATACTTTTATAGGTTCCCAAATGGGACAATCTTGTAATGAAGGCTGTACCAAATGCAGCTCGTGTTGCAGCATATGGGTTCGGCATGTCTGTCCGTTTGATAAGGAATATTTGCTTGTGGAATAATGTTCTTGCAATTCCTATCTTGGAGAAGCTTGCTCTTGATGAGCTCTTAAGTGCAAAGGTTCTTCCCCATCTTCGCAGCATTAGATCAGACATTGATGATGCAATTACAAGAACTGAAAGAATTGTTGCTTCATTGTATGGTGTCTGGGCTGGTCCAAATGTTAATGGTGGTAAAAGGTATTGTTTATTTATGTACTCCATACTTCAACAGTCACACTATTTCTTCTTTCATAAGCATTAAAATGCCAGGTTCCATTGCACTTCACTGTGAATCAACCATACTATAAGGGTGTAATATTTCTGTCTTAGGATAGAGATGGAGAACTTGTTGTGCATAGAAATAGTTTCCAGGGATGATAGCTGCAGCCTGCAGGCTGGAGCTGACTGCTTCCTGAAACCTTAATGGAGTGGGTTTATGATGCCTGCACCTCAAGTTGCGTATTTGAGTCTAAGTTTGTGATTTGATACTAAGTTTATTAATTTGTCAATTACTTGAAGTTAAATCTCTTTTTCTTCTAGCAATTCATAATTAAAGTATTTCAAGATTGGTCTGCTTCAACCGACCACCATCTTGGCATCTTGCATACATACAAATCCACCCCATTCGTCCCTTAGGTAGTTGATGTCTATTTTAAACCTTTATGTTTTTGTTATGTTTAAACCTTATGTTTACACTTGAGTATTTGTGTGATATGTGTACATTGGATGTATCATGTACGAAGTATGTATAATGTAATGGCCATAACTTTGACAATTTATTTTCATAATTTGAATTTTGAATATTTTTATGTAACTGAAAGTGAAATGTGTTCATTTTACGAGGATAATACTTTTTTAAGGAACCGAAAAATGGTAAGAACCGAACCGAATTTAACTAGAATCAAACCAAACCCCAGGCTTATGCAATGGTATTATTTGCCCCACTTTTAAAATAAGTAATACACCAATGCCGAATACTCTATAAAGACCCTGGAAAAAATTCAGATTGTCCCTGGACTTTTTGTACAAACTCATTTATCCCATAAACTAACCAATGTCATTATAGGTCATTTACTCATTTTCAATCTCACACACATTCTCTCCCCCCTCCCTCAATCTGGCATGATTGTTTATAATAATCACTGTTTTCTCTGTTTACTTGTATGTAGCCCCAAATTGCAACCACTGGTCGATTATTTGCTAATACTGAGTAAAATGCTGGAGAAGAAGCATTTGGTGACTGGAGCTGAGCAGGAGACTGGAAAGCATGCTCGTAGGCTGAAGAAGATGCTTGTTGAACTTAATGAGTATGATCATGCGAGGGAAATTTCAAGAACATTTAATATCAAAGAGGCATTATGATATGCCCTTTCCCTACAGGTTCAAATTTTCTTTACCTTTCTTTTCCAAAGAGGGCTCCACCTTGAAGAGTAGTGCAGTAATTGAACATTGATTGATGAGTTGGTGTAGTTGCTTCTATCATTGATCTAAAACCCTTTAGTTTCCTTCTAGTCATCAGTTTTAAAAAAACTAAAGCAGCTGAAAACCTGGAAATGTGGTTATCAGTTTTTGTGTTAACAATTAGCGCGTTAAGTACAGAACTACAAATATGGTTAGTTTTGGGTTAGGGGGAATTGGAGTTTGTACCCCACTTGGTTTGTCTAAATTTGAGTTTGCACTCAATTATGGAAATCGCTAGTATTTGCACCCATGCTTGTCACGGCGTCGCCTAGTCGTCGACTAGGCGTCCTGGCGATGGAGAAGGGTCGACAGGGGAGATTGACTCGCCGGAAGAAGGCTAGTCGCCTCTGGCGTCGTCCAGGCGTGAATATGTCGTCCAGGCGCAGTCTTGGCGTCACGCCAGGGGAGATTTGAAATCTCAATAAATTCGTTTTTTTAAGCCCAACCTAAAAGAACAATCGTCGACTCTCAACCTCGAAGCTCAATCGACGATTCCTAAAGGCGGAGCATCGCTCGTCGTTACTTTTCTGATTTGTGCCTCTGTAGCAAGGTCGTCTGTAGGCGATCTGTAGTTGATGTGTTCCTGCGTCACTAGGTTGAAGACGACGTGCGCTCTTCCCAGCCTTTTATTTTTATCGGTCATTCATCTTATCACGTTAGTCTTTATCAGACTTCTTATTCTATTATATATTGATATTAAACATTAATATTAATACTTCGTACCCACTCAGTAGCATATCCACTACAGTTTTACATAGTTTAATTTTAATATAATATATGTATATTTTCGTACACACTATACAACATGCATAGATACATACTACAATATATATTAGCAATGAATATAACTTGTATATTAATAAATTAGATATATAATAAATTAATAAATTGGGTATATTAATATTGAAATTAATAATTTGCATATTAATCAATTAGGTATACTAATATATTAATAAATTATTAGGCAATATACAATTGCATTCTTAATATATCATATATAACATGTAATTAAACTACAAATTAAATAGAATGTTGTATTGTTATGTATAAAATATAATTATGTATATTGTGCGACAAGTCGCCTAATTGTCGCCTAGGCGGGCGCGTTGTCGCCTAGGCGATATGGCGGTCGGCTGGCGCCGCGACTCGCCTTACCGCCGTGACAAGTATGTTTGCACCATAAGTATCTTGATTTTCATTCCTTTGTCACTCCCCATGATTAAAAATGGGGTATAAGTTTAAATTAGTGGGGTGCAAATTTTGATTTGGTTTTTGTTTTTCCCCACATATCACGTATAGTGGGGTAGGGGGGGGGTCGGATGTACACAGTCTTACCCCTATACTAAAACACAAAGAGACCGTTTTCGGATCACCCATAGTAACTTGGAAAATCATACAACCAAAAAATTTATAGGTTAAAATTTTACATGTTAAATCATACAACCAAATAACATCAAAACACACTAATTTTATCGGTTAAATTTTTAAGTATTTATTCAGTGATTAAGACATTCAGCCCCATTATGGTTATCAAAAAATGCTCATTCTAGTCCTCCAAGTACAGAGTATTATTTAATCCATTTAGGCTTTTGGCCTTCCCCTATAAAACACCTCATTTTAATTAGAATGCTTAAGAAAAACGTATTGTTTTATACATATTAAAGTTTTGTTTTGAATATAGGTTGGAATTCTATAAAATGTTTATAAAGAGTATTTTAGATATTTCGTAGCAAAAGAAAATAAATTTTTTTATGAGAAGGAATTAATGATGGAATAAAGCAAAATGACTCACTAAACTGTCCGCGCTTCTTTGTTATGAAGCAACAGTCAGTCCATGCAATTTTGGACGGGATTTTCACTATGGGTCATCCGGAAACAGTCTCTCTGTGCTTTAGTACAGGGGTAAGACTGCGTACATCTGACCCCTCCTTACCCCACCGTAGGTGGGAGCCTTTGCGGCACTGGGGTAAATGAAAATGAAATGATGAAATTAATGATTTGTCGAAGTCCAGACAAACAAGAGTGAAAAGTTTAAAGTTCATGAATTATTTGTAGAATTTGACGATTTATGTTTAGGACAACTAATGGATATAAATTCTGAAATTTGTTGTTATAGGGACAAATGATTTGGCGGCTATCCCTTGCCTGATGTCTAAGGGCAGACATAATCACCAATCAAGAGTTAGTCACAAGAGTCGGGCGGGTTAACCGGAATCAAGAGGCTTACCCTTCTAGTGTTTTACTTTTCAAAATTGAGGTGATGCAGCAACATATTTTTGTTGGCTGTTGCCATTGCTGTTAACTACGTCATATAGAATAATATATCAAATCAACTCGTTTAGAAGTTTGAAGGAACTTTAGGAAGCTGCTAAAAAACTATGCTGCCTAAGCTGGATTATTATAGGCCAAAGGGAGAGCGTGGAAAATGCCTAACAGGCCGTGTAGCCCTAAGTCCCTAACCCCTTTGGCGTGGAGAGTGGAAAATACATCTTGTTCATAGTTATCAATAATATAGTAATGTAAAAGAACTATGTAGGTTTTGATGTATTGTATACCCCACTTATATTCAAGTGCAAGCCCATTTTTAAATGTTTCAATTAAGTATTTTTAATTGTACTCAATTAAGTTGTTTATAATAAAAAATCAAATTTTGAGTGTTTTCATAATGGTATCATTTGCGATTTTTTTGAAGGATAACAGAAAAATTCGATTAGAAACTATGCTGAGTAGACCTGAGAACTGGGCAGTTGGATAGGAGCGGGAGCTTTACCGGGATAAACCAATCCCAGCTATGGGTACCTTAAGCAATTAAACCTAGGACAGGACTGGGAACTGGTAGGTCATGGAATGGTCCGCCCACCCCTACTTTTGTGCGGTATCGACTTGTTAGTGACTACGTAGTATTATATTGGTTTTCAATTGTATCTAAAATACTCTGAAGACCTGTAGCGAGTATTATTTGAACTGTGTTAATTTCAAGGATTTCTCAAATATGAGTAAAGCATGGCCATTTAAATAGAAGTATCAACATTCCAACTTCCAAGTGCTTATACGTCAAATAAATAATTGAGTTCATGATTTTGTGATCATTTATAACGTATAGTTCATGATGTTTATTACATGCACAACTCTTATATTTCTCCAAACTTGAGGATGTTTGAATTAGTTTCCCCCTAAAAAAATGTGTTAGCTTTGTAACTTAAATACTTAATTGGATGAAGTGTTTTTGGTCGTAATTTTATTCAACAAAAATATTTTTAAATGTCATTTTGATTCTTGAATTTGTCTTTAGCGTAGTAAAGAGTGCGCTAACTTACATTGAAGCTCATAAAGTAGGGGTGGACTCGGGCTGGGTTAGGCTTAGACGGTTCCATTTTTCTGCAACACTTTGGCCTGGTAGTCTGGTACCGGCTCGGGTAAGCTCCGGGATCGAGCCGGGTCCAAACAGTACCAGGACGGGCTCAGGTCGGTACCACCCATTTACTTTTTTTTTTTTAAAAAAAATAGTGCAGTTATTGAGCCCGAAGACTAGGCATGGACTGGGCCCAGGCCGGGCTGGGGATTTGGGTTGAAGGCCCGGTACCGGCCCTGGTTTGAACCGGGATTGGGCCGGGTCAATTTTTTTTTCTAAAAAAACTAGTCTTTTCTAGTTTATTCTTACATCCTCCTCACCCCCACCCCCAAACCCCGCCAAAACACCTAGCCCAACCCATCTAGCAGCGGCCCAATGCCAAAAAACTAAAAAAATATATATTTTTGGTCTGGACCGGCTGGTCTGATCCACTGAAATAACGTCCCAAAGCCCGTCCCGTTTGACCCTTGTTTCGGGCCCCAAAGCCCGGTCCCTGTCGGCTGGTACCGCACAATAGTGGTCTGGGCCGGTCTGAACTGACCCAACTCATCCCTAGCCTGGGCCCCGGGTCAGGCTGGGTCAGCCCCTGGGCTCAGTCCATCCCTGTCATAAAGTACTACAACTTGTTTTAAAAGGAATAAAAACTAAAAAGTATATCGATTCTATTGGAGTTAAGAGAGCGACTTATTTTTGAGGAGTCATTATAGAACTTTCTTCAATTGTACATTTGTACATTAAATATTTTGAATTTAAGTTAGAAATAATGACACAAATCTTGCGAACTTTGGTGTATATTCTATGTCTACACCGAAAATGAAATTGATGTACTAAAATCACATTTTATAATAAAATGAAAATAATTTAATATTATCATAGTTTCTATACATACAACATCGTCAATACCTGATTGGCTGATACTTAGCATGGGAATGGGAATCCATCAACTTATTTAACTAGTAATTTTATTAAATATTTCGTAGTTCTTAACTTTACGTATTTGAACATATGTTCAATTGAAATATTACAAATCATGAACCCTTCTCAAATAAAAAGTTACATAATCATCAAATTTTCAAAATTCTCCATCAATACATCATGGATTCATGGATGTAACGTAATTCAATAATTTCATTGGAAACATATTTTAAAAAGATAAATTGAAGTACTCCGCCAAATAATGTGAATTCGTGTATTTTTTATTCAACGAGACAAATTCAAATATCAAATTGGCACTTGTCAAATTAGAAAGATAAAGAACATGTCTCTCTTCATCATCACCCCAGTTAGGCTTGTCAATGGGTCGGGTACGGGTCGGAACGTAGTGTTTCAGATCCGGACCCGCTAAGTTAGTAATGGATCCGGACTTGATCCGTTTACCCGACGCGTCTAAAAATGTGGACCCAGATCCAGATCCAATGGGTCTCGAAATCGGGTCGGGTAGACCCCGCCCGCCAAGTATGATACACACATCATTATAAACTTTGTGAAAATAACAAGACATGTATGTGAAATATAAACAAAGTGTACAAATTTTAAAGCAAAATATATATTCACTTTTCAAAAAAAATCAAGGTCTCATAGAAAATTAATAGTTTTATCTAATAAAATATCAGTTCTTGTACAGGCATATAGTTCCACACTTTGTGTTGCTTTCTCTCGCACAAAGAATAAAGTAGAAGTTAAGTCATAAAAGGTATCTTAGACTGCTAAGAGTATAAAATCATATATAGTATTATCTATGATAATGATATAATAATATTAATAATAATAGTAATAAATATTGTGCTTTTCCTACCGAGCCCAATACACACTTTATTAGTATGTATTTACGACCAAAATAGACATTAGTTTTAGGGTATCTTACTATCTCGATCAGTATCACTTAATGTCTATATTTTTATTGAAGAATCATAACTAATAAATTTATGTACTATGATGTATATAGGTATATTAGTTTCTATTTTATTCAGTGTTATAACTAATCACTTTATGTATTAATGTCTCTGTATACAAATAAGAAATTTTAAACGGGTCCGGGTCCTTAACGGGTCTGAATCATATGTACCATACCCGACCCGTTTATTTAAAATACTAATGGGCCCGGATTCAGGTAAACGGAATAAAATATAGACTCGTACCCTTAAAAAACAACCGGGTCCGGGCCGGGTCCAGGTCTAGACCTAACCCATTGACAGGCCTAACCCTAGTGCCGCAAATGCTCCCATCTAGTGTGGGGTAAGGGACATCGGATGTATGCGGTCTTACCCCCGCACTATAGCACAAATAGACTATTTCCGGATGACTCATAATAAAAATTAGGAAAGAACTAAGACGGGACCGGGTCGGGCTTCGGTACCGGTCCGGGTTTGTACCGGTACCGGGTCGGGCCGGGCCCAAATGATTTAATGGATTTTTTTTATCATTTGACCGTTGAGGCCCGGACCGATCTGGACTGGTCCACTAAAACATGGGCCCGAGCCCGCCCGCCTCTTCCATCGGGTCAGGTCCCCGGCTTGGTACCAATCCCGGACAACCGGGTTGGGCCTAAATAGTGTCATTTCGGGTCGGGCAACGGGTCAGGTATGCCCTTCTCAATCCATCCCTAGTGAAAATCACGCCGAAAAATTGCATGGATCAACTGATGTTTCATAATTAGTTGAACTATTTTGTTTTAATTTACTATATTTCCAAGTCAAAAGATACCGAGTCTTTGGTTCTATTACAAATGATGTAAGTAAAGTTAAAAAACATGTAGCAAGAGAAAATAACATCATGGGATGATGGGATCTAAAACTGAATGTTTTCGTCATTAATTAAGAGTCGGTTTGATGAGCCCGTTTTTCATCATATCAAGCTTATCGACCAACTTTTTCATCAAGCATAGGGATGGACTAAACCGGGCCGGCCCAGCCCGAAACCATCTCGAAACCGCTACTGTGCGGGCCCGGACCGGACCGGGACCGGTTGGCCGGTTCCGGGCTTTTAGCCTGTTTGGGCGGGTCGCTTCAGGCCGGGCCCGGGTCATATTTTTTTTTTCAATTTTTTTCTTTTCCTAGGGTAGGGTTGAGTGTTTTAGGGAGGTTTGGGGGTGGGGGTGAGGGGAGGGGGTCGAAGGATAACAAGAAAGCAAAAAAAAATAGACATTGAACCGAGCCCGACCCGGCCCGGTTAGGCCCGGGCCCGGTATCAACCCGGGCCGGTTCCGGGCCCAAGTATTTGCAAAAAAGCCCACCCGGCTCCGGCCCGGAACAGGAACCAGACCGGCCCGGAACCGGAACCGGACCGGCCCGGAACCGGAACCGGACCGGCCCGGGTCCATCCCTAATCAAGCACATAACTTTTGATTTCAGGCGCCGAATTGCGTAATAATAAGAAAAAGTAAGATTCGAGTTACTTTTCTGACTTTATTGACTGAAGTTACTATCGAAGATCATTTCAACTACTTTTTAATATAATTTTTTCATTATTTTATTAATAAAATATATTTTATATATAATTTTTTCACAAATCAGCAGAATCAAACATTACAACCACTTCAGCCAGAACTTCATAAAAATCAATAGATAGGGGTGGACCGGTTCGGGCCTGGGCCTGGCCGGGCCTCGGATCATGAAGGGGGAGGCCCGGAACCGGCCCGGGTAACCCCCGGGTCCGGGCCGGGCCTCGGTTCTATTTTTTTCGGCTTTTCCTAGTTAACCCCCAACCCTCCCCCTCACCCCAAACCAACCCTAACCACCTCAAATGGCCCAAAATATCCAGACCAACTAGGGATGGACCGGGCCGGTCCAGTTCCGGTTCTGGGCCGGGCCCGGGTGGGCTTTTTTGCAAAATGTTGGGCCCGGAACCGGCCCGGGTTGATACCGGGTCCGGGCCTAATCGGGCCGGGCCGGGCCCGGGTCAAGTTCAATTTTTTTTTGGTTTCTAATTAACACCCGACCCCCCCCCCCCTTCACCCCCAAAACACCCAACCCTAACCTAGAAAAGCAAAAAAAATTGAAAAAAACAAATTGAACCGGGCCTGGCCCGAACCGCCCGCGCCGGTTCACCAAAAGTTGGGCCCGATCCCGGTCCGCCCGACCCGCCCAAACGGGCTAAAAGCCCGGAACCGGCCAACCAGTCATGGTCCAGTCCGGGCCCAAACAGTAACGGGCCGGGCCAGTTCCGGGTCAGGCCGGTTCCGGGTCAGGCCGGTTCCGGGTTAGGCCGGCCCGGTTTAGTCCATCCCTAAGCCCAGCCCAAAAACTTAAAAAAAATTCAAAAAAAATAATAATAAATTGGCCCGGGCCCGGGCCCGAACCGGCCGCGCCGGTTCAGCTTTTGAAGGACCCGAGCCCGAAACGCCATCCCACCGGGCTGGGTGGCCCGAACCGGGCAACCAACCGGTTCACCGAGCCGGTCCGCGCCCGCACAGTAGCGGGCCGGTCCGGTTCCAGGCCGGTTGGCCCGACCCGAGTCCATTCCTATCAATAGAAATAGCCGATTCAACCAATTTCAATGTTACCAAACGGGTTCTAAATTAAACTACCAGCTACTTGGTAAGTTTGATACACAACACAACGTATGACTAGGGGTGGATTCGGTTTGGGCCACCCGGCCCGCTACTGTGCGGGCCCGGGACCGGTCCGGTCTGGCGGTCCGGGACTGGGTGTAGACCCGAACCGGTGGGGATGGGCGGGGCGCGCTATTTTAATTTTCATTGTTAGTAAAAAAAATAGGTTGTACACAAAACTAGTTAATTCACTAGTTAATTTGATTAAAGTAAACTTTAAAATACGAATTTGCTATAACTCGAATTAATAGTTAATTACTTTATTACAATTTTTTATTAATTGCTACATTTGACTCTAGTTTAAAAAACTAGTTGTATTTCTAATTATAGTTAAAGTTAAAGTGTATTAATCTCATTGTTAGTAAAATAAATAGGTTGTACACAAAACTAGTTAATTCACTAGTTAATTTGATTAAAGTAAACTTTAAAATACTAATGTGCTATAACTCGAATTAATAGTTAGATTAATAGTTAATTACTTTTTTACAATTTTTTATTAATCGCTACATTTTTTAGATTGATCGTCCTAGATATTCGGTTGATATGGGTAACCTCGAGCGCAACCGAACGAAAGAGCTTGCGAGGAAGAGATCCCGCAAAGGTAAATCACATATCGGCTCTTCATCTCAAAGTCGGCCCTGTGGGCCTCGAGTTAGTTACTTTTGACCTCAAGTACTGTCCTCACAAACCGCCACTAGCCTTTTTCGCGCACTTTGTCCTCACTCGTGCGCGCCCTGAGAAACTTTCCAGGGGGTCATCCATCCCAAGACTACTCTCGTGCAAGCACGCTTAACTTTGGAGTTCTTGGCTAATGAGCTCCCTTAAAAGGAGATGCATCTTGTCGGTATGAGTAGTACTATTAATCCTCTTAAATTAATCTCGGGTATTACAACGACGATGTGGAGGAAGTAATTTCGGAGAGCCACGACGACGAGGAGGAGGGTGGCGGCAGCCATGACACCGACCAACCTGCCTCATCCCAAACAGGTACGAAAAAAGTAAATCTGAACTAATGGCTAATAATTTTTCTAAGTGGAAGGACCCGAACACCGGGAATTGGACCGCAACTTGCAATTGGTGCAAGAAAAACTATAGCTTGACGATTTCCGGCGGATACGGATCCGCCACAAGACACCTTAAGTCCAAACACCCGGTGGAGTATGAAAAATTAGGCGGCGGAACGGGGAAGCAAACTCAAATATCGAGATTTGCAAATAACCAACAAGCTTTTGGTAATTTCTCATACAATGATGAACAAAATTTGACTAGTATGGCTAACTTACTTGTTGAACAAAATTTGTCTTATTTGTTTTCTGAAAGTCTTGCTTTTCGTGATTATGCACAAACTTGTTTAAATCCGCAATATAGAGGTTATAGTCGCAAAACGGTTAAGAAAGAAATTTCAAGGCTTTATGGTGCGGAAAAGGTAAGGTTACAAAATTATTTTGCAAACTTTGATGGACGTGTTACTGTATGTTCTGACATATGGGAGGATACTTATCATAATTTACATTATTTAGGTCTGACTGTACCTTATATTCATAATGATTGACATATGCATAAACGTGTTCTTGCTTTACGTGAATTTAATGATCGTCACATCGCTGAACATATTTATATTTTGATTGAGCGTATTTTAATTGAGTATAATTTAATTGATAAGGTGTTTGCTATTGGTTTTGATAATGCTACTAATAATACTGCTGCTATTCCTAGATTGCGTGAATTGTGTGGTTCTACTTCTTTGATGGGTAGATTTTTTCATCAACGATGTGCATGTCATGTTCTAAATTTATGTGTGCAAGATGGTCTAAAAGCGACAGGAGCATCATTGGAGGTAGTCAAGGGGGGGATTAGACGTATTTGGGGTAATGGACAACTTAGGAAAAAATGGCATGATTATTTGATAGAAAGAGGTGAGAGATATGTGGCTTTTTGACGAGCACTTTGTCACGGTGCGTCAAAATAAATTCAATACTAAACACTTATACGTAGTATAGCGTAGTAGAGTTCGTATCCACAGGGAAAGGAATGATTTTCTTTTTATGAAACTAGTAATTAAAAGGGGGGTTTTGGTTTTGAGTGATTTAATTTAATTAAGAACTAAGATGAACAACCTATATGTGTTTAATTCAAAGATAAAAAGGACTTGACATTGCTACTTTCCACTTGTTTGATATATTTTAGAGTTAATTATCAAAATAGGACTAAAAGTCATTCACTTTTCACAAATAGGACCAAAAAATAAACTATGTTTGCATAAGACTAATTATGTGTACCTTGGACAATTATACCCTTATAGCTATTAAAATGTTTTAATTCCTAATAAAATAATAAAAAATAATAAAAATTCGTAAAAAATACCAAAACATTAAGAAAAACATTTCGATATTAAAAATTTAATTAATTTTTTTTTTCAAAAAATTAAAAAAATTAAAAAAAAAATAAAAAAAAATAAAAACTCAAAAAAAAAATGCCGCCGCCTCTGCCTCCTCAGCACCACCACCTCCAGTCTCCAGGGGAAAAAAATGCCAAGTTCATTACGAATGCCATATTTATGGCAGAAAAAATGAAAATGTTGGCATTCGAAAAGAGAAATATGCCACTTTTTTGGCATTTTCAGAAAAAAATGGCATTTTTCTGGGAAAATGGCATTTTTTTCATCGGCCGGAGGTGGTGGTGGTGGGAGGTAGTACAGGCGGTGGGAAAGGCATCCATATTTTTTTAAATTTTTTTTACGGAGTTTTACTATTTTTTATTAATTTTTTAAAAAATAAAATTATTTTTAAAAAAAAAGTTTTTGAATTTTTTATTTTATAAAAATTTTATAAATTTTTTAATTATATTTCTACGAATTTTTGAATTTTTTTCGAATTTATTATGAATTAAACATTTAATTATAGCTTTTGACTATTTTTAATTCATATTTAATGGAAGGGTAAGAATGGAATGCAAAAATAGGTATGTTTCCAATAGGACTCATATGGTCCTATTTTGGAATAAAAACATAGCAAGTCCTATTTTAGGTTTTTGCCATAGTTTTAGTCCTATTTGAACTAATTTCTATATATTTTAGTCGATCCTTGTTATATCTATAACTTATCCTCTCTCGAATACTCAATCGAGGAGTATATCCAATTCATTGAAGGTAGTTATTAACAACGACCGTTCATTAATAACCCTTACTATTAATCAAATATAGAACAACGTCGTATACCGATATAATAGTAGCATTTAATCTTTTTAACTCTTTGATGAAATCAATTGAGATTGATAACCTTAACACAACGGTTTCGGTTTAACCAACAAAATTGATCTCTCTTAAGTTTATTAACCACGACTGTGCATTGATAAACCGAAGTTACTTACTTATGAAACCACCAACGATTAACCATCGGTTCGTTGATCGTTTCTAGTAGTAATTAATGTCGGAACGTTAACTAATCGTCACTTAGCAACCCTCCAACATTAATATAGAATGAGACTAAGGGAAGAATTAATAATCAAGAGAAGAAGTTAAGAAAATAACTCACAACTTTAATAATCAACAAGCTTCAAGAGCAAAACCAAGAATGGAAGTTTAGCTCCTCATTTGGAGGCTAAACATAGCTAGAAAAATATAAAGAAATGATATTCTAAACTGAGCTAAAGAGAATGAAAGAAGGGATGATTTTTAGAGGAGAAAAAGAGTGCTATATATAGGTGTTTTTCAACACCTTTGGCCGGGTACCCGACCGGGTATAGGTACATACCCGACCGGGTACCGGTCAAAATCAGATAATCTTACACGTTTTTGTGTTCCAGCACGTTAATTTGTCTCGGGTCAAGTCAGACCCGACCGGGTTTGGTCTAAATCAGATTTTTTCCAAATCTTTGTGATCTTCAGCATGTTCTGGTGTTCCGGGTCATATCTGACCCGACCGGGTCGAGTAAGGGACCCGACCGGGTCTTACTTGTTCTTCTTAGATCTTGTCTTCAACTGACCCGACCGGGTTCAAGGTCTGACCCGGTCGGGTTTTTGTGCTCCTGGGTATTTTTGTCTTCAGTTTTTCTCCCCTTTTCCTTGCTACAAACTCTATCACTATTCTATAACTCCGAAAAGAAGGAGAGAACAATTACAAACAAAATAAAACAAGTACTTACAAACTAACTAAAAGCGATGGAAATCCACACTCAATCAACATAAAAACATACATTTATGCACTATAAACTAGTGCATATCACTTTTCCTAAAGATTTGTCTATTCGTTGGAATAGTACCTATAAGTTAATTGGAGTTCTTAGATATAAACAACATTTTCCTGTTTTTATGAAACGATATGATAACTATATTATAAACTCGGCTGAGATCAACACATGTGAAAAAATTTGTAATGCTTTGATATATTTTAATAATGCAACTGAAACTTTTAGTCATGTTTATAAACCTACCTCAAACCAATTTATTCGTGAAGCTGTTAATCTCGCCGGTGCTTTTTCAAATTTTGAGAATGCTGATTACGTGAGTTATTTTGCTAGTTTTAGGAAGGAAAAGTTTTTAAAATATTATTCACATATTCCGCATATTTATGATATTGCATTTGTTCTCGATCCTCGTTTTAGACTTGGTTCTTTAGAAGAATGTTTGAATTATTATTATGCTGCTTTTTTTGGTCCATTGCCAATGTATGAGACAACCCAATTGATCCGAAAAAAGAATACAACGAGGTTAGTGATATATTTTATGCATTATTCAATGAATTTCATGCACAATATGACAATGCGCCCCCTCCCCCGACACAAACATCATCCCGTAGAACAAGAATTTAGTTCAACGAGCAATGTCCTAACGCAAACTAGAACAAGGTTGAGCGCAGAATCTCTTGAGATGTTTATATGCTACCACGATTGGTTGAAAGCAGCCCGTAGAACTCAAGAAATTAACATCACCCCATCTCAACACTTTATGGATGAATCTACAACCGAGAGTGGCTCTACCTATGCCGGAGATTCCGATTGAATGATTGATTAGTATTTCATGTTTTAATTTTACCTTCAATTCTCAATTGTAGTTCCTATTTAATTTTCAAATGTAGTTCCTATTTCATTTCAAATAAATGCACTTGAAGTTTGTTTTTAATACTTGTATAAAACTATAAAGTATAAAATATAAATTATAAAAACAAAAAAAATCTTTAAACGACCCGACCCAGCCCGGCGTGTGGCCCGACCCGTGACCCGGACGGGTGGCCCGACCCGTGACCCGGACGGGTGGCCCGACCCGTGACCCGGACGGGTGGCCCAATCTGAACCGGACCCGTCCAACCCTCGGGTTGGTCCCGGGCCCATGTGATACAAACCGATGGCCCGACCAGGGCCCGACCCGAGTCCATGACTACGTATGACTCACTAATATCACTTTTTAGAAGATGGCATAATCCAATCAAGTCAAATGAACCCTTCTCACATAAAAATACAGCCTCTTGTGCCACAAGGTTTAAATTACAGGAGAGCAAATCCATACATCCAACTATCTAACGACGTTTAGTTCAAAACTTCGCATATCTACTTCTGACATCACCCTCCAAAACAACATTATATCGGACATAATCCGTGCATAGAATGAAGACCAAAATTCAACTCAGAAATTCAAAATTGGTATAATAAATAGGTCCCATTTGAGGCTAAGGAAGTATTAAATACTGGAAGTCACACCAAGGAAACTGGCACTTCTTCGAATTAGAAGAGCCATAAACACACTGATGAGTGCTAAAGACCATGTTTCCGAGTGAGTGCAATGACGATTTTATTCAAGCTGGTGATTTCTTTATCTCTCTGCCTAAGCTCTCCCTTCAACCTTTCAATCTCCATCAAGAGGGTTTCACACTGGTCACGATCCTTCTTCTCAAGATCATCCTCTGAGCTTGTATGGTGATCCTTCTTTAATTTCTTGCATTTCCCTGACGGCTCCTCATCTTGTAATGGACGTTTGATTGTCGTGTTTTCATCATCTTTACCAGCAATTTCACGGGCCAACTTGCAAACACATACACGTCCAAAGAGTCCGGTGTTGTGTTGAAATGAAACAATTTTCTGGGACCGTCCATAAGGATCCTGGGAGAAAGACATTGACAGCATTGATTTTGAAATACCAACCAGACCAGGGAAAAATAACAGGGAGGGTTTGACAGAAGACCACTAGAGTTTACTGGAGTGGTTACTGGTTAGGCTATACTTTCAAATTATCTCTTTACACCTTTATCAATATGTAACCTAATTTAGTAAAATGTGCAACAAAACTGAAATAAGATAAAAACAGAGAAATTTAACCCTAGTCTCACTATCTGATGAGTGATGAAGCACAAATAACAGAGAAAAAACAGCTCTTTGAGTAAGATAAACATAAAACTACATAACCATCCCCAGATGCAGGGAAGAACACGACTCCATATTCTCAGTTTCTATTTAATTGCTTCAAAATACTGAAATAGTCTGAATATGTCATATGTTATAGGTGAATGAAATACTATGGGAAAATACTAAGAGAGAGAAAAGCAGAGGTCGTGAGAAATAATACCTTCTCAACGGAACCTTCAAGCTTTTCAAATGCCTCATTTGCCTCTTTCTGATTTTTGAAAATTGCCAGTGCAGAATACTTGTCTTGGGTCGTCTTATGAGTCTGCAATCGTGGTTTGTTTCTTGAGGTTAGGACTTCCACATATTCACGACAACATATAAGGCGGAGTATGATGTTAAACATCTTATGGGTTTGCAAGGTGAGGGTTACCACAAGTACCAACTGGAAAGTGATAAGAAAACAAAATTCATGGGTAATACATTTATGTATTAAATTAAATAGAATGATGGAAGTATCAAAACCACAGCTGGCTGCATTAAATTAAATGACCAAGATGCTGCCAGCTTCATAAAGCAAACATGTCATTCACATATTATTGAATATCAAGCTAAGGCCAATATGTATTGCATGCTTAACAGGAACAACATAACCAAGCATTCCAGCCCAACTGGTTGCAAGGTTACCGTGCCTAGTGGGAGGTCTCGAGTTCGAAACCCGCTAGGCACATAAGGGTTTGAAACTCAATGGAGTGAGTTTCAAACCTGATTACTCCAGGCCCCCAGCCCCCCTCCCCCAGACACCCCCTAGAGTAAAAAAACAAAAGCTTAACACGAACAACATGAAAAGTGGGAATCATGTATTAAAACTGATTGAAAATACTGATAACATTCTAACCCTCATTTCAACAGTGAATTCTCCGGAAATTATTTGATGTAAATCAGTACAAGGAACACCAACTGGTATCCTGTGGACAAGCAGCTTCTTCATATTAGCATCTTCTTGAGCCTACATTAAAGAAATGATGCACATGGGGGTTCAACTTTAACTGGGTTGGAAACAAACGTGCAGTACAAAGTCGTGGTTACCTCCTCTGAGACAGTAGGTATAGAATCAATGACATCATGCTCAATTTTTTCCTTAACAAGTTTCATTGCAGTAATTGCGTCATCCAAACAATTATGTGGAGATCCCTTCTTCCGGAGTTCATAACCTAACACAAACTGTTGAAATTATGAGTTAGTGGTCATAAACTGCAAGTTTTATACTCCAAGGCCCCCAACCCAACCCAACATTATTTGCACTTGTGACATTCTCTTACAGTATGCAAACAGGCAATAGAAATAAGGACACTATGAAATTAAACTCAAGTGTTAAAAAAATTATACATGATGTAAGATTTATATGTTTGGCTGAAATACTCCCTATAGGCTCACTTTAACCTTTCCACTTTCCTTTGTGATCCGTATGTCCATAAATGATCTTCATGTTTCCTTTTAAGGAAAGGACTGTGTAAATGTGTAATTGATATTTATTATTTCCTTTGCGCAAAACAAAATGTGATTTCATTTTGTTAAACTCCAGGCAAAGTCTAGTGGAAAGATTGAATACAGACAGGAGTAAAACAAAATGCAAAATGATCTACATCCACACAACACAGAACTTACTTTGCACAAATTACTTAGAGAAGGTCTTCTGTTAGAAGGAACGTCCCCACATTTGAAGATATAAGACGTATCAATAACTCTTGCATGATCTATCTGTAAAGCTGTATAATAAATATGTTTCATTAGAAGCTAGATGTCAGTTTGATGAGCCACCAAAATGAGAGAAACACATAGTTTACGAAACTGAGTATTTAAACTATTTACTAACAAATAGTACCAAACTTCTAACATGGTACTTGTATTAGGCTATCAGCCAGAATGCACCCATCCTAAAAGTTAAAAATATAACTAGGCAGTGTCGAAATATCCTGCAAATAATATGAAACCAAAGTGACTAAGCTAGAAGGATTACCTCGAAGATCATTGCACAAGCTGTGGCCGACTAATATCTTTCCATGAGATAACAATTTTTTCAATGATTTCTGTAAAAGAAGTGCAAAAAAGTTGAGAGCGGTTTTTTTTTTGCATGATCTTCTGACAACTCAAATTACTATAATTACCTGTACATCAGTCAAGGAACATGTAACTCCATCTAAATCAGAAGCAGTGATTCCAGTAATATCTGTTCTGTAATCTGCAATTACTTTACTTGGCTTTACCAATTCATTAAGTTTAACCTGCATTATCAAAAACTCCACAGTGATTAGGTGAGTAGGTGACCCATAAGAAAAAAAATATGATATGAATGCAAACTAAAAATTCGTACATCATTAGAATAACTCCACAACTGGTGTAGTAGATTCATATGCAAGTTCTTGATACCATTAATATTTGAAAAACACACCTTTAGATTTTGATTGACCGCACAAACACGGATTAAAGCTTCAGTTCCATCATTACAGAGAGCCATCTCACAGTCAATTGCAAGCATTTTAGTTGAATGCAAAGCCTTGGTTTTTTTACTGCGCTTGATTACCAGCCAGCCCTGTTTGATGAATCAAGGATTAGAATGAAGGTAAGAGGATGAAATTGTACACAACTAATGACAATATAGAAAAAAACACATTATTAATGTATAAAGAAGGCATCAAATATAATTGAATGCTATCATTTGAATCAACATTAGAAGGAAGAGAAGTAACAAAGTTGTTTAATTATTATACTAACTTCACAGTAGCAGGATAATGTATACTCCATATTTTATAGATTCATATAGAGAATATAGAGAATGAAACAAAACACATTCATCAACCAGTGTAAAAACTTCACCTCTTTGTGTGATGGTAGGGCATAATCAAATGTATATTGAGGGTTTTCAAGAGTTAAGCGAACTAGCCTCTGCACTATCACAAAACAGCAACTGAATTAGTAATTTAATATTCAAATTGCAAAACTGCAAAACTTCATGATCCAGTTCGATCATTTACTCCCCATGCCAAGTATACAAGGAATAAACCAAATGCTGAAATACTGAAAGGGGTTAAATAATTCATGAATAAAAATAAGCTATATTTTCGCTCAGCTTAATCAAGGTACGAGCTTTTACTAGTTATCAATGGTCACTTATACCTTACATTTTTCATATATTTGTTTTGACTTTTCCCCTCTCTATTTTCTTTGATATACCTGACACTCGTACCTGACACACCCAAGGTATAACAGTACTTCTTCATTCGAGTGATGTTCTGTGCATTTTCTACATCTGAGATTTAACCAGAGCTGTAATTCTAGATGAGCTCTAGTTCTAGTAAAGTCCTGCTCATTACAACTTAACATGGCTCTTTTGTATAGACACTGAGCTCTACTACCTTATTAGGCTGCACTTCTACATGGTCACTAACATTATTGTTAAGATAAGCACGACAGGTGGATCATACTTATTTCAAAACTATTGGCAAAATACGCCTAGTAGTTAGTTTTTATCCTACCTTATTTAAAGTATTAACTTCCATCTACTGATTTTCAGTAATATGTCCAGTGACTGGTAGTGGGAATGAAATCAAAGAATATCTAGTATAGACCTGTTCAGGGGATTCACTGTTCGATGATTTTTTTTGGAATTCAACCACCGCATCACGGTTGGAATGACATTCGAAAACCTTGGCAAATATCTGCAATCGAGAGATGATGATAAAGAGAGAGCTTACTGCAATATTAGTAACTACAAGGTTTTAATGGAAGTAATAATGCTTTAATTAGTCTGACAAAGTTAATCTTCTCATCTAGATAGTTACCTTCATATCCTCATCTTCACTGAATGTTTTCAAAAACGCAGCCAAGTCATCAGCAGACCTCTTAGCAGGGTCACTTATGTTAGATCCATTTTTATTGTCATAAAATTCCAAAAACTCTTTCCAGTCTCCTTTGCTACCTTTCATTCTACGTTTTTGAGAAAGCTTCACAACATCGACAAGTACCTAAACATCATAACAAATGACAATTGAGCATGGAGTCATCAGCTGTCAATGCATACTTATGGTAAATTTTTATTAACAGCCATATGACTCCACTATGGAGTCATGCGAACTTACTTGGGTTCACTAGGGCCACTGATTTTTTTAATGTAGCCATAATTGATGACTCCACTATGAAAGTAAGTGCCCACCGTGTGGCCACATAAGCCATACGACTCCATAGTAGAGACATATGGGATTCCATAAAACTACTTATAATTAGACACTTTCCACTGTTTCCAGGATACCAATCAAAATCACAGAAAACTAAATAGGAATAGAAGCCTAAACTCTATACTTGACGCATCTGTGATTAAACAACTAGCTAATCCCGGATTCTAGAAGCAATGGATGCTTAAATGGTAGATAATGGGACATAGATAGTTTCAAGAAAGCCCTCTGAACTTTGACTATGAAATCCTAGTAAGTAAATAGTGTTAAAGTTGTTATCTAGATAAAAAGATGTGCTTGTACGTGTTCTCAATTCACGTATCAGCTAATATATACACTAAAGTGAGCAATTAACTAAGAAAACTGTCTTACATCAAACATCTTGAGAATGAACAAAAGTTTATTTCAGAGCATTACTGACGGAAAAACTTTATTCTCCATAATACATTAGAAAGACAGCGATTTACTACGTTTAGGATTTTGAGGTATTATTGAAATGATAAAGAAGAGCAAACATTTTTCGTTGCGGAAGCAATCTTCTCATCCATTGCAGGAAGAAAATCTGCGGTGTTTAGTTTCCGAATCCCTTCAAGTCTTCTTAACTTCTGTGTGCACTCTCCCCAATATGTTATCCGTACAACGTCCTCCTGCGCCAAAAAATCCCTCCGTGCTCACTGCTCCGTTCTTGAACGTCTTGCTTTTGTGGCAGACGTGAAGTCGTGCAGCTCGGAGAGGATGGTATGGACAGCTGGAGGCTAACTACGGCGGAGAGCCGAAGTCTGAGACTGATAAATCTTACAGAGCGACTCTAGCGAATGGCTTTCGAGGCGGAGCATTAGGTCATGTTACAGTGATTATAAATACATAATCTAAAAAACTATACTCCCTCCCTTAAACTTCCCCAAATTTGACCGATCACAAATTTTTTCAAAGTTTGAGACAAAAAAGGAAAGTTATCGAAGTTCTAAGAGAGAATTTCCCAAATGGGACTAAAACTTGCTTAAAACTTTTAATTACCGATCGGACAAAATTGCCCTTAATGAATTCAGCGCATGATCTTTAGACTTCCGACTACTCTGTTGCGGTGCCCTGCACCGATAACTTCATATTGCCGGCACCACCACCCTCTGCGCAAGGCTTCAGTGCACAGACTTCCACTGTCGTTGGCTGATTGCCGCCGCCTGGGTGATTGCTGCCACCTAGGTGAACGCCGTAGCTGCCTGCATGAGTTGCAAGATAAGATCGCCATTGTATATCTCTTGTAAGATGGATTCCAGATTCGAACATACTCCCCTTCTGTTCTCTGCCTCTCTTTCCTTTTCTCTCTTCCTCTTCACATTCGAACATTATCTCCCAGATTCCTCTTCCTCATATGATTTCTTCTTCTTCTTACTCTGTTTTGTAAAAAAATGCCACCTTTGTTCCCAAAATGTCATGGAGATGACATTTCCATATATAAAAATATGGCAGTCGTGGAGAATGTCAAGTTGGTGTCATTTTTACTCTTTATAAATGTCAAATAAAAATTGTCATCTTGGTAAATGTAATGTCAAAAAAGTGACATTTTTTCCAAATGAGTGTTCAATAAAATAACAATTATGCCATTTTCAGGTCCAATTAGTGAGAAAAATAGTATGAACGATTTAAAGTGAATTAGATGGAATTTATAAAAAATGAAGAGAAATGACTTTCACAATTCAAAATTTTATTTAAAATTTGATTGATAAAAAACTAAAAATGATGTTAAAATAATGTTGGCATTTTGGAATAGAAAGATGACATTTACAAAAGGAGAAGAAGAAGAGCAAGAAGAAGAAGAACAAGAAGGAGAAGGAGATGGAGGAGAAGAAGAAGGAGAAGAATACCTGATTTTGATGGAGATGGCGTCCGGCGTCGAGCAGGCAGCTGCGATGATAGGCCAGCGTCGAGTTGCGAACTTGCGATCGATGGAGGTTGAGCTGCGATCGAGTTGCGAACAGTTGAGCTGCGAACAGTTGAGCTGCGATCGAGCGATGCAGAGGGATTTGGGGAAAAGGTGATTTAGGGATTAGGGGCAAAAAGGTAATGTGGAGTCCCATTTAGGAAATTTAAAACTTGAAGTCCTATTTTGGAGTTTTAACCATGTTTTAGTCCCATTTAAGAACGGAGAAAGTATAAGATATATTACGGATCGGGTAATGGTGCGGGTAATCGTACTTGAAGTAAACGGACGGTTACGGGACAGGGTAACAGGTCGAGTAAGTATAAATTCGTATCCGCCCCATTATCCATTATCCAGTCAACATGGTTTCCCTCGTTTTGATTGACACGATTCAATGCAAGTATCCGGATCAGGTTAAATTGTCATCCCTAAATATATTATGTAAATACCTCATATGTTAGGTACACAGTGTATAATTTTTAAAATATATGAAGTATCACTTGTGCGAGAAGATATTAGTTTGTGTACTTGCTGAAATTTTCACTTTAGTTTTCCTTTAACTTGCTGAAATTTTCACTTTAGTTTGTGTAAAAAATTAGTTTAGCTTTCCTTTCACTTTAGTTTTGATTAGTTTGTGTAGTTGTAATTTTCTATGTAAATGATTTAAGAGTATACAAGTTACTAAGTGGTGCTCCATTTTTGTGTGTACATGTGTAATATTGTAATTGTTATAACTTCTTTGTAATTATATTTTGGATTATTAGCTTATTTTATCTCAAACTATTATAAAATTCATAAATTTATCATATTTTCTCGCTTTGAAAAAAAAATACTCAAACTTCATCTTTTCCAACAATTATGATTTTCTTCTTTGTTTTTTTTTTCAAAATTACAAATTTTATCAATTCCAATAAGATATAAGCAAAATACAAGTTTGTAAAATTAAAACTAGAAAGAAGTGAAAAATATAAAATATAAATATGACTTTATTCTTAAGTTTTACTAATTCATCTATTGAAAGTGTAATTGTGATAAAAGTTGAAGTTGAAGTCTTTTTTTAATAAAAGTAAACTTATGGAATAGATTTGCGAATTTAATGATAGTTAAAGATATATTTAGCTAATAATCCTTATATTTTAACTTCAATGTTTTTAAACAATGAAGTTGAAGCGTTGAACCTAAGGATTCTTAAAAAAAATTATATCCTCTCTATAAACAATTTTAAAGCTACCTTCATAGCTTTGACCGTTATGGAAACGATCAAAACTAAATGGTTTGATTCTCACTTTTATTAGTTTCTAAGAATAACACAATTTTCACTCAAAAAAATAACACTGTTTACATTATGTATGACACGAAAAAGTTTTGTTTTTGGTCAAAATGTCATGAAAATGTTGAAAATTCAAAACATAAATAATCAATACTTTTTTTAGCTCCAACAACTTTGATCATCGAAGCCCAACTTTAATTTAGTGAAAGGTTACTAGAGTGAGATTTTTCAATTTTAAATTTAATTTAGAATGGATATTATTTGGATTATCTCTGTAGCAAAATAAGATGTTTGGTGCAAGTTCCTCGAAACTTTAAAATATATTGAAGAGACATGTATATATATGAATATTATTACATTTCAAACCCTAATAGCATAATATATCATAAAGGTAATCATACAATCGTCTTGAATAATATTGTAAAGAAAGAGTGTATGGAATCAACACGTGTTTATTTGGGCTGCTTGAACAATTATGAAATTCTTAAAGGGTTCCCAAACTTACATACTATAATATCTATTTCAATAATTATTCACATTGCATACCAAAGTTTACAAACTTACACATCATCTCCTACTACTACATTGTAGTATAAACAATCACATTTATTTAATTGTATGAGATTGACATACTTGCATACTATAACATAATCTTCTCTTTAATTTCTCTACAATCTCTCAGTGCATAATAGAAGGTGAGAGGTCGGACTCGACAAAGGGGCATTGTAATTGTTTTAAGTCCATAATAGAACTCGGCCCACTTTGCTTCTCACCCTTCTCGCTATTGTTGTTGCCTTCATATTGCTTTAATCAAACACCCAATTATTCTACACGGTAAAGGATTCTACGAAAGTCCAAAGAACTGTGTTGCATCTTTGGTCCTTGAGGACTTAACCTCAACACATACGAACTGAACGAATCAGGTTTTAACAACCCAGTTTCTGAATCCAAAGCCCACCCGTATAAAAATGAGTGTTGGCAACTTTATAACTCATGTGCATGAACTTAACGAATCGTGATAACAATTCGGTTCAACGGTTCTCTAGTTCCTGATTCCAAAGCCCCACCCATATAAAAATGTGTGTTGGTAGCTTTTAAGTTGTTTATAAAGTGACTCATATAATCATTCTTTTTCCTCCTCTTCCTCCTACATGTTGTTCTCATCCACTAAAATTTTAAAGATGTGTATTTAATACGAGACTCTTTCTTAAATATTATCAAAATAAAAAACATGGATGAAAATATTATTAAAATTACTATGGATTTATCATCGTGGTCACTATAATATAAAGTCACCAAAATTACTACCATAGTCATTCTTGTCATATGCCTTCTTTTTAATCATACACACACATATACATACATGCATACATACTTTTTTAAAATGAAAAGGACAATTTTATTCATAAAAATAAATAATACTGATAGAGTATATGAGGCCAGACCTCATGACTCACATACTAAGAAGACTAAGATGAAGCACAGTTGGCACTCACATGGTCCTCTCTTTGTCGGTCATATCGTCCTCCATCGGCCAAACACCCAGAAAATGGTCTAGAAGCTCAAGAGCACAACATGGTCTCCCGTCGACTTGGTCCTCCCATCGGCCAAAGAGACCAAAGCAGGTTGGATCTTATACTTAGACGAAATGTTGTCTGTATCCAGCCCAATAGAGGGCTTATATTGTAATGGGTCTCCCAAGTCCAAGACTTGGGAGCCCCAACCCATACATTTGCTATAAATACCCCTTCGGGGGTAGTTGCAGGGGTTGAATAATATTAATTGTACTCTCTATCTAGCTCTCACTTCTCTCTAAACTTATACTCTATCAAGTACAATTTAAGAAGATAAATAATTCTAAAGTAGAAAAAAAAGTACAGAAAAGAGAAGAAAATGTAAAGACAAAAACTAGGCCCAAAGGAAATCTCTGGACCAAGATCTAGTCCTCATGTTGTGGCATCATTTGTTCTTTTGATATTTTTTATAAAATTTGAGTTGTGTGTTCAAGTTATTTGTTGCCAGGAAATTTTCATTTGTGACCAACTTAGATTTTCGACAAAGCTTTCTGTTAAATTTGGAGTTCCTAATTTCTTCCTGGTTTGAAACAGGAAGACGACGATCGCTATCAGTTGCATGCCCTAAAAAATCATTTGAGAAGAAAGAGTCATCAGAAGGATCAAAGTTGTCCGAGGCATCAAAGTAAGCCCGTAGAAGTGGAATTTCGGGTTCTTTCTCAATAAAGAGGGGTTGTTGCTTCCCGCCATAGGCTCTTTGACTGCAAAGTTAAATATGAGTTGTTTCCTATGTATATAGAGGAGACATATGAATTTATACACATGTGATGTAGGCTTTGGTATGACCATCCTACTCTTTATAACCCTTTCTTTGTTAAATAAGTTGGTGGGGTGTTCCGTGATCCCCACCTCAAAAAAACTTTGGTTTTTTGGTAAAAAACCGGGTATAAAAAATGTATGTATGTATGTATATAGATATATATCCAAAGAATGTAACAGGTGGTTATGCTACATTAGATTATAGATTATATTATCATAGTAGCGTATAATATTTAATATGGGATTTATTTTGTGTTTAGATCAATATTGCTTTTGTCATGGTGAAACAATTATTTAGATAATAAAAATTCATAAGTTAATTTGTGTATATTTTCATAAGTAATTTTGATGGTATATAACACAACGAGATCATTGAAGATGATTCTTATGTTATAAGCGTATTAGTTTTAATATTTGATGATTACTTTGTCATTTAAGAGCGTTTATTATTTTCCAAATTAGGAAAAACGTTTTTATGTTATCACAATTAATACTCTATTCACCCCACATTAGAAAAAATTTAAGAGTGCTATTTTTGTCGTCCTACCATAAGCTTCTCACTTGCTTTTTTGACGTACCAACCAGAGTTTCTTATTTATATTTTAGAAAATAATGAACATTGTTAAATGATAAAATAATCATCAAATATTAAAAATAATACACATATAACTTCACAGTTACCATTATCTCATTTTATTTTTTATGAAAGCTGAAAACTAAAAAATACAACGAGATTACTCAAATGAAATACGAGATTAACGAGAATGCTCATAAAATGTTCACTAAGTGGGATGGAGGTTCGGGCTCGGGCCCTTCAGAAGGTGAACCGGTCCGGCCGGTTCGGGCCCGGGCCGGGTCAATTTTTTTTTTTTTGATTTTTTTTTTAAGTTTTTGGGTTGGGTTGGGTATTTTAGGCCATTTGATGTGGTTAAGGTTGGTTTGGGGGTGAGGGGGAGGGTTGGGGGTTAACTAGGAAAAGCAAAAAAAAATAAAAAATAAAAAATAGAACCGAGGCCCCGCCCGGACCCGGGGGTTACCCGGGCCGGTTCCGGGCCTCCCCTTCTTGAACCGAGGCCCGGCCGGGCCCAGGCCCGAACCGGAACCGGTCCATGCCTAGACAATACTCAATGAATGAAAAAATGGTGTTGACAAAATCCATATTTAATTTTTAGACTACTTAGATCATCTTCACTGTACTTCTTTTTTTGAGGTTGGAAAAGTTTACCACATCATCAATTTAAAAAGTGTGATAGAATTTTTTATGGGAGATTTACCGAAATAGGATTAAATAAAAGGATAATTGCAACAATAGAAGTTTAAAGTTTAAATTTCCAAAACAGGACTAACTATTCATATTCTACCCTTTCCTTTATCTTTCGTAATAGGATTTTTTAAATAATCATTATAAAATATAAAAATTAAACTAAAAAATAAAAATCGAAATAAAAAAATAAAAAAATATACAGACCTCAACCACCACCTCAGTCACCTTCCGACACCGCCACCTGCGATTGCCGGAAAAGATTGCCAAGTTTGGAAAAAAATGTCATCACGATGACAATTTTGAAAAGAAAGCTGGATATTTTCAAAGAGCAAAAATGTCATCGTCATAGCATTTTCAGGGAAATGTGTCATTTTTCACACAAGATGACATTTTTTCCCGGCGATCCAAGCTGGTGATGCTAGAAGGTAGAGGACACGTTGGCAGTAACATACATATTTTTAAATATTTTTTAGGTATTTTATTTTATTTTTTAGACCTTTTTAAAGTTTTTTAAATATTTTATTATTAGATTTTAATTTTCTTATTTTTGATTTATTTTTTCACATTTTTATTATTAAGTTATACTCCGTTAATATTTTATTATTTTTATTAAAAATAAAATTATAATTTTCTTATTACTAAAATAAATCTATTAAAAATTATAGGAAGAGGATAGAATAGATAGAAGGGATATATATTAGTTTTATTTTGGTACTAGTATTGAATTTTAGGCTAATTTTATCTCCAACCCATTCTTTTATAGATAGGGCGAGTAAAGTTTTGATTGGTGGATTCCTAGGCCAAGAGATTGGTGGATCATGGTTAGGGTTGGTTCGGTACGGTATACCGAAATTTCAACGTCATACCGCATACCGTACTGAAAATCCGGTATTGGTAAATGTCATACCGTTACCATACCGAAACTTTCGGTATACCGAATTTCGGTATACCGAAAATTCGGTACGGTATGTAACTCATACCGTTTTATACCGAAAATTCAAAAAAAATAAATTTCTTGGCAATTCCGTATAAAGTATTAGCTTAAGGGGCCTACCGAACATTCAAAAAAACTGATTTTAACAAGTCAAAAGTAGCATACAACATCAATACATAAACCGATACCAAAACTAAAACACAATATTTAATCCAAAGTAGAAAATACTAAAATTATGTGCTAATATCTCAAGTCTCAACACAATCCATAATGAAAATTAGAATATTTATCCAACATAAATCAATGATAACTAATGTTTGTAATAACAAATCTTTGAATCATTGTTGCAGCTCCGTATAAATAAGAGATTTTTCTACTTTGGTAATATGATGGTCGTCCGCCGTATAAATATTTTATCAATATACTTTATCATTTGTTTACAAATATAGAATGAGCATAGACCAGATTGTTCATATTACCGGGATGGTTAAGCTTTAGCAAATAATGACGATCGTCCGCTACTCCGTGCTTCGTCAATGGCATCTTCGTCACTCGTCCGCATCTCCATCGTCAATGCTCAATAGTCCACAGCTCTGTCACTCGTTGAAGAGAAGAGAAGCTGTTTGACTCTACGTTGATTTATTTGGGGAGAATTTGACTTTGCACCCCATGTTTTGGGTGATATTTGAGTTTGCACCCTGTTTTCAAAATCATTAATGTGTGCACCCCAATTCACTATAGAATTATTTGACTTTGCACCCCACTCCTTCACAATTTTTGGGTTAATGGGGTGCATACATTAATTATTTTTAAAATGGGGTGTAAAGTCAAATATCACCCAAAACATGGGGTGCAAACTCAAATTCTCCCATTTATTTGCTTAGGGATTTAGGCTTCTACTTGGGAGAACTAGAGAAGGGCCGTAGTATTATAAGATGAGTTATTTTAATTTTGGGCCTTGGTATTTTAATAATTTCATTTAATGGGTTTGGCCCTAAAAATTTACAAATTCTATTTCGGTATATCGGTATTTCGGTATATACCGTACCATACCGAAAATTAACGGTATTTCGGTATATACCGAAATACCGAGAATTTAAAAAATCCATACCCGGTATGGTATCATACCGTACCGAACTTTTCGGTATCCCGAAAATTTCGGTAAATTCGGTATTTTTCGGTATGGTATGGCCGGCATACCGAAATTTCGGTATACTTTGCCACCCCTATACAAATCCACCCCATTCGTCCCTTAGGTAGTTGATGTCTATTTTAAACCTTTATGTTTTTGTTATGTTTAAACCTTATGTTTACACTTGAGTATTTGTGTGATATGTGTACATTGGATGTATCATGTACGAAGTATGTATAATGTAATGGCCATAACTTTGACAATTTATTTTCATAATTTGAATTTTGAATATTTTTATGTAACTGAAAGTGAAATGTGTTCATTTTACGAGGATAATACTTTTTTAAGGAACCGAAAAATGGTAAGAACCGAACCGAATTTAACTAGAATCAAACCAAACCCCAGGCTTATGCAATGGTATTATTTGCCCCACTTTTAAAATAAGTAATACACCAATGCCGAATACTCTATAAAGACCCTGGAAAAAATTCAGATTGTCCCTGGACTTTTTGTACAAACTCATTTATCCCATAAACTAACCAATGTCATTATAGGTCATTTACTCATTTTCAATCTCACACACATTCTCTCCCCCCTCCCTCAATCTGGCATGATTGTTTATAATAATCACTGTTTTCTCTGTTTACTTGTATGTAGCCCCAAATTGCAACCACTGGTCGATTATTTGCTAATACTGAGTAAAATGCTGGAGAAGAAGCATTTGGTGACTGGAGCTGAGCAGGAGACTGGAAAGCATGCTCGTAGGCTGAAGAAGATGCTTGTTGAACTTAATGAGTATGATCATGCGAGGGAAATTTCAAGAACATTTAATATCAAAGAGGCATTATGATATGCCCTTTCCCTACAGGTTCAAATTTTCTTTACCTTTCTTTTCCAAAGAGGGCTCCACCTTGAAGAGTAGTGCAGTAATTGAACATTGATTGATGAGTTGGTGTAGTTGCTTCTATCATTGATCTAAAACCCTTTAGTTTCCTTCTAGTCATCAGTTTTAAAAAAACTAAAGCAGCTGAAAACCTGGAAATGTGGTTATCAGTTTTTGTGTTAACAATTAGCGCGTTAAGTACAGAACTACAAATATGGTTAGTTTTGGGTTAGGGGGAATTGGAGTTTGTACCCCACTTGGTTTGTCTAAATTTGAGTTTGCACTCAATTATGGAAATCGCTAGTATTTGCACCCATGCTTGTCACGGCGTCGCCTAGTCGTCGACTAGGCGTCCTGGCGATGGAGAAGGGTCGACAGGGGAGATTGACTCGCCGGAAGAAGGCTAGTCGCCTCTGGCGTCGTCCAGGCGTGAATATGTCGTCCAGGCGCAGTCTTGGCGTCACGCCAGGGGAGATTTGAAATCTCAATAAATTCGTTTTTTTAAGCCCAACCTAAAAGAACAATCGTCGACTCTCAACCTCGAAGCTCAATCGACGATTCCTAAAGGCGGAGCATCGCTCGTCGTTACTTTTCTGATTTGTGCCTCTGTAGCAAGGTCGTCTGTAGGCGATCTGTAGTTGATGTGTTCCTGCGTCACTAGGTTGAAGACGACGTGCGCTCTTCCCAGCCTTTTATTTTTATCGGTCATTCATCTTATCACGTTAGTCTTTATCAGACTTCTTATTCTATTATATATTGATATTAAACATTAATATTAATACTTCGTACCCACTCAGTAGCATATCCACTACAGTTTTACATAGTTTAATTTTAATATAATATATGTATATTTTCGTACACACTATACAACATGCATAGATACATACTACAATATATATTAGCAATGAATATAACTTGTATATTAATAAATTAGATATATAATAAATTAATAAATTGGGTATATTAATATTGAAATTAATAATTTGCATATTAATCAATTAGGTATACTAATATATTAATAAATTATTAGGCAATATACAATTGCATTCTTAATATATCATATATAACATGTAATTAAACTACAAATTAAATAGAATGTTGTATTGTTATGTATAAAATATAATTATGTATATTGTGCGACAAGTCGCCTAATTGTCGCCTAGGCGGGCGCGTTGTCGCCTAGGCGATATGGCGGTCGGCTGGCGCCGCGACTCGCCTTACCGCCGTGACAAGTATGTTTGCACCATAAGTATCTTGATTTTCATTCCTTTGTCACTCCCCATGATTAAAAATGGGGTATAAGTTTAAATTAGTGGGGTGCAAATTTTGATTTGGTTTTTGTTTTTCCCCACATATCACGTATAGTGGGGTAGGGGGGGGGTCGGATGTACACAGTCTTACCCCTATACTAAAACACAAAGAGACCGTTTTCGGATCACCCATAGTAACTTGGAAAATCATACAACCAAAAAATTTATAGGTTAAAATTTTACATGTTAAATCATACAACCAAATAACATCAAAACACACTAATTTTATCGGTTAAATTTTTAAGTATTTATTCAGTGATTAAGACATTCAGCCCCATTATGGTTATCAAAAAATGCTCATTCTAGTCCTCCAAGTACAGAGTATTATTTAATCCATTTAGGCTTTTGGCCTTCCCCTATAAAACACCTCATTTTAATTAGAATGCTTAAGAAAAACGTATTGTTTTATACATATTAAAGTTTTGTTTTGAATATAGGTTGGAATTCTATAAAATGTTTATAAAGAGTATTTTAGATATTTCGTAGCAAAAGAAAATAAATTTTTTTATGAGAAGGAATTAATGATGGAATAAAGCAAAATGACTCACTAAACTGTCCGCGCTTCTTTGTTATGAAGCAACAGTCAGTCCATGCAATTTTGGACGGGATTTTCACTATGGGTCATCCGGAAACAGTCTCTCTGTGCTTTAGTACAGGGGTAAGACTGCGTACATCTGACCCCTCCTTACCCCACCGTAGGTGGGAGCCTTTGCGGCACTGGGGTAAATGAAAATGAAATGATGAAATTAATGATTTGTCGAAGTCCAGACAAACAAGAGTGAAAAGTTTAAAGTTCATGAATTATTTGTAGAATTTGACGATTTATGTTTAGGACAACTAATGGATATAAATTCTGAAATTTGTTGTTATAGGGACAAATGATTTGGCGGCTATCCCTTGCCTGATGTCTAAGGGCAGACATAATCACCAATCAAGAGTTAGTCACAAGAGTCGGGCGGGTTAACCGGAATCAAGAGGCTTACCCTTCTAGTGTTTTACTTTTCAAAATTGAGGTGATGCAGCAACATATTTTTGTTGGCTGTTGCCATTGCTGTTAACTACGTCATATAGAATAATATATCAAATCAACTCGTTTAGAAGTTTGAAGGAACTTTAGGAAGCTGCTAAAAAACTATGCTGCCTAAGCTGGATTATTATAGGCCAAAGGGAGAGCGTGGAAAATGCCTAACAGGCCGTGTAGCCCTAAGTCCCTAACCCCTTTGGCGTGGAGAGTGGAAAATACATCTTGTTCATAGTTATCAATAATATAGTAATGTAAAAGAACTATGTAGGTTTTGATGTATTGTATACCCCACTTATATTCAAGTGCAAGCCCATTTTTAAATGTTTCAATTAAGTATTTTTAATTGTACTCAATTAAGTTGTTTATAATAAAAAATCAAATTTTGAGTGTTTTCATAATGGTATCATTTGCGATTTTTTTGAAGGATAACAGAAAAATTCGATTAGAAACTATGCTGAGTAGACCTGAGAACTGGGCAGTTGGATAGGAGCGGGAGCTTTACCGGGATAAACCAATCCCAGCTATGGGTACCTTAAGCAATTAAACCTAGGACAGGACTGGGAACTGGTAGGTCATGGAATGGTCCGCCCACCCCTACTTTTGTGCGGTATCGACTTGTTAGTGACTACGTAGTATTATATTGGTTTTCAATTGTATCTAAAATACTCTGAAGACCTGTAGCGAGTATTATTTGAACTGTGTTAATTTCAAGGATTTCTCAAATATGAGTAAAGCATGGCCATTTAAATAGAAGTATCAACATTCCAACTTCCAAGTGCTTATACGTCAAATAAATAATTGAGTTCATGATTTTGTGATCATTTATAACGTATAGTTCATGATGTTTATTACATGCACAACTCTTATATTTCTCCAAACTTGAGGATGTTTGAATTAGTTTCCCCCTAAAAAAATGTGTTAGCTTTGTAACTTAAATACTTAATTGGATGAAGTGTTTTTGGTCGTAATTTTATTCAACAAAAATATTTTTAAATGTCATTTTGATTCTTGAATTTGTCTTTAGCGTAGTAAAGAGTGCGCTAACTTACATTGAAGCTCATAAAGTAGGGGTGGACTCGGGCTGGGTTAGGCTTAGACGGTTCCATTTTTCTGCAACACTTTGGCCTGGTAGTCTGGTACCGGCTCGGGTAAGCTCCGGGATCGAGCCGGGTCCAAACAGTACCAGGACGGGCTCAGGTCGGTACCACCCATTTACTTTTTTTTTTTTAAAAAAAATAGTGCAGTTATTGAGCCCGAAGACTAGGCATGGACTGGGCCCAGGCCGGGCTGGGGATTTGGGTTGAAGGCCCGGTACCGGCCCTGGTTTGAACCGGGATTGGGCCGGGTCAATTTTTTTTTCTAAAAAAACTAGTCTTTTCTAGTTTATTCTTACATCCTCCTCACCCCCACCCCCAAACCCCGCCAAAACACCTAGCCCAACCCATCTAGCAGCGGCCCAATGCCAAAAAACTAAAAAAATATATATTTTTGGTCTGGACCGGCTGGTCTGATCCACTGAAATAACGTCCCAAAGCCCGTCCCGTTTGACCCTTGTTTCGGGCCCCAAAGCCCGGTCCCTGTCGGCTGGTACCGCACAATAGTGGTCTGGGCCGGTCTGAACTGACCCAACTCATCCCTAGCCTGGGCCCCGGGTCAGGCTGGGTCAGCCCCTGGGCTCAGTCCATCCCTGTCATAAAGTACTACAACTTGTTTTAAAAGGAATAAAAACTAAAAAGTATATCGATTCTATTGGAGTTAAGAGAGCGACTTATTTTTGAGGAGTCATTATAGAACTTTCTTCAATTGTACATTTGTACATTAAATATTTTGAATTTAAGTTAGAAATAATGACACAAATCTTGCGAACTTTGGTGTATATTCTATGTCTACACCGAAAATGAAATTGATGTACTAAAATCACATTTTATAATAAAATGAAAATAATTTAATATTATCATAGTTTCTATACATACAACATCGTCAATACCTGATTGGCTGATACTTAGCATGGGAATGGGAATCCATCAACTTATTTAACTAGTAATTTTATTAAATATTTCGTAGTTCTTAACTTTACGTATTTGAACATATGTTCAATTGAAATATTACAAATCATGAACCCTTCTCAAATAAAAAGTTACATAATCATCAAATTTTCAAAATTCTCCATCAATACATCATGGATTCATGGATGTAACGTAATTCAATAATTTCATTGGAAACATATTTTAAAAAGATAAATTGAAGTACTCCGCCAAATAATGTGAATTCGTGTATTTTTTATTCAACGAGACAAATTCAAATATCAAATTGGCACTTGTCAAATTAGAAAGATAAAGAACATGTCTCTCTTCATCATCACCCCAGTTAGGCTTGTCAATGGGTCGGGTACGGGTCGGAACGTAGTGTTTCAGATCCGGACCCGCTAAGTTAGTAATGGATCCGGACTTGATCCGTTTACCCGACGCGTCTAAAAATGTGGACCCAGATCCAGATCCAATGGGTCTCGAAATCGGGTCGGGTAGACCCCGCCCGCCAAGTATGATACACACATCATTATAAACTTTGTGAAAATAACAAGACATGTATGTGAAATATAAACAAAGTGTACAAATTTTAAAGCAAAATATATATTCACTTTTCAAAAAAAATCAAGGTCTCATAGAAAATTAATAGTTTTATCTAATAAAATATCAGTTCTTGTACAGGCATATAGTTCCACACTTTGTGTTGCTTTCTCTCGCACAAAGAATAAAGTAGAAGTTAAGTCATAAAAGGTATCTTAGACTGCTAAGAGTATAAAATCATATATAGTATTATCTATGATAATGATATAATAATATTAATAATAATAGTAATAAATATTGTGCTTTTCCTACCGAGCCCAATACACACTTTATTAGTATGTATTTACGACCAAAATAGACATTAGTTTTAGGGTATCTTACTATCTCGATCAGTATCACTTAATGTCTATATTTTTATTGAAGAATCATAACTAATAAATTTATGTACTATGATGTATATAGGTATATTAGTTTCTATTTTATTCAGTGTTATAACTAATCACTTTATGTATTAATGTCTCTGTATACAAATAAGAAATTTTAAACGGGTCCGGGTCCTTAACGGGTCTGAATCATATGTACCATACCCGACCCGTTTATTTAAAATACTAATGGGCCCGGATTCAGGTAAACGGAATAAAATATAGACTCGTACCCTTAAAAAACAACCGGGTCCGGGCCGGGTCCAGGTCTAGACCTAACCCATTGACAGGCCTAACCCTAGTGCCGCAAATGCTCCCATCTAGTGTGGGGTAAGGGACATCGGATGTATGCGGTCTTACCCCCGCACTATAGCACAAATAGACTATTTCCGGATGACTCATAATAAAAATTAGGAAAGAACTAAGACGGGACCGGGTCGGGCTTCGGTACCGGTCCGGGTTTGTACCGGTACCGGGTCGGGCCGGGCCCAAATGATTTAATGGATTTTTTTTATCATTTGACCGTTGAGGCCCGGACCGATCTGGACTGGTCCACTAAAACATGGGCCCGAGCCCGCCCGCCTCTTCCATCGGGTCAGGTCCCCGGCTTGGTACCAATCCCGGACAACCGGGTTGGGCCTAAATAGTGTCATTTCGGGTCGGGCAACGGGTCAGGTATGCCCTTCTCAATCCATCCCTAGTGAAAATCACGCCGAAAAATTGCATGGATCAACTGATGTTTCATAATTAGTTGAACTATTTTGTTTTAATTTACTATATTTCCAAGTCAAAAGATACCGAGTCTTTGGTTCTATTACAAATGATGTAAGTAAAGTTAAAAAACATGTAGCAAGAGAAAATAACATCATGGGATGATGGGATCTAAAACTGAATGTTTTCGTCATTAATTAAGAGTCGGTTTGATGAGCCCGTTTTTCATCATATCAAGCTTATCGACCAACTTTTTCATCAAGCATAGGGATGGACTAAACCGGGCCGGCCCAGCCCGAAACCATCTCGAAACCGCTACTGTGCGGGCCCGGACCGGACCGGGACCGGTTGGCCGGTTCCGGGCTTTTAGCCTGTTTGGGCGGGTCGCTTCAGGCCGGGCCCGGGTCATATTTTTTTTTTCAATTTTTTTCTTTTCCTAGGGTAGGGTTGAGTGTTTTAGGGAGGTTTGGGGGTGGGGGTGAGGGGAGGGGGTCGAAGGATAACAAGAAAGCAAAAAAAAATAGACATTGAACCGAGCCCGACCCGGCCCGGTTAGGCCCGGGCCCGGTATCAACCCGGGCCGGTTCCGGGCCCAAGTATTTGCAAAAAAGCCCACCCGGCTCCGGCCCGGAACAGGAACCAGACCGGCCCGGAACCGGAACCGGACCGGCCCGGAACCGGAACCGGACCGGCCCGGGTCCATCCCTAATCAAGCACATAACTTTTGATTTCAGGCGCCGAATTGCGTAATAATAAGAAAAAGTAAGATTCGAGTTACTTTTCTGACTTTATTGACTGAAGTTACTATCGAAGATCATTTCAACTACTTTTTAATATAATTTTTTCATTATTTTATTAATAAAATATATTTTATATATAATTTTTTCACAAATCAGCAGAATCAAACATTACAACCACTTCAGCCAGAACTTCATAAAAATCAATAGATAGGGGTGGACCGGTTCGGGCCTGGGCCTGGCCGGGCCTCGGATCATGAAGGGGGAGGCCCGGAACCGGCCCGGGTAACCCCCGGGTCCGGGCCGGGCCTCGGTTCTATTTTTTTCGGCTTTTCCTAGTTAACCCCCAACCCTCCCCCTCACCCCAAACCAACCCTAACCACCTCAAATGGCCCAAAATATCCAGACCAACTAGGGATGGACCGGGCCGGTCCAGTTCCGGTTCTGGGCCGGGCCCGGGTGGGCTTTTTTGCAAAATGTTGGGCCCGGAACCGGCCCGGGTTGATACCGGGTCCGGGCCTAATCGGGCCGGGCCGGGCCCGGGTCAAGTTCAATTTTTTTTTGGTTTCTAATTAACACCCGACCCCCCCCCCCCTTCACCCCCAAAACACCCAACCCTAACCTAGAAAAGCAAAAAAAATTGAAAAAAACAAATTGAACCGGGCCTGGCCCGAACCGCCCGCGCCGGTTCACCAAAAGTTGGGCCCGATCCCGGTCCGCCCGACCCGCCCAAACGGGCTAAAAGCCCGGAACCGGCCAACCAGTCATGGTCCAGTCCGGGCCCAAACAGTAACGGGCCGGGCCAGTTCCGGGTCAGGCCGGTTCCGGGTCAGGCCGGTTCCGGGTTAGGCCGGCCCGGTTTAGTCCATCCCTAAGCCCAGCCCAAAAACTTAAAAAAAATTCAAAAAAAATAATAATAAATTGGCCCGGGCCCGGGCCCGAACCGGCCGCGCCGGTTCAGCTTTTGAAGGACCCGAGCCCGAAACGCCATCCCACCGGGCTGGGTGGCCCGAACCGGGCAACCAACCGGTTCACCGAGCCGGTCCGCGCCCGCACAGTAGCGGGCCGGTCCGGTTCCAGGCCGGTTGGCCCGACCCGAGTCCATTCCTATCAATAGAAATAGCCGATTCAACCAATTTCAATGTTACCAAACGGGTTCTAAATTAAACTACCAGCTACTTGGTAAGTTTGATACACAACACAACGTATGACTAGGGGTGGATTCGGTTTGGGCCACCCGGCCCGCTACTGTGCGGGCCCGGGACCGGTCCGGTCTGGCGGTCCGGGACTGGGTGTAGACCCGAACCGGTGGGGATGGGCGGGGCGCGCTATTTTAATTTTCATTGTTAGTAAAAAAAATAGGTTGTACACAAAACTAGTTAATTCACTAGTTAATTTGATTAAAGTAAACTTTAAAATACGAATTTGCTATAACTCGAATTAATAGTTAATTACTTTATTACAATTTTTTATTAATTGCTACATTTGACTCTAGTTTAAAAAACTAGTTGTATTTCTAATTATAGTTAAAGTTAAAGTGTATTAATCTCATTGTTAGTAAAATAAATAGGTTGTACACAAAACTAGTTAATTCACTAGTTAATTTGATTAAAGTAAACTTTAAAATACTAATGTGCTATAACTCGAATTAATAGTTAGATTAATAGTTAATTACTTTTTTACAATTTTTTATTAATCGCTACATTTTTTAGATTGATCGTCCTAGATATTCGGTTGATATGGGTAACCTCGAGCGCAACCGAACGAAAGAGCTTGCGAGGAAGAGATCCCGCAAAGGTAAATCACATATCGGCTCTTCATCTCAAAGTCGGCCCTGTGGGCCTCGAGTTAGTTACTTTTGACCTCAAGTACTGTCCTCACAAACCGCCACTAGCCTTTTTCGCGCACTTTGTCCTCACTCGTGCGCGCCCTGAGAAACTTTCCAGGGGGTCATCCATCCCAAGACTACTCTCGTGCAAGCACGCTTAACTTTGGAGTTCTTGGCTAATGAGCTCCCTTAAAAGGAGATGCATCTTGTCGGTATGAGTAGTACTATTAATCCTCTTAAATTAATCTCGGGTATTACAACGACGATGTGGAGGAAGTAATTTCGGAGAGCCACGACGACGAGGAGGAGGGTGGCGGCAGCCATGACACCGACCAACCTGCCTCATCCCAAACAGGTACGAAAAAAGTAAATCTGAACTAATGGCTAATAATTTTTCTAAGTGGAAGGACCCGAACACCGGGAATTGGACCGCAACTTGCAATTGGTGCAAGAAAAACTATAGCTTGACGATTTCCGGCGGATACGGATCCGCCACAAGACACCTTAAGTCCAAACACCCGGTGGAGTATGAAAAATTAGGCGGCGGAACGGGGAAGCAAACTCAAATATCGAGATTTGCAAATAACCAACAAGCTTTTGGTAATTTCTCATACAATGATGAACAAAATTTGACTAGTATGGCTAACTTACTTGTTGAACAAAATTTGTCTTATTTGTTTTCTGAAAGTCTTGCTTTTCGTGATTATGCACAAACTTGTTTAAATCCGCAATATAGAGGTTATAGTCGCAAAACGGTTAAGAAAGAAATTTCAAGGCTTTATGGTGCGGAAAAGGTAAGGTTACAAAATTATTTTGCAAACTTTGATGGACGTGTTACTGTATGTTCTGACATATGGGAGGATACTTATCATAATTTACATTATTTAGGTCTGACTGTACCTTATATTCATAATGATTGACATATGCATAAACGTGTTCTTGCTTTACGTGAATTTAATGATCGTCACATCGCTGAACATATTTATATTTTGATTGAGCGTATTTTAATTGAGTATAATTTAATTGATAAGGTGTTTGCTATTGGTTTTGATAATGCTACTAATAATACTGCTGCTATTCCTAGATTGCGTGAATTGTGTGGTTCTACTTCTTTGATGGGTAGATTTTTTCATCAACGATGTGCATGTCATGTTCTAAATTTATGTGTGCAAGATGGTCTAAAAGCGACAGGAGCATCATTGGAGGTAGTCAAGGGGGGGATTAGACGTATTTGGGGTAATGGACAACTTAGGAAAAAATGGCATGATTATTTGATAGAAAGAGGTGAGAGATATGTGGCTTTTTGACGAGCACTTTGTCACGGTGCGTCAAAATAAATTCAATACTAAACACTTATACGTAGTATAGCGTAGTAGAGTTCGTATCCACAGGGAAAGGAATGATTTTCTTTTTATGAAACTAGTAATTAAAAGGGGGGTTTTGGTTTTGAGTGATTTAATTTAATTAAGAACTAAGATGAACAACCTATATGTGTTTAATTCAAAGATAAAAAGGACTTGACATTGCTACTTTCCACTTGTTTGATATATTTTAGAGTTAATTATCAAAATAGGACTAAAAGTCATTCACTTTTCACAAATAGGACCAAAAAATAAACTATGTTTGCATAAGACTAATTATGTGTACCTTGGACAATTATACCCTTATAGCTATTAAAATGTTTTAATTCCTAATAAAATAATAAAAAATAATAAAAATTCGTAAAAAATACCAAAACATTAAGAAAAACATTTCGATATTAAAAATTTAATTAATTTTTTTTTTCAAAAAATTAAAAAAATTAAAAAAAAAATAAAAAAAAATAAAAACTCAAAAAAAAAATGCCGCCGCCTCTGCCTCCTCAGCACCACCACCTCCAGTCTCCAGGGGAAAAAAATGCCAAGTTCATTACGAATGCCATATTTATGGCAGAAAAAATGAAAATGTTGGCATTCGAAAAGAGAAATATGCCACTTTTTTGGCATTTTCAGAAAAAAATGGCATTTTTCTGGGAAAATGGCATTTTTTTCATCGGCCGGAGGTGGTGGTGGTGGGAGGTAGTACAGGCGGTGGGAAAGGCATCCATATTTTTTTAAATTTTTTTTACGGAGTTTTACTATTTTTTATTAATTTTTTAAAAAATAAAATTATTTTTAAAAAAAAAGTTTTTGAATTTTTTATTTTATAAAAATTTTATAAATTTTTTAATTATATTTCTACGAATTTTTGAATTTTTTTCGAATTTATTATGAATTAAACATTTAATTATAGCTTTTGACTATTTTTAATTCATATTTAATGGAAGGGTAAGAATGGAATGCAAAAATAGGTATGTTTCCAATAGGACTCATATGGTCCTATTTTGGAATAAAAACATAGCAAGTCCTATTTTAGGTTTTTGCCATAGTTTTAGTCCTATTTGAACTAATTTCTATATATTTTAGTCGATCCTTGTTATATCTATAACTTATCCTCTCTCGAATACTCAATCGAGGAGTATATCCAATTCATTGAAGGTAGTTATTAACAACGACCGTTCATTAATAACCCTTACTATTAATCAAATATAGAACAACGTCGTATACCGATATAATAGTAGCATTTAATCTTTTTAACTCTTTGATGAAATCAATTGAGATTGATAACCTTAACACAACGGTTTCGGTTTAACCAACAAAATTGATCTCTCTTAAGTTTATTAACCACGACTGTGCATTGATAAACCGAAGTTACTTACTTATGAAACCACCAACGATTAACCATCGGTTCGTTGATCGTTTCTAGTAGTAATTAATGTCGGAACGTTAACTAATCGTCACTTAGCAACCCTCCAACATTAATATAGAATGAGACTAAGGGAAGAATTAATAATCAAGAGAAGAAGTTAAGAAAATAACTCACAACTTTAATAATCAACAAGCTTCAAGAGCAAAACCAAGAATGGAAGTTTAGCTCCTCATTTGGAGGCTAAACATAGCTAGAAAAATATAAAGAAATGATATTCTAAACTGAGCTAAAGAGAATGAAAGAAGGGATGATTTTTAGAGGAGAAAAAGAGTGCTATATATAGGTGTTTTTCAACACCTTTGGCCGGGTACCCGACCGGGTATAGGTACATACCCGACCGGGTACCGGTCAAAATCAGATAATCTTACACGTTTTTGTGTTCCAGCACGTTAATTTGTCTCGGGTCAAGTCAGACCCGACCGGGTTTGGTCTAAATCAGATTTTTTCCAAATCTTTGTGATCTTCAGCATGTTCTGGTGTTCCGGGTCATATCTGACCCGACCGGGTCGAGTAAGGGACCCGACCGGGTCTTACTTGTTCTTCTTAGATCTTGTCTTCAACTGACCCGACCGGGTTCAAGGTCTGACCCGGTCGGGTTTTTGTGCTCCTGGGTATTTTTGTCTTCAGTTTTTCTCCCCTTTTCCTTGCTACAAACTCTATCACTATTCTATAACTCCGAAAAGAAGGAGAGAACAATTACAAACAAAATAAAACAAGTACTTACAAACTAACTAAAAGCGATGGAAATCCACACTCAATCAACATAAAAACATACATTTATGCACTATAAACTAGTGCATATCACTTTTCCTAAAGATTTGTCTATTCGTTGGAATAGTACCTATAAGTTAATTGGAGTTCTTAGATATAAACAACATTTTCCTGTTTTTATGAAACGATATGATAACTATATTATAAACTCGGCTGAGATCAACACATGTGAAAAAATTTGTAATGCTTTGATATATTTTAATAATGCAACTGAAACTTTTAGTCATGTTTATAAACCTACCTCAAACCAATTTATTCGTGAAGCTGTTAATCTCGCCGGTGCTTTTTCAAATTTTGAGAATGCTGATTACGTGAGTTATTTTGCTAGTTTTAGGAAGGAAAAGTTTTTAAAATATTATTCACATATTCCGCATATTTATGATATTGCATTTGTTCTCGATCCTCGTTTTAGACTTGGTTCTTTAGAAGAATGTTTGAATTATTATTATGCTGCTTTTTTTGGTCCATTGCCAATGTATGAGACAACCCAATTGATCCGAAAAAAGAATACAACGAGGTTAGTGATATATTTTATGCATTATTCAATGAATTTCATGCACAATATGACAATGCGCCCCCTCCCCCGACACAAACATCATCCCGTAGAACAAGAATTTAGTTCAACGAGCAATGTCCTAACGCAAACTAGAACAAGGTTGAGCGCAGAATCTCTTGAGATGTTTATATGCTACCACGATTGGTTGAAAGCAGCCCGTAGAACTCAAGAAATTAACATCACCCCATCTCAACACTTTATGGATGAATCTACAACCGAGAGTGGCTCTACCTATGCCGGAGATTCCGATTGAATGATTGATTAGTATTTCATGTTTTAATTTTACCTTCAATTCTCAATTGTAGTTCCTATTTAATTTTCAAATGTAGTTCCTATTTCATTTCAAATAAATGCACTTGAAGTTTGTTTTTAATACTTGTATAAAACTATAAAGTATAAAATATAAATTATAAAAACAAAAAAAATCTTTAAACGACCCGACCCAGCCCGGCGTGTGGCCCGACCCGTGACCCGGACGGGTGGCCCGACCCGTGACCCGGACGGGTGGCCCGACCCGTGACCCGGACGGGTGGCCCAATCTGAACCGGACCCGTCCAACCCTCGGGTTGGTCCCGGGCCCATGTGATACAAACCGATGGCCCGACCAGGGCCCGACCCGAGTCCATGACTACGTATGACTCACTAATATCACTTTTTAGAAGATGGCATAATCCAATCAAGTCAAATGAACCCTTCTCACATAAAAATACAGCCTCTTGTGCCACAAGGTTTAAATTACAGGAGAGCAAATCCATACATCCAACTATCTAACGACGTTTAGTTCAAAACTTCGCATATCTACTTCTGACATCACCCTCCAAAACAACATTATATCGGACATAATCCGTGCATAGAATGAAGACCAAAATTCAACTCAGAAATTCAAAATTGGTATAATAAATAGGTCCCATTTGAGGCTAAGGAAGTATTAAATACTGGAAGTCACACCAAGGAAACTGGCACTTCTTCGAATTAGAAGAGCCATAAACACACTGATGAGTGCTAAAGACCATGTTTCCGAGTGAGTGCAATGACGATTTTATTCAAGCTGGTGATTTCTTTATCTCTCTGCCTAAGCTCTCCCTTCAACCTTTCAATCTCCATCAAGAGGGTTTCACACTGGTCACGATCCTTCTTCTCAAGATCATCCTCTGAGCTTGTATGGTGATCCTTCTTTAATTTCTTGCATTTCCCTGACGGCTCCTCATCTTGTAATGGACGTTTGATTGTCGTGTTTTCATCATCTTTACCAGCAATTTCACGGGCCAACTTGCAAACACATACACGTCCAAAGAGTCCGGTGTTGTGTTGAAATGAAACAATTTTCTGGGACCGTCCATAAGGATCCTGGGAGAAAGACATTGACAGCATTGATTTTGAAATACCAACCAGACCAGGGAAAAATAACAGGGAGGGTTTGACAGAAGACCACTAGAGTTTACTGGAGTGGTTACTGGTTAGGCTATACTTTCAAATTATCTCTTTACACCTTTATCAATATGTAACCTAATTTAGTAAAATGTGCAACAAAACTGAAATAAGATAAAAACAGAGAAATTTAACCCTAGTCTCACTATCTGATGAGTGATGAAGCACAAATAACAGAGAAAAAACAGCTCTTTGAGTAAGATAAACATAAAACTACATAACCATCCCCAGATGCAGGGAAGAACACGACTCCATATTCTCAGTTTCTATTTAATTGCTTCAAAATACTGAAATAGTCTGAATATGTCATATGTTATAGGTGAATGAAATACTATGGGAAAATACTAAGAGAGAGAAAAGCAGAGGTCGTGAGAAATAATACCTTCTCAACGGAACCTTCAAGCTTTTCAAATGCCTCATTTGCCTCTTTCTGATTTTTGAAAATTGCCAGTGCAGAATACTTGTCTTGGGTCGTCTTATGAGTCTGCAATCGTGGTTTGTTTCTTGAGGTTAGGACTTCCACATATTCACGACAACATATAAGGCGGAGTATGATGTTAAACATCTTATGGGTTTGCAAGGTGAGGGTTACCACAAGTACCAACTGGAAAGTGATAAGAAAACAAAATTCATGGGTAATACATTTATGTATTAAATTAAATAGAATGATGGAAGTATCAAAACCACAGCTGGCTGCATTAAATTAAATGACCAAGATGCTGCCAGCTTCATAAAGCAAACATGTCATTCACATATTATTGAATATCAAGCTAAGGCCAATATGTATTGCATGCTTAACAGGAACAACATAACCAAGCATTCCAGCCCAACTGGTTGCAAGGTTACCGTGCCTAGTGGGAGGTCTCGAGTTCGAAACCCGCTAGGCACATAAGGGTTTGAAACTCAATGGAGTGAGTTTCAAACCTGATTACTCCAGGCCCCCAGCCCCCCTCCCCCAGACACCCCCTAGAGTAAAAAAACAAAAGCTTAACACGAACAACATGAAAAGTGGGAATCATGTATTAAAACTGATTGAAAATACTGATAACATTCTAACCCTCATTTCAACAGTGAATTCTCCGGAAATTATTTGATGTAAATCAGTACAAGGAACACCAACTGGTATCCTGTGGACAAGCAGCTTCTTCATATTAGCATCTTCTTGAGCCTACATTAAAGAAATGATGCACATGGGGGTTCAACTTTAACTGGGTTGGAAACAAACGTGCAGTACAAAGTCGTGGTTACCTCCTCTGAGACAGTAGGTATAGAATCAATGACATCATGCTCAATTTTTTCCTTAACAAGTTTCATTGCAGTAATTGCGTCATCCAAACAATTATGTGGAGATCCCTTCTTCCGGAGTTCATAACCTAACACAAACTGTTGAAATTATGAGTTAGTGGTCATAAACTGCAAGTTTTATACTCCAAGGCCCCCAACCCAACCCAACATTATTTGCACTTGTGACATTCTCTTACAGTATGCAAACAGGCAATAGAAATAAGGACACTATGAAATTAAACTCAAGTGTTAAAAAAATTATACATGATGTAAGATTTATATGTTTGGCTGAAATACTCCCTATAGGCTCACTTTAACCTTTCCACTTTCCTTTGTGATCCGTATGTCCATAAATGATCTTCATGTTTCCTTTTAAGGAAAGGACTGTGTAAATGTGTAATTGATATTTATTATTTCCTTTGCGCAAAACAAAATGTGATTTCATTTTGTTAAACTCCAGGCAAAGTCTAGTGGAAAGATTGAATACAGACAGGAGTAAAACAAAATGCAAAATGATCTACATCCACACAACACAGAACTTACTTTGCACAAATTACTTAGAGAAGGTCTTCTGTTAGAAGGAACGTCCCCACATTTGAAGATATAAGACGTATCAATAACTCTTGCATGATCTATCTGTAAAGCTGTATAATAAATATGTTTCATTAGAAGCTAGATGTCAGTTTGATGAGCCACCAAAATGAGAGAAACACATAGTTTACGAAACTGAGTATTTAAACTATTTACTAACAAATAGTACCAAACTTCTAACATGGTACTTGTATTAGGCTATCAGCCAGAATGCACCCATCCTAAAAGTTAAAAATATAACTAGGCAGTGTCGAAATATCCTGCAAATAATATGAAACCAAAGTGACTAAGCTAGAAGGATTACCTCGAAGATCATTGCACAAGCTGTGGCCGACTAATATCTTTCCATGAGATAACAATTTTTTCAATGATTTCTGTAAAAGAAGTGCAAAAAAGTTGAGAGCGGTTTTTTTTTTGCATGATCTTCTGACAACTCAAATTACTATAATTACCTGTACATCAGTCAAGGAACATGTAACTCCATCTAAATCAGAAGCAGTGATTCCAGTAATATCTGTTCTGTAATCTGCAATTACTTTACTTGGCTTTACCAATTCATTAAGTTTAACCTGCATTATCAAAAACTCCACAGTGATTAGGTGAGTAGGTGACCCATAAGAAAAAAAATATGATATGAATGCAAACTAAAAATTCGTACATCATTAGAATAACTCCACAACTGGTGTAGTAGATTCATATGCAAGTTCTTGATACCATTAATATTTGAAAAACACACCTTTAGATTTTGATTGACCGCACAAACACGGATTAAAGCTTCAGTTCCATCATTACAGAGAGCCATCTCACAGTCAATTGCAAGCATTTTAGTTGAATGCAAAGCCTTGGTTTTTTTACTGCGCTTGATTACCAGCCAGCCCTGTTTGATGAATCAAGGATTAGAATGAAGGTAAGAGGATGAAATTGTACACAACTAATGACAATATAGAAAAAAACACATTATTAATGTATAAAGAAGGCATCAAATATAATTGAATGCTATCATTTGAATCAACATTAGAAGGAAGAGAAGTAACAAAGTTGTTTAATTATTATACTAACTTCACAGTAGCAGGATAATGTATACTCCATATTTTATAGATTCATATAGAGAATATAGAGAATGAAACAAAACACATTCATCAACCAGTGTAAAAACTTCACCTCTTTGTGTGATGGTAGGGCATAATCAAATGTATATTGAGGGTTTTCAAGAGTTAAGCGAACTAGCCTCTGCACTATCACAAAACAGCAACTGAATTAGTAATTTAATATTCAAATTGCAAAACTGCAAAACTTCATGATCCAGTTCGATCATTTACTCCCCATGCCAAGTATACAAGGAATAAACCAAATGCTGAAATACTGAAAGGGGTTAAATAATTCATGAATAAAAATAAGCTATATTTTCGCTCAGCTTAATCAAGGTACGAGCTTTTACTAGTTATCAATGGTCACTTATACCTTACATTTTTCATATATTTGTTTTGACTTTTCCCCTCTCTATTTTCTTTGATATACCTGACACTCGTACCTGACACACCCAAGGTATAACAGTACTTCTTCATTCGAGTGATGTTCTGTGCATTTTCTACATCTGAGATTTAACCAGAGCTGTAATTCTAGATGAGCTCTAGTTCTAGTAAAGTCCTGCTCATTACAACTTAACATGGCTCTTTTGTATAGACACTGAGCTCTACTACCTTATTAGGCTGCACTTCTACATGGTCACTAACATTATTGTTAAGATAAGCACGACAGGTGGATCATACTTATTTCAAAACTATTGGCAAAATACGCCTAGTAGTTAGTTTTTATCCTACCTTATTTAAAGTATTAACTTCCATCTACTGATTTTCAGTAATATGTCCAGTGACTGGTAGTGGGAATGAAATCAAAGAATATCTAGTATAGACCTGTTCAGGGGATTCACTGTTCGATGATTTTTTTTGGAATTCAACCACCGCATCACGGTTGGAATGACATTCGAAAACCTTGGCAAATATCTGCAATCGAGAGATGATGATAAAGAGAGAGCTTACTGCAATATTAGTAACTACAAGGTTTTAATGGAAGTAATAATGCTTTAATTAGTCTGACAAAGTTAATCTTCTCATCTAGATAGTTACCTTCATATCCTCATCTTCACTGAATGTTTTCAAAAACGCAGCCAAGTCATCAGCAGACCTCTTAGCAGGGTCACTTATGTTAGATCCATTTTTATTGTCATAAAATTCCAAAAACTCTTTCCAGTCTCCTTTGCTACCTTTCATTCTACGTTTTTGAGAAAGCTTCACAACATCGACAAGTACCTAAACATCATAACAAATGACAATTGAGCATGGAGTCATCAGCTGTCAATGCATACTTATGGTAAATTTTTATTAACAGCCATATGACTCCACTATGGAGTCATGCGAACTTACTTGGGTTCACTAGGGCCACTGATTTTTTTAATGTAGCCATAATTGATGACTCCACTATGAAAGTAAGTGCCCACCGTGTGGCCACATAAGCCATACGACTCCATAGTAGAGACATATGGGATTCCATAAAACTACTTATAATTAGACACTTTCCACTGTTTCCAGGATACCAATCAAAATCACAGAAAACTAAATAGGAATAGAAGCCTAAACTCTATACTTGACGCATCTGTGATTAAACAACTAGCTAATCCCGGATTCTAGAAGCAATGGATGCTTAAATGGTAGATAATGGGACATAGATAGTTTCAAGAAAGCCCTCTGAACTTTGACTATGAAATCCTAGTAAGTAAATAGTGTTAAAGTTGTTATCTAGATAAAAAGATGTGCTTGTACGTGTTCTCAATTCACGTATCAGCTAATATATACACTAAAGTGAGCAATTAACTAAGAAAACTGTCTTACATCAAACATCTTGAGAATGAACAAAAGTTTATTTCAGAGCATTACTGACGGAAAAACTTTATTCTCCATAATACATTAGAAAGACAGCGATTTACTACGTTTAGGATTTTGAGGTATTATTGAAATGATAAAGAAGAGCAAACATTTTTCGTTGCGGAAGCAATCTTCTCATCCATTGCAGGAAGAAAATCTGCGGTGTTTAGTTTCCGAATCCCTTCAAGTCTTCTTAACTTCTGTGTGCACTCTCCCCAATATGTTATCCGTACAACGTCCTCCTGCGCCAAAAAATCCCTCCGTGCTCACTGCTCCGTTCTTGAACGTCTTGCTTTTGTGGCAGACGTGAAGTCGTGCAGCTCGGAGAGGATGGTATGGACAGCTGGAGGCTAACTACGGCGGAGAGCCGAAGTCTGAGACTGATAAATCTTACAGAGCGACTCTAGCGAATGGCTTTCGAGGCGGAGCATTAGGTCATGTTACAGTGATTATAAATACATAATCTAAAAAACTATACTCCCTCCCTTAAACTTCCCCAAATTTGACCGATCACAAATTTTTTCAAAGTTTGAGACAAAAAAGGAAAGTTATCGAAGTTCTAAGAGAGAATTTCCCAAATGGGACTAAAACTTGCTTAAAACTTTTAATTACCGATCGGACAAAATTGCCCTTAATGAATTCAGCGCATGATCTTTAGACTTCCGACTACTCTGTTGCGGTGCCCTGCACCGATAACTTCATATTGCCGGCACCACCACCCTCTGCGCAAGGCTTCAGTGCACAGACTTCCACTGTCGTTGGCTGATTGCCGCCGCCTGGGTGATTGCTGCCACCTAGGTGAACGCCGTAGCTGCCTGCATGAGTTGCAAGATAAGATCGCCATTGTATATCTCTTGTAAGATGGATTCCAGATTCGAACATACTCCCCTTCTGTTCTCTGCCTCTCTTTCCTTTTCTCTCTTCCTCTTCACATTCGAACATTATCTCCCAGATTCCTCTTCCTCATATGATTTCTTCTTCTTCTTACTCTGTTTTGTAAAAAAATGCCACCTTTGTTCCCAAAATGTCATGGAGATGACATTTCCATATATAAAAATATGGCAGTCGTGGAGAATGTCAAGTTGGTGTCATTTTTACTCTTTATAAATGTCAAATAAAAATTGTCATCTTGGTAAATGTAATGTCAAAAAAGTGACATTTTTTCCAAATGAGTGTTCAATAAAATAACAATTATGCCATTTTCAGGTCCAATTAGTGAGAAAAATAGTATGAACGATTTAAAGTGAATTAGATGGAATTTATAAAAAATGAAGAGAAATGACTTTCACAATTCAAAATTTTATTTAAAATTTGATTGATAAAAAACTAAAAATGATGTTAAAATAATGTTGGCATTTTGGAATAGAAAGATGACATTTACAAAAGGAGAAGAAGAAGAGCAAGAAGAAGAAGAACAAGAAGGAGAAGGAGATGGAGGAGAAGAAGAAGGAGAAGAATACCTGATTTTGATGGAGATGGCGTCCGGCGTCGAGCAGGCAGCTGCGATGATAGGCCAGCGTCGAGTTGCGAACTTGCGATCGATGGAGGTTGAGCTGCGATCGAGTTGCGAACAGTTGAGCTGCGAACAGTTGAGCTGCGATCGAGCGATGCAGAGGGATTTGGGGAAAAGGTGATTTAGGGATTAGGGGCAAAAAGGTAATGTGGAGTCCCATTTAGGAAATTTAAAACTTGAAGTCCTATTTTGGAGTTTTAACCATGTTTTAGTCCCATTTAAGAACGGAGAAAGTATAAGATATATTACGGATCGGGTAATGGTGCGGGTAATCGTACTTGAAGTAAACGGACGGTTACGGGACAGGGTAACAGGTCGAGTAAGTATAAATTCGTATCCGCCCCATTATCCATTATCCAGTCAACATGGTTTCCCTCGTTTTGATTGACACGATTCAATGCAAGTATCCGGATCAGGTTAAATTGTCATCCCTAAATATATTATGTAAATACCTCATATGTTAGGTACACAGTGTATAATTTTTAAAATATATGAAGTATCACTTGTGCGAGAAGATATTAGTTTGTGTACTTGCTGAAATTTTCACTTTAGTTTTCCTTTAACTTGCTGAAATTTTCACTTTAGTTTGTGTAAAAAATTAGTTTAGCTTTCCTTTCACTTTAGTTTTGATTAGTTTGTGTAGTTGTAATTTTCTATGTAAATGATTTAAGAGTATACAAGTTACTAAGTGGTGCTCCATTTTTGTGTGTACATGTGTAATATTGTAATTGTTATAACTTCTTTGTAATTATATTTTGGATTATTAGCTTATTTTATCTCAAACTATTATAAAATTCATAAATTTATCATATTTTCTCGCTTTGAAAAAAAAATACTCAAACTTCATCTTTTCCAACAATTATGATTTTCTTCTTTGTTTTTTTTTTCAAAATTACAAATTTTATCAATTCCAATAAGATATAAGCAAAATACAAGTTTGTAAAATTAAAACTAGAAAGAAGTGAAAAATATAAAATATAAATATGACTTTATTCTTAAGTTTTACTAATTCATCTATTGAAAGTGTAATTGTGATAAAAGTTGAAGTTGAAGTCTTTTTTTAATAAAAGTAAACTTATGGAATAGATTTGCGAATTTAATGATAGTTAAAGATATATTTAGCTAATAATCCTTATATTTTAACTTCAATGTTTTTAAACAATGAAGTTGAAGCGTTGAACCTAAGGATTCTTAAAAAAAATTATATCCTCTCTATAAACAATTTTAAAGCTACCTTCATAGCTTTGACCGTTATGGAAACGATCAAAACTAAATGGTTTGATTCTCACTTTTATTAGTTTCTAAGAATAACACAATTTTCACTCAAAAAAATAACACTGTTTACATTATGTATGACACGAAAAAGTTTTGTTTTTGGTCAAAATGTCATGAAAATGTTGAAAATTCAAAACATAAATAATCAATACTTTTTTTAGCTCCAACAACTTTGATCATCGAAGCCCAACTTTAATTTAGTGAAAGGTTACTAGAGTGAGATTTTTCAATTTTAAATTTAATTTAGAATGGATATTATTTGGATTATCTCTGTAGCAAAATAAGATGTTTGGTGCAAGTTCCTCGAAACTTTAAAATATATTGAAGAGACATGTATATATATGAATATTATTACATTTCAAACCCTAATAGCATAATATATCATAAAGGTAATCATACAATCGTCTTGAATAATATTGTAAAGAAAGAGTGTATGGAATCAACACGTGTTTATTTGGGCTGCTTGAACAATTATGAAATTCTTAAAGGGTTCCCAAACTTACATACTATAATATCTATTTCAATAATTATTCACATTGCATACCAAAGTTTACAAACTTACACATCATCTCCTACTACTACATTGTAGTATAAACAATCACATTTATTTAATTGTATGAGATTGACATACTTGCATACTATAACATAATCTTCTCTTTAATTTCTCTACAATCTCTCAGTGCATAATAGAAGGTGAGAGGTCGGACTCGACAAAGGGGCATTGTAATTGTTTTAAGTCCATAATAGAACTCGGCCCACTTTGCTTCTCACCCTTCTCGCTATTGTTGTTGCCTTCATATTGCTTTAATCAAACACCCAATTATTCTACACGGTAAAGGATTCTACGAAAGTCCAAAGAACTGTGTTGCATCTTTGGTCCTTGAGGACTTAACCTCAACACATACGAACTGAACGAATCAGGTTTTAACAACCCAGTTTCTGAATCCAAAGCCCACCCGTATAAAAATGAGTGTTGGCAACTTTATAACTCATGTGCATGAACTTAACGAATCGTGATAACAATTCGGTTCAACGGTTCTCTAGTTCCTGATTCCAAAGCCCCACCCATATAAAAATGTGTGTTGGTAGCTTTTAAGTTGTTTATAAAGTGACTCATATAATCATTCTTTTTCCTCCTCTTCCTCCTACATGTTGTTCTCATCCACTAAAATTTTAAAGATGTGTATTTAATACGAGACTCTTTCTTAAATATTATCAAAATAAAAAACATGGATGAAAATATTATTAAAATTACTATGGATTTATCATCGTGGTCACTATAATATAAAGTCACCAAAATTACTACCATAGTCATTCTTGTCATATGCCTTCTTTTTAATCATACACACACATATACATACATGCATACATACTTTTTTAAAATGAAAAGGACAATTTTATTCATAAAAATAAATAATACTGATAGAGTATATGAGGCCAGACCTCATGACTCACATACTAAGAAGACTAAGATGAAGCACAGTTGGCACTCACATGGTCCTCTCTTTGTCGGTCATATCGTCCTCCATCGGCCAAACACCCAGAAAATGGTCTAGAAGCTCAGGAGCACAACATGGTCTCCCGTCGACTTGGTCCTCCCATCGGCCAAAGAGACCAAAGCAGGTTGGATCTTATACTTAGACGAAATGTTGTCTGTATCCAGCCCAATAGAGGGCTTATATTGTAATGGGTCTCCCAAGTCCAAGACTTGGGAGCCCCAACCCATACATTTGCTATAAATACCCCTTCGGGGGTAGTTGCAGGGGTTGAATAATATTAATTGTACTCTCTATCTAGCTCTCACTTCTCTCTAAACTTATACTCTATCAAGTACAATTTAAGAAGATAAATAATTCTAAAGTAGAAAAAAAAGTACAGAAAAGAGAAGAAAATGTAAAGACAAAAACTAGGCCCAAAGGAAATCTCTGGACCAAGATCTAGTCCTCATGTTGTGGCATCATTTGTTCTTTTGATATTTTTTATAAAATTTGAGTTGTGTGTTCAAGTTATTTGTTGCCAGGAAATTTTCATTTGTGACCAACTTAGATTTTCGACAAAGCTTTCTGTTAAATTTGGAGTTCCTAATTTCTTCCTGGTTTGAAACAGGAAGACGACGATCGCTATCAGTTGCATGCCCTAAAAAATCATTTGAGAAGAAAGAGTCATCAGAAGGATCAAAGTTGTCCGAGGCATCAAAGTAAGCCCGTAGAAGTGGAATTTCGGGTTCTTTCTCAATAAAGAGGGGTTGTTGCTTCCCGCCATAGGCTCTTTGACTGCAAAGTTAAATATGAGTTGTTTCCTATGTATATAGAGGAGACATATGAATTTATACACATGTGATGTAGGCTTTGGTATGACCATCCTACTCTTTATAACCCTTTCTTTGTTAAATAAGTTGGTGGGGTGTTCCGTGATCCCCACCTCAAAAAAACTTTGGTTTTTTGGTAAAAAACCGGGTATAAAAAATGTATGTATGTATGTATATAGATATATATCCAAAGAATGTAACAGGTGGTTATGCTACATTAGATTATAGATTATATTATCATAGTAGCGTATAATATTTAATATGGGATTTATTTTGTGTTTAGATCAATATTGCTTTTGTCATGGTGAAACAATTATTTAGATAATAAAAATTCATAAGTTAATTTGTGTATATTTTCATAAGTAATTTTGATGGTATATAACACAACGAGATCATTGAAGATGATTCTTATGTTATAAGCGTATTAGTTTTAATATTTGATGATTACTTTGTCATTTAAGAGCGTTTATTATTTTCCAAATTAGGAAAAACGTTTTTATGTTATCACAATTAATACTCTATTCACCCCACATTAGAAAAAATTTAAGAGTGCTATTTTTGTCGTCCTACCATAAGCTTCTCACTTGCTTTTTTGACGTACCAACCAGAGTTTCTTATTTATATTTTAGAAAATAATGAACATTGTTAAATGATAAAATAATCATCAAATATTAAAAATAATACACATATAACTTCACAGTTACCATTATCTCATTTTATTTTTTATGAAAGCTGAAAACTAAAAAATACAACGAGATTACTCAAATGAAATACGAGATTAACGAGAATGCTCATAAAATGTTCACTAAGTGGGATGGAGGTTCGGGCTCGGGCCCTTCAGAAGGTGAACCGGTCCGGCCGGTTCGGGCCCGGGCCGGGTCAATTTTTTTTTTTTTGATTTTTTTTTTAAGTTTTTGGGTTGGGTTGGGTATTTTAGGCCATTTGATGTGGTTAAGGTTGGTTTGGGGGTGAGGGGGAGGGTTGGGGGTTAACTAGGAAAAGCAAAAAAAAATAAAAAATAAAAAATAGAACCGAGGCCCCGCCCGGACCCGGGGGTTACCCGGGCCGGTTCCGGGCCTCCCCTTCTTGAACCGAGGCCCGGCCGGGCCCAGGCCCGAACCGGAACCGGTCCATGCCTAGACAATACTCAATGAATGAAAAAATGGTGTTGACAAAATCCATATTTAATTTTTAGACTACTTAGATCATCTTCACTGTACTTCTTTTTTTGAGGTTGGAAAAGTTTACCACATCATCAATTTAAAAAGTGTGATAGAATTTTTTATGGGAGATTTACCGAAATAGGATTAAATAAAAGGATAATTGCAACAATAGAAGTTTAAAGTTTAAATTTCCAAAACAGGACTAACTATTCATATTCTACCCTTTCCTTTATCTTTCGTAATAGGATTTTTTAAATAATCATTATAAAATATAAAAATTAAACTAAAAAATAAAAATCGAAATAAAAAAATAAAAAAATATACAGACCTCAACCACCACCTCAGTCACCTTCCGACACCGCCACCTGCGATTGCCGGAAAAGATTGCCAAGTTTGGAAAAAAATGTCATCACGATGACAATTTTGAAAAGAAAGCTGGATATTTTCAAAGAGCAAAAATGTCATCGTCATAGCATTTTCAGGGAAATGTGTCATTTTTCACACAAGATGACATTTTTTCCCGGCGATCCAAGCTGGTGATGCTAGAAGGTAGAGGACACGTTGGCAGTAACATACATATTTTTAAATATTTTTTAGGTATTTTATTTTATTTTTTAGACCTTTTTAAAGTTTTTTAAATATTTTATTATTAGATTTTAATTTTCTTATTTTTGATTTATTTTTTCACATTTTTATTATTAAGTTATACTCCGTTAATATTTTATTATTTTTATTAAAAATAAAATTATAATTTTCTTATTACTAAAATAAATCTATTAAAAATTATAGGAAGAGGATAGAATAGATAGAAGGGATATATATTAGTTTTATTTTGGTACTAGTATTGAATTTTAGGCTAATTTTATCTCCAACCCATTCTTTTATAGATAGGGCGAGTAAAGTTTTGATTGGTGGATTCCTAGGCCAAGAGATTGGTGGATCATGGTTAGGGTTGGTTCGGTACGGTATACCGAAATTTCAACGTCATACCGCATACCGTACTGAAAATCCGGTATTGGTAAATGTCATACCGTTACCATACCGAAACTTTCGGTATACCGAATTTCGGTATACCGAAAATTCGGTACGGTATGTAACTCATACCGTTTTATACCGAAAATTCAAAAAAAATAAATTTCTTGGCAATTCCGTATAAAGTATTAGCTTAAGGGGCCTACCGAACATTCAAAAAAACTGATTTTAACAAGTCAAAAGTAGCATACAACATCAATACATAAACCGATACCAAAACTAAAACACAATATTTAATCCAAAGTAGAAAATACTAAAATTATGTGCTAATATCTCAAGTCTCAACACAATCCATAATGAAAATTAGAATATTTATCCAACATAAATCAATGATAACTAATGTTTGTAATAACAAATCTTTGAATCATTGTTGCAGCTCCGTATAAATAAGAGATTTTTCTACTTTGGTAATATGATGGTCGTCCGCCGTATAAATATTTTATCAATATACTTTATCATTTGTTTACAAATATAGAATGAGCATAGACCAGATTGTTCATATTACCGGGATGGTTAAGCTTTAGCAAATAATGACGATCGTCCGCTACTCCGTGCTTCGTCAATGGCATCTTCGTCACTCGTCCGCATCTCCATCGTCAATGCTCAATAGTCCACAGCTCTGTCACTCGTTGAAGAGAAGAGAAGCTGTTTGACTCTACGTTGATTTATTTGGGGAGAATTTGACTTTGCACCCCATGTTTTGGGTGATATTTGAGTTTGCACCCTGTTTTCAAAATCATTAATGTGTGCACCCCAATTCACTATAGAATTATTTGACTTTGCACCCCACTCCTTCACAATTTTTGGGTTAATGGGGTGCATACATTAATTATTTTTAAAATGGGGTGTAAAGTCAAATATCACCCAAAACATGGGGTGCAAACTCAAATTCTCCCATTTATTTGCTTAGGGATTTAGGCTTCTACTTGGGAGAACTAGAGAAGGGCCGTAGTATTATAAGATGAGTTATTTTAATTTTGGGCCTTGGTATTTTAATAATTTCATTTAATGGGTTTGGCCCTAAAAATTTACAAATTCTATTTCGGTATATCGGTATTTCGGTATATACCGTACCATACCGAAAATTAACGGTATTTCGGTATATACCGAAATACCGAGAATTTAAAAAATCCATACCCGGTATGGTATCATACCGTACCGAACTTTTCGGTATCCCGAAAATTTCGGTAAATTCGGTATTTTTCGGTATGGTATGGCCGGCATACCGAAATTTCGGTATACTTTGCCACCCCTATACAAATCCACCCCATTCGTCCCTTAGGTAGTTGATGTCTATTTTAAACCTTTATGTTTTTGTTATGTTTAAACCTTATGTTTACACTTGAGTATTTGTGTGATATGTGTACATTGGATGTATCATGTACGAAGTATGTATAATGTAATGGCCATAACTTTGACAATTTATTTTCATAATTTGAATTTTGAATATTTTTATGTAACTGAAAGTGAAATGTGTTCATTTTACGAGGATAATACTTTTTTAAGGAACCGAAAAATGGTAAGAACCGAACCGAATTTAACTAGAATCAAACCAAACCCCAGGCTTATGCAATGGTATTATTTGCCCCACTTTTAAAATAAGTAATACACCAATGCCGAATACTCTATAAAGACCCTGGAAAAAATTCAGATTGTCCCTGGACTTTTTGTACAAACTCATTTATCCCATAAACTAACCAATGTCATTATAGGTCATTTACTCATTTTCAATCTCACACACATTCTCTCCCCCCTCCCTCAATCTGGCATGATTGTTTATAATAATCACTGTTTTCTCTGTTTACTTGTATGTAGCCCCAAATTGCAACCACTGGTCGATTATTTGCTAATACTGAGTAAAATGCTGGAGAAGAAGCATTTGGTGACTGGAGCTGAGCAGGAGACTGGAAAGCATGCTCGTAGGCTGAAGAAGATGCTTGTTGAACTTAATGAGTATGATCATGCGAGGGAAATTTCAAGAACATTTAATATCAAAGAGGCATTATGATATGCCCTTTCCCTACAGGTTCAAATTTTCTTTACCTTTCTTTTCCAAAGAGGGCTCCACCTTGAAGAGTAGTGCAGTAATTGAACATTGATTGATGAGTTGGTGTAGTTGCTTCTATCATTGATCTAAAACCCTTTAGTTTCCTTCTAGTCATCAGTTTTAAAAAAACTAAAGCAGCTGAAAACCTGGAAATGTGGTTATCAGTTTTTGTGTTAACAATTAGCGCGTTAAGTACAGAACTACAAATATGGTTAGTTTTGGGTTAGGGGGAATTGGAGTTTGTACCCCACTTGGTTTGTCTAAATTTGAGTTTGCACTCAATTATGGAAATCGCTAGTATTTGCACCCATGCTTGTCACGGCGTCGCCTAGTCGTCGACTAGGCGTCCTGGCGATGGAGAAGGGTCGACAGGGGAGATTGACTCGCCGGAAGAAGGCTAGTCGCCTCTGGCGTCGTCCAGGCGTGAATATGTCGTCCAGGCGCAGTCTTGGCGTCACGCCAGGGGAGATTTGAAATCTCAATAAATTCGTTTTTTTAAGCCCAACCTAAAAGAACAATCGTCGACTCTCAACCTCGAAGCTCAATCGACGATTCCTAAAGGCGGAGCATCGCTCGTCGTTACTTTTCTGATTTGTGCCTCTGTAGCAAGGTCGTCTGTAGGCGATCTGTAGTTGATGTGTTCCTGCGTCACTAGGTTGAAGACGACGTGCGCTCTTCCCAGCCTTTTATTTTTATCGGTCATTCATCTTATCACGTTAGTCTTTATCAGACTTCTTATTCTATTATATATTGATATTAAACATTAATATTAATACTTCGTACCCACTCAGTAGCATATCCACTACAGTTTTACATAGTTTAATTTTAATATAATATATGTATATTTTCGTACACACTATACAACATGCATAGATACATACTACAATATATATTAGCAATGAATATAACTTGTATATTAATAAATTAGATATATAATAAATTAATAAATTGGGTATATTAATATTGAAATTAATAATTTGCATATTAATCAATTAGGTATACTAATATATTAATAAATTATTAGGCAATATACAATTGCATTCTTAATATATCATATATAACATGTAATTAAACTACAAATTAAATAGAATGTTGTATTGTTATGTATAAAATATAATTATGTATATTGTGCGACAAGTCGCCTAATTGTCGCCTAGGCGGGCGCGTTGTCGCCTAGGCGATATGGCGGTCGGCTGGCGCCGCGACTCGCCTTACCGCCGTGACAAGTATGTTTGCACCATAAGTATCTTGATTTTCATTCCTTTGTCACTCCCCATGATTAAAAATGGGGTATAAGTTTAAATTAGTGGGGTGCAAATTTTGATTTGGTTTTTGTTTTTCCCCACATATCACGTATAGTGGGGTAGGGGGGGGGTCGGATGTACACAGTCTTACCCCTATACTAAAACACAAAGAGACCGTTTTCGGATCACCCATAGTAACTTGGAAAATCATACAACCAAAAAATTTATAGGTTAAAATTTTACATGTTAAATCATACAACCAAATAACATCAAAACACACTAATTTTATCGGTTAAATTTTTAAGTATTTATTCAGTGATTAAGACATTCAGCCCCATTATGGTTATCAAAAAATGCTCATTCTAGTCCTCCAAGTACAGAGTATTATTTAATCCATTTAGGCTTTTGGCCTTCCCCTATAAAACACCTCATTTTAATTAGAATGCTTAAGAAAAACGTATTGTTTTATACATATTAAAGTTTTGTTTTGAATATAGGTTGGAATTCTATAAAATGTTTATAAAGAGTATTTTAGATATTTCGTAGCAAAAGAAAATAAATTTTTTTATGAGAAGGAATTAATGATGGAATAAAGCAAAATGACTCACTAAACTGTCCGCGCTTCTTTGTTATGAAGCAACAGTCAGTCCATGCAATTTTGGACGGGATTTTCACTATGGGTCATCCGGAAACAGTCTCTCTGTGCTTTAGTACAGGGGTAAGACTGCGTACATCTGACCCCTCCTTACCCCACCGTAGGTGGGAGCCTTTGCGGCACTGGGGTAAATGAAAATGAAATGATGAAATTAATGATTTGTCGAAGTCCAGACAAACAAGAGTGAAAAGTTTAAAGTTCATGAATTATTTGTAGAATTTGACGATTTATGTTTAGGACAACTAATGGATATAAATTCTGAAATTTGTTGTTATAGGGACAAATGATTTGGCGGCTATCCCTTGCCTGATGTCTAAGGGCAGACATAATCACCAATCAAGAGTTAGTCACAAGAGTCGGGCGGGTTAACCGGAATCAAGAGGCTTACCCTTCTAGTGTTTTACTTTTCAAAATTGAGGTGATGCAGCAACATATTTTTGTTGGCTGTTGCCATTGCTGTTAACTACGTCATATAGAATAATATATCAAATCAACTCGTTTAGAAGTTTGAAGGAACTTTAGGAAGCTGCTAAAAAACTATGCTGCCTAAGCTGGATTATTATAGGCCAAAGGGAGAGCGTGGAAAATGCCTAACAGGCCGTGTAGCCCTAAGTCCCTAACCCCTTTGGCGTGGAGAGTGGAAAATACATCTTGTTCATAGTTATCAATAATATAGTAATGTAAAAGAACTATGTAGGTTTTGATGTATTGTATACCCCACTTATATTCAAGTGCAAGCCCATTTTTAAATGTTTCAATTAAGTATTTTTAATTGTACTCAATTAAGTTGTTTATAATAAAAAATCAAATTTTGAGTGTTTTCATAATGGTATCATTTGCGATTTTTTTGAAGGATAACAGAAAAATTCGATTAGAAACTATGCTGAGTAGACCTGAGAACTGGGCAGTTGGATAGGAGCGGGAGCTTTACCGGGATAAACCAATCCCAGCTATGGGTACCTTAAGCAATTAAACCTAGGACAGGACTGGGAACTGGTAGGTCATGGAATGGTCCGCCCACCCCTACTTTTGTGCGGTATCGACTTGTTAGTGACTACGTAGTATTATATTGGTTTTCAATTGTATCTAAAATACTCTGAAGACCTGTAGCGAGTATTATTTGAACTGTGTTAATTTCAAGGATTTCTCAAATATGAGTAAAGCATGGCCATTTAAATAGAAGTATCAACATTCCAACTTCCAAGTGCTTATACGTCAAATAAATAATTGAGTTCATGATTTTGTGATCATTTATAACGTATAGTTCATGATGTTTATTACATGCACAACTCTTATATTTCTCCAAACTTGAGGATGTTTGAATTAGTTTCCCCCTAAAAAAATGTGTTAGCTTTGTAACTTAAATACTTAATTGGATGAAGTGTTTTTGGTCGTAATTTTATTCAACAAAAATATTTTTAAATGTCATTTTGATTCTTGAATTTGTCTTTAGCGTAGTAAAGAGTGCGCTAACTTACATTGAAGCTCATAAAGTAGGGGTGGACTCGGGCTGGGTTAGGCTTAGACGGTTCCATTTTTCTGCAACACTTTGGCCTGGTAGTCTGGTACCGGCTCGGGTAAGCTCCGGGATCGAGCCGGGTCCAAACAGTACCAGGACGGGCTCAGGTCGGTACCACCCATTTACTTTTTTTTTTTTTAAAAAAATAGTGCAGTTATTGAGCCCGAAGACTAGGCATGGACTGGGCCCAGGCCGGGCTGGGGATTTGGGTTGAAGGCCCGGTACCGGCCCTGGTTTGAACCGGGATTGGGCCGGGTCAATTTTTTTTTCTAAAAAAACTAGTCTTTTCTAGTTTATTCTTACATCCTCCTCACCCCCACCCCCAAACCCCGCCAAAACACCTAGCCCAACCCATCTAGCAGCGGCCCAATGCCAAAAAACTAAAAAAATATATATTTTTGGTCTGGACCGGCTGGTCTGATCCACTGAAATAACGTCCCAAAGCCCGTCCCGTTTGACCCTTGTTTCGGGCCCCAAAGCCCGGTCCCTGTCGGCTGGTACCGCACAATAGTGGTCTGGGCCGGTCTGAACTGACCCAACTCATCCCTAGCCTGGGCCCCGGGTCAGGCTGGGTCAGCCCCTGGGCTCAGTCCATCCCTGTCATAAAGTACTACAACTTGTTTTAAAAGGAATAAAAACTAAAAAGTATATCGATTCTATTGGAGTTAAGAGAGCGACTTATTTTTGAGGAGTCATTATAGAACTTTCTTCAATTGTACATTTGTACATTAAATATTTTGAATTTAAGTTAGAAATAATGACACAAATCTTGCGAACTTTGGTGTATATTCTATGTCTACACCGAAAATGAAATTGATGTACTAAAATCACATTTTATAATAAAATGAAAATAATTTAATATTATCATAGTTTCTATACATACAACATCGTCAATACCTGATTGGCTGATACTTAGCATGGGAATGGGAATCCATCAACTTATTTAACTAGTAATTTTATTAAATATTTCGTAGTTCTTAACTTTACGTATTTGAACATATGTTCAATTGAAATATTACAAATCATGAACCCTTCTCAAATAAAAAGTTACATAATCATCAAATTTTCAAAATTCTCCATCAATACATCATGGATTCATGGATGTAACGTAATTCAATAATTTCATTGGAAACATATTTTAAAAAGATAAATTGAAGTACTCCGCCAAATAATGTGAATTCGTGTATTTTTTATTCAACGAGACAAATTCAAATATCAAATTGGCACTTGTCAAATTAGAAAGATAAAGAACATGTCTCTCTTCATCATCACCCCAGTTAGGCTTGTCAATGGGTCGGGTACGGGTCGGAACGTAGTGTTTCAGATCCGGACCCGCTAAGTTAGTAATGGATCCGGACTTGATCCGTTTACCCGACGCGTCTAAAAATGTGGACCCAGATCCAGATCCAATGGGTCTCGAAATCGGGTCGGGTAGACCCCGCCCGCCAAGTATGATACACACACCATTATAAACTTTGTGAAAATAACAAGACATGTATGTGAAATATAAACAAAGTGTACAAATTTTAAAGCAAAATATATATTCATTTTTCAAAAAAAATCAAGGTCTCATAGAAAATTAGTAGTTTTATCTAATAAAATATCAGTTCTTGTACAGGCATATAGTTCCACACTTTGTGTTGCTTTCTCTCGCACAAAGAATAAAGTAGAAGTTAAGTCATAAAAGGTATCTTAGACTGCTAAGAGTATAAAATCATATATAGTATTATCTATGATAATGATATAATAATATTAATAATAATAGTAATAAATATTGTGCTTTTCCTACCGAGCCCAATACACACTTTATTAGTATGTATTTACGACCAAAATAGACATTAGTTTTAGGGTATCTTACTATCTCGATCAGTATCACTTAATGTCTATATTTTTATTGAAGAATCATAACTAATAAATTTATGTACTATGATGTATATAGGTATATTAGTTTCTATTTTATTCAGTGTTATAACTAATCACTTTATGTATTAATGTCTCTGTATACAAATAAGAAATTTTAAACGGGTCCGGGTCCTTAACGGATCTGAATCATATGTACCATACCCGACCCGTTTATTTAAAATACTAATGGGCCCGGATTCGGGTAAACGGAATAAAATATAGACTCGTACCCTTAAAAAACAACCGGGTCCGGGCCGGGTCCAGGTCTAAGAGATGGCGAACCAGGAAAAACCCTTAAAAAGCCCATGTTTTACTCTTAGATGAAAGAGATGGCGAACCAGGAAATGGATTTTCATTTCAAATAAATAAATCCGAAGAAAGATTTTTTTTACTGTACTCAATGGCGGCGGTGTCGTCAACAGCGTACCGTGGAAATCCGGAGCTCACCTTCAAGCCTCGACTTCGCCGCTTGTTTCCGTCTAATGTCAATGCCACCAGCCACAGATCTGTAGCTATGGCGTCCATAAAGAAGGTACCACATAACAAAATCGTACAGTAGTTGCTATTTGCTAAGCTCTGTATATTTCTATAATCATAAACCATAATTACTTTTGAATTCATTCAGAAAGTGGTAGACTTCTGTCATTTCTTTAGCCCTGCAAAAACTATAATCATAAACGAAGTTTAGAGCCCTTCTGTTAGCAATGAAGTTGGATTCAATTATGCAAAAATTATACTTAAAAGTTAAAACTAAAGATAAAAATATATGAAAAATAGTTATGATGTTCTCAATTCAGCCTAAAAGTAATTCTAACTTTTGGAAAAATTGGGCGATAAAACGGATAAACTGAAAATAAAGTTTACAAAACCAGCTCTAAGAGTAAAACATGGGCACATCGTAAAACACACTAGTACACTATTATAATATACGATAGTATTATTATTACTACTGCTTCTAAAACCAGACTTAAATTTTCAGCAGTAAGAATAGCCTCTACCCTTTTGAAATGCCCTCAAAACAACTCCTATAGTCCTATCAGTATCAATACAATGAGGTAAGCAAAGGTAAATTTAGTTATTGAATATGCAGTCACTAAGTTTTGTGTAAATTTGGCATATCCAAAACTTAAACATAATGGGAAGGGAGAAACTAAGCTTGCCATTCTGTTCATATAAATGTGTACTGATAATTTCACATCGATAGTGCATATAAACTCTTATTGGCGATTAGTTTCTCTGTTGCATTGCATTTTATCTCTATTACTCTAATATTCAATTCATTCGAAGTAAAGTTTGTATCTACTTTAAGATTCAATATTTATTATATTCTAAACGTGTTCAAACTTGAAGGCTAAGATGAGCTTCAATAAGAATGAGAATGGAAACCTCTTGTAGTATAGAAGATAAAAACCGTGATGGTAGCTGTCACATTTTTACTTGATTTGGAAGTAGCTTTAAAGGTATGCCCATGGCTCCTATGCCTTCAAAGGTTATAACTTATAAGTAATTAACAGACACACCTGACATCGGGGTATTGGACTGAATGACTGATAGGGTTTTTTGAGCCAAAACTATAGGTACAGCCGGGGGGCGGGAGAAGCACACGTCCCCTCAAAACAATCACGTGTATCAATACAAGTTATACAATCACAAATACTTATAAATTATTAAAAAACAATTAAATGTGAAATTTTTAAATTTTTTGCCCCTCCAATGCCTAACTTCTGGCTCTGTCACTGGACAAAACATTGACTTATTGGCTATTGCTAAAATTTTACTCTTAGGTTGGTCATTGTTACTAAAATGAAATGTCTCCTTGTTTTTCCCCATTAAAAAAATTAATGTATATAAAAAAATCCACTTTTAATTCATATGGAGTATTATGTAGTTAATTCATCCTTTTCAGCTACCACCGAACTGTCTTTTAAATTGCTGGTAATCTTAAACAGAGTACTCATAATTGTATGTGAGGGAGACTATATATAATACTTGTATATAGGATGCTTTTACTTGGATTGTTTTGAGTCCCAGATTAGATCAGACTATACCAGACTTTGACAATTATAAAATACACAGAGATCAGACATTTACCGGAGCAGACTAGACAAAAAAATTCCAGTCCAAGTAAAAACGGTCATAGGAGCCACTAGCCATTGACCAAGATTCGTAATGTGAAAAATTCAGGTGAACAAGTATGATCCGGGTTGGGAAAAAAAATGGTTCGGTGCTGGGATATTCTATGAGGCAACTGAAGATGTGGAGCTCGACGTCTTCAAAAAGTTGGAGAAGCGTAAGTTCTTGAGCAACGTGGAGAAGGCAGGATTGCTCTCAAAGGCAGAGGGTCTTGGTTTCACTCTCTCCTCTATAGAGCAGCTAGGCTTGTTCTCCAAGGCCGAAGAGCTCGGCCTGCTAAGCCTGCTCGAGAAGGTGGCTAGCTTGTCACCATCTGCATTGGCCTCAGCGGCGCTGCCTGTTCTTGCGAGCGCCATTCTGTCCATAGTGTTGATTCCAGATGACTCCGCTGAGCTTGTGGTTGTACAGGCGGTTTTGGCCGGAGCGCTTGGGTTAGGAGCTGTCGGGTTGTATGTTGGGTCTGTGGTTTTGGAAGGGTTGCAAGAAACTGAATGAAAAGGCTCTCATAGCATAGGAGGGCCAGTGCCATAAAATATAGCTGGTCTTTTGTTCTATCCTATGGCACTTTTTATTTGTATGGATTTTGCCATTTTTTATCTTTAAGTGGTTGTGATGTATAGTATAATATCACTTAATATTTAAAAAAATATATGGTAAGAAAAGAACTTGTGAAAAGACAATACTGAACAGTGAACACCATCGATATAAAGTTGTCTATTTTGCTCAAACACTCAACGGTGTCCAACTTTGAAGGTTACTTGAGTTGGATGTTTGGCCCCAAAGATGCACATATTTAGAGCTGTCTGGTCACATATTTGGCTGAATTGAATGATTCTATTGAAATTGATTAAGTTCTAACTAAAGCGACTTAATTGGATGATGATAAAGCAACTTAATTGGTTGAAGCGGCTAAACCCTAGTTTTACCTCGGTGAATCTATTGAATTATATAAAGAAAATAGGAAAAATTGAAAATAATAGGGTTAATTATCAAAATAGGACTAAAAGTCACTCACTTTGCACAAATAGGACCAAAAAATAAACTATTTTTTCATAGAACTAATTATGTGTGCCTTGGAAAAATATACTTTTATAGCTATTGAAATGTTTTAATTCATAATAAAATAATAAAAAATAATAAAAAATTCATAAAAAATACTAAAAAATATTTCGATAATAATAATTTATTTATTTATTTTCAAAAACTAAAAAAATAAAAAAATAAATAAAAATAAAAAACTCAAAAAATAATACTATACTCCATATCTCATTAATTGCAACATTGCAATATATACATTGTTCATGTACTTTACTTTGACTACATTTTATTTATTAATGTATGTGAATTATTTTTTTGAAAAATGTTGTTAAATTCGTCTCATTATTAAGTTTTATAATCTGATTTTTATTTTATTTTTACTAATACAGAATTAAATACAATGACGGTCAAAGTTGTGCGTGTGCAAACGTGAAATGTTGACTGTTGCAATTAAAAAGAGACGGAGGAAGTAATTTTTTTTAAAAAAATAAAAATAAGAAACTCAGAAAAAATGGCAGTTTTTAGAGAAAATGACATTTTTTCACCGTCCGGAGATGGTGGTGAAGAGAGATAGTACAGGCGGTGGGAAAGGCATCCATATTTTTTTTTATTTTTTTATGGAGTTTTACTTTTTTATTAATTTTTTAATTTTTTATTTTATAAATATTTTATAATTTTTTAATTATTTTTATACAAATTTTTGATTTTTTTTTCAAATTTATTATGAATTAAACATTTAATTAACTCATATTTAAAAGAAGGGTAAGAATGAAATGAAAAAAATAGGTATGTTTCCAATAGAACTAATTTGGTCCTATTTTGAAAAGAAAAACATAGTAAGTCCTATTTTAAGTTTTTGCCATAATTTTAATCCTATTTGGAGTAATTTCTAAAAATAATAATCTCAACTATTACTGGTCTGCTATTAATAATCTCAACTATCTATTATTCCTGGGTGGTCCCAATTATAGAGACCATTTTCTAAAAATAGTCCCTAAGATGCTATAACCTCGTATATCATTTCAAATTTAAATGCGAACTATGCATAGGCTATAAATAATCCCAATTATAGTTGATCTTCTTTTATTAATCCCAATTATCAACTTTCAATTTTAGAAAAATATAAAAATATTTTTATAAATTTTCAAATTCAATATTTTTAAACATGTAAAAATTATTATGAAAATTCTACACATATACCGAAGTTAAATAAAATAGTTTTAGTCATAACTATTTTTACAAATAGTTTTAAAAACTAGTTTATTTACTAAGAAATAAAAATAATGCACTAGAAACTAACGTCATTTACCACAACTATCATGAGAGTATTTACCTTACTGTCAGCAACAAGGTCACTACCAAAGCTGCTTACATAGTACTCCGTATTTTTTTGATTTTTTTCATGATGACAAAAGTACATGTCATGAATCATTAATGTAAAGATGCAACTTGAACCGGCAATTTTTTAAAACGTCATCATAATAAAAAAAATTATAGTCTGATCAAAATTCTGAAGCAGGCGCTAATAACCCTGCAAATAACGGAGTTATAATCAGCACATTAATGTCATGTAAGCTAATGAAGAAATCAATCAGCAGAAATTGATTGCCACAACATTTCATATATTTCATCCAAAATGCAACATTTCATACTCCGTATATTATTAGTGAGTGCTTATTGCAGGTACTTAATTGTGGTCTGGACATCAGCTCATGCCTGAAAAAAGAAACTTTAGTGTAGGAAGCTTAATTGCCACTCACCCACCCTCCATAAGACCATAACTATCATGCATGAATGAGAATGCTAGATATGAAAAAATGTCCACAATCACCGGGCAATGCCCAATGATCCTTGACCGTTAAAAAGACATTTTTCATTCAGTTCATGAGTAATGTGACTAAGTAGCTCCAAGAATCTGCAGTATATATGCATACATCATTATACAACTTCCAAGGAGTCCGGTATGCACATATAACTACTCTAACACAATCACTTAAGTATGGTATTGCTTTTGATGAATGATGACCATGGTCCACACTTATAATCACGAGAATAACAATCGGTGACAGCTGCGGAGTATAACACGATTTCTTGGGGAAAAATAGCAATTTGAGGAATATAACAATACAAGAAGCCTATACGTATCACACCTTGAGGTTGCATAAAACACTAAATCATCAACCAAACAAAAGAAAAGATTCCAGATCTCATTACACTAACTGGTGTCACCTATGCTACTACTGAGAAGAACTAATATATAATCCAACACCGTAAAGTTACAGATTTACAGTGTTACCTGTCCAGCTACAGAAGTGCTGGCACTGGAACTACTTGAAGCTGTCTTATGAATACAACAGTCCAAAGGGTGACTGATCTTCAGTTCTCCAGTGTGCGGATTTCTTGGCATCAAGTTGTTATTTCTTTGAATAAAAAAGTACAGAAAATATTCTATACAAGAGCAAGAAAGTTCTCCCGGCTGTATATGGTCAGAAGAGTAAATTGTAAACATGTTTCTGGCATAACGCCGATATGGTTAGAGTTTCTTTGGCAAGTTGTAGTTCTTCTTGACAAACTTTGTTGCAACCTTGTCATTGCGATGACACAAAACACGCAAAATAGTGTTTGGCTCAGTTGGACTCCATTGACCTGACGTAGGAGGCAACAACATGGATTTGGCTGAGGAACCGTAATTCTCTTCCATCACAAGATGAAACTGCACGATGAGAGTCTCTGTGTCAGTATGAAGAAGATGAAGAACTCCTTTTAAGTTCAGCGAATATTTGTCTATGAGATCAGCTGGAAGTCCATCCCCATCAGACCAGAATAAATCCGCTAGAAGCTTAAAATCCTCATCTATTATTGAAGCATCTTGAATAGAAAAGGCACGAGGAGGATCGCCAGCAAGCAAAATCAACACAAAACCCTCAAAAGATGCTTTCATTACATCAGTGATCACACGGGTCCGCACCCTGTCATGAACAGTTGATGATATGACCTCTAAGATTTGTTCCAGCTCCTGAAGGAAAGGTTCTATACGAGAGGATGAAATGTGGCCCACAAAAAGGTAATCCCAAAACACATGACTCAGATCATGAAAGACAGCTTTGTATGCAGTTGCTTCTGAAAGCTGCCTGATTGCTTGCAAACAAGCAGATGCTGAAAGCTCAAAGCCTTTCCCCAACCTGTTGACCATATTATCATCATCAGCAACACATCCACTATCTCTCAGCTGCAAAATAGTCCTCTTTTCTAGTACATCCAGTTGCTTGCGCATGGCATACAAAGTATTGATGCGAACACATAGCTGTGGCAAACCAAAGGAATCAATACTATCTGCAGCCCCAAAGTGAGTGTTCTTCTGCAGAACTGTATTTGGCCGTTCTTTCTTCTTGAATACACCAAATTTTGTTCCAGCGGCACATCTGGTCAAAGCAGGTAGAGTTGGGACAAATGTACTTGGAGATCCTATAATTAGATCAGGGAACAAGGTCTCAGTGCAACAAATAAAGCGCTGAATCTATCTGTTGCAGAGCTAATATGTCTAAATACACTTACCACAGCCAGACTCAACATTCAATATGTATCTCTGAAGGCATTTATCAAGACCACTCAGTAGCTCGGGAAGCAAGGCAGGATGCATAGGAATTGGCAGCAAGAAGAACGCTTCTAAAGTCTCATCTATAACACGCAAAGCCTCCACACCAGAAGGAGCAAGCCGCTCCTTGTTTGCCAGAGGATTCCAGATCTAGGAAAACATCATAGAGGTTAAGTCAGCCCATTCCAAAAGTACAAAAACAGTTCATGTTTTTGTTACTCAGAAATCCCAATTCTGTTATTGTCATTTGAAAAGCCATAGAAAAAAGAGCAACGTTTCTGGTTCTAATGTCTATCTACTTCAACCCAATAGTGAAATCAAGGCACGAAGGGGGCAGTAGACGTACCTCTTGTTGCAGATTCCTATCAATCCATTCTGTTAGTCTGTCCACCCTTGTTCTTATCCATGACTTTACCAGCTCTGAAATTACAGCCTCTGCCTCAAATGGAATCATTTCTTGAATCAGTGCCTTTCCTCCATCATCACTGTCTTCTGCATCTGCAACTGCCATTTTTACAAGATTCTTTTCCAGCTTGTCAGCAGCAATGAGCACCTGTACAGCATCTGGCGTCAACTCATTGACGCTGGAAACAAATTTCTTTAGTTCATTCCCATAGCATGCATGAAGAGTAGCCACAGCTACACCAGTCGCAAGGGGGTGCCATCTCTTCAGTACTGGACTGTATATTTCTTTTTCATTGAAAGCTAGATCACTGGTATTCTGTGCAAGGATGGAAAGGATTGGAAGAGAATTCCGCTGAATCTTAGAAGACTTCTTGGATGAGATCAATTTCTTATTTTCCTGTCTTTAGACAGAAGGACAATCTTGAGTGATATAAATACATATATAGAGAGGTTTTATTTCGGTAATAGGCAATATTGAGTGTCTGAATAACAAATATGGATCACCAATATCAATTTGGAAATATTAGACAATATGACATAGCAAGCACTATAATAGTCCATCAGACAGGATTTAGTTCTAGTAAAGGAAATGAAAGCTTTTCGAACAATAAAAAATTTGAAAGTGATGCAAGGCGTGTCTTTTAGAATTTCTTTTTCCAAATGCCGAGAGTTCTTTTGAATCGCCAAAATAGCTTTTCACTTTTGAGAAGCTGCTTTTTTTATTCAGAAAGCACATTCCCGTATGTAACTAAAGTGTGTTTAGCAAACACAGTTTTTTGTTTCTTTTTAACTGATATAAGGCAATTTGGGGCATGTTTCAATAATTTTTTTATCTTATCCGAATGAAGACAGCATATTTGGGTGGAGGATTGATTTCATTTCATCTTTTCTATCTTTCTTATGTTCTTTATCTTTTTATCTTTTTTTATTTTTATCTGATCTTTTTTTATCTTTCTACCTTTCTTTTTTATCTCATCTTATCTTATCTTTTATCTTTTTTAGCTCTTTTTTTAATTATTGATTTATGTTAGCCGACCCCAAATCTTTTAGGACTAAGGCTTGGATGTTGTTGTTGTTGTTGTTGATTCCAATGAAGATTCACCGCTTTACTGAACGGGCTTTTGAAAAATCATATCCGAACACAAATCTCATTGATAAACCCACTTTTACTGCTAACTTTATAAAATGGCCATTCTACAAATAAACTTTTGGTGAGCTGAAACCCGTACACACACTAAAAACGAATAATAGAACGACACTACCAAACTATTGTGCATAACATGGTAGATTATCATTCAGACCTTCATGTCCACTTGAAAAATACCCCAACATTTAACCATTAGTTATACTCCGTAATAGATGCATAGTTTCTGTTTATGAAAGATGAATATGGCAGTTTATTTGCATTGTTTGTTAAATTTCTGTATAAATAATCAAGGCTAAAATGTTAGCTTGCCTGAGTGAAAGCCTTATGCAGTGATGACCTGATGTAACCATCAACTATACTGTATGCAACATCACCTTCTCTCTTGTTATGACACTTATTAGATATGCCTTCCCCTAATTTGGCAGCCAATGTTGCAATGGACAGTACACTTTGCATGATGTCCATATTGTTCCTGTAAAAGCTACTATGATAAGCTAGAAGCATCTTCTCAGCCCATCCTAAGAGCAAGCCAAGTACAGAACCCAAAGTTTTGGTGTGAATTGGATCTTTTGCTGCCTTTGCATCATTTTCAACTTCCAGCAAGAGATTCTCAGCAGCAAAGAGCAGGTCACCTTCGTCTTGGTTATATGAAATATAATGTTTGAACACAACCCACAAAAAACAAATGTTATGCAGCATTTGGTTCACTCCAAGAACTACCCATGTCTTTTTAATGATTTCTAAGACTTCATCAACTTCTTCAATTATAGATGTCGCATCATCCACCTCAAAGCAAGCTTCTAGAAGTATTTCATAGAGCCGGAGATTTAATGGGATTCCATCTGCCCAGTGGCATACCTGAGAGACAGAACCATCAAAAGACCTGCAGGCAAGTGATGATACAACACTGCGGAGTAATTGCATTGAATTGCTGTTCTTCCCTGAATCTATGGGTTTCAACATAGCCCCGTGTATAATTTCCTTAAGCTTTTGAAACTGTGAGTCTGTCTCGTGCAGGGGCAAGGATGGATGTAAGAGTAACCCCGCTTCGAGTACCTTTAAGTTCCTTCTCTGCCACGCTTCGTATTTTTGCTGACTAGGAAAATCAGAAATCTTAAGATGTTGTAACAGCTCCATTGGAAGAACATATGATTCAATACGCCGTCCAAGCTAGATCAACCCAAACAAGGAAACACTAATTATTAAATGACATACAGAATGTAATGCTCTTTAAGAAACACAGACATAAATATGCACTAAATTGGCATCCTGCTAAATACTTCAACACATTCTGAATTTGAGTGCACAATGTATTTTCAAACACAACTTCAAATCATAATCAGACTTCATTTTTAGCAAGGTGACAAGACTGTGATGTTACCTGTACCACTTTTTAATATTATCGTACTAAATCTTGGTGTCAATTAGTAAAATAGTAACTAGGTTGTCTAATTGAGGAGCAATCAATGAATATGAAGAAATGGCAAAAATGGTGGAATACCATTGTCCTTAACTAAATTAAGGCATGACTCATGCTCACTTGAAAGGCAGTTTTTTACTCATTGTTATGTCTGTTTGGGCCTACGAAATGCTGGGGAAAGAAAATGCGGAAGAAATTGTAGGCTAAAATTGGTAGGAAAAAATTGTTGATGAAAATAAACATTGACTTAAACTCAATAAACTATGCATACAAAATGTTCAATTTCAACTTTTTACTTGATTATATCCTATATATACTAAAAAATCTAAATATATGTAAATGAAAGTAAAACATCAATTGTATTTCCTTCATGTTTGCATTATCCTGGGTAAAATCAATCAAACATGAGAAGGTAACTTTATTTAGCATTTTCTTTCTGTTAGCTGTATGTTCCGGGATTCAACCATAGCCTAAGATTTTCAGGGGATATTTTGATGAAAAGTAATGACTATCTTGCTCTGCATAGCAATCTTCTGGGAAATCATGAGCATCGCAATAACTTACCTGTCCAGCAGCTACTCTCAACAACCCTCTACGGACCCGGGAATCAACTTGCTCCGAAACTTTCATTTGAACCCTCATCAGCTCCCCAACCGTAGACGCTCGTTGTCGGCCCACTGAATTCTGATCGTGGTCTGCATCCTCCGTCGAATCGGAACAATTCTTCTTCTTGGACTTCAACCCCAGCGCCTTCTTCACCGTGCTCGACCCACACGAAGACATCGACCTCGGCAACGATCGAGAAGAGAAGGAAGACATCGAGTCCGACCTCTGGAAACCATTCCGATCGGCACCGGAAACGTATTTCAACGGACGACCCGTGCCTGAACTCCGGCAAGCCCCGATAACGATCTCGTACGCGGTTTCCCGGAGCTCCGAATCTGTCAAGCCAGCACCTAAATCGCCGAATGGATTAGGCATCTCAGCCTCGCGTGAGGGAATGGGAAGCATGGTTTCTGTTTCTTTGTGGCACTGTGTTCTTGACTGCACCTGTGATTTTACATCCATAGCTGAGAATTCACATGAAGTGGATACGAAGTGCAAATTCAAGAAAACTGTTGTTTCAAGCGTCAAAAAACAAAAACACTACACTTTTTGGTGGTTGTATTCTTGCTGGAACTCAAAGAATTAATTAATTAAGGTCATAAAATTAGATAAGATGGATAATGGGAAAATATACATTAATTCCTTAAGTTAGACTATTTTCTAGGAAAAGGTAAAATGAATATCCCAAACTTTGATGGGTTGTAAGATAAATACTACAAACTTACACATGTAATATACGATAGTATATACTTCAAAGTGGGGAGTTCAAACTTTAAATAATAAATTATCTTAGCGCAATAATCATTTATAATAATACAATTACAATTAGATTATACCAGATGTAATATTATTTATCTCACAAGTGAAATTTTAGAATGTTAACAGCATCTGAACAAAGCTTCGGGTATTATAAATTATGTACTTATTCTAATTTTGCTGGAAAGGAGGCTGGCCCAGATGGAGGCCAGGCAATCGGCAAATGTCCCTATGGCCGGTGCCTCCAACGACCCTGGCCTCAACGCCCTCATGAACAAAGTCAGCGCCCTTGAGAGGGAGTTGGCCGAAGGGCGAGGTGACCCCGTCATCCAGGTCAGGACGAGGACCCCTTTCACTAACAGGGTGAAAGGCCATCAAGTCCTACGATGGCCGATCAGACCCCCAAGAGCACTTCAGCCGCTATCAGAACAACATGCTGATGGTGAACGCGTCGGATGAATATCTCTGCCGTTGGTTCCTCTCTACTCTTGAGGGGCCAGCGTACGAGTGGTTCAACGCGCTCCCTGAAGGAAGTATTGACTCATGGCAAGACTTTGCCCAACGCTTCCTCACCCACTTTGCCGGGAGGAAGCGCGCGAAGAAGTATTTCACCCATCTCCTCTCCGTCAAGCAGCAACATGACGAGCCCCTCCGGTCGTTCATTGATTGGTGGACGAGGGAGACCGAAGAAGTCGAGGGGCCGATGAGCGCACCCTCCTCGTCCTATACCAGGGAGCCCTCCGTAGCTCCCCATACGCTAGAAGCCTCATCATCGATCCTCCAAGATCGTATGCGAAGGCGCTTCAGCGCGGGAGCTTGTACGCCGACGCCGACGAGCTCCACAACCACAAAAAAGAGGGAGGCCATCCTTCCAAGAAGACAAATCCTTCGCCGGCCCCGGGACCATCCCCGGTCGGCCAGGGTGCCCAGGGCCGTCACGGCTCTGGTGGACAAAGTAAGAAAGACCGCCACTCGTGGCCGAGGTTGGAACGGCCGGGGGTCCCCCTCACCCACCCGGTTAGCACCATCCTCGACTATGCCGAGAAACATGGCCTCATTGAGCAGGCTCTTCGGCCGGCCGAGGAGGTCCTTGCCATCCAGCAAGGCGGCACATTCTACCGGTTTCACAAGAACTCCTCGCACAACACCGACGACTGCATCACGCTAAAGAAAGCCATCGAGCGCCTTATTCGTCAGGGGGAACTCTCCCAATTTGTTAAAGGTGGCCCACACAAAAATACATGGGTAAACACCGGCAAACCTGGGGTGAACCCTCTACGAAGAAGCGGGAGATCAGCAGGCTCAGCGACGACGAGGACTTTGAAGAGCCTCCGCCAAAGAAGAATCATATTCACCTCATTGTAGGTGGGAACACCGGGGGGACTCCGTCACCCAGAGGAAGAAATGGGCCCAATCCCTTTACATTGGGGAGGTGTTCCACGTTCTCCCCCATCCGAAGAAGTAGCGAACGGAGGTGATCACCTGCACCGACAAAGATCTGCCTCCGGGTACGGAATCACATAGGGACGCCCTCGTCATCCGGTGTGAGATCGGTGACTCCATCATCCACCGCACTTACATCGATACGGGGAGCTCCGTCAACGTGATGTACCTGGAAACCTTCAGGCAGCTGAAGTTGGACAAAGCTTTGCTGAAGCCGATCAAGACACCGTTGTCCGGCTTCATCGGGGACTCTATCGACGTCGAGGGCACGATAGTCCTCCCCGTGGAGGTCGGCGACGGCCCCACCGTGCCAAAATTGACATGGAGTTCATGGTGGTCAACCTCCAGTGCGCCCACAACCTGATCTTGGGGTGGCCAGCACTGGAGGACTAGGAGGCCATGATCTCCATGAAGCACTTATGTCTGAAGTTCCCCACCAATGGCGGCATCGGCTACGCCAGAGGAAATCAGAGGATAGCCAGAGCATGCTACCTCAAGCTAACGAGGCCGGCCGAAAGGGAAGGACAGAGGATAGACACCATCACGGCGGCCGTTGCCAAGGACGAGGAGAGGCCACATGCCGAACCGGCCGAGGAGGTCGAGGAAGTCCCTCTGGATACCTCCCGACCGGAGCGGGTCCTCAAAATCAGGAAGCAACCCCCACAGGACCAGCGGGACGCCATCCTCCTCGTCCTACGGTCATACGCCGTTATCTTCGCGTGGGGCCGGGACGACATGCCAGGCATCAGCCGGCAGGCGATCACCCACCGGCTGACCGTCGATCCAGCCTACGCGCCTGTCAAGCAGAAGCGGCACTACTTATCCGCCGACAGGCGGGACTTCGTCAAAGGGGAGGTGGCCATGCTCCTCTCAATCAACCACATCAAAGAGGTGAAGTACCCGATGTGGCTAGCCAACGCCGTCCTCGCCCAAAAACCGCCGACATTCAGAACGTGTGTTGATTACACTGACCTGAACAAGGCGTGCCCCATGGACCCGTTCCCTCTCCCCAACATTGATCAGTTGTTGGACGAGACGGCGGGATGCGAGTTGATGTCGTTCCTTGATGCTTTCAGAGGGTACCACCAAATTTTCATGCATAAAGATGACGCTGAGAAGACGGCATTCATGACCCCGGAGGGAATTTTTTGCTACCTCGTCATGGCTTTCGAACTCAAAAACTCCGGCGCCACCTATACCAGGATGGTGGCCAAGATCTTCAGAGCAGTCCTCGGCCGGACGATGGAGGCATACGTCGACGACATGATTGTCAAAAGTAGGCAAGCCACCACACATGCTGACGACCTCCGGGAAAATTTTGAAATCATGAAGGAGTTCAAGCTCCGCCTCAACCCCAAGAAGTGCGCCTTTGGCGTCCAAGGCGGCAAGTTCCTCGGCTACATGGTCAGCCGGAGAGGCATCAAAATAAACCCGGAGAAGATACATGCTATCATCAACATGGAGCCGCCCCGCAACGTAAAGGAGGTACAGCGGCTGACGGGGCGCCTGGCGGCCCTGAGGCGCTTCCTCTCCAAGTCAGCCGAGAGGTCACTCCCTTTCTTCCAAATCATGCGCAAGGCAAACAGCTTCAAGTGGACGACGGAGTGCAAGGAAGCATTTGAAGAGCTGAAGAGGTACCTATCGTCCCCGCGCAGTGCTCTCCAAACCCAGAACTGGCGAAACCCTCTTCTTGTACTTAGGGGTGAGCACGTCGGCCATCAGCTCTGTGCTCATCCGTGAGGACGAAGGGGTGCAGAAGGCCAAATTCTACACTAGCAAGACACTTAGGGAGCCCGAGCTCAGGTACTCCCCCATCGAGAAGACGGTGTTAGCCATCGTCCATACGGTGAAAAAGCTGGGGCACTACTTCCAGGCCCATGCCGTCCATGTACTGACCCAGCAGCCCCTTGGTGCACTCATGAGGAGCCCCACTAGCTCCTCAAGGATGGTGAAATGGGCGATCTTCCTCAGCCAATTTCAGATTGAGATCAAGCCAAGGCCATCTATCAAAGAGCAATCCTTGGTCGACTTCGTCACCGAATGCACGACAAGGGAGACAACCACTACCACCCCCCGGCCAGAGCCCGATGACACATGGATCCTCTTCACCGACGGCTCGTCGGCCGCGAAATCATGTGGCGGTGGCGTCGTCCTCATATCCCCTGAAGGATCCAGAGCTTACTATGTCATCCGCCTCAACTTCAGGGTATCCAACAATGAAGCCGAGTATGAGGCCCTCTGCAGCGGTCTCAGACTCGCCGTCGGCCTCAGAGCCCGGCACATCAGAATCAGGTGCGACTCCAAGCTGGTAGTGGGCCAGGTTGGGGGTACGTACGAAGCAAAGGAAGACCGAATGAAGCAATACAAGCAGGCGGTAGAGGAGTTGCTGAAGGCGTTCGAAACCCACGAGATCACACAGATCCCAAGGGTCGAGAATGCCGAGGCCGACATCCTCTCCAAATTCAGCTCGGACACTCCGGAGCACATCTCCCAGTTAGCCAAGATCGAGGAGCTGAGCATGTTCAGCATCCATGCCAGCCCCATCTTGTGCATCCAACAGCGAACGGATGACTGGATCTCCGACATCACCACCTTCATCACGACGGGGGAGCTACCCCAGGACGAGGAGAGGGCCAAGCTCGCCAAACTCAGGGCCCCAAGCTACACCATTGAAGATGGCAAACTCTACAAACGATCCTATAATGGTACTCTCCTCCGATGCCTACACCAGGACGAGGCCGACGTGGCCATGGAAGAAGTTCACTGCGGTGTTTGCTCCTCGCACCAGGGCCCTTTCAGTATGTCCCGGCGTTTCGTCATCCAAGGCTTCTTCTGACCGACGATGGCGCGAGATTGTGCAGACCTGGCCAAGAAATGTACCACGTGCCAGATGCTCCAGAAGGTCCCTGGTCGGCCAGCCGTCAACTACGCCCCCGTCAGCACTGCTATTCCATTCTCGAGATGGGGGATTGACCTGGTCGGCCCTCTACCCAGAGCTGCTGGCAACAACCGCTACATCATCGTCGCAATCGACTACTTCACCAAGTGGGTCGAAGTGGAACCTTTGGCCAGCATCACGGGAGCCAAGTGTCAGAAGTTCGTTCACAAGAACATTCTCACCCGCTTTGGTGTCCCCCAAGAGATCATATCCGACAACGGCACCCAGTTCGAAGCGGCGCCCTTTCATGAGCTCCTTCGAGAGTGGGGAATAAAGCACCATTTCTCCTCCATTGCCTACCCTCAAGGCAACGGGTAGGTTGAGAACGCCAACAGAACTATAATGGAGGGGCTGAAGAAGAACCTACAGGACGCCGAAGGGGGTATTACCATCAGCTTCGGCAGGAACACCCATATCGGGGCCGTCAGCCTCCTCGAAGTTCGTGGTCATCTTCGGCCATATTTGGAGGTCGTCTTCCTTATCACCATACACGAAGTATCTGAAGAAGTCGATAGCGGTCATCTTGTACTCCGTGATGTAGTCCTTCACACTCCTCAGCCCCCCCTCCAAGAAGGCCGCCACCTGAGCATCGAGGATCGAACTCTTGGGAGGGTCATGAAGGGTAAACCTTCCATCATGGCCGACGGAGGGGAACTCCGTGCCACCCTCACCCAGGGACACGAAGACAAACTTGCTCTTCCAACCGTGTATGGACGAAGGCAAGTCCGTGAACGTCCTCTTATTCAGCAGCTGCTGCAAAGTGGCGTAGCAGGTGCAATTCTTGTGGCTTCCTCGGCCAATCTGGTAGAGATTCATGAAGAGGGCCGTTGTCGGCCTGTAACCCAACTCCGCACAACGGAGAAGGAAGCCCACCATGAGCGAGTAACTGTTAGGGGTCAGCAAGGCCGGCGGAAGCCCCACCATGTCCAAGTACTCCTGAATGAAGGGATGGAGGGGAAACCTCAGCCCCTTGGCAAAGCTCATCGGATACACCCTGAAGTACCCCAGCGGCGGATTAAGCACGTGGTCTGTCGTCCTAGGCGCCCTGACCCTCCCAAACGGCCCCACATACATCTGTGCGACCAGATAATCAGCGGCGCTGCTCTCCGGCTTGATGAGGAAAATGTTGGTAAGATCCAGGTAAGAGAAGCCCGGTCCATTCTTCGGCCGCCTGTTCCTCTTCGGCCGCGGCAGCCCCTTCACGGCAGACACCAGCTTCGGGCACAAGATGGTAGTAGAGGCGGACGCCCCATCCACTACGCGGGAGGCCCTTATGTCCTCACCCTCAGATGACGAAGCGGACCTTTCGTCCTCGTCCTCCTCGTCCGCATTTTCCCCGGATTTGTACGGACTCAGGTGCTCGATCTCTTCGGCGCACTCTTCGATCACAGCATAGTCAAGAGACTTGGCGGAGGGCTCGTCGTCGTACGGGTAATATTCATTGTTTAAGGATTTCATCCTAAACAACTCCAAAGGCACTAAGGGAAACTATTTTAGATCTAAAGTGTTTTTGTGACTAACACTGGATCAAGGCCTAGAAGAGCAAAATATGTAAGAAACAGAAGAACGGATTGAAGAACTAACCTTGAAGTTTTGAAGGGGGTGAAGAACACTCAGCAAGGTCTTTATCTCTCTAAAAATTTTGGGCAGCACTTCGTTACTCAGAATGCAAATGAGGCCCTCTCCTCGGAACGGGGAGGGTATTTATAGCCACACTCCTAAAGGTAACTACACGTGGCATCACCTTAGTGGCCACACCAACGGCCACCAATGGGATGCCACCATTCTGTCTACAGGCCAAACCCCATCCACAAATTAGCAGCCCACCACCGAAGCAGGCCCTACGGATCAAGAAGGGAAAAATAACACCCACAGCGGCCAGGGCATTCAACGGCCAACACAGTCTACGGCTACCCAGGTAGCACTCGTATTGGCCATTCAAGGGGCCACACATTATGCTCAGAAAGGTTTCACAATGGCCACAATACCCCAAAGGAAAGGAACGTAACGGCCATGAGGCCCTCACACTAAACCTTTGATGATAACCCTTTGAAAGCGACCTGCGTCCAAGGGTTCTCCCACAGGGTTACCTTGGTCAGGAAATCGCCAAAGGGTTGGAATCCAAGGGCAGTATGAGGAGACCGCTTCGGCATAGGTTTCAATCTACTCCTTCACCCCTCACTCACTCTTCGGCCTGAAGCAGTGGGGGACTGGGGGACTACACCGGCCTCAAGAATAACATGCAAAATAAAAAGAAATCCAAAAATACACCAAGTCCATAACATCATGGTGCACCTTCGGCCACAGCAAAGCTTGAGATCACATGACACTTATCGGCCTTGAAACCACACATCACTCTCAAGCCAGGAATCAAGAGAAAGGTTAACATACCTAAATCACTGTCGTCCATGTACCGCAACGGCCCCGAGGTCCTCACAACTTCATCTTCGGCCAGACAGTGTTATCATCCCCAAAAACCTTGGGCAACATGACGTCTGGTCATCCAAAAACACAGGGCATCATCAACAACGGCCAAAAGGAATGCGCAGTGCCCTCATCGGCCACCCAAAACAAGGATGCAACCCCTGCGGCCTCACCAACCCAAAAGGGAAACTTACCTAGTCAACAACCAAGGATAGACACTACCTTCATCGGCCACTCGTGCCAGAACACTCATCATCCAACAAACAAAGCGCACCAAAGGAACAATAGCCTTCCCCGTCCGCATCAGGGGGGAGGCAATGGCCAAACTCAGAACAAGGCCACCAAACGCCGCAACAGGGAACGACCAACGTGGTCCCGCATCGGCCAAGAAGCATCAAGCACAGAAATCTACTCTCCCTCACTTCGTCTACATCTCTGCTTAGAGAGTGGGGGACTCCTGATGGAGTATATGGGTCTAGGCCCCAGGACCCACATACTCAGAACAGAAAGCACAGCCACTACGCGGTGCCCTCATCGGCCGAAGAAGGACCAACCCAGAATATGATCCTGAAGCCAAGGAACCAAGGTGTCCTCATCGGTCGTGCCCTCGTCGGCCAAGACCCTCGTCGGCCACGGAAGTCTCACAGAACCGGATTTTACACTTATTCATTTATATAGCCCACCAGTGGCTCTGTATTCGGCCCAATAGCGGTCCAGTTGTAAATGGGCCTCCCAAGCCCGAGACTTGGGAGCCCAGCCCGTATTTTTCCTATAAATACTTCCTCTGGAGGTAGTTATAGGGGTTGCAAAATCATTCTATTGAAGCATCACTTGCACTTCTCTCTCTAGCTCTCACTTCTCTCTAGATATATACTCTATCATGATTATTTCAGTGTTTTGTGAAATTTCTCTTTGAATTTCATTTTTTGTCTTCTGCAAGGTAAATTATGTATTATGCATTTGTTTTTGTTTATGGTGCATTTGTTTAACATTGGTTTTGTTTCATGTTTAATATTATTTATCATATGTTGTTAACATAGATTTGAATTGTTTCTTTCGAGTGTTCACCCGAAAAGAAACCGGTGGTTGGGATGATATTTCCTAATCTAGATGTTGGTTTGATTTTTACAAAGCCTATGCAATTTCTAAACAATTTCTAGGGCCATAGAGAAGGGATGATCTTGTTTTTATAGACATTTTCATCACAAATTTGTTTTGAAGGGAGGGGTGTGGTGCTTGAGGAGGTCCAAAGTCAATTAGCAGGTTATGCAGCTGATTCCTTGAGCATTGAGATGATTTTTTATGATATAGATGCAGACATCGAGTTCTACAAAAAGTTTGCAGGTGTAGTTTGCCCCATAATGAGAGCAGGAATCAAGCGTTAAATAAATAGGATTTCATGATATCAATAAGTTTATTTAGTTATATTGTTATGTTATTTTTCCATGTATTGGTATGTAAAATGTAAACAAATTTGCAAAATGAATCTATTTTTACCTTGTATTCATTGTATTTAGTGTGTTTGTACTATATGTTCACATGTGATTCACTGGATGCCATCCGTTTTCGTATTACAGATTGCACTTTACAACACATTGAAATGCATTCTCAAATGCATTTATATGCATAATAGTTTCATCTATTTATTTAACGCACTCTACAAATGAGGACATATATTTCTTTTGTTATTTGTATCAAATAGTTATGTGTTATATCACAGTTTATGAAATTAGTGAATTCATTTCATAGTATGTATGGTTGCATTCTATAAACCGCCTATTTTCATAATAAAGATAAATGTAGTGAGTATGTTAATTTGTAATGCACCTTATACATCACAATGGTGCATCGTCATATGCTATGTAATGCATAGTTCACTATCTCTTCCCAATGTGTTAACGTTGTTGAACTAAATTTATCCATTTGAACTCATATAACACTTGATTACATCTAAAACTTAGATGCTCATACACCTCTTCAACAATAATAAACCGACATTGAAAAATGCTTTCAAACTTCATTGTCACAATACATTCACATTCACAATGAAAATATGCTCATATACATGCATACTTTTCCTTTTTTGCATACTTTTCCAAATTCAGAGTACCACCTTACCCACACAATAGTCATATTTTATGTTATATATCTCAAACGTATAATGATGCACACTATTGCTCATTGTAGTGCGTCATACAAGTTGTTAAGATGCAAGTAAACTCAGACCAAAACTTCCTTAAACCAAAATAAGTGTTTGTATTGCACATTCACAATACAAACCGTCAACATAATACGATCTGTCATGAATGATGTTTCATTACTAACATCATATAAAAACTTCCATAGATGTCCACCCACACAGTAACACATGTCATATTATTTTTGTCAAGTAAAATGTAAGAAAAACAAATCTTGCCTGAATCAGCTTCTCCTATGGTGCATTCAACCTCTGATATATTTGTCCCACAAATTCTTACACTCCTCCTTCTCTTCATGCTCAGTTCCAGTCTTCCACTATATTTTCTACGTATCTCAATGCCTGCATAGTTACCACAACATCATTGCATTACTAGATAACAAATGCAATTTATGAAATTAAACTCCATACACTACTAGATTTTTTCTTATTTGCTGCTCCTCATTTGTTGCGGTCCAAACCAAAACCGCAGCAAATACGTATATTTTTTATAGTTATTGCTGCGGTCATGAAGAAACCGCTGCAAATAAGTACATTTTTATAGTTATTGCTGCGGTTATAACAGAACTGCAGCAAATACCAATTCGATTTTTGCAAAAATTAGTTTTTCCCTCAATGTTTTGCTGCGCTGAAATTAGGGCCGCAACAATACTTTCAGAGATATTAACTATTTGCAGCAATTGCGGTGCTTAGTACATAGGGTTTTTTCTAAACTGATGAGGAATTTCACAAAGTTTGCACATCGATTCCCCCGTAGTCCGCCCAAGACATCGCCGCATCATTCCCAGCACCGCACTGGCGTCGCATCGCTCCCAACAGCCCACCGCCATCCCCTGCCTCCCAGCAGCACACCGTCGTTGCCTGCCTCCCAACAGAAATCCGCCATCGCTGCTCCTTTGAGTCTAGGGAACAAGTTGTAGCTGCTGCTTGACCTGGAGTAACCACTGCTCCTTCAGCCTGCCGATCTTTCCTGATCACCCATTTCTCCTTATTGACTCATCCTCTTCAACTTATTAGAGGTTTATTCCTCAATCTTTTATAATTTCAAGTAGTTTGCTTTCATTGTTTATTATCTTACGAAAATTTAATACTAGTATTTGTTTGGATTTATTAAATAAGAACTGGTGTTTATGTGTGTATAAGGTTGATTTGTATGTATTTTTGAAGTTAATTATCCCAGCTAATTCTAAGCCACATGTGGTTCTCCCAACCAACCGTTGTTATATATGTTTAATTTTATTTTTAATTCTCTATGCTAAAGAATACCATCGTCCATATTATATACCCTTAATTTATTTTTAATTTTAGTTGTATGTTTAGTGTGTATTTATACATGCATAAATGTGTTCTTCCCATTTTATAATATCACTAATTAATAAAATACATATATGAAATTGATTTCAGTAGTGTTGGTTTTATACTGTGATGGTTTTAGATAACAATTTTTGTACTAATCATCTTACTAAATAGAAAATTAATTGAGTACATTATTGTAAAATTCAACAAAGTGAAGGGAAGCATACTTTGAGTTTAAATTTTGTGCAACACCAAAGCCAATCAAATTCATACAGTGATTTGGCTTCAACGTTAGCAGTTGTAGTTTTGTTTCAACAAAGCTCGTTAAGTCACACTTTTGTGCCTGTGTAAATTAATAGGAAGAAATTTATTGGTGCAGGAGCATTCTACTTTGTTTGGCAATACTTTTTGCTGCAGGTCTTTGACCTTTTGATGCTATTGATTCTTATCAGTTTTAGAGGTTAATTTCTTATTTTAAGTGTTTAACATACATATACTTTCCTCCGTTCTTTAATTCTTGCAACAGTACGTTTGATTTTCACGTTTGCCAACACACAGCTTTGACTGTAATTATATTTAATTATGTATTAGTAAACATTATAAAAGGTTGATATTTTGGAAATTCACATTGATGAGAATTCAATAACATTTTATACGTAATAATTTGATTATGTATATTAGTAGAAAATCGTGGTCAAAGTAAGATCTGTGAATAGTGCCAAAATCACAATGTTGCAAGAATTAAAGAACGAAGGAAGTATTAATTAAGTGCCTATTTGGATTTTCAATTAACAAACATCAAAGGGGCAGAATCATTTGTTTATAGATTGTTGGTATATAATTTCATTAAATAGGACTCTAGAGTTTTAATTCTGTTCCATGTGCTTGGTTATCCATTTAATGAGTATATTTTATATTCAAACGTGTTTTATGCAGGCTTGCTTTTTCAACCCAGGGGAAGAAGAACACAACCACCGAAGAGAATGACAAGTAGAGGAGTCATTCAAGAGTCGTTGCTTTATTCATTCGAAAGGTCAATTAAGGTAATTAAGGTAATTGACCATAGCTATATTCTTAGCATCTAAAAGGTCAATTAAGGTAACACCCCCAATTTCGCACCCAAAAATAATACTTGAAATAATAATTTTTTGATAATAAACTTGCTTTATTCATTCGAAATTGACAAAAATCTTGCAGCGGAAATAATTTAAATAGGGAAACGGGTGTTACCACCACATCCGGTCATCTCTTAACCGGATGCACAGACAACTAAAACAAAACAGTCATGATTAATTGCAATATGAAGAAACAAATGTTCAACGTAACTAAAATGTTCATTCATGTCTAGGTTTTACTAAGGCATCTAGCAACTGCTCTCAGACGCATGCAATCAACAATCAACATAGCCATCATCATCTGCACAAATAAAGTGCAGAAAACAAAACAAAGAAAGGAAAACAAAAATTAGCTTTAGAGCTAAGTAAGTACTACCCAACCCCGTAAAATAATCAGGTTTGGTGAAAAATAATTTTTCATATAATACTATATAAAAATAACACACTCCGCCAAAATTCTCCTCTTTGATTTTTCTCAAAATCGCTTCTTTATTAAAGTCCTCAACTTTTCTTCGAAAATACTATAGTATCTCTTCTCTTAGAATTTCTCAAAATTCACTTCTTCTCTATCTTTCTAGTAATTTAGAAGAGCGGTGCTCAACACTCTGGTTGAGCCCGGTGGTTACGTTATTATGTACGGCCACCCCGGGACTTTTGACGGTACCACAACTGTTAATGGAAACGAAACGACTACCTTAAGTGTGCACACCCCCTAAAAGGGATTTCAAGCCCTCCGAGTAGTAAGTCGTCACGACTAATCGGGACTCAGTCTACCAACTACCCCACCTTTAGAATTCTTGAATGATTAGGGACTACTACTGTTATAACTTCTTCTTAAAGGGATCATAGATCCAAATGTCACTTCAAACTCAACTGTACTTCTTAGTAGTAGCAACGCTAATCACCCTCCACATTTATCCGGATGTGGAAAACCGAAACCACGGATTTCTCCCAGGTGCTCACCTCTTATGAAAATGTAAATTTTAGTTTGACTTTAGATATACTTCCAAAAATATTTCTCAATCTCTCTAAATAGTCTCAAAGATATTTAAAAATATTTAATATCCCAAAAGTACTCTTAATCTGCATTCCTCAAAATCACATACACATAATCCACAATTTGCACTTAATTCACACAATGCATAATAAGCATATAATACGAGGAAACAATTTTGGATTAGCAGAGAAACTTACCTTAAATTGCGATAATCCCCTTAATAAAATCTATAACTTGGTCTTCACTTGAATTCTCCTTCTAATATATATCAAAATTCTAAATCAATGACTATTCTATTATTTTTGTTATTTCCTATCAATCCCATCTTTAATTATTTTAATTTTATAATTCCTTCTTTAAATATATCTATTAGGTTAGAATCATAAACGTTACTTAAAATGTTAATTTTCAGTCCACCTTATTATTTTCTTTGATCATACTAATCCCCTCCATAAGTTACTTTAATTTATTTGATTGATTAATATACTAGTCTAATTAACTTAATTACATAATAATTTTATTATTTCGAATTAAATAATTAATTTTAGTCCGAAATTCAGTTTATATAACTTATATAATAATTCGAAATAATAATCATTAATGATAATCTAATCTCAATAACAACTTTAATTAGCTCACTAGATTATTTATACTAACTAACCTAATTACATTAACTAATCCCACCCTCCAAATTTATTTATTTGATTAACTAATTTAATTGAACTAACTTCATCAACTAAATAAGTTTAATTATATCAATATAGCTAAATATATTAATCCAATTCAATTAAGGTCAATAACTAAATTCTAATTTCGTTTTAATTTTCTATTTGTACTATAAATTCCAACAATATTACCAAGTCCATAATTTAACTAATTTATCTATTAAACTAATTGATTTAGTAAAACTAGTCCAATAAGATCAATTAACTAAATTATTAAGTGCCCATTACTTAATTAATTTATTTATATTAATCAACTAATTTTTTATAAGTTCAAATAGTTTAACAACTTATATGAAATTCGAATCAATAATAATCAAGAATAATAATTATTAATTTAATCAAACTAATTTAATTAGTCTACTAATTCAATAATTTATTTATTAAGTTCAAATATAGTCATTCATTTATGCTAGCTAACCCAACTTTATTTTCTTTTCCTTATTTCATTCCAAACATCATTTTTAGTCCAGAATATTATTTTCAATCTCATTGATCTAATTACTTAACTAGTTTTATATGGCCCAATTAAATTAAATAGTTTAAGAATCAACTTTATAAATTAATAACCGTCCATAACCATATTTTGGATCTATATTTGACTTAGGTTGTCCATATATTTATTTTATAAGTATTTCTCTTATTTATTGATTTAATTTCATATATCTATTAACTGCTTTAATTACAATTAAATATACTAATCATATATTTTATTAATTATAAATGGTACCAAATGTCCTAGTTGTTTATATATTTAATATAGTTTACTCCAATATTTATTTAATAATTATTTTCGTTATTTAGTTAATATTTTGTTAAATGTGTACAACTTGGCCCAATTACAATTAAATCAATTAAAAATAGCTAAAAATATTATCTTTCAATTCTGCTTGGTCCAAATATGTATATTTATACTAGGTATTTAATTTATATTTTTCCGGATTTTATTTATTTGATTTACTATTTTATTTTTATTTTTTATCGAAACTGGGCCGAACTGGCCCATTAAACTGACCCGACCCAAAAGTTTTGACCCAGCAAACTGGGTCATCTTCTCCAGGTCGCGATTACGGCGATTTCGCCGGAAATTAGAAAACTTCAGTGAGCTATAACTTGACTTACAGGTAACGGATTTCGATGATTCAAGTTGCAAAATGATCCTGAAGTCGAGGAGAAGCTCCACCACCCCTATCTACGGCCAAATCGTGTCTTTTTTGAAGACCCGTTTCCAAGACTTGCAACTCCGACGACGTCTAAGAAACTCCGGTGACTACGAATCAGTCTGGAATTTATTGGGAAGTATTCCTATACCTCTCACGACCCTCCTCTATCGTTTTTAAGAAGATTTATACGTAAGATAATATATATAGAAGTTTTCCGACGAGATTAAACACACACACACACACACACACATATATATGTATGTATGTATGTATGTATGTATGTATGTATGTATGTATGTATGTATGTATGTATGTATGTATGTATATGTATGTATAGCTTATATCTCTCCGATTTGAAGTGTTTGGGATGGCTAAGGGGTTTATTTATAGGTCTAGATGGATCCTTCTGGATTTTAAATGAATTATTATGATTTTTTTATGTATTTGATAATTATATGAATAATAAAATAATAAAAATAATAATGTTTATACATAATGATAGGTTGGTAGTTGATGAACATGACATGTGTATTAGTTCCTGATTTGATTCCTCTTGATATTTATGTTTCCTTTTATTTTTATTTTATTTTTCTGATGCCACATAAGTGTTTAATTCTATTGAATGACGTGTGCGTATATTTTTATACACCAAGTATAATACAAAATATTTTGATTTTACTTTTATTTGATTTATGAGATATAACTTATCTGATTTGTTTATTTATTTATTTTTATTTCAAATTTTCAAGGTATCACAATTACTAACTAAGGTAATTTAAGCTCTATACTATGTTTATCTTCTCTTTCCCATCTAATTTCTTTCGTGTTGAATCCTTGATTTTTCCCTTAATTCGAAACTCATGTTAACAATATGATATACTCTGTTACTAAAAAGTAATGATATTTGGATACTTATTGTTAACCTGATTATGTTAACTATTATTAGAGTTGATGTGACTCTAAATGATTTAATTAGTAACCAGAAGCAAAGCCGCACTCTAGGCCTTCTGGGTTAACGAGTGATTCAATGATAATTTGAACTTTCATGTGTTTAATAGCCAAGAGAATTGTGTTAGTCTGTATATCAATGGAAGTTTAGTAAAAAATAGAATTTGATAACTTTGTGTGGATGTGTACCGGATGACTAGTTGTTTTCCTTCTTTTGACAATTCATAGTAGCAGGATCCTCTAGTAGTGGGAACCCTCTAGTAGTGGGAACCTGCTTCTTCCATTCTATAATTACATTTATAGTACTGAACTTTTTAACTCAATCTAGATATTAGTCATCTTTTCATTGAAGAAATGAGTCCATTTGGTAGTGGTAGATTTGATTAAGAAGAGTAAATGTATTGTGAAGGTCTTCTATCATAGAAAACTAATTGATTCATTGAAAACTATGTGAATTCAATTAATTTTTTAATAAAAGTACTATCTCCGTCTCAAGAAGTTCCCACTTTCTTTTTATGAATGTCACGAGAAGTTCTCACTTTCTTTTTATGGATGTCTCAAAAAGAAGTTCTCATATCTATAAAAAAACCACTTTTAATCAAAAAGTCATAACTATCCTTACTTTTTACCCATTTTTTGTCTGATTTGACATAAAGTAAGTGTATACCTGAAAAGTCAAAACAAAAATTTATCTTACATAAATATGTCTGTAATTCAAACTAGGAACTTCTTTACGGGACGGAGGGAGTACATGAATTTATTTGATAAAAAAATGTTTAAAACGGCTTGCATCAACTAAATCAACTAAAAGGGGCATATATATGATGATATATCTGTAATCTGTCTTATAGTATAGCCTCATAGGAGTTCTGTTCGAGAACTATGCGCACCCCAAAATGAATGTTATCATTTTGATGATTTATTTATCGATTTCAATTTCCGTTTGTAAAATTTCCTCTTGTTAAACAACCTTTGCCATTTGCATTTCCTTTGCAAGAGAGCGAAATGTGGAGTAGATTTTGGGCGCCGCTTGGAAGGATAAACCCACCGTATTCCTCCGCTTTCCAGCACAACTATATCGCCGCCGCCACATCAGCCAATACCCACCTCTCTACTGCCACGTCTAGTTCGCCGCTAGCTTTCTTCTCTATACACTCCACCATTGCATCTGGTTCGTAAATCATCTCTCCTTTTCTCAATATAATTTTAAATGAAGTATATCAGGCGCTGTATATTTATTTATCTATTTCAATTTCCGTTTACCAGGAAATGTCGATACAGGGAAAATGATTGCTTCTGGTGTAAGTAGTTCTTACCTCTTAAAGATTTTCTTTATGCATATCTGTATTCTTCGTGGGTTCAATTTAGTTTACCATACTGAAATCGTTAGAAGATGTTTTGTCATCGGGCTGCCCATTGTGTTGTTCTTCCTACTTTTACTGGAGCTTATCGGTGTGTTGTCCTTACTTTATCTCAGTTTTCATTAGTGCCTTTTCCTAAAATGGCAGAATCAGATGTTAAATCGAGACATGGCCTCCAAATCACTCTAACTTTTCATAATTGTACATATAAGGTTTACGACTTTTTCCGTTTCCCGCTTCCATGCTACTTAGAGGTACACTAGAATGTTGTAATTGGGTGTTGTTAATTGCTTTCTGTAGGAGTACAGTGTGATTCTCGGCTATCACATCGTATCTATGTGCTGAACTGGAAACAGTTAGGTTGCCTGGTGCCTGTTGAATGAGGCAAGGACATGGACTTCGATTTTAGCACTGTCATTGTTTGATACAGGATTGAAGATAGTATAGTAGTGTGAAACTGGTACTTTAAGAAACATGGATTTTGATTTTAGCTAACCTTTTTTAAAATGATACGTAGTACGGAGTATTATTTTACCTAACTAGAGAAGAAACAAATAAATGCTCATTTTCTTGTGTTACCAGAAAATGCTCTGAGTGGTTTTCCTAGATGTCTGCAATGTGTACAGGACTGCCTTGTTAATTTTGATTTCGTTTTTATCTTTTTGGCTTATTTTCTAGAGCTTCAAGGTTTCATAGTCAGGGCTCATTTAGTCAATCTCTTTTCTGAGTTATGCAGCAAACTTGTGTAGTTACAACAGAGAAATAACCACTAATCTCATTTGTTAACATAGTTATTTCACTTATCGAAAGAAGAAAAAAAAAGTGCCCATTTACTTGTGTTACCAGCAAATGCTTCATTTGCTGATGTTGTCCAGTTGTCTGCTATATATTCTGTATACTTGTGTTTCTGGACATTCATGCTAATGTTGATTTCATTTTTAATAAACTTTCTTTGTTCTCTAAACTAAAGGCTTCAAAGTGGATCAGGTAGGCCTATTTAAGGAGTGATTGGAATTGGTTCCTTCTGCTTTTTGAAAAAAAAAGCAGAAGCTGAATCAAATATCGCTGTTTGACAAAATAATCCTGATTTAAGTGTTTGGTATTCATTATGCTTTATTAAATAGAAAACCAATCTAAGGTGTTTGTATAGTGTGCTAATGTAAATAATTGTTACGTTAATTACCTAAATGCATAATTTATTGATTAGAGAAATTAATTTATTAATTATTATTGTATCTATTTTATTAATTTCTAAAAGGCATAATTGCTAATGTTTAGTTTTTTTAAAAAGCAGAAGCGGAATCAAATTTCGCTGTTCGACAAAATGATCCCGATTTAAGTGTTTGGTATTGATCATGCTTTATTAAATAGAAAACCGATCTAAGATGTTAGGATAGTTTGCTAATGTAAATAATTGTATCGTAAATTACCTAAATGCAATACTTATTGATTAGGAAAAGTTGTAGATTTAGTACCTTAACATATTCATGTGCTTTGTAGCATTACTCACTTGCAGTTTAGATTTTGTAACTAATATGTTTGTCCATATTGACGACTTTGCCACTGGAATGTACAATTTCCGGTGAAACATTTCACCCCAGTCCCCAGTAGTGACTTTTCTGGTCCACATTTTCCCAGAAGTTGTACTTTATGGTGGCAAAGTTTTTAAAGCCTAAAAGTTATTAGTTACAAGACCTGATCTTCAAGTAAGTAAAGTTATAGTACTAAATCATCATCTCTCTCTTACTAATTATGTATTAAGAAATAATGCTAAAACACTATATAATATGATAAATGGTGTAAACACTAATATTCCAAATAATGTAGTTTACATACTAACATTTGAATATTGAGTTTATGTAGAAACAATAACTAATTGTTTTATATCATTCCTATTCTTTTGAGATCTTGAAATGTTTAATCTATCAAACATTAGAGGTAGATACTCACAAATATAATCTCACGGTCTCACCATACTTATCCATTTGAACAAAACTAAATGCTAATGAAAACCCAAACACATTTATAATTACACTAATGTTTATATGGATTTTCATATTAATATTAATATTAATATTAATATTCACAATTACATGGATATTTATGCTGATGCTTTATGCTTTAGTCTTATGCTTATGCTTAAGAGTCAATAAGCAGAATCATTTTTATAGAAACTGGTCTACCCCAGTGTCTCAAAAACTTCTTTTGGGGAGCAGTCAGAAGCAGTTCATAGTGCTTTTACAGTTTCACCCAAACACTCCTCAAAGTGCTTATGCTCTTTGAAGGAACATAAGCATTTTTTTAAAGTTAGATTTAAACACTCCATGAATTTCCTTGTTCAGTTATGGAGCAAACATGTGAAATTACCACAAAGAAATGCCTATAATTTTCTTCAGTTACCATAGTTTGTAGATAGTTGTGCTTGTTCATTGTTGTGTTATATTGTGGTTCTGGTCTTCTGTTCAATAATTCTTTTCTTTAACCTGACACTTTCAGCAAAACCGTGGAACAAAAGAAGAGCATCTTATACACACTACAAAAAATGGCATTGCTGTATTGCCATCTTATCATAGGGATCATAGGTCCTGCTTTTCACAACTATCCACAATGGGGCTTATTTTTCCTAGTAGGTTAATTGCAACCATGGCAACCTCCGGGGGTACTGTTTCCCCAGATGCTTTAAGTCCTGACTGTCAACCAACTCCACGTATCAAATTTAAGAGACTCGATAAGACAGCAAAACACATAATGCAGGTACTGAATTGTTAACCAATCATGTGATGTGGTTTTCTACTTTCATCTTTTCTTACTTTTATCCTCCTCAGTTTGCCATCTAAATAAAATCAACGACTATCTGCATCTATGGATGGTATATTTAGACCCTTGGCGTTGCAGATTTTGGACAAGGAAGCAGTTGAGGAAGTGAAGACTCTAAGAGAGATACCTGATATAAGGCCTGGCTATATTTTGCAGCTCAAAGTGGTAATTGGTGTTCATTTTTAGAAACTTATTCTTCCCTATTCAGTATTCATTTCTTTATCCAATAAATTATGAAGATTATATTCTGTACAATGTTTTATGCTCTTAAAAGAATCGCAGTCAATAAATTTGATATACTCAATGTTCGTATGTTAGGAAGTACCCGAAAATAAGAGGCGTCTTTCAATAGTCAAAGGAACAGTAATAGCGAGGCGCAATGCTGGTTTGAATACTACATTCAGATTAAGGAGACCTGTTGCGGGTGTTGGTGTTGAATCCCTCTATCACCTGTGAGTCTGTACTCCGCTCTTTTTTTAATTCATAACTGAAACAATAATAATATACACAAATACACATACAAAAATGTGCTTTCCTATTTGTAGTATATAATACCAGGCTAGCATTTGGATTTGTTTTTAACTGCAGAACTGCCTAATTTTTCTTAAACTCATAAACTTGAGGGTTGGGTACTGTTGATGGTCTCTAACAGTTGTTTGGAGTCAGCATGTTAACTAGCTACACACAAAAACTTGCAAGCGGGTTTTAAAATCGTTTCACTTATTCTACATATCTTAACGATATCAAATCATCTGTACTGTTTTTCCATACTTTGGGAACTAAGTTGTGGTTAGCTGCTTGAGATATTGCATGCTTTGTACATAAAAACTGATGTATGTGGTTTCCTGAATATCTAAAATAACTTCCTGGCTAACATACTCTCTTATCCATTTCTGCATTTCAAATCTTTTGTGAGTTTTTAGCTAACACAAAATGACAAAACCTTGTATAGGACTGTCTCATGGTGAGATAGAAGTAATACCTTTTAGGGAAAAAATTATTTGATCTAGGTGCAACTTTTAAACTGTTAAGGTAGAACTGCAAAAATAATTACCTCTACTTATACTTCTAAATTTATTTGTTGATTTCACAAAAATTATTATATGTAATTTGTCTGCAACCATTTTTTGAAAACTTAGAGGAAAAGTTAGGAATGTTTGTTTAATCAAACATGACATATTTTAAACGACAGTAGTGTTTGAAACCTATCTTTTTGGGTGATGGGGGATCGCTTTGAAACATGAATAAAAGACTTGTTTTTGTTGTAGAAACTACTCTTCTGTCCCAATAAACATTCATCCTCCAAACATTTGTCCCAAATAGGGTCCTTTTGGTTCAAATAGATCCAATTTTCACGTAAATCTCTCAAAAAATTGCCGAAATAAAAAAACATGGTCAAATACAATTTCTTTGGGACATAGTCAATAGTAACCATTGCGATAATAGATGTATTAGATTGATATTTAGGTATGCAATTTTTGTTAGAAGAAAAACTGTGTCTCGCAGTTAGATGCTCTCACAAGTCACAAGTGACTTAACCTTTAACTAGTTCCTTATTTTTTGACCATTTTTGTGATTTTAGATACTCGCCAAATATAAAGGAGATAAAGGTATTGGACAAGCATAAAGTGAGAAGGGCCAAGCTATACTATCTGAGGGACAGAATGAATGCATTGAAGAAACGCTAGAGTGGGACTAACAAGTTTATTTTGTTACAAGCAACTCTAGGACTTGCTTTACCCACACAAGGTAAAAACCTGTTGGAGTATTAATTGACATACTCTTTCAGCATTCATAGATTCAGTATTCTCTTAGTTTTATCATATCAAGAGCCCTTTGTTCTTATTTTTATAGTAATAACTAATAAGAATATAAGATGCCATCTTCGATTATACTGGATATCATCTGGGGCTTGGACCTCAAATTTTATGGTCTTGTGTGGTAAATGTCTGGTAAATGTGTGATTTACCGATGTCTGAGCTTGGTTCAATTTGTTAAGTCTAGCACACTTTATTCAAATCTAGTTTACTTTAAGACGGGAACAAGTGAAACATCCTTATTGTTTTTACGTGAAACTAACCCGACCAAGCATCAGCGTTTAGGATTTTGAAAACCCCCTAAAACCCTAAACCCTAAAACCACCCTAAACCTAGAATTAGCATCAGTAAAATCCCGATGTAGTTTTCAACTTTTCATTACTCCCAAATAGCCCCAACTTCTAACGTGACCCCAAAAGTTAAACCAATTTTAACTTTTGGTCACTCACTCTTTGGGTGTTTGGAATTGATTTTGTTTTTGTTTCTGTTTCTTTTTCAAAATCAGTTTTTCAGAAACTAGTTTCCCCTAGCTTCTAAAAAACTGTTTTTAGTAGTAATTTGGAGCACTCAGAAGTAATTCTGCAGTTTCACCCAAACACTCCATTATCCGTTTATGTTCTTTGAATGAGCAAAAGTAGTTTTAAGTAGATTCAAACACCCCTTATATTTTACAGTGTCAACAAGTTAATAAAATAGCATTTTAAGATATACTCGAGTAATTCTTCATCGATCACATTCACCAGAAAGAATCAATCAATTCAGAATAAAGAATTCAATTTAGGATCCATTTAAGGATCGATTGATTAAATAATTAAACTATCAATACTTTAAAACCCATAGATACGAATTTTTAATTTTTAATTTAATTTTATACCATTTTCAATGATTTTTTCTTCACAACAATTTAATGTTAACGAGTAAAGTAATATTTAAATTAATTAATATTCATGATTTTTAAGCTCTGAATTAGTTTTCTATCATAGATCCTACATTAACATTTTCATCATCTAAATCTTTAATTCATAATCACTCCATCTTTTGGATCCTAAATTGAAGAAAATCTCAAATGTTTGCGTCGAATATTTTTACCTGGATTAAAATTTTCTTGTATGGTCTAAAGTTTGGTATGATTTGGTCTGGTTTAAATTGACTCTGCCCAGTCTGATTGATGTTTGGTTTCTGTGTACTTTGCAACTATCGAAGTGTGATCCGTTAAAGCCTGATCTTGACGGTTTAAGTTTGAATGTTTGCATTTGAACATGAACTTTAGGATCTGAGTTTTATTTAAGTTTGGTCTATTCTAGTAATGTTGGTACGATAAATACTTTATTATTATAAGATCTTGTCTCGTCTAGTATACTTAGTTTTGACCAAATTTAATTTGATGTAGAATGAAAATCACTCCAAGTGAAAACATTTTAACTAGGAATTTTATCAATCAAGAATCCGAAAGATAGATGAATTATGAACCCAGACTTGAAAGATGAAATGAATCGAAATATGACCTTAATGATGGAAACTATCAATCTAGGAACTGAATGATGGAAAACTATCAAATATTAATCTATGATCTGAATGATTGAAAACTATCAATATAGGACCTAAGTTTTTATAAATTTATTATTTATTTTATTTTTAAAAAATTAAATATTATTTAGTTTTATAAAACTGATAAACTTTTGTGAAGAAAAAATCATTAAATATTAACAATGGAATTAATAAAAAATTAAATAAATCAAAACCTATGAAATGTTAGGTTCTAGATTGATAGTTTTTCATAATTCAGATTTTATATCGATACATTTCATCTTTCAGTTCCCGGATTGATAATTCGTTTATCTTTTAGGTCCGGAATTAATAAAATTCCTTTTAACTATAATCCGATTTCATTTTTCTTAAAACTAATTCATAAAGTTATTTTACGCGTGATTACAAGGAAATGACAAAATCAATACAATTATGATATAGGTGCACCTTGGGTTATATCTATGGATGGACTCGGGTCGGGTGGCCCGACCCGGAACCGGCCCGGGACCGGTACTGTTCCGGCCCGGCCCGACCCGGTGGCCCGGTCAGTGACCGGTCCGGGTAGGCCCGGCCCGTGGGTTTTCCGGTCCGGGCTCGGGTCACCCAAAACAAGGCCCGACCCGGCCGGGCCCGGGCCCGGTTCGGGCCAAAAACTATTTTTTTTTTCAATTCTTTTAAATTTTCGGGTTGGGCTGGGTATTTTGGGCCATTTGGGGTGGTTTGGGGGTTGGGGGTGGGAGGGGGGTTAATTAGGAAGAGGAAAACAAAAAAAAAATATAATGGGCCCGGCCCGGCCCCGGACCGGACCTGGTGGTTACCCGGGCCGGTCCCGGATCCACCATTTCTGACCCGCCGGCCGGCCCGGGCCTAGGCCCGATCCGGACCTGACCCGGACCCGAGTCCATCCATAGTTATATCCCAGGCTACACCCTATATAAATCTTCACCAAACTTTCCTTCTCTTTTTCTTTCTTGTTACCCTTTTCTCATCCTCTAGCTTCACATCATCTTCCAGTCATCATCTTCACATTTATTTTTGTCCGTGCATCCAAAATTGGTGTGTTGAAGTTTATTCCTTCAATTCAAAGGCTCAACATATTTTCTTTGAGTTTTGAGTGGATGTTTTAGTGAATTAGGATGTAAACAAGCAAAGATGCACCAAATATTTAAGTAGTAAGTGGACCGGCAGCACATCAGCAGGTTGACCGACAGGTTACTTGCTAAAATCAGTTTTGACGAAAATTGTAAAGTACGAGTACGTAATTGATGAAACTTAAAATACGAGGGTTGAATTGACTTTCCGACAACTGCCATGTTTACCAATTCAAATCCAATACTCTATATTCCAGCATGACTGGCTCGTTTTGAACCATGTATATAGGTGGGAAAGTATCTAGTTACTTTTATACTCTCTCTGTCCCGAATTGAATTGCAAACTTTGACCGGCACAAGAATTAAGGAAGAATAATAAATGATGCTTGCTTTTTACACTTTTGCACATCTTCCTAAAAGTAGATGTCTTTAAGTTAATGGGAAAAAATAAAGTAAGGGTAAATTTGTCACTTTATTCTTATCTACATACCTAAAATTGAAAGTGGAAAACCATTTTGGGACAACCAAAATAGGAAATTTTGCAAATCATATTGGGACGGAGGGAGTATATAAATAGATTTGTCACCGTTCCATCAGATAAAATTAAGACCTATTTTTTATATCAATAGATACTATCATATTATCACCGTTTCATCAGATAAAATTAAGACCTATTTTTTATATCAATAGATAATATCATATTATCACCGTTCCATCAGATAAAATTAAGGCCTATTTTTTATTTAGATAAAAAGAGACTAATTATATGCGAATTGATGGAAATGCTTCCATATACATATGATAGCAAACCATAATATCCTCATGATGAGTACTTTGTCGTAGTGCGTCAAAATAAATTCGATACTAACACTTATGCGTAGTATAATGAAGTAGAGTTCTTATCTACAGAGAAATGAATAATTCTCTTTTAAATGAAACTAGCAATTAAAGGGGGTTTTTGGGGTTGAATGATTTAATTTAATTAAACACTAAGATGAACAACTTATATGCGATTTAATTCAAAGATAAAAATAACTTGGCTTTGCTACTTTCCACTTGTTGTTATATTTAGTCGATACTTGTTACATCTATAACTTATTCCCTCTTGAGTATTCAATCGAGAAGTATCTTCATTAAGGGCAGAGACTAATCGGCCGGCTAGAGTGATTTTTAAAGATTGCTTAATAATCGTGTTGCTCAAGGTGAGATAGTAGTACGTTTTAGTCATGAATTGAGCAATCTCGTGTGATTTTATACAAATTTTAAAACCCTTGCAATTCGACATAGACAAAATACTGCTAAAAAAACGAATTTTTTCTTTTTGCTATCGGAGAAACTCCTTCTTTGATGCATGTTTGCGTGAATGAGGTAAGTTTTAAACGGATGGACATTTTCCCACTTCCACCGTAAACTCTGAAGGATGTTGTGGATCCCATAACGATTTCTATCCATTTTGGGCGGCGCGAACACGGACGTGAACTCGACCAGATTCGTGGGCGCGCTCCATCCGGTTCCATATATTAACGCCTTCTCCGTTTGATTCTGTGCCGCGCTGATCTGGAGCTAGCGTGATTAGAACCTCTTCAACTTGAATTGGCCAATATCGATCTTCTCCGTTTGAAATGGCGGCGTCTTGGAACTCAACCCCCATGGAGGTCCTGTACAATGTTTTGGGCTGGGTTGCGTTTGTTTCGTGGTCCATCAGTTTCTATCCTCAGGTCATCTTGAATTTCCGCCGGAAAAGGTTCCCCTTTTCGCTATGTATTTATACTTCTGTACTTCTTCTCGTCCTTCTACTGCTGCTGCTTACATTAGAAATGATTTGGACGCAGTGTGGTAGGGTTAAATTTCGACTTCGTGTTGTTGAATTTGACGAAACACTCATCCTATCTCGTCTATAACGCCTCAGTCTTCTTCAGCTCTGCTGTTCGGAAGCAGTATCATCGCAAGTATGGCTTTGATGAGGTTCCGCATCTATTTACTTCATTATCCTCTCCTCCTCGTGTTTTAAACAAATGAATTTGTTGTTTTTCTCTGCTGCTGCTACTAATACTGTTATTATTTTCCCTCTTTTGAAAATAAAGATGTGCTATTTCCTGCATGTGTACTTTTTTCCTCGGATTTACACGTTTCCGTGCAACATTGATGCACTTGTTGTCATTCTTTCCAACGCTATGTGCCTATGTGTGCAGTATTGTTTGTGAAACTCCCCACATCTTAAACTTAAGACCATACAATCCAACATATAAGATCATAGTTATTCTTTCTGTCAGGCTTGCTGTTTTTAGGGACCCCGAATTTTAATATTGTACCAAAGCAGTACTATTGTATTTTGTTCAGGTGACAACTATAATTTGAGGTAGCCCGTTTGTGGTGTGTTTGACCTATTTCTTATCTTTCAAGTTATCGATATGGCCTATTTATCATCTCTCTTTTTCCCCATGTTTAAAGTGTTTGTCTTAATAAGTATTCACAGTTGCACTTCTTTGTAAGCATTTTTCCTATATGAAGCTACTTTATTGATAACTTGGGATTTCATTTATACAGATGATACCTGTAGCCGCTAATGATGTTGCTTTCTCTGCACATGCTGTTCTTTTGACAGCAATAACCTTGTTTCAGATTGCGATCTATGATGTAAGTAGTTTATACTTTCTTTCTTTTTTATACTCCATATATTTCAACCGATCTTTAGTTTAGCTACTCTAACATACTTGATTTCGTATGTTGAGACCTTCAGAAGATGGACAGTTAGAGAGTTTTGATAGATAAAGTAAGCTGCTTTGGCTTGGTACTTTTGTTTTATTATGATGTTTGTTACTTTACAGCGTGGAACCCAGAAGGTATCAAAACTTTGCATTGCTATTCTCTCAGTTGTATGGTTGGCCATTGCAATTTGTGTTTTCATAGCTATACCCAAACACAATTGGCTTTGGCTGGTGTCCTGCTTCAAGTAAGGAGACCACTCCAGATCTTTAACATTAGAACTGTTTAAGAATTTGTCTTGTTAAATATGAAATAGCAAATCATTGGGATACTTTTCCTATCATGTTGACTTAACTTTAAATTTTTTTAATAGAAAAATAGAGCCCTTCATTATTATTCTAAAATCTCGGACTTTCTTGAGCAGATTTCTTGTTTCCGAGATCTATTACCACATCTCTTTGAAGATACATTTTAACAAAAACTTTTATCGTGACGTTTTCTTCCTGTGATCATTAATTTAATGATAGACAACAAGGTTGCATATTTTGAGTGCTGATGAGTTGTGTTTTTAATGATATTGACAGCACCATGCAGGTTGTCATGACAGTCATCAAGTACATTCCCCAGGTTATATTAATCTATATAACAAATCGCTCCCCACTGTAATGGATTATTTTTCTTATCAGTGTGTGGATCTTTAGGCAGTATTGAATTTTCGGCGAAAAAGCACTACTGGATGGAGTATTGGCAATATTTTGCTTGATTTACTAGGTGGTCTGACAAATTATGGCCAGATGGTTGTACAGTCTATAGATCAAAGTAAGTCTTAGTTTCTCAATTTTAAATAATTCACTTATTGATAGGATTCAGGAATTTGGTCATAAGGTGCTTGGGTCAAGACTGAATCCAATATTTTTTGTAGTTCAATCCAAAGTTTTATTAACTACCTAGCTTTTCGATGTCATTCTAAATTTCTAACCTGGGCCGTAGTGGGCAATCAGGATATTTTGAATCTAATGGAGGTACCTTATAAATGAAGTAAGCCAAAACTTGTTCCCAAACTATGATAGAATCCAGGATTTGGTTGGGTCACTGAACTTATCCGAAAGGCACTTTGGTCAAACCACAATTAAAGAGTAAATCCAATCAGTTAGCTGGTTCAACTCAAAGTATTATTAAGTATTAACCCACATCGTCTCTTTATTCTTCTGATGTGAGATTCTAACACATATTTTTCATGTGAAGACTGAATAATGTCATACATTATATATAAAGCCAAATCTGGTGTAGAAGTACTTATTTTATCTAATGTGTTTATTTTTATTTTTCAGATTCATGGGTCAATTTCTATGGAAACATCGGAAAGACTTTATTGTCTCTGGTATGAATATTATTTCCTAAATTATTTATTAAATAAACTATTTAGGTTTCCAATTACTGGATTCCTCATTATACCTGATACCTCATTATACAATTTATAAATTTCCACTTAAATTAGTTAAAGCATTATTGCAATCCTTCCTGAATACTTGTTTTGCAGGTATCTGTATTCTTTGACATCCTGTTCATGGTGCAACATTATATTCTTTATCCTTCCAGAAAGGCAGTTACTTCTGACGATGCTGGTGTGGTAAGCACGACACCATTAACATCTTCTGATCGTCTACATGCAGATGATGTGTAATGCTCAAGTTGATGGATGTATAGTATATAATCTTTTTCTCTTATTTGTATGCATTTGATGATTAGGATAAAAGCAGTGTTAAGATTGCCGATTTACGTACTGATGATATACACTGAAAAATAACTCAGTCTGTATATTCTGGGTGAGAAGGGTTGGGGTGTAGTAGCTATGAGTTGCTGAGTTCTGTTCCAATACACGGTCTCGGATCCGCCTTTCGTGTTCTGTATAAACCCCTTACAAATCTCAGGGATAGTCTTTTTTCCAGGTTTAGCCGACACTTGCCTGCTATCAAGAATTGGAAGCGCCAAATGTTTGGAGAAGAAAATCAAATGCATGAAACTTGTATTTTTCATTAACTTGTCAACAAGATCCAATTATCCAAAGTGCTGTTTACATACACAGATACACTCTAGCAACTGGCTAATAGGTTCCCGATTTCAATCGTGAAAAAGCGTACAATTTTACTTTAACACCAAAGAGTTAGCACGGATTGTATCCAGTTTATGAGTAAATAAATAAAATGATAATAAATTTATTATTAATTAACTTAATTATCTACCGACTACACTACTACAGCAATGAATCCCAATGATCAAAACTCTAATAAATCTATATTGTTAAATAGTCTATTTATCTTATAGTATGGTTTAGGGATGGACTCGGGTCCGGGCCGGGTCTGGGTCGGGCCTAGGCCCGGGTGGGCCGGCGGTTCAGAAGTGGTGGACCTGGGACCGGCCCGGGTAACCACCGGGTCCGGTCCGGGTCTGGTCCGGGCTGGGCCGGGCCCATTATCAATTTTTTTTTCCTCTTCCTAATTAACCCCCTCCCACCCCAACCCCCAAACCACCCCAAATGGCCCAAAATATCCAGCCCAACCCGAAAATTAAAAAAAAAATGAAAAAAAAAAATTGTTATGGCCCGAACCGGGCCCGGCCGGGTCGGGCCTTGTTTTGGGTGACCCGAGCCCGGACCGGAAACCCACAGGTCGGGCCTACCTGGACCGGTCACTGACCGGGCCACCGGGTCGGGCCGGGCCGGAACAGTACCGGTTCCGGGTCGACGCCTTGTAAATAACTTTATCTACACTGAGTAAATAAAATAATAATAAATCTATAATTAATCTAAGGGGTAGTAATACAACTACTATTACTATTATTATCTTACTACTACCATTAAGTTGGAAGAAATATTGATTAACAAGCCCACATGATTAGAATTCAGATCTAAACTTTTGACGAGAATTTTGGTTGAAAAATTTATTAACTATTTATTGCCGTATAAATTATAATATATACTCCCTCCGTCTCGTTGGAAGGTTCCTATAGCAAAACGTCATGGTTATTTAGGCCATAATTAAATAAAGTACTTCGAGTATATTTTGAGAAATAATTTTAATAAGTATATATTATAATGTAGATGATATTGATAACTGTGATGTTATAAATGTATTATTTTCAATATTTAGTGATTAATTTGTCACTTAAGATTGTTAATTATTTCCTAAAATGGAAATGAAAACCTTTATAGGGGAAAGTGAGAATTTTCCCCTAAATACTGTAACTATTAAATACTGTAATAAATAAATAAATTGACTATACAGGATGGAACATTGTTACCACGTCAGAATTTCAAATTTTCTCCTTTATTTGATTGATCTTACAGGCAGATAACATATTTATTGATTATCAATACTACTATTATACTCGATAAATGACATAAAATTACAATTAATTAATGACATAAAATTGGAAACTAATAAGTTTGAAACAACTCTATTCCAAAAAATTCTTCCCGATTTGACTGGTATCAGAGTTTAAGAAAGTGAGAATAAAGTGAAATGTATGGTTGTGTTTAAGCAAGAAAAAAAATGTTAGCCATACAAAGCTCTCCAAAAAAGAGAAACAGAAAGATTTTTTTGGGACATCCCAAAATGGCAAGTGAGAAAAACTTTATGAGACGGAGATAGTTATTACCTCTGCTCCGGTGGACTTTACGAACTTGGAAATATGTAAGAAATAAGAAAAAGATTCTGAGATTGAAGTCTGTGCACAGGAGAGAGAAGTAAATTGAACCACAAATTCATTGTTTAAAAAGAAATTTACAAAATTTTTGAGACAAACAAAAAAGAAAAGTTGACAAAATTGAGTAAGACGAAGAGAATATAATTTAGGAGAAAATTCCCAAAATCAGACTAAACATGTTTTGGAATTTCAGAATAGGATTGTGATGTTATTCTTTCCGAAATAGGAGTATATACTATCATCTTCGAGTCAGTGTCAAAATATTTACAATATTAGGCATTGACATGGCATTATTTACTGCCATTAGTGACAGGTATTTTTTATACATCCAAAATAATATTTTTTATAATCTTTATTTTTATAAAAGAAAAAGATGAATTCCAAAATAGTAATGAGGTTTTATCTTAAACATCCATTACTATTAAAATAAAGTAATGAGGTATAATGATAACTCTATGTGACAATGAAATAAGTATAATTTGATAGTACAATTATTAGTGTGTAATTTAAGCAAAAACACGTCTTTGGAAACACAACTTTAACTTTTTAAATAAAAAATTATTTTCCGTTGATAATATAAATTCCACGACTTAAAACCTAAATACTAAAAAGTAAATATCAGTATACCACAACCTTAGCAATGGGAGTAACATTTTCAATATAAAATACACGAAATACCCGTGCGATGCATGATGTCTATCTAGACTTGGATAATAACTTATTTAAAGTTATAGTTTACAATGGTATGTAATTTGTAATTCTGCCGAATAAAAAAGGCGATAGAGCTTATGTGCTGTAACTTTTATTAATTATATACGTAGTACATAGTAGTAGCCGTAAGAAAATGCAAATTTGGATCGTATAAAAAATTGCAAGTGACCTTAAAATAAAGTACTCCCTCCGTTACTTAAAACTTTGCCAACTTTTGTTTTTGGGATGTCCCACTAACTTTGCCACTTTCCCTTTTAAATAAAGAATTTGTGGTTCCAGTTAATTATCACTCCTCTACACAAATCTCAACCACACAGTTTTACTTTATTAATCCACGTGCCGGTCAAACTTGTCAAAGTTTTAAGGGACGGAGGGAGTATAACAATAACTCTATGTGAGTATGTGACAATATATTACTACGTAAGTTATTAACTTGATAGTGTAATGAGTCTGTCTCATGAAACTTTTTGTTGATGTACTTTCTTTATAGATACTCTCTTCGTATCTAAACTTTGTTATCCTAGAATGTATTTAAAAGTTTGCTACACTTTCTTTTTAGTAAGTTTTCTCTTAAAAATACTGAATTATCCTTACTTTTTATATTTTTTATCTTCTCTTTCATACATTAACACATTCTCTTTTACTTTTTCTACACTATTCAATTACTCCTACTACATTCCTCCTTAAATAATGTCCCAAAGTCATATGTAGCCGTCTTTAAAATACGAAGAGAGTATTCATTGCTGCCAACCGCTAATATTGCATCTGCTAGCGAATTATCAGTCACCGATTTGTACATCGTATAATGTTAGCATTTAACAAAACATATACTATCAAGTTATTTTACTGCCACGTAGAGTTATTAGTTATATCTTATCGTTTTTTGAGAGTATGTTATCGTTTATTTTAATTTTATATGATGGTACATAATGTGTAAAATTCAAGTAAAATTAAAATTAAAAAATTATATACTACATATATAATTAATAAATGTAACAACACATATAATAATAAGAAGTGCGGTCTCTCCCTCTTCGTAGGGTTTGAGGGATCATCCGCTGAAGGAGTGCGGCAAAGGCATCGTAAGGATGGCAACTCACGCGGCATCAAGGCAAGCAACTGGGCAGGCGAGCGTACATGGGGGGCGGCAGAGCCATCTCTCAGGCGACGAAGGGGCTCTATGATGAGAAGGGTGAATCCTCGGCGGCATTTGGTGAGAAGAGCATGGAGAGCTTGACCGATCAATACGACGGACTGGGGTTGGGGAGTACAGAGGACGAGCTGCTGCTGGACGACGAGGAAATCGAGGAACTCGATCCTGAAGCGGCGAGCAAGGGGGTGGAGTCCTTTCTATTGGTCGGCACGATTCTCACCGACAAAGTGGTGAAAATTCAAAATTTTCGTGATCTAATGGCGTCTCTCTGGCACCCTGAAAAAGGCGTTCTGATTCAGGAGATTGGAGAGAAGAGGTACCTATTTACTTTTTTATCACAAAATTGATATGAATCGTTTGTTGGATAATGGACCCTAGCTGTTTGACCAGAATCTGTTAGTGTTAAAAGCTATAAAGCAGGGTGATATGTATCAGAAGATATCTCTGGATACGGCTGAGTTTTAGGTTACAGTTCATAATATCCATTATGGTTTTTCAAATCTGGGTTATGCTCGCAAAATTGGTAACTATTTGGGGAAATTTATATCCTGGGATGATAAACATTTTGATGAAAAGTGGGAAGCCTACATGAGGGTCAGAGTTATGCTGGATGTGAGGAAACCCTTAAAGGTGAGTACGACCTTGAAAAAGAGTAAAGGGGAAGGGTATTGGGTAGATTTCAAATATGAGAAACTTCCTAATTTCTGCTTTGCCTGCGGAGTCATCGGACACACTGAAAATTTTTGCCCATCGTTGTATAACAAAGGCGATACAGAGACTGTGCGATCCTTTGGCCCGTGGCTTCGGGCAGGAGGAGGGAGGTTCCGTCCAACTATAGGCAATACATGGCTTGTAGGTGAGAAAGGGATAGGAAGAGACTGTTGAAAAAATGTGTTAAAAATTGCATTAAATGGTCATTTTGGGGCAATTATTTGAGTGGGGTCCACTTCCGATTTGGGTCGGGTCAAAGTGGTTTCGGATTGTCCTTGTTAAGGGCTACAATTCGATATGTGGTACACTCAAAACGGATAACGGGTGAATGAGAAATTGATTCTCGAAGTTCACTCGTTGAAATGGAAAAACTGGGAAAATGATGAGTTTCTAGTGTGTTTTATCCCACACCGAAAAACTCAAGGGATTTTCACCCCCTTATAAAGGGAAGCTGGTCTCTTTTAAGGAGTTAAGATTCCTAAGGGTAAAGGCTCTCTCTTACGCGCAGGGGGGGGGGGGTGCCGATCAAATCCCGAAACGGAGAAGAAAACCTATCATTCAAAGATACGGTCTAATTTTTACAGAGACCCTCGAGGCCTTCTGTTCGCAACAGAAGCTCTTCTGGTCCGTTACAACAATTAATGCCCAACGTTCTTCTCTTTTAATGCTGCGTTAAATGGACAGTTTATGGACGATTCAATGCCCAACGGACTGGTCATTGATGTCCAACGTTCAGGTCCATTAACACCTCATTTAACACACAACAAATCCTCCTATAAATAGCTAGCAGGTGCTTTGCAACAAACACACGGTTTGACAGCACACAATACATTCCTCACGTTTTCTTGAGTGAAAACACTTCCAGTTACTCCCAAGTGTACTCAAACATTCCTAAGTGTTCTTACTGTGTTCCAGTTCGCCGGAACTTTCGTTTGTGTACTCAAACGATCGTTCGTTAGCCACCGTATCCTGGGAAACGGTCGTTGCAACGCTCCTACCACCGTGGGAGGCGATGAATACGTTTTAAGGACATCGTGCGTAGCACGAGCTCTGGCTAAAATCTGCTCCATCTTATTTTCTGTTTTCTTTAAGCTATTTTGTTTATTAATTAATTTTATTTACTTAATATTTCTTCATTTTTCCGAAACACACCCAACAATCTTAAAACGTATTCGGTGATTGTTCTACTCCGGTAAACAATCCTAAAACGTATTTTCCGTGGTTGTTGTACTGCGGTAAACAATCTAAAAACGTAGTTTGTCACTTCGGTGAACGAACTTAATTTTTGTGTTTTCGGAAAACGTTGAAAATGTTAAAATGGCTTCGCAAGAAATTGGAAATGTTTGTGGGCAGAATGTGCCAAACGATAATCAATCTGAAAGTGGAGCACCGGTGAACAATGGTTTACAACGCGGTGCATCTACTTTGGCCAACCAAATGGCTATCCCTATGGTGACCGTGCTAAGCAACTCTGTGGAGAAACCCGATAAATTCAATGGGTTAAACCTCAAGAGGTGGCAGCAAAAGATGCTCTTCTATCTCACTACTCTCGGTCTTGCGAGGTTCTTGACCAAGGATGCGCCGGTAGCAACCGGGGGTGAGGTGGATGCGCAATCTTTCAACGCGGTTGAGGCATGGAAGCATTCAGACTTCCTTTACCGAAATTATGTGTTGAACGGGCTGCATGATGCTTTGTACGACGTATATAGCAAACTAGCTACGGCTAAGGAGCTATGGAATGCTTTGGACCACAAATATAAAAGCGAGGATGCCGGCGCAAAGAAATTTGTTGTTGGTCGCTTCCTTGATTTTAAAATGGTGGATTCGAAGACGATCTTGAGTCAAGTTGAGGAGATGCAAATGATCTTCAACGAAATTAGAGATGAAGGAATGACAGTTAGTGAGTCATTCCAAGTGGCGTCAATTATTCATTTATTGCCGCCGGCTTGGAAGGATTTCAAGAACTACCTTAAGCATAAGCGAAATGAAATGAACTTGGAGCAATTGATCCTCCGTCGGCGGATTGAAGAGGATAACCGGAAGAATGATGGGAAACTCCCAATCGTTAACGGCGCCAAGGCCAACGTGATGGAGCATGCAAAAGGCTCCAAAAATAAAAATAATGGGAAGAGAAAGCTCGGTCCCAAGGGAGGCGTTTCCAAGACGAAGTTCAATGGAAAATGCTTCAATTGCAACAAGAATGGACACAAGTCCTCGGATTGCAAGGCACCACGGAAGAAGAAAGACTCCCAAGTCAACTTGGTGCAAGGTGGGCAAAAGGATGAAGACATCATCCTAGCGGCTGTGGTTACAGAAGTCAACCTCGTTGGATCCAATTCCAAGGAGTGGTTTGTGGACACCGGTGCAACCCGACATATTTGCTCAAACCGGGAGTTATTCACAATTTTTCAGCCATCAAATGGTGAGAAAGTGTGGATGGGTAACTCGGCTCATTCCGCGGTTGAAGGCGTGGGCAAGGTGGTCCTGAAGATGACTTCGGGCAAAGAGCTGACTCTCAACCAAGTGCCGTTTGTTCCAGAAATACACAAAAACCTGATTTCCGGTTCGTTGTTGAACAAGCATGGCTTCCGCATGGTCTTTGAGTCGGACAAATTAGTTTTGTCTAAATCAGGAATGTATGTGGGCAACGGATATGCAGTTGATGGGCTGTTTAAGCTCAATGTAATGACTATTAATAATAATAATAAAATCCCTTCTGCTTACTTGCTTGAGTCTTCCAATGTGTGGCATGGTAGACTAGGACATGTTAATTTTAATTCTATACGTAGATTAATTAACATGGAGTACATTCCTAAATTCACAATTGATGTGAAGCACAAATGTGAAGTTTGTGTGGAGGCAAAACTAACGAAAACGTCTTTCATATCAGTTGAAAGAAAAACGGAACCACTTGAATTAATTCATAGTGACGTTTGTGATTTTAAATCAATACAAACACGTGGCGGTAATAAATATTTTATTACTTTTATCGATGATAGCACTCGCTATAGCTACGTTTATTTATTAAAAAATAAACACGAAGCAATCGATAAATTAAATCTTTATAAGAATGAAGTGGAAAACCAACTTAATCGACGAATTAAGACGGTTAGGAGTCATCGAGGTGGTGAGTATGAAGCACCAATTGGTGACTTTTGTGCTAGTGTGGGTATAGTACATGAACGTACCGCACCCTATTCACCTCAATCAAACGGTGTTGCCGAACGAAAGAATCGCACATTGAAAGATATGATGAACGCGATGCTAGTAAGTTCAGGCTTGCCACAAAATATGTGGGGCGAAGCAATCTTGACAAGCAATTACCTTTTAAATAAGGTTCCCCGTAAAAAATATGATAAAACTTCGTACGAGTTGTCGAAAGGCAGACGGTCTTCCTATCAATATTTAAAAGTGTGGGGGTGTCTTGCTAAGGTTCTTGTACCAACACCTAAGAAAATAAAAATAGGTCCAAAAACGGTGGATTGTATTTTTATTGGATATGCACAAAATAGTAGTGCCTATCGGTTTTTAGTGTACGATTCGAATAATCCGGATGTACATAAAAACACAATAATTGAATCAAGGAATGCTTCATTCTTTGAAGACGTATTTCCATGCAAGTCCAACGAAGGACCAAGCACGTCAAAACGAACATTTGACATAGCTATGGAAAATACTAGCGAGGGCTCCGAAGAAGAACCCGAACCCAGACGTAGCAAACGTGCTAGAATTGAAAAAACCTTCAGACCGGATTTTCTCACCTACTTGGTAAAATTTGACTCGGATATTCTAACATGTATGATAGAAAATGAACCGGATTTCCTAACATGTTTGGTAGAAAATGAACCACGGACTTATACGGAAGCCGTGACGTCTACTGAAGGTCTTATGTGGAAAAAAGCCATCAAAAGTGAGATGAATTCTATCCTTAAAAATCACACATGGGAATTGGTTGATCTTCCTGTGGGAAATAAACCTTTGGGATCCAAGTGGATTTTTAAACGGAAAATGAAACCTGATGGTTCCATCGATAAGTACAAGGCCAGACTTGTAATCAAAGGATACAAGCAACGTGAGGGCCATGATTACTTCGACACGTATTCTCCTGTGACGAGAATAAACTCCATTAGGATGATACTAGCAATTGCCGCATTGCGGAAATTGGAAGTTCATCAAATGGACGTAAAACCCGCTTTTCTAAATGGCGATATAGACGAAAAAATCTATATGGAACAGCCCGAGGGCTTTTGTGTTCCAGGCCAAGAAAGAAAAGTGTGTAAGTTAATTAAATCATTGTATGGATTGAAACAAGCCCCTAAACAGTGGCACGAAAAGTTCGATCATGCAATGTTAATTGATGGTTTTAAAATAAATGAAATTGACAAATGCGTCTATGTGAAAAGTACGGTAGACGGCTATGTCATTTTATGTTTATACGTGGATGATATACTCATCGTGGGTAGCAATAATCTAATGATTAATTCTACCAAAAACATGTTAAACTCTAAATTTGACATGAAGGATATGGGGCTGGCCGATTTAATCCTTGGGATTAAAATAATTAGAGGACCTGACGGTCTTACGCTAAGCCAATCCCATTTCGTTGATAAAATCCTTACGAAATTTAATAAGGATGATTATCAAGAGGCAAGGACTCCATTAGATAAAAACGTACAACTTACCAAAAATCGTGGAGAGTGTATTTCTCAAGTAGAATACGCTAGGATTATTGGAAGCTTGATGTATCTAATGAGTTGTACCAGGCCTGATATTGCCTTTGTGGTCAGTAAGCTAAGTACATATACTAGCAACCCCGATGATGAACACTGGAAGGCAATAATAAGGGTTTTAAGGTATTTACGTAAAACCCAAAACCTTGGACTGCACTATGGAAGATATCCAGCTGTACTTGAAGGGTATAGCGACACTAGTTGGATATCCGACATAAAGGACTCTAAGTCCACAAGTGGATATGTTTTCACTTTGGGAGGTGCAGTCGTGTCATGGAAATCCTCAAAACAAATGTTAATAGCTAGATCCACGATGGAGTCTGAGCTAATAGCCTTGGATAAGTGCACTGAAGAGGCTGAATGGTTACGCCATTTTCTCGAGGATATTCCAAGTTGGGAGAAGCCTGTCCCTCCATTGCGATTGTCAAGCGGCAATTGGAAGGGCACAGAGCAATCTCTACAATGGTAAGTCTAGACACGTTCGTCGTAGACATAACACCATTAAACAACTTCTCACAACGGGTGTTATCACTGTTGACTACATGAAGTCAAAGGATAACATAGCGGATACGCTAACCAAGGCATTGGATAGAGAATTGTTGGAGAAGTTATCATGAGGAATGGGACTAAAGCCCGTGAATTGAAAAGTTCTATAGTGGATACCCAACCTAGTTGGTCCTAGGTTCAAAAGGGACAACTAAATTATAGAGTGAAGGATGGTCACTGTGGGGGTCCCGGACTCCTACCCACTCCTCGTTAAAACAGTGACTCCCGCACGAGGTTAGCAAAAAAAATGTTTGCTTTAATGATTCTAAAATGTTGATCTACTCGATAACATTGGAAGAGTATGCGGGATACTCGTGACAGAATCACCTATGTAAGAGAGAAGAGGGCCGCTTCAAAGGAGAACTGTAAAGGCTCAGTTCTTTAGAAACTCTTGCAGAACCAGGACGGTGACCCATGGCCAAAACGGGCACACCCATGAGAACGGAACAAAGTTGGAAGGTTCTTGTGTAAAGATAAGTCAATGTTTACGCGACGGCAGTATAGTTCAAGGACATCGAGTCTACTAGACAGCCAGTAAATAAATGTGTCTTTACAACGGAAGGTTCAAAGGATAAAACCTACCTCTCCGTATGCAAGGATCATCCGGTGAACACAACGTGTCCTCCTATCTTCGTGTCTTTTTAAGTCTCGAAAATCAATTTTCATTCATGTGGGGGATTGTTGGAAAAATGTGTTAAAAATTGCATTAAATGGTCATTTTGGGGCAATTATTTGAGTGGGGTCCACTTCCGATTTGGGTCGGGTCAAAGTGGTTTCGGATTGTCCTAGTTAAGGGCTACAATTCGATATATGGTACACTCAAAACGGATAACGGGTGAATGAGAAACTGATTCTCGAAGTACACTCGTTGAAATGGAAAAACTGGGAAAATGATGGGTTTCTAGTGTGTTTTATCCCACACCGAAAAACTCAAGGGATTTTCACCCCCTTATAAAGGGAAGCCTATTTTAAGGAGTTAAGATTCCTAAGGGTAAAGGCTCTCTCTTACGCGCAGGGGGGGTGCCGATCAAATCCTGAAACGGAGAAGAAAAACCGCGACTCGTGTTCTCGGGCGACCTGCGGACACGAATGTCGTCCGAGGTCTTCTGTTCGCAACAGAGACCCTCAAGGTCTTCTGTTCGCAACAGAGACGCTCGAGGTCTTCTGTTCGCAACAGAGACGCTCGAGGCTTTCTGTTTGCAAGAGAAGGTCTTCTGGTCCATTACAACAATAAATGCCCAACGTTCTTCTTTTAATGCTGCGTTAAATGGACAGTCTATGGACGATTCAATGCCCAATGGACTGGTCATTGATGTCCAACGTTCAGGTCCATTAACACCCCATTTAACACACAACAAATCCTCCTATAAATAGTTGGCATGTGGTTTGCAACAAAACAAAATACATTCATCACGTTTTCTTGAGCGAAAAACACTTCCAGCTACTCCCAAATTTCCTAAGTGTTCTTACTGTGTTCCAGTTCGCCGGAACTTTCGTTTGTGTGCTCAAACGATCGTTCGTTAGCCACCGTATCCTGGGAAACAGTCGTTGCAACGCTCCTAGCACCGTGGGAGGCGACGAATACGTTTTAAGGACATCGTGCGTAGCACGAGCTCTTGCTAAAATCTGCTCCATCTTATTTTCTATTTTCTTTAAGCTGTTTTGTTTATTAATTAATTTTATTTAATTAATATTCCTTCGTTTTTTCCGAAACACACCCAACAGAGACCAAACAGGGATGCAAATAAAACCCGTTGATAATTAGGGAGGGCAGCACTATATGAGAATCCAGAACCAGGAAGTAGGGGATGAATCAAAGATCGCGGATGCAACGGATAATAATGGTGGTTCGGGAGAGCAGAAGAGGAGACGGAAATGGGAAGCACAAAAGCAAGAGCTGGAGCAATCAGGAGAGGATGCTATGGTTCTGGAAGGATAAAAAACTGGGAGGAGGCGAGCTGGAGATCCCAAACCCGCCAAAACCTTTGAAGATTTGGTGCATGAGGAGAATCATAGTTTCCACTACTTTTAGACCTGTTTTTATTTTGATTGATTCTTGTGCTGGACATCGGGTGTTTTTGTTTGTTGTCGTTTTTAGTTTTGTCAAGACTCTAGAACTTAGGACAGGGGATGAGGAACCTAATTTACTAGTCATTGGCTCAAGTAAGCCCCATTCAGGATCAACGAATTTGATTGCTTCGTTAGAGGTGGCAGATTCTAAGTCTGGTTCAAGGACGGACGATAGATTATGAGTTCTTTGTTTGATTGTATCCTGCTTATGTTCTTTCTTATTAATATAACCGGAGGAATTCATCATCCGATTGCCTGTGATGCTAGCAAAAATATGTCTGAGGCTCGAAATGGAAATGATGAGATCCTCTTTGATCCAATGATTGACTTTGCAGTTACTACACATGTCCCGATACTGTCCAGTGATGAAACTACTTCTGAGGACACCTAAATGCTAACCTTTTCTGTTTCAGGTCATACAGAATTCAATGAGGAAAACAACGAAGGATTTACACAGGTACAAAGAAGAAGAAACAAATACACAAACTCAGCAACTACAGAAGAAGCACAACTATTCTACCACGTGGGATATAGCTCTGATCCAATGATCACGAAAAGTCACCCCAAAAGACCACAAACTGAGGATGACTACTTTATGTATCCAGTAGATCAAAGATTCGACTCCCCACATAAACTGGCGGTGGCTCTCAAGCAATTTAAAAATTCAAACCCAGAAGCGAAAACCTACCAGCCCTACCTACAAAAGGCTATCAAGTTTCATAACAAGTTTAACAGATCCATTTCTGCAACACTTGGAATTCCTTGGTCTAATTTCAACGGTTGATGTATTTAAAAAAAAGCCACCTGCTTCCAAAAAAACCAAACAACACATAAACTTTATCGTCTTTTTTTACTTGAATTTTCATTTGACTTTTTAATTTTATCCGATTTTTTTTACGATCCAATGTTTCATTATAGTACAAGTGTACAACTACTACGTATATAATTAATAAATGTAACAACACATAAACATTATCGTATTTTTTATTTGACAAAATGACACATTATGTACCATCATATAAAACATAATTTTTCATTAAATCATTATTCAATTCTGGATATATCCCGTGCATCGCACGTAGGGGTGGACTCGGGCCGGAACCAGCACTGTGCTGAACCAGCCGGCCCGGTGGCCCGGCTAGTGACCAGTCCGGGTAGGCCCGGCCCGGGGATCCCGTGCGGGCTCGGGTCACCCAAAAGCCGAACTGGCTCGGCCGGTTCGGGCTCGGTTCGGGGCTTTTTATTTTTTTTCAAATTTTTTTAACTTTTCAGGTTGGGCTGGGTATTTTGGGCCATTTGGGGTGGTTTGGGGTGGGAGGGGGGTTAATTGGGAAAAGGAAAAAAAATTGACCTGAGGCCCGACCTGGACCCAGACCGGACCCGGTGGCTACCCAGGCCGGTCTCGGGCCCACCTATTTAGAACCGGCGGGCCGCTCGGGCCTAGGCCCAACCCGGCCCCGGCTCGGCCCGAATCCACCCCTACTTATTCACACGGGTACTTCATCTAGTTATTATATACGAGAACAGTTCATTATATAAGTGAAGTTGTTATATTGCATAATATAACAGCTTCACTACATATATATATATACATATATAGAATTACAATTAGAATCGGCATAGCTGACACGTCATTTTTTGGGTTGTTGAGACCCGAAATCGGCCCGGGTAGCTACTAGGTCCGAGTCGGGCCGAATACTTTTTTTTTATTTTTTAATTACTTCCTACCCCCCACCCCCACATCCCTCTAAAACACTCAGCCCAACCCATTTACCTCCCATAGAATTTGAATAACAAAAAATGGCCCGATCCGGTCCGGTTCAGTTTTTGGAGACCCGAAGCCCGGCCCAAGAAAATCCGGTTCGGGTATAGTAGACCCAGCCCGCACCCGGGCTGCGGGCCGTGCCGGTTTGAAATAGTACCGGCTCGGGCCGGTTCCGGTCCGATTGACCCGGCCCAAGTCCATCCCTACTCTCACCCAGGCCAGTCGCCCCCGTTGCTCCACTATTGTTATTGCCAATGTTTAGGATGTTTTTACTTGGACTGTAATTTGCTGGTCTGGTCTGGTCTGGTTTGGTTTGGTTTCTTTGTATTTTTATAACTATCCAAGTCTGGTCTGATCTGGTCTGATCTGATCTGGGAGGAATTATAATCCAAGTAAAATCATCCTTAGTCCGCATTATTTTTTATTTATTTCTTAATGCATCCGAAAAAATTGAGAATTTCTTTCCACCACTCAGTGTGACATGTTCGACAACGGTATTGATACCAAAAGCAACAATACTAAAAAACTGCAACTGTATGAGGATAAAAACACTGTCACCATTTTAGTAAATAAACCAAAATTTTGACCAAAATAAGAGCATCTCTGATGGGATGCTTTTAACAGTAAAAAAAACGTTGCCAGGTAATCTCCTTTGAAAGTGTGTCAATTTTTTTGCTTCAATACTCTCTTCATTCGCATAAGTGATGCTGAGTTGTCAAAATTTTATGTCAACACTTTCAAACCCACTTTCCCATTCTCAAAAGCCAGTTATACAGGCTGAGTAGTTACGGAAGGCTTAAATTTGAATTAATTAAATTACAATTGGACAAAACAGCATGATCTCGACTTGCTGCGTTGGGGAGGCTTTTGAGGATTTCAATTTTTGGATTTTGACATTCATCCTATGTGGTTAGACATTCCATACATCTATTGACATGTGTCATAAAATTTTTAATGTCAACAACCAAGGATTGGAGATGCTCTAAGGTGTATCACTTTGGATACAATGTAGTCTAGTGAAAGTGAGAAAAAGTTAAAAAGTACCATGTGGTTTGATTGCATCAGAAACTTCCAAAGAGGAGATTACAGGTTCGAACCTCATCCCGGTTCAAGGATGTTGACCTTAACAGAACAGATACTATAATACGTTAGAAAGTTTTGCCCAAAAATAAAAATAAAACAAATAAAAAAAGGTGAGAAAAAGGTAAGTTTGTTTACAAGAAAGGCTATAAATTACAATGTGTTAAGAGATCTAATCACAGTAGTTCTAATTCTACTAGTAATCAATTACTCGTGTACACTGTGATCTTATAGAAGCTATGGGCGTTCCCGGATTTGATTGATCTTAATTCTGAAATCTCCAAAAAACAAATTCTGCATTAAAGTGTTAAACTAGAATTTATTGGTTTTGGTCTAATTACTTTCAGTCAGGTTTTGTCGATTTAAATCAGATTTGTATATTTTTACCGAAATTCGGCCATCTTAATGGTTTCACTGGGATTGCCTAAAATCACACAACGATGGGCCAATCCTCCAAAAGGACCCATCCACGTGTTTAGTAACAAAACTAAATTCTTCCTTCTGATAAATTTATAAATTTTATATTTATCATTAATTCAACTTTTAGTGTCCTAACTATTTGGCTATTTGCATGGGATCATTCCACTTTCAAAAATAAGCTAACTTTTGATTATGTTATATTTCACATGACAAAGCATGAAATGCCAAGAGACACACGACACACCCCAGTTGTTGGGATCCTCTCTCAGCCTGAATATGATGAAACAAATCAAATACAAGCAAATAAATAAACAAAACCAGGAATGGACTATTAGCATATGACCATCTAAACTCAGCCCGCCACAGCCCACAGGCGGTTTCCATAGAATACACAGGTGCTGGATATGGCTATACACTTCCCAGGAGAGATCACAAGTGCTGTACGAGTGTACAGCTACTTTCATGTGAGAATATCCCGCTTGAAGGCAACAATTTCACTCTCCTAAACTAAGTGCTACCATATCACTGGCTGCCTACAAAGATGAAAGCAACATCTCTAAAACAACTCATATCAACTTTTACAGAAAGCAAGAATTCTACCGAAGGGTGGGTCTCTCAGTGACACCATAATAAGTTATTTTATGATGTCTTAATGTCGATGCCCCCCCCCCCCCCCCCCCCCAAAGAAAAAAGAAACGGCTATTCGCTTCAGTTTGTACCGATGTCAGATGAGAAAATGATTCACCTATGGGTAGATGTATGAGGCATTGCAGGCAAGGTCATAGGAGCACCAGACACCACTGGTCCAGGGATGGTAGGTGTTCCATAAGCTATGTGAGCATGTGGCGGGATATTCATTGGTGTGGCGACTGCAGGAACAAGTGGTACTCCTACTGGCTGTCCAATAGTTGTTCCGCCATATATAGCAGCAACTCCAAGAGTAGGAGGGGGAGGGGGAGCAGGAGCTAGGGCCGGTTGCTTGTTGGACTTTCCAGATGTGGCAGTTCCGTTAGTGTGTCCAGTAGTAATGGGTCCTACTTGGGGCACTACTGGTGCATCTCCATCATTAGCATTGGTGATGTCATGAATGCTAGCTCGTCTCCTATCCTTGTTCATAGAGTTTAAACGAATGAAGTATTTCTGGGCATGGCTTGCTACTTGTGTAGGTGTTCTCGTCACAACAAAGTTCCTCGAAATACTTCTCCAGTCACCCTTCCCATATTTGTCCAATCCCAGAAGGAATAACCTGTTTGAAAAAAAAATGGATCAACTACTACTGATCAACAATGCAGATCAGTTCTGGATTGCACTTCATCTTGGTAACAAGCAGGTCACTTAAGAATGAAAGTGAAAATACTATTACCATATTATACTTCTAAGGGGACTATCGAACTACACCTTACACAGTTACACATAACTGAATTGCACATAAATCCAGAAAAAGGAAAAAATGCTTTTATGCAACTACATATCTTGACTCCATTAATAGCATTCAAGCATCTGGCCAAGATAGTTGATAAATCCATAACATTTTTGAGATGATCCGTTCAGGAGCAGTGCCCAAGATAGGTCTCCGTAACTTCTTCAGTTATCTAAGAAAAGAGGTACTTATCCCCAGTGTGAGATTGAAGACTGTGTTTCCATAGGGATGAAGCAATCTTCAGCATAAAGTTATAATTTATTTCACTTTCAAACGAGATATTAAACGCTTAAAATTTCTCCCTTGACATTCACTTTCCATGGAAGGTAAACATATTTCAGGCTAATGTTGACTATATTCCACCCATAATCGAACTGTGTTTGTCATTATGGAAATTGAAAATAAATAAAAGCAAAGTTGTTTACTTTCTCCCAGTAGATGAAGAAATTTTCATCATCTCAAATAGGAAATAGAGGAAACATTGATGTTTTCTTTCATTCGCTCACAAAACCCTATCCTTGTAGCACAAGTCTGCCATTTGGATGGTAACTTTTTCTTAAAATGTAAACAAATAAGTTTCTACAGAAAGAAAAGCAGGTGAACCTATTGTAAAAGGGTAATAAATTTTGTTTATGAGGCAAACAAGGTCCACATAGACTTGCTTTTTGTATCGTGCAAGCACAGTTGAGTGCACAGAAGTTCTATGCATCTTTGAATCAAAGCATAGAAAAGTCAACACTAAAGCATTACGTTAGACAAGAAATACAAGCAGGATGACGAAAGAAAGAAAGCGAGAATGTATACAGTGTACTGAGAGAGAGATATTACATCCTAGATATGCAGTATATAGAATCAATTGAAAACCAAATTCAGGCCAGAAGACCTGGTACAACTAAATCAATTTCCCCTTGCTAAATAATTTTTCCCGTCTGACTCTTTGAGCAGTTAGTATTTATACCCTGGACATGATAAAGTTCAGATGGGGCATCCTACTGTTATCAGGAGAAGCTTATGGATAACGGTGTAACAACTAACAAGCTAGGAACTGAAATTACAAAGAGTTCATCCCAAATGGTCTGTTTTGGATGGAGAGTTTCATAGGGGTATGGAGGGTAAGGCTTTGGAATGGCTTAGTCTGTATCATAGTGTAACAGATATCTGAATAAAATGTTTCCTAAAAGGCATAAAGAGTGGTTGAAATCTATACGATCAAATTTTATGTCATTCTTTTAATCTGCATGGAATCTCAAATACACATACATATCAAGACAGCCTTATCCGTCCAAAGTCTTCCCCTCCATTCAAACAACCCCTAATGGTCTGTAAGTCTGTTTGTTTGGAGGTGAACTGAGTAATTCTAGGTGTTATTATAGGTTTAGCTCGTTTGTTATGAAAAAAAATTGGTCTCCCAACAATCTATGCATAAGCAGGAGAACTTGGGAAAACCTCCACAGACCTAGTTTTGGAGAACTTCCGATTCACAGTTTTCTGTGGTTAATTTATTTTTATAAGTAATTTTATAGATTAACCTTCTTTCAGATAAACTTTCACTCCATTCTAGGCTAATCTAATAATAATCCAAATAGAAATTGCTCTAAATAGGAGCAAAAACGTTTTGAAATTCCAAAATAGGAGTATCATGTTTTTTATTCCCTGAATAAGAGTAATCTGCCAAGTTTGGAAAAAACTGCCATGTTTTAAAGCCTAGTAATGCCAAACTTGGCAAAAATTTACTCCTATTCAAGGAATAAAAAACATGATACTCCTATTTTGGAATTTCAAAACTTTTTTATTCCTATTTAGGGAATTCACCCTGATCCAAAATACATTTTTAAATATATACTTAGGTTCAACCAAATTTATTAGGTTAGTAAAGTCCACCTGTTTTGTTCAAGTTCACCCATCCAAATGGGCTACAAACAATAAATGGGCATTTGAGAAAACAAAATAGCCTTTAATTGCCATTATTGCTTGTATGCACCAAGATTAAAGTAAAACATGTTGCTATCCCACACAGGTCAATTATCAAAATGCAAACCAGCATATGAGCTTCAGGTATTTCTCTTATAAGTTGACATTTTAGGATCATAGCCAGTTAAACTCCAACGAACCATTAAATCCGAGTAAGGCTGAATAACAAGAACACAGGCTTTGAAAAACAAGGATGGTATTAGAAAAATAGAGAACTAAGGCTGAACAACAAGAACAAGGCTTTATAAAACACTGATGGTATTAGAAAAACAGAGAATACCCAAAAGGACTACAAACCTGTGCTCTTCCTCTGTCCAGGGAATCCCCTTTCGACGCTCCTGATCTGCCCTAGTAGACTTTCCTAGATTTGAATCATTGTTGGAGTGTCCAAGATTGACACCTTTCTTGCTAGTTCCTTCATCACCATCATGCCCCGTGGAGTTGTCGGAGTTGTAGCAAGGTAGAGGAACACAGCCAGACTCGATCCTGCTAATGTCATCAGTCAAGATCTCATAGTGAAGCTTTACCTCTTCTAAGGACTTCCCCGGAACATCTGCAGCAATTTTCTCCCATCTATCGGAGGAATCCTCAGGGTAGGTTGCCAGGGCATTCTCGAATGCTATATCTTGCTCTCTACTCCACACAGACTTGCTCAATTCATCCACAGCCATCTATGAAGTTCGTTCCTCTGTATCAAATCACCATTCCAATAAAGTAAACAGGGACCGGCTTAGGAGCTACTACAAGAACCTTGAATTATCAACGACAACAACATAGATAAGAAAAATCTACCTCAATCCAGATCTGAACTTAATTCCTGGGCAGGCAAGGACAGAACCAATGGGTATAAACCAGGTGTACCAGATGAAACAGTGCTCTAAACAAGAGTCCAAAAGTAGACAAGTGTACTGGACAGCAACTTTAGATAAATGTCAGAAACGCCCAAAGGCATGCAGCAGATGTTGATGGGGCTCCAATGGTAGTTTGTCCCCAATTCAGCTAGTGGGGAACCAAAAAAAGGCAGCTTTCTGCTAAAACATCATCTGAAGTTACACCACCATAGCAATCTGGTTTGAATACCATAAAATAGAATGCCCAATGAGAACTGTAACTACAGTGACGTTCGTTCACGTGAGTTGGAGTCTATCCCAGGAAGACAAAAAACGGACACAGATAAGAGAGAGAGCACACAGATTTAAATGGGAAGTGATGCAAGAAAAAAGAGAGCACACAGATTGATTAGGGTTGTGAGAAGTGAAAATGACAATCAAAACTAAGAAATTTCCCAAAAGAAAAAGTATAAATTGGGAAGTCAAATTGCCATGCAGTACTCATCCCTGCTTCAACGCAATGGTCCAAAACCTCATTGATTACAAACCGTTTTCCACATCACAGCTTCATCAGAAACATCAAACCAAGCTAAGCTAACTTTCAAAGCAATATATACGAAGTATATAATAATCAAACGATGAAAATTTAAGCACAACTTCCACTCTAGTTAGCCCGTTGTGAGGTTACCAGCACAGTAGACGTCTCGTGTTCGAATCTCACTAGCATTAATGAGGGGTACTGTGTTCCTCAAAAAACCCTTTAATGGGTAGAGTCAAAGCTTTTTATACTAACCCGTAGGACCAAGTCAAAATTTAGTTTATGGGGTAAGGTAATCCGTAGGGCCAAGTCAAAGTTGTGTTTCTGGAGTAAGGGGGCCGTGAAACCCGTGGAACTAGTCACTGTAAAAAGTTTACATGTACCTTAGTTTAACCAGTGGACGTACCTCAACTGGGCAGTTCAGTCTTTATCTGTCAGATTGAGATTATAATACAATTTACATCTTCGCGTATCGTTCTATGGGGTGTCATATTTTTTTTTATCAAACAATGAAAATCGAAAACTAACCGTACTTATGGACAGATCAAGTAATATAACAAGTGGGTTTGTCGGGTTTGTTTAAAATACAAATTTCCTTGGAAAAATTAAATTAAGGCCTCTTCGGTAATTATGTTTAACCTTGACAACGACTTCCGTACTTCCATTTATTAAATGCTATTTTCCCTTATTTTATACGCTAAACTATCTGGATTCTTCGATAATTATTTTTATGACCATCTTCAAGAAAATTACTAATGAATACACTTTAATGGTTAGCTACAACTTGATAACATTATACTTCCTTCATTCTCAATTAATTGCAACACTTGTCATTTTTGGAAATTTCATATTAATTGCAACACTTCCAATTTTAGTAAGGAAAACAAGTAGAGTTCCTTAAATGCCCCTAATGAATATACACCCACTTTAATTTTCAGACTCGTTTTCTCACGGGTTCTCTTTATTTCTTCTACCTACCTCATCTCCTAAAAAGTACCGCATCTTTCTTCTTAACTTCTCTCCATCTACCATTTCTCAAAGCAGAGGAGGAAGGGTGGACAGCAAGTTCTCTTTTCCTTCTCCGACAAGGACAACTCAATTTCTCCTCATAGAAGAAAGGAATTTTATCAATTCAGGACCCGAAAAATAGATTAATTATCAATTCGGGACCTGAAAGATAAAATGCATCGATATAGGACCTGAATGATGAAAAACTATCAATTTACGACCTGAATGATTGAAAACTATTAATCTAGGACCTAAGTTGTCATAATTTTTTTATTAAAAAAATTTAAGTATTATTTGGTTTTATTAAACTAATAAACTTTTATCTTTTGGGACTAAGGCTTGGATGTTGTTGTATTAAACTAATAAACTTTTGTGAAGAAAAGTTTATCAAAAATTAGTAATGGAATTAATAAAGAATTAAATAAATCAAAACCTATGAAACGTTAGGTCCTAAATTGATAGTTTTCCATCATTCGGGTCCTATACTGATACGTTTCATCTTTCGGGTCCTGAATTGATAATTAATCTATCTTTTGGGTCCTGAATTGATAAAGTGGTAGCAACCGCAGCGGGAAAGAGTTCGACGACGCATCATACGAGGCAGAACGACTGAGGCTCGACGCGGCGGCCCGGTGATGGAATCGGGGATAGGTTTTAGTGGTTCCTGATACGCCTCCTCACATCCTTGATGCAAGAGCGATAAGCCATTCAAGATCAATGAACCATTTCTCATCAATATGAACCATATTATACATTGAACTAAACTTGGGAATTGTGTTAACTTCCCTTGGCAAAATCTGGTTCATGACATGTTGTAGCCTTTTTATCATGTGTGCATGAGTTAACTTAGGCTTAATGTTGTTTGTGTGAGCTCTAATCTGCCCCGTTTTCATCATTCTATAAACACTTGAGTGACTGATTCCGAGAGCTATAGATACATACCCGATTGTTGTCCTTTGTTGCAAAGGCACAACGTGAAGCCTTTCTAAATCAAACACCTTAGCTTTCCTTCCAACCCTTCCCTTTTTCTTATTTTTTACATTTATTTTTAAACCACTGCTCATCTGTGTTTTGGCAGTAGACCAAAGTGTCCACACAGTTGTTCTGTGGACTTTGAACTCTGCTGCAACTTTTGAAGCAACTCCTTTAGGTAATGTTTTACCTTCAGCAAGTGTCAGGAGCTTTTCAACAATGTGTTTCCTTTGATTATTATGCAGTTCTATTTTTTTCGTCCAATTGATGTCCCACTTACAGTAGCATAAATAAAATCGGCATTTATTGAGTCTTGATCTTCTTCACTTTCACTTTCAGAGAAGAAGGAAGAGAAGATGACATCATCTACATCAAAATCAGCCTCACCAAACATGAGTTCCTCCTCCAGCAGAAGTTCTGGAACTGTGATATCTTCAGCCATTATGATGCGAATCTGCAGCTACTTTTGTCCTACGCTGTTGTTAATTTTTGCTCACCTTTGTCTTCTAAATGCAATAGCTTGTAAATGCAGGGAAAGTAGTGCTAGAAGATTTTGGAGATGTAGTTCTACATGATGATATGGTTGACTAGTTATAAAGTCACGTATTGTAAATTATTCGAGGGAAGCTTTTTGGTTTTTAACTTTTTGTGATTCCCTCTCAAATTTGGATGATATAATGTGAAAAACAAGTTGGTGGAGCATTACTTTATGTCACTGTCGTCCTCTGCATAGTACTAAAGTACACTTTTCTTTCCTCTTTCTCTATTTCGGTCCAGCAAGGGTATTATAGAGAAAAATTCACTTTTGACATTCTTCTTAATTCTTGTGCCCAACCTAGTGTTGCAATTAATTAGAAACGGAGGATAGTATTCAATAGTTCTATTTCATCAAAGCTAGTAGCTCTTTTTTACTAATGAGCTTTCTTAAGCAAAAAAAAAAGCAATACTCCAACATTAAAATTTCAAGTAAATCCTCCAAATCAACCATTTAAGATGCTCTGAGTACTAAAAGTTTAATAAGAAGATCCACCAGTGGGACAAAAATTAATAGTCGTGTGCTAAATGTGAGTCAGGTCTGGAATTAGTCTAATTTGAGATTGAAATAATACACATAGGACAATACGTGATTTTTTCATCCTTCATATATACGAGTAATAGAAATTGAAAATGTTTAACTACATGTGCATTTCTTTTCCCTTGTAAATATATGTAAACTAGCAGTTTGTTGCGCAAGTTAAGGTACAAATGTGTCATCTTTCTCATTCTTATTAGATATACTTCCTTGTTTTTTCTATGCCAAAATACTAAGAATTTCTTCGTTTAAACTCTACAAATCTGAAAGTTTTTCACTTGTTCGTTTATCTATGTTTTTTACATATTTTCTTGTTATCAACTATCACTTCTTTAAAAAAACTATAACTGTGACATAAAAATTCTTTTTCAATTGTTCCTTTAAACTTGATATCAATTCCAAATGTGATGGATTAAATGACACAGATATAGACATGAGTAAGAGTTACGTAGTAGTTTTCAAGGAAAAAAGTAGAGCATAAATATGTCTCTTGTTTACGATAATGTAACTGTAATACTTGAGATTTAATTCAAACGGATTAATTGTACTACTCATACCAACAAGATGCATCTCCTTTTAAGGGAGCTCATCACCAAGAATTTCAAAGTTAAGCATGCTTGCACGGGAGTAGTCTTAGGATGGGTAACCCCCTGGGAAGTTTCTCAGAGCGCGCACGAGTGAGAACAAAGTGTGCGGAAAAGGCTAGTGGCGGTTTGTGAGGACAGTACTAGAGGTCTGGAGTAACTACCTCGGGTCTTGGGGGCCGGGGTGTTACAGTAACCCCCTTCCCACATTTCGGAAAGAGTCATTTAAAGTACAAGAAAGTCTTTTGAGTGTCTATAGCTTAAGGTGAGATGTGTCTCTTATTTGATCAATCTTGAGCAATGTGTCTCGATCAAGATGGTGCTTGTGTAAGCGCGAAGCAAAGTGACGTTGGTCCTGAATTCCCATCGTTGCTCTAGTCTTTTTAGCATTCTCTAAAAATTAAGGTCAATCTATTTAAAAATGTAACATAATACATCTTGAAGTACATTACCACGAGCCCTTGGGTTGAAGAAAATATATAAAAGAAACATGCTCAGAAAATGGGCGTGCACAATGAATGTCGAGGGTGCAGTGTCGGTCTGACGGCACAGTCAGCCTTCAATGTGCACACCCTTCTTTTGACACTATTTACGCCCACACCATCCTTTAATGTGAACGCCCATCTTTGATCTTGTTTCTTTAGTACACTTTCTTGGGCCCATGGATCTTTGGTAATATACTCCAAGATGTATCTTATATTGCCTAATAGTAGAGGTGAGCACCGATCCAAGAATGGCTGAGCACGGAACCAAAATTCCAAAGTTATTAGACCAAAGACCAAACAAGTATGATTCAATATGAGATCGAACCACACCGAATTATTCTAGGTATCACCGAATTGGTATTTTACAAGATTTGATATTCTTGAAAATGTTGGCCCGAATTAGGACCATCACCGTCTCTAGGAATCTAGAATAACAACGGTCAAAATCTTGAGACACATTAGGTAATACTAGCTAGAATGATAGAGAATGACATGAATAATAAGTAGCATTGCAGTTCTTTGAGCTAAAATTCATGCCCCAAGGTGTACAAGATCGGCTCTATAAGGACAAAAGTATTCAACTACATTTGTTCTTATGTGAAGTGGCCTCATTTGGAGTTGTCCTTAAGGTGGAGGCTTTGTAGTGTCTAGCATGGATTCATCATATTCGTGTCCATGACATGTGGCTGGGAAGGTGCCTTCTTTGGAGTGTAGTCTGCTTTCACATATATTTTGTCAAACATGCGGTGAGATTTTTGTAAATACGTGATTTTTTTACGAAACGAAAAAGTGCATTGCACTGCACATTTACGTGATATCAATTTTAAAATGAGTGAAATAATTACCATGTTTCTATTATATTATCTTTGATTTTGTATTAATTTGAAACAATCATTAATGATAGCCTCGTTCATAAATTCTATATGTACAAACCTTAACTATTGTTGCGTTTTGGTACCTTAACTCTTAAATGAATCAGACCAGTACCATAACTACACATAAATGTTTCAACTTGAGATTTTATTCAAATTTGTGGCCAATATAGTGAGTATATGGACAAAAATAAGGTGAAGTAGACTTTGCCCGTAAAATTTTGGCCACCACGTGTGATTTTTTGGTTGCAAATTTGAATGAAACCTTAAATGGAAACATTTATGTATAGTTAACGCATTGTTTTGATTCATTTATGAGTTAATGTACCAAAATGCAACAATATCAATAGTTCAAGTAGCATTTATGCATTTACCCCAATGAATTACTCTCAAACAAATTCGATCGGGCAACACACTGGTCCATGGACAAGTTATAGGAGTAATTACAAGTCAAATCGAATTATATTCCTCTATGTTTTAAATTCTCAAATCACGTGTAAAAGGAAAGAAATGGCCAAAAAACCCTCTTTTAATGCACAACTTTCATATTCGGGAAGCCGCCACCACCGGACACCCGCTAACCGTCAGTGCTGCTAGACCATCGGTAATTGGTCACCAATAGGCAATCCGGGTAAGTTGTCAGATGCTTGCTGCAAATCTCTGAAAATTCATCGGAGAGCTATTGGCAACCACTGTAAGGCCTAACTGGCCTATTGAGCTACCGTTACTAAGACCGATAAATCATAAAATATAAACCTAGACTTTTAAGGAGATTAGTAAACCCTAAATACAAACTTTTATGAGTAGAAAGATAATTGTGACTCTTCTTTTGAAAATATAAATATGTACTTCTATTTGGAAATTCTGATTCTATTTGAAGCAATTACTAATTTATAAAGGAAGCTTAACAATCTAGGACCTCAAATATAGGTTAACTACCAAAAGAGGAACATGAAATATTATTTCATTGCTAGTTTTTTATTATTTTTTCTTCAATTTTTTTTTAATTAAGTAAAGTTTAATACATTTAAAATAAAATAAATATAAAATTCATGATACTTTATGAGGTTTTCGTGGCAATATCACTAAATTAATTTTTTTGTATACTAAACAAAAACTTTGAGATATCACTAAATTCATAATTTTTTCGTAGCAATATTACTTTTGGGGTTGAACTACCTCTTTTGGATGTGTACCTTGAATTCATTAAACCTTTTTGCTTGGCAATTGATGTCGATTTTAAACATTTATGTTTTTGTTAAGTTTAAATTTAATATTTGAACTTAGATATTTTTTGTGATATTTAAAAATTGAGATATCATATATCTATAATGTAATGATCATTACTTTGATAATTATTTTCATTATTTGAAATTTGAATATTTTTATGTAACTGCAAATAAAATGTATTATTTTAGGAGGATACTAATTTGTTTATAAGGAACCAAAAAAGGTAAGAGCCGAATCGAATTTAACTATAATTGAACCGAATTAAACAGCTATATTTTCACTAGAATCGAACCGAAATTAACGCCTACAATTTTTAACACGTTCCTATCGAAATTTAATCAGAATTTAACCGATCTCAGGCCTAAGTTAACTAAGTTTCAAGTAGCGGATTAATAAAATATGTTTTAGTCCTTTCAAATATTACTGACTTTATGTTTTTATATTTTTTTTGTATTTCATCACGGTAATATGCATTATTTTGTTTTTAGTCCATCATTAACTCCATCATTATTTTGTATTTCATCAATTACCTAAATCTATTAGAAACATTTAAATTCATTCTTTTATAATTTATTTGAGACTAATTTGAGAGAAATAATGAAAAATCAATTATTCAAAATTTAAAAGTATGTATTAAAAATCTTCTAAAGAATAAAATTAAACTTTTTTATTAGTAGGGATTATTTGGAGGTTGAACGGGAGTTCTCGTTGAACTAGATCAATTGCTTTAGAAAAATGCGTGGTGTACACCAAATGTGTACACATAGTTAGAGCAAACCAATCTTAAAGTCTTTGTGCTCATTGTTGAGTTTTAGTCTGATTGATTGCTCATTTGAGCTTAAGTGGCTCTGATATTTTTATTTGTTTTGATTGAAATTTGTTGAAAGTTAGTTGTAGTGATTATTATTATTATACTATTTGAAGTGATTTGCAATATTAGTAAGTAGTATTAAATATATATATATATATATATGTGTGTGTGTGTGTGTGTGCGTGTGTGTGTGTAAATTTGGATTAAAAACTGAGGCTTACGGCTCATTACACAATGAGGCTTACACAACACACAATCCTTACAAACAACCGTGATGGTGCAGTACACAATGTTGAACATCGGTTTGTCTTGTTAAGAATATCTGACTACTTTGTATGTTTGGATATATAGTTTGACAAAAAAGGGGTAATGTTTTACGGTTTTACCAATGCGCAACTCCTCTTGGGATGTAGGGAGTATGTTATATTTTGCTCTTTCTGTCCCTTTATAAACTCCTCTTTTGAGGGTTTATGGAGAGATATATGATGGAATGAGGTGATAGAGAGAGGGTATTGGATACTTTATAGTTTACACTGAATAATACTGAGTAAACATTGTTGGGGTGGGTAATTGCTATAATTAACGAGTGACCGAGGGTGGGGTGAGCGAAGTAAAAACTAAAAAGCGTCGGTGGATAGGAGATTAAATGGGGACTTGTTTGATTCATAATTTTAATTATTATAGCTCAATAGAATCTTGATAGGATGCTTGTGTTCACTTTATAGTATTAGTTATTAATTATAAATAAAAATCAAACGTTTTATTTAATAGAAGTGTGAAATAGAGAATTTCTGAATAAGTAGTAGTACTAACGTTCTGAAACCTTAGGTTAACTATATCATATTATAGCCAATATCACTACAGAAGACGGTATTTGTTACCTGTGAAAATGTTGACAAGCAAACCAAACAGAAGACGGTATTTGTTACGGTATATGCACAGCACGTAACGATACATCTTGAGCATGCAGAACCTCGTCTTTCTTCTTTTGCCTGGCTAGTTAAATTAGAAGATTCACACCTGTTTTTTGAACACCAATGGTGGATAGTTTTATTGTGTGATTTAATCTCTTGGTTTCTTTACGTGTTCTATTTTTAATAGCATCTTAGATTTATATTTTTGTTATTGTCCTGGAGCATTGCAGATTGAAGTGATAATTAAACTGGAAGAGTTTTGTTCAGAATCTATCAAGGAGTATTCCCATGTGTTTGTAGAGGTATTTGGCTAGTATTGATGCCTTTATTTAGCACATCTATTTGAAGAAATGCAAGCTTCCATATTTACGTTTGCATCTCATGCGAACACGAATGTTTGATTGTATTTGGCGAAGGTTTGACGGGTTTCATTACATTGTGCACTTAGTGCTGTTTTATTTGATTTCTGCACACATTTTTGAATATATTGCCAAGTGAAATCTCAATTTTTGGGCAACAAACAATCTGTAATGCCTTATATCCTCACTTTCACTAATCGGGATACAATGAATACAGTTGTCTGAACCTTAAAGTGGAGTAAGAAAACTTCAGGGAAAATGAGAGGCCTAATTATGACTAAAAAAGAAATTCCTTTGCAGTAATTTTTGGATTGTAGCTAACTCTTTAAAACTGTAAATTTAGCCATTAATTTCAGTGTTGACACAAAATCTAGCCAAGTTTCAATTATGTCAAAGTAAGCATTGTGAGGATACCACCTTGGCACTCATCCAGTGAAAAGTAGTCACATGTCACATTAGCATTGGTTATCCTTAGTGTTGTTGTTAAATCTGTTTTTAGTTATCTAGAAGTGCAATCTTGAGACAGAAGAGTAGGATTGAGATGGCTATGACTAAGGCTTGGATGTTCTTAATGTAGAAGTGCAATCTTTGGACAATTTTAAATATCATAAATTGATACGGAAAAAGCTATGAATGGACTGACGAAGTCGACACGGGTCAAACCAAAATTGGAAAAAGTCGTACCAATCCTGAAGATTCAAAATACGTAGTAGTTTGTTAAAATTCTGATTGCAGATTTTGTTTGCATTTACACATTCGTTTACCACAGCTAATATGGCCTGAGTGTAAATTTCATTCCTTGTATAGTTGTATTGTGGGTTGCGGTCTAGTTTTGGCTTGTTCTATGTCTTTTCGAGTTCATTTGGACTTCTAGGATTGTGTTATAACACCATTTCAGATGTTCAAAACCGTATTCGATCGTTTTCTCCTATCCGACAAAATGATTTCATGTCTTTGCATATTTGTTTATCTAGCTTTCAATTCATTATTTGGCTTTTGATTCGATAGAAATGTAGCTGTTATTGTGTTCGGGCTGCTTGGACATAGTTCCTTTAGCTCATTTGAGCAAGGCATTGTTATTTATGTGATTTGTGAATTTTAAGGATCAATGCAATTAAATGGAAATTGTTTATCGTTTTCTTGTGGGATCATCCTTCTTAGCATGCTCGAGTTTCTAAAGTTGTTACTATACACTTGTCATTTTTGTTTCAATTCGCATAACAAATTACTGGAAGAGTTTCCATCTATTCATTGGCAAAGGACTTGCTCTGTCAGAAAACCTCTTCATTTCAACATTTTGGTTTCACGTACTGTAGATTATGATGCTATTATTACACTGTTGTGTAGATATTGCATGTTCTTTATGACCAAGACATCATTCCAGAAGAAGCTATACTTAAGTGGGCCTCAGAGAGAGAAGAAGCGGATGAATCGGACAAGTTTTATGTCAAGCAAGCAGAAAAACTGATTCAGGTAAGAAGAAACATAATGGGGAGACTTGTGAGTTATTTTGTATAAGTTGGTCTTTGCCTAATTTAAGTTGAACTGTGTGGTTTCCTATAATGCCTGGGAGTGGGGAGGGTGCTTGATTAATGGCATGTTGTAGATTCCTTCAATCATGTTTATTTTATTGTTTTCATAGAAATATCATACGGAGTATTGTGTTTAAGAAGTTTGACAGAGTATAATAAAGTCCTAATTACATACTGCCATGTCTAATTTATTTCCTCGTTTGGCCTTGCCCGATTTTTAATAAAATGAAAACTGTGTGGTTGAAACTATTTGGAGAAGACAGAAACAATACCTACTTCAAATTCATTTTTTAAAGGAAAGAGGATAATATCTAGGGATGGATGGAAGAGGAAGAAATGAGAGTGTAGTATATAGAGTAGACTTGAAACCAAAGGTCAATAAAAGAAATCGTAGATGTCTTATTCCTTTCGTTGGTTGTATAATCTCTTATGTTAAAAATAAAATGATTCATGTTGCAGTGGCTCAGAGAAGCATCTGAAGAGGAGGATTGAGATGCTGTTAAGCTTAAGATGCTCCGTATTAGTGCGTTTTGCAAAATACAAGTGAGACCGGAGTCGGACTGATTGATCGATTCGTGCAACTAGCTGAGTAGCTTCAAGGACTTGTAGATGAGCGCCTTTTTTGGCTAGTTTCATTTTTTTCATTGTGTTATGTATTTTGGTGTATTTTCCGTTCTTTAGGAAACTCTGTTAGGTTTGGTCTTTTCCCTTTTGGTCATTGGTTGAGGGTGAAATTTTTACGTGCACAGTGCAAAAAATACATTTGAGGCTCTGAGCGTTTACAAGTATGGCTCGTTATGCTGCGAGAGCTTTATATGGGTGGATCCTACAATAATACTTTATGAATAGATTCAATAAATAAAATTCGGACACCTTTATATAAAAAAAGAAACGATTGGCCAATATTTTTTCCTCTGTGTTACCTATTTGTTTGTTGTTACTATACATAATTACAAATTATATGCATCATTGAATGTCTTGACATGAAGGTCTTCACGAATAAACAATTGAACTTAATGAATTTAACAGAGCTAAAGTTAATCACGACTAAAATAAATGTTCATGTATTAAGTTATTCAAGTAAGATAACAAAACATTTTTATTTGCATTCTTAATATAAGAGTATGTTATACAATATTTAGGAGCCAAATTTAGGAATTTAATGAGCATTCATCAATGGTTAAGCCAGAGAGGGTGGCAGGGGGCTTGCCTTAGCCCCCCCAATGAAAAGCTTATATATACAAATATCTATTATTATTATCATCTTAAATATGATCTAGCCCCTTGATGCTACTTCTTTGATCTTTAGCCCCGCTAATGACTCGCTCTTCTATTGGCCACCCTCCTAGCACCAAACACAATTTTAGGGATTCTTAGAGCCCAAATTTTGTTTAAAGGGGTTTTCCTTTTTTTCAACCATTGGACCTTTTCTCTATAAATGAGTTTCTGTCCTGTTTTAATTTAATTGGTACAATAGGCATTTCAAGTAATTTAAGGTGGTATTATAGATAAAGTAAAATGGAAATGTGGATTAAAAATTTGGCATTGTAGCAACCTTTTTCAAATATCATCCTTATGCAAATCAAAGGGATCCTTAGATCTAAAGGAGGTGAAGGATAACGTTCAACATCTCCCTCTTCAATCAATAGCAATTCTAATTCAGATTCGTGTGGAATAATTTAAAGAAATTATAGAAGGATCAACGATCAGAGGAATAGGGGCGAGCATGGGATTAGGCGGCAGTCAACGGATCTAGGTCGAAGAAGAAGGGTGTTATGTAAGATAGGATGAGTGTTCTGTGAAAAAAACGATAAAAGGTGTTAGAGAAATGAGGGAAGCTTCCAGAGTAATGGGTGGGGAAGTCACATGAATTCTAGTAGAGAGGTGAAATAATGGGGTAATTGGAATGTAGGAGGTTAGAGTACGAATGGGGTGGGTAGGTGAGAGAATAAATTGGATGTAGAAGTATTTATTGATGGGGCGAAAAGGTGACGGAATCTAGAAAGATAACGTTTAATTTGAAGTAATGTGAAAATAAAGTGGTACATTCAATTTGAAATGTAGAGTGTAATACAAATTCTACTTAGAAAATACCGGTCTTGTTGAGGGTTTTGTATACTTCATTTGTTCCAAATTAATTTCATGTTGCTTAAAAGAGTTCCTATACGGGTTGAAGAAAGTGGTTTTTAGAGGTTTGATTTTGCTAACTTGTACCGTACACATTTTGAAGAAGTAATGTAGCAATTTTTAGGAATAAACTTGAAAAAGAAAGTTGGACAATAATATGGAGAGGGAATATTGCCGTAAGCATGTAAACATGAAAGTATGAAAGCAATGACGAAGCCACTCATGTTCAAAAGAGTTCACATGGACATCCAACTTTTCAAAACCATGTACGTATATATGTGTAAATTAGATATAATTATTTATTACTATTTAAATTTGTAGTTGTGAAAAAGCATTGAACATCCAAAACTCAAATTCCAAATCCGCCACTGTATGAAAGTAGACTTGGACCCGGGCCGGGTCTGACCGGGCTTTTTTTGGGATTCTTGAGGCCCGGAATCAGCCCGTGTAGCTACCGGGTCCGGGTCCGGCCCTGACCGATTCGGGCCGGACCGGTCAGGCTGGTTCGGCCTGGTTACCTAAATTTTTTATTGTCTAATTGCTTCCTACCCCTACCCCACCCCCACACCCCAAACCCGTCCAAAACACTCAACCCAACCCATTTACATTTTTCAAATTTTGAAAAAAATGCCCGAACCTGGCCGGACCATGTGGCCTGAACCGTGCACAAATCCGGGTACCGGGCCGGGTGGCCCGAACCATGCAAAAACCCGGGTACCGGGCCGGGCCGGATACGGGCCGGTTGATCTGGCCCGAGTCCATCCGTATATGAAAGTGTTGAACGAGGTAATGAACTTCTAGTGATTTGTCTTGTTGGGGACTAATAGGTCGGAAAATTAAGTTGGAATAATACTCCCCCTGTCAGATTTTGTAAACTATTTTTTCTTTTTGAATTGTCCTAAAAATAATATCATTTTTTTAAATTAGACTCCAATAACTTTTTACTTTTGCACCTTATACTTTTATCTATAATTTCACTATTTATTTTTTTATGAAATCATTTTACTTTTGCTTACTTTTTGAGATTAAAATAATAAAACGGTCACTATATTCTTTATTTTTCTAAAAACATACACCAAACTAGTGGTGGACTCAGGTTCGGGCCACCCGGCCCATGACCCGGAATCGGCCCGGTCTGGCGGTCCGGGACCGGATGTAGAATTTTATTTCATTAGTTCGAATTGTTTTTATAAATTAATATTTGTTACATTTTTATGATAGAAGGTGGTAGATATTCGGTTGATATGGATAACCTTGACCGCAACCGAACGAACGAGCTTGCGAGGAAGAGATCCAGCAATGGTAAATCACATATCGACTCTTCATCTCAAAGTCGAGATGATTTTGATACAGGTTACGCAAGGAGGGATGGGGATGCGATGACCGACGAACAACTAGAACAAGAATTGCACCGACATAATAGTCGGTTTTTCCAATATCAACCGAGGACCTTTGATGAAGAAGAGCTCGAGGACGACGATGTGGAGGAAGTAATTCCGGAGAGCCACGATGCCGACGCGGAGGAGGGTGGCAGCAGCCACGACGACGACGAGTCTGCCTCATCCCAAACCGGTACGAAAAAAATAAATCTGAACTAATGCTTAATAATTTTGATAAGTGGAAGGACCCGGACACCGGTGCTTTTGCGGAATTTGAGAATGTCACTTATGTGAGTTATTTTGCTGCATTTATGAAGGAAAAGTTTTTAAAATATTGTGCACATATCCCGCATATTTATGGTATTGCATTTGTTCTCGATCCTCGTTTTAGACTTGGTTCTTTAGAAGAATGTTTGAACTATTATTATGCCGCTTTTTTTTGTCCTCTTCCAATGGATGACGATAACGCAATTGATCCGAAAAAAGAATACAGTGAGGTTAGTGATATATTTTATGCATTATTTAATGAGTTTCATGCACAATATGGCAACGCGCCCCCTCCCCCGACACAAACGTCTTCATCTAAAGGAAAATCAATTTTGAAATCTACATTTGCCAATCTTATTAAAAAAACTAAAACAACTCCCGCTACTCAACAAAGCACAATTAATGAGATTTCTTTGTATTTTACATATGATGTTGATTTTGAAGAAGATGATGATTTTGACGTTCTAAACTGGTGGAAGGGAAAAGAAAGAATATAATGTTCCCGGTTTTAGCAAAGATGGCTAAGCAAGTGCTATCAATGCCGGTTTCAACGGTTGTCGTTGAACAAGAATTTAGTTCGGTCGGCAATGTCCTAACGCAATCTAGAACAAGGTTGAGCGCAAAATCTCTTGAGACGCTTATATGCTACCATGATTGGTTGAAGGCGGCCCGTAGAGCTCAAGAAATTGGCATCACCACATCCCAAAACTTTATGGATGAATCAACCGAGGGTGGCTCTACCTATGCCGAAGATTCCGATTGATTAGTATTTCATGTTTTAATTTTTCCTTCAATTCTCAATTGTAAGTTGTAAACTTGTAGTTCATATTTCTAATAAATATACGTTCATTTTTTATATGTAGCACTTCTCAAATTAATTTATTTTACATTATGTAATTTATTCAAAAATTTCAAACTAAAATAAACAAATAAAAAATTGAAATCAAAGGCTCAAACCTGAAAGGCCCAAACAGCTATATAACCGTTGGGCCTCGGTTCATGAAGGGGAGGCCCGAAACCGGGCCGGGTAACCCCCGGGTCCAGGTCGGGCCTCGGTTCTATTTTTTTTTTTTTTTGGCTTTTCCTAGTTAACCCCAACCCTCCCCCTCACCTCCAAACCAACCCTAACCACCTCAAATGGCCCAAAATACCTAGCCCAACCCAAAAACTTAAAAAAAATTCAAAAAAAAATAATAAATTGGCCCGGCCCGGGCCTGAACCGGCTAGGCCGGTTCACCTTTTGAAGGGCTCGAGCCCGAACCGCCCATCCACCGGGCCGGGTGGCCCGAACCGGGTAACCAACCGGTTCACCAGGCTGGTCCGGGCCCGCACAGTAGCGGGCCGGTTGGCCCGGCCCGAGTCCATTCCTATGGGGATGGGGGTACAAAATTTTCTATAAATACTCCTATTTCTAACATTTTTATAAACATTTTCTCCAATATCCAATCTTCAATCTCTATTCTCCATCTTCATCTCTATCTATTCTAGACTTTCTAGTATTTATAGAATTATTATATCTACCATTTTTAAGATGGAAAGTCAATATTCCGTTATCGTGTATAATTTTTATACGCAAGACCCGAAGACCAGGATGTGGTACGCAACTCGCAAATGGTGCAGGAAAAAATGTAGTTTGGGGGTTTCATCGGAAAATTCCGATTGATTACAAAATGTATTTCATATTGTATTTTTTTCTCAATTGTCTAATGAAGGGCAGATATTCACGTGAAGGAGTGATCTTGATAATCTTGTTCCCTCATCTTTTTTTTCCCTAGTTTTTTTATCCTTATATATATAAGCATTATTTGCAGCCTTTTTATTTTATCATTTTTATATATACTCATCTTTTTTTATATTATCTTTTCATAATAGCTTATCTTTTTATCTTTATTCCTTCTTTTTCTTTTGGTTGTGATATCATGTATCGATTCATGTTAGCCGATCCAATATCTTTTGGGACTAAGGCTTGGATGTTGTTGTCAAATGTAGTTCCTATTTCATTTCAAATAAATGCACTTGAATAAAACTATAAAACTATAAAGAATAAATAAGTACAAAAAAATGGATTTACGCGGCCCGACGTAGCCCGGCGGGTGGCTTGACCCGTGACCCGGGCGGGTGGCCCGGCCCGAACTGTCCTTACCTAAGGCCAGGGCTGGGCCCATCATTTACAAACCAAGGGCCCAACCGAGCCTAGGCCCAGGCCCGAACGGGCTGAGTCCATGACTACACCAAACTGACGTGTATGTTTTTACATTATGAGACGGAAGAAATATCTTTTAGTACAGCGTCACCATCACGTGAGTCATACATTAGTGATCCTCATACATATATGGGTGCCAATTTGAGCTGGTAGTTGTGACAATTTGACGGACTTATTCTAGTCAAAATTTGGAGAGGGCCAAAGGGGTACCCTACCCTGCCACTGTAAAGACTCGTGATTTTCACAAGAAATTTAATACCTTCTCACCCGCTTAAAAAAGACATGCATATCCACACAGAAGGATATCAAAAGACCCCCATTTTGGAAAACGCGATCCCGTTGTTCTGATCTCATTATAATTAATAATAAGCTGCAATGTCTGAGGAATGGAAAATCATTATACTCTAATTCAATACAAGGAGAAAAAAGTTTCAAGCATTAGCCTTCACCATCTCTTTTTCAATGGGAGCAAGTACTTTTAGTTTTGGGTTTGGCTTTGCCTTTGGCTGTATCTGGGACGGTGGCTGAAAACCATAATGTTAGAATCAGCATAAAAACTAGAAAAGGATGCATTAACATCACGTATTGTACGCACACAAATATTATTTGAGTCTCAGAGTACATAATCTCAGTCTGCCCAGATTAACACAATTTATCAGAACTAAACGCTTAATTACTGCTTGAGCATGTACAAGATAGAAGGGGGGCATCCAATGAACAACGCAAACCATTAAATATGTGAGTGGTGTCTTTACATGTGTGTGTATGGTAAAGTTAGAATAAAAAGATTGCTTCCTGTGCAAAATGCAAACAAATACCTTTACTCCGTCTGTATTGCATCATTACTTTAAACTACTGCATATAATGTGGTGACGAAAATGTACTGGTGCACTTTTCCCTTCCGTAATGCATCTTCACGTTCAAACTTATGCATATTATAATGAGACAGTTTTTTTATTTATTTCCTAAAATGCCACAGCATCTCTATCTTTTAGATCTTAAATCCAAAGGTCCTTGTTTGTTTGCTTTTTGCATGGGAATATGCCTTTTTCTTTGAACCAAATTCTATATACATATAAAGCTTCCAGAAAGCTCAGATATACTGATTAATACTGGATGAGGCAGCATATATTCCAAACATATTGTGACAAAAAAATTCCTAGGTAATTCACAACTAACCTTATATTGATAATCACATCCAGAATATAAATAGAGTAATTGTAGATAAAAACTATCTAATCTTACACTGGCTAATTCATCTTCATGCTTTGGAATAAAGGCTGTATCAACTTTCCCATTTTTGAAATCCTGATAAAGCATTTAAAATAATTGGAATCCATGAGCCCAACTGATTTTAAATCGCTTAACCACCACATACATGCACTTTGTGAGTGGCACTTGGGAAATAATTGAGCATATTTATATGTTAGCAGAACTAATTAGCCAACCTCAACATCAAGGATAAGTTTGTGATAATCAATTGTTGTTGGAACACCTGCATCAATAAACACATTCTACATTCAATCTATATTTATTGGAGCAATGCAGAGTCTATCTTATTATTATATATACAATTCAGTTTTTATCTGTCTGGATCTTTATGGCAAGATTTCCAACTTCTAAGGTCTAAAAAATCCAAGATTTCTGGTATTTCTGTGCAACCAGAGTAGTGGTTCTAAAGGTTAATAAGTTCATATGGTGAAAAAAGAAGAGATCAAATTAATAGATTAATAGCCACGAATCATCTAAATTAGTGAGGCTGAGGTAGGAATGAACTAAAAATACCCATTTAATTCTATTTAACAATTAAGCTCGTGTATACTATTGACATTCACAATCTTGTTCCCATACCCTGCTCACCCAAAATGTTAGTAAACTCCTACAGAGGTGAATTTTCTTGATTTGAAAAGATGCATTAAAGCAAACTCTTTTGGGACTAAGGCTTGGATGTTATTGTTGGTTTGAAAAGATGTATTAAAACATCATATACTGTAAGTCTTACCTGTTATGATAGTGTCATTAAGTGCTCTTTTCATGCGTTGAATAGCCCTCTCACGTGTTGGAGCCCATACAATGAGCTGGAATAAGAAGATTCAGTTTTACTTAATCCCATTTTAAGCTTAACAAAGAATAAAGACGGTTGTACCATGAAAAAATCTGTGCAGACACCACAAAGAGTGACCTTCAAACATAGAAAGTACTTGCTAGTTGCTATGTGTGTGCTTGGGTATTAGGCTTTTGGAGTAGTTGAGAGGACGGTTATTATTTAATGTTAGTATTGAATTATTGAGTAGTTCATTGAAGGCATACTAATTTATAATCTTATGTCTTTAAATTTGAAAAATGGTCACAAGAATGCAATATTTTCTTAAAATGATAGAAACAAGTCATTTCCCCTGCATGAATAAAACATGCACCACCTCCCCAATTATATACCAAATAAGTTTTTCATCATATTACTGTCACATTGATACTAATATATAATCAAACCTGTGTAATAAAATATCAGGAGAAAAGTAGAAAAAGTTATGCATAGATGGAAATATATCCACAGCAGGGTCCAACCAAAGAGAACTGACAAAAAGAAATACTAGTGCATAAGTGACGGAACGGCACACCTTTCCAAGTAGAGAATCATAGCTTGGTGGTACCACATAATCAGTATAAACATGGCTATCCATGCGCACAAATGGACCTCCAGCTGGCAAATATGCAGTTATTCTCCCTGGAAAAAAAATTAAGACTAACCCATGAGCCAATAGTTCCTTGTCTACAGTAATGCCTGACACAAGATATCATGAAGTATATGAAAACAAAAGGAGCCATGTATAAAAAAGCTGATACAAAAGGGAAAACGCATAATTCAGAGTTCCAGACATACCTGGCCCAGGTCTGAAATTTTTAAAAGCGTCTTCTGCATTAATTCGGCATTCAATTGAATGTCCTCTTAGCACAATATCTTCCTGAAGACAGAAGCAAATAACAGATAATAGGAAATTCACTGATTGACTTAAATTCACATCATAAGACTATATGCTTGTTCATTACCTGTTTGTAGCGAAGTTTTTCTCCCCTTGCTACTCGGATCTGTTCTTCTATTAGATCGACAGATGAAATCATTTCTGTAACAGGGTGCTCTACCTATTATGTTCACCCAAGTGCATGTTGGTTAAATATTTTCCAATTCTCCCCATGCCCCAACCCGACAGATGTACCAGAAATATATAAAGTATTCCCACTGGAGCATGTAAAATAGACCCTGAGCTTCAAGCTTCACCTGAATTCTAGTATTCATCTCCATAAAGTAAAAAGATCCTCTTTCATCCAGAAGGAACTCGACCGTACCAACCCCTACGTAACCTATGGATGCTGCTGCTGCAACTGCTGCATCACCCATAGCCTTCCTTAGCTCTGGTGTCAATGCAGGGGAAGGTGCTTCTTCCAGCAACTTTTGGTTTCTTCTCTGCAGAGGGAGGGGTAAGGATTCAATACCAGGGAATAAATTTTACAGCAAACTTTCATAAATGAGTGGATATTAATTCTTTCCCCAACCCTATCCATGAGAACTGGGAAGTTAACATGAATGAAAAGATCTGCATAAGGTACCAGGCATATCTCCTAGTAATTCAGCAGATGGTATATAATATAACAAATATAAACAGGCAAACTGACACACACTAATGTATTTGACAAAAGTGAAACTGTAGTTGGGGTTTTAAGCTCAAATCAAAGCAAAACCAGAGCCAGTACCCAATCCATTAAGGCTAAGTATGTCATATAACTATTTGAGAAGAATGTGTCCCAACAAAACTTGCTTGTTTTGGAGGTAAATACTCCCTCTGGTCCAAAAAACTTACTTGCTTGTCCCAACAAAACTTCTTGCTCATAAGGAAAGAATGCGTAGTTGATATTTTTCACCCTTTTCAAAAGAAATTTCAACCGCATAGTTTCACTTTTTAAAATCTCGTGCCAAAAGCAAGTGGGAACGGAGTAACAAGTATGTTAGCATCATTTGTTATGCCAAAGTAAGCAATCCAAGAGGCTTGATAATGAAGATTAGAACAACAAAAACAACATCCAATCCTTAATCCCAAAAGAGTTTGGGGTCAGCTAAATAATGAAGATTGAAAAGGCAAAAAAATATGCACTCAAAGTGAACCTGAGTATTCTTTTCTGATTAGTAATTTACACATTTATAGCCCGTTTGGTAACACTGAAATCGGCTAAATTGGCTGATTCTGCTGCAATTTGTGAAGTTTTGACTGAAGTGGTTGTATTGGTTGATTCTACTTATTTATGAATAAATTATATGTAAAATATATTGTATTGATAAAATAAAGAAAACTTATATAAAGAAATAGCTAAAATGAACATCTACAATAACGTCAGCCAATACATCCAAAAAGTAACTTCAACCTTACTTTGCTTATTATTACACAGTTCAGCGCGCGAAATCAAAAGCCAAGTGTTCGGTTAAAAAGTTGATTGATAAGCCTGATAAGATGATAAACAGAGTCACCAAACGGGCTCTTAGCTTCATCCATACAGGGAAATAAGTTTACCTGAATGCTGCAATCACGCTCCCCGAAGTGTACTACGTTACCATACTTGTCAGCCAAAACCTGAACAAAAACATCAAAGCTTTAATTTTGAAGGTCATAGGACGCAGATTTAAATTAAAGACCATTAGGAGGAAATAGAGTAGCTTACTTCTGCTCTACAAAATTCTGAGTTTACTGCCTCAATTTTCCATTCTTTATTTTATAGTTTGGAAAAATGGTAGTCAATACCTATCTTACAATCCAATATCACCGGTCACTAGAGGTGGCTGGTGAACTGTGGTAGCCAACAGTGGCAATGTTGCAATGGTGGTCGACAGTGTTGGTGGTGGTGAGTGACATCAATCGAAGATGTGACTACTAATGGCAATGGTGGTAGACGGTGGTGATCACCAACTGTTGTTGATGAGTCATCACCAAGTTGGCAGTGGTTTATAATAGATGTGGTAATCACCTGTGAAAGGGGTGGACAATGATTGTTGTAGTCACTACGCTGGACATGATTGTTAATGGTGGCAGTGGTTGTCAAAAGCACGTCGCAGTGCGTGATTGTTGATGGAAGTGGGATGGGTAGGATACTATTTGCAATGGTCGTCTACTTGTCCTTGTCCTCCTATGAACTACTATGCCATAGGTACATAAATGCATAAATGCATTTAAAGAGCTTTTTCATTATTATATACCTCATATATTTTGCCTATGAGCTTAGGTAATGGGGACTACATATTTTACATGAATCTTACGATTCATGGGGGCTTCAAGCAAAACACTTGAAGCAATTTCAGCAAAAAAAAATGCTAAAAACATTGGGCTCACAACACATTCAATAACATTAGATGTCACAAAAAACTTGTATCTGTCTAAAAAACTTCATAACTAACTTTCATACCCACAGGAAGTACATTTTCATAAAATAAAATAAAATAAACTCGGTAAGTTCATAAATGTCTCACACAACAGACTAGTGATCTCAATCATTATCATCATCATTCCTCACCATAGTAGTCATGGTGCATGGCGATTGCCATGGCTCAAAGGCATTTTTCATGGCGCATGGCAATGGCGCATATACGAATGGCGCATAAAGCACATATGGCGCTATGGCGATGAACACATTTTCACGGCGATAGCGCATATGGCGCGTGCCATATGGCCCATATCTAGCCATTGACTATGTTCCTCACTATAGTCAATGTGTATACATATTTGATCAAAACCATTCAAGAAACACATTAATAGTCAACGTCATATTACCAAATTCAATTAGTACACTTCATACATATCTGAAGTTAAAAATGGTGAACAGAAAACCTGGAATTCTATATGCCTAGGATTTTGAATGTACTTCTCCAGATACACACCATCATTTCCAAATGCAGCTGCCGCCTCACTTTTAGCTTGCTGTAAAAATAAACTAAAATATCAAAGTAATTAACACAACTCTGTAAACAATCAATCTGAAATTGGCAGCATGGAACTCCAGCATGGAAGTGAATAAAGGTCCTAAAACACATAAATCATCATGATAATTGATAATGTAGTAAATAAGTTGAACCACTGATATATGAAAAATACCACTCAAAGCAACAGTTCATTTTAGGGGTTAACACAGTAAATACTTCCACCAGGATATATATACCTTCACAATTAAATTCTAAAAATCTTATTCAATGACTTACCAGAGACTCAAGAAATTTCATATTCAGATTATCTAGTCTAGAGGTGAGTACAAGATACCAATTCCCAAGATGCTCAAAGCAATAATATGTGCCATTTGAAAAAGATGAGGAATGCAAACAATAGCAAAGAGGCTAAAAATGCTCAAGGCCACATTATGTGCCATTTGAATTTTGAAGATGAGGAATGCAAACAATAGCATAAAATAAGCACACCTGTAAAAACTTAACAAACTCATCGCGTTCTTTAGCAAGACGCATTCCACGCCCACCACCGCCAGCAGTAGCCTTCAAAGAATAAAGTCATTTGAGTAACAATTATGACATCTATACCTTTCAAATTTATTCTCTACATACTTAGGATGATATAAGTAAATTAGTTTATGGTCCACTGCAAACTATTCTAGTTGACTGTACATCTCACACTTTCTGTTAAGACCTGGAAGCTTCAGGAATTTATTTAAATATTATAATATGATGTCTCTTATCTTCTAGCTTTTTATGTTCTTTTGTTTTTTCTTTTATCTTTCTTATGTTTTTGTGTCATTTTTATCTTCTAGCTTTTTTATCATTTCATTTTAATTTTCATTTACCCCAGTGCCGCAAAGGCTCCCACCTACGGTGGGGTAAGGGGGGGTCGGGTGTACACAGTATTACCCCGGTACTAAAGCACATACCCCGGTACTAAAGCACAGAGAGACTGTTTCCGAATGACCCATAGTGAAAATCGCGTCCAAAATTGCATGGACTGACTGCTGCTCCATAACAAAGAAGCGCAGACAGTTTAGTGAGCCATTTTGCTTTATTCCATCATAATCCCAAGCCTAAAAATAATGAATCTTTGGCTCCATTGCAAATGATGGAAATATCTTCTAGCTTTTTTATGCTCTTTTATTTTTTATCTTTTATCTTTCTATATTCTTGTGTTATTGTTATCTTATATTTATTTATCTTTATTTTATTCGTTTTATCTTACTTTTTTTCTTCCCTTTCCTTTCCGTCTTCTCTGTTTGGCATCGATATCATAGATTGATTCATGTTAGCCAACCCCAAATTCTTTTGGGATTAAGGCTTGGATGTTGTTGTTGTTGTATTATAATATGATGCCTATTAGAAATTTCAGCCATGCAAGTAAAATGACGTTATGGGAACTGCTTCGATGAGAAGTGTAAATGTTGTTAGACAGAGTTTATTACTGTCTTCTGAGTTCTGAATTATACAAAATTAAATACTTAGTTGGCTTAAGTATTAAAATATATTAAATACTTCCTCATTCCACGCCCACCACCAGCAGTAGCCTTCAAAGCATAAAGTGATATGAGTAACAGTTATGACATCTATGCCATTCAAATTTATTCTCTACAGTTTTAGGATGACATATCTAAATTAGTTATGGCCCACTGCAAACTATTCTAATATTAGAAATTTGAACCATGCAAATAAATTCATGTTATGGAACTGCTTTGATGAGAAGTGTAAATGTTGTTACTATCTTCTTAATTATACAAAAATAAATACTTAGTTGGGTTAAGGGCATGTTTGATTCATTAAAGCGTTAACTTTAAGAAGTTCATGTGTTAAATACTTCCTCCTTCCCTGCATTTTGTTTGTCGCAAAATGCGTCTTATTCCAAATTTAGCAACACTCACATTGCTCAGAATAATCCATACTTTACCAACTAATTGAATGTGACCAACACAATTCCCTCTCCAATTGATTGCTTACCACTTTGATTTATAATTGTAGATTACCTTAATCATTACAGGAAAACCAATCCCATCAGCAAGCTTGACTGCTTCCTCAGTGCTCTGAAGTCATGATTATATAAGTTTATTCAAGGCAATAGGGAAAAAAGCTAGACAGAAAACACGATAGTATATGTAAAGGCTAGTGAACAAAAAAACAAATGGACAATACCTGTAACAATCCATCACTTCCTGGTACAGTTGGGACACCCGCATTTTTCATTGTATCTCTAGCAGTTGACTTATCACCCATGACTCTTATACTATCTGGCTGTAAATATGAACAATAAAAAATTAAACCACCTTACATTAATTATTTTCACTGTGTTCAGAAAATGCAATGCACATCAGCTCTGTATTGTATGACATCTCGGCTAAAAGATGATTAGCAACATTATCCTGTATATCTTTTTCCTGTAATTCTGGGGACTGTTGGGTTATGACATAATGGGCAATTGCATGGCATTTTGGCATAACCCAAATAATTTACATTTGGCCCAATGAAGTTGACTCCGTGTTCTTTGCATATATCAACAAAAGCAGCATTCTCAGAAAGAAAACCATAGCCTGGATGCAGCATAGTGCATTTACGGCTTGTAGCGGCAGCTAAGACATTGTGCATCAACAAGTACCTGTAAGATAGCAGAGAGATACAAATACCACGATGAATAAGCACATACATTAGCCTCAATATATTAGCTTCCAGGTTCACCGGAATTTCAACAAGTACAAAAAATCATATAACAAAAGAGCTTAACACATCATGTGTGAGTGTTGGTTATCTAATAGCTTGACCAGTATTACTTTCAAACAAAAAAAACTAGATTATGCAAGATGGATTGAATTGGCAGATGAGTTAAGCTTAGTCTTATATTCTTAATTGAAAGAAGAAATTAATGCAGTTACTATTCTCACTTGAAAGTCATCAAGTATTGATTTATTTGTTGCAGAAAGTAATGCAGTTACATATTTCAATAAAAAAAAACTACTCTAACTCTCAAAGTCTCGTGTGCTTTTTAGCCATTCATTAGCTTATCTTGCAATGCAACTATTTCTCAGACCTAAAAGGTCTAGTTAGCTCATTGGGAATAATGGATGCAACTATTTCGTAGTTTCTAGTTGTTATCATACAGGGTACTGCCTCCATCCAAAAAACTCTAGTTTGACCAATGCACAGCTTATAAACTTTGGTAAGGTACAAGTGTCATAAACCATGAAGCATCCTACCTCCATGCTACTAAGATTAGGACATGAAGAAGTGACACGATTACTGAAAAAAGTAACTATGTAGTTGGTATTGAATTTGAAAGTATTAATAGTGTAAGAATGAATTAGAATGACAGATATGGCCAAATATGTTATAGGAAAAACTGAGTAGGACTGTCAAAAAGGAAAGATGAGACAACAATAGTGGGCGGAGGGACTACTTATATCTTAAGACTTGCTCCCTCCGTCCCATTTTACATGCCTTACTTTTCTTTTTGGGTTGTCCTAAAATGACTATCACATTTCCTTTTTTGGAAAGAAATATGTGGTTTACAACATTTCACTTTATTATACTCAGATCTCCAAAATCTTTTTGGGAATAAGGCTTGGATGTTGTTGTTGATACTCGAATCTCAACCACAACTTTTACTTTTTCGACAACTTTATTAATAATTGTGCCAAACCAAAGTATGACACATAAAATGGGACAGAGGTAGTACTATTTTTTAAAGTTTTCAACAACACTAATCATATGCAACATGTGTGGGCCTTTCTTTTTCCATTTTTTGTAGCTAGGTAGAGTATAATTGTAAAACTGCTTGTTCTATAGCAGCTTAATGTTACTTGACATTATAACTGGCATTACATCATGTTAAGAAAAGAAGATTCTTTGCAGAGGATAATGTCTTCCCTTTATAATCATCATGGAACACTTATGACAGGCATGAGTGAAGCATATCAAAGTAGCAAACACAAGAAACACAAAATTTAGTGAATTGACATACAAACTTACGATTGATTGCTAGGTGCTTCACCTATGCATACAGACTCATCTGCAAGCTTCACGTGAAGGGTATCTTTGTCTATAGTTGAATAAACTGCAACACAAGGAATCCCCATCTCATGAGCAGTACGAATTACACGCACTGCAATTTCCCCTCTGTTTGCCACCAAGATTTTATCACCTTGACACACTGCACCAAGAGCTCCACCATGTGCACTGGATTTTGGAAAAACTCTATATTGTTGAGCCTTCTGTTGAGGAAAGTTTACCCTCTTTCCTACCATAAACCTACACTGAGAGCTGCCAATACTACTTTTTCTCCCAAACAATAAGCCCTATCACAGAAAAAGCATTTGACAAAACAGATTCATATCATGACTAAAACAACAATATATAGTAATCCATCAACAATTGTACTGTCTAAATGTCATTCCCACTTTCCTTTTTAGTCTACAACAACAACAACAACAACAACATCCAAGCCTTAGTCCCAAAAGATATTGGGGTCGGCTAACATGAATCGATACATGATATCACAACCAAAAGGAAAAGAAGGAATAAAGAAAAAAAGATAAGCTATTATGAAAAGATAATATAAAAAAGATGAATATATATAAAAATGATAAAATAAAAAGGCTTCAAATAATGCATATATATATATAAGGATAAAAAAAACTAGGAAAAAAAGATGAGGGAAAAAGATTATCAAGATCACTCCTTCACGTGAATACCCGCCCTCCACTTAGTTCTCTCCAAAGTCATGCCCTCATCCAACCCCAGAAGAAGCATATCACTTCGAACTCCCTTAACCCACGTCTGTTTGGGTCTTCCTCTCCCTCTCTTCCCTGCCTCTTCTCCACACATCTCAACTCGCCTAACAGGTGCATTACTCGGTCTTCTACGCACATGACCAAACCACCGTAGGCGCGACTCCCGCATCTTGTCTTCAATAGGTGCTACTCCCACCCTTTGTCTGATTGTCTCATTCCTCATGCGGTCCTTCCTAGTATGCCCACACATCCAACGCAGCATGCGCATCTCTGCCACACTCATCTTTTGAATGTGACATTGTTTCACCGCCCAACACTCTACGCCATACAGTAATGCAGGCCTAATTGTTGTCTTATAAAATTTACCCTTCAGTCTAGTCGGCATACCTCGGTCGCATAGAAATCCTGACGCACTCTTCCACTTCATCCACCATGTTCTGATTCTATGGGATACATCTCCATCTAACTCACCGTCCTTTTGAATTATGGAGCCCAAGTAACGGAACATATCGCTGAGTGGTATCTCCTTACCATCCAGAGTAATTCCGCTATTACCACTACTTCTACCTCCACCAAACTTGCACTCCATGTACTCTGTCTTGCTCCGACTTAGTTTGAAACCCTTATTCTCCAATGTTTGTCGTCATACTTCCAACTTTGCTTTAAGACCTGATTGCGTCTCATCAATCAATACAATATCGTCGGCAAACATCATGCACCACGGTATATCGTCTTGAATTGACTTCGTAAGTTCATCCATGACTATGGCAAATAAGAAAGGACTCAAGGCCGATCCTTGGTGCACTCCGATAGTAATAGGGAACTCTTCAGTCCTCCCTACACTAGTACGAACACTTGTAGTACAATCCTCATACATATCCATGATGATGGTGATATACTTGCGTGATATGCCTTTCCTAGTTAAGGCCCACCAAAGAACTTCTCGAGGTACCCTATCATATGCCTTTTCTAAGTCAATGAACACCAAATGCAGATCCTTATGAGCATCTCTATACTTCTCCATAAGTTGACGAAGAAGGTGAATAGCCTCAGTTGTTGAGCGACCAGGCATAAAACCGAATTGATTCTCTGAAATCTTCACAGTCCTTCGAAGTCTTTGCTCAATCACTCGCTCCCAAAGTTTCATGGTGTGACTCATAAGCTTAATCCCTCGATAGTTGGCACATTCGCTCCCAAACTTTCCTTTTTAGTCTGTCTCAAAATATTTTTCTCAATTTATTGGAATGAAATGTTTGGCCTGTTATAACTCTTCGCTTCTAAATAAGTTTCAAGCACACAATTTCACTGCCTAAAAATGTGCAAGAAGAAAAGGGAATACATTATGGGACGTATTGAGTAACAGTTTTGCACTAATTTAAGATTTCATTCAAACTTTTGAGAATGAGCCAGACACCATGAAATGTGCATTAACTGAAATGATCATTAGAAAAAGACCAAACATGTTTTGGATAAGCTAGCATGTTAAAAGAAAACCCAATGAAAGCATAATGAAATTATATTGAAGATAATCACAGGCACTTTTCAGGTTCACGCATAGGTGTACCTAGCCGTGAGTTACCCTTGACTGAATCCCAATGCAATTCTTTCATAAATTTGAACTTTAAGGCCTTTTTCACATTTAGCTACCATCAATCTTTACTCCAACTCAATCTAACTAAATTTCTATATACGCCTCTGGATTCATGGGTGTGGTATTCAAAACAAGAACCTTAGCACATCAGAGAATGGAGAGCCTCTGCTTACACACAAATTCGATAAAAGTAAAATTTAATCATCTTGGAAGAAAGTGAGCACTTTGATACGATATACAACAGGTTGAGCAGTGCAGAAATTTTACACATAGTTCAACATTTCAAACGCGAAATCCACTCGCATGACCAGTGCTAGGACGGCCTGTGAGACTCCAAAGAAGTGACACAGAACCATGACATATATATCTCTAAAGAAAGAGCTCGACCCATTAAGCATTGACAGAATGGAGAATTGTATTTGTATTCATGTAGTAAACGTACGGGACAAGACGACTGGGATGAGATAGATTTGGTGCAAAAGCTCGTTACAGCTGCAGATTCCATTTCTTCGAATCGCTGAAAAACACAATTTGAACATAATTAAGCAATTATTTTTCAGCGTCAAGATACACATGGAAGCCAGTGAAACTGAAAAAAAAATCAATTGGGAGATGGAAATGGATGCGGGATCTGAGATTGCAGCGTCGATACCTGCGGAATGCGCGGATGCGAGATAGAGACAGAGGGGATAGAGAAATAGAAAGTGTTAGATGATCTGAAGGAACTGTCGATGAAACCGATGGAGCGGATAGTTGAAGACTCCGCCGAAGAGGCTGAGAAGGCAGTAGGAGTAAATGTCACTCACACTTTGACAGGTTAGTTGTACACTTGTACATACCCATTCCATTTTCAAAGTTTATTACTCGTACATTACATGTTCCATGGAATATAAATAAGAGAAATTACTCAAAATAGGACTAAAAATGTTGGTATATTTTAAAATAAGATTATCGTGTTTTTATTTTCAAAATAGGACTATTTACTGTCATGTTTTGGCAGTATCAGACTTTAAACATGGCAGTATTTTTCAAACTTGGAAGTAATTACTCATGTTTTGGAAATAAAAATATGACAGTCCTATTTTGAAATTTTCAAACTTTTTGATAGAGTGTGAAGGATTGACTTTGCGCTTTGAGGGAGATAGAGGCAAATCAAACAGTTGTATCATATCCGGCGTGAGAGCGAGGAATATGATGCGAAAGGGGTGCCACGCATATCTAGCATATGTGGTGGATAAATCCAAAGATGAGACAGACATCAATGAAATGCGAGTAGTGTGTAAGTATTCGGATGTCTTCCCAAAAGACTTGTCGGGACTTCCACCCGATAGGGAGATTCAGTTCGTGATCGAGGTTGAACCCGGCATCAAACCAATCTCTATACTGTCATACAGAATGGCACCCGCTGAACTTAATGAGTTGAAAACCCAATTGCAAGAGCTATTGGATAACGGTTTCATAACGCCGAGTCACTCTCCATGGGGAGCCCCGGTTCTTTTCGTGAAAAAGAAAGATGGGACACTTCGAATGTGCATCGACTACCGTCAACTGAACAAGGTCACAATCAAGAATAGGTATCCTTTCCCTAGGATTGATGACTTGTTTGATCAGCTCCGAGGAGCGACGGTGTTTTCGAAGATTGACTTGAGATCGGGATATCACCAACTGAAAATAAAGGAGGACAACATACCGAAGAGTGTTTTCCGCACGAGGTATGGTCATTTTGAGTTCTTAGTTATGTCGATTGGGCTGACAAACGCCCCAGCGGCATTTATTGACTTGATGAACCGAGTATTTCATAAATACTTGGACCGGTTTGTGATTGTGTTCATAGATGACATCTTGATATACTCAAAGAGTGAAGAAGAGCATGAGGAGCACTTGATACTTGTTCTTGAGACACTACGGGAGAAGCAACTCTATGCCAAGTTTTCCAAATGTGAATTTTGGCTAAGGGAAATTGGCTTTCTCGGGCATTTGGTTTCGAGATCAGGGATTTCCGTAGATAACAAGAAGATTGAGGCCATTACCGAATGGGAGAGGCCAAAGAACGTCAAGGAAATTCGTAGTTTCCTTGGATTGGCAGGTTACTACCGAAAATTCGTGGAGAAGTTCTCAGTTTTGGCATCACCATTGACAAAGCTCACTCGAAAAGGGGCTAAGTTCGTATGGGATGACCGATGTGAGGAAGGATTCCTAGAATTAAAGAAGAGATTGACCGAGGCACCGGTACTTGCATTACCCAAACAGGGAATGGGGTACGATGTCTATAGTGATGCAAGCATCCAAGGGCTCGGATGTCTATTGATGCAGAATGGGAGGGTGATCGCTTATGCTTCACGACAATTGAAGAAGCATGAGGTAAACTATCCTACTCATGATCTAGAGTTGGGAGCTGTGGTGTTTGCACTGAAGATATGGAGACATTACCTCTACGGGGAGACGTGTCATATATACACTGACCACAAGAGCTTGAAATATGTGTTTACTCAAAAAGAGTTAAACATGAGACAGAGGCGATGGATGGAGTTGATAAAAGACTACCATCTAGTTATTGAATACCACCCTGGTAAAGCCAACGTGGTAGTGGATGCCTTGAGCCGAAAGAGTTCGTCGGGGGCATTGTTGACTAGCTTGAGGGCATTGAGAGCCCAATTGAAGGTAGCTAACGATGGTGTCTTGTTAGCAAGATTCAAGGTGAGACCCACATTACTTGATGAAATCAAGAAGGGTCAAGAAACTGACGAAGAGCTTATGACGGTCCGTGAACGCGTGCTAGCGGGACCGGTTGAAGATTTCAGGGAAAGAGATGATGGTCTCTTATTATTTCGTGACCTAGTGTGCGTACCGTCGGATGATGAGCTCCGAAAGTCCATCTTAGAGGAGGCTCATTCATCGGCGTATGCCATGCATCCGGGAGGCACGAAAATGTACCGTGATCTGAAGGAAAGTTACTGGTGGTCTGGTATGAAGAGGGAAATAGCCGAGTACATCGGTAGGTGTCTTACTTGTCAACAAGTTAAGGCAGAACATCAGCATCCAGCTGGGTTATTACAACCACTTTCCATTCCGGAATGGAAGTGGGAACACGTGACTATGGATTTCATGATTGGGCTGCCACGGACGGTTAAGAACTATGATGCCGTATGGGTTGTGGTTGATAGGCTCACAAAGAGTGCACATTTCCTACCTATCAACACCACCTATGCACTGGAGAGGTTAGCCAAGTTGTATGTGGATGAGATCGTGAGGCTACATGGGGTTCCGATAACCATTGTATCCGATAGAGATCCGCGATTCACATCACGATTTTGGCCGAAGTTCCAAGAATCTATGGGGACAAAGCTGAAATTCAGTACAACTTTTCATCCACAAACGGATGGGCAATCCGAGCGGATTGTACAGATATTAGAAGATATGCTGAGAGCTTGTGCGTTGGAGTTCCAAGGGAGTTGGGACAACCATTTGGTACTTGTGGAGTTTGCCTATAACAACAGTTATCAGGCGAGTATAGGCATGCCTCCATACGAGGCATTGTATGGGAGGAGATGTCGTACACCTTTGTGTTGGGACGAGGTTGGCATGGCCAAACTTGAGAGCACAAAATTGGTGGAGATCACCAAGTAAAAGGTAAAGATGATTCGTGAAAGACTTAAGGCGGCACAGGATAGACAGAAAAGCTATGCCGATAAGCGCCAAAGAGCCTTAGAGTTTAAGGTGGGAGACGAGGTATTTTTGAAGGTTTCACCTTGGAAAGGAATCATCCGATTTCAGAGTCGAGGGAAACTTAACCCACGCTAGATAGGGCCATTTGTGATTCTTGAAAGAATTGGGGCCGTAGCATACCGATTACAGTTGACTCCGGAATTGGAGAAAATACATAATGTATTCCACGTGTCTATGCTTAAGAAGTATATTCCGGACCCATCTCATGTACTAGAGAAACCACCCGTGGAAATACGGGAAGACTTGAACTACGTCGTGCAACCGGTAAGAATACTTGATAGGCAAGTAAAGAAGCTAAGAAGCAAGAAAGTTCCAATGGTTAAAATCATATGGAAGAGTGACCGAGTTGAAGAAGAAACTTGGGAGACTGAAGCCTTGATGAAGGAACAGTATGCATTTCTATTTGAATAACCATTGTGAATTTCGGGGACGAAATTCCCGTTAAGGGGGGTGAACTTGTGACACCGCACCCGGATGTACTTGAATTTGAAATTCAGTATGTATTTGAATTTTTCTAGCGAATGATTTTGTGTAAAAGAATGATTTATTTAATTAATGAATGATTAATTAAATTATTTATCGGATCCATAATACTGAGGATGGGCTACTAAATAATTAGTTGGGTCATCATAATAATTATAGAAGCCCAATAAAATGCCAACCAAGGTTGAGGAAAATATTTGGACAACCCAGATGCTATTTTGACCCAACCTGCCAGAAATAGCGGGAACCTTTGAGAGAAACTTCCTACACCCACTTAGGGTATTCTACACCCCTTGTTGCCTCAAATAAGTGAGGAGGGGAACATGGGGGGAGGGAGTAGTACGTAGGAGGGGGTGAGAAGTCTCCTTGAGACAAAAACACATGCCCCATGGCCTATCTACACAATCAATTGCTATTGATTGAGAAGGCATACCTTCCCCTTACCCATCCTACTCCTGCGGACGAAATTAAGAGAGGAGAGATCAGTAGAAGGACTCTCACAAACAGAAACCTCAGAGGAAGAAAGGAACTAGAAGATCCAAGAGATAAAGCTTGAGTTCAAGGTAAGAACTCCATGTTTATTCTTTTAACTAGTTTATTATTGTATGATTTTCAAGAAATCATATGGTGGAGTAAACATGAAGTTCTACACGTTTTAAAAGTGTAGAATATTGATATATAGTGGTGGTAATTAACTTAGAAGAGTTTGTGAATCGATAGGAGTCGAAATCGCCAGAAACCGCCAAGAAAAACAGGCTGCCCGTAGCTGCAGTCCACGAACACCGCCCGGCTTTCACGAAAGCCGCCCGGCTTTTGCCCAACAGTCCAGGTTTTCACTTACGAACGGCCTAGAATGAGGACGGGTCGAAGGGCTTCGCGAGTTACATCATTCATGCTACTAGGAGGAAAAGAAAAAAAACAGTTACTGTACACACATATACTGTACAAGCTTGTACTGTTCATGCATTTTTTTAAAAATTGATTAAAATTACATCGTTTTGGGCGTGAAGCATGGTGCTCACCGTGGGATTATCCCACGTTATACGCACTAAGATCCGTGGGAGGGAGAAGAAATATAAAAGGTAGGTATAAGCTAATGAGGGGCATTAAAGACATTGCATTTATTTTTGTTTACTAAAAACGAAAGTGTTGCAATTAATTTGAAAATGCCAAAAAAGGAAAGTGTTGTAATTATGTAGAGACGAAGGAAGTTTACGCTATTGTGGTAGAGATCTTCTAGGATGAACTAAAGATGCTCATTGATCAGTGATAATAATTTGATTCATGGCTTTATTGGTTTGACGTGGATTATGAGCAATAATATATCTAACTTTCCTGCATGAAAATTAAGAATATTTTTTTAATATAATTTGATCCATCGGCTTGTTTAGCTACACCAACCAAACCGACTACAAGATTGACTCAAGGTTGAATTATTTACTAGTGTAGACGGGTGTGAGGATAATGAATCACCACAAACTCGTAACACGATCACATGAAGGGTGAACACTTAATCCCACTGAAATTTGGATAATGTATGTGCAATGGGGTATCATACATCAAATTAGAATCAAGATCCTACCACATCGACATCTCTATAAGCATGAATAATGTAACATCGACCCCGAGCATATTTACTTTTAGTGAATTATGTAATAAACCTTGAAAGATGATTTCTGAATTTGCGTAATTGTAAAATTTTATTTTTCTTTTACGTGAATAGTAAATTGCATGTGGGGCCCACAGCGGGAACGGGGACCGCCCGATAATTCCCGAACCACATATTATATTCATCTTGGTCTAGATGACAGCTATATGGTGGTGGATATTTTATTTGGGCCATAAGAAAGGCATGGAGTTGACCGGTTGGTCAAACGGGGCCCAATTACCGGTATTGGTAATTTAGCGGATAACAGCCCGAAATGAGTTTCGGAGACTCCTAAATTAATGTTGGGGAATGTACATCTATTCTAAAGGCCCATAATTATTGGGAACGCGTGATATATTTTATTTGGTCCGATAAAATAAAATATGACTAAAATAGTCCGAAAAATACAACTTTCGGGGCCGATTATACACATCGGGCAGAATGGGATGACCTCCCACATAAGTGGGGGCCACCCCACGATTTTATGTTTGACAAAGGACCAAAGAAGCAGCTAGGGGCGTGCATATTAGGTGGGAAGTCTCAATTGAGACAAAACCCATACCCCCAAGTCATATCCTCCACAATCATATTGTGGTTGATTGAGGAGTATCCCCTACCACACTTGTACCATCCCACAACTCAACTACAGAGAGATAAGCTCTCGGAAAAATCTCCACAAAGCTCCAGCTCAAGGGAAGCGAGGAGGGAGGAGAATCCAAGAAGAAAAGCTAGAAGAAGAGGGTAAGAACACAATTCCTACTCTTCTAGCTAGTTTTATTGTGCATGATATTTAAGAAATCATATGGTGGATTAAATCATGAGTTCTACACGTTTAAAAGTGTAGAATATTGATATAAAGTGGTGGTAATTAACTTAGGAGGGTTGGCCAATCGATAGGAGTCGAAACCGCCGGAAACCGCCACTTCAAAGGAGCTAGTCGTAGTTGCAGACCACGAAAGCCGCCCGGCTTTCGTGAAAGCCGCCCGGCTTTTGCCCAATAGTTCAGTTTTACACCTCCAATCGGCCTAGAATGGGGATTGATCGAGGGGCTTAGCAAAGACAACTATTTCAGCACTTCATAAGGTGATGATGGCTGACTATATTGCTTATAATTAGTGAGTTAATTTCATAAGATTGCCTAAAGTAATTCGATGGGATTTTCATGGATTATTAATGATTAATAATGCCTAAATGAAAATAATATTGATATGAGTAAGTGAAGCATGATATACAAATTTAGAATAATTGTGTATGATTATGTGAAATGAATGGAACGACATATTAATGGAATTACTATGACGACATTGTGATAAAACATACTTTACGTCATGTATGAAATTCATGAATGGATTAAAGTGATATTTTGATATTGAGATCAAACTATACTTGTGTTGGGAAATCAATTGAAATGAAATGCCAATTGGAAAATAAGAACTTGGCATGTTCTAGGACTATCCAATTAGTATCAAAATACTAGTCGGGGAAATTAATATAAATAAATGATGAAACAAACCCTAAGAGGTAGGATTGTGAATAGATATGCCTTAAGTAGTCTCAAGAGATACTTTAAGGTTAAATTGTATGAACACTAAGGTGTGATAGGGGTAGGCCTAAAGGCTACCTACGGAAATTGATTCTAGGCATAGGATTTGCTTGGGAATTTGATTATGAAAATAATTAGAGTTGGACTCTAGGATGACATGGAAATGTAGTTGGGCCGAGCTCATGCCATGTAATATGATTAGCATGGAAACGTAGTTGGGCCGAGCCCTTGCCATGTATATGTGATCTCCGTGGAAACGCAGTTGGGCCGAGCCCTTGCCACGAAGTTATGGTTGGTATGGAAACGTAGTTGGGCCGAGTCATTGCCATACAAATTTTGATATGATATATTGAGTTAGAGGATTGTATAGAAATGTAGTTGGACCGAGCCCGTGCTATACAATTGGGACTCGATGGGACCCCACGGGGTTATCGTGACTTGCGGTCACGGGGGAATGGAAACGATGAATTCTAAATGAATATGGGCCTACGGGCCGACTACTTGACTTTATATAAAGTAAGTACAGTTAAAAGAAAAAGGGGTAACCGAGGGTTATGGCCTATAATATAATAGTACCCTAAGTTGAGGGTCTTGGAAATTAAAGCGTTGATTATACTTAGTATAGTTGCTATTGTACTTGTCAAATATTTCCAAGTACTGACCTCCCCTTCACGGGGGAGGCCATCTCATAGTTTCAGGTAGGACTTGAAGGTTGCTACCATCGCCCGTGGCTTCGGGAGGATCAAGGGGAGAAGACGTGGTTCGTGCTTCTTCCGTTCTGTTTTAAAAACAATTACGTTAATGCTCATGGATATTATTTTTGAATAATTACTTTGGGGGCTTGTATGCCGAGTTATGCCAAGTGTGGCTTGAACAATTGTATTTATGCTTCCGATGTTTTAAATGAATGATTTACATTATGCTTGTTTATGGATGTACTATGTGTGAATGGTATTCAAGACGCCTTGTATAGTATGGATGAGTTGGACTGCGGTTGACTATTCGTACTGTACGGTGGGTTGTTGACGTGTCCGGATAGGTCCGGGGCGTGACAATTTAATTGGTATCAGAGCCTTAGTCCGTAAACATCATAATGAAGCTTCAAAATTTCTTTTTGAAAATGAATTTGAAAACCATGAGCATAAGGTTTTGTACTTATAGAACTTTTGGTACTTAAGTTGCAATGTCTCTAATTGTTAAGATGGTACCCTTAGCAATTGGTATGGCGGTGATTTGAGCCAAAGGATGTCTTTAAGTACCTATCCGTCAATTGACATTTGATACGAGTCTAATGACTCATTCTCAATTTCTTTCAGAAATGGAACGTACCGGGAACGTAACTAGAAGGAACCCGACTGGCCGAGCACCGGGAGGATCCGTGCAAGGTAGTAGAGGGGCTTCTAGGGTGTCTAGATGACAGGGCTGTGGAGGCCAAGATCAGACCGTGAGTGACAGTTATGTTGAAACATTCAACGAGTCCTATGAGTCCGAGGAGGATTCGACGTATCAACCGGGAACTGAGCCGGTTGAGACCCCATATGATGGGGAGTATGATGATGACAGTGAGGGGAGCGACGATGATGACGCTCTAGAAAGGATGGAGGAACTACTCCGTCAATTTCAACAGGATCTCCAAAGGCGTCGGGCAAGGCGTGCTTTGGGAGGGGCTTCAAGAAGGGGAAGCCATGCGGGTTCTAGGGGGCATGTAGAGTCCCGAGTAGATCGAGGTGTCGAGGTCCCGATAATAAGGATCTCGAAGTACCTCAAGGAAGCAAGAGACCTGGGGTGTAAACCGTTCGATGGAACGGGAGATATATCCGTTGCGGCGGAGTGGATCAAGAGGTTCAATGAAGCGGCCCTTGATATGCAGCTGCCGCCAAACATGAAGATGAGAGCAGCAACAAGGTTGCTAGAGGGGATGGCGTCCACATGGTGGGACGGTGTCAAGGGGAAGTACGGTGAGGCTGTAACTTGGGAGAATTTCCGACAGGAATTCTTCAACCAATACTACTCCGACTTCGAGGTGAACTTGAAGAGGAGAGAATACACCAACTTGACCCAAGGAGGCAAGTATACCGTGAGGCAACTTGAGCACAAGTTCAGGGAGCTCGCGGAGTTCATACCGGAGTATGCTTGTGATGAGAACCGGATGGTGAATCACTTTTGGGATGCTTTAGACTTAGACGTGTGTGAACGGGCAACACAATTGCCTAACATGACGTTTAGTCAAGTGGTGGAGCAAGGCCTGAAAGGGGAGAAGGAATGGGAAGAAAGAAAGCTGAAAAACGCCGAGAAGGCGAAGAAGAGGAAATGGGAGAACACCGGCCCCCAAGGTTCTAGCAAGAAGGGGAACCACGGGGGAGGTGGGTCTTTCAGAACGCCCGCACCACCTTCTGGGGGAAATCAAGGCCCAGGAGGGCAAGGCTCGAGGTCGCAAAGCTCGGGCATTAGCAGGTGCAACAACTGCAAGAGGAACCACGCGGGCAAGTGCCGCGATCCCCCTAGGTGCTACCAATGCGGGGAAACGGGGCACTTGAGATCAAACTGCCCACAACTTGGGCGAGTCATGGGTGCAGGACCTAGCAGCGGGACCACGACAAGTAGGAACCGAGCAGGGACACCTCACGCGAGCACGACGCACGGAGGGCCAAGTACAAGCAACGCGCCATCCGTGAACCAAGGCAAGACCCAGGCTAGGGTCTATGCGATGACGGAGGCGGACGCACGTGCTAACCCGGACTCCGTGGCGGGTAAAATCTTAAACTCATGTTATTAACTCCATTGTATGCAATAGGAGTGTTTGTAATGTGCAAAATTTGTAACCCCGACGGTTTGGTCGGGATTGTAGGGGAAAGGGGAGGACAAAAAATCCCCGCCCTGGGCGAATGCCGCCCGGCATGTGACGAAAGCCGCCCGGCTTTCGTCTTGATTTATTGGGAAAATACTGCGGCGACGAATGCCGACTGGTTTCCACCAAAAACTGCCCGGCTTTCGTCAACATTTAATCTGGAAAATCCTCGCAACCAAAAACCGGTCGGCTTTTGTAAAGACCGGCCGGCTTTCATAAATGCCTGACTTGGGAAATTTCTCGCAGCTGAAAGCCGCCCGGCTTTGGCGAAAGCCGCCCGGCTTTCGTTGGGCTTGGGGATTCCTGCGCTGCTGAAACCCGGCCGGGTTTCGTAGAAACCGGCCGGCTTCGAGACCATTTCTTGAATAAAACTGCGGCGACGAAAACCGGCCGGCTTTCGTGATTTACATATAAGAATTTTTCTCGCAGACGAAAAGCGGCCGGCTTTCGTGAAAAGCGGCCGGCTTTCACCTGGTTTAGTCCTAGAGCGGTTCTAAAGGTTAGAAACCGGGGAATTTCGGGAGGGTGTCGAACGGACTTCACCCGAACCCCGACCAACATACTCTACGACTTAAGAAACAAGCCTATTAATTAGATAGTGTGTCTTACACTACTTATGAATGTAGGAACACTAAAGATAAACGGGAGAGACGCAAGGATCCTTATTGATACCGGGGCGCAACGATCATTTGTGAGTGAGGCGTTCGCCAGCGGATTCAACGGACCACTTGTACCGATGACTCAAACCCTATTGGTGTCCACACCTCTAGGGGATGATATCGAGAGAGATAGCCACTATCCATCGTGTGAGGTGGAGGTGGAGGGACAGAACTTGACGTGTGATTTCGTACCGCTGAGTATGATCGAGTTTGATGCAATCCTCGGGATGGATTGGCTTGAGAAACATCATGCTAGGGTCGATTGCTACACAAAGGTTCTTGAACTCGAAGGCGGTGAAGGGTTGACCTTACGCTTCGAGTGAGATAGAGGCAAATCAAACAGTTGTATCATATCCGCCGCGAGGGCAAGGAATATGATGAGAAAGGGATGCCACGCATACCTAGCGTATGTGGTGGACAAAACCAAAGAAGAGGTAGACATCAATGATGTGAGAGTAGTGTGCGAGTATCCGGACGTCTTCCCAAAAGACTTGCCGGGACTTCCACCCGATAGGGAGATCGAGTTCGTGATCGAGGTTGAACCCGGCACCAAACCAATCTCTATACCGCCATACAGAATGGCACCCGCTGAACTTAACGAATTGAAAACCCAATTGTAAGAACTATTGGATAACGGTTTCATAAGGCCGAGTCACTCTCTGTGGGGAGCACCGGTCCTTTTCGTGAAAAAGAAAGATGGAACACTTCGAATGTGCATTGACTATCGTCAACTGAACAAGGTCACAATCAAGAATAGGTATCCCTTGCCTAGTATTGATGACTTGTTTGATCAACTCCGAGGAGCGACGGTGTTTTCGAAGATTGACTTGAGGTCGGGGTACCACCAACTGAAGATAAAGGAGGATGACATACCGAAGAGTGCATTCCGCACAAGGTATGGTCATTTCGAGTTCCTAGTTATGTCATTCGGGCTAACCAACGCCCCGACGGCATTTATGGACTTGATGAACCGAGTATTTCATAAATACTTGGACCGGTTTGTGATTGTGTTCATAGATGATATCTTAATTTACTCAAAGAGTGAAGAAGAGCATAAGGAGCACTTGATACTTGTTCTTGAGACATTACGGGAGAAGCAACTCTATGCCAAGTTTTCCAAATGTGAATTTTGGTTAAGGAAGATCGGCTTTCTCGGGCATGTGGTCTCAGGATCAGGGATTGCAGTAGATAACAAGAAGATTGGGGCCATTACTGAATGGGAGAGGCCAAAGAACGTCAAGGAAAATTCGTAGCTTCCTTGGATTGGCAGGGTATTACCGAAAGTTCGTGGAGAAGTTCTCAGTTTTGGCATCGCCATTGACGAAGCTCACTCGAAAGGGGGCCAAGTTTGTATGGAATGACCGATGTGAGAAGGGATTCCTTGAACTAAAGAAAAGATTGACCGAGGCACCAGTACTTGCGTTACCCCGACAGGGTATGGGGTACGATGTCTATAGTGACGCGAGCATCCAAGGGCTTGGATGTGTCTTAATGCAGGATGGGAGGGTGATTGCCTATGCTTCACGACAGGTGAAGAAGCATGAGGTAAATTATCCTACTCATGATTTAGAGTTGGGGGCAGTGGTATTTGCATTGAAGATTTGGAGACATTATCTCTACGGGGAAACATGTCGTATATACACTGACCACAAAAGCCTGAAATATGTGTTTACTCAGAAAGAGTTAAACATGAGACAGAGACGGTGGATGGAGTTGATAAAAGACTACCATCTAGTTATCGAGTACCACCCCGGTAAAGCCAATGTGGTAGCGGATGCCCTGAGTCAAAAGAATTCGTCTGGGGCATTGTTGACTAGTTTGAGGGCATTGAGAGCCCGATTGGAGGTATCTAGTGACGGTGCTTTGTTAGCTAGATTCGAGGTGAGACCTACATTACTTGATGAGATCAAGAAGGGTCAAGAAACTGATGAGGAGCTCATGAAGGTCCGAGAACGCATGCTAGCGAGATCGGTTGAGGATTTCAGGGAAAGAGACGATGGTCTCTTATTGTTTCGTGACCGAGTGTGTGTGCCGTTGGATGATGGGCTCCGAAAGTCCATCTTAGAGGAGGCCCATTCATCAGTATATGCCATGCATCCGGGAGGCACGAAAATGTACCGTGATTTGAAAGAAAGTTACTGGTGGTCGGGTATGAAGAGAGAAATAGCCGAGTACATCAGTAGGTGTCTTACTTGTCAGCAAGTTAAGGCAGAACATCAGCATCCAACTGGGTTGTTACAGCCATTATCCATTCCTGAATGGAAATGGGAACACGTGACTATGGATTTCGTGGTAGGGCTGCCACGGACGATTAAGAACTATGACGCCGTATGGGTTGTGGTTGATAGGCTCACGAAGAGTGCACACTTTTTACCTATCAACACCACCTATGCACTGGAAAGGTTAGCCAAGTTGTATGTGGATGAGATCGTGAGGCTACATGGGGTTCCTATAACCATTGTATCCGACAGAGATCCGCGATTCACATCACGATTTTGGCCGAAGTTCCAAGAATCTATGGGGACGAAACTGAAATTCAGTACAGCTTTTCATCCACAAACGGATGGGCAATCCGAGCGGGTTATACAGATATTAGAGGATATGCTAAGAGCTTGTGCATTGGAGTTCCAAGGGAGTTGGGACAACCATTTGGCACTTGTGGAGTTTGCCTATAACAACAGTTATCAGGCGAGTATAGGCATGCCTCCATACGAGGCATTGTATGGGAGGAGATGTCGTACACCTTTGTGCTGGGATGAGGTTGGCATGGCCAAACTTGAGAGCACGGAAGTGGTGGAAATCACCAAGTCAAAGGTGAAGATGATTCGTGACAGACTTAAGGCGGCACAGGATAGACAGAAGAGCTACGCCGATAAGCGCCGAAGAGCCTTAGAGTTTAAGGTTGGGGATGAGGTATTTTTGAAAGTTTCACCTTGGAAAGGAATCATCCGATTTCAGAGCCGAGGGAAACTTAACCCACGCTACATAGGGCCATTTGTAATTCTTGAGAGAATTGGGGCCGTAGCATACCGATTACAATTGACTCCGGAATCGGAGAAAATACATAATGTATTCCATGTGTCTATGCTTAAGAAGTATATTCCGGATCCATCTCATGTGCTAGAGAAGCCACCTGTGGAAGTACGAGAAGACTTGAATTATGTCGTGCAACCGGTGAAGGTACTTGATAGGCAAGTCAAGAAATTGAGAAGCAAGAAAGTTCCAATGGTTAAAATCCTTTGGAAAAGTGACCGAGTTGAGGAGGAAACTTGGGAAACGGAGGCTTTGATGAAGGAGCAATACGCGTTTTTGTTTGAATGAGCATTGTGAATTTCGGGGATGAAATTCCCGTTAAGGGGGGGGGGGGGTGAACTTGTAACACCGACCCCGGGCATATTTACTTTTAGTGAATTATGTAATAAACCTTGAAAGATGATTTATGAATTTGCGTAATTGTAAAATTTTATTTTTCTTTTACGTGAATAGTAAATTGCATGTGGGGCCCACAGCGGGAACGGGGACCGCCCGATAATTCCCGAACCACATATTATATTCATCTTGGTCTAGATGACAGCTATATGGTGGTGGATATTTTATTTGGGCCATAAGAAAGGCATGGAGTTGACCGGTTGGTCAAACGGGGCCCAATTACCGGTATTGGTAATTTAGTGGATAACAGCCCGAAATGAGTTTCAGAGACTCCTAAATTAATGTTGGGGAATGTAAATCTTTTCTAAAGGCCCATAATTATTGGAAACGCGTGATATATTTTATTTGGTCCGATAAAATAAAATATGACTAAAATAGTCTGAAAAATACAACTCTCGGGGCCGATTATACACATCGGGCAGAATGGGATGACCTCCCACATAAGTGGGGGCCACCCCACGATTTTATGTTTGACAAAGGACCAAAGAAGCAGCTAGGGGCGTGCATATTAGGTGGGAAGTCTCAATTGAGACAAAATCCATACCCCCAAGTCATATCCTCCACAATCATATTGTGGTTGATTGAGGAGTATCCCCTACCACACTTGTACCATCCCACAACTCAACTACAGAGAGATAAGCCCTGGGGAAAATCTCCACAAAGCTCCATCTCAAGGGAAGCAAGGAGGGAGGAGAATCCAAGAAGAAAAACTAGAAGAAGAGGGTAAGAACACAATTTCTACTCTTCTAACTAGTTTTATTGTGCATGATTTTTAAGAAATCATATGGTGGATTAAATCATGAGTTCTACACGTTTGAAAGTGTAGAATGTTGATATAAAGTGGTGGTAATTAACTTAGGAGGGTTGGCCAATCGATAGGAGTCGAAACCGCCGGAAACCGCCACTTCAAAGGAGCTAGTCGTAGTTGCAGACCACGAAAGCCGCCCGGCTTTCGTGAAAGCCGCCCGGCTTTCGTGAAAGCCGCCCGGCTTTTTCCCAACAGTTCAGTTTTACACCTCCAATCGGCCTAGAACGGGGATTGATCGAGGGGCTTAGCAAAGGCAACTATTTCAGCACTTCATAAGGTGAGGATGGCTGACTATATTGCTTATAATTAGTGAGTTAATTTCATAAGATTGCCTAAAGTAATTAGATGGGATTTTCATGGCTTATTAATGATTAATAATGCCTAAATGAAAATAATATTGATATGAGTAAGTGAAGCATGATATACAAATTTAGAATAATTGTGTATGATTATGTGAAATGAATGGAACGACATATTAATGGAATTACTATGACGACATTGTGATAAAACATACTTTACGTCATGTATGAAATTCATGAATGGATTAAAGTGATATTTTGATATTGAGATCAAACTATACTTGTGTTGGGAAATCAATTGAAATGAAATGCCAATTGGAAAATAGGAACTTGGCATGTTCTAGGACTATCCAATTAGTATCAAAATACTAGTCGGGGAAATCAATATAAATAAATGATGAAACAAATCCTAAGAGGTAGGATTGTGAATAGATATGCCTTAAGTAGTCTCAAGAGATACTTTAAGGTTAAATTGTATGAACACTAAGGTGTGATATGGGTAGGCCTAAAGGCTACCTACGGAAATTGATTCTAGGCATAGGATTTGCTTGGGAATTTGATTATGAAAATAATTAGAGTTGGACTCTAGGATGACATGGAAATGTAGTTGGGCCGAGCCCATGCCATGTAATATGATTAGCATGGAAACGTAGTTGGGCCGAGCCCTTGCCATGTATATGTGATCTCCGTGGAAACGCAATTGGGCCGAGCCCTTGCCACGAAGTTATGGTTGGTATGGAAACGTAGTTGGGCCGAGCCCTTGCCATACAAATTTTGATATGATATATTGAGTTAGAGGATTGTATAGAAATGTAGTTGGGCCGAGCTCGTGCTATACAATTGGGGCTCGATGGGACCCCACGGGGTTATCGTGACTTGCGGTCACGGGGGAATGGAAACGATGAATTCTAAATGAATATGGGCCTACGGGCCGACTACTTGACTTTATATAAAGTAAGTACAGTTAAAAGAAAAAGGGGTAACCGAGGGTTATGGCCTATAATATAATAGTACCCTAAGTTGAGGGTCTTGGAAATTAAAGCGTTGATTATACTTAGTATAGTTGCTATTGTACTTGTCAAATATTTCCAAGTACTGACCTCCCCTTCACGGGGGAGGCCATCTCATAGTTTCAGGTAGGACTTGAAGGTTGCTACCATCGCCCGTGGCTTCGGGAGGATCAAGGGGAGAAGACGTGGTTCGTGCTTCTTCCGTTCTGTTTTAAAAACAATTACGTTAATGCTCATGGATATTATTTTTGAATAATTACTTTGGGGGCTTGTATGCCGAGTTATGCCAAGTGTGGCTTGAACAATTGTATTTATGCTTCCGATGTTTTAAATGAATGATTTACATTATGCTTGTTTATGGATGTACTATGTGTGAATGGTATTCAAGACGCCTTGTATAGTATGGATGAGTTGGACTGCGGTTGACTATTCGTACTGTACGGCGGGTTGTTGACGTGTCCGGGTAGGTCCGGGGCGTGACAAATAATGTTAGGGATATAATGGGAATGTAAAAAATGTTGGTGTATCTTTAGGCATTAAGAACTTGTACTTCATGCGTAGTTTTTTCTAATCTAAAATGGTATTCCAGAAGTTAACTTACTTAAGTTTAAACACCAAGAGCACCATATTCTAACATCAACTTACTTCCGTTTCTCACCCTTTGGTTTCTAATGACCCCCATTATCTTTTTTGTTTTAACTTTTAAGATTTGCCTTGCCCATGTTTATTATTTATTTTCTCCTGGTAGACAAAAGGGCAACAAAGCAATTTTAAAAAAGCAGCCAAATTAAAAGGACAAATATAATTTGTTGGTGTTGAAACTATCCTACAACGTAGTTTGCTTTTATTAAGCATAAAAGCATATGTGATTATTATAAACATAATACTATCGTACTATTGTACTTTAGTATGTAGTTTTATTAAAATATACTTCATACGTTCCTTTAAGTTTTGTCAACTTTCTTTTTTGACTGTCCCACTAACTTTGCCACTATTTGATTTTTACTATTTAGAATCATTTATTCCTAAATTCATTTGATAATAATATAGTTTTTCTTAACATCATAAGATAATATGTTTCAAATGATCTTGGGCATTTACAAAAACGTGCATGACGCGTTTATAAACTAGTCTACTTCTAAGAGTGATGGTAGCACCGTTTGTTTGCATGGCCTACACCCTGTATACATGATGAAGCCTACAGGGTGAATATATGATTAAGTACATGTTTTGAATGTAGAATTGGGATTGTGGTCAAATATAAAATTGAGTCTACTGAGTGATAAAAACACATATACAATCTGAATATATATAAAGATGATGTCATATATGAAACAAGATAAAAGTGCTACATGCAAGTACATCTCTAATTTGGATATGTTGTGTTAAACACATATGTAGTATTTTATACAATATAAATGTCATTTAATCACCAATACTAGTAAGATGATATTATAGATCCCTCTGGGCTTGTTAATGTTATCGAGTCAATGTTTGTGATGACTGCATGCACTCATGCTAAGAGTGTGTTATGGCGAAAGCTTTCCAATTTTTTTCTTATACATTTAATTAGGGAAAACGTCAAATAAATCCTTCTACTATGCCAAAAAAAGTCAATTACATCCTCGTTCTTTAGAATCAATTAATTAAACCCTCAAACTAATAAAAACGGTCAATTAAGCTGTTTAAGCGGTAAAGAACAAGTTCCTGGTTATTATTCGCTTACGTGGACTGTCCACGTGTTTTATACTTTCTTTTTCATTTTCTTTTCTTCCTTTCTTCTTTCTTTCATACTTTCCCACACTGTTCGCACCAGAGAAGAGAAATTTAGAATTCTCTCTCTTCTCATTCGTACAATGGAGACGAATTAAATTTTGAATTGCAGCCATCGGCGGAGTTGCAATTTGTGGCGGCCATCGCAGGAGTTACAGCTTGTGGCCACCATCACTGGAGTTGGATCATGTGGCCACCATTGCTGAAGTTGCATCTTGTGACCGCCATCGTTGGAGTTGTAGCTTTTGGCCGCTACCGCCGGAGTCATCCCTCACTCACGAGCTAAGCAAACAGTGAGGCACAACCAGATCTACACAACGGCTTCTTGCAAGGCCGGTGGAAACAGCGCCTGACTAGATAGGTAAAGATGGCGGCCGCGAACTAAGTTGCACTAATGCAGAGGACGGCTAGTCGGCAGCCCAGACAGTGGCACGAAGGTTGGGTCGAAGGGGATGGGCAGTGCTCTACATGAACGGAATTGAGGAGGCTAATGGATGATCAAAGCGGTGGACGCCTCACAAGAGGGTCAGTGCGGTGGGCTGGGGCAGAAAATGAGTTGTTGTGTGGGAAGATAAGGAACGATGACGATGCTGATTTTAAAGTACGAGGACTTAATTGACATAGTAAGACATATTTGATAGTTTTTCCATTCAATTATGAGTGCTCGTGGATAGCAACATGTTTGTTATGCTCCATCCGTTCTCAAGTTTTTTCCCCAAAGTACGGTAGTTGGCGTAGTCTTGAAATTTCGCCATATCATTTGATCTATTCCATATCGTTCACCGTCATCAGCCATTCCACGTCATAAGCCTTTTGGATATATTTTAAAATATAAAATAATATAAAGCCCTTGAGAATTGATTAATTGAACACATGACCACATGGATACACTTTTAACATGCAAACCACAAGACTACACTACCCAGTTGATAAAATCACTCGTTTAGAAATATTTAACATCTAACTATGTAAGGAGTATATATTTTCAATGCAAACATGATTTAAGGACTATGAATTTAACTAATGCAAACATATACATTTAAGGCAATGCAAAAGTATATATTTAACTATCTAAGCAATATATATGCATCTGAAAAAAAAATAGGTAACTCAACATTAAATAAAACAAGAAACAAATACATGTGAATGGCTGGACTAACTCACCCTAAATGTAATAAAAAAATTACAAAAACATGTTAAAACAATTACACTAAATTTCGTGTACAAAAATTAAAAAAATCTAACTCTAAAGTGCGTGATTTTTTACAATCATAATTTAATATTTTTTACAAGTCTGAGGTGGATTTGGACCTGACATTTATTTATATTTTATTTAGTGTAGATTTATTTTAAGTTATTCTTGAATAACATATATCAATTACGTGTTTGTTATAATTTTTAATTCAGTTTTTATATTTTTATCAAAATTATCTATTTATCATATTCTTTTTTAATAACATATTACCATATTCTTTAATTGTTTGAAGAACGAGTAATATATATTTGTAAAGGAACGATTAATATATGAGTTAAGTTGGTACTCTCGTGCGCTTAAATATATAGTACTGTATGTTAAATATTTGTATATGCGACTTTGTAACAAATGACTAGCGTAGTCTAGTCGTTCACATCGTGTTTGTACTACCCTCTAATTTTCAATTATAATACATACTCCGTGTAATTTCTTACACTTTATTTGAATTAATAATATAAATTTTTAAAATTTGGTGTGAGCTTGGGGAATAATATTTATTACGCTTCAGGATTTATATGCGATCGAGATATGCCGACTAAACTGAAAGGTAAATTTTATCGTACATCAATTAGGCCGGCATTAATGTATGGCGTAGAGTGTTGGACGGTGAAGCAATGCCACATTCAAAAGATGAGTGTGACAGAGATGTGTATGTTGCGTTGCATGTGTGGACATACCAGAAAAGACCGCCTGAGGAATGAGGTAATCAGACAAAAGGTGGGAGTAGCACCTATAGAAGATAAGATGCAGGAGTCTCGTTTGCGGTGGTTTGGGCATGTGAATAGAAGACCGAGTGATGCATCTGTTAGACGACTTGAGGGGCGGGGAGAAGAGTCAGAGAAGAGAGTGAGGGGAAGACCCAAACAGACTTGGATTAGAGTAATCAGAAGTGATATGCGTCTTCTTGGGTTGGATGAGAATATGGCTTTGGAGAGAGCGAAGTGGAGGGCGCACATCCATGTGGACGATTGATGTCTTGTCTACCTTTCCTCTCTTGTTTCTTTTATCGTTTATCTTCCTTATCTTTTTATATTCTTATGTTATTTTTATCTTCTCGCTTTTTATGCTCTTTTATTTATTTTTCTTTTGTCTTGGTTATATTCTTGTGTTATTGTTATCTTATATTTATGTATCTTTATTTTATTCATTTTATCTTACCTTTTTTTCCTTTTCTTGTCCGCTTTCTCTTTTTGGCATCGATATCGTAGATCGATTCATGTTAGTCGACTCCAAATTCTTTTGGGATTAAGGTTCGGATGTTGTTGTTGTTGTGGTGTGAGCTTGGGCATAACATGACACTTATATACATTTATTTTATTTAGTGTTGAATAATTTTTAATTCTTTAATTTCAGATCTAAAATTTAGTTTCAGTATATTTTTAATTAGGTATTTATTTTTAGTTGAATATCTGAAATTATTATACTTTTATTATATTTTATAACTATTTGAGGAAGTAGTAATACAATTTTTGAGAAACGAGTAATACACGAGTTAGGATTGTACGTTCGTGAACTTAGCATGTGTATAGTTAAAACATTACTAAGGGAGAAATTGTCACAAGTGGATTAGTTAGCCTAGTGGTGTGGAGGCGGTGGAGCTTGTGTTGTGTACACTAGGTCGCGAGTTTTATTCTCCCTAGTAGTGATTATTTTAAAACATTTTTAACACACCTAAATTAGATGATATTGAAGAGCCAAATGACGTTGAATACTTGACGTGGTCATTGTACTACAAGGCATATGTAGGCATGACAATTGTTGTGACATGGCGGATGACAAGGCAAAAATACCCCTGTTTGGGAAATAAGTTTTAAACTGTCTCTAGTTGGGAAATAAGATTGAAATCTACCTCTGCTTTGGAAAAACTCATCCGTTCTCAAATACTTGTCCCTATAAGGTTTGACACGAGTTTTAGGAGGAAAATAATAGGTGTTGTGTAAAAGGTGTGGTGAGTTGTGTTTAAATAAAAAAACAAGGAAAGAGAATGAAAATGTGTGAAAGAGAATGATAATATATGGTATATTTATTGAAAATACTTTCAAAAAATGAAAAAGTAGACAACTATTAAAAATCAGCTCAAAGTGAAAAGAGAGATTATCATACTCAAAAGACTAAAAGGAGCATATGAGTCCAGACCCCATGATCCACATACTCAAAAGACTAAAAGGAGCACAACCGTCATCCAGTGGGCTCTCCGTTGACCAGATGGCACCCCATCGGCCAAAGAAGAGTCAATCCAGAATACGCTCTAGAAGCCAAACAGAAGACTTGTCCTCCGTCGGCTAGTGCCCCCGTCGGCCAGATGTTCGTCGGCCACAGAGAGCTCACAGAGCCAAACTTCCACACTTAGCTAATATATTCGAATGTAATCAGCCCAATAGAGGCCTTATATTGTAATGGGCCTCCCAAGCCCAAGACTTGGGAGCCCAACCCGTATTTTCCATATAAATACTCCCCTTAGGAGCCATGTAAAGGTGAGAAATTCATAAATACAGATCACTTCTCTCTCTAACTATCACTTCTCTCTAAGAGTTAATACTTTATCATGTACTATTATTCCCGCGTGATTAAATGTATTGTTATTCATTAAGGGGTTTGAAGGAGATCATGTTTAACTTTAACTTTATATGACTGATTTTAACTTCGAACTTTTGATATACCCCCTCCGTCCCTTAAAACTTTGTCAAGTTTGACCGGCACGAGGATTAATAAAGAAAAACCGTGTGGTAGAGGTTTGTGCAACGGAGAGAGAATTGATTGTAGCCACAAATTCTTTACTTAAAATGAAAAGTTGTAAAGTTAGTGAGACATCCAAAAAAGGAAGTTGACAAAATTTTAAGGGACGAAGGGAGTATATTCAATGACATCATCCCAACAACTCAGATGAGCGGTCGACTAAACATATTAGAATCTCAAATACTCTAAACACAAATAAATATGTGTGAATATATTTACGAATGCATATCACTTAACCTTTGCTTTAAACATTACTCACTCCGTCCCACTAAGATTATCCCGTTTTACCTTTTCGGGAAGTCCCACTAAGATTTTCCCATACCAAATTTGGTAAGAATTGTGTGGCTCTAAATCGTTCTTACCTTATTCTTACTTTATCAATTTAATATCAACCACACAAACCCACTTTTCTTAATAATCATGTCATCCATCTCCTATCGTTTCAATCTTAGTGAGATGGAGGTAGTAGGTCTTTTTAGAGGAAGGTGTCAAACTGGCCCTGCTACTTTATACGGAAAGTCAATTATGCCCCCGTACTTTAATTTTCTTCAATAACATCAAAGTTTTTACTTATTTTGATTATTATACAATTTATTGCATGGAATCAAAGTTTACGTGTTCTGTAAAAAATTGACCAAAAATATTAAGCCGAATATATGAATATCAAACAACCTATAATTTCAATTATTATATATTACTTTAGTCTCATTCAACATGTCCAACTTCATGTTGGGTGTGGAATTAGAAAAGTAAAAACTATGTGATTGAAGTTTGGGTAGAGGATAGAGAAATGAACACAGTTACAAGTTTATTATTTTAAAACCGAGGTGACAAACTTTTTGGAATAAACACAAAACGATAGTCGGTAAAGTTAATGAAAAGTTTTCATCAAAAAATATTTTTGTTTTCCAAATTAAGTATGCCAAATTAAATCAAGTACTTACGTGCACGTAGAGTTTCAAGAACGCCGCCTCTCCCAAACTTCATGGCCGCACCAGGTTTTCCTTGACGGCAATTACAACGGCGGTCAATTCTTGTGACGGTATTAGCAGCATCTCTTGACGTTTCTTTCCTTCTTGCATTTTGTGGTCTGTTCGGTCTTTTCCGATTTTGTTTTTCCCCCTCAACAGTGGGGAATGTTTTGGTACTCGCCATCTTGGTCGAGTGTGGTGCACTGGTACAAACAGATGGCAATTGGCGAGGACATCGAAGGATTGATTTTCGACGATGACGATGGATGGGAAACTGTGGCGAGCGATGGGAAGGTGATCGTTCCGGTGCTAGGCATGATAGGTTCTCAGACGAATTTTTTGGAGGTTGAAATTCTCTTCTAACATACTACAACAGCTCGCCCTCCTCCGGAACCACCTCCCTACAAGGAAGTAATTTGGGGAAAGTTTTTATTTTTGTATTATTTTTCCTTTCGTAAGTACTTATTTTTATTTCAGTTCAATCAGGTATGGTCGGAGTATTTTGATTTTTGATGAACTCTTGATAGACAATGTTTCATTTCGTTCGTTTTAGGCTTCCTCATGTCCGTTTTGTGTCTAGCGAATCAAGTTGCTTTGTATGAGTGACTAATTCTAAATCTATTCCTAGGGTTTACGATCGGATCTGGAATATCTGTCTGGATTTGGTCTTGCGTGTTTGTTCTATTTTAATGGAAAAACGTTTCGATGATAACAAAATTAAATATGCCAAATTAGAAGTTATGTAATCAGTAATTAATGAAAAAATTGACATGTAAATGGCTCTAAAACCATTTCTAGCCAAAGAGAATTTGGTACTAGCGAAGGGCAATGACAGATCGACACGTTTAAGGCAAACCACCGGTCTTTGCCTCTCAGCATCGCTTCTCAAGTAAGCCAAACTTCTGCAAAACCCCGTCTGGCCATTTCTGTGCTTCATAAGCCAAACTTCTGCAAAACCCTGAACCCCGTCTGGTCATTTCTGTGCTTTGTAAGCCAAACTTGTAAGCCAGACTCCACCCTTTGAGCTTGCCGTCAACCATGGAGTCTGTGTTTGCCAGCTCAAACATTTCCCCACCAATCCCCATCCCCAGATACACTTACAAATGCCCTGCAATTCGCACTCTTACCGTTAGTTTTTCGAAGGGTCTTACTTCCTCCCTCCGCCGCGCTTCCAGGCGGTCCTCACTTCGACCCTTCCCTGTAGCTGCAGCTGTCCGCTGCGAGTCCTCTTCCTCTCTGCGTCGTCCGGAATACACCCCTAATCGGATCTCCGACCCCAATTATGTTCGCATTTTTGACACCACCCTCAGGGACGGCGAACAGTCCCCTGGCGCTACAATGACCTCCACGGAGAAGCTAGCCGTAGCCCGGCAGCTCGCCAAGCTTGGTGTAGACATAATTGAGGCCGGATTTCCTGCTTCCTCCGAGGCCGACCTTGAGGCCGTCAGGATGATTGCAGAGGAGGTCGGCTGTGGGGAGGGTGATCACGTCCCTGTCATCTGCGGCCTTGCCAGGTGCAATAAAAGAGACATAGACAAGGCCTGGGAGGCCGTAAAGCATGCTAAGAAGCCTAGGATTCACACCTTTATTGCTACCAGTGAGATCCACATGAAGTTCAAGCTCGAAATGTCCAAGGAGCAAGTGGTGGAGAAGGCAACTAGCATGGTCGCTTATGCCAGGAGTCTGGGTTGCCAGGATGTTGAATTTAGCCCTGAAGATGCTGGCAGGTTCACTTAAATGTTTATTCTTTCCATGATTCAAGTTTTGGCGTTTTCAAATGTATATACCTGTTCTGTATTCTCTGTTTTCCATATTTCTCCTAAATCTGCAGTATATGGATTTTGTAGCGTGTTATAATGACACAGTTCGGGAAAACAAGAAAAAGATAGTGCTGTGAGTCTGTGACATGCTTCAATCTTTAATCTTCAGAAACTTGATGTAGCATACTAATTCTTATTTTGATTTTGACAACAGTCTCCTAAATATTGCATTTTGAGTATAGCAGTTTGTTACTGAATTTCAACACGCATATACGTAGTATTTACTCCCTCCGGTCTTAAATAAACTTCACACTTTCCTTTTTGGGCAGGTCCAAAATAAACTTAACACTTCTTCTCCCTTCCTTATTTGGCAAATTATCTACATCAAAACAGTGCAAAACAGTGTCAAACAGTGCCAAACAGTGTCACAACAGTGTACTCTACATTAAAGTCAAATTTATTTTTTTAATTTGTGTGAAGTCAAAGAATGAAGTTTATTTAGGACCGGAGGGAGTATTTATTTTTCATGTAAGGGCCCAATTGCATTTTCATCAACTCTGATTAGCATGACAAATAGTTAATAGTACTTTGTACTGTGCCTGCTGGCTACTCATTACACAATTATAGTTTATTCAAGGTCATAGAGGTGATGATGTACAGTGGAGCCTTTTCCTAGAGACATGATTTTTGAAAGTTCTTTTTTTTTGTCTCCTTACTAGCTACTACAGATGGCCATCATTTTTTGTTCCTTCACTAAAATGATCTCAAAAAATCAATGTCTATTTTTTGTTCCTTCAAAATCTCGATGAATGAGGAAGTTGACACGTTGGATGAAAAAGCTTGGCCAGGACATTAGTATTTGGGAGCAGGATTCTTATAAACAGGAAAAGTCTTACAACAGTCTTACTCACTTATACACATTAAAAACACCTTATACAACCTGGAAATGGTTTTGCTTGCGTTCAGTAATATATAGTAATAGAATACTGCAGGTTTATTAATGCTTTGGCGAACATGCTGACATGCAGTGGCTACCGATGAGACACAGCGCCTAGACATATATTTGATATGTAGTGATTCCTAGCTAATTTCAAGAAGAGTTGTGTGTAGTCATGTAAAAAACAGTGGTGTCCAATAGCGTCAAGAGCAATGGTAGTTGCAAGCTTTTTCTGGCTTTCTGCAACAAGCAACAATAACTAGCTTATCATTAATGATTTCAAAAGAAAGTTTAAAAATTCTCTGCTCTTGGGCCCTTGTATAGTTGTATTTGAAGTTATGTTTGCTGAAATCTTCATTTATTTCCAACATTGGTTGTCTTTTCAATAGTTATGCTTTTTTGTTTATGTAACCTCTCATTCCTTCCAGATCTGATAGGGAATTTCTATATGAGATACTTGGAGAAGTTATTAAAGCTGGTGCAACAACCCTTAATATTCCAGACACTGTTGGTTATACTATTCCCACTGAATACGGAAAGTTGATTGCTGATATTAAAGCCAACACCCCTGGTATTGAAAATGCTATCATTTCAACACACTGTCAAAACGATTTAGGGCTTGCGACTGCCAACACTTTAGCTGTATGTAGCCTCTTATTTTCATTGGTGAAAGCACATACAACTACACAAGCGAGTTCTACATATTCTAACATTATCATTTTTCAGGGAGCATGTGCAGGTGCTAGACAATTAGAAGTGACCATTAATGGCATTGGCGAGAGAGCTGGAAATGCTTCATTTGAGGAGGTAGGTATTACCGTTACTACTATTGTACTCCATCATTAGAGGATAGAAAGGCTCCATCATTAGAGGATAGAAAAGGCATGTTCACTTTATTTTCCGTTTTCTGCTTAATTTGTTTTCCAAAAAAGTTCTCAGTTGTGAATTTGTCAGTTCTGTTTCAAAAGTCATATCCTTAAAAGTAGTTTATTGTTCAACATATCTGCTGAAAGTGGTTTCTAAAATATTTCTGGTTGTGTCAAATGTTTTTGGTTTTGTGCTCTTATTGTTCTTGTTGATATGTGGTGAAGTTGTATGATGATTTTAGCCCATATCTGCTTATTTCTTCCTGTTCGACTATTCTAGGCAATGTTTGGATTCTCTGTATGTATCTCTAACATTGTCGGACTCTTTAAATCCTATAGGTTGTAATGGCTTTGAAATGTCGTGGCGAGCAAGTTTTTGGTGGTCTTTACACTGGGATAAGTACACAACATATTATCATGACTAGCAAGATGGTATTAAAAATATAATATATTAAAATATTTAAAAAAGATCATTTAATTGTTTCTCATCTTGGTTTTAGCTAATGGCCATTTCCTTTTCAGGTAGAAGAGTATACCGGTCTCCATGTGCAGCCACACAAGGCCATTGTTGGTTCTAATGCTTTTTCTCATGAAAGTGGCATCCATCAGGTTAGTTGTATCACCCAAACTGTAAAATCAATGCACGATTTGCACAACACCGTGCATTTTGCATCTTTTCGAAGACAAGCAATATAAGATCTAATGAAAAATAATTAGGAAGCCATTATCTGAAAGTAAAAGAATGAACGTGTAGTAGTGCTCTCATGAAATAATTTTTACCAGAGTGTTGAAGCTTTTTTACCACTGTGAAGGCTTTTAAAGAAGAAGAGAAATAATGGGCAACCATTTAGTCATTAGCTAAGAACTACAAAGGTTATGACTTATGAATCAATAGTTGCATACAATATGTGCTCAAAGCTGAGTCAGTCCAGTATATCTTTTCATTCCAACTTTTTATGTGCATTGACATTGTTGACAAGGAAAAATGGCAATTATGGTGAAATAGTAGATTTAGCCCCTTAACTATTAGTGACACCACTTTTAATTATTGAACTGTCATCAAAGTGTTTTTTAGATTTTCATTAGAAATATTAATTTATAACCTTTTTTAACCCTTATTTTTCCAGCGATACTAGGATAATCGAATAATATTTTATCCAATCACCAAAGAATCTACATTTCTAAAGCAGTGATCATGTCTTAATAAGACTGTGTCCACAAAAATCAAATCAAATCAAAGAATAAAGTCATTGAAAAACTGTATTGACAAAGCACATCATTTTAGCTTATTCATTTTTAAATGATGAAAGTATTGCTATTATTATGCATTTGTAAGATATTATTATGAGTTTATATGATATTTTATCCTTTGTTCCATCTTTATATACTATCATTAAGTTTCAGAAAAATCTATTGTAATAATTTGGAAGAAAAATAAATTTGATATTTCACGTATATATTTTCATAATAGTGTGAAAAGGTTGATTTGGAAGAATATATACTAAAATTAAAAATACAATATGGCATTTGAAATTTTCGAGAGACTGACTTAATCTTTTAAGGATAATTTTGGGAGTAAAATTGGTTTCATCACTAATATATACAGGACAAAATCAACCATCTCTCCATAATGAAGAGACCAAAAATGTCATTTTACCTTGTTGAAATATTGAAGTGTATATAATACAAAACTATAAAAATATAAAAAAAATCAATTCTTAAGTCTGGAACTCTAGGGTTTAGTCTGTCATGTCTTTATTTAATACTCCAGTTGTAATAGTCTTCAGAAAGTAATGTGGTAAAGAGTTTTATATAAGTGAGCTGCATTATTTAATGCGGTATCGGGGCCTAGGTCTAATATGTTCCAAAAACAGGACGCCTCTATAGTTCGAAACCTTAACTACTACCACCTCCTTCCCGACTTAAGGTTCTCATTGCAAAATGACACAATTATTTAGACTATAATTAAATAAGGTGATTCGAATATATTTTGAGAAATAGTTTTGATAGGTATATAATATAATGAGGTCATTGATGATAATTGTGATGTTATATATGTATTATTTTTTATATTTGATGATTAAATTGTCATTTAAATGTGCTAATTATTTCCTAAAATAGAAATGAGAACCTTTAGCTGGGAGTCCAAAAAAGGAAAGTGAGAACCTTACGCCGGGAAGGTGGGAGTATTTGTTAATGACGAAAAGTACATGCAACTTGTTCCTTTCATTTCAAAGGATCTTCAGGAACCTTGCTTAGAAACATATCATGTAGCAAATCCAAAAATCCCACACCCAGTTGTTGCCGCATAGACTATCACACGCCACAATGACTTCTGACCATGTTCCATACACGTTCTGCCATGTGAAGCTGGTTCAGGCCTCTTAAGTTCTCAAGCTTCCAGCTACCCTAGGATGAATGTTTCATGACTTTTTGGCATGTTTGGTATTTCTGGTCCTACTCCTAATGTATCAAAAAACAATGAAAAAGAAAAAAAATGGAAGAAGTAAATGATGTCAAATATGATGTATGCTTCAACAGCTCCACTGTATTTCCCTTCCACTTACTCCGGGCTTCTTTTGCCTCAATCTGTATGCTTCTTTCCAGGATGGAATGCTGAAAAACAAAGATACATATGAGATAATGTCTCCAGAAGATATTGGGCTTCATCGAGCAAATGAATCTGGTATTGTCCTCGGGAAACTAAGGTATTCTTCATTTTCCCATCAAATGGTTGTTCTTAATCAACTTCATGGGTGGTGAAATACTTTTTTGTGAACCTGGTCTTGTAAAAACTCTAATTGTATGTTAGTGACCTTGTCTAATTTCTAAGTTTCCATCATAGTTTCTAAGAAAAGTCATTTTTGCTGATAATAAGCACACACAGGACTTGATTCTACTCTCCAATTAATGGTTAATTCGCCTTAGTGTTTTGTTCCTGCTTAGATTAAGGACAATGGTTCAGTTTTTGCAATTTCCTACCATTGCCCCCTTTTATGGATGTTGGCCCTATATCTTGCTTTTTATATTTAACTCTCGTAACCTATTGAATATGCACAGTGGGCGCCATGCTTTGCAAGCCAAAATCATGGAGGTATATTACACTTGTTTTCGACCACTTTGGAGATCTTAACGTGTTCCTGTTTGGTTGCTAGTGCATATAAATTATAAAGTTCTACATTTTCATTTGTTATACAGCTTGGTTATGAGTTTGAAGGAAAGCAACTAGAGGACCTCTTTTGGCGTTTTAAATCTGTTGCTGGAATGAAAAAGGTCAATCCCGTCAGTGATATTATTGGTCTGCCTTTTAAACTATCTTCGTTTTGTTTTCATTGAGGGAGATTTATGGCCTGTTTGTTTGGGGGTTAAACCTATGTTATTTCAGGTTTAATTTTTAGTTAACCTCGTTTGTTTGTGTTTTTGCAACAAGAACCTAGGTTATGGATCAACCTCACGTAACTCCCGAGAACCTGGAAAAACCTTAAATTGAAGAACCTCCGAAGTGGGGGGTTTTGGAGGTTAAGTTCTCGTTTAACATAAAATGAGCTAGAGTAGCTTCATCCAAACAACATTTATTACATTAACCTAGGGATGGAGTCGGGCCGGTCCGGGCCTGACTGGGCTTTTCTAATTACTTCCTACCCCCACCCACCCCACACCCCAAACCCTTCCAAAACACCCAGCCCAACCCATTTACCTCCCAAAGATTTTGAAAAACAAAAAAAAAACTTTTTGGCCCGGACCGGGCCCGGCCCGCCCGCGTCGGTTCATTTTCTAGCGACCCGGAGCCCGCCCCGAAAACTGACGGTTCGGGTATATTGCACCCGGACCGGACCGGCGGGTCGGGCCGGTTAGTAACAGTAGCGGGCCGGGCCAGTTCCGGCCCGGTTTACCCGGCCTGAGTCCATCCCTACATTAACCTAGGTTCACATTATTTATTTCCACACTATATTATGCATGAACCTAGTTTCAATTAGGGCCCGTTTGATATGATGTAAAGTAAATACTTTGCATGTAAAGTGTGGGGAAGTAAACATTTTACGCCGTTTGTTTTAAATATTTAATGTAAATTGTAGGACACTTTTTTAAAACACTTTACACTGTACCATGTAAAATATTTTACCTGGGGGAGGGTAGTAAACTATTTTACATCTGTTGATTTAGAGAATGAATATATCAATTTAATACTTCATCTACCATCATCGGCAAGTCTTACCATCATCAAATTATCATCCGCAATCTCATCATCATCATGATCATCAAATTATCATCGGCAAATTATCGGCGGCACGTTCCAGGTTTAGCTTCTATATATGGAGTACATGTAAAAATTAGTTTAACAATTTTTTTAAAGGTAAATTCAGTCTTTGACAGATTCTAGAAACCATACCTATTATTTACCGACCTCTATTAGATACACTATTAATGAGAAGGTATACTATGTGCTAACATGTAATTGGTCTTAGGAGGAAGCGTAATTACTTTTTTCAGTGAAGAACAAGCACAATATTTATATATACGTAGTACACACACACACACACCTGTGTTTTATTTCCTTCTAGATGAGTAATTTTGACGACGAAAGCTGATATTGAAACAATGTTTAACAATTTTTCAATGATTAATCAAATCCTTCCACCCACTCTCTCTTCTAACAGTTTCACACGCACCGGCGGTGAACGGCCTCAACGGCGTACCAGCTTTCTAAGAATTTGTGTGTGATAGACTACATAGTTAGTCAAACGGTGTATTTTTAGTTTACATGCAAACTATTTACAACCCTACACTTTATATGCAATCATTTTGCATGTAAAGTTTTAATGTGTAAACTATCAAATGGGTCCTTAGGTTAAACTAGTTTTTATTAAAACTTAGGTTTACTTTATTGCACTAGGTGTACTTAAGTTCACTTTATCCAAACAGAGCATTAAAGTAAACCTCAGACATAGGCTGTGTTTGCTATTGTGTTTGCAAAGCACTTTTGGCTTTTTTTATATAAAAAAGCAGATATTAGGGTTTGCATTTGCGTACAATGGCTTCAGTTGAAGAGCTTTTTACTCAAAAACGGAAAGCAGATAAGAGATGCTTTTATCAGCTTTTATGTATTATTGTAAATAAATCCAAAACTGTGGAAAGTGTTATCCTTAACTTTTCCACTTTCTACCCAGTGCTACCCTCCGTTGTAGTTCTGATATCTTTAGCACGCATGTCTTCCCCATCTCTCCGTCATAATTCATTCACAGAGGTCACTCCATCGGAAACACGCAGCGCCAACGATGGGTGGTGACTTCAAAAGGTCCCGAGCTAGTCGCCAGCGAGTTCTCCGATCTGTTCTTAACTTGGCTTGCGCCGCCGTGACGTCGTCCAAGACTCTTCTTTAGGAAACCCATGAATCAGATTTCAATTTGAAAGAATATGGAAGAGTATTATAGATTAGGTGCAGTGGATTGGATTTTTCCAAATTAATGGAGTTGAATATTGAAGATTCCAGATTGTTTCACCGAAATGCTTATACTTTCCATTATGAGGCAGCAAAATTGCAGCGATCAAGGCGTCAGAAACTTCTGAACTACCGTAGGTATATAGAGAGAGAGTATTAAGGGTATATTTGTAGTTTAACAAACTTTTACATTAGAATCACTTTTTTTTTACCAAACCCTTCAACTTTTGCCTTTTAATTAAAATCACTTTATTGCTGTGACATCTATTGCTCCATTGAAATCCTTCAACTCAATATCTCATTATATGGACAAGCAATATTCATTTGGAATGCCTGCTCTAGTTACAACATGAAGATGCAATGCAATTTTCTATTGAAGGTAGAGAAGTGAGAGAGGGTAATAATTAGTTACTAGAAGTTTCTCTGGCAAATTAGTTGATGCCCTCAAGAATGAATACCTTTCAAAAAGTTGTGTATAGTGTTCTCTAATTAGCTCCTCCATAATCTAAGATAGGGTTTCATATGCCTATAATTGTACAGTAAAAATGAGCATATCTACTTGTACTTAGAAAAATCTTAAGTAAGCTTTTATTAAGCTCATGCAGACAAGGTACACTCGTTTTCTAAAGGACAAACCTAGACCATGGGCATTTATCCAAATGTGCGCACATATTGACTATTCAGTGATCATATCCAAGACTCTTCTTCAGGCAACCCATGAATCAGATTTCAATTTGAAAGAATATGGAAGAGTATTATAGATTAGGTGCAGTGGATTGGATTTTTCCAAATTAATGGAGTTAAATATTGAAAATTCCAGATTGTTTCACCGAAATGCTTATACTTTCCATTATGAGGCTGCAAAATTGCAGCGATCAAGCCCCGTCAAGGCGTCAGAAAACTTCTAAACTACCGTAGGTATATAGAGAGAGAGTATTAAGGGTATATTTGTAGTTTAACAAACTTTTACATTAGAATCACTTTTTTTTACCACACCCTTCAACTCTTGCCTTTTAATTAAAATCACTTTATTGCTGTGACATCTATTGCTCCATTGAAATCCCTCAACTCAATATCTCATTATATGGACAAGCAATATTCATTTGGAATGCCTGCTCTAGTTACAACATGAAGATGCAATGAAATTTTCTATAGAAGGTAGAGAAGTGAGAGAGGGTAATAATTAGTTACTAGAAGTTTCTCTGGCAAATTAGTTGATGCCCTCATGCCCTTAAGAATGAATACCTTTCAAAAAGTTGTGTATAATTGTACAGTAAAAATGAGCATATCTACTTGTACTTAGAAAAATCTTAAGTAAGCTTTTATTAAGCTCATGCAGACAAGGTACACTCGTTTTCTAAAGGACAAATCTAGACCATTGGCATTTATCCAAATGTGCACACATATTGACTATTCAGTGATCATATCCAAGACTCTTCTTTAGGAAACCCATGAATCAGATTTCAATTTGAAAGAATATGGAAGAGTATTATAGATTAGGTTCAGTGGATTGGATTTTTCCAAATTAATGGAGTTGAATATTGAAGATTCCAGATTGTTTCACCGAAATGCTTATACTTTCCATTATGAGGCAGCAAATTTGCAGCGATCAAGGTGTCAGAAACTTCTGAACTACCGTAGGTATATAGAGAGAGAGTATTAAGAGTATATTTGTAGTTTAACAAACTTTTACATTAAAATCACTTTTTTTTACCAAACCCTTCAACTTTTGCCTTTCAATTAAAATCACTTTATTGCTGTGACATCTATTGCTCCATTGAAATCCCTCAACTCAATATCTCATTATATGGACAAGCAATATTCATTTGGAATGCCTGCTCTAGTTACAACATGAAGATGCAATGAAATTTTCTATTGAAGGTAGAGAAGTGAGAGAGGGTAATTATTAGTTACTAGAAGTTTCTCTGGCAAATTAGTTGATGCCCTTAAGAATGAATACCTTTCAAAAAGTTGTGTATAATGTTCTCTAATTAGCTCTTCCATAATCTAAGATAGGGTTTCATATGCCTATAATTGTACAGTAAAAATGAGCATATCTACTTGTACTTAGAAATATCTTAAGTAAGCTTTTATTAAGCTCACGCAGACAAGGTACACTTGTTTTCTAAAGGACAAACCTAGACCATTGGCATTTATCCAAATGTGCGCACATATTGACTATTCAGTGATCATATTCATGATATAGCTATGGCGTACCTGCTCTTTTGAGCAGGGCCTTAAAATTCCTGGTATAATTTTTGGCAGCTCTACTACTGCAGGCAAAACCTGCAATAGTGTATTTCTAAGAATACATACTTTTGAATTTTTGTAAATAGGCTAATGGTAAAAGAGGAACCATTTGTAGTACTATTGTGGAATTGTTTTTTATCTCCTACACAATTTATACCGGCTACTAGCTCTCGTTTATAGCAACTTTAATACTGGAGATGCATCGATGCATTTGATTTATTTTATTTACTTTCAGAAAGTAACTGAAGAAGACCTAATTGCACTAGTATCAGATGAAGTTTTCCAGCCACAAGTGTTTTGGAAACTTGGGGATGCACAGGTTTATAATCTCTACCCAATCTTTGCAGAAGTATTTTATGTTCTAACTTATGATTCACATGGATGAGCCCGAGCATTCAGTATATTATAAGGACGCTATAAAAAATGGGCAGGTAACATGTGGCAGCCTTGGCCTTTCAACGGCAACAGTTAAGCTCATTGATGCTGACGGTGAAGAGCACATTGCTTGTTCTGTCGGCACTGGCCCAGTAGATGCGGCTTATAAGGCAGTTGATCTAATTGCAAAGGTTTAAAACGAGACATTATCACCTTATGAACTATGTGTGTTAAGGTTTTGATACAAGTTCTGCTTATGAGTATAGCAAACCCCATTGCATTTCACATCCTTAGGGAATGTTTCTTTGAGGGATTTTGAAAGGAAGGAAAGGGGATTATTGACTTTTGTTTTATTAACTTATCACTATTGGTTGGTTTTGACTATAAATAATTAAAATATTAGCTACATGTTGTCTCTATGTAGTTTAATAGCTTTATTTAAAAACTATCTAAATGTAAGAATTATTTCAAAAATAAGTATCACCCATACCATATTACCATTCCACTCCCTTCAAAATTCCCGAACCAAACATGCTCATTATCCTTTCAAATTCTTGTCTTCTGGAGTGCAGGTGCCAATAACTCTCCTTGAGTATTCTATGACTGCTGTTACTGAAGGTATTGATGCCATAGCCACTACTAGAGTTCTTATTCGGAACAACAGTACACCAGACCATGGTTTAACCGGAGAGAGTGCCAACCGCTCGTATAGGTACCTATGGCAAGCTCTCTTCTATCATTGCATTCTCTTGACTGTAGCATTATTTTCAATTGAGGTGTTGGGAAACCTTTTTTTCGGGGGTCTAGCTCTGAAAAGACAAACTGCCAATTTTTTCTTTCATCTTGAGAGAAAGCTGATCTGTAGGTGCTAATTCAAAAACCATCCGGTAAAATAAGAACAGCCCCCACATTCAACCCCCTTTTTTACCATTGGAAAGAACTTGTTTAAGTTGCATATCATAAGGAATTTAAACTACTGCCTCAAATACAGTATCTGGAAGTACCGCTTGCGGCCATATGATCCCTTGAAGTATCTTTGGTATCATTTCTGATTTTTTTCCTGTCAAATCTGATATTATTTCCATTATCTTTGTTCTCTGCTCAGTGGAACAGGGGCAGCTATGGATATTGTCATCTCTAGTGTGAGAGCTTATATTGGTGCATTGAACAAGCTGTTAGGTTTCCAAAAGCTAGTTTCACGGTACAATAAAACCGAGGGTACTTCTGTTGTCTAGGCCATTTCCACGCATTGCATATAATATCTAAGATGTAATATAAAGGCTTTTATGACTGGTCAGTTTGACAAAGTAGGTGGTGTTTATTTTAGAGGTGAACCTAATGAAAAATGTGTATTTAGTTTTCTTATGTATATTATTTGTTTGGCGGGAGTAGATTTATATGAAAGACCCATACTTTCGTTTCAGTGGCTGCAAATATATTGTGACGTTTTATTATTCGTGCTGCTAATATATTTTTGGAGTAAAAAAGAAATGAGCGTATTGCATATTCAAATGCACGTACAACAGGGAGCAAAGCATCAAGAAATTTATAAATTGACACCGGATGTACGTGCATTCAAATTTAACCCATTTTGTTTTCAAAGATTCATTTTTTTTAAAAAAAAAGAGTCGTGTTTGATTGCTGGCATACTTGTGCAAGTTTGACAAGGGACATATATTAACAACCATGTAAATTTACTTAAATTTCGAAACTATTTATATTTGTTTTAACTTTAATTTATATATATAAATGGCCTTTTACTAGTTAAAAATTTGTAAAAAAACAAAACAAAACCGATTAAAAGAATAGTTTTGAATTTTAGAGTGATGATCGGTGAAAGTTACATAAAGCTTTTAAATCAACAATGGTAAATTTATATCCAACATATATGTACCGAATCTCCATTACAATTTACAATTGTCCGTGTCCCTATCATAATGTTCTAAATACTGAATTGGGGGTGAACGGTGGACAGGTTCCGGTTCTCGAATTGAACCAGACCATTAATCTTTCTATTATCTAGCTAATAAATTGCTCATTATTTTTGTGAGAAATGATTTCTAAAATTGAAACTAGTGGTGGATTGGGTTGGGACCCAGCCTGGCCCGGCACTGTTTAGTCCCAGTCCGGTGACCCGACCCGGGATTTAATGAGGCGGGCTACGGGCTGTGTTTTAAGGTGACCGGCCCGTCCGGGATGAGCCTATTTTTTTTCTATTTTTTCCCATTCGGCTGGCTGCTAGATGGGTGGGGCTGAGCGGTTTGGGGGTTGGGGACGGGGGGGGGGGGGGGGGGTTGGAATTAATTCGAAAAGACTAATAAAATTAGGAATTTTATTAATTCAGGACCCGAAAGTTAAATGAATTATCAATCCGGGACCCGAAAGATGAAGTGTATCGATATAGGACCGAATGATGAAAAACTATCAATTTAGGACTTGAATGATTAGAAATTATCAATTTAGGACCTAAGTTGTCCGAAATTTTATTATTTTTTTTATCTTAAAATTTTTAAATACTATTTAGTTTTATGAAACTAATAAACTTTTGTGAAGAAAAGTTTATCAAAAATTAACAATGGAATTAATAAAAAATTAAATAAATCAAAGCCTATGAAATTTTAGGTCCTAGATCGATAGTTTTTCATCATTCGGGTCCTACACCGATTAGGAGTGGACTCGGGCCGGTTCGGGTCCGGTTCGGGCCTGGGCCCGGCCGGGCCTCGGTTCAAGAAGGGGAGGCCCGGAACCGGCCCGGGTAACCCCCGGGTCCGGCCCGGGCCGGGCCGGGCCTCGGGTATATATTTTTTTTTGGGCTTTTCCTAGTTAACCCCCACCCCTCCCCCTCACCCCCAAACCAACCCTAACCACCTCAAATGGCCCAAAATAACCAGCCCAACCCAAAAACTCAAAAAAATTTCAAAAAAAAAATTAAAATTGGCCCGGCCCGGGCCCGAACCGGCCGGGCCGATTCACCTTTTGAAGGGCCCGAGCCCGAACCGAGAATTCACCGGGCCGGGTGGCCCGAACCGCTCAACGAACCGGTTCCCGGGCCGGTCCGGGCCCGCACAGTAACGGGCCGGTCCGGTTCCGGGCCGGTTGGCCCGGCCCGAGTCCACCCTAACACCGATAGATCTCATCTTTCAGATCCCGAATTGATAATTCATCTATCTTTCGGGTCTTGAATTGATAAAATTTCAAAAAATTATTTCATGCCCGACCCGACCCGGTCCCGGTACTAACCCGAGCCGGTACCGGGCGTCCGGGCTTGAATATTTTGGACCTGGAGCCCACCTAAGCCTGGCCCGGCCCGGTCCCAGTCCACCCCTAATTGAAATTACTCTCAAAGTCATACCTACGACGGGATTAAATTTTAAACAACTTGATATCTATACCGATAGTGTGACTCACAGGGGCGGATCTAACAAGGGAGGAGGGGGGGGGGGGGGGGGCAGCTGCCCCCAATAACAGTCAACTAGACCCTATGATTTGCTAGTAAATATTGGAAATCCATGCATTTGCCCCCAATAAAAATTTTTGGCTGCCCCCTATAACCAAGTTGTCCGACTTAGCCGCCTAAAAGTGGATAAATCTGAAATTCAGATATCAGAATCAATCAATTGGGACCAAACTCACTTGAGATTCCAAAGTTTGGAATGAAATGGAGCAGGGGAGTAGCGACCAAATGCTATATAAGTTTAATAGCCCCTGGTCATAGGTTAAGAGTGTGCTGCGTGTACGTAGCAAATGCCCATAGTCCTCCACTCCTCTGTACGTATTAGGTCAAAATGAAAATAATATGCGAAACGCAGTATTAGGTATTAGATAGTTAAATAACTTAATATTTTAAAATTGTAATTTTAAAATGAAATCTATTCTATGTACAAATCAAATAAGGAGAAAAAAAGTTGAAATCATTACAATGGAATTATAATTGATTTCTTCGAAAAAAGTGCAAATAAACGCGTAGAATTGTGATGTTTTTTGTAAAAGCTTTTGCTATTCACTACAAAAAATTAGTGGGATTGGCAGGGATTCGTCAAAACTCATAGTGGAATTGGCACAAATATACCGAATGCATCAAAAACATTTTGTCACGAGCTATTTGGTACTATAGAAATCATCGATCAATCCATTTCAAATTCATATCAATCCCATAATTTGTTGTAGTGATTTTATGTAATAATTAAATATAGAGTGGTATTTTATTTAATTTTGTTCTTGTGATGTGCTACTTAAGTATTCTGCCCCCAACAAATTTTCTTTCTGGATCCGTCAACGAATTCCTGAGGGTTGGGCGGAAGGATTTTCGTGGCTAGCGAAATGGACTCTTCAACTTTGAAATCTTCGTGGGTGGAAGAGGTTCTGGTTTCGCTGGAGGCAGCGACGGTGGCCGATGATGCAAAGAGAAACAGGAAAAGTAGAGAAAGCAATAGTTGGTGGCAGGGGATGTGAGCAACCATTGTTGCCTACTATTTTTGAAGCTTGGAGTGATTGGATGATTAATGAATTGTTATAATAGTATTATATGTTGTATTAGATCCTCTTCAATGATAGCATGATACATGCAAACATTGTTCTTGATATTAGGAGAACAACTTATAAAAAACATATAAATATATACACAAGGGAGATAAATATTTTTTTTTTCCAAATATTTGTGTGTATCTTTTTCATGTCACATATGCACCATGCACATTGTGACATTGGATATGCTTTTAGCATGTTTTCACATAAATTTTGGCGTGATTAAATCAATAATGTTTTTTAGTTGGGATTATAATTTTCTGTTTTGGTGTGATCTACCTGATTTGATCTCATTTAGTTCGTGATCTAATTTGATAGATGCTTGTGTAATTTACTACTACATATGTTCCTCCTATTATTGTCCTATTGCGGTTTGCGATATTTGATCAACAATAAAACAAATGGATCCCTGTCTGCACTCAAATTATTTTAAGAAAAAAATTACATATTCAGAAAATACCTTAAAAGCTTTACAAAGTCGCAAAAACCAGAATCAATTTGATAAAAATTTGATATATAAAGTAAGAGATTAAGAGTGATTTGTGTTTATCGAGTGAATAAGAACTGAGACAATAATAGAGGGACGGAGGGAGGACTACACAAGTCTACAAGTTTGATCTACTATGGAATTGAAATCAAACTAATTATAAATATGTCAAGCTTGAGAAGACTTATGTTACATATGTCTACATAAGTAGACGTTAGTTTGAAAGTTGACAATTTAGAAAGTTGACAATTTAGAAACGTGAAACACTTATTGAAGTTTTTGAACTATTGTTTTTTGTCTTTAAGAAGTACTCCCTCCGTCCCGGAAACAACTTTCATCTTTCTTTTTTGGGCATTCTCTAAATTAACTTCGCACTTCATTTTCTTTCTATTTTAGGAAAGTTTTTTGGTTAAATATACCCATTTACCCTTTCAAACTTTTCCCAACACCAACATTTAATTACCTCACCCCCATAACCTACCCCATCTACCACTCGACCATTACTCCGTATTATCTTATCCTCTCTCTCCTCTCTCTCTATCACTGTCCTCTCCTCTCCCCATACTTCCGACCTCTCATCCCCCCTAATCACCGTTGTTATCTCATCTCTGGAACTCCTCCGATGATACTCCATCTCCACCACTTCTCCATTCTCCATAGCTACCCCAAGTTCGAAAACCCTTCATCCCTGCCCCATCTGTGAAACTCCTCCATCACCGCCTTATTTCTGAAACCTATTCGACGGCCAACATTGCTTCCTATGCATGGATCCGATATTGCCTCCCCCATTAGATCTGAAACCAAAACCACATCTAATCTCACCTGTGAGGTCCGTTCTGAGTCCAGTTCCATTTAAGATGCATATTAATGTTCGGTTTGGGTACTCAATTGATTTTGAAACAGATCCAAACCGGACCATCCGAAAAAAATACGATGATAACCTTGTTTCTGATACGTTTGATGGCTTAGATTGGCTCGTCTATTCAGACGGAGAAGAGGTGACATCGACATTGAAGGATGGTGATCAAGCAGGCGGGGAAGGTGGTGTGGGGTTGGAAGACGAGGAAGGCAGCACGGGGAGCACCAATTTAGATGGTGAAGGCGGGGAAGCTTGTGTGGATTCGGAAGCACACGTGAAAGGGCAGTAACCATGTTTATCCTAATTTCTATGATCGAAATTGTGTGTGTGCTTGTGAACCTAATTTCTGCATGTGTTGAACAGATACCGTGCTTTGTTTAATTGCATCCTAATTTATGAATGTGTTGAACAGATACTATGATTTGTTTAATTACACCCTATTTTCTGAAGTTGTTGAACACATACTATGCTCTGTGATTGTGAATCTAATTTGTGAATGTGTTGAACAAATACTATGCTTTAGAAGAGAAACTATGCTTTATGGTTGTGTGTGTACTTGTGAACCTAATTTATTTAATGTCTAGAACAGATACTATGCTCTGTGATTGTGTAGCCAATTTGAGAATTTGCTGATTACATCTTGAATAGATAATATGCTTGTTATGCATTTTGAATTACATGTCCATGCATGTAACTTATGATGAAATGGGGCTTCATCAAAAAAACCATATAATTGGGCAACATATGACTCGCATAATCTGAAAAAACCATTAGTTTACCATATACATTGGGCTTACAAAAACTATTGTACTGTAGGATGGTCAGGACATAACTATTGTCATTTCTGCCTTCTACATTTGCCTACAAAAATGCACTTTACACACCTATCATAGTCTACTAACAAAAAAACATTTGTGCTCACAAATTAAAGTGTGTGATCAAGTTTATATAAGTGCAACATTAAAAAAACAACCCTTGTGTTAACTGCAATGTGAAAAGTTCATCTGCGAAGATGTCATACTGTTGACTTGCATTGTTTGGTGTGGTAGTTGCCAGATGTGCATCCATACTTGCTATAGCTGTCTCATAGAGTTCAAGAGTAATTTGCACATTCATAGGTAATAATCCCACCCTTTGCAATCTGTCCTTCCCTACATGTCTCAACTTGAAATTGTTTCCACCATTATGTCTAAGGACTTCCTTCATGACATATTGGTAGCTAAGAAACACCTTGTTCAGTGTTGTAGGTGCGAGCTCCTCAAATGATGTGGTCACTGCATTTATTGACCCCATAATGCTTGTAGGGGGCTTCTGTTCTTTAATGGAGTTTATCTCCCTAAAAAAACAAGTCTAAGACATTAAGGTAAGGATTATTAGGTGGTTGATACCTCAGTTGAATATTCCATCCATCTTGTGTCACATAGGTCAGAAAATCAGGATCATTTATGTCAATGTGAGGCCTTGCATTATCTTGCTGAATTATTATACTCCTATTACTTGCATCAGGCCATTTTTCTTTTATTGCTGGTAGAACCTGGTTGAGTATCATGTCCTTTATGATTGGCATTGTCACACTCAGTGTTGCCTTAGTCTCTAATGTCCCAGCTGACATGTTTTTACTTGTCATTTTGGCTGTAAATTCATAAGTGAATGGAAAGATGCCAATCTTTCTATCCCATAAAACCTCCTCATTATCTTTGGTATACATTTTTTAGATTGGGCAGCCCTTAGGGATCCTGTTCTGTGGGTAGGTTGTAGAAGGTGGTTGTTTCTTATGACAAATAAAATCACTTCTCATCAATGTTTATGTGGTCATAAAAGTCATGAAATGTGGGGGTCAAGGGTAATGAGGCTGGAATAATGAAACTCAAGCAAAACTCTAACCTCTTCACCTTTCCTGCATCTATCAAAAGAGGTTTTATTGCATTTGAGTGCCTTTTAATGTGTTTCCCCTTAAACCATCTTTGAACTGTTGACGTGGACACTTCCATGGCAAAACCCAAGCTCTTATATTTTTCCTGTGGTGAAATGGAATATCTGGATTTTTTTGCAAGTCATATGAGATTGGTTTTCTGCCCACGTATCCCTTTTGTATATTGTGAATGTTAATTGGAAGCCCAATTTGCACTTGTTGTTTTGCCTTGTTCCATATTGTTTGCATAGTCTTGGTGGAAACATTAAATTCCCTAGCTGTGTTAGTCAATAAGCCCCTCAAAAGTTTCCCTTCCACATAATTTGTTAACAGTGTTTCATTGATTCTTCTTCTTTGGACATCACTTAGTTTAGGCCATTTTCTATTCATTGCTGCACCATGTCCTTGTTCCCCATTCTGACTTTGAACTGCTGCAGGTTGCAGTGATACAGAAACTGCTTCGAGAGAGGGCTCACTGGAGGGTGGCAAATTGAGATCCAAACTTCAGCAGGCTGGAGTTATTTGTGCAGCATCTTCCATGTTGTGGGAGGTAGCCAGGAAAGGGGGAGAAGTAGATAAGAGTAAAGGCACCACATTATTGTGGTCTATATATAGATAGAGTTTTATTGTTTGTAAAAAATTGGTAGAACAGTTAAGTATGGAGGGAAATTTAAATTTTTTGGGTTGATCTTTGTATGGTGTAAACCGAGAGGTAAGATGGTCATTGTTCATGTAATGTGAAGTTGATGTGATTGCAAATGATGTTAATTTCCTTTGAATAGATAAGAGTTACCCTTATTACTATTCATTATTCTCTTTTGATTGTTTAAACAATTTCGGCTGCCACAATCCCATCAAGGGCAATATTGGAAAGTCAACCATTATTTTTATCCAACTCAAAACCTGTGAAGTCAGACAAGGAAGTTATTTCCGGAACCGAGGGAGTAATAAAGAGAAAAGGTTAAAATCGATAACTATCATAAGCCTAAACAAAGCCTTAGCTTTTGAAATATGTGTGCGGCAGGTGTAAGGTGATATAGCATCAGTTCGTATACAGCGGGATCGGACCACCTTGAGCATCATGCTCCACTCCCAAAAACGACGTAGTTTTACACAATTTAAAAAAAAATCGCGTGAATAGTACACGCGTGTACAGTAGCTGTTTTTTCTTTCCTTTTGGCCCAGTAACATGAATGATGTAACTCACGTGTAAAGATATGTAACTCGCGTTATTGATCAATGTAACTCAAGTCCGTTTGAAATGTAACTTGTCAAATACATAGTATAAGAAATAAAATATTGATTTCAATGTAAACAATAAAAAGTGATAGTCTAATTGCACAATTGCTTTAGGTAAAACGGGAATATATTTTGTTTTTAATATCATGGCCATAAAATTTTTTTTTTTAGAAAATATCATTTTTTTGTTTCAATAGCAAGGGTTGATTTCTTAATGTACGTAACTCGTGTTATTACAAATGTAACTCGCGTTGATGACAAATGTAACTTATGTGTATACAAAATGTAACTTGTTGGAAAATTGAACAACATTTTGTGTGTGTGTTTGAGATATTATAAACATTGATTTCAATGTAAACAATGAAAAATTGATCATAATAGCTTAATTACTTTTTTTATAAATAGTGAATATGTTTTATTTTTAATATTAGGGCAATAAAAATGATATAGCTAGAGTTTATTCCGTGGTGTAACTCACATACATTAAGATGTAACTCGCATATATAAAGATATAACTCGCGTACGTTAAGATGTAACTTGCGCAGAAGAAGATGTCATTTCATGATATATTATCAAATGTAACTTCAAGAATCAAAATAAACAAACTCAATGTTTTAAAAACCTCTCAAAAATTATAAATTCGGTAGTAATTTCAATCGAAGAAAAGGGTAAAAAAGTAGCGTATGAAAGAGACGAGTAAGTATTTTCTTCATATTGTCTCCCTCCAATTTGAATCAAAGAGATAACAAATTTAGTCTTGGGTATGACTTATTATATACATATAACGTATTGAATCTGTGCATGGAGTAGATATGATTGGATCAGAGATTTATAGGGTTTGTTGAACTGTTATGCTTGTTAATATGCACATGGAGTATTTTTCTTCTTGAATGGGCGAGCAGAAATTGACCAGAAGAGACCAGGGAACTAAGAACAGCAGAAGAGACCTACTATTCTGATGCGGCGCTCCCAAGAGTCCTAGATTCAGAACAATTACAGAGAGAAAGGAGGATCGTTGTTTGGAAGCAGAGTAGATGCGCAGCAACGAAGGTCAGGACTCTTTGTTTGAGTGGCGCAACAACTCTTTTAATATAAAAACTGCACCGTTTTGGGATCGGTACACCGTGCTCACGGTGCAACGATCACACGGTATAATTTGCCATATAGCATATGGTAGGTGGAAGTGATAGTATTACGTACTAAAGTTATGATGAGTGTTCTATTCAATTCATTTTTTATTGCAAATATTTTTATATCTTATATCTCAATAAATTTATTCACTTAATTACTCTACATAAATTTAGTTATTAATTCTTTATTCTTTTATTGTAAATTCTTTTTTCGTATAGCCTATATCTATATTTGAATAGCTCAATTCAACGGCTCTTCAGATTTCTATTGTAAATTCATTTCTCTATATAAGCCTATATCTATATTTTAATAGTTCAATTCAACGACTTTTCATACTTTTATTATAAAAATAAATTCATTTTTCCATACAGCCTATATATATATATATATATATTTCATTAGCTCAACCCAACTACTCTTTAGTTGAAACCAAATTAAACTCTGTGTTTAAATTTTAACATTATGTCCAATGTAGTAATGTGCACGGTGCATATGTGACATGCAAGAGATAACAAAAAATAATATGATGACATTCCTCTCGGTTTCTTTTTACGATCTTATTTGGTTTTTATAAAAAAAATCGATAATGTCAAGTACAACGTCTAGATGTAGCCATTGAGATTCATATGGTTGAGAAAAAGTTATAAAATTACAACCTTACAGCTTCATCACGAAAAGGTTCGCCGAATTGACTTTTCTTGATTAATTAATGACAATCAACTTTGACCAAAGATATTTTTAATACAAAATTATTTTGAACATGAAAACTATATCAAAATGTTCCTTATTCGACATATTTTCATAAAAGTATAAAATTTAAAAATTATATACAAATATAATAATTAAAATCATTGTTCAAAACTTGTCATCATTTATCAAGAAAAGTCAATATGACCTATGTTGCACGGATACAGATACGCCGATACAGATACAAAAAAAATTATAGGATATTAGTACGGGGGTATATTTATAAATAATAATATAGGGTATAATTTGCATATATATATATATATATATATATATATATATATATATATATAATTAAGAGGTTCATAAATAAAATAATAATAGTATCAAAAATTAACAATTATAATAAAATTCAAAGATTATGCTAAAAATCTAAAGTACTGATATTTCGATATAAATTCAAATAATATTTTTGGTTCTCTATTTGCATTTACATCTAAGTCTTTTAAAAAGACTTAATTCAATTAAAGCTCATCAAGCGACAATATTTTAATTTGCATACTCCAGAAATCATTTTTTATCAATGTCCCACATCGTGTGGTCGCTTGGTCGGCTACCAAATTTTTGTTATGTCGTGTATGTAATGAGGGTTATAAGGTCAGATATGTGTATCGATTCACGGATACGGACCCAATACGTATAGAACGTGCATCGATGAATATCAGTATCAGATATGCGGATACGACATCAAGGTGAAGTATCGGTGCACCATAGTATAAGACCGTGATAAGTAAGAAAGAGAATTGTCATCAATTTATTTTGTCTATCTCACTCATGGATCATGCCACATATCACATGCATATTCTCATTTTTCTCCATGTTGAATCGTTGATTATTTTAAACTCAATGTGACATTGATTTCTGCTCTTGTTTTTATTCGTTACTAAATTTTAGTTTTTGGGAAATCAAATGTCAATTTATACCACTCATGCGAGAAGTATCAACATATTCGAGAAATGATTATTTTAGAGGACTTTAAAACCATATAGAAAGGACTTGGTCTTTTGGCCTGGATATTACTAAAAATAAGATAAAACACAAAAAAGTGACATGTTTTTTAAAATTTAAAAATTGTGACCAACATCACAATAAATCCTGAGTGCAAAGTGACTCCAATCAAAATGACTCCAGTCAAAGTGATTCCGCCACCACAGTGATTGTCCCACTGGCCACAATGACTGTCCCACTGGCCACAGTGATTATCCTACCGCTCACGGTAACTGCCCTACCGCCCACAGTGATTGCCCAACGACCACGCTCACTGTCCACCGGTCACATCGACACCTCCGCAGTGATACTTCCACAGTTACACCGCCCCAGTTACACCGCCCCAGTTACACCGCCCCAGTTAAACTTCCACAGTTACTTCGGCCACATTTACCTAGTCCAATAACCACCCCCGACCACCTTCGCCGCTGCTGGCCACCACAGTGGTTGCCGCCGCCTGCCACCGACTTCGTTCATCACTGCCACCCTCGTCATTTGTATCCACCGGTAACCCAGGAGCCCCAACCACCCTGCCATCTCATCACAGCCCACCACCGCCCCAACCACCCCGCCATCCCATCACAGCCCACCACCGCCCCTGCCACATCACCACCCCACAAATCTGGCGCCCCACCACTCTCCTTACCCTCCCCTAGCTGTAAACACCACCTTCCCAGCCCTGCTCCACCGCCCTGCCCCTTGTTCTGTCCCATCCCACCAACACCATCGTAACCCTATTCGCTAGTCAACCACCACCACCGCCTTTGAATTGAACCCCACCGGTCAGATCTGACACTATAGCTTGATCGCGATGGAGATGGGGGCGTAGGTTAGGCGGTGGAAGCTTACATCGAGCGTGAAGGACATCGATGACTCCAATCCGCCTCCCCATCGACCAGACAAAACGAGAAGAAATAGAGATTCCGGCGTGGGTCGTGGGGTAGGGGAGGGAGACAACTGTGGTAAGGAAGACTGCTATGGTGGTTGGAGATAAGGTCGAGGATGGTGACGGAGTCGGCGGCGTAGCTGAGGGCGGCGGTGTAGAGTCGGCGGCGCAGCTCAGGTTGACAGGATAGAAGAGATCCGTCTCTTATCTTTGAGCGCAGCAACGAGATCTGTTATTATCTTTGAGCGCAACAAGGGAAGAGCGGAAGAAAGATTGAGATTTAATTTTGAGGTCACTTTTTTTGTCCAAGCTTAATTTAGTCATAGTCTAATGAAAGTTGAGAAGTATATTTAGGCCATTATTTCAAAAGACTTCATAAGTACAACAAAGTAAATCCCACTTTCATTAATTTAATTATTACTCCTTCCGATTCCAAAAGATCTTGACACTTTGACTTTACAGTTTTTAAGGAAATAAATTTGACTTTACTGTAGAGTACACTGTTTGGCACTGTTTGGCACTGTTTTGTGTAGATTTATTTGCCAAATAAGGCAAATAAAGAAGTGTAAAGATAATTGTGGTACTGATAAAATGGAAAATGTAAAGATCTTTCAGAACCGGAAGGAGTATTTGTTAGTCTTAGTGCCTAGAAATTGATAAATGCACACCTGTCAATTTAATTATTACTAAATTAATTAAAATTGTGTGGAAATAATAATCTCATTTTAGTGAATAATCGTTTGTATCACAACAACCAAGCATTCCAGCCTAGCTGGTTGTGAGGTTATCATGTCTAGTGGGAGGTCTTGAGTTCGAAATTCACTAGGCACACAAGGGTTTGAAACTCAATGAGATGAGTTTCAGCCTTAATTACTCCAGACCCCGTAGGTCCCTTCCCCAGACCCCCTTTGAGTAAAAAAAATCGTTTGTATCGCAACTGATCAATGATAGAGGATACAGTACGTATATTTCATTATTATTTAGAAATGAGGTAATTACCTAAATGAGAGTAAATACATCTTTAATTGCCAAAATAGGACTAAAGTTTAAAAATTCCCAAAATAGGACTTATTATTTGTATTTGGACAAAAACACCCCTGAAGCTTGGAAATCCTACAACCACCGACCACAACGCCGAACCACCGCTTGTCGCCGGTCGCCGCCGGTCGCCGACAGTCGTCGTCGATCACTGGACGTCTCTGTCACCTCTAAAACGGCCACCGTTGTAGATCTGACTGTCGCCGATGTAGATCCGGCCACCATCACATCTAATCTGGAATCTCCCACTGCAAATCTGGTCTTTATCGTTTCAGATCTGGCCTTTCCCGACATGAATGTCAACATTTTTATCAAAATGCCAAAATGAATCACGAATGCCATTTTAATGACATTTTCAAAGGAAAATACAAAATTTTTGTAAAATAAGAATGCTATTTTAATGGCATTTTCAAAGGAAAATACAAAATTTTTGTAAAATAAGAATGTCATTTTAATGGCAATTTCAGTGTTGAATTTGATATTTTTTACCAATCAAAGAAGAAATCGAGCATCTACAACGAAGTAGAAGAGGGAGAGAACTAGAGAAGAGGGGAGGAAGGAGAGAACCTACCTTCGAAGAAGAGAAGATCTCCGACGACGGCGGCGGCGGTGATGGCGATGGGCAGCGGCGGAGGCTAAAAGCTTTGGTCAGCCGCGAAGGGGAAGGGAGAAGAAGGAGTGTGCGCAGTGGCGGAGGACTTCACGTCAGTGGCGAAGGGGAAGGGAGAAGAAGCGGCGAAGGGGAAGGGAGAAGAAGGAGTGTGCGCATGGGAGAAAAAGAACGGTGAGGCAAGGAGGAAGGAGAAAAAACAAGGGTAAATGAGTAATGCAATCCCATTTAGGGAAAAAATATATGTTTGGTCCTATTTATGAGATTTAGAAAGAATTTAGTCCCTTTTAGGGTAATAAATCTTTATAAATTAGAGGAGTCCAAAGGTTGACTTGTTGAATAAATAATTGGTTACTGCATTATTACGGAGTATTACATACACACGAGTATTATAATCAATTATTAATTGTGTTTATCAAGAAAGTATGGTTTCGGATAGCAATAAAGCAGCCAGCTACAAGACAAACCAAACCAACCCAAATACGGTAGTATTAGTACTACGGAAAGTGACTCGAATGTATGAATTCCGTTTCAAACGCGATGATGGAAAAGCGAGTGTGTGTGTGTCTGCTCCCTTTTTTACTTCCAAAACTCTAAACGCCTCTAGGACAGATAAATAAATATGCGTGAATAATGAATATTCAAAGAATACTTGCATACTGTTGTAAATTCCTGAGAATAACAAGTGTGAATTGTTCATCTTTGTCATCAGGACACTAATTCAATTCCAATCATTGTAATAGACAGATGGTTAAGTTTAATGTTGCCAGCAGATTTTGTAGAATCATTATTTGATGATTCATCTCCTGGCCAACTAGTATAAATAGGGTGATCAATCATTTGTAAATGTAACTCAGAAACTCAGAAAATAATCAGATATTAAGAAGAAGTAATTTAGAGGATAAATTTATGATATATATATCATAAATTTATCCTGCATCTTCTTCATTTCACAACACGTTATCAGCACGAATCTGCTCAAACTCTTCAAGAAATCACCCTCTCCTGCAAGTATTAGCATCAATATTTATTCTTCTTTTAGAATTCAAACGTGAAAATTATTCTATGTTTTAAATAAATTTTCTATCACATATGGAAAGAAAATATTGATAACATACCTCTTAACAATTTGATTTCTTCGATCAATCTGATAAACACTCCTCACTTGCAGTACGTAATGAGAATTTGGCCTTAATCTTGATACTTGGCTTAGGGATTTAAAAAGAAGAAAAAATATTCTGCACTTGTAGTAGCCCATATTCTAAGAACGTTGACACTTTGTTATTTTAGATCACACGGAGTATATGTAAGAAAAGAAAGAGCAAAGTAAAATGAGTTGTTGAGAATCTTGAAATATAATGAGATCACATGCTCAGTAATAAACAAAATAAGTCACGGGTGTTAGAGCACAAGTTTACATGCTCTGTCTATACATTTTTCAATGTCACAGAGTCTAGTAAGATTTTTTTTTCATGCATAGCCACGTAGCTCTTACACTAAATGTTATTGAGGTGTTTATTCGGTGGTTTTTGTTTTCTGTTAAAACAAAAACAGTAAAATAAAATTCACTTGTGATGATAGTACATACGGACCTACACCTGCATGCAAATTTCAGAATTTTAATTTTACTAATCTTTATTTCAATCAAACATGAGTATAATTTACTAATTAAATTAATTTTTGTAGTATACATGGCCAACATAAGCAAAAGAGAATTCGACGTTCTTGATCTGTCCGGTCAAAAATATCTGGAATAGAAAGTTGATGCTTTAACACATTTAAAGGCTAATGGTCTTGAAGACACCATTGAGACTGATAATCAATCATCCTCCCACGACAAAGCGAAAGCTATAATTTTCCTTCGTCACCATCTCTATGAAAGTCTCAAATCTGAGTATCTTTTGGTTGATAACCCAAAAGAATTATGGGACAATTTACAGGAGAGATATGGCCACCAACAAAAGGTCCTTTTGCCTAAAGCTCAGTACAAATGGATCAATTTAAGATTCTAGGATTTTAAATCTATCAGTGACTATAATTCTGCAATGTTCCAAATAACATCTAAATTAAAGTTATGTGGACAAAAAGTCACTGATGCTGATATGTTGGAAAAAACCTTTTCTACCATGCATATTTCTAATATGCTGCTACAGCAGCAATATAGAGAAAAGGGTTTTAAAAAATACTCCGACTTAATATCAGTACTATTGGTAGCTGAGCAAAATAATGACCCTTTGATGAAAAATCATAATCTGAGACCCACTTATTCTAGTCCTTCGGTTTATGGTCCATCTGGCCATAATTTAGCCACTGAATCAAATGCAACATACAGTGGCAGTAGAAGGCATTTTAAACGTGGTCATTTTAATGGTCATAAAAACAAGTCACACCGAGAATTCAAACAGGTCGAAAGACCAAATTATAAGGGCAAGGGCAAACAAAAGGCCCATCAAATAAATCGCCCTATAAAATCCTCGGTGAAGACGGCTTGTTACAAGTGTGGCATGATGGGGCACTGGGCTAACAAATGTCGTACTGCAATGCATCTGGTGGAATTATTTCAAGCTTCCATGAATTTGAACAAAGACAAAAATATGGAAGCTAATTATGTCAATGACACAACTTCACCTCTGCCAAAATTTGACGTGTCTGACTTTTTCCCGGATGATGCCATTATGGACGATGCTTTTGCCATAAACCAAAATGTTATTGAATAAAATAGTAGACTCCTGATGTTGTACAATACTAGTTTTTTTTCTTTCTTCCCCGTTTTATTTTGTTTTTAAATAAATATGTGTAATGTATATACTCTTAAGTTAAATAACATGCATAATTTGTGATCAAGCTTATCTTTATTTATATATATTGAAGATATGGATCATTCAAATGATAAAGAGCTATGTCTGATAGACAGCGCCACAACGCACACCATTTTGAGAAATAAAATATATTTTTCTCAAATGACTTTAGTTGAAGCTAAAGTCAATACCATATCAGGTGTTGCGAAGCTCATTGAAGGTTCTGGGAAAGCATATGTGATGCTCCCTAACGGGACCAAAATAATTATAAATGACGCTTTATACTCCAGCAAATCGTGGAGGAATTTATTAAGTTTTAAAGATATGCGTCAAAATGGTTATCACATAGAAACTGTGAATGAAAACCAAAAGGAATATCTTTGTCTAACGACAACTAAATCTGGCACTAAATGTATTTGTGAAAAAATGCCAGCATATTCCTCAGGACTATATTTCACTCATATTAGTCCATTCGAAATAAATTTGGTTTCTAACACAAAGTTAGATGATCAGAAAACATTCATGTTATGGCATGACCGTTTAGGTCACCCAGGCCAGGTAATGATGCATAAAATCATTAAGACTTCACTTGGACATCCATTAAAGAATATCAGGATTCCATTATCAAGTGATTTTCCTTGTAAGGCCTGTTCTCTTGGCAAAATGATCATCAGGCCTTCTATAAACAAAATTACAACTGAATCACTTGCATTTTTGGAAAGAATTCAAGGAGATATTTGTGGGCCGATAGTCCCACCATGTGGACCATTTCGATATTTTATGGTGTTGATTGATGCTTCAACACGTTGGTCACATGTTAATCTTTTATCGACTAGAAATCTAGCATTTGCTAAACTCCTTGCTCAAATCATAAGATTAAGAGCTCATTTTCCGGATCATTCTATAAAAAGAATCCGACTTGATAATGTAGGAGAATTTTCATCCCAATCATTTAACGACTATTGTATGTCGATTGGGATTGATGTGGAACACCCTGTTGCTCATGTCCATACACAAAATGGTCTTGCTGAATCATTGATTAAACGATTACAATTAATCGCTAGACCATTATTAATGAAGTGTAATTTACCTTCATCAGCTTGGGGACATGCTATTTTACATGCATCAAATTTAATTCGGCTTAGACCGACTGCATATCATGAATATTCCCCAATGCAATTAGTTACTGGACAAGAGCCAAATTTATCACACATTAAGATATTTGGTTGTGCTGTTTATGTTCCGATTGCTCCACCTCATCGTACAAAAATGGGTCCTCAAAGAAGGTTGGGAATTTATGTTGGATTTGAATCTACCTCAATAATAAAATATCTCGAACCGATGACTGGTGACTTATTCACAACACGGTTTGTAGACTGTCATTTCAACGAGACAGTGTTCCCAACCTTAGGGGGAGAAAATAATAAATTAGACCCAAGTACGAAAGAAATTACATGGAATGCAACAGGATTATCACATCTTGATTCAAGATCAAATATATGTGAGCAAGAGGTGCAAAAGATAATCCATTTACAAAATGTTGCAAATCAGTTGCCTGATGCATTCACAGATACAAAGAAAGTGACAAAGTCACATATTCCTGCCATGAATGCCCCTGCCAGGATCGAAATCCTAGCAGAGAATTCTGAAAAATCTCTTGCGAATAATTCTTCTATACGCAAAAAGCGTGGCAGGCCACTTGGATCAAAAGATATAAAACCAAGAAAAATTAAAAGGCAAGAATTGATCTGTGATGCCAAAGAAGTTCATCCTTCTGAACAAGAAAATGAACAATTTGAAAATACTGGCATAGGAAATGATATTGATAAAACAGACATCTCAAATGATGACCCAACTTCCTTAAACGAGGAAGATATTCTAGATAATGATAGAAACGTTGATAATTATGAAATTTCAATAAATTACGTTTCTACTGGAATACAATGGAATCGAAAAGATATTGATATTAATGAGATATTTGTCTATGTCGTTGCCACAAATGTTATGAATGAAAACAATGACAATGAGCCAACATCTATTGAAGAATGTCGGAAACGACACGATTGGCCAAAATGGAATGAAGCTATTCAGGCTGAATTAAAATCACTTGAAAAATGTGATGTTTTTGGACCGATAGTCCCTACGCCAAAAGGCGTAAAACCGGTGGGCTTTAAATGGGTATTTGTGCGTAAACGCAATGAGAAAAATGAAATTGTAAGATATAAAGCCCGACTTGTTGCCCAAGGGTTTTCTCAAATGCCGGGAATTGATTATGAAGAAACCTATTCTCCAGTAGTTGATGCAACTACATTAAGGTTTCTCATTGGCATGTCTGTTTTTAAAAGGCTGCAAATGCGCCTAATGGATGTAGTGACTGCATATTTATATGGTTCACTCTATACGGACATTTATATGAAAGTTCCCAGAGGGTTTAAAATGCCTGAAACTTACAACTCGAAACCACGAGAAATGTTTTCCATTAAACTACAAAAGTTATTATATGGACTAAAACAATCTGGACAAATGTGGTATAATCATCTTAGTGAATATCTTCTCAAAGAAGGATACAAGAATGATCCGATTAGTCCATGTGTTTTCATTCGGCGATCAAATTCGGGATTCGTCATAATTGCAGTATATGTTGATGACTTAAACATTATTGGAACTCCCGATGAAATTGAAAATACTGCAAAATATCTTATGAAAGAATTTGAAATGAAAGATCTCGGGAGAACCAAATTTTGTCTCGGACTTCAAATTGAGCATTTGAAGAATGGAATTTTCATCCATCAATCCAATTACACCGAGAAAGTTTTGAAGAGATTCTATATGGACAAAGCTCATCCGTTGACTTCACCAATGGTGATTAGATCTCTCAACATACACGATGATCCATTCCGTCCCCGAGAAGACAACGAAGAAATACTCGGTCCTGAAGTACCATATTTGAGTGCTATTGGAGCTTTAATGTATTTAGCTAATAATACTAGACCAGATATTGCATTTTCTGTGAATTTATTAGCTAGATACAGCTCATGCCCAACAAGGCGTCATTGGAACGGGATCAAGCACATATTCCGTTATCTCCGTGGTACAGTTGATCTCGGCCTATTCTACCACAAAGATGCAAAAGTCACTTTAATCGGATATGCAGACGCTGGATACTTATCAGATCCTCTAAAGGCGAAATCACAAACCGGGTACGTATTTACTTATGGTAACACCGCAATCTCATGGAGATCTATGAAGCAGACATTGACAACTACATCATCAAATCATTCTGAGTTAATTGCACTATATGAAACCGGAAGAGAATGTGTATGGTTGCGGTCTATGATTCAACACATCCAAAATGAATGCGGTATGAAGCCTATTACTATTCAACCTACTGTGATCTACGATGACAACACTGCGTGCATAGCTCAGATTAAAGAAGGCTACATCAAAGGTGACAGAACAAAACACATATCACCAAAATTCTTCTCTACTCATGATCTGGAGAAAGAACGGACGATCAACATTCAACAAATCAGATCTAGTGAAAATCCGGCCGATCTCTTCACCGAATCTTTACCCCCGAAGAAGTTCATAGGATTTGTACAGAAAATCAGCATGCGACGTCTTCATAATTTATGCTTAATTCAGGGGAAGTATTTGAATGCACTGCACTCTTTTTTCCTTCATCAGGTTTTTATCCCACTGGGTTTTTCCTGATAAGATTTTTAACGAGACGGTACATCCAAATACAATGACATTGTAAGTCACAAATCTTACCCCTTAACTTTAATTATTTTTATAAATAAATATAATCAATACCTATTCAAGGATGAACATTCAAGGGGGAGTGTTGTAAATTCCTGAGAATAACAAGTGTGAATTGTTCATCCTTGTCATCGGGACACTAATCCAATTCCAATCCTTGTAATAGACAGATGGCTAAGTTTAATGTTGCCAGCAGATTTTGTTTCTTTGATGATTCATCTCCTGGCCAACTAGTATAAATAGGGTGATCAATCATTTGTAAATGTAACTCAGAAACTCAGAAAATATTCAGATATTAAGAAGAAGTAATTTAGAGTTTTTTTATCTATATATATATATATATATCATAAATTTATCCTGCATCTTCTTCATTTCACAACACATACCAAGTACTTAAGTTTCAAAATACACACGTTTTCCCAAATATTTACTCCGTATAATTTTTCAAGGGGTTTTACCTAAATATTACCAAAATAACGACAAATTCCAAAAATGTGACCACATTGATTTAGGACAAAAATGTGACTAAGAAGGTCATATTTAGGAGACACTAATTTAAATACTCTAAACTTTGAAGGATGGTGAGGTAAACACCCCAAACTTACACATGTAATATATATACCACGCACTTTACATAAAAAGTTATGTTAGCACCATTGCTATATATTTTTTATTCAAAAATGTAAATGTATTGGTGTTAAGCCCATGATTTAAATACTTAAACATTTATAAAGGTGTAGTTAAAGCATCATAAATTTACATTGTGAAAGGAAAAAATGCAAGTCATGGTACTAATATTACTTTTTATATATAGTTCGGGGTATAAATATTGCATATGAAAGTTTGGGGTGCTAACATCACACCTTTTCAAAGTTTGGGGTATTTAAATTATTTTCCCCGTCATATTTATGTCATTGCCAGATTTTAATGTAAATGTCCAATTTTAATGTCATTGTCACCACCGTTGATGTCACTATCGTCACCGCTCGTGTCATTGTCGTCGTCGTCTGTGTCACTGTAGCTGCCGCCAGTGTCACTGCAGCAGCCGCCCGTGTCACTGCAGCCACCGACGCTAGCCATAGTGACACTGCCGTCGATACCGCTCAGTTACCGCCGCAACACCGCTTCATCCAGCCCCCGGCGACCATCAGCCCCACGCCCTAGCGTGCACCATCCCCACTGCCCCTCCCTGCTGCAGTCACAACCACAAATCTAGCCGACCACCACCAATAACCCAACGTACCCAAATCGCCACCGACCGACCACCAACCACCGCCCAACCCCGACCAACCCCTCCCCACTGTAGCTCCCGGACAAATACCTTCTCCAGCCCTCTCCCTTAAATCCATATAGGAAATTCATAAAATTGACATCACCGTAACCCCATGCCCTATAGCAACCTCCATCCTGCTCAAGTAGGAAACTGCGAGTAACTTGATCGTTGTGAAAAGGGGATCTAGATTTGGATAGACGACGAAGACTTTGGAGCTCCAAATCTGTTTATCTCGGATCAAGAATTAGAGCGGAGCGAGTTACCGTAGTAGAAGAAATGGGAAGATGAAGAGTTACAGAAGAAGCAGTAGCACAATCGTCGCCGGAAGTCGTGTCCTCATCGTCTTCACGGAAGCCCAGGCAACGTCGTTAAAGTCCTGCGGTCACCGCCGCCGATGTCTGTCCGCCATGTGGCAACGCACAAAGAAAGTGGTGGTGCGGTGTCGTGCGTGATGCGGCAGTGTGGTGAACATGCAGAAGAGGTGGGAACCGTGAGATGTGGATGGAGGTGAGACGCCTAGGAGAAGGAAGCGTTCCAGACTTTTCCAAAAAAAAATTAAATCATATATTTGGAAAAGTAAAAAAAGATCATATTTTGGTCATTGAAAAGCCGAGCGGTTATTTCATTTTCCAATAAGACCGAGCTCGAATGGGCGGAATCCAATTGCAAGGATTAATTTTAATTCATGTTAAACTATTATGTTAAACAAAGGTAAGATTGCGTACATTCGATAGACTCTTATCCCACCGAAGGTGTGGGAGCCTTTACAGTACTTGAGCAATGATGATGATGAATGTTAAACTACTCTGTTGAATGAACTCCTCGAATGCTACCCATGTATTGGAAAAATTGGAGCCTTCATCAACCAGTTTTCATACTTCTTAATGAAAATTGATTATGAAGTATCAGTAAATAACAAATTCACAAACATTACTCAAACCCATACAAATAAAATGCAAAAAAAAGAAAAATGAATCAATAGCAAGCAGAACCCTTGATCTCAAACCTTCACTAGGTATATACTCGAAACCAGCCCTCGGACACCAACATCTCTAACAATCACCTCTTTCAGGGCAGCCTAGTCACCCCTTGTACGACAGGCGACAACCTCGAAGCCATTGCCCACGGGATTACCGAGATGCTAGGGGAGTAGTTTCCGAGACGGGCCTATGCTATAGTGCCCACCCTTCTTCCTTTTTCTGGAACACGTCCAGCAACATCGATCAATCGCACCAACCTAACCCTCCCAATGATCTCCACCATAACAACCTCCACGCACGAATTACAACCCTTACCACCCAATTGATTGTCTTGAATAAAGAACCTGTTATCCTTTGCAGTGTTTCCAACTTGCACATCATCTGGTACACCTTTACCTCCCTCTTCAATAGTGCCTCCCAGAGTCTTGCCACTGCAACATCAATAAGCCAGCCTCCTGCCTCCCAACTCTAGCAAAGCGAACTGGAAAATCTATACCGACAGCCATCCTAACAAGCCAGCCCATCTATTGCATCCTGGACTCAACTGCCGGATCTCACCACCCCCTCTGTGGAGAAACTGTTCGAGCCAAAAAACTAGATGACTGGTCAGCCACCGGTTGACCAGTAGTCCGGTACAAAACGCAGAATTCTGTGTACAACCTATGTCAACACCCCTTTGAAACCACAGCCCAAGCACCGAGCAACGAACACAAAGTCATCAGCCAAATAGAGAACCGTAGACGATGCTAGGCCTGACCACATTTGCTAGATTTTCATGTTTCTTCATTTATATAATTTAATAATCAATTAATTGTGAGACTGTTTTAAGCAACCAATCATATATATTGCTTGAAACAGTTATGAATACTTTTAGCAATACCCCAAGTCGCGGAAATGGTAAACAGTACAAACTAAATATAACCTTCGATCAAACTAAATATGGAGGTTAATAACCCCTATCCCCTACATCTGTCACCCTTCCTCTTTCTTTTTCAAGTCACAGGAGGATCAGTTTTCCAACGGATAAAAAGTTAAACTGCGATTACCATGTTCAAGACCTAAGCTTCTGCACAAGGTAACATATCTAATGTATAAACCTCCTACATGACAACTCAACTTTTATTATAGACGATGCCTAATGCTCCAAATAATATAATTCTTACATAACTCAAATGACACAATATTTACAAGCCAAAACAGACTGGTGACTTTTCTGCAAACTGGAGGGCCAAAAGTCCAAAATTAGGGTAGTCCCTGTCCCTATCCACCACAGAGACGCAACAATGCCCATCAATCCATAGCTCGGAGCATTACCCATTAGATATCTACTCCTAATGCACCGGTCAATTTCTTCCTTGTAATCCGAAAAGATTTCGGAGATCGTCAACAGTCAGGCGAGTTCCGGTGCCTCCAGCTTGATCTTCACCAAAAGCATTCGCGACCATGGCTCTCTTGTCTTCCTGAAAGAAACAACAATTATTACTAACTATTAAGTTAAAGGTATACTAAAAATAAATATATAAAACCTTTATTGATATCTTTTGTGAAAAGGGGACAGAAAGTAGTTCTCCTAGTACTATGGAGATAGGATATTGAGCTTTTGAGGTAAATTGTCCACTGATAATTAGCTAATACTACCTCCATCCCGCTTAAAGGTTCCCATTGTAAAATGGCACGGTTATTTAGACAATAATTAAATAAGGTTACTCGAGTATATTTTGAGAAATAGTTTTGATGGGTATATGATATAATGGGGTCATTGATGATAACTGCGTTGTTATAGATGTATTATTTTTTATCTTTGATAATTAAATTGTACTCCCTCCGTCCCCCTATTATTGTCCCATTTCCTATTTACTTGGTCAACACAAATCATTCTTAATCTCTTACTTTATTTATCAAATTTTTATCAAATTTGATTCTGGTTTTTGCGATTTTATAAAACTTTTAATGTAGTTTCTGAATATGCAATTTTTTTTTCTAAAAATAATTCTAGTGCGGACAGGGATCTGTTTGCTTTATCGTCAGTCAAGCATCGTAAACCGCAATGGGACAATAACAGGGGACGGAGGTAGTAATTAATAGTATTAATTGATGAGTTAATCTTTTGGGAATAAGGTTTAGATGTGTTGCAAGAGTAATAATTGTTTCCTAAAATAGAAATGAGAACCTCTATATGGGACGTTTAGAAAAGGAAAGTGGAAATCTTAGAATGGGACAGGGAATAGTTTCAATTGGTAATCCATCCCACCGGCATCCCTCCGCCATAAACCCTCTATTGGTACCAGGGGCGTAGGCGCGTAGCTCACCTGGTAGGAAGAGAGTGTCACAAGGGAGAGGTCTCGGGTTCAACTCCATGCCAAGACTTGATATGGAACCTCACTCTCTTTTCATCCGTGTGTGATCAAAGCTCAATTTAACTCCTCCCAGATAGCTGTCCGTTCTGTTCAAGGGGGGCTCTCAGGGATGGGGAGCCATCCCATTTTTTCTATTGGTGATCAGCTCCAAGCCATTTCTTGTAACATCATCAATACATAGGAGAGTTTTGTCCCTTGGATCTGTTCTAAACTTGTTACATTAATCAACTAAGACCAGTCTTGTTCCCAGTAGACTAGCATAGCAGTCCAAAGACAGTTTATAGCCACCAACACTTTTCTTCCATTCAAGCATGAAACCTAAATCAAGTATTCCACGAGAGCAAGAGAGAAATGTCTATTTTTAGGAGCAGGTTTCTTGATGCTGAGGGCGCGCTTTGCTATGACAAATCTGTGATGCTTTGCAACGACATGGCCATGTGCCGCTTCCTTCCTAAGAAAATTCAGCCATGAACAAATCTAGTTCAATTTCAGCATGGCAGCCGATTCCGGTGTGATTTTCTGACTTCTAGTTCAATTGTGCTGAGGGCGCTTGTGTGGACATCAGTTCAACTCTCAACTTGTTCAAGTTTTCAAGAGAACATCAGTACAAGAAGAGCTCAGGAGTTCAATTGTAAGACTTTAAGTTCAGTTCACACTTCCATTTTTGAATTCAGTTCACATTTCAATTTTGAGTTTGAGTGTTTCCATGTTCAGTATCATGTTTGAAACATTTTATGCATATCTTAAAGAGTGTTGGAGGATATAATGTATTAGTATTAAAACATAGTAGTCTTAATTTTGGAGACATTAGAAATAATGTTATTAGTATAGTAGATATGGATTTACAAACATTGAAGCATAGACATACAGTAGTCCTAATTTTAGAAACATCTTAGTGAGTGTTTTTTACTCTTTGTTTTCTTCAAGTTTTGTATTTATGTTTTATAATTTTCTGTTTTCTAATTTGGAAAACATGCTTTAGCACATGTATTTCCAATTTCATACACCATTTGGAGTATGGGCAACCTCCAGAGGCAACAGTAGCAAATAGGAAAGGGCTACACCGTTATGGCGCTGTTAGTCGATGGTGACGGCCTAGACCCGCAAGAAGCAACCCGCAATGACAGTGATGGTTGGCAGCAGTGGTTGATAGCGGCAACAATAATCGGCAATGAAAGTGTGGGTCAATGGCGGTGGCCGGCAGCAATGTAGTAGTAGGTAGTAGCAATGGTAGGCAGTGGTCGACGGCAATGTAGTAGGTAGTAGAAATGGTAGGCGGTGGTCGGTGAGGCAAGCATCACTTATGGTGGCAATGGGAGCACACTCATTGTGGTAGGAGCGCAACCGGTAGGGTATGTGGGTTAGTCATAGGAAGACAAATTCTTAATCTGAAACCAAAATATAACCACTATCCAGAGGTTCAAGAAATACTTAATTTGGCAGAAATCTAGAAGCAAACATCTAAATAGAGTTCAAATATCAGATGCTATGGTTAGGTCAAAGGTAACCTGGAGAGTCAAAATCCTATCTTCAACGGTGTCTTGAATTGTTAATCTCGATACTGTTACAGGACGAGTCTGTCCTATTCTGTGGGCACGATCAATGGCTTGATCTTCTGTAGTTGGGTTCCACCAGAGATCCAAAAGAATGACATGAGAAGCGGCGACCATATTTAAACCAAGGTTTCCAGCTTTCAATGACATTAGCATGACAGTCACCTATAAAAGAAGAATGGTTGAGAAAAATCTAATAAATCAAGGCTGTGTCAACCAGAAATTCAGTGGAGCAAAATTGAAAAAAAGAACACTTGTATGAAACAAATCTGAGAAACGATAGAAAAAAATGATTGAACTGAAATTAAACACTAAAAACTCCAACCTTGGGATTGCTGTTAAATTCTTTAACTCCCCTGTCTCTAGCAGCAAGACTCATAGTGCCATCAAGCCTTTCATACCTTATTCTAGACTTCTTTAGTGAAGTTTCAACTAAGTCCAACATGCCTGTCCATTGGGAAAAAACAATAGCTTTTATTGGACCTCTAGTCTTTTCGGCCGTGTCTTTGTTTTCAAAAAATGATGTTTCCTCGTCGGATTGGACCAAGATATCCAAATCTTGGCTGGACTCTTCTGAGTTACAAAATGACTTCAGAATTTCAAGACAGGCTTTGATTTTAGAAGAACAAAAGTTCTTCCCCAGTGAAAATGATTTATCATCCAGTACTGACAAATTCATAGGATCTTTATCCATTTTATCTGAAGTGCATCTTTTAAGGACAGCCTCTGAAAATACAGCATCAGTGTTGAGTTGTTTTTTGCATCCAGGAGCAGGACATGTGTTGTCATCCCCAGTCAGATACTCTGATACACATTGATAGCAGAATACATGTTTGCACAATGTGACAACTGCATATTCGGGCGGATCCTGTTGAATAGCATATATATGTTACAACAAATTTAATTAAGAAATTTTAACAGACAGGTACAAATCCACATGAAACTATGTATCTTATTGTTTCAATTGTTACAACATCTGCAATTTTATTTCGCACATCCAAATTTCAAAACTCAATCAACTTATTCCTACGATAACAAAGAATCGGTTGGTATTTCATCAGTTAAGTTCATGGTTAAACTTCACTTTTTGAGAGAAAATTTGTCAAGTTTGCTATGTGCCAATGATGCATGCATAGGATACATACTTTGCTCCATGTGGTAATTAGTAATTACTACTACTCGAACGAAAAATGTAAAAGGCAGGGAATGATAGGCATTGCAATTACTGTAATAAAGTACTATGTAGGACATAGTGACACACTAGGAAGCGGAGTTGGAAACTAAATGGAAAGCCTGTTAATGTGTGTCAATCTAATCTAGAAGTGCCTGTTTTTAGAACTATAGCTGCTGCATAAAGTGAAGAGTTTTTTTAACACAATGAAGTTGTGTCACCACTAAAGTGTCCAATGTTGCCCTTGATTCTCAATTTGATTCTCAATTTGGTTCTCCTTGATCATGGGTACCAGGTTCAAACCTTCTAAACACGACTTTAGTAACTCATCCTTATTTTCTCTTCTCATATACTTTGTCTTTTTTCCATCATTTGCAATGGAGCCAAAGATTCACTATTTTTTGGCTTGAGAATAAGATGGAATAAAGCAAAATGGCTCACTAAACTGTCTGCGCTTCTTTAGTGTGAAGCAACAGCCAACAGTCAGTCCATGTATTTTTCGACGCGATTTTCACTATGGGTCATTCGGAAACAGTATCTCTGTGCTTTAGTACAGTGGTAAGACTGCGTACATCCGACTCCCCTATGGGGAGCCTTTGTGGCACTGGGGTAATGATGATGATGATATACTTCGTCTCTTCCATCTATTGTTTTTGGTAAGGGAGAAAAATAATCAACTACAAGTGCAGAGAATGCAACACCCCTTCTGAGACTGCCTCGGACGGGCTGACCTAATTTATCTAGTGGTTGACTACTAGGCAAGTACTCGTTACTTGAACACACACTTTCTTGTATAGCATACCTACCTACTCTGTTCCAAAAATCCTGAGTTAATAGTCTAGCACACAGAGATTTTCCATTTTTCCTGACTTGGTGACTCACTTTACACAGCCAAGTAACCCAGTCCTACTTATTTCCTAAAGATTGGGACTTTATAAAAAATAGAGGCTTATTTTAATAAAGAATGATGGATTTGTGTTTTATATACAGAAGTAATATGTTGTCACAATCCTCAGGGAATTGTTACAAGGATTAATTAGGAAATAAGTTTTTATAGGAAAAGTCCAGGATGTGATTAAAATTAGAAATGATCGGTGGCAGCAATTCATGCAGTGGCAAGGGGCAGGGTGGGCGCTGTTGGGGCTAGGGCGAGTCGCAGAGGGGCTATGGGGCTGCAAATTGTAGAGGGGCTAGAGGGCTGGGGCGAGGCAGGGCATTGATTGTTGGGGCAAGGACGTGTCACGGGGGAGCTGGGTGGCGGTTGGGCGGGTCAGGTTGTGGCGGGGGGGGGGGGGCCTGGGCAGCGCTGGGGCAGGGCAGGTTATAGCGGGGGCTGGGGATTTATGGAGGAGGCTGGGGAGCAGGGGAGGGGGCTGCGGCTGGGGAGCAGTGGGAGAGGGGCTGCAGCTGGGGAGCAGGGAAGAGGGTCTGCGGCTGGGGAGCAGGGGAGGGGGCTGGGGCTGGAGTGGTGGCGGTAGGCGGTGTCACCACTGGGGGTGACGGTTGCGGCATCGTCGGCAATGGGGTGGCAGTCACTGAGCAGAAATGGTTGAAATGGTTGTAACTGTAAGGCAGTGGTCACTGTGACCGGCTGTGGTCACTGCCCGGGGTGGCGACTGGTCGGCGGTGGTCATTGTGGCCGCCACCGGCAGTCAATGTGAGTATGTGACCAACAGTGGTCACTACTGCCGGCAGTGATGACTACTGCGGCGATGGTCAGATAAAGTCACTATGGGTAATTTAGTGAGTAACTGAGTACTGTTTAATATTTACATTTTTTAAAATTTAAAAAAAAAAGTTTGTCCACTGTCCACTTTTTAGTATTATTAATGAAAACCCCTTAAATTTATTTCTCTCCCCTATGCATAAATTTCGATCACACAAATTTATTTCTCTCTCCTTTGCATAAATCACAATCAGGCTTCATTTCCAAGAAGCCTGATTCGAACTTGAGACCGCCAAAAGAAACATGTGGATAGACTCCACTTTTGTGTCAAGCCCTCAGATCCGATACCTAACCTCTCAAAAGAGCTTCTGAGATACACTTGCCCATACATTACCAACTCAAATCATTTCATCACACCAAATAGTGCAATGATGGTAGTCAGGATGTTACCCAATTGTCTTTTTTTATCTGTGCCATTTTAAAGGCAGAAAACAACTCACTGGCTCAGCCATAGGAGTATATGACATTGAATTATTCACTCTAAGATTTCAACAGCTGTTGCAGCTCTATAGACTTTCAGGAAGGCATCTTAGATCCAGTACTAACTAAATCAAAGAGAGTCAAATGATTATGAAAACCTTACACGGCAACCTTGACAGATGGCTTTAGTCTCCAAAAGTTTCAACAAGTTCTTGAGAACTTCCTTGGGAATCTTTTTCACTTCCTCAGTTGACGTTCTTCTAATAGAGTCAGTACTTTGTCCTTTGACAAGTAGCGGGTGATCACAAGCCTGCCGTAGACGTAGAAGCATCAATAATATATTTGCATAATTTTGTCGCACAGTTCCAGCTGCCGCATATGCCTATGAAATTAGAGTATAAGAGAGTGAGCAGAACTTATCAAGCAAGCGAACAAAACAGAACACAAAAGCTGCTCAATAAAGAAGAGGGCTGAATTTTATCGAAAAGATGAAAAGGTTGCATCACCGAGTACAGAAAAATATATATTTAACTTGGAACAACCCTGCTAACCCATGCATTACCCCTAATTCAACTAAAAGCAAAACTTTGTCTGAACCTAATAAAGATAAAGTGAGGAATAATACGTAGTACTATGTTTATGATAATCACAATTGAGACAATACTTCAATAATCACAATACCACAATGAAATCAAATAGTTGCATAAGAAGAAACAATATAGTGATCATCACCGTTACTAATTGTATACTCCCTCCGTCTCGCTAAGATTATCTCATCTTACCTTTTCGGTGCATCCCACTAAGATTGTCTATTTGTCTCACACCAAATTTGTAAAGTTTGTGAGGTTCTAAATCACTTTTACAATATTCTTACTTTATCGAATTAATATCAACCACATAAACCCACTTTTCTTAATAACAGCACCACCTTCTCATGTCCCAATATTAATGGGATGGAGGTAGAATATTTTAGTAATGATAAGGTGAAAGTAAAATTTGAAGACCCATCCTATTGCAAAAATAAGCAAATAAGAGAACATATTAATATATGAACCACAATAATAATAATAATAATAATAATAATAATAATAATAATAACGTCCTTGTCGTTGTCGTCGTTGTTGTTGTCGTCGTCGTCCTCCTCCTCCTCATCATCATAATAGACAAAAGTCCAGACATGATTCTGAAAATCTTTCTTCACGGCAATGATGGTGAGAAATTGTTATCAGAATTTAGTGTGTATATCTCTGAGCAGTTTCAAGAATATAAGAATAACTTGAAAAACAGCTTTGAAAATCCAATTGATCAAAATATTACTTAAATCAATGAGGCACATACAGAAAAAACATGGTTGCCATATATTACTTAAATCAGTGCTTGTAAGGTATCAGCAATCACCATTTAAATAAACTTGTGATTGTCATTACATCAGGCCTACAAAAACTATGGTTCACACTGTCAGATAAGTTCCATGAGGTATCTTACAGAATTAAACAATTCAAAAATATATCTCAAAACTTAAAATCACATTAAAGGAATTGAAAATTTCGAATTGTGTACCCTCTCAAAAGAAGTAGATATCCCAAAAACAAAAGGTAGACCGTAGACATGTTGAAAAGTGAGTTAGAAGTTACTCTCAGTCTAATTTTAAAATTTGGACAGGAAAATATAAAGGAACCTTGAATTGTGAGCGTGAAGCAGCTTCAAGCTGATTATAAAAATCACGCTCCTCTGCAGAGAACGTCACCTTCTTCAGATGTATAGTTTTTGGTGGTAAGTCAATAATCGGTTGACCATCAATCAGTGTACCTAGATTACACAAAGTATAGATGATTAAAATATACTGTTATCGCATTATAATACTACTATGAACAATCTATAGAAAGTTGGAATATGCATCCCCTGACAGGCAATATGAAAAGAGCATGTTCAGCAATGACCAAATTTTAAAAAAAAAAGTAAAACACGGGTATCCTAACAAATCAACAGGTTGCGCCAAACGATTGGAATCCTCACATGAATGATATTCCAAGTGACAAACATAACATGCAGACTCTGATTGCAATGAGACACTTACTACTTGTTAAGATTTGGAGTTTCATCCTAAAAGGTCAACCTAATAAGAGAAGTAAAATAGCTCATGACCTTAATATAGTGTTAGAGTATTTTAATTTTAAAGCAATCCGGTGTGGGACAAATACTTTAACATGCCTCTCAACCCAAACCGGGCTGGACAATATCGGGGTGTATAAACGGGCCAAATAAAACTTTAAAAAGCTACCCTTAATCATGGGTGCTAAACAAGCAATCAAGCCACAACCGGGTCAGGCTCTGATACCATGTTAAAACCTGGATTTCCATCATGAAAGGTCAACCTGATAGAAGGAGTACCTCATAATCTTAATATAGTGTTCTATTGTTTTAAAGCAATCCGGCGTAACACTACTCAAGGAGGTACTTATAGAATAAATATTTCAAGGATTATAACTATTCCACCTCATACGTGTTGACCAACTTGAACCAAGATACATTCTGAACTTCTGGGCGTAAAAATGTGCACCAGTTCTCATAAATATACAGTTTTGTATCTAGAAAAGAAATGAGTTGGAAAAGCATTATCGTTTTGAAAAATTCTTTAGTTTTGTGATATTCTCCAGTAATATCCATATTGAAAACATGCATGAACCATTTACTATCACCACCACTTTGCTGCCTTCTGCATCCACCCACCAGTCCACCACAAACACCATCACGGACAGTAATCATCTACCACAATCACTGCCACTCCGGAAAATATCACTTATTACTCCAGTCCACATCTCCACCCATGGCCATCGTTCTCAAGACCATACTTCCACCCACCATCACATTATTGTCAGTTTGTTGTTGCCACCAGCCTCTAAATAGTACTTATTGACATTATCTGAACTACTTACTGCCTATTTCAGTCTCATGTTGATGTTTACCACAACTATCCACAACCACCATTATTGCAAAACTATGAAGCACAGACACGGATTCACGTAAGGGTGCTAATGCATGTACAGCTACATTAGTGGGAACAGAGCAGCACACACATAATACTGTAAATAATGTTTAAAGAGAGTTAGATCTGTTTTTTATTTGGGATAAGAGATTGGTAGTTGAGAAGTACGGAGCAGGTGACAGAGATCTAGGGTTTTTCTTTTAACACTAGGAAAATATTTTATGTGTTTCTGAGAAGACCTTATTCATAAATTTAAACTATATCGCCCCTGAAGTGTCCCCTCTATGCCCTCATTTTAATAAAAATAAAATAAAGAGAACAAAAATAGTGACACGCTTCAGGGGGAAATAATGACATGCATTTTTGGTCTTGTCTAAAATGGCATTTCCAGGCATTCATATGTCAGTATTAATGCAATAATTGGCAGTATTTTTCAAACATGAAAGTAATTACACCGATTTAGGGGAAAATACACAGTAATGCTATTTTGGAATATCACATTGTTTTTACTTCTATATAGGGCACTTTATGTAAATATAATATATAGGCACCAGTAAAATCACCTTTTGTTCTGCGCAACATAATGGCCCTCAAGATTACTTGAAGCTTCTTGTAACCATGTACCGAGTTTATAGCTATCCGGTACTTGACGCTAGAACAAAATGCTTTGTAGTCAGCATAGGGATCATATTTTAGAAATCTGAAGTAGCTGAACAGCTCATCAATGGAATTTTGAATGGGTGTTCCAGATAAGCACCACCTTGTTGTCGCTTTAAGACTACAACAGGCTCTAGCTACTTGCGTTCTATGGTTTTTTATAGTTTGAGCCTCATCCAAAATAACCCTAAACCAACTCACTCTAGCAAGGGCACCACAACTAGGATCAAAATGATCTGTATCTATTCCTTCCGCACTTCGTTTCCCTTTCTTTTTCGTATATGCGCTGTTCTGTTTCTTGATATTAGAAAATCCAGAAGAAAGACCATATGTTTCACCATACTTATGTTCATCGCCGTCCTCTTCCACTACCGGTTGTTTTGGAACTTCATTCGTAACAATAGCATATGTCGTTAGAACAACATCATATTTTGCCAATTCAACAGGGTTCCTAGTCCTATTGCCTCCATGATAGATCAGTATACGGAGACTGGCTTCCTTGGTGACTTTCTCATCAAGCTCTCGAGCCCACTGTCGAAGAACACTAGCTGGACATACAACCAAAGTTCCTGCAGCAGGCCTCTTTCTATGAAATCTGTTCATAGTACTTGAATCTGTAATCACCTGAAAGTCATCAGGTTCAGAACTCTGCTTTTGCTCCTGGGTAGTGGTGTTTTCTTCATTTTCCTCCAAGTCCAGGGCTTGAGTTTTCATAACACCCACATCTTTATTTTTATCTTTACTACGATCCTGCAAATACCTATGATGCAGTATAATTGCAATCATCGACACAGTCTTACCAAGGCCCTGTTAGATCATGTGTGATCTGTGTAAGATGGACTGCATAAGGTTAAGGAAAATAAGGTTCATCAGTTCATGAGAAACAAGTATTTACCTGGTCGTCAGCAAGAATTCCACCCCGACAATGTGTACTATTAGTCTCCTTTTGGCGCATCCAAGCTAATGCTATCCTCTGAAGGTTGAAATTAAGGGGTTTAAGAACAGCAATACAAAAAAAAAATCACTTCAACTAAAAGAAGCGGACCTGGTGCCTTAGTAGAGAAACTGATAGAAGACCTTCAGGTAATGTGGCTTCCATCGTGGGCTGGTTTAAGTCCTGCAAGGCAATGAAACACACACACACACACACACAAAATTAATTACGTGCATGTTAAGACTCGATGGTCCTATGGGCCATTAAATAACACATAGAAACACATAAAATGTGAGCTTCTAATGGGCCATTCAATTATATGTTATACCTTTACAGTTTATAGAAGTACACAAGCATTTCAAAATCGAGATGAATTACAGTGAATTAATGAAAAATTGACTATGCAGCATATTGATGTCTGGAAGCCTGTGAAATAGGTCACAATCATAACAAAAAGTGAAACCTTTTACCAAGAGAAATGAGGTAATTTGTTTTAAATAAGTGCACAGTGATATATATCCCCTACCATTTGGTTCACATAGAACACGTAGAGATATAATTTTGAAGATAGAATGTATATGAGAGCACTTGCAACAAACTTAGCTGCCTATGCAAAACCAGTCTGCAACTCCCTGCAACTATTCTAATGGAGAAACAGGCACCAAATATTACCTGTAAAGCAGCTTGATAAATTATTCTTTCATCATTTCCTGCCGCTCTGTCATCACCAACCCCAGGAGGATGAAGAGGATTGCTAGTTCCTGTATATGAAGCACCCACACCAGATCTCCCATGCATCAAAGATGAAGGTAGTATTCTGTTGCCATGGTTATCAATGCCAAAAAACTCATTGCTGGTGCCCCTGCTGGAATGGCCATTTGTATAGATAGTCAATGCATCTGTTGAACTTGTCCTCTCAGATTGATAAGATGGTTTTTGGGGTTGGCGAATATGAGTATCACCAACATCTTCGACTACAGTGATTGCTCTGGAAAAAGAGCCAGAAGGGCGTAATGGTGTGGGAAGTACCCTCTTCAACGACTGTTGTGGAGAATGCTTGACATGATCTGTGTCAAACATGTTAAACTTAAGTCACCAATTTTGTCTAGAATTTCAATGACATTGTACACCCATATTACCATTATACTTGAGGCTATCATCAGCAAAAGCCCGTGAACTAGACGCCCCAGATCTATCAAAACTATAGGGAGGCATTGAAGAGCTGCCACTTTCTCGGTTAAAATTAGAGGAGCTTCCATTAGCAAAAGATCTCCTTTTGGGAGAAGGATCTATGTCAGAGAAGCTGCTACGTTCTGAAATTCAGTAAATAAAATTATAACAAACCCTGCAAAATAGGTTAGAGCAAAACAAATAAATAAACACAAAAACAACAAATCGAATTTAAACTGTCTTTTACTTGTGGCCCAGTTCGGAAGAACCCTGGCAGCTGATGACGCGGAATCCCTTGTAGGTGATTCATCTCTATATTCATCGATTGCTCTTAACTCTGAATCTTCACTTGAATCGTCAGACGAGATAACTACAGCAGCCATTCCAGAAATTCTGGAGCCAACCTATAATTGATTACAAACATGTCAACGCCAAGTAAGAGAACAAACAATGGTCTAACAATCTAACACTTAACCTCTACAAACGTTAGTGAATCGCCCGTTGCCGTTATCTGCTGTGTCGCACCGCTACTCTGAGTTGAAGAAGATGAACATTCAAGATGAACATTTTTTTAAACTATTATTACTGTGAAGGCAGCGGAAACTGCAGCATTTAGGGCTAATTGCATGCATATCTGGTTTGGATCTCGTTTGTTTTTAGAAATAATAATAATTTCGTTTTAATTTCCTTTGAATTATGGGAGTTTAGAACTGCATTCAAAAAATAAGGAAAACTGTCAAATAGATACAGGTACTTTTGTGAAAAAATCAATTGAGTTCTACTACTTTTAAATGAAGCAATTAGGTCCACGAAGTGTTAAAAATTGATCAATTTACCTATTCTTCCAGTGATGATCCGGTTTTAGCGGTTGACGGGTGACATGGACGTCTAGCTGGGTTTTATTTTGTTTTACTGTTGCATTATTTTTTATTCTTTTTCCTTTCTTGTAGTTTTTCTTTTTCCTTTCTAGTTTCTCCTTTCTACACTATCATATGATACCAATATATAATATATAAATTGGAAGAAAAAACTGAAGTTTTAACTATTGCAGTATCCTTGAGCCCGAAAAACATTAAACACAAATTTTTAATTCCTGAAGCCTCCACAAATAAATGAATATTCCATTATCAAACTTTACTTGAACTAAGTTTATTTTTTGTTAACTGAAAAACGTAAAAAAATGAAATTTATTTATTTTTAGATCGAAATGTGTATTTATTATTTAACAATTACTCAAAGTAAAAATTAATAGGAAAACATTACTTATAATAATTTAATTAATGTTTTACTAAATTGATATGTAAAAAAATGTTGCGTGTATTTTATTGGCAATGTTGAAATGTATAGAAATGAGAGTCTAGATGTTGTTTCCATATAAACGGGATCCATTTTTGCCTCCCCACCACCACAAATGGTCTAAAAGGGATTCAAAAGTGGGAAAGGGGTGGAGGATTTCAAATTTAGGGGGTGGTATTGTATTCGGAATTAGTGTCAAAAATTTAAAAGTCCATGTATTTTAAAAGTTTAGGTGTATTCAATGTGGACTTTTAAAAGTCTACAAAAGTTAGGTGTATTCAATGTAAAACTTTTAAAAGTCTATAAAAGTCTAGGCATATTCAAAGTTTCGTTCATTCTTATGGATTTCGTGGACTTTTAACTCATTTTTAGTACATTAATTCTCTTCAATTGTCTCTTCTCCTCACTAAATATTCCCATGGACTTTTCTTATGTTTGTTCTTCATCCCGTCCCACCCCATCCCTCCCCCCAACTCTCCTCTTCTTTAGCCAAGTCACCCCTTCCCCTTCAATCTTTCTTCTTCTTCTTCAGCCCAGCTCGCCTCACCCCTCTCCTTCCGTTCTTTTTCTTCTTCAGCTTGCCCCACCCCAGCCCCCTCGATTCGGTAATCCCATATTGGTTCGATTCTAGAAGTTTCTAGAAGAACTGGTTTAAGAATCGATAGTGTTACATCAGTGCAATTCTGGTACGTCGTCACTTAACAATTAAGAAAATAAATATTTTAATTATTACTTTCTTTCATCGTTAAATCGCTAACACATAAAAATATAATTTCAAATTAATAAATATATAACCGTAAATAAGTACACAAAATTTTAAAGTGAAATAAATGTGAAATTTTAATTGTTGGATAAATATATGAAGTGAAATTTTAAAGTGAAGTAAATAAGACAGTTATTAGAGAATGGGTGGCATATATAAAGTGAAATAAATATGAAATTTTAATTGTTGGAGTTCATGCAGCCTCCAAAAATAACATCATCCCATCTTATTTTTTATGAAAGATGAAAAACGTTAAAAAAATAACGAGAATGCTCGAATGAAATTTGAATTTAATGAGAATGTTCATTGATGGAGTATATGGATCCAGATCCTATGACCCACATACTCAGAAGAATAACAAGCACAGTTGTCACCCAATGGGTCCTCCGTCGGCCAGATGGCCCTCCATCGGCCGAAGAGACATCGACTCAGAATACGATCCAGAAGACAGGAGAACCGGGGTGTCCCGTCGGCCATGTCTCCGTCGATCAGACCTCCGTCGGCCACAGAGAGCTCACAGAGCCGGATTTCATACTTAGCCAATTTACGTACTTTGTATTCGGCGCAATAGAGGTCTCATTGTAATCGTCAATCGGCCCTCCTAAGCCCAAGACTTGGGAGCCCAGTCCATATTTTTCTATAAATACCCCCCCTTGGAGGTAGTTGTAGGGGGTTCATAAATACATTTATTACAGCATTCATTGCACTTCTCTCTCTAGCTCCCATTTTTCTCTAAGAGTTAATACTCTATCACTCATAAAATGTTCACACATGATTTAATTGAATGCTTAGAAGAAAATCTGATAATAATCGAACTTACTTAAACTAAATTCATTTTTTTATTTGAAAAAAGTTAAAACAAAATAATGAAATTTATATTTTTTTAATCAAAAGTGTAATATTTTATTTCACAATTATTATGGGGAAAAAATTAAAAGAAACACATTACTTATAATAATTTAATTAATGTCCTACCAAGTTGATATATAAAAAATATGTTGAGTGTATTTTATTGGCAGTACTGGAATGCAGGAAAAACAATATTGACAGAGCCTAATAATCAGTTGTTTCATTTGCAGTAGTAATTGACGGCTATAAATGAATTGTTGTTTAAATAAACATTGTTTTCATATGTGCGAAATCTTTTTTTCAACATTTTAGACTCTCTACCACTACTAATGGTCTTAAGATGTTTTTACTTGGACTGTAATTCGTCCCAGACCAGACCATACCAGTTCAGACCAGACCAGACTTGGATAGTTATAAAAATACAAAGAAACCAAACCAGACCAGACCAGACCAAACCAGTTCAGACCAGACCAGATCAGATCAGATCAGACCAGACCAGACCAGATAAGCAAATTACAGTCCAAGTAAAAACATCCTTATCCATCATTATTTGATGTAGTAATATGATGGAAAGAGAATAGAGTGAAAATTCAAAAACAACTATTTTGAGCTAAAAGAAGTAAAGATTTGTTATTATCATAATTAATATGTATAAGGACATTACTTGTGAAATGAATTATTTTCAAAAAAACTTTGTATGTTATCCGTGAACGCATGGTTCGTTGACTAATGCTAATATAAAAATTGTGTTAGCGTTTTTCAAAATACAGAATGATAGTGTACAAAATTGTATAGACATAATATAAATTTAATATTTGAAAAATTCATCACTTGCAACTCACAGGTAGGTTACCGTATACTTTGACTATATTTTATTAATTTATATATTAAAAATTATTGTTGGGTAAATGGCCCAACCAGGGTCGGCCCATCAGGCCCACCGGACGTACGGCCCCACATGCCCAACTGTCTGGGGAATAATATCCTCGAAATAGCCCAAGGCCGTGATGACGGTCGGTCCCCGAACAAGAGTCGCAGCGGGAGGTGGCGACGTACGGCTTCGGAACCTGGGGCACCTGGGACAAGCAACCAGCGCATCAGGGACCATCTGCCAGGGGACGTACGTACCCGGTCTAGGAGGGAAGCTGGATGCAGAAATAGGGGACGCTCGTCTCCACTAAACGACGGGAAACCAAGATCCTGGCAGGAAGCACATTTATTGCAGGAGATTTGGTGGTTGGGGCCTTAGCCACCCACAGCCGCCACATCAGCATGCTCAACTACCATTGGATAGTATATATAGAAGCATTTATTTCATTGTAAAGGTTTGGCAACTTAACACTCTAGCATTATAGCATTGTAACAGCTCATAGCATTACACTAGACGAATGGCCTCACACCTAAGATTGTTGTATTTGGACTTCCTTGACTCAATAGATTTTAGCTCACTCCTCACGGGCCTTCTTAGCCCATTTGTGCTTGTTGTTGTCTCACCTTCACACCTCTTTCACTCGAAATCCTTAAGTTGTGTGTTGGGCCTACGGATTGAATAAATAAACCTCAACAATTATATTTCGTACAACAACAATAAAATATATAAAGAACTTTTTGGTCAGGCGTGCCAGACCTGATGTCCCATATAGACAAGCCCATTTGAGGGGCTTTCTGGTTGAAATTTTTAATGAAATTTTGTGAGAATGTTCTTCATTAAGTGTAGATTATATACACAAAATTCCATTATATAGAAGACACACACCTATTGCAGCGCTTTTCTTTATGAGACGACACACACCTCGTTAATAAAAATTAAATTAAATTTAAAAGACAACTATTGTGACACACATATGTATAAAGTGCGACACATTTTTCGAAAAAATTAAAACCACTTCCCAACATATAATTAGAAAACAAAAACGTTGCACGGTTCATTCAAATATTTATTTTCGATAAAGATTAAAGATCAAAGGCGCTTTTATAAATAAGTGTCACACGCTTACTTTTAAAATGCATCTATTTATAAGCGGCACACACTTCCCTTTTAACGGAATTTATTTATAAGAGCCACTGATGTTGCCTCACAATTTGAAGAAATTATACTAGTGAATGAGTTACAAGAATGAGGATATTTGTACTTAAACTGGTTTTGATCCTCAACCATGTTGGGTGTGTTTCGAAAAACAAAGAAAATTAATTAATAAAGATTAATTAAATAAAATGACTTAAAGAAAAAACAAGAAATGAGATGAAGCAGAATAAGCCAAAGCTCGTGCTACGCACGATTTCCTTAAAACGTATTCGTTGCCTCCCGGGGTGCTAGGAGCATTGCAACGATCGTTTACCAGGATACGATGACTTCGAACAATAGTTTAGCACTCAAACTAAGGTTCCAACGAACGTGAACAAAAGCAGAAAACCGAAAGAGTTTGTATGAAGTGCTAGAGGTGCTGTTTTAGCTATGAAAATACGTGAACGAAGTGTATGAAAAGTTGTTTGTTTTGCAAAGCACCTACTAGCCTTTTATAGGGGTGGATTAAGGTGTTTTAATGGCTGTTTAAGGGTTATGATCGTTGGACATCAATGTCCTAAACGTTGGGCATTGATTCCAGTCCTTAAACAACCCAAAACGTTCATATGAACGTTGGGACATCAATGGCAGCATATAGACGTTGGGCATTTATGTGCATGGAGCAAAAATTAAAGTAGGAACGTACTGGAAGAACAAAAATTAACGTTATCTTTAGAAGATAGATTTTCGTACGACATTCGTGTGTGCAGGTCGCCCGCACACGCAAGTCGCGGTTTTTGTTCTTCGGTTTCGGGATGTGATTCGCACCCCCCCTGCGCGCGTGAGAGAGCCTTTCCCTTTAGGAATCTTAACTCCTTAGGGGGGTTTCCCTTTATAAAGGGTTCAAATTCCCTTGTGATTTTCGGTGTGGGAAAGAACCCACACTAAAACCCACATTTTCCTAGTTTTCTCCATTCCAACGGGTAAACTTCGAAAAACAATTTCTCATTCAACCGTTATCCGTTTTGAGTGTACCATATATCGAATTGTAGCCTTTAGCAAGGACAATCTGAAACCACTTTGACCTGACCCAAATCGGAAGTGGACCCCACTCAAATAATTGCCCCAAAATGACCATTTAATGCACTTTTAACACACTTTTTCCAACAATCCCCCACATGAATGAAAATTGATTTTCGAGACTTAAAAAGACACGAAGATAGGAGGACACGTTGTGTTCACCGGATGATCCCTGTACACGGAGAGGTAGGTTTTATCCTTTGAACCTTCCGCTGTAGACTCGATGTCCTTGAACTATATTGCCGTCGTGTAAACATTGACTTATCTTTACACAAGAACCTTCCAACTTTGTTCCGTTCTCATGGGTGTCCCCGTTTTGGCCATGGGTCACCGTCCTGGTTCTGCAAGAGTTTCTAAAGAACTGAGCCATTACAGTTCTCCTTTGAAGCGGCCCTCTTCTCTCTCACATAGGTGATTCTTTCATGAGTATCCCGCATACTCTTCCAATGTTATCGAGTAGATCAACATTTTAGAATCATTAAAGCAAACGTTTTTTCTAACCTCGTGCGGGAGTCACTGTTTCAACGAGGAGTGGGTAGGAGTCCGGGACCCCCACAGTGACCATCCTTCGCTCTATAATTTAGTTGTCCCTTTTGAACCTAGGACCAACTAGGTTGGGTATCCACTATAGAACTTGATGGATAGTGTACCCGGGGGGTAGCTTATCCGAGGGGTTATTACGGGGAGTGATAAGAGAGAAGTCAGAGCAAGTAAATGTAGAGAGAGAAAGTATATTATAAGTGTGGAGCGTTTTCAGCGTGGTTACAAATGGGGAAATGGGGTGCTATTTATAGTAGCAATAAATGCCGGACAGGGACACGCGTCAAGCGCCCATTGGCCGAGAGGTCACCTCAACTGGTTGGCGCTGGCAGCCGCATGTGGCCGCATTTAATGCGGCTGTTGGATGGGACATCTGTACAGGGTACGGTGATCTGTACGCATGTGGTGCGGATATCATGTCGGGAGATGTGCCCTCGGCTGCAGAGGACTAGCCGAGGGCTCTTAGTGCCGAGGACCCCTGAGTGCCGAGGGCTCCAGATGCTGAGGGCTACTGTTTCTGCCGTTTTTCTCCCAGTTTCTTAGTTTGCTTGGAAAACCCGTTCTGTGAGAGTTTAGAGCCTTCGGCCAGGGGGCCGAAGGCGCCCTAGGTGCGCTTTGCGGGCTGCTTGGTACTCTGGGCGCTGTGATTTGGGCCTGTTGGGCCTTTTGGGCCTGTTGGGCCTTCACTGGAGTAGTAGGAGTCTGTGGGCCGGGTGTTCCCGGGCCATATACTCCATCAGGAGTCCCTCACTCCTTTTGCCGAAAGGTACTTGAGGGAAAAGGAGTAATTTGTGTTTGTCCCCTGCCGTTGTTCCGTTGTGTTTTCTAAGGTTGGTTTGTCGCTTGCATGTCCCTGCCGAAGGCAGTCCCTCAGTTACCCACATGTCGGGACTTGAGGGCTTGCTTTGCCGTTTGTTGGAATTTTTCACCAATTTTGTAATTTAATGATTTTCCCGAGGGGGTCCTCCAGTCCCCCACACCTTGAGGCACTTGTAAAGTGGTGAAAAGGAGTAGAGTAGTTGCGTTGCTGTTGTGGGCCGAAGGCTGACGCTTTTCGTTTCATTTCGAGGGGATGCCTCGTTAAAAACCTCATTAGGGAAAACCCTGTGGGAAAAAATCCTAATGAGGGAAAAAGAGTGCACCGAATTCCCCCAACGATGAATCGAAAATGTGAAACCTTGGTCAAAAATGGAGAATAACGGTAATGCCGAAGGCTCTCCTTTTTCTGAGGGCTCATGTGTTGATTAGCCGAAGGCTTGCTGTTGGTGTCCTGGGGGGTGCTGAAGGGGGCCCCCTCAATCTGGGGATCGAGGGCGTGATGGATGAGGGCAGTAGTTGAATTGTCACCGGGGGGTCCCCTGCTTGTTGATTAGTTGGTGATGGGGATATCCGGGGGCTCCCATTACCTGCGTGTCGTAGGCTATCCGTCAATGAGGCACACTTCCCGGGGGCTACCCGGTCCTTAGAGTGCCGAGGGGAAGTGTGTTATGTACTGTGTGGGCACAAACCGGGGGCGTCCCTGGGTAAGTGTACCCGGAGGCTCTCCTTGATGAAGTGGAGTGAAGTAAGAAAATCCGGGGGCTCCCAGAATATAGCCGTTGGAAATATAGCCGTTGGAATATGTAACGTCAGGATATAGCCGTTGGGGGGGTACACGTGGCGCGTGATGGTTGGCTGTCCGTGGGCGGCGTCACCGATTGGGCGATTCCGCGGTCTGTAATGATGGCGATCCAACCGGAGGCCCGGTTTCCAGGCCCAAGCCCGGATCCCAGCGCCTATAAATACCCCAAGGCCAGGCCACTCTCCGCTGTGCGATCTCAGTGTAGCGAAGCTCTGGCAAAATTTTTCTAGAGAGAGAAACTTGCCCTCGGTTGAATCCTCAGTTCTCAAGGTCAGTTCTCCATTCGCATCTCACCTCTTAGCTAGCTGTATTGTGCCCTTAGGCTAGGAGATAGAATATTTAGAAAAACCTTAGTTCTTCCGAGCCCTCGAGCTAGAGCCATAATGTCGTCCTAGAGTGATTGCCAAGACATCTCGGGGGCGCCCTCGATGGAGGATGAAGTCCTCTCGGACGTGGAGTCCTCAAGTGCACAGCCTTCGGCCCAGGAGGACGTTGCGATGGCAGTAGAAGTGCAGAAGGAGCTGCTAGCTGAAGTTGAAGTCGAGGGCTTCGAGCAGGAGGTGGAAGACGAAGAGTTGGCCCTCGCCATGCAGGTTGCAGAGGAGGAGGAAGCAAAGGAGAGGACGAGGGTGACCGTGGCCGTCCTTCCCCCTCGGGGTGCTGGTGAGGCCAGTACCTCTCAGCCGCTGAACGCAGTTCCCATCCGGGGTGGCCCCCGGGAAGAAGAAGGCCAAGGTAGCTGTCCCCAAGAAGAAGGGCAGCGTCGCAGATCAAGGGAAGCCCCTCGATATGCCCGAGGGGTACTCCTACCTGAACACCGCCGCTCTGGAAATAAAGTCGAAGGTTGATGCGGCGGACATCTACGTCACCCAGCTTCACGTGGGCCCCTCGGCCATCGTGGTGACACCGGGTCCAGATGACGTCCTCTCTCGGGCTCCCGAGGGCTGTATTGCGGTGCACGTTCTCTCAGTATCCATGGGGCTCCGCTTCCCCCTGCACCCCTTCCTCCGGGAGTACCTTCGGTTCGTGGGTCTGGTTCCCTGCCAGCTGACCCCGAACAGCCATTCTTATATCACTGGCTTCCTTCAGCTCTGCAAGTCCCGGGGGTGACGCCTAGCCTGGACCTCTTCTTCCAGAGCTTCAATTTGTGACGGGGGGGGGGGGGGGGGGCACGCAAATGCCGAGGGATTCGCCAACTTGTAGCAGGTGTCCATGTTCAAACTCTTCACTGAGGCGCCCTCCTCGAACAAGGGGTGGAAGGACCGGTGGTGCTTCGTGAAGCTGACCGAGAGCCCGTTCCCGAGGGAGTTACGTGACCGTTTTAGGAGGCACGAGAAGAGGAGGAGCGCCGCCCTCGAGAAAGATGGCAGGATTTTGGCCATGATCCCGGAGGGCCGGGACAAGAATATCACCATCAAGGAGTGCACCAAGGAAGGGGATCTCTACACCCTCGGGTTCCGGCGGTACCGGTTCCTGGGGGAAACAGATGAGAAGTTCCCAGTGTTTGAGGGGACCTCCGGAGGTAGTGGCTGAGGGCATTCTCACCTTCATATCTTAGCACGTCGTTAATCTGCTTCGTTTATTCTTTATGCCATTTATTAGTGACCCCTCGATTCTAACCCCTCATTGTTTTGCAGGAATCCCAGTGAACATGATGAACGTCAAGGATCCGAAGGGGTCGGACGCCGGCGGCCAAAAGCCCGTCGGTGCGCCTTTCAAGAAACCCGAGGGCGATGCTGCTGCGGCGAAGAGGAAGCCGACGGCAAAGGAGCCCCCCCAGGCCCCCAAGAAATCGAAGAAGGGGGACGCCGCGAAGGATGACCCCCCGGTGGTGATTGTAGATGACTGTCCGGCCTCCGGGGTGCACGAGGAGATGCCGATGGCGCAGGTGCCGAGGGGTGTCCGGGAGCCATCTCTTGAGGTCCTTACGCTCTCCCTCCCGGCGGGCACGGCCGTGTTGAATGGCACGGCTGACCCGAGGGCGCTCCTGAGAGGTATAACCCTCGATATTGACAGGGCAACCCTCGGGGCCGATGATGACCAAGCCCTCGAAGACAGGATCCTCCGGTCTTCCCTTACGGCAAGTTTATGACAGTTTGTCTTTCTCTTCTTTACTTCGAACTAGGAAATAACGTTCGGCCCTGCCAACTCCTTTATTTTTGCAGACTTGCGTAGCCCTCGGAGAGCAGTTCCGACGGCTGGAGGAATGGCGCCTCCACAAAGCTGGGCAAGACGCCAAGATGAAGGAGCTAATCCTCAGGGACTCCCAGGCCACGAAGCTGATGGCCCAGCTTGAAGAGGACCTCCAGCTTACGAGAGTGGAGGCCGGAAGGCTCAAGGAGGAGAAGGCCAAAGCTGAGGAGGCTGCTGCGGAGGCCGCAAAGAAAGCCGCCGAGGAGGCCGAGGCCATCAGAGCGAAGGCTGTCGCCGCAGCCCGGGAGGAGGCCATCTCCGGGTTCCTGGATGGGGGGTGGAAGACCGAGGAACACAAGGTGTGGCTGTCCTCGGTTGTGGAGGCCTCATTCGACGAGTGGTGCGAGGGCCCGGGCGAGGAATGGATGGCCCGAAAGGGTAAACAATATTACGATGGGGGTGAGTTTTTCACTCAAGCCCTCATCTACCGGAGGATGGCCCGCCATTTGAAGATTGAGCCGAAGGACTTTGACCCGGCGGCATACGGGCTCCCCCCTGCAGCCAGACATCTGTGTTCCTCTCCCCTCCGATGTCGACAGGCCAGACCTGGAGGATACCTAGCTCCGGAGGGAAGCCGAGGGTGACGAACCTGAGGCCGATGCAGAGGTCACTTCAAAGCCATCGGGGGAGGCGACCCCCGGGAATGACGTTGTTTGATGTGTAATTTGTACTCAGTAATTTGAACACTCTTTGTAATAGTCACATTAGTATGTTTTCGGCCTCAGCCACCATTGTAACAATTACATTTACTCTTTTTTGTGATGATTGATGGATGAGTGTTAGCCCTCGGGCCTCTTATATATACATGACTTGTTTGCTTTAATCCATTCCTCCTTGAATGTATGCCGTCGTTTTTTTCTTGAGTGTATGCCTTCGCCCTTTTTGAATGTAGGTCTAGGACTTAGAATATTTTCTAAGTGTTTGAATACGGTTGTAGCCTTCGGTAATTGGGAACCCTTTGCTGGATATACAACCGAGGGCTCAGCAATAATTAGGACTTAGAAAATTTTTCTGAGTGTAGCACACCATAGGGCCTTCGGATGTTTGTAGTTCAATTGCTGTGCGATGATTAGGTTGAGAACCCAATCCTTAGGACTTAGGAAAATTTCTGAGTGTAGTTTGCCCTTGGAAACCCTCGGCTGGCAGCCTCCTTCCTGATGTGTGAATGTTGGACCGAGGGAAAAATATGTAGGACTTAGAAAATTTTCTAAGTGCTTGTTGTATCGCATAGCCTTCGGCTATCATATTCCCTTAGTTGTAATATTGGTTGGGCCGGGGGCCCAATCTTTAGGACTTAGAATTTTTATTCTCAGTGCTGCTTCCTTGTGTCGCCTTCGGGTGATGGGTGCCCTCTGACTCTGCGTCACTTTTGTGAGATGCCCGGGGGCTACTCATTTAGAATATTTTCCAAGCGTAAATTGATGTTGAGCTTCCGGATGTAGATCCCTCCGGGTATATGAATAGGACCCTTCGGGTGATCGTGAGGCCCTTGTGTTGTATGAGTATTTGACCGAGGGCCAAATATGTGGGACTTAGAAAAAGTGTGGACTCCTGTTGTTGTAAAGAAAGCCGATGAGGAGTATGTGCCCTCGGCAATTACTTGAAAAGTTGTAGAGTTTGACTTAGCCAGTTGTGTCCCTTGTCATGGGGTAAGGGCCCTCGGTATTAGTGCATAACAGATGCCCTCGGTATTTGTTTGAAGTACCGTTTAGTAGACTTTGGATAGTCCAGTCCCTTCGTATTGTTGAAGCCTTCGGTGTTTGTGTGACCGGAAGTGACCAAGCAGTGGACTTAGCCATTTCTTGACGATATTTGTTTGAGTAGTATCCTTCGGGAAATAGGAGCCTTCAATTACCGGAGGTGTTCCCGTGGGGAGCCCTCGACATGTTTTGATCTGTTGGAGTGTACTCTTTGATTTCTCGCTGAGTCTACTCCCCTTCACCCCTTTTTTTTTGGTTGGTGGTGAAGGGAAGGCATCAAGAAACTTGGTTTCTTGGTAAGGCTGGGCCTATTAGGAGACCATCAGAATACACCAATGGCTCTCCTCCCTCGGGTTAACCTTCCGAGTTCCGAGGGGATCGCGGGTCGTTTCCTGGGTACAAGATATGATGGTCTGTAACCTGCCTCCCCTTGGGGGATGGCGCGGAAAGCGCCTCATTTTTGAAAGTCGTCCCCTCGGCGCTAGACATAGTCCGTGGCCTGCCACACCCTTGGGGTGGTGGCGCGGGGAGCGTTTCGGTTTGGAAGTCGAATCCTGGGCATTTCTCGTGCCTATCATACCCTTGGGGTGATGACGCGGAAAGCGTTCCGTTTTTGAAAGTCGAATCCTGGGCATTTCTCATGCTTGTCATACCCTGGGGGTAGTGACGCGGAAAGCGTTTCAAGGAAGGGTTTTCATTTGCACACTAGTTGCAAATGGCCGGGGGCACTACGTGCCGCCGGCACCGATGGTGGCGCCTTCGGTATATGCGTCCTCGTGGGGTACGGCTTTTAGAAACAACACTTGGTGTTAGTTTCGATATGTAGCCCCGGTACTTGGTACCGAGGGGTCTTCTGCAGGAACACTTAGTGTTCTTTTGACGTCGACGGGTGAAATGTGTACCCCCGGTACTTGGTACCGAGGGGTCTTCTGTAGGAACACTTGGTGTTCTTCTTTTTTATGTTGATGGTGGAGACGTGTACCCCCGGCACTGGGTGCCGAAGGGTCTTGAAATGAAACACTTGGTGTTTCCTGTGACCGGTGATGGGAGTTTCCACCTTCGGTACTTAGTACCCAGGGGTCTTGTTTGAAGCACTTGGTGTTTTCACTGTTGTTGAAGGTGTTGATGGTGTCCGCCCTCGGCACTTGGTGCCGGAGGGGGATCTTCTCATGGTGAGGCCTGGGGCCTGTAGTTGGTATGAGGGCTTGGCTGCTCATAAGTGTTTTGCGGTTGTTCTTGGTGTCTTGAAGGTGTCTTCATTCTTCAAAATTGGAGGCCTTGGGCCATAGGATAGTACATTCATTAGTTATGAGGGCTTGGCCGCTCTTACATTATTGATAAAATTTAACTAAGTGGTGTACATTCCAATGCCTAGGGACCTCTTTCCCGTTGGGGCGTTTGAGTTTGTAAGTTCCAGGTTTGATGATGGCTGCTATGATGTAGGGACCTTCGAATTTTGGTGCCATTTTGCCTCCCTCGGTCGGTTGGCTTGCTTCCCTCCTTGGAATTCTCGGGTGTGAACCTTGGCGTCGATGTAGCCTTTGACTTGCCTTCGGTAGTTTTCTGCCCGGATGAAGGCTTGCTCCCGGCGTTCTGAAAGGAGGTGGAGGTCGAGGGCCATGTTGCTGTTGTTGACCTCGGGGTCATATTGGATCACCCTCCGGGTGGGAAGGGTGACTTCCGTAGGAGCTTTGGCTTCAAAACCGTAGCAGAGGGAGAAGGGTGTTTCACCTGTTGCTCGCCGAGGGGTGGTGCGGTACGCCCAAAGGATGTTGTGGAGTTCTTCCACCCAACCACCGCCCTCGGCCTCCAGCTTCTTTTTGAGGCCCTCGAGCAAGGTCCGGTTGGCATTCTCTACTTGCCCGTTGCCTTGAGGGTAGGCAACGGAGGAGAAGGTGTGTTTGATGCCCCATGCCTCCAGAAGGGCACAGAAGGGGGCTGCCTCAAATTGTGTCCCATTGTCGGAGATGATCTGCTGAGGGACGCCAAACCTTGTGAGGATGTTCTTGAGGACGAAGTGACGGCATTTCGCCTCTGTGATGCTGGCGAGGGGCTCAGCCTCTACCCACTTGGTAAAGTAGTCGATGGCCACAATGATGTATCTGTTGTTGGAGGTACCCCTCGGCAGAGGGCCCACAAGGTCTATTCCCCATCGAGAAAAGGGGACAGATGTGCTGATGGGGGCATAGTTGACCGCTGGCCTGCCGGGGGTGTAATACCCGAGATTAATTTAAGAGGATTAATAGTACTACTCATACCAACAGAGGTGCATCTCCTTTTAAGGGAGCTCATCACCCAAGAACTTCAAAGTTAAGCGTGCTTGCACGGGAGTAGTCTTGGGATGGGTGACCCCCTGGGAAGTTTCTCAGGGCGCGCATGAGTGAGGACAAAGTGCGCGGTAAAAGCTCGTGGTGGTTTGTGGGGACAGTACTAGAGGTCTAGAGTAACTACCTTGGGTCCGTGTGGGGCCCCGGGGTGTTACAGGTGGTATCAGAGCAACCCTGCGACAGTGTGCTGACCCGTTAGATATCGGGCGGGCACTTAGCGGGGCAAGATTCTGGGGTTTTATTGAGATTGGTTTAAGGGCGCAACGAGGACGTTGCGATCCTAAGTGGGGGTGATTGTAATACCCGAGATTAATTTAAGAGGATTAATAGTACTACTCATACCAACAGAGGTGCATCTCCTTTTAAGGGAGCTCATCACCCAAGAACTTCAAAGTTAAGCGTGCTTGCACGGGAGTAGTCTTGGGATGGGTGACCCCCTGGGAAGTTTCTCAGGGCGCGCATGAGTGAGGACAAAGTGCGCGGTAAAAGCTCGTGGTGGTTTGTGGGGACAGTACTAGAGGTCTAGAGTAACTACCTTGGGTCCGTGTGGGGCCCCGGGGTGTTACAGGGGGCTTTCTGGAAATGTTGACATGCGGTGCACCTTCGGGCAAGGTCAGCACAATCTCTGGCCATGGTTGGCCAGAAGTAGCCCTGGAGAATGAGCCTTCGGGACATGGAGAAGGGTCCCTGGTGAGCTGAGCAAGTGCCACTGAACACCTCCTCCATTGCGACCTCGGCTTCATCCTGATGAAGGCACCGAAGTAGCGTGCCGTTGTAAGACTGTTTGTAGAGCCTTCCGTCTTCGATGGTATAGCTAGGAGCCCTCAGTTTTGCTAGTTTAGCGCGGGTCTCGTTCTCAGGTAGCTGCCCTGTGGAGATGAAGGTGATGATATCCGAGATCCAGTCCTCCTGGCGTTGTTGTATGTTCATAACAGGGCTTGCATGGATACTTGAGAGACTGAGTTCCTCAATTTTGGCAATCTTGGAGATGTGCTCGGGGGAGTCGGTCGAGAGCTTAGATAGTATGTCGGCCTCGGAGTTCTGAGCCCTCGGTATTTGAGTGAGAGAGTGTGCCTCAAATACCTTAAGCAACTCCTTGGCCGCCTCTTTGTACTGTTTCATTCTTCCCTCCTTGGCCTCATATTCCTCGGAGATTTGGCCAACGACCAACTTGGAGGCGCATTTGATGTGGATCTGCCGAGCCTTCATGTTGGCAGCCAGCCGAAGGCCACATAGGAGGGCCTCATACTCGGCCTCGTTGTTGGAGACTTTGAAAGAGAAGCGGATTGCATAGTAGGCTCTGAAGCCCTCGGGAGTAATGAGGACCACCCCTCCCCCGCATTCTTTGGTCACGGAGGAGCCGTCGGTGTAGAGGGTCCACCAGTCGTCCGAGGTAGCCGAGGGCTCCCCGTCCGTGGCTGCCCTTGCGGTACACTCCATCACAAAGTCCGCCAGGGCTTGGCCCTTGATGGCAGGCCTCGGGCGGATGTCAATGTTGTACTGGCTCAAGAAGATAGCCCATTTCACCATGCGGGAGGAGCTGGTGGGGCTCCTCATGAGGGCGCCGAGGGGTTGATGAGTGAGGACCTGAACCGGGTGAGCCTGAAAGTAGTGGCCCAACTTCTTGACGGTCCAAACGATGGCTAACACCGTTTTCTCCACAGGAGAGTACCTGAGCTCGGCCTCCCTTAGGGTCTTGCTTACATAGAAGATGGCATGTTGGATGCCGTCTTCCTCCCGGATGAGCACGGAGCTGATGGCTGCCGGGCTGACCCCAAGGTAGAGATAGAGGGTCTCCCCTACCTTTGGTTTGGATATCACAGGGGGTGAAGATAGATATCGTTTGAGTTCGTCGAAAGCCCCCTGGCATTCTGGAGTCCATTGAAAGCCAGCCGTCTTCCTCATGGTCTGGAAGAAGGGTAGTGACTTCTCCGCTGATTTAGATAGAAAGCGGTTGAGGGCTGCCAGGCGGCCCGTCAACCGTTGAACTTCCTTCACGTTGCGTGGGGGCTCCATGTTGATGATGGCCTGGATCTTCTCGGGGTTGGCCTCAATACCCCTTCGGCTCACCATGTAGCCTAAGAATTTGCCCCCTTGGACGTCGAAGGTGCACTTCTTCGGGTTTAGCCGAAGGTTGAACTTCTGCATGATGGCGAAGATTTCCTGGAGGTCGTCAGCATGGCTGGAAGATTGCTTGCTCTTGACGATCATGTCGTCAACATAGGCCTCCATGGTGCGCCCTAGGACGTCCTGAAAGACTCGGGCCACCATCCGGGTGTAAGTGGCCCCTGAGTTCTTTAGGCCGAAGGCCATTACTAGGTAGCAGAAGATGCCCTCGGGAGTCATGAAGGCTGTCTTTTCGGCGTCTTCCTCATGCATGAAGATCTGATGATATCCGCGGAATGCGTCGAGGAATGACATGATTTCACACCCCGCGATTTCATCTACAAGTTGATCGATATTGGGCAAAGGAAAAGGGTCCATAGGGCACGCCTTGTTGAGGTCCGTGTAGTCCACGCACATACGGAAGGTAGGAGGCTTCTGTGCGAGGACTACGTTCGCCAGCCATGAGGGGTATTTTACCTCCTTGATGTGCTTAATAGAGAGGAGCATGGCGACCTCCTTCTTCACAAATTCCCTCCTTTCGGCGGAGAGGGGTCTTCTTCGTTGCTGTACTGCTTTTGCCGAGGGGTCCACCGAGAGGCAGTGGGTGATGACCCTTCGGCTTATTCCCGGCATGTCCTCCGGCCCCCATGCAAAGACAGTGGAGTAGGCGCGGAGGGCGTCGGTGATACCGGTCTTCAGATCTTCAGGGAGCTGGGCTCCAATCTTTACGACTCTCTCCGGCTTGGCCGGATCGAGTGTAAAGTCTTCTACGTCCTCGGCTGGTTCAGCCCTCGGCCTTTTTTCTTTTTGGTCGATGGTTCCGGTGATGGTGTCAACACGGAATTCCGTCTTACTTACCTTCTTAGTGACTTGAAGATAGCAGGCGCGGGCGATTTTCTGATTCCCCCGGGAGTAGCCAATGCCCCCCTCGGCGGGAAACTTGAGGCAGAGGTGCCTCATGGAGATGATGGCCTCAAGGTCCTCGAGGGCTGGCCGGCCGAGGATGATGTTGTGGGCGCAGTCGATGTTGACGACGACGAACTCCACTTCGAGCTGGGCTCTACGGAGCCCGTCGCCAAAGATCACCGGGAGGGTTATTACCCCCTCGGAATCAATAGTATCGCCGGTGAAGCCGGCAAGAGGGGTCTTAATGGGCCGAAGGGACCCCCTCTCCAGATGCAGCTCTCTGAAGGTGCTGAGGTACATTACATTGACGGAGATGCCCGTGTCAATGTAAGTTCGGTGAATGATGGTGTCGTTTATTTCAGTCCGAATCACCAAGGCATCCCTGTGAGGAGAAGAAGTAGGAGGGAGATCTGCGTTGGTGAAGGTGATGGGTTCCTCCCTCAGCCGTTTTACCGGGGGCATGTGAGTGACTTCCCCCACGTAAAGCGATTGAGCCCACTTTTTCCGCTGGCTGGTGGAATCGCCCCCCGTATTTCCACCGGTGATCATGAGGACGTGGCGTTTCTTCTCCTGGTAGTGGGGGTACTCTTCCTCTTCCTCTTCTAAGTTTCCGATCTCCCTCTTCTTGCCGATGGGGATGGTGTTCGGGTTAACCCAAGCGTTCACCTTCGTGTGGTGCCCTCCGGGAGGTCCCTGATGAGAAGGTCCCTCCTGCCAAGGGCTCTGAACAAATTGGGACAGGTGCCCCGCTTGTATCAATCTCTCGATGGCCGTTTTTAGCTGGTGGCAATCGTCGGTTCTGTGCCCCTGATGTCGATGGAAACGACAGTAGGGAAACTGAGGGTTGATAGCATGTACCTCCGGGGGTGCGCGAGAATCGCGCTCAACGAGGCCCCTCTCCTCGGCAAAATCAAGGATGATGCTGACGGGGTGCGTCAATGGTGTCCGGGGGCGGTCCAGGAGAATGGGCTGTGCCCAAGTCTTAGGGTTGCTTTTATAACCTCCCCCGGGCTTGGCTTGGCCTTGCCGAGGGCGATCATCAGAGGGTCCTGAAGACTTGGGGTGATTTGGAGGAGCCCCGGCCCTCGGTTGTTCATGTTGTCAGCCCTCGGGGGCTGCTGATTCGGATGCTGGTGGTATTTCTCCACCTCCTCGGCCTCAGCATATCGGTCCCCCCGCTGCAAAGCCCTTATGTAGTCGCGGGGGGGTTCAATGATGAGGCTCCTTGAAAAGTTGCCGGTGCGGAGGACGGTTTGTAGGAGGGCCACGAGGGTCCCGTCATCAGCACCGTCGACTTTGTCGGCTTCCGTCCTCCAGCGCTCCAGGAAGTCTCGAAGGGTCTCATCCCTCTTCTGGCGTATGGTTAGGAGGTGGGAGAAGTGCTTCCTCGTGCGACGCCTCCCGGCAAACTGTGTCAAGAATCGCTAGGCGAGTTCTTGCCATGAATCAATGCAGCCCTCGGGCAACCGGTTGAACCATTCGTATGTCGGCCCCTCTAAGGTGGAGAGGAACCAACGACACAAATATTCGTCTGACGCCCCTACCATCATCATGCTGTTCTGATATTTGCTGTAGTGTTCCTGGGGGTCCGTCTTCCCGTTGTAGGGCTGTATGTGTTGCCCTCGGTATTTTTCCGAGATCCGGGCCGCCAGTACCCTTGGGGTAAATGGCGTCCGGGTCCGGAGCTGGATGACGGGTTCCCCGGAGCCCTCGGCTACCTTCTTCTGTAATTCCTCCATTTTGGCCATCATGGCCTCGTATTTGAGGTCTGAATGAGGGGTGGAGGTGGTGGCGTGAGCTTTGTTGGCCTCCATTTCGTCAAGCCGGCGTTGGAGGGCCGCAATAATTTCATCCTGGGGATCTTTCGGGAGGGTCTCCGCCCCCTGCGCACGAACCCGGGCCGAGTGGGCCTGGTTGATTTGGTGGCGAGCATCATCGGCATGAAGGGGTGCCTTGCCTTTGTCCCGAGGGGGACGCTCCTCGTCTGCCCTCGAGACAGACCCTCCGCTTTCCTGGGGCCTTTGGAGTGCTTTCCCTCCGAGGCGGTCTTGGACCCCTCGGCGGTCTGGCCCTCCTCTGAGCCGGTTGAGGGCGGAAGTGCGGGGCCTTTCCCTGTTGTCATTGTGGCGGTCCCGGGACTGAACTTCCTGGGAGGCCGTATCTTGGGCCACTACCCCTTCGTCGTTCCTAACCCGAGGGATGGGGTTTCCGAAGGGGTGTGGCAGAGGGGGAAGTATGATGTTCTCCCCAACCTGGGGTTGAGCCGGAACCAGGGTGCCGAAGGCACCTGGGTTCTGAGTGAGCGTCTGGATGAAGGCGGAGAGCGCCGAATGAACGTCGATGGTGAGAACCGGAGGGCTGACTTGGTCATCGCTCCGGTTTTTCTTCTTGGCCTCGATGCCGAGGTGGGCATCGGGGGCATTCTGTTGGATCTGAAGGCGTAGGTCGACAGCCGCCTGTTCCAGCCCAGCGATGACACCGCCCTCGGGAGCCCTGTGAGAGGCTTCGGGGGCGTTGACGTCGCCGAGGGCCAGGTTCTTGTCTTCTACGTTTTTGGAATTGGCACGTGTTGTTCTCACCATTTTGGTAGAGGGCTAGTGTTTGGCGAAGGGGGAGGGTTTCTTACTTGATAGTTCGACCTCTCAACGAGAGCACCAAATGATGGATAGTGTACCCGGGGGGTAGCTTATCCGAGGGGTTATTACGGGGAGTGATAAGAGAGAAGTCAGAGCAAGTAAATGTAGAGAGAGAAAGTATATTATAAGTGTGGAGCGTTTTCAGCGTGGTTACAAATGGGGAAATGGGGTGCTATTTATAGTAGCAATAAATGCCGGACAGGGACACACGTCAAGCGCCCATTGGCCGAGAGGTCACCTCAACTGGTTGGCGCTGGCAGCCGCATGTGGCCGCATTTAATGCGGCTGTTGGATGGGACATCTGTACAGGGTACGGTGATCTGTACGAATGTGGTGCGGATATCATGTCGGGAGAGGTGCCCTCGGCTGCAGAGGACTAGCCGAGGGCTCTTAGTGCCGAGGACCCCTGAGTGCCGAGGGCTCCAGATGCCGAGGGCTACTGTTTTCTGCCGTTTTTCTCCCAGTTTCTTAGTTTGCTTGGAAAACCCGTTCTGTGAGAGTTTAGAGCCTTCGGCCATGGGGCCGACGGCGCCCTAGGTGCGCTTTGCGGGCTGCTTGGTACTCTGGGCGCTGTGATTTGGGCCTGTTGGGCCTTCACTGGAGTAGTAGGAGTCTGTGGGCCGGGTGTTCTCGGGCCATATACTCCATCAGAACTTTTCAATTTACGGGCTTTAGTCCCATTCCTCGTGATAACTTCTCCAACAATTCTCTATCCAATGCCTTGGTTAGCGGATCCGCTACATTATCCTTTGACTTCACGTAGTCAACAGTGACAACACCCGTTGTGAGGAGTTATTTAATGGTGTTATGTCTACGACGAACGTGTCTAGACATACCATTGTAGAGATTGCTTTGTGCCCTTCCAATTGCCGCTTGACAATCACAATGTATGCATATTGGAGGGACAGGATTCTCCCAACTTGGAATATCCTCGAGAAAATGGCGTAGCCATTCAGCCTCTTCAGTGCACTTATCCAGGGCTATTAGCTCAGATTCCATCGTGGATCTAGCTATTAACGTTTGTTTCGAGGATTTCCACGACACGGCTGCACCTCCCAAAGTGAAAACATATCCACTTGTGGATTTTGAGTCCTTAATGTCAGATATCCAACTAGCGTCGCTATACCCTTCAAGTACAGCTGGATATCTTCCATAGTGCAGTCCAAGGTTTTGGGTTTTCCGTAAATACCTCAAAACCCTTACTATTGCCTTCCAGTGTTCATTATCGGGGTTGCTAGTATATCTACTAAGCTTACTAACCACAAAGGTAATATCAGGCCTGGTACAACTCATTAGATACATTAAACTGCCAATAATCCTAGCGTATTCTACTTGAGAAATACACTCTCCACGATTTTTTGTCAGATGTACATTTTTATCTAATGGCGTCCTTGCCTCTTGATAATCATCCTTATTAAATTTAGTAAGGATTTTATCAACGTAATGGGATTGACTTAGCGTTAGACCGTCAGGTCCTCTAATTATTTTAATCCCAAGGATTAAATCGGCCAGCCCCATATCCTTCATGTCAAACTTAGAATTTAACATGCTTTTGGTAGAATTAATCATTAGATTATTGCTACCCACGATGAGTATATCATCCACATATAAACATAAAATGACATAGCCGTCTACCGTGTTCTTCACATAGACGCATTTGTCACTTTCGTTTATTTTAAACCCATTAATTAACATTGCATGATCGAACTTTTCGTGCCACTGTTTAGGGGCTTGTTTCAATCCATACAATGATTTAATTAATTTACACACTTTCCTTTCTTGGCCTGGAACACGAAAGCCCTCGGGCTGTTCCATATAGATTTCTTCGTCTATATCGCCATTTAGAAAAGCGGTTTTTACGTCCATTTGATGAACTTCCAATTTCCGCAATGCGGCAATTGCTAGTATCATCCTAATGGAATTTATTCTCGTCACAGGAGAATACGTGTCAAAGTAATCATGGCCCTCACGTTGCTTGTATCCCTTGATTACAAGTCTGGCCTTGTACTTATCGATGGAACCGGCAGGTTTCATTTTCCGTTTAAAAATCCACTTGGATCCCAAAGGTTTATTTCCCGGAGGAAGATCAACCAATTCCCATGTGTGATTTTTAAGGATAGAATCTACCTCACTTTTGATGGCTTCTTTCCACATAGGACCTTCAATAGACGTCACGGCTTCCTTATAAGTCCGTGGCTCATTTTCTACCAAACATGTTAGAAAATTCGGTTCATTTTCTACCATACATGTTAGCATATCCGAGTCAACTTCTACCAGGTAGGTGAGAAAATCCGGTCCGAAGGATTTTTCAATTCTAGCACGTTTGCTACGTCTGGGTTCGAGTTCTTCTCCGGATCCCTCGCTGGTATTTTCCATAGCTACGTCAAATGTTCATTTTGACGTGCTAGGCACTTCGTTGGACTTGCATGGAAATACATCTTCAAAGAATGAAGCATTCCTTGATTCAATTATTGTGTTTTTATGTACATCCGGATTATTCGAATCGTACACTAAAAACCGATACGCACTACTATTTTGTGCATATCCAATAAAAATACAATCCACCATTTTTGGACCTATTTTTATTTTCTTAGGTGTTGGTACAAGCACCTTAGCAAGACACCCCCACACTTTTAAATATTGATAGGAAGGCCGTCGGCCTTTCCACAACTCGTACGGAGTTTTATCATATTTTTTTCCGGGGAACCTTATTTAAAAGGTAATTGCTTGTTAAGATTGTTTCACCCCACATATTTTGTGGCAGGCCCGAACTTACTAACATCACATTCATCATATCTTTCAATGTGCGATTCTTTCGTTCGGCAACACCGTTTGATTGAGGTGAATAGGGTGCGGTACGTTCGTGTACTATACCCACACTTGCGCAAAAGTCACCAATTGGTGCTTCATACTCACCACCTCGATCACTCCTAACCGTTTTAATCCGTCGATTAAGTTGGTTTTCCACTTCATTCTTATAAAGAATAAATTTATTGATTGTTTCGTGTTTATTTTTTAATAAATAAACATAGCTATAGCGAGTGCTATCATCGATAAAAGTAATAAAATATTTATTACCACCACGTGTTTGTATTGATTTAAAATCACAAACGTCACTATGAATTAATTCTGGTGGTTCCGTTTTTCTTTCAACCGATTTGAAAGACGTTTTCGCTAGTTTTGCCTCTACACAAGCTCCACATTTGTGATTCACATCAATTGTGAATTTAGGAATGTGTTCCATGTTAATTAATCTACGTATAGAATTAAAATTAACATGTCCTAGTCTACCATGCCACACATTGGAAGACTCAAGCAAGTAAGCAGAAGAGATTTTATTATTATTATTAATAATAGTCATTACATTGAGCTTAAACAACCCATCAACTGCATACCCCTTCCCCACATACATTCCCGATTTGGACAAAACTAGTTTGTCCGACTCAAAGACCATGCGGAACTCATGCTTGTTCAACAAAGAGCCCGAGATCAAGTTTTTGCGTATCTCCGGGACGTACAACACATTGTTCAGAGTCAGCTCCTTGCCAGAAGTCATCTTCAGGACCACCTTGCCCATGCCTTCAACCTCAGAATGAGCAGAATTCCCCATCCACACCTTCTCACCGTTTGATGGCTCAAAGGTTGTTAATAGCTCCCGGTTAGAGCAAATGTGCCGGGTTGCACCGGTGTGCACGAACCACTCCTTGGAATTGGATCCAATGAGGTTGACTTCGGTAACCACAGCCACTAGGATGATGTCTTCATCCTTTTGCCCACCTTGCACCAAGTTGACTTGGGAGTCTTTCTTCTTCCGTGGTGCCTTGCAATCCGAGGACTTGTGTCCATTCTTGTTGCAATTGAAGCATTTTCCATTAAATTTGGGTTTGGAAACGCCTCCCTTGGGACCGAGCTTGCTCTTCCCATTATTTTTATTTTTGGAGCCTTTTGCATGCTCCACCACATTGGCCTTGGCGCCGCTAACGATTGGGAGTCTCCCATCGTTCTTCCGGTTATCCTCTTCAATCCGCAGACAGAGGATCAACTGTTCCAAGTTCATTTCCTTTCGCTTATGCTTAAGGCAGTTCTTGAAATCCTTCCAAGCCGGCGGCAATAAATGGATAATTGACGCCACTTGGAAAGACTCGCTAACCGTCATTCCTTCATCTCGAATTTCGTTGAAGATCATTTGCATTTCTTCAACTTGACTCAAGACCGTCTTCGAATCCACCATTTTAAAATCAAGGAATCGACCGACAACAAATTTCTTTGCACCGGCATCCTCGCTCTTATATTTGTGGTCCAAAGCATTCCATAGCTCCTTAGCCGTAGCTAATGTACTATACACGTCGTACAGAGCATCATGCAGCCCGTTCAACACGTAGTTTCGGCAAAGGAAGTCAGAATGCTTCCAACCCTCAACCGCGTTGAAAGATTGTGCATCCACCTCACCCCCGGTTACTACCGGCGCATCCTCGGTCAAGAAACGTGCAAGACCGAGAGTAGTGAGATAGAAGAGCATCTTTTGCTGCCACCTCTTGAAGTTTAACCCATTAAATTTTTCGGGTTTCTCCACAGAGTTGCTCGACACGGTCACCATAGGGATATCCCTTTGGTTAACCAAAGCAGATGCACCGCGTTGTGAACTATGGTTCACCGGAGCTCCGCTTTCAGAGTGATTATCGTTCAAATCGTTCAAAGCATTCTGCCCAACAACATTTTCATTTTCTTGAGAAGTCATTTTTTCGTTTCTTACGTTATTTGAAAGCACAAAAAAACAAGTTTTAAGATTGTTTACCGTAGTAGAACAATCACCGAATACGTTTTAAGATTGTTGGGTGTGTTTCGAAAAACAAAGAAAATTAATTGGAGTGCTAGAGGTGTTGTTTTAGCTATGAAAATACGTGAACGAAGTGTATGAAAAGTTGTTTGTTTTGCAAAGCACCTACTAGCCTTTTATAGGAGTGGATTAAGGTGTGTTAATGGTTGTTTAAGGGTTATGATCGTTGGACATCAATGTAGGAACATACCGGAAGAACAAAAATTAATGTTATCTTTAGAAGATAGATTTTCGGACGGCATTCGTGTGTGCAGATCGCCCGCACACGCAAGTCGCGGTTTTTGTTCTTCGGTTTCGGGATGTGATTCGCACCCCCCCTGCGCGCGTGAGAGAGCCTTTCCCTTTAGGAATCTTAACTCTTTAGGGGGGTTTCCCTTTATAAAGGGTTCAAATTCCCTTGTGATTTTCGGTGTGGGAAAGAACCCACACTAAAACCCACATTTTCCTAGTTTTCTCCATTCCAACGGGTAAACTTCGAAAAACAATTTCTCATTCACCCGTTATCCGTTTTGAGTGTACCATATATCGAATTGTAGCCCTTAGCAAGGACAATCCGAAACCACTTTGACCCGACCCAAAGCGGAAGTGGACCCCACTCAAATAATTGACCCAAAATGACCATTTAATGCACTTTTAACACACTTTTTCCAACAAACCAGACCAAACCAGACTTTGGTAGTTGTAATTTATAAAATACACATACAACAAACATTTATTAGACTAGAAACTAACCGAACATAGGCTGAATTAAAAATTAAATACAACTAGACTTTGTAAGCTCTTAAAAGTACATATTCAATACACCCTTAAATTATAAAATCCACATACCTTGAAAAATAGGCATTATCTTTGTTACATCGAGAGCTTTGATTAATTTCAAAAGAGAAAACTCTCAAATAAGCCCTCCTACTTTGGACAATTTCTCAATCAAACCCTCGCACTAATTAATCACCCAATCAGGTCCCTGAACTAACCAAAACGACCCAATCAGCCTTTTTAGACGGTGGAGTGTCGGTTAGCCCGTTGCACGATGAGCTGGAATCCCTCGTGTCCCTCCCTCACCGGGCACTTAATTTGACGTGGCTAACCCCCTTTTTAAAACTAACTAACCTTCTCCTTAGATTGAAAAATAAAGACTTCTCCTCAGACCTAAATCAAACGTAGCCTTGACCCTCCCCTGCGAGCGTGTGACAGTACGAGCCTTCGCAAACTATGTCATCTTCATCATCATCAACGGTTGGAAAAAGAACGAAGCCGTACTATGGACTATGAGCCTGCTGTTTATTGTTGGTGTGGATTGAATTAAAGCTCCTCTATGCGTTGGACGAGAGAGTGGAAAAAGTTTTTATGGCTATCAAAAATGGAAGGTAATTACATCATTTGGCTGTGTGATTTAGAATTACAGTGTCTTGCCTTGTTATGGAAGCTGCGGGTTTTACTTATGGAAGGAAGACGTAGGAACAAAAGAAAGTATCAGGACTGAAGAGATGAAAGAACTTGTTATGGCTAAAGAGAAGAGAAAAATTGCAGATGAATTGAAAAAATTGGTTGAAGTACTTGTCCTACAGATTTTACATGTACATAGTGATGTTGCTTGTGTCAAAAGTGTGGTTGAGAAGGAGACGAAGATTGACAAAAAAAGTGGTATGGGTTAGCTATGATTGTACTTCTTGGTTTAGTGGGGAGTGTGTATTTCAGGATGTAAGCTTGGTTTGCAATATCAGAACAGTTATGTGTTCCTCATGTGTATTGTATTTCAATTTCTAATTAATGTAATTGCTTTGTAATGGCACAATGTAGCTTTGGATGATTTGCCGGAACTTGACAATGTGTATTAATGTTGGAGTTTCAGGATGTAAGCTTGGTTTGCAATTATTATAAATGTTGTTGTTTTTCAGTTTGTCAGAATACAATGTTGCTTTGGATGATTTGCCAGAACTTTACAATGTGTATAGTACCAAAGTTGTTGTTATGCAGCTCACTTTGGCTTAGCCAAAGTGTATAGTACAAACAATGATTTCAATCTGATGGAGCCAAATATAATGTTTCACATTTAAATGTTTGTTATTTTTTTAGTAGAACTATATTGTTGCAGGTATGTTGAGGTGGTCATGCCAGCATTCTGTCCAAAGTAAAAAATTGAGTTTTTTAGACTAAGTGATGTGCAAAGTATAAGGATTTAGATAATACCATGCATATGTAGTTATCAGACTCCAACTCCCATGCATATCCCTGGCGGTTGCAAGTTCATAATACCAGCATTGTTCATAAAATCCATTATAAATTACACACAATTACAGGCATTCATAATACCAGCATTTGTTCACAAAATCCAAACCAACATTCATACAACAAAAACCCATTAAAATCAAAATACACATTCAGCAAAAGGAAGAGCATAACTCAAATATTCCTACACCTTTAACACCACCATTACATATTACCAAATGTTTAGCCTTTTATACTTCTTTGTCCAGGATGCCTCTTCCTCCCCTCTTAGGTCTACCCCTTTGACCTCTTCCACTTTCAGCACCTCTTGTATGCCCTTGGCTTTCTTCTGCCCCACTCTGTTCTGGGATGGGTATATTCCTTTGTGAACATGATTTCTTATTGTGCCCGTCCACTTTACAGATGCAACATTTCATGATTTGTCCTTTTCTTGCTAGTTGAGACCCTGATGGTGCACGATGTTCATTTTCTTCTCTCGCTCTTTTCTTCTTAGGGCGCCCACTCATTTTCTTTGGAATGGGAGGAAGAATTTCTTCATGTTGGGTTCTTGGCCAGAGTAATTCTCCATTTATTGGCTGCAGAGTGTATGAGTATGTTTTCTCATAGAGTTCCTTGGAGTACCAAGAGTCTACATAGTTTTCAGGATCCTCACCTTTATCAAGAATAACACAAATGGCATGTGCACATGGAATTCCACATAGATCCCATCTTTTGCAAGCACAAGTTTTTTTGTTCAGACTCACCTTGTATTGATATCTGCCTTTTTTATCTCATATCCATCATCCCCATTGAAATCTACATGCCAGTCTTGACTAGCTAATATATTTTTGTTCAATTTCTTCATAATGAGGGGACCAAATGCACCTGCACAACATGATTTGACCAATAAATAACTGTAAAGCAAGTTGTATAATTTAGCATGAGTAAAAGGTCTGTTCATATGGCAAACATGCTTCAGATAAGTTAAAAGATAATAAACGCTGTAAATAATCATCATCTGGCCTCTTCCTCACATTCTTTCTTTTTTTAGCTATTCTTTTCATCATAGCCGCTCTCATGCCCTCTAGCATTGGGACAAGGGGTTTGTCTCTGAGTTGAATAAGAGTGTTGTTAAATGCCCCAGACAAATTATTATCTACAATATCACAGTTTACCTCAATCCTAAAATAAGCCTTGCACCATAGCTTTAGTGGGTACTTGTGCAAGTCAGTACATGCTTGAGGGTCAAGCTTATTTAACTCATTCAAACTAGCCTCCAATTTCCCTTCAGAAGTGGCCTTTGCACATTGCCAGAACAATTTCTTAAGCACCAATCCTCTGTGATTTTTGGCCCAGTTGGCATGTATATGCCTAGCACAATTCTTGTGCTCAACATCTGGGAGAACATTTGCAATAACATTTGGCAGTCCCTATACCAATGTAAAGTTTGTAAATACTTATTACAAGATAAAACTACACAATGAAGCATTGAAATTATGTACTTACAAGAAAATTTACTTTCTGTTGATCACTTATTATGGTCCATTCAGGGGGGTTGTTGATCTACAAGTCTTCCTTCAGAAGGTGTAAAAACCAACTCCATGATGAATCATTTTCTATCTCTACTACTGCCCAAGGAATCGGGTACATTTGATTATTCGCATCTCTTCCCACAACACTTAAAATCTCCCCCTTCAATTGTCCTTTTAGAAAGCAACCATCCAAACCAATAACCTTCCTACAGCCTTCCAAAAAACCCTTCTTAATTGGTCCAAAACACATATAAAACCTTTGAAATACCATTGGAGCATCAGGCACCACTCCGTCAGTTTTAATCACAACTGTACTTCCAGGAATTGATCTCAACACTTCCTCTCCATAATTCCTGAGTTTTATGAATTGGTCCTTAAAAGCAGATTGTGTGTTGTCTTGCATAATTTTTAATGCTCTTGAAGCCATACTTATGGTCACACTCAGTTTATGTTCGGCCTTAAGCAAGTATTTAAGCTCTACAACAGTCATGTTGGGGTTTTCTGTCAACTTTTCCTCATAAGTTTCAGCTATCCAATTATGACTAACTATTCTAAGCTTGAATTTTAGGTTACATAGGTGGTCTGGGTTCCATACTTTCAATTGAAAGCATTTTAACATATCTTCCCATGAAGCAGTACTTGCAAAGGGGCAAATTATGGCACACTTCAGTCTGACTCTCAATGGCTCATTCTTAACAAAAACTATATCTCTCTTATTATACACAACATACCTAACCATAGTACTTTTAAATTGCTTACCATCCTCAAACAACATCCCCACCTTAAAATGGGGAGGATCAGATTCTGGGTTATATGATCCATTTAGGTTACCTGGCCTTTTGGACTTAGATGCATCTTCCTCATCTGAATGTAAGCTAGGTGGGTTAGACGAGTCATATTCAGTAAAATCTTCCTCATTGTCAGATTCAATCCCATGCTCAGGAGTGTGTACATCGTCCATTCCTTCCACATTATCATTTGTCATTGGTGTGGAATTAGTGTTCAGAACTTCCACATCATGTAGCACCTCTTTTTCTTCATCCTCATTGTCTGCTACGGTATTACTAGTTTTATTTACTTCCTCAACATCACTCTCATTATCAGATGGGGCATCACTGCCAACATCTGTATCATCATTCAGTTCATCACCATCACCTTCTGGGTCACCTACATCCTGTGTTGTAGCATTTGGTTCATGATGAAGTCCTTAGGTGTGTAGTTCATCCTCTGCGTGGTCTACATATATCTCACACTTCCCACTACTTCTTGCTAATTTTATTAGCTTTAGTGCAGTCTCATCATCAATCGGCTCATATAAGGAGCTCATATTGGCACTTGGTGTTTTGAAGTATAGACCTCTAATGGAGCCATTGCTTTGACCTTCTAAGAACTTCTTCAAGTGGAGGTAGCTTATGACATCAGGATCTGCATGTACACAATCAACTACCCCTCCAACATACATCTTATGTGCATCACAACTGAATCCCCCCATGGTGTACTAGTAGTTCTACTGTCTCAAACATTCTACAAATATAACAACAAAAATGGGCATAATACACAAAATACAAAGCTTTTCATTGAACTACGCAAATTTAGCCTTCCTTCTACTCCAAAAGGGCAACTTTAGGGTTCTATCATCATAAGATGGGTCAACATTACAAGCAAAACACATAATAAGTCATTTGTTTAAAAGGGTCAAATGTATCAAACATGAAAATCTGTATACAAATTTTAAGCGCAAAAGTAATCTTAAAGCAAAATTAAACCAAAAATCATAATATAAACTGTAAACACTACAAAAGGGCAATGCATCATGAATGACCAAACCACAACTCTTCTGCCCTACATTGTAAATGTGGCAACTACAACAACGTACCTTTCAGAGCTTCCTTCCTCTTTGACTGAAGTCTCGCGTTCCAAGGATGTTCCTTATAGGGCTTCGCACCACTTGGATTGAACTCCAGCGTCCCAACAACGAAGCTAACAACAAGTCCTTCGCTGCACTTTGGTTGAACTCCCGCGTTCTAACTAACTCCTCTAAGCATTCTTATCTGTTCGTTAAGGCTAGGTTTGAGAATGGAGTTTATTTGTTCAAAAGGGGGTTAGTTGTCTGTGAAGGAGAAGGTTAGTTTAAAAGGGGGTTAGCCACGTCAAATTAAGTGCCCGGTGAGGGAGGAACACGAGGGATTCCAGCTCAGCGTGTAACGGACTAACCGGCACTCTACCGGCTAAAAGGACTGATTGGGTCATTTTGGTTAGTTCAAGGACCTGATTGGGTGATTAATTAGTGTGAGTGCTTAATTGAGAAATTGTCCAAAGTAGGAGAGCCTATTTGAGAGTTTTCTCATTTCAAAACTTTCTCTTTTGCTAGTATCCGACTCATTTAGCTCTCAAATCTATAACGAATCATCTAACAAACCATTTCCTAAGATCAAAACACTACAAGATCGCCACTATAAGTCATCATTGTTGCTCATAATCCATAAACATTTGCTACTCTGAAAGTCTTTTCTTTTTTATTAGCGCCTTAGCAGTATATGAACAACGAGCCGTAGCTTTAACTTAGAAATATTAACAATTTGTTTAAATTTGTTAGGAGCTTTATAACTTTTATAAACAACTAGTATAGTACCTGTACATACGCGCGAGAAATAACAGTTGGTGCATGAGAGAATTCCCTAAATAACAGTAAAAAAGTTTTGAAATTCCAAAATAGGACTATCATGTTTTTTATTCCCTGAATATGAGTAAGTTTCTGTCAAGTTTGGTATTACTGGGCTTTAAACATGGCATTTTCTTCCAAACTTTGCAGATTACTCCTGTTTAGAGAATAAAATACATGATACTCCTATTTTGGAATTTCAAAACGTTTTTGCTCTTATTTAGGGCAATTTCTATTGGTGCATATATTTTTACTCATAATCTAATTGCATATTAAAATAAAAATAACTTTTTAAGATTCTATATTTTCAAAAAATAAGAGTAGAATAAGCTATTGTCATAAAGTATAAGCCATACAATAAAATTAGATGAACAATATAGTAGGGAAAATTAATTGACACCACTCATTAGAATTTGCTACCCATTAATTTTCATTATTAAATTTATTTTAAATTAAACACTACTCTAAAAAAGAGAGTACAATAAGTGAATGACATAAACTTTAAGTGAATACAATAAATATTGAAATTATCGAATATTAGTTAAATAAGAACTTGCTTATCATTAATTAAATTAATGCCAACATATGAGAGAGAAAATTGTCCTACTCACTTGTTAGTTGACTTATTTTATCCTAAAAGAATTACATATGAAAGAAAACTCCCCATATCAATTGTTAGCTAGATTATCTTATATTTATAATCACTACATGTGAGAGAAATTTTCCTGCTCAAATGTTCCTACTCAAATTTTGGGAGACAAATGGTTCGGGGACCTTGGGTGGGTAAGCATTCCACCTCTTCGGGATCAAGCCGTCCAACACCGAAACAAAAAAGAACCTATCCATCCAGCCCTTAATGGACGTTAAGTTTCCCGTAAAGAGGACCTGACCCGTTCATGCACTTACAGCAAGATACCCATCAATTTGCTGGGGGGCACCTTGAAAAAGGTAATGAAAGAGATCCAGGTCAGGCACAACGCCCGCACCGACACACCAGCAAATGAACCTTGTAGTCACGCGATAGGAGTTCGGCATTATCTGAGCGAGGACAACCTCACAACGGTTCAAAAGAGCGACAAAGAAAGGATGAAGGGGGAAACAGATTCCGGCCACGACGGAATCATAATGCACCCCACCGTCTCTGGAGATGGCGCAAGGGGTGGAGCCCGGTCTGTAGCCAAAAATCGACTGGATCCGGGATGAGGTTAGGGATGCGGGCTTTGAGTTTCGGTGACAGTTTCTGCCTCCCTCTTTAAATGGCCTTAAAGTTTAGCTTATGGCGAGGAACGTCGTCCGGGGGTGGCCCTAACGACGACCATATCATCACCAGACTTGGCGTCGTTGGAGGAACCGTCGTCGAAACGAACGACATCAGCCACAGTCTCAGCAGCGGCGTTGGTGCCCGCCGTGGCATCAACGGCGGTATCGGTTGCATTCCCCCGAACCGTCTCCTCGGTGGCCAAATCCGAACCAGATGAGCTAGCGGAACTAGGAGACGAAATCCCGGACGTAGTACCGAACAAGGATAGACAAGGGGGAAAAGGAGAGCGAAGACCCGGGAATACCTGACCGAACTTGAAATAAGAGTTTTCTAGAGAGAAGTGAGAGCAATCGAAAGAGAGAAGCAAAGTTTGAAAACTCGAAACTAATGGCCCAAAGAGAAAAGTACGCATGGCGAGGAGCGTTTCCGGGAACACGTGTCAAACGGAGAAGGAACGTCAGGTAATCATGAGTTTGGCCAGGGAAACCAACTAGCGGCTGCAAAAAACTGTCAAATCCTCGCTTCAGGAATCTGCGAGGTGCATCCCGAACGAAATACACGGAGCGGTGCTAGAGCAACTTCTTTACTTCCTTATGCAATGCGCACGCTTGGAACATCAGAAGTGGGAGACTTGTGTTGGAATATTAGGGACTGACCCAAAATATCCCTAAGAGGCCCATGAGTAACGAAGCCCAATAGATACGAAGCAGGGACAATGAACCCCCGTACGGTTAGCACCCGTTCGAACATTCCCCGTTCAGCCACCCCCGAACGACCTGAATGTAACGCTTGGCGCCATCCATGATGGGTCAGCCTAAGCAGTTGGCGGGAAACCTTGCAAGTTGGCGTGGGATGCATTTAATGTTATAAGTATGGGAGATTAAGTGGCAAGCATGAGGTCAAGTGGTAAAGAATCGCCTACTCAGGATTGGTCACGTCACCCAACTCACCTACTCACCCCTAGTATAAATACTGTGACACTGCACCCGAACATCCTTGAAATTCAAATTAAATTTCAAAGTTTATGTATTGAATTTCCCTATTATCGAACAATTGTAAAACGATTAATGTTTTATGTAATGCGTGGTTAATCATATTACTGTTGGGCTCGTATAATAGTAATGGACTTCCAAATACTTAATTGGGCCATCTTATTGGATATAGGGGGCCAACATTATTTAAATAAAGATATATAACCCTTCGATACAAAGTAAGAACGGTCGGGCAGCCCAAATGTTATTTAGGGCCTAACCTGCTAAAAATAGTAAGTATTCAAGAATGGCGTCCTAGACCCACTCGAGGATGGTCCACACGGCTTGTAGCCAAGGAATACAAATTCAAAGGTCACAAATAACTGAAAGGATGATTAGAGAAGAATACAAACTCCCATGGTCACATCTTTGGCATTATTGAGCTAAGTAATAGGAGTATGATTTTCTTCTATAATTATACATCATATAAATTATTGGGATTATCCTACACATGTTAAAGACCAATAATATGATGTAGATAGTTTACTTGGTCTAAATATATTAGAATGAGTACAAAAGGACATTTTATGACAAAAGATAAACAATAGAACTCATCTTTCCATCTTTGGAAGTATTGGTGGATATTTTGGACCCAAAATTAATTAGGGTTACTTGGAGACCACCTCACACCTTCTTAGAACCTGCAAAACAAGGAGAATAAGTTAGAACACATAAATGGAGCGGACCTATTGAGTTGAGAGCTCAAACAATACAAAAAGAAATAAAAGGAGAGGACCACCTCATGTTTGATTGCAATCAAACACCTTACCCTCTTCTTTTGTGAACCACATGCTTAGATAACATCATTGAGAGATCCTAGAGCCTTATCACAACCTCCATTCGAACTCTTATCATTGGAGGAGTGGATAGGAGCTCACAACACAAAAGAGAGGTAGAGAGGATTTCTGACCGCAGAGATATTTTCCAGTGCGTAGAGTTGCTTGTCTGAGCCATGTCTCGAGGTACACTTGTCCAAATAAGGAGTGTGAGGTGTCTACAGAAAGCACTCAAGATAAGGCCTCCAAATCTTCAAAGGAAAACGATACCTCGCTGAATACGTTTTTGTATTCATAGTAAGTTTGAACCCAAAATCTTCTTTTTCATTATTTAAATGATATGAACGATTGGTGGAGCTATTATACACTATTTCAAGTATATAATATGTTCCTTATAAGGTTACTATATTGAAGTAAATGTTAGATACTAACCTAGAACAAACCTTGAAAGGTTAGAGAAAGGATTCGTCGGAAAACAACCATTCTAGGGGCTGTTTTCATATCTTCGGTTAGGAGTTGAGCTAGCACCTTGAGGAGGCTGTCTAACACTCATTTCTAATCAAGAATCAGTTCTCAAACTTCCTTGGCCGAAGCCTTGAGCATTAGATCAAGAAGGAAAGTTTAAAGCTCATTTGAGGTGAGGATCGACATCTAGTTGCTTACAACTTGTAGGTTAAGCATGAAATTACCTAAATGTCTAAATCATGTTTTCATGGATTATGATGATTGATTATCGATGAAATATTGATATATTTGATAAGGAATGAAATTGGAAATGATTTGGAATCATGTTGATAATAATGGAGTTAAATGAGCTATTAATGAACTATTATGTAAAATAGACATTTTTACTCATGTGTGAATTGTGTAGATACATAAATGAATATTTATGTATTACATCGAATGCTTAAGTTGCTGCTACATATCTCTAAATATGTAGGGATTTACAAATGGAATATTTGATTGATAGGAATAATCTTAATAGTATTGAAATACTAGTTAATGATTATTTGATTGTAAGTGATGCACTTGAATGTGATTCAAGTGACTATATTGATTTAGTATGAAGCTAAGATCATGTTATAGACAGTCCTTAAGGATGTCCCAAAATAGATTATTGATATCTCAATTCTAGGCATAGGTTTGCTTAGGAATTGAGTCTATGCCATGACACAGTGATTTACTTGAGTTGGACTCTAGAAGTGCATGGGTAGACAAGGGGTTTGTGATTGATGACATGCATGGTGATGTACTTGAGTTGGACTCTAGAAATGCATGGGAGATAGAAGGTTGTAGCCTATGATGTGCATGGTGATGTACTTGAGTTGGACTCTAGAAATGCACGGTGGAGTAATTGACTTGTGACATATGATTTGCATGGTGATGTACTTGAGTCGGACTCTAAAAATGCAAACATATGTGTTAGGGTTAGACCCTAGGAATTGTTGTGGCTGGTAGTCATGGGGTATTGGGTTGATGCTTTGTAAACAAACTCGGGCCTACGGGTCGACTACTTGACTTTATATAAAGTAAGTATATTTTGAAAAGGGGTAACTTGGGGTTACGACCTAGATTATATTATCACCCTATTTGAGGGTCTTGTGTTTGAAATACTTGTTGTATATCTATTAGATGTCATCCACATCAGTATTTTATAGCCCTATAGAGTACTGACCCCTTCGAGGGCGTCCCACCACCATTTCAGGTTGAGGCTAGAGCTTGCTTCCTGTGCTCGTTGCTCGGGTGATCGTCTTGAAGAGAAGACTTGGTTCATGCTTCCTCCATTCTGTTTTTGAACATTAATAAACATGCTCATGGATATTTAAATATAGAGTCTGCGTGCTCATGTTTGCCACGTGTGGCATTTGTTTTCAAACTATGTTTTCCGTTGTGTATTGAATTGTTTATTATGTGTGTTTATGGATGACTTACGTGTGAATGATATTCGAGACGCCTTGTATAATATGGATGTATTTGACTGTGGTTGACTATTCGTATTGCACGGCGGGTTAATGACGTGTCCGGGCAGGTCCGAGGGGTGACAAATACCATCATTGATTCCATTGTAAAGAGTTAGCATTTTGATACTCACTATCAATATATTACTCTCTAACACTTGTATTAGCAAACTGGTCAGGAACTCCCATTCAATCATTTCCTTGTAATAGCATTTAATCTCCTATACAACTAAACTATTGAACCATTTTGCTTGTGAACCTTCATTATAACTTCATTTTCTTTCATAAGCATATTAACGGTAACCAAAGGAGTGTGTTTTGCCTTTGGATCTAAGAGAATTAACCTCAACAAGGGGTAATAAAAAAATTCTGTCAAAGTTGAATTGATTCTATGCTTTGAAGGAAACTTTTTTTGTTTGCACAAGATAACTTCATTCATATTCAAACAAGAACTAGATACAAAATCGTCACATCAAAAGCTACATTGGGATGAGACTCAGAGTTGTACTCACGCATAAGAGCGACTCAACTCGCTAATCCCGCAATGTGGTAGACTCCACTGACAGCAATGCTGCATTTCCTACTATAATGAAAATTAAAATAAAAGCAACAACATAATTCAAGCATCCTCGTTTCACCAGCCACCAAGAAGGGAGAAAGGTTTGTCCAATCACCTCCGAAGAAAGCATCCTGATTATACCAGCCATCGGAAAGGAGAAGAGATTTGACCAGCCACCTCCAAAAGAATCTATCTCGTGTCTGTGACCTGTCAGTATTTTGGGCAGTGTTGTTCCGGGCGCGCCGCCGCCTTTTCGTTTTTTGTTCCCTTGCCATCAACCTCCTCGAATGACCTGCTTTCTTAAACCTGATTTAAGCTCTCCATTAATAGCCAACGAAACAATTGATGGACCCGAGACAGAGAAAAGAAGCAACGAGACTCACGATGAACAACCCAAAACACGATCACAATTGGAACGTACCAAACCCTCGGCCAGAGAAAACTCAGCCGAACGAACAACCCTCGGCCAGAGCAGAACTCGGCTGAACAAAGTAACACGAAAAAGAAAACCTAACAATGTAGCAGAATGACCGAAACACACCTAAATTCCCGATGTCCTATTTTGCACCGAAAACAACGCGGACGAAGCCCACAAATCAGTCACACGCACCCCAAATCTCATCCACTTCGTCGTTGCTTAGTCAAAAGAAGAAGAGCAGCTCGATCGCCACACCCTTTTGGCGAGATAAATTCACTGTGCTCCTAGGGTTCGTCCGCCTCCATGTGTTAATTGGATCCACGATTTAAGAGCCCACGATGACTAATTGCTTTGAAGGAAACTTAAACAAGCATAGTCAATGAATGATTGAATATAAAGTTATAAACACCTCTTAAGAGTCAAACGAGGTTTAAAACCATGTTTTTCTTATTATTATAACTCATATGGGCTAAGTATCAAGCAACAACCCAACATTTGAGATCTTGGACAACTACCCTACCAAGTTGATATTTTCCGAAAGAGTTAAAAAGAATACAATCATGAACTATTAAGTGACAAATTAATTCACTCATCATCATCATCACCCCAGTACCACAAAGGTTGTCACCTACAATGGGTTAAGGGGGGTCGGATGTACGCATGAACTAGGATGTTTTTACTTGGACTGTAATTTATGGTCTGGTCTGGTCTGATCTGGTCTGGTCTGGTCTGGTATGGTATGATCTGAAGTGGTCTGGTCTGGTTTCTTTGTATTTTTATAACTATCCAAGTCTGGTCTGGTCTGGTCAGTCTGAACTGGTTTGGTCTGGTCCGATCTGGTCTGGGACGAATTACAGTTCAAGTAAAAACATCCCTAATTGTTGCTTCATAACAAAAAAGCAGAAGTGCAAGCAATTTAGTAGGTCATTTTGTTTTATTACAACAACAACAAACAACAACATCCAAGCCTTAGTCCTAAAAGATATTGAGGTCGGTTAACATGAATCGATACATGATATCACAGCCAAAAGGAAAAGAAAGAAAATAAAGATAAAAAAGACAAGTTATTATAAAAAGATAATATAAAAAGAGATGAATATACATAAAAATGATAAAATAAAAAGGCTACAAATAATGCTTATATATATAAGGATAAAAAACAAGGAAAAAAAGATGAGGGAAATAGATGATACGAGATCACTCCTTCACGCGAATACCCGCCCTCCACTTAGTTCTCTCCAAAGTCATACCCTCATCCAACCCCAGAAGAAGCATATCACTTCGAACTCCCCTAACCCACGTCTGTTTGGGTCTTCCTCTCCCTCTCTTCCCTGCCTCTTCTCCACACATCTCAACTCGTCTGACAGGTGCATCACTCGGTCTTCTACGCACATGACCAAACCACCGTAGGCGCGACTCCCGCATTTTGTCTTCAATAGGTGCTACTCCCACTCTTTGTCTGATTGTCTCATTCCTCACACGGTCCTTCCTAGTATGCCCACACATCCAACGCAACATGCGCGTCTCTGCCACACTCATCTTTTGAATGTGACATTGTTTCACCGCCTAACACTCTACGCCATACAGTAATGCAGGCCTAATTGTTATCCTATAAAATTTACCCTTCAGTCTAGTCAGCATACCTCGATCGCATAGAAATCCTGACGCACTCTTCCACTTCATCCACCTTGTTCTTATTCTATGGGATACATCTCCATCTAACTCATTGTCCTTCTGAATTATGGAGCCCAAGTAACGGAACATATCGCTGACTGGTATCTCCTTACCATCCAGAGTAATTCCGCTATTACCACTGCTTCTACCTCCACCAAACTTGCACTCCATGTAATCTAACTTGTTCTGACTTAGTTTGAAACACTTATTCTCCAATGTTTGTCGCCATACTTCCAACTTTGCTTTAAAACCTGATTGCGTCTCATCAATCAATACAATATCGTCGGCAAACATCATGCACCACGACATATCGTCTTGAATTGCCTTCGTAAGTTCATCCATGACAATGGCAAATAAGAAAGGGCTCAAGGTCGATCCTTGGTGCACTCCGATAGTAATAGGGAACTCTTCAGTCCTCCCTACACTAGTACGGACACTTGTAGTACAATCCTCAGACATATCCATGATGATGCTCATATACTTGCGTGATATGTCTTTCCTAGTTAAGGCTCACCATAGAACTTCTCGAGGTACCATGTCATATGCCTTTTCTAAGTCAATGAACACCAAATGCAGATCCTTATGAGCGTCTCTATACTTCTCCATAAGTTGTCGAAGAAGGTGAATGACCTCAGTTGTTGAGTGACCAGGCATAAAACCGAATTGATTCTCTGAAATCTTCACAGTTCTTCGAAGTCTTTGCTCAATTACTCGCTCCCAAAGTTTCATGGTGTGACTCATAAGCTTAATCCCTCGATAGTTGACACATTCTTGTACATCACCTTTATTCTTAAATAAGGGGATAAGAGTACTCTTCCTCCAACTCATTGGCATCTTGTTGTTTGTCATTTTGTTTTATTCCAGCAAAAAAATAGTGAATCTTTGACTTCATTGCAAATTAATTCACTAAAAGAGTTAAATATATTATCAATAATTTAAACTACAAAGTTTCAGCAAAAAAGAAGTGTTGTGATAAGATTCATGTGCTTTCTATCTAACGAATAGGAAAAGTAAATCATAAAGAATAAACTGTTACGATGAATAAACCGAAATGAAGGAAGGGGGAATGAAGGAAATCTCGGCAGGCAATAATTTATCTTTAGTTTTATCACTTTGCTTTGTTCAAGTTTCTTCCTTTTCAACTTAGACACTACTGTTTGAATTAGAAGAAAAGGGCTGGGCTGTCAGATCACAACAGACTAGGTGATATAAGAATTATAGGAGTTGATATGAATGCCTTGTCAATACTTTAATCATGTTTGTAGGTGACTAGGTGTCTGCGGTTACAGTTCTCACCACTTTTGCCTAGAGCGTGGATTTGCATTCGTGCTGCTCATACCAGGGAAGATGTTTAGTTAGTGCCTTGGAGGCTCAACATTGATCACACAAATGGATTTCTTCATTGACTGATTGATGATCACCAACTTCTCCTGCCTGACCCACATGTTATTATTTCCTTGTTTTCACTTTCATTGGGCTGTCATGTACACTGGGTTCTTCATGGTGTTTTTAAAAATGTCCTCTTCTGTTTTATTTCTAGATATTTATTTCTGGGCAATGCATCACTAAGCAACAATCACATTCTAACTATATCAACTATTGGGCACCAACGCTTGCGCAATGCATGCCCTTGCTAGTATATTTATGCACGCGCATCGGCGAGGGCACGAGTGTTGCACACGAATTAGTGGGAAGAAACCAGCGCAGAAGGTTACGTTATCGCTTTCACGGGGCAGATGTGGAGAGGGGATCTTGTTGTTACACATTCAAACGAGTGAGCCCAACTAGCAGTCCCCTCATCATGAACTATTTGGACCGAGAAAGAAGATGACAGTTCTCCATCACCAGGGACTGTTCGTATGAAGAATAATGTGTATAGTGTTGGTTTTGCAACTTCGTTTACCAGTCCAGTTATCTTACATGACCGAGAAGTGCAAGTCACTGAGGGATTCATTGCTGAAACACATTATTTTTGCTGAAGGTTGAGGATAGGGCGTCATCCCACGCGTCAGGTCGCCTAAAACCGCCAAAGTACAGTTGATCGTATGATCTAGGTAAGGATGAAGGGGATGAACATTGTGGCTACATATTGGGAACAACAAAGTACTTCGAAGAATTATGCTACTTTTGGTTTAGTCTGATAATCTTGAGTCTTAACTATGGCCTTGAAGTACCGGTGACAGTGGACACAGAAATACTTTCTAAGATGGGCTAAATATCAAATAACAACCCAACATCTGAGATCTTGGACAACTACCCTACCAAATTGATATTTTCTGAAATAGTTAAAAACGAATATAATCATGAACTACTAATTGTCTAATTAACATATTAATTCACTAAAAGAGAAATATATTATCAATAATCTAAACTACGAAATTTATCAAAAAGAAGCGATGTGATTCATGTGATTTCTATCTAAAGAATAGGAAAAGTAAATCATAAAGAATAAACTTAAGATGAATAAACGGAAATGAAGAAAGGCGGGAAATGAAGGAAATCTCGGCGGGCAATGATTTATCTTTAGTTTTATCACTTTGCTTGGTTCAAGATTCTTCTTTTTCAACTTAGACTCTACTGTTTGAATTCGAAGAAAGGGGGCTGGGTTGTCAGATCATAACGCACTAGGCGATATACAAATTCTAGGAGTTGCTATGAATGCCTTGTCAATGATATAATCATGTTTGTAGGTAACTAGGTGTCTGTGGTTACAGTTCTCACCACTTTTGGCTAGAGCGTGGATTTGCATTCGCGCTGCTCATACTAGGGAAGATGTTTAGTTAGTGCCTTGGAGGCTCAACATTGATCACACAAATAGATTTCTTCACTGACTGATTGATGATCACTTGATCACCAACTTCTTCTGCCTGACCCGCATGTATTAATTCCTTGTATTTACTTTCAGTGTGCTGTCATGTATACTAGGTTCTTCATGCTGTTTTTAAAAATGTCCTCTTATGTTTTGTGTCTACATATTTATTTCTGAGTAATGCATCACTAAGCAACAATCACATTCTAACTATATCAACTATTGGAACCAACGCTTTTGCATTGCTCCTTGCTAGTATATTTATACGCACGCATCTGCGAGGGCACGGGTGTTGCACACGAATTAGTGGGAAGAAACAGGCGCAGAAGGTTATCGCTTTCACCTGGAAGATGTGGAGAGGGGGTCTTCTTGTTACACATATGGACCGATATGGACCGAGAAAGAAGATGACAGTTCTTCGTCACCATGGACTGTTCGTATGAAGGATAATGGGCATAGTGTTGGTTTTGCAACTTCGTTTACCAGTCCGGTTATCTTACTGAGAAGTGCAAGTCACTGAGGGATTCATCGCTGAAAGACATTGTTTTTGCTGAAGGTTGAGGATAGGACGTCATCCCACGTGTCAGGTCGCCTAAAACGGCCAAAGTACAGTTGATCGTATAGGTAAGGATGAAGGGGATGAACATTGTTGCTACACATTGGGACAACAAAATACTTCGACGTATTATGCTACTTTTGGGTTACAGTCTGATAATCTTGAGTCTTGACTATGGGCTTGAAGTACTGGTGACAGTGGAGCCAGAAATACTTTCTAAGAGGAGCTGGAGGTTACGCAAATACTTCGTACTTCACATTTCAACATATGTTTTTATAACATATGCATATTTGTACACACACATATATATATACTTGACACAAATAATGCATTGCAGATTTATAGTGGTGATAAAACATCTTATTTCTCAGAATTTGCCAATATAACAAAAACTAAAATAACAAAGAGGTAAGTAAGAACCTCTTTCAGACTTCAACATGGTTCTAATATACGTATTAAAAACTTCAGAAGAATGAAATTATCAACATTATTACTATCTTATGTGTGTGTATAAACTTTATCTGCAAGCATAAGAGATGAAAAACAAACCCCAATTTGTCATGCAATGCCATGCTGAATTGGTACACAAATCCAATCCTCAAACAGAAACCTTTGCATCTGATGAAGTAAAAACAGCTTTAACCGCTTGAAAAACTTCATCAACTGGCTTGGCAGCATCAATCCTTTGAACCTTCCCCTTAGACCTGTAATACTCAATAACAGGGAGACTAGACTCCATGTAAACATTGAATCGCTTTCTTATTGTTTCTATATTGTCATCTTCCCTACCCTGATTCCGGCTTAATAAGCGGCTCTCCATCTCTTCTTCAGAACAGTCAAAGAAGAGGACAAATTCTGGCAGAATTCCAGTGACACGCTCAAAAGCTTCTCGATTTTCTTCATTACGAGGGAACCCGTCAATGAGAAACTTGTCGTTCTCAATTTCATGCATAGCTCTCTGGAGGAGAGCAATAGTTACTTCAGAAGGTACAATTTTTCCTTCTTTGATCATGTTCTGAATCATTGTGCCATTTTCTGAACCAGACTTGATCTCTGCTCGAAGAAGATCTCCAGCGCTTAGATGGGTGTACCCAAAATGTTCAACAATCTTTGCACACTGTGTACCTTTACCGCTTCCAGGGCCACCCAGGACAAACACAACCTTAACCTTTTTATTAGCTGTGCTGCTTCCATTTGCTCCCTTGTTTGCAGAATCAATAACAGTTCCCATCGCTGGCAAAGAAAAACGGTGTTTTGATGAGTAATCTCAAAAACGGATCACACGATCCGACTGAGGAGGTGAAGAAATGATGAACCGGAGCCTATTCTTTGATTTCGAGCTTGAAATTTCTGTCTGGCACCAATCGATCTACCGCCCCTGCGATACGAGATGGAAGATCAGAAAAACTGCGTGCTGGAGCCTCTGAAAGACACGGAAGTTCTCTTGATGGGGCTGGGAGAGAAGTGTTTGTTCTCTGCGATCGATTCTTTCGCTGGGAGAAATTTTCTTGTCCGATACGTTTGCGTCGGATCCCGGAGAACGTGGGAATCGCAAATTATACCGTACACAGTTTTTAAAAGGGGCGTCGGATCCGGGACAACGTGGGAATAAGGTGTTTTGAGTGGGGTGCAAAGTAATATTTTGAAAAAACTTTGATTTTAGGCTCCGTAATATTTTGTGAATGGGTGCATAGTAAAGGTTTTTTAAGAAAAATGTGGTGCAAAGTTAAAGCTTTTTTAAAATAGGATGCAAACTCTAATATCACCCAAAAAGTGGGGTGCAGAGTTAAATTCTCCGATTTTTAAATCAAATAACTAATTCATTCATATCAAATGATACCAAATGAAACAATTAAATGACTAGCCTAAAGATGTTTTTACTTGGACTCGTTTCAGTCACAGACCAGACTTAAATAAACTAGATCAGATTTGACTTCCGTAGTAATAAAATACATAGAGATCAGACGTTTACCAGACCAGACTAGTTCAGACCAAACTTAAACAGACCAGACCAGATCAGATCATACTTAAACAGACCAGACCATACAAGACCAGCAAATTACAGTTCAAATAAAAACATCCTAAAGTTACAATGGAATGAGATTTTGAACGAAAAAGATCACATGAATCATTTCAGATCGTTAACCCCGCAATAATGTAGTTTAGTCTAACAGCCTTGCAGCACTTGCTACTCCAAATAAAAGATAAAAAATTACATATAAAAGATCTAGCTTCACTAGCCACCACAAAGGGAGAATTGATTTGACCATCAATCAACAAAGGAAAACCTACCGAACTTAAATTGTCTGAGTCATCGATTTGACCAGTCACCGAAAAGGAGATCCAGTTGAACGCTTTCTTTTTTCTGGAGCGAGGCGGTGGTTCAGGTGGAGGGCGAATAATTGAACCATCACAACGACAAGGTTGAAAAAGCTTTTCCAACCATGAACAACAAAAACTCATTAGATCAATTACACCAATGAGAAACTCACAACCTATAGACACCTCTATGAGAAAAACATACCACAGACTCACATGAAGCGTACAAAACTTCCGCCCAAAGAAGACGTCGGACTAAAACCCTCGAAAGTAGAAATCAAAAAAGAGCGAAAGCATAGAAAAATCTTTAATTCAATATTTCAATGCCTAGAGAAACATCACCATCTTCCAAAATATTTGCTAATTAAAGAAGAGAAGACTCAAAAAACATATCTCACGTGAGAGATGCTGCCTGGGACATCAATAAACGTTCGGGAAGAAAACAAAAATTAACCGTATCTCTTGAGAGATAGATTTTTGGGCGGCATTCGTGTCCGCAGGTCGCCCAAATGAACGTTGGGCAATAAATGAACAACGTTTTCTTCTGTCGCGCACTTCTTCCGTTACAACAATTAATGTCCAACGTTCTTCTCTTTTAATGCTGCGTTAAATGGACAATTTATGGATGATTCAATGCCCAACGGACTGGTCATTGATGTCCAACGTTCAGGTCCATTAACACCCCATTTAACACACAACAAATCCTCCTATAAATAGCTGGCAGGTGCTTTGCAACAAACACACGGTTTGACAACGCACAACACTTTCATCACGTTTTCTTGGGCTAAAAACTCTTCCAGCTACTCCCAAAAAATCCTTCTGTGTTCATACTTGGTTCTCGTTCGCTGGAACTCTTGTTTGTGTGCTCAAACATTAGTTTGTAGTCATCGTATCCTGGGAAACGATTGTTGCAACGCTCCTAGCACCGTGGGAGGCAACAAATACGTTTTAAGGAAATCGTGCGTAGCACGAGCTTTGGCTAATTCTGCTTCATCTCCTTTCTTGTTTTTCTCTAGTCATTTTATTTAATTAATTTACTTTAATTAATTTCTTTATTTTCCAAAACACACCCTACAATCTTAAAACGTATTTGTTGAGCTTGTATCATACGGATACAATCTTAAAACGTAGTTTGTCACTTTGGTGAACGAACTTATTTTTTTGTGTCTTCGGAAAACGTTAAAGAACGAAAATGACTTCTCAAGAAAACGAGATTGGTGTTGGGCAGAATGTTCTGAACGACAATCACTCTGAAAGTGGAGCACCGGTGAACAATGGTTCACAACGCGGTGCATCTACTTTGGCCAACCAAAGGGCTATCCCTATGGTGACCGTGCCAAGCAACTCTGTGGAGAAACCCGAGAAATTCAACGGGTTAAACTTCAAGAGGTGGCAGCAAAAGATGCTATTTTACCTCACTACTCTCGGTCTTGCTAAATTCTTGACCGAAGATGCGCCGGTAGCAACCGGGGGTGAGGTGGATGCGCAATCTTTCAACGCGGTTGAAGCTTGGAAGCATTCTGACTTCCTTTGCCGAAACTATGTGTTGAACGGGCTGCATGATGCTTTGTACGACATGTATAGCAAATTAGCTACGGCTAAGGAGCTATGGAATGCTTTGGACCACAAATATAAAAGCGAGGATGCCGGCGCAAAGAAATTTGTTGTCGGTCGATTCCTTGATTTTAAAATGGTGGATTCGAAGACGGTCTTGAGTCAAGTTGAGGAGATGCAAATGATCTTCAACGAAATTCGAGATGAAGGAATGACGGTTAGTGAGTCATTCCAAGTGGCGTCAATTATTCATTTATTGCCGCCGGCTTGGAAGGATTTCAAGAACTACCTTAAGCACAAGCGAAAGGAAATGAACTTGGAGCAATTGATCCTCCGTCTGCGGATTGAAGAGGATAACCGGAAGAACGATGGGAAACTCCCAATTTTTCATGGCGCCAAGGCCAACGTGGTGGAGCATGCAAAAGGCTCCAAAAACAAAAATAATGGGAAGAGCAAGCTCGGTCCCAAGGGAGGCGTTTCAAAGACGAAATTCAATGGAAAATGCTTCAATTGCAATAAAAACGGACACAAGTCCGCGGATTGCAAGGCACCCAAGAAGAAGAGGGACTCTCAAGTCAACTTGGTGCAAGGTGGGCAAAAGGATGAAGACATCATCCTAGCGGCTGTGGTTACGGAAGTCAACCTCATTGGATCCAATTCCAAGGAGTGGTTTGTGGACACCGGTGCAACCCGGCATATTTGCTCAAACCGGGAGTTATTCACTACTTTTGAGCCATCAAATGGTGAGAAGGTGTGGATGGGAAACTCGGCTCATTCCGCGGTTGAAAGCGTGGGCAAAGTGGTCCTGAAGATGACTTCGGGCAAGGAGCTGACTCTAAACCAAGTTTTGTTCGTTCCGGAAATACGCAAAAACCTGATTTCTGGTTCGTTGTTGAACAAACATGGCTTTCGCATGGTTTTTGAGTCGGACAAATTAGTTTTGTCTAAATCGGGAATGTATGTGGGAAAGGGATATACATGTGATGGGCTGTTTAAGCTCAATGTAATGACTATTATTAATAATAATAATAAAATCCCTTCTGTTTACTTGCTTGAGTCTTCCAATGTGTGGCATGGTAGACTAGGACATGTTAACTTTAATTCTATACGTAGATTAATTAACATGGAGCACATTCCTAAATTCACAATTGATGTGAAGCACAAATGTGGAGTTTGTGTAGAGGCAAAACTAACGAAAACGTCTTTCAAATCGGTTGAAAGAAAAACGGAACCACTTGAATTAATTCATAGTGACGTTTGTGATTTTAAATCAATACAAACACGCTGCGGTAATAAATATTTTATTACCTTTATCGATGATAGCACTCGCTATAGCTACGTTTATTTATTAAAAAATAAACATGAAGCAATCGATAAATTCATTTTTTATAAGAATGAAGTGGAAAACCAACTTAATCGAAGGATTAAGACGGTTAGGAGTGATCGAGGTGGTGAGTATGAAGCACCAATTGGTGACTTTTACGCTAGGGTGGGTATAGTACACGAACGTACCGCCCCCTATTCACCTCAATCAAACGGTGTTGCCGAACGAAAGAATCGCACATTGAAAGATATGATGAACGCGATGCTAGTAAGTTCGGGCTTGCCACAAAATATGTGGGGCGAAGCAATCTTGACAAGCAATTACCTTTTAAATAAAGTTCCCGGACAAAATATGATAATACTCCGTACGAGTTGTGGAAAGGCAGACGGCCTTCCTATCAATATTTAAAAGTGTGGGGGTGTCTTGCTAAGGTGCTTGTACCAACACCTAAGAAAATAAAAATAGGTCCAAAAACGGTGGATTGTATTTTTATTGGGTATGCACAAAATAGTAGTGCTTATCGGTTTTTAGTGTACGATTCGAATAATCCGGATGTACATAAAAACACAATAATTGAATCAAGGAATGCCTCATTCTTTGAAGATGTATTTCCATGCAAGTCCAACGATGGGCCTAGCACGTCAAAACGAACATTTGACGTAGCTATGGAAAATACTAGCGAGGGATCCGGAGAAGAACCCGAACCCAGACGTAGCAAACGTGCTAGAATTGAAAAATCCTTCGGACCGGATTTTCTCACCTACTTGGTAGAATTTGACTCGGATATTCTAACATGTATGGTAGAAAATGAACCGGATTTTCTAACATGTTTGGTAGAAAATGAGCCACGGACTTATACGGAAGCCGTGACGTCTACTGAAGGTCCTATGTGGAAAGAAGCCATCAAAAGTGAGGTGGACTCTATCCTAAAAAATCACACGTGGTAATTGGTTGATCTCCCTCCGGGATATAAACCTTTGGGATCCAAGTGGATTTTTAAACGTAAAATGAAACCAGACGGTTCCATTGATAAGTATAAGGCCAGACTTGTAATCAAGGGATACAAGCAACGCGAGGGCCATGATTACTTTGACACGTATTCTCCCGTGACGAGAATAAATTCCATTAGGATGATACTAGCGATTGCCGCTTTGCGGAATTTGGAAGTTCATCAAATGGACGTAAAAACCGCTTTTCTAAATGGCGATATAGATGAAGAAATCTATATGGAACAACCCGAGGGTTTTCGTGTTCCGAGCCAAGAAAAGAAGGTTTGTAAATTAATTAAATCATTGTATGGATTGAAACAAGCCCCTAAACAGTGGCACGAAAAGTTCGATCATGCAATGTTAATTAATGGGTTTAAGATAAACGAAAGTGACAAATGCGTCTATGTGAAAAGCACGGTAGACGGCTATGTCATTTTATGTTTATACGTGGATGATATACTCATCGTGGGTAGCAATAATCTAATGATTAATTCTACCAAAAGCATGTTAAATTCTAAATTTGACATGAAGGATATGGGGCTGGCCGATTTAATCCTTGGGATTAAAATAATTAGAGGACCTGACGGTCTAACGCTAAGCCAATCCCATTACGTTGATAAAATCCTTACTAAATTTAATAAGGATGATTATCAAGAGGCAAGGACGCCATTAGATAAAAACACTCATCTTACCAAAAATCGTGGAGAGTGTATTTCTCAAGTAGAATACGCTAGGATTATTGGAAGTTTGATGTATCTAATGAGTTGTACCAGGCCTGATATTGCCTTTGTGGTTAGTAAGCTAAGTAGATATACTAGCAACCCCGGTGATGAACACTGGAAGGCAATAATACGGGTTTTGAGGTATTTACGTAAAACCCAAAACCTTGGACTGCACTATGGAATATATCCAGCTGTACTTGAAGGGTATAGCGACGCTAGTTGGATATCCGACATAAAGGACTCTAAGTCCACAAGTGGATATGTTTTCACTTTGGGAGGTGCAGCCGTGTCATGGAAATCCTCGAAACAAACGTTAATAGCTAGATCCACGGTGGAATCTGAGCTAATAGCCTTGGATAAGTGCACTGAAGAGGCTGAATGGCTACGCCATTTTCTCGAGGATATTCCAATTGGGAGAAGCCTGTCCCTCCAATATGCATACATTGCGATTGTCAAGCGGCAATTGGAAGGGCACAGAGCAATCTCTACAATGGTAAGTCTAGACACGTTAGTCGTAGACATAACACCATTAAACAACTCCTCACAACGGGTGTTATCACTGTTGACTACGTGAAGTCAAAGGATAACATAGCGGATCCGCTAACCAAGGCATTGGATAGAGAATTGTTGGAGAAGTTGTCACGAGGAATGGGACTAAAGCCCGTGAATTGAAAAGTTCTATAGTGGATACCCAACCTAGTTGGTCCTAGGTTCAAAAGGGACAACTAAATTATAGAGCGAAGGATGGTCACTGTGGGGGTCCCGGACTCCTACCCACTCCTCGTTAAAACAGTGACTCCCGCACGAGGTTAGCAAAAAAAAAAACGTTTGCTTTAATGATTCTAAAATGTTGATCTACTCGATAACATTGGAAGAGTATGCGGGATACTCGTGAAAGAATCACCTATGTGAGAGAGAACTGTAAAGGCTCAGTTCTTTAGAAACTCTTGCAGAACCAGGACGGTGACCCATGGCCAAAACGGGCACACCCATGAGAACGGAACAAAGTTGGAAGGTTCTTGTGTAAAGATATGTCAATGTTTACACGACGGCAGTATAGTTCAAGGACATCGAGTCTACTAGACAGCCAGTAAATAAACGTGTCTTTACAACGGAAGGTTCAAAGGATAAAACCTACCTCTCCGTATGCAAGGATCATCCGGTGAACACAACGTGTCCTCCTATCTTCGTGTCTTTTTAAGTCTCGAAAATCAATTTTCATTCATGTGGGGGATTGTTGGAAAATGTGTTAAAAATTGCATTAAATGGTCATTTTGGGGCAATTATTTGAGTGGGGTCCACTTCCGATTTGGGTTGGGTCAAAGTGGTTTCGGATTGTCCTTGTTATGGGCTACAATTCGATATATGGTACGCTCAAAACGGATAACGGGTGAATGAGAAATTGATTCTCGAAGTTCGCTCGTTGAAATGGAAAAACTGGGAAAATGATGAGTTTCTAGTGTGTTTTATCCCACACCGAAAAACTGGGATTTTCACCGAAAAACTGGGCTATAATTTTTGTTTTCTTCCCGAACGTTTATTTTTTCCCAGAAGTGCTCCGGACAGAAACCCTCCAAGGGGTCTTCTGTCGCGCACTTCTTCCGTTACAACAATTAATGCCCAACGGACTGATCATTGATGTCCAACGTTCAGGTCCATTAACACCCCATTTAACACACAACAAATCCTCCTATAAATAGCTGGCAGGTGCTTTGCCACACGGTTTGACAACGCACAACACTTTCATCACGTTTTCTTGGGCTCAAAACTCTTCCAGCTACTCCCAAAAAATCCTTCTGTGTTCATACTTGGTTCTCGTTCGCTGGAACTCTTGTTTGTGTGCTCAAACATTAGTTCGTAGTCATCGTATCCTGGGAAACGATTGTTGCAACGCTCCTAGCACCGTGAGAGGCAACAAATACGTTTTAAGGAAATCGTGCGTAGCACGAGCTTTGGCTAATTCTTCTTCATCTCCTTTCTTGTTTTTCTCTAGTCATTTTATTTAATTAATTTACTTTCATTAATTTCTTTATTTTCCGAAATACCAATAGCCGGATTTCTTGTCCGTACGGAGGGTCGAGGGAGAGGATCCCTTACGCGCAGTGAAAAAGCAAGTCTTACATGCTCTCACTGTCATAAATCAGAGCATGACAACACTATTTGTTTCACTCTTCATGGAACTCCTGATTGGTGTCTTCAGCGCTCTAGACAAAAAGAAGATAAAAAACAACGTCTTCCTAGCCATGGGAAAACAACACCTACCCAAGTTGCTTGACATGGTCGTGGCGGTGTCCGGGCATACGCCACCACTTCAAAATCTGGATCTTCACTAGCGCCTCCATCTTCTCCGCAGTGTTCAATGCAGACCAGTGGAAAGCTCTCATGTCTACTTTCGGTAACAATAATAGACTTCCAACAACTCACTTGAATGGTAAGGCTACAATCGATTCTTGGATTATTGATACAGGATGTTCTCATCATGTTTGTGGTGAGAGAGATGTGTTAATTGATATTCAAAAAATTGTAGCATGCCCAGTGGGTCTCCATGACGGTCAGACTGTTTTGGCCAAACATGAGGGCACGGTTTGTCTAACTGACCAAATTGTTCTGAAGCATGTTCTATATGTGCCCCAACTGAATTGCAATCTGATTTATGTGACACAGCTTATTGATGAATTGAAATGTATTGTCATTTTTAATGAAAACATGTGTGTTGTACAGGACCGACGTTCGAGGGAGCCGATTGGAGCGGGTGAGAGGCGAGATGGACTTTACTACCTTCGTCATCAACCCACAGTTCAAACTATTTTTTCCGTTAAGTCCTCGTCTTTGGAACTCTGGCACCGAAGATTGGGGCATTCGTGTAGTAGAATTGCTTCCTTTTGTTTGTACTTGTCCGACACATTCAATTAAAAGTTCTCAAACCTGTCATAAAGCTAAACATTCTAGAGATAGTTTTCATTCGAGTCAAAATAAAGCTACTCGTATTTTTGAATTGGTACATTGTGATTTGTGGGGTCCGTACGAGACGCCCTCTTCTTGTGGTGCACGCTATTTTTTTACAATAGTTGATGACTATTCCCGTGCTGTTTGGGGTTTCTTGATGATTTACAAAACTGAAGTTTTCAAGTGTTTTTTGAACTTCATTGCCATGATTGACAAACAATTTTCTCAAAAACTTAAAATGGTTAGGAGCGATAATGGGACTGAGTTTCGTTGTCCGAAAGAATATTTTGCTGCTCATGGAATAATTTTCCAAACTTCTTGTGTTGGCACTCCCTAGCAAAATGGGCGGGTGGAATGCAAGCACCGAGACATATTAAATGTGGCTCATGCCTTGCGTTTCCAAGCTCATTTGCCCATATATTTTTGGGGAGAATGTGTATTGGTTGCATCTCATTTGATTAACCACACACCTTCTATACTTCTCCAAAAGAAAACTCCCTATGAGCTGTTGTTTGAGTGTTCTCCTTGTTTTGATGAGCTGCGAGTGTTTGGATCATTGTGTTTTGCTCACAATCAGCGCGCCAAACATGATAAGTTTGCTAGTCGCAGCCAAAAATGTATCTTTGTGGGATACCCATTTGCCAAAAAAAGGATGGTTGCTCTATGATCTTGAAACAAAGGATTTTTTTCCTCGCGGGATGTGAAGTTTTTTGAAGACGTGTTTCCATATTTTACGTCTCAACCGGTCTCCTCCTCCGCGGATGCAATCACCTCTGCTACCAACTATGACTGGCCGTATTCAGATACTTTGGTTGAGTCTACATCGGTTGCCGCAGGTCCTTCAACTAATATTGCTTCTAGATCTGATACCACAAACCCTCCGGTGGTACCACATGAACCTGCTTCCGCTGACATGATAAGCGACGACTTTGTTTCATGTACTGAAACCACTTCCACCGACACAGCTCTGGGCTGGGGCCTACGTACCAAGCTTCCCTCTACTCGCTTGAAGGACTATGTTACTCACACTGCGGTACATCCAAGTCCATCTCTCACCTCACTTGCATCCGATCCTTCCTCGGGTGCGCCGTTTCCTATCGCACACTATTATGACAAATTTTCTGTACAACATTGACATTTTCTTGCAGCTATTACTGCATGTGTGGAGCCTCGATCCTTTCGTGACGCCATGCAACATCCCAAATGGAAAGAAGCTATGCGAGCCGAAATTCGTGCTTTAGAAAACAATGGTACTTGGTCTCTTACACCTCTTCCTCCCGGCAAAAAGGCTTTAGGGAGCAAATGGGTATACAAAATCAAATACAAATATGATGGGAGTATTGAGCGTTTTAAAGCTCGTCTGGTGGTCCTCGGTAATCATCAAACCGAAGGCATCGATTATACTGAGACTTTTGCCCCGGTAGCCAAAATGGTCACATTTCGCGCATTTTTGGCTATTGTTGCCTCTAAAAATTGGGAACTTCACCAAATGGATGTTCACAATGCTTTCTTGCATGACGATTTAAATGAAGAGGTATATATGAAGCTTCCCCTTGGGTTTTCTCACTCTCAGTCAAGCATGGTCTGTCGTCTGCACAAATCCCTCTATGGCTTAAAATAGGCTCCTCGTTGCTGGTTCGCTAAGCTTGTGAATGCTTTAAAAGCTTGTGGTTTTTACAGTCTTACTCTGACTATTCTCTTTTCACCTACAATAACGGTGAAGTACAAATCAATGTCTTGGTCTATGTTGATGATCTTATTCTCTCTGGTAATGATTCTTTTGCTCTTACTACTTTTAAAGCCTATTTAAATCAATGTTTTCACATGAAGGATCTTGGTGTGCTCAAATATTTTTTGGGCATCGAGGTGGCTCGGAGTTCTGCAGGTATCTTTCTTTGTCAAAGAAAGTACGCTCTGGATATTATCTCCGAGAAAGGTCTCTTAGGTGCCAAGCCTGTCACCACTCCTATTGAACAGAATCACCAATTAGCTCGTGCTACTGGACCCACACTTGCTGATCTCGAGCCATATAGGCGACTTCTTGGTCGTTTGATCTATTTGGAAGTCACTCGGTCAGGCCTCACGTATGCGGTTCATATCTTATCTCAATTCATGCATGAACCGCGACAGGAGCATTGGGATAGCGCCTTGCACCTTGTGAGATACTTAAAAGCCTGTCCTGGCCAGGGTATCCTTCTCAGTTCTGATAATGACCTTAGTTTACAAGGCTGTTGTGACTCAGATTGGGCTGTGTGTCCGCTTACCCGTCATTCTCTCACGGGCTGGTTAGTTTTTCTTGGGCACTCTCCTATTTCTTAGCGGATGAAGAAACAACATACTGTGTCTCGCTCTTCCGCTGAAGCCGAGTATCGCTCTATGGCATTCGTTATCTGTGAGTTAATGTGGTTAAAAGGATTACTTTTGAGTTTAGGTGTCCATCATCCGAAGGCCATTTCTCTTTTCTGTGATAGTCAATTTGCTCTCCATATTGCACAAAATCCTGTTTTCCATGAACGTACCAAGACAATTGAAGTTGACTGCCATTTCATCCGAGATGCCATACATGATGGCCTAATCGCACCTTCCTATGTTCCTACTACTCTCCAATTGGCTGACATGTTTACCAAAGCTCTTGGCCGAAAGCAATTCGACGTGTTCCTTGACAAGTTGGGCATTTGTAATTTACATGCTCCAACTTGAGGGAGGTGTTAAGGAAATATTCTCTCGTTATTAAGTAGTATCAAGTTATTATAGGAAATAATTATTCTTAGTTGTTCTTTCCTAGTTTACGTAGAACTGTTCTTTGTATAAATAATTGCTTTATGTTGAATAAAACTTCAAGCCTGAATTTCTGTTTGACATAGGCACACAAAACTTTCCAAAAAGGGAAATGAGAACTATTTTTTAAGACGGCCCAAAAAGGAAAGTGGGAACTATTTTATGGGACGTGGGGAGTATTATTTTCACTGCATTGTCTTCTTCCCTTCGTACATTTGCTCTCTTTCTTTTGTGAATTCTTCGTCTTTTCTTTTTCTTTTATATAAACAACTATACGCCAGCGTGATCCGGGCAAAAGTCAGAAAATTCTCATCGAGGTGGTGATCACAGCTGTAGAAGGATCGTACTGGTTGAGATGAAAGAACCGACGATGGGTGGGTTGCATCTGTGTTGTTGTGGTAGTGGGAATCATGAGTCATACTCCTCTCCATTTCCTTCTCTCCATTTACTCTCTCCATTTCTTTTTCACTCTATCTCTCTCCTTAAAAAAAATAATTAAACCCCGTCTTTTCTTTCTCCATACCCCACCACTTCCACATCTCACTCTATCTCTTCCTAATGGAGAATTCCAGTTACCGGAGAGGAGCTAAATTCATGAATCATACACAATATCATTTAGAATGTGCAATAGTGTACACTATGGTCTTGTTGCAGTTCCAATCCCATATTAGAGCTCAAGGATGATCGATTGATGAATAGAAGAAATAAAGGAAAAGTTAAAGACGAAAGAGGAATCTCGAGACTTGAAAATTTAACGGAGATGAAGTTGGTTAGTAGTGAAATCTGATCAAGAAAGTACATTCAGGTGTAGACAATTTTTTTTCTCTTTTTTACGGGCTCAACAAGTTGATCATACTGTCTTAATGCTCAATAGTGGAAAACATAACATTTAATGAAGATGTTTTGATATTAAATGCAGATTTCCAATACTTAATGGGGATGTTTGCTCACATAGGGGATGATTGTTTATCAGCGGATTCCACCTAAAACGCTGGATTTACCAGCGTTTTCACTTATTAAAAAACGGCAGATCCACCCCACCCGTTGAATACCAAACAACACCATAGTCTCAATGTTCAATGGTATGGAACACGATATACTCAATAAAGATGTTTTATGTTCAATGCAAGGCTCCAATGCCCAATGAAGATATTTCATCATATAGTCTCAATGTTCAATAGTAAGAACACGGATACTCTATGATAATGTTTTGATGCTTAGTAGATTTTGAAATTTTTAAATTCAATTGTGGGGTTCCAATGCTCAATAGAGGAGGCTTAGCTTGATGCTCAACTAACATAGCTTACGATTTCCATTTCAGGTTGTTGGGATATTAGGGCCCGGTCCTAGGGGTGAAACCGGGCCGGACCTAGGCCCGGGCGGGCTTGTTTTCGGAATGTTGGGCCCGGAACCGGCCCGGGTTAATACCGGGTCCGAGCCAAACCGGGCCGAGCCCGACTCTGTGTAATTTTTTTGGCTTTCTAGTTAACCCCGACCCCCCTCCCTCTGCCCCACCCCCAACCCCCCCCCCCCCCCCCAAAACACCCAGCCCTACCCAAGGAAAAGAAAAAAATTGAAAAAAAAAAATTGAACCGGGCCTGGCTCGGAACCGGCCCGCCAGAACCGCCCAAACTGGGCTAAAGCCCGGAATCGGCCATCCGGGCCCGGTCCGATCCGGGCCCGCACAGTAGCGTGCCGGTCCGGTTCTGGTTCGGTCCGGTTGGGTCCATGCCTACCCGGCCCAAGTCCAAGCCCAAAATATTCCTAAGAAGCCAGGATCCATATTGTCATTCCAGCAGGTAGTGCAGTTGTGCCGCTCGCACGGCCCACGTCGTACAGGCGGTGCCGAACGACATGGATATCACACTTGGGCCATTTTCATTCCTGTTGAGGGATGGCCAAGATGGATCGACACAAGCGAGTTGGCGGGAAACCTTACAATTGGCGGGAAACACATTTAATCCAAGAGATATGAAGGATTTTATGGTTGGGGGGATCATCGATTCAGGCCATTCAGGGTCGGCTACGTCACTCCCTCAACTACTCATCCATAGTATAAATACCAACATTTATTTCATTGTAAGGGGTTAGCAAAACTGTACTCACAAGCAATATACTCCTCTCTAGCTCTTGTATTAGTATTTGACCTAGATTGATTCAGAGATCCCGTTCGGCCATTTCTATGTAACCAACATATTCACCTTAATACAGTCGAGCAATTGTGTTTTCTTATTGTCCATTATTCATATCTTCTTCATCTTGACCATAACACTCCAACGATAGCCAAAGGATTGTGTTGGGCCTTTGGACTTGGAGGAATAAACCTCAACACACACATATTTCGAAAGTATAATATTAAATTAGATTCGTGTAATGGAATTCATATTATAAAAGAAAAATAGAATGAATTAGAAAATATGAAGCATAAATTTAGCTTTTTATGCTCATATTAATCACAATGCAACAATTAAATGAAATGGAATATAGAATTACAAAGAAATGTTTCCTGAGCATCGATGATTGTAAGAAGTGAGCATCTACACCTCAAGAATATCATAAAAGTGAAAGAAAATTATGAATAACTATAAACTTATCTAAGGATTGAACCATGATTATGGGATGACAGTTAGGGTTTATATAGGTTAAACACTGACATCTTTTGATCTATTCACAATCATATATACATCAGATTAAATGAAATATCTCAGCTCCTAACCTCCAAATCTTCACATTGCTTCAAAATATTTCAGTATGTTCTCGTATTTGTACATAGTTGGACCCATTCAACACTGGTTTGGCCAATGATTGGAGCCGATTTGCTCTTAGGGATTTGCCTTGGAGAAAAAGTTTGAACCTTACGTCAAATATGTCTAATGGTGTCTGATAGAGTATAGATCTAGAGAGAGAAAGTTCTTTGCATTTAATGATTTTTAATCCCCTACAACAACTCTCAAGGGGAGTATTTATAGGGGAGATGTGGGTTGAGCTCCCAGGAGTAGGGCCTGGGAGGCCGAGTGCAATAATGGGCCGCTAATGTGCTGTTTGCATGATTTCATATAGCTAAGTGTAAAGTATAAGTTGATGATGAGTTCCTGGCCGAGGGGGCCTTAGCCGAGGGAGGCATTAGCCGAGGATGCCATTCTCTTCTAGTTCTCTGTTCCCGAGCCTTTTGGGCTTTTTTGGTAAAGTTTGCCTTGTTTGGCCGAGGGGACCAGCCGAGCTAGTGATATCCTGCAGCGTTCATCTTCTGTGATGTGTGAGTCATGAGGTCTGGGCACATATACTTTATGAGTGTCATTTGAAGTTCTCTACAATAAATTATATTCGAATTATGGGCGAAACGTCACCCTCTTGATCCAAAGTCATTCATCGCAACATTTTGTGCTTTAACTCTCATTTTGAAGTTATTTGCTTATTTGTCTTCTTTTCTTCAAGAGATACTTATAAGTACTTATGTAAAACACAAGTAAATATAAAGACTATCCGCCTATCTCATATAGAAATATAGAATATATGAGATTATTTATTATTTTTATCAGGCTTTATCATAGTCTTGTGTTTTAAATGCCTATTGTACATTTGTACATATACGAGGCCTTTGGTATTAAATGCCTATTAAAATATACATTTGGATCCATCATAATTTTCTATAGGAAATGTGGAATAATGTAAAGCGTTAATAATAACTTAAAAAATATTTTTATTTAGTTGGCACAAGTATATTTGGGTATTGACGCAAAGTTAATATCTAACACTATTAAAGTTAATACATACGTAGTAATATATACTCCCTTCGCATCACATTAATTGTCTCATTTGCTTTTGCACGTAATTTAAGATAATTATGGTACACTTTATAAAAAATAAGAGGTTGTAGCACTAGCTGCTAACGGTGTGAGTTTCTTTCCAAAAAAGAAAATGATACAATTAATTTGATGCGTCCTAATATAATACTCCCCCGTCTCGAAAACAACTTTCGACTTTGACTTGGGCAGATTTTAGTGGAAAATTAAAGCATGGAATTGACTTTTCAATGGTGTCCCTACTTTAAATCAAAACAAGTAAAAAGTAAGTAAAAAATAAGGATAGTTTAACAAAAGTTATTTTTTACGGAAATGCTAAATTTATTTTGGAACATCCAAATAAGGAAAATAGGAAATTGTTTTGGAGACAGAGGTAATACCTTTTATTGGACCCCATATTATTGATGAAATTAGAGTCTGCATAATGTTGTTCTAAAAGTAAATATGTGCACCCGTCTTATTGAAAAATTAAACGGTTGCATGTTTTTATATCTTGTACTCCCTCCGTCCCTAAATAAAAGCATCTATTTATTTTTCGGATCATCCCTAAATAAAAGTTCCCTTTCCTTTTTTGGCAAACAAAACAGTGCAAAACAGTGCCAAACAGTACAAACCAAACCCACTTTCTTAAGATGTGTGTAAAATGAATGAATACTTTTATATAGGGAGAGAGGGAATAGTTTTTATCTAATGTTCAACTTCCTGCCGTGCATAGAAAAGGTGGAAAGCCAGTTATGACAAGGGAAGTCATCAAGGGGTAAAGTAATACAACAAAATTGGCGCATCATTATTACTATTCTGAAACGAATACTAATAGGTGGAAAGCCATCAGCAACTAAGCTCACACTGTTATCATTTTGGTGGAGTCTGAATCATCTCAGATGCTGCTGCAGCAGCTGCAGATGCTGCATCATTGTAACCCAACTTCTGTAGCTCTTCCAGGAAACCATCCATTTCAGAGGAGCTGATTTTATATGGACTATAAGCAGCACCAGGGAAAGAGCCACTTGTCACTTCTTCCTTGTATGCTACAAGTGCTCTGTTGATTTCATCTCCAACATGCCCGAATTGTTTACAGAATTTTGGAGTAACCTTCAAAATGAGTAAGTAGCACTTGTCATTCACAACTTTGCAGCCTCGAATTTCTAAGAATGAAAACCAATTTCATCATAAAGGGAATAGCTGATTGCACATACTGACCTTGGCGTGGTGTGGATGTTGCATCATCCCAAGTAAATCGTGATAAACTAGCACCTGCATTGAAATTGCTGTTATAGTTGCAATACCAATATCTTTCCAAAAACATTCTATCGTAGTAATCCCCATAAAATCTAAGTGCATGGACGTAGAGAGTAAGAGTTTGTCCAATCACACCGTCCTTGTTGGTCCACCATACTCATGAATGAGCTTAGAAATAAGGAAAAAAAGATAACGGTAAATTTAATATGGAGTACTTTTCTTCCGTTCCTTAATAGTTGCAACACTTTCATTTCTTTGCATTTTCATAATAACTGCAACATTTATATTTTAAGCAATAAAAGATAAATATATTGACTTTAATATCCTCACTCACTCATTTAATAATCCTTGCTCCGTCTCTCTTCCTTTCTACGACATCTACTCTAAATTTATAACACGTAGATTTATGCCTACTCTTCTTTTTAAACGAAAGAAACCTTCGACTCTCTTTTTCTTCACTTCGCTTCTTCTGCCAATATGAAAATTCCTGAACACGACTCAAACAACAAAAGAGGCAGGTTGGTTCGCTTCACCTACCCCCCTCCAAGATTCAACCGAAATGATGAAATAGATCTGGTCGATCCAAAGAAAGTGGAAATTGCAACAAATGTATCCAGTGGGTCAATATCACTCAGAAGGATAAATGGAAATTAAAATAGGAGAAATTATATGTACGAGATATGGAAATGGAAGAGGTTATCAATAGGAAAGGGAACTTGTATCCTCCCTGCAGTGCTTAGTGACAGGACTTTATGTGTTGTACATGGGCAAGTGTGGAAAAAACTTTATTCTATTTTGCAAGTGTTTTATAAAAAAGGAAGATGGTTGTTCAGATTACATTTGAACATATGTTTAGGCTATCCGCTTCCCTGCACCGTCTAAAAACTTTAATATGGACTCCATTGATATGAAAACAGTGTAGAGTATAACATTAATTAAATTATTATAAGTAATGTTTTTCTTGAATTTTTTCAGAATATATTGAAAAACGATACACACTTCAATGTTAAAAAGATATAAACTTCGTTATTTTTCTTTATACTTTTTCAAGTGCTTTCAAGTAGAGTTTGGTTATTTGTGGGGCACCATGGGTTAACATTTTGTGTTTCGTGAGTTTTTTGGGCCTAAAAACTCTAGCACTTGAAACTCTGGATTTCTTTAAAAAATTATATATGCAATATTGGTGACATATGATAGATCGTGAAAAGATATGAATTTTGATATATATTTTATAAAATTTGGGGTTCAAATAAAAAAGTTATAAATCTTCATAAAAGAGTTTTTTATTTGGGATGATGTCACCCTCCCAGCAATCTCCTTCGCCTCTCCTTTTTTCTTCCGCAATTTTCCTTACTTTTTGAGCTGGCTATCCTCCCTCTACTTTTAACTCCTCTCACTCCCTTTTCCATCTTTAAATCCTTTTTTATGCTCCCTAGTGTAAGTAATTAGGAGTCCAAAATGTCCATCTTTAACATTTTGGACTCCTAATGCCCTAGGACTACAAACGGTCTTACTTAATCATTTACCCATTTAATAGTGGAAACGTAACTTATTCATCCAGCCAACAACTTAATCATTAACCCCTCATATATTACCTTTTCTCACTAAGATATGAAAGATATCTATTCAGACATCTACTCAACCAATTTTTTAAACCTACCATGGATTAGATAGGTGTTAATAAGTGAGACCACTCATTGACAAGACAAGTTTATTCTAGCCAAGTACGACTGTTTATTCTGCAATAAACAACAATCTATAACGTAGCCAACTTAGTACACACAAAAATCTTAATCGAGACATGACTTAATGAAAAAAATTGAACACCCATCAGTCCATCACTGTCTATCAAAGATGTAAACCTAAGGTAGAGGAAGACTAGATGAAGCATTTGTTCTTTGTTGCAAACTAAGACTTAGCTAAGAAACCACTTGGTGCATTTTATCACCACATAATCAATACCATACTTAAAAATAATAAAAGGGTGCCCTGGTGCCACTTGAAAATAATAATTCATAAATTTGGAGTATTCTTAAAATGATGATTAAGTGTATTCAGTATTCAGGTCACTGCCAATGTGAGAAAAAATATCACCAACCTGACCACTGCAAAAGGGTCCAGCCCCAATGCCAATAGTGGGAATCTTAAGAACAGAAGTTGCTGCTGCTGCCACTTGTGGTGGCACACATTCCATGACAACAGAAAAGCACCCTGCCTCCTGGAAAGCCAATGCAGTTTCTAAAACCTGCAAAAATTAGTGTACAATATTTATTAAAAAAACACATATCAAATAGTTATTATAAACGGCCATATCCAAGTAGTAAACTTCATACCTTGACTGCACTAGAGACATTTCTACCTTGGGGCCTAAATCCTCCAAGAACACTAATGGCCTGAGGGGTAAGTCCAACATGCCCCATAACAGCAATTCCTGAATCAACAATCGCTTTAGCGGCTGTAATTCTGGAAGGTGCACCGGCTTCCAACTTAATAGCATCCATAGCTCCTTCCTTTAAAACTCTTATTGCTGCTTCAACAGCCTGTTTATGATTCAACAACAGTACACTAGTCCACCAAGTTCACTTTTGCCAAACTAAATGTTTGCATCAAATATGATGAGTTAAGAAGAAGACTACTTTCGCCTAGTAGTAGATGATCTTTTCTTTTCAGAACCTTAGTTGAAATGCTCAGATGCCCCACTTAAGTAGTACTGCCTCCATCCCACCGTCTTTGGGAAATCATGAAGTCACACGCATATTAAAGAAAGTAGAATTAAATCGTTGATATTGAGTTTGTAAAGTATAAATGAATTTGAACCACACAAATATTAAGAGATATGTAATGAGACAAACTGAGTAGACACTAGACAGACGAAAAGGAAAGATGAAGATAGTAGGATGGAAGTAGTGGATTAAAAATTTAATGTGAAAGCCAAAGAACGCAAAAAGAAATAAAAAAAAAAAATCAAATGTCTTGATTAAAATTATACCATGAAAAAGTAAAAGCATCTAAAAAATACCTGTCCAGTGCTGGCCTCGTAGCTACCAAAAGGAAGATCGCAAACAAGAAAAGGGCGTTTTGCCCCTCTAGCGACGGCTCGACAATGCACAAGCATCTCATCAAGGGTGATTGGAAGGGTGGTGTCGTGTCCGTGGACCACCATCGCGGCAGAGTCACCAACTAGACATATATCAATTCCAGCCATGTCAAGATGCACAGCAGAAGGGTAATCGTAAGCAGTTACCATGGTTATGGGTTCCCCCTTGTGGTGCTTCTGTCGTAGAGTGGTGAGTGTTGTCCTCTTGTTATTGTCCTGCGGCTTGGGACCACCATACACCGCATTCTCTGGCAAGTTGCTCATGCATCTTGGGGCAGTTATTGTTCTTGGACGGCTGATCACAGATTGTCTTGTGAAGCTTCTTGATATTGAAGTTAGAGATGCCATCCAAATTCGGTGTATCTTTCAGAATCCTATTAAAAGGAGATAAAATGGATGTTATCTCATACTGAGAAGTTAATTGGTCCAAATTTTATCTATAGGCCACACGCCCACACAGGTAGTCCCATGATTCAGAACCTGTTCACTTGAGTTGGAATTTTTGTAAAATCCAAGTCTGTTTTGGTTTATTTAAGTCTAGCCTGGTTAGTTTCTATTTGATATTATGTTTACTCTATTTAATGATGATCTGGTTTGGTCTATTTAAGTCTGCTCTAGTATGTTAAGTCTAGTCTGAGTTGGTCCAGAATGAAATAAGTCCAAATCAACATGTCCTTACCATCGAGTACTAATAGTCGAGACTCGAGACATTAGATTGTATATTCTGAAATATATTTTATGTATATGTATATCAGTCTAGATCAAAGGTTCTTATAGGAGATTAAAGACCTAGCATTGAATTTTTTTGTATTTTAAAGTTTTAACCCAAAACATATGTTTGGCTACAGGTTTATAGCTTTGCACTAATTTTATATATAAAGAACACATTTCACGTTTGTGTCATTATCTGATAAGAGATCATAGAAATATATGGTATAATCTCCATAAAAATATATGCAACAAATTGATCAAACAAATCGACAACTTGCACATAAATTATGCAGCCCGTTTTTCAGTGTTGAATCTAGCAACTAAGTTGTCTGAATTTGAAATAACCTTAAAATTAAAATTTAAAAATCATATTGTTTGATGCAAGAATTCTATACCTGTACTTTTGTCAATGAAAAAATACTAATTGGAGTTAAAAGTAAGAAATACTGTCTAAACAAAGTACAATAAATTATTACACCAGTTGATTGATCCTAGTGCTCATTTTTATAAAGTGATCTAAAACTTCAACATTACTAATAGTCATATATACATCTCTCGAACGAGACGATCAGATCCATGTCTCTTTCTTCCATTCATCAAACATTCTGAAATAATTTTCAGTTTTCACGCTTAACTTTCAGTAACAAAAACACCAGTTGAATTCCAAGTGTTGCTTTATTATGTACGAAGTATCAAACACTTGTAGAATACTGATTCTCCAAACGAAAGGTTCAGATGCCTAATTCTTCAAGTTCAAATGCATATTAAAGTGGGAAATCCTAAGAATATTACAAACCATCGCAAACAAAACATAACAAAAATACAAAAAACAGCATACAGGAAACCCCCCGGTACCAACCACCCTACCGTTTTAAAGTAGATATCTACAAACAGTTATTCAATAAAGGAACCGGGGAAAAAATTGAGACTTGAGGATATTCGAATACAGTTATTCAACAAAGAAATTAGTTGAGGCTTGAGGCTGAGAAGAGGCTAGCTTTCCTTGAAGGAGAAGCTAAAGATTGAGAAAGAAAAGATTCAGATCGATGCACATTGCTTAATGACTCACCAATGCAACATCCTCACTCAGTTAATGGTAAGATTTCCAGAAATAGGTTAGACAATATGGCCTTTTAATAAACATTCATGAATATTTCATATTAGGATTAAAAAAATCCTACTTTGGGGGGTGACGATGTAAAGGGGTAAGTAGCTAAATATGGTGAAGGTCTAGCGGAGGGTAACGAGTGCCTACCTCTCTTCGTCGGATGGGATCCCAGAGAGAATGTGAAGACAGACGACTCGGTTGCTTGGGCTGGAACGAGGTCGCGAGAACTGAGGTCCTAAGGAGCGTCTGCAGGGGCGGATTCAGCCAATGGATCAGTTCCGAAGGGAAAATTCAAAAATAGTTGTGAATTTCTAGGTACAAATTATTTTTATAAAATGCTTTAAAAGTAGAGATTATTATACTCTAATAGAATCTATATATATATATAAAAACGGAAAAGTGTGGGGGCACTTTGGGAGGGAATTTGGGCGGGATTAGCTCAATACGTTTGAAATGTTATATTGGTCATCTAAAGGATTAGCAAACAATAATGCAGTAATTATGACGGCTTGAGGCTGTTTATCTTCTCCATGAAAAGGTGTGTATGAAAGAATGTGTTTCACGTTGCTCAACATTTATGCATTGAATGTGCTATCACATTGTTCAACACGTGGACATTTAATGCTTGCTACCAAAATGTGGCTTTTCATATTCTAGCATAATGCTACCAGAATCTTTCTACTATAAATACGAGCTAACTTTTCTACTCCTCTACTGACATATAACGAAGCTGGCCAAACTGTTCACCCACAACAAAGCCCTGAGATCAACAGTTCTATACAACCTTGCTTATACAAATAATTAGGGGTTCCACCTTTTTACAACTTCATCATTGCTTGCAGCCCAAAGAAATGGCTACAAGGAAGCAAAAACATGAAATCAACGTTTCTGTAGGACGGTATAGAACCTTCAGATCTTTGCCTAACACAAACCATGATATTATTGTTCTCATAGTTATTGTAAGAAATCTGATTTCTACACATGATTGGTGTTTAGATGTCCCAACTTTTGGTTTGTAGATTACTTCTTCAGACATGCATTGGGCATTAAGGTAAAATACACATGAAATCTATCACAGGTAAAGGTAAAATAAGATTCATACATTTAAACTTATAGAACTACTTTAATAATTTCAAATGTTTGTTTGTTATTATCAAAAACTATTACTGTGTCAACTCGTGAATTGCTCTCTTATCGTCAAACACATTTTCTTTAGTTAAAACATACCATTCTCATGAAAATTGTAGTTTAAACATATAAGAAACTAAAATGCGAAATGTATAAATCACATGCAGAATGTATAAATCACATTGATTATTCGAATGTAGAAATCACACTAAATCCCAATAATCTTTTATTTTGTTGTTGTATTAAAGATTAATAATATCTCATTCTAAATTTTTATGTGCACATGACCGTACATATCACTCTAAATTTCACTGGTATTTTTTCTTCCGCACAAGTGTGATATAATTAGCAATAAATCACCATGAATGTGAATTAGATTAAGCAGCATTAATAAATATCTAGATAAGTGGTTAAAATAATGCAATATGACGATTTTACTTTCCTTCGGTGTTTTTCTCAAATACTCCGTAAGACACTTATTGAACCACACTCTTTCTTTTGTCCAACTAATAAACCAGAGAAGAACTATCCAAATAAACTCCCAAACAAAGCAAAAAACATTACAGTCCTATCAAAACTCAATACCACAGTCTTAGTAATTGCATATATACCTCTTTGTGTTCTAAAAAATAAAAAATAAAATAGGGTTAATTATTTAAAGTTGATTCTGATCGAGTATGATGTAGTAATTAATCTTTTATTAAAAAATAGTAGTCACTTTATGAGCATCAACTTTGGTGTCAAAACAATCAAATAAGTAAAAATAAAAACAAAAGGCACAATAGAGAAGAATCTGTGTCAAAAATTAACAAAGATGTATAGTATCTTTATCTAGAAAAAAGGTTTCAAATTAATTTCAGTTTGATCATGTCGTAATATCAAAAAAGGTTTCAAATTAATTTAAGTTTCTTCATAATTTCCAAGTTAGAGTTGAGTTCTAATAAAAATTTAGCCAACATGTTAGCTTTAAGAAGGATTTGTGGCATTGTTGTTTTTGAATTGAAGTAAAAAAAACAATCTTTCAGCATATCCCACATGCACATGCACATTTGAATCATGAAAGATGACTACTCTACATGCGTGCATATAACAGAAATGCAAAACTTTCCTTATTTTAAAAAACTCAACACCACCATTCTCTTCTCTCTAGCTTTTATCTATTTTTGGGTTTGTATTCAGAAGAGAAATGTATTTCAAGAAAAAACTTCATTGAGACGCTTCCTTCATCCCTTTGTTAATATATTCCATGTCCCCATTACTATGCTTAAAACCAATTTCTGATATCTATCCTATGATGCTCAAAATGCAAATTCAACAATAATTACTCATTAAATGTGTGTATATGTCTTTGGGGTAAAATCTGTAATAAATACGGAGTATAAATTTGGATATACGAAATAGTTGGATAATCATCACAGTTTGTTTTTCACAAATCAATTCTTGTGTAATATGTTTTCTGAAGTAGCACGTTTAGATGCAAGCATTCCACATAATTCACAAGCAATTCCGGATCATATTACTCAAAGAATCACAATTTTTGAGTTCTTATATAATAAAATATAAATTTGAACGGAATTTTTTCAAGCAAATGAATATGAAGTGTACGAACTAAATACATCTTTTTAAATGAAAAAGAAAGTATATTAAAGTACTTCAGAATTGCATGAAAAAGAAATTAATTAAAGTCATTAAAATGTAGAACTTACCTATGAAAACTTTGTTGACGATTGGGCGTAGTAAAGGTGCTGAGAGTCGTCGGAGGCGTCAAATGTATATGATGACCGGTTGTCGGTGAGGACAACACGGTGGCAATCGGTCTATGAGCTTAATGGTGGCGACCGGCGAACATAGAGGGTGCAAGTGATGCCAAAAGAAGATGGAAAATGATGATCGGTTGGCGCAGGGGCGAGTGCCAATGGCTATGGTTGTGGTCGAAGAAGATGTTGAGGCGGTGGCTTTTGGGATGAGAATGTTACGCTAGGTTGGCGTGAAAGAAATTTGGGTTTGGAGAGTAATTCATGTACATTTTGGGCTTTGGATTGTGGACTTTTGGGCTGCATTTTGGTCTGGATTTGTCAATTATTAAAAATATTTTAAATAAAACATGGGTAGTATAGATATGAAATACATTCTCATTAGATTGGAGTAAATTCAAGTAATGAATCAATACTAATAGTATTAATAATACATTCTCCCCAGAGTGGTTATTACCAGATTAAGTAAACATGTTTTGGAAGCAAAAAATTTGACGGGATAAAGTGCAAGTGAAAATCTATGTTTAAAAAACTGACCCGGTCAAGCCGGGTCAACCTGGACTGAAACTCGGTTCTGTTAGTTAAAACCCGGAAATGGTCAAAAAATGGAAAAATCGGTACAGACTCAGACCAGAAAACCCGGGTTTGGATTGTCTTTTCCCCCAAAAAAAACTTTTTTTTTAATTTTAAAGCATTTTAAACCAATAAATTACAATTTCAATACCCTAAAGAGAAATAATATGCAATATATTTATATACTATTTGTTTTTTTAACCATGAAAATCATATCAAATATGTGACCGGGTTGCTTTTCGGATTGATTGTTTAACATAGGTTGAAAGGAGTTTTTTTTGAAAGGAGGTGAAAAGGAGTTAAGAACAAGAATGTCCTTGAACTAGATGGTTTGAGGTTGTCTTTAAAGTTTCAAAGAACACAATTTCTTCTGATTGTCTAATATCCATTGACTCTAATATCGGTGGTTTGAAAATAGTTATATGTCACAAAAATCGCAAAAGTATCAATGTAACAACAAATATTGTATTTATGCAAGTATTTTGAAATTTGTAAAACATTTATAACTTTCATCCTTCAATATGCTTTTATCATTGTGGAAATCTTTTGTTTCTTAGATTTTGTTCTGTTCATTTATATTTACAATTATTACATTATGACAATCTAATCTATATGTGATAAATTATTAAATTACATGAATAATTCACATGGTTCAAAAACTTACTTTTTCATATGAGTAATATATTTTCCCGTGCATCGCACGGGTAGAATACTAGTTGTATTTAAGGATTAGACGTATCTAATAGAATTGAATTAAGTTTATTCAACCTATAGTGCCCACCCATCCACACTTGTATTGTTAATAATGTGTTAAGAAGTCTACATATAGGTCACTTTAGATTGGTTGGAGCAAAATTGATCGGTTAAGAAGTGTCAATCCTCAATCTCATTGATGGAGTATATGGCCCGGGAACCCCCGGCTCACAGACTTCTACTACACCAAACAAGGCCCAGCAGGCCCAGAAGGCCCAACAGGCCCAAATCACAGCGCCCAGAGTACCAAGTAGCCCACAATGCGCATCAAGGGTGCCTTCGGCCCCCTGGCCGAAGGCTGTAGCTATCACAGGAGGGCCAACACAGCAAAACAAAGTTACTGGAGAAAAACGGCGAAAATCAGTAGCCCTCGGCAGTGGGAGCCCTCGGCACTAAGGGGGTCCCCGGTACTCAGAGCCCTCGGCTAGTCATCTACTACTGAGGGCGCCTCTTCCGACACAATATTCGCTCCACATGCGTACAGATCATCGTACCCTGCACAACGTCCCATCCAACAGTCGCATTAAATGCGGCCACATGCGGTTGCCAGCGCCAACCAGATGAGGTGACCTCTCGGCCAATGGGCGCTTGACACGTGTCCCTGTCCGGCATTTATTGCTACTATAAATAGCACCCCCTTTTCCCATTTGTAACCAAGTGATAAACGCTGAAAACGCTCCACACTTTACAATATACTTTCTCTCTCTATATTTACTTGCTCTGACTTCTCTCTTGTTATTCCCCGTAATAACCCCTCGGATAAGCTACCCCCGGGTACACTATCCATCACCCGTATATGGTACTAAGGGGTAAGATTGGTCGAGTTCATAGTAATCAATGCAAGTGCCCTCATTAACCCCTTTGCGCAAACACAACTTTGGACAACCATTCATATGAGTGATGGTGCGGATGTGTTCGGTGCTCAACAAAACGGTGACCTCTTGGTGGATTCCCCTTTCTCAGACGCCATGTACCTTTTTCCTATTGAATTGTTTTTGCACTTAGGTGGATAGTTATGAAGTCGCACATGATGGATGGATCAATCTCAAGCATAACGTCGGAACCTAGAGGGAGCACAATTTTGTACTTGATCAGCAGGATAATGACGCCTTCCTTGAGCTTGGAATCAAGTTCCATGTTCATTGAGATCTTTTGCCTAACCGGTTCATCAGGATTGGTTTGTGAAATAGTGTATACCATAGGATATCACACCCCTGTCTTTTTTATCCCTCCCTGCAGCAGCAACAGCACACCAGGGTTGATGGGAAGCTTGATGCATGAATGACGAAAGGAAGATATGACCACCAAATCCTCCATTTGGGTCACTCAGAGGGCATAGGGGCATATTGAGTAAATCAACGTAAGAAAGACTTTGAATGTGAGATGTATGGTGGTCCAATGAGAACCATCACATTTTATAGAATAATATTGATCATTTTTACCCATTTCAAATGAGTTGGTTCTATCCTTCCCAATGCTGACTAAGGGTGAGATTGTCCCATCACCTTTGATGCAATCTCTGGTGAGGTATTGAGGGGCATTAAGAGTGATGTAAGTTGTTGTCTACTAAGGACCATCTTCTCACTCCTAAAGCAGTTCATGTTGTTCTTAATATCCACAAGTATTCTCCAAAAATGGTCTGCCCCATCACGTACCACGCTAATGAAAAACTCGCTTCTGTGTGGTATGGATTGAGCGACAGACCATTGCTTTAAATGTGATGGGTTCACACCTTCCGTTCTCTTTTGGTGGTGGCTCGGATATGGGCGCAACATTTAATGTTCGTTCAAATGTTGTTCGGTTTATACGAAACCCGGCCGGGTTTCAGCAGCGCAGGAATCCCTAGGCCCGACGAAAGCCGGGCGGCTTTCGCCAAAGCCGGGCGGCTTTCAGCTGCGAGAAAATTCCCAGGTCAGGCATTTATGAAAGCCGGCCGATCTTTACAAAAGCCGGCCGGTTTTTGGTTGCGAGGATTTTCCTGATTAAATGTTGACGAAAGTCGGGTGGCTTTTGGTGGAAACCGGCCGGCATTCGTCGCCGCAGCATTTTCTCAATAATTCAAGACGAAAGCCGGGCGGCTTTCGTCAAATGTCGGGCGGCATTCGCCCAGGGCGGGGATTTTTCCTCCCCTTTTTCCAACAATCCCGACCAAACCGTCGGGGTTACAAATTTTGCACCTTACAAACACTCCTATTGCATACAATGGAGTAATATCATGAGTTCAAGATCTTACCCGCCACGGAGTCCGGGTTAGCACGTGCGTCCGCCTCCGTCATCGCATAAACTCTAGCTTGAGTTCTTCCTTGATTCACGGACGGCGCATTGCTCGTGTTCGCTCCCCCTGGCCCACACTGGCATGAGATGCTCCGGCCCGGTTCCTACTTGTCGTGGTAGCGCCGCTTGGTCCTGACCCCCGGTCCCCACCAAGTTGAGGGCAGTTTGGCTTAATATGCCCTGTACTCCCGCATTGGTAGCACCGTGGTGGATCACGACACTTACCGGCGTGGTTCCTGTTGCAATTCCTGCACCTGGGCGTCGTTGGGGCTTGTGAGCCCGAGTAGTGCCCGCTCGTGGCCGGGTTTCCCTTGGATGGTGCTGCCGGTGCCCTGAACGATCCACCTCCCCCATGGTTCCCCTTCTTGTTGGGACCTTGGGGGCCATGGCTTTCCCACTTTCTTTTCTTAGCCTCTTCGGCATCTCTCTTCTTCCTCTCCTCCCATTGCTTTTCTCCTTTCAACCCTTGGGCGACCACTTGGCTGAAAGTCATGTTGGGCAATTGAGTTGCCCTGTCGCGTATCTCCAAGTCCAAGGCCTCCCAAAAATGATTCACCATTCGGTTTTCATCACAAGCATACTCCGGTATGTGATCAGCAAGGTCTCTGAACTTGTTCTCAAGTTCTTTCACCGTCATGTTACCACCCTGGGTTAGGAGAGTGTATTCCCTCACCTTGGCGTTTACTTCGAAGTCAGAGTAGTACTGGGCAAAGAATTCTTGTCGAAAATCCTCCCATGTAACAGTTCCGCCATACTTACCCTTGGTTCCATCCCACCATTTGGATGCCAACCCTTCGAGTAACCTTACCGCGATTCTCAGTTTAAAATCGGGGGTGAGCTGCATGTCAAGGGCTGCCTCGTTCAGCCTCTTGATCCACTGTGCGGCAACCGAGATGTCTCCCGTCCCATCGAACGGTTTGCACCCTAAGTCCCTCGCCTCTTTGATGTATTTGGAGATCCTTATGGCTGGACCTCCATCGCCCCGACTTCCATGCGCTTCCACATGGGTTCTCGAATCGCAATAGCTCCTCCCTCTTGAAGCCCCGTCCGAAGGTTGCCCTGCACGGTGCCTTCGGCGTGCCCTCCTTTCTTCGCGCTCCCGATCATACTCTTGGAGTAGCGCTTCGATCCTGGCCAAGGAGCCACTTTCCTCCTCATCACTCACATCATCATCATTCCCTTCGTAAGGGGTCTCAACTGGCTCAGTCCCCGGCTGGTAGGTTGAGTCCTCATAGGACCAATAGGTCTCACTTTCGGTATCGACGTGGCCATCGCTCACGGTTTGACGTTGGCCTCCACGGCCCCTTCCTCTTGATCCCCTAGAGGACCCCCGGCTACCGCGCTCGGACCCACCAGGTGCACGGCCCAACGGGTTCCTTCTAGTGATCCTTCCAACTGGTTCCATTTCTGAAAGAAATTAGAATGAGTCATTAGACTCGTATCGAATGTCAAATGACGGACGGGTACTTAAAAACATCATTTGGCTCAAATCACTGTCGTACCAATTGTTAAGGGTACCATCTTAACAGTTAGAGACTTTGCAACTCAAGTACTAAAAGGTCTATAAGTACAAAAAAAAAATTTGCTCATGGTTTTCAAATTCGTTTTCGAAAAGGAATTTTGGAGCTTCATTATGAAGTTTACGGACTGTCTCTGATACCATTTAAATTGTCACGCCCCGGACCTACCAGACACGTCAACAATCCGCCGTACAGTACGATTTGTCAACCGCAGTTCAACACATTCATACTATACAAGGCGTCTGGAATATAATTCACACGTAGCACATCCATAAACAAACATAATGTGAATTATTCTTTAAAACAGCGGAAACAACATTACAAGTGTTCAAGCCACACTTGGCAAACATGGGTATACAAACCCCCGAAATGTATATTCAGAAAATAATATCCATGAGCATTATTCATATTGTTTTCAAAACAAGAACGGAAGAAGCACGAACCAAGTCTTCTTCTCAGAAACTTCCCGAAACAGCGGCTGGTAGTAACAACCTTCAAGTTCTACCTGAAACTGTGAGGTGGCCTCCCCCGTGAAGGGGAGGTCAGTACTTGGAAGCATTTGACAAGTACAATGACAACTATACTAAGTATAATCGAAGTTTAAATCTCTGAGGCCCTCAATCTAGAGCATTAATACATTATAGTTAATCCGTTCATTTAGTATCAATTCATCATTATTTACTACGGTCTAGAGCCCAGCTCATAATCACCATTATCTACTACGGTCTAGAGCCCCGCTCATAATCATCGTCATCTACCACGGTCTAGAGCCCAGCTCATAATCACCGTCATCTACTACGGTCTAGAGCCCAACCCATAATCACCGTTATCTACATCGGTCTCGAGCCCGGCTCATAATCACCGATTCTTTATAATTCAAATTCTTAGGATCTTATTCATCCATTTCTCAACTAACATTTCCAACTAATATTTCAATGCTAGTTATTTATTTATTTCAATATAATTCTTCCTTCATGCATGATTGGCCTTAATATCAAATATCACTTTTATACTTTCATGGCTCCTCCTCATGGTATCAAAGTATACTATCTCAAATGAAATTCATGGTTGATACAACCATCATACACTCGTATTCATAACATCTAAACATACACAATTTATTCATAAATTTGTATATCATGCATACTATACTTATAATCAATAGTAGTTTTATTTAGGCATTATTAACCATTAACAACCCATGCACATCACATTTGTATTCACTTAGGAGATCCCATGAGATTAACCCAAAGATTATAAGCAACATAGTCGGTCATCCTCACCTTAATTAAGCTTAAGCGCGTTCTACGCTTCTCGATTGAACTTTGACTAATTTCGGTGAACTTTGACCAACTCCGGTGAACTTTGACCAACTCCGACGAAACTCCGGCGAAGCTCAAAAATACTTTAAATCAAGTTCCTAACAAGGTTTTATCATCACAAAACCCATATCAACACAAATAACCTATAAAAGGTTATTTTCCGGCAAACCGGTCGATTTGGCTTCTAAGTCCGTTCTTGGACATAGAACCACTTTCCAACCCATAAATCCATACTTAGAGCATGGAGAACCATCCCAAGGGTTCTTCATATAATAAATATTCCTCATGGTAGAAGAAGAATAAAGGGAAAGCTATGGCAAGGTGATTACCTCAATTTCCACACTTTCCTACACCTTTTTCCTTCTCCAAACACTCCTCTTTGGATCCTCTATCTTGAGCTCGAATTTGGGTGTGAAAATGATGAATTTCAGAGCTCCTCCTTGCTATCCTTGGGTGTTGCTACGAGTGGGTGGAGGTGGTGAGGTGAGAGGGGTGGTTTTTGTCTCATTTAGACAAATGAGTGAAGGGATGGGGTCTACTAAATGTCAAAGGGTGTCTCCCCCATCCTATCAATTGTTATTCAGCCAACTTAGCACTCATCCAGCCCCCAAGGGTTGACAAATTCGTGGGGTGGCCCCCACCCATGTGGGAGGTCATCCTAATTTGTCCCAAAGTGTACAATTTGCCTCGAAAGTTGTATTTTCCGGACTGTTTTAGATATATTTTATTTTATCGGGTTAAATAAATATATTACGTGTTCTTAATCATTATAACATTTAGAATGAATATGCATTCCCCAACTTTAATTTATAAGTCTCCAAAATCCAATTTCGGGCTTTTATCCGATAAATTTATCGACCAATCGGTCAACTCTGGGCCTTTCCATGGCCCAAATGAAGTATCCATCATCTATAAATATTTTCTAGACCCAGATGAATATAATATGTGGTCCCGATAATATCGGGCGGTCCCCACTCCCGATGTGGGCCCCACGTGCATTTTACTATTCACGCGAAAAAATTAATACAAATTCACAACCTCGTAAATTCACTAAAAATTTCATAGGGTTCAATAAATTATTCGCTTAAAGATAAATACATTTGGGGACGGTGTTACAAGTTCACCTCCCTTATTTGGGATTTCGTCCCCGAAATCCGCGTGTCTAATCGAAAAGGAAAGGGTACTGCTCCCTCATTGAGACCTCAGTCTCCCAGGTTTCTTCTTAGACTCGATCACTCCTCCAAAGGACCTTTACCGCAGGAATCTCCTTGTTCCTCAGTTTCTTTACCTGTTGACCCACAATCTTCACCGGTTCCACCGCATATTGTAGGTCTTCACGTATCTCTACTGGTGGTTTCTCAAGGATATGAGACGGATCTCGCACGTATTTCTTGAGCATCGATACATGGAACACGTCGTGTATCTTCTCAAGTTCTGGCGTCAATTTGATACGGTAAGCCACGGCCCCTATCCTTTCAAGGATTTCAAATGGGCCAATGTATCGGGGGTTAAGCTTTCCCCTCGATATAAATCTGATGATACCTTTCCAAGGAGAAATCCTTAGAAAGACCTTATCACTGACCTCAAACTCCAATGGCCTGCGTCGTTTGTCAGCATAACTCTTTTGCCGATCTTGGGCAGCCTTGAGTCTATCATGAATGACTTTCACCTTAGCCTTGGTGATTTCGACAAGTTCAATCCCCTCGAGCTTGGCTTCGCCAACCTCGTCCCAACACAACGGTGTTCTACATTTCCTCCCATACAATGCCTCGTATGGAGGCATGCCAATACTCGCCTGATAACTGTTGTTATAGGCGAACTCGACCAGAGCCAAATGCTTGTCCCAATTCCCTTGGAACTCCAGAGCACATGCCCTAAGCATATCTTCCAGAATCTGTATCACCCTCTCGGATTGCCCATCCGTCTGTGGGTGAAAGGTTGCGCTAAACTTTAGCTTCGTACCCAAAGATGCTTGAAATTTTGGCCAAAATCGGGATGTGAAACGTGGGTCCCTATCCGAGACAATGGATATCGGAACTCCATGCAGTCTCACAATCTCCTCCGTGTATAGCTTTGCCAATCTTTCAAGAGGATAAGTAATGTTGATAGGCAAAAAGTGTGCACTCTTGGTGAGCCTATCAACCACTACCCATACTGCATCATAGTTGTTCACTGTTCGTGGTAGCCCCACCACGAAGTCCATGGTCACGTGCTCCCACTTCCATTCTGGAATGGTAAGTGGTTGCAAAAGTCCCGTCGGGTGCTGATGTTCCGCCTTGACTTGTTGGCAAGTAAGGCACCGACTCACGTACTCTGCAATGTCCCTCTTCATACCCGACCACCAGTAACTTTCCTTCAAGTCTCGGTACATTTTAGTACCTCCTGGATGCATGGCATACGCCGAAGAATGAGCCTCCTCCAGTATAGACTTTTGGAGCTCCTCATTCCTTGGTATGCATACACGGCCTTTAAACAATAAAAGACCGTCATCACGTACCCGAAAGTTCTCAACAGGTCCCTCAAGGATCCGTTCACGGATCTTCTGACATTCTTCATCAGTGGCCTGACATCTACTGATCTCACTCAGCAATGTAGGCCTAACCTCGAATCTAGCAATGAGGACCCCACTCGTGGACACCTCCACTTGTGCCCTTAATGAGCATAGACACGCGAGTAACGTCCCCGATGTACTCTTCCTGCTCAGTGCATCAGCTACTACATTGGCCTTCCCGGGATGATAGTCGATGATCAAATCATAGTCCTTGATCAACTCCATCCATCTCCTTTGTCCCATATTCAACTCTTTTTGAGTGAATACATACTTCAAGCTTTTATGATCGGTGAAAATGTGACACGTATCCCCATAGAGATAATGCCGCCAAATCTTCAGCGCAAACACTACCGCTCCCAACTCTAGATCGTGGGTAGGGTAGTTTGCCTCGTGTTTCTTCAATTGCCTTGAAGCATAGGCAATCACCCTGCTAATCGGTGGGCTTGTCCAACCATATAAAATTGAAACCAAACTAGCTGGCCATTGCAGGCTAGACCCAAACTATTTATATATTAGTCTCATATTATGTTCAAGAGTTTTATAAATGTCTTTCCCCAATTGGTCCAAGGTCAAAAATATTATGATTGAGAGCGAATGGGATCGGATTATCAGGGCCATCTAACGAATTTGGAGGCTCCGATTCAAACTTTAAAATCGGGGCCCCACATTAATATAATTTTTTTAAAAAAACTCAATCCAAATGCTTATACTCAAATCAATTGAATACTGATTAAAAGAGAACTAAAAGAGTAAAAGGACCAAAGAAAAATATCTGTATTTTTCTTTCTTACTAGCTAACTGTATTTTACTCATTAGTATTAATATATAATATTATTATATAATATTACCACCGCCCCCTAATATTGGGACGGAAGGGTGTGGTGTGGTTTTTAAGAAAAGTAGAATTATGTGGTTGATAAGAAGTTGATAAAGTGAGAATAAAGTAAGATGAATTAGAGTCACACAAATGTTACCAAATATGGTATGAAACAATAATAGGGCGACATCCAAAAAAGAAAAATGGGACAATTATAGGAGGTGGAGGGAGTACTAATAAAGTCATAAACTTTTACAAATTTGGGGCTCCATAAACCCGGGAAGCTATTCTGGATAACCTTTTGACCCCCCTAAAAAACGGCCCTGAAAGATTATATACGATGCGAAAGAAAATGAAGTGACGATTTTTTTTAGACGGTAACTCAAGTTGCATACTATATACGTATTAACTCTAAAAAAACATTGCTGGCAAAACGTTAAGAGCTATAGCTAATACTACCTCCGTTCCCATTTTAACTTCCACATTGATTTGTCACAAAGTTTAAGATAGTGGATATTGTGTGGTGGAGAGTTGTGCAGAGGAGAGAGAAATGTGTAAGAAATGTCGTGAATCACAAATTTTTTACCAAAAAGGGAAAGTGGAAGTTTTAATTGGAACGAACGAAAAAGGAAAGTTGGAAGTTTATTTAGGAACGGAGGGAGTATAAGTTTATGCATTATAATATATATATATATATATTCAATTGTTTATTGATAACACATATCGTGATTAATTTCTTAGTCTTTTATTAAATATGTAAAGTTATTGAGTAAAAAATCATTAATGGAACTATGAATGATAAGTGTCTTTTGTATTCTTCCTTTCATATGTATAAAAAATGGAACCCAAATCCTTTCCCCATTTATAGTAGACACAAATCGTATATTTTATTCATAGTTGTTGGTTAGGTTGATTATTCTTCATATTTTATATTGTATTGACTAAAAATGACATACAAATATGCATAGCACACCTTTAAATGAAGAATTGAGACAGGAGTACACATACTTTTTTGCACAATAAAACCTTATTTGATATAGTGGGTTTCCAAAACATATTAGTCAAAACAAATGGTATGAGAAAAATGCGAAAGCTACTTCATGCGTAACACCATGGTTACTACATTTTACAATTGCACATAATAATTACTAAAAGTTATTAATAATGATTTAACATAGTCACCTTACATTCAATGACAAACTTTTACTCCCTCTGTCCCGAAAATAAGTTTCCAGTTTTACCTACACTCGTATTTATGCAAGTTAGAGTTTTGTTTTTTAACTTTTCAAGTATAACTCCTACTTTATGTCGAACCAAGCAAAAAGTAAATAAAAAGTAATGATAGTTAAGACTTTTTTGCTTAAAACTGGTTTTCTTTTATAGAAATGAGAACTTTTTTGGGACATCCATAAAAGGAAAACAGAAACTTCTTTTCGGAACAGATGTAATATCATTTATGCTTATTTTATTCACATGTGCTCTGTATGTCTTATTTATTTTTTAAGTGTGGAAACATTTAGAAAAGTCATAATAAAAAAATGTGATTGAGCCAAGATTGTAGTATTCCGACAAGGTCTATAGCATGAATTATTCTCTCCAATTATATTATACAATGGTTGTATCAACAACATGGTTCACCCGACTTTTTGTAATTAGTTTTAAGTTGGAGGCCAATAGTTAGACTCTTTGTCCTTTGGTTCTTCACCTACAATATGATAATATAAATATATTTTGAGGGTAACAATATCATGTCCTAAAATATAATCGTGTTAAACGTAGAGAGGGGGCTGAAATAGTATATTATAATCTAAAAGCAAAATATTTTTGGGATGGGATTCCCGCTAAAAAATGTCGCAGTCATTGATGAGTCAATTAATTGAACAATTTTAACACTCAAACAAGTAGAATAAAGGGAAAGGCTTCATAATATCATCTTGTGTGTGAAAACAACTCATGTGACACTGTTAGCTTTTAAAATGGATAAATAAATGGAGAAATGTTGAAAAAAGAGGATTGCGTGTGAAATTAGATGTTAAGACACTATTGGGATTTGAGATCCCAGCTACCACATTTCCCATTCACTGTGTTCAGACCTCTCTATTGGTTAGTTTTTTGGTGGAACAGTTTTTTAAGATATGTAATCTGTTTTAGAATAAAGCTTGCCAACCACTTCATCTTGAAACTCCTTGAACTTTGCTAGTGTGGACATTCCTTGCATTTGTTTCTCCATTGCAAATGAAGTAACACATGGTATCGTTTTTGTGAATGAATTTATGTCCGCATGGAACTCTTTTTCTGGCTTGCATTTTAATTTTAAGGCATGATCATATTGCTCCACAAAGTGTTTTATACTTGTTTTGGAGTGCTCAAAAGCATCAAAGAAAGCGTTCATGCTCTCACTTCGTTGAGTTGTGGACATACCCGCCCAGAATGTAGGTTTCAAGTAACAAGGTACTCACCTATGGCGTTCATCGTACATGATCCCAAGCCATTTGTCATCTTCGAGCGAATACCTACGATTAATACACAATACATAGTCACAACGACATGCTTGGTACAAACAACATATGTGTGTGAGGCAGAGACAAATTGTCTGGCAGATACAAATTTTGTCAGTCAGTTTGACAGAAAACAACTACAGTGGGCCAGACCAGAAATGTCAGGTGCAGACATATTTTCTTTGTTTGTTTGGCATACATAACCCTACTGGCACAGACTACCAATGTCTGGCACAAGCAACGTATGTATGTCTGACATAGAAAATTTTTGTCTGTCTTTAAGACAGAAAATAATACATTGGCCCAGACTACAAATGTCCGGCACAAACAACTTTTGTATGGGAATAAATAAAATATTACAACACGATTGTCTACCACCTTTCCAAATGTGATCTGCAACCAACTTTAAACTCAACAGGGAATTTGGAGTAATACACTGCATCATGTATACCATCCATAATTTCATCTTGATGGGTAAACCCTCCCAACTTCTCCGGTAGCTTCTTCATGATGTGCCATAAACACCATCAATGTCGCGTATTCGGAAATACTGTTTGTATGGCATTTTGCATAGCGCGATCTTGGTTGGTAATAAATATGTCTGGGGCACACCCGTCCATACACTAAAGCCAAGCTCTAAAAAGCCACACAATCGTATGAGCATCTTCACTCGAGATGAGGCAACAACCAAGCAAGATTGATTGACTGTGGTGATTCACTCCTGCAAATGGCGCAAACGACATGTCATATCGATTTGTAAGATATGTCATGTCAAAAGTAATGACATCACCAAAATCCTTGTAAGCATATCGACATCAAATGTCCACCCAAAAAACATTTCATAAACGTGACTCTTACCCAAATCAAGCATAAAAAGAACCCGTGGCATTATGCTTGCGTTCTACAAAAAATCTTGTAATGCCACCGCATCACCACTTCCCAATCTAAGTTGACGCACTTTATCTATATAGTTCCTATAATCCTTTTCAGTTAATGGAAGTTGATCATATCCACCGACTTCTCCAACGGCTGAGTTTAAACTCTTATGAAGTGGTATACCCGCGACATCATTGATTTCAATTTGCCTCATAGCTTTCCGTTTCAACCTCCTATTACATCGAAATAGTCTAGATTTTTTGTATGACTCATAGGATGAGTATGATCTAAAGAAGCCGATGAAATGACCCAAGATCCGACATAATTTATATGTGCTCTTGTTTTTGCCAAGCAACCAACTTGCATTGAAGGTTGAGACTTCAAAACATTTTGTGCCCGAATTTGTTTCTTTCCAGCGCGCCCGCACATTAATGCAACTGCATATGTCCATCCTTCCGCGTCTTTCCTAGAATTTCGTATTCTAACACGAAACCCTACTCTTCTCCCATAGTCTTTGTAAAAATCATACACTGCATTCTTATTGGGGAACTTCATACCAACAACGGGGACTTTAATACAAATATATTCTTCCTCTTCGTTTGTTATTTTAGAGAAGTATACATGTTCATTTCAACACACAATTATCATCTTGTCTCTACAGACAATCAATGATATATATATAGAGAGAGATTAAAGATCAAATACAAACCTTTCTTAATTTATTAACCTACAAACTAATCATAGCCCTCTATTTTAGTTGATCATCCTTGTCTTTCAATCTTAATGTCACGCCCCAGACCGCATCTAGACGCGTGTACAACCACCGTATGACCAAGTAACGCCACTCGCAGGTCAATGTGTCTTAATCATACAAGGCGTCCATGAACATAATATATATCCATACTCAGTAGTAAACATACACAACAACATCACAGTTTAGATTAGTTGAATAGCGGAAATATTCAATAAATAATCGTGGGCCACACATGGCCAAACGTAGGCTCGTAGGCCAAAACAATGTATTAATACAAAAGTATCCATGAGCATAGTTTATCTTTTGAAATAGTAGGGGAGCATGAACCACGTCTTCCTCTGGATTCTCTTCACCCGTGCAAAGGTGTAGATGACAAGCCTTAGCTTCAACCTGAAATTGTGGGGCCCCCCGAAGGGGTCAGTACAAGCACCGAGCGAGTAGCAGGCTAAATATAGAATAACTATCGTTTCAAGTATAAGACCCAAACATAGGGTGCTACTTATATAAATAGTCTTTCCCCCCAAGTCACGAAATACTTAGTGGTACGTATACACTTGGAAAATACCCGATCCGTAGATCACCGTTTTATTTAGGAAGATATTAATAGTCAATGTCCTTGACTAAAAACCCCAACCCACCCATATGCCTATGAGTGTATAGGCCTCCTCCTTGTTCATACTTCAATATCATAATCTATGAGTTTTGAGGATCATAATCCTTGGGTACTTCACCAATTTGTATTTGAGTGTTAAGGACTTTTAGTCCGAGGGTCCTCCACCAATTTATTATCCGAGTGTTAAGGACTTTAAGTCCTAGGGTCCTCCACCAATTTATAATATGAGTGTTAAGGACTTTAAGTCCTAGGGTCCTCCACCAAAACATAATATGAGTGTTAAGGACTTTAAGTCCTAGGGTCCTCCACCAATATATAAACCGAGTGTTAAGAACTTTAAGTTCTAGGGTCCTCCACCAATATGTAATTTGAGTGTTAAGAACTTTAAGTTCTAGGGTCCTCCACCAATATATAATCCTATGATCAAGCTCCTATCAACCTAGATATAGTCTATATCATGTTTATTCATTCATAGCTAAATCAATACATAAAGCTTACGGATCACAATCCATGCCAAACCATGCATTTATATAAATTTATAATTAACTAATACCAACCGGTATTAATTAATCCATTATCCATCGGTCAACGTTTTCGTTGAACGCCATTTCAAGCCTTGTACATATCAACTTAATCATCATATATATATATTAAGTTAACAATGTTTATTCTATACTTCCTTTACCTTTCAACGTAGTATGCAATTTCATAGAAACTCTCATATCATACTCCATACATATTCATGTACTTCATTTCATACATGCCTAATCATTTTGGTTAATCACATATTTAAATATCTTTTAGACATCATTATGAATACATATAACATTCATTTAGGTAATCTCATAGTTAACCCAAAAGTTATAAGACATTAAGCCGTCCACTCACCTTAAATAAACTACGGCGTGTTCTACGCTCCTCTGTTGAACTCCGACGAAACTCCGGCGAAACTCCGGCAAAACTCCGGCGAACTCTAGAAACCCTCTAGTCAAGTTCCTAACAAGGTTTTATCATCATAAAACCCATATCAATACAAATAACCTCTAAAAGGTTATTTCCCGGCGAACCGGTAATTTTGACTATAAATCCGTTCTTGGACTATGAATTACTTTCCAATCCATTTTCTACATATTTGAATATGTATAACCATAAAAAGGATTCGTCCTATGTTATATAACTCATATGGTATAAGGAAAGTAGAGGAAAAGTTAATACAAGGTCATTACCTTATTTATTCACACTTTTCCTAACTTTTTTTCTCTTTAATCTTCTTCTTTGGATCCTCTATTGTTTGAGCTCTCTTCAATGATGGAGGAAGAAGGCTGGAGAGTTCCCTACTCTTGCTGGGTGTGGGTTGGCCGAAAATGATTAAGGAAAAGGGGTGGGTGTATCTTTTGTCTCAATAGTATAAGTGGAGTGGGGGAGGGTCCACCTTATTTGTTTGATGACATTCCCCTTCCATCCACTTATATCACACCAGCCGGCCAACCCCCCTCAAATGAGTGGCTAAATTCGTGGGTTGGCCCCCACCCATGTGGGAGGTCAACCCTTTTTGTCCAGACGCGTACAATCGGTCCCGAAAGTTATATTTTTCGGACTGCTTTAAATATATTTTATTTTATCGGGTCAAATAAAATATATTATGTGCTCTTACTCATTATAACATTTATAATGAATATACATTCCTAACTTTTAATTTATAAGCCTCCGAAATTCATTTTCGGACTGTTATCTGTTAAATTGTCGGTACCGGTATTTCGGCCTCTTTTGTCCAATCGGTCAACTCCGGGCCTTTCCACGATCCAAATAAAATATCCACTACCATATAAATATTATCTTCACCAAGATGAATAAAATATGTGGTCTCAGGAAAGTTGGGTGGTCCTCGCCCCCGTTGTGGGTCCCACGTGCAATTTACTATTCACGCGAAAGAATTAGTAAAAAATTACAACTTCATAAATTCATTGATCATTCCACAGTGTCTAATACAATATTACTAAGAAGTAAATATAATTCGGGGACGGTGTTACACTTAATTAGATTGGACAATTGAGAACTTAATAGTCTCTTAGGTTTATTTTATATTTGGAAACTATATCACGTTTACTCACATAATCAATCTCATTCGGTTATTTTCTTTCCCGCACGTTCGATCATGATTCTCTCAAGGATCAAAGCTTCATTGTCTCCATCTCAATCGACCTTTCTGTCTATGTTTCCATCTCCATCTCTGGTTGCGTCTTCATCTCCTTCTCCATTTTCCTTTCCATCTTATTTTTTATCTCCAACTCTATTTTAAATTTAATAGAATGTGGTTGATGTTCTTTTATTCAGAGTCATGGATTCTGGCATGCATAGGGTGAACATTAGCTCTCAAAGGCCATGGACTCCGACATCGCCTTGGAATTCGTGTGCACGTCGGGTTTTTTAATTTTTTTGTTCTGGTTTTCGTTTCCATAACAATTCAACAATTTGAAAAGCCATGGATTCCGGTGAAGTTCTTCAACTTCCTATGTATTCTGGTGTGGAAAAGTCACCCCGATATCTTTTGAAAACATAATTTTCAAATTTAACAATTTTGTGTTTGCAGACTTCTTGTGATTTCAGGATGAATATTTTTTTACCATTTAGAGCATGGTACTCATATATTATGCATTCTGTGATTTATTGAATTATGTATGCATGTCATTTGAATATGGAATGCAGATATTATAATGATAATATGTACGATATGAACTTTTAAAATGCATATGTCACCTAACTAAAATACACTGCATGTATGATGGAGTATATGGCCCGGGAACCCCCGGCCCACAGACTCCTACTACTCTAGCGAAGGCCCAGAAGGCCCAACAAGCCCAAATCACAGCGCCCAGAGTACCAAGCAGCCCGCACTACGCGCCAGGGGTGCCTTCAGCCCCCTGGCCGAAGGCTCTAAACTCTCACAAAACAGGTTTCTCGAGCAAATTAAGAAACTGGGAGAAAACGGCGAAAACAGTAGCCCTCGGCACTGTGAGCCCTCGGCACCAGGGTGCCATCGGTTGGAGGAGCCCTCGGCTACTGCTCTATAGCCGAAGGCATCTCACTCGACAAGATATCCGCCTCACATGCGTACAGATCGCCGTACCCTGCACAGATGTCCCATCCAACAGCCGCATTAAATGCGGCCACATGCGGCTGCCAGCGCCAACCAGTTGAGGTGACCCCTCGGCCAATGAGCGCTTGACACGTGTCCCCGTCCGGCATTTATTGCTACTATAAATAGCACCCCATTTCCTCATTTGTAACCACGCTGAAAACGGCATTCATACTGAATACACTCTCTCTCTACATTTACTTACTTACTCTGACTTCTCTCTAAGTTATTCCCCGCAATAACCCCTCGGATATATACCCCCGGGTAGACTATCCATCATTTGGTGCTCTCGTTGAGAGGTCGAACAATCAAGTAAGAAACCCTCCCCCTCGACCAAACACAAAACACTAGCCCTCTATCAAAATGGTGAGAACAACACGTGCCAACTCAAAGAACGTAGAGGACAAGAACCTGGCCCTCGGCGACGTCAACGCCCCCGAAGCCTCTCACAGGGCTCCCGAGGGCGGTGTCATCGCTGGGCTGGAACAGGCGGTTGTCGACCTACGCCTTCAGATCCAACAAAATGCCCCCGATGCCCGCCTCGGCACCGAGGCCAAGAAGAAAAACCGGAGCGATGACCAAGTCAGCCCTCCGGTTCTCACCATCGACGTGCAATCGGCGCTCTCCGCCTTCATCCAGACGCTCACTCAGAACCCGGGTGCCTTCGGCACCCTGGCTCCGGCTCACCCCCAGATCGGGGAAAATATCATACTTCCCCCTCTGCCACACCCCTTCGGAAATCCCACCCCTCGGGTGAGAAACGACGAAGGGGTGGTGGCCCAAGATACGTCCTCCCAGGAAGTTCAGTCCCGGGACCGCCATAATGACAACAGGGAAAGGCCCCGTACTTCCGCCCTCAACCGGCTCGGAGGAGGGCCAGACCGCCGAGGGGTCCAAGACCGCCTCGGGGGGAAAGCACTCCAAAGGCCCCAGGAAAGCGGGGGATCTGTTTCGAGGGCAGACGAGGAGCGTCCCCCTCGGGACAAAGGTAGGGCACCCCTTCATGCCGATGATGCTCGGCACCAAATCAATCAGGCCCACTCGGCCCGGGTTCGTTCGCAGGGGGCGGAGACCCTCCCGAAGGATCCCCGGGACGAGATTATTGCGGCCCTCCAACGCCGGCTTGACGAAATGGAGTCCAACAAAGCTCACGCCACCACCTCCACCCCTCATTCAGATCTCAAATACGAGGCCATGATGGCCAAAATGGAGGAGTTACAAAAGAAGGTGGCCGAGGGCTCCGGGGAACCCGTCATCCAGCTCCGGACTCGGACGCCATTTACCCCAAGGGTATTGGCGGCCCGGATCCCGGAAAAATACTGAGGGCAACACATACAGCCCTACAACGGAAAAACGGACCCCCAGGAACATTACAGCAAATACCAGAACAGCATGATGATGGTGGGGGCGTCAGACGAATATTTGTGTCGATGGTTCCTCTCCACCTTAGAGGGACCGGCATACGAATGGTTCAACAGGCTGCCCGAGGGCTGCATTGATTCGTGGCAAGAACTCGCCCAGCGATTCTTGACACAATTCGCCGGGAGGCGTCGCACGAGGAAGCACTTCTCCCACCTCCTAACCATACGCCAAAAGAGGGATGAGACCCTTCGGGACTTCCTGGAGCGCTGGAGGACGGAGGCCGACAAGGTCTACGGTGCTGATGACGAGACCCTCCTGGCCCTCCTACAAACCGTCCTCCGCACCGGCAACTTTTCAAGGAGCCTCATCATCGAACCCCCCCCGCGATTACATAAGGGCTTTGCAGCGGGGGGACCGATACGCTGAGGCCGAGGAGGTGGAAAAATATCATCAACATCCAGATCAGCAGCCCCCGAGGGCTGACAACAAAAACAACTGAGGGCCGGGGGCTCCTCCGAATCACCCCAAACCTTCGGGACCCTCTGATGACCGCCCTCGGCAAGGCCAAGCCAAGCCCGGGGGAGGTTATAAGAGAAACCCCAAGACTTAGGCACAGCCCATTCTCCTGGACCGCCCTCGGACACCATTGACGCACCCCGTCAGCATCATCCTCGATTTTGCCGAGGAGAGGGGCCTCGTTGAGCGCGACTCTCGCACCCCCCCGGAGGTACACGCTATCAACCCTCAGTTCCCCTACTGTCGTTTCCATCGGCACCAGGGGCACAGGACCGATGACTGCCATCAGCTAAAGACAGCCATCGAGAGGTTAATACAAGCAGGGCACCTGTCCCAATTTGTTCAGAGCCCTCGGCAGGAGGGACCTTCTCATCAGGGGCCTCCCCGAGGGCACCACACGAAGGTAAATGCTTGGGTAAACCCGAATACCATCCCCCTCGGCAAGAAGAGGGAGATTGGAAACTTGGAAGAAGAGGAGGAGGAATACCCCCACTACCAGGAGAAAAAACGTCACATCCTCATGATCACCGGTGGCAATACAAGGGGCGATTCCACCAGCCAGCGAAAGAAGTGGGCTCAATCACTTTACGTGGGGGAAGTCACTCATATGCCCCCGGTAAAGAGACTGAGGGAGGAACCCATCACCTTCACCAACGCAGATCTCCCTCCTACTTCTTCTCCTCACAGGGATGCCTTGGTGATTCGGACGGAGATAAACGACACCATCATTCACCGAACTTACATTGACACGGGCAGCTCCGTCAATGTAATGTACCTCAGCACCTTCAGAGAGCTGCATCTGGAGAGGGGGTCCCTTCGGCCCATTAAGACCCCTCTTGCCGGCTTCACCGGCGATACTATTGATTCCGAGGGGGTAATAACCCTCCCGGTGATCTTCGGCGACGGGCTCCATAGAGCCCAGCTCGAAGTGGAGTTCGTCGTCGTCAACATTGACTGCGCCCACAACATCATCCTCGGCCGGCCAGCCCTCGAGGACCTCGAAGCCATCATCTCCATGAGGCACCTCTGTCTCAAGTTTCCCGCCGAGGGGGGCATTGGCTACTCCCGGGGGAATCAGAAAATTGCCCGCGCCTGCTATCTTCAGGTCACTAAGAAGGTAAGCAAGACGGAATTCCGTGTTGACACCATCACCGGAACCATCGACCAAGAAGAAAAAAGGCCGAGGGTTGAACCAGTCGAGGACGTAGAAGACTTTGCGCTCGATCCGGCCCAGCCGGAGAGAGTCGTGAAGATTGGAGCCCAGCTCCCTGAAGATCTGAAGACCGGAATCACCGACGCCCTCCGCGCCTACTCCACTGTCTTTGCATGGGGGCCGGAGGACATGCCGGGAATTAGCCGAAGGGTCATCACCCACCGCCTCTCGGTGGACCCCTCGGCGAGAGCAGTACAACAACGAAGGAGACCCCTCTCCGCCGAGAGGAGGGAATTTGTGAAGAAGGAGGTCGCCATGCTCCTATCAATTAAGCACATCAAAGAGGTGAAATACCCCTCATGGCTAGCAAATGTAGTCCTCGCACAGAAGCCCCCTACCTTCCGCATGTGCGTGGACTACACCGATCTCAACAAAGCGTGCCCTATGGATCCATTCCCTCTACCAAACATTGATCAACTGGTGGATGAGACCGTAGGATGTGAGATTATGTCCTTCCTCGATGCCTTCCGAGGGTATCACCAAATTTTCATGCACGAGGAAGACGCCGAAAAAACTGCCTTCATGACTCCCGAGGGCATCTTCTGCTACCTAGTCATGGCCTTCGGCCTAAAGAACTCAGGGGCCACTTACACCCGGATGGTAGCCCGGGTCTTTCAAGCCGTCTTAGGGCGCACCATGGAGGCCTACGTTGACGACATGATCGTCAAGAGCAAACAATCTTCCAGCCATGCTGACGACCTCCGGGAAATCTTCGCCATCATGCAAAAATTCAACCTTCGGCTAAACCCAAAGAAGTGCACCTTCGGCGTCCAAGGAGGCAAATTCTTGGGCTACATGGTGAGCCGAAGGGGCATTGAGGCAAACCCCGAGAAGATCCAGGCCATCATCAACATGGAGCCCCCACGCAATGTGAAGGAAGTTGAACGGTTGACGGGCCGCCTGGCAGCCCTCAACCGCTTTCTATCTAAATCAGCGGAGAAGTCTCTACCCTTCTTCCAGATCATGAGGAAGACGGCTGGCTTTCTATGGACTCCAGAATGCCAGGGGGCTTTCGACGAGCTCAAACGGTATCTATCTTCACCCCCTGTGCTCTCAAAACCAAAGGTAGGGGAGACCCTCTATCTCTACCTTGGGGTCAGCCCGGCGGCCATCAGCTCTGTGCTCATCCGGGAGGAAGACGACATCCAACATGCCATCTTCTACGTCAGCTAGACCCTAAGGGAAGCCGAGCTCAGGTACTCCCCTGTGGAAAAAACGGTGTTAGCCATCGTTTGGACTGTCAAGAAGTTGAGCCACTACTTTCAAGCTCACCCGGTTCAGGTCCTCACTCATCAACCCCTCGGCGCCCTCATGAGGAGCCCCACCAGCTCCTCCCACATGGTGAAATGGGCTATCTTCTTGAGCCAGTACAACATCGACATCCGCCCAAGGCCTGCCATCAAGGGCCAAGCCCTGGCAGACTTTGTGACGGAGTGTACCGCAAGGGCAGCCACGGACGGGGAGCCCTCGGCCACCTCGGACGACTGGTGGACCCTCTACACCGACGGCTCCTCCGCGACCAAAGCATGCAGGGGAGGGGTAGTCCTCATTACTCCTGAGGGCTTCAGAGCTTACTATGCAATCCGCTTCTCCTTCAAAGTCTCCAACAACGAGGCCGAATATGAGGCCCTCCTATGTGGCCTTCGGCTGGCTGCCAACATGAGGGCTCGGCAGATCCACATCAAATGCGACTCCAAGTTGGTCGTCGGCCAAATCTCCGAAGAATATGAGGCCAAGGAGGGAAGAATGAAACAATACAAGGAAGCAGCCAAGGAGTTGCTTAAGGTATTTGAGGCACACTCTCTCACTCAAATACCGAGGGCTCAGAACTCCGAGGCCGACATATTATCTAAGCTCTCGGCCGACTCCCCCGAGCACATCTCCAAAATTGCCAAAATCGAGGAACTCAGCCTCTCAAGCATCCATGCAAGCCCCGTTATGAACATACAACAACGTCAAGAGGATTGGATCTCAGATATCACCACCTTCATCTCCACAGGGCAGCTACCCGAGAATGAGGCCCGCGCTAAACTGGCAAAGCTGAGGGCTCCTAGCTACACCATCGAAGATGGAAGGCTCTACAAACAATTATACAATGGCACGCTACTTCGGTGCCTTCATCCAGATGAAGCCGAGGTCGCAATGGAGGAAGTGCACAGTGGCACTTGCTCAGCTCACCAGGGACCCTTCTCCATGTCCCGAAGGCTCATTCTCCAGGGCTACTTCTGGCCAACCATGGCCAGGGATTGTGCTGACCTTGCCCGGAGGTGCACCGCATGTCAACATTTCCAGAAAGCTCCCGGTAGGCCAGCGGTCAACTATGCCCCCATCAGCACCTCTGTCCCCTTTTCTCGATGGGGGATAGACCTTGTGGGCCCTCTGCCGAGGGGTACCTCCAACAACAGATACATCATTGTGGCCGTCGACTACTTTACCAAGTGGGTGGAGGCTGAACCCCTCGCCAGCATCACAGAGGCGAAGTGCCGTCACTTCGTCCTCAAGAACATCCTCACAGGGTTTGGCGTCCCCCAGCAGATCATCTCCGACAATGGGACACAATTTGAGGCAGCCCCCTTCTGTGCCCTTCTGGAGGCATGGGGCATCAAACACACCTTCTCCTCCGTTGCCTACCCTCAAGGCAACGGGCAAGTAGAGAACGCCAACCGGACCTTGCTCGAGGGCCTCAAAAAGAAGCTGGAGGCCGAGGGCGGTGGCTGGGTGGAAGAACTCCACAACATCCTTTGGGCCTACCGCACCACCCCTCGGCGAGCAACAGGTGAAACACCCTTCTCCCTCTGCTACGGTTTTGAAGCCAAAGCTCCTACGGAAGTCACCCTTGCCACCCGAAGGGTGATCCAATATGACCCCGAGGTCAACGACAGCAACATGGACCTCGACCTCCACCTCATTTCAGAACGCCGGGAGCAGGCCTTCATCCGGGCAGAAAACTACCGAAGGCAAGTTAAAAGCTACATCGACGCCAAAGTTCGCACCCGAGAATTTCAAGTGGGGGACTATGTCCTCCGGAGGAGGGAAGCCAGCCAACCAACCGAGGGAGGAAAAATGGCACCAAAATTCGAAGGCCCCTACATCATAGCAGCCATCATCAAACCTGGGACCTACAAGCTCAAACGCCCCAACGGGAAAGAAGTCCCTAGGCACTTGAATGTACACCACTTAGTTAAATTTTATCAATAATGTAAGAGCGGCCAAGCCCTCATAACTAGTGAATGTACTATCCTATGGCCCAAGGCCTCCAATTTCGAAGAATGAAGATACATTCAAGACATCAAGCCCTCATACTGACTACAGGCCCCCGGCCTCACCACGAGAAGAACCCCCTCCGGCACCAAGTGCCGAGGGCGGACACCATCAACACCTACAACAACAGTGAGAACACCACGTGTTTTCAGTCAAGACCCCTCGGTACCAAGTACCGAGGGAGGGAACTCCTATCACCAACAACAAGGAACGCCATGTGTTTCATTTCCCTTCGGCACCCAGTGCCGAGGGTACATTCCCTCCTTCAACATCAAAAAAGAAAAGATGAGAACACCAAGCGTTCCTACAGAAGACCCTTCGGCACCCAGTGCCGAGGGTACACCTCCATCATCAAACATCGAAACAAAGAAAAAACACCAAATGTTTCAAAGAAGACCCCTCGGCACCCAGTGCCAGGGATATGCTCTCCTATCAACTTCCAAACATCTGTTGGGAAACACCAAGTGTTTCATTTGAAGACCCTTTGGTACCAAGTACCGAGGGTAGACGCCTACATCAACTACAACAAAAGAGAACACCAAGTGTTCCTACAGAAGACCCCTCGGTACCAAGTACCGGGGCTACACATCGAAACTAACACCAAGTGTTGTTTCTAAAAGTCGTACCCCACGAGGACGCATATACCGAAGGCGCCACCATCGGTGCCGGCGGCACGTAGTGCCCCCGGCCATTTGCAACTAGCGTGCAAATGAAAACCCTTCCTTGAAACGCTTTCCGCGTCATTACCCCCAGGGTATGACAGGCATGAGAAATGCCCAGGATTCGACTTTCAAAAACGGAATGCTATCCGCGTCATCACCCCAAGGGTGTGACATGCACGAGAAATGCCCAGGATTCGACTTCCAAACCGAAACGCTCCCCGCGCCACCACCCCAAGGGTGTGGCAGGCCACGGACTATGTCTAGCGCCGAGGGGACGATTTTCAAAAATGAGGCGCTTTCCGCGCCATCCCCCAAGGGGAGGCAGGTTACGGACCACCATATCTTGTGCCCAGGAAACGACCCTCGATCCCCTCGGAACTCGGAAGGTTAACCCGAGGGAGGAGAGCCATTGGTGTATTCTGATGGTCTCCTAATAGGCCCAGCCTTACCAAGAAACCAAGTTTCTTGATGCCTTCCCTTCACCACCAACCAAAAAAAAAGGGGGTGAAGGGGAGTAGACTCAGCGAGAAATCAAAGAGTACACTCCAACAGATCACAACAAGCCGAGGGCTCCCCACGGGAACACCTCCGGTAACTGAAGGCTCCTATTTCCCGTAGGATACTACTCGAACAAGTAGCATCAAGGAACGGCTAAGTCCACTGCCTGGTCACCTCCGGTCACACAAACACCGAAGGCTTCAACAATACAAAGGGACTGGACTATCCAAAGTACACTAAAACGGTACCTTCAAACAAATACCGAGGGCCCCCACCCCATTGCGAGGGACACAACTGGCTAAGTCAGACTCTACAACTTTTTAGAGTGTATGCCGAGGGCACACACTCCTCTTTGGCTTTCTTCACAACAACAGGATTCCACATATATTTGGCCCTCGGCCAGAGACTCATGCAACACAAGGGATCTACATCCGGAAGCTCAACATCAATTTACGCTTAGAAAATATTCTAAGTCCTAAATGAGTAGCCCCCGGGCATCTCGCAAAGTGATGTATAGTCAGAGGGCACCTATCACCCAAAGGCTACACAAGGAAGCAACACTTGAAAAAATTCTAAGTCCTAAAGATTGGGCCCCCGGCCCAATCAATATTACAGCCAAGGGAATATGGAAGCCGAAGGCCATGCAATACAACAACACTTAAAAAAAATATTCTGTCCTAAATGAGCAGCCCCCGGGCATCTCGCAATGTGATGTGGAGTCAGAGGGCACCCATCTCCCGAAGGCTCCCAAGGGAAAACTCTACACTTAGAAGATTTTCTAAGTCCTACATATTTCACCCTCATCTCAAGGGACCTAATTGCCGAAGGCTACCCATCAATCGAAGGCTACAGTACACAAGGAATCAACACTGAAGAAAAAATTCTAAGTCCTAAAGAATTGGCCCCCGGCCTAACCAATATTTCAGTTGGGGCTCCACAGTAGCCGAAGGCTACGTGACATACTACACTTGCAAAAAATTTCTAAGTCCTGTACCTTGGGCCCTCGGTCCAACATTCACGCATCAGGAAGGGATGCCATATCCTGAAGGCTCTCAAGGGAAAATCTACACTTAGAAATTTTTCTAAGTCCTAGGAATTGGGTTACTACAAACACCCGAAGGCCCTATGGTGTGCTACACTTAGAAGAATTTTCTAAGTCCTAATTACTGCTGAACCCTCGGTTGCATATCCAGCAGAGGGTGCCCAACTACCGGAGGCTTCCAAGGGCAAGCTACAATCAGAAAATATTCTAAGTCCTAGACATACATTCAAAAATACCGAAGGCGTACACTCAAGGAAAACGGAGGCATGCATTCAAGAAGAAAGGAATTGGAGAAAACGAGTCATATATACAAAGCCCGAAGGCAATCATTCAATCATCAACAACAGAGAGCAAATGTAATTACAAGTAAATGTTGCAAGCAGGCCGAAGCCGAAGGATCAATAAGTGTCACCATTACAAATGCATGTTTACATAGTGCATGTTACATATCAACAATATCATTCCCGGGGGCCGCATCCTCCGAGGGCTTCGAGGTAACCTCTGCATCGGCCTCAGGTTCGTCACCCTCGGCTTCCTTCATGAGCTCAGAGTCCTCCAGGTCTGGCCTCTCGACATCGGGGGGGAGAGGAACACGGATGTCTGGCTGCAGGGGGGAGCCCGTATGCTGCCGGGTCAAAGTCCTTTGGCTCGATCTTCAAGTGGCGAGCCATCCTCCGGTAGATGAGGGCTTGAGTGAAAAACTCGCCCCCATCATAGTATTGTTTACTCTTTCGGGAAACCCACTCCACGCCAGGCCCATCACACCACTCGTCAACCGAGGACTCGACGACCGAGGACAGCCATTGCTTGTGCTCCTCGGACCGCCACCCCCCTGCCAAGAACCCCGAGATTGCGTCCCCTCGGGCTTTCTAGACGGCTTCCACCTTCGCGGCCTCGGCCTCCTTGGCAGCCCTCTCCAAGGCCTCAGATGCGGACCTCTCAGCCTCTGCCCTGCCTCGATCTGCGGCCTCCACCCGCAGGGTCATCTGCCGAAGGCTCTCCTCCAGCATAGCCATCTGCCGGACAGCATCAACATTCTGGCGGATGAGCTCCCGCATCTTAGCCTCCTGCTCAGCCTTGCGAAGGCGCCACTCCTCTAGCCGTCGGGCTTGCTCCCCGAGGGCAATGCAGGTCTACAAAAACAAAGGGGTTAGCAGGGCCAAACATGGTTGCTTAGCTCAAAATAAAGAAGAAAGATGTAAAACATCAAAGACTTACTGTGAGGGAAGACCGGAGGATCCTGTCCTCGAGGGCTTCGTCTTCATCAGCCCCAAGGGCAACTCTGTCAATCTCGAGGGTGATGCCTCTCAGGAGCGCCCTCGGGTCAGCCGTACCGTTCATCACGGCCGTACCAGCTGGGAGGGAAACCATGAGGACCTCGGAAGATGGCCCCTGAACACCCGACGACACTTTCGCCACCTGCATCTCCTCATTCGCCCCGGAGGCAGGGCATTCATCAACAATGATCACCGGGGGGACTTTCTTCCCGGCATCCCCGGTCTTGGGCTTCTTGCCCTCGGGATCTCTGCCCGAGCCCTTCCTTTTGGCGGCAGCGGCAGCATTAGCACTTGGGCCCACCGACGGCCCCTCCGGTTTCTTGAAGAAGTCACCGGCGGGTTTTGGGACACCAGCGTCCGTCCCCCTCGGGCCCTTGGAGGGTTTTTTCTTCTTCAGGTCTGCAGGGCCTCTGACGTTCATCATTTTCACTGGGACACCTGCAAAAATAGTATGGGGTTAAAATCGAGGGGTTACTGACCGAAGGCACAAGGAATAAAAAAAAACGAACAAGATAAACTATGTGCTAAGATATGAAAACCGAGGGACTTCGTAGACTACCTCCTGCTCCCCCGAAGGCCTCAGCAAAAATGGGGTACTTCTCGTCCGCTTCCCCAATGAAGCGGTATCTCCGAAAGCCGAGGGCGTAGAGTCCCTTGTCGGCAGTGTAGTCTTTGATGGAGACCTGCTTCGTGCGACCCTCCGGGATTTTGGCTATCACCAGGCCATCTTTCTCGAGGGCGGCGCTTCCAACCTTCGGATGCCGACGGAAGCGATCCCGAAGTTCCACCGGAAATGGGTTCTCAGCAACCCTGACATAGCACCAGTGCTCCTTCCAGCCCTTATTGGACGAAGGCGCCTCCGTAAACAGCTTCCACCTGGCCACCTGCTGCAGGTTGGCGAAGCCCTCGGCATTCGCGTGACCCCCTCGACAAAGGTTGAAGCTCTGGAAGAACAAGTCCAGGCTGGGGGTCACCCCTCGGTCCCTACAGAGGTTTAAAAAACCCGCCACGTAGGAGTGGCTATTAGGTGTCAGCTGGCAGGGTACCAAGCCAACAAACCTCAGGTACTCCCGGAGGAAGGGGTGCAGAGGGAACCGAAGGCCCATGGAGACCGACAGTACGTGTACTGCAATACACCCCTCGGGCGCCCGAGAGAGCACGTCATCAACTCCCGGCTCGACCACCACGGCCGAGGGCCCTACGTGTAGCTGCGTAACGTAGAGGTCCGCCCTGTCCGCCTTCGACTTTATCTCCAAGGCAGCCGTATTGAGCCAGGAATACCCCTCCGGCATATCTACGGGTTTCCCCTGATCAGCAGCAATAACCTTCTTCTTGGGGGCAGCTGCCTTGGCCTTCTTCTTCCCGGGGGCCACCCGGATGGGAACTGCATTCAGCGGCTGGGAAGTACTGGCCTCACCAGCACCCCGAGGGGGGAGGACGGCCACAGTGACCTTCGCCCTCTCCTTTTCCTCTTCCTCCTCAGCAATTTGGACGACGAGGGCCAACTCCTCATCTTCGGCGGTCCGCTCGAATTCCTCCGCCTCGACCTCGGCCATCAGATCCTTCTGCACCTCAGTGGCGAGGGCTGCATCACCACCCTCCGAGGGCTGACCGCTACTGGACTCCACGTCGGAGATGCCTTCGTCCTCCATCGAGGGCGTCCTCGAGATGTCCTGGGAATCGCTCTCGGACGACATTTTTATCACGAAGTGTGCCTAAGATTTCGAAGGCTTTCTACAGGACTAACCCTAATCTAAGGCCAGAGGGCGGAACTTACTAAAAGTTTGGAGAGGAAAACGGGCACTGACCTTGAAAGCAGAGTTTGACCGAAGGCTGGAGTTTCTCTCACTAGAATTTTTGGCAGAGCTTCGCTAAGACAACTGATCGCACAAGAGGAAATGGCTCTGGCCTTGGGGTATTTATAAGCGCTGGAATCCGGGCTTGGGCCTGGATTCCGGGCTTCCGGATGGACCGCCATCATTACACACCGCGTCTTCACCCAACCAGCGATGCCGCCCACGGACAGCCAGCCATCACACGCCACGTGTGCCCCCCCAACGGCTATATCCTGTCGTTACATATTCCAACGGCTATATTTCCAACGGCTATATTCTGGAAGCCCCCGGGTTTTCTACTTCACTCCTCTTCGTCAAGGAGAGCCTCCGGGTACACTTACCCAGAGATGCCCCCGGGTTGTGCCCCACACAGCACATAACAGACGCCTTCGGGATCACTCCTTCAGAAACCCAGGGCTTCATATCAGGGCACCCCTCGGGGATTCCCCCTCAGCACTGCAAACCGGGTAGCCCCCGGGGAGTTGCCTCATTGACGGATAACCCATGGCACACAGGTAATGGGAGCCCTCAGGTATCTTCATCACCAACTAATCGACAAACGGTGGACCCCCCGGTAACAACTCCACCGCTGCCCTCATCCAGCGGGCCCTCGATCCCCAGATTGAGGGGCTCCCCTTCGGCGCCCCCAGGGCATCAACAGCAAGCCTTCGGCCAATCAACACATGAGCCCTCAGAAGAAAGATAGCCTTCGGCATTACCGATATTCTCCACTTTTGACCAAGGTTTGACATTTTCGATTCATCATTGGGGGAATTCGGTGCACTCTTTTTTCCTCATTAGGATTTTTCCCCCAGGGTTTTTCCTAATGAGGTTTTTAACGAGGCATCCCCCCAAAATGAAACGAAAAGCGTCAGCCTTCGGCCCACAACAGCAACGCGACTACTATACTCCTTTTCACCACTTTACAAGTGCCTCAAGGAGTGGGGGACTGGAGGACCCCCTCGGGAAAATCATTAAATTACAAAATTAGTGAAATTCCAACAAACGACAAAGCAAGCCCTCAAGTCCCGACATGTGGGTAACTGAGGGATTTCCTTCGGCAGGGACATAAAAGCAACAACTCCTCACCAACTTCAGAGGTTACGACAGGACAACGTCAAAGGGCAAGCACAAATTACTCCTTTTCCCTCAAGTACCTTTCGGCAAAAGGAGTGAGGGACTCCTGATGGAGTATATGGCCCGGGAACCCCCGGCCCACAGACTCCTACTACTCTAGCGAAGGCCCAGAAGGCCCAACAAGCCCAAATCACAGCGCCCAGAGTACCAAGCAGCCCGCACTACGCGCCAGGGGTGCCTTCGGCCCCCTGGCCGAAGGCTCTAAACTCTCACAAAACGGGTTTCTCGAGCAAATTAAGAAACTGGGAGAAAACGGCGAAAACAGTAGCCCTCGGCACTGTGAGCCCTCGGCACCAGGGTGCCATCGGTTGGAGGAGCCCTCGGCTACTGCTCTATAGCCGAAGGCATCTCACTCGACAAGATATCCGCCTCACATGCGTACAGATCGCCGTACCCTGCACAGATGTCCCATCCAACAGCCGCATTAAATGCGGCCACATGCGGCTGCCAGCGCCAACCAGTTGAGGTGACCCCTCGGCCAATGAGCGCTTGACACGTGTCCCTGTCCGGCATTTATTGCTACTATAAATAGCACTCCATTTCCTCATTTGTAACCACGCTGAAAACGACATTCATACTGAATACACTCTCTCTCTACATTTACTTACTTACTCTGACTTCTCTCTAAGTTATTCCCCGCAATAACCCCTCGGATATATACCCCCGGGTAGACTATCCATCAATGTACTTCTAAAATGCACACATCATCTTATTAAAATGCACTTATATTCTCACTAAAATGCAATATACAAACTTCTAAGATTCACATGTCATAATGATAAAATACAACACATGAATTTTGAAAACGCAGAAGCCAGTATGATAAGATGCAGTATGAACTATTAAAGTGCACATATCATTTTACTAAATTTCAATACACAAACTTTTAAAATGCACATGTCATAACGATAAAATGCAAATTCGTATAATGTTACATGTTTCTCTTATATTGTGCATAATGTGACACCATGAAATCTGTATGCATGTCAATTGAGTTTACAATGCAAATGTCATAACGATAAGATGCAACAAATTGTCTTCTATGATGCACATAGAAACGTACTACTAAAATCCAATACATGAAATTGGAAAATGCACGTGTCATAGTGATAAAATGCGTGCAACATATAAAGTATTAAAATGCAGATGCCATAACAGGAAAATGTAGTATGAACTTCCAAAGTACACATATCATCATACTACAATGTAATATGTGAACTCATAGAATGCACATGATATAGTGATAAGATGCAACATGTGAAACACTAAAATGCAACGTCGATATATTTTATCACTGTGTAGTTCTAATATAAGTTATGGAGACATTAAAAATATGAAATGCATATCCCGTCACCTTAATGTGCACATCTCGTAACCTTAATATGCACATCTTTTAACCTTGATATGCAAATCTCGTAATCTTATATGCAAAAACTTCTACTAGTGTTTACTTCATTTAGAGAGCTCTCCAATTTACCATCTATAAGTTTCGAAAATTTCAAGGTTCATAACGGAGTGTCTGAATCCGTAATCAAGAGATTAATTTTATAAATTCTATCATGTCTTCTTGTAGTGAAGCCCTATTTGAATTGATAATCCAACCTTCTTTGTTGGACAAAATCTCACCTTAATATGTATAAAGAGATTCAACTTCATCCTCCAATTCTCACTAATCACATGAACCTTTTTAAATTTGCTAAAAATGAGGTGTAAATATTATTAGTAGTGTGTTACCTTCATTGATAGGATGTTAGTGGCGGGTTACATTAATTAGTTTACATTAGTGGTGATTTGTTTACATATTATTCTCATATCAATGTGGCAATTCCGTTTTTAAAAATGTCAAATGACATTGGTAACCTTCCCCCACTAACCGCTGCAATTTAATAGCCGGTACGATTTACATTCTCTGCATCTCAACACACGCTCCATTATTGTGGATGTATTTTATCCGCTCTTGATTTTGTATATTTGGACGAGTGTGATGAGATTGTAGTTTGCACCGGAAGAGGAGTTTGTATGCGATCCCCCCCATATATACATATAATTCACCACACTTGTCTTCACATTACCAAATACAATCATGTTTCCAAAAAAGACACATTTATATAAAAACTACACTAACACGTACTCAACTCATCATACGTGTAGTAAAACACATTTGTAAACACTTGCATGTGAATACAAACATTTGTTCTACGTACACAAACATTTAAAGTTGTCTGGCCACACACACATTTTATGTAGGACTCTACCAACTCTGAAACCATGTTCAGTTGAAACCAAACTATGAAACCACATTCAGCTTATGCTAGACAGACGTTGCACTTGAAAGTTGTCTGTCAGGCCAACAAAATACCAACAAACGAGGAAAAAACGACATACTCTTCTCCAAGACTTCAACGTCCACACCTTCATCCTCTTCTTCCCGTGACACCGCATTCACTTCAACAACAACCGGAGATGGCAGATTACCACCGTCACCCACGTTATCAACCTTGTCACCGTCATCTCCCCATGTCAAGCCATCCAAACGCACCTCATCACTAAAGTCAGATATATCCTTCCCCATGATATCCATCGAAGAAGATGAAGGAGCGAAGCAAATGGGATAATGGGTTGTGCACTGTAGCAACTGCGAAGGATGCTCTACTTTTTGGCAGAAAAGAATAGAGTAGGTAGAGGAGAGAAGTGAGAGTGAGATATTTTTGGAAAGAGGGTAAAAACATGGTAAAAAGGGAGGGTTTTATATGGGGTACAATTTGGGGTAAAGTTGAGATAAATGTAGCAAAATTGTTTTCTTTATAAAAGGGTATATTGTTACTATCCTAAAATATTAAATCAAATTTTATTTTTTTACGGAGCATTCCAACTTTAACCTTTTATTTTAATCACTTTTATTTCAATCCACTATTTATTTTTATTACAAAACACTTTTTTCAAAACCACTCTAAAAAACAATTTTTTTTTAAAAGAAGCAAACCCACTCCTGAAATCAAGTATTTTATGACATTATTCAACTACATTGATTCGGTTATTCCGATTGCGGTCTGGTCAGCATCAACCCGACCCTCGATAGGCGGCACTAGGCATGACAACGGGTCTGGGCGGGGCGGGTAATGCAAGACCCGAACCTGCCCCATGACTTCACTTGGTGGATCCACCCTACCGCGTGACCTGCACGAGTCCAAACTTGCTGACCCATGACCCGCTCCGCCTCACCCCACCGAAACCTAATTAGCTAATATGAGTTCCTATTTGTATGAAGTTGTTACCACTCGAGTCTACGTAAAAGTTATCTTTAAATAATTATTAAAAAAACATTAAATCAAAACCACAATACGCTAAAAATTTCAAAAATTAAGAAAAAGTACTTGGACTTGAATAGTTAATCTATTGTTTTTAGTAATTGTATAAATAAATTAAATGTTATATATGAAAAAGACATTGATAATTCGTCATTCATCTCATTCAAATATAAATATTAATACGTAGTATATTATAAGACTAAATAATTTATAATTTATTATACACACACATGTGTATGTAGAAATATATTTATAGTATAATTTTTAAAAAAGTACGTATAATTATATATTAATCGGGTCGGGTCGAGATAACAGGAGTCAATAATAAGATATGGATTCGCCCATTGTATGAACGGGGCGGAGCGTACCCATCCAAATTTACAAAACGGGGCGGAACAACCTCACTCCAAATGTCTCGTGCTAGGGCGAGTGATTGGGGGGTCGTTTTTTTATATGCCTAGTCGGCACTACGTATAAGTCTATAAGATTAAGGAGCCAATCTTAAACCGTTCAACAATCAAAGTGACATTCTAATCCAACGGCGGTTGACACGAACTACAAAGATTCCAACGCATCAATCCGCGCGAATTCGTCAATAAACCTCCGCGCGAATTCGTCGATAAACCACCGCGCGAAGAACCGCTTTTCCCATTTTTCATTCCGCGCCGTTCCAATTTTTCAATTTTGGCATTAGATTTTCCCTCCTTTTCTATGCTCTTCTCATCCCCTTCTTAACCAGCAAACCCTTCCATGGAACCCTCTCATCGGCTGCCAATTGCGAAGTAATACTACTGCTACTACTAGAGATACTATCTATACTAGTGGAAATGGCCGGCGGCGGAGCATCTGGAAAGTCTTCTAACGCACCCAGAGTGAGGAAGAGGGTTGAGGTCGATTCCAATGAATCTTCTTCCTCTAACCACAGCCTCAAACGCGCCAAGAATGGCAGTGCCTTTACTCGTTGGTAAGCACATCCACCATTGGTATCATCTCACCTCGAACGAGTTTCTTGATCAAACTCGTATTTTGTGTGGGTGATGGTTTTGCGTTTTTACAACTGTGGATATGGCAGCGCTAGATCTACTTTATGTTAGGCGTTCAAAAGCGAAGGTTTTGGGTTGATTAAGTATGTTCAATTGTGTGGGTGATGGTTTTGCGTTACTACAACTGTGGTGTATTATCTAATAGAGTATGGAGGAAAACGAATCGCTCGTTTGTGTGTACCACTTAACTTGTTTTCACAATGAAATGAAGATATAATGTTCATGAATTGGGAACTTTTGTTGAAAAAGAAACTTTAATGTATTTGATTGCTTGATTTGTTTTACAATTATTTCCGGAATATTAATATTTTGTGCTTTTCTTTAGTTTTTGATGGCTTTGAGTTTAATACCTATCTATACCTTCTGAGTGTTCAGGTCGAGTTGTGTTAAGATATTTGTTCTTTTGCAGTGAAGAATGCAACAAGGATGTACCTGTAGCTTTGATTAGTTTCCACAACTGTAGCCTTGATGCCCAGATCAAGATGAATTTGGGTAAAACTATTTATATTTTATGACCTCTAAATCTATTTATTTTAGTCACTGTATCCATCATATGCGCTGTTAAAACGGCTTTATATGCGTTGCCTGAATTTCCTTTTATCATGTTGTGAATATGCTTTTTCCTATAATGTTGAACCTGCTTCTAATAAAAGTATTTCGGGTTGCAGAAGCTCACGTAATTGAGATGCCTGCTGAGGTCAAGAAAAAGCCATCTACAAGGTACATTCTTTGTTTGGAATTGCTTGATGGTGTTATACCAAGTTTGATCTGATCATGATATGTTTCTGGGCTTTTTTTTCACCTTGTTTAACTTGTGTGCAATGCAGGAAAAAATCAAGTTCAGCTGAGACAAAGACCAAAAAGTCCAAGGATCCTAATGCACCAAAGCGCCCTCCCACTGCCTTCTTTGTTTTCATGTAATATTCTCTCTTTTGCATTTTATCACTCAAAGCTTATGTGTGTTTTGTTATCTGAATTGCAGCTTTAAAGTAGTAATGACATTTAATGAATTTACAGGCAAGATTTTAGGAAGACATTTAAGGAAGAGAATCCTGATAATAAGAGGTCCTCCATGGTACGAGAATGGCTATGTATTTTACTATTCTGGTGAATCGTGTATGTGTTAATTTTGTGTTGGTTTCTGTTTGTTAAACTTTCACACTGTAAATTTAGGTTGCCAAAGAGGGTGGCGAGAAATGGAAATCATTGACAGATGATGTAAGTTTTCACTGACAAAGTTGTCTTGTCTTTCCTATATATGTGCTCTTTCTCAAAAGTGTTTATTTTGGCAATCCATGTATTGTGCAGGAGAAGAAACCATATATTGAAAGAGCTGCTGAGCTCAAAGCAGAATATGAGAAGCTCCTTGAAGCTCACAATGCTGCTGAACATGAAGATGTATGTTGTTGACCTCTACATTGCTTCTGTAGTTTTTAATCAATGCATACTGCTTCTTTATCAGTTCTGTGCTAGTCTGTTAGCTGACATTTTCACATGTCTGCGCCATCTATATAGGTTGGAGAAGAATCTGATAAGGAGGTGAAGGAGACTGAAGTGGAAGAGATTGAAGAGGAGGAAGACTAGTGCATTTGCCATTGCTTTTGTAGTTGCATGTTCTTCAGCATTGTTTTCAATGTCATTACTACTTTAAAGCTGCAATTCAAATATTTTCCTACGTTCGGACAAAAACATTTACCTCTGCAATCCTAGCATTCGGAGTATTGTTTTTGGAGTGCTGTAAATGACCTTAGGTCAACTATGCCTAGTAGATATTCCAGTAATCAATATGATGTGAAAGCCAACTTGGTCACAGTTGACTCGTGACTACATGTATATCCACTCTTATTAAGTGTTTTGCTAAAGATTGTGAGTCTACTCTTGGTTGTGATTCATCACAAATAATCATATCCAAAATAGTATTGAAACAGTCATCTTATAAGGTCTTCGGGTAAGATTATGTAATTCACTCTTCGTTGTGATTCATATAGGCTTGGACTCGTGCTGGTTTGGGTCCTGGCTGGACCTTTGGTTTATTTAAGGTGGGCCTGGGACCGGCCTGAGGTAAGGACAGTTCTTGTTCGGGCCTGGCCACTCGCCCTGGTCATGGGTTGGGCCACTCGCTGGGTTGTGTAAATCCAATTTTTTTTAAAATTATTTATACTTTATTGTTTTATACAAGTATTAAAAATAAACTTCAAGTTCATTTCTTTGAAATGAAATATGAAATAAAATATTTATACATTTGACAATTGAGAAAAAAAAAACAATATGAAATACTATTGAGAATTAAAGGTAAAATTAAAGCATGAAATACTAATCAATCTGAATCTCTGACATAGGTAGAGTCATCATCGGTTGTTGATTCATCCATAAAGTGTTGGGATGAGGTGATGTCAATTTGTTGAGCTCTACGGGTCGCCTTCAACCAATTGTGGTAGCATATAAGCATCTCAAGAGATTCTGCGCTCAATCTCGTTCTAGATTGTGTTAGGATATTGCTGCCCGAACTAAATTCTTGTTCTACGGCAATCGTTGAAACCGGCATTGATAACACTTGTTTAGTCATCTTTGCTAAAACTGGGAACATTTTTTTTTCCCTTCCACCACTACCCTAAATACGTCTGATCCACCCCTTGACTACCTCCAAATAATCTCCTAAAGCTTTTAGACCATTTTGCTTACATAAATTTATAACATGACATACACATCGTTGGATAAAAAATCTACCTATCAAAGAAGTAGAAACACACAATTCACGCAGTCTAAGAATAGCAGCAGTATTATTAGTAGCATTATAAAAACCAATAGCAAACACCTTATCAATTAAATTATAATCAATTAAAATATGCTCAATCAAAATATAAATATGTTCAGACTTTAGTGGTGTGACGATCATTAAATTCACGAAAAACAAGAACACGTTTATGCATATTCCAATCATTATCAATATAATGTAGAGATATTACCTGAAATAGGACTAAAACAGTTTGAAAATTCCAAAATAGGACTGCCATGTTTTTATTTTCCAAAATAGGACTAATTACTGTCATGTTTTGGCAGTACCAGACTTCAAACATGTCACTATTTTCTAAACATGACAATAATTAGTCCTATTTTGCGAATAAAAAACATGACAGTCCTATTTTGGAATTTTGAAACTGTTTTAGTCCTATTTCGGAAACTTTCCCAATAATGTAAAGTCAGACCCAAATAATGTAAATTATGATAAGTATCCTCCCATATGTCAGAACATATCGTAACACGCCCATCAAAGTTTGTAAAATAATTTTGTAACTTTACATTTTCCGCACCATAAAGCTTTGAATTTTTTTTCTTAACCATTTTGCGACTATAACCTCTATATTGAGGACTTAAACAAGTTTGTGCATAATCTTTGAAAGCAAGACTTTCAGAAAACAAATAAGACAAATTTTCTTCAACAAGTAAGTAAGTCATACCTGTCAAATTTTGTGCATCATTGTATGAGAAATTACCAAAAGGTTGTTGGTTATTTGCAAACCTCGATATTTGAGTTTGCTTTTCCGTTCCGCCGCCTAATTTTGCATACTCCACCGTGTGTTTGACCTGAAGATGCCTTGCGGCAGATTCATATCCGCCAGAATTCCCAAGCTATAATTTTTTCTTGCACCACTTGCAAGTTGCATTCCAATTCCCGGTCTTCGGATCCTTCCACTTATCAAAATTATTAAGCATTAGTTCAGATTTACTTTTTTCCCGTACCGGTTTGGGATGAGGCAGGCTCGTTGGCGTCGTGGCTCTCCGGAATTACTTCCTCCACATCATCATCCTCGAGCTCTTCTTCGTCAATGCTCGTCGGCTGGTCTTGGAAAAAGCGGCTACTATGTCGGTGCAATTCTTGTTCTAGTTGTTTGTCGGTCATCGCATCCTCATCTCTCCTTGCGTAACGCGTATCAAAATCATCTAGACTTTGAGATGAAGAGTCGATATGCGATTTACCTTTGCGGGATCTCTTCTTCCTCGCAAGCTCGTTCGTTTGGTTGCAGTCGAGGTTACCCATATCAACCGAATATCTACCACCTTCCATCTTTAAAATGTAATATAAGTAATATAATATATTACTTATATAAGTAGATAATTAATATATACTCCGTAAGTAGATAAGAAATACTCCCTCCGTCCCTTAAAACTTTGCCGAGTTTGACCGGCACAGGGAGTAATAAAGTAATAACTGTGTGGTTGAAGTTTGTGCAGAGGAGAGAGAATTAACCGGAACCACAAATTATTTAGTTAAATGGGAAAGTGGCCAAGTTAGTGGGATATCAAAAAAAAGAAAGTTGTCAAAGTTTTAAGGGAAGAAGGCAGTATAAGTAATATAAATATATGTATTTATAAGTAGATAAATAATATAAGTAGATATATAATATGTCGGAGAATAAGAGAATTTGAGAAGATGAAGATGAAGATAATTAGAGAGTAGGATTTAGGAAGAGTTGGAAAAGAGATATGGAAAAATGTTTAAAATTTGAAGTATTTATAGTTTTTTTTACCCTACCCTCCCCCACCCCCCAAACTACCCGGACCCCCTGCCAGCCCACCCCAAACGGCTCTATTGGCCCAAATACATTTTTTTTAATATAGCCGTTGTGACCCGGACCCGGGCTCGACCCGGCAGGGCCGGGTCACGTTTTCCTGAAACCGAGCCCCCCCCCCCCCGGTTCGGGTCTACACCCGATCCCGGACCGCCAGACCGGGCCGGTCCCGGGTCCGCACAGTAGCGGGCCGGGTGACCCGAACCGAATCCACCCCTACATTCATACATAAGTACATAACAAATAATCAATAACCAAATATAGTAAAGAAACAGTCATTTGCATTAACCACTCTGTTCTGAATTCAAATAATATGAATAAAAATACTGAGAATGTTTTTTTGAAGTTAAAACAGAGAATTGGTTTTGAAGGACCAAAGAAAGTTATTAACAGAATAGGAGAAGGTAGTATATTAGCGAATATGTGCATCCTGAGCACATGCATGTCAAGGCTTCAGTTGAAACTATTACAGCCATAGATAGATGACTAAGGCTATGTTTCTTATTGCTTAACTTTTTGAAAAGTGTTTTTTGGAAAATTGATTAATAATAAAAGGTGATGAATATAACTATCCTCCAAGTTGTATTTATTTACCATTAAACCTAAAAAGCAGATAAAGTCAGGGTTGAAGGTGGTTTTTGAAGCTGAATTTTCTCTTTGCAAACACTCAAAATAGATTTTTTTAATAAACAGCCAAAAGTGCGTTTGTGAAGCAATGGAAAACACGGCCTAAAAGAACATTTATACTCCGTAATACTTATTCATCTTTAGATTTATTATTATAATAACCACATACACTAGAATCTTAACAAGTAATCATGAAGTACGTAATTATATACAGTTGCAATTACATGCATATGCACATTTCCATAACTGACGCATTTGTAAAAATTCATGTTTACAAACTACAAACTACATCAAGAATAGTATTTATAACAGTCAATTTAGATGAAAGTCAACACGTCTATTGAATGAAGAGTTCACATAAATTAATCAACACACTTATTTCATATGCATTTAATGCATCCATTCAATTAATCATTTTATATTTTTATTTTTTTTGTAAATTACCAGGAGTAGACGTTTTCCCCCGTTTTAAGTGAACGAGCCTTATTTCTAGTTGTAATTTTTTTATTCATTAATTAAAAAGGTTTGTTTACAACGAGCTGAAAACATAATTAAGCTAGGATTTATATCATCATAATACAATATAATTTTAATCAAGTTATTATTCTACTGTAAACATACTCCCGGCATGGCACACAGATCGTTTGTCTAGTTTGATAAATAGGAAGATTGCAAACAGAAGGTTGTGAATAATTTTTTTCAATTGCCTTGCCTTCTTCAAGCCTCCTGCGCTTTGCATGGCAGTTTTTCTAATAACTGTAATTTAAATATTTAAGGTAATTTAATTTATTTTTATTTAATTAAATGACTGCCAGTAATATTTTGGAGCTGTGAATAGGAATTATCAAAACAGAAGTAGCACACTACTAGCACCGGAGGTGTGGCCAAATTAACGAACGAGGCCCAAGTTAAGAACGCCCCATGCATTTTCAGGCCAAGACATGTCACGGGCCCGCATGACCAACACTCTGGCCCAAGAAATCCAACCTTCCCAAGACATTCTCTTGTCCCAAGGAGAGCCCCACTCCAGTATCAGAGTCAGCCCTTTCGCTGCTTCTAGCCCACCCTCTTCGAACCTCCCTAGGCTCAAATAAATCTGGCCCAATACAACGTGGGGCTCGCCCACAAATGGGTTCTTCTCGATGCTCTCCTTCAGCCGTTGTTCGGCCCAATCTAACCCTTTCTTCGGCCCATCACACACCGCCTCCCAGTACAGCTCCCTTGCCAGTATCTGGTCTCCGGCGTCGAGAAGTTTCGTGCAGAAATTGAACACCGGAGGGACCACAAGCTCGATATGCTCATCTCTGACCGGTTCTTCCGGTAAACCGGTTATTCTCCTCTGTTCAACGTAGATTTCTTCTTCTCGGACGATCAGGCTGTATATTGCGCCCATCCGCGATACTGAATTCATCCAGAGTCCGGGTTTCCCGTCGCCTGGCCACAAGCCGGATCTGACATCGTTACCGGAGAATTCGAGCCGGCCGTCGGAGTTCTCGAACAGTACGTCCTGAAATACGAATAGCTGATCGCTGAAATCCGCCATGGTCATTAGCAGGAATATCGCGAACACTCTTCTCGAAAGGAGGACGGGATCGCCCGATTTGATGTGCTTAGTGAGGATCCCGTCCGCCGGCACCACCGATTGCAGTTTCTTCCTCCATGCCTCGTCGTCGTTGAACTTCCCCTTCTCCTTGGCGTTCTTCAGAGAGGCCTCGGAAAGTCTAAGGTGCTCAACGATTTCCGCGTCAGTGTACTGGAACAGGAGATCGTCGTGGATCAGGGGTTGACGAGGGACTACGCAGAAGAGATGTATCAGCCGCTCCGCCTCATCACCGACGTGGCCTCGGACGGTGTCGCGGCCAGTTGAAGGGTCGAAGATCGCGAGATTGACGTAAGAGTTAGAGTAGGCTGAGTGGAAGAGGCCGCAGAGGCAGACGGAATCTGGAGCCTTCCATAGTTTGAGTATCCGGTAAATGTCCACCAGATGTTCGAGGAAACTGCCGTGTTTATGCCAGCACTCTCCGGCTCCGACGGAGCGCAGAACGGCAACCAGAGAGGGTAGCTTCTCGTCGAGTCGCTCGAGCTCACCTCGGAGGAAGGGGCGGGCAGCGTCAAGGGCGGCCGTGAGGTAGTCGCTCTTCTCAGGAGATAGAGGGAGAGATGACGTCATGTTCAGTGTGGAGAAGATGAAGGGGACGAATCAAATAGGTGATTTAATTATGCATCCATGGCTTCATTCATTATTCATACAGAGAAAAGATAGATACGATAACGGAATCCCTTGGTTTGTTGCTTATTGGGTTTAGGGACTCTTGGGGGTTGTGGATTGAATTTTTGAGGATGAACTTGCGCACCTCGAAAAGTTGTTGGGCGCACCTCACTTTTTTCAAAACCGGACATATTTGTCCTTTTCCCGTTATTTGTTTTTTGTTGTTAATGCTCTTGTAAGTTTTACTTCATACGAGTATGAGTTTAGAGTTAATTATGTTCACAAATAGAACCAAAATACAAACCGTATGTTTCATAATCATAAGACATATAATCACCTACTTGAACATAAATGCCCCCATTCAATAATTATTTGAATTTATATATAAAAATGTAAAATAAAAATCTAATGAAACCTAAATTATCAACATGAGCTGTTCTGCGACTCTCGGTGTCGCTGCAGCCTGCCCCCTACCTTATCGGCGTCGCCTGCCGCTGTCCTATCGGTGCCGTTTGTCGCTATCTCATCGGTGCCGTTTGACGTTGTTTTGCCGGTGCCGCCATCTCGCTGGCGTTGCTGCCGTTGCTGCCACGTCACTGTGACAGCCGCTGCCACCCACGCCGGAGTCGCCCCAACCACCGTTGTCATCCTCCACCGCCACCGCCACCCATTCCATCACTACAACTCCAAACACCCATGAGAGTTAGATTTGGAAGTCACCACTGCAACTCTAAACACCACCATCACCTCCACAACACCAATGCCATAAATCTGCCATTATCTATTTCCTATTAGTTAGTCATAAAAAGTGCAAATTATTTAATGCTACCTATTAATTACCACACATTAATTTATTTGCTCACCACATTGTAATTTTCTAACGTGATAATAGGAGTCTTGAAAGTGATGTTATTTAGTTTTTTGTTAGCCAATGAGAGGATGCCACATAAGCTATTCATAACTCAGTTTTACTATATAAAATAATAGATTATAATCATTAAAAATTACCTAGTATCATTTTTGTCCATGACTTTTCAGAAGTAATATTAGTGGAATTATTTCATAACATAATTACCTCTTTAAACATGGCCAAAAGTTGAAGAGAGAATTTCCAATATGGGAGTTAAACATAGAAAATATGCAAAAATAGGAGTCCTATGAGTTACTTATCTGCAATGTTCATTCTCAGCAGAATAAGTCTCTCATCTCTGGTGACAAAGAAAAATATCAGAAGATGATACTACTTGAAGCTAGTACTAAGGAAGTATCCTATGCCATCCAAAAGCACCAGAGCCTGCTTGAAGGTCTGACAGCTGTCACTCAGACCCTTCCTGAGGCTATCGAAGCACTTGCCTCAGATCAAGCCACAGAGTTCCACAAGATTGAAATCCTTCTAAGAGGCTAGGTGGATGCCAAAAAGGGGGAAGATGACTCCCAACAGAAAAAGCTGCAACTTGTCAGAACCACAACCAGTGGCAGATCCAGGATAAATGTTTATTGGGGGCAGATCAGAGGTAAAAAAACATCAGGAAAATAATAAAAAAGTATTAATGTAATATTACAATAATTAAAATCTTAACAAAATAGATAACAACTGCGCACCCTGAATTTCGTCTTTTCGAAGAGAGGTCCATTACAGTTTTGTTTGCAACAATTCAAACACATCACTTTGAATAAAACATATCAGAGAAAAGCACTCAAATCAATCTTTGTGGATATTTATGAAAAACATTGAGAAACACTATTTGAAACATTATTATTTGAACTACCTATAGTGGTGAAGGAACGGTTACCCAATCTATTCATTGTGTATGGAAAACAACTTAAATTAAAATTAACTTATTAAATACATTAATACATTTTATTTAACTACTTAAAGTAATTTAGTATTTACATTTGAGATTCTAACCTATTAAATATTGCCCCCATCCCACTGACATTGAGATATGAGAATGTGACACGATTATTAAGAAAAATTAGTTTATGTTGTTGATATTGAATTGATAAAGTAAGAATAATGTAAAAATAATTTAGAGCCACACAAACTTTACCAAATCTGATAAGGAGTAATCTTAGTGGAATTTCCTGAAAAGGTAAAAGAGGATAATCTTAGCGCGATGGATGGAGTAACATTTTTTATTTCCTATTAGTGTAAAGCATTACACTATTTCAGTAACTCATCAATTAGCTAAATCTAATTGATCATTCTAAAATTTTAAATTTGTTGATGTAAATAAATAATCCTATACTAAATTAATAACATTATAATCATTTAAAGAACATTATATAATATGTATTCCATATATAAAAACTAAAAATTAAACTATACAATACCGCACGCCACCAACACTCCAAAACTAACATCTTGATTACGATAGCAATTGATAAATGATGTAAAAGTAAAGCGAAAAGATTTATAGTCATTAAAGCCAAATAGCGTGAAAAGGCTCATGCCGCTTGGAGAATGAAGAGGCTCAGGCGTTCATGCGTTCAACCGTTGTGTTGCTGTGTTGGCTGGACACTGATTTACCCTCTAATCCGGCCTTCTGCACTCACGAGAGTTTGGCCGCCTCTTCTCGTGTTCCATCATCCTCAATTCCTTAATTTGGAGATTTGGCCTTTTCTGAAATCTGAATTTCAGATTTACAGAACTTTCAATGGGGAGGACTCGATGAACTTGGGTTATAGGGGGCAATTTATTTTTTTTAATTGGGGGCAAAAACTTACATTTTTCATATTTATCAAAAATTACAAGGGGTTAGAGAGCCTTTATTGGGGGCAGCTGCCCCCACTCATGCCTTACTACATCCGCCCCTGACCACAACTTTTGTTTTCCTAGCACCTTACTTTGAAGCTGCCATTCAGAAAAAGAGAGCAGCTGGCATATCTATGCCCTTATCCCCTCCTAAGAAGACCTCTTAAATCTCCCATTTCTATGGTCTCTTAAATCTGCCAACAAAGTTAGCAAGTTTATCTTGGAAGAATAACACAAAACCGCCATAAATTAGGCAAACATATGAACTCAACAACCAAATATTCAAAAAGTATATTTTTCAAAGGAATAAACATTTTATCACAATCAAAAATCACAAATACGCAACTAATGACCAAAAAAATAAAAAACGATTTACACCAAATCTATTCTGCCATAATCGATTGTAAGTGCACATATTTCTGCCATAAATTTGGCAAAATCTTATGCCATCATCCTGTATTCCAACAAATAAGGTTTTTTTAAAGTAAAAATCGGAATCGGAAATACAAAATAGAGGTCCAAAAATCAGCCGATTGAATGCCAAAACTCATAAAAACACAAGAATATGAGTAAAATCTGAAAAATCAATGTTAAAAATCAAAATAAGAAGAAGAAGAAGTAGTAGTATAATAATAAGAAGAAGAAGAAGAGGAAGAAGTAGGAGGAGAAGGAGGAAGATGAGAAAGAGAAGGAGAAGGGGAAGAAGTGAAAAATCTGAAATTCAGAGGAAAATAAAGACGATGATGGTGGAAGACGAAGGCGATGAAAACAGAGACGAGAGCGATGAAGGCGGAGCGGCGAAGGTGGCCTGTGGCGAAGGTGGAATGCGATGAAATCGGCAAATCCGCGCAAGGGAGAAGGTGAGATAGATGCGGCTGCGGTGAGCCTTTGGTCGTGTCTGGAGAAAGCAACGATCAATTTTTTGGAGAGGGAAGCTGCTAGAAAGGGGTAAATAAATGCAAGGGTGAAAATGGGATGCTGATTTTAGTATGTTTCAGACAGGGGCGGATCCAGGATGGAGAGATGTGGTGGGCTAAGCAGAAGTAATTTTTTTTACTATACATACCAAATTAGCCCAGGGTTGTTATCGAACAAAGATTTTTTTGAATTATATACTCGAGTTCGAGCTTGATTTCGAATCTAATTTAATGAATTGAGTTTAACAAGTTTCGAACTCGAACACGGAGTAGGTTTTGAGTTTGAATAATTATTCAAGCCGAGATCGAACATAGTGATGTTTCGATCCGAACACGAGCCTATCGTTCACATATAAATTATACTATTGTACATATCATAAAATTTAAACGTTTTAGTGCAATTTTTATAAATTTATTAATGATTAATAAAAATTTGAATACTTATTGAATAATTTGAACATGAATCTATTAACGAGAATAGTCTAAACTTCTACATTCGAGCATGTCTATCGAGCATTGAAATCCAAATTTGAGATAGTTTGGATTTCAGGGACTACAACATGTGGAAGATCCTCATTGACTAGATCTTGCACTGTTGTAGGTATAGGTTCAGAACTCCCTTCACCAGTTTGACGATTCACTTTCGAAAAGAATGATGAAATCAACTTCTTTCCCTTCTTGGCAACATGTTCATTATCCATTCTAAAAAACATTTTCAATATTGGTATATATTAAAATACTTATATATAAAAAATAAAACTATTTAATTATGTACTGAAAAATTCAATTAATAATCAAAACGATTGTATGATTCCCTAGCCCTAAAACTCTAAAATGCTAAAAATAATAATTATTAATACATTAATAGTTTAATACACAATCGGTTAATCACAATTTACAAATTCACGGCAGAAGTTCATAACTTCACTGATTCACAAATTATTTGTGGGATGGGCTGACAAATAATTTAGGCTGGGCTGAGATTTGAAAATGTACCAATACTATTAAAAACGTGAATATGATTAGATTAGTCCTATTTGAGAATAAAAACGTGAAAGGTTCTATTTTTGAATTTCAGCCAACTTTTAATCCTATTTGGTTTAATTTCTAATCAGTTTATTCCAAAAAGTAGACATGTTTGGTGGAATGCTCTCCATTGATTTTTTGATAGATTTTAGGAGTCCCTTTAGTAATGATAAAATTAGGTGAATCTGCTGATCATGCTGAAATTTTTGAAATTGTGGCTCGATTGATTGATTATGCCGATTTATGAAAAACAATATATTTAAAAACAAAGTATCTTGGAAGAATAACACAAAACCACCATAAATTTGGCAAACATATGAACTTAACAACCACATATTCAAAAAGTATATTTTTCAAAGGAATAAACATTTTATTACAATAAAAAATCACAAATACGCAACTAATGACCAAAAAAATAAAAACCGATTTACACCAAATCTATTCTGCCATAATCGGATGTCAGTGCACATATTTTTGCCATAAATTTGGCAAAATCTTATGCCATCATCCAATATTCCAACAAATAAGGGTTTTTTTTAATGAAAATCTGAATCAGAAATACAAAATAGAGGTCCAAAAATCGACCAATTGAATGCCAAAACTCATAAAAACACAAGAATATGAGTAAAATCTGAAAAATCAATGTTAAAAATCAAAATCAAAAGAAGTAGTAGTAGTAGTATAATAATAAGAAGAAGAAGAGGAAGAAGAAGGAGGAAGAGGAGGAAGAGGAGAAGGAGCAGAGGAAGAAAAGAAAAACCTGAAATTCGGAGGAAAATAAAGACGATGATGGTTTAACACATGTCGTCCGTCACTGCTTCACCTCAAGCGCCACCGCCGCCGCTTCGTCTCTCGATCACCTGTCAATTCATCTCTCAAGCACCATCGCCACAACTTTTCTTTTTCTTCTCTTTTCTATCGGCAATTGGAGGTCCATTGATAAGAGAAAATGAGAGTCTTGAGCCCACGTCCTCACGCCTTAGCCACTCGTCGTTGCCTCTTCGCTTGAGTCGCTCGCCATTGGTGTTGAAAATCTGGAAATTTAGGGATGGACCCGGGCCGGTCCGGTTCCGGGCGGGCTTTTTTGCAAAATGTTGGGCCCGGAACCGTCCCGGGTTGATACCGGGTCGGGGCCTAACCGGGCCGGGCCCGGGTCAAGTTCATTTTTTTTTTGTTTCTAATTAACACCCGACCCCCCCCCACCCCACCCCCAAACCCCCCCAAAACACCCGACCCTAACCTAGAAAAGCAAAAAAAATTGAAAACAAAAAAAATGAACCAGGCCCGGCCCGAACCGCCTGTGCCGGTTCAACAAAAGTTGGGCCCAAGCCCGGCCCGCCCGACCCGCCCAAACGGGCTAAAAGCCCGGAACCGGCCAACCGGTCCCGGTCCGGTCCGGGCCCAAACAGTAACGGGTCGGGCCGACCCGGTTTAGTCCATCCCTATCTGGAATGGAGTCTAGGCTCGGATTGGGGTACGGGTAATGGCCGGACCAGGGGCAGGGAAGGGAAGGGGGGCAAGTGGGGAAGGGGATAGTGGCGGTTGTCAGAGAGGAGGAGCGGCAGTAAGTTACTGGGGCAAGTGTTGTGGCGGATTGGGGGTAATGGGGCAAAGCTAGGGCTTTGGGGTAGTCGTCGGGAATGGGACAGTGACTGGACATGTGGCAAGGGAGTTGTTAGTGGTCAATGGACGAGATTGTGGTGGCAACTGAACGGGCCGGTCACTGGCGATAGTCATTGAGTGGTTGGTAATGTCACTGAACGAGTGGCTGGATGGGCAGTCACTGTGGCCGGAGTGGCAGTCACTTTGGCCGGAGTCATTGAGATAGTGACTGGCGGTGCCGGTGCCAGTTGCGGCAGTGGCGGTGGTGGTTGTGGCGGCAGCGAAAGTGGTGTTGGGCTCGGCGGCCATGACGATGCTAGTGGCTGCAAAATGTGGACTAATAATAAAATATATATATAAAGAATATTAAAATAATAAATGTATGGTTAAATACAAGGATTAAATGACTTTTAGTCACTTTTTTGGAAAAATCTAGAACATGTCCTTTTCATTCATTTTAGTAATATTGGAATAAAAAGGCAATTTTGATTATAATACCACTATTTAAAAGTGAATGAGATTAGCAGGTGAGTGATTAGAGCCCAAATCTTTGCCCGTATTAAAACTTGACCTGACTATATCAAACAACTTGCTCGTAATTATCACACCGTTTCCTATTATGTTCATTAAAATATCGGTGAATCAACCGAAAGATGCTCATCGAGAATTTTAAGTGGAGCATTTGATCTCCTTTTCTAAATTTCTAATAGCTAAGAAATGTGAATTATTTGAAGTTGAATCACTGGTTTGTTTCCTAAAGTGAACCGTAATTACATCAATGGATTAATTGTAAGAAATTGTAGCATTAAAATATAGACAAAATGCATAGTAGATACAATTTATTTCTAAAATATGACTTGATTGATTATATTAAAATTATAAAAAAATTACATCAAGTGTGGATGAGTCATATTTTAGAAAGGAAACAATAGATTTTGTCATTGTAAAGCAGTTCTTTGATATTTGGCGATTTTGAAAGCATAAACATTAAACCATAGTTTGAAACATTACACCAATGTTGGTCATCTCAGCTTTGATCCGTTTGTCAATACGTCTCGATTTGTACTTTTTCTTGTCCACCACTAAATGCAGATGTAGCATCAAAAATAAACTTCTGTTGTACACAAAATATTAGCAAAACCATTTTCATCATGTTCAGAATGTCGTGGTTTAAATTAGCTAAGCAAAACACAAGGGGTGTGCATGTCGGTTTCAGTTCGGTTTGAAACGGGCCGGAAGAAAGATTATCAAAGAAATACCATACTATGTTCTGGTTTGGTTCGACTCGGGTTTGTTCAGTTCAGTTTGGATTTTTTATTTTTTAAAAATGCATCGAGAGTTTATTACGTATTTTAGTTCCGTTCGGTTTTATTCAGTTTTTAACGGTTCCAGTTTAGTTTGGTTTACTTTGGTTCGGAAGAAATACTACCAAACTCAAACCGAATTGCATATGGTTCGGATTAGGTTCGGTCAAACTGAACCAATGGCCCACCCCTAACAAGAACAAAGCTCAAACCTAAAAATCAGTAGAGTTCGAGCAATGGTAGAGGAAAACTGTACCACATCTACAGAAACACCAGCATCAGGAAAACTACTGGCTGTTGAATATATAATCCATCAACTATCACTTTCTCTTTTTATCATCCAGTTTGATAAGCTGAACAGGGGCTGCTGGTATCCTGCTCCACCACTCTCTAATCCTCCTAATAAACTTTTCACTGCTATTTCTCCTCAAAGGCATCTGCCTTGTGAAGTGCTCCAAGAATGAAATCAGCATCACCTGCTTGAGGGGTGCAAAAGCAATTACGACAGCAAGGAACAGCAAAAGAAGTACTGCCTTATCAGTTGCCTGCAGATGTAAGCATGCCAATTCAAAACCAATGCCGAGGTTCTTAGACAACCAAGTCAATGCACATATTATAAAGGAAGTAAACTAACTCGTTAAGGATAGTGTCAGTTTAATAAAGACTACAAAAATGTATGAGATGGAAAATGGAAATGGCATATACTCTCGGGTTAGCTTATAAAATTCCAATAGTAAAATTTAATAATGAGCCTAAAAAACACAAGTGGGTCATGTTATAACACTAAGGATGTTTTTACTTGAACTTATTTCAGTCCCATATCAGACCAAATCAAACCAAATCAGACCAGTTTAGACAAGATAAGACTAGACTTCGACAATTGTAAAATACACAAAGACCAGACATTTACCATATCAGACTGGATTAAGACAGAAAATTTCAGTCCAAGTAAAAACATCTTAAATGGTATAGAAATATTAGCCTTTGATTGTTTCACATACTTGGAGATCTCAAACACAAAAAAAGATACTATTGGTCCAGATACACATAACCAATGGATATTGGTTAAAATGGAGAAGAGAAACATCATTACACTGATCATAATGTGCATCTAAGACTGAAAAATATGGTTTAGAACTCGTAACATTAAATGTATCGTACGCATCACAATGTTGAGCTTTTAAGAAAAATCTAATAAAGAAAAAGAGAGTGTAGTCAAGATGTCTATGTTAAAATGGTCTGTGCTAGTATTAGAAAAGAGAATTCATAACAAAACAATAATCCAAAAGTGGGTATAGCAGCAATTAAATATAAGGTGGGGGGGGGGGGGGGGGGGGGGATGACCACGACGTTTGGGGCATTGGGGATGTTTGTCATCAAGGGGTAAGTGCTCTAGTATGGAGAATAAAGTGTTGGAATGTTACTTAGAAATCTACAAAAAAGAGTCGACATACAACTAAAGTAACATGGATTATAGAAGAAACTACTACGAAGTCGAGAGTTCAGGAACATATGATAAATGATAGAAGAGTGGGGGGAAGGTATTCTAGGAAATTTTGGAATTCTTGGCTGCTACCAAAAAAAATCTAAGAAAGAAGAAGTTTTCAAAATGAATTGGATGATTATTTCAGTGATCTGTGGTGGTATTTTGTTAGGGACCCCCAGAATTCCAGAACAATTACAAGAAGAATTTTATTGAAGGAGATATCGATTACAGAGAAGAAACAGTTAACAAGGCCGAAGCCCCCAAAGACGTAGCTCCAAAAGATCGAGATGTTCAGTCTCGTATCTTTCCCAGTCCCAAGACCAAATGTCTAAAAAGCCTATTTGACTTCTCCCAGCTTATTCTATTTATACTACTCTAGCTATTACTCTTCTTATTTACTCTCATTCTACCGGGTCCCTAACATATCTCCCCCCCTAAAGATCCACCTTGCCCTCAAGGTGGGTGATAGGAAACAGCCACAATCTTCTGCTTCCTCTTCCTCTTTCTTGTTCCTCTTCCTTCCCAATATCTAACTGGTTGATGGACTAGGGACTTCAGTATGGAATCTTTTAAAATCACAGAACCTTCAGCAGCAGAAAATGAATCTTCCTTTGGTTCAGTCACCTTCCCGTACTCCCTATCAAAAATTAATTCTTCATTTTTCTGCAGCTTCTCCTGATTTCTATGTTCTGAAACTGATACTGTAGTGAATGAAAACTCCTTTTTGTACCTTCCAACTTCTTCCTCTTTCAGTTCTTGGCTTATCTCATTTGATAAGGAAGACGTAAAAGGTATTAACAAGCAAAGGTAAAGATATCCTATCCTATTCAAATGCACAATAGCAGAAGAAACAACTGGAGAATAGTCTTGATGATCCTTTGAAATATAAGGAGCAGAAAGTCCCTCTTCGACCTTGGTTTTCAAAATGGCTGTAATCATAGTAGACGAGTGCCTCCCAACAGTCAATTCCTGATTGTATATAGCTGTTTCCAAATCTTTGTCATTCATAACAACTAACAAGCCTGCTACCGCTCATAACCTTCATCCAAGTTAGTGAACCTTCATGTGAAATCAATGTAATAGTATCACCAGCAGCAGCAGATGATACAATACTTAGGCTTGTGATTAACTCGGCTAAACCACCATATACAATGCTTTTGATGATCTCAATTTTGTTCCCTTCTCTTGCATTGCCTCCTTGCTCCATTTCATGTATTTGGGTGGCTAAATGTGGCACATTAATTGATTCTGCAGAAGCAGTGGGCCCTTCTTCTACAGTTATAATGGTATCCTTACCTTTATCTTCATGAGCATCTGTTGAAATATCAAACTTAGTAAGACCTTCTGATCCTTTAAGTACAGAAACTGGTGATATCAGTGAGAGGACAGCTTCATCATCTGAACTTTTGTTTTGCACTTCCCTATCGCATAATTGGTCAGCTTGCTTCTTCCCCAAACTGAAAGACTGTGCATCAATGCATGAATTTTCTGGCCATTGGATAATCTGTCCTTGCTCCTCGGTTTCATCCTTCTTATTCATTTTCTTGATTACAACTTCCGTTGGCTCCATCTCAGTCTTATTTATTGACTGGTGCAATTCCTTCGCAGGTTGAGAAACTTGTGAACTCATCAATCCTGATAGTGAAAAATCTGGTGATTGCGAGTTGAGGATTTCTACTTGCAACAAATTTTTTGAATGGTAATGCGAAGAGCTATGAGAAGAGCGATGCGAATAGATATGCGAAGACCTCGATGACTCTGGTTTTGCTGTCTTCCCTGTCTTCTGCGGGTGTCTAGGTGGAAAATCCCTAATCAAATCTTCCTTTAAAGCCTCCCAACTATCTTCTCTCTTGTGAAAGTCCCACCATTGAAACCAGCCATCTGCTGCATTCCCAATTGCCTTTGCTGCCATGTCCACTTTAAATCTTTCTGCAATAGCTTGGACTCGGAAATATCTTTCCATCCTTTCTATCCATTTGTACGCTTCATCCTCGTAAAATAGAGGTAATTTCTCCGTTTTTGAATTAGCTGGAGAAACTGCTTTAGAACAAGATAGCAAACTGTGAGAATCATTTGGTGAAGAAGAAGACTCTCTTCCCAATCGTGTCTTCCTTGAATGTGAACTGATGTCCGTTGAGAAAATCTGACGCGAAGAGCGATGATAAGAATGATGAGAAGAACTCTGCGAAGAGCGACGTGAAGTGTTTGGCGAAGAAACAGTTCGATCGCCAGATTTTCTGCAATGCCTCAGATCTTCTGATTCCTCTGGATTCGCTGACTTTAGCAAATTATGATGATTTCTACGATGCCTGTGAGGATCGCGATCACGCCTCGATGCAGAATCACCCGACTGATTGTCCGCTCCTTCAGAACTATCTTTATACCTCGTATCCCCATGGCGTGACGTACGGTGCGATGAAGTCGATTTATGCGATCTACTTTCCGATCGACGTTTATCACTCTCCACCAAGGTCGTTAGCGTAGCTTGTATCTCTGTTATACTCGCCGCCATAGCTACTTGATTTTTTTCCAGTTCGTTCAATCGTTTTTCCATCCTAGCGCACGTAGAGTTCACCCAACGATCAACGGGCTCTGATACCAATGTTAGGGACCCCAGAATTCCAGAACAATTACAAGAAGAATTTTATTGAAGGAGATATCGATTACAGAGAAGAAACAGTTAACAAGGCCGAAGCCCCCAAAGACGTAGCTCCAAAAGATCGAGATGTTCAGTCTCGTATCTTTCCCAGTCCCAAGACCAAATGTCTAAAAAGCCTATTTGACTTCTCCCAGCTTATTCTATTTATACTACTCTAGCTACTACTCTTCTTATTTACTCTCATTCTACCGGGTCCCTAACATATTTATACAATAAGGGAGCTATTCTATAATGAAATCTTCTAACATAATTACTCTAATAAATACAAATATATTTTTCCTCAATCGGTAGAGAATATTTTATTTCTTTTGGGAAGAATCCGGCGATATCTTTCCTTCTATATGCCCCCTCAAGCCATGTATTCGGTGACTCCCAATAATCCTGAGCTTGTCTTTCAGAAGAGTGAAGCGCTGCCGCGGAAGGGGTTTGGCAAGGGACTAAGGGCATCAGCCAGTTGAGCATGAGAAGAAATATGAAGAACATGAAGAAGTCCCCATTGAACTCGTTGACGAACAAAATGAAAGCCGATTGCTACATGTTTCATATGGGAGTGAAAGACAGGATTTGCTGAAGAGGTAGTGGCGCCTTTGTTGTCAAACAGGACAGGTGGAGACGTCAATGGATGTCATAATTCATGAAGAAGAGGCTGAATCCATAGAACTTCAGATGCAACGGTGGACAATACGCTTCCTCGGAGGATTTAGCCATGGTGCGTTGCTTGATGGACTTCCAAGAAATGAGGGACTCACCGAGAAAAATTTCATAAGCATTAGTAAAAGATATGTCATCCGGATTGTCGGCTCAGTCTGCGTCGGCATAAGCACGAAGAGGAAGAGATGAATGCGTGGCGTAGAAGACGATCCTGTCTGGTCCACAGGAGGTGACCGACTGTGTTACTTACCGGCGGTGGGGGCAGCATCCTCTTCGTATATTGATTTAAGTGTGAACCAAACAAAAGATCAAGAACTTGGTCTCGTCAAATCAGGTAATTCGACGCATCTAATTTTTTGGTAACTGGCTAGTGTTGAGCATGATCAGTCCGTCACGTGTTAAAGTGTTGTTGATAGAGGTAGGGAAGGTGTTTGGGGTGGGTGTAGATTGGCTAGGGAGAGGGGGTTTCAGGTCTTCTTGTCCCTGCAAGCCCTCTGGGCGTGTGGCTATGTTTCCGCCACCAGCCAGTGGAAGAGGGGCTGGTGAAAGCTCTACGGCTCTGATACCATAAAGGAGTAAGAAAGAAGAAGTTTTCCGAATGAATTGGATGATTATTTTCACTGATCTGTGGTGGTATTTATACAATAAGGGATCTATTTTATAAGGAAATATGCTAACATAATTACTCTAATAAATACAAATATATTTTTCTTAAATAGAGTGATATAATGGTAGAGAATATTTTATTTCCTTTGGGATGAATCCTGGGATATGTTTCCTTCTATACTACCAAAATCTGTTACATAAGTATATTGGCTCCATGTGATTCATGGAAGGCAGCTAATATTAATTCTAAGAGCACTCACTAAATAGAATGTTTTTATGCAGATAAAGCTATAAATACATAACCTCATGTAATAAAAAGAATGTGATTGCAGTACCTGTGGAACAACTGCAAATAGGAGAGCCCGTACTTTCAGTAGAACAATGTTGCCACCTTGAATAAGTGCCTCCACTTGAGCGACAGCTTCTTGTAATGTTAATAGCTGCTCCACTGCATTTTTAGGTGGAGGAGTGTTGACTTTCAATGGTTCCAATGTTGATCCCTTCCGTGCAAGTCTGCGCCAGAGCATCGCCACCGCAAAAAACACCATTATGCTGGGCGGTACATAAGTGATACATCCCCTAAATATAAAAGTGAATGCTTTTAGGATATCCCATATACCAAGCTAGGAAAACAGTAAAAGTGTAGAAATAAGGGATATCTTCAAACCAACGGCTCTATTTGGTACACATCTTCAGACTCTACAAGCCAAGTTAAACAAATCTCTGTTCATTTAGCCAATATGAAATGATTTCATGACACTTCCATCTCAATTGATAAGGAAACTACCAAGAGCTCTGTCCTGAATAACCAGAGGAAGGAAGGGCACTAGTATAGGGAATCTAAAGTGAAAGACTACAGATAAAGCGTACATTTAATTTTTGAAACCCTAAATATGACTGATTTGAAGCGCGTGATCAAAATTTCAACCATTTTATTTTTGTACTATAAAGTGGCTGATTTATGAGAGTGAATTTAGAGAGAGAAGTGGAGAGAGAGTATACGCGTGGAGGATTGATCTTGACCCTGTTAGTCTCCATTTCTCTCTATGTATTATTTTTAACTCTGATGTCATATTCTGATGTCATATGTCGATTCATCTCAGCTGACCCCAAACTCTTTTGGGACTAAGGTTTGGTTGTTGTTGTTCTTTAGAGTGGCTGATTTAGGTGTGCATAGTATTTACTCTTGAGTAATGAGTACCCTTACCCAACAAACCCACTAAGCCCAATCAGAACAAGGGTGTAATGGTGTATGCAAACCTTACCACATTACTCTAGAGCATATTCCTAAAGCATATTCCTAGATACAATAATACTTTAACACCCAACATGACTAGGAGATGGTCATATTTGGAGGTGATGTGAAACAACTTGGTGGAACTGAAAACAAGATGCGTTACACACCCTAAGAGACTGGAACCCATGAGCAAGCACTGGAATTCCTAAGAGATTTCGTGCTGACTTCCTCTACTTTGGCCACATTTTTAAAGAATATATTAAAAACAAACTGCCACTTTTCTTGATCAAGTCTTCTGACTACAGCTTTTATCATAACTGAAACTGACGGACCCTAGAGTTTCTATACTTTAACATCCCCAAAATCTGGGGAGCATTATAAGCTTCATAACTTCATGAACAAACTTAAAGCTTTTTAAAATGAAATTCAACTAAACTCTTCTTGAACTGAATTGATGCTCCATCGAGCATTTGAGCTCCTCCACTTCACATTACATTACTTAGTTCACTTTACTTACTTCACTACACTTCAACTTTGCATCACACTAGTGAGGTTTATTTCACACTTTACCAAACTCTAATAACTTCTACGTCACTTAAACTTTGCATATCACTTTGAATTCTACTTTACCCAACTATTTGTTAACTTAACTTCACGTAGACCGGGTGCACTTCTGACTACTTCCTTTTTCTTATTTTTGGTGTTCTTCAACTTTGATGAAGAAATAACATAGGTTTTAAATCCCTTGTTTATATGGTATGACTAGTCGACCGAGTTTCATGTTAGTCATTCTTTGCAAAAATAAATTTCGAAAATTATACTTTCACAATCTAATACCCTAAATAAATTAGACAGAGGTCCCTCGGTGGGTGCGAAACAGAATTGGATGATTAGTCGTGCGGATACAGCTGGCAGTGGAGTTTTAGTTGTTGGGCCATGCCATGATTCTGAGAAAATGGAGTGACGATTTCAAGGACAGTGTATTTACCAACAATGTGGCTACTGTACAGTAGACAACAAAATACAGAGAATAGAGCTAAAACTTAAGAGGTTTATTGTGACTGTTATAGAGTTTGCCTCTTGCCAAATAACAAAAACTGTTAGGAGTTTGGGTGATTTAAATATTAATCCTAATAGGGATTTCTCTCAGGTGTACGTCAGGAGGGCTAAAAGGGGGAATAGGAGCGTAACTAATTAGATGAGAAGGGAGGACCACTGTAAAGGGAATAAATAGTCTGGTGACAGGAGAGAGGAGATAGGCTGGAATTCGGTTTGGACTTGGAGAGCACGGCACTCTCAAATTGCCTGGACTTATTCTATTTCCTGATTACTTTTTCTCTGTTCTTCTCTGTGAATAAGAGACCTCTTGCTCCATTTCCATTCGTATTACCTTGTTATTGCTGTGGATATTTGTGTTTTTCTATCAAAAACAGGTTTCATTTTTTAAATATATAATAATTTGGAACCTCAAACAACTGATGGAATAACAAACTACTCCCTCATTAATTGTTGTTTTTGCCATTTTTTGTCCCAGAAAAATTTTCATATTAGGAGCTCAATGCATATTTTGTGCTAATCTCCCAAAACATTTTCACATTTTAATATATACGTGTATTTTTATAGCTGAAATAGTACTACTTGTGATAAGGCTTTTGACTTTTACACCTTGATCATAAGTTCATAACAATAGCTCACCTAAAAGCTAGCTAACAAACATAACATATAACACTTATATGCCATTTAATAATACTAGTCTGTTTTGATAATCAAATACTTCGTATTTATTAATACTAGCCTATTTTGAAAAGGCATAAAAAGCCGAAATACAAATATAGTAAGAGTGTGGTTAAGATATAGGCAACAGCACTTACTTGATTGTAGCATAGCAAATACACATCAGAAATGTCACTGATTTCCAGGGGTCTTTCCACGATGCCAAATATTTAAGATGATTTAATAATCCAAGAAGAGGAAAAAGCAATTCCTGTAACGGAAAAAGGAGTTGGCTTATCGTCCCCATGACTACATGAGTGAAGTGGAAATAATCTATCAATAAACAGTAAGCTTGCAATGTCAATACCAAATAAGAATACGAAACTAGAACCGTATTGTCATTAAGTCATATTTGTTGCTTTATTCATAGAGTACTTTTACGTAGTTCCAACTGCTTTGTTAAGTAGTTTACTCCAAGATATTGGAAGAATAGTGCACAATTTTTTTTCCTTCTAGTATACAGAATAGCTTGCACAAAATTTGTAAAGACTGTATTTTTAGTGTGTAAAGACTGTATTATATTATGTTTGCTGAATGCAAGTACACCATGAATTCATACAAAGCTACAATGTTAAACACGTTTCAGTTTCAGCTTTTTTCCTCTAGATAATCTTAGACATCTAATTCGATACATTCTTCAATAAAGCTACAATATCCACTAAGTATCTTTTGATAGCTACCAGCATCTGGATCATTAAGTCCTGAAGGATAACAACATGAAAAGCAAGAATCGCGATGGAGATGAATTAATTAGATTTTATAATACCTGCATTACTGCTAAATTGGAATCAATGCCTTCCACTTTAACTCGATCAATAGTTTCTTGTGCAGCTTCAGCTCTCCCTATGTCCTTTCTGGACATCTTGACTGCAGCCTCCAGAGGATGTGTTTCACCAACACAAGCAATACCAGCTTCAGATGTTACATCTCCCATGACCACATCCTTCCATGAAAGAATTCCAAGTCTGTGAAGCGCATAGTGTGCAACTGGGGCTTGTTTTGTAGCTTTTGGAGAGCCAAGAAAACTACGACGAAGGCCAGTAGAAGTCATGACTACCAAATGATTTGAGAGCGTTTCTAATATAGCATCACCACCTGGAAGACTTTCCGCCAAGTTAAAGCACAACAGGGTGTTGTAATTGGATGGAGACACATGGAAAGCCTCTCTAACTGCTCGATATCGAAGAATCCCTAGAAGTGCACGAGCAAGAGCTTCAAATCTCGCGCAATCAGTGAGGTTATATCTGCGGATGAACTTATGAGCACGTAGAACTTCAAGACATATATCCAACCAATAATCACGCCTTGAGCTTCCTTTAAATTCAGGGAATTCAAAGCATACAGGTTCAGCCCTGTAGAAGATTAGAGTCAGAAGTCTTTCATGACTGGCATAGAAAATGTCAAAGTAATCATTGAACTCACATAGATGAAGATTTGTACATCACTGCTTTATCAAAAATGCGAGCGCCGAGTGGTCCAGTTAATTCAGGCTTGATAACCTGTTCTATATCAATCGCCAGATCATATCTCAGAGCTTTGTCATATAAACCAACTCCAGGTTCAAAATAAAGAGCATGATTGCTCAAAGATAGCCGTCCTGATGGGAAGCGAAAGCAAAGTCAAATATATATGATAGGTAAATAGCTAATTTCACAGAGATTTTAAGAATCAAAGAAGAAGAAAAGAGATGTCGCATAACAGAAAGTATAAAGAGAGAAATACAAAGGCACTTTAAGAGTGCCAACTCTCCAAGTCCCAAGCCCAAATGATAATTCCAACCTCCCTCTAATGTAAATTCTAATATTATTATTGTTATTGTTATAGAAATTAGTTCAAATAGGACTAAAACTATGGCAAAAACCTAAAATAGGACTTGCTATGTTTTTATTCCAAAATAGGACCATATGAGTCCTATTGGAAAATACCTATTTTTGCATTCCATTCTTACCCTTCCATTAAATATGAATTAAAAATAGTCAAAATCGATAATTAAATGTTTAATTCATAATAAATTCGAAAAAAATTCAAAAATTCGTAGAAATATAATTAAAAAAATTTATAAAAATTTCAAAAACTTTTTTTTTAAAATAATTTTATTTTAAAAAAAATTAATAAAAAATAGTAAAACTCCGTAAAAAAAAATTAAAAAAATATGGATGCCTTTCCCACCGCCTGTACTACCTCCCAGCACCACCACCTCCGGCCGATGAAAAAAATGGCATTTTCCCAGAAAAATGCCATTTTTTTCTGAAAATGCCAAAAAAGTGGCATATTTCTCTTTTCGAATGCCAACATTTTCATTTTTTTCTGCCATAAATATGGCATTCGTAATGAACTTGGCATTTTTTCCCCTGGTGACTGGAGGTGGTGGTGCTGAGGCGGCAGAGGCGGCGGCGATTTTTTTTTTTGAGTTTTTATTTTTATTTTATTTTTTTTTAATTTTTTTAATTTTTTGAAAAAAAAATTTAATTAAATTTTTAATATCGAAATGTTTTTCTTAATTTTTTAGTATTTTTTACGAATTTTTATTATTTTTTATTATTTTATTAGGAATTAAAACATTTTAATAGCTATAAGGGTATAATTGTCCAAGGTACACATAATTAGTCCTATGCAAACATAATTTATTTTTTGGTCCTATTTGTGAAAAGTGAATGACTTTTAGTCCTATTTTGATAATTAACTCTTATTGTTATTATTCTACCCGGGTCCCTATCATTACTCCCCCTTTGATAACCACCTTGTCCTCAAGGTGGGTGGATAGGAAACAGCCCTGACGAACAGCTTCATCTTCATCTTTGCGCCTCTTCCTTCCCAGTATCTCCCAAATTTCAGGACCCTGAGCTTCATGAACTTAACCATTGCTATCACTTTTTCCATAGTAAGGAGCTGAGTCAAGGGCCTGAATACATGATGCTTCACTAAAAACTGGCCAGCACCAAGTGCTACAGCCCATACAGAGCCATTCTCATGGGCCAGACCATCTATAATTGCATGAAGAACCGGTGATGTTTTTTTTGAACAGTTCTGTATGCTACCCGGAACAGCCTCCAATATAGGATAGATTCTTCCTGAGTGAATAGCAACCACAATCATACCCCTTCCACCATTTCTGCAAACTGATACAGGGTCCAGATCCACCCTGATTCTACCCAACTGGTATTCAAGAGCAAACTCATCAGCCCATCTCAGTCCAGAATTACAATACCAAATTGACTGAAGACTGAGTCGCAGTCAGAAATCACCAGTTCGCATTCGATCACTTGAAACAGAGTCTTGAAACACTCAAAAGGCATACTCTATATCAGTTACTTAAAATTCCACTTGGTTTGACCCAGGGAAGATAACCATTGTATACCAAGCACCATTTCACATCCTCCTAGGGGAACTATCATGACTTGAGTTTGGAATTCATGCCCATGAATGCTCCATCTAAAATCATTGCAAGACTGATTAGAAAGTAACTTGTCTCCATTGGCCACAGAAATCTCTAAGGGAATAGTCTTAGAGATTTTACATCCCAGTTTCTTGGCAGTATAAGAATCAAGATGAATAAGTCATTATTCTTGACTCTACCAGTTACTCTCATGGTTTGGTAGTGTTGGTGTCCTGCTACAGCATTGAGAGATATCAAGGGCTGTTCTTCTGTATCTGCCCAACCTTCCCTTTGTGGCTCCTCATCCGGCTGATTTTCCCATAAGTTCTCTTCTTCTCCTGGAGTTTCATATTCTTCTTCCCTATCTATGGGAAGGATCTAAATCTTGTACATTTGGTCTTTGCATTTATGGCCAGGATAATAACTTTCATCACAGAAGAAACATAGGTTTTTTCTCCTTCTTTCTTCAATATCTACAGCAGTCATGTTTCTTCTTCCCTGATTCTGCAACCAATTGGTCTCTCTGATCTGAGTAATTGGGTTAGGCTCATTGGGGGCTTTGGCCAGAAATCTTTGTCTTCTCCTGTAATCGATCACCTTCATCAATAAAGTTTTCATCAGTTTTTCTTGTTTATCTTTCCATAAATCTTCTGAATTTCTGGAGGTTCTATCATTGGTATCAGAGCCCTAGATCGCTGTGGATGCCTGTTACGCGTGCAAAAATGGAAGCCAGATTGAATGAATTGGAACGAAATCAGCAACAAGCATCCGCGACCATGGCTGAGGCCTTAGCTGCGATCCAAGCGAGCATCGCAAACCTGGAAGGAAGAATCCTGAGCAGATCGTGTAGCATATCGTATGCGTCACATTCCTCGCATCGCACATCGCATCGCACATCAAATCAACAGTATACGCGACAATCAGCGAGTTCAGAAGGATCGGAAAACAATTCCGACTATTCTCCTCCACGTCGACATCAACACCGCCATCATCACAGGGAACGTCATCATCATCATACAGGTAGAAAGATCGACTTACCTATTTTTAATGGAGAAGATGCTTCTGGATGGTTGGTTAGAATGAACCGATATTTCCGCTTGAATCAAACTGAAGAGGAACAGAAAATTGATGTCGCTGTAGTGGCCATGGAGGACCAAGCTCTCAGCTGGTTTCAATGGTGGGAGAGGCAGGCTAAGCATCAAAACTGGGACTCTTTTACTCAAGCTTTGACCAAGCGATTTCAACCTGATCTGGTACAGGATCCACTAGGGCCTCTGTTTAGTCTGAAGCAGAAGGGGACAATTCAGGAGTACCGAGATAAATTTGAAAAGGCTATCGCTTCACAAGGCCACTTAACTGAAGAAGTCTTGAGAGGGGCCTTTCTTAAGGGATTGAAACGAGATATAAGAGCAGAATTGAAGTTACATCGTACTAGAACGTTGGCAGAAGTTATGGATACTGCGTCCGCGATTGAGAACAAGAATTCTGAAACCTTGTTTGTGAAGAATAAGGATGAAGGAAAGAGGAAATGGCAGACTAAACCTATCATCCAGTCTTCAGGCCAGAAATGGGGAGATGAAAGCAGGTGGAAAAGCCATCCTTACACTTCTGCTAGTATGGACAATTTTTCAGTAGATCATAAGAGTAATGAAGATAATAAGGGCTGGAATTTCAGAAAGGAAGGTCCCAGTTGTGTGTCTAAGAATACAAGTCACAGGTTATCCCAAGAAGAACTAATGGACAGAAGCAAGAAAGGACTTTGTTTTAAATGTGGTGAAAACTGGAATCGGGGTCACGTTTGTAGAATGAAAAATTTTAAGATGATGCTAGGAACAATCCAAAGGGGAGGAGGAATCTGATACTGACTGTAATAGAAGTAAGGGAGAAGAAGGAATACATATGGAAGTTAAGACTATGCAATTATCTGTACTGAACAAAGAAGGAACACCACCCGTGAGAACATTCAAGGTTCTGGGAGATCTGAAATGGCTGACTGAGGAAAAGAAGGTGAATATTTTAATTGATAGTGGTGCTACCCACAACTTTATTTCCCAGCAACTGGTAGAAAGATGGAAGATACCTTTCCAAAGCATCAAGGCATATATGGTACAAACAGGCAATGGAGAATTGATTCCTAACTGTGGTAGATGTGAAGGAATGAAGCTGAATGTACAGGGAAATGAAATTCAACAGAATTTTTATATGTTGGAGCTTGGTGGGACTGACATGGTGCTAGGATTGGAATGGTTGACTGATCTACGTGTTATGGAAGTTAATTTCCAAAACCAGATCATAAAATGGAAGAAACAAGGGCTGAATCATGTTATTCAAGGTGATGGGTATTGGTTGTACTGTGAAGGACAAAGCACAAAGCAGAAGCAAGAACAGATAATTGAAGGCAGAAGGAACGAGCTTATAAAGGAGTACCCTGAAGTTCTCAAGTCAACTCTGGATAAAATGTCATGGCAGTTGTGTAATTCTGCTGTGAAATACATAGGAAAAAAGATGGAATCAGCCAAGCTAAGGGTCCAGAAATCATGCCAGTATTGGAAAAGAAGAAGTGCTAGGATGAAAGAAAAGATAAAGATTGGGGCTGTGTCCTATCACCCACCTTGAGGGCAAGGTGGATGTTTAGGGGGGGAGTATTGTTAGAGATTGGGTCTAATGGACTGTTAGGAATTGGGCCTAATAAACCAAGAATAATAATAAGTGTATTAGTTAGTATAAATAGACTAATCTGGGGAGAAGTCGGGTAGGCTGTTTAGACGTTTTCAGACTGGGACTTGGGAAGATCGAGTTTTATCTCTTTCTTTTGGGGGGCTTCGGCCAGAAATCTTTGTCTTCTCCTATAATCGATCACCTTCATCAATAAAGTTTTCATCAGTTTTTCTTGTTAATCTTTCCATAAATCTTCTGAATTTCTGGAGGTTCTATCAGGTAGCAAACCTTTGGCATTATTAGGGACAGCTGTTTTGTAGTGAGGTATTAAACTCCTTTCTTGATTCTGTAAACTGGTTTATCCCCTTCTCCCCTTCCCCATTTCTTTAGGGCATCCAAGCTATTCTCTTGCAGTCTAGCATATTCCATAGCTTACATCAAGCCATCAAGGTCCTTGATTTGAAAGCCTTAACAAAGGATTTAATAGTAGGATTAAGTCCCCCAATGAAGCTATCCAGAAAAAACTCCTCAGGTAGCCTTTCAGTTCTTTGCAGCAACAAACTTCTCAATTGTTCAAAATGATCCATATATTCATCTGCTACTGCTGTAGCTTATTATATTCTTCAGTTACTGTACTACCCAGCTCTTCATTAAATCGTGCACAGATATCAATAACAAATTGTTCCCATGATACTCTCTTATGCACAGATATGTAGCTAGTAAACCATGAGTCAGCACGTCCAGTCAAATACAAGGAAGCTAGGTCTACCTTATGGTTGTTTTCAATCGTACAGAGTTCAAAGTATTTAGCACATTTTTTAATCCATTGACGTGGGCTATTCTCAGAGAAATTGGGAAACTCTATCTTGGGAAGAAATCCAGGAGTTTTAGCATAACTACCTGAATTTGGCTGGAAATTTCCATGAGCAGAATGGATTACAGGGGAAATGGTGTGCAGCGATTGATTCTCAATGTCTTCCTCATTCTTCTTTTGCAATAACAACAGCAATGTATCAAGTTTCTGATTAGTTTCAGCAAACTTCTTCTCATTCAGAAGACTTTGCTCTTCAAGTTGGCGTTCTAACCCTTGAACCTTATCCTCCATCAAAATTGATAGCGACGCTACAGTAGCCTTTTTCGCCAGGATTTGAAGATGCACTGTGAGAAGTTAAGATCGAATGGCTGAATCTTCAATTCTGAGAATGCTCTGATACCAATTGTAATGTTCTAGGCTAAAAGAGCGAAAATCATTAAGATAAAAAGTAGGAATTCTAACTGTAAGAATAGAATTCGAACATGGCAAATTCATAGAATAAGAGAGAGAGAAGGAAGGAGGTCAACGAAGGATGATTTCATTCACAAGCCCATAACAAGTCCATGCACACGTATATATACAATGTTATCTCAACAACTCACACAACCGAATAGCTAACAAACTGTTATGGCTAACTACTTCTCCATCATGTGTGTGCATGCATGGTTTCTTATCATGGAGCTGCAGTTGACGTGGGCATCTGATGTGGCAAAAGTATTTAGAGATATAACATGTTGTCTATGACGATCCACTTCCTGATTCCACGAGGTCTATAGCTTGCGCAGGGTGAGAATCGATGGAGTTGAGTGTCATCACTGAGATTTGCGCATGGTGAGAATCGACTTGCGATGAATCCTGCGGACCAGTGTACTCGGCTATCGTCCTCGAACTGGAAGAAGCGACTTGTGATGCTAACTGCGAACCAGCAGAAACAATTCGCGATGATGATTGGGAAGTACAGTCATGTCGAGCGTTGCTCCTTGAGGTTCTTGATCTTCTTTGCTCACGTCAAGTTTTCTGTTGCAGAATCAGTTCTCGCAACTCAGCGATATCACTTCGCACCTTGTAGCTATTGTTCCGCAAACCTTCAATACTGTTCCACATCTCCTCGCGGTCGCGTTCCAGATTCTCCAATCTTTCTTCCATCGTTCTCCGTGTAGCAACCATTGACAGGTAGCAGGAACTACACTCTGATACCAATGATAGGTAACTAGCTAATTTCACAGAGATTTTAAGAATCAAAGATGAAGAAAAGAGATGTTGTATAACAGAAAGTATAGAGAGAGAAATACAAAGGCAGTTTAAGAGTGTCAACTCTAAGTCCCAAGCCCAAATGATAATTCCAACCTCCCTCTAATCTACCCTCAGCCTCTATGTATACTAACTCTTCTAATATTATTATTGCTATTGTTATTATTCTACCTGGGTCCCTATCAGTATATCAGATGTTGCATGTAAATATGTGTAAGTTTTAGGAATAAAACTTCCTTGATTGAATAAGCCACACGGCCAGGGTATAAATACACTTTGTACCAAACTTATTAAAAGCGAAATAAAGCGACAAAAAGCGTGAAGCGTAGGCTAGCGATGGCCTATCGCTAAGATTTACAGAAGCGCACCCCTGTGAGAAAGCGTCGTTTTTTTCCGCCTTTCCTTGAGGCGTCGCTGCGCAAAAAGCGAGCGCTTTTAATCGCCTCTCACAAAAAGCGACGGGTAGGTCAAAGCTGAGCCGGTAAGTTTTTTTTTTAGTTTTAGTTTACTTAGGGTTACGAATTAGGATAGTTTCCATTCCTTCGAAGCTCGATTCCATTTGTTCTAAGACTCCAGGTATTCTTCTTCAGAGCCGCGACAACCAGGAACGACGCCAATCTGCTGAGCCGCTGAAGACTGAGTTATTCTCCTTTCTTCTTGAGTTCTTCCAGCTGCTGAGGACTGAGGTATTTCTCTTAGTCTTCTATTAGCCTATTACTCATTGGTTCTTTCTTCTAATCATCTTGCCCTTTCTGCTGTTTCTGGAGCTTAATTTCAGTTCTGCGGCTTCTGCCAACCTTGTGTGTGATTTTATTATTTGTTTTAGAAACTAGTTAATTGCAGTTTAATTGCAGCTCTGCCGATTCTGGAACTATTTCCAGTTTAGAAGAAATTTTCTTATAGTCTGCTATTACTAAATTTTCTTATAGTCTGCTTTACGCCACACTAGTATTTCCTTTATGACTTTTATGATTAATTATGTGTTTTTGTGTGATTTTGTGATGAATGTTTTGAAACTTTATGCTGAACTAGTATTATTTTGATTGACGTTTATGACTACTTATGCATTTATGACATAAGTATACATTATATATTATATTTTCTTTAATTTTTTTAATCATCGCTTTTTGTGAGAAAGCTTCGCTTCGCTTAACGCTTTCGCTTTGAAGCAAAGCTCGGGGTCATCCCTTTTGAACGCTTTTCGCTTTAAAAAAGTTTGCTTTGTACATATAACAACTAGCTAGTACAGATCCTAAAAAATAGGATCTTGATAACTACAAAGCTTATCTACAACTAACTGCATCTATCCTAGTCTATCCGACTAAATATGTACATCAATTTAATCAGAAAAAATAATGTAACATTTTCTACACTCCCCCTCAAGTTGGTGAATATATATCATACATTCCCAACTTGCTCACAAGTAGCTCAAATATAGGTCTAAATAACCCTTTGGTGAAGATATCAGCTGTTTGATCTTTAGTGGATACAAATGGTGTGCAAATGATTCCAGCTTCAATCTTCTCCTTAATGAAATATCTGTCCACTTCAATATGCTTAGTTCTATCATGTAGCACAGGGTTATGAGCAATGCTTATAGCAGCTTTATTATCACAATACAGCTTCATAGACAGCTCAATCTCCATCTTCAGTTCTGTGATTACTCTTTTGATCCAGAGTAATTCACATATTCCATTAGCCATAGCTCTAAATTCTGATTCTGCACTACTTCTAGCAACCACATTTTATTTCTTACTTTTCCAGGTTACTAGATTTCTCCATACATAGGTACAGTATCCAGAAGTAGATCTCATATCAGATATTGAGCCAGCATAATCTGCATCAGTGAAAGCTTCAATTGTCCTGTTGTCTCCCTTTTTGAAAAACAATCCCTTCCCTGGACAACTCTTCAGGTATCTCAGAATCCTGTAAGTAGCATCCAGATGTTCTTGGAGAGGATGATGCATAAACTGACTCACCATACTTACTGCAAATGCAATATCTGGCCTTGTGTGTGCCAGATATATTAATTTTCCCACCAATCTTTGATATTGGTAAATATCAACTGAAATTCCCTCCTTGATATCTCCCAATTTCTGACTTGGGTCAATTGGAGTGTCTGCTAGTTTGCAGGCAATCATTCCAGTTTCATGTAAAAGATCTAGGATATATTTTCTTTGTGAGAAAACGATACCCTTCTTTGATCTACCTATCTCCATTCCTAGATTTGTTTTTAAATTTCTTAGGTCTTTGATCTCGTAATTCCATCATTTGCAATGGAGCCAAAAACTCATTATTTTTTGGCTTGGAAATATGATGGAATAAAGCAAATGAGCTCACTAAATTGTCTGCGCTTCTTTGTTATGAAGCAACAGTCAGTCCATGCAATTTTTGACGCGATTTTCACTATGGGTCATCCGGAAACAGTCTCTCTGTACTTTAGTACAGGGGTAAGACTGCGTACATCCGACCCCCCCTTACCCCACTATAGGTGGGAGCCTTTGCGGCACTGGGGTAATGATAATAATGATGAATAATGAGGTCTTTGATCTCGAATTCATGAGCAAGTTTGTCTTTCAACCTTTTAGTCTCTGTGTGATAATTTCCTGTGAGGATAATATCATCTACATAGACAATTAAGATTGCAATCTCCCCCTTACCTGAAAACTTCATGAATAAAGTATGGTCAGCTTGAGCTTGATTAAATCCTTGCTTCTTTATGAACTTTGTGAACCTGTCAAACCAGGCTCTTGGAGACTATTTAAGTCCATACAAAGCCTTCTCTAATCTGCAAACTTTTGACCCAAACTTATTTTTAAACCCAGGAGGAGGTTCCATGTACACTTCTTCTTCAAGTTTCCCATTTAAAAAGCATTCTTCACATCCAGTTGTTGTAATGGTCAGTCTAAATTGGCAGCAAGAGATAAAAGAATTCTTACAGTGTTTAACTTTGCAACTGGAGCAAAGGTTTCTGTGTAGTCAATTCCATAGGTCTGTGTGTAACCCTTGGCAACTAGTCTTGCTTTATACCTCTCCAAACTTCCATCTGCCTTAAACTTGGGAGTGAAACCCCACCTGCAACCAACTGTAGGTTGCCTCCATCTCCTCCAAAACAGCTTTCTTCCACTCAGGTTTAGATAGAGCATATTGTATGGTTGAGGGAATAGAAATAGAAGAAATATTGGAAGTAAAGGCTGCAAAAGTTGGGGTTAATTTAGAATAAGAAACATAGTTTGAGATGGGGTATTTAACACATGTTCTTCTCTCTTTTCTGAGAGCAATTGGAAGGTCAAGGTTGCTAGGAGTATTACCTTTTTCACTTCCTGGTATTGAGTCAGAATCATGGACAGTTGTAGCTTCTTGGACTTCCTCTATTCTTTGATTTCTAACCCTTCTCTCATAAACTTTGCCAAAGAACTGACTTGTCTGTTGATCCTTTTCAATTGGTTCAGTTGTATTTACTTCATTATTTTTCATTTTTGATCATTTTGAAATGTACTGTTATTTCTAAACGTATGATCATCCAGATTAATATCAAGAAAATTAAGTTTTCATGAATATGTTGCACTATTGGAACATCTTCACTTAATTTCTCCCCTGAAGATGAGAATCAAAAAAAGGTTGTTCTTCCACAAAGAAGGTATCCATTGTAACAACCATTGTTTTGGTTGTAGGATCAAAACATTTATACCCTTTTTTAGTGGCAGAAACACCTAGAAAAACACATTTTTTCCTCTAGGATCTAACTTACTGGCAGATCTATCAGGATTTTGTATAAACATTGTGCAACCAAAAAAAATTTAAAGGAAGGGTGTTAACCAATCTATGTGTAGGAAAGAAGTGTTGTAGTGAACTGATAGGACTTTTAAATCCTAAAGTCTTGGATGGCATGCGATTAATTAAATACGTAGCATATAACACAGCCTCTCCCCACAAATATTTTGGTATGTTTGTTGAAAATATGATTGCACGAGTGACTTCAAGCAAATGCCTATTTTTCCTTTCTGCAATTCCATTTTGAGCTGGTGTATTGACACAAGAGCTTTGATGGATAATGCCTTTTTGAGAAAAAAATTGTTCAAAGTTTGAGAAAAATATTCACGACCATTATCACTTCTTGCCATTTTAATTTTGGTATTGAATTGAGTTTGGACCATAGCATAAAATTTCCTAAATATTTTCTCAACTTCAGATTTTTCTTTGATTAAAAATACCCACGTGATGCATGTATGATCATCAATAATAGTTACAACCCATCTCTTTCCCTTTAAAGTTGGTATTCTAGATGGACCCCAAATGTCACTATGTACCAAGGTAAAAGGACTAGTAGGTTTATAACTTTGGGGTAGATAAGTGTTTCTGTGATGTTTTGCAAGTGCACACATATCACAATTAAACAAAGAAGCATCTTTATTCAGAAATAATTGAAGAAACATCCTTTTTAAATAATAGAAGCTAGGGTGTCCTAATTCTATAATGAAGTAAATACAAATCTTTATTATTTGAAAAAGAAACAGTTTGCAAACAAGCATTTCTTGGACCTCTTTTATTTGATTGAGTTTCTCCATCAAAGATATAGAGTCCATCCTCCTCCTTAGCACTGCCAATCATCTTCCCCGATGTCAGGTCCTGAAAATGCAATAAGAAGGATAAAAAATAACACAACAGTGTAGATCTTTAGTTATTTGACTAACTGAAGCAAGATTGCAGGATAGATTAGGGACATGAAGGGCTTTGGATAGATTCAGAGATGAGGAAATACTAATATTTCTCATCCCTGCAATGGCTGATAAAGAACCATCTGCAACCTTAACCTTTTTATCTCCTGCACTAGGTTTATATGAAGAAAAAAGATTTGAAATAGAGGTCATGTGGTTAGTAGCCCCTGAGTCAATAACCCAGGAATTTTTAGATTTCCCAGAACAAAAAATGATGAATAGGTACCATTTTGGGCATAAGAACAAAAGGAAGATTCTGGTTTGGATTCTTTCTGGGAATTTTGGGTTTTCTGGGAATGTAGGAGGGTAAGAAGTTGCTCTATCTGCTCCTGAGTGAATGAAGGCCGATTGAACTTGACTTGTGGTTCTTGTTGAGTCTCAGTCACAGTTGTTTGTAGGGCCTTCTCACTTTTTTCTTTCCTGCTCCTGGTGGTTTGCCATGAACTTTCCAACAAGTCTCCCTAGTTTGCCATAATTTCTTGCAGTGATCACACCAGGGTTTTTTCTTGTCATCACTCCTAGCCACCATTGCTGAAGATTCCCCAGATTCCTCATTATGTACTGGAGTGTTGTACATAACTTTCTTCCTACTGTCTTCCAGCCTGATTTCAGAAAATACCTCTCTGATGGAGGGTAGAGGTTTTTTTCCAAGTATTCTTCCCTTAACTTCATCTAGGTCTCTATTAATTCCTGCTAGGGACATATAAACTCTATCATTTTCCTCCCTTTTTTTGTATCTTGCTAGATCCTTGGCACTCTCCCACTTCTCATCATCATAGCATTGATCCAACTCTTGCCATAGGGATACCATCTCATTATAGTAAGAGATGACATCTCTATTTCCTTGTTTGGACTGCCACAACTTGGTTTTTAAGTCAAAAATCTGAGAAGAGTTCTCAAGATCTGAGTAAGTTTCCTTAATTGAATCACATACCTCCTTTGCAGTTTTCATGAACATGTGAGGTTTGGCAATTGATGCATCCATTGAACTGAGAAGCCAGGCTGTCACCAAGGAATTTTCTGACCTTCCGACACTGCAGCCATCATCACCAGTTTGTTTCTCCTTTATTTCACCAGTTATGTACCCTAGTTTGCCCCTTCCATCAATTGTCAGCTTGACAGACGGTAACCATTCGAGATAATTTGTGTCATTCAATCTATGTCCAGTAATGAGCATAGATGAATGAACTGAGGTCTGGTAGTTTGTCATGAAGCTATTTTGGGAGTTAGGGTTATGGGTTTGTGAGTGGGGAGAAGAGTCAGAGTGCTCGGTTTCCACCATTGTGGTGTTTAAACGGCCTGCTCTGATACCATGTAAGTTTTAGGAATAAAACTTCCTTGATTGAATAAGCCACGCGGCCAAGGTATAAATACACTTTGTACAGATAACAACTAGCTAGTACAGATCCTAAAAAATAGGATCTTGATAACTACAAAGCTTATCTACAACTAACTGCATCTATCCTAATCTATCCGACTAAATATGTACATCAATTTAATTAGAAAAAATAATGTAACATTTTCTACAATATGCAATGAACAAGTTGGTAGATGCAGGATATGAGTAATTTTCTTAAACAAGTAGGCAGAATAAGAACTTGCAACATGAAACTGCACTCACAATATAAGCATACATATACTTGAAATGTTGAAAATTTCATCTATTTTATGTTTTCAAAATGTTTAGAGAGGAAAGTAGTAAACATGAGACAATCCTGGTCAAGTATCATTCAAAGCAACCAACTTGGAAAGTGTATTCTGTAGTTGTTGTACATCTACTCATAAATTCATGGAGAGAAGTTTGTGTTAAGCACTTAAGTTTTTCCTTTATAAACCCAATTCATCCCTGCAATTCTGATATTGTGTGTCTTGTTTTCATTGGAGAGAAAACATTATAAAGACGTTGATAGCATGAAATATTATTAGTATGAAAAGACTTGACACTTCCCCACATGTACAATTTGAGCTCCCTACATGCTTACATGGCTATTTGGCAAATCCTACATAAATAAATACTGCACTAATACGCAAAAATAAGCAACAGATTACAGACAAAAGTCAAAATAAAACCCATACAAGTGAACGTTTAAAACCTACGCCAATAGCTCATGCCCTAATAAGACTTGCCCACTAATTATAAGCAACAGATAAGTATAACAACAGTTAGCAACAAGCCAATACCAATAATCTTCAACAATAGAAATTGTATTATACAAAAACTAATAACTAAGTATAGATCAAATATAATAAGTATTACCTCTATCCGAAATAAAGAGTCTGTTACCACAGCATTTTTGCCAAAGAAGAGACATGATTTATCAAATGAAAATAAATTTTCAAGTAATATGCCAAAACAGAATAATACGAACAAGTCTAATGTGAAAATTTTAGTTGAACTATCAAAAAAGCTTTTCAAAGACTAACATCATAAATGATGGTTGTGGTACCTTGCCAAATACGGAGTATAAAGTTGTTCCTTGGTCAACCAGGACAGTTTTTATGGGATGAGGACTAATAATGAAGGCTAACTATTAACCTAAACAGTTATCTCATTGTTTTAACTATTAATCAAAAATAAAATTTCCTGAGCATATCAAACCCTTTGGATCATGGCCCCTTCAGGCTGTATGGCACACATTAAATTACTAACCACGATACTCTCATAGAAAGACCACTGTTATCAATTCAAACAAACACCAGCGCATCAAATTTAAAGAGACTAAGATCACTGTGTAATAGTAGCAAAGTCGTATAGCAAAATGTTGTTGATGCATACAATTACTCTATCTAAGGTGTTTTGCATGAGTTCCAGCATCTAAATTGTTGATGCATGCAATTACTTTATCTTTATTTCGGCTTTTCTGTGTACACCTATATAAATGTATGTAGTATGCATGTACATCTCACCAGGCCAAGCAGATAGTCCAATATGCTGGAATACTGGTTGCGTGGGAACTATTCCATCTACATCTAAAATAACCTCATCCTCCATAAGCGAAAGATTGGACATGTTATGAGAAGCAACTGCACTTACAGCCTTTATCACCCTGTAATGAGAAAAACACTCATGTGGGACAACAAATTAATGGATCACTGCTTCACCTAATTCAGACATTGTTTAACACTTTAACATTGAAGCTATAATTGAAGTGCAGACGAAAGTAAGAATATTTATTTCTATAAGAGAACTCGAACATTCATCATATCTACTTTTGGTGCATCAAAGGAAAAACCACTATAAGTATATAACTCTACTCATCATCAATCATCACCATTATCAACACTTAAATCTCAACTAGTTGGATTAGTTGCATTGAAGTTTATAGTGCTAGTTGATTGTATGAATTATCCATGCAAAATGCAGCACAGTAGCAATGTTTTATGCCGGATGCCCTTCGTGTTGAAACCTTCTTAAGAAACAATATGAGTTCATCATCATCATTACCCCAGTGCCGCAAAGGCTCCCACACCTTCGGTGGAGTAAGAGGGGGTCGGATGTACGCAGTCTTACCCTTGTACTAAAGCATATAGAGACTGTTTCCGGGTGACTCATAGTAAAAATCGCGTCGAAAATTGCATGGACCGACTGATGCTTCATAACAAAGAATATGAGGTGAAAATTCTAAAAATAACATCATCAAAGATGTCCTTGCGCACAAAAATATGATGAGACGGCGATGAAAGAGAGAACCAGAAAATCATTTTTGAGTGTTTGGATAACATGCTGTTTTAAACTGGTTCTTGTATAAAATGACCAAAAAAAAATATAACCACAGTATATTACATGGAAAAATTAACAAAATAGATCTGTAAAATATCTACACACATCTACATAAAAACTAATGTGCATATATAAACGTCAACATGAATGTGAACATGAATATAAATATGAATATAAACATAAATATATAGTTGTATTTATATTTGCACTCCTCATCATTGTACTACAAGTCTACAACTCATACTTTTATATATGGGGCCATGCACTAGTTGAAATGAAACTACAGGTACAAGTGCAAATACAAATATGAATATGAATACAAATATAAATAAGAAGTTGAATAAAAATGAACAACTAAATAATACAAAGTAATACTAATAGGAAACAACAACAACAACAACATTCAAGCCATAGTTTCCAATTAGTTTCCTACTAATAGAGTAATAGAAAACTAGTCAAATTACTATTAAATAATAATAAGAATAGTAATAGAAAATTATTACTAATAATAATAACAAACAATAATAGTATAACTTATAAGAGATCGCTCATATGGCAGCAAAAGTGGAACATAAGATCGTTATTCTCATTAAGACAGAATTCTGGAAAAAATAAGTTGCATAACAACAGTGGTAACTTGGCAATTAAGTGGCCAAAAAAGAGCTAACATACTTTTCAAGACTTCGAAGATACTTTTCGTATACCAGAAAATGAAGTCGATGACCTGAAGAACACGTCAAAGCAACAAAAAGATTGCCAACTGTTATTATGTCAGCAACAACAACACAGGCTGGAGCTATTCGTGCAAATGATTCTGCACCAATAGTCTTTTTATCATCAACCTGATGAAAAACAGGGTTAACGATAAAAGTCATTTCGAAGTGCTACCCTTTTACAAAATGATAGACAAGGAGCAAAGCAATCGGTTCAGTTTTATAACAAAGTTTATAGAAGGAGGAGGAGTAAGGCAGTTAGTATTAACTAATAACTAACTAGTCTGTTAGTTCAGTTAGTTGTTTGTCCCTGCGTGGACTTTTACTATTAATAGAAGGTCAATAAGCTAGCAGAAGTAGGCTGTATTGTTGGCTAGAACTGGACTGGGAGACTGGGCATCTCGAATCGTCCAATGCCTGTATACGTTCTATACTTCTTCCCTACATCAATAAACTTTCTCTGATCTTGTTTCTCAATCTTTGCTATTGACTGTACTGTATTGAGAGTCGGAATTACCATTGTCTATCACAAAAGTATCTAGGTGCAAAAGATTTTTTTTGTCTAGAGAAAAGTGCAAACTAAAGGCCCTTTAAAGATTAACATTGGATATATGCACAGTGGTAAATTTGTTTGGGGTGAAGTGTAGATTAACAAAAAAAACCTCAACAGCCATCTTGGTGGAGCTAGAGTAAAAAATTGACCGGCCATCATCCTCCCCTTCCTGAACATTAGTAGAACTTTCCTATGAAACAAATACCATTTAATTAATACACCTAAGTCACTGCATTATGTCATGAATTAACCGAAAAGGCAGCCAGCTAGAGAAAAGAGATTTAATAAAATCTTACTGGTTCAACTACTTCATGTTCTCTACTTGGAGCCTCCCAAGCTAGCATCATGTCAAACGTCAATCTTCGAAAGTTATTATCGCCCAAATAATTAGTGTGTTTGGTTGTCTCACAGAGTGTTTCATATGAACAGTACTCCAAAAAATTCCTCGCATAGAGAGATGGCTGCTTAAGATTATCAGGCAACTCCGAAACAAAGCGATTCTGCAATTCTTCCAATGATATGTGTAGGATCCTGTAATTTGTCAAAACCAGAACATTTGTCAAAAGGTTAAGGGATTGACTCATTGAAGGTCTGAAATAAAGAACTTTGTAGTTTACTACTGTTATTGATACATTCTGAAAGTGATATACTCACCTAGATGTGTATCTAGGAAAACTATGGGATGTATATTGCGCAAACCCTGCCTAGGATTATGTTCGAGTTTCAACATGTCAACACTCTCGAGCTGAATTTTAAAGTTAAAGTTTAACACACACGACCCCTTACTCCAACTAATAAGACAAACCTATAAAAATCATTTATAAAATATTAGGAACATGATATGAATAGCCTTGGAGAACGCAGCATTATGCACAACCTTTGGGAGCGAAGGTGAAACCATAAGGATCTAAGCTGAGCATGAACCAACTCAAAACAACATGTGAGTACGTGTCACAACATATAAGTACTATACGGCATGACACTGAAAAGAAAATACTATTATTTACCAAAAAGGTAAGGCAAACGTGACTAGGGCTGAGTATTTGAAATACAGCAATCAAAAGAATAGAAGGTTTTTGGAAAGTAGGAAGCAACGCCAGTCAAACTTCATATGCTGAGCCACCATAGAAAGATGAGCCTGATGGTGTCAAAGGTGAGATGATTGGACCACAAAAAAAGTTCTAAATAAAAAATCAACTGCTAACCCATGTGAAAAAGTGGTGTATATGCATGTACATACACGCATGCATGGTTGCATGCATGCATGCATGCATGCATGCATGGTTGCATGCATGTATGTATGCATGCATGCATGCATGTAAGTACATATTTGTGCGTATGGTTTAGTTGTGTGTTTTCTTGCAATGCTAATGCCAAGGTTCTGAGCATGATGGCGATGTACTGATGTTAATTTGCAAAGAAGCCTAGACTAACACTAGGAGTAGATTAATCCAATCCTTAGTCCCAAAAAGTTTGGGACTAAGACTGACACTGTAAAAGCTCAAAAGTCAAAATATACTAGCAAATGTGAAAATAAATGTTTTTCCTTTTTCACAAAATAAAAACTTAAGGTTCCCGGTTGGGATGATTGTGGGAGTAGCTTGAGATTATGGTTCTAAAATTGTTGAAATTGAAAGATTGAAGGTATGAAGAGTGGGTCAATTGGGACATTTTGTGTGTGTTTCTCTCTCTCTCTAGAGAGAGAGAAGATAGCAGACATATGTGTGTGTGTCTGGGTACGTACATATATATATATATATATATATATGTACATACATATATATAATATGTATGAAGCATACATATACACATGTACACACAAATATACATGCATATATAATATAGGTTTTTTCTAATGTGTGCCCATGCGCACATCATAAAAAACTAATAATGTGCTTCATTTTCAAGTTTCAAAAATATCAAATGATTTCAAGAATAGTTACTCTGTAATAAAGAGTGCATTTAACAACATTATTGTTAAGACCCAGGGTTTCATCCTAAAAGGTCAACCTGATAGGAGGAGTAGCCCAAAGTCTTGTATAGTGTTTTATTATTTTATAGATTTTGGGACAAATGCTTTAACAATTATCAAGAATAGTTTAAAAAACAGTAAGAATTAAATACTCATTTATTGCCTATTGTTGTCTGCCCTTAGGGCACACTTTAGAAAAAACACAACACACATACACCCACACACATGTTTGTCGACCTTATTAATAATATATTGTTATGTTGTGATTGATGCATCATCCCAAGGGCGATATAGATGCTGATATAGCAGTGGTATGTGCTATTTAATGAGCTTGCCTAATGGCTACTGTTAGAGCTACACTATGGTTTCTGCATTTTAGAAACTCAGCATACTTACCCACCAAAGATATTACATTATGGAAAAAGAACTTCTCTGATATTACGCAAAAGAAGATAAACGTGATGTCAAAGGGTTTACTGGAAAGAGCACCATTCGAGATAAGATATGTCTCAGTGAAGGAGAAAATGAGGTTGCTTATTTATTAGAAGAGCACAAAAAATATGCAGGGGTCTCCTCTAATGCAGTCATGGGAGGGATGAGCCTGGACACTATCGAAATCCATCATTCCACAATACAATTACAATTCACAATCTCAGTACTTCATATTTAAGAAGAGAAATAAACTTACACCCTTTTCATTCTTTTACAATAAAAAAATGAATCTGAACATACTTTGTCTAAGAGATGGTTTGGGTGACTAAAGCATCAATATTTTTCGTTTACTGTTTTCAAAACATACATATAAAATATGAAGCATGTTCATGGTTTCTAAATTTCGAAAATAGACATCAATTTTGACATGAGGCATCATAGTAAATATATGGACTGGTGATTGATAGGCTCAAACAGATATATGGCCCAATTTTTGTTCCACATCAATTTCCGGACGTAACAAATGGAAATATCCCTGCATTAGCAATAAACTAACACTATGATGTTTTCAAGCATGAAAGCGAAGAACTCAGAGCAATCCAACGACCGGACCAAAAGCACAAGCAATGGAATCAGGAAAAAACTTAGAAAGTAAGTGCTGTGGAATATCTACTGACTTAGAGCAGCGAGACGCGACAGAATTTGCGAGAGTGGAGAGAAACGGCAATGGGGGATTAAGCGAAACATCACCGTCAGCAACTGTTTCTCCGTCTGCAAGTTTTTTGCTCTTATTTCCATTGATTGAAAAGATGGATTTCAACAGAGAAAGAGCATTATTGTTGGGAGAACCGTGTTCTTGGTTGCTCCTCTCCTCTGCATCCGATCCCGTGTTAGTTGTCATTTCTCATCCGTTCGGTTACTCAGTTGAGATCTATCTAGGGACCGTGCAAAAATAAAGGCGGGTGGGAGTATATAATCCTTCATCGGAAAGGCGGGGGTTGTACCAGTTGCGTGCATTTCGGTTAAGCGGATCAATTCACAATTTCACTGTTCAACTAAAGGTTTTCCATACCCGATTGCTACAAATAAAAGGAAAAAGGTCGATTGCTCCCTCCTACTATGCGCGATCCGTCAATGGAGTCCTCGTACTTTGAAAACCTTCAATTGAACCCGCCAACAATGAAAATCCAGTCAATTAGGTCTACATAACCGGATGCTTCCCGGTTAGCCCGTTGCTCGCTCATGTGGCGCTGACGTGAACATAGTACATTGAGTGTTCCATTGCTAACATGGATTAAAAAAATTCATATCTCCATTCCCAAATAAATCGGCGTGGTTGTTACCGGCACCAAGGACCTTCTCAACGCGATCATCACTTTTCGCTCTTCAAGACCAAGTTCGCCAAAAGCTACGCTAGCCAGGAGGAACACGACTACAAATTCTCCGTCTTCAGTGTTAACTTGCGCCGCGCTCAGATCTGATAGATCCCTCCGCCGTCCACGGCGTCACAAAATTCTCGGATCTCACTCCCAAGGAGTTCTGCAGGACGTACCTCGGGATCAGCAAACGACGGTCCAACAAGCTTGAGCTCCCCTCGGATGCACAGAAGGCCGAAATTCTTCAAACCGGAAATCTCCCCGCCGATTTTGACTGGCATACTTACGGTGCCGTGACTGGCGTGAAGAATCAGGTATATGTGAACATTTTAAATCCATGTCAGCAATGGAACCCTCAATGTACTATGTCCACGTCAGTGCCACATGAGCGAGCAACGGGCTAACCGGGAAGCATCCGGTTATGTAGGCCTAATTGACGGGATTTTCATTGTTGGCGGGTTCAATTGAGGGTTTCCAAAGTACGGGGACTCCATTGACAGATCGCGCATAGTAGAAGGGCGCAATTGACAGCTTTCCCAAAAAAAAGGATGACACGGCGGCCTATAATCACAATATGAGAAAAACTTGATTGCTATACTTGTTCTTTTTTTTTTTGAGAAAAACATCAAATCAGCCCTCAAACTAACATTAATAGTGCAAATCATCTCCTAAATTGAACAAATGTGCAACTAAATCCTCCAACTCGACGATACAGTTCAAATAACCCCTTAAATTAAAAAAAGTTCTCACAACTCAACAATATAGTGCAAGCGACTTTCTTAACTGGTAATTTACCGATTAAAGCTGATGTATGTAATTTATTAAAGAAATTATGCCACATAAGGTTCATGTATCCACTTCATTTTTAAATTACTTAAAAATTATATTAATACAAACAACAAACTATACACATAAGTCTCCTACTCTTTGAAACTCTTGGTTCTATGGGTTGTAGTCATTTCCTCCATAAAGTGGTAGGGCGGTGGTCGCGGTGCTATATTTAGTTATTGAGTTCGTCAATGGGTTGTTCAGCCAATCGTGGAAACACGCGTGCGTCTCAAAAGATTGGGTGTTCAACCTCTTTTTATAAGTAGTTACTAAAAAAGTTTGAGTGAGATATATTAAGGTGGATAAATGAATCTTATGTGGTATAATTTTTTTAATAAATGGTGAGCTTTAGCCGGTAAATTACTGCTCTGGAAATTAATTTGCACTATATCACGGAGTTGGAGAATTTGGTTGCAGTTTTTTAATTAAGGGGTGATTTGCACTTTATCATCGAGTTGCAGGATTTGATTGCACGTTTTTTTAATTTAGGATCGATTTGTATTATTGGTGTTAGTTTTAGAATGAATTATAATTAAAGTTTATACTTGTTTATTTGGAAAGTTTATCATCAAATGAGGAAACCCCATGGGACAGTCATCAAACTTGCCAAGTTGATGATAATACATGAGGATTTGGTTGCACTTTTGCAATCAAAGAAGGTTTCCTCACTTTATCATCAAACTTATTTGGTAAATCAAAGATTTAGGACAGTCATACACTATTGGGGCAGTCATCAAACTTGCCAAAATTGATGATAATACATGAGGATTTGGTTGCACTTTATCATCAAGTTTACACTTCCTCATCTGGCAAATAAATCTTCGGCAAAACGATGTAAAACAATGTTAAAACAAAGCAAAACAATGTCACAACAGTGTACTTCACAGTAAAAATTCTTAATATGTGTGAAGTCAAAGTGTTAAGTTAATTAAGAACGGGAGGGAGTATACACACGCACACACATATACATATATACTTACATAGTTTTAAAACATGTAGGCGAATCTCCACAAAATACTAGATTGAATGAAGAAATAATTGATCAAGCAATTTACAACAGATTTAGGACAATCATACACTATTTTAAAAAAATTATTTTATATGTAGGAAAAATCGCATATATGGTCCCTCAGTTATCCACGAAATTAAAATCTCAGACCTTTATTTATGAGATTGTAAATGTCACCCCTCAATTGTCCAAATTGTTGTAATTGTGGTCCTTTAAGGGGTGAAATGTACTCTCCATCGCATTGTATATTTCACCCCTCAAAAGGACCACATTTACAACATTTTGGACAATCAAGTGGTGACATTTACAATCTCAGAAATACAGGTCTGAGATTTTAATTTCGTGGATAACTGAGGGACCATATATGCGATTTTCCCTTATATGTAATATTTTCAAAATTTTCTATTTTACATGTAATATTTTCATAAAAGTTTTATACTTTAACTACATGTATTCTCATTTATCATAAGGGTTTTTAAATAGTGTATGACTGTTCTAAATCTTTTGTAAATTACCCGATCAATTATTTCTTCATTCAATCTAGTATTTTGAGGAAATTCGCCTACATTTTTTAAAACTATGTAAGTGTGTGTGTGTGTGTGTGTTCGGTTCATATCATGACGTTCTGACCGGAACCCCCGTGCGGACAAGACCATCAGAGTGTCTTCCCGGTGGAATTTTTTGATGAAATGTTTTGAACATGTTCTCATCAAATCTAATTTATTCATACCAAATTTCAACTCAAAATTCAATCGGAAAGACAGATAAACAAATTCTTGAAATATATTGTGTTTTATATATGTAAAAAATGTGTTGTCAGAGAAGAATCATCGCTTGGAGTGACGACTCCTTCTCCAGTTCTCCTAAGTACAAAAATCGTCACTTCAAATGACGATTTTTCTTAAACATGATTAACTCGTCATTATTTTGAGGATTATTTTTAAACCAACGATATTTAAAAAATTATTTATTTAATTAGCATCATTTCGAAAAAAAAACTCAAATAAAACACCTAAAATAAAAGATTGTTTCGAACAAGAAGGAACGTTGTTACAGGGGCTGATAGAAACGAAACCCAGTCCACATCGCTGCAGCCCCGCGTCTCTATATTGTTTTACCCTAGGCCCAAGAGCACATCCACGCGCCGCCTCTGACCCGACAGCTCCGTCTACCCTCTCTTTTCCGGATGGCTGACTATGCCGCTGCGGCTGGAAAAAACGCCGAGAACATCAGCGAAGGAACAGTTAGGAAAGCGGTAAACGCTCTTCTAAAATGGAGGAAACTCCAGTCCAAAACCACTTCGCAAGTAGTTGGAGAAGAAGAAGAAGACATCGACGACGGCGGCTTCATCTACATCGTCGTGACTCTGATGAAAACCCCACCCAAAAACCTCTCGCCCGCGTCAGATCCTATCAGAGTCCCGCTCCCTCACCGCCTCATACCCTTCTCCAACATCTGCCTCATCGTCGGCGACAAGCCCACTCAGGTCCTCAATTCCCGGACCACGCTCTCCTCCGATGCCGCGCAGAAGAAGATTAAATCCCTAGGCGCCCCGATTACCAGAGTCCTCAAGCTCTCCAAGCTCAAATCCGATTACAAATCCTTCGACGCCAAGCGGAAACTGCTAGAATCGTACGACTTGTTTCTGGCGGATAAGAGGGTGGTGCATTTCCTTCCGGCCGTACTGGGGAAGCAATTTTACAGGAACAAGAGGAGAGTGCCGGTGCCGGTGGAGTTAAAGGGCAACCGGAACTGGAAGGAGGAAATCGACGTGGCTTGCCGCTCGTGTCTACTGTGTTTCGGGACGGGGACTTGCAGTGTGGTGAAGGTGGGGAGAGAAGCGATGGAGAGCGGAGAAATAGTGGAGAATGTGATGGCGGCCATAGATGGGATCGTTGAGGTGGTTCCAAAGAAGTGGGGTGGGATCAGGGCGCTGCACTTGAAGCTATTGGATTCTGTGGCGCTGCCCATTTACGATCCCATTCCTGAGTCCTGATTGACTTGTTCAAATGCATACCCATCAGGCCATCAATACATTGTCTCTCTTCTTCTTCTTCCTCTGCATATCCATTGATTGTGCATTAGGAATTATATTCTTGCTGCAATTTGTGTAAGCACATCAGTGTACTACCATCTTAAGCTGCATCAGATTTTCTTTGTAGCCTCATTCCAATGGAATAGTGATTTTGATTTCAATAGCTCACCTTGATGTCCATTTGCGTTTATTGATGTAGTAGTGATTCTTTATTATGATATCCTGTTTGCTCTCACACAGACAGAGACGCATACATAGTAATTGCATAAACAAGTTAAGTTATAACATGATTATATTAATTTGAAATTGTAACATTGACATTTATGCAGCTACTATTAGCATTGTTTCTTGTGTGAATCTTCATGGTTTCCAGGTACAATATACACTTTAAAAACAAGGAAAGAATTGCACGAGTAATCCCGGCTTCACGAATAATTCCAACTATTATCGATATTAATTTAAATATATATAATAATTCTGAAATAATACTACCTCTTTATTGATAATTAATTCAATTTTAATAATTAAAATTCACACATTCAGAAATTGCTTTAAAATATGTGCAAAGTTGCGAGGTCCAAATTAGAATATTGGGAAAATTGTCAACGCTAAATTAGAATTTGGTTAAAAGTTGATGTTGAATAAAAAATGTGAGAATTTAACTAAAAAATTATATTGGATGAATATATTGATGATGTTAGTAAGCACAAACTAATTAAATTGACATGGTGAATACAAAATTTCTGTTTAAAATTTTATAAAATTTTATAAAATTTTATAGTTTTCACAAAAACATAAAAGTTATAGAAAGTTAAAGTAAAAAGAGATTTTTTACATAGTCCCCACCACCTCTCTTCACATAGCTTCCTTTCAATTAGCTTTGATATAGTTTCTTATTTTCTTAAGAGTCACCTCGTTTGGTGGCTTTCCTTTTCTTTTACCCCGACCCCCTGAGACAAATTGGGATCAAACTCACTGTAGTGAGTATTGAACTCAATGATCTTCCATAAGGAAAAGTGAGTAGACGATCAGTTGAGTTGAACCGTTTCCTCGACGGCTTTTCCTAATCGTACTTAGGCCCATTAAAGAGTTTTAACCTGATTCTAATTTTGTTTATACTTTTTATTCATGTTTAACATTATGGATGTTTTACTTGGATTGAAATTTGTCGGTCTAATCTGAACTGATATGGTCTGGTCTGGTAAATGTCCGATATATGTGTACTTTATAACTATGGAAATCTGGTCTGGTCTGTTTAAGTTTGGTCTGGTCTTATATGGTCTGTTTAAGTATGGTTTGGTTTGATTTGGGACTGAAAACAGTTCAAGTAAAAACATCATATGTCGGGAAAATTCATCTATACAACTTGACACATAATATTATTCTAAAAGTAAATAATCTCATCCATACTATTATACGAAGTATGCTGGAAAAAATGTATTAAAATTGTATTAAATGGTCAATTTGGGACAATATTTTGAGTGAGATCCACTTTCGATTTGGGCCGGGTCAAAGTGGTTTCGTATTGTCCTTGTTAAAGCCTACAATTCGATATGTGGTACACTCAAAACGTATAACGGGTGAATGAGAAATTGATTCTCGAAGTTCACCCGTTGACATGGAAAAACTGGGAAAATGATGGGTTTCTAGTGAGACTTATCTCACACCGGAAAACCAAAGGGATTTTCACCCCCTTATAAAGGGAACGTCCTTTGGTGGAGTTAAGATTCTTAGGTGGAAAGGCTCTCTTCGCACACAGGCGGGGTGCCAATCAAATTCTGAAATCGGAGAAGAAAAACTACGAATTGCGCGCGCGGGTGACACGCGGACACGAATGTCGTCCAAAAGTCTGTATTTCAAAGATACGATTTAATATTTGCTTCTTCCCGTAAGTGTCTCAGTTCTCTAGAATTGCATCGGAACTCTTATGTTCTGTGCACATCAGAACTAGAAGACGTGGACGATTATGCAGCGATTAATGGACAAATCGTGGACGATTCAAATCCCAACGGTCTGGTCATTGATGTCCAACGTTCAAGACCATTAACTCTCTATTAACACACAACAAATCCTTACTACAAATAGCTGGCATGTGCTTTGCAACAAAAACACGTTCATACACATCCTCACGTACTCTTGAGAGCTAAAACCACCCTGGTGATGAACACTAGAAGACAATAGTAAGGGTTTTGAGGTATTTACGAAAACCCCAAAACCTTGGACCGCACTATGCCAGATATCCAGCTGTACTTGAAGGATATAGCGACGCTAGTTGGATATTTGACATTAAGAACTCAAAGTTCACAAGTGGGTATATTTTCACTTTGGGATGTGCAGTCGTGTCATGGAAATCCTCAAAACAAACGGTAATAGCTAGATCAATGATGGAATATGAGCTAATAGCCTTGTATAAGTGCACTGAAGAGGTTGAATGTCTACGCCAAGTTGGGAAAAGCATGTACCTTAAATATGCATGCATTGTGATTGTCAAGCGGCAATTGGAAGGGTACAGAGCAACGTGTACAATGGTAAGTCTAGTCATGTTCGTCATAGACAATACACCATTAAACAACTCCTCCCACGGGTGCTATCACGGTTGACTATGTGAAGTCAAAGGATAAAATAGCGGATCCGCTAACCAAGACACATGATAGAGAATTGTTGGAGAAGTTGTCACAAGAAATGGGACTAAAGCTCGTGAATTGAAAAAATCTATAGTGGAAACCCAACCTAGTTGATCCTAGGTTCAAAAGGGACAACTAAATTATATAGCGAAGGATGGTCACTGTGCGGGTCGTGAACTCCTACTCACTCCTCGTTGAAACAGTGACTCCCGCACGAGGTTAGCAAAAATGTTTGCTTTAATGATTCTGAAATGTTGATCTACTCGATAACATTGGAAGAGTATGCGGGATATATACTCGTGAAAGAATCACCTATGTAAAAGAGAAGAGGGTCGCTTCAAAGGAGAACTGTATAGGCTCAGTTCTTTAGAAACTCTTTCAGAACCAGGACAGTGACCCGTGGCTAAAACGGGCACACCCATGAGAACGGAACAAAGTTGGAAGGTTTCTGTGTAAAGATAAGTCAATGTTTACACGATGGCAATATAGTTCAAGGACATCGAGTCTACTAAATAGCCAATAAATAAAAATGTCTCTACAGTGGAAGGTTCAAAGGATAAAACCTACCTCTCTGTATGCAGGGATCGTCTGGTGAACACAACACGGTTGAGGCATGGAAGCATTCTGACTTCCTTTGCCAAAACTACGTGTTGAACGACCTGCATGATGCTCTTTTTGATGTTTATAGCAAGTTAGCTACGACTAAGAAGCTATTGAATGCTTTGGACCACATATACAAAAGCGAGGATGTCGGCACAAAGAAATTTGTTGTTGGTTGATTTATTGACATTAAAATGGTGGATTCAAAGACGGTCTTGAATCAAGTTGAGGAGATGCAAATGGTTTTCAATGAAATTCGAGATGAAAGAATGACAGTTGGTGAGTCTTTCCAAGTGGCGTCAATTATCCGATTATTGCCGCCGGTTTGGAAGGATTTCAAGAACTGTCTTAAGCATAAACGTAAGGAAATGAACTTGGAGTAATTGATCCTCTATCTTCGGATTGAAGACGATAATCGGAAGAACGATGTGAAACTCCCAATCGTTAGCGGCGCCAAGGCAAATGTGGTGAAGCATGCTAAGGCTCCAAGAACAAGAATAATGAGAAGAGCAAGCTCGGTCCCAAGGGAGGCATTTCCAAACCAAAAATTAATGGAAAATGGTTCAATTGCAACAAAAATGGACACAAGTCCGCGGATTGCAAGACACCCAAGAAGAAAGACAATCAAGTCAACTTGGTGCAAGGTGGGCAAAAGGATGAAGACATAATCCTTGCGGCCGTGGTGATCGAGGTCAACCTCGTTGGATCCAATTCCAAGGAGTGGTTCGTGGACACCGAAGCTACCCGACACATTTGCTCTAATCAGGGGCTATTCATGACCTTTGAACTATCAAATGGTGAAAAGACGTGGATGAGAAACTCAGCCCATTCCGTTGTGGAAGGTGTGGGCAAAGTGGTCCTGAAGATGACTTCGGGAAAGGATCCGACTCTCAACCAAGTGTTGTTCGTCCCGGAGATACGCAAAACCCGTTTTCCGGTTCGTTGTTGAACAAACATGGCTTTCACATGGTGTTTGAGTCGAATAAATTAGTTTTGTCTAAATCGGGAATGTATGTGGGCAAAGGGTATGCAGTTGACGGGTTGCTTAAGCTAAATGTAATGACTAATAATAATAATAATAATAATAATAATAATAATAATAATAATAAATTCTCTTCTGCTTATTTGTTTGAATCTTCCAATGTATGGCATGGTAGACTAAGACATGTTAATTTTGAATCTATACGTAGATTAATTAACATGGAACACATTCCTAAATTCAAAATTGATGTGAAGCACAAATGTGAAATTTGTGTAGAAGCAAAAGTAACGAAAACACCTTTCAAATCAGTTGAAAGAAAAACGGAACCACTTGAATGAATTCATAGTGACGTTTGTGATTTTAAATCAATACAACACGTGTCGGTAATAAATATTTTATTACTTTTATGGATGATATCACTTGCTACAACTATGTTTATTTATTAAAAAATAAACACGAAGCATTCAATAAATTTATTCTTTATAAGAATGAAGTGGAATACCAACTTAATGGACAGATTAAAACAGTTCGAAACGATTATTCAAGATTATTCTCAAATTTCAATAATCACATATAATTCAACCATGTTTTCTAATTTGAAATGATTCAAATATCTCCTTGGAAATAACAAAAAAAATCATAAAAAACTAAATAAAAAAGGTCATGGTTGAGAGGATCAATAAACTTTGATTTTAATCATGTGGCAATGACATGACATGAGAAAATCACAACAAACTGAATAATTGATGAACATCGATGGAGATGTTCTCATAACTGAATACCGCTAATACAATATTTGTACACATTTTTTTCCCAGGAAGCGTCTGGGGGAGGGGGCTTGGAGTAATCAAGACTGAAATTCACTCAATTGAGTTTCGAACACAAGACCTCCCGTAAGGGAGACTGAGTCGGCGACCAGTTGGGCTGGACCGCTTCCTACAGCCCAGCTGTTACAATGTTTGTATGCATATGCAACTGTTACACGTAATCAATAATAAGGATAAATATTAACTATTTATCTTCCAATACGCCCTGTAAGAGAGGGGATATTCCTGGCTTGGAATGAAAAGCTTGAAACGGTGCCCTGTCAAGAGGTTTTGTTAAAATGTCAGCAATTTGAAATTTTTAGAAATATGTTTGACGTTCAATAGCCATCGCTCAACCAATTCACTAACAAAGAAGAAATTCAGGACTAAATATTTCATTCCAGAATGAAATACCGGGTAATACACACACATATGTGACACCTTGATTATCACAGAGATGTCTCAGTGTAGTCGAGAGTGATACCCCTAGTTAAGTGAGTTATTTTCGAACCCAAATTAGTTCGACGCTTGCATTGGTGCCCAGAGTGATACGCCTAATTAAGTGAGTAAATTTTGGACCCAAATTAGTTCAACACTTGCATTGGCGACCGAAGATGTTTTATATTTTATACGCCTTCAAAATTTCGGATATTTTTATTATTTCCCCCTAAAAATATATAGAAAAAAAATGTGACTATAAGTTACTATGAGTAAGTTACTAAGTTACTAGAGTCATATTGTTATCCATGGCTTTAATTTTGGTTGTATATTTAGAATTGTTTTTAGAAATAATAGTTCAACGAGGGTTGTAAAATAATAAGTATATCTGAAAATTACTTTGATAGTAAACCATCAATATTTTGGTTTTCCTGCATGGGTCAAGCCACTTAACCCACAATCCGTGCAAGTTGACCCACGAAACCGGTAAGTTCATTGGGTTATAGAATGAAAACTCTAAGGGTATGTTTGGGAGTTTGGAGGGAAGGGGAGGGGAAGACTTTGGAGGTATGTTGTTGGAGGGGAAATGGAAGGGAGGGTGATGAAACCCTTCTTTGTATTTGGAAGTAATAAATTTGGAAGAAGAGAGTTTTTGAATGAGTTATAGTTAAAATCACTTTGAGATATAACGAATTTGAATAATTGAACTGATATTTATTTTGAGTTTTTTTCGAATTAATGCTAATTAATTAATTAATTAATTAATTACGAAAATAATGCTGAGTTAAAAGTATTTACCGATATACTGCTGGAATTAACCATGATCGGAGTAAGTCGCCAAACGGTTGGGCGACTTATAAGTCGCCATCCGGTTTGGCGACTTATAAGTCGCTCAACCGTTTGGCGACTTACCTCTTAAACAGAAAGTCGAGTTCGGCGGTTCGCCGTTTAAGACAGAACATAAACAATCCCCAAATCCCCAAACCCTCTGCAGATACGAGCGAAGTGCGGCGACCAACCTCTGCCCCGACTCCAGCGAAGGTTAATCTCCGGCGAGCGATGGCGAGGCCTCTCTATCTTGTCAATACTACTTCACTTTCATCTTCTTCAACACTCTAGGTAAACAAATATCTCCAATTTTTCTCATTTTTCATTTTAGGGTTTAGAATATAGGTAATTGAATTTTGTAAATCAGGAATTCATTTGTGAATTGATTTGTTGTGTAATGTGAATATGTATGAAGTGTTGAATGTTGATGTTGAAATCATTGTTATATAATTTTTATTGAACTTTGTTATGTAATGTAGATTTGGAGGTATGAATTGAACTCTGTTAAAATTTTGAACTTTATTAATGCTAAAAAAATTCAAAAATTAGAATGTATTATTTATTTTAAATGTTATATTTTTCCATTTTTAAGTGTATATATATCATATATGAATTGTGTATATTAATGTGTACTCATGAAAGTTGGACATGTATTGTTATTAGAACATGAATTTCTCAAACTCCCCAATTGTGTGTCATTGGGGAGGGAACGTATTTGAGGAAGGTGGGCAAATACTCCACGAAGGTGGTAGAAACAGCTTTGTCATTGTTTCTCGTGGTGCATGTTTGGTCGAGATGCTGCAAAAAATCCATGCAGCTACAATGATTCCTCCGAGTCGTTGTTTGCGATTGAAAATGAAATTTCCCATGAACGGGGGAAATTACATGCTTATGCCACTTCTTGATGAGCTCATTGTATCAAATATGTGGTTGATAATTCAGATGGAGAGTATGTCCACGCTGGAGATATACATTGAGGAATCCATATCTGACTGCTCTACTACTCCATCAACATCAAATGTTGTTGTATCTAGGCATGGTGTTGATGTTACTGTACTGATTGGGTTACAGGTCCATGTGAGAGTTGTTACTGGTACTGCTTGTCGACGGTGGGTTGATGAGTGTGAGCGTTTGTTGGGTGTTCGCCCCCTTCTTCGGGCTGACCTTCAGGGGTCATCTCTGAGGATGCCATGGCTGAGGGAGCATTTCACTGTTCTTCATGCGGACGCTGATGAGGTGATGATCCAACAACATGCACGAGCATATATTTTGATGATGATGGGAGCTTCCATTTTCACTGACAAGAGCGGAAATGAGGTTCAGGTGCTGCACTTGCATATGCTAGAAAGGTTTGATGTAGCAGCACAGTTCAATTGGGGTAGTGCCACGTTGGCTTATCTCTACAGACAGTTGTGTCGCAATTGCCATAGAGGGAGCACAGAGGTTGGAGGATTTTTGCTTCTTCTCTAGATTTGGTCATGGGAGTACATCCACATTGGGCGTCCCATTATATTGGCATACCATGGCATTGATGGACACCCACTGCCTGATGAGCCTCCACGTGTCACGCCCCGGACCGCATCCGAGCCACGTAGACAACCGCCGTACAACCCGATAGGAACAACAACAGTTCATCCCTATTGGATTGTACAAGGCGTCTGATTGATTCTATTGCCAAACCGATTAGTAAACACATACAATCAACATCAATATCATAATCAAACAAATGCGGAATAATAAAATGTTTGATACTTAGCCACACGTGGCAAACACGGGCACGCAGGCCCCCAACTGTTTTAATGAAAATATTGTTCAAAAATCCATGAGCAGTTTATACATTTGAAATAAGAATGGAAGCACGAACCACGTCTTCCTTCTCGATCAATCACCCTAGGCAAAGGTGCAGGTAGTAGGGCTCTAGCCTCAACCTGAAAAATGTGAGGGCCCCCGGAGGGGTCAGTACTCCATAGAAGTATTAGTGACAAGCAGACTATATGAAGAATAACTAATGTTTCAGACACGAGACCCAAAAATAGGGTGATATATACATATAGATGTCCCTCATCCACCCGATGATACATACTGTACATATACTCGTAAAATACTCAACCCGTAGGTCATTTACCTTAAAGAGTCTTTTAGAGATAAAGTCCTTACCTGACTTTTCTCACTCCTTTCCCGGTTACCTAGCTCACAAGCTATAGTCTACCTTCGATTCATACTACCGAGTGTTTTAGGATCATTTACCGTCCAAGGCACTCAACCCATCCTGGAGTATTTAAGATCATTTACCGTCCAAGGGTACTCGGCCCCACCTGGAGTATTCTGGATCATTTACCGTCCAAGGGTACTCGACCCCACCTGGAGTATTCTGGATCATTTACCGTCCAAGGGTACTCGACCCCACCTGGAGTATTCTGGATCATTTACCGTCCAAGGGTACTCGACCCCACCTGGAGTATTCTGGATCATTTACCGTCCAAGGGTACTCGACCCCACCTGGAGTATTCTGGATCATTTACCGTCCAAGGGCACTCAATCCCCAGTCTATCCTCTACCAAATCCTAACCTGGATATGGCTAACCTTTCATTCCTTTAACTATGGACAATACCTAGTCCTATAGTCATATAACCATCCTTAGGAACCAATGTGGGCGGGTCCCACCTGAACGGCCCACATTAACCCGCTCAAAACTGCCCGTTTTGAGCATAAACCAATACTCGATCGAGTATCTACCCATACTCGGTCGAGTACAGGAGGCGGTAGCCCCCAAAGCTAATTTTCCGTGTATACTCGATCGAGTATCTACCTATACTCGATCGGGTATAGGAGACAGTAGCCCCCCGGGCAATTTTTCAGCAAATACCCGGTCGGGTATGTGTCAATACCCGGTCGGGTATGGCAGTTGACTTGGCGGTCAACGCCCCTTTTTACCCCCCAAACGGAGTCCGATTAACTTGAAATTTTATACACATATACTTCTTGATGTCCTTGATCCAAAAATACCATTTTATATCCCTGGATCATCTCACAAAATATATTATCACATTTTTAATCACCAAACCTACATAACATGCTTTTCAACTATGTTTTATGCAAAATCATGGCATAAGCAAATACTTGATTATCTTTAATCATTCCACAAAACATATCCTTGATTACTTTAGGTAATCTCATGCCTAACGCAAAAGTTATAAAGCATAAAGCCGTCTTCTCACCTTAATGAAGCTTATGAAGTTCTAGCCTTCCCGATTTAGCTCCGGCGAAACTCCGGCGAACTTCAACGAACTCCGGCGACAACTCCGGCGACTCTTTCAACTCCGTGAAAGTTCCTTGAGTACCTTAGACAAGTTACTAACAAGGTTTTATCATCATAAAACCCATAGTAATACAAATAACCCCCAAAAGGTTATTTTCCGGCGAACCGGTTACTTTGGCTCCTAAGTCCGTTCTTGGACTTAGAACTACCTTCCAACCCCTCTTTCTACACATAACAACGTGTAGAACAATACTAGGGTGTGAAATATGATTGAATAATCATATAAGAGGATTAAAGACGACGAAATGGGATTAATGGGGTCCTTACCTTGCTAAACACAAGTTTTCCCACCTAAACTCCTCTTTTCTCTTCTCTTTTTTCCTTTCTTCTTCCTCCCTCAACTTGGTGCGTGTATGGATGAAGAAATGGAGTAGTTTCAGAGTTCCTCTCCCTTCCTTGGATGATTGAGCCGAGCATATGGGGTGTGGGGGTGAGAGGGATAGCCTTTTTGGCTTATTCACCAATAATATGGGGGAGGGACCCCTCTCCATTTATTGGTTTGGTCTCCCATCAACTTTTGCCCCTTTTTCCTTATGTTTGTGCGGCTCCCCTTGAATCCTTGCAGAGCTAAGGACGTGGGTTGGCCCCCACTTATGTGGGAGGTCAACCCTTTGTGTACCCGGGTGTACAATCGGTCCCGAAAGTTGTATTTTCCGGACTGTTTTAAGTATATTTTATTTTATCGGGTCAAATAAAATATAACACTTGTTTCCAATCCTTATTGGACCTTAGAATCAATATGATTCCCCAACTTTAATTTAGAAATCTCCGGAATCCCTTTTTGGGCTGTTATCAGATAAATTGCCGATACCGATAATTTGGCCCCGTTTGACCAACCGGTCAACTCTATGCCATTGCCATGGCCCAATCAGGATATCCATCACCATATACATATTATCTAGTCCAAGATCAATATAATATGTGCTTCCGATAATATCGGGCGGCCCCACATCCGGTGTGGGCCCCACGTGAATTCTACTATTCACGTAATAGAAATGATAAAAAGTTTACAATCACGTAAATATGCTTTTATACATTTCTCAAGGTTCAATACATAATTTGGTACAGTACAAATACTCGGGGGCGGTGTTACACCACGTCTCCTGGGACCACATCATGTACGAGGCGAGGACCCTCTGGGCCGTCAGTATGTTTTCAATCATTTGAATTTATGTTATTGTATGTTGAATATAAATATATTCATAATATTCACATTAATATATGTTTCATGAATGGTTAGATGGCTATTTGATGTTCTATGTCGCACATCATCGGCTTCTGGGCTCGGTGTGTATAGGGATGCGTTTGATCGGATGTCTGAGGATCAGGTATGGTGTGCGTAATATAACATTAACTATAATATGTATAGCAGAAATACTAATATTGTATCTTTATGAAACAGATTACATGGATGTCGTATACAACTGAGATGTTTGCAGATTTACCCCCCGCTGGATGAGAGCATTCTCACATATGGCGAGCACGTGTGCCGTTGATATGCTTTGACATTGTTGAGCTTCATTTGCCTGATCGTGTATTGTGGCAGTTTGGGTGTGAGTAGGTCATTCCAGCACCTATCTACACCTATCTACGGAAGATTGGGCACTCAGACATGCCCGATACGTCGCTATGTGGGACAAGCGAGCTGAGCTTGTTGTGACTGGGACACCAACATTAGTCCCATCTGTTTCGAGAGACTACATGGGATGATATTACAACATCACTCGTTTGTTTGTGTCTCCTTCGTTCAAACTCCCTACTCACCATTGTCAGCCTAGTTCATTGGCTTTGCATCAGACGGTAAGTATATTACTAATTACTAAAGTAAGGAGATTTCTTTATTTAACACTTTTATTTATTTCTAACTAATTGTAATTGTGTTTCATATTTCAGACACGAGCTTTGCAACGTATACATCAGCGGGCTACTGCCACAGTGAGTGATACACATGACGTGGACATGTACGGTCAGGCTTTGACGGGCATCACCTCGTTATGTTCAGATGTGTTGGGGTGAGTCGACTACAGTCATCTTATACATATGCCCCCATCTCAGGATATGCCATTGACATCTAGTGCAACGGCAACTTCATCATCCCAGACTTAGCATAAGAGAGTGGTTCTTCAACCACGCCAACGGCGTAGGCGTAGGCAGCAACAACAACATTTTTATGACCAAGACGATCAAGAAGACCATGAGAACTTGTAGTTTGTCTTTTGTATTAGAGTTTTTCTTGTACACTAGACGTTGTAGGAAGAATTGACTTTATTTTACGTATTTCCACCTGTAAACCTTTTATGATGTATTGATGTGTTCGATTATGAATATTAGATGACTACTGTGTTATGAATATTGGATTATTGTACTGGTTATGAATCTACTAGTTTGTATCTTATTTGTGAAGGGTATGTATGCAATGTTTTGTATGTTGTTGAGAGAAGGTGTTATGTATGTGTGTTGTGAGCATGTGTGTTGTATGTTTTGTAATGTGTTTTATCTGGTTCGTAACCCCTAAATAAGAGAAAAGAGACCTTGTTAGAGGTAATTTATAGTGAGGGGTAAGTCGCCAAACGGTTGGGCGACTTATAAGTCCCCAAACCGGATGACGACTTATAAGTCGCCGAACCATTTGGCGACTTACTCCGACCATGGTTAAACCCAACAGTAGATCGATATATATTTTTAACTCACCATTATTTTCGTAATTAATTAATTAATTAATTAACATTGATTCGAAAAAACTCATTTATTTTTAACTGAGCTTAAATTACCATTTTATTAATTATCCTTCAAATCCCTCCAAATTGGGGGAACTCAAAAATCGAACATTTAGAGGATTTTGGAGGGTCACGAAAGCACTCTTAAACCATCATCTCCAATTTTATAAACTCTCAAACATGAAAAGGACCACAAACCCCATCAACCTTCCCTTTCCCCTCTAAAATCCAACTCCCAAACACATCCTAACCGATCGTGAAAAGAGACGAAATGGACAGCTAGCCCTATGGACTTCGACTCATTTTGACAATTCTATCCATAGTCGATTGGATTTTCTTTTAAACTCTGATTGATGAATTCACATATAATTCTTTTAAACACATTTTTTTCGTGCGGTGCACGGGTACATATACTAGTAAGTCATATGGGTCTCCTTATGATGTTGAAAAATTGTAAAGAACACATCAATATTTTTATGTCTGTACAGACAAAAAAAAATCTCACACAGACATGTGTAAAAAGTGTGTACTCAAGTCCAATTCTATAATTTTTGGTGAAATTACTGGTTCCGGATCAACGATTTTGGGCCCAATGTGAGTTTTGCCGGCCAGCTTTGCCGCTGCCGCTGCAGCAAAAACAGCCGTTGTGGCCATCACGTCCACGAGAAACCTTTCTGTATCCGCAATGGCGTTCTCTGCGTGTTCTACCCTCTGCAGCTGTTCCCTGGTACGCAATTCCCAACGGCTCACGATTCTATCTCCTCCCACCGCCGCCAGTGGCTCTTTCCATTTTCCCAAATGGAAAATATCGCAGTTAAATCGCAGCAAACACGATCCTTTCGAGTTCTTATTGTTTTCTACTATTACCAGTCGCTCATTGTCCTTCGCCAGAGCGGCTGCCGCAAGCAGCAGCGGTGGCGCGATTGGTGATCCCGATAAGAAAGAACTGAAACTAAAAGAAGACGTAGTAGAATATGTTGAGGAAGAACTACCCTGGATACAAGAGAAGGCATTGGATATTGTTGAATTTACAGGTTCCGTCACGGAGGCCATTCCTGGGCCTCGTGTAGGCCGGAGCTCGTTGCCATGGATTCTTGCTGTGCCATTGGCTTATTTTGGGGTCACTTTTGTTATCGCCTTCGTCAAGACCGTCCGGAAGTTCAACTCCCCTAAAGCGAAGCGTCGGAAATTGGTAGTCATTTCTTCTACTACTTTCTTTTTACTGATACAATTATATTTGCAGTTCAATCTTTATATGCTCTGTGCTCGAACAACCAGGAAGAAGATATGCTTTCTAATATTGGATCATTTTGCTACTAATGTAAGGTTGTAAACTGCATTCTGGTATCAAGAAGATGTTTTTAAAATGGATTGGTGTTTGCTTGATTTTAGTAAAAGGAGAATGTTTCGGAAATACTCAAATGAGTATATGTGTCACATTTAGCTGGAAGATCTATTACTAAAAAATCTACAATTGTCTAAAACGAACACATCCATAATCCATAGCAGTTATTTTATTTATGAATCATGCATGATGTATGTAATAAGAGAATAAAAAGGAATTCTCTTCACAACCTTTATTATTCCAGTTTTGAGAAATATGCAATTTTGTTTTTCCATTTTTAAGGAAAAGAACCATGATGCTTGGACATACACATACAAAGGGAATACCCTGCTTTGAGATCATAAATGGCCATAAAGTGCTATCTAAGCTAAAGGAGAAGTTAAGTGCCATGTACATGGTACATAGCATCATATCAGTACCATCTCATATGAGGCTGCAGTCCCTCCATATTTGTGTATTCTACCAAACCTTTAATTGTAAGAATGACTTTTTAGGGGGCGCTATGCATTTTTATGTTAACTGTCGGTGTGCTAAGTCTTTAATTTTCTTTTAATGAACTGATACCCTTTTCACAAATATATGCCAAAATATTAATTTTACCGTAATTAGTGTCACTAGTTAAAACTCATGGGTAAGAAGAGATCTCTTGTCCTGTGTACTGTATATATATGCATGTCATCTATTGTACATAGTTTTTTAATATTTAGTTTGAAATGTAAAAGCTAATTGCTAACTGTATTGTGCTTATATACTGTTGCCTGATAGCACCTATGTTTCAGGTGAATAAAAATGTCTTTCTGTGCAAATCAATTGATGAGCTATTTGAGAAAGGAAGACAGCACGTTGATGATGTAGAGTTGAAAAAACTGATGCAAAAGGTGATTCATAAGCCCCCATTTCTGACCTCGAATATATTTTTATGGAGTCATATCGGTATATTACAAAAGAGGTGACAATGATTCACATGACTGATTTATGCTATCCTTTTTAATGTATTTGCATGAGCCAAGGGACCTAATTGTGTACCTATATTTCTTAAGTAACTTATTGGTTTATTATCGTGTATTGTTGATTTATAATTCTCATTTTTTCAAAACATCAAAATCAAGGAGTCAAGGACCGAGTTTGGCTGTTAACCTGTTCAATTTTTTGTACACTCACTACAGTTAATGTTTTGTTGTTTACTTGTTTTGGGTGCTTCCTATGGCTTCTGAGCATGCGTTTATATTATTTGTTGCTGATAAATTTTGACAAAGTTATTGTGCTTTTGCAGACAAATTTTGATGTGGCGAGTATTTTTCGCAAATATATTCGATATGCCTTGAATGAGAAGCCTTTTAACCCAGATTTGGTAGCTGATCTAATTCAACTTAGGAAGGCCTCACTGTTAAGTGATTCTCAAGTAGCTGGAATTCTGAATGAAACCTCAAGACGTATAGTGAAAGACAAAGGTAATAGAATAATACTATGTGGCCAACTTTTTTTTATATTTTCAACTTTTATGGGATTATTTTGTACAACAATAACAATAACATCTAAGCCTTAGTCCCAAAAGAATTTGAGGTTAGCTAACATGAATCGATATATAAAACCGGAGTTAAAAAAGATAAAAAGGATAAAAAGATAAGATGAGATAAAGATAAAGTAAAGAGAAAGATAAGATTAAGATAGAAAGTACAAAATAAAAAAAGATAAAAAAGAGAAGATAAAAAGATAGAAAAGAACATAAGAAGAGGAAAAAATACAACAACAACATCCAAACCTTAATCCCAAAAGAATTTGGGGTCGGCTAACATCAATCGATCTATGATATCGATGCCAAAAAGAGAAGGCGGACGCGATATTCATATTTCGATTCATGTCATGTGATGTGACTAAGTGATACTGTTGGCCGTCACGCGCCTACCACAGCACCCTCCTCCTTTGTCCTGGCTTGGGACAGGCATGACACAAGAAGAGGAAAAAATAAAAGGGATAAAATGAGACCAATCCTCTGCACCTAGATTCTCCATTCATCTCTCTCTAAAGTCATACTCTCATATAACCGAAGAAGTACCATATCATTCGCGACCGCTCTAATCTACGTCTATTTGAGTCTTCCTCTCTCTCTACTCAATACCTCTTCTCCCAACCTCTCCACTCGTCCAACAAGTGCATCACTTGGTCTTTTATGCACACGTCCAAACCATCGCATTTGAGACTCTCACATCTTTCCTTTTACCTTTTGCCTGATTCTATCATTCTCCAAGTTGTCTTTTGTTTTTTTCTAGTATGTCCCCACATCCAACGCAACTTGCGCATCTCAGTCGCACACATCTTTTGAATGTAACATTGTTTCACCACCTAACACTCTATGGATACAATAATGCATGCTTAATTTCTATCCGATGAAACTTACCCTTCAGTCGAGTCAGCATACCTCGATCACATAGAAATCCTGACACATTTTTCCATTTCATCCATCTTGTTCTGATTCTTAGAATACATATTCATCTAGTTCAACATCTTTCTGAATTATGGAGCCCAGATAACAGAACAAATCAATGATCGGTATTTTCTTACAATTTAAGTTAATCCCATTGTTACCATTGCTTCTACCTCCACTAGTCTTTGATAGAAACCAGAATATCACTGTAGAAAAATAGAATATTATTGATGAAGATTTCAGAGATTGAACTGAATTACAATGGCGTAAACAGAAAAAATAGAGAAGAATGGATATTGTTGAGACCGTTCGAGTCGTCTCCCACCCCCAAGCCTAATCCCAGATCCCAAATTTCTGCGTAACCTCCTCCTTCCTTCCTTCCCACTCTTATATAGTAATTATATCCTAACGGGCCAACCCATATTCTATGACATGGCCCAGAATCCTTATTTATACAATACCACACTTATTTAATATAAATCTATTACTAGTATTATTATTCTCTACAGCCCAGGGCCCTATCATATCTCCCCCCCCCCTTCAACAACCACCTTGTCCTCAAGGTGGGTGATAGGAGACAGACTTGATCTTCATCTTCATCGTGGTGCCTCTACCTTCCCAGTATCTCATTGATTTCTGAGCGGGGATCTTCAACACTTTATCTTTCCAATTGACATATGTTTCTGCAGCATGGGATCTATCTGGTGAAGTTTCATTCTCTTCATTAACCTTCAAGCCTTCAATAGCCACAAACTTTTCCTTGCTTTCTTGAGGGTCCTCTGAGGTTCTCTTTTCTGAAACTATTACTGGATGCAAGATTGATGTAGCTCAACTCCAGGTCTGCAAACATCCTCATGCAAACTTCTCCAATTTTCATCCACTTTTCTGTACGGCAGCTAGTATCAATGACATAATTACTTGTAATAGCAGGATTTGTTTCATAAAACTTCAACAATTGACAGCTGTTGTGCACAGTAGTGCTGTCATGCGATTTCAGATTTTCTAACAGCCAAAGTCCCAAATGAGATTTTTTCTTCTTTCCTTTCCCCTTTAGGCTCATTAATTAGAAGGCTATGCTCAACCACCAGAAGCTTTCTGAATGGTATAGTTGCTTTAGTCTCTTGAGAAACAATGTTGTGAGTCAATCCATTCTCAGCCATAGCAGAATTTGTGTTCATGCCCTGAACACCAGCATTCTCCTCTACCTGTATCTGCTCATCAGGGAGTACTGAACTAGAAAAAACTTCAACTCCCTTTGACACTTCACTCATTGACCTAAGATTGACAGTAACATTTTCAGAAGTAGCATGATAAACTTTACCCAAAACCGAGTTGAAGGATTCCATAGCACTTCGAGAAGCTTCAGAAACTGAATGTCCCAACGAAGCATGAGCTGCATCAACCATAGTCCTAATAGGCAGTACCAGAACCTCCACACCCCTAGTGGTAGAATTTCGAATACCTTCAGTGCCACGTTGATTGTAACTTTTATCATTAGGAACACTAGGATCAGCTTGCCCCAGATTCTGCGAAGCCATTGCAAGTGGGGACAGTTGAGTTGTATCATTTTTCGAGTCGGGTTCCATGATTGACTTTACAGCCGGCTTCCAGTCAGTGTTCTTTGTCGGTGGTGGACTCCCCAACAATCCATTCCATGATTCGACGAAGTCTACAGCTCTGGAAACGGATGCATCGGGTAAGAACGATGAAGCTGATGAGGCTAGAGCACTGTGAGATGCGGCTTGAGATGTCATCTGTAAACGGGTAGAATTGGTTCGCATCTTCGAACTGGGAGAATTGGTTCGCATCTGCGAACTAGGAGAGACAACAAAAGACGATGCTGACTTCGAGGTCACCTGCGAACTAAGGACATCTGTTCGCGAAGAAGCTGAAGCAGCTTGAGATGACATCTGCGAACCGTGAGAAGAAATTCGCGATTGCGAACTATGAGATGGAGTTCGCGGAGTCGCCAGACAGCTGGAAGGAAGTGCTTGTGACTGAGAGGAAACCTGCGCACGCGAGGATGCCTGCGAGCTAAGCGAAGCAGTTCGCGATTGCGAACTAGGAAAAGCAACAACGGAAGAAGACACCAGATTATTTTCAATCGGCCGACGGTGTCTAGGAGGGCTCCTCGCTCTGTCTCTATGTCGCTTGATTTTGTGAAGAATTTTGCCCAACTTACGGTGCATCTCTTTAGCCCAATCACTTTCAACCTTTTCCGCCATCTTCTCTCCTTTTCCGGGCGAAGTATCCTGATCGGATCTTCCATGCTCCCTGCACAGTTCCTTTCCGCCATGAGTAGACACACGCTCCTCAGTGTTCGCGCGCAAACCAGAGGCGATCACTTTCCGTTCTGTCCTTAGATATTTTTTGCGCTGCTCCATTTTTTTATCGCGTGACTTAGATGGAAGTTTCCCAGGACAACTGCTCTGATACCAATGATAGAAACCAGAATATCACAGTAGAAAAATAGAATATTATTGATGAAGATTTCAGAGATTGAACTGAATTACAATGGCGTAAACAGTAAACAGAGATTTCGAGTCGTCTCCCACTCCCAAGCCTAATCCCAGATCCCAAATTTCTGCCTAACCTCTTCCTTCCTTCCTTCCCACTCTTATATAGTAATTATATCCTAACGGGCCAGCCCATATTCTATGACATGGCCCAGAATCCTTATTTATACAATACCACACTTATTTAATATAAATCTATTACTAGTATTATTACTCTCTACAGCCCAGGGCCCTATCAGTCTTGCACTCCATATACTCAATGTTGCTTCTCCAGAATTTGTCGCTATACTTCCAACTTTGCTTTAACACTCTATCTTGTCATATCAATCAATACAATGTCGTCAGCATCATGCACCACGATATATCTTTGACTTTGTGAGTTCATGCATGACTATAACAAATAAGAAAGAACTCTAATCCGATCCTTGGTGCACTCCGATAGTAATAGGGAAATGCAATCCTCCCTACACTATTATGGACACTTGTAGTACAATCCTCGTAAATTTCAGTTTGACCTATTTAAGAAGACTTAAGCATCAAGTGTGCAGAGATGATGTTTGTTTGGTATAGAAAGATCCTGTAGTCACATTCAATGGAATATAAGTGGCTAATGTCAAGTGGTTTGATTTTAGAAAACAAGTCATGTTTATGAATTGCGACAAGTGCCAGACACATAAAGTTCAGTGAGGGGGGTCAGGTCAAACTGAAACTGCAATAGTAACTCATGTATGCCACAATGGCTCTACCATTTCATAAATAACATGTTCAAATTCAGCAAGAAATACTACATCCATGCTAAAACAGTTCCCACTTTAACTTGAAAGGCTTATTAAGACTGTAAATTTGTGTGGTTTGGGGTTTATTTAGAAAATGCAGGAACAATATCAAGTTATCAACCGCCTAATTCTATCCCTAAAAGGAACTTAAAGGAAACTTTGAGGCACGTAATATTTATGGATTCATGTTTATATATGTATCCACTTAATATTTGGATGGAATAAAAGCCTTTTTGTTAATGTTTGGACGAAACTGGAGACCAATAAAAATTATGTGTTTAACTGAGATTTTACTTTAACCCCTCATACAATTCCAAGACAAAAACAAAAAATAACAAAATCAGATGCAACAACTTTATAGCTCCTGATCAATTCAAAATCAAAGGGACTTTCCACTTCTCCATTAGTACAGTACTTCCGAATTGGCACTCACAATATTTCAATAAATAGAGTTGAAAAACCGAAGTGTTCAAGGCCTCGGGGGAAAGTGGAACTAGTGATTACAAGTCTCGTATTGCACTGAACCATCAACTCTGTCCACTGCTACAATATGTAGTTATGTTACTTATGTACCAATGGGTGCTTATATGTATAGGTAATGGCGGGGGGTAACCCTCTGCTACCCTGGGTCTGCCGGTGCTTGCAACTAAATACAATGTATTAGTTGGTATAATTTGTTGAAAAACACACACGTGCACACACACATTTCATTGCCAGTGTGCCTAAAAAGTTGTGCTTTCTCAAGGTCAAACTTTTGTTGGTAAGACATGTGTTTTAGCTAAATTAATTTTACTGCAAACTGCAAAGCACGTACCTTCATGTTTAGTGGGAAGAAAATAAAAACAAAGAAGAATACTTGTATGCCAATATTACATATTCAGTGCATGACAAATACAATTATGTTGCTGCATAGTTATTATTTTTACATTTCCATCATTTTCAATGGATCCAAAGACTCACTATTTTTGGCTTGGGAATTTGATGGGATAAGGCTGCGTATATCCGCCCCCCTTACCCCACCATAGGTGGGAAGCCTTTGCGGCACTGTGGTAATGTTGTTGTATAGTTATTATTTTTACATCGAGGTTGGGTGGCTTGGGGTGGGGTTGGAATCAGAGGTGAATTGGGGTTTAACCATTGAATTTATAGTGGTTGCCGGATCACATATGAGATTTTGAAACATCAGATGCTTGTTTGGATATCAAACATATGTTCTGTATAGTAAATATGGTTTATTTGTATTTTCAGGACCCGTTGTCATGGACATGTCAGGCTATTCTGAAAAGGGCTTCAAGAGAAAACTTGCAGTGCAAACTCTATTTGGAAAGATTTATTATTTGTCAGAGGTGGGATCTTCAACTTTAACTGTGGTGATGGCCTGATTGTGATTGTTGGCTACATTTTCTAACTTGTTTTCTGGAGAAGTTGTATATTATTATATTAGCTTCCCTCTTCCCTGAACGGGATTAAATGCAATATCTCCCCGTTTGGGAATTTGGGTCTCAAATATTAAAATATGACAATCATGTAGCCTGTGCCTGTTCAGTGACTCAGTGTTTGGTTGGATAACCAAGCAACCATCATATAGGGCGCCTAATTCCATTTATCTCCCCATTTGATTAATGACATGAAATTTATGGTGTTGATGAATCTAGGAAACAATATACATGTGTGCTAAAAACAGTATCAAAGTTTTATGCTGGCTGATCTTACATTTTAGTATTTTATCTAGGAGGAATGAGATGAAGTTTGAAAACCATCTTAATCACAGGTTGTTCTACTTGTATTATTTTAGGAGAAAATGTTAATAATAATTGTGGACATGGATACAAGTTCTTAACATCCGCTTTAGTAATTCATTCAATTCTTTCTTGATCAGACAGCGGTAAAGTCAAATTGTGGATTATTCTGCAAGCCTCTATTTATTGGCTTGTCCATTCCAGGAAATTGGCATCTTTGACTACACTCTAAAATTTTGTTAAATCAGCAGTGAAACATTTGCTTCAATGCATATAATAATTGTCCAGCGAGCTCTAATGTTATTATTTATTGCTCATAGCCAAACAATATAAAATTGTTTGTGATCTACTCGTTCCTTGCCTTGGAAAATCGAAGTATCAGATCTATATTTGAGATCATTCTGCCAATTGTGAAGTTAAACCAAATTCATTGAATGTTTTCTTCATTTTGTTACCAGTTGCCAGAGTTTTGTTCGAGGGGTAGCTCCTTAACTGTTAAAGAACTATTTGGGGTAGCAGAGTAAGTGCTTGCTTCCAGAACACCTTAGTGTTAGAGTCAATGTGTTTCGACTAATCTCTCTCTTTTACTATTGTGGGTTATTTGATTTCCTAGTGAGGATGCTGAAAAGCTTAGGTTGCATACTATCTCAGACGTTGGGAACATGGAAACACTGGAAAAGATGGTCAATGGCTCTGATTCAGAAGATTCAAATGACGAGTGACAAGTCATCTAATACTTCTTAACCTGACCTTATATTGGAAAAGTTCAGTGATAAGTTTAAAAAGCAAGCAATGATGATTTATCCAAATGATGCAGAGCGGTTGTTAAATAGTTTTCCTTTCTATTTTATGTTTCATTTTTGTTGATTCTCCAATTCAAACTGAAACAGTGGTATGCCTCTTTTGCAGTTGATACAAAAACACAATTTTATATTAATATCACCGGACAGTGTTTCCTTTAAACACAAGTGTGCGAGTGTAGCCAGATAGAGTGACCAAATGAAGAAAATGCTGCCATTGCTACACCGCCAAGCCTTATGCCCCTACAGCTTGAGCGGGCGATTTGCAGACCACATAGCAAAAAAGGAATTAATACCTTTAAATGTAGCACTTAAATTTATAATGTTTATCCAGCAGCAAATCAACAACAACAATCCAAGTCCATTATTGCAGAAAACATCCTGTTGCATCTTACTCCATGTCAACATTGTGTTGTTTTCCTCCAGTCATACACTCATACTAGAGCTTTCTGAAGTGCATGAGCCCTTTTTTATTCAAAGAGGTGCCTTTTTAACTGGGATTTAGAATGCCTTTGCCTTGTAAGTCATGTTGTCCATGTGTCGTGTGCAACTATACAAGGGTGGAAAATGGAAATATAGGTTGACATGGTTTGTTTCTGATTTCGATTTTCGACTGGTCGATTTTAGTTCATTGAAGTAGCACCTTAAATGGAATCAATATGATTTTGTTAAGGTTAAATAGATTGTTCTTGATATGGTTCTTGATTCATTGTTTCTATTTGTTCAAAACTAGATCCTCAAGCGTACTTTTTAGAATAGAGGTTGGACCTTTTCTATTCTGCATAGAAAGTAGCAGATAACCATTGCCCATCTCAGATCGTGTAGCCGTTTGGGCACTTCACACACATCCCGCATGTGTAAATAAATAACTCACCGGTGGGTGTAGCTGGTAGCGAAGGAGTGTCACTAGGGTTATGTCCCGGGTTCGAATCCCGTCAATTGCGATGGCCGATGAGAGGTTACTATGTTAAAAAATGCAAAAGATCTTTGCAAGTACTGGGGACAGAGCTCCATTCTCTATCTGTCAGATTGTGATTATAGTCCAATTTATATTCTCCCAATGTACCGTCCGGTCGGTGTTGGGGGTCCTCAGGAATGGTTTGTCATCTTTTTTTTTCCGTGTAAATAAATAACTCACTCGTCACCTGTCAAACTCTCCTGCATACAATCACAGAATCACTTCCTCCTAATTTTAAAGAATTTACCAATATCTCAAATTTGTGGTGTAACAAAACTTATGTCTACCTATTTTAAAAAACATGTGATTCATAATAACAAGTCAATATCAACAATAGTAGTAAAACAATGTGAATTTTAGAGCCTGTTAACACTAAAATTGCTAAATCTGTCCAAATTGGTGAAAGTTTGATTGAAGCAGCTTAATTATGTAAAATATACTTACTCCATTTTTCACATTTCCCAACGCAGAAATTTAATATATTTCATTATTTATTATCAGAAAAAACAAAAAAAAAACTATGTTTTCTTCAAAAAAACTATGTTTTCTTAATTTGTGTTTACTTACACAAATTCTGTGCACAAACAAAAGTGTTATGTGAACATGCGGAGTATATGTTTACATACATTTATGATTTTCAATTTAATTTTTTCACACACAAATTTTATAAAAAGTCAAACATACAATATTTTATGAAGAAGTAGACATGATGAATGAAATGTGATGGTGAAAATAGAAGATATAAAAACAAATTGGTAATTTTTTAAATGTATTTGCAGGGCAGTTGATAAATGAATTTTGAAGAATAGAAGACAAGATAGAGGGAGGCGGAGAAACCGAGAAATCCATGGTAGTTGATATGGGAACAAACGCTCCTTATTGTTCTCTTGACACTTGTTGTATGATCCCCATCAACTCAATTTGCATTTTTATCTTCAAGTTTTCCGACGAACAGAACGGCAATGGTTCATCAATGCCGTCTCCCCACAACTCCAACATCTTCTCCTACCTTTAGCCATGGTTGCATTGCTAATAAAACTTTCTGGAATCCATCAACTTCATTATCTTGTTTTCGACCCAGATCCACACGTGGAAGAGTAGCAATTAGCTGTGAATTAACTGAGGAGAAGACGCCGAAATCGCAGCCATACCCTGGCGGAATGGGTCCTTACACTGGAAGAGATCCCAACCTGAAGAAGCCGGAATGGCTGAGGCAGAAGGCTCCACAGGGGAAGAAGTACCTTGAGGTGAAGGAGACACTGTCCGGTCTCAAGCTACATACTGTGTGCGAGGAAGCGCAGTGTCCCAACATCGGCGAGTGCTGGAATGGAGGCGGAGACGGCATTTCCACTGCCACAATCATGCTCCTCGGAGACACCTGCACCCGCGGTTGCAGATTCTGCGCTGTAAAGACCAGTCGAAATCCAGCTCCTCCAGATCCCCTGGAGCCTTTTCACACTGCGCAAGCTGTTGCCAGCTGGGGGTAAGGGTACCCCTTTTTTGTTTACTTTTTGAACCTGCTTATATAAAAATATCAACAGCAACAGAAGCAATAGTAATATTACTAATGGAGACTGAGATAGCTTGCGACTACCTCTTAGCAACCAGCTCATGCAGTTGAGTTTAAAATTCACTGGTCTAAGCCAACATGGAGTCTTGAATACATATAACTACATTACATATTTAACTGATTTTGGCCAGATCAAAGTATCATATTAAGACTTGGGTTCATCATCACCATTACCCCTGGCGCAAAGGCTCACCTACGGTGGGGTAAGGGGGGTCGGATGTACGCAGCCTTACCGCTGTACCAAAGCACAAAGAGACTACAAAGAGAATGTTTCTGAATGACTCAAAGTGAAAATCAAATCGTGTCAAAATATTAAGACTTGGGGTTCTAATTCAAAAAAGTCAACTTTGATGGCAAGGTTTATAAATTTATACTTGGCTGAGTGTGAGAGGACTCCACATTTTAATAACAAAAAGACCCTTGTTTGCATTGCAATACTACATGTTTTCTCATCACTCATAATTTATCTTCCTCTTGCAGTGTGGACTATATTGTCTTGACCAGCGTAGATCGAGATGATTTACCTGACGGTGGAAGTGGCCACTTTGCTGAAACTGTAAGGACCTTGAAGGTAAACACATCCGTATATTTATATCATTCTTAGTTGTCTTTCATGACAAATATTAATTGCTTGCATTGGATGATTGAAATGGGCAACTTTATGCAAGTTATTGTATGTCTGTAAAAGCACTACATGTATGATCAGATATTCGGGGTAATGTATGTGACATTTTGATTCGTATGACAGATATTTAAGCCCACAATTATGGTTGAGTGCTTAACATCTGATTTTCGAGGGGACCTGGATGCTGTAGCAACTCTAGTTAACTCTGGTTTGGATGTCTTTGCCCACAACATTGAGACTGTGAAACGACTTCAACGTATAGTTAGAGATCCTAGAGCTGGGTAAGCTTGCAAATGTGTTTCATATCTCGTATCCACATTAAACATTTTACTCCTTAGGCACAAAGTTTTTGATTTATTTCTTTTATGTGCGTGTATGGATGTGAGTTTAGGGCAGCAGTGACTGCGGGGTTTAACATGTATATACTATGATTTGTTATCTTTCCAAGTAAGAAAAATACATCATTAGAATTGATGCGTTCAGTTCACACATAATGTACATACATCTTTGTACACAAGGTGTGGCAAAGATGCATTTTGACCGCTTTTCATGGTGGTAACCTTCTTTTTTGGGGGGGTAGTTTCTATTACTTATGTTTAGTTGATTCGTCCAATTCATCCTGATCTTTCATGATTGGTACATCTTAACATCAATAGCTTTTTGAATGAAAACAATGCCTAAATCCACAACGTTTAGGCATGATTAAATGCTATGCATATAGTCATTAACATGGCCAAACTAAACAATATTAAAGAAGTGACATGTTGTTCTTTTCAAGTGAAGTTGGTTAGTACTCTGAAAAGACCAAGCAAGCTTAGTTTAGGGTAAAAGGAAATATCATATTTTTGTTTCTTGTTCTGAAGGAGACGAAGGCTATAAAGGGTAGTGCAGCCTTGCCAATACCATGCTGACTCAGAATTGAGACACACACTGCTATAAACAGAATTTCCAAAATCCAGATACTAAAGAGAGGATCTAAAATAGAGGAGAAACTGAGCATATTGTGTTTAGTGAATTATTACCACTTCTAGAACACGATTTCGGTTTTGATACCATGTTGCAAGAGTAAGAAGAGAACATTGATATTTCTTGTACATGAAATGAAATACTCCGTACAATATATTTAATGCTCAATGAATTATTTACCACTTATAGCATGGGTTTTCATGGTATATGGTTTGATATCACGTAGATAGAATAAGAAGAAGACCTGTATGTATTTTGTACTTGAAAGCAAATATAGTTACACAGTATGACGGCATGAATCTCTCTAACATGAGTCTAAAACCTAACAATGTACTAATGTACTATATACCATTCACCTTACCTACTTATTAAACTCTGCTTATCTTCCTTGTATCATATGGGGGTTGGGGGGTTGGGGGTATGTCAATGTAATTACTCTTTTTGCTCCTTCGACTCTGATTATAGGGTCCAGCTGAGTTCTCAGTGCTCAGATGGTCTATGTTCCCAAAGCTCACAATTTCCAAGCATGGTACTCCATGGTTGAAATCTGATTCTTGGGGACAATGAGTAGTATATCACTTAAACACAGAAGATGACCATATTCACTGTGAAAAGGAAGCATGTAAGAGTTGCTGGTTGATTCCCAACTAACTAATAATTTCCAGTGGCAGTCGGTTTCAGCAGAGCTGCTGCTTGTATACCAACCCGTAAGACTTGTTATTTGGTACGGGAGCAAAACCAATCATCATTATGTACAAATGCATCTTCCTCTGGCCTCTTCTATGATATGTACACAGAAATTTTGGAGTAGAAATATCGTTGATATTGTAGAAAACAAGAGGAATATCTGCTGAAACCGACTGCCTCTGGAAATTATTAGTTAGTTGGGAATCAAGAGGAATACAAGGGAGGCCAATTCCAGAGGGCCCCTATCTCTCCTAGATCCCAATTCTCACCCAAATCCCAGTCTGCCCTTCTCCCTTTCCTATTCCTTCTATTTATTCTTTTCAAATGAGGGTTTCCCTCTATCTAACTAACTACTTGACGCAGCCCACTTCCTTTTACACCTTATTAAAATATTCAGTATTATTTCTATTAATTCTCACGCCATAAGTTCAGGTCCGTATCATTCTATACTGTCATTACTGACATGCAAAACATCAAGACATTGAAGATGTCTATGGAGTCATTTGTGGGGGAAAATCAGGACTTGTGAATTATGACTGTAATGAAGAATCAAGCCATATTGCTTGAACTGTATGGCACAAACACCATATTGATAGTACTGTCTTTCTGTAGCATAATGTCAAAGTTTTTTGTGAAGATAATTGAAATTTTAGTACCCGTAACTCCGTAAGGAATTGTAGAAACTAGAAACTACTAAGCTTGATCGAGAGCTGGTCTCTGTCTCTTTTCTACTTGAATGATTTATTTTCTAGGTCAACTAAATACCGTAACTTGGCAATGCCTGTAAAGCCTTCTTTATATCAGGGAGGAAGACGATAAGCTGGACACAAATCAAGAAGTGTTAAGCATGTCTATATGCAAATAAAGCAGAGGAGGATTTTACTCTCTAGCTAACCTATTATACAGTACACTTGAAAATCAATGAAAAAAGATGGGGAGAAATATTAATAAAATGATGAAAATGTTCTAATCGAAATCAGGAAACTATAATTTTATTAATATTTTTTCCTAATGTGTTTATATGATAGGAATCGGGCCTATTAGGCTAATAATACAAATAATAATAATAAGTGTACATGTAGTATAAATAGAAGGAGAGGGGAGGAAAAAGAAGTAGGCTGTTAATTGAGTGGACTTTAGACTTGGAGATTGGGCATCTCAAATGGTCCTGTGTGCTGTTTTCTTTCTGTAAATACATCACTCGTCAATAAAGCTTTCTTGATCCTCTTCTTGATCTATTCTTTACAATTTCAGTAAGATTTCTTAAACAAAATTACCAGTGTTCTAACATTATAGTTTTTAAGAGTTTTGTTGAACTCGGTCTCCTGCTAAAAATATCTTCTGGTGGTAGAGGCCAGAAACTAGCATTTCGTAGACATAAGTTATCTGTAAAAATGTATAGTCAAGTATAGGTGTATATTAGATCAAATACTCGTGTACTTAGATATAATTTTATCCTTCTTATTAGATAAGAAGTGTTAGGCAATCAGATCCTAATTTTTAGGATCTTATCATTCAGGTTGTTAGTCTTGTACTCTATATATATTGTAATCATGTGATTGAATAATAATAAGTAAGATTATTCTCTCAAACTTACATGGTATCAAAGCAGGCCGTTTAAACACCACAATGGTGGAAACCGAGCACTCTGACTCTTCTCCCTAGTCACAAACCCATAACCCTAACTCCCAAAATAGCTCAATGACAAACTACCAGACCTCGGTTCATTCATCTATGCTTATTACTGGACATAGATTGAATGACACAAATTATCTCGAATGGTCACAGTCTGTCAAGCTGGCATTTGATGGAAGGGGCTGTGGTACATAACTGGTGAAATAAAGGAGAAACAAAGTAACAAACTGGTGATGATGGGATTGATGGCTACAACGTCTGGAGGTCAGAAAATTCTTTGATAAGAGCATGGCTTCTCAGTTCAATGGATGCATCAATTGCCAAACCTCACATGTTCATGAAAACTGCAAAAGAGGTATGGGATTCCATTAAGGAAACTTACTCAGATCTTGAGAACTCTTCTCAGATTTTTGAATTAAAAACCAAGTTGTGGCAGTCCAAACAAGGAAATAGAGATGTCATCTCTTACTATAATGAGATGGTATCCCTATGGCAAGAGTTGGATCAATGCTATGATGATGAGGAGTGGGAGAGTGCCAAGGATCTAGCAAGACACAAAAAGGGAGAAAAATGATAGGGTCTATATGTTCCTAGCAGGAATTAATAGAGATCTGGATGAAGTTAAGGGGAGAATACTTGGAAAAAAAAACCCTACCCTCTATCAGGGAGGTTTTTTTTGAAATCAGGATGGAAGATAGTAGAGAAAAAGTTATGTACAATACTCCAGTACATGATGATGAGCGAGGAGAGCCTTCAGCAATGATTGCCAAAGGAAATGAGAAGAAGAAGCCTTAGGTGTGATCATTGCAAGAATTTGTGGCATACTAGGGAGACTTGTTGGAAGATTCATGGGAAACTCCCTAGAGCAGGACAGAAAAAATTTGAAAAAGCCCTACATACTACCATGCCTTAGACTGAACAAGAGCAACAAGTTGATTTCAAGCAGCTATCTTTCACCAAGGAACAGGTAGAGCAATTCCTACAACTTCTAAATACCCAAAAGAACCCTAAATCAGAAAACCCTTATTGTTCTTTTGCTCAGAATGGTAAAATTGCATCATTTTTCTGTTCTGGAAAATCAAACACCACCTGGGTCATTGACTCAGGTGAAACAGACCATATGACCTCCATTTCCTATCTATATTCTTCATATAAACCCTGTGCAGGGGACAAGAAAATAAAAGTTGCAGATGGCTCTCTTTCAACCATTGCAGGAACTGGAAATGTTAAAATTGCATCATTTTTCTGTTCTGGAAAATCAAACACCACCTGGGTCATTGACTCAGGTGCAACAGACCATATGACCTCCATTTCCTATCTATTCTCTTCATATAAACCCTGTGCAGGGGACAAGAAAATAAAAGTTGCAGATGGCTCTCTTTCAGCCATTGCAGGAACTGGAAATGTTAAAATTTCCACATTTAATAATCTTTCTAAAGTCTTAGATGTCCCCAACCTAGCCCGTAATCTTTCTCCTGTTAGCAAATTAACCAAAGATCTCTAATGTTGTGTTGAATTCTATCCTTCTTATTGCATTTTTCAGGATTTGACATCGGGGAAGATGATTGGTAGTGTTAGGGAAGAAGATGGACTCTATATCTTTGATGAAGGGATTGACTCAAATAAACAAGGTCAAAGCAATACTTGTCTGCAAACCATTACATTTCCCAGTAATAATGAGTTGTATTTAATTCATTATAAACTAGGTCATCCTAGTTTTCATTACTTGAAAAAGTTGTTTCCTCAGTTATTTCATAATAAAAATGTTTCACGGTTTCATTGTGATATGTGTTCACTTGCAAAGCCTCATAAAAATTCTTATCTTCCCCAAAGTTACAAACCTACTAGTCCTTTTTCACTTGTGCATAGTGATATTTGGGGAGCATCTAGAGTCCCTACTTTAAAAGGAAATAGATGGTTTGTAACAATTATTGATGATCATACAAGAGTAACCTGGGTATTCTTAATTAAGGAAAAATCAGAAATAGAAAATGTATTTAAGCAGTTTTATGCAATGGTCCAAACTCAATTCAATACCAATATCAAAATGGTAAGAAGTGATAATGGCAGAGAATACTTTTCTACAAACCTAAATAATTATTTTTTCTGAAAAAGGAATAATTCACCAAAGTTCTTGCATCAATACTCCTGCTCAGAATGGAATTCCTTAGAGGAAAAATAGACATTTACTTGAACTCACACGTGCAATCATGTTTTCAATGAAAGTTCCAAAATATTTATGGGGAGATGCTGTTTTACATGCTACCTATTTATTAAACAGAATGCTATCAAAAGTTTTAGGATTTAAAACCCCAATTAGTATTCTTCAAGAATGTTATCCTACTACTAGATTGATAAGCACTCTTCCTTTAGAAATTTTTGGTTGTACTGTGTTCATCATAAATCCAGATAAAACAGCAAGTAAATTTGATCCTAGAGGAACCAAGTGTGTCTTTCTAGGCATTCCTTCCACGCAGAAGGGGTACAAATGCTTTGAACCTTCAACAAAAAGAATGTTTATTTCAATGGACATTGTTTTTGTTGAAAACCAACCCTACTTTGATAATCATCTTCAGGGGGAGGATTTGAATGAAGATGCTAATAACGTCTCACATATACATGAAAATCTTGATTTTCTTGACATTGGTCTAGATATGCATTCTATCAGAAATTTAGATGCATTAGAAAATGGTCAAAAATTAGGAAATAATGAGATAAATACAACTGACACACTGGGAAAAGGACAACATATTAGTAAATTATTTGGCAAGGTTTATGAGAGAAGAGTTCCAAATCAAAGAGAAGAGAAAGTCTCTGAACTTAAATCTGTTGATGAATCTGACCCAATGCCAGCGCATGAAAGAGGTAACAACTCAACTGATCTTGATTTACCTATAGCTCTTAGAAAAGAAAAAAGGTCATGTGTCAAATATCCTATTTCAAACCATGTTTCCTATTCTAGATTATCCTCTACATTTGCAACTTTTTCTTCTAGTGTCCCTTCTATTTCTATTCCATCAACCATACAGGAAGCGCTATCTAAACCTAAGTGGAAGAAGCTGTTTTGGAAGAGATGGATGCTCTTGAAAAGAATCAGACATGGAAGATTGTAGAGCTACCTAGAAACAAGCCCACAATTGGATGTAGATGGATTTTCACTCCTAAGTTCAAGGCAGATGGTACTCTTGAGAGATATAAGGCAAGATTAGTTGCCAAAGGTTACACACAAACCTATGGCATAGACTATACGAAGACCTTTGCACCAGTTGCAAAGTTGAATACTATCAGAATTCTTCTATCTCTTGCAGCTAATTTAGATTGGCCTCTTTAACAGTTGGATGTGAAGAATGCTTTTTTAAATGGAAAACTTGAAGAAGTTTACATGAATCCTCCTCCAGGATGTGAAAGCAGATTTGGTTCAAGAGTATGCAAGCTAGAGAAGTCACTATATGGACTAAAACAGTCTCCAAGGGTTTGGTTTGACAGGTTCACACAGTTTGTTAAAAACAAGGATATAAGCAGGCCCAAGCTGATCAAACTCTATTTATAAAATGCTCAAGTAAGGGGGAGATTTCTATATTAATTGTCTATGTAGATGATATTATCATCACATGAGATCTTTATGAAGAAACACAAAACCTGAAGAAGAAACTAGCTACTGAGTTTGAGGTCAAAGATATGGGAGAGATGAAATACTTTCTTGGCATGGAGATAGCTAGATCTAGAAGGGGAATTGTTGTGTCTCAAAGGAAGTATGTGTTGGATCTTCTTCAAGAAACAGGGATGAGTGCATGCAAACCAGCTGACACTCCTATTGACCCAAATAAGAAGTTAGGAGATGTCAAAGATGGAGTCCTGGTCAATGTTCAGCAATATCAGCGATTGGTAGGAAAGCTTATCACATACAAGACGTGATATTGCTTTTGCAGTCAGTATGGTTAGTTAGTTTATGCATTGTCCATATAAAGAACATCTTGAGGCAGCTTACAGGATTCTCAAATATTTAAAAAGTTGTCCAAGAAAAGGATTATTTTTTAAAAAGAACAATAGCAGGACAGTTGAAGCCTTTACAGATGCAGATTATGCTGGATCAGTCATTGATAGAAGATCTACTTGAGGGTACTGCACTTATGTATGGGGAAACTTAGTAACTTGGAGAAGTAAGAAGCAAAATGTGGTAGCTAGAAGCCGTGCAAAATCAGAATTCAGATCAATGGCTAATGGTATATGTGAACTTCTTTGGATGAGGAGAGTGATCAAAGAATTAAACATGGAACTGGAGTTGCCTATGAGACTGTATTGTGATAACAAGGCATCTATTAGCATTGCCCACAATCCAGTACTGCATGATAGTACAAAGCACATTGAAGTGGATATACATTTTATCAAAGAAAAAATTGAAGCTGGAATTGTGTGTACACCATTTGTGCCTACCAAAGATCAAACAGCTGATATTTTAACAAAAGGATTGTTCAAACCAGTATGTGAACTACTCATAAGCAAGTTGGGAATGTATGATATATATTCACCAACTTGAGGGGGAGCGTAAAAATGTACAGTCAAGTATAGGTGTATATTAGATCAAATACTCGTGTACTTAGATATAATTTTATCCTTCTTATTAGATAAGAAGTGTTAGGTAGTCAGATCCTAATTTTTAGGATCTTATCATTGAGGTTGTTAGTCTTGATTATATATATTGTAATCGTGTGATTGAATAATAATAAGTAAGATTATTCTCTCAAACTTACATTATCCTATTGATCATCATATTTTATTTAACTTTCACATGCCATGTTAGTGTAATCTCACCAAACAAAGTGTGTTATTGAATGTCTTGTATTTATAACGGGATTGTGCAGGTACGAGCAGAGCTTGTCTGTCCTTAAACATGCAAAGCTGTCCAAGGATGGAATGGTAACCAAAACTTCGATCATGCTGGGGTTGGGTGAAACTGATAATGAGATAAAGGAAGCCATGGCTGATTTACGGGCCATAGATGTTGACATTTTGACATTTGGGCAGTATTTGCAGGTAACCCTATGTGGCATCTGACTGGAAAAATTAATGATGTGGCGTGACCATGTAACACAGTAAAAAATGCCCATTATCATGATGTCATGGCATTTTCTAATATTATGTTGTTCATGATTTCTTTCAATGTCCATCTAGGATTGCATTTTAAACTCCCGTGGCATGAACCCAAAATGAATAGGCATTATCTATGCACTTTTCTAATTTTATTACCAATACATTTCCAATTGCTGCTTTATCATGGAAGCGTGATTACACCTGGTAATCTGCCAAGCTATGTAGAAAACAACACCTAGTTTTCTTATTCCTTTAATAATGTTATTCACTAGAGCTAAACCCCCATTAAGTGACTGTTTAGTGTTTACTGAATCTTTTGGCAGAACAAGGTTGCACTTGAATATAACCAGGCAGTGTCACAGAAACAATAGAAACATCACGTTTTTGTGATTATGATTAGGCCTTAGCAAATTAAAGGCCCCTTTCAGTTCTCAGTTTAATTACTTTATTATAAAAAACAGATGTCGAAAAATAGAAAAACTGGTTTCGGGTTTTTTGTTGTAAGCTTTAAAATTGAAGAGACCAATACAATAAGTGTGAGTAGTTTTGGTATATTACACGCTTTTCATGTAACTTCTAAAATCATAAAACCAAAAACTGGCAACTTGAAAGTCTCAACCAACACATGAACAGGCTTAAGGAATCATGCTTTCTCACATGTCCATGCAAATACTTGTACCTGTCAATGTTAATCTGGTTTTGTTATTGCAGCCAACTCCATTACACCTCACTGTTAAAGAATTTGTAACTCCTGAGAAGTTCGCATTCTGGAAAGACTATGGGGAGTCTATTGGGTTCCGATATGTTGCCAGTGGCCCCCTGGTATGTCATCTCATACACCTGTCTTCCTTTTGAACTCATTATTTTTCAAGTTGTATTCATGTGAGCTGGTTAAAGATTTCTAGTTTACTATACTGGCAGTTGTCTCCTTACGATTGTTGAAATTTAAGTTCAATCTCTGACATGCTCTCAGGTTCGATCTTCCTATCGCGCTGGAGAACTTTATGTCCAGAATCTGGTGAAGGAAAGAACCAAACATACTTCGGCAGTGTGAAAGTAGGTTTAAGGAACATACAAAAGTTTATATTGAAGATTGATTTCAATCATTTCATTCTTTGAGATGAAGTCAAGGCATGTACAACTTATAAGTTATAACTCATGAAATCATAGTTATACTTTTAAATTTGTTTGTTAATGTAGCTAAATGTATACCATACTTGTTTATTAATAATATCTTCCAATCGTTATGTCGTGGGAGCGACCCATCTTGGGCATCCTACTCTCTCACCTAAAACGACGTAGTAGTAACTAACATTTAATTTTAAAGCCGTTTTCAGGTATCCACTATAACAATAGATCCAAGTACTAAACAATGCGATTGCTTTTATGATTATCACAATATCTATATTTTGATCTTAAGCAAATTATTGTGTTGTAAATATCAAAATGCATGTAACACTAAAATAATCTTCTTTTTTTAATGTAGATCTGCCTATGGTTCGAACATCAAATTTTCTATTTCAATGTAAATTGGAAAAAAGTTGCAGTCACATTTTATCGCGGCTAAAATGATGTAGTACTATTAACCCTCACGGCCTGCCGTTCTTGTGCCCGCAAACTTCATTAGTGAGTTGCATACCTTTGCGAAGAAGAAGATATTAAGCAACTGATCCTACTAATGGTTCCGGCCGGTTCCGGGCCTCCCCCTTCATGAATCGAGGCCCAGCCGGGCTCAGGCCCGATCCGGAACCGGTCCATCCCTAACTACGCCCACCTTCACATTAGGGTGGGAAAACGGGCACATGAACTGCGGGCCAAGTAATACTAGTTCAGAGAAGGTTAGGATCAGATCCTAATTCTAGAAAATCCAAAAAGTGTGGGTCGTGTCTTAAATTTTTTAGAATCGATCTGGTCTTAAAATTTGAAAAAACAAGTACCATACTAATCCACTTTAAAATATTTTTTTAAAAAACTTTTTTATATATAAAAATATAATATAATACTAGAAATAATTACATAAATATGATCAAATTAAAGATGATTTACAAAAATATGACTAGTGACTACAGTAGTAATGAAATCATAGTAACTCATGTTCAAGTTTTGAGCTTAAGTTACCACAACACCACATTGTAGTAATGAATAGTCATATTTATGTATATATGTTTTATTTTAGTAATATTCTTGTAAAAAGTCCAATATACTAACAACACATGAAAGCTCTCAATGTTCTTGTGCCTTAGATAAAGACTCTCAATTGAAGAAAATCACGAGTCTATTAAAAATGAAATTAAAAATTCGTATAAACTCCTAAATTATTATCCCTAATTCTCTATTCTGAAAGTGTTAAATTTTCTATGTTTAGTCTTTTTTGTAAACAAATACTCTTACTCGATAAAATGTGACATTCATTTAATTGTCTAAATTTTAGTTATATTTTGAGATTTGTTATGCTTTCAATTGTTTTTAGACATATACGATAGTATGTATTTTGAGTAGTTAATTTTTTACAACTTTGTGGTGCTACTTTTTTAGTTTATGAATGATGACATCTAATTTTCTACATTTAGTTTGCATGCTTGTGTGCTTTTTAATTTATAGATTTGTATTCAATGTTTGTTTTAAATTTTCATTTTGAAATTTTATGTTGAATACAATTTATAAAATGGTATTCAAAGTTTGTTTTATATTTTCAAACCAAAGTAGTGAGATGCATGATGGGATGGAGGTAGTACTACTTTATTTTTTAAAAGTGTAACATTTCTCATATTCACATTTATTGATGTAAAATTTTGACTATTAATATAAGCAATTAACTATTAGTAAAAAGAGAAAACTGAGATTTTTAAAAATTACAATAAGACACTTTAACAATATTTTCTTAAAATTAATTTTTTGATACATCAATAAAGAGAAAAGATAGCCGGTCAATTTAAGTATGAAAATAAATTAGATAAATAGCGGAAATTTATCGTAATTTCACTGTAAAAATAATTGAAAGTATTTTTATAGACCCATTGCGAGTTAATGTACTGTTTAGTCCATCAGAGATAACTCGAAATACCTAATGAGTTCGATGCAAATTTATATTCCCTTCATCTAATAGGACTTTGCAAGTTTTATTCTTTTGTTTGTCCCAAAAAACTCTATCACTTTCTTTTTAAAGCAATGAATTTATGATTTTGTTCGTTCTCTTTCTTTTGCACAAACACCAACCTTATAATTTTTACGGGTATTAGCCCTTAATAGGACTAAAATTAGCCCAAAATTCAACAATAGGAGTACAATCCTCTTATTTCTAAAATAGGACTGTTGAGGTTTATTCTTTCAACCCACAGGCCCAACACGTAATCTGGGGGTTTCGAGTGGAGGGTGAACAAGTAGATGGAGAACAAACAGGGAAAATGACCCAAACAAGGGAATGTTTATTCACTGAACTATTACAAGCCGAAGGGCCAAACGTACAATGCTATGCTATGTGCTGATACTATTGCTAAATTGCGAACCCTTTATAGTGAAATAAATGCTACTACTTATACTGCCAATGGGTGGTTGGACATGTTGACGTGGCAGGCTGTGGACGGCATGATCCCCAACCACCAAATCTTCTGCATTAAATGCACTTCCCACCAGAATCTTGGTTTCCCGCCCTTGGGTGGAGACGTTCGTCCCCAAGGGCTTGGCTGCTATCTCCTGCTGGAATCCCGATCCCCTGTCAATGGGAGAGAGGACGTTCGTCCCCATGCACTTGAGCTATCCTTGATCTATTCTTGAGCCGCCCTTGGTACCCTATCGAGGGGTGGGGACGTTCGTCCCCGTGTACCTCGTAGGGACCCTGGGCCTGGATGCCTGCTCACAGTGGAACACGTACGTCTCCTGGTCCTTGGGCCTTGGTACTGGCTGGTGATGGAGTATGTACGTATCCTGACCCTTGGGCTTGGTACCGGCTGGTAGTGGGGTACGCACGTCCCCTGTCCCTTGGTGCTTGGCCTTCTTCTTGGGCCTTTAGTAAGACGTTCGTAGGTGATCTTTAAGGGTTGATGGGCCGGCCCTTATTGGGCCATTAACCCAACACAAGTCCCCCACTTCTGATGTTCCGAGCGTGCGCGGGACATAAAGAAGTAATTTGCTTCTGCCGTACTGCCCCGGACTGCCGTTCTCACTTCTGATGTGATGGTTGCTTCTCTGGCCGCCGTTCACGGGGCTCTAGGCGGCAGTTATGCAGGCTGGTTCAACTTCCGATGTAAAAGTAATCATTTCGCGCCTGTTCGTTTCTGCACGACACGTGTCTCTGGGAACGCTCCTCGCCACGTGTCGTCTGTGGATTGGTTAATAGAGAGGTGTATCCTCCTATAAATACCAGAATTGATGAAGAAAATTAGGATTTCCAATCCTCCGTCTTTCTTCATCGAGAGTTCCGGGATTCTTCTGCAAGTGCTTCCCGGCTCCCCAGTTCGTCTTCGTCTCCAATCATCTTAAGGTAATTATTTGGATTTATCCCCTCCTCCTGTTTCTCGTAACTTCTTCCCATGGCCTACTCTATGGAGATATCCTCTTAGTCAGATCCTTGTTCCGGCTCTCCCACCGGTTCCTCTGCTACGACGGACTCTAGGTCCCGTTCCTCGGAGGGGGCAAGTAGCTCATTCCAGCGCCTCCACGGTGGTGGGACATGTAGCGGGAGGATGGGGCCGTCCCTATAGTCGTGGAAGGGGGCGCTGGCATAGATGTTGCTCCCGAAGATGTCCCAATGGCGGCAGCCTAACCAGATGCGGGGGCGGAGCCTCCCGCCGACTATGATTCCGGTGAAGAGGCCGAGCAAGGGGACGATTTGCAGGTGTTCGATATAGGCGTTCCCGTGGACGTCCCCCGCCATATCGTGCTGATTCATAACGTTTCTGGGATCCATCAGTCCTTCTCGCGTAGGGCTTTGAAAGAACTGCAGACCCTACTTCCCCCGCCGTTCGTCTACAGCTTGAGACGTGCAGATAACCTGTTCATGAGACGTCCGGGGATGATCTTGGTACACATGGATTCCATCAAGGCCGGACTACGCTTCCCCCTTCACCAATTTTACCTTGACTTCTTCCGTTGTTACGGTGTTTTCCCGGCCCAATTCATACCGAATTCCTATCGGCTCATTTCCGCTTTTATCGTCCATTGCCGGTCGAAGGGGTTTGCCCCGAGCCTGGACCTATTCCACTACTTTTTTCAGGTCGTTCCCCAAAATTCTGATGGGTTCCTGAGCGTGGCCGCACGTCCCCATCTGAAGCTATTTGAGGGGCCCTGACTTCTATCTACGATTGGAAGAACCGCTTCTTCCTCCGTTATGCGGATGAGCGGCTTCCCATACGGTGGAATAGGTATCCTCCGAAGATAAAACAGTCAGAGTTGTCCACATAGTTGAATGATGCCATCGAGAAGTTGAAGCGGGACGGTGTGAAGAAGTTGAAAGAATTTGTGACCCTCCAGGCACTTTCTGATGCATGGATAGGTACCGCCGTGATCCCTGGATTAGCATTCGTACGTGTCTATCTTGTGGGCCCGGGCGGTCCAGTCCCTGAGGTGAGTGCCTTCGAGATTTGTACCGTTCGGTTCTAATGCTTGTTTCTTGTTCCTTGTTCCAGGTCCTCCCCCTACTCCAGAACAGATGTAGAGCCAAGCTATGCTGGATCGTCGTGAGGCCAGGGCCGCCAAACTGCGAGTTGCGCAGGCGAAGGCCCGAGGGGCCAATCAGTCCTCTGAAGCCACCTCCTCCGGCGCATCTCAGGTTGATAGGCGCGTTGAAGCTGCTGAGCAGCAACTCATCGTTGGTGTGACCGGGCAGAGCTCTGCGGCCCAACATGTTGAGACCGTCCCGGTTTTGGATGTGGACCCAGTCGGTGTTGCCCCTCCTGCAGGTGGGGTGAAGGATAAGGTGGAAAAGCCGAAGAGGCAACGTGTTGAGCCTTTCGGCCCCAAGGCCCCTAGCACCATGCTGCCTCCTCCAGGACGTCCGGTTCGAGAAGTTTGGAGGGTTATGGTCCTTCAAGCTGGGGTGGAGCTACCAAACCGCTCCTCAGGCGAGGCTATCATGCCCTACTCCTGGCCTTTGAGGTACGACGCTAACCCTTCCTGCTTTTTTTTTTAAATTGTTCGTCTTTTCTAACTCCATGTCCTTCCATTTGCAGGATGGGTTGAACTTGTTGCAGGCAGAGACCTCTCAGGAGCAAGACGTTGTCGAGGCCAAGAGAAGAGCTGATGAAACTCTAAGGGCAGAGCGGGAGGCCGCGCGGGCAAGAGAGGCAGCTGCCTCGGCTGAGAAGGAGAGACTTCAGGCCGCTCTGGATGAGGCTCAGAAGTAGAAGCAAGATCTTCTTCGCCCCTGCCGCTGCTCCTACTTCGATTCCTTAGGGTGGGGCCGCCCCTTTTGACACTCTTACCTTGGTTCTTGACATAGATGAATTCAAGAAGACACCCCACTTCCTGAAGGCCGCCCATGACTATTGTCGTGGGGCCGTGGGGGAGGTCTTTGAGGCCGAGTTGCAGACCGTACCGTCCAAATGGCGTCTGAAGCATGGGGTGGAGCTTCTGGAGAAGACTCCGCTCGGTTCTGAATGGCTGCTTGACCTCGCGGAGGATAGCTTTGCGAAGGGATATTATTTGGGCGTGAAGGGCCTCAAGCAGATCCTTCCCCAGGTTGGCTGCCCCCCCTTCAACGTCGAAGACTATACGAAGGAGGAGGAGCTTCGGCAAGTTGTGGCCAAGATCGACCGGGATCTGAGACGGGCCGAAGCCATTCAGAGGGGAGAGATTCCTGACCCCTCGACCCACGAGATTGCTCTCGACGAGGGGGATGAAGAGCTGCAGGCCTCCGCCCAGAATTCTCCCGCTCACGGCTTCCTTGAGAGATCCCTCCCCTGCTTTCCCACAGACGGCGCCAGTGTTGAGGTTTATTCCTTCAACCCGCAGGCCCAACATGTAACCTGGGGATTTCGAGTGGAGGGTGAACAAGTTGATGGAGAACAAGTAGGGAAAATGACCCAAACAAGGGAATGTTTATTCACTGAACTATTATAAGTCGAAGGGCCGAACGTATAATGCTATGCTATGTGCTGATACTATTGCTAGAGTGCTAAAGTGCTAAATTGCGTACCCTTTATAGTGAAATAAATGTTACTATTTATACTGCAATAGGTGGTTGAACATGTTGACGTGGCAGGCTGTGGACGGCATGATCCCCAACCACCAAATCTTCTGCATTAAATGCGCTTCCCGCCAGAATCTTGGTTTCTCGCCCTTGGGTGGGGACCTTCGTCCCCAAGGGCTTGGCTGCTATCTCCTGTTGGAATCCCGATCTCCTGTCAATGGGAGAGGGGACGTTCGTCCCCATGCACTTGAGCTATCCTTAATCTATTCTTGAGCTACCCTTGGTACCCTATCGAGGGATGGGGACGTTCGTCCCCGTGTACCTCGTAGGGACCCTGGGCTTGGATGCCTGCTGACGATGGAACACGTACGTCTCCTGACCCTTGGGTCTTGGTACTGGCTGGTGATGGAGTACGTACGCATCTTGGCCCTTGGGCTTGGTACCGACCGGTAGTGGGGTACGTACGTCCCCTGTCCCTTGGTGCTTGGCCTTCTTCTTGGGCCTTTAGTAAGATGTTCGTAGGTGATCTTTAAGGGTTGATGGCCGACCCTTATTGGGCCATTAACCCAACAAGGACTAATATATGTCTCTTCTTCCCATTTTACCTTTTTCCTATAATTTCCAATAGATTTATTTTATTAATAAGAAAATAATAGTTTTATTTTTATTAAAAATATAAAAATAATAAAATATTTATAAAGTAATAATAAAAACGTGAAAAAATAAATCAAAAATAACAAAATTAAAAAAAATAATAAAATATTTAAAAAACTTTAAAAAGTCTAAAAAATATAATAAAATACCTAAAAAATATTTTAAAAATATGTAGGTCACTGCCAACGCGTCCTCTACCTCCTAGCACCACCGGCTCCTGTTGCCGAAAAAGTCATCTTTTGTAAAAAATGCCACATTTCTCTGAAAATGCCATGAATATGACATTTTTACTCTTTGAAAATATCCAGCTTTCTTCAAAATTGACATCATGATTACATTTTTTCCTAAACTTGACAATCTTTTCCGGCGACCGGGGGTGGCGGTGTCGGAAGGTGGATGAGGTTGTGGTTGAGACCTGTATATATTTATTTTTTTACGATTTTTTTTTTTATTTTAATTTTTTATATTTTATAATGAGTGTTTACAAAATCCTATTAGGAAGGACAAAGGAAATGGTAGAATAAGAAGAATTAGTCTTATTTTGGAATTTGAACTTTAAACTCTTATTGTTGCAATTATTCTTTTATTTAGTCCTATTTATGTAAATTTCCCTATTTTTTACTACTATAATTTTAAAGGCAACATTAACTTGGCTAAATTGAATGAAACTAGTTTAGTATATTCTTCGTTCCAATGAAAACAAATTCAATATGGAATTGACACTTTATAATTTATATAGTTGGTGTGCAATGATAATAGTTTCTTGCAAAAAATAAGGATGTTTTTACTTGGACTGTGATTCGTCCCAGACCAGATCAGACCAGACCAGACTAGACTTGGATAGTTATAAAAATACAAAGAAACCAGATCAGACCAGACCAGTTCAGATCAGACCAGATCAGACCAGCAAATTACGAAGTAAAAACATCTGCCGTGCAAGTCCCGTAACATGTTTGACCTTATTTGTGTACCAAAAACTCCGTACTTGGTACGAAGTTAGTGTCAAAAAACGGTAAAAATGGGGTTGTTTATTAGCATACTTTTTGTGGGTTTTAGGATCACGAATATTCTGGTCTTCAAGGGTCAAGAGTAGTCCGCTGTATGACCGCCACCTAACACTCGCACAAGCTTGAAACTTGTACGGAGTACTCTGATGACAGAAGTTTAAGAATCCAGATCTCGCCTCCAATTTAAAACCTCAACAGCTGTGAGGTCAAGGGGACTGGTGATTACAACTTATTGATTTTACTTACGGTATGCTTTCTTTGTCTAACTCTGTGGTGCCAGTATCCTTTTCTGTTTTTTTGTTTGTTTAAAATTACAGTAAACCTGAAGAAGTTCTTGAATTGTCTGGCAAGAACCACTGACCAGAAGAATCAAGTTGATTTATTTTCTAGGTTTTCTTGAATTGCACCCCTGGGGTTGTTTGTAATACTCTTTGCATGCACTTCTTTTAGAGTTAGATCTATCTCAGATTACCCACTCACCCTTTGATGAGTTTGAGTAAGAACTGTAAATATATTTGGTTTTATATATTTTTCCATTTCTTGAGTTTCTTTTGATTAGTTTAAAGCAAGTTATATGCAAACTTTAAGGTTTACTTGATGTGGCAAGCAGGGTTTGCTCTTCATAGATAGGATGGTCCATGATTATCTTGATGGTTGTAGTAAAAGAGAGTTTTTTTTTTTGCTTTTGATACTTGAATAGATTGTGTCCAATAAATGGCAAACATAGACATAGAGGGAATCTTGAAAGATGTCCCAACTGATGGCCGGATTCCGAAGACAAAGATTGTCTGCACATTGGGACCAGCTTCCCGATCCGTTCCCATGCTTGAGAAGCTTCTTCTGGCTGGGATGAATGTTGCTAGGTTCAATTTCTCGCACGGGACCCACGACTACCACCAGGAGACCTTGAACAATCTCAAGATTGCTATGCACAACACTCAGATCCTCTGTGCTGTCATGCTTGATACCAAGGTCCACTTTTCTAGATTTCTCATTTGGTTCTCCCCACACTACTGCACTTTCTACAGAATTAGATTTCAGGAGCATAATTGCATTCCTTTGCTCATTAAATAATTGTATGATGTGTTTCATTCTCTATTTGCAATATCATATTTTACTTACAAGTTACGACACCTATCGTTTCTCACAGGAAACACTCAGGGTATGTTTGGATCCTGCAAAATACTATGAGAACGATAAAAAAAAGTGATAGGAAGGCAAATAAAGTTGATATCTTATGTTTGGTATTACTTTAGAAAATGCAAAGGAAAACGGAATATGTTAATTTGCTTAGTTTGTAATAAACGTATAGTTAGTCTTAGATTTCTATGTTTTTGAACAATAGATTTAGATAAATAGACTTGTTTGGTATTATCACATAAACTTAACCATGCCTACTTAAATGTGTACATATACCCAAAAATTCCTAAATAAAAGAAGTTTAAAAAAATATGTACCCTTACAGTGGAGATTTTATGCAATCGTGAAGTGTAATAAATTCTAAAGTGTGTGCTCTCCTTAACTTGGGATATTATCATTTCTTAACTGTGTGCCTGCATTTGGAAAATTCCTGAATAATTATATGCTCTGCCTGACTTGTCAAGTATATCGAAGTGTTTTTGATGTCTCGTTTATTTCTTCTAGACTGACGTTGTGGTCTTGTCTTCACACTAACATGCAGGGTCCTGAGATCCGAACTGGTTTCTTGAAGGACGGAAAACCGGTACAACTCAAAGAAGGCCAAGAAATCACAGTGACAACCGACTACAGCATGAAGGGAGATGAAGAAACAATATGCATGAGCTACAAAAAATTAGCAGTAGACCTGAAGCCGGGGAATACCATCTTGTGTGCAGATGGAACCATAACACTCACTGTTCTGTCATGTGATGTCTCTGCTGGAACTGTGAGATGTCGCTGTGAGAACACTGCCATGTTAGGAGAAAGGAAAAATGTGAACCTTCCGGGTGTTGTGGTGGACCTCCCCACACTAACAGACAAGGATAAGGAAGATATCCTTGGATGGGGTGTTCCCAACAACATTGACATGATTGCCCTTTCATTTGTGCGCAAAGGTTCCGATCTTGTCAATGTTAGAAATGTTCTTGGTACACATGCTAAGCGCATACAGCTTATGTCAAAGGTATCCTGACCCTTATTTCTTATTTTTACTTTTAAAAATTCACTTTACCCCAGGGGTCTTCGTCTCAAATAGAAGAGATCAATGCACAACAGTCACGTGGCATTCTTTCATATATACATTTTGCATCCGATTAAGTGTCCCAAATCGGAGTTTTACCTGATCCGTATCTAATACTACATCCATTCCTTTTTAATTAAGCAATAATAAACATTATAAAAATTTAACATTTTGGAAGTTCACATTAAGATTTAAGAGAAATTTAATAATATTTTATACATAATAATTTGATTATATATATTCGTAGAAAATCATGGTCAAAGTAAGGTGTGTGACTAGTTTAATATTAAGTGTTGCAACTACTAAAGAACGGATGAAGTATATTATATATACAAGTATGAAAGTAACCTCAATATGGAGGATTATTTTGAGGCGAGTTAGGTCTAATTTAATATGGTACCAAAGACCAAAGTCTGGTCCGCTTGTGGTTTTTGTTAGTTTGACATATATGGTTTGACTCATCTGTCCATCCCTCAAGTTTTCCAACCCAGTTTGAGTTGAGAGACATGTTAAAGTGTGTGCAATCCCAGATCAACAGTCAAATATAATCTAAATAATAATATGGAGAAATTGTGTAAAAGAAGAATAACTCATCAACAATCAATACCGTATATTCATAATGATATGCCAAGAATACATGATATACGAATGGACTGTTGAGAGAGAAAAACTAGAGAGGTGCTCTACGAGAATGATAAGTGCGGAATTAATTGTGTAGAGTCTTAGGCTGTTCGAACCCCTCTGCATGTATTTATAGGAGAAATTCGAAGATCTACAATTAGGACAGGTAGGCATGTGGGCTTGTTTAATTAAAAAGTCTGCTTCTCTCTCAACTAAAAGCTTGCTAATACTAAGACTAATTAATCAAAGATAATTAATTTGAACACAATAAATAATGTTCTAAGAAAGTGTGTCAATTGGATGTTTACAAGATCTAGGTCAAATACGTAAGTTCTAGTATATAAGTATGAGGTTAACCCCTTCTCTAGAGTCTAGAGAATCCTTTTGGGGATGTGTTAGATCCCAATCAATAGCCTCCACATCACTGTTTTAGTTTCTCTTTTTATTTATTCATACATGTGTTTGGGGTTGATTGGTTAATTTGCGGCTGTCAATTTATTCATTTCTCTATTTTTTTTAAGTTCATAATCGCATGGTTATTTTATTTTATTCCCTTGAATAGAGTATGTTTCTAATAGCCAAACTATAGTTTTCTAACTACTTCATTTCCCGTCTGTATCTGTTTGAAGGTGGAGAATCAAGAGGGAGTTTGCAATTTTGACGAAATCCTGCAGGAGACGGACTCATTCATGGTTGCTCGAGGTGATCTTGGAATGGAAATTCCAGTGGAAAAGATCTTTTTGGCCCAAAAGATGATGATATACAAGTGTAACCTTGTAGGAAAGCCTGTGGTCACTGCCACTCAGATGCTGGAATCAATGATCAAGTCCCCTCGGCCGACACGTGCTGAGGCAACAGATGTGGCCAATGCCGTCCTAGACGGCACCGACTGTGTGATGCTGAGTGGCGAGAGTGCCGCTGGGGCCTACCCTGAGATTGCCGTGAAAATTATGGCTAGAATCTGTTTAGAGGCAGAATCTTCGCTGGACTACAGAGCTATATTCAAAGAGATGATCAGGTCGACCCCACTGCCGATGAGCCCTTTGGAGTCTCTTGCATCGTCAGCCGTACGTACAGCCAACAAGGCTAAAGCAAAACTCATAGTTGTGTTGACCCGTGGTGGGACGACCGCCAAGCTGGTCGCCAAATACAGACCTGCTGTTCCAATCCTCTCTGTAGTTGTGCCGATTTTAACAACAGACTCATTTGACTGGAGTGTGAGTGATGAGACCCCTGCAAGGCACAGCTTGGTGTACAGAGGTCTGATTCCACTTCTGGCTGAAGGATCTGCCAAAGCCACTGCCACGGAATCAACTGAGGTCATTCTTTCCGCGGCGTTGAAGTCAGCCACCCGTAAAGGGCTTTGCCAACCTGGGGATGCTGTTGTGGCACTGCATCGGATTGGTCCTTCTTCTGTTATTAAGATCTGCATGGTGAAGTAGTTTTTGTGTTTGAAGTTCTTACTTCCCAAAGGCTTTGGGGGAGTTTTAGCAGATTACTGTTGATGCTTGTTGTATGAAATAAAGGAACTGAAGTGTGCCTTTTGTACTATTTTAGTCAATAGAGGAGGTTTTGTTCACCCCATTAGTAGTGGTGTCATGTGATTTTACCACCCCATTTTAGTCCGGTCTCATTTTACTCGTGCATTTAGTTTAGTTTAGGCTGAATATTTTCAATTCAATTGTTGTAATGTTTAATTTAGTATAAGCGAATAAAACTTGCATATTTGAAAAATTACATCAAAAGTCATATGGAATGATGCGCAGTTATATGATTATTTAGTTATAAAAATGTTGTCCCATTTTTACACTTTCTATTTTTGGGTTGTACCAAACGGGCAAAAATAAGAACAATTTTTTAAATTGAGCTTTAATAACTCTTCACTTTTTTATTTTATCCGTTTATCTATCATCCCTACTTTTACTTTTTTGGGTTCATTTTACATTTTTTTACCGTTAGAATTGTAAAATAATCCCTTTATGCTTAGTTCGTATACCGTGAGAGCGGCCCATATTGAGCATCCTACTCCCGCGTCAAAACGACGTAGCATTACATTAAAAAAATGCGCACACAAACCAACGGATTCTTTCTCCCACCTTTTCCCTCCAACGGTTATGCTCTCAACTCCCGATGTTTTACATTTACGCCTTTTCGAAGTTCGAAATTCAAAAGTCTACTTTCTGAAAAAGTCTCGCTCTACATTTCTTTTGAATCAAGCAAGTTCGACGAAGTTTTTTTTTGAAACAAATCTTTGCAAAGAAGACAAGAGATTAAGTAAAGGCTTTCACCGGAGCAACTTGAGGATCAAGTTCAGCACCAAGTACAACCAAAATGGTTAGGGTTAAAGAAAAACCGACTGTCAGGTATAAGCTATAACATAGACTCAAATATTACTCAATGAGATTGTTTTTTTTGTTATGAAAACATGTGTATTATGCCCTGAAATGTGTTGTTTACATGTAAATACAAGCAAAGTAATTTTTGGTTCATAATCCGCATCTGACTGTATTTAAAAAGTCAAAATCCCGGATGTTTACTTAAGTTAACAAGTATATACAATCTATAAGGTATTATTTGATAGAAAATGTTGTCCAGAGAACATTCTTCGAAGTGCTTGTGTATGGTGTAACTTCATTGAGTTATTATGTAACTTATGTATGATAAAATGTAACATTGCTAGAGGACAAATTACATGTTCAGTTCTGCAAGTATTGGAGCCATATTTGATTATTGAACTTATGTAAGTACATATAGAATTTATGTAACATAAGTATATTAATATGTAACTTATGTCAATTCTTAGTTACATGTAACTTTGGGATATAACTTATGAAACAAGTGTATAATATTATGTAACTTATCAAAATTGGTCATTATAAAATTGAATTTTACAATTGTATTTATCCAATGACTGTAACTATACAGCCCAGAATTAATTATTTAACAGCTGACGTGTAACATGTAACTACAAATAAAATAGATGTAACATAAGAATATTAATATGCAACTGTTGTGAGGACTTGTGTAACTTTTTGAAATATAGAACTGAATCACATCCAAGGGCATAACATGTAACTTTGAGTTATAAATTATGTAACTAATGTATAATATTATGTAAATGCTGCTATGAGTTATATAAATTAATAATGTTAGCTTAAATTGATTATGACTTGTGAATGTTATTCTGTATAATATTAGGAATACAAGAAGCAATGCAACAGAACAGAATGAGAATTTTAAAATGGAAACACGTGTATAATATGAATGTTATTCTGTATAATATTAGGAATACAAGAAGGAATGCAACAGAAGAGAATGAGAATTTTAAAATGGAAACAACTGTATAATTATGACTTGTGAATGTTATTCTGTATAATATTCTGTGTTATTAAGTTGAGATGTAACTTCTGTTATTTGAGATGTAATTGATGTTAACCTGATATGTAACTTTTGTTTATTGAAATGTAAATGCTGTTAATTTGATATGTAACTGCGGTTTATTTGAGATGTAATTGCTGTTGAATTCAGAAGTAATTTGAAAAGAACCTGCTATTCAATCAATTATTTACTAACCAGTGTTATTGTCTTAGTTATTGTCAACTAATATATAATATTATGTAAATGCTGCTATGAGTTATATAAATTATTAATGTTAGCTTAAATTGATTATGACTTGTGAATGTTATTCTGTATAATATTAGGAATACAAGAAGCAATGCAACAGAAGAGAATGAGAATTTAAAAATGGAAGATTGTGTACCAATACAGAGTCAAGAACCATTGCAACTGTTGACTTATGACAAGCCAACTACATCCAGAAAAAGAAAAACAGTTGTAATATCACATGAAGAATCCGAAAAGAATGATGAACAAATAGACGGAAACACTGCTGTCAACTTAAGAACCAGAGTAGGACCAGCTCCATTTATCAAGTTGATTAAACTGCTGGATGAAAATAAAAGAGCATCAATTGAAGAGATTGGTTTTGGAGGTCTGCTGAACCTAAGTTTTGACAGATTTAATGGAGACTTTGTACAATTCCTATTGCTAAACTTGCGACCAATATCAGCACAACTACAACTCACAAATGGCGAGTTGTTGGATATTGAAGACAAAGATGTTAGAGCTGTTTTCGGTTTGCCTATGGGAAAGATAGATGTTGAAGAAGCAAATGGAAAAAACGAAAGTGAAGAGTACATTGAATTGCTGAAGCACTGGAGAGAGTATTGGGGAATTGAAAAGGGAAGCCCAGAGACAACAAAATGATACAAAAAATCATTCATGATGATGATTGTGGAGATGTTTTTAAGATAAATTTTGTGGTGTTCACAGTTTCATGCCTGATCAGAGGCAATCAGAGTATAAAAAGCAACTTCAAGATCTTGCTCTCTCTGATAAAAGTTCATGAAATCAAGAACTTGAACTGGTGCAAGTATACAAGACGATCATTAATGGATGCTGGAGAAGAATGGCAAGCTCAGCCAACAAGAATGTTCACTGGACCGTTGCTGTTTCTGATGATTTGCTACTTCGATAGAGTGCAATTTAAAGGTCAGGTTTTGGATACTCTTTATCCAACAATCAGAACCTGGAGCAAAGAAAGAATTGAAAGGAGAATAAAAGACGAGAGGAAGCTGAGGTTTGGGCTCGGGAAGGTGATTCCACGAATCATGATAGTTGATGAAGACAAAGAAGAAAGAGAAGAAAATGAAGAAGCCAATAAAGAACAAACTGAAGATGAAGAGATGATATCTAAAGAGGTAAATTTTAAATAAACACTATATCTAGATTAGTTACTTCACTGATGTCACTGGAGTTACACAATATGAATGGAAGTTACATGGTGTTGATCATTACATACATATATTTGAACTAAAGTTACATAAAATTGATCATAAGTTACATTGCTTATATTTCATATCTAATGGTATATGAAACTTACAAATGAAATTCAATTTTTGTAGGACTGTGTCAAAGAAATAATTGTTGTTGCATAGAAGTTCAGCGATGCTTTTGTGGAATTTTCAAAACTTCCAGCAACAATTTCTAAAAGATTTCCCAAATTCCGATATCTTGAAAAAGATATACTTGACAACAGCTGATTACTTCTTCAGACAAGCTAATGGCAGTGCCCAGGAATCAGAAAAAGAGAGGTTGTCAGAAAAGTGCACTCTTGATGAGGACGATGATTTTTTCAATATACCAGGGGTAATGGAAGCCCTAGATAGATTAGAAAAAGCTGTTTATCTGAAGTTCTCAATGCCTTCATTTGATCTGGGCATTGAGTTCAGCATGACACAACCTTCTCAAAATGAAAAAAATTCAACAAATGAGAATCCAGTTGCTCAAATGACTGAAGACCCAATAATGAAGATTGCTAGAAACACAGAAGAAGAAAACAACAAAGAAGAAATGGTTGAGATAGTTGAAGGAGGAGTGAGGGAAGCAGAATATAGAAATCAAGAGGATATTGTAACTGAAGAGCAAGAAAATGTAGAAGAAGAAGTGAAGATGACAGCACCTGTGGCAAAAAGGCAGAAGCTGAAAAATGCATCTAAGGCAGCTGATACAGAATGGAAATTCAGGTCACCATATCTCAAACACAACCACAGGTTGTGCAAGGAGATGAGGAAGGAAGAAAAAATGGTGATTGACTATGCATTTTCAAAGGAAGTTGGAAAGTAAGATGTTCTTTATTATATATATCATTATTCAAGTGATTATGCAAGATGTAACTTCGGTTATACTTTATGCAAAAAGTGTATAACAACTATGTAACTCGTGTGATGACTTATGTAAATTGTTTTCAAAGATAGAACAGGCTTTAGAAATTGTAGAATTGTATTTATAAAATTTAACTTTTTTATTTAATCATAGAAATCATTTACGAAATAATGTTCACTGTGTTTTTCAAAAAAAAAAAACATGAAAATGCTGTTAATGAAAGATGTAATTGTTATTAAGTTGAGATGTAACTTCTGTTATTCGAGATGTAATTGATGTTAACCTGATATGTAACTTTTGTTTATTGAAATGTAAATGATGTTAATTTGATATGTAACTGCGGTTTATTTGAGATGTAATTGCTGTTGAATTCAGATGTAATTTGAAAAGAACCTGCTATTCAATCAATTGTTTACTAACCAGTGTTATTGTCTTAGTGAATTGTTGTATAATGATGACTCAAGCCTGTTTTTGAACCATGAGGAGTTCCAAACACTTGAAGATGAAAAAGAAGTTGACAATTTAGTAATAGATGCATGGGTAAAATTACTGAATGACAGAGAACACAAAAACAATCCTCCCAAACGAGCACTGATACTTTCTACATTGGTCTATGTACGTATCATTTTTCTTATTCATTGAATAAATAAAAAAATATTCATTATTCTGATTCATTTCCATGGTTGATAATAAATAGGCACAATTTGCAGTGTTATATGCAAACAAAGAAGACATGATGGTAGAGAGGTTGGAATTTGAAGTTGATAAACAAGGAAATCTCAAAGATTATGATATGGTAAAATGTTATTATTACTGAAAAAGATAAATGAAATGATTCACTATGAAATAATTAACTAATGAATGCTTTTTATGAATTACAGGTCTTGTTTCCTGTACACAGAAGTCAGCACTACTATATTTACTGCTTCTATACAAACAAGAATGTAGTTGATGTCATAGACAATAGAATTCTTGAAGACGGGCTGGAGTTTAAAGACAAGTATGAGGAGAGCTTTAACCAACTGGTAAACTTATGTTCATGTATTACAGAAATATCAAGCATTGTTAAATTTATTATTTTGTAAATGTATTAGTGTGTTAATGCATATCCTGAAAATAGGTGGAAGGATTTAAAAAGTACTGCAACAAGATTAAACATCCAGCTGGAAGAATGGCCACATGGAGCCCTAGAATCTTGAATATGCCATGGAGGTACAATGGCAATTATGTTGACTATGACATTTTTGTAATGCGTCACTTGGAAACATATCGTGGACAGGGAGACAAGTGGGATTCAGGATTCCCAAGTACATCTAAAGCTGCTGGAATAAAAGCTCAGAAACAAACACTGAAGAAGCTTAGACTTGTCTATGCAGCAGAAATCATAAGCTCAAAATTCAACATGGAAAGGGAAAATGTTTATAAAAGGGCAAAAGACTTCATAAATATGTAAAGTGATCCGTTTTTTTAAAAGTACATTCGTTTTTAAGGTGGCAGGTGGAAGGTGGCAGAATATTATGGGTATCTCAAAACATTATTTGATATTATTGGTGGAAGGTGGAAGAATATATATTTCCAATAGATTATGAAGTTCTATTAAAACATTTCAAGATTTCTGGTTTGTTATTAGTGTAATACATTATGCAACTTTCATGTATGATCTATGTCACTTTGGCTTATTAAAATTGTGTATGTTATATATGTTATGAAGTATGTGAATTATGTGTCTTAGTACGTTACTCAAAACTACTATAAAGACTCCAGAGTGCTTTATTCAAGTGATTATGTAAGATGTAACTTCGGTTATATCTTATGCAAAAAGTGTATAACAACTATGTAACTCGCGTGATGACTTATGTAAATTATTTTCACAGATAGAACTGAATCGCAAAGAACGGGCTTTAGGAATTGTTGAAGTATATTTATAAAATTTAATTTTTTTATTTAATCATTCAAATCATTTACGAAATAATGTTCACTGTGTTTTTCAAAAAAAATCATGCAAATGTTGTTAATGAAAGATGTAATTGTTATTAAGTTGAGATGTAACTTCTGTTTTTTAGATGTAGTTGATGTTAACTTCTGGTTATGTAACTTTTGTTTACTGAGATGTAATTGTTCTTAATTTGATATGTAACTGCGGTTTATTTGAGATGTAATTGCTGCTGAATTCAGATGTAATTTGAAAAGAACCTGTTGTTAACTTCAGATTTAAATTCTCTTAATCTCTTAATGTGTTAATAAATTTGAGTTTAAGCATAATAGTAAACAAAGGATAACACAATGTTAACAAATAGTAAAGGTAATGTAAATGCCATAAAAACAAATGTAACTCACATAACCAGAAATGTAACCAAAGGATAACACAATGTTAACAAACAGTAAAGGTAATGTAAATGCCATTAAAACAAATGTAACTCATTTAACCAGAAATGTAACCAGCAACAATTAAATATTTAATGTCTCCAACATTTACAGTAAAACAAAAACAAAGGTATAACATGTCTCTGAAAAACTTATTTCACTAAAACTAATTCCGCATTTGGTGAACTGCATTACATTGCATGAAGTATATATGGATCTAAAACTTGTGGAGATCCAAACACACTCATCAAAGAAGTCATTCCTCCAACTGGATGAACAAGATAACCTTGTGGAACCATAGAACTCATGTGTCCTAGAATTCAAGAAGAAAAATAATTGCTTCAGTAAAAGTGAATTAAAGAAGAAAAAACATATAAAAATAAGAAAATACCTGAACAACAGATTGTGCAACTGCTTTTGAATTACTTGCAACGTTTTGAGATTTAGAACGTCGCCCTTTGACTATTTTGCACTGTTTTTCAACGATGCTTCTCTTCCGTGTATTTCGCTGACCTTTAGGACGAGAACGTGGAGGATCAAGTATTGTCCTTGGATCAGAACCCAATTCATCTACACCAGAAACATTCTTTTGAATATCTAAAAATTGTTTGATAGATTTATACCCTTCCTCACATACTTGCCTAGCTTCAGGTAGACCAGCACCTGCACCCAATATGATATTGAATTTTCTAGTCATTTGCACTCTCCAAACAGAATCTTCAATTATTTTCCCACACATAAGATCTCTTCCTTGAGTAAAAGGAGGACTAACATGTTGCAAAATAGCAGCCTTTGTCCATCTGGGGAGTATATAAACTTGGGGAATACATTTCACACAATGGATGTTATATATACACAATATGTGTCTACACAAAATGCCAACTTCTGAAAACATCTTACAACTGCATGTCACTGTGTTGTCATTTCCATTAAAAGTAACGTTGTGCCTAATCAAATCTACACCGTTCAACCAAACATGATACACATAATCATGACAATTCTCTGTCATTAATTTAAAAAGTGTGACATACCCTTCAAATATTGTTCCTGGAACAGTTTGAATATCTCAAGGGTGTACACATCTCTAGCATGTGACAAAATACATTCTTGCAGCAGTACCATCTCAACGGTGCCTTCTGAACATCTGAAATCTTGACCATTTTCCTCTGACCTCCACTCATCAACAACATCACCAAACATTTTGTAAAAGTCACACAATGTTGCAGTTTTTGAGAGTCTTCTGGATATGGATCTATTTGTTGATTCACTTCTTTGGGAGGATAGAACGCCGCCAGAGAAATAATCCTTTGAAAATGCAGGACACCACTTTTCTTTATGACTATAGAGCCTTTTTAACCATTTATTGTCACTGCATTCATATACTTTGTTCAACCTGAAACCAAGTAAAAAAACTAACACAAAGTTACATACTAAAGCAACACATGTTACACAAACGCAATGAACAAGTTACACGGAATAAGTAAGAGGTTACATCAAAATACAAATAACTTACTCAGACCAGTAGAAATCAAACTCTGCAACTGTGTCACATCGTTTGACAACATAATCAAATAGAGGAACAAAATTTATCTTCTTCCGTAGAAACATGATGTGTTTTTTCGAATTCTCATCTATATGCCAAGTGCATAGTCGATGTCTTGACTCAGGGAAAACTGATTTTATAGCTGCTGCCATTGAAAATGATTGGTCAGTCATAAACGTGATAGGGTGTTTACTCCCCATAGATTTCAAAAAAGTCTGGAATAACCAAACAAAGGACTCCACCTTTTCATTCAACATAAAGCCATAACCAAACATAATATTCTTACAATGATGATTCATACCAACAAACGGACCACAAATCATGTCATATTTGTTAGTCCTGTAAGTTGTATCATTCACGACTAAATCACCAAATCTCTCATAATCTGATCTCATTTGGCCATCTCTCCAGAAAAAACAACTTAGTACACCTTCATTTACTTCAAAATCAAAGTAAAAATCAGATTCCACTTCAGCCCTTTTCTTCAATATAGAAATCAAAGTGTTAGAATCACTATCATCAAACGTTTTACTCTTTTCAGATTCTAGAACGTTATAAGCATCACGTTTGGTGAATCCAAGAGCACTAACCCCACCTGCCTGTTTTTGAAGCATACGGTGAATATCAGAAACCTTTGTCCCACTCTCCTTCATCAACATAATAAATTCAAGATACTCATGATCAACACCTCGATGTGATTTGAGAAGGTGTCTTTCACCAATTGGACAAAAAGAATGATTGTGATCAGTAATATGCTTTGAAACAGTCCATTCACCATCAACACCAATAGAAAACTGCAGCTTTGCTTTACAACCTGAACGATAATCTAATTTCGTATACATTTTGTTTTCAGTGCCCTTTTGTAGTTTCTTGCCTTCTTTCCAACAACAGTAAGACTTCATAATCAAACTTACATTGCCACTCCTAAACCTCTGTTTGCATCTTTGAATACCAAATCCATTTTCAAAAGCATGATTGTTGTAAAGATTATAAGCATCCTTTTCAGATTTAACACACAATCCAACAAGTGATTTATTCTCGGTTGCCTTGTCAATAGTTGCAAATGTATCTGACAATTCATAAAGGTGATATATGAAAAACAAACCACTGTAAAGAAGATACATACAATTGAATACAAGTTACATAGTGCTGATCATAAGTTACATACACTTAAACTAAAGTTACATTTTAATAAACATAAAGCTACATAAAACTTAACTCAAGGCACATACAATAGTTGCATACATAAAGGTACAGTTCAATTACATACAGTAGAACAAAAGTTACATACAACAAAACAAAAAGTTACATAAGCTTTAGCGCAAGTTACATACATTAGAAAAGAAGTTGCATAGATTTGAATGTAATTTACATATTATTAAACAAGATATTAGAGCATACTGCAAACATAAAACTAAGAACCAAATTACATAAAACTAAACAAAAGTTACATACAATTGAAATAAAATGACATAACATCGAACTAAAAATGAACAAAACAAAAATTGAATCACATGACAGGAAAAGTACCTCTACTAAGAAGATGTAACAATTTAGAAGCCATTGAACCAGTTTCATCTTCTCCTGAAAGGAAAACAACAAAATTCAACCAATATGAATACTACACTCCAAATTCTCAAGCAATAAGATAAAACAGAAAACAAAACATATTACAGCATACTGCAAGCATAAATAAGATAAATTAAATTCACAAATCTCAAAAACTGTAATGTTTACCAATGTGCTCGATATGAACCGGCTGATCACATTCAAAATTATTGTCAACGGATGAAGGAATCACGTTATCATGTATAGTAAATGGAATAGAATCTCCGAATTCAATCGATGAATTCACAACAGCTGAATCATCTGGAGAGAAATCCATTGAAGCCTTTGAAGGCAAATCAAGTTCGTAAGCTCAGTGAATAGAAACAAAAACGGAAGAAGGAAGCGGAAGAAAGAAGTCGGCTGCAACTGAAAACAGAAATACGAACCTAATTTTTTTTAATGGAAAACGACACCGTTTTGGGATCGGCACACCATACGCATGGTGGGCCGATCCCACGGTATAATTTGCACTTTATGCTTAATTTTCTTTAAACTGCATCAACCTTACATATATTTTACCTTATGAGACGGGTAGTATAAAATAAGATGTAATTATCCAATGACTGAGAAGAAAGATAACCAAAGTAGTTTTTATTCTTCAATTTAATGATTATTAGTCCGTCATATGGTGGGGCCGTGGGGCTATTGGTTAATGATTATTTACTTCTTTTATGTCCATGGGGTTGTAAATTTATTTCATAGGAGGGGTCTGATCAGTTGTTATACTACCCCGTCCCGCAAAGAAGTTCTCACTTTCCTTTTATGGATATCTCAAAAAGAAATTCTCATTTCTATAAAAGGAAATTACTTTTAACCCAAAAGTCACAACTACCCTTACTTTTTTCCCACTTTTTTTTTGATTTGACAAAAAGTAAGGGTATACTTAGAAAGTCAAAACAAAACTCTACCTTACATAAATATGTGTGTAGGTCAAACTAGGAACTTCTTTGCAGGACGGAGGGAGTATATTCGAGGTGGAGAGTATTATGGAGTTTTTTTTATTTCTCTCTTTTTAAAAAATGGTAATAACTTTTTTATTTTTGATCCGATTTTTATAAAATTTATATCAACATTTTTTATTTGTCATGATCTTTCAATTGAGACAAATATTGCCTATGTAATTTTAACATATTATCGAACTATTATATTAACCTATATAAAATATGTAATTTTACGTGTAGAAATATGTAACTCACATCCAGTCAGGGCAAATGCAACTCGTGTGTACAAATATGTAACTCTACGTGTAAAAATATGTAACTTTACGTGTAAAAATATGTAACTCGCGTTCAGACAGGTCAAGTACAACTCGCGTGTATAAATATGTAACTCGCGTGTATAAATATGTAACTCGCGTGTATAAATATGTAACTTTACACGTAAAAATATGTATTTTTACGTGTAAAAATATGTAACTCACGTTCAAGCAGGCCAAATGCAACTCATGTGTATATATATGTAACTTTACGTGTAAAAATATGTAACTTTATGCATAAAAATATGTAACTCACATGTATAAATACATATTACAATAAATTTTTTATATACACAATTTTAAAATAAATTGTGATTTACACAATTATTTTTCCGTATTAAATTTAGTTCGATTTTCATTATAATCCAATACTCATTAATATAATACTCCCTCCGTCCCATATTTATCTTCGTAGTTCGGTTTACGATGCTTGACTGACGATAAAACAACTTGATCCCTGTTCACACTCAGATTATTTTTAATAAATTAAATTTACATATTCAGAAACTACATTAAATCCGCTACAAAATCTGATCAAGAAAATTTAAGTTTGATAAAAATTTGATATATAAAGTAAAAGATTAAGAGTAATTTGAGTTGACCGTGTGAATAGTAACTATGAAGATAAATTTGGGACGGATGGAGTAGTTCGATAACTTCTTAAAATTACATAAGCAATATTGGTCTCATTTGAAAGATCATAAAAAATAAAAAATGTTGATATGAATTTTATAAAAATCGGATCAAAACAAAAAAAGTTATTACCATTTTTTAAAAACAAAAGGAAAAAAAATAAAGAAGTTTGTATACCGGTTATAGTGTTGGACTCGGGTCGGGCCACCCGGCCCGCTACTGTGCGGGACCAGGACCGGTCCGGTTCTCGGGTCCGGGTCCGTGTCCGGGTCGGGCCTAGGCCCGGGGGTAGGGCGGGTCCGGGCTCGGGTCTCACATTTGGCGAACCGGCCCGGCCGGGTCGGGCTCGGGCCCGGGCCAAATTGATTTTTTTTTTTCATTTTTGGGGTTTCACCCGGGTTGAGCTTGATGGTTAGGATGGGTTTGGGGGGGTTTGGGAGGGTGGGGGAGGTGGGGGGAGGGTAGGAAAGCAAAAAAAAAACCAAACCGGAAGCCCAGCCCGGCCCGACCCGGACCTGGTGGCTACCCGGGCCAGTCCCGGATCCACCATTCCTGAACTGCCGGCCCGCCCGGCCCTAGTCCCGACCCGGACCCGACCCAGACCCGAGTCCACCCCTAATACCGGTATACGGTGCTCACCGTATACCGGTCATACGGTATAATTTGCGGGGTCAGATATATTGAAAATGAAAAACCCACCTACACCATCTCCTTTCTCAATTTTAGTTTACCATGATTGAGAGACTATTTCGCCCTTAAAAATGTTAAGCATTAAATGCATCAAATTTTAAAGCCAAACGCACTGCATATCACAACAATGATTAGTACTACCTTTGTCCCATTGAGGGCCGTCTTAGTTGGGTTGGTGCCTTAGACAAAAACTAAAATTACATTTTCACACTACAAAAAAATACAGGATTTTTAGGGATTTTTGAAAGGGATTCTCCAAAATTGGTAGTGATTTTAGCAGGGATATGCCAAATTCGTGCAAAAAACAATTTGACACGAGTTATTTGACACAAAATTATCTATAAATTTGTGTCAAATCCGTGTCAATCCCGTAGTTTTTTTGTAATGCCATACATCATTAGTCAGTAAAGTTTCACACCTTAATCATGTACTCAGTATATAGTACTATAGTAGTTGATTAAAAGTAACAAATTATATATTTTTAAAACATTATCTTTATTTGTAGTACATAATCACTTTGTATTACTAAATGAAAAATGCTTGGTGTATACATTTTGGTGTACATCATCTGTACGCTCGTTTGTCTCACGCACACAGAATTGTATGTCAATAAGACAATTCTACACCAAAATGTGTACACCTAGCACAGTTCTTACTCAATTCTTAATATTTCATAGTGTATAAATTAAGAACACGGTTTTTTCATTAATCAATTTTAAATTATATTGAATATAATATAGGAAAACGTACGTAGCTATTACTAAAATTGTAGTAATAAATAAAACGTTTTCATAGTTTTTAAAGCAATTTAGAAGGTTTGCAATTTCTAAAAACTTAAATTACTTATTCAGTTATTCATAATGGTCACATGACACATAAAAGTATTTTTTATATGTTTTGCTTTTCTTCTAGTACTGCGTAGAGCGTAGTGGAGTATTTCTTTTCGGTATTACCGAATACGGTGTAGTAAATACTGACTATATATTAATAATAGTTTTATGTTTAAAAATTGATGCCCCACATTATCTTGGTGCTCTAGGCATATGCCTAGGAATATTATTAGAGGGAGGTACTATCAACAATAGAGTATTTCTGTAATAAAAAAAAGTGTATGCACAAAAGGGGCTGGCTGTTCAGGATATTTTCCTGGCATTATCACTTTGATGTTAAAGAAGTGTTCTTTCTTTCTCTCTTTCTTCCTTCAAGCGAAAAGAATGTTTTTTTGTGGGGAAGCTGTTTCTTTAGTGTAATTGGGCATAAATTTATGAGTGGAAGTTACTTTTTTCACGTATTGAAAGTGTGAAACAACCTTTTTCATTATATTTCTCAACGGATTTGCACCCAAAAAATCCTTTAAGCCGCCGACACAGCATGTGTTAGCTGCTATATATATGACACTCCCCAGACACTACCAGACAGTACAACTGCTAGCTAGGTAGCTCAGTGTGGAATAAACCACCATGGCCAAATCACTGCTCATCTCAGCTGCTTTTAGTGCTTTTTGGTTATCACTTCTGCTAGCATGTCATGGAGGCTACGGTTTCCGGCAGGCGGATGTGGCTCAATCTGATTCATCTTCTGCCACCGCTGCTCAGATTGCTAGGCGGAATATGTTGGCCAATGGTTTCAGCCTCACACCTCCGATGGGGTAAGTACTTGATACTTATTGTGAACAGTGAACACTCTCAACTGATTGGTATTTCCAGTTATTTAAATTAAATTGCTAGATTTGAGGTTTCATGAACTTGATTTTGTGAAGCCCTCTGTTTCTGTGAGCATCTTTGTTCTTTTTTTTTTTGCTTTTGTTTGTCATTATTGTTAATGCTTTTATGCTTTGTTTTTTATTCAGTTGGAACAGTTGGAACCATTTTGCTTGCAATATTGACGAGAACATGATAAAAGAAACTGGTAACATTTCAACTGCATACTGTGTCCTCCTGAATATATTAGTGCTTCTGATATCAAATCAGATCTTTAAAGTTTTTTGAGATATGAGTTTTCATTTCCGAACAGCTGATGCTCTTGTTTCAAGTGGTCTTGCTAAGCATGGGTATAGATATGTCAATATAGGTAAGAATCTAGATATGACCTTAGCCTGCAAGCATGGCAGTATTTCATGTTTCTGTTCAATTAGCCTCCTATATTGATTCTGATGATGTTTTTTGCTAATTTTCTGTTATATGTAATCTATTATCGATCTGATGCTTTAACCTCAGATGATTGCTGGGCTGAAATCCATCGCGATGACCAGGTATTGTTCAAGTGTTGAGTATTTCCATCCCCAATTATAAATGTAAGCTTTGTAGATGTTGACCTCTACTTTTTCTTGTCTCTGCTTGCATTGATTGAATTTCCAGGGTAATCTTCTGCCTAAGAATTCAACATTTCCCTCTGGGATTAAAGCCCTGGCAGATTATGTGCACAGCAAGGGCCTGAAGCTAGGAATCTACTCAAGTGCTGGGTAAATGTTTTAAATCATTTCAACGATAATCGTGTAATACAGTAATAGTAATGGCGGCTTTATCAATTTCTTTTACTTTTCAATTTGCAGATATTACACTTGCAGCAAAACAATGCCTGGCTCTCTTGGCCATGAAGAGCAAGATGCTAAAACTTTTGCAAATTGGGTAAGTATTTGTTTGTTCCTCTTAGGTGTTCTATTTGTACTATGGGATTTGCCCAATTGCTGGCATTTGGCTTCAATTGATATTAGAGCATCTCCGATGGGAGGGTGAATGTTTTTGGGTCCATCCTAGTGACATATGAAAGAGAGAGAAATTAATTATTTTAATGTAATATAAATGAAGTTAGAATAATGATGAAAAAGTATTGACATTTAACGAAGTCCAATTATAGACCTTACATGGGATTCGAGAAGAAAAAGTGGATGAAAAGTAGGCTAAACAGGAAAAATACGGGTCCTAGAAAAGAAATTGTGCGATCAAATTTGGATCTCGTGTATAAGACCCAAACCATTATAGCCCAACCCAATTATTTGAAATGGTTTTTGAGTAACTTATAACCTGTTTCTACAGGGTATAGATTATTTGAAGTACGATAATTGTAACCATGATGGGTCTAAACCAACTGTAAGGCAAGTCTATGATTTCATCAGAATTTGTGCAATATAGTTTGTGATTCTATGATACCTTACTGAATGGTTTTGCTATTCTTTTGTTGGTTCTAGATTTCCTGTTATGACCAGAGCGTTGATGAAGTCTGGACGCAGGATCTTTTATAGTCTATGTGAATGGTAAATTGGCAATTTAGTAATTGCTTTAATATTGAGATGTCACTGTTAGGTCTTTAGCTTGACTTTAAGATTTTGAGTGTTTTATATTTTTGCTTCCTCTCACCCCTCTTCCACTTAATTTTAGGGGTGATATGCACCCAGCCCTATGGGGCTATAAGGTGGGAAACAGCTGGAGAACCACAAATGACATTACTAATACATGGGACAGGTTAGATTTTGCATAGCTCTTCCAACATTTGAAGGCTAACTAGTATGAATGCTCAAATCATGTGTGAATGCTTTCATCCATTTTTTGTGATTTTATGACAGCATGATTTCAAGAGCAGATCAGAATGAAGTTTATGCTGAGAATGCAAGGCCTGGGGGTTGGAATGGTCAGTACTCAGTATACTAGGAATTAATTGACAACATTATTTGTTACTTAATGGATAATAAATTTGCTTAGTTAAGCTATAATCATCAGATCCTGACATGCTTGAAGTTGGAAATGGTGGAATGACAAATGATGAATACATAGTCCACTTTAGTTTATGGGCCATTTCCAAGGTACTTCCAGTCTTCCACAGATCACTCCAAATTCTTGTTTATATTGAGATTTGGGATTTTTCTATATATTTGACTATGTTGGATGACTTAACATGTCATGGTGGCTCGCAAGCCAATCTTGAAATGGGTTTTCTTTTTTAGTCTTAGTTGGATCATTGTTGTTGAGGTGTGTAATTGGCTCTGTACTACTCCATCCGTTCCCAAAAATACTTTCCACTTTCCTTTTTGGGCTGTTCCCAAAAATACTTCCCACTTTCCCATTTTGGACAATTTGTGTGGCTCACATTCATTTTACCTTTTTCTTACACAACCACAACCATACATTTCCACTTTATTCCACTTTCTTAATAAGCGTGTCAAGTCAAACCGGGAAGAATTTTTAGGAACGGAGGGAGTATATTGAGACATGGAGCTTCATCCTAAAATATACAAGTAGCCAAAGGCCTTGTATGATGGTTTGTATATTTATATTAGGTCACTGTGGAATGACCTAACAAATTACCACTTTGCAGAATAAAGAGTTTGCCCTTTGTGGTTGTTCTGAATTTGTTAATAGGCTCCACTCATTTTTTTAATAGGCTCCGCTCATTATTGGCTGTGATGTGAGAAATATGACAAAAGAGACGCTCCGGATTCTTTCAAACAAGGAGGTGATTGCGGTGAATCAAGGTATTTCTGAAGTTATTTTCATGTACTCTTTGGGGGATCAACTGATCAAGTACTACAATTAGTAATTGAAAATTTCACTGTTTTGCTGTGAATAGATTCACATGGCGTTCAGGCTAAAAAAGTTAGAATGGAAGGTGATAGTGAGGTAAAAGCTTATAATCTCTCTGTCTTATAGCAATTAAAGTTCCTGTTGAAGTTGAAGCAGATTGGGTAACCATGCTTTTCCTTTTCATTTTACATCTTTTCCTTGGTTAGATTTGGGCTGGGCCCCTTTCAGGCTACCGTGTAGCTGTAGTGCTATTAAATCGTGGCCCCATCCGTTATGAGATAACGGCTGAGTGGGATGACATTGGAATTCCTCTCAAAAGCACTGTAATTGCAAGAGACCTTTGGGAGGTAAGCATGTCTGCTAAGCACTCGATTATCATTTTCATTCTCCAAACTGTATATCTTTTATTCAACAACATATGCTTTTTCTTTTCCCATACATAAATATTGTGCAGCACAAGACCCTGAGGACAAGATTCGTCGAGAACTTTACAGCCACTGTGAATCCTCATGCAAGCAAGATGTACATTTTCAAACCTGTTGGTTAGACTGCTATAGTAGAATATACTAGAGCAATTTTTCCTGAATAATACAGTCAATTGACTCTTTTTCAAGATTTCATCTGAGATGTAAAGGGACTGATACTAGTACAATCTTGTTTGTTTGGCAGCCAAAAATGAATTGGTTACCAATTAACCATCTTGGTTCAATAAAATTGCACCTGGTATCTTTTTTCCGAAACTTGTTCTTGTTGTTGATTAGTCTTTTGAAACTGTTGGCCGAATTTTACAATTAAATTTGGGGTTTAAGATTACTGTTGCAAACAAATGTTCAAATAGTCTGGGGGTAATCTAAAGCTGTTTTCTGCCTTTTTTAAGTGCAAACATGTTTATTCTCCATTATTCTAATACCGTATATGTTTACCTTGGGGGGAATGTATTTGAGATAGAACAGGACCGGTTGTATAGTTTTGGGAACCTCAACTCCTAAAGTCCGCCCCAAAAAATGCCAGTCAATGGAATGTGAATCATACTAGGTTTATTGCTAAATATTTTACCCCCTCCGATCCTCCATCCCGCTAAAATTATCAGGAAATTCCACTAAGATTGTCTCATATCAAATTTAGTAAAGTTTGTCTGGTTTTAAACTATTTTTATTTTATTCTTACTTTATCAATTCAATATCAAACACATAAACTCATTTCTCTTAATAATTGGACACTTCCTCTTGTCCCAATGTAAGTGGGATGGAACTCATGGAAGTAGTACTTAAATAGGATCGATGATATGACTTAAGTGATTAGAAGTATTGATAGTCATTACCTTTTTTGTGGATAAAATGTAAATATATATATCCAGAAAATAGCATAGTACAATGCATTAAAAAGTCAAAAAACTATCTAAGTCAGCATGCTAACCTAAAATAGTATCTACCGTATCTGCCCTCCACCCCCGCCTTGCGGCAGGGACAGTGGCGGATACAGAAAAAATACTTATTGGGGGCATAATAATATCAATTAAAATAAATATATACGGAGTATTAAATACTATATACAGAGTATTAAATACGGACATATGAGTAAGTCGTCCCAAATTCGGATCCACCATAATTTATGTAATTTTTAGCTTACTTTTCGTGTAAAAAAAATAAAATAATTACAAAATTTTGATTAAAATAAAAATTGTTTACAAAAGTGTGAATAATTACTAGAATAGTAATGGAATCATAGTTACTTATGTTTAATTTTGCAACTTAAATTATCATGACATTACATTGTAGTAACTATTAGTCATATTTGTGTAAATAAATTTTATTTTAGTAATATTTTTTATAAACCTCCAAAATAATATTGGCGAATTTCTACTAATCTTGAATAATTGCATGGAGCTCTAATTGTAGAACTAAGAGGGTTTTCAAAAATATTACTGAAATAATATTTATTTACAAAATATGAACAATACATATCATAATATAATCTCATAGTCACTTAAGTGTAAAAATTGAACATAAGTTAATATGACTAAAATATTACTATAATCACCACACTTATGATGTCACGTTTTATAAATAAAATTTATTTTAGTCATATATATGTAAATGTTTCATATATACGGTCGATACAGAGTATAATATAAGAAGGCTAGATCCATAATAATCATTTGTATTTCATAAATTCACTTAATTAGAAATGAAAACGAAAACATCATGAGCCAAGTAGTACATTATTACTTCAATTCATTAGCTAAATTAAATATAGTTTTATTTAATTTAATTTAATACTCCGTACCTTATTTTGCCACAACAATTCCTCAAAAATTTGGTCATTTTAACTTTGTACAATTAGATTTATTTAAGATAATTAACACATTTTTAGTCATTCATATGATACAACGTAACATCACACAAATATCTATTGGGGGCATGAGAAAAATTTAATGGGGGCAAACTCTTCCTTTTAAAATTAAAATTGCAGAAAATACTATATTATTAATACATTATTCAAAGCTTATGGGGGGCATGTGCCCCCACTATCAATAAGGTAGATCCTCCCCTGGGCAGGGGTAAGGAGAGAGTAAATTTTCAAAAGTCCAAAAGACATCACAGAAAACTGTCCAAGAATGGCAGTTATGGCACGGGACAGGCCCCAGCTCATTCATCAAGTCAAAAATAAAAATCCAGCAGTCCAGGCCCATGAACAGCCCTTCCCTGCGTCAATAGCAGCCCTTTTCTGCAAAAGCAATCCAGCAGCCACGTACAGTGAAGCCCAACTCCAAGGCCCAATCCAGCGCTGCGAACTAGGGTTAGACAAGTACTCCTCTGGTCCTAAATAAAGTTCACACTTTCCTTTTTGGGCCGGTTCAAATTAAAGTTCACACTTCTTCTCCCTTCCTTATTTGGCAAATTATCTACATCAAAACAGTGCAAAACAGTGTCACAATAGTGTATTCTACAGTAAAGTCAAATTTATTTTTTTAATTTGTGTGAAGTCAAACACTGAATTTTATTTAGGACCGGGGGAGTATACAACGAGGGATCTACTAGCCTACTGTAGACAAATTATATTTGGACCATTCTTAAATCTTAAGCTCCGCCGTATCATATCAGTCATCCAAATAAAGTGACTTCTTATCCATGTGTACAATAAATAAACTTAGAGGTCGTTTGATGACATTGTTTTTCGGCTTATCAGGCTTATCAGTCAACTTTTTCACCAAACATGTAACTTTTGTTTTCGCGCGCTGAATTGTGTAATAATAAGAAAAAATAAGGTTGGAGTTACTTTTCTGGATGTATTGGATGAAATTAGTGTAGATTACCATTTTAGCTATTTTACATATAATATTTTCATTATTTTATTAATAAAATATATTTTCATTTTTTTCTTAAATCAGCAGAATCAGCCAATGCAACCACTTCAGCCAGAACTTCATAAATTTCAGCAGAATCAACCGATTTTTATGTTACCAAATAGGCTCTTAATAACCTCGATCCCGATTTTTATGTTACCAAACAGGCTCTTAATAACAAATACTGAAACACATTATCCATCATCTCCTCAACTCAAGTAATAATAATTTACGGGTTAAATTATATGCATTAGCCCCTGTAACTCGATTGTTTACTTACATGTTTACTCACATGTTTAATCATAACAACACACAATTTTCAAACTTTTAAGTTATAACACAAAAGGATTTAATGCACTTTTCAAATCAATGACCTAATGCCCCATCACTTACGTATCACATGGGTTTGGTCCTATAAAAGTTTAAAGTTTAAACCCAATAATCTACAAAAGATCTTTTTCTTAGGGAAAATCTGAATCATTATGGCAAGTGACACTAGAATATCTTGCAAATGATAAAGTTTTCTAGGAGGTGCCATAACATAAATACATAATTGACGAAACAATAGATTTATAAACTTTTTTGACGAAACATAAAGTTTTCTAGGAGGTGCTCACCGTATACCGGTACGGATTTATATTTTTTTTCCTTTTGTTTTTAAAAAATGGTAATAACTTTTTTTATTTTTGATCCGATTTTTATAAAATTTATATCAATATTTTTTATTTTTCATGATCTTTCAAATGAGACCAATATTGCCTATGTAATTTTAACACATTAACATTTGCGTGTAAAATATGTAACTTTACGTGTTAAAATATGTAACTCACGTTCAGTCAGGCCAAATGCAACTCGTGTGTATCAATATGTATCTCTACGTGTAACAATATGTAACTTTACGTAAAAAAATATGTAACTCGCGTTCAGACAGGTCAAATGCAACTCATGTGTATAAATATGTAACTCGCGTGTATAAATATGTAACTTTACGTGTAAAAATATGTAACTTTACGTGTAAATATATGTAAGTCGCGTTCAGGCATGTCAAATGCAACTCGTGTTTATATATATGTAACTCGCTTATAAAAGATGTAACTTGCGTATAAAAAGATGTAACTTGCTTATAAAAAGATGTAACTTGCTTATAAAAAGATGTAACTCGCTCATAAAAAGATGTAACTCAATGTATTATCAAATGTAACTGAGGCCACTGATCCACTCCCAAACAGATTCGATCTTCTATTTCACAAACCTATCATCTCCCAAACAGATTCGATTTTCCTTATAATCCAATACTCATTAATATAATAGTTCGATAATTTCTTAAAATTACATAAGCAATATTGGTCTCATTTGAAAGATCATGAAAAATAAAAAATGTTGATATAAAATTTATAAAAATCGGATCAAAAATAAAAAAATTATTATCATTTTTTAACAACAAAAGCAAAAAAAAAGAGGCAAGTTGCGTCGTTTTGCAACCGGGCACACCATTCTCATGGTGCACCCATGGATGGACTCGGGCCGGGTGGCCCGACCCAGAACCGGCCCGGCCCAACCCGGTGGCCCGGTCAGTGACCGGTCCGGGTAGGCCCGGCCCGTGGGTTTTCCGGTCCAGGCTCGGGTCACCCAAAACAAGTCCGGACCCGGCCGAACCCGAGCCCGGTTCGGACCAAAAACTATTTTTTTTTTTATTTTTTTTTAAATTTTCGGGTTGGGCGAGGTATTTTGGGCCATTTGGGGTGGTTTGGGGGGTTGGGGGTGGGAGGGGGGTTAATTAGGAAGAGGAAAACAAAAAATAAAATAAAATAATGGGCCCGGCCCGGCCCCGGGTCCACCATTTCTGACCCGTCGGCCCACCCTAGGCCCGGACCCGACCCCGGCCCGGACCCGAGTCCATCCATAGGTGCGCCGGTTGCACGGTATAATTTGCCTTGGTTACCACATGAATTATAAACTTTTTTGTCTACCAATAGAAAATCTCACTTTCCCAACAAATTTTATTTGCCATGGATATCAAGTAACCTCATACCCACCAATACACTTTCCAACCCGTTCTAATCGAGTTGCCTATAAAATTGTCTTCATCCTACTCAACCCGTGTGCCCGGCTGCACGGCCTGCACCCACCCACCCCCTCCCTAGTCCCTATACTCAACCCTTAACTTCACATATGAAAGATGCACTCATTTAAGAATATTGGATGCCCAATAATTTTCATTTCAAAAACTATTAACATATCATAATATCAACTCTGAATACATAAACCAATTGCAAGAATTATGGTTCAAGTCACAGTGCCTAAAACCTACAATTACACATGGAACTTGTGAATAGTGGGTTAGATATTAACGTGTGATGAATTCTTCACCACTGCCTTGCTTCACTGCCAACAAAACATCCTTGTATAGGAGATGGTGGGTCCCTCGAGTTATCAGACATCGGTAAAATGCAGAAAGAATCAGTCATTAATGTTTCACCCTTGCAGAATGTACAAACCGAAGGGCTATCTCAGCATATGCAAACAAATGCCATCACCGACAGCTTCTCGTCCTTCAAATATCACTTATCGATCTGAGTGACATTATCTTTTTCCTCAATATATTTATATTATTCTGTCATGAAAATTCTTTTAGTAGTAGACTAAGCTCCTGTGTAGATTTAGCAATAGATCCTCCTCTTCTGGAAAATGAAACCTAGTTCAGCAATCAAAAGATACAAAAGAATTTCTTTTGAGAGTTAAAGGGAGGGGGGCACACCTGGTCAGAGTAGGCAGAAAATATTTGACCTTTTCAAGCTCAACATAGCAGAGATTGCAGCGCTCCAACCTACCAAACCCAGAAGTGAAACAGTTTTTAAAATGAGAACTTGAAAGACACTCGAGTAATTTGGTGATGGAGAAAAGTTACCTTTGTTCTGCCTCAATATCCACGCCAACTGATGCTGGAGCTGACATTGATGAATATATCATTGACCCAAACACTTTAACCAGCTTCAGAAGCATTTCAAGTGAAATATCTTGATGCCTAATATACACAAAACAGTTACACTTCGCTACTATGGCAATGTATAGGAACGTTTTGAAATTTAAAGCATCACTGGAAACTCATAATACAAGCATGAAGACAGTTTATCAAGTATATAACTCATTCACAAATCTTATATTACAGAAATATAGAACATAACGCTATTGTTTTCAGATATAAAGTCATTAAACTATGCAAGAAACAACCTAAGCTAAAAATCATCTACCTGTCCATGTTGCTCCCAAGAAGACCTGAAAGGAGTGGCAGAAGAGACGTGCATATATCAAACGTTATTATGTCAGATTGTTTTGTCATGAAGCTCAACACATCAGCAAGCACCTGTACGCAATGCAAGAAGCCATTTTGGGGAGGAAAAAGGTTGAAGTGAGCATTGATATAGAGTGATCGGCCATCTAGACTAGATATTTTGTGTAAGAACAAAATTATTACAGCGTGATCGGCCATCTTCTCCATCGCACCAAGTGCCCCTTTTATATCATTCCGTTGCCAATATCTGCAGACAACCTGCAAACAATTTCAAATAACGTTCAGCTTATATATCTGTTAAAAAACAGACATACCAAAAGCTAAAGGCATTGCATAATACATTCCATGCAATGTGGCCTCCTCTCCATGTAAAGAATAACTGAGTATGAAATTGAATATTATATCATACATATTGACCATAGTACACACTGAAATTTAAATGCAGGAATAGAACAATCTAGGGTCACACAAAACAAAACATGCGAGCACACACGCACAGTCACACACACACACACAAGTTGCATCATTCTCTAATAACCTTGTGTAACCATTCTTAGCATGTTTATCCGTCCTGAATCCTTGGTCAGGCTTAATATACACGAGTATGCTTGAACTTCACTATTTGGGGTGAATGATGACTTGGTTGGATTTGACTATGAAGTTTTTTCAATATATGAATTATATACTCCGTATATGTGTAACTCCGCCATGATATCATTTTTGTGGTATCATGCCTGTCCCAAGCCAGGATAAAGGAGGACTGGAGGAGGGTGTTGTGGTAGGCGTGTGACGGCCAACAGTATCACCTAGTCACATCACATGACATGAATCGAAATATGAATATCGTCATGGATGAACTTACGAAGTCAATTCAAGACGATATACCGTGGTGCATGATGTTTACCGACGATATTGTATTGATTGATGAGACGCAATCAGGTCTTAAAGCAAAGTTGGAAGTATAGCGACAAACATTGGAGAATGAGGGTTTCAAACTAAGTCAGAGCAAGACAGAGTACATGGAGTGCAAGTTTGGTGGAGGTAGAAGTAGTGGTAATAGCGGAATTACTCTGGATGGTAAGGAGATACCAGTCAGCGATATGTTCCGTTACTTGGGCTCCATAATTCAGAAGGACGGTGAGTTAGATGGAGATGTATCCCATAGAATCAGAACAGGGTGGATGAAGTGGAAGAGTGCATCAGGATTTCTATGTGACCGAGGTATGCCGACTAGACTAAAGGGTAAATTTTATAGGACAGCAATTAGGCCTGCATTACTGTATGGCGTAGAGTGTTGGGCGGTGAAACAATGTCACATTCAAAAGATGCGTGTGACAGAGATGCGCATGTTGCGTTGGATGTGTGGACATACTAGGAAGCTTAGTTTTAAAAGGCGCGAGGCAGCACGAGGCGTTTTCATTGATTTACCCGAGGCGTGAGGCGCTAGGCGACGAGGCGTGCGCCTCACGGATCTTAACATCATATCTTTGGTAAGATATATAGTATACTATTTCTAGTCTTCTACATGAAGCACTCATCTCAAAAAATGATAACATCACAAAAATACTTCAAACTATTAAACAATCTTAACATACATCATAAGACAAATCAAATATTTATTAAGACAATAGCAAGAAATAAATATCAAACGGCATCATTGGCAAGAGTCAAGTCAGAAAAGTCAATCTTAAAATTTCAAAACATAATTAATAAGATGTTATATAAAAAATTGTTAATAATAAAATCTGTCTTATATATTTGTTAAATAAAATCAAATATTTAGGTACCCTACTCAGCATGATCTAGAACAGACCAACAGAGGTAGTAACACTACAATTTCAAGGTAATAAAATATAAAATAATACATAATTAGTAAACTATCACACGTATAAGAGAACGAACCGTAGAAGAGAAGAAATAAATACTTACCTGCGACTACTCTGTGACGCGAGAAAGTAGCGGAAGAAACAGACTTGTGAGTCTTGCTACGCGAACAAGAAACACGACCGCAGATGTGGGAACTCGGAAGCAAACCAAACGCAGAAGGAAGAAGGGAGAAGACTAGAGACTCAATCGCCAAAAGAGACATCCATGATGCGTGAGAAGCGCGCGCCTCTCAGAGGCGCAAAAGGCGTCAAAAAGCGCCATAGAAGGCGCGCCTCTTGGAACCTATGCCGCTTGGGGGTGGAAGATGCGATAAAGTGATCGCCTTAGGGCGCCTCGCGCCTTTGTGCGCCTCAGGCGCGCTTTTTTAAACCAAGCTAGGAAGGACCGCGTGAGGAATGAGACAATCAGACAAAGGGTGGGAGTAGCACCTATTGAAGACAAGATGCGGGAGTCGCGCCTACGGTGGTTTGGTCATGTGCGTAGAAGACCGAGTGATGCACCTGTTAGGCGAGTTGAGATGTGTGGAGAAGAGGCAGGGAAGAGAGGGAGAGGAAGACCCAAACAGACGTGGGTTAGGTGAGTTCGAAGTGATATGCTTCTTCTGGGGTTGGATGAGGGCATGACTTTGGAGAGAACTAAGTGGAGGGCGGGTATTCACGTGAAGGAGTGATCTTGATAATCTTTTTCCCTCATCTTTTTCCTAGTTTTTTTATCCTTATATATATATAAGCATTATTTGCAGCCTTTTTATTTTATCATTTTTAGATATATTCTCTCTTCTTTCTTTTTTTATATTATCTTTTCATAATAGCTTATCTTTTTATCTTTATTCCTTCTTTTCCTTTTGGTTGTGATATCATGTATCGATTCATGTTAGCCGACCCCAATATCTTTTGGGACTAAGGCTTGGATGCTGTTGTTGTTGTATACTCCGTATATGTGTGTGTGTGACTGTGTGTATTGTGTCTCTGAGTGTATGCACGTGCATGTTTGCTACACATTCTCTCAAGTAAGTTTTAATATTATTTTGTAATTATTTCATGTAATTGTGTACTAAATTTTTTACTCTAAAGTCTAAACTAGTTTGCTGCATAAACTCAGCAATCTCTAAGAGTGGAAGGAAGTCAGCACATATACCTTTCTTTGCTGCGCCTTTTTTATGTTTTATACTTTTATTTATTTGTTCAATAAGAAGAAATGAAGCATAACCATTGTCTGGTCTTTCACAACAACAACAACATTACCTGATTACCCTAGTGTCGCAAAGGCTCCCACCTACGGTAGGGTAGAGGGGGTCAGATGTACGCAGCCTTACCCCTGTACTAGAGTACAAAGAGACTGTTTCGGGTAGATACACAATGTCTGGTCTTTCCAGGTATATAAAAGAGACCTAAAAAGAAAAATGAAACCCTTAAAGGGCCTCAATGTAATATAAAGACTAACATAGTAACATGGTTTATAAACTCTACTTGGCCCTTGCGAGGGGCCAAGTGTTTTCCCGTTGACTGTTGGATCAAGGGCTAAAAACTTTGGAACAGCCTGTAAAGAAGTAGAGACAAGATCGTCCACATTATGTCTCCAACACAACATATGAGTCATGTTTAATTAGTATATGAGTAACCAAACCAACTATCAGGGACATTATCACTGCTTACTTGTAATTTGGCTAAACGAGTCTGCATTGAGTCAACAAATTGATCATGTTGTTCCATCAGGTTGGAAATGAAGTCCTCATCACTAATAGGTTTCATTAATGGCATCTCCTTTTCAGTTGATAATGTTTGCCCCCTCTGATCATACTGAAGTATAAAAAAAATAAAAATTTAGTGTTTCTAGCATGTCCGAGAACTGTGCAAACTGTTAAGCCAAACTCGTTGCCTACCAAATTCAGCACAGCTAACGCTTGAAACATCCTGAATGACTTTAACGGTGGAGTTGGAAAATAACTTTTGCACTCTCATGTGTGTAAAGTGTAGTCTATATGTAATAAGAGTGCAATATTTATGTCAGAAGTAAAAAAATACAGAGCTTTTTTATAGTTGCAATTTCATGATCAACCCATGCCTCAGAGATCTCCAACTATCCCCCCCAACGCCTTCTTGTCTTTGAAATTATTATTTGATATTCAGCAAAGGCGATATAACCAAACTTGCATTTTCAGGGAAATAAAAGATACTATCTCTGTCCCCCTAACTTTTGGTACACGACGTGGTGGTGCGGTTACTAAGAAAAGTGATTTTGTGTGGTTAGTATTGAATTAATAAAGTAAGAATGATTTACGACCACATAAAACATTGCCAAATTTGGTACGGGGCAACCATAGCGGGACGGACCAAAAAGAAAAAATGGGATAATCTTAGCAGAACGGAGGGAGTAATACATAGCCAATGATGATTTTACATTTACGTCTGCCAATTGAAAGAGTGGTGTTGTCTCTACAATATAGTATTATGCACACTGAGTCCTTACAATATTTGCCTACTAAGTACTAAATGAAACCTAAGTCCTTATTATCCACTGGTATACAAAGTAAAGCATCTAATGAAGCATGTAATACCATATATGAGCATACTTTATTAGCTTGGAGTGTACTCTGAGCAGGTAGTTTCCCTGTTAGACCACTGCCTGAAAAACCTTCATAAAGAGAAGCTCTCTCTCTCTTGTCCCAATTTGCTACAAGTGGTCGTGTTCTCCCTATAAGATTTATATTTTAATAATGTCACACTCTAAAGGATATGCTATTGTAGAACACCATTTATATGTCAGTAATGTGTATCTTGGTTTTTAGTACAACCTCTGCTGATCTTGGTGTACATACAATTATTACAATATATAAACTTTCTTATTTAAAAATATTTAAACAGTGAAAATATAACATACCTCTTCTTTGACTATCTGTGGTAAATGCATCTTTATTAGAAGCCATCCCTCGGGACTCATCTGCTATGAAAATCAGGGTTAGCAGAGGGTCAAGGTCTCAAGGATAGTATCCTCTTAACACTGTACAGAAAAGAAGATGAAACACTAGATACATGAAATGATCTGATGAAACAATGTTGACTGTGTTTATAAAGATCCTTGAATAAAAGAATGCATTAAAAAGGAGCATTTCCTCTACCTTCTCACAGCTATATTAGTTGTTAACAACATACTTTATATCTGTATTCACAAAAAGTAGTAATGCAGTACATAAATTAGTTGTTAACAACATACTTTATATATGTAAAGTTAATTTATTTTATTTGATAGTAATTAAATTATTTTCATAAATGAATGGATAACACTTGCCTTTTTATTTTTATAAAAGGTTCTAACTTTTATTTAAGATACAAACAAGCGGAATTAAGTGAACCCTCTCATTTTTTTAACAAGCAACACTGCTGGTATTCAGGAGCCACACTCCTAAAAGTATAAGTGCACCCAAGAGTGAGTTGACATCGAATTATCAATTATAGCCCAATCATCAGACAACAAAGGAACTCATGATGATCCTGCTGAATGCAAGCTCTAAATCTCACAAATGAGAGTACACCGTGGTTACAATGTAGACAAAATACAAGCTCCGGTAAGCAAAGAGTTGTAGAGGATTTTTTCCCGTACCAATAAGAGAGGATTCGTATTCATCATTTGCAATGGAGCCAAAGACTCACTATTTTTTGGCCCGGGAATATGATGGAATAAAGCAAATGGGCTCACTAAACTGTCTGCGCTTCTTTGTTATGAAGCAACAGTCAGTTCATGCAATTTTTGACACGATTTTCACTATGGGTCATCCAGAAACAGTCTCTCTGTGCTTTAGTACAGGAGTAAGACTGCGTACATCCGACCCCCCCTTACCCCACTGTAGGTGGGAGCCTTTGCGGCACTGGGGTAATGATGATGATGATGATGACCAATAAGAGAGGATTCAAGGTATCTACTTCTACCAAAAAACACATTGTGGAAATAATAACCACCAGCAAAAGCCAAAACTTTATGAAATGGAAGCAGGAGGCATAAAGGAGACGAGTGAAATAGAGTTTGATTTGTGAATGCTAGAGGCAACATATAATACATATCGTCAATTAAACCAATGGAAAGATGTAAAGGAGTATACTGGACATGACTTATATAGGCAAACAAAGAAACCAGATTGTAAATCTGAAATGTGGATATACAGCTTAAGAGTGAATACGCACAGTTTTCATGCTGGTTTCTGGCACCTGGTTCAGCAATAGAACATATTTCAAGCTTTAAAGGAGCCAAATGCTTGTCATCCTTTATGCTCCTCTCAGATGCACTATTTCCACTTATTGAATTCTTAACTGTGGCAAATATGTTCTTCTCTGAAACTCCACTTAACTCAGCAGGGTTTGGGACATCGTTATCAGATTCTGCAAAATACATTTGTCTTCCTGGTTCTCCAGCAGCATTAGAAAACTTACGTAAGTCAGATGTTTTAAATTGCAGGGACTGTTGTGGCACATGGCCTGCAACTCCTTCTTTCCTGGGTTCAGCTGACTGCTCCAATCTTAAATTATTTCTTGGAACAATAACAGGCATCACTTCCGATCTATTGAGAGCTGATGCGTTGGATGTCAATTGAACTTTGGTCGAATTTCTCTTTAAAGCCGGCATGTTAGGAGCAGCAACTGAATTTACTGAAGTTGATCTCTGACCAACAGTGTGGGGGTTTATCCTCTGTGGGGTGCCAGGAATATTTCCGATAGCTACATTAAAGTACATAAGTCAAAAGAATGTCAAGACAACCTCATTATGAATATTAGAAAATTACAAGCAACATAAAGTAGGAACTCAAATATAAATAAAAATATTGAAGGAAAGTGATAGAAAATAAATCAAAAATTGGCACTAACTGTCGAGTAAAAAGTAAAAGATAAAAAGATAAAAAATAGCATACATGACTGAGGTTTGGGCTCTCTTTGAATGTCTGGGTTTTGATAAGCTGACAGTCTTGCACAGGATTTAGTTTCTTTGACAGGGTCTGAATTTTGTGAAATTGAAAGCCTGCTTAAGTTGGATTTTGCAGAATCCACATCCAATCCCGGTAAAGTTGCACTTGAATTAGACTTCACCTCAGAGTGACCATTTAATCGAGTAGTAGTTCTACTTGTGTATGGTTCAATACGCTGTGGGCATATTAGATCACAAATATATATTAATTATAAATCCAGAGTTAAAACATAAACAAGACAATTAGCAGAGAAACAGGATGCACTTGTACCGATATATCCACAACCCATACACCAACACAACTTTGATTGTAGGAGCAGCCAAGAAGTTTTCCTTCATGAACATTCAGATCTGACAATTTGGACCATCCTACATCTACAGTATCATGACATCTGATTGGTTCCCATGAGATAACCTACGATATATCACAGCAATTATTTAAATAAAGTTCAAAGGAAACAAATTCCATAGCAAATTTATCCAATATATGTTTAAAATGGATAACACACTATCAAACCTTCATGTTCTCATGCAAGCCACATAGTAGGGTTTTCCCATCGGGATTAAAGGTCATAGAGCGCACACCAGAAGTCTGTATTTGCAAAACAAATGAACAACTATTTGTAATTCCAGAAAGTGAACTTTAAGATACAAGTGACCAGGAGTAGCAATATAAAATGAAAAACAAAGACAATAAGAATGAGTCACCTCGGGTCCAGCAGAACCAATAAGTTCAAATGTCTCTAGATCCCAGAATTTAACTGTTCTGTCAGCTGAACCTGTTAAAAGAAAAATGAGATTGATAACATCTATGGGATTTTATTAAAAGGACAACCAACTGACGTGAACTATACTCCTTTAGTGTACATTGAAAAGAAGAGCGTTAACAAGTTGAACATCCAGTGCATGCATGGCTAGCCTTTTAACTGAACCTGCTTGTTACTATTTTATTATTATCTACTAAAACTAGTGCATCGCTGAATTTCAAACACCCTTCTATGTTTTTGGATTTTTATTCTACTGCTGAGGCAAGAATCAACAGTAATCAAGGTGTTGAAACCAGACCAGTAATTGACTCATCATTGTACTGGTTCCATATGCCTCCAATATCATGGGTCGATTCATGTTAGTCAACCCCAAAATCTTTTGGGAATAAGGCTTGGATGTTGTTGTATTGTACTGGTTCCATATTTCAATGGCCGGGTTCGATTACACCAGTAATCAAAGTGGTTGAGTTGGTTATAAATAAGCAATATATATTTTATGAAATAATTGCTCTGTGCCAAAAAAAAACCTACCATATTCCTCATATGGTAGTCTCTTCATAAACTACACACTTTTCCTTTTGGGTAATTTTTTTGTATTTAAAATATTATGTTTGACATTTATCTCTGAATCACATTAACTACTTCTCTACTTGTTCTCTTTTATCGCATTGAATAGCAATTTAATAATGTATTTTACCTTTTCTCTCCACATTACCTTCTTTTCTTAAAAAGCAAGCCTAGAGCTACTTTGAACTTTACTTGGGATAGAGGGAGTATTATATTGCTCAGGTTATTTTACTTGTTTCACTTTCTATGTATGCAAGTTCTTTATTACTTGTTTCAGTTTCCTTTGGGGGTAATTACAAATGTATCACTGACATAGATGTCCTCACTTTCTCATCATTTATTTCCTGCCTTTTCGTTTTCTTTCTCATTCTTATAACTCCGCAGTCCGCGCAAAGCCTAGTGTAGGTGATTAGAAATAAGAGCATAGAGTATACATTGCGCGCATGTGTTAAGAAGAAATAATTCAAATGTGTAACTCGAAATGAAAATAAATAATAACATTGGTCTAGCTTTTATCCACTGGATACATCCAAAAAGAAAAGTAAGACATACTAATAATCTGCATTCAAAAGGAAACTGTAAAGGTTATTCATCTATTAACAACCACTTATATTAACCAATAAATTCATTTTAAAATACATCTTTATGTTATTTTGTAATTCAATAGTAGGAAAACCAAAACTAACAATGATATCATGCTACATAAGAGCATTCAACGAAAACCATCATTTTAGCCGATTCTTGAACTGGTTCCCACCAGCTCACTCCAGCACCACTCTAATGGGCTGTCAGGACTCAGGACCACTTTAATAGCCCGTTCTCATCCAGATTTCAATACCTTGATAGTGCATGATAAACATCCATTAAATATTTTCTATATCAAATCCATGAAATAGACTAAGCGACTAAATCTGAGTTAGCCGCTGATATAGCTGGATCTTTTGAAATATAAGCAAGAAACAAAATCTACTCAGAGTAGATACAGAACAAATAAGTTGGAGAACAAAAAACCACCATTCACGGAATCATGGCTTCAATTATCGATAGTCAAGGTTATCAGGAATAAAATGAGTTTCAAGTGGGCGAAAGATTGACACAGTAAACAAAATTATGCAGGATAGTGACAAATGTTAACACCAACCTGTTGCCAGCAAAAACTCATGAGGATGAAACTCGATGCACTGGATCTGACCTTCATGACATTTAAATTCATGCATCAACTTTCCTGCAGTTAAATCCCACAGCTGCAAAAACGCAAAATCAGTCAGGAACTAAAAGCAAGTCCATTACACAATTTTTCAGGAGCAGTGAGGGCTCTATATTGTGTGCAAGTATATCTAACCATTATAAAATAGCTCGAAGTACAATTGCCTAAAATCGGCAGAGGTAGGATTGCTTGAGGGAAGATGTACCAAGAAATATAGCAAAATTGTGCATAAGTTTTTCTGACTCTTATCGAAATAAGAAAAAAATGTCCTGAGCCTAACGGTGACACCATCTGAGATCAAGAGCGGGTTTTGGCTATTTGGTACCAATACTTTGAGAGCCGCATCAAATTGGTACCAATCCTAAACTTGTATCTTTTTTATACAAACACTTATGAAGAATTTATCACCAACTCTTTAATTAGTATCTAATTAGAACAAACTTTGTATGAAGTGTATATTTTCGGTACCAGAACTATATGTTTCATAAAGTGTACATATCGAATTGAAATTTTCATCCAAATATCTTGAAACTTTGTTTTCGAATTGATATTTCCAGGATATATCCAACTCAACTGTATGTCCATATTGCTAACTTATGAAAATATTGAGACGTGCGAGCATATAAATATAAATACAGATGCATACATATGAATTTTATTTTTTTATTTTTACATACATATATATGGACATTTCTTTCCATCACTCACAACGGAGCCAAAGACTCACTATTTTTGGCTTGAGAATATGATGGTTTAAAGCAAAATAGCTCACTAAACTGTCTGTGCTTCTTTGATATGATTTTCACTATGGGTTATCCGGAAACAGTCTCTCTGTGCATTAGTACAGGCGTAAGACTGCGTACATCCGACCCCCTTACCCCACCGTAGGTGGGAGCCTTTGCGGCACTGGGGTAACGATGATGATGACATATATATGGACATTTCAAATATTATTTCATAGTAAGTAACTCTGTTTTTGGTTGGGTTACACGAGTAACATGATTGAAATACCCATAATAAATGGTCAGATACGTCTATGAATATTTTCATAAACTAACAGTACAAAAATACAAAGATGGTTAGGCATATCTTTCTTATTATCTTAGACATTCATAAATTTTAGTTAACATCTATAACTATATTTGTGGTTTTGAAAGAAAATTGAAATCCGGAAAGGGCAGCTCGGTGCACATTGTCATCCAGGGAAGGGTCCCAACACAAGGGTGTAGAAGGAGCAAACATTCCTATTAATTAGAAACTTGGTATAGGTAGAAAATGATACAAATTAAAGAATTGGTACCAATTTGATACAATCCTCAATGTATTAAATAGGTCGCAACCCGATAAAGAGCACGCGTTTTTAAGGTTGGTCCATGAAGAATTAGTGCTTGTTATACAAAACAATTTTCTGCCAAGTGCCAACAGTAGGGAGCACTCTAAAAAGTTTAACGGACCATACCTTCACTGTGTGATCTTCTCCACCCGATACAACCCACCTGCCGTCCGGTGTGAACCTGATGGCATTGATGCCGCTAGTGTGACCTTTGTATGTGTGGATACATCCTTTTTTTCTGATATCCCAAATCTTTAGATTTGTGTCCAGAGAACCAGATGCAAAGAACTCCCCAAAGGGATGGAAGTCCAAAGATATACAATTAGAGCGATGTCCAGTGAGAGTCCGGACAACTAAAACAAAGATAAAGAAAACCAATTAAAAGAAATGGTAAAGTTCTATAACTTTAAAAGCAGAAAGTAAAAGGAAGTAATATTAGAGTAAAATAACATAATTCTAAGAGATAAGAGCAAACATACTCTTGGCCTCCTCTAAATCCCAAAGTTTGATAGTACCACTTGCTGCTCCAGCAGCTACCAAAACTTCAGAAGAATCAAAGTTGACGGAATCAATCCCACTCGAATGACCTGACAGACTCTACACAAAAGCAGAGGCACAATGAAAATGTAGATATTGTGCTGGCAATAATAACTGGATTAATACATGGATTCCAAAGTGGATATAAATCATATAATCATAAACTATTTATCCAACAAAAAGTGATGCAACAAGAAAATGTGATCCAGCCTACAGTCCGCATGAAAATAGAAGCAAACCAAACCAAATCATTTTCAGAGCTTGTTTGGCAAGAGCAAATTTGGTTGAAGATTTGAAGTGGCTGAATTTCCTGAAATTGTGGGTGACATAGAGATTGGCTAAACTTGCTGATCTGGCGAACAAAATATCTAAATAAATGACTACTAGATTAAATTAAATTAAATTAAATTAAATAATTTCTAAAACCCTCATTTCAGCAAATTAAGCCAAAAAATACCCTTTTTGCTTTTTCATAGATTTATCAACCAATTCAACCAAGATGGCCAAATAGATTGTTTAGCATTAGGTAAAAAATATGGTTGATGGGGCTCATAAGAAAGAAGAAGTGAAACCAAAAGGGCACTTCATGAATATATCTGCTAACTACATTCTAGTTCTGATTGGTACTAAAATAAAGACCTCATGTTTAGTACTAGTGTACCTCAGGCCTACAAGGTGATGCTAGCTTACTGTGTTAATGACTTTCATTGTCTCAAGTGAGGTGAATACATGATATGAGAGAGAGACATGGGTAAAGAAGACAATTGGAAACCCAAAAGATAACTGAACCAACCAGGATAGCGTTGGGCTTCCCAATGGACCAAAGATTAACCTTGTGATCTTCTCCACCAGTTACAAGAATCCTAGATGACTTCCTCCCGATTTTGAGGCAGTTCACACTAGAAGAATGTGCTACAAACTCCTCTATAGCAATGCATATCATCAAGGCCAACAAAATTAAAGCAAAAAGAACTTTAACTTGCTGATGTGAGTTCTCTTAACCAAAGAGATCTAGGAACACGACAGAAATAAGTTCGTACAGTTATATCAGCTAGGATTCTAAACACATTGTCCAGGATAAAAAAAATAAAGAAAATAGAGGAGCAACTACTGTGAAAAGGATACGTAGCTTATAAGCACGTTTAGTGGTAGTCATCGAGAGGTTGGAAAGGAAAAATGCAAAGAAAGTGACGGTGAAAACCCCTATAAGCGGCGGCGGCGGCGGCGGCAGATAAGTTCGTAAGAACTAATCCCTTCATTTTACAGAACCGCTCCAGATCTCAACCACCCGGCTCCACATTTTCGAAATCCAACTCCAATAGACCAATATTATTATTACCTAATAGCCACTACCATCAGTAGGCACTGCTAGAACTCCCGAAGGCTTCTCCGATACCCAGCGCCCAGTTGGACGACTAGACAGTGTTCTTCGTCTTCTGGAAGGATTTCCCCGCTAGTGGAGGAGAAATAATAAACAGTACAGCTACACTCGGGTGGGTAAACAGGTTTTCTAAGCATACATGAAAACTATAAACATCAAAATACTTAATATTATGTTGATGCGAAGAAGATGGGAATGAAGAGGAGGAAATGGAGCTTTCAAGATCCCTTTCAAAAATTATACTTCAAATATCAAATCAAATAATAATATAATAATTATTATATTAATGGTTAGTTGTTTTTTCTTCAAAGCCTCAATGGTGAATTTCAAAATTCATCGTCCTGTCGTGCTCTATAATACGAGAGCCTTCCCTACCTTCTTTTTCTTTTTACTATTATCAGTTCGTCTAACAAATCTTAATTTAATTTCCGAATTCTTTGTTTATTTAAATTAATCATGTCTCTGTCACAGAAAAATTAATCATAGCGTTTTTCTTTAGGAAGGAGATAACATGTGGTGTTTTTATTTGTAGTCGCACTTAAACAAATCAAATTACACTTTAGTCGCTATAAAATAGACATAAATCAGATATTTATCATATCAGTAGGACGGTCAATTTCACATGTATTCCTTGATATTTTTACAATTGGATTATAAAAACATGGATTATAATTGAATGATGGATGGATAAAGTGACGGGTCAAATTGGATATAGACAAACATTTATTTAACTCATAACCTATTAAGCATGGATACTTCACTAAGGTACCGTATCGACGTATCGAAAACGTTCTTGTATCAGATACTCTAGGATATCGTATCATACGTTCCCGGGCCGTATCTGTAATTTATAAAAAAAATCCAACTTTTTTGGTAATTAGTTTAAAATTTAGGATACACGTATCAACTTTTTTTTTTAAAATAACACCCAAAATTTACAAAATAAAATTCTTAAAAAATGAAAAACTAAAAATAAGTGTTACATTTTTTAATCTCACAAAAGTATATATACAACAAGTAAAATGTGAGATGTTGGTGGGGATGACTTTGTGAGCATGGAAGATATAGGAGTACTTTGAGTTTACTAACATTTCAATGGATGAATCAGGATTGAGGGTCCACTAAGACGATGTTATCCCTGGAAATTAGTGACTCTCGTGGAAATGTGATTAGAACTTTTAATTTTTATTAGAGCATTGTTTTCTGTGTTCATTATTCAAGAACTTTAAGTACTTACACTTTTAATTACAAAGTTGTGTTTGTTTGATTCGTTTCTCATTTCAAATTAAGGACTTATTAACTATATTTATATTTCAAGATGAACTAGTGTATATGAGATAAAGTATGAACTTATTTCTAACTATTTTGATAATGTGAAATGTTTCAATGTCATTAATAGGCAGATGTCATAGGATAATATATGTATATATTTTCAAAAAAAATTGTAATTTTTAATATTATAAATACACCCCCATAATTTTTAATATTTATAAATATACCCCATAACTTTTAATATTTATAAATATACTCCCGTATCTGTATCCTACTTCTTTTATCTTGTCGTATCTCGGTATCCGTTTCCGCGTACCCCTATTGGTGCTATATAGCCCATAAGGCCATAACTCATTCATCATCCGCTCTACTCATCCACCAGTGTGTATACATACACACATCATTTTATATTAATCCATCGTTTGTCTTGTTTTTCTTTTCATTTTGGTTGTCCTAAAACGAGAGTTGTGTTTTACATTTTTTAAACGAAATATGTGATTCACATAATTTTACTTTATTATACTCAAATCTTAATCATAATCTTTACATTTTCAATCACTTTATTAATAATTGTGTGCTAAAATAAAATATAATACATATAGTGAGACAGAGGTAGTATATACTTTGTATTATATTATTTATTAAAATTCAGTTTGTAGATGTAGGAAAGTTTAATAGTTCTAACGGCGTTATAAATCTATTGTTCTATACAGTAAACTTGAGTTGTAGAATGTTGATGTGCCACTCTCTTATTGATTTCGAACAATAAATGTTAATATTACTTTCAAAATCATTGTTCAACTCATTAGATGATACAAATGATCATACATTATAATAAATAATTTATACTTTTGCATCACATCTAACTAATTTGTAACATCTACATATATAATGTGCTTATATATTGATTGAATTGTGCACTAAATCATATTGTAAATTATTTTTCATATTCAATACCTTAATTTTATGCATCACTCAACTTATTTTGTAAGTAAAGATATTCTGAAAATATGATAACAAAAGCTTCATGTGCATATAATATGAATACTGCCAAAATCTTCACATTAAAAATTTCATATATACAACACTTTTATTATTAATTTATTATGTAACTATGCACAATTACAAGAAATAACAATAATGTACTTCCTTTGTCCTTGTTTGTTAAAGGGGTGGACGCGGTCCGATCCAGTCCAATATTTTGCCGAACCTGTACCCGTACCGTGACTATTGAAACGGTTTGGTCTTAGATCTAAACCCGTTCGATACGATCCATTTTCAAACGTGACGGTACCATGCCATAGCAATACCAAACAATGCCACTTTTCCAAGTGTTTAAGGAAAAATTAAAGTTTAGCCATCCTTCAAAAATTCACACAATTTTTCAATTTCACAATTGTCTATCTTTGTGTTTGGCATCGATATCATTGATCGATTCATGTTAGTCGACCCCAAATTTTTTTGGGATTAAGGCTTGGATGTTGTTGTTGTATTAATATCATTATTGTTATTATTATTATTATTATTATTATTATTATTATAGCAATTTACAATAATGTGAATATTATCCACCAGTGTATCCGAACCGCTGTCAGGCCCATTGGCCCAATAGTCGACAGACCAGGAATCCAGTATAATATACTCCATCAGTACCAATATTGTATATAAAAAATTTAAAAAAAATCTCTAAATATCTATTTTAGAGAAAATAGATATTTTCTCTAAACATTTTCTCTAAATATCTTTTAAAATATGCAATATTGCTATTATATGAAAAATTATAAAAAAGGTAAAAATTTGGATATGTTTTTTAGAAAAAAACAAGACAATAAATGACAAATTATAACAATTGCAAAATAAAAAAGTATTCATGTGCCACATAGAAGCACCATAGGGGTGGGGGTGAGCATCACATTCCTTCTTGCTATCCTAAAATTTAGCATTCATGAACAATATTGCTCTCCTAAAAATTAGTCACATTTTTGTCCATTATCCTTGTTTTAGTCACATATTACTATATTAGGTATGACTCACCAATAGGTTCATGGACCAAGTACCGGTTCTGAAACCTAATTGTATCGGGCCCAATTGGGTAAATAATTGGGCCCGTGCTTTCTGTGTCAGACCCAAACTTATTCCAAGTTTAAAAAACGCTAAAACCAGCCCATAAATGACTTGGGAATCTGACCATAGCCAGACCCATATTTTCAGCCCTGGCAATGCTACACTTCGACTAGGAACCAGCCACTCAGGGGTCCGTCCCACCCAAAAGGCATTCAACTTTGTAAACAAACAAATTTGAGATACTACACATCCAGGAATAATTTTTTTGCAGGTTCAACGCTGATTTGCTATGCAAATCAAGAGCCTTATTGTAGTGTGAGATACTCAAAGTCTCAAACTGTCAAGAATACTTTATTACTCCTTCATTAAAGATCAAGGCCATCCTTATCATCAATATAGTTAACACTTTGTACACTAGCTATATGGTACATCATGCAGCGGGTGACCTTTCTTGTTCCTTTCTATGATCCTATGAGCAAGAGAAACTTGCTTGCCTACCACAAAAATGAATGCCTTTCCTTTTCCTGCAGCACCTCTTGCAGTTCTCCCAACACGGCGCACATACTCACTTGGATCGCGAGGAAAATCAAAGAGCACTACATGGTCCACACCCACAAAATCAATACCTCTAGACGCTCTGCAAATTATTAGAGAACACCATTTCCTTAAACGTACAGTACGACCATAAAATCTAGCATGTTTTCTAAAACAGCCTCACAGTCTATATTTGCAATAATACCTGTCAGTACAAACTAAGAACAGAGAGGTGTTCTTCGGCTGAGGGCTGCAGAACTCATTCATACTAGCAAGCCTTGCTTCTTGATCCAGAGCAGCATGGAAAGGTAATACTCTAACCAAAAGTTCTTTCCTGTCAGAGCGTTTCAATACATTTTCGACTTTTCTGCAGCTCTCTATCTGCTCATAGCAAAATCGAAACCGATTTCATTCAGTACTTTCAACAAGGAAGTTCCTGAATGTATCCTGAAACATACGTACCTTGTTGCAGAAAACAATTGTCTTGGGAACTGGTTTTTCCTCTGCTAATTGTAAAAGAGCATTTTTCTTGTTGAGAAATGCTGCTTCTGGGCTTTTTTCTGATTCATCCCCTCCACTACAATCTACAAGGATCTACAATATCCAATTCAGTTATTAATTCCAGTTATAGTCTTTCCTGCTTAGAAAAACAAACCTTTTTAGGTTACCTGAAATCTAAAGACAAATATGCAATATCCCATTTAAAACTCATTGTGTTTGTTACAGGGATTACCCAAATCATAGCTTCTATGAAAGGTAAGAAGACAACTCATTTCAAATTTTAGACAAATGGGATATTGCATATCTGTCATTTGAACTAAAACTTTATTTTCTTCACCCTTCAAATGATCAGTAGCTGATTTAATTGGGTTCAATTTTTGAGATTTTGATACTAAAGATGACTATATCAAATCTTGGTCCCCTTCCTCTGCATCAGTAGGGGGTAGGTAATTGTTCTAAGGGATATTTCAAAATTCTAGTCACAAAAAAGAAATAAATACAATTATAATGTTCAGTATGCATTTGTGCCAAAAGCTGAAAACATACCTCCTCTAAGCCATTACTTGTGCGATGCATACCAGGACCAGTTATAAGCTCACTATCAGGGAAGTTTTCAATCAACTTGTTGTATATATCAATTGGTAATGTTGCGGTCACAAACAGAAATTGTGTGGTAACAGGAGAGGAGCTAACCAGACACTCTAGCGCAGTCTCAAAATCTTCATCCTTAAACAGAATGTCTACCTCATCCAACACGGCACTGAATAAAAATTAAAAACTGAACCACATCAATAAGATACATTTCTTTAATATGTAAAATGGGAAGTACGGGCAGGCCAGCATGGATGGATTGGAAGAGATACACACCCTTACCAGAAGATGTATCTAGGAAACCTTTAGAGCAAGTTTCTTGCTCCTTCCAGAACAATAAGGGGGCACAGTTTTAAAAAATTAGAGGAAATATAGGGAAGAGAAAGAGAAAGACAAGAGAGAAGAGTAAGAGAAAGAGAAAGACAATTAGGGAGAAGAGACTGAATAATTATTATTGATCTGATGCTCCTAAACCCGAATTATAATGCACATATGCAAAAATGTGTATTACCATATAACTACACTTCTACAGCGTAATAATAAAATTACACAAGCTCATAATAATTTATTCTATTCCTAACATACATACTTATAATATTATGTCCCTACATTGGCCTCTTATTCAGTTTCAGGGTTGTATCACAAAGTGAATTCACAAATCGGTCATTAGTCATAAGCAGTGACAAAAGAAGAAGAAAATCAACACCACAAACAAACAAACAAACAAACAAACAACAAAGGGAAAGAAAAAAAGGTGACACTACATCACACAGAACTCATGAAGTTATGAAATGTTTAGAAGGAGATACCACTTGAGATTTGTTAAAAGCAAGTGGCCCTCTTTAACTAGAAACATGAATCGCCCAGGTGTAGCTATCAGAACATCTGGGTCATGCCTAAGATTCTCGAGTTGAGTTCTCTGCCGGAACCCACCTGTTGCAACAACAGACCGAAAAGGAACACCAGATTTTGAAAATGATCGACAAACATTCAAAACCTGCAAAAGTGACAACAAATTTTTAAAGAAAGAAAGCTATTAATCTCATGAGAACATAAACTTAAAACTGAACCTGTGTAAATATAACAATTTAAAAAACAATGGTAATACAAATCGCGAGGCTGCCGAGGCATGATCCTATATTATGAACAATGAACTCTGGGTATGATCTAATTTTACCAATTATTGTTGGAGCGGTTGAGAGAAACCACAGCAAATTACTCCAAATTCAGAAGCAAAGGGGGAACAAAGAAAATTAATTTGAAATTAGACACATGCTCCGCAATTTCATGATTGTTTCCTCCTTCAACCTTATGGGATTGAGAGCACATTGCTATCCAATGCTGGCATTGAGGTCGCGCAGTCTCAAAATGAAATTTCCCTCTCACAAAGAAAGTATGTCTTGGATATTCTTGAGGAAACCGGTATACTAGAGTGGGCAGGCCAGTGGATACACCAATGGATCCGAACGACAAACTCTTGTCAGAACAAGGAGATCTTTTACCAACAAGGAAAAATATAGAAGACTCATCGGTAAATTGAATTATCTTACCATCGTGAGACCAGATATTTCATTTGTGGCAAGTTTCCTTAGTCAGTTTCTTGATAATCCATGTAATAGACATCGGGATGCAACTATCCGTGTTTTTAGCTACATCAAGAAAACACCAGGGCAAGGATTGTTGTTCGAAGATCGAGGCCATCATGATATTATGGGATATTGTGATGCGGACCGGATGTCCGATGGATAGACGTTCCACTTCGGGATATTGCACCCTGATCGGTGGAAACTTAATTTAATGGAAATGTAAGTAGGATGTGTTTGCTAGATCTAGTGCTAAAGCAGAATATCATGCACCCTTGCTCATGTGTAACAACCAAGCCAGAATGCACATCGCAATGCTCATCGTGCAGAATATCTCCTCCAAGAGTTTAAATATGGAAACACAAAACCGGTTCAACTCATGTATGCCAATCTAGCCGCAATGCACATCGAATCAAATCCGGTATATCATGAGAGAACTAAACATATTGAAGTTGATTGCCATTTTATTCGAGAAAAAATTATAAGTGGACATATCATCACAAATTATGTTAACGCAAGTGAACAACTTGCAAATATTTTAACTAAGTCTCTTAGAGGTCCTAGAGTGGGATATATTTGTAACAAGCTTGGTACGTATGATTTATATGCTCCGGCTTGAAAGGGAGTGTGGAAATCCACTAAGAATTGTGCTTAGCTCATTTGTATATCTTGTATAGGAAACCCTAGTGCTCTACATATGGCTATAAATATAGCTTCTTGTATAGCATTTAATATCAAGTATATGAAATACAACAATAATGGTTCATAAAAACCAATGTAGTCAAACAAGGAACTTAGTTGACTATATACATACACACAGACCCTTTTAAAGTACCCTTTTCCACCTTCAAAGGTAGATTTGTATTATTGTGCTAGTAGGTTTTGTGCGATGGCATTTTGTAGCATCCATCCATCCATCCATCCATCCACGCGCACGCGCCCACGCACGCCCACGCACGCACCCACCCACGCACGCACCCGCGCGCGCACACGCACGCACGCATGCGCACACACACACACGCACGCACGCACGCACGTACATACATACGTAATACACACATATATACATATGTTTGTGGTTGGGTGTATATATGTGTATCAGGTTTGAATAAAAAAATGGAACTTTCCATGAAAAGTTCAAACGAATACATTTTCAATTCAATACGGTCCATTACAACACTCCAACAATGCACTTTTTGTGGTGCCTGAAAGTTTTGGCGCTTTGACTGCACTGTTGACCTATTTTAAACAATTAGATTTCAAATCTGGTGCCCCAAATTTAATCGCATTTTCTATGGGGAGGACATTTTCTATTTGAAGCACAATCTATAAACACACATATGTGTATATAAGTGTGTGTATGTATAAACACACATTGTACTACCTCTCCTGTTCACCCTCTTTATCAGAACCTGTGATTACTCCCTCTCCGATGTGAACAAACTCAAAAAAGATGTTTATAAAGTTCAGCAATGACAACTTAAGATACTCAATTTGGATAATTGACCGCAGAACATAGTTACTATGAAACTAGGAGGGGAATTAGACCTGAGAAGCCAACTCAGCTGTTGGTGTCAATACAATGACTCGAGGACTTTGTGATGAAGGTTTATGAAATCCTTGAAGCTCTTGTTCTCTAAGGCATTGAATAAGAGGAAGAAGATATGCCAAAGTCTTCCCAGAGCCACTGTGATCAGAGATAATGCAGCTCTTTCCTTTAAGAACATGTTCAAATGTCATCGCCTGCAATTACCTTGAATGCTTATAGTATCATTTTATAAATACTTCAAAATGATTTTCAATAAGCCACAATACAAATGTTCTGAGTAACAAGACAATATGCATGGGGTTTAGATGGAACCAAAAAGGGAAATTATATTATACGTAGCTGTGAATATATAACAGTATGTTATAGATAACCACATAAAAAAGAAAATATATTTTTTAGAATTGAGGTTGAAGCAACACTATTGTGCTTAGAAACAGTGTCACACATGGGGTAGTCTGGTTGCAATTGAACTTGGTGATTGAAGTTATTGGGGAAGCACAAAAGGGTCCACCAATGAAAATAAAATAAAACTGCACTGAAAGGGTGCAACCATGAATCCAAAGTAAAATAAATATCACAACAGAAATGAAAATCACGTGCCTTCATGAAAATGGTCTTTGAGTTCTTTATTAGTGGTAACACCATAGTTTCAATTTTTGTATGTAAAATATGATATAAAGTTGCAGCTTGTAGCATGGATCAAATTATGCTAGAACTGTCCTTTTCTCTACCTGAATATGAGAAGGGCGTCCAAACATCTGTTTCCTTAAAGATTCAGTCAAGTAGTCAGTGCACCCCAAATCCCGAAATGATTTTTTGCTAAAGAAACTATTGTCCTCATTTAAGGTCCTTTTCTTTCTGTAGAATTCATCTACTTTACCCCAACCCACCATGTGATTAACAGTGTCTTTTAAATCAGAAAGATTTGGTGTGATAGATTTGGCATCAGACTCCTTAAAGTCCTTATTTCGCATGTGAAGCTGCAAAGTTTCATTTCCAGCAGCTTCATTGGAGAAATCCTTTGACATCCTTCTCCTCAGGTTTTGCAGCAGCGCTTCTGAATCTGCTGGCTGTTCAGAACTAGAACTACCATTGAGAAGATCAAATCCTTCCTGCTCCACTAAATGGTTACTTTTTGGGATGACAGAGACCCTAGCATTCTGTGCATCGTGATTATGAAAATCACCATCTTCTTTTTTTGTATATCTTTTCCTAACAAGAGCTCTCATCTTATGGGATTTCAGTCTGCTAAAGTTTTGCCCAAGTGCCTTCTTAGATTCTGGATACCACAAAAAGATGAATGAGCAATGAAAGAAAGAATGCAGATGAACTATTTGAGGGTGACAGGGATATTGACTTTGATTTTATTTTTTTGGGAGGTGGTGGATGTTAATTTGTCATACTAATATTCTTGCTTTGATAAACGTGTTTTTTTGTTAAAAGAATATGCTTCTTCATCTCAAATTGGAAATTGACTCTTGAATTGAAGCTATAGAACTTTTATTTCCTATTATTCTTTAGGCCTTATTTTAAATATGAGCGTTATTTGGTTGGTCACGAACTCTAAACTAATGGTTAGTAACGAAGAAGATTGTTATTTGTCATCCTTTGCGCCTCAGGCTCTAGGAGACCCTTTGCAACTTGGTTGTGCATTGCTCCCTTAACAGCTATGCTATCTATTAGATGTTGCTTACATTATGATGAAGGAAAAATTTAAAGATTGCAAGTACCATCTGCTGGTAAATAAACTTGTAATTGGACATTGCAGTGATAATATACGTACTGCATCTCACCCTTATTGAAGACAAATATATTCAAGACTAATTTAAACATCAACTTATGCCGGCAAAAAAAATCTTTTTTTTTTTGCAAATTCACACTTTATTTGGTGACAGCAGCCGAAGGTAAGACTGTTGCAGATTTGTGTTGAACTTCATTATAGTCTGTTGCTTAGAAGCTATCAAAAGGATTAATTACTACAAACTGACTATGAAAAACAGGAAGACCGAATTCTACCTTTGAAGTTGCCGCCATCACGGCCGTTTGCTTGGTCGTTGGTGTTCCAGGCGGAGTGAATATTATTCGAAGGGATACCGGAGAATCCATCATCGTTCTCGACTCCTCCCCAAACGATGATTTTATCTCCAGTATCTTTATCAATAAGCTCGTAAGCGCCGGCGGTGTCCATAGGCCTGCGAGTATAAGAGCTTCGAACTGCCACAACCGCCGCTCTCCTCCTCCTCCCCCTGCAGCTAAAAAGCTTTTCGTCATTCATGAGAGTAGCGCTGGGAACAAGTTGCAGCAGCTTGGCTCTCCCCAATTCGGAACTATGTAGTATAAATGGTGGCGGACCCATAGCGACCGCCATCACTGCGGCTTCGCTGAGCAACATCACTTGTCAGTTCAAAAGCTCAGCTCCAGTGTCCATAAGCTGGACAATTGCATTCGGTTCAATAAACAATTCAAACTCTTTAGAATTTATCACTATCAACCAGATTATATCATATGCATATCAAGTTCATTTCTCAAAATATAATGGAATTACCATATTTAATTAGAGTCTAAAAACAAACTACTCTGTATCAAATTGGCCATCCAAGTATAAGAGGCTTTTGGATCTGATTCTTAAAATTCTTCAGCTCCTTCAGGGAGCAAAAACCGAAGTTTGAGTGTTTGGGTGAAAATGCAGAAGTGATTCTGGTGCTCTAATTTACTCCTAGAATCAGTTTTTTTAGAAGCTGAGGATAGCAGCTTTTGAAAATTGATTCTGATTCTGCTTCTGCTTTAAAAAAAGAAGCAGAAGCAGAAGCAGAATCAGTTCCAAACACCCTCTAACACAATCAATTAGGCCCTTCAACTAAAACAACACCTAATTAAGTGTGTGAATTATACTACCTCAGTAACCCTAGAATCTTCTCAGTTTGACTCTTTTGGGTCAAACTTTATAAACTTTGATCATTAATTATTCAAAACTCACATTATGTTATGATTAAAAATTTATTTCATATAACTCATTGTAAAACATATTATTTGAATGTTAATTTATTATGAATTTTATAAATATAGATATGTAGATATTTAGAGTCAAAGTTCAACTTAGAAGACCGTGAAAAGTCAAAATTGGAAGATCTTTGTGTTAGAGAAGTAATATATAAAAAGAAAAGAAAATTATCAAACGGGTCCACGTACCTTTGAGAAATAATCAATTGAGTGCTTGTAGTATTTCTCGAATTAATTGAGTTCATCAAGTTTTATAAAATCACCAAATCCGCTACTTCAACGGTAAGCAGTCGGTAGTTCAATTACCTAGTGTGTCTTTTTTTGCCATTTTCTATGAGTGCGTATACCGTGTAACGGGTGAGCATCATGCACCCATTGGATATTATTTTCTCTCTTTTTTTTAAAATGGTAATAATTTTTTTATTTTTGATCCGATTTTTATAAAATTTATATCAATATTTTTTATTTTTCATGATCTTTCAAATGAGAACAATATTGCCTGTGTAATTTTAACATATTAACATTTGCGTGTAAAATATGTAACTTTACGTATTAAAATATGTAACTCACGTTCAGTCATGTCAAATGCAACTCGTGTGTATAAATATGTATCTCTACGTGTAACAATATGTAACTTTACGTAAAAAAATATGTAACTCGCGTTCAGACAGGTCAAATGCAACTCGTGTGTATAAATATGTAACTCACGTGTATAAATATGTAACTTTACGTGTAAATATATGTAAGTCGCGTTCAGACATGTCAAATGCAACTCGTGTGTATATATATGTAACTCGCTTATAAAAGGATGTAACTTGCTTATAAAAAGATGTAACTCGCTTATAAAAAGATGTAACTCGCTCATAAAAAGATGTAACTCAATGTATTATCAAATGTAACTGAGGCCACTGATCCACTCCCAAAAAGATTCGATCTTCTATTTCACAAACCTATCATCTCCCAAACAGATTCGATTTTCCTTATAATCCAATACTCATTAATATAATAGTTCGATAATTTCTTAAAATTACATACACAATATTGGTCTCATTTGAAAGATCATGAAAAATAAAAAATGTTGATATAAATTTTATAAAAATCGAATCAAAAATAAAAAAGTTATTATCATTTTTTAACAACAAAAGCAAAAAAAAAGCAGCATGCTGCGTCATTTTGCAACCGGGCGCATCATCCTCGTGGTGCGCCGGTTGCACAGTATAATTTGCCATTTTCTATTGTTTTTGTACTCTTTCCTTAATTCCTTTCTTTTTCCTTTTTGTTTTTCTCCTTTATTCTCTTTCTTTTTCCTTTTATGTTTCTTTCTTCTCTCATAGAGTCCAAACTCATCTTCTTCCCACATGTCTTCATTTCCATTTTTGTCTTTTTTTCTTTCGTGCTTTCTCCCTGTCACTCATCCACTCATTTCCCTTGTTTCTACAGATCTTCATTTCCCATATTCTGAACATTTAAGGATAGGAGATTGTGGCTATAGAGGATTGGTGTATGGAGGTACGTAGGGGCGGGAGGGTGGTGGCCAGTGGATATGGAGGTAGGGGCAGCGGAGCTAGATGGTGAGTATGGAGACCAGGGAGATGGGAGTGGTAGTCTGGTGGATGTGGTGATTGGGGCGATGCAGGTCGTGGGTAATGGGTACAGAGGTAGGGGTGGCGGCGCGGCTGAAGTTGTTGTAGCCTTTAGTGGGGAAGTCGAGGTGGCAGAGACAGTGGATAAGGGGTGTGTGTTAGATTATTGGACTTATACTACATGTAATATTCACAATATATTATTTATCGGGTTTAATTGTATGTTATATGCTATCTTATATTTAGGCCCCCCAAAAAAAATAGTGATCCTATAGATATTAATTTAAGTGGGCTAATAAGTTATCTAATAAGGTATAGGGCCCAAATGTGTAGAGACTCATGGGCTTGACCTAATCAATGATGGGCTGATTAGGGTTAAGCACTCTCTATAAATAAGGGGTTATGGTCCCTAGTTGAACACGTCATTCAGTCTTTCTGCATCCCATCGCTAGAGAGATAATTCTCGAGGGTGTGTATCAACTAGAAGACGAAAACCCTAGCCTCCGTCTCCCGGATCTCTAAAGGTCATCTTCAATGGAGTCAGGTACGCTTCCGCTCAGTTAATTCTCTAGATAATTTCAATATGAAGATTAAAGTATTATCGGATTTATTCCAACAATTGGTATCAGAACCTCCTTCATATTGAATTATTTAGAGTAAGCTGAAGATCGAATCCTTATGTTTTGATCGAATGTTTCTTATTTTTCTCCGGATCGACGATTGGAGTCGGTGTCAGGTGTTTCTTTTCGACCTTTAATATGTTGATTCAGTTTTGTTTTGTTTTTGTGATTTGTGAATCGATCAGCACTGGTTTGAATATCTGAATTTTTTAATCTGCTGACTAAGTTTGATTTGCGATGGAATTGTATTTGTGTTTTCATTGATGTTCTCGTTTATAGCGATTGAATTCATAAATAAAACCTACGGTAAATGAGTTTGGCAGCCACATCATTAAATTCCTTTTTTTATTTTGTTTCGTTGCCTTAGCTTTTAGACTTAACTAAGACAATATGGAATAAGCATGTCCCAATTCAGTATAACTGTATTGGGACTATCAAACTTTTTGGGTTGCTTTACATCATGTTTTGAGTTCTTTTATTGGAATTGGCCAATTTCCGTCGATTGATTTTTCTTACGCAAAAAAAAATATCAAAGTTGTTCAATGTTCAATACGAAGTATTAAAGTTGGGTAATGCTTAATTGTTAATTGATTATGACTTATGAGAATCGTGAATGGTCCCTTCAATTTTAATCGGTATTCATATTTGAAAATTGGCAAATTGATATACATACGGAAGACCAATTTACATACGTAGTATATTTCCCTTTTGGTCTTGAGTCTTGACTATTACGGAGTACTTTCTAAATTTTGGAGGTTTTAGTTTTGGTATTTTTAAGGATTTGGTAATTAAATACTTGTATGAGATTACGGCGAATGTCAGTTCTATTGGAATTGTATATTTGGAAATAAATTACTTTTGTTGGTGATCATGATTTACAGTTTAAAAATGTATTATGTGTTATGAAAATATAAATCCTGTTTTGCGACCAAACAAGCGTTTGTGTATGGGTTTTACAAATTATCGTTATACGTAATACATTTGCATGTGATTCAGAAAATAAAATCCCAATTTTATTTTTCAGACTTTCGAGTTAATGTTAGCATGTCTAATATTTGGGTTGATTAATTGACATAACATGCTGCCAAAGTAGTCCCTCTTGTTGAAATTAATTAACTCATATATTAAGATGATTGTGTACTTTATTATTTCATGCGGATAATAATCGGCCCAAAGGAAGGTTATTATTTCGCCGAAATTTAAGTACATTTGTGATAATAAAATTTGTGATATTTATGAGGTTTTCATGTGAATATTAAGTCGGTCCAAAGAAAGGCTTAATATTTGACATGATTTTATTATCGAAATTTTTTGTTATTACACCAGGAGTACCACTTGCAAGTCTAATTTATGTCCAAAGACAAGATTAGATGTTGCGCTAGGTATCTTGTGATGGGGATTGCTAATATTTAAATTTAAAATTAATTATCAAATTAATTTCAGTTCATAGAGCATATCATTTATATTATTTTTTGTTCTCTTTCAGTCAACAATTCTGCTGCTACAATATCTGCTAATATTAACAGCATCCCAGTGCTTAATGGCACGAATTTTAAGGAATGGAAAGAGAACGTTATGATTGTTCTCGGTTGCATGGATCTAGACCTTGCACTTCGGACTGAGAAACCCGCCCCTCTTAAGGACACATCTACCCTTGCTGAAAAGAGGGAGATGGAGAGGTGGGAACGCACAAACCGCATGAGTCTAATGATCATGAAACGTGCAATTCCAGAATCATTCAGGGGCACAATGTCTGATGAGGCTGATGCCAAATCGTTCCTTGCCGAACTTAAAAAGTGTTTTGCTAAAAACGAAAAGGCGGAAACTAGTACTCTTTTGAGCACTCTTGTTTCCATGAAGTATAAAGGCAAAGGGAACATAAGGGAGTACATTTTGGAAATGTCTCACATTGCTTCAAAACTAAGTGCACTAAAGCTTATTTTACCTGAGGAATTGCTTGTGTATTTAGTTTTGATCTCTCTTCCTTCTCAATTTAATCAATTTAAAGTCAGTTACAACTGCATTAAGGAGAAATGGTCTCTCAATGATCTCATTTCTCATTGTGTTCAAGAGGAAGAGAGAATAAAGCAAGATAAGACTGAAAGTGCTCATTTGGCATCTACCTCTAAGGGTAGCAAGAAAAGGAAAATTAAGGAAGCTGCAAATTCAGGACCTCCCAGGAAGCATCATAAGGAAACTAAGTGATCAGGCTAAACTTGCAAGTGTACAAGTGCCGATATAGTAATAAATTCCGGTAAAATACCGGGTCGAATCCACAAGGAAACGTTGTTTAATTTAGTCCGTGAGTAGATAACTTTAAATGAAGAAATGAGTAAAGTGCATGGATTTTGATTTGTGTTTTATATTTTTGGCTTTTCACTTTTTGTTTAAGAAGATAATCGTTAACTAACTTTGAGTTTAAGATGAATAATAACAATAACTAAGGCTTCGGGAATCACTTAAATGCTTTAATAGGGTTGAATATTAGTTCTTTGCCAATAATTATGAATACGATATCGCTAATATATTCTCAACTCCGGTTAAGGCAGCGAGATCGTGGTTTTCGTTACGTGTAAGTCCCGTTATGGCTTACATTCATCTATCGAAAACCCCGTTGAATATCAAGACATCACACCCGTATCATATAAGACCGAATACATTTCTATTCTCGGTACTATATATGTTTATCCTTTAATGTTCATAGTTTAGATTTCAACGTTAATTGCAAGTATAAACTAAATTTAACATACTTCTATGTTGTACACCATAGTCATAAACAATCAATATATAAAGGATAAATCACAATTTATTGGTTTAGAACTTTTATCAAACACCTAGTGGGCATAGAAGTTCATCCCTAGCCTTAGCTAAGAAATTAGCCTCTAATGCTCATATTAATCACAATACAATGATAAATGTAATGAAACATAAAATTACAAAGGAAATAATACATAAACACCAATGATTTCGGAGGATGAACTTCCCTCCTCAAGAACTTGAAGAAAATACCAATAACAAAAATATAAAAGCTAAAAATTAATCTATGGAATGGAATATGTTTGTATGATGAATTGAGTGCTTTATATAGACTAAAGAATGACATCTTTTAGTCTATTCGAACCCAACAATGAGGTATGGAAGCAATATTTGATTAGCATTGAGGAAGATGTGGTTTTCCCATCAAGAATCAACTTGTACGATGTTGTTTTTTAGCAGAAAATCGACCCAACCGGCGCCGGTTGGTCAGATGACCGGCCCCGGTTGAAAACTGGCTCATTTGTGCGAGAAAAAACGTTCCGACCGGCGCCGGTTCAAGACCGACCGGCGCCGGTTGATGCGCCCAAAAATGTACTTCATTTCTCTTCCTCCGAAATGGATCAAAAAGTGTCAGTTTTGGTACCGGGATTTTGGAGATGTTACGCTACGAATTTGGACATAATTCCTTCACCAAAGTTGTAGATAGTGAAGTCTTCTATCCAACAAAACTTGAATGACGTGATTTTATTCATCCAATCAACAGAAATAGATAAAACACTGAGAGGTATGCACCCTGAAATCCCACCAGCAACATCAGACTTTATCGGTTGATTGAGTATTGTTCCTTTTCTATTCTGGCCATGATGTATTCATAACATTTGTACCTTATTGAGTTACCATTCACATGAAATTCGAATGGAGTGATTTCGAGGTCTCTACAATACGTTATACTCAAATGATGGGCAAAACGTCATCCTTTTGGTCCCAAAAGCCGTTCACCACAATGTTTTATGCTCTAACTCTCATTCTCAAGATATTTTCCCAATTTCTCTTCTTTTCTTCAACAAATACTTATAAATACTTATGTTAAACACAAGTAAATATAACGGCTATCAAATCCCCCCCACACTTGAGCATTGCTTGTCCTCAAGCAATTTCTTTGTATTGATGCACAATTAGAAAAGAAACTAAACCATGCAAATTAAAAGTTTAATAAGATGATAAAAATTAGATATAAACTCTTTAATCTTTCTCGAGGCCAAAAACCTTTTTCTATTACTCACAATAAATGTATTTAAGATTAAGTAAAATATTTAAACACTTGATGGGTTTATTTTGTGACAATTTAGGCAATGTGTGGGTATGTCGGTGTTTTTTTTTCTTGTGGACTGACAACTTGATTTTGTAGAGAAGACTATTCTAGGAGAACATGAGTTTTTTTTTGCTTTTGTATATAAACTCATATATCTAGATTGTCAGAAATGAGGAGAATCCGACAATAGAGTGATTTGGAGTTGGGATGAAACTTTTATTTTGAATTTGCACTCTATGCACATTTGTATGAATTTGGAACATTGTCACAAATTTGAGTGAAAGTTGTGGTTTCAAGATTAATAAATATTTTAATTAATCTAAAAATACATTTTTGTGAGTAAAAGAAAATCTTTCTCAACCAAAACCCTTAAAAGAGAGAATATCAAAAAAATTAACCTTCCTAGAAAAAATTTAATTTGCAAAGAAAAGTTTCTCAACTAATTATTCACCCCCCACACTTGATTTACATTGTCCTCAATGTAGATCTGAGAATGTAATGCAAGATTAAATCTTCAATAGTGGAATGAGATGTCTTTGAGAGAAGAAAATGCATGATACTTGAGCTGAGATCGATAATTTTTTTGTTTATTTTTTTTTCTTTTTTCTTTTTTTTTTCTTTTTTTTTTGATTTTTTTTTTTTTTTTTTGTGTTGGGTTGCCTCCCAATTAACGCTTAGTTTAACGTCATAGGCCGGACGAACGTACCTCTTTTAAGGCGGTGGATGTGATGCTTTTCTCCGGTAGAATTTGATCATTGTGCCTCCTTTCATCGGGTAGAGTTTCGGGAGAACTTCGTTGTTCGTTGGTGTGATCTCGAGTACGTCTTCGGGGTGTGTTGGAGGATCCTCGGGCCCAAATATTTGTGCCTTCTTGATGTCCATGATGTTTATAGCCTTGGGAGGTGTGAAACGGTTTGTGTTGTCCTTCATGTTTTGAGTTGGAGTGGATCGTGTCTTCCATATATGGAATGTTTCATCATCTCCTCCCACTCTTAGTTTTACCGTGCCCGCTTGTACATCAATGACGGCTGCAGAGGTGGCAAAAAATGATCTCCCAAGGATGACGGGGATCTCCATCTCTTCCATGTCCAAAACAAGAAAATCTACCGGGAAATAGAATTTTCCAACTTTGACAAGAACATCCTCCATGATGCCTACTGGATAGCGGATTGTTCTATCCGCTAATTGTAGGGCAACCGTTGTAGACTGAAGTTCCCCCACACCAAGCTTTTTAAACAGAGAATGAGGCATAAGATTTATACTAGCCCCGAGATCACAAAGAGATTTTACCTCTCCAATTTTGCCAATAGAACATGGGACAGTGAAGCTTCCGGGATCCTTCAATTTTGGAGGAAGCTTATTTTGAAGGATTGCACTACACTCCTCCGTTAGTGCCACGGTTGCAAATTCCGCTAGTTTCTTCTTGTTTGAGAGAATCCCCTTTAGAAATTTGGCATAAGAAGGAATTTCCGCAATAGCCTCCACGAATGGTATGTTGATGCTTAGCTTGGTAAAAATATCAAGAAACTTCTTGTATTGTTTACCATCATCCTGCTTCCTCAACCTTTGTGGATATGGGATAGGAGGAACATAATTTGCCATTGTTGGAGGTGGTGATATATGTTCCTCCAACTCTTCCTTCTCTTGTGATATTGGTGCATTCTCCGGCGATTTAGGATCCTCCGTTTGTTTGCCACTTCTTGTTGTTATGGCCATGACATTTTCTTTTGGGTTGACTTCCATTGTTGTGGGGAACCGCCCTTGCTCTCTAGTGCTTTTTCCTTGGGCAATTTGCCCAATTTGTACCTCCAAGTTGTGAATAGATGACTTGGTGTATTGTTCTATGTTGTCCATGCGTTGGTGAAGTTTCCGGTTTTGATCTTCAAACCGGAGGTCAAGCTTTGTGAATTGTGAATGGAGATTCCCAATGGATGCCTCCACTCTACTATGATTCTCCTCATTTTGGGCCTTTACACAAGCCACAACATTTTGAGTGAGGGTTTTCATCGTTTCCTCCATGGTTTGCCCTTGTGAAAATCCGGACGGGGGGTTAGACGGACCTCCTTGTGGTTTCCAAGAATTACCTTGATTAAACCTTTGTTGATTGTTGGAATAAGTGTTGCCTCATTGATTCCCCCTATTCCCATATGAATTCATATAATTCACATCTTCAATAGTTTGAGGTGAATTACCTTCCGGTTGTGACATACTCTCCACATTGGCCACTTGATTAGCCCCTCCGATCACGGCTTGTAGAGCCGTGTGAATTGAAGCTTGAAGATCTTTGTGCATGGCTTGTTGAAAATCAGCAAATCGTTTGTCCAATTCATGAGCTATAGACACTTCACTCATACCGGCCACTTTGATATCTCCTCCTTGTAATTGAGGGTTTGAAGCAATGGATTCGAGGATCCTTAATGCCTACGTTTCAGTTTTGTTGCCAATATACCCCTCCGCACGGTTATCTACAATGGCTTGGCATGAAGAGTTCAAACCATTGTAGAATGTGTCAATTTGAAGATCAAGGGGAATGCGGTGGTGTGGGCATTCCTTCAACAAGGCTTTAAAACGCCTCCATGCATCTTGATATAGTTCTCCAACTTGTTGTTTGAAATTGAAGATTCGTTGCCTTAGCTCTTGAGTCATTGTGGGTGTGTAATACTTAAAAATGAAAGCATTATAGATACCTTGCCACGTTGTAAAACTCGCTGGTGTTTGCTCCAAGAACCATCCCCTTGCCGTCCCTTTCAAAGTGTAGGGAAAGCTTTTGAGTTTGAGGGCGTCCTCGGAGAGATCATGCCTAGGAATTCCTTGGATGAATCCATAGAACTCGGTGATGAAGTTAAGTGGATTCTCCCCCGGAAGACCATGAAATTGAGGCATAGCATTGAAGTAGTTATTCTTCATTTCATAGTCCTCTGCCGCCTCGCTTAGGACAATACATGAGGGAGTGGCGGCAACCACGAGCCTCTTCCTTTCATTGAGTGTTGGCATCATTTTTGCTTATTTTCTTTCCCTCTGATTGTGTTTGAAAGTTCTTTTTATTTCAAGATCAATAGGTTCAAGATGTGTAGAACCTTGACTCCTCAAATGCATTCAAACACAAAGCATAGGCACACACATGAAATGAAAAATACCACAAGAACAAGTGAAAAGCAATGGGAAATGAAAAAATCAGGATTTTTGATTGATTGATTTTTTTTTATTGTTTGGACTTTATTAAACAAGACCGTTTCCCCGGCAATGGCGCCAAAAACTTGATCGGGCTAAACTTGCAAGTGTACAAGTGCCGATATAGTAATAAATTCCGGTAAAATACCGGGTCGAATCCACAAGGAAACGTTGTTTAATTTAGTCCGTGAGTAGATAACTTTAAATGAAGAAATGAGTAAAGTGCAGGGATTTTGATTTGTGTTTTATATTTTTGGCTTTTCACTTTTTGTTTAAGAAGATAATCGTTAACTAACTTTGAGTTTAAGATGAATAATAACAATAACTAAGGCTTCGGGAATCACTTAAATGCTTTAATAGGGTTGAATATTAGTTCTTTGCCAATAATTATGAATACGATATCGCTAATATATTCTCAACTCCGGTTAAGGCAGCGAGATCGTGGTTTTCGTTACGTGTAAGTCCCGTTATTGCTTACATTCATCTACCGAAAACCCCGTTGAATATCAAGACATCACACCCGTATCATATAAGACCAGATATATTTCTATTTTCGGTACTATATATGTTTATCCTTTAATGTTCATAGTTTAGACTTCAACGTTAATTGCAAGTATAAACTAGATTTAACATACTTCTATGTTGTACACCATAGTCATAAACAATCAATATATAAAGGATAAATCACAATTTATTGGTTTAGAACTTTTATCAAACACCTAGTGGGCATAGAAGTTCATCCCTAGCCTTAGCTAAGAAATTAGCCTCTAATGCTCATATTAATCACAATACAATAATAAATGTAATGGAACATAAAATTACAAAGGAAATAATACCTAAACACCAATGATTTCGGAGGATGAACTTCCCTCCTCAAGAACTTGAAGAAAATACCAATAACAAAAATATAAAAGCTAAGAATTAATCTATGGAATAGAATATGTTTGTATGATGAATTGAGTGCTTTATATAGGCTAAAGAATGACATCTTTTAGTCTATTCGAACCCAACAATGAGGTATGGAAGCAATATTTGATTAGCATTGAGGAAGATGTGGTTTTCCCATCAAGAATCAGCTTGTACGATGCTGTTTTTTAGCAGAAAATCGATCCAACCGGCGCCGGTTGGTCAGATGACCGGACCCGGTTTAAAACAGGCTCCTTTGTGCGAGAAAAAACGTTCCGACCGGCACCGGTTCAAGACCGACCGGCGCCGGTTGCTGCGCCCAAAAATGTACTTCATTTCTCTTCCTCCGAAATGGATCAAAAAGTGTCGGTTTTGGTACCGGGATTTTGGAGATGTTCCGCTACGAATGTGGACATGATTCCTTCCCCAAAGTTGTAGATAATGAAGTCTTCTATCCAACAAAACTTGAATGACGTGATTTTATTCATCCAATCAACAGAAATGGATAAAACACTGAGAGGTATGCACCCTGAAATCCCACCAGCAACATCTGCCTTTATCGGTTGATTGAGTATTGTTCCTTTCCTATTCTGGCCATGATGTATTCATAACATTTGTACCTTATTGAGTTACCATTCACATGAAATTCGAATGGAGTGATTTCGAGGTCTCTACAATACGTTATACTCAAATGATGGACAAAACGTCATCCTTTTGGTCCCAAAAGCCGTTCATCACAATGTTTTATGCTCTAACTCTCATTCTCAAGATATTTTCTCAATTTCTCTTCTTTTATTCAACAAATACTTATAAATACTTATGTTAAACACAAGTAAATATAACGGCTATCACTAAGGAAGAAACTAAGGAATCTGGATGCTTCTTTTGCAAAAGGACTAATCACAAGAAAAAGAACTGCACTAAGTACCACGCTTGGCGTGCGAAAAAGGGTATGTCTCTTGCTCTTGTTTGTTCCGAGGTTAATTTAATTTCGGTACCAAAAGACACTTGGTGGGTAGATTCCGGTGCTACTACTCACATAAGTGTATCTATGCAGGGTTGCCTGAGCTGCTGAAAACCAATTGATGGTGAAAGATACATCTATGTCGGTGATGGCAAGCGGGTTGAAGTTGAGGCTATCGGTGTTTTTAGATTATTATTAAAGACTGGTTTTTATTTTGATTTGAAAGAGACATTTGTTGTGCCGTCATTTCGGCGGAATTTAATTTCTATTTCTGCATTGGACAAATTTGGTTATTCTTGTTCATTTGGAAATAGTCAGTTCAGTCTATTTCAAGATTCAAAACTTATTGGTACTGGTCTTTTATCAGTTTATGATAATCTATATTCACTTGATATAAATACCTCATATAATGAAACCTTGCATGTAAGTACTCGTGGTACTAAAAGAAAATTAACCAATGAGAATTCGTTTTCACTTTGGCACAAACGTCTAGAACATATTTCTAAAGAAAGAATTCAGAGACTTGTGTCACATGGAATTCTTGATTCTTTTGACTCCTCAAATTCTGATATTTGTGTTGAGTGCGTTAAGGGAAAACAAATGAATAAACGGAGATTAGGTGCCGAGAGAGCTTCAGATCTATTAGAATTGATATATACAGACATTTGTGGACCATTCCCTACACCATGTAGAAATGGCCAAACATATTTTATCACATTCATAGATGATTACTCTCGTTATGGTTACCTTTATCTCATTCATGAAAAGTCTCAATCAATAGACGTGTTCAAATCTTATAAGGCCGAAGTTGAAAACCAATTAGACAAAAGAATAAAAATCGTTAGATCTGACCGTGGTGGTGAATACTATGGTAGATATGATGGTTTCGGTGAACAACGTCCATGGCCATTTGCTAAATACCTAGAGGAGTGTGGAATTGTTCCTCAGTACACCATGCCAGGAACTCCTAGCATGAATGGTGTTGCTGAGAGACGAAACCGTACATTGAAGGACATGGTTAGGAGTATGATTTGTCATACTACTTTACCAGATTCACTCTGGGGAGAGGCACTGAAAACTGCAGCTTACATACTTAACAGAGTTTCCACTAAAGCTACAACTAAAACCCCTTATGAAATTTGGACTGGAATGAAACACGGTATAAATCATTTCCATGTTTGGGGTTGTCCAGCTGAGGCAAGGCCTTATAGGCCAAATCAAAAGAAACTGGACTCAAGAACAGTTAGTAGCTATTTTGTAGGATACTCTGAGAGGTCAAGGGGGTATAAGTTTTATGATCCCACTACCAGGACTATTTTTGAGATGGGTAATGCCCTGTTCTTTGAGGATATTGAGTTTGGGGGGTGGGGAGATAAGGTTAGAGATTTTGTCTTTGAGGAAGAACATGCTACTCTTCCTTCAGTTGTCATTGAACATGATCAAGATATGTTTATTCCTAATGATGTTCAAGAAACAACTCCAATTCATGACAATCTCGAAAACATCCCCAATCAAGTACCTGAATTTGTTAATGAGGATCAAACTCAACAACCTCAAGAACCTGAGGTGCCATTAAGGAGATCCACTCGAGAGAGGATAAGCGCAATTCCGGATGATTATATTGTATTTCTCCAAGAACATGAGGAAAATTGGGAATTGGTGGAAGAAATAATTGTCTTCCTCCAAGAACAAGAATCGGATGTTGGTTTTGCGGAAGATGATCCAATCAACTTCCGTCAAGCCATGAAAAGTTCCAACTCTCAAGAATGGATTAATGCCATGAAGGATGAGATGAAGTCTATGAGTGACAATGACGTTTGGGAGTTAGTCTCATTGCCTGAAGGTATTAAACCCATTGGTTGTAAATGGATATTTAAAATCAAGAGGGATTCAAAGGGCAATGTTACAAGGTTTAAAGCTCGTCTTGTTGCTAAAGGCTACACTCAAAAGAAATGAATTGACTATAAAGAGACTTTCTCTCTGGTATCCTCGAAAGACTCTTTTAGAACAATAATGGCATTAGTGGCACATTTTGATCTTGAGCTTCATCAGATGGATGTAAAAACTGCATTTCTCAATGGTGACATTGAGGAATCAATCTATATGGAGCAACCAGAAAACTTTGTTTCGGGAGATTCAAAGAAAATGGTTTGCAAATTAAAGAAATCCATCTATGGACTCAAACAGACTTCTCGTCAGTGGTATCACAAGTTTCATAAAGTCATTATATCTTTTGGTTTTCAACCAAACGTCAGTGATGATTGTATATACCACAAGTTCAGTAGGAGTAAGCATATTTTCCTGGTCTTGTATGTTGATGACATACTGCTTGCTAGTAACGATATAGGCTTATTACACGAAACTAAGAGATTTCTTTCAAAGAATTTTGAAATGAAAGATCTTGGTGAGGCTTCTTTTGTATTAGGAATTCAAATACACCGAGATCGCTCCAAAAGCATTCTTGGACTCTCACAAAAGAGCTATATCGATAAGGTTCTCAAAAGGTTTGGTATGCAAGACTGCAAACCAGGAGATACCCCAGTTTCCAAAGGAGACAAGTTTAGTCTCATGCAGTGCCCTAAGAATGGTTTTGAATCTAAAGAAATGAGGAACATTCCTTATGCTTCGACTGTAGGAAGTTTGATGTATGCCTAGGTTTGTACAAGACCTGATTTGGCATACATTGTTGGGATGTTAGGCAGATATTTGAGCAATCCGGGAATGGATCATTGGAAAGCAGCCAAAAGGGTCATGCGGTATTTACAGAGAACAAAAGGAATATATGCTCACATATCGGAGATCGGATCAGCTTGAGATCATTAGGTATACCGACTCTGATTTTGCTGGATGTCAAGATAGCTTGAGATCCACTTCAGGCTACATCTATATTCTAGCTGGAGGAGCTATCTCCTGGAGGAGTATCAAGCAGACTCTTACAGCTACTTCCACCATGGAAGCAGAGTTTATAACATGTTATGAGACATCCAATCAGGCATTATGGTTGAGAGATTTTATTAGTGGACTACGCATAGTGGACAACATTGAAAGACCACTAAAGCTATTGTGTGACAATAGGTCAACAGTCCTTTATGCTAAGAACAACAGTAGTTTGACCAAGGCAAAACACATTGGGGTCAAATTAAAAGCTGTTAAAGAACGAGTATAAGAAGGAAAGTTATTTATAGAGCACATTAGCACAAACTCCATGATTGCGGATCCGCTCACTAAAGGATTACCACCCAAAGTGTTTCATGAGCATGTTGCTCAAATGGGTGTCAAATCAGATGAGGATTATGAGTTTTAGTGGGAGTTTGTAATGTTTCTATATTTGGTTAACTCAAGTTTTAATGTTATTTTCTGCAGAAATAAAGTTTAAAGTTTTATTGTACTCTTACAGTTATATTATTGATCTCAAGGTGGACCAGTTAGAAATAAACATTCTATTCTAGACCACACTTTATGTTATTTCCACGCTACACACCTATACTTGATCCATGTTGTTTATTATATTAATATACGTGATCATTGATGGGTCTAGTTATTCAAATATAGCAAAGACTTCTTTGGTCCTATGTTGATATAATTAATGGACCAGATTGATTAAAGATGACTACAGTTTGATAGCAAAATTTTGGAGCTCCTAAAGTAAACATACAATGCTAAGGATTGTGTGTATACATGTGTATGTCGTCCAAGTGGGAGATTGTTAGATTATTGGACTTATACTACATGTAATATTCACAATATATTATTTATCGAGTTTAATTGTATGTTATATGCTATCTTATATTTAGGCCCAAAAAAATAGTGGTCCTATGGATATTAATTTAAGTGGGCTAATAAGTTATCTAATAAGGTATATGGCCCAAATGTGTAGAGACCCATGGGCTTGACCTAATCAATGATGGGCTGATTAGGGTTAAGCACTCTCTATAAATAAGGGGTTATGGTCCCTAGTTGAACACGTCATTCAGTCTTTCTGCATCCCATCGCTAGAGAGATAATTTCCGAGAGTGTGTATCAACTAGAAGACGAAAACCCTAGCCTCCGTCTCTAAAGGTCATCTCCAATGGAGTCAGGTACGCTTCCGCTCAGTTAATTCTCTAGATAATTTCAATATGAAGATTAAAGTATTATCGGATTTATTCCAACATCGTGCTCGGTGGGAATGGAGATGTGGTGAAGGCCAGCCACCCGCCAGAGAAGAAAGAACAAAAGAAAAGATGGGAGAAACAAACCTATCTGCGTAGAAGGAAAGAGAAGAAAGGAGAAAGAGAAGGGAGAAAAAGAGGAAAAAGGAAAAAGAAAAGAGGAAAAGGGAAACCAAAAAATATTGCCACATGGGCATTCAAGTCAACAATTATCGATATTTCCTCTATCCAACCGACTATATAGCTAATTTGATTGTTTTATAACACGACTTGATTGATTAAATGTATAAAGATTTAAGGGAAAAGGGGTAAATAAGCTCACGTACTAACAAAAAAAGATCAAATAAGCCCTTATTTAGGAGGCTCTGTCCGGCCGTCACCATTTGGGACAGTTCCCGGTGGAATTTTTTGATGATTTTTTTTTAGAATCTTATTCATTAAGTATAGTTTTCTCATACCAAATTTCAGCTAACAATTCAATTGATAAGGCATTCAAATAAATTCGTGAAGATAACTGCGCTTTTAACTGCGCAGTTATCTTCAAGAATTCATTTGGATGCCTTCCCGATTGAAGTTTTAGCTTAAATTTTGTATGAGTAAACTAAACTTAATGAATAATATGCTCAAAAAATTGCATCAACAATTTCTTCCGGGAACCGCCCCAAATGACGATGGCCGGACATAACCTCCTATATAACGGTTTATTTGATCTTTTTTTGTTAGTACGTGGACTTATTTGCCCTCTTTTCCAAGATTTAATTGGTTTTTTGATATAAGTAGAGGTAACTATTTAACATTTTTCCATAAAAAGAACTAAATTTCTAATCTCGGGTGATTCTAACTCAAGAGGTCATTTCGCTGACGTGACATTACACATGTCAATTTTTACCTTTTTCCATTTTTTTTTTTGCTTTCCTTTTCCCTCTCTTTCCACTTTTCTTTCTTCCGCCCCACTTTCCCCTTTTTCTTAATTCTTTGGTCTCATCTCCATTACTTCCCCTCCCATTTCTTTCTCACATCTCATTCTTCTTACGCCCCAACCTATCCCTCATTTATGTTCTCCTTCCAATTGAGCAACGCAGTTGACAAAGGGAACAACCTAAATCCGGAGATGGCGAGGAGGGCAGTTTGGGCGGCGGGCCTCTTCAGCTTTCTTCGGTGACGTTGTTGTTGTCGGCCTTCATCATCATCACATTTCGTTGGCGACGTCGTCTCCTTCGAGACCCCTGAGCTTTGAGCACTTTCTCCCACCGGCTTGACCCACCTTTGAGCTTTATTGGCGGCGACGGTGGATAATGAATGCTCTGCTAGATGACATTCAGGACTAACTATCCCGAGCACTATGGGGTTGGGTGTTACAAGTGGTATCAGATAGCGTGTTGATCTGCTGGAGATTGAGCTGGCACTTAACAATGAAGAATTCTGGGGCTCGATTGAGATTAGTTTATGGGCACAACGAGGATGTTATGTTCATAAGTGAGAGTTATTGTAATACTTGAGATTAATTTAATATGATTAATAGTTTACTCATACCAACAATGTACATCATTTTTTAAGAAAACTTAGCAATTAAAAATTTCAAATTAAGCGCGCTTGCACGGAAGTAGTTATGTAATACTCAAAATAAACAAAGTTGGAGTTACTTGTATGCTTGAATTGACTGAAGTTATGTACAAAATCATTTTTGCTATTTTATATAATATTTTATTAATTTTTATTAATAAAATACGGAGTATATTTTTAAATATAATTTCTTCATAATTCGATAGAATCGGTCAATCCAGCCACTTCAACCAAAATTTCATTAGTTTCAACAGAATCGGCTGATTCAGCCAATTTCAGTGTTACTAAACGGGCTCTCAATCTCACAAAGATGTAATGAGTTTGAACAGTCTATTTTTAGATTTTAATAAAGTGGCATGGAATTTTTTACAAACAAAATGTACATCCCAAGTATAATACAATATTAGCTCCAAATAGAAGTAAATAAGTTTTAATATTCTAAAATATGACTGTTATGTTTGTCGTCCCGAAATTGGAGTCGGTACTTTCATGATTGAAAAATAGTGACATTAATGATAGTAAATACTGTCATGTTTAATGCCTATTATTGCAACTATTTCGCTGTAATGATTACAAGATGACAGTAAATACTGTCGTGTTACTCATATTTTAGAAAAAAACACAATAGTCCTATTTTAAAATTTCAAAATTTGTTTATAAATTATTATTCTTTTATCATTTAACCCTAGCTGACTGCATGAGCCATTTCTGTAGCTCTCCTCTTTCTCACTTTTCTTTCTTTCTCTTTCTACATTCATCTTCTAAACTTTCCTTACATGTTTCTACATAGCCAAAATGGCACATAGCTATGTTTCTACATAGCTATGGTGTCGTTTTATAGTGATGGGGTTTTTGATGTTCACAATTAACCAATTATTAAATATTGTATAATACTACCTCCGTCTCGCTATGATTGTCTCATTTTACCTTGTCGGTCCGTCCCACTAAGATTGTCCTATACGAAATTTGGTAAAGTTTGTGTGGCTCTAAATAATTCTTACTTTATTCTTACTTTATCAATTCAATATCAACCACGTAAACCACTTTTTATTGATTTGACTCCCTCTTGTCCCATTGTTAGCGGGACAGAGGGAGTAATATTATTTGATCAACGGTTTAAAAATGTAACTTTTAACAACATCAAAACTAGCAAAATATACTTCTACATTTTATTTTCAAAATTTTGGATTGGACAAAGGGCGTCCACCAGTGATAAACTAGATCATGTCATGGATTTGATGATTCCCATTAGTGGTTCACCTTTTACTTGTTCCAAAAGGTTGAATCCACAACACCAAGGGTCCCTCACACCCCGACCCGACATAGCATATGAGGGGTTGTATATAATGGTGACTCAACTGAGCACAAAGGTTAGACAAGTGCCTGTTGCGCAAAAGAAGTCCCTAACATTGAGAGGTTACTCCCACACTACCGCTTGTGATACTTAATCATGTGTCTCTTGTTCCAAACTTCATCCATGTGACCAACATAGTCATTCACCTTTTATGTTGATGGAAGAAACAATACCACTTCTCATCTCAAAAAATAGTACTAATAGTTAAGTTATACTCCGTAAATTATTGCTCTGTTTCTGATCTAGCTGAGTAGTATTGGATATTAGTTTTTATATTATTACTGCTTCGACTAAAATGTTGTAAATGGAACATTATTGCGTAGAAGAAGAAAAATACATTATTATTTCAACCAAGCCAAACAACTATGCCTAGAGTATTGACATTGAAATGAAGCGTACTACTATGCTGAAGTATTTCTCACACCTATAAAATATGAACTCTTAAAATACTATATTAAGATACTAATTATATATTATTGATAGTTAATCATGCATCAAAAAATATTTTATGTGCATGGTATAAATTTATAAAACTAATTAAGTTTATGTTGTTCACATGAAGGGTGCTATTTTGTTGAACATAACAGGCACTTCATATGTTCAAACTTGTGATACGTATAAAAGCGTTTTGGTTCGAGTGACAAAACCATCTAAGGGAGAGAAATGAGAAATCATTCTAACCGTTAGATTATATCACATCCCTTAACAATCACATGTGGATTCTTTGTCCATATTTGTCCTTACATATTGGTTTTCCATACTTACCTTTTCCATCTTCAATTTCCGTCAATTCATTTTCAAGACTGAATGGAACAATTATTCACTTTCCTTTTCAAGACTCATACTGCACAATTTTCAACACAGATTACATTTCACGACTCGTAGGATCCATTTTATATGTTTTAGTTTATTCTATTTGCCTTTTCTACTTTTACACTTGTTTATAATGTAACTTTTTTTGTTGTTACTTTATATTTTCCATTTCATATGTTTCAGTTGATTTTATTTATTAATTTTTGTTATTTTATTTTTACATGTGTATCTTTTTTCTCTTCATGTTATGCGTCAATCTCTTCGAATTTGAAAATTATTGATTGATTTTTGGATATTTTTTTCATCACCGAAGGAGAATGAACAAATTATAATGACATATGTTGCACTCTTAAGATTTAAGTTAGTGCACACGTGATGTTCATGATGCACTTTTCAATATATTGAACATGTAGTCAATTAGTGTTGCACATGTAATATATGATTTGTTGCAAATTTCGGAAGATGTGCATCGTTTTATAAATAAATGTGCATCATGTATCAATAAATGTAAATGCAACGAAAAATTGTATACTTTCTGACCAACACGAGTAATCTGATGTGCACATTTAGCGATAAAATAATGTAAATTAATTTGAAATGAACTAACTATGCACTTTTAAAAAATAATGTTCACTTTTAGTATTTCACGTGTGCAATTCATACAATATAAAGTGCACACATGGATTGAAACATTTACAAAATAATTATCTTAACTCTAAAGTATTTTAAATTTCAAATAAAGTATGTGTATGATAAAAAACTATTGTTGCGTAAAGTTTAAACAAAAGAGCATCTATTAAAAGTTGTATGTTGATATCAACACTTGTCAATGTAGTGCACCTATATTTGTTTAGTGTTGCACATTTAATATACGATCTCCTTCTACAATTTTTTTAAAAAAGTGCATCGTTTGAAGAACAAATGTGCATCATGATATGAATGCAAGTGAAATGACAAATTGTATGCTTTTAGGTCATAACAATAATAATGTACAAATTTAAATATGTTGCAGGCATAATGGTTCATGTAGTTTCATTATCAAAAGCCCTATAAATAGGGAGATATTAGGGTTTACATAGATGGGCTAATGAGCTCATAATACATAATCTACAGAGAATAATCCTAATACATATTCTATTTACACGATAGCACACTACATATAATTTCCTTCAACACTCCCCATTGTACTGAGTTGTAGATAAAATTTGGTATCAGTCTTGTTGCCTCTTCAAAACTCCGTCAAAAAACAAAAACCATGTGGGAAAAATAACCTAGACTGGAGAAAAAGATTATAGCATCAAGATAGGATTCTTCCATTAAGTCTAACTTTATTTGATCCTTGCTTTGATCATTAAAATTTATATATGTTGTTACCTCATTAAAAATCTTAACAAGTAACAAAACTTAGTGGAAAAAAATAAAATTTGGTTAAAGGAAAATAGCGTAACGTAATCTGGTTGGGGCACTCCCCCTCAAGTCTACATCTACCCTTAATATTTACATTAATCAAGGGTGTTTGCAAAATATGTTCATTGCAATACTTGTCACATTAATTACCTTAGCGAAGGCACATAAATAGAGGAATATAATTCCTTTAATTCCCCCCTGTGTGCCAAGCGTAAGGTGATAAGTGTAAAAGTTATTAACTTTCTAAAATGTTGTCAATGAACAAAACCCAATGGGAAAAAATAAACATCGATCAGAAAGAAAAGGAGGTATAATGCACTAGTAACTACGCGTCAATTACTTTTGACCGTGATATAGTAATTATGTTCTTTCTTCAACATTGTTTTACTTTTGCAAAGATTAAAATGTGGGATGATGCATATATATTTTGTTGTCTCATTAAAAATATTACCAAGTAACAAAACCCAATGAGAAAAAATAAACCTTGGTCAAAAGGGAAAAAGAGTACAACACGTTAATATAACTAATGATAAATAAGTATGTGAGGACTCCCCATGAGTGCAACAAATCAATAAGAATCCAACATTTACTTGATATATACTTTTATCAATGTATTCCGTATATAACATCATGGTTTCTTTCATGATAAATATATACTCAATTAAGAAAAGAGATAATTCCCTAAATAGGAGTAAAAAAGTTTTGAAATTCTAAAACAGGACTATTGTGTTTTTTATTCCCTAAATAAGAGTAAATTTCTGCCAAGTTTGGCATTACTAGGCTTTAAACATGGCATTTTTTCCAAATTTGGCAGATTACTCCTATTAAGTGAATAAAAAACATGATACTCCTAATTTGGAATTTTAAAACACTTACTCCTATTTAGGGCAATTTCTGTTAAGAAAACATCAATGAGGCAGGGGGTATGCATCACCGGTCAAACTCAAATCACGTTACTTTTTGTTAGAGTGATACCTTTGACATTTCCAATTCCTTTAGGAATATTATTACCATTAATCATTCAATTCAATTTTATAAGGGATGGATAAAGATTACGTCAATGGTTTCATATAGATATCAAAGTACATTCTTGATACCATTCCAGTGATGATATATGATGTGTTGGTCCTGAGCTATTTTCAGCTAAACACGTTTTTAAGAATGTAATATTTGGTTGAATGTGTTTGTCAAAGTACAATCATGCGCATATTGCACTTACATAGGGAATTCCTTCTCCCGGTAATTTTTCAATAATGGATCTTTTCTAGTATCCATATTTCAACTGATCATGAGAGTGCTAACATTTTACATTTATCCATGTTAATTTGCCTGAGGACTCTTTTGGATATATGCAACTGGTGAATTAGTATTCAACCAACTAGGTGTTTAATTTCAAAACAGACTCGAGTTTCCAAAGATCCTTTATCTCAATTATGACTTTCAAGTATCTAAGATTTCTCATATTTCATTATGAGTACATATTATGTCTCTATCTTCGACATACAATGATACATGGAAAATTGGAGTTTGCTTCATTTATGAATATGTAAGGCATAATGTGTCATTTTCTATCCCTTCTTAATCTAGTGATTACTTAGAGGGTATGTCATTTCTATTTGAATTGATTTAATCCAACATTGAAGAATTCAATATAATTGTACTATGTGAATTAGGATCATTGGATTTGAGATAATAAAAGCATAACAAGTGCTTCAAAGACATCTCTTAAATGAGATTCCACATCCTTTAGGTTCATCTCCATTTTGGAGGCTACATAGTGACCAAGTAGCTGGACATTCTTGTGTTCATAATAGACAAGTATAACTTCTCATATTTGAATGCACGACATTGAGAGGTAATCAGGATCTTATTATCTCATTAGGTTAGCATCACCATACCAAATACCTGTCCAAAACTCCAACACCAAAGGTCAACCTTACAATCAAAGCTTCCAAGAGTCATCCTTGAGATTAAAAAAAATATCAAAAAAAATCTCAAGGTTAAGACTATTTTTCTGAAGGTCCAAGCTACATTTCAAGGTCCAGAAAATTGCAGAAACTTCAATCAAACTCACGTCTACGGTCAACATTCAACAATCAACAATGGATGCCTCTAGCTCCTCATCATTATGTAAGAACATATGTGCTAAATTTTCTGATGAGTCTGAGGTAAGCAAATCCGATAGTCAACAAACTATCAAGGAGTTGGAAGAGAGATTAGCAAATAATCACAAAGTCCTACTGAAGGAGCTGGATAAATCTTCCTCACTGGGCATTCAATTGGACAATTCCAAAGAAAAAGTTAAGAAGATAACTTTGGAAACTGAAAAACTAACTCTAAAAATAGCCGATCTGACGAAGAGGTTGCAAGAGACTGAGATAGAGAGAAATAAAGAAAAAGCTGATAACGATTTTCTTCAAAATCAAACAAGTGCCCTTTACAGAAAAATCAAGGAATTGGAGGACTTAATTGCAACCAAAGGTCAGACTGAACAAACCATCTTTTTGAACCAAAACAAGGACACCCGTTTCTATAATTCCAAAAAAGGGCTTGGTCTATCTAATCTGAGCAATTTGAAGAAAGTGAACTCTGTTCAACTTTATGACATAAATTACATGGGTTGAGGTTTGACTAAGTTAATGTCCTTTTTAGTGAAAATGAAATAGTTGTGGAAGAAGACGAGAAAAGAGCTAATCCTGGGGCTGAAATATAATTCGTTTTAGCTATGATGCTTTGAACAAGAGCTACGAAACCAAAGAGCCTCAGTTGACTTCTGCTGATGAGATTCCGATCTTTTATTCTGAAAAGGAGACTGTGCAAGATACAGAGGAACCTTTAACTTGAGAACAAGTAGCCAAACCAGCATACATTTCACCTCTCGTGAGAAATTTTGCTGAATTAAAAGAGTCTTTTGATAAAGAAAAAAACAGGCTTTTGAACTTGAGAGAGAACAACTTTTAAAAGAAATATCCTTGTTAAAAACATCCTCTCAATCTAGCACAGGGTCACAATCTCCTTCTCCCCCATCCTCTGAAACATGTATTGAAAAATCAACCGATGATCCTAAATCTTCTACCACACACTCCGAATCTCCTTCTCTGAAGAGGAACCCAGTGAAGAGGAGAGTGAAGAGGAGAGTGGAGAGGAAGGGAGAATGGGTTGAGGAGAAACTGAGAAGAAGAATCTCGTATGAGGAATAGGAACGGTTGTTCAAGTGCTCTCTTCTATGCCAAAAAGAAGACATCTCTTAAGAATACCTGCTCAAGCTCTTCTACTCTGAACTGTGTTAAGCCAGTAAAAACTTGTTGCTCTGAATCTGATGTCTCCTCCAACCAAGATGAGAAGAGGAATGTTCAGAAATGTCCGAAAAATCAGCTTCCGCTAAAGTAAATGTTGAGGGGGAGTATAAATTACCATGTTTAAAGTATCCCCTCAAAGTTTACTCACTTAGACATTCGAAAAGACTCTCTCAAGAAACAATTCTAAAAGACTATCTGTCTGAACATTCACTCACTGCTAGTGAAACCTCTCCTTCACCAAAGATCAAATTACAATGGGTTCCTAAGGCTGAAGCTGAGAAATTAAGAATGTTAGACTCTTCTCAATCAGCTAGCCTAGGATCACAAATCAAACAGAATCTGAACGGTTTTTCAGTGGTGACAAGGAAGGACCCATCTGGAAATGGGTTTCAAACATACCTAAACTGCTGTCAAGGTCTGTCATGTCACGCCCCGGACCTATCCGGACACGTCAACAACCCGCCGTACAATATGAATAGTCAACCACTGTCTAACTCATCCATATTATACAAGGTGTCTCGAATATCATTCACACATAAGTCATCCATAAACATACATAATAAGTAATTGAATACGCAGCGGAAAACATGGTTTGGAAACAAATGCCACACGAGGCAAACACGAGCACGCAGGCTCCATAATGAAAAGCAATATCCATGAGCATGTTTAAAATGTTTAAAAACGGAATGGAGGAAACACGAACCAAGTCTTCCCTCCGAGATGATCGCCTGAACAACAAGCACAGGTCGCAAACTCTAGCCTCAACCTGAAATGGTGGTGGGACGCCCCCCGAAAGGGGGTGAGTACTCTATACGGCTATAAAGTACTGGTGTGGATGACATCTAATAGATATACAACAAGTATTTCAAACACAAGACCCTCAAATAGGGTGATAATATAATCTAGGCCGTAACTCCAAATTACCCTTTTTCAAAATATACTTACTTTATATATAAAGTCAAGTAGTCGGCCCGTAGGTCCAAGGTTTGTTCACAAAACATAACCCAAACCCCGTGACCCCTAGTCATGACAATACATAGGGTCCAACCCTAACACATATGTTTGCATTTCTTGAGTCCAACTCAACTACATCACCATGCACATCAATAAGAAGTTAATTACTCCACCAATCTCCGACGTCATGTTCACCCATGCAATTCTAGAGCTCGGACTCAAGTGCATCTCCTTACATGGGCTGAACCTAAACCTTATGTCTACCCAATGCAATTCTAGAGCACGGACTCAAGTACATCTCCTTACATTGGCATAGACCCCAATTCCTAAGCACTCGCTATGCCTAGAATTGTAATATCAATTATCTATTTTGGGACATCCTTACAGACTGCCTCATCATGATCTTAACATCACATTACATCAATTTAGTCACTTGAATCACAATCAAGTACATCACTTACAATCAAATCCTTAGATTCAATTCCTTAACAATTACAAACAATCATTAACTAGTATTTAGATACTATTAAGATTATTCCCATCAATCATATATTCCATTTGTAAATCCCTACATATTTAGAGATATGTAGCAGCAACTTAATCATCGAATGTAATACATAAATAATCATTTATGTACCTACACAATTCACACATGAGTAAAAATGCCTATTTCACACAACAGTTCATTTAACTCCATTTTTCATTAATATGATTTCCAAATCATTTGCAATTTCACTCCTTATCTAATATATCAATATTTCATCAATAACCAGTCATTATAATCCATGAAAAACATGATTTAGGCATTTAGGTAATCTCATGCTTAACCTACAAGTTGTAAGCAACTAGATGTCGATCATCATCTCAAATGAGCTTTAAATTGTTCCTTCTCAAACCAATGCTCAAGCTTCGGCCAAGGGGGTTTGAGAATTGATTCCTTGTTTATAAATGAGTGTTAAACATCCTCCTCAAGGTGATAGCTCAACTCCTAGCCGAAGACACGAAAACAGTCCCTAGAACGGGTGTTTTCCGGCGAATTCGTTCCCTAACCTTTCAAGGTTTTGTTTAGGTTAGTATCTAACCTTTCCAACAATTAAAATCACTTTATAACAAGATTTTATACACCTCAACCAGTTTACAATAGTTCCTCAATCATTTATATGATTTAGACAATAGAAAGGAAGGTTTTGGATTCAAACTTACTTTGAATACAAAATCGTATTCCGCGAGGTTGTGTTTTGTTCGAACGATTTGGATGCCTTAAATTTCTCCAATTGACGCAAACCACACCTATATGGATTCCTTATCTTTAGAGATTTCTTATGGCCCCTCACACGCCTTAATTGGACTAGTATAGCTCGAGATATGGCTCCAACAGTGAACTCCACGAATTGAAAAACACCCCTGCGGCCAACTCTTCTCCCTCTCTCTTTTCTTTGGTTTGTGCGGCTCTCACCTTTTCCTTATCCTCCCAGTTCGAAATGGGGGTTGTGATAAGGCCTAAGGAGCCCTCAAATGATGATAGAAATCGTGTGGTTCACAAAAAGAAAGGGTAGGGTGTTTGATTCCAATCAAACATGGGATGGTCCTCCTCTTTTATTTCTCTTTTGTATTGTTTGAGCTCTCAACTCAATAGGTTCGCCCCATTTATGTGTTATAACTTATTCTACCTGTTTTTCAGGTGCTAGGAAGGTGTAGGGCGCCATCTTATGTCCCCTAAATAATTTGGGAGCAGAAAATATCCTCCAATGCTTCCAAAAGTGGAAAGATTGGTCCTATTGTTTTTGTCCTTTGTCATAAGATGTACTTTTTGTACTTATCCTCATTTATTTAGATCAAGTCAACCTTCTACATCATATTATTGATCTCTAATATGTGTAGGATGGTCCCAATAATTTATACTTCCTCCGTTCTTAAATAAATGCAACGATCAACATTTCACACTTGCCGAGACACAACTTTGACCATTAAAATTAATGATTTTGTATTAGTAAAAAAATTAAAAAAATTAGATTATGAAAATTTACAATGAGACAAGTTTAACAATATTTTTTTCATAAAATAATATTATTACATTAATAAATAAAACGTAGTCAAAGTAGAACATGTGAATAGTGTAAAAGTCAAAGTGTTGCATTTATTTAAGAACGGAGGTAGTATGATGTATAATTATAAAAGAAAACCCTATTCCCATTATTTAGCCTAATAATGCCAAAGATGGGACCATAGGCATTTGTATTCTTCTCCAATCATTCTATCACTTATTTATGACATTAATATTCATGTAGCCGGGCTACTAACCGTGTGGGTCACCCTCCAGTGGGTCTAGGACGTCATTCTTGGATAATTGCTATTTTTAGCAGGTTAGGCCCAAAATAACATTTGGGTTGTCGACCGCTCTTACTTTGTACCGGGGGGTTATATATCTTTATTTAAGAACGTTGGGCCCCAACATCAATAAGATGGCTCAATTAATTATTTGGAAGTCCATTACTATCATACGAGCCCAAACAGTAATATGATTGCTCATACGTTACGTAAAACTTTAATCGTTGTACAATTGTTCGATAATAGGGAAATTCAATACATAGCTTTGAAATTAAATTTGAATTTCAAGGACGTTCGGGTGCGGTGTCACATGTCATGTGTGGTAACTGATCAGATTGCTCCACACACATGGCGGGTATGAAGAAGAGCTGTGAGCAATCAACCGTGCACATTATGAAAGGGAGTACTGGCATGTACATTCCCGAATGAGCTGAACATCATCAAATGCACACCCCAACATCAACACGTTCCAAGAACAAACAACGAGTGCTTATTCTGAAGGGGAGTGTTTCTTTTTCACTACTCCTGGTGCCAAACAACGAAGAAAGTACATTCCAAGGGGGAGTCCTCTACTTTACTCCCCGGGTAACAAACAAAACAACTTGCAAATTCTGAGGAGGAACATCTGTATTTCCTCCTGGTGCCACACAATGATCGATGCAAGAATTAACTCAAGGATGCACCTTTTGAGAGGGAGTTTTCAAATTTCTCCTCTGACGTGCTAAACAATGTCATATGCATCCTACTGAGTGCTGCTAATGAGGGGGAACACAGAGAAATGAGATATAAGTCCCAATGGCTTAGTAAACCCAACTAAGCCTACCTAAGGGACAAAGTCGAGAGTGAGTGAGTATCTGAGTGAACACTATTAGAGTGAGGAAGCAGAAAGCTCAAGTGAGCAAGAGAACAATAATTCAAATCTGTTATCTCTATTGTGCTATCAATCGAGAAAATTACTCACAGTCACTCAAATACTCTGGACAATCCCCATAGGTTCAGGACTAAATTTATTCAGTTCCACGGTAGAAGTCGCTGCATTTTGTCCAAACGGCGCATGCACAACCCTACCCAAGACCACTCACTTGTCTCCCAACAGACACGTGTTTAATCATGTTTCATGGGGAACCTCATCTCCTATCACCGTCTCCTTCTGAGGCGACTGATACTGAATACAGTGGCCCACAATCCCACGCCACTGAACATTCATTGATCACGTCGTGTCTAGTTATCTAACTCCCAAATGTTTTGAATTTTATAGGACACAGACACTTTTTAGAGTCTGTTGCAAGTCTTCATGATCCGCGAGAACTTCCATAGGGCTCATCTACTATAAATGAAGACCAATGATTGGAAGGAAGTCCTATTGTTGGAACACATAAATCACCAACATGTTCAGGTCATCGCTTCAGAGTTTATCTTTATAGTGATGATAACGGGCGTCTACATGACCCCGGGGGGCTACGTTATCTTTGCTGATCTTGATGATCATGCCATAACAACCAGAGTGACATCTACTTTAGATGATTCACAATAACTAGTCAGAAGTCCTGTTAGAGCTTTAATGCTTCTATCATCTTTACAAGCCACACACCAGTTTTTACATTGATGTTGTGATTACGGAACACCTCAGTGTATCCGGTTTTATCATTTTACCTTTCTTTTTGTTTTTCTGTTTTGTTTCCGAGAATAAAAGAATAAAAGCATGATGCCCCGATTCATCGGATCGTCATGAGAGGAGAGTGGTTCACATGTTGTTAACTCTCAACAAATCATTCTTGGACACTTCTCTCCTCTAACACTTTCTCAATTGTCAAGTCATCTTCAAATCAAATGGTTAGCTATGCTCACAAGTCAACCATAATTTTCCGTTGTGCCACCGACAGGTTCCCCTCAAAAGCATTCACCTCAAATAGTAAAAAAGACTACATTGTGGGGGGAGACAGAGGTCGGGTAATCAAATTCTGAAGATGAATCCCATGTGCGCCTGGAAATCATCAGAACATTCATTCTAGAGGCGCCTTCGGACTTCACTCAAGCTAATCAAGAGTTACTTCTAGAAGGTAAGGATTACAAACAAGATTTTCAAGATTCCTCAACCTCTGGTATCAAAGATCAAATTGCCAAGAAGACATCAAAGGGGAGATTGCAAGGATTTCTTCAGAAAGCCTTCTTAAGAAGTCGAGTTAAGCACAAAGACAAAGATATTTGCACTACAATGCTGATTGAACACGATTGAACACTAAGGGAGAGATTGTTGGGAATATTTATGATGTCCAATCTAATTAAATATCTTTGTATTTGTGTAGTAATTATTTAGATGTGTAATATGGGTCACAGATGTATTTCAGCCCATTAGCCCCCTTTTAAGCCTTAAGCTAGACATCCTTATGTATAAAAGGAAGCTAACTTAAGAGAAAACCTAAGTCTAATAGAGAAACATTCACGCACATATTCTTAGAGAGAGAGCTGTAGTTTTGAAGTTCAATACCATCTTCTGTATTTCTAAATCTTTCTTGGTATTGAATCAAAGCTTTGTATGATTGTTGGATGAAATTGGGAAAAACATGTTAAGATGCTTTTCATTGATCTCGAAAAATATGCAATACTCATCAAGTACTTTTGATGAGAACTGTCTAGCAATAACAAATCATATATATTTGATTGGTCGGGTGGTGGGCCCTTAAACGAATAAATTTTGCTAGAAGTTTTGCAAATGTAATATTTTATGTAACAAGAAAATATATATGTAGCTTGGAAAAATTTCTACCAAATCATAATTACTTAAATGGCCCGCATTTTGGTAGATAAGTCCTCACATATTACATTGTATTGAAAAAAATGAGATGTCTTTTATTTTATATCCTTAGTATAGACAAGTCTCAATTTTATTATTGCTAAGGAATAAACTTTATGAAATAACTAACATGTCTACTATTATATTTCTAGGGCCTCATGGAAAGTGAATATTTCTTCTTGTACTTTAAAAGATGAATAATGTTTTGCTATCTAGCAAAATGCTAAGACCAACAATTTACATTGTGTTGGATCTTATTGTATCCTGTATTTGGATGATTAATATCCTAAATGAGTTATTTAAAAGTTCGTATGAGTCAATGACCATTTTGACTCATAACCTGCTTAAATATGCATTTTCTTTTGCATTTATTAGATGCAATATAATATTTTCTCTCGTTTTTATAGCGAGTTTCTATGTGAAAACCTATTGAGGTAATCGGTGGACATTGATGTCCTCACAATGTGAGGGTTCGAGGAAGCCCCACAAAGGTGTATAAGGCAACTCTTGCTACTTTGACAAGTGTTCGCTCATAAGACTTGGACCCATGACATGGTTTCATTCTATGTGAAAACCTTTGTGATGAACAAATTTCGAATGTCTTAAACTTCGGCGACTTTTAGATGCATTTAGAGGCCATGGGTACAATTCTATTCATTTAGATATGAAATATGTAGACATTTCATTGCCTTAATCAATCATAAATGAAAATCAAGAATTAATTGATAGATAAATGTGCATTTCTTAGTTTATTTTGTATGACCACAATTGGTTAGAACACTTATTTGTTGAAGGTCATAATAATTTGCAAATGTCGCTCATATAATTTAGAGGCCTATTATCTCAAACAAAATGAGGTACATATCATTCTGATATTTTATGGATATGTTTCTTTGTATCCATTCTGTTGAGAGCAACATTCATAGATATGCACTTAATGAATCTAGATGCATAAACATATCAAACATAATTTGAAGTAAAACAAGGAGATGTCAAATCAATGTAAACATTCAAACGAATACACATAATTTATAGCAAACTTTAAGACTAAACTAAAAGTCTAATAATTAGAAGTAGCAATGTCCATGTTTATAAAACTCACAAAAATGGTTAAATCCAATCATTAGAGAAAGTTCTTATTCTCAACATAATGAACATTCATAAGTCCGAATTCATATCTACTCACTCGAGCGGTGAATCTCTTGTTCTTCAGAGGTTCTTTGTTGCTCCGGCCAATGCATGTACAATTAATGGATTTTACCTAGGAAAAATTGATTGTAATAATCCCAACTATTGACGGTTCGCTTATAATAATCTCAACTATCGATTATCTCAGAATAATCCCAACTTTAGTGACCTTCCACCAATAATGGTCCATGACCAGATATGACCTGCTATAACAAGTGGATTTTAAATAGAAATAAAGCGTAAAAATTAAAAGTTGAATTATTAATAGGGATTACTTGTTATATATCTTCTCATCCACTTTAGAAACTATAGGAATTTATTTATAGCCGGTCATGTCGGACCATTATTCGCGGAAGCTCACTAAAGTTGGGATTATTCTGAGATAATCGATAGTTGGGATTATTATAAGCGGACCGCCAATAGTTGAGATTATTACAATCAATTTTTCCTTTTATCTAATATTCATATCACTATAGATATTCCTTGGAAGTTTCTTTATTCGAGAATTCGTTATATGTCACTATACACGATAAAATAGATAAAATGATCGATTGACATATGCCAACACAAAAGTAAACTTATTGGGCGGCATACTTTACCATATACTAGTTCATTAGTATAAGTGTAGGGATACACATAACAATGGAAATTCTCTTTGTATCAAATAAACATGAAAGAATGGCTAAAAGAAGACTGGAGTCTTCAGTGGACAAATGTGTGAGCAGTACCGATTTGGACAAAAAATTGACCAAAATTGGGCTAAAATGTCTTAAATACCTCTACTCTTAACCCCTAATTTCAACCCTTGCCCCATCAACCTTTACACCCTAGACTTCCAGAGACATCCTCATCCTTGCGCCCAAACATCGTCCTCACCAATTATCTGCATCATCTCATTGCTCGACAATGGTGGCTTCGATTAGCGGGTGATTTCTTTTTTTACGGGAGTGCCGCACATAGGTTGCCGAAATGCGAGACTTTTTTTAGGGTTTCTAAAAAAACGGGAAACGTGTTCCATGAATCCGAAATATGTAGGGTTTTAGGTGGGAAGTTAAAAAACGGATTAGATGAATCCGAAATATGTAGGGTTTTAGGTGGGAAGTTAAAAAACGGATTACATGAATCCGAAATTTGGTTTTAATTTTTTTGCAAACTGCTGGAAGATGTTGCGGGAGGTGTAGGGAAAGTAAAAAAATGAATTATTTAATTTTTTAATTTTTTTTAATAGACTTCTTAGGTTTTTTAGATTGGTTAGTTACATTTTTTTCAAAGAGGAAAACACAAATATTTCAATAAAAATTTGTGAGTGGGATAAATAATAGAGCATATGAAGCATAATATGTAAAAAAATAAATAATTTAGTGATATTTATAGTTGGAAAGATGTGTATTATTTTATTAATTAAGAAATAATCAACTGTTATGTTAGAGATTGTAATAGTGAATATACATATTTAATTATATTGTATTACGAATTTATTCAATGTTCCCGCAAAATTAAATAATATAAATATTTCATTACTCATTTTTCTTGAACAACAACATGACAAAGAAATACAAATTTTTATTCATTGAAAAAGAGTTACAAAATACATATAAATTTTTACTCTTGTGCTCTCCTACTCGGACGCATATCCATTTCATTTGTAAATCGTGTTCTTTGAGGCCTACCGGTTTGACTGCGTCGAGCACTTTGAGGCGGTATCACTACATATCCGGTATCAGACATCGCACTTACGTCATGCATAGGCATAATATCTGTAGCATACGTACGGATGTACGCACGTAATTTATACACGTCCGGGATGAGATGATCTACAGTTATTTCTAAGAAATGGCATGTTGCATAGGCGTGCACACTTGGAAATCCATTTTGCTTCCAAAAACCGCAATCACATTCGCAACGTGAGAGATTTACCGTTACCGGCGGATAATCACGGATGGAAACAGAGTATATTCCCGTTGTTCGGTTATGCGGGACAATAGTGCACTAATGTCTTTTCTGCGAACGTTCAAGAATATCTTTCCATATATTTTGCGGATATAGGAACCCAGCTTGCCGCCACATCTGACCGGCCCTACGTCGATCGGCAAATAGTTGGACAACTTTGTTATAAGTTGCCTTAACCAGCACGGTGATTGGAAGTGTTCGACATCCCTTTAGAACGTTATTGAAGCTCTCGGAAAGATTTGTTGTGAGGATGCCGTAACGTCGTCCATCGTCGAAGCACAGTGCCCAATTTTCACGTGGAATAGCGTTCAAATACGTGAACGCATTCTCATTCGTAGCACGAATTTGAGCCATTGTTTTGTAAAATTCACTCACCATGGGTGTACTCTCGGCCTGCCAACAGAGCTTTTTCAGTTCAGTGCTCCTGAATTTTGTCATGAAATTGCTTCTAATGTGTCGGAGGCAGAACCGCTTCGAAACTTGGGAGGTTTTCAATTGAGGTACTGATTGATAGGCACTTAGGATGCCAGGGTGTCGATCTGATATTATGCACACATGCCGATTTGGTCTGACAACATAAGTCATAATGTGTTCCAAAAACCAGGACCAACTATTTGTGTTTTCACTTTCCACAACTGCGTACGCGAGAGGGAAAATCTCACGGTTAGCATTCATGGCGACTGCAACCAAGAGATGACCCTTGAACTTTCCGTACAAGTGAGTACCGTCAACAGATATTACGGGCAGACAATGTTCAAACCCATCAATGGAAGCTTTAAAAGCCCAAAACGCACGATGAAATTCATACGTACCATCATGACTGGTTGGTTTTGGTTGGAAATCTACCACTGACCCCGGATTTGATTCTCTTATCGCAAGCAACAAATTGGGTAAATCATTGTAGGCCGCCTCCCAGTTCCCGAATCTTCGTTCAAGGGCAATCAAACGTCCATACCACGCCTTTTTGTACTTGACATTGATTCTGAATTTGTCGTATATGTCTTGCATCACGAGTTTAATGCTGTAGTCCGGATCAACATGCACTTTTGTAGCGATTACACTCGCTATGATCTTGCTCGTCATAAGCCTGTCATTACGGGCTCTTTTATAATCCACTCTGCAGTTGTGTAGTGGTTGATATTTTTTCACCTTCCACAAATTGGTGTTGAGAAGGTTTCCCGCCTGAATGTGCCACATACACATGTCATCATAGATGCAAACTGCCTTCCACGATCTCACACGTTTGTCTTCTGTCTTAAAAATTCGAGATTGCCGAATATTTTCTATTGCTACGGCTTCTTTCAGTTAGTCGTATGAATCATATATTTTGCCGACCGCAATAGTTTCATTATTACGATTCGCTGGTTCAACATATGGTTGTTCCAGCTCAATATCGGCCCATGTTGTGTCATGAGCGTCATCACTATCGTCAGAATTTGTTGTTGCATCGTCATTTCCAGAAAATTGTTCATAATCTGGATCATCTTCCTCTTCATATGCTGTTGAAGGGCCATCTTCATGTTCAACATAACCGCGTCCGTAACGCCGACCTCTAGTGGCCGCGACTCTTCTACGGTCTTGCCGAAGTGGAGGATGATCATCCACTGCATCATCATGGGCATCCCCATAGAAAATGATGTCTTGATGAAGCACATTCTCGGCACCTAATCCTGTAAGGCATCGTGCAATTTGCTCGCGAATGTCTTCGACGTCAAATGGAGCTGCCATGTGCCGATAGATATCGCCCATACATTGCATCTAAAATTCAAAAGTAAAGTTATTAAATAATAATAAACATTTCTAAGTTGAATAATTACACATAAAATACTTAATAGTGTACTTGTCTCCCTGTTAGTAGTTACATAACCCGTTGTAGGTCGACCATGTAACGGATTGCAAATCCGTCGTTTCCCGACATTTGCGTACCATTCACGGTACGCAGGAGTGTAGGTGGGATGATCAACGAACTCAAATGCGATACGACGATTGTGCCTCACCGCCCATAGTGTCAATGGCCATCCAGAATTTTTTGCACCCCTTGCATGGTGGCTAGCTTGTGATTCCGCTGCGGGAGGAATATGTTGCATTGCACCGAATTGACGACAAAATCTACCGGGGTAGTACATCTCATAAATGTCACAATATATAAGCATGACATTAGATGTCCACAAATCTACTCCCGCGACGCAGAACCTGGGGAGGGCTTGTAATGCGTATGGGAGCCGCACGAACCGGATCAATATTATTTGAAGTTAATTCAAAAACATATTTATTTTCTATTAAACTAAAATGATATTGTTAATTATAACCTCGTTCTCTCGGATCCCGTCCAACTGATCTCGATAAATACGTAGAGTATACCGAGAACTTTGTTCCCAATTGTGCCGACATGCCCACCTTCATAAAAATAAGTTATTATACCATGACCTACAAATATATTTAATATACTAATACTTATTATGTAAAATTTCAAATTATACATGCACCCATAGGGCATATCCTGTAGATTCTCATATGGCAAAACGTTTCGCGGCCACACCATGGGCAATCTCTCCCACGCCCAAATCTGCAATAGAAGCAAGCATCCCCCAATATTTCTCCTGTTCACTTTGGCGGCCTTGCACATGTTGTAATACAGGAACCCCAATACTGCTGAGCCCCAACTCCACCGTCGTGCTTCACCGAGCGGTCCCTGCAACAACTCTAAAAAGTACAATTTGTTATGTAATATGTGGATGTCCATTATGATATCTAGCCCATTAGTATTGTTAGAGTCCAGCCCATCCCATATGTAACCCTATCCCCGGTTCCCCTTGTATATATACATGTACATGTTAATGAGAAGGATGATTGGATTGGGACCATCACACGTTATCAGCACGACTTGCTCTAAAACCCTAAGACTTTTCTCCTTTCTTTTGTCACGATATTTTCTCTACCGCCCGTTTTTCTTTCATCCCAATGGCGCCGCCGCACCGCGTGAAACAGTTGCCGACATTGCATTGTGCCAGCAATCCTTGTTGCTGTTGTTTCTACGCATCCCTTATTTTCGCTCTTTCCAATCGGTCATCGCCCCTTTGACCACACACACAAAAAAAATGGTTCGCACATCCTTAGGATTGGTTGAACGTCTGCCTGATCACTGCTATGAGGCCATCAAAGGCGTCCTGCGCAGCCCGAGTTATTCACCGGCCAACATCGTTCTTTTACAGGAGATCAACGACCTCCGGTTTTTCGGCTTGTCTTCTTCTACTGCCATGCAATCACTAGTCGGAATTGAATTGTAATAGGCTGATGCCGTAGGCCGCACCCCAGTAAAACAAAAGCAAGAGGGGAACCGACGGCACACGTGTTGGACTTCCCAACATAGTGATTCTCATCAGGTTTTTCTTTTTGCTTACTTTCCTTGATTTTCTTCAAATTCGAAATGAAACGTAATATACATGGATATTTTTAAACATTCACCGAAACTGGCTGGCCGACTTAGAAAATTCCTTGCCAAGTCTGATATAGCAATAATTGATTGATGATTTTTATTTTTTTATAATAAACCTAGCTATAACACACTCAATTATTGGAATATGTGAGTGCCTAGCACTAGGCGAACTGAGTTTTATTTTTAATGAAATTTGATCTATTTTATAATTCTATTTTTTTTAACTAGATTGAGAAATGAAAAATAAAAGAGAAATGGATATGAAAGTTCATGTGTATAGATGCATTTCTGGGATAAAATATTATGGAGTATATACTACGCAAATGTTTTCACAAAACATGAATCATTAGCTCATGTGTTAAATTTTGTGTGATAGTATATGCTATTGTTCCGATTCTAATGTTTTGATTCTCCAATGTTCACCAATTGATTAGTAAGAAAATCATACTGCTTCTATGTGTGTATATGCCTGTGAATTAGTGATCATCTATACCAACATTTTTGTGACCTTATAATATTATGATTTTGGAATTAACAAGTGATTTTTTTTTATCTTAAATCATATGAAGGCCGGGGTAAGAATAAACGTTTTAGGAATTTGATCTATTTTTATGTGAATGGGATAGTAAAGAAGTGGACTAAAGGCTCAAACAATAAGAAGGAAAGTCATTTTTTTTATTAAATTAGTTTTTTTAGTGGCATTTATTAGTCAATTGAAAAATATAACTCCTACGTATTTATTGCCAATAACGGTTAGAGAATGGCATTTACTTGCTCTATTAATGATATAAATTGAATTTAATTAGCATATATATTCATCATTATTATCCTTTATGACATTTAAGTTCAATTGTACTATTTAGTACTGCATGTGTCGGTACACGATATGTTTAACATGGTATTTTTGTTTTCAAAAACCGTCTGCTCTAAAAATAAAAGCGTATTGTGAGTACGTTTTATGGAGTTTTTTTATGCCATGATAGTATTTACTTGAGTTAATATTGGTTGCATCATGAATTTTTTATAATATGGAATTTAATGACATTTATTGGTCAATATCAGTTACGGAATAGCAATTATTTATCCAATTAATGGCATGAATTAAATTTAGTTGGAATAAAATAATATCGATAAAAAAAAAGGTTTAAAATTCAAACGTTTTAGAATGTATCTCTACGTGAGATGCCAAAAGTTTAGGAGATACCATTAAAATGACCAATACAACATTCAAAGAAGATAAGGCTAAAACAATATGGATTAATATTTTTCAGTCACCACCTCCCCAAAGATTTGAAATGTCAATATTTAACTGCAGTTAATGGACGTACTTAAGACTATACAATTTTGAGACTGTAGTTGATTATGACTCTCTCAAGAATTTTAGAAATATGAATTTTGTTGCTTTTAACTAGACATTTATGTTGATTGTTAAAGTTTAGTATGAATAATATTTATTCATAGGAGATTTAAATGGTTTTAGTAATCTTACTAATTTATCTGAAATCGTAATTTGAGAAATTTATACATCATTATTGGTTAGATGATACATATTTGATATAATCACAAACTGAATCTTATACTCCGCATGAGATATCAATTAAGTCTCGCTCCAGTAGTAGCATTTTCTAAAGTTGTTTTGAGATTTATTATTTAATATGCTCTTAGTAGCACTTCATCAACTTGATCATGTATGATGGATATGCTTATCAATTTGTTAACATTTCATTGCCTTTCCAATGCTTATTTGTATTATTATAAATATTATCTCATGCTACTTTGAGCTAATGTAAGCATTAAGAAAAATGCATCGGAGGTTCCAGGTACGTGTCACATCTCTATTAGAAATATGGTCATTTTTTTGTACATAATATGATTACATTTATATGAGAAACTTGATTGTTCGAATATTAATCGATAAGTTAATATGACTCATATAACTTCAATGTTGTATAAAACATTCAAGGAAGTGATATAGTTTAAGAAAATGCATGATTAACAAACATGATGTAAATTTTAACTATATTTGAATCATAGTTAAATATTGCTATGGATACACAAATAATGCTTAGTAAATCACACGTTATTGTAATTATGTAGAATGATTTGCTCAAATTAATCTATTTGATAGGGGGAGAAAGCAAACAAAATTTCATAAATAGATATATGAAATTATAACAAAATGCCAGAAGTCACTATAAGAGCATATATTTGACGTACAAGTGAGTATATTTTGAACCCGAAGTTCACACATCGCTCACACATGATATAGTGTACGCATTTATAAGCAAAGCCTGAAGCCCTTCTTGTGGATGAGTTTTAAAGCCGTGAGGTCCTGAAGTACCAAACCGAACAATATCCACAAGGCATTTTATTACATGTCAAGGCAAATTTTAAGAAATTCATTCAAGTGAATACTTTGAGACAAGTATTTAAGTATTCTTTAACAAATTTGATTATTTGATACCTTTTATGTTACTCTAGAAGTAGCATTATCTAATCTTTAGACTCTCCATATACATTTCTAGGTGAGTGATTCGTATTGTTTCTATGAAAGTAAGAAATCACTATACAAATGATTGTTTTAGAGACAAATTATTTTTGTCTTAGGGATGATATAACGCCTGAAGCATGTATATACTTGTGGCATGGAGCCTGAAATATTTTAACTTTTGATAGTCATACAAATTAAGGATAAAAAGTAATGGAAGCACAAATTATATTTATAAACATGTTGTGCACATAAATAATAATGATAAAATCTCAGGCATTGAGTGTAAGCTCAAAGAAGCTACTCAAACACTACGAAGTAATAATTTTAAAAGTGATATCATACTTATTGGGTGATAGTTTGAGACCATACCAATGCAGTGTAAATTGTGTTTCCATAATATCTGCCTGTAGCAGAATTCTCCTCACACTATACTATATATACTTGAATAATCTAAACATGTGTTGCATGAAGTTTAATTTTTTTTTGAATAAATGACCAATTTAAGGTCAACCCAGGTTTAAACCAAATGCCGTATAAGACATCCAGTATATAAATACTTCTTAGATAAGAAAATGACACGACCGTCTCTTCTCCCAAATATTTTATAAGTGGATCCATGGGAGTTAAGTGAACTCGAAGTTTCACAATGTGGGTTAATATCAAGTTTGGTCTCAAGATATACTCCCCTAAAAAGCCTACATATAATGAGTGATATAAGACCATTTTGCCGGCTTCTATGAAATATAGTGACGAGCATAAGGTAACCCACAAAATATATCTAGCATAATAAGATGAATGTTAAGCCTGAGATAAACTGCTATAAAGTTGCTTGAATATATGAAGAAAGTCTAGTTTATATTAATTCGACATTTTTTAATAACAAACCCCCAAAAGTTTACACGTTGAAATGAGCCAAAGTGTGCCAATATTGAAACCCCATTTTCGAAATGATATACTTGGACCCCAGAAGTGGCTCCATATAAATCCTTGTTCAAGAACATTATGGCACATTTCCCGACATTAGGGGGAGATTATTATAAAGGCATGAGCATAATTATATTTTGGAATGTCGGGAAAATAACCCAGAAGGATTGAATGACATGAAAAGAGAAACGTGTAAAATATGATAAGTAAACTGCCAAAGTGACTAATAGAAATGATCATGAAGTTTGAGCTCAACCAATGCATGAAGCATGGTTTGACGGTCATTATGTGTATACAAAATGAAACCATATTTTATTACAGTAAGTCACTTATGCCTCTATAAGAGGATGATATAAGTTAAATGCTGCAGTTGATAAATTATAGAAATTCTATGATATAGAACATGAGTTCTTCTTTTGTGGCTCATATAGAGGATTTTGATGAAACAGGAATCATAGTGATTAGATTGACGTCAATGATTTATTTTTCCAAAACTATCGATTCATAATCCACAATAATAAAGTCTGGCCAGACGAAATATGATGGACCTGTAGTCCTAAATTGTTTTGAATTATGATCGATGTTTATGGATGAGAAAATATTTTATATTGGGCCTGAAGTCCCATGAATCAAGATATTGTGTACGTGGGGTTACAATACTTGAGATTGAATGATTTTGAGACTACATTCCTGTTATAGTTTAAAGTTCTGTAAATGTGGCAGTTGATGAAAAAATTGGATGTCGTTGTTATAATATTAATTGTGTGTCCCTGAAGGACAATGGTGAAAAGAAATATGTGCACACAACATGCAACATGAATATGAATTCTTTTATGTCTAGAAAAGGACATTATGTGATAAGTTATAGCAACTATATTTGGAACTATTCTTGAAAGCGAATTTGAAATTGGTTGAATAACTGCAACAATAATATTAAGCATAGCTGGAAATATATAAAATTGATGCTTGTGCGTAAATACAACCTTGGTGATTATAATAAGTGTTGATGACATGATTTATTTTGTATAAGAGTTGTGTTTGATGATCATGGTGCGAATTATATTATTTAATATCACGGTTGAACAAGGTCTTTGCACCATGTCAAAATATCGATTGTAATAAGTGCCTCCTATAGAGGATCTAATGTGGATGATTTTCTTATTCGTTTTCACATGATTTCATGACTAGAATTTAAACTAATTTAAAGTGAGCTATATTCGTACTACTTCTCAACCTTTCCTGCAGAAAGAGTTGAATGAGGAAACATTATGCAATTAATTTGCAATTACTTATAAACATTCTATTTGTTTAACTGGAGTAAACATATATTATTATATGAATCAAATTGTATAAATACAGGTGTTAGATGCTTTTAAGCATCTAGCCAAACCTAGAAAGATATAGTGAACACCAGAAGTGTTTGTATACTAATTTGAGATCCTAGGAAGATCAAAACATGTCGCATTTAAGTTTTATGGACTAATATTTTAGAATACTCAATTATTGAATATTTGATGTGCATAATAACAATAAACTTGATGGTTTTGAAATACAGATTGCAGAATAATGAATTTAGACAAATAATTATAAGTTGTGGGCTAATTATTTCTATTGTTATATATTTAGTATGACATATATCAACAATCTTAATAGCAATTAAGATTAATTACATATTAATATTAAGATTTTCGAAATATTCAGGCTGACATAACACAACCAGTACAAAAAATTAACGGTAAAGAGTAAATATATAATTAAAATTCTAACCTTTCTTTGAAAAACTCGGAGAATAGAATTAGCAAGAACACTCAATAGTTTTTTGTAACTAAATTTATTTTTATGGTAGTAGGCTGAATATGATGTTGAAGTGATTTAAATAGGTGAAGTTTGAGATTGGGAGTATGGATTTCCGTGCAAAACAATGGACAGTTTGGATGAGTTTGTTAAATCCTACGGTTGAAAAATGAGCTGAAGAAGCACGATCCGGGTAAACTTGGACTGGCCAATCCGGGAGCTTCATATTTCGGATTAGGGAAATCCGAATTTCTTTGCCACAGTACCACTACTGACACACGGCTTACACTCCTGACATCCGATTTCTTTTTTTTGGTTTTGAACATTTCGGATTCACCAAATCTGTTTTTCACCGAAAATAAAACCCAAAGTCGGATTAGGAGAATCCGAAAAAAGGGATGCTGACAGCTCTGCAAACCCTAAGAAAAGTCGGATTAGCCAACTCCGTTTCCCGTAAATTGGTACCCTAATTCTGACATTCGTATTTTGGGAATGGAGGCATCAAACTCCCGTAAATCCATCCTTTCCTCTCGATTAGCGATGGCGGCGGTTACAAACAACATCGGCGGCTACACCTGCCACTCCTCTGATTCTCTTGTTCTCCTTTCTTGTCCACAAATTGCTGGTGCTCGCTCCGTCTTTGTTTCCTCTCTTTCTAACGGCTTCTCGAGCTTCACCTTCTTCAGGCCGCGCCAACTCCTCCAACAGAGACGACGAGCTTCGTAGATCCGGCCAGAAATTTCATACTTCAACGGCGAGATCCATTTAGCGACTTGCTTCGTCGGATTTAGGAGGGAGGAGTGGCGGAAGGTAGACCCCGATCGACCTTTACCAAATCTCGAACATAACTGGTGTTTTGTGGGGCTGCTTAGGCTAGGGTGGGGCAAAGAGAAGTGGTGAAAGGCAAGGATTTGGTGTAGGCGGTGGCCGGATCAGATACTGGCGGTGGCCGGGTTTGATGGTGACGGTTGCCGAGTCAGTGGTGGCGGCAGGTGGTCGGGACACATGGTCATTGTGATCGAAGTTGGTGTGTCACTGTGATCGGTGGGCAGTCACTGTGGTCGGTGGGCAGTCATTGTGGCCGGTGGGCAGTCACTGTGGCCGGTGAGGCAGTCAATATGGCCGGTGGGGCATGCGTCACTGTAGCCGGTGGGAAAGTCACTGTGGCCGGTGGGCAGTCACTGTGGCGGCAGTGTCACTTTGACCGAAGTCACTTTGGTTAAAGTCACCTTGTACTGCAGGGTTTACTTGTGATGTTGGTCACATTTTTGCAATTTTTAAAAACAAATCACTTTTTTGTCTTTTATCCTATTTTTAGTAATATCCAGGCCAAAAGGCCAATAAACATACCCGATTTACATTTCACAAATGCAAATATGTGCTTTTACTCGTGATTTATTCTTTAATAGTCAATGAAGTGAAACTAATTCACTAATATCAAATTCATTCCACTAATATCAAATTAGAAGCAAAATATTATACTCCCTCCGGTCTTTAATTAATTTTACACTTTCCTTTTTGGACCGTCCCATATTAAACTTTACACTTCTTTATTTGCCTTATTTGGCAAACAAATCTACAGTAAACAGTGTCAAACTGTGTCAAACAGTGTACTCTACAGTAAAGTCAAATTTATTTCCTTAATATGTGTGAAGTCAAAGTGTAAACTTCATTAAAGACCGGAGAGAGTATACTATTCGAGAAATTATTGTATCACAATCCTATTGTATCACCATGATATCTCAATAAAAAATCATAATGGAGATATTTTGAAAGTATTTTAATCCTTTCGTGTGATATTTCTTCATCACACATTGATCACTATATAAGATTCACGAATTTCCATTATCATGTATCACACAAAGTTCATTGAAAATATAGTATGTGATTCATAATTTCATAGGATATATAGGGGTGTTTGGAACTGATTTTGCTTCTGCTTCTTTTTTAAAGCAGAATCAGAATCAGTTTTCAGATCAGAAGCTAGTCACCCCAGCTTCTAAAAAAACTGATTCTAGGAGTATATTAGAGCACCAGAATCACTTTTGCACTTTCACCCAAACACTCCAACTTCTGCTCCCTAAAGGAGCTGAAGCAGTTTTAAGAATCAGATCCAAACACGTTATAGCGTGCCTCGAATTTGTTTGATTGATTTGAATTGGAGGAAACCAACATCAATTGAACAATGAGTTGAATTTGCTAAACGGGAAAGTAATCGATTTTTCATTCTCTAGTCTTGCAAAGACGAGGCTGGATGGACGGCGAGCGACGACAACCTTGCAATCGCAGCGAGCGACCATCCAGTAGCAGATTAGGCAGCGGGCGACATCGACTTTCATCCAGGACGAGGGGCGACAGAGCTCCATAAACTCATGATGGCGTCATACGACGTTGGTCAAGAAATCTGTGGGTGGCGAAGTATTTCCTATTCCAGATGAACCTCCATGGAAAAACTTATACCTCATCCATCGAAAAGAAGGGCTACCATTGCATCGTGAGGCCGGTGGCGGTCAGACGAAAACGGCATTAGCAGCGGAAGAAAGGGGAAGGGAATTAGGGTTTGTGGTTCAAATAGTTTCATTATCAAAACTCAAAAACCCTATAAATAGAGAGATATTAGGATTTATAGACTATAGATCCATAATACTTAATCGACAGAGAATGATCTTAATACATATTCTATATACACGATAGCACACTACGTATAATTTCTTCAACAAAATAAAGCTTTGTTTAAATGTTTATCCGATTGTTTTGTGACAAAGTATCAAAAAAAAGGAAATTGAAGAAGCATTTAATAGAATAGTGATCCTAAGCGTGAGAAGATATTAAATATCCTATTTTTTAGGTTGATTTCCAAATATGGTGCTCATACGTAACCTTCCAAGCAAATAACTTGGATGAACTTTACTATTGCGCCCTTCATTAAGTAGCATACTTGTTCAACACAAAATGTGGGCATGAAAGAGAATTAAGATTCAATAATAATCATCCGATTAAGTTAATCAAATGTTACATCTTATTCTTGTTTCTTCATGGGACTCCTTTTTCACAGGAATCAAATCTCTGTATAAAAGAAACATATAGAGTGTATCAATTTTATATAATCCATCTGTCCCACTTGACTTTGCTCGCGTTTCTTTTTTGTTTGTCCCAAAAAAAATTATCATCTTCCTTTTAAAGTAATGAACTTGTGAGCTTACTTATTGTTCTCTCATTTACGCAAACTTCAATTACATAGTTTTAACTTTTCTTATTTCACGTCCAATTTAAAGTTGACAAAGCAAGAAGACGAATATAATACCATTTTCTAAGGGACAGTGCCCATCGAATTTCTTACATTTAGTCTTCTAAGTATTGTCATACTGACATTTTTAGTCATTATACTGTGATTTTTATATAAGAATCAAATACAAACCAAATACGAAACAATCAATTTTATCCGACCTAGACCCGAACATGCATCGTCGCAGGGCTCCTAACTTTGAAAGGAATTCCAAATAATAAGAAAAGAATTCAGACAAGAACGAGAAGACAATAGCCATTTCATTAGCTTTAAGCTTTTACAGAGGAAGAGTTCAGGAGGAAGATGTTGGAAAAATGTGTTAAAAATTGCATTAAATGGTCATTTTGGGGCAATTATTTGAGTGGGGTCCACTTCCGATTTAGGTCGGGTCAAAGTGGTTTCGGATTGTCCTTGTTAAGGGCTACAATTCGATATATGGTACGCTCAAAACGGATAACGAGTGAATGAGAAATTGATTCTCGAAGTTCGCTCGTTAAAATGGAAAAACTGGGAAAATGATGAGTTTCTAGTGTGTTTTATCCCACACCGAAAAACTCAAGGGATTTTCACCCCCTTATAAAGGGAAGCCTCTTTTAAGGAGTTAAGATTCCTAAAGGGAAAGGCTCTCTCTTACGCGCAGGGGGGTGCCGATCAAATCCCGAAACGGAGAAGAAAAACTGCGACTCGTGTGCGCTGGCGACCTGCGGACACGAATGCCGTCCAAAAATCTATCTCTCAAGAGATACGGTTAATTTTTGTTTTCTTCCCGAAACGTTTATTTTTTCCCAGAAGTGCTCCGGACAGAAACCCTCCAAGGGGGTTCTGTTGGCTTCGGACAGAAACCCTCCAAGGGGGTTCTGCTGGCTTCGAACAGAAACCCTCCAAGGGGTGTTCTGTTGGGGTCTTCTGTCGCGCACTTCTTCCGTTACAACAATTAATGCCCAACGTTCTTCTCTTTTAATGCTGCGTTAAATTGATAGTTTATGGACGATTCAATGCCCAACGGACTGGTCATTGATGTCCAACGTTCATGTCCATTAACACCCCATTTAACACACAACAAATCCTCCTATAAATAGCTGGCAGGTGCTTTGCAACAAAAACACGGTTTTGACAACGCACAACACTTTCCTCACGTTTTCTTGAGCTAAAAATTCTTCCAGCTACTCCCAAAATTCCTTCTGTGTTCATACTTGGTTCTCGTTCGCTGGAACTCTTGTTTGTGTGCTCAAACATTAGTTCGTAGTCATCGTATCCTGGGAAACGATTGTTGCAACGCTCCTAGCACCGTGGGAGGCAACAAATACGTTTTAAGGATATCGTGCCTAGCACGAGCTTTGGCTAATTCTGCTTCATCTCCTTTCTTGTTTTTCTCTAGTCATTTTATTTAATTAATTTTCTTTATTTTCCGAAACACACCCAACAGAAGATTAATTATGCCCCGTTCTATTCATTACATTCAGCTATTTAAAAGCAAAAAATACAACTAAATCAGTTTAACAGCTAACTAATTCGTTAGTCAACTAACTGCCATATCACAGTTGCTGACTTGTAGTCATGGACTCGGGCCGGGCCTTAGCCCGGTCGGGCCGCCGGTTTGTATCACATGGGCCCGGGACCGGCCCGAGGGTTGGACGGGTCCGGTTCGGGTCGGGCCACCCGCCGAGCCGGACCGGGCCGGTTAAAGATTTTTTTTGTTTTTATAATTTATATTTTATACTTTATAGTTTTATACAAGTATTAAAAACAAATTTCAAGTGCATTTATTTGAAAGGAAATAGGAACTACATTTGAAAATTAAATAGGAACTACAATTGAGAATTGAAGGTAAAATTAAAACATGAAATACTAATCAATCATTCAATCGGAATCTCCGGCATAGATAGAGCCACCCTCGGTTATAGATTCATCCATAAAGTGTTGGGATGGGGTGATGTCAATTTCTTGAGCTCTACGGGCTGCTTTCAACCAATCGTGGTAGCATATAAGCATCTCAAGAGATTCTGCGCTCAACCTCGTTCTAGTTTGCGTTAGGACATTGCCGGCCGAACTAAATTCTTGTTCCACGGCAACCGTTGAAACCGGCATTGATAGCACTTGCTTAGCCATCTTTGCTAAACCGGGAACATTCTTTCTTTTCCCTTCCACCAGTTTAGTACGTCAAAATCATCTTCTTCAAAATCAACATCATATGTTAAATACAAAGAAATCTCATTAATTGTGTTTTGTTGCGTAGCGGGAGTCGATTTCATTTTTTAATAAGATTGGCAAATGTAGATTTGAAAATTGATTTTCCTTTAGATGATGTTTGTGTCGGGGGAGGGGGCGCATTGCCATATTGTGCATGAAACTCATTGAATAATGCATAAAATATAGGAAAAATTGAAAATAATAATCCCAACTATTGCCGGTCCGCTAACAATAATCCCAACTATTGATTATTTTTGTATAATCCCAACTATATGGATCGTCCGCCAATAACGGTCCATGACCAAATATTACCTTCTATAAAAGTGAATTTTAAATAGAAATTAAACTTAAAAATTAAAAGTTAGGGATAATTTATAGGGATTACTTGTTATATCTCTTCTCGTCCACTTTAGAAAGTACATAAACTTATTTACAGGGACTATTATTGGCGGAAGGTCCCTAAAGTTGGGATTATTCTGAAATAATCGATAGTTGGGTTTATTATAAGCGGACCGCCAATAGTTGAGATTATTATAATCAAATTTTCCTAAAATATATCACTAACCTCGTTGTATTCTTTTTTCGGATCAATTGGGTTGTCCTCATACATTGGCAATGGACAAAAAAACAGCATAATAATAATGCAAACATTCTTCTAAAGAACCAAGTCTAAAATGAGGATCGAGAACAAATGCAATACCATAAATATGCGGAATATGTGAATAATATTTTAAAAACTTTTCCTTTATAAAACTAGCAAAATAACTCACATAATCAGCATTCTCAAAATTTGAAAAAGCACCGGCGAGATTAACAGCTTCACGAATAAATTGGTTTGAGGTAGGTTTATAAACATGACTAAAAGTTTCAGTTGCATTATTAAAATATATCAAAGCATTACAAATTTTTTCACATGTGTCGATCTCAGCCGAGTTTATAATATAGTTATCATATTGTTTCATAAAAGCAGGAAAATGTTGTTTATATCTAAAAAGAACTCCAATTAACTTATAGGTACTATTCCAACGAATAGACAAATCTTTAGGAAAAGCCACATATCTCTCACCTCTTTCTATCAAATAATCATGTCATTTTTTCCTAAGTTGTCCATTACCCCAAATACGTCTAATCCCTCCCTTGACTACCTCCAACGATGCTCCCAACGCTTTTAGATCATCTTGCACACATAAATTTAGAACATGACATGCACATCGTTGATGAAAAAATCTACCCATCAAAGAAGTAGAACCACACAATTCACGCAATCTAGGAATAGCAGCAGTATTATTAGTAGCATTATCAAAACCAATATCAAACACCTTATCAATTAAATTATACTCAATTAAAATACGCTCAATCAAAATATAAATATGTTCAGCGGTGTGACGATCATTGAATTCACGGAAAGAAAGAACACTGATGGAGTATATGGGTCTAGGCCCCAGGACCCACATACTCAGAAGAACAGAAGGTACCATGATCACTGGGTGACCTCGTCGGCCATGCCCTCATCGGCCAGGAAAAGATCTATCCAGAATGTGATCCAGAAGCCCGGAGAACCGGGTGCCCTCATCGGCCATGCTCTCATCGGCCATGCCCTCATCGGCCAGGAAAAGGTCTACTCAGAATATGATCCAGAAGCCCGGAGAATCGGGTGCCCTCATCGGCCATGCTCTCATCGGCCATGCCCCCATCGGCCAGAAAGAAGATCTACTCAGAATATGATCCAGAAGCCCGGAGAACCGGGTGCCCTCATCGGCCATGCTCTCATCGGCCAGAAAGAAGACCACCCAGAATATGATCCAGAAGCCCGGAGAACCGGGTGACCTCGTCGGCCAGAAAGAAGATCTACTCAGAATATGATCCAGAAGCCCGGAGAACCGGGTGCCCTCATCGGCCATGCTCTCATCGGCCAGAAAGAAGACCACCCAGAATATGATCCAGAAGCCCGGAGAACCGGATGACCTCGTCGGCCATGCTCTCATCGGCCATGCCCTCATCGGCCGGGAAAAGATCTATCCAGAATGTGATCCAGAAGCCCGGAGAACCGGGTGCCCTCATCGGCCATGCTCTCATCGGCCATGCCCCCATCGGCCAGAAAGAAGATCTACTCAGAATATGATCCAGAAGCCCGGAGAACCGGGTGCCCTCATCGGCCATGCTCTCATCGGCCATGCCCTCATCGGCCAGAAAGAAGACCACCCAGAATATGATCCAGAAGCCCGGAGAACCGGGTGACCTCGTCGGCCATGCCCTCATCGGTCATGCCCTCGTCATCCACAGATAGCCTCTAGAACAGGATTTTATACTTATCATTTCTATACACTTTGTATCCGGCCCATTAGTGGCCCTGTTGTAAATGGGCCTCCCAAGCCCAAGACTTGGGAGCCCAGCCCTAATTTTCTCTATAAATACTCCCCTTGGGCGTAGTTGTAAGGGTGACAAAATCATTCTATTGAAGCATATTATTGCACTTCTCTCTCTAGCTCTCACTTCTCTCTAGACAATTACTCTATCAAACACGTTTATGCATATGCCAATCATTATCAATATAATGTACAGTCAAACCCAAATAATGTAAATTATGATAAGTATCCTCCCATATGTCAGAACATACAGTAACACGTCCATCAAAGTTTGCAAAATAATTTTGTAACCTTACCTTTTCCGCACCATAAAGCCTTGAAATTTCTTTCTTAACCGTTTTGAGACTATAACCTCTATATTGCGGATTTAAACAAGTTTGTGCATAATCACGAAAAGCAAGACTTTCAGAAAACAAATAAGGCAAATTTTCTTCAACAAGTAAGTTAGCCATACGAGTCAAATTTTGTGCATCATTGTATGAGAAATTATCAAAAGCTTGTTGGTTATTTGCAAACCTCGATATTTGAGTTTGCTTCCCCGTTCCGCCGCCTAATTTTGCATACTCCACCGGGTGTTTGGACTTAAGATGTCTTGTGGCGGATCTGTATCCGCCGGAAATCCGCAAGCTATAGTTTTTCTTGCACCAATTACAAGTTGCGGTCCAATTCCGGTGTTCGGGTCCTTCCACTTAGAAAAATTATTAGTCATTAGTTCAGATTTACTTTTTTTCGTACCTGTTTGGGATGAGGCAGGCAGGTCGGCGTCATGGCTGCCGCCACCCTCCTCCTCCTCGTCGTGGCTCTCCGGAATTACTTCCTCCACATCATCGTCCTCGTCCTCGTCCTCGAGCTCTACTTCGTCAATGGTCCTCAGTTGGTCTTGAAAAAAGCGGGAATTATGTCGATGCAATTCTTGTTCTAGTTGTTCGTCGGTCATCGCATCCCCATCCCTCCTTGCGTAACCCGTATCAAAATCATCTCGACTTTGAGATGAAGAGCCGATATGTGATTTACCTTTGCGGGATCTCTTCCTCGCAAGCTCTTTCGTTCGGTTGCGCTCGAGGTTACCCATATCAACCGAATATCTAGGACGATCCATCTAAAAAATGTAGCGATTAATAAAAAATTGTAAAAAAGTAATTAACTATTAATCTAACTATTAATTCGAGTTATAGCAAATTAGTATTTTAAAGTTTACTTTAATCAAATTAACTAGTGAATTAACTAGTTTTGTGTACAACCTATTTTTTTACTAACAATGAAATTAATACACTTTAACTTTAACTATAATTAGAATTACAACTAGTTTTTTAAACTAGAGTCAAATGTAGCAATTAATAAAAAATTGTAATAAAGTAATTAACTATTAATGTAACTATTAATTCGAGTTATAGCAAATTAGTATTTTAAAGTTTACTTTAATCAAATTAACTAGTTTTGTGTACAACCTATTTTTTTACTAACAATGAAATTAATACACTTTAACTTTAACTATAATTAGAATTACAACTAGTTTTTTAAACTAGAGTCAAATGTAGCAATTAATAAAAAATTGTAATAAAGTAATTAACTATTAATCTAACTATTAATTCGAGTTATAGCAAATTAGTATTTTAAAGTTTACTTTAATCAAATTAACTAGTGAATTAACTAGTTTTGTGTACAATCTATTTTTTTTTACTAACAATGAAATTAATACACTTTAACTTTAACTATAATTAGAATTACACCTAGTTTTTTAAACTAGAGTCAAATGTAGCAATTAATAAAAAATTGTAATAAAGTAATTAACTATTAATCTAACTATTAATTTGAGTTATAGCAAATTAGTATTTTAAAGTTTACATTAATCAAATTAACTAGTGAATTAACTAGTTTTGTGTACAACCTATTTTTTTACTAACAATGAAATTAATACACTTTAACTTTAACTATAATTAGAATTACAACTAGTTTTTTAAACCAGAGTCAAATGTAGCAATTAATAAAAAAATGTAAGAAAGTAATTAACTATTAATCTAACTATTAATTCGAGTTATAGCAAATTAGTATTTTAACTTTAACTATAATTAGAATCACAACTAGTTTTTTGTACAACCTATTTTTTTACTAACAATCAAATTATTATAGTTTAACTTTAACTATTATGAGAATTAACTAGTTTTTTTCCAAGTAACGTTAATACAAAATTAAACAAGTGTAAATAATAGAATAATTTCGTACCTCTTTCGGACTTTCGGTCTTTCGGATGGGAGTAATAGAATGACTTCAAATTAATTAGATATAATTCCAACTATATTAATAGATATAATAAATGTATAAGTAATATATAATTAGATAACAAATATAAGTAATATAATATTATAATGTATGTATTTATAAATTATAAGTAGATAATTAATATAAAGTAGATATATAAATAATAAATATAATATATTGGAGAATAAGAGAATTAGAGAGTAGAGAGTTAAGAATAGGATTTAGGAAGAATTGGAGAAGAGATATGAAAAAATGTTTAAGATTAGGAGTATTTATAGGTTTTTTTACCCCCCCCCCCACCTCCCAAACCCCCCAGACCCCCCCTGCACCCCACCCAACGGCTATATAGTCGTTTGGGTTGTCCCCAGCCCACCCCCAAGGCCATAAAGGCTAGTTTGGGCAAAACAAAAAAAAAAAATTAAAAATGGACCGTTGGACCCGGACCCGGGCCCGACCTGGCCGGGTCGGGTCAACTTTTTCCGGAACCGAGCCCGCCCCGCCCATCCCCACCGGTTCGGGTCTACACCCGGTCCCGGACCGCCAGACCGGGCCGGTCCCGGGCCCGCACAGTAGCGGGCCGGGCCGGGTCACGGGCCGATTGGCCCGAACCGAATCCACCCCTACTGACTTGGTACACGTCTAAATGTCTAATACAATCCACTCCCCTTAAACTGAAGCTTGTCCTCAAGCCAAGAATTCAACCCAAAGGAAAATCAGGATATTTCTTAACAAACTCTTCCTATAATTCCCAAGTTGCATCTTTTGAAGTACCATTGGATCACTACACAAGCTAATAAACCGCTGCACTGTTTCCTCTTTTTGCAATCTTCCTCTCCAGAATTGTACTACCACCGTAACAGATATATCTTCCTATTTGAAAAGTAGGTGGGATTAAAAATAGTTAAAGAAGATATAAATTATTGAGGGTATGATGCGAAGATAATGAAATAGTGTGTTGGAATGAATGATAAATCCAAAAAAAAATAGTTGTAATAGTGTATTATTTTTAAAATTATTGAGAATATGATAGGAAGATTTAGAAATGGAAAGATATAAATGAGGAAGTAGTAGGTTCAACCCTCAATTGTAGTGAGTCATCTATAATAGGAACAGAACTGGTGAGACGTATGGGTCCATGATGTCTTTTTAACCGTGAACTATGGAATACATGATGTATCTTAGCGTGTTCAGGCAAATCCAATCTATAAGCCACATTTCCCACCCTACTAGTGACTTCAAAGGGTCCGAAGTATTTGGAAGCTAGCTACGGGTTAGCCACTTAGCCCTATATGTTACCAATTGTTGTCTATAGGACTGAAGTTTGACATAAATCCAATTCCCAACATCATACTCCTTATCCATTCTATGTTTATCTGTCTGACACTTCATCCGGTCTTAGTGATGGACCGGTTCCGGTCTGCCCAGCCCGGGAACCAGACCGGCCCAGCCTGGTTGCCCAGACTCGGGCCTAGGCCCCGACCCGGGGGTTGGGGTCGGGCTCGGGCCTAGGGCTTTTTTTTTCAAACTCTTTGGGTGGTAGGCAGGTTGGACTGGGTGTTTTGGAGGGGTTTGGGGTGGGGGTAGGAATTAATTAGAAAAGCAAAAAAAAACGCTACACGGCCCGGCCCTGTCCCGGTAGAATCCCGGGCGGTTTCGGGCCTTGACCATCAATAAAAAAGCCCGATTTGGACCGGCCTGGCCTGGAACCGGTCCATGCCTACCCGGTCTTGTGCTCTCTTTAGATGGAATTTAAGCATGTGGATACACTCTTTTCTAGCTTTCAAGTCTCTATCCACAGCTTCTACTGTAATGTCACCACTAACATAAGGTATATGCACAACATGGGATTGACCATCAATTACCTCATATGGACTCCTTCCAATAGCTAAATGGTAGCTAGTATTATACTATTATACCACCATTCGTCCAATGGAATCCAGTTGGCCCATTCTTTTGGTTTTTCACGTGTCATACACCTAAGATATGTGTCCAAACATTTATTTACCACCTCAGTCTGCCAACCTGTTTGCGGGTGGTAAGCAGTGGGCATAAGTAGATCAACTTGTTGCAGCTTAAAGAGTTCTTACCAAAACTTACTTTAAAATATCTTAACTATGTCACTCGCAATAGTTTTAGGCAGGCCATGTAGCTTATAAATGTGATCAAAGTAGACCTTAGCCACAGTTGTAGCGTTCAAAAGATGAGTTAACAGCAAAAAAATGTGCATATTTACAACTAAATCAGTTTAACAGCTAATTGATTCGTTAGTCAACTAACTGCCTAATAACAGGTGCTGACTGCTGACTAGGCAGTTGGCACAAGTCTGTTACACAGACAAGCCCATGTCCGCAACCAACAAATCTAGCCATGGACGGTCCGATTCCAAGCCATGACCAAATCTTTCCAACCAAAACTTCAATCCAAATCTGGAAGCACAGACATCCTAATACCAGTTTGTGCAAAACCGCCCTGAACCAGTTCATTTCAATCTCAATTTTTTTGAAAGTTCGATTCTTTTATAAAGAACCACAACAAAACTGGACCCAAAACCCGAGGGAGAACCAAAGCCAGAACAATTGTCAAAAATCATGGAATTGTGGACAAAAAGACAGAAGCAACTCAACAGAAGGAAATAAAGTTACAACTTATTACTTCAATGTCCGTAAATGAGGGATCCATCTACAAAAACAAGCACATTGAGGAGGCACACCCATGGATAGAAGTGTGGATGGGTTTCTTTGTTTCTATTTTTCTTTTAAACCATAATTCATATCCATGGACAGACAGCCACATTAATCTCAACAACTAGTACCCCACACTCCCACGCCCTAGGCTACTACATGAATTGAGAAAACTATGGTACATTTTGCCATCAAATGATGGGAATATATAAGGGAATAAAATGAAAGAATCGGTTCTGGAGTTGCATACCGAGAACATTTGCAATCTATATCCGCACCAGAGACCAGTGAGCTGTCCCGAACTTGTCAGCACAGGAGCTGGAGAAAAATATACGAAATACGAACAGAACCACTTGGCGCAGTACTCAACCAGATTTGAATGCTTGTGCTGTGGGAGTTGGTCCTACAGCCTTCATGACTAGTTCTATCCATCATCAGTGCATGTACTTCACACGCTGACAACATACTTGTACTATGTACAACGTGATTATGCTAAACAACTTGATTATACTGAACTCCCAGCAGCTTCAGAAGCATTTTGCCGCATCATCTCCATTACAGCAGCCCGGCGCCTTGATTCAGCTTGCTGTTGCAGCCTCCTTAGATGTTCTCGCAAATCCCTGTTGGGTGTTTATATGTTTGAAAAGTTAATGTTCAGACAGGGATAATGACAAATGTTTAAAAAAAGAAAAAAAAAAAGGGAAGAATGGAATCTGGGTTTGTGAGGGACGTGATTAGACAACAACCTGCACCGTGGGACAGCGCAATCTGCATCTTTGCATGCCCGTGCATGAAGTTGAAGAAGATACCACATCTTCTTGCAGAGACCACAGCCTGCAGAAGCACGCTTTTTGCATAGCATCGCATGCCGGAAGAGACCCTTAACCTTGCGACAGTTGGGATACTGACACTGCCCAGAACGACACCGAGAAGCATGCACTAGAAGATCAAGCATTTTCCTAAGCTGCAGAGTCAAAATGAAAAACAAAAAAAATCAGACCTTGCATGTCAAGGAGACAACTGGACAACATGCATGCAGCTCACAGTTAATAACAATTAACAGATAAACAAGTTAGCAAAAGGAACCATAGTTGAACCAGAATTTGAAAATATCATTATGAGTTTGAAACATAGTCAGTAATATACCTGAAGAACACGTTGCTGCCGAGCTTCCTTATTTTGTGCATCGCGGTCAGCAATGGATGGATAATTAGTCAACTTATGAGGATGATCGACTCCACCATCCTTCTGATAACAAGCATTGCAAACATCATACTCTGGACAAACCTCACATCGCCAGCCTTGACCAGCTTCAATATCAAGATGGCATATGTTGCATGTGGTCACAAATGCAGGAGCAGTGGGATTGTGAAGATGGTATAGGACCATCATCGAAGAATGTTTAGCACGGCGGAGGGTATCGTATTGGTAGTGGTTTCCTTGACAAAGGCTCAAAAATGCTTGTCTTGTATCAAAAAACTCACTCTCTAAGATATCATCTTCATCCTTTGTATCAGCAGGCACATCATTGATATCAACCTACACATTCAAATCCATACCTCTTATACCCCCACTCATGAACTATACATTAAGATCATCTCGTCCACGAAGTAGCAGAATAGCTTACCGGATAAAACGTATGCTTGTCTTTTTGGTTGATAGGGTGCCTCTCTCTGTCATCAAGTTTTTGCTCGGCTTCATAGCACCTGGAAGCAAAAAAAAAGACAGGCAATAACCTTCAGAGAGAAGAGCACAAAACAATAGCAGCAAATTGAACTTGAGAGGTATCATGATGTTTTTACTTGGACTTATTTCAGTCCCATACCATACCAGACCAAACCAATTTAGACCAGATCATACCAGACCAAACCAGACTTTGACAGTTGTAAAATACACAGACCAGCCATTTACCAGACCAGATAAGACCAAAAAAATTCAGTCCAATTGAAAACATCCTCAATCTATCATGTATTGCAAACTAATATACCTTATCCAGAATGAAAACCCAATTATTATTATAAGATGAAAAGGGCAAGTGTGATGAACAAAAAAGTACCAAAACAACCTGTGTTATATAGGTATAGAAAAAGTAATACCAGAATGTCTACCATAAATGGAGACGGTGGAATAGAAGTTTTCATGCAAATAAGAAGACATCCACAACCCACCTATTACTATTTACTATTACTAAAACAATACCAGTTTATTATTCTAAAACTCTGAAATCTTGAAAAGGATATATCTTTAGTGAAATAAATCTTATGCCATCATTTGTCGTTAAATGTTACATGCCAGAAATCAAAAGATACTTGCAGTTTAGTAAAATATGTAAAACTGAAACAGATCAACAAGACCAAGGAATAAAGACGGTGAGAGGGAGGCACATCCTTACTTATCACAAAGCTGAAATTTTTTGCATTGATTGCAGACCCAACGTGTTCCACATACCATCAGAATACAGCAATGACTGCACGCATGTTGCAAGTGAACCATAATAAAATCCTCCTTCATTGGGCTGATTGTTTCACCAAGCTGAAAAAACACAGATATGTGTGAATATAATTATATACAGAAATTAGGTTTAAACTGTTAGAGTAGATTTATCCACTTACTATTGTAGTGCTTTCTGTTACTCCCATTGTCCCAATTTAATTTACATGTTTTCTTCTTTAGTCTCTCTAAAAATAATTCAGACTTTCCTAGTTAAACACTACTTTCCCGTTAAACTAGTAGGTTTTCATAATTCACCCTTTAACCTTTTAACTTCTTCAAGAACAAGTTTCACCATGTGTGCCGTATACCTATTTCAGGGAACTTCAAAAATATATCACAATTGATGTTTAAGAAATTGCCCTAAGTTTTATATTCCCCAAATAGGACTCCAGATTACATTACTACCCTTCTCCCTAAAAATAGTCCATCGACTCTTCCCAACCTCGATCGCAACCTGTCTCCCTCTCCATCGATCGCCATGGATTGCGACTCCTCCCCTGCGACTTTCCCATTGGCCGGAGCTTCCCCACCGTCGACCACAGCTGTCTGCTCATCCAATCGCAGCTTATCCACCACCGATCGCAGTCACTTGTTCATCCAGGTATTCTTCTTCCTCTTCTTCTTTTTTCTTCTTCTTTTTCTTCTCCTTCTAGCTCTGTTCCTGGTTCTCTGCTTTCTGTTTTTTTCTTTCAATCAAATTTTAAATAAAAATCTGAATTTGAAAGTTTCAAATGAAAAGCTAGATTTCAACAAAGGGCAAGTAATCGGATATATATGAACTTGAGTTTCTTCTTATCAATTTTGATTAATTTGAATCTCAAAATGCCATGACTAATGATTCGCAAGAAAATGTCACTTTTTGAATCAGGGAATGTCATAATTATTGGTTATTTCAAAAATGTCACTTTTATGTCAGTACGTTTTTCAAGATGGCAATCTTGGTTTGAAATTACAGTATTTGGAATGCCATATTGAGAATGTTATGTTTCTATACGAAAACCTCAGTATTGTGCCATTATGCATATCAGGTAGCATTCTCGATGGAGGTTACAGGGACTTGCCAGAGAGCGGCAGCTTTGTCGGAGGACGATGGCGGCGAACTCAGCGAATGGCGGCAGAGGCGGCGGACTTTATGGAGGATACACGGTTGCGGTACTGGAGGATGGTTGCGGCACACACCTGGAGGATGGCTGCGATGCGGCACTGGAGAATGGTTACGGCAGTTTTATTAAGGCTATTATTGTCCATTTGTCCAAACACAAATATTTACTCCTGTTTAGGGAATTTAAAACAATATGTCCTGTTTTTGCATGTACCTCTTGTTTTGCTCCTATTTTGGGAAATCTCTCTTGATGTTTTTCATTAAACACTGCTAAGAGTAGATGTCCCTAATACTTTCGGATGGAAAGACTTAAGGAGCATATATGTACCAAAAGTGAGGATGAAAGAAACAACTGATTATCTAGGAAAGTATAATGAAATGGAATATATTCATAACTGATACTCCCTCCGTCCCAAATTGATTTGCAAAGTCAACATTTTTTAGTCAAAAAACGTTAAAGTTAAATCCTCCCTATTGATAATTAATTCAGTCTTTAGTAATTAAAATTTACATATTTATAAACTACATTACAATCTTTAAAAAGTTGCACAATTCAATTAGAATATAATTAAGAATTGATATCCTAATTAAGTGAATAAAATGAAACTGTTTGACTAGAAAAATTGACTTTGCAAATCAATTTGCGACGGAGGTAGTGTTATGTAACATGATTTAGAAAATGAAATCCCTTCTCTCATGATTACCGTCTGAACTAACCATACTACTGTTGTACTTTGGGAGTGAATATGTGTAGCACCTATATTGGTTAGATCTATGGCATGGACAAGCCATGTACAAAACGTAGGTTCTAGTCATCTAGATAACGTATACCAACTCTAGTATAAAGATAGGACATGCTGACATGAGGCCACGACAGAGATAACGGCCACAATAAATGAAATGCTATAGTATGTGCCTAAATAAAGATATGTGTAGCAGCAAAAAGGCTGTGAAAGTACTTACTTTAAAACTGTCGATAAAAGCTCTCTTTTATTCAAAAAGATAAATAGGTAACAAATCCTTATTGAAAAAATGTCAATAAAAGCTCCTTATATTAAATAGATAAATAAATATGAGCAGAGAAAAACAGTAACCTTGTGCATCAGCAACAGATCCTTTGAAGCGTTTCCAGAAAGATCAGTTTGACCAGAAGCTTTTAAAGCTCTTTTAGTTATGGCCTTCTTCAATGATCCCTTTTTATATTGTTTTCTACCGTCCTCTTCCTGCTGAAGCTGATAGATCATATCTTCAGCTGCGCCAGGCCAATAATCCCCATCAAAATACGGCAGCCGTGATGCAGTAACCTTAGCTTTACATTCACCAGTAGACACAAAGAAATGATCATATAAATTAGTGAGATCCACCACAATTTTTTCCTTAGAAGCTTTCCTTAGCATTGCTAAATACCTGCAACAGGAAAATTAAAAAAAAAATCTAGTCCAGGAGAAAAGGATGAAGCCCGAAATGCATATTAAGGATAAAAAGGAGTATCAAGCTCACCACTCCCTCAGTTTGTCAGATCTTGGTGTTTTCTGAATTTCAGGATGGCAATATAATATATAATCTTCCCCCTTCAGTGGAGGGCAGGCCCAGATGTAGCAACTTGTGAAACCACGCTTTTTGCAGTACTCTAGATATCCAATCTGGAAGGAGTATTTTAAATATCACGAGAATTCCATAATGGAAGGAATAAATCCATTCATTCATTCATTCATTCATCATCACCCCAGAATTTAAAATATGCCAATAAATATGCTAATAATTTTATGATATACAAATGTACAAATGTACCAGAATTTATAATAGCAACAACTTACCAGAATTTCATGATATACAAATGTACGGAGAGCTTCTCCGGTCACCGCTTTTATTTCGGGCCTGAAATACTTAACAGAGTCCAGGTAAGAGAGGTAAACACGCCGATGATTAGGCTGTGAGCATTCCGATCCGAATTCCTGAACATACATGCCAAATAGGCATACTTCTACACCTTCAATTCTTTGAAACAACAACAATACCTGAAAAATGCAACGTTGTTGTTCATCAATCACAATACTACAATGATACGGGCCTAAGTTCCGCATAGTATGGGATAAAAGTGATTATTTAGTTGCTGTCAGCTGTACTCAATGCTAATAAGAGAAACACAAAAGCAAACTGGTGTTAGCTTCGTGGTAAAGTTTTCATGTTGTCGGCTGTCAAACAACACACACATCAAGCTATTGAATCTGAGAGAAACCCTCTTGAAAATTCATAAAAGGGAGGCTTTGACAAAGATCCCCTACGGTCAGGCAATATGTCATAACTTACAGCCCCTCTTATGTAACCCCACCCTATCTTTTACTCTCAATGGAAATTTAGGGCATAGTCATTGTAACGAGGAAATAACACTTTGATGGGGGGGACATCATCATCATCACCCCAGTGACGCAAAGGCTCCCACCTACGGTGCGGTAATGGGGGTCGGATGTACGCAGTTTTACCCCTGTACTAAAGCACAAAGAGACTGTTCCAGATGACCCATAGTGAAAATCGCGTCGAAAGTTGCATGAACTAACTGCTGCTTCACAACAAAGAAGCGCAGACAGTTTAGTGAACCACTTTGATGGGGGACATACATATGTATATTCTTAAAGAGAGTATTGGGTTTCATAACATTGCCGGTCTAAATATTGGGTTTCAGTGTTTCACAAAAATGTCCCTTCATAAAATCAGTACGCTGTGTGCTGGCTAGGTATTGAAAAGCCCCAGTTTCAAGAACTTTATTTTTTGAGGAGGAAAAAACCTACAATATTTAAATATAATAGGAAAACTAAGGGGCTGTTTACTTTCGACTTAATGAGAACAATGACTTAATCGTTCATCCATTAAGTCATGTTTACTTACGACTTAATTGAAAGCATGACTTAATCATTAAGCTGGAAAATAGTGGTCCTTCTGATTAAGATGTCTAGTCGTCTATTAAACGTCTTCTGCCAAATTTTTTAAATCGATTATGAAATAGATTTATGTTAATAAATGAAATTTCTCAGACATTAGTCCAAGAATAATACTCCCTCCGTCCTGAAAAGGTTGGCCAAATTTTTTTTTTTTGGATGTCCCAAAAAGATTTGCCATTTCCATTTAAAGTAAGAAATATGTGGCTAAAATTAATTCTCTCTCCTCTGCACAAATTTCAACCACACGGTTTTTACTTTTTTAATACACGTGAACGTCAACTTTGGCCAACCTTTTCGGGACGGAGGTAGTAATAAATTGATTATTTTACTCAATTCACGTTTATTCAGCACACAAAATAAACAGTCTCATATACAAATATCACTTATCCAGACACACATCTTAATCCAGACAGACGTGTTAATCCAAACAGGACTTGATATAAAGAGAAAAAAGTAAACAACCCCTAAGTTAATCCAGACCTGCAAAGTATGCCTTCCGAGATAGTTGAACATTGCAATACCTCGGGCAGGCATAACTAAAAGAACTTGGCTATTTTGTATAACTATATAAGCAGCTATTTCCAAATTAGAGGACCTGACAACTGAATATGCAAATATCACAACATCATTTTGACAAATTAATTTTGAACCAAATAAGACATTAATAAGCACATTACTCTTCAATGTTGTGTCTTTACTTATACGGAGCATATAATTCTGTATGAGTTATTCATATTTAAAATTCGGATACAACAAAAGTTTGCAGCCTAACTAACTAGATTAACATCTATTTTTATTCGATTATCATGAGTTATTCATTATTTATTTGGCGTGCATCCTGAAATTAAAATGCTACAAATAATATTAAAACAATAATAATTATTATTATATTAGAAATTGCTCTAAATAGGAGCAAAAACGTTTTGAAATTCTAAAATAGGAGTATCATGTTTTTTATTCCCTGAATAGGAGTAAATTTCAAGGAATAAAAAACATGATAGTCCTATTTTGGAATTTCAAAACTTTTTTACTCCTATTTAAGGAATTCTCTCTAATAATATTAGATTAACTAGATTAACATCTTTGTTTTTTTCACAATCAAGATCAATTCACTGCCAGAAAGGGTACCTTTGATTTATATGGAAACTCAGGGGGGTAGTTCTCTTCTTGAAATATTTCAAGAAATCGTGGCTTAACTTCTAACTTCTTGTCGACTGATGAAACAACCCTTACGACAAGTCCTTCTGCTCCGGGAACCTGGAATGATAACATAAAACAGTAAAACAAAGTAAATGCTTCTACGAGCCCAATGGACCTTTTTCCAACCTGAAAGGGATATGCTGACATTTGAACTTAATATATATTTTTTAAAAAAATTATGTAGAGGGCTGCAAAGGATACATTTCATTAGGGGGATAAAACAGTAAGAGGGTCAATGTACCAAAGGAATTACGATGATCAAAATACGCAACCTAAAGAATTTATGAGTACCCAAAGATTTTCGAGAGTCGAAGTATCAAATAAGTTACGAGGATTTACAAAGGTTCGAAGTGCCAAAGGGTTTACATGAATCAAATTATGTTGCAGATTCGCTGGTCATGCTTTACAGTTTAGTTATGGGTACTGGGTAGTCCGACATTAATTTAGGAAGCAAACCATTATTGACACCAGTACTTAGGTAACAAGGTAACCAAATCTTACATTTCCATTAAAGTGAATTGGTACTGGTTTCTCCATACATTTTAGTTGCAATAGATCTCCGATTGAATAGTGATTTGTGACATCTGTCTACATAGTCATTATATTCCCATGTTTAGCTAAAACCCACCCAGTTAACCTCGTTCCATTGTGAAACTCAGACAATTTCAAAGGAGCTTGTTACTTTAAAAAAACAAAAACTGCATCCAATCCTATTTATGTGTCTCCATTGACTAAATCACACAGTTTACGATTCTAAGAAAATGCAATGAAGTGATTACTTCATACAGTAAAAAAAATACCTGGAACATCTTCATTTATTATAGGAAAAATGGAAACTAATAACCCACCCTTTTAGCGATCTTCTTACAATAATCCCACCTTATCGTAATTCGGGAATAATCCAACCTTTGCACCCCATCTTCATTCGCCGGTCCTTGACCGGTTGATGACCTGCTATTCCAGGGTTTTTCATTTTCTTTGCAAATCATTCAACCATAAATCCCACCTTCTACAAATCTTCTCGAAACGGTTTGAGATATGATTTTTATTTTTTCTTCCTAAAATTTTTCTTTCCTTTTTATGTATTCCTATTCGTAGTAGTCTCTTTTTATAATTTTTAGTTTTTACAGGCTACTTGTTTATATTTTTTCTTAGAATGTCTTAGAAAAGAGAAAAATATAGGGGACATTACTCAAATTGTATTTAATAAAACTTTAATTGCAAGAATATGTGTATGAATTTAAAATTCCCTAAATAGGACTAGCTTTCCTTTTCTATCCTTGCTTTGTTTAGTTCAATTCATATTTCATTAATAATTAAAACATAAAAGTAATAACATAACCTTATTCATAATAAATATGTAGAAAAATAAAAAACGAAAATAAATATTAAATAAAATTAATATAACTAAATCATTAGAAAAATGAAAATTATAAAATTAAACAATCAAAAACTTAAAAAGTAAAAAAAAATATGCACGCATCTGCTGCCACTTCAACAACCTCCCAACACCACCAGCTCCGACCACCGTAAAAAATGCCGACATGCGTTAGTAATGTTATCTTGATGACAATTTTTTTAGAAAATTTTAGCATTTTCAAAGAGTAAAAATGTCATATTAATGGCATTTTAAGAGAAAATTGCAGTGTTTACATAAAATGACATTTTTTTGCCAATCCGAGTTGGCATTGCTGGGAGATAGGGAGGCTGCGGGAAAGGCCTCCGATTTTTTTTAACGTTTTTTATCTATTTTTATTTACTTTTAAAGTTTTCTTTAAATTATTTTTTATTGCTATTTATTATTTTCTTATTTCTAAAAAATATTTTTAACTTTTTATTTATTTTTTTACTATATTTTTATAAATTAAAATACTTTTTATTATTTTTATTTTTTGTTATAATGTAAAATATGATTATCCTATTAAGTTATGATAAGGGTAGAAATGTAGAATAAGAAGATAGACTGTACTTTAGTCCTATTTTGGGAAGATAAGTAACAGTCTTATTTATGCATTTAGAGATTAGTTTGGTCCTATTTTGGTGCTATTTTCTCAAAAATATACTAGTGATGGAATAAAGGTAAGAAAAGGAAAATGAAATAAATAAATGTAAGTAAAAAGAAAGTAAAGTAAAAAGTTAGTACGGTGAGGAAAAGATCTTTTATAAGAAGGAAACTAATCTGAAAAAATATATAAAAATGAAAATGAAATAACAAACGGGAAGAAGAAAAAGTAAGAAAAATGGAATAAATAAACATTAAAAAAACTTGAAAGGAAATAAAAATAAGAAGACCAAAAAGAGGGAATAAAAGAGTCAAGGCCATAAAAATAAAAAGGGAAAAGTTTTAGGGAGAAAAAAATGATATGTGGGACCATTTGAAGAAGATTTATGAAAGGTGAGATTAATAGTTGAATGATATGCAAAGAAAATGAAAAAACCTGGAATATCAGGTCATCAACCGGTCAAGGACCAACGAATGAAGATGGGGTGCAAAGGTTGGATTATTCCTGAATTACGACAAGGTGGGATTATTGTAAGAAGACCGCTAAATAGTTGGATTATTAATTTCCATTTTCCCTTTATTATAAAGTACATACTCTAACCAGCCATCTAGTATGATTAGTATATGAGTAAATTTTGGAAGAAGAAAAATTAGATGTATATAGATTTCAAAATAGGACAGAAGTAAATTTGATCAACAGGCATACTTCATAATCATTGGAGCTCAATGTGGTTAATCAGTTTTCAATTTTCATAACTTTCCACTTCAACTGTTATAACTTTGGGCAACCAGTATTCTGTTTTATTATACATTTATACTGTTCTGTTAACGACGTGTCCAGTGAGAGTGAGACCGAACCAATAATGCAAATCAAAAATTAGGAAAAGCACCAGATTATTCAAACTGCATGGGGTTATATGCATATAAAAATTGTATATATTACATATGGTTCACATACCTCATCGTGACTTTTCCCTTGGAGCCTCGCCCTCTCCTGTCTTTCCTGCCTCAGTCGCCAAGTTAGCCGCCGCTCAATATGATCACTCAGGATTGTTCTAGGCAGATCTTTTGCTCCAAGAACAGAATTTTGGGGTAAAGGTATTCGTTCTCCCCTTTCAACTTCAATAACATAGCAATTGGGACACGTATACTCAGCTTGCCCCCCATCGTTCCTTCTACCATTAAATAATGCACAAATTTGGTGTTGCCAAGCTTCACATTTGTCACATTGAACCCACTGCAAGATGCAAAGTATCCTTATTTGCAACATCATACGCAATCAATAAAGGCAGATATGCATATTCTAAATGGAAAAAATATATAAAACAATACTCCATCCCATTCAGTATATAACTAACAAATTTCTAAAATACAAGGATAGATTGAGGCAAAAGTACCCATTCTTCAGTTTCCTCATCATTTTTCTTTTTCTCCGTCTTTGACTTTGTAATATTAGTTCCATCACATACAATGGTGTCTCCACGAGCCTCGTTATAGCATGGAATGCAAAAAAAGTGCCGAGTGTCCCCAGCTCCAAACGTGTAATACATTGCATTTCTTTTAATACGCCCACCACAGGGAGAGCAATAAATAGGTGGGGGTTCAAATGTAAGTTTCTCCACTGCACACAGTTGGCAAGAATTTTCACTCATAGAGCTCTCCAATGCCTGATTTTTTTCAACTTTCGCTTTACTCTACGAAGGAAAATAGAGAAGATTAATTCAAGAAAGTAATGAAATATGTAAATCAGAAAACAAAATCGTAACTGAGAAAACAAGTGCATGGCCGCGTGCTATCTCACCATATAAACTCATCACAGACTAGACTGCTTTGTGCGGCATAGATGAGAACTAAGATATTAGAGAGTTATATTACGATAAATCACTAAAGTACAATCATCCTTCTCCACGTGGTCCGGCTCCACACTTGATCAAAATCTTAAGCACACACAGTATGAGCCTAAAAACACACTTTTCTTGGATATATAACTAAAAACACAGCACAAATAGTAATTAACATAAAATCAATATATTGATAGAAACTTCATGTTACTTATTTCAGTCTGTTGAAATATAAACTACAATGCTATTAAAGATGGAGAGAAGGATTTTCTGTGTATTTCATTAGTTGTGGAAGTCCCTATAAATATACATTACAAATAGAATATTCCTATATAAGATTCTATACAATAATAATATCTATGGTATATTCCTAATATATTCTATAGCATATTCTAAAGTATATTCTAATATACTTTCACACTCCCCTTCAAGTTGGAGCATAGATATTTATCATGCCCAACTTGTTACATAAATAACCAACTCGAATTCCATTTAGTGCTTTAGTGAACAAATCTCCAAGTTGTTCCCCGGTCTTCACATATCCTGTAGAGATCAATCCTTTTTGAATCTTCTCTCGAATAAAATGACAATCGACCTCAATATGTTTCGTTCTCTCATGAAACATTGGGTTGTTGGCAATGTGTATAGCAGCTTGGTTGTCACACCACAGTTTAGCAGGCATTGGTGTCTTCAATCCAATTTCACTCAATAAATGGTTTATCCAGATTATCTCACATGCCGATTGTGCCATAGCACGATATTCTGATTCGGCACTAGATCGAGAAACCACATGCCGATTGAGCCTAAAAACACACTTTTCTTGGATATATAACTAAAAACACAGCACAAATAGTAATTAACATAAAATCAATATATTGATAGAAACTTCATGTTACTTATTTCAGTCTGTTGAAATATAAACTACAATGCTATTAAAGATGGAGAGAAGGATTTTCTGTGTATTTCATTAGTTGTGGAAGTCCCTATAAATATACATTACAAATAGAATATTCCTATATAAGATTCTATACAATAATAATATCTATGGTATATTCCTAATATATTCTATAGCATATTCTAAAGTATATTCTAATATACTTTCACACTCCCCTTCAAGTTGGAGCATAGATATTTATCATGCCCAACTTGTTACATAAATAACCAACTCGAATTCCATTTAGTGCTTTAGTGAACAAATCTCCAAGTTGTTCCCCGGTCTTCACATATCCTGTAGAGATCAATCCTTTTTGAATCTTCTCTCGAATAAAATGACAATCGACCTCAATATGTTTCGTTCTCTCATGAAACACTGGGTTGTTGGCAATGTGTATAGCAGCTTGGTTGTCACACCACAGTTTAGCAGGCATTGGTGTCTTCAATCCAATTTCACTCAATAAATGGTTTATCCAGATTATCTCACATGCCGATTGTGCCATAGCATGATATTCTGATTCGGCACTAGATCGAGAAACCACATTCTGCTTCTTACTTTTCCAGGAGACAAGATTACCACCAACAAAGACGCAATAGCCAGATGTAGATCTTCTATCATCTTTAGATCCAGCCCAATCAGCATCTGCAAAGCATTCTATTCTCATGTGATCATGATTTTGATAAACAATACCTCGTCCTGGTGTCCCCTTCAAGTAACATAATATATGTTCTACAACATTCCAGTGATCAACTGTGGGAGATGACATATACTAACTCACTACACTCACTGAGTATGCAATATCTGGACGGGTAACTGCGAGATAATTAAGTTTCCCAACCAATCTTCTATATCTCTCTGGATCTTCGAATGGCACACCTTCATGAGTAAGTTGTACATTAGGAATCATAGGAGTATTGCTCGGCTTTGCCCCTAGTTTCCCTGTTTCAGCTAGCAAGTCAAGTACATATTTGCGTTGAGATAGAAATATGCCTTTCTTGCTTCGTGTTACCTCAATACCCAAGAAGTATTTCAATGAGCGGAATTGGCTATGAAGAAAATTCTTAAGAGCCAAAATACCTACAGTAACACTCCCTGTAATCACAATATCATCAACATACACCACAAGCAATGTGATACCTGCTTTCGTTCGTCTATAAAAGACAGTGGTCTGATTGACCTTTTATCATGCCAAATCGTTCAATTGATTGACTGAATTTTCCAAACCATGCACGGGGACTTTGTTTCAAACCATAAAGAGATTTGCGAAGTCAACAAACTTTCCCATACTCCCCCTGAGCAACAAATCCCGGAGGTTGCTCAATACAAACTTCTTCCTGAAGGTCACCATGCAAGAATGCATTTTTAATGTCGAATTGATGTAAGTGCCAATCATGAGTTGCAGCGAGAGAAATAAGTAACCTGACAGATGTTAATTTAGCAACAGGAGAAAAAGTGTCAGAATAATCAACACCATAGGTTTGAGCATAACCCTTCGCAACTAATCGAGCTTTCAACCGAGCAACAAATCCGTCTGGGTTAACCTTAACAGCAAAGACCCACTTGCATCCTATAGATTTCTTCCCTGTAGGCAAGTCAACCAAATCCCATGTACCATTAAGATCTAAAGCATTCATTTCCTCTACCATGGCATGACGCCATTCAGGATGAGACAAAGCTTCTTTAACAGATTTGGGAACAGAAATAGAATCGATGGAAGCAATAAAGGAACATGAGGCAGGGGATAACTGACTATACGACACAAATGAAGAAATAGGATGAGTACAAGACTGTGTACCTTTACGTAGTGCGATCGGAAGGTCAAGATCTGATGTAGAGACAAGATCTGAAGATGCATGTACCGGTTCAGGACATGAGATCAAGGACGGACCAATATCAAGATAAGTAATCACAGGTGTCACTGGTGGAGGGTGATCTGGTGCTTTGTTTCGACGGGTGTAAACCAAATGTACTGGAGGTCTGGGGTCAGGAACATTAACATGTGGAATAACTACAGAAGGTGTAGATTCCGATATAGTGACAGAGTAAATGAGTATTTCATCATTGTCCCCATGAATATCTGTCTTGGATGATGAAAAAGGTGTATTTTCATGAAATGATGCATCAATGGAAACAAGATATCGACCTGTACTTGGACAAAAACATCTATATCCCTTCTGAACTCGAGAGTAACCCAAGAAAATACATTTTAATGATTTGGGGTCTAACTTTGTAAGATGAGGATTAACGTCTCTAACAAAGCAAGTGCAACCAAATATTTTAGGTGGGATAGGAAAAAGCTCTTTATTTGGAAATAAGCAGTGATAAGGAGCTTTACCGTTTAAATCAGAAGACGGCATACGATTTATCAAAAAACATGCGGTAGACACGGCATCCGCCCAAAACTGTTTAGGCACATTCATTTGGAATAGAAGAGCTCTTGCAGTTTCTAACAGATGTCGATTCTTTCTTTCGGCGACTCCATTTTGAGGAGGTGTGTCTACGCATGAAGTTTGATGAATAATGCCATTTTGAAGCATAAAAGATTTAAATGAAGCAGAGAGATATTCTTGGGCATTGTCTCCCCTTAACACACGAACAGGAACATTAAATTGAGTTTTAATTTCAGCACAAAATGCTGAAAAATGAGTAAATAACTCTGATCGGCTTTTCATAAAGTATAACCAAGTCATACGAGAATAATCATCAACAAATGTAACAAAATATTTGAAACCAGATTTGGACACAACAAGACATGCCCCCCCAAACATCAGTATGAACAAGATCAAACGGAGCGTTTGCTCGTTTATTAAGTCGAGGACTTAAACTAGTACGATGATGTTTTGCAAATTCACACGACTCACATTGTATAGATGACACCTTATTAAACTGAGGATATATTTGCTTCATTAGTGGGAGAGATGGATGTCCTAAACGGTAATGAGCTTCTGATAGATTTCCAACCCCAAGACAAGAGATACCTTTTGTGATTGACGTATCCAAAATATAAAGACCAGTTGACTATGTCCTTTACCAATAGTCTGCTTTGTCAACAGATTCAGAAACACACAATATCCAGGAAAAAATGTTAAAGAACAATTAAGAGTACGTGTGATTTTACTGATGGAAAGCAGATTAAATGCAAAATTAGGAAGACTCAAAACAGGTGATAATGGTAATGTAGAAGTTGGGACAACAGTACCGGATCCAAGAACAGGTGAGGTAGATCCATCAGCTAAAGTGACACTAGAAGTAGGTAAATATGAATGAAATGATGAGAATAGACTAGGATTACCAGTCATATGATCTGTGGCACCTGAGTCAATGACCCATTTCGAGGATGAGGAAACAAGACATGTGTTTGAAATACCTGAATTAGCAGCTACCGAAGTAGGGACAGATGAATGCTTTAGTGATTCTTGGTAGCAAATAAATTTGGCATACTCGTCTGAAGAAATAACAATTGTTCCATCGGAGGAATTGGTAGCGGAAGCAACATGAGGAAGCTGATTTCCTTGATTTTTGAATAGCAATTTTCTACATTCTTTAATCAAGTGTCCGGGCTTCTTGCACTAATTGCATATTACTCCTCTATCAAATTTACCTGTGCAAAACATAATTCCTCCCTTCTTCTTTTTTTTTTGTTTTTGTGTTTTTTTTTTTAATTTGTTTTTTTTTTGTTTTTTTTATGAGAATGTAATTAAGTTCAAAATTGAGATATACAATGAGAACTTACAACAGCCCGTTTGTGGACTCGACCTTGGAGAATAAAAATCCAACTGTGTGGGCTTTCACTGCTACTTCAGACAGAAGTCCAATTCCAGACCCCAACAAATACACGAAAGAGCTGTGTTTGTCCACAGATGTCAAATTCCAGACCCTAGACCCCAGCGACGTAAGACCAGAACATGCGTATGCTTCGATTCCAGACCCAGCGAGCGGCCAACCACTACACCCTTCCACAGATAGTTGTTCCTTTGCTGGAGAAAGAACGAGGAAGAGGGTGTAACTCACGTGCGTCTATTCGGAGGCGCGTATAACTCACGTGCGTCGATTCGTAGCTGCGGATTTCGAAGGCTTGGTTGCCGACAACCTTCGCACCAGATTCGGAAGAGGGTGCGTTTCTGGGAAGAGTCTGATGTTCTGGGAAGAGTCGGAGTTTCTGGGAAGGAAGATTCTGAGGTTCTGAGTTGGGAGGTTCTGGACTAGAGGTTCTGAGAATTCTGGAGTGTACTCAGGTTCTTGAAGAAAGAACCAGTCTCAAAACTAAACTGATAAAGAAGAAAATAAGGCTATGACCGAGAACAGGGAAAGAATACAGGCTGAATAATGAACTGAAATTAGCTTGAATATTGAACTGAAATCTGAAAAACTAAACTGAAATAGAAGTCTCCGATACCATGTTGAAATATAAACTACAATGCTATTAAAGATGGAGAGAAGGATTTTCTGTGTATTTCATTAGTTGTGGAAGTCCCTATAAATATACATTACAAATAGAATATTCCTATATAAGATTCTATACAATAATAATAATATCTATGGTATATTCCTAATATATTCTATAGCATATTCTAAAGTATATTCTAATATACTTTCACACAGTCATATCACAACTAAATGAACAAATATAAAGTTGTAGCCACAAATTTCCAATTCAATTATACTCCATAGAGAATGGCTATGGGGCTCTGTCAGACATGCTTTGTATAAATCAAATATGCAATAAGAATATTATTATAGGCTTGTAGGTAAAATGTTAAGAAATACATTACTAGTTAGATACAACAACAACAACAAAATTACCCCAGTGTCGCAAAGGCTCCCACCTACGGTGGGTAAGGGGGAATCAGATGTATGTAGCCTTACCCCTGTATTGTATTAAAGCGCAGAGAGACTGTTTCCAGATGACCCATGATGAAAATCGCATACATTAGTAGTTAGATGATGCCAAATATTCAAGGAAAATGCACACCAACAGAAAATGATTACAATGATGTCCAAGGTTTACTTTCACATACGGCGGATAAAATTATCTACATATTAAAATACATGTAATTGAACTCAAACAAAAAAAATGTCTCCCGGTTAAATTCGTAGCTATTATAGTTTCTATTAATAACTAAAATAAATAATAATAACAACAACAACAACATCAACAACAACAATAGATATATACTTTGTGGATAAATGCAGCCTGGATCTGTCAGTTATAATTTATATAAACAAATCTTCAAGGATGTCTGCACCACCAACAAGGTTTGTTTTCATACTTTAAGCAATTATTCCCTTTCCTCCTACTTTTACCCACTCCCACCCAGCCATAAATGTTTGGTTGCACCACTAAGACAAATTTTGAGTGTTTTTTATCTACTAGTAAAATAGAAATAGATCAAGCTGTGCACAACAATATTCAGCAGCTCAAATTTGGATGTAAATATAGATACTAATGAAGTTTCTGAATTTCACAATAGTAGCAGTGTTACACACTGACCTGGCCAACCCATTGTCTAAGACCAATAATGTGATCCCTCACTTGTTCTGGGGTAAACAGTTCTGTCAATGAGACTCCTTTTATTTTTGGCTTTCCAGACTTGGATCCAGTACTGCTTTCCAGAGGAACCGGTGGGGTTTCCTGTATAGCTGGATCTGTATCCTTTTCAGCCTTGGCACTCTCCTGTACAAGAAAAGCAGATGAGGTACTTGATACGTGAGGATCAATAACTGGCCGTTGAATGTAAGTCTCCTCTGATATATCCTTCAGCGTTGCACTTCTTTGGCCAACATTTGTAGGAATTTCCAATGGTAATTCTATGACCTCAGGTTTCACCACAATATTCTCAGCAGGTTGTTCAACAACCTGTGTTTCCAGGAAGATATGAGATCCACCAACAGAAACTGGTGAAATAAAGCCTTCAGGTTCAGATACAAAAGCTTGAGAGGATTGCTCAATCTTCATGCGCTTAATGGAAGGTTGTAAATCTTCTGGGGTTTCAACAACTGCAGGGCTTGACTTGACAGTCAACCTATGTGCAGCTTCGCCAGTATGAAAGGCCTTACAAGATCCATTAACAGAAATTGTCATATCAGAACTCAAATCAGGGCGAGGAAAAGGTTTTCTAAAAGCTTGCCTAAACTGTTTTACAGGAATGCAAACATCACAAGTTGCGTTCTTGCAACGTCTAAAATGACTATGTAAGTGTTTTGATCCAGCGCAACGAGGATATTGACATCCCAAGGCATTGCACTGCTCCATATGCCTTAAGAGTTTCTGGGCATTTATGCAATTAGACTCTGCGCATTTCCCCTCTGGATCAGGGCATCGACGTGCATGAAACAGAAATAGTAACCATCTAGTTTGATTTAAGAACCGCCCCTCACAAGTACGGTTACTCAACTTGCGTGCAGAATTAATCGAACTCTTTGGGTTGATCACACTATTCACAACAGATTGGGCAGCAAGAGCTCCATCAAGAGACATATTGTGTCTTTGAACTTCCTCTGATCTAGCAATTCTCTGTTGCAATTTATCTTTACCACTCTGTTCTTGTGAGAAGCTACTAGGCATTTGAGAACCATCTTGAAACTTAGGGTACCATTGACCCTGCAACATTGCATCTGAATGAACTCCATTAGAAGAACATTTGAAACCATTTTGAGTTTCAGAAACATATATATGTTGATGCATCATCTGTTGCATGTGTTCTGAAGTTGGTGTCAATGAAGAAAATGAATCTTGTTGACTAGATGGAGGAGGTAGTAACTGGTTACTTTTAGAATGTTCTCCTGTAGAATTATGTGGGTACAGATTTTGCACATCAGAAAACTGAAATTGCTCAGGGACCTGAGACAGTAGCGTTTCATCGTGAGTACCCGGCTCTGAATTGATTTTAGCACCCAAATCAGACATGATCGGAACATGACCAGTACTGTTGGTCTTTAGCAGCAGTTGCTGCTGAGTTTGCTGCTTCTGTTGTTGATGATGTTGAGCAAATTGCTGCTGCTGGAATTGTTGGGCCTGGTTGTGAAATTGCTGACGCAAATGAGATTGTAAATGATTATCAGCAAAAGAATGTTGGGACTGAAACTTGAGCTGTTCGGAGTGATCAATGGATTGAAGCTTCATATTTGTCATATGTTGTGGGGCATTCACATTTGACTGGTTGATCGTGCGAGGGGAATTTGCTTTGGGGATGGATTGCAAGGCCACATCATTTATGTTTTCATTATTCATCACAGACCCAATAGAAGATACAGGAACAAATCCAGTCCCCGAGGTTTCAGAATTACTAATTGGATACCTATCACCTGTTGGTCAGAAAAGACAGAAAAATGTTTATGTTTAGGAAAGAAATTTTGGGCACATAATTATGTACTCATATAGTCAAAAAATAAATTTTTCAGTATAAGTGGAAAATGAAGGGGGGGACCTTGCATTACTGATCTCTGATGTTGATCAAACTGCGGGGATAACTGCTTAGACGGGTTAACATACATGGTTGATGTCATATGTCCTTCAGAGGCTCCCTGACCATTCAATAGCTGCGAATTGTTTCCCATCATACCAAGCCCGCCATTCAAGGACCCTGTTGATGCCACATAGGATCTAGTTTGCAACGCAGGCCTCAATCCACCACTCATATGGCTACCAAGTGCTTGCAATATACGACTATTTTGGCTAACCAGATGATGCTTTTGCTGCACTGAATGTGATGCTATACTGGAACCGACACTAGAAGGTGCCCCAGCAATATTTGATGACTCCAAATTCGTGTAAGACTGGTTACTGATGTTGTTATTTAAATTATCACTGTTATTATTATTAAAACCAGGGGTGGGAATCATTTGGCTTGTCATTCTTTGTGCACCCATAGATGTTACCAGGTTATTTCCCCCAGAACTTATTGAAAAGCTCGACGGCATTTGTTGATAGCCACTCCCCATAGAACCTACAAGTATATGTTAAATTAAACTATATGAAATAGAAAACTTTCAGAATTTCAAATATTCACATCAAATAAATTTCTACCATCAGCAAAGCTGTAAGAGCCACCACGTATTCCCCCAGAGGACCCATTAGATGTGTGAAGGAAGTTCCCAGAGTTAATGCACGAGGTTGATGTAATAGTACCTCCAGGATTCCCAGCAATACTTGAGCTGTCCACTGATGATGATCCAATTAGGGTAGAATTCCCACTCTGATGCATGCCTGGTGTTGGAATCATAGTGCCGATAGAAGATGATGAGTTAACATGTGAAAACCGTGCATTATGATTATTAGGTATTTGCTTGATTAGAAAATGCAAGCGGCTCTCTAAAGAGCCCAGATTCAGATATTCCTCCTATCAAGCAAACATATTAAACAAAATCAGCATAACATGATAATGAATAAGCAACACTAAAAGAGCAATATGTTTATGAAAAATTGCCTGATGAATCAAAACCCAAAAAAACCTTTGAAGTAGCACGCTTGTACAAAGCCTCCTCCAACCGTTTCACAATATCCACCATCTTCTTCGGAGATATCTCATGTGCCTGTTGCCTCTGCATGAGATACCCATAGCTGAATGAAAGCATGGTTAGATATTTGACAGATAACATAACGACATATATTTTAATAAATTAGGGGAAAAGACTGGTTATCATCTCATAACTACATAACTATCAGCTTAACCAGGCTAACAAGACATACAAATCCAAAAAAAGAAGAGATGATGTCACTAGCAGTATAGAACTGTTTTAAATACAAAAAGCGTCTGACTTAGTAATCAGCCATTGACCATGCTGTATAACATTTCAAGGGAGCGTTTATCAGCCTAAATTGATGAAAATACGCAGCTACCATTGTGAAACAGCATAACATAAGAGCTAACAATTGGGCAGTTAAAGGTAAAATCAATAGTCTACAGGTTAGCAATTGATTTATGAAGAAACATTTTAGGATTAAGATTTTAGAAATCTTGACCATCATAAAGAAGAAATATAAGAAATAGTATTTGATGGAGGCAAACCAGAAGCATCAGCTTCACAAAAGTAGATGCAAATCACTAATCAAATTTTCGTTGATGTTCATTTTTAATATAACGTTATGTAACTATTGATACAAAGAAAATATAGCCTTGATGACAAGTCATGTTGCGAACTAAACAAATAAGGTGGGTGGCTGCAAGAAATCTTATAGAACAACTATTATAGATTAAACTCAACACAAAGATCTACGATAGCAGATACCGTGATTCATGTAAATTCCAGTCTATGATTTGATATATAGCAGACTTGATCTATGACTTCGTCATAATACAAATAACATTTGGCAATACTGACAAGAGCATTACAATCAGTTTAACTGCAGGGAAACTGTATGGTGATATAATACTTACATTTTGCAGGTACTTACAACTTGGTAAGGATTCCTAAGGAATTAAGCATTCTTAGTATATCATTATACATTAAATAGTCATTTGTCTAGAATCAAGTAGCAGGAAAAGGAAACCCCTACTAAGAACAGCTAATAAATCATTGCATAACCTACAGAATAGAAGCCTGTTTTCATAGCTATGCAAAGAAATACTACCTCTGTTCTTAAATAATTGCAATATGTTGAATTTTACATTATTCACGTGATTTATTTTGACTACATTCAATTTATTAATGTTCTAGAATTTTAATTTTTGAAAAACAAATTGTTAAATTCATCTCTCTTTGAAGTTCCAAAATCTGAATTTCTTAACTTTATTACTAATAGCGAATTAAATATATTAATGGTCAAGGTTGTGTGTTGGCAAACAAGAAAATAGAAGTCTTGCAACTAAAAGGAACTAAAACCTTTCAGGCAATCAAATGTTCTTACATATTCTTACTCTTCTAAAACAAATAGATAATGTTCTTACTCTTCTAAAACAAATAAAAGGGGTCAAATGAGAATACTCATAGTACCGTCAAATAAGATGTCAAATTTCCCTTTCAGGCAATCAAATGCCATTAAGTACCCTCATGCATATATTTGTGCGTACATACTATGTCTATTTTTTATACATCGGAAAGGAGTACACACTATGTCTAGACATGTATGTGTGTGTGCATATTATACTTCCTCCATTTTTTCTCAGTAGCAATACTTTGACTTTGAATCATTCACTTGCAATACATACTATGTATAACCATAGTTTTCTACTAATATATATTTCCTCCGTTCCGCTAAGATTATCTCATCTTTCCTTTTCGGTCCATCCCACTAAGATTGTCTCCTACCAAATTTGATAAAGTTTGTGTGGTTCTTAATTGTTCTTACTTTATTCTTACTTTATCAATTTAATATCAATCACATAAACTCACTTTTCTAAATAACCGCACCACCTCCTCATGTTCCAATGTTAGTGGGATGGAGGTAGTGTAAAGAAATCATTCTATATAAAAGTTGTTAGATTTCTCCCAATGCAAATCTTAAAAGTATATTAATGGTCAAACTCGTGTAATGTTAAACGTGAAAGTCAAACTGTTGGAACTACAAAATGATGTAGTCATGTAGTACATGCATATATACATAAAATATTTATTTAAAAAAATACATATGTATTGTACAGATAAAGATTCACTTCTTGTAAGGCATGCAAAAAATAGCAGCATAAGAGTTAAACTGCTTAGAAACACACACACACACACAACACACACAGTCACACACACACATATATATATATATATAACAGCATGATTTCTTACATTTTTTCTGAAATGAACCTCCGAGCTTTGTAAATATCTGGATCTATATTGGCCATATTACGATGAAGAGATGTGTTTTGCATTTGATTGGATAATGGATTTCCATTCTGTTGGGACAGACCTTGTAAGGAAGCACCACCCTGATTGGGCACCTGCCCTGAGATTTGCCCTGATATATGTGCTTGTAAATTCATCCTATTTCTTGTTTCCCTATAAGATGAAATATCACATGTCCATCATGCAACACAGAACTAGAAACAGTTTTGTGCAGATACTCTATATCATCACAGTTAGTCACCTGTAGCATGGAAAAAATTACTAGTTTTACTAAATAAATCCTTGAAAAGTGAAACTAAAGGGAGTAATGCAACTTACAATATCATTAACGCACAACTATAGCATGAAAATAACCATTTCATGACACATTGGTGTGCCCAGTGGCGTATCCAGGAACTATTGTGAGGAGGGGCAAGTTCATACTACTCATTTCAATCCCATAAAATTCTTCTCACTTATCTTTTGGGATTTTCCAAAAAAATCTTATCATTTCCCTTTTTGGAAAGTTATGTCCTAACATTCGTTTACATTTTTCTTACTTAACTACAATCATACATTTACACTTAATTTTCACTTTCTTAAACTCCGATCCAAATAACACCAGGAAGAGTTTTATGAGACGGAGAGAATATATAATATTTCAAGCATGTCACAGGCAGTTGAACACTTTAAGAAAAAAATTACAAAATTCTTTATAAATAAAAACTAAACGGTCAGCGAAAAAACATGAAATCATTCTTTAAAAGATCACTGTATGAGAAATAAGTTTGACACAAATTTTTAATTTTTTGATGTTATGTTGATAAATAAATAAATAATTTGAATAATGGACATGTAGTGTATGTATTTAGAATCAATGTAAATTGTGAATGCATGATTATATGTATATATATTAAGTCACTTTAAGTTTGATTAAAACTTTTAAAAAGGAAACAAGGAAGATAATGGATGAAAAAATAAAGTATGGAAGAAAAAGGTGGAGAAGGGATTCGAACACCCAACCTGAGGGTAAACTAACGCAAGCACCACGGTTTCCGCTACACTACTTCGTACTTTACTTTCAATTCAAGCGGTTACATTATAAGATATGTAAATTCAGTACAAAAATATGTGTATAATTATATTTTTAAATATATATATATATATATATATATATATATATATATATATATGGGTCAGGTGGGGGTTGAGTGGGGGCAGCTGCCCCGCCTGCCCCCACCCTGGATATGCCACTGGGCGTGCCATTATAAAAAGAAAAACAACAAAGCTATACTTGACATGGAAAGACTTGAAAACCATTAAAACGCTAAATAGGGTATTGAAATTAAAGCATACCTCAAGGAAAAAAAGAGCCATTAAAGTTTGAGGCTACTGAATGGGTTATTGAACTAATAATATATCAATCCACTCATTTGAATTACTAAGTAGAACAGAAAATATAAACTAATTAGTTGCTTTATTTTTAAGCTTCACATGGTACCCATAGAAACATGTTCACTCAACAATAACTACACCTCACGATCTGTAGTTGGCCTACAGAAACCTGTATAGAAACTATGAAGCTCGGCAGCCTCTAGGGCTCAAATCACCTAATTATAAAGCCTATAAATGATACAGATATAAAGCTTTAATCTTGAGTGAAGGGTTTCGAGTTGGAGCTCAGGAGTTGAGAGTTATCCAAACACTAATATTTAAAACGAATTCAACAATAGAACATATACTCCATCCATCCCAATTATACCCTTAGCATATTAAAGGGTTAGAATAGCCAGAGAATAGATACTGCAGCAGCCTCAGACAGGGCCGGCTATGGGGCAGGCTGTCTAGACAAGTGTCTAGAGCCCCCAAATTTTAGGGGCCGCCAAATTTTAAAATGAGCCTATTACTATTACATGTGTATATTTAAATTAGTTTAAATTCTAAATTTTTAATTAAATACTACGTATCAAATTATCAATCCCCAAATCTAAAAACACATACCTAGGGACGAGTACGTCACTACCACGGACTACGAATCAGCTAAGAGGCGGCTGAGTATCTGACCACGGACGAAGCAGCGATCCGCGTGCGCCGGGTAAGCTTCAATTTCGGGTCTTCAGGCGGACTGCTGACAGAGAAACATACTTCCGTCTTCTATTCTTCAGCCCCTTCGCAGCTCGCAATTCCCCTTCGGCAAATTATTTGCAGCAATTTGCAGGCCGTAGACAAACTATCATGACTCTGAACTGATGATCGTTCCAGCCGTAAATTATCCTTATTGAAAAGCTAGGGCAACGAGTCAATCGTCTCAAATCAATCGGAGACTGATTGTGTTACGGGACGTAACGGTAACGGGCGGTGATTGTAGACGCTGACAATAAATTGATAGGAATCGAAGATCGAGACGGTGGGAGAAATGGGGTGGATTCCGGCTCGGCGGGGCGTACTTGGACCAAATTGGGAAAGTAGTTTCCTGTATAAAAAAATAGGGAAATTTTGACAAATAGCCAGATAAGAGCAACCTCATTGTTTAGATTATTTAGAGATTAATGTGATGATGTGGCTGATTTTTTTTAGATTATGATTGATACAATAAAATTATTTGCAAAGATTATTTATAAAAAGAATCCAGTGTCAAATATTGAAACCAGATTATTTCTCTAACAAATATGGAAAATTGGTTAACCGTTTGATACTTTACCTTATATAATCAGTTATAATGACGCTTCTTACTATGAACATGTAAATTAAAAGGAACATGTTGTCGTGAGAAGATCAGAAACTACGTAGTATATGTAAATTAAAAAAATTGCTGATTCAAAAAGTGGCATGCATCCTCATTTTAAAAGGAACATGTTGGAGTTCCTATACCGTACGACCGGTATACGGTGAGCACCGTATACCGGTACGGTTATATATTTTTTTTTTTCCTTTTGTTTTAAATGGTAATAACTTTTTTATTTTTGATCCGATTTTTATAAAATTTATATCAATATTTTTTATTTTTCATGATCTTTCAAATGAGACCAATATTGCCTGTGTAATTTTAACATATTAACATTTGCGTGTAAAATATGTAACTTTACGTGTTAAAATATGTAACTCACGTTCAGTCAGGTCAAATGCAACTCGTGTGTATAAATATGTATCTCTACGTGTAACAATATGTAACTTTACGTAAAAAAATATGTAACTCGCGTTCAGACAGGTCAAATGCAACTCGTGTGTATAAATATGTAACTCGCGTGTATAAATATGTAACTTTACGTGTAAATATATGTAAGTCGCGTTCAGGCATGTCAAATGCAACTCGTGTTTATATATATGTAACTCGCTTTTAAAAAGATGTAACTTGCTTATAAAAAGATGTAACTTGCTTATAAAAAGATGTAACTTGCTTATAAAAAGATGTAACTCGCTCATAAAAAGATGTAACTCAATGTATTATCAAATGTAACTGAGGCCACTGATCCACTCCCAAACAGATTCAATCTTCTATTTCACAAACCTATCATCTTCCTAACAGATTCGATTTTCCTTATAATCCAATACTCATTAATATAATAGTTCGATAATTTCTTAACATTACATAAGCAATATTGGTCTCATTTGAAAGATCATGAAAAATAAAAAATGTTGATATAAATTTTATAAAAATCGGATCAAAAATAAGAAAGTTATCATCATTTTTAAACAACAAAAGCAAAAAAAAAATGAAGTTGCGTCGTTTTGCAACCGGGCGCACCATCCTCATGGTGCGCCGGTTGCACGGTATAATTTGCCAACATGTTGCCTTTTAATTTGAAAAGATTACAATCATAAATTGAATTAACATTTTTTAAAATACTCTGTAATAATAGGCTGCACCCAACGGTCAACTTATTTTATTGTATAAATATTCTTTATGTTTGATTGTAAAAATGTATACACCGTTACATATCTTATTTTTATTTAGCAAAGTCACAAATGGATAAAAATAATAGTGCCTTTTCTAAGAATTCCCTAAATTTTTTGGGGAATGTTGATCATACACCTTCTCAAAATTCTTTATTTGGAGCTCCATCATCATCATCACCCCAAACATCTCAAGCTCGTCCGAATTTTATGTTTCCATTTCCACAATATTTCCCAAACTTTCAAGCTTCGGGTACATTTTCAAGTAGGTCAAACAACGTGACCACACCTCCACATTACATTCCCGGAACAGAAAATAACTCGAGACATGGAACTCATGGTATGTCTCATAATCACATATCTCATCAGTCAACACCTATAGGCATCCTAACAGGTGAGTCAAACATGAATATTGATGCATCTTGCCCACAAAAAGACCCAGAAATACCGTCTTCGATCAAAGTGAGCCAATTTCCATTATACTCCACAGAGACCAGGACAAATAATATAGACCTTGATGGTGATATGGAAGTGTGTCATGAAATAGATCCTGATACATCAAAGAAGAAGCATTCATATGTCAAATGGGAAGTGTCTGAAGAGATTGTTCTTGCAAAGGCATGGGAGATGATTAGTGAAGACCCCTCTATAGGTAATAATCAGTCTAGGGTTGCATTTTGGGATCGTGTACGAATTTACTACAATGAAAATAGACCTTCTGGAACTACGGAGAGGAGCACAACTCAAGTAAAAAATCACCACAGTGCAATGTTGAAAGAGACAAATAAGTTTGGAGCTAAGTTCAATAATGAGTGGAACCAAAGAAAAAGTGGCGAAAGCGATCAAGATATATATGCTCGTGCTATTGTCAAATTTGCCGCGGATGAAAAAAGGACTTTTAGATATGATCATGTCTGGAGAGTCGTGAAAGACACTCCCCGATTCGCTCGACAAGAAGACGTTCAATGCACAAATAAAAAGACAAAAATCAACGAATCAGGTACATACACATCATTTTGTCATGGAGATGCAAGCACTGGTATTGACGCAAATGAAAGTAGGGCAACACATCACCAACTTCGACATGATTTGGTTGAACACATTTGGGCACATTACGGCCACAACAATTAAATCATTAATTTATTAGCCTTATTTTATGTATTCTTAATTACTTATGCATTCTTGTTTAACTATCATTTTTAAAGATGATTAAAATTGAAAGATTGATTACGTTAATTATAATATCAGATAGTACAAATATTTTGTTATATAAATACACACACACATTTAATATATATACACATATACTATGTATATGTTATTAATACATATTAAATATATATATATATATATATATATATATATATATATATATATATATATTAATATATGTGATTTTAGGTAACAATTTTTGTTGGGTTATTTTTTTAGAGTACAACTCAGGACTTGAAAAAAAAAATAAACTGGAGAACAAATGGAATAATGTTTGTAATCAAGAAAATTAGAAAAAAACAAAGTAATACGTTGGTGAATTAATATGTATACATACGGACATGTGTTTTTCTAGGAGAGAGACTCTTTTAATGCTTTGTATACAAAAATCACAATAATCTAAGATCGTGATTGAGAGAAAGTTAAGAAAATTTGATATCATTTATGATTTTATATGTGGCAATGATGTGGCACAAAAAAATTGATTATTTGAGTATTATCAATGGAGTTGCTCTAAGAGAAAATAATACTCTACTCAGTATCATTTTTGTCACAAAACTTCTTTTGTGACAAAGTGAGAATTAAATATTTAAAAATTCAAAACACGCACTATCCAAATGAAAAAAGAAAAATTGTAAAGTAAATTAAAATAAAACAAATTTGACTTCAATTTTCAAAGTGAAGTCAGAAGTTTTCAAAAAAATATATAAAATTTACCCAAATACAAAACTAAAAAAAATAGTGTAAAAAACAAAAATAGTTAAAATGTGGAAAAATTAAAATGGTTAAAATGTAAAAAGTTGTTCATACAAGATACTCCCAAGTCCCAAGTATTTCAATGTTTGCTACACTTTCTATTTTGAGTTTTTTCCCGGAATAATGCTAATTAAATAAATAATTCCCAAAATATTGTCGGGTTAAAAATAATTCTCAAAATACTGCTAGAGTGTATTATGGTTAAGCAAAGCCGTCACTTGAAGTGGCGGCTCTTCATCACGCTGTACAAAAGTTGCCACTTGGAGTGGCGGTTCTTCTGTGCAATACAAAAGTCGCCACTTCAAGTGGTGGCTCATTAATAAATAAAACTTCCCCCTTCTCCTTCCTGAACGCAGAACGACGAAACAAAAGGGGAACAAGCTCTGCTGCTGCGCGATTTCATTTCGCTTCCCGGCCGGCCAACGTCCTAAGGAAGCTCAAATCAAAGGGAAAAGGCACACAATGCACCCGAGGTCGTTTGTGCTCGATTGTATCGACTTTCAACCGTTTTATTCGAGGTATTTCACCATTTTCTCTAAAGCTAGGGGTTTTTCAATTTTAGTCTGAAATTGCTGTTTTTTGGATTATTTTATTTGTATTTGATGTTATGGAATATATAAGTTGCTAATGTTGTTATTATGCTTGAATTTATTTAATTTGTATAATTTGAATTATTTATTGTGTTGGTTGGATTGAGTTTAATATATGGATCGTTTGAGAAAGAGTAATGTAGCACATTATTAATATGTATCTATCTTATTTGTTTAATGAATAAAATCATAAAAATGATATCTACGATTTAATACAATTTGTTTGAATTCAAGTACTTGTAATTGAATTTTCAACGTGCGGCATGAGTCATAGTTTTTTTGGAATGATTTTTGATAAAATATGTCTCTAAACTTCCCAATTGCTTGTCATTGGGGAGGAAATATAATTGAGGTGTTGAACGGAATTCATTATGAAGGGGGGAGTCGGAATGTTATTGTTGTTTCATGTGGGATGGGTGTGGTTCAGTTAATAAATAAAATTTATATTGCCACATTCATCAATCCTATGAATAAGTTGGATTTGAAAGTTAAATATCTCATTCATGGTGGATCATACATGTTGATGCCTCTTGCTGACGACGAAGCCGTTACGGGAATGTGGACCTTAATCATGAATCTTGGTATGCATATGTTGGATAATTGATACCCATATTGTATAAACAGGAGAGATTGAACAAGAATGGAGAAGAAATAATGAAAGTGTGTAGAATGAATGAATATTTGTTATGGTTTACAAATCCGGGTCTGGGCCTCTATATATAGGGAAAATCCGGGTCTGGGCCTCTAATATGGGCCTGACAGACCCGGTTACATAAATGGACTGATAGTACAAAAAACTAATCTAGAACATCTCAATAATAATAATAATAATGTACAATAATATGAATGATATCTGCTAAACGTGTGTGGGGCGCTGTCCAGGCCCAGTAGTCGGCAGTCCGGGGGGTCGGAGTCCATATATTCCATCAGGAGTCCCCCACTCCCTGAGTCGAGAGTACTCGAGACGAATTAAAGGGAGTAGTCCAAACTGTATCTGCAACGTTCTTCTGTCTTTGATTTCTTCCTCTCCGGCGGGGGACCACCACCCTTGTCCATGATGGGGAGGTGCCTCGTTAAAAACCTTTACTAGGAAAAAACCCAGTGGGAAAAAAACCCTAATAAAGGGAAAAAGAGTACACCTAACGCCCCCAACATGAAACAAGGAAGGTAGGCCCCCTCTGGCATAATCACTTTTGTCTAGCTCAACCCGTCTTCATCTGACTTAGCTCTCGTTCCTGCTCATGCGTGATATCTGCTGCTCATCCAGAAAATCTGACCTCTCAGTCCCCCAGTCCCCCAGTCCTTGAGGCGAGTGGAGACGAGGTGAAAAATGAGTAAAGTCATCTTCATACCTACACATTTAACATGCATATAAATTTTTTCCTTGGGGTTTATGTTTTCGATCGGGAGTTCGTCACTTGAAAAGGGTGGAAATGTGAATTGTTGATGTAATGATAGAATACTTAGTAGAGTGTAGGTGTGAGCCATTCGTACGCAACGGTCGCCACTCTTGGAATGACTAAGACCGGTCTTCGTGCCTGAGAGTCGGGGTTTTGTGCCTGAGAGTCAGGGCTTTAAATGGGTCTCAAGCCAGTCTACTAAGCATTTGATCATAAGTGCGTGATAGTGTGACATTCGCCCGATAAAAAAATGATTTAAATAAATATAAAAAATATCAAAATTAAAGAGTACTTATCTTTTGATGGGCTGAAATTGTGGGCTGACTCGAATGAATATTATCCAACAGAACTCCTTGGGCCCATTTTAATTCGTGAAAAACCGAAACCATATTGTTGATTATTAGTGCTGCCTTGGCAAATCTTGCAATTGGGCCTCTAACTGCTTGAGCAGCTTGGCTGAAATACAACTGAAATCGTGGAAGCTTGTTGTCCACCCAAATAATACAACTAACCAAGTGCTCTGAGATTTTGACTGCTAAGTGCTAACTCCCCTTCACACTTTTGGCCCTTTGTACGTGGTCTGCTTCTCAGCCAAGTGAGGAGCATCTTGTGGAGAGGCAGATGAAACATCCCACCAAGGTCAAGCAGTATCGGTCGGCCGCTGACCATCGGTGGCGGTGGACGCTGCAGAGGAGCGAGGGCGGCCGGAAAAGCTAGCCCACGGGGGAAGCTCGGTTGAGCTACGAAACATATACCTTCTATAAACATCAAGCCACCATTAATGGCGGAGACTCGCCTAGCTCGAAGTTGAGCGGCGATGGGGTCGGAGGATCGGTCTGCGGTCTGCCGCTAAAGGCGTCTGACCCGTGACCGGTGTACAGAGCTATGGTCGGAGATCCGGTGAACTGACCTGGGCCTGTGGCGAAGAACGTCAGCCGACGCACGTTGACGCTGACACCTCTTCCGAGACCCAGCAGATTCTAGATCTGAAATTTTTCAATCCTTCCTTTCTGTTGCAGATGGGTTGAGGAGCTGGATTTGTGAGGTCACCCGGATTGGGCGCCTCCAGTGTTCTGGTTGCGGTAAGGTCTGCAAAAGCGGTGGGAGCGAGGTCCGGTGTGGCTACAACGGCGAATTCGATTAACCTCTTCCGATGACGAACTTGGTTAGTTGGACCACCAGGCTTGGTGCTGCCGGCGGTGACATCCCTGTCTCAGATCCGGAGCTCTCCCAGATCAAAAGTCCAAATTTCTTCTTCTTTTTTGCTAATATCCAGACCTTCCTATGATTTTTTTGGGTGAATTTTTGGTTGTTTTGGGGAGGTTTTCTCACTTGATTGTGTTCAAACCTCTCGACGAGAGCACCATTGTTGGATAATTGATACCCATATTGTATAAACAGGAGAGATTGAACAAGAATGGAGAAGAAATAATGAAAGTGTATAGAATGAATGAATATTTGTTATGGTTTACAAGCCTCCTATAAGGAGTATATATAGGGAAAATCCGGGTCTGGGCCTCTAATATGGGCCTGACAGACCCAGTTACATAAATGGACTGATAGTACAAAAAACTAATCTAGAACATCTCAATAATAATAATGTACAATAATATGAATGATATCTGCTAAACGTGTGTGGGCCGCTGTCCAGGCCCACTAGTCGGCAGAACGAGGGGTCGGAGTCCATATATTCCATCAGCATACTGATGGATTATAGGGGGTATCCAAACATATATTAAAATGGAGAGTTGAGCTCAAGAAATGTGGAGAAGAAGATGAATGAATAATGAATTGAGAGTCGGGGTTTACAAGCTCCAAAAGGAGTATATATAGAGAAATTCGGGTCTGGGCCTCTAATATATGCTCAACAGACCCGGTTACATAAATGGACTGATAATATAAAAGGCTAATCTAGAACACCTGAATAATAATAATGTACAACAATGAAAATGCTATCAACTGAGTGTACCTGGGCCGCTGTCCGGGCCCAATAGTCGTGAGACCTAGGGGTCCGAGTCTATATACTCTATCAGGAGTCCCCCACTCCCTGAGTTGAGAGTACTCGAGGCGAAAGGGAGTAGAAATGTGTGCTAATATGTCGTCTGGTGAGTAAATTGTCGTCGTTGCCGAAGCCCCTCACCCGGATTCCCAAGCCGATGATCTGATCCCATTGGCAAACCCTGACTGAGGCAACCCTGTGGGAGAATCCTCACCCGAAGGTCGCAGACCAGAGACCATCACCACCGGTCTTGAGGCCGGGGAGCTATGTATATTGTACTGACTCATGTGGCAGTCAGTTGAATCTGCATATGATGTGACGATGTCGTCGGTGCGTGTGACAATACTTGTGATTTTTTTTTGAATTTGTGTCTTTTCCATTGTGGAGGCGCTAAGTCCCCCGTTCTTCTAGTCCCGCACTCCTTGAGGCGAGTGTAATGAGGTGAAGAGGAGTAGAGTAATGCATGTCGGATGATGTCTTCAAGAGGGAGCCGATGGTTGACACCTTTTGATCCACAATGGGGAGATGCCTCGTTAAAAACCTCATTAGGAAAAACCTTGTGGGAAAAATCCTAATGAGGGAAAAAGAGTACACCAGATGCTCCCAGAACGAAACAAAAGGTGTGAGCCCTTCGGCCTAGAGATGGAGCCGCAGTGGTGTCCGTCTGCTGAGGGGATGGCCGAGGCCGATCTCTAGATGTGGGTAGCCCATCATGATCAGTAGTCATAGTCATCAAATAAAGATGACTAAGAGATAGGTCGAGTGACCGTCCGTAATGTGATGTCCAGGTCATCAAATAAAGATGACCAGAATATAAGGCCGATGGCCCGATATGAGCTCCACTTCATCAAATAAAGATGATTGGGAGGCTAATGGCCGAGCAGCCTATATGAGAGCTCCACGTCGTCGAATAAGGGCGACGAGGCGATGTATGGCCAAAGGGCCTGCATAAGAGCTCCACATCGTCAAATAAAGATGACGGAGCGATGTATGGCCGGTGGGCCTGCAAATGAGCTTCGCGTCATCAAATAAACATGTCGGAGCGAGATATGGCTCAGGGGCCTACAAATGAGTTCCTCGTCATCAAATAAAGATGACAGAACGATATATGGCCGATGGGCCTGTAGATGAGCTCTTCGTCATCAAATAAAGATGACAGAGCGATATATGGCCGATGGGCCTGTAGATGAGCTCTTCGTCATCAAATAAAGATGACAGAGCGATATATGGTCGATGGGCCTGTAGATGAGCTCTTCGTCATCAAATAAAGATGACAGAGCGATATTTGGCCGATGGGCCTGTAGATGAGTTCTTCGTCATCAAATAAAGATGACAGAGCGATATATGGCCGATGGGCCTGTAGATGAGCTCTTCGTCATCAAATAAAGATGACAGAGCGATATATGGTTGATGGGCCTGTAGATGAGCTCTTCGTCATCAAATAAAGATGACAGAGCAATATATGGGCGATGGGCCTGTAGATGAGCTCATCGTCATCAAATAAAGATGACAGAGTGATATATGGCCGATGGGCCTGTAGATGAGCTCTTCGTCATCAAATAAAGATGATAGAGCGATGTATGGTTGATGGGCCTGTAGATGAGCTCTTCGTCATCAAATAAAGATGACAGAGCGATATATGGCCGATGGCTTATGGCTGAAATCTGGGCTCCTTTAGCTTTTTAGTCGGAGACCGCAAGACGTTCGTTATATCTGAATATGGGGACGAGGCGGTGTACGCCTGTCTGAATATGAGGACGACGACGTTGATGAGTCGGTCTGAATATGAGGACGACAGCGCTGACGAGCCGGTCTGAATATGAGGACGATGGCGCTGGTGAGCCGGTCCGAATATTAGGACGATGGCGCTGGTGAGCCGGTCCGAATATGAGCACGAGGCGATGATAAGCCGTGTGTCATACGAAGGCGACGGTCACCATCCAGGAAGGGAATGGCGAGCCTGGTCGCTAGATAATGACTTCGGCGCTGGGGCCGGTCTAAATATGAGGACGAGGCGATGATAAGCCGTGCATCATATAGGGGCGACGGTCGCCGTCCGGGAAGGGATGGCGAGCCCAATCGCTATAACAAGACTTCAGCGATGGGAGCCGGTCTTGATATAAATAATCACGTCGAGGCCGAGAGGCTGATCGCGATGTGTGGACGACAATGATGAGGAGTCAGTCCGAAATATGATGACGAGGCGATGATGAAGCCGATCGTCATATAAAGGCGACGATCGCCGTCCGGGAAGGGATGGCGAGTCCAATCGCTATAACAAGACTTCGGCGCTGGGAGCCAGTCTTGAGATAAATAATCACGTCGAGGTCGAGAGGCTGATCGCGATGTGTGGACGGCAATGATGAGGATCCGATCCGATAATATGATGATAGGGCGGTGATGAGCCGACCGTCATATAGAGGCGATAGTCACCATCCAGGAAGGGATGGCGAGCCTGATCGCTAGCTCAAGACTCTTGGCGCTGAGGAGGCCGGTCTTGAGATAGATCATCACGCTGAGGTCGAGGGGCCGGTCGTGATGTGCGAATGACAATGAGAAGAAGCCAATCCGATAATATGATGACGGGGTGATGATGAGTCGGCCGTCATATAGAGGCGATGGTCACCATCCAGGAAGGGATGGCGAGCCCGATCGTTAGCTCAAGATTCTCGGCGCTGAGGAGGCCGGTCTTGAGATAGATAATCACGCTGAGGTCGGGTGGCTGGTCGTGATATGAGGACGGAGGCACTGAGGGGCCCGTCCAAAAATCCATGCAACGGTCGTCATCTGGTAAAGGAATGACTAAGTCCGGTCTCGAGATAAATAATCACGTCGAGGCCGAGGGGCCGATCGTGATATGAGGACGAAGGCACTGAGGGGTTGGTCAGAAGATCAATGCAACGGTCGCCACCCGGTAAAGTAATGACTAAGACCGGTCTTAAGATAAATAATCACATCGAGGTCGATAGACCAGTCGTGATGTTCGGATGGCGATGAGAAGGAGCCAATCTGAAATATGATGACGGGGTGATGATGATCAGGCCGTCATATAGAGGCGATGGTCACCATCCAAGAAGGGATGGCGAGCCCAATCGCTAGCTCAAGACTCTCGGTGCTGAGGAAGCCGGTCTTGAGATAGATAATCACGCCGAGGCTGAGGGGTCGGGCGTGATGTGAGGACGACGACGATGAGGAGCTAGTCCAAAATATGATGACGAGGCGATGATGAGACGATCGTCATATAAAGGCGACAATCACCATCCAAGAGGGGATGGTGAGCCCGATCGCTGACTTAAGACTCTCGGCAATGAGGAAGCCGGTCTTGAGATAGATCATCATGCCGAGGCCAAGGGGCCAGTCATGATGTACGAACATCAGCACTGGGAGGCCGATCCGAAAGTCCATGCAGCGGTTCTTATCCATAAAGTGAGAGGATGAGGCTGTTCTTCAGAGTATGATGATCACGCTGAGACCAAGAGGTCTGCCATGTCGATATAAAAGATTGCGTTAAGACCGAGGGGTCTGCCGCGATGTGAAGATGACGGCGGTGATGAGTCATTCCAATAAATGATGACGAGGCAATGATGGAAGCTAATCGTCATATAAAGGCGACGGTCGCTTATCTGGGAGGGGAATAGCGAGCCCAAACGCTAGCTCAAGACTCTCGGCACTGAGGAAGCCGGTCTTGATATAGATAATCACGCCGAGACCGAGGGGCCAAATCGTGATATGAGGACGACGACGTTGATGAGCCGGTCCAATAATATGATGACGGGGCGATGATGAGCCAACCGTCATATGGAGGCGATGGTCACCATCTAGGAAGGGATGGCGAGCCCGATCGTTAGCTCAAGACTCTCAGCGCTGAGGAGGCCGGTCTTGAGATAATCACGCTGAGGCCGAGGGTCCGGTCGTGATATGATGAAGGGCAAGGCGTTGACGCTGGATTGAACATGATGGATGGCGGAGCCGGTCTGAAGATGAGGGACGACACTGGGCGCTCTTGTGAAGATGAGGGACGGCGTTGGGCGCTCGTGTGAAGATGAGGGGCGGCGCTGGGCGCTCCTCTGAAGATGAGGGACGGCGTTGGGCGCTCGTCTGAAGATGAAGGATGGCGTTGGGCGCTCGTCTGAGATGAGGGACGGCGCTGGGCGCTCGTCTGAGATGAGGGACGGCGCTGGGCGCTCGTCTGAGATGAGGGACGGCGCTGGGCGCTCGTCTGAGATGAGGGACGGCACTGGGCGCTCGTCTGAGATGAGGGACGGCGTTGGGCGCTCGTCTGAGATGAGGGACGGCGTTGGGCGCTCGTCTGAGATGAGGGACGGCGCTGGGCGTTCGTCTGAGATGAGGGACGACGCTGGGCGCTCGTCTGAGATGAGGGACGGCGCTGGGCGCTCGTCTGAGATGAGGGACGGCGCAGGGCGCTCGTCTGAGATGAGGGACAGTGCTGGGCGCTCGTCTGGGATGAGGGATGTCACTGGGCGCTGGTCCGAGATGAGGGACTGCGCTGGGCGCTAGTCTGAGATGAGGGACGACGCTGGGTGCTCGTCTGAAGATGAGGGACGGCGTTGGGCGCTCGTCTGAGATGAAGGGCGGCGTTGGGCGCTCGTCTGATCCGCATGTGTGGTCTTGCTTCGTCCATAATGCATAGCATTTGCCTGATATGTAGTTAGCCAAATATGTTGCATGATTTATGGGGATTTTGCTTGAGACCGGCGAGTGCGCGGTCCTCCGTTGTCCCTCTTTTGAGTTGTGAGGATTTCACTTTAGACCGGCAAGTGCATGGTCCTTTGGTTGTCCCTATTTTATATTCTTCCTCTTTACTTCTTTGAGCGAGGAGTGTGTATCCTTCTTTCAGGCTTCAGTCGAGGGGGTCGATAGTCTCTCGGCCGGTAAGGAGTCCTACTGGATCGTCCTGTGATCTTAGGGAGGTCCCGTCGCCTATTTATGACGCGGGCTAAGGCTTTTGGTCGGTTATCGACGGCTGTCGTTCCTCATCCCTAAGTTGGGGGATTTTTGTCACCTCGGCCATGATTTCAGACGTGTCGTCCTGCGATTTCGCGAGTGGACGACGCAGTGAGCTTCCTATTTCAAGACGTGGGCTCTTTGTGGGCCCTTCGTCCTGGGGACACCATCGGCCTTACCTGAGCGTCTCGCTCTAAGGGGCCGAAACGGTGTGTTGTCGACCTTTCCTGAGCATTTCTCTCTGAGGGGTCGATGTAATATGCGGTATCTTAGACTGAGGTGTACCGTTTACCGCTTTTAAGCATAATAATGTCGTGTGCGGCCGATAACGGCTCTCAATTTTAGATGCTCGAGTCACCAAATAAAGGTGACTAGGGTAGGTCGATGGACCTAAATATAATCCGAATCATCACATAAAGATGTTTGGTGCACCAGAGCTCGGGTTCACCACTTTGGGTTTTTTGACCCGCTCTAATGGCAGTGATAAAAATAATAACGCCAATAATAATGCATCATGTTAGGTCCCCTAGATTTTGATGAACAAGTATTGTTTTGATGATGTCACCCCTTTTTGTATAATATCCTTGTAATAGATTAGCACTTGTATTTGTTCTGCTACTGTTTATTGTAATGTGCTCGAAAGTGATAAAGTACTCAAGAAAAACAGAGAGTACTAAAAAGAGAAGAAACGTATCATAAAACAAAGAGAAAAGAAACAAAAAGAAGAAGGTACGAAAAGAGTCAACAGAAACCCTTTTGAATAAACTAATCAGAAAATCTTCAATGACCTTCTGGTCATAACAGAGAACCTCAACTCTGATGGAAATCAAAACTGATCAACTTTGGTAAACACCAATGTTAAGGTCTCTGATATATACCATAAAGACCTTCTGTCATGATCGTAATAGAGAACCTCAAACTAGTTCTCTGTTGACTCCAGAACAGAAGACCTCATAGGTATTCTGGTAAGGTATTCTGTTAAGGTATTCTGATTGGAATCTCAACATCTGCTATTATTCTCTTAGCACAGAAACAAAAAGACAGAAGACCAACTTGCAGTCAGAATGACAGAATGCATAGAAAATAATGTTACAAGAAATTATGTGACAAAATTTCTCATAACATTATTTACTAAAAGTAAGTAATCTTATCTTGAGGATTGCATTGAACAACACTCGGCCTAGATACTGAATTTCTGAAAGCTAAAAAGATAAAGATAAATCATCTTATCTTTGCCTTGAAATGAGAAATCAAGTTGAGTGAAGATAAAATGATCCGTGTCACAAGAAGACAAGAATCAACCATGCTGCCCTGTCAAGTGGAACAAAGCAAGTAGATCAAGCAACGATCAAGATTGGATCACTGAGCCAACAGATGAGTTTCAACAACAAAATCTATAAATACAGAAGGATTGCGGGAAGACCAAGTGTGGCACCAGATGGCAACAAACCCTGGTATATTGGAACCCAGTGGAATAGAAGGGAATCACGGTTTACAAGAAAACATCCAGCTAGCTGATTCACCTTAACCACTCTGGTTACCACCCCACTCATCTAATGCTCTTAGAATAGCTTATCATTCATACACATCTATAGAGCATAGATTAGTTGGTAGATTAGTTTAAACCCATGTAAACTAATCTAGTGTATTCATTCTGGGATGTGTGTGATCATCCAGAAGGTGAGGCAAAGACATGAGTAGCTTCTGGGTGGGCAAGCCATTAGTGAAAAACCTTGGAGCACATGAGTAGCTTGGAACAGTGTGGTTCCTCGTGAAAAACCTCACAATCTATGCCCGACCAAGGGTAGATTGGGCACTAAATGTAATGGGATATTCATTTAGTGGAAAATCCATCTGAAATAGGTTGGGACTGAATGTAGGAGGATTACACCACCTCTGAACCATGATATATCTTGTGTACCTTTTTACATTCAACACCCAACACATACTTCAGTTCTCATTCACCTTCATACTATCCCAAAGGCTTGCATATTCATTGACCAGAAAACTCCCTAAAGTTTTATGTGAACCAAAAACTCCTTACCTACGCACTACAAAGAGATCTATGAAAATAGGTCTAAATCCTTCACACACAAAAGTGTTCTGTCCACCCATCTCTATTACAAGTAAAAGAGTCATAACCTTTGTTCCTATAAAGTGTCACACTCTTGAGGTCAAGACTTCCGTTGTATGTTTCAATGTCTCCCAAAAGATATTGGAACACATTTTGTTAGAGGAAAAAGGGTTGAAAAGAAAATATTTTTAGAAGTCTATTCACCCCCCCTATAGACTTCTACCTCACTTGGGACCATCAATTGGTATCAGAGCGGTTGTTCATAGAGTCAGTTTTTAACCGGTTTATTTTGAACAAAAGATCAACCACCAATCTCCCAAAACACTTATAGGATAGAGATGGAAAACACTATGAAGGAAACTCTTTAAAGAAGAGACAACAAAGGAGGAAGCAAGCTATGATCACACATCAAGGAAAGGGACTGCTGCTCAACAAAGAAGAAGAAGTCAAACATATATCATGACATCACAATTCTGGCCAACTTTACAAAGAAAGATGTTCATGAAGAGGTATATTCAAATACATCTCCAGTAACTCAGTTTATCTTGAATGTTCACACCTTTAACCCAATTGTGCTTCACTTCATAGAACATTCAGATAAATTTATTCCTTCCCAAACTGAAAATCTTAAAACATCCGAAAATCCGAAAATAGCAACAGTACTAAAAGGATAATCTCATGATTGAAGAAAATTTTATGAGGAATAAAAACTGAGAAATCTCATTATGTTCATTACTAATGAAGATCACTGGATTGACATTGAATATGACTTTATAAAATCTGTCCCTAACCCCCAGAAAACCAATACACTTACTGGTCCATCCATTATCCATATCAACCCAATAAGCAAATGGACTAGTAACCAACTATATATTTCCACATCATCATACATCCTCCTTATCCTTACTCCCATACCAGAGAACCTATCACACCCACTTCTGGCTGAAAAAACTTTTGAAAAGTAAATCAGTCCACAAAAGGATCAGTGAAGGTTCAGAAGAGATCCAATGATATAAAGGGAGGAGAGAGCAATCAATATCATGAAACAAACAAAGATCTAATGAATTCATTATTCATCAATTGAGAACTGGTGTTTATGAATATCAAAAGACTATTGTGTGTTTTTCATAAGTATCATGAATGGTACTACTGCTCTTAAAGGAAAGGAAGAACCAATAAGGCAAAAAGATGATGGAAGTATTGAGTGGAATAAAAAGTTCAAGACTGGAAATAAACAAAATGAAATTCTCAGATCATTAACACAACTTATGTTAATGGTTTAAGAATTATCTATTGGGCACATGCCAGTCTATGACAGAAGAAGACATTTTGTTCTCAAGAATGTCATCAAAGATGTGCTCACTGGAAAGAAGAGATTCTCAAGACAGTAAGCTCCAAGCTGCTTGCTGAAAAACTGCTGACAAAGAATCAGCTGAAAAGATCTTCTTCTCCAGCCACCAGGTATAAGTGGATGTATCAGATGATGTTCAATCCCAATCAGAATGGCCTTATTCAAGAAGGACTGAACCAGCATAAAAAAACATCACACAAAGATGGTTAGGATCATATTGCACTAAAGGTAGATTTTGATGATATCTACAATAGTGAGATCTCAGGTCAACAAAGGATCCTAGCACTTCTATTCCTCAGAGCAAGAGCTTGAATGTTGAACAACCTTGAAGAAGGAATAAATATGCCAAGAAACACTGAAGGTATTCTTCCTAATCACAAAAACTCAGAGGGGACTACTCAAAGGTTTAAGGCAAACATTATTATGTTCATCTTGCTTATGAGAAAACTATCACAGATTGAGGTGGAACTTCTTCACCTCAATAAAACTTAAGGAATGGACCCTAATTAAAAAAGGAGCACCCTACTATTTTGTAGAGTCTTGTTTTTAATAGGAGCACCTTGCAAGTGTTCTATTAAAAATAGGAGCAACCTACTAAATAGCAGTGTCCTAATTTAGGAGCACCCTGTTAAAAAGCTAAATCATGCTAATAACAGTGTACTAAGAATGTCCATTTCTAAGTTCACAAGTCAAAAGGACCCAATCATCAACACATGGGGAATGTTCAAAAAGCTTCAAGAGGATACAATCAACAAAAGGATTGAGGATTATTCAAATGAAAATGGTGATGAAAAAGCATTGGCAAACTCTCAAATCACAGGCTGAAACAAGAGCCTATAGGATTTGTGGGAAACAAAGAAATGTTTGCTAAAATGCTACTTATTCTTTCAAAGAGTATTCTAGGCTTCAAATGCATCTAATCAACTCCGATTGACAAAGTCCAGAAACCATATGACTTGACTAACTCTGAGGATCGAGTGGGATTTGTTCAATAAAAACAAATCATTATGGCAGAGATCGGTCAACGTTCTGGATAATGGAAGGAGACGTTCAAAAGGAGAATTAGTTATGGTCCACCAGAAACTCTAGAAAGGAGGAAAGAAGAAGGATGATGTCAGTAGGAAAAGCAACAAAACAAAACTCTTCAGAAAATTTTGGCTGCCTGCTGAAATCAACAGAATACCTCAAGCTTCTGTTGATGACCAGAACACCTCAAAGGAGTTCTGTTGAGGAACAGAACTCCTGGTCAAACAGAAAAGGGTTCTGTTGAAACACCAACTCCCGGTTTATTTTATACTTGAGACAACTCAAATGTTTCAAGAAAAATTTCAGGAAATTATTCAAAGTATGGGCTATCTGAAAATCCAAGAAGAACAGATATTGCTCAAAGACTGAAGGATCAAATCGATCAATGAATATCCTGAAATAAAATATGGAGTATTTATCTGAATTCAGCTATGCAGAAGGAATTAATCTTGATTACATCAAAAGCATGTTGACATTCGGTAAGGTGTTACATTAATGAGCGTGAGAGAAAATTATCTTCAATCAAATCATAGGAAAGAAAGCAGGAAGAATTTATGGTTACATGCAAAACCCTACAACGACACATGGTGATCAAACAACTGACTCATTCATCAATAACACGATCAAGACAATCGCATTAATAAGCCAAGTGAGTTTATCAATACCCCACTCGCTTATCGAAGTTGCTTTTTGCTATGAAAAGAGAGACAGCCGCAAGATCATTAATGAAGAGACGCTTCGATTGCCACAAGCAAATTGAATGCAGACTAGCGCATGCTAACTATAAATATGCTCTTAGCTACACCCAACTCCTCACTCTCAAAAGCTCATCATCCTCAGAATATCCTACGAAGTATCATCACTCTAAATCAAATGGATTCCTCAATGAACATAATATCCCTTGAACTTACACTAGCACCTCCATCAGCACCACAGAGAAGAGCTCCCATATTCATACCCGATGAAAAATTCATTGATCTAGAATCAAGAATTTATTTGGCTAGGGAAAAGGAGCTACTATTTTAGGAACGAATCAGAGTGGTGGAATGGAGGAAATGGCGAATGCCCTCCTTTGATAACCTCATTCTCAAAGCTCCTACAATGGTAAGAGAAGAAGAGTTTGCTCTGGGCTGGCTTCAAACAGACCACATTGAGACTGCACCCTCAATGCAAGTTATTAACAGAGCTTACCACTCTAAATGAGAAAACCTTGAGGAAGCATATGAGAACAGGAAAAAGAGGAAGGTAGCAGACATCCTCCAAGGAAACAGGAGGAGGAGGTAGTCGATGCTGCCAAAAAGGGGGAAAATAGAAACAAACACTTAGGACAATTATTTCCATTTTTAGAGTGTTTTGTATTCTAGTTTTTGGCATCATCAAAAAGGGGGAAATTGTTAGGTCCACTAGATTATGATGAACAAGTATTGTTTTGATGATGCCACCCCTTTTTGTATAATATCCCTCTAATAGACTAGCATTTGTATTTGTTCTACTACTGTTATTTGTAATGTGCTCAAAAGTGATAAAGTACTCAAGAAAAACAGAGAGTACTAAAAAGGGAAGAAGCGTACCATAAAACAAAGAGAAAAGAAACAAAAAGAAGAAGGTACGAAAAGAGTCAACAGAAACCCTTTTGAATAAACTAATCAGAAAACCATCAATGACCTTCTGGTCATAACAGAGAACCTCAACTCTGATGGAAATCAGAACTGATCAACTCTGGTAAACACCAATGTTAAGGTCTCTGATATATACCAGAAAGATCTTCTGTCATGATCGTCACAGAGAACCTCAAACTAGTTCTCTGTTGACACCAGAACAGAAGACCTCATAGGTATTCTGGTAAGGTATTCTGTTGAGGTATTCTGATCGGAATCTCAACATTTGCTATTCTTCTCTTAGCATAGAAACAAAAAGACAGAAGACCAGTTTGCAGTCAGAATGACAGAATGCATAGAAAATAATGTTACAAGAAATTATGTGACAAAATTTCTTATAACATTATTTATTAAAATCAAGTAATCTTATCTTGAGGAATGCATTGAACAACACTCGACCTAGATACTGAATTTCTGAAAGCTAAAAAGATAAAGATAAATCATCTTATCTTTGCCTTGAAATGAGGAATCAAGTTGAGTGAACATAAAATGATCTGTGTCACAAGAAGACAATAATCAACCATGCTGCCCAGTCAAGTGGAACAAAGCAAGTAGATCAAGCAACGATCAAGATTGGATCACTCAGCCAACGGAGGAGATTCAACAACAAAGTCTATAAATATAGAAGAAGTGCGGGAAGACCAAGTGTGGCACCAGATGGCAATAAACCTTGGTATATTGGAACCCAGTGGAACAGAAGGGAATCACGGTTTACAAGAAAACATCCAACTAGCTGATTCACCTTAACCACTCTGGTTACCACCCCACTCATCTAATGCTCTTAAAATAGCTTATTATTCATACACATCTATAGAGCATAGATTAGTTGGTAGATTAGTTTAAACCCATGTAAACTAGTCTAGTGTATTCATTCTGGGATGTGTGTGATCATCCAGAAGGTGAGGCAAGGACATGCGTAGCTTCTGGCTGGGCAATCCATTAGTGAAAAACCTTGGAGGACATGAGTAGCTTGGAACAGTGTGGTTCCTAGTGAAAAACCTCACAATCTATGCCCGGGCCAGGGGTAGATTGGGCACTAAATGTATTGGGATATTCATTTAGTGGAAAATCCATCTGAAATAGGTTGGGACTGGATGTAGGAGGATTACACCACCTCTGAACCAGGATATATCTTATGTACCTTTTTACATTCAGCACCCAACACATACTTCAGTTCTCATTTACCTTCATACCATCCCAAAGGCTTGCATATTCACTAACCAAAAAACTCCCTAAAGTTTTTTGTGAACCAAAAACTCCTTACCTACGCACTACAAAGAGATATATGACAATAGGTCTAAATCCTTCACACACAAAGTGTTCTGTCCACCCATCTCTATTACTACTAAAAGAGTCATAACCTTTGTTCCTATAAAGTGTCACACTCTTGAGGTCAAGACTTCCGCTGTATGTTTCAATGTCTCCCAAAAGATATTGGAACACATTCTGTTAGAGGAAAAAGGGTTGAAAAGAAAAGATTTTTAGAAGTCTATTCACCCCCGCCCCCTCTAGACTTCTACCTCACTTGGAACCATCACATCATTAGCGACCCCGAGAAATTTAATCCGCTATAATGGTCTTCACCACCTCGGAGATTTTCAACCCGCCATAATGGTGGTGGAAATAATATAATTAATGATAGCAATAATTATACTACTATCATTTAATAAATATTTAGTGTATAAATAGGAGTATTAGGTTGTTTGATACTTAGCTCTTAGTTGGGCCGGAATAATTGATGGGCTTGACTAAAATGAACATGAGCATTTTGATTCCATTGGGCCTAGTCCTACTTGGTGGCCTATACTCATTCCCGCATGCCGCAACTAGAGTTAGGTCAAGAAGAGGAGATGGCGGTAGCTCTTCAGTACTGTTCCCACGCCACCGGAAATGGAAGGGTTCCCATGGTCAGCTCAAGGTATTCCATCCGTAGGCTACCAGGCTTCTGTAATGGCCAGGGCGAGGTAGCGAGCGAATCGGGCGAACCCAGACGGTGGATGGCGCGGTGATGGGGGGCGGATCTCGCCTTGGGCGCCTTTGAGCTGCGGGTTCTTGAGCAACGTTGATCGTGGCAGTTCCAGTCCCTAGCAACAACGGGCCACACTCTCTTCAAGTCGGCTTCTGGCTCAAAAATAGAGCTTCCCAATGGCCATTAATGGTGGATTTCTGAAGGTCAAGCTCTAGAGCCTGAGTCAAATGACCATGAAAATGGCAGTCGTGGACCTGGCTCCGATCTTTGAGTTGCGGTGGCGAACGGAGCTGTGGCGAACGGAGCTGTGGCGGAGTGGAACAGGAGCTGCGGTAGTAGACCTCATCCCTGCGTGTCGATTTCCTTTTCCCTTGCTCTTCCGCCGCTGGACAAGATTCTCTGTTTCCAGATTTTTTAATGCATTTTCCAGAACATTTGTGGTTGATTTCTTGTGATTGGAATGAATTTTTTGTATGTTTTGGGAGGATTTCTCACTTGATTTTGCTCTAGCCTCTCAATGAAAGCACCATTGATGGATTATAGGGGGTATCCAAACATATATTAAAATGGAGAGTTGAGCTCAAGAAATGTGGAGAAGAAGATGAATGAATAATGAATTGAGAGTCAGGGTTTACAAGCTCCAAAAGGAGTATATATAGAGAAATCCAGGTCTGGGCCTCTAATATGGGCTCAACAGACCCGGTTACATAAACGGACTGATAATATAAAAGGCAAATCTAGAACACCTGAATAATAATAATGTACAATAATGAAAATGCTATCAGCTGAGTGTACGTGGGCCGCTGTCCGGGCCCAATAGTAGTGAGACCCAGGGGTCCGAGTCTATATACTCTATCACATACCATGGAGATATATGTTGAAGAAGTGACTGTGTTTCCCATACAACCTGACAACCCATCACTATCTTACCCATCCATAGGTGTTCCAGTTGTGATAAATATGGTTGCACAGGAGAATGGAAGATACGTGAACAGTGATGCAACGTTTCTGGATTCACAGCACATTGACGACGATGCAGATGAAAACGTGAATCATGACACACTAACAGATTCAGATGAATATGGTGGTGATCTCGTAAGTGGCAATGCTCCATCCAGCCACTACACTAAAGTTTATGAGCTCCCTGCGGGATTTGATGAATCATGGAGGGGTTGTACATCTTCCAATCGCTTTTCTACACATGGTGAATTCGAGGTTGGGCAAGAGTTTGATGATAAGAAACAACTGATTAACACGATTAGAGTGTACTCTGTAAAGAGGAATCATTTTTTTCTCAGTTGTAGAGTCTGACAAACACAAATGGGTGGCAAAGTGTAAGTGCAAAAAAGAATGTGTCACACCTCAGACCTACCCGGACACGTCAACAACCCGCCGTACAATACGAATAGTCAACCGTGGTCAAACACATCCATATTATACAAGGCGTCTCGAATATCATTCACACATGAGTCATCCATAAACATACATAATAAGCAATTCAATACGCAACGGAAAATATAATATGAAAACAAATGCCACATGTGGCAAACATGAGCCCGCAGACTCTATAGTAAAATATCCATGGGCATGTTTATTAATGTTCAAAAACAAAATGGAGGAAGCACGAACCAAGTCTTCTCTCCAAGACGATCACTCGAGCAACGAGCACATGAAGCAAGCTCTAGCATCAACCTGAAATGGTGGTGGGACCCCCCGAAAGGGGGTCAGTACTCTATACGGCTATAAAGTACTGGTGTGGATGGCATCTAATAGATATACAACAAGTATTTCAAACACAAGACCCTCAAATAGGGTGATAATATAATCTAGACTGTAACCCCAAGTTACCCCTTTTCAAAATATACTTACTTTATATATAAAGTCAAGTAGTCGGCCCGTAGGCCCAAGGTTTGTTTACAAAACATCAACCCAATACCCCGTGACTACTAGTCACGATAATTCATACGGTCCAACCCTAACACATATGTTTGCATTTCTAGAGTCCAACTCAAGTACATCACCATGCAAATCATATGACACAAGTTAATTACTCCACCGTGCATTTCTAGAGTCCAACTCAAGTACATCATGTTATGGTCTGGCTACTAGTCGAAGCACAGTGAGATCGGAAGGGGAGATAGAAGGGGAAAGGGAGAATGATAGAATACTTGGGAAGGAAGTTAGTGAGAATAATATTGTAATCATTCTGATTTGTAAACGGACAGTAAAAATATTTACACTACTCTTTCTTTCTAAGAATAGAAGTAACCGCATGACATAAGTTGGGTTTTAATAATATAACATAGCCCAACATAACAATACAGCATAGTCCAGTATATATTTTAAACGTGGGTGCAGTCCAGCCCACTTTTGTATCCTTTTAGAGTGATCTATCAAATATTTCTCCACTTCTTGTTTTCCGCTTCCACACGTTTGAATAAGGGAACCTCCCTGCACTCTGAATCAGCCGAGGTCATGACAATACCCCTCCCTTTTTCTGATCCTTGTCCACAAGGATCACTAATCGCAAACATCTCCATGAGCTTTCTTTTTTATATCCACCCTTCAATAGTTCTCTGCCCTGGTTTGGTGGATAACAGTAACGCGATTTGTGCAGATCTTGAGGCCCTTGGGCGGATTTCCTTGATGGTAGATGGAGCAATGAAGAAACATCCATCATGGTCAATCGGGGGAAGAGCACATATCGCCTTAGCTCTGGGGCTGATGCAGCGTTTCAGTAGAGATACATGGAACACCGGATGTATTTTAGCTTCCTCTGGTAAGTCAAGCTTATAGGCCACCTTACCCACCCTTTCCATAACAACATACGGACCATAGTATCTAGCTGCTAACTTGTGATTTTTTCTTAGTTGAACTGAGTGTTGTCTGCACGGTTGTAGTTTTAGATAAACTAAGTCCCCGACTTCAAACTCTCGGTCACTTCTCTTGCTATCTGCATAGTATTTCATTCTCTCTTGTGCTAACCTTAGATTATCCTTCAGGTCTTGTTTCATTTTTTGTCTCTGAACTATGATCTCCTTGACATCCATGTTTGTGGAATTAGTTAGGACTGATAGGGATAATGTTGGAGGTATGTAGCCATAGAGGGCCTCAAATGGGGTAGTTTAGAGACCGGTATGGTAATTGGTATTATACCAGTATTCTGCCAGGGGTATCCATTGAACTTGTTGCCTGGGATTATGAAAAGCCATAGCTCTGAGGTAAGCCTTTAAATACTGGTTTAACCTCTTTGTCTGTCCATCAGACTGGGGGTGGTAGGATGAGGTGTAGCTCAAGTGTGTTCCCATAAGTTTGAACAACTCCTTCCAGAACCCACTCAGGAACATTACATCTCTGTTAGTCAGTATGTCTAGAGGTTGTCCATGCAGTTTATACACACAGACTAAGAACACCTTAGCTACTGTTGCAGCAGTATAGGGGTGTGATAAGGGTAGAAAATGCCCATATTTAGTTCGTATGTCCACCAAAACTAATATGACATCCTTTCCATGTGACTTGGGCAACCCCTCAATGAAGTCCATACTGATGTGGCTCCAGGCCTGATCAGGGATAGGTAAAGATTGTAGCAGCCCAGGGTAGGGACCCCATGCTGGCTTGGTTTGGGCACATATCTCACACTCCTTGACCCATCTGGTGATGTCCCCCTTCATTTTAGGCCAGTAGAATAACCTTCTTATCCTCATGTAGGTGCCTTGTACCCCTGAATGTCCCCCAATGGTAGATGTGTGTAATTCCTTGAAGATGGTGTATTTTAATTCTGTGGTGCTGCCAATGGTTACCCTCCTCTGATATCTTAAAATTCCACCAATGTTTTCAAAATCCGGATTTGAAGCAGGGTCTATGAGCTTTTCCTTTAATATATGTGATATATAGGTATCCTGTTCATAGCTCTGAAGTACTTGCTGCATCCATGCAGGTCTCACCACTGATATAGACCAACATTCCTCCCTTTCCTGTTCCTTCCTAGAGAGTGCATCAGCTACCTTGTTTTCAACCCCCTTTTTATATTGTATGTCATAGTCTAATCCCAACAATTTGGTAATCCACCTTTGCTGGAGAGGGGTAGTTATTTTCTGATCTAGGAGGTATTTTAGTGCTTGTTGATCTATCTTTATGGTGAACTTGTTGCCCTGCAAATAATGCCTCCACTGCTGGATAGCCATAAGCATAGCCAGGAATTCTTTTTCATAGATAGAGAGCCCCATGTGATTAATTCCCAGTTTTTTTGCTTAAATAGGCAATAAGCCTTCCCTCTTACATTAGAACGACCCCAATACCTTCCCCACTAGCATCAATCTCCAAAATGAAGGGCCTTGTGAAATATGGTAAGGTCAAGACAGGGGTTGTAATCATGGCATGCTTGAGTTCCTTAACGGCTTGGCTAGCTTCATCACTCCATACAAATGCTCTCTTTTTTAGTAAGGATGTTAATGGCCTAGTGATGATTCCATAGCCTTTAACGAATTTCCTATAATACCCCATCAACCCTAGGAATACCCTCAATTCTTTAATAGTAGTGGGGGTGGGCCAGTTGACCATGCATTCAATTTTTTCTGGATCTGTGGAGACTCCTTGCTGACTTATAATATGCCCCAAATAAGATATTGACTCCTGTCCAAAAACACACTTGCTCTTCTTAGCATACAACTTCTGATCCCTGAGTATTGCTAAGAATGTTCTGATGTGTTGGAGGTGTTGGTCCCAACTAGGGATGTACACCAATATGCCATCAAAGAATACCAAGACTGTCTTCCTTAGCAAATCCTTGAAAATTTGGTTCATAAGTGACTGGAAGGTTGCTGGAGCATTGCACAAGCCAAAAGGCATTACTAAGAACTCATAATGCCCATGGTGAGTCCTGAATGCTGTTAAATACTTGTGCTTAGGTGCCATCAAAATTTGAAAATACCGCAGACCGTAGATCAATTTTAGAAAAGTACCTGGCCCCCTTTAATTCATCCAGCAGCTCATCAATGACCGGAATGGGGTAATTATGTTTAATGGTATGACTGTTTAGATACCTGTAATCTATACACATCCTCCAGCTTCCATCCTTTTTCTTTACCAACGGAACTGGGGAGGAAAAAGGGCTCTTACTAGGTTGTATTTCCCCCATGGCTAGTAACTCAGCCACAATTTACTCAATCTCATTTTTTGACTATGAGATACCGTGTAGGGGTACTGCTGCTTAGGTAAACTCCCTGGTTTCAGTATTATTTGGTGTTCAATACCCCGGGTGGTGGCAGATGTTGAAGTTTCTCATAGACTTCACTAAATTCTCCCAAGAGTTCTTCCAACTCGTCACGTGTTGTAAATTCAGTCCCTTGTACCTTTACCCAATATACTTCTTCTATTGGTCTGGGTTTTTCCTCACAAATCATTTTATACAAGGAGTGACATGTAATGAGGGGGTACCTGTCTTCACACTGTAATTCCACCTTGTTTTTTCCCAGAGTCACTGTCACACACATTTGCTTATAATCAAAATGTACTAGAGTGAGATCCCTAAGCCAATCTCCCCCAAGAATGAGATCAAATTCATTGATATGAAGAACCCTAAAGGTATGGGTGAAGGTATGTTGCTGCATTTCCCATGTGAAGTTAAGCACCTGAGTGTTGCTGCATAACTGATTGCCTCCAGCAGTAGTGACCTTAAGTTGTGTAGCCTCATCTACCATGCATCCCAATTTCTAAACAGCTATCTGGCTAATAAAATTGAGAGAAGCTCCTGAATCTATCAAAACATGTATTTTGCTCTTACCAGATTTGCCCCAAATAGTCATGGTGGTTGTCCCCTTCTTACTTGAATCTGCTCCCATGGTAAGTAATACCTCCTCCACCCCTTCTTCTTCAATCATTGTTTCTGGTTCTTCTTGATGAACCAATGGTTCTGGTGGGATTCTTCATCTGCCAGAAGAACATGGATGTGTTTATGCTTACATCTGTGACCTGGGGTGAATGTCTCATCACAATTATAGCATAAACCCTTTTCTCTTTTAGCTACCATCTTAGCCTGTGTTAACACCTTGAATGTGTTTTGTGTATTACTAGTTAACCCTCCCTTGGTTGCATTCTGCATGTTAATAGCATGGTCTATCTTTTTTGCAGGTAATGGGCCATCAAATACTGTTTCCCCCCGCTTTGATTCTTCTAGTGATGGAGTCCAAGGCGGCCAACTCATTTCTGACTAACTCAATGGTAGAATCCAGTGTGGTAGGTTTAAACATTTTAACAAATGCTTTCAACTCCTCTGTAAGTCCACTCACAAAGCTAGAAATAAAGTATTGTTCTGAAAAAACACCTCTGTGTAGCAAGGACATACAAGACTCAAGTTCCTCAAATTTCTCCACATATATCTCATAATCTTGGCCCATTTTAAGTTTATTGAAGTCCTCACCTACTGATGAATCCTTCAGTCCCTCAAACCTTGCTGATATCACTCCAAAAAATTGTTCCCAAGACAATAGGGTCAGATCTCTATCAAGGTGCTGGAACCATGATAGGGCCTTTCCCTCAAAATGCAGGGTAGCTAACGTGACCTTCTGGTCAAAGGGTACATGAGGCATGAATTTAAAATAACCTTGGCATTTTATAATCTAAGCACGGGGGTTGTACCCATCAAACTTGGGGAAATCAAGTTTAGGGAAAGGGAGGTGTGGATGATAGTTACCAGAATGATCGTTATATTTTGGCTTATGATGAGATTTCTCTGTGTGTAGGTTATGTGGACCCAATGCATATGGTGGCTCTCTCAGAATGGATGCTCTGTTGGTCCCGGTTGTACTGGGTACAGTCTAGAGGGGGGGTGAATAGACTGTACTGGTTTTTAACTTTTTCAAGCTAAGTACCAGATTTAACAGAATAACATGTTCTGTTGGCAGAACAGACTGGTAACGGATGGTCTTCTGGTAGGGTTTCTGTCCGGTTAGCCTCTAAGAGATGCAAAGGTAATAGGCCTTCTGTTAACTCACAGGAGGGGTTCTGCTGAACACAGAGTCCAAATCTCTGGAGTTAAACAGTACAAAGTAAATGCAAGAATTAAAAGCAGTAAGTAAATGACACCAGGGATTTTTATAGTGGTTCAAGGAACAACTCGTTCCTCTAATCCACTGTTCCACTAAACTTGTAAAAAATCCAGTTACAAAGGCTTAGTCCTAGCACTTAAGAAGCTCTCCACGTCTTCTTCAAGCCTAGATGTCTCCTGGGATGCACTTCCTTGCTTCCTTTAAGACTGGTCCTTTCACTGAGCTTCCTTGAAGTATCACCACTATACTACTCCAGTTACTTGGATGTCCTTCTCGTTAGAGAAGAGTTCTTGTGAGAACAGGGGTTTTCCAACTAGCTTCGTTACAAAAGATATGTAGTTGAACTGCTTGAAGTGTTGAAGAACTGTTGGAACTTTGCTCTTGTTGGGGTATGAAGATAAAAAAATATTATCTTCCCAACGTACTCCTTTTTTGTTGATGATGATGAAGTTGTAATCTCAAGAAGGCTCGTGCGTTTGAATGATTGAATATCTTGTTCTAGCAAGTGTTGATCAAAAGTCTCCGTTGTTTGGTTGTTCATCAAGGAGTATCTTTTATACTGAGGTTGTCTTCCCGTTGAAGGAGGAGGACAACTGCATTAAATGCGCAAACAGTTGACTTGACCAGCAGGACCTAGTAAAGCTGGTGAGTTGCTATTTTGGGATAAGGCTATCCTGACATTTCGACCAATCATATGTATTTACTCTTTAGCGTACGGAGTGCATTAAATGTGCATTTAATGCGCGTACTGTAGCTTTTCCGTAGAAGTCTTCTAGCCGTTGAAGGAATTTTCCATTGGTTTCACCGGCTAAAGTAGATTTATGAAAATTCACCAAGTGTCGGGTCTTCTGGTATCTTCAGCAGAGGGTCAACTAGAGAAGGTCTTGAGCACTTCTGTTGGAATAAGCTACCAGAGAGTCCTTAGGTCTTCTGTCAAGAAGTGAGCCAACAGAGGGTCTTGACAGATTCTGATGAAGAGAAGTCCAACATAGAACCAGGGGGTCTTCTGTCTGGATATGAACCAACAGAGAACCAAAGGTCTTCTGTTCAGACTAAGTCTATCAAAGGGTCTTCTGTCAGGAGGTCTTCTGTCAGTCGACTATTCTAAGAAACTTTACAAGGAAAATTTCTAATACAAATTTCTAAAGAGGGGTACTCTAAAGTCCTAATAAATATAGCATCATCAAAATCTAATTACAATTATTCCTTACAATTTCCCCCTTTTTGATGATGCCAAAACCCTTTAACTATTTCCAGAGAAGTGTCTTTCACCATAAACAAATAAAGTTAAAAACTTTCATTAAAAATCTTGATGGGCAACTTGGCATAGGAAAATAGTAAGAGTAAGATACAATCAAGATAAAACACAATAAAACAAGATAAACGGAATTGAAAAGACAAACATACACAGCAGAATATAAGAGCAGATAGAGAAGAATTGCCTTACAAAGTGAAAGGCAGAGATGTTATCTTATTAAGGGATAGAGTACAGATATTCCATTACAAATTGTCCCTTTCTGCTGCAGTCATTGCTTGATTTTCCAATCCTTTCAATCTGTTTAGTTCTGCATTGGCTGCTTCTCGAATGCCTATAAGATTGCCAGAGCTCTGATATGAGGCTCATATGGGTGAGAGCTTGCAATCCAGATAACTAAGGACACCTTCATGAATGTCCTTTCCTGTAAGAATTTTGTCGTGATACCAAAATTCAGCTTCTTCCGAGGAACCGCCATGTTTGACTCTGATATGACCATCTCTGTCAAGGTAGAGATTCTGTCGCTGAGTAGGGGCCATTTTATGTTGGATTTCTTCAAATTGAGCTATGTCTATCTTCTGAGATCCACCTAATCTCCATTCCCTGAAGTTAAGAGCCTTCTTCTTCTTAGAGGCCTTCTTAGGTGGAGATGAGGGCCTGGGTATGCCTAGAGCTCTTTTCTTTTGAAAAGCAGCATCGTAATAGGGAGTAGGATCAATTGTTGGGTTAGCAGAAGATGAAGTTCTAGCAGAGTGAGGCTTAGGAGGTTGAGGGTTCTCTTCCCCCTTTTGGCAACATTAAGATCCTCGATCATCAGGCTAAGCTTCTGGAATTCTGAGGCCTGAGATGTAGCAACCTGGTCAAGGGCTTCTGGCAGAGTTTGGGTGATAGAGGTGAGACCTTCTATCAACCCTTGCTATTTCTGGATAGCAGAGAAGATGTCTTTGTTGCTTGCTTTCAGTAAGATCATCTTCTGATATCTGTCTTTGTCAGCAGCTAAAAGTGATTTGCCTTGATCAGAGTGTTCTCTGCCGAGTGCTTCTAGTCAATGTAAAGTCTCTTGAGTTTGAGTATCAGACTTCTGTAAGCAGTCAATAGCTTGAGAAATCTTTATAAGGTTAGCATTCTGTGAATTGAGAGTCTGATGCATGGAGGAGAGAATAGTCTTGATAGTATCCACTTCATTGGATAGAGCATCAACTTTTGTATTGGAGGAGGTCATGAAGTTGTGCACAGACTGTTTTAAAGTGGCAAAGCGGTCTGAGATGAACTTCATACCAGAGTTGAAATTGTCATTGACATGCGTGAGATGTTCAAAATGACTCTAGTTTACCAAGATCAGCTTGTGCGTCCCACCTAACATCTGGCCACCAAAGTCTTCAGCCGCTTCTACAAACTTGGTAAAGGGTATCTGATATGCTGCATCCTTGGAGTCAGATATTCCCAGTCCTCTGCTCTTGGGCATAGGAATGTGCTCTTGAGCAGATGAGAGGAGTTCCTAGTGCATTTCATGCTCAAGTTGTGTGAGGGGAGGAGTCTTCCGCCTTTTAGAGGTTGCCTTGTTGGGGTCACTGACAATGAATCCATCCATGTCAGAGGAGTCCTCATAGGAGGAGTAAATAGGGATTCTATTTCTGATCACCTTCTTCCTTCCGCGGAAAGAGTGGTTGGAAGCGGTAGAGTGCCTAGAGTAACCAGGAGGTGCAGAAACAGGAGAAACGGTTGTTGGATCAGAGGACCGGAGGTACCAGACTCGGTGTTGCTGAGTTGTGGGTTTTTGTTGTGGAGGGGTAACAGATTTGGTATTCTGATGCTGAGAGCGTTGATGTGAGGGGGTTTTATGCTGACTGGGGTTCTGTTGAGGTTGGGTTTTCTGTTGTTGGGGAGATGGAGGGGGTGAAGGTGATCTGTTCCTGCTGGGGGGTTTCTGTTTGCAGGGTGAAGGGGGTTTGGTTTTCTCTGAAGGAGTTTTCTGTTTTGATGGGGTTTTCTCTTTAGAGGGGGTTTTCTCCTTGAAGGGGGTTTTCTGTTGACGTGTTGGCGATTTTTGTTTTAGAGGGGATTGAGATGGAGTGGTGTAAGGAGTGATGATTTTGGGTGAGGGGTTCTGAGGAGGTGAGGGAGGGGTGATGATCTGTTGGGGAGAAGGGGGAGGTGTAGGAATGATTACCTCGGCATTGCCTGATTGGGCTCTTCTCCATTATGCAATAAGCTGTGCTAGAACAGCTTCAGAATCAGAAGGTCCTCCTTCTTGACCCTTCTGTTGATTGCGGGGGTCCAGAGATTCTTTCAATGCCTTCTCCATTGCCCAAGCATCAAAGCCTTCTCGTTCTTGCTCAGAGAGGGGTGTAGTGGGTTCTTCTGCTGGCATATTGGAGAGAGTGGACTTCCCTTTGAGGTTCTTCTTCTGCTCTGCTAGGACATATAGAAGGAAGTCCTTGTTTAGGCACTGCTCAACGTCTTCTGTGCCAGCCCATTTGAGGACTTCAACCTCCTCAATTACAAAGTATGAGAACATTCTGATAAGCTCTAAGAGGGGTCCCACTCTCCATTTTCTCCATGCAAGAACCCGGACAAACTGCTTGTCCAAGGGAGTAAGATTGGTCACCGGAGGTTCTGATGTCTCAGGGGTTCTATTGGTTTTATCTTGAAGTTTCGGAGAGGAAACTATCAAGGGTTGATCTTTTATGGCAAGAGAAGAGGAATTGTGAGGTCCCCCCCTGAGTAGTAGCATCCTCCACTACCACTTCCTCTTCTGAGTCACTGGACTCAAACACTATCTTCTTGCCTTGCCAGGCATTCTTTTTGGGTTGGACAGAGGGGGCAGAGTCTTCAAGTTCCCCCTGACTTGCAGAAGTCATTACCTTTGGCCTTTTTGAGATGGGGGAGGCAGAAGGGGTGCCCTCTGTAGAGATAGGAGAGGGTGCCTTTCTCTTAATCACAACCTTCTTTGTCACCAGCTTCTAGGCTTTTGCTGGGACAGGCTTCTTGGCAATTGCCTTCTTCGCAGGCTTTCTTACCAGAGGCTCTTCTTCCTCGGATTCTGAGGGGATGGAGGGTTTCTGCTACTTATTCACAGCCTTCTTTGGTTGGTCACCAGCCTTCTTGGGCTTGATCACCTTCTGTTGGAGTTTCTCTCTGTTGAACTCCAAGGTCCTTAACCTTTTTTGTTCAGCCTTGAGAGCAATCTTCCTATCCTTAGATGTATTCAGGAATAGGAGCTTGGAGTAACCAGTCTCCATAGGGTTCCTCAACCCTATTCTTGCTTTCAACAGCAACTCTGACAACAGAAGTCCATAGCCCATGGGTTTTTTGAAAAGACCTGTTTCTTTGTCCTTCTTCTTTATGATTTCTACTAGGGATTTGATGGTTACCTGTCCCCAGTTGATGTTCATTCCATGGTAGACAGCAAATACAGCTTTTGCATTCAGAGCCGTCATATCATCAGTAGAGGTGCTCTTGCTCCAGACGCACTTGTGGATTATGTTCACCAGTTTTTCATAGTCACTTTGGAGTAGGTTCTTCTTCATGTTTAATTTTGGTACATCTCCAACTTCAGGTTTGCAGTAAAGTTGAACAAAGTTTTCAATAGTGGTCCGGACATCTTCTAGGGTAATGAACCCTTCAGTGTCTTCTTCCTGGGGGTCCACCACTACCCCGAAAAAGGCGTTGATAGTCTCCGGAGTTAGGGTGATGTCATCTCCGTTGACATGAGAATGGATGGTTTCTCCTTCGTATGTGGCATTGAGACAGAACTCAGCCACATCCTTGGTGTTGTAGGAGTTGAAGTGATATCCTACGAGCTTTTCCAGTTGGGAATCCTTCATTCCCTGAATGATTTTCATCATTGTTTCTTGATTCGCAGCCAGTTCAGGGAGTGTGGAAAGATCACAGTTCATTCCGATGTAGATATTGGCGGCCAAGAGATTGATTTCTTCTTCGGTGAGGTCGTTGATGTTAATGAAATCCATTGCAAAGAGTTTTTGAGATTCTGAGAGCTTGAGAGAAAAGGGAGTTCGAAGATTTGAGAGTAAAGTGAGCAGTAGCAGTTTAGGTTTAAAAGAGGGAATGTATGGTTTTGGGTTAGTGGACGTTTGAGATTATAGGCGGTTTCAAGGTACCAATAAATGAAAAGGGGTGCACTAAATGTTCTGCGGCTGGTGGTCGAGGGGTCACCTCAACCGGGGTGGCATTGACATTCGCATGTGGCCGCATTAAATGCGGTGGTTGAATGTGATGTTTGTACTTGGTACGTTGATCCAGCGCATGTGGATGGGAGATCCTGTCGAATGGGATGTCTTCGGCTGTAGATGACAGGCCGAAGGTTCTTCGTGCTAGGGGCCCATATTGCCGAGGGCTCCTAGTGCCAAAGGCTTGGTTTTTAAGCCTTGTTCTCCTGCGATGTTTCTGAGCCCTATTCTGTCATTGGTGGCCTTCGGCTATGGGTCCGAAGGGGCCCCCTTATGCCTCGTGGGCTGCCTATAGCTTCATTATGCCGGGCTTTGCCCGTTTTGGGCCTGTTGGCCTGAATGTAATAGTGGAAGTATGTGGGCCGGGGGGTTCCTGGGCCATATACTCTATCAATATATTTTAAACATGGGTGCAGTCCAGCCCACTTTTGTATCCTTTTAGAGTGACCCGTCAAATATTTCTCCACTTCTTGTTTACCGCTTCCACACGTTTGAATAAGGGAACCTCCCTGCACTCTGAATCAGCCGAGGTCATGACACATCACCATGCACACCATAGGCTACAACCTCAAATCTCTCATGCATTTCTAGAGTCCAACTCAAATACATCACCATGCATGTCATCAATCACAATCCCTTGTCTACCCATGCACTTCTAGAATCCAACTCAAGTACATCACCGTGCCATGCCATAGACTCAATCCCTAAGCAAACCTATGCCTAGAATTGAGATATCAATAATCTATTTTGTGACATCCTTACGGACTGCCCATAACATGAACTTAGCTTCATACTAAATCAATTAAGTCAATTGAATCACATTCAAGCACGTCACTTACAATCAAATCTTTAGATTCAATTCCAAACAATCACTAACTAGTAATTCAATACTATTAAGAATGTTCTTATAAATCAAATATTCTACTTGTAAGTCCCTACATATCTAGAGACATATAATAGCAACTTAAGAATCCAATGTAATACATAATTATTCATTTATGTATCTACACAATTCACACATGAGTAAAAATGCTTATTTTACATAATAGTTCATTTAACTCCATTTTTTATCAATATGATTCCAAATCATTTACAATTCCATTCCTTATCAAATATATCCATATTTCATCAATAATCAATCTTCATAATCCATGAAAAACATGATTTATGCATTTAGGTAATCTCATGCTTAACCTACAAGTTGTAACCAACTAGATGTCGATCCTCACCTCAAATGAGCTTTAAACCATTCCTTCTCAATCCAATGCTCAAAGCTTCGGACAAGGAAGTTTGAGAACTTATTCCTTGCTTAGAGAAGAGTTTTAATCAGCCTTCTCAAGGTGCTAGCTCAACCCTTTATCAATGACACAAAAACAGCCCCTAGAATGTGTGTTTTCTGGTGAATTCGTTTCCTAACCTTTCAAGGTTTGGTCTAGGTTAGTATCTAACCTTTTCATCAATAAATTAACTTTATAAGGACATATTGTGCACTTGAAATAGTGTATCAAAGTTCCACCAATCGTTCATATCATTTGGAAAATGAAAAGAAAGGTGTTGGAGTTAAAACTAACTTTGGAAAGGAAAATCCGATTCTTCGAGGTTATGTTTTGTTCGGACGATTTGGAGGTTTTCCACAACTCCGTTTGCTTCAAAAGTGACCTTTACGGATTCCTCGTCTCGAGAGCTTTCCGTAGACACCTCACACGCCTAGACACCTCACACGTCTTATTTGAACGAATGGAGCTCAAGATACGAACCAGACAACAACACCCTCTCCTTGCTCGAGTTTATACGCAGCAGCTCACTCAACCTCAAATATGATCTGCAAATATCTCCCTCCTCGAACAACAACCACCCAATAAGTCAACTAGACTTCAAGGGCTATCCAGGGACACCTTATAAACTTAATTTGGATGAGTGTAACTCCAATTATGGAGGTAGACAACCAGCACACTCATTTTGTGCGGAAATAGACTAGGTGGCCCCCAAATGTGATGACAATTATGTCTTGCAGGTACTCAATCCATGTGTGATGGTTCCCAATTGATCCCAATAAATTTAGTCCAAAATATCCACCGATACTTCCAAAGATGGAAAGATGGGTCCTATAGTTTTATGTTTGACATGAGATGTGTTTTTGTACTCATTCTAATTTATTTAGATCAAGTCAACCTTCTACATCATATTATTGATCTCTAATATGTGTAGGATGGTCCCAATAATTTATATGATGTATAATTATGAAAGAAAACCCTACTCCCATTATTTAGCTTAATAATGTCAAAGATGGGACCTTAGGCATTTGTATTCTTCTCCAATCATTCTATCACTTATTTATGACATTAGTATTCATATTGCTGGGTTATTAGCCGTGTGGGTCACCCTCAAGTGGGTCTAGGACGCCATTCTTGAATAATTCCTATTTTTAGCAGGTTAGTCCTAAAATGACATTTGGCCTGCCCGACCGTTCTTACTTTGCATCGAAGGGTTATTGATGGAGTATATGGGTCCAGACCCCAGGACCCACATACTCAGAAGAATAGGAGGCACAGTTGGCACCCAGTGGGACATCCATCGGCCAGATGGCCCTCCATCGCCCAGAAAGACATCGAATCAGAATATGATCCAGAAGACAGGGGAACCGGGTGTCTCCGTCGGCCATGGCTCCGTCGGCCAGACCCTCGTCGGCCACAAAGAGCTCACAGGACCGGACTTCACACTTAATCATTTCTACATATTTGTACTCAGCCCAGTAATGGTCTAATTGTAAATGGGCCTCCCAAGCCCAAGACTTGAGAGCCCAACCCACATTTCTTCTATAAATACTCTCATCGGGAGTAGTTGTGGAGGGTTCACAAATCATTTATTACACTTCTCTCTAGCTCTCACTTCTCTCTAGATAATTACTCTATCATTTTGTGCTTTCATTGAGAGCTAGAAAAATCAAGTTAGCATCCTTCGTCGCTACCAAGCACATCTAACTGATAATGGGAAGAACTAAGTCAAACTGTAACTTCGTCGGCAAGGCGATCCCTGAGACCCAGGAGGACAGGGAACATGAGGAGGACACCATGACTGACAAGGCCGCGGGTGGGGATGTTTTCCAGGAGGCCATTGACCTCACGAATGATCTTCGCCACCAGCTCAACGACGGCGCTCCCGACGCCTGCATCAGCCTGAACAAGAAATGCCTGGAGAAGGGCGACAATGCCTCGGGACAACCGGCTTCTCCTGCCGTTGACCCTCAGCTCCAAGCCGCACTCTCGGCCATCATCGCCAGCCTGGCTCAGAACCCCACCGTCCTTAGTGCACTCATGCCAAGGACAGGGGAGAACACTACGCCGCTGCCTCAGCCCCAGCCGTTGGCCATCAAGATAGGCAATGAAGAAGGGGTGGTGCCCCAGGACACGTCGTCATCCCACCCCCACCCTGCTTCCCCACTTCGAGCTGGACCGGCCCCAGCGCGTGGAAAAGCCTTACCCTTTAATAGGCTAGGTTACACACGTCGTCGGCCTGCTTCGGAGAGGATGGCGGGACGGATTGGTGAACATGAGCCTGGATCACCAAGATAAAGCTTGGGGTCCGTATCCCGGACAGCGGATCGTCCCCCGCCTGGACAAAGGCAAAGGCAAGCTGCACGAGGACGATGCGCACCACCGAATCAACACAGCTCACGAAGCCCGCGTGCGCAACCAGCAAGGCGCCACTATGGTCGCCAAGGACCCTCGGGATGAGGTCATCGCCCAACTGGAAAGGAGATTGACCCAGATGGAGGCCAAACAATGGGCCACCATCCATACGGGCAACACATCCAGGGATCCTGGTTTCAATGCGCTCCTGCATAAGGTCAGCGTCCTAGAAAGGGAGCTGGCCGAGGGGAGGGGTGACCCTATCATCCAGGTCAGGACCGGGACTCCCTTCACTGCGAGGGTACTCTCAGCTCCTATTCCCGAGAAGTACATGGGAAATGCCATCAAGCCCTATGACGGCCGCTCCGACCCTCGGGAGCACTTCAGCCGCTATCAGAACAACATGCTAATGGTGAATGCGTCGGATGAATACCTCTACCGTTGGTTCCATTCCACTCTTGAAGGCCATCGTACGACTGGTTCAACGCGCTCCAAGAAGGAAGCATAGACTCATGGCAGGATCTTGCCCAACGCTTTCTCACCCACTTTGCCGGGAGGAAGCGTGCAACGAAGTACTTCACCCATCTCCTCTCCGTCAAGCAGCAACATGATGAATCACTCCGGTCATTCATCGATCGGTGGACGAGGGAGACCGACGAGGTTGAGGGGGCCGATGAGTGCACCCTCCTCGTCCTTTTTCCAGGTGCGCCCTCGGCCGTGGACCGAGGTCAGGGTTGACCTTCTGGAAGCTTGTGAAGGGGCCAATATCTAGAACTTCCCACATTTCATCATGCAGAGCACAGAGATGTGCTTTCATCCGGATCCTCCAGTCATCAAACTTAAGATCTGAGAACATAAGATTCTTGGACAAGGAGTGATCCATTATATCAGATAGAAATGAGGTAAAACAGAAAAACAAGTGGATCTTTGTTCAACTAATAACCTAAGAGATTATTAGAACAAGGAGGCTCTGATACCACTTGTTGGTCCCGGTTATACTGGATACAGTCTAGAGGGGGGGTGAATAGACTGTATTGGTTTTTAGCTTTTTAAACTAAGTACCAGATTTACAGAATAGTCTGTTCTGTTGAAAGAACAGACTGGCAGCGGATGGGGTTCTGGCAGGGAGTTCTGTTAGCCTCAGAGAAGCAAAGGCAGAAGGCCTTCTGTTAACTCGTAGAACAAGTTCTGCTGAACACAGATACCAAGTCCAAGGAGTTAATCAGTTCTATCTAAGTGCAAGTATTAAAAGCAGTAAGTAAACGACACCAGGGATTTTTATAGTGGTTCAAGGAACAACTCGTTCCTCTAATCCACTGTTCCACTAAGCTGTAAAAACTGCCGTTTACAAAGCCTTAGTCCTAGCACTTAAGAAGCACTCCACGTCTTCTTCAAGCCTAGATGTGTCCTGGGATGCACTGCCTGGCTTCCTTTAACACTGGTCCTTTCACTGAGTTTCCTTGAAGTATCACCACTTCACTACTCCAGTTATTTGGACGTCCTTCTTGTAGCAAGAAGAGTTTCTGTTGAAACTGAGGTTCCTCCAACTAGCTTCGTTACAAAATATTTGTATGTGAAGAGCTTGAAGAGTTGAAGAACACTTGGAACTTTTGCTTGAGTTGGAAAGAGTATTTTTCCAACTTCTGCCTTCTCTTGTAGAGGATAATAAGTTTGAATCTCAAGGAGGCTTTTGCTTTTCAGAGTTTGAATATCTTGCTTGTAGCAATGTGATAGCAAAGTTATGGCAAAGTTATCCGGTTGTTCTTCGTAGTGTATCTTTTATACTGAGGTTGTCTTCCCGTTGGAGGAGTATGAGGACAACTGCATTAAATGAGCGATCAGTTGACTTGACTAGTAGAGCCTGGTAAAGTTGGCGGGTTACTATTTTGGGATAAAGTATTCCTGACATTCCGGCCAATCATCTGCAATTACTCTACGTAGCATGGGGTGCATTAAATGAGCATTTAATGCATGCACTGTAGCTTTTCCGTTTCATACTCCTAGCCGTTGAAGGAATCTTTTAGTTGACTTCCCGGTTCTTTGAAAATCTTCTAAGTGTCAGGCCTTCTGGTGTCTTTGTCTGAGAATAGAACAGAGGAGGTCTGGAGCACTTCTGTTGGGAATATCCAACAGAGACCCAGAAGGGTTTCTGTCAGAGTCAAGAGTAACAGAGATCCTGAGGACTTCTGTTCTGGAGCAGAGAACCAAAGGTCCTCTGTTTCAATAAAGCCTTAAGAGGCACTTCTGTTCTTGAAGCACTTCTGTCCTTGAAGCACTTCTGTTCTTGAAGGTCTTCTGTCAAGTCGAATACATCTAAGAACTTTACAAAGGAAAATTCTAATACATAATTTCAAAAGGGGTACTCTAAATTCCTAATTAATCTAGCATCATCAAAATCTAAATACAATTATTCCTTACAATTTCCCCCTTTTTGATGATGCCAAAACCCTTTAACTATTTCCAGAGAAGTGCATTCACCATAAAAATTTAAAGTTTAAAACTTTTCATTAAAATCTTGGTGGGCAACTTGGCATAGGAAAATAGTAAGAGTACGATACATTCAGATAGCAGAATATAACAGAAATAAACAAACACAAACAGAAGGCAAAAAGACAAGAATTTGAGGAAAAGCACTTCAAAGTAAGAAGGCAGAGATGTGATTTTATTAGATAGGTTTTACAGAGTTTAAACCTTACACATTCTCCAGATTAGCTGCCTGTAGAGCTTCTTCCTCTAGTCTTTGAAGCCTGAGCAGTTCTTCATTTATTTCAGCTCTGATTCTGAACAGATTGCCCGACCTTTGATAAGATGCCCATATTGGAGAGAGCTTGCAGTCCAAATAGTTGAGGACACCTTCATGTATGGTCTTTCCTGGGACAATGTTCTTCTTGTACCATTCTTCTGCTTCTTCAAGAGATCCTCCATACCTAACTCTGACAACACCATCTTTGTCTAGATAGAGGTGCTGTTGTTGGGTAGGAGTCATTTTAGCCTTCATTTCCTCAAATTGGGCTCTGTCAATGTTCTGAGAGCCACCCAATCTCCATTCAGTAAAGTTGAAAACTTTCTTCTTCTTGGTGCTCTTCTTGACTGGAGATGGGGGTCTTGGTATGCCTGCTGCTCTTTTCTTTTGTAGGGCAGCCTCAAAGTAGGGAGCCGGATCTACTGCAGGCTCACCAGAGGAGGGTGCTCTGGTAGGAGTTCTGTGAGACCTAGGCCTGGTCTGTTGAGGATCCTCTTCCCCCTTTTTGGCATCATTCAAGTCTTCTATCATAAGACTGATCTTCTGGAATTCTGATGCTTGGGTTGAGGCTATCTGCTCCAGGGCCTCTGGTAGTGTCTGGGTGACAGAGGTAAGGCCTTCAATGAGACCTTGCTGCTTCTGTATGGCAGAGAAGATGTCTTTATTACTGGCTTCTAAGAGAACCATCTTCTGGTATCTCTCTTTGTCTTGGGCAAATAGAGTCCTGGCTTGATCACGATGGACTTTGCACAGTTCCTCTATGTCCAGTAGCTGTTCCTTTGTCTTTGTATCAGCCCATTGAAGTTCATCAATATTGGAGGAGATTGTTTCAATAGCTTTTACCTGAGCTATCAGAGTCTGATGAAATGTAAAGAGGGTCTTATGAATGCTTTCCACTTCTGTTGTCAGCGCATCTGTTCTGGCAGAGGATGAGGCGATGAAGTTTTTGAGTGTCCCAGTGAGGTTCTCAAAACGGTCAGAGATGAACTGCATCCCTGAATTTAGATTGTCATTCACATGAGCAAGATGCCCATAGTGCTTATCATTTATCTCTATAAGCTTGTCCAAGCCTTGGAGGATCTGTCCTCCAAATTCTTCTGCAGATTCAACAAACTTGTTGAAGGGAATGTCATTCTGTTGTCCATCTGCGGGAGGCCAAGCTCGGGTACTCTCCCATTGAGAAGACGGTGCTACCCATCGTCCACATGGTGAAGAAGCCAGGGCATTACTTCCAGGCCCATGTCGTCCATGTGTTGACTCAGCAGCCCCTCGGCGCACTCATGTGGAGCCCCACTAGCTGCTCAATGATGGTGAAGTGGGCAATCTTCCTTAGCCAATTCCAGATTAAAATCAAGCCAAGGTCATCTATCAAGGGGCAAGCCTTGGCCGACTTTGTCCCTGAGTGCACGACAAGGGAGACGACCGCTACCATACCCGGGCCAGAGCCAAACGAGACATAGACCCTCTTCAATGATGGTTCATCAGCGGCTAAAGCATGTGGGAGTGGTGTCGTTCTCATCTCCACTGAAGGATTCAGAGCTTACTATGCCATCCGTTTCAACTTCAGCGTATCCAACAACGAAGCCGAGTATGAGGCCTCCTCAGCGACCTCAGACTCGCCGCCGACCTCAAAGCGCGACACATCAGAATCAAATGCGACTCCAAGCTGGTGGTGGGCCAGATCGAGGGCTTATACGAGGCCAAAGAAGAGAGGATGAGACAGTACAAACAGGTGACTGAGGAGTTGCTCAAGGTATTTGAAACCCATGAGATCACACAGATCCTAAGGGTGGAGAATGCTGAGGCCGACATTCTCTCCAAGCTCAGCACAGATACTCTGGAGCACATCTCTAAAATAGCCAAGGTCGAGGAACTTAGCATGTCCAACATCCTGTTAGTATATATGTCCTAGCGACAATCACTTTTTAGAGATATATGTACTTGATCACATTCAGTTTTATATATTTGATATATACGGTATTACACATTGATGATTAAGTATTTTGATTGTCAATATCTTATTCATAATTGTGTTCCCTTGGACTTATGTTGTCAATAAGTAAGTGAGAGCTTATATGATATAACATAAGGTCCTAAAATAGCCCCAATCTATGATCATTAAGAATGGGATATTGATGATATGCGATAAGATTGGTATGTGGACTGCATCATACTTTTAGAAAGTATAGTTGATCTCACAACTATGAGTTCCTGTAATTCATGATGGTCACATAGATATTTTAGAGAATATTGGCATACCCACCGAGAAACCATTTGATAAGTTCTATTCATGTGTCTATGGATTATCGGCGTATAGAGTAGTGTAATAGTCCTCCGACTTGAGGTCAATACGTACTACATGTACGGAGTGATGTACTTTGACCATGACCAACGCTTGCACTCCAATCGGGGTAGATACGGCATGTGTTGGGTGCATCACAAAGCACATTGAGTAGTAGTTGAGCCAAGAAAGGATTCATTCCTCATAATAGATTAAGAGAGAACATTCTACTTCTCATATCTAGATGGATCATAAAGTCATTGGCCAATGCAAAGATATATTCGTTTTGGATATCGAATATGATCGTTATGGATCATCTAGAAAGATTGAGAGACAGAGACTGAGTTATTGGGATAGACACAATATCATGTTCTAGACTTAGTTGAATGTTCGTTGAATGAAAGGACCGTATCACTATGAGCTCTATATTACAGGGAGTTTGAATAGTCCTCGCAAACGTCCTTATATATTAAATTTGTCTGGTAAATCGTCTAGGGATTCTACTAAGATCTTGATTTGATTAGTGCTTAATATATAAGGCCATATGGGTCACACAACAAGTGATTATACCTTCCGATAGAATTGTTAGAAGGAATTAAATATTAATTAGATTAAATAATATTTGATTCGTAATACTGAAAATGGATTAAATATTAGTTAGATTAACTATATTTAATTCGTGATGTTGAAGAAGAGTTCTATTTGATAGATTTAATTAAGTGTAATAAATTAGATTTATTATACTTACTTAAGATGTATTTTTAATTAATTAAAGTTGTTACTTTTCTTTATAATTTAGAATTGAAAGAAAAGAGAAAATAAAATAAATAATAATAGAGTAAAGTGGCGTAGGTGCAGCCAACTTTTACTCATATTATTAGATTGTTTTATTTTATTTAATTAATTAATTAATGTAAATCATTAATAAGGAGTATTGGTCCTAGTAGGACTAGAACTCATTAATGAGAAAGACTTTCATTGTGATTGGGAAACTAGTTTAGAACTAGTATAAATACATCCTCCTCCTTCATAATTTAGATACCGGTTTTCAGATTCAGTATTACCAGTTTATTTCCCTGCGAAGAGATTTCCTAGCCTTTCTCTTAGGGAGATCTAACCGTTCTTTCGGAAAGGAGAAATCACGTGGATACCAAAGGTCAAGGATTATCACCGCTAGGCTGGAAGATCTGTAAGTTCTAACTCAGATCTGTTATTATTATCATATTCGTTATTTTGTCATAATCAGGGAAGATCTATTTGGGAAAAATTTTAAACTTCCGCTGCCGTACTTTCGAGGTACGTTACATCAATTTCCTAACAGTGGTATCAGAGCCAAACTAATTTTAATGACATTATACAAATTTTGGTAATTTGGTTGGTAGTATTCTTGATCGAAATACGTACTTGACTTTCGAAAAATTTGATTAGATCTGATTGATAATAAATTGAGAGTTTTGGAGATCGGCTAAGGAAAGTCGATGATTTCTTTGAACGACTGAACTATCTCTAGATCACCACTTTTTGCTACAATCTTTAGGAGGATCTCTCGACTGCCATTAATGGCGGATCGAGTTTTCATAACTCTGAAATCGTGACAATCACATGGTGATGGATAGTGTACCCGGGGGGTAGCTTATCCGGGGGGTTATTGCGGGAAAAATAAGAGAGAAGTCAGAGCAAGTAAGTATATAGAGAGAAAGTATATTGTAAAGTGTGGAGCGTTTTCAACGTGTTATGACTTGGTTACAAACGGGGAAATGGGGTGCTATTTATAGTAGCAATAAATGCCGGACAGGGACACGTGTCAAGCGTCCATTGGCCGAGAGGTCACGTCAACCGGTTGGCGTTGGCAACCGCATGTAGCCGCATTTAATGCGGCTGTTGGATGGGACGTTGTACAGGGTACGGTGATCTGTACGCATGTGGCGCAGATATCATGTCGGGGAAGGTGCCCTCGGCTGTAGAGGACTAGCCGAGGGCTCTAAGTGCCGGGGACCCCCTGGGTGCCGAGGGCTCCAGGTGCTGAGGGCTACTGTTTTCTGCCGTTTTTCTCCCAGTTTCTTAGTTTGCTTGAAAAACCCGTTCTGTGAGAGTTTTGAGCCTTCGGCCAGGGGGGCGAAGGCTCCCCAGTGTGCGCTGTGGGCTGCTAAGTGCTTGGGGCGCCGTAATTTGGGGCCTGCTGTGCTTCCTGGGCCGGTTGGGCCTTTATTGGTGTAGTAGGAGTCTGTGGGCCGGGGGTTCCCGGGCCGTATACTCCATCACGAGTCCCTCACTCCTTTTGCCGAAAGGTGCTTGAGGGAAAAGGAGTAATTTGTGCTTGCCCTTTGATGTTGTCCCGTTGTAATCTCTGAAGTTGGTGAGGAGTTGTTGCTTGCATGTCCCTGCCGAAGGCAGTCCCTCAGTTACCCACATGTCGGGACTTGAGGGATTGCTTTGCTGTTTGTTGGAATTTTTCACCATTTTGTAGTTTAATGATTTTCCCGAGGGGGTCCTCCAGTCCCCCACTCCTTGAGGCACTTGCAAAGTGGTGAAAAGGAGTGAAGTAGTTGCGTTGCTGTTGCGGGCCGAAGGCTGACGCTTTTCGTTTCATTTTGGGGGGATGCCTCGTTAAAAACCTCATTAGGAAAAACCCTGTGGGAAAAAATCCTAATGAGGGAAAAAGAGTGCACCGAATTCCCCCAACGATGAATCGAAAATGTGAAACCTTGGCTCAAGATGGAGAATAATGGTAATGCCGAAGGCTCTCCTTGTTCTGAGGGCTCCTGTGTTGATTAGCCGGAGGGTTGTTGTTGATGTCCTGGGAGGTGCCGAAGGCGTGCCCCTCAATCTGGGGATCGAGGGCGTAGTGGATGATGGCAGTAGTTGAAGTGTTACCGGGGCGTCCCCTGTTTGTTGAGTAGTTGATGATGAGGATATCCGAGGGCTCCCATTACCCGTGTGCCGTAGGCTATCTGTCAATGATGCATACTCCCCGGGGGCTACCCGGCCCTTACAATGCTGAGGGGTGGCCTGATATGAAGCCTTGGGCTTCTGAAGGAGTGATCCCAAAGGCATCTGTTATGTACTGTGTGGGGCACAACCCGGGAGCGTCTCCGGGTAAGTGTACCCGGAGGCTCCCCTTGATGAAGTGGAGTGAAGTAAAAAGCCCGGGGGCTTCCAGAATATAGCCGTTGGAAATATAGCCGTTGGAATACGTAACGTCAGGATATAGCCGTTGGGGGGGTTGCCACGTGGTGCGTGCTCGTTGGCTGCCCGTGGGCGGGCGTCACCGATTGGGTGGAACCTCGGTTGGTAATGATGGCAGTCCAACCGGAGGCCCGGTTTCCAGGCCCAAGCCCGGATCCCAGCGCCTATAAATACCCCAAGGCCAGGGTCATTTTCCTTGTGCGAAATCCTTATAGCGAAGCTCTGCCAAATTTTCTAGAGAGAGAAACAACAGCCCTCGATCAAATTCTTGTTCCCAGGTCAGTTCTCCACTCGCACTTCACCTCTTTAGTTAGTTGTCTTGTGCCCTTAGGCTAGGAGATAGAGTTTTTAGAAAACACTAGCGTCTACGAGCCCTCGAACCAGAGCCAAAATGTCGTCCCAGAGTGATTCCCAGGACATCTCGGGGGCGCCCTCGGTGGGGGATGAAGTTTTTTCGGACGTGGAGTCCTCAAGTGCACAGTCTTCAGTGGGACAGGATGCCGCCGTCACCCTGGAGCTGCAGAAAGCCCTCGTTGCTGAGGCGGAAGCCGAGGGCTTCGAGCAAGAATGTGCGGATGAAGAGCTGGCCCTAGCCTGACAAGCAGCTGAAGAAGAGGCGCAAAGAGAAAGCGCGAGGGTCACCGTTGCTGTGCTCCCCCCCTCGGGGTGCCGGTGAGGCCGGCACCTCTCGGCCGCTGAACGCGGTTCCCATCCGGGTGGCCCCCGGAAAGAAGAAGGCCAAGGTTGCTGCTCCCAAGAAGAAGGGCAGCGTTGCAGATCAAGGGAAGCCCCTCGATATGCCCGAGGGGTATTCCTACCTGAACACCGCCGCCTTGGAAATAAGGTCGAAGGTTGATGCGGCGGACATCTACGTCACTCAGCTACACGTGGGCCCCTCGGCCATCGTGGTGACACCGGGTCCCGATGACGTCCTCTCCCGGGCTCCCGAGGGCTGTATTGCGGTGCACGTTCTCTCGGTGTCCATGGGGCTCCGCTTCCCCTTGCATCCTTTCCTCCGGGAGTACCTCCAGTTCGTGGGTTTGGTCCCCTGCCAGCTGACCCCGAACAGTCATTCCTACATCACAGGCTTCCTCCAGCTCTGCAAGTCCCGGGGGGTGACACCTAGCCTGGACCTCTTCTTCCAGAGCTTCAATCTGTGCCGGGGGGGGGGGGGGGGGGGCACGCGAATGCCGAGGGCTTCACAAACTTGCAGTAGGTGGCCCTGTTCAAACTCTTTACTGAGGCGCCCTCCTCGAACAAAGGGTGGAAGGACCGGTGGTGCTATGTGAAGCTGACCGAGAGCCCCTTCCCGAGGGAATTGCGTGACCGGTTTAAGAGGCACGAGAAGAGGAGGAGCGCCGCCCTCGAGAAAGACGGCAGGATCCTGGCCGCGATCCCGGAGGGCCGGGACAAAAATATTACCATTAAGGAGTGCACCAAAGAGGAGGATCTCTATACCCTCGGGTTCCGGCGGTATCACTTCCTGGGGGAAACAGATGAGAAGTTCCCGGTGTTTGAGGGAGCCTCCGGAGGTAGTGGCTGAGGGCACCCTCACTTTCATATCTTAGCACATAGTTTATCTGCTTGTTTGTTTATTCTTTGTGCCATCTGTTAGTGACCCCACGATTTTAACCCCACACTGTTTTTGCAGGTATCCCAGTGAATATGATGAACGTCAAGGGGCTTGCTGATCTGAAGAAGAAGAAACCCTCCAAAGCCCCGAGGGGGACGGATGCTGGTGTCCCGAAACCCGCCGGTGACTTCTTCAAGAAGCCGGAGGGGCCATCGGCGGCCCAAAATGCTGATGCAGCTGCCGCTGCCAAGAGGAAAGGCACGGGCAAGGCTCCCGAGAGCAAAAAGCCCAAGACCGGGGATGCCGGGAAGAAAAGCCCCCTGGTGGTCATTGTTGATGATTGCCCCACCTCCGGGGTGCACGAGGAGATGCCGGTGGCGAAGGTGCCAGGGGGTGTCCAGGAGCCATCTTCCGAGGTCCTGACGGTCTCCCTCCCGGTTGGTACGGCCGTGAAGAATGGCACGACTGACCCGCGGGCGCTTCTGAGAGGTATAACCCTCGAGATCGATAGGGTAGCCCTCGGGGCTGATGATGATCAAGCCCTCGAGGACAGGATCCTCCGGTCTTCCCTCACGGTAAGTCTTTGATAGTTATCTTTTTCTTCTTTACTTTGAGCTAGGAAATCATGTTTTCGGCCCTGCTAACTCCTTTATTTTTGTAGACCTGCATTGCCCTCGGAGAGTAGGCCCGGCGGCTAGAAGAGTGGCGCCTTCGCAAGGCCGAGCAGGACGCCAAGATGCGGGAGCTCGTCCACCAGAATTCTGATGCCGTCCAGCAGATGGCTATGCTGGAGGAGAGCCTTCGACAGATGACCCTGCGGGCGGAGGCCGTAGATCGGGGCAAGGCGGAGGCTGAAAGGTCCGCAATTGAGGCCCTGGAGAGAGCTGCCAGGGAGGCCGAGGCCGCCAAGATGGAGGCCGAGGCCACCAAGATGGAGGCCGAGACCGCTAAGGTGGAGGCCGTCGAGAGAGCCCGAGGGGACGCCATCTCTGGTTTTTTGGCAGGGGGTGGCGGGCTGAGGAGCACAAGCAATGGCTGTCCTCGGTCGTCGAGTCCTCGGTCGACGAGTGGTGCGATGGGCCCGGTGTGAAGTGGGTTTCCTGAAAGGGTAAACAATATTATGATGGGGGCGAGTTTTTCACCCAAGCCCTCATCTACCGGAGGATGGCTCGCCACTTGAAGATTGAGCCAAAGGATTTCGACCCGGCGGCATACGGGCTTCCCCCCTGCAGCCAGACGTCCGTGTTCCTCTCCCCTCCGATGTCGAGAGGCCAGACCTGGAGGACACCGAGCTCATGAAGGAAGCCGAGGGTGATGAACCTGAGGCCGATGCAGAGGTCACTTCGAAGCCATCGGAGGGGACGGCCCCCGAGAATGATGTTGTTTGACGTGTAACCTGTACTTAACAAATATTCGGAACATACTTTGTAATGGTCACATTTGTATGCTTTCGGCCCCGGCCACCATTGTAACAATTACATTCGCTTTTGCTTTTGATGTTTGATGGGTGAATGTTAGCCCTCGGGCCTTGTATATTTGACTTGTTTTCTTTAATCTATTTCTTCTCGAATGTATGCCGTCGTTTTCTTTTGAATGTATGCCCTCGCCCTTCTTTGAATGTGTGCCTTCGCCTTCTTTGAATGTATGCCTTCGCTTTCCTGAATGTATGTTTAGGACTTAGGATATATTCTTCCAAGGGCAGTGCTTCTTGTAGCCCTCGGCTACTAGTAGTTTTCGTTAATTGAAACTTTCACCGAGGGCACACTGTTCAAGACTTAGAAATATTTCTAAGTGTTTGTTCATCTGTTGGCCCCCAGCTGATCCTTCCCTCCAGTTCTATGCAGCCTTTATGAGATGACCGGGGGTGAGGTGCTTAGGACTTAGAAAATTTTTCTAAGTGTTTGAATACAGTTGTAGCCTTCGGTAGTTGGGCACCCTTCGCTGGATATATAACCGAGGGCCCAACAATAGTTAGGACTTAGAAAGTATTTCTAAGTGTAGTCTCACCAAGCCTTCAATCGTGTGACCCCTCAGGCTGCAAGGAGATTCGAGACTTAGAAACTTGTTACCGAGGGTAAGAACTTTTGGGACTTAGAAATTTTTCTACGTGTAGCACACCATAGGGCCTTCGGGTGTTTGTAGTTCAATTGCTGTGAGATGATTAGGTTGAGAACCCAATCCTTAGGACTTAGAAAAATTTCTAAGTGTAGTTTCCCATTGGAAGCCCTCGGCTGGTAGCCTCCTCCCTGATGTGTGAATATTTGACCGAGGGCCAAATATGTAGGACTTAGAAAATTTTCTAAGTGATGTTGCATCACGTAGCCTTCGGCTATCATGGTCCCTCAGTTGAAATATTGATCAGGCCGGGGGCTCAATCTTCAGGACTTAGAAAATCTTCTAAGTGTTGCTTCCTTGTGTAGCCTTCGGTTAGTAGTGTTTTCCAATTAAGATTTCTCGAGGGCGACATTATTTTGGAATAAGCCCCCTTGGTTGGCCTTTGATGATTTGTAATGGATGCCTTCGGTTGTTGGGTGATATGTGAGCCTCCGGCTGTTGTCATTTTCCAAAAGTGTGGACTTAGGAAAATTTGTAGGACATTGATGTTGTAGTGAATGCTGGTGGGATATAGGTTCCCTTGGCATTCACTTGAAGGGTTGTTGAGCTGCCTTAGTCAGTTGCATCCCCCTTTACAGGATAGGACCCCTCGGTAGCAATGGATGACCGATGGTAGGTGCCCTCGACACTTACTTGAAGTGAACTTAGCCGTTTAGTGTACTCGAGACAGTCCAATCCCTTTGTATTGCTGAGTAGTAACCTTCGGGAAATAGGAGCCTTCAGTTACCGGAGGTGTTCCCGTAAGGAGCCCTCGGTATGTTATGATTTGTTGGAGTGTTGTACTCATTGATTTCTCGATGAGTCTACTCCCCTTCACCCCCTCTGTTTTTTTTTGTTGGTGGTGAAGGGAAGGCTTCAAGAAACTTGGTTTCTTGGTAAGGCTTGGCCTATCGGGAGGTAACAGAATACACCATTAGCTCCCCCCTCGGGTTAACCTTCCGAGTTCCGAGGGGATCGAGGGTCGTTTCCTGGGCACAAGATATGGTGGTCTGTAACCTGCCTCCCCTTGGGGGATGGCGCGGAAAGCGCCTCAGTTTTGAAAGTCGTCCCCTCGGCGTTAGACATAGTTCGTGGCCTGCCACACCCTTGGGGTGGTGGCACGGGGAGCGTTTCGGTTTGGAAGTCGAATCCTGGGCATTTCTCGTGCCTGTCATACCCTTGGGGTGATGACGCGGAAAGCGTTCCGTTTTTGAAAGTCGATTCCTGGGCATTTCTCATGCCTGTCATACCCCTGGGGTGATGACGCGGAAAGCGTTTCAGGGAAGGGTTTTCATTTGCACACTAGTTGCAAATGGCCGGGGGCACTACGTGCCGCAAGCACCGATGGTGGCGCCTTCGGTATATGCGTCCTCGTGGGGTACGGCTTTAGAAACAACACTTGGTGTTAGTTTCGACATATAGCCCCCGGTACTTGGTACCGAGGGGTCTTCTGTAGGAACACTTGGTGTTCTTCCTTTTTTTATGTTGATGGTGGAGATGTGTACCCCGGCACTGGGTGCCGAAGGGTCTTGAAATGAAACACTTGGCGTTTCTTGTTTCCGGTGATGGGAGTTCCCACCCTCGGTACTTGGTACCGAGGGGTCTTTTTTGAAAACACTTGGTGTTTTCACTGTTGTTGTAGGTGTCGGTGGTGTCCGCCCTCGGCACTTGGTGTCGGAGGGGGTTCTTCTAGTGGTGAGGCCTTGGGCCTGTAGTTGGTATGAGGGCTTGGCCGCTCATAAGTGTCTTGTGGTTGTTCCCGGTGTCTTGAATGTGTCTTCATTCTTCAAATTGGAGGCCTTGGGCCATAGGATAGTACATTCACTAGTTATGAGGGCTTGGCCGCTCTTACATTATTGATAAAATTTAACTAAGTGGTGTACATTCCAGTGCCTAGGGACTTCTTTCCCGCTGGGGCGTTTGAGCTTGTAAGTCCCAGGTTTGATGATGGCTGCTATGATGTAGGGGCCTTCGAATTTTGGTGCCATTTTGCCTCCCTCGGTCGGTTGGCTGGCTTCCCTCCTCCGGAGGACATAGTCCCCCACTTGGAATTCTCTGGTGCGAACCTTGGCGTCGATGTAGCCTTTGACTTGCCTTCGGTAGTTTTCTGCCCGGACGAAGGCTTGCTCCCGGCGTTCTGAAAGGAGGTGGAGGTCGAGGGCCATGTTGTTGTCGTTGACCTCGGGGTCATATTGGATCACCCTCCGGGTAGGAAGGGTGACTTCCGTATGAGCTTTGGCTTCAAACCCGTAGCAGAGGGAGAAGGGTGTTTCACATGTTGCTTGCCGAGGGGTGGTGCGGTAGGCCCAAAGGATGTTGTAGAGTTCTTCTACCCAGCCACCACCCTCGGCCTCCAGCTTCTTTTTGAGGCCCTCGAGCAAGATCCGGTTGGCGTTCTCTACTTGCCCGTTGCCTTGAGGGTAGGCAATGGAGGAGAAGGTGTGTTTGATGCCCCATGCCTCCAGGAGGGCACAGAAGGGGGCTTCCTCAAATTGTGTTCCGTTGTCGGAGATGATCTGCTGGGGGACGCCAAACCTTGTGAGGATATTCTTGAGGACGAAGTGACGGCACTTCGCCTCTGTGATGCTGGCGAGGGGCTCCGCCTCCACCCACTTGGTAAAGTAGTCGATGGCCACAAAGATGTACCTGTTGTTGGAGGTACCCCTCGACAGAGGGCCCACAAGGTATATCCCCCATCGAGAAAAGGGGACGGATGTGCTGATGGGGGCATAGTTGACCGTTGGCCTGCCGGGGGCTTTCTGGAAATGTTGGCACGCGGGGCACCTTCGGGCAAGGTCAGCGCAATCCCTGGCCATGGTTGGCCAGAAGTAGCCCTGGAGAATGAGCCTTCGGGACATGGAGAAGGGTCCCCGGTGAGCTGAGCAAGTGCCACTGTGCACTTCCTCCTAGGGCTGAGCAAAACCGACCCTACCCGAATAACCCAATCGGGTGAACCCGATTTTTTGTGATTGGGTCGGTTGACCCGACCCGAACCCAGCGACCCGAACCGCCCACCCTATAATTTTTGGGCCGACACCAAGCGGGTAGGGTTTTCCTAATCCCTACCCGAACCGCCCGAAAACCCGACCAAGCCTAAGCCCATTACCCAACTCCCCAACTACCCAAGCCCATTAGCCCACAGCCCACTCCCTTAGTCCCTTTCCGGCTTTCCCTTATCCAGTTATCCCCATTTCCCTTCGGCCATTACCCTAACTTACACTCTCAGACTCTCTCTCTCTAACTCTCTAAGCGGCTAACCCTAATTTGGTCTGACTTCTCACTTCGTCGGCCGCCATTGCCGTCGTTGTAGGGCTGTAGGCCTGTAGTCCTCAACCGAGTGGAAGCCTTCATCTCCTTGTAGGGTTTACCGTCTCTACTCTCTAACCTAGTGGAACTGTGGAAGCCTTTCATCTCCTTCGTCTCGAGCCGTTGAGGTATAAAATACTTATTCCGTTATTCGTATTATGGTAAGTTTAGTCCTTGATGAATGATGATGCATGGATGTTCTGAGTTGTGATTAGTCTTGTGATGTTCGTATATTTGTGAAACTTGCATGTACAAATCTGTTCGAATGTTCGGTTATCCACTTATCCTGTTGTCCTTGATGAATGATGGTGCATGGATGTTCTGAGTTGTGATTAGTCTTGTGATGTTCGTATATTTGTGAAACTTGCATGTACAAATCTGTTCGAATGTTCGGTTATCCACTTATCCTGTTGTCCCTGTTAATTGTTGATGTATATTATGATGCATTCAGAATTTCAAATCTGTTGATTTGAAATATGAATGAAGTGTGGAAGCTAATCAAGCTATATATTCTATATTCATGTGTTGCCTACTGAGTACTGACTACGGTTATCCAGTTGTACCTGTTATGTTGTTTGTTGTACATAAGTAACATAACTGCCTTATTATTTTGATGAAGAAGCCTTTTTCAACTCTAGTACTCAAACGAGTACAAAGAGTGAACTGGGTTCTTCAGAGTCTGTAGAGAAGTGAAAAAGCAAAGTGCTTTTATCCTTCTGTAAATCAGCTTGTTAATTGTTCCAGACTTACATATTATGGTTATTATTTGTGAGATATGAACTCTGTGGAAGCTCTTACTCACTTCATATGTACAACTCTTATTCATGTGTTGCGTACTTGCCTTATCTGTGAGGTATGAACTCTGTGGAAGCTTAGTATACACATATCAATATATCATGTGTTGCTTACTTGCTTACATTAGATGGACCCTGAAGAATGTGTGACCTTTTCTACATCTGGATCTCAACCTCCTCTGAGTCAAGAAACAGTGGTGGAAAGTCAAATTCCTGAGCCTAACATTACCAATGAGCAGACTGCACCACCTGCTGTTTCTGGACAAAAGAGAAAAGTGGTTGACAAAAGATCTAAGATTTGGGATCACTTTGATGAAATTAAGGATGAAAAGGGTGTGGTTATTAAGGGGAGGTGCATATACTATGCAAAAATATATTGTTGTCACTCTAAGAAACATGGAACTTCCTCCATCAGAAATCACATGCTTAATTGCATGAAAAACCCCAATGCTAAAGACACTAGACAAGCCCTATTAACCTTCCATCCTGTACCTCCACAGACAGGTGAACCATCTGGAAAGACTGGGGTCATGGGAACTTGGGTATTTGATCAACAAGCTATTAGGAGAGCTCTAGGTGAAATGCTAATCATTGATGAGCTTCCTTTTAGATTTGTAGACAGACAAGGTTTTAGGAATTTTGTTGCTGCAGCCTGTCCTAGGTTTCAAATTCCTTCTAGATGGACAATTGCTAGAGACATTTTTCAAATATACCTTGATGAAAAAATGACTCCAAAAAGGAATTTTAGGGAACAAACTTAGAGAGTTAGTATAACTACTGATACATGGACCTCTATTCAGAGGATAAATTACATGTGCATTACTGCTCATTTCATAGATAATCAGTGGAAGCTCCAGAAAAAAATAATTTCCTTTGTCCCTGTCACCTCTCACAAAGGGGAGTACCTTGCTAAAGCCCTAGAAAATTGCTTACTTGATTGGGGTCTGAAAAGTATTTTTACTGTGACTGTTGATAATGCTAGTAGTAATGATACAGCTGTTGGTTTTTTCAAGAAAAAATTAGTAGCCTGGGGTGCTTCTTCTGTAAAAGTAAAGTATGTTCATATGCGTTGCATTGCACACATCTTGAACTTAGCAGTACAAGATGGTCTTAAAGATTCAGACACTTCAGTCATGAGAGTTAGGGAAGCTGTTAAGTATGTTAGGAACTCACCTGCTAGGCTTCAAAAGTTCAAAGATATATCTGATTTGATAGGAGTGGAAGCCAAGAGTGGTCTGCACCTGGATGTTCCAACTAGGTGGAATTCCACTTACCTGATGCTAAAATCTGCAGTTTGTAATGAGAAAGTGTTTGAAGCCTATGAGGAGAATGAATCTGCATATAGTACTGATTTGGGTTCTGACATGCCTGATGTTTTAGATTGGATTGCTGTTGAATCTTTTGTGACCATTCTAAAACATTTTTATGAAATGACACTAAGAATTTCAGGCTCACTATATGTTACTTCCAATACCTTTTTTTCTGAAATTTCTGACTTGTTCCTTGTCCTCAAAGATATGGTTGCCTCTCCAACTGCTTCTGTCAGTGCCATGGGGAGTACTATGAAATCCAAACTAGACAAGTACTGGGGTGATCCTGAAAAGATGAACTATATAATCTTCTATGCTAATGTCTTAGATCCTAGGGACAAGTTTGAGTATATGCCATTTCAGCTAAATGCTTTATATGGTGATAAAAAAGGTGCTGCTTTTTTTCTAAAAGTGAAGTCAGGTCTAACTGAGTTATTTGTTGATTATGTTTCAAGTTACCCTGACTGTGTTGGTGGAACTTCTAATACAACTTTTATTTCTGGAGCATCTATGGAGTGTGGTAATTCTGAAAATAGGCCTGTGTCCAGGTTTAAGGCTGATCTTAAAAAGAAGAAGCTTGAGAGTGGTCAGGTAGGAGTTAAAAAATCTGAACTTGATATATATTTAGCTGAGTCCATAATTGAGGAAGATGGGGACTTTGATATTCTAAGATGGTGGAAGTTAAATAGTGAAAGGTTTCCTATACTTTCCAAGATGGCTAGGGATGTACTTGGTGTTCCCATTTCCACAGTTGCTTCTGAGTCCACTTTCAGTACAAGTGGTAGGGTTTTGGACTGTTTTAGAAGTTCATTAAGTTGTAAAATTGTGGAAGCCCTTATTTGTGCACAAGATTGGTTGAGATTGGCTCACCAGCCTATCTCAATTGAAGAAAACATCGATGAAGTAGAGAGACTGGAAAAAGGTATAACTTTTATAGTTTTATGTGTTTTCATGTATTATTTGCTTATTATGAATCTTCTTGTTTATATTTCATAATTCTAACAATTCTCTTTGTTTGTTATAGAAATAATGGATGGAAATGTTGGTGGTGGAACTGCTGCTCCTACTGGATCCTCTATTGTGCCATTAAGTGTACATTTTCTATATTTTTATAGGGTTTAGGGTTGACATTGCTCTTTCAGTCCATAATAAGCATTCTGACTTCTGACCTATATGACATGTTTGGTTTTTGCCATTATTTGGTTGTTTGGCTATGATGAAGCTTCCACTCATTACTGCATTTAGGGTTTAGGGTTGGTGTTGCTCTTTCAGTTCATATAATGGTAAGTTGTAACTGAAATTGTAGCAGATGCCCCCTATTTCCCCTTATGAATGATAAAAAGCATTCTGAGCTCTATGAAATGTCTGGTTTGTTTCATTATGTGCTTGATTTTGAATGGTGAAGCTTCCACAGTTCCACTCATTACTGCATATAGGGTGTAGGGTTGGTATTGCACTTTCAGATGCCCCCTATTTCCCTTGTGAATGAAAATAAGCATTTTGAGCTCTATGAAATATCTGGTTTGTTTCATTCTGCCATTATGTGCTTGTTTTTCCAGTTATGATACTCCCATATGCCCATTACTTGATATATATTGGAAATGTTGGAAGCTGTGTACTAATTTAGCTCATGAACTGTTTTATATATTGCATGAACTGTACACATTACATTTGAATGAGTATGATTCTGTCATTCTGGAAAGCATGCACATGCAGCCAACTGTCCCTGGACCCTTGTCCCTTGATCTGATTTTCAGGTTTTGCGTAAGTATCTCATTATCCCATTCATCCCTTATTCTATCATTTATATTACTTTTCATTGGCTATGATGAAGCTTCCACACATTACTGAATGTATGGTTTAGGGTTGGTATAGCTCTTTCAGTTCATAACATCTAAGTTTTGACTGAAATTGTAGCAGTTGCCCCTGTATTCCTTGTGAAGGATAACAAGTATTCTGAGCCACTGATTTTTCTAATTTGTTTCATTAACTTATCCTTGTTATTGTACTACATGTCTACATGTATATTGATTTCCATGTGTTCATTAACTTATCTTTGTTATTGTACATATGCAGGGGGAATCTTGAAGGTGTGGTAAATGGTTGTGGAACTGTGGAAGTGTGGAATTTGAAATGTTCAAGCTATGACCCTGAGTGGACTGCCTGAGTGGATGTATTGATTTTGCTTAGTTGTAACTTGGAACTTTGCCACTTTGGATGTTGATCCCCTCCCTAAGCTACTCTGTTACTTGATGACTTGTAAATTTGTAATTGAGTAATTTGGTAATTTGAATATCTGGTATCATATGCACATTTTGTATGGGAATCATTTTTTTTTGCAATTTCATTGGATTACACTTATATTTACAGTTGTGAAAGTAAAACCGAATTGACCCGATACCCGAACCGAACCCGCCCTACCCGAAATGCAAAAAACCCCGAAAATATACTAGTTAAAAACCCTAGGGTAGGGCATCCATATTACACAACCGAAACCCGAAAGGGTATTGGTTTTACCCACCCGCCCGACCCGAACCCGCCCGATGCTCACCCCTACTTCCTCCATCGCGACCTCGGCTTCATCTTGATGAAGGCACCGAAGTAGCGCGCCGTTGTAAGACCGTTTGTAGAGCCTTCCGTCTTCGATGGTGTAGCTAGGAGCCCTCAGCTTTGCTAGTTTAGCGCGGGTCTCATTCTCGGGTAGTTGCCCTGCGGAGATGAAGGTGACGATATCTGAGATCCAGTCCTCTTGGCGCTGTTGTATGTTCATGACGGGGCTCGCATGGATACTTGAGAGACTGAGTTCCTCAATTTTGGCAATCTTGGAGATGTGCTCGGGGGATTCGGCCGAGAGCTTAGATAGTACGTCGGCCTCGGAGTTCTGAGCCCTCGGTATTTGAGTGAGAGAGTGTGCCTCAAATACCTTAAGCAACTCTTTGGCCGCCTCCTTGTACTGTTTCATTCTTCCCTCCTTGGCCTCATACTCCTCGGAGATTTGGCCAACGACTAACTTGGAGTCGCATTTGATATGGATCTGCCGAGCCTTCATGTTGGCAGCCAGCCGAAGGCCACATAGGAGGGCCTCATACTCGGTCTCGTTGTTGGAGACTTTGAAGGAGAAGCGGATTGCATAGTAGGCCTTGAAGCCCTCGGGAGTAACGAGGACTACTCCTCCCCCGCATGCTTTCGTTGCGGAGGAGCCATCGGTGTAGAGGGTCCACCAGTCGTCCGAGGTAGCCGAGGGCTCCCCGTCCGTGGCTGCCCTTGCGGTACATTCCGTCACAAAGTCCGTCAGGGCTTGGCCCTTGATGGCAGGCCTCGGACGGATGTCAATGTTGTATTGGCTCAAGAAGATAGCCCATTTCACCATGCGGGAGGAGCTTATGGGGCTCCTCATGAGGGCGCTGAGGGGTTGATGAGTGAGGACCTGAACCGGGTGGGCCTGAAAGTAGTGGCCCAACTTCTTGACGGTCCAAACGATGGCTAACACCGTTTTTCCCATAGGGGAGTACCTGAGCTCGGCCTCCCTTAGGGTCTTGCTTACATAGAAGATGACATGTTGGATGTCGTCTTCCTCCCGGATGAGCACAGAGCTGATGGCTGCCGGGCTGACCCCAAGGTAGAGGTAGAGGGTCTCCCCTACCTTTGGTTTGGAGAGCACAGGGGGTGAAGATAGGTACCGTTTGAGTTCGTCGAAAGCCTCCTGGTTTAGATAGAAAGCGGTTGAGGGCTGCCAGGCGGCCCGTCAACCGTTGAACTTCCTTCACATTGCGTGGGGTCTCCATGTTGATGATGGCCTGGATCTTCTCGGGATTGGCCTCAATACCCCTTCGACTCACCATGTAGCCTAAGAATTTGCCCCCTTGGACGCCGAAGATGCACTTCTTCGGGTTTAGCCGAAGGTTGAACTTTTGCATGATGACGAAGATTTCCCGGAGGTCGTCGGCATGGCTGGAAGATTGTTTGCTCTTGACGATCATGTCGTCAACATAGGCCTCAATGAGAGCACCAAATGATGGATAGTGTACTCGGGGGGTAGCTTATCCGGGGGGTTATTGCGAGAAAATTAAGAGAGAAGTCAGAGCAAGTAAGTATAGAGAGAGAAAGTATATTGTAAAGTGTGGAGCGTTTTCAGCGTGTTATGACTTGGTTACAAACGGGGAAATGGGGTGCTATTTATAGTAGCAATAAATGCCGGACAGGGACACGTGTCAAGCGTCCATTGGCCGAGAGGTCACCTCAACCGGTTGGCGCTGGCAACCGCATGTGGCCGCATTTAATGCGGCTGTTGGATGGGACGTTGTACAGGGTACGGTGATCTGTACGCATGTGGCGCAGATATCATGTTCGGGAAGGTGCCCTCGGCTGTAGAGGACTAGCCGAGGGCTCTGAGTGCCGGGGACCCCCTGGGTGCCGAGGGCTCTAGGTGCCGAGGGCTACTGTTTTCTGCCGTTTTTCTCCCAGTTTCTTAGTTTGCTTGAAAAACCCGTTCTGTGAGAGTTTTGAGCCTTCGGCCAGGGGGCCGAAGGCTCCCCAGTGTGCGCTGTGGGCTGCTAAGTGCTTGGGGCGCCGTAATTTGGGGCCTGCTGTGCTTCCTGGGCCGGTTGGGCCTTTATTGGTGTAGTAGGAGTCTGTGGGCCGGGGGTTCCCGGGCCATATACTCCATCACATGGCTTTGATCGGCAAGGCATAGTGAATCTAATGAGCTCCACACAATCGGTGACCACCAGATGGCTTCGTATCCGGCGATTTCACGGGAAATCCGAGTTTTGATGGACGGTGATATGCTTCTGTGTTTTATGCGCTGTTGGAGACCGAAGAATAAGTCAGCGCTGTCAAAATCTGGAGCATATTTCTTGGGGTTGCTTTTGTTAAATTAGATTAACATTAAGGTCTTTTTGCAATTTTTTTAGAAATCCCAAGTTAATTGGAACTGTTGCTCGACTAAAATATTCTATACTAAAACTAAAACTAAAATACGTAGAAGTTTGTTGTACGTTATTAGTGTTTTAGTGGTGGGGCTGTGGCTTACACTTTAGATTTGACTTTAAAACCTGTTTGCTATTTCCTAGAGTTCTAAAATAGTTAGTTTTTGGTTCGGTACTTCAATCACACTCCAACTGATATTTCTAGCTTGTTAGAATTCAGAGATTGTGTAATAGCATAATTAAGATTATCCTTAATTTAATTAGATTAACTATCTTTGGGATAAAGTAGGATTGATTTTAATTACAAACAAAAGTTCGTATTATTGTTATTTCAGCATGGTTAATTAATTGTTTGATTATTGTATTTGTTTATAAATTAGATTTATATTGCATGCTTTAATTTATCTATTAAGTTAGATCTCGTTAACATATTATTTGATAATATGTTTTAGCATCTTGATTAAGCAATTTAATACCCCGCTAAATTTTCCCCATAAATTAAAATTTAAGTCTTATCTGGGATAACGACATCACCCATCATAATTAAATTAGTAGAAATATTTTTTCGTTGAAGAATATTTCACCCAAGTGTTTATTCCATTCGACAAAATATATAACTAATTTATAGATACATATGTTTGTGATCGTGTGATGGTTTTGACTTACTTAAATTAGCTCAAGTCGCCCAAGCGTCAATGTTAATTTAGGGTTGTCGATCAATTAAAAATTGATCAACCGAGAATTGCTTGGACGCAATTGGTCTAGGGACCTACCCATTATATTATTGCAGTGATCAGCCCAAGCTGGGACTGTAATAGTATGAATGTGGATCTTGGCCACTATGATTGTGAAAACAATCCATGTTCTTTTTTATTGGGGTCAAAGAGCATGTAAAAATAGTGGGAGCTAAATAATTAAAAGTCCATATTATTTAGTTAACTAGATGTGATCATAGGAATTAATATATGATTTTAATTTCATTCTATTTGAACTTCTTTAGGCTTTTAGGAATGTCGAATTTATCATTGAGAAGTATCCTGGATACATGCAAGCTTACTGGACCAAACTTTCTTGACTGGGAAAGAAATGTGCGTTTAGTTCTTAGACAAGAAAATATTGAGTATGTGTTAGACACATCGGTACCCAAGATTCCTGATGCCAACTCTCCTGAGTTTGCCACGTTTGACCTGACTGCTCGAGAGAAACACGTCACTGATGCTAAAACTGTGCAATGTGTTATGTTGGCTGCAATGTCTATGGAGTTGCAAATGCAACACGATAGGATGAGCGCCTTCGAGATGCTTGAACACTTGAAAAGTCTGTTTGATTCAGAAAGTCAGACTCTAGAGTATGAACTTCTGACGGACATTTTCAAGTGTAGGCTTCAAGAGGGTGGCAACGTGTCTGAGCACGTCCTCAAAATGATTGGCTTAATCGAAAGAGTTGCTACCACCGAAATTAAGTTTGAGGATCGTGTCTCAGCTGCTATCATCCTATATTCGCTTCCGAGTTCATTTACTAACTTCATTGTGAATTATAATTTGAACAAAACGAAAGCGACCATGCCTGAACTCCATAACATGCTCAAGTCTTATGAAGCCTCAACCTCTAAAGGAAAGACTGTTCTTATGGTAAGCTCTAGTGCTAAGTCTCGTTCTAAGAACAAGAATAAACAAAAGAAGAAAGGTAAGGTTGGACCTACTCCTACAGCTCTGAAGCCTAAAGGTGGAGGTCATATGAAGCCAAAGGTTGCAAAGGATGTTTGCCTCTACTGCAAAGAGAAGGGGCATTGGAAGAGAGATTGTGAGCTGTATAAGGCTAATCTAGCCAAAGCACCGGGTGCTTCAAGCTCAGGTATTTTTATCATTAAATAAATATGTCTATAACTAACTCTCATTGTTAAAGTATTAGATACAACTTATGGCTTACACATTTGTAAAAATGTACAGAAGCCTGAGAAGCAGTGTAGCAGTTGGACTGGGTAAAATTGACCTACGCGTGAGGGCTGGAGCAAAAGTTGCTGCTGAACGTGATAGGATCTTATAGTTTAGATTTGCCCAGTGGTTTTAGATTAGAATTAAATAATTGTTATTTTATTCCTTCTATTACCAAGAAGATTATTTCCATTCATATGTTAGACATTAAAAGATTTCTATTTCCATTTTGCTAATAATAATTGTTATTTTCATAAAATGGTGTTGTTGTGGAAATGCTTTTCTTATGAATGGTTAATTATCAATCGACATATTAGATATTAAATGAATAAAATAAAAGGATCTCGATTAAGTAATCAGAAAAATTACTACCTATCTATGACATTGCAAACTTGGTCAAATTAATGAAACAAGAATAGCAACGTTAAATGAATTAAATTATTTAACACCATTTGTTTTTGAGTCATATGGAAATTGTGATTCTTGTTTTTCAAGCAACTTGACTAATAAACCTTTTCTAGGAAAAAAGGATAGCAAACCAAAGAGTACTTAAGTAAAATTTCTGATTTATTTAAAAGGTCAAAGAATTCGGTCATAATGAACTCCTCCAGAACACCTTAGAAGACTGGCGTTTCTGTAAGGAGAAATAGGGCTTTGTTAGACATGGCTAGATCTATGATGAATTCATTTTCTCTTCCAAACATTCTTTTGAGGGTACACGCTATAAATCTCAATATACATTCTGAATAGTTTGATTAGTGCAAAATGTACTATATGAGTTATAGTATAATAAAAGACACTTTCTTCACATATTAAATACGGGTTGCCCTACATATGTAAAGAAATGTGCACTAATCAAATTGAAAGCTGAAGTAACATAGAGAATGAAGATTTGTTAGATGGTCTGACGAAGGATTCAGTGGGAAAATTGACTTGAAGAATATCTCTAGGAGGATATCCTTCAGCTAGTGGGAGTAATATAGGAATCACCTCGCACCAGCAAGTGATTCTTATTAAAGATAATATGACATGATTGTCATTCCTTCTGCACCCACTTCTCTTTCTCTGGAAACACTTAAAAGTGTAGCACCAGAAAACTCTCTAAGCATTGGATAGTCCAATGAAAGAGAACCTCTTCACGTTCAGAATGAACAACCTGAACAAAACGCAAAACATTCAACTCTGCGGGTCTACTAGGATTCATCATGAACTAACTAGGTTAGGCTTCCTCATGGAGGATCATGATGATGTTAAGATTCCTGATACGGATGAACCTGAGACCTACATAGAAGCAATATTAGATTTTGATTCATAGAGGTGGCGAGAAGCCATAAAATCTAAAATGGACTCGATGTGTATCAATCAAGTATGGAACTTGGTTGACTTGCCTGTTGGGTTAGACCCATTGGATGCAAAATGATTTTTAAGGAGAAAATTAATGCTGAAGGCAAGGTGAGAACATACAAAGCTAGGCTAGTGGCTAAAGGTTATAGTCAAAAAAAAGGAATTGACTATAGTGATACCTATTCACGAGTTGCAAAACTCAAGTCCATTTTGATTTTGCTTGTTATAGCTGCTCAATATGATTGTGAGATTTGACAAACGGATGTCAAAACCCCTTTCCTTAATGGAAACCTCACGGAGGAGGTGTACATGGTACAACCTGAAGGTTTTATATCCATATCAAATTCTAATTCAATATGTTAATTAGAGAAATCTATTTATGGGCTAGAACAAGCATCTAGGAGTTGAAATATTAATTTTGATGAAATAGTCAAATCGTTTGACCTCATCAAATGAAATGAGGATGCTTGCGTGTTTAGAGTGCGCAACAAGGATAACGTGATCTTTATAATCATATATGTTGATCATAGAGAATGATATCCCCTCATTGAAGTCAGTGAAAGAATGGTCACCAAAAATCTTCATGAATATCTTTTGTCTATGATAGACAGAAAGAACTAGTAGAATTTAATTATTCTAGCACTAGTTTCATGTATGATAAGAAAGACTATGAGTCACAGCCAGTATATGTTTTTAGTCTCAATGTAATAGTAATGCTGCAAGAGTTGCAAGTAAGAAACTATTGTAAATTCGACAACTAGAGCCTAGTAAATTGTTACATTTGATGCAACATAGGTAAGCGTTTAGATACGTTAGTTCCTTAAGGAAATAGAGGTAGTTCCTAGCGACAGTTATCCAATAATTGTTATTGTGACTGTGCCGGTGCATTTGCACAAGCTAAGAAACCAAGATGCAAAGTAAGGAACTAGAAAATACCAGTATGCTATCGTGTTTGATAACAAACAGCAAGATGATAAGTTGCAATAGAATGTCTTCCCGTTGAGGACAAATTTGGCTGGCCCATTCACCAAACCTTTGAGATGTGAGAAACATACTAGACTTTTGAGAGTCTAGGTGTTAGACGCATCGGTGATTGGCACTAGGCCAAGTGGGAGATTGTTAGTATATATGTCCTAGCGACAAGGTTGATGATTAAGTATTTCGATTGTCAATGTCTTATTCATAATTGTGTTCCCTTGGACTTATGTTGTCAATAAGTAAGTGGGAGCTTATATGATATAACATAAGGTCCTAAAATAGCCCCAATCAATGATCATTAAGAATGGGATATTGATGATATGCGATAAGATTGGTATGTGGACTGCATCATACTTTTAGAAAGTATAGTTGATCTCACAACTATGAGTTCCTGTAATTCATGATGGTCACATAAATATTTTAGAGAATATTGGCATACCCACCGAGAAACCATTTGATAAGTTCTATTCATGTGTCTATGGGATTATCGGCGTATAGAGTAGTGTAATAGTCCTCCGACTTGAGGTCAATACGTACTACATGTACGGAGTGATGTACTTTGACCATGACCAACGCTTGCACTCCAATCGGGGTAGATACGACATGTGTTGGGTGCATCACGAAGCACATGGAGTAGTAGTTGAGCCAAGAAAGGATTCATTCCTCATAATAGATTAAGAGAGAACATTCTACTTCTCATATCTAGATGGATCATAAAGTCATTGGCCAATGCAAACATATATTCATTTTGGATATCGAATATGTTCGTTATGGATCATCTAGAAAGATTGAGAGACAATGTAACACCCCACCCAGATCGACCCTGCCGACCCGAGCGGTTTGTCACGTACTAGAAAAACCGAAACAGATTTATTAAAAGACTTATTAAATTAGATCGTATTTAAACATTCTCTTTTTTTTTACCAAGCATAATTTATTTATTAAATAATTCACAACTAACCCAAAATGAACATGAGTTTATTAAACAGACATAACGCCAATATCACAAAATTCATATAACTGCAGTGGAAGGTTTTTACAAAATATCAAAATGTAAATTTTAAGTTTATTTCAGAATCCCACAAAACACACCATATGCATATGAGCCCTATGCCTCCTTCCATCCCGATGCTTCAAGTTGATCCTGCGCTTGACCTACGGGTAGGAAAAACAACTACCCGCTCAGCAATGTGCTGAGTGGTACGGTAATACACATATAGCATATCGAAACATATAATGACATATTATAATTAACACGTGATCATTAGAACAAATAAACATATCTGAATGAATAATGTAATTCAGAATATTCATATAAAGAACAGAACAAGTTCAGATATCTGACTATCAGATAATTCATGTTTTTAACATGCATCATTAATCAGACATATTCATTTAATTAGCCTTAAACTCAAGAAACTGGACCTAGACAGTGGAATACTAACGGTAAGGAATACAATCACGAAGTCTGTACTCACATTACCGAGGAAGGATATGGAAACGTAATCGCCGGAGCTACACGTACCAATCCCTAACAAAAGCTAGCTGAACAGAAAGGGCGGGATCAACGAAGAGACCCGAACCTTAACAGGAGAGTAATAGTGTTCTAAAAAGATTTCAGGAGTGTACAGAGTACACTAAACAGGAGAACACTAATTCCTCTAAAACAGAATTTCAGGAGTGTGCATAGCACACTAAACAGAACAGGAGTATTCACGTCAGAGTGCCAGACCAAGAGTAAGGCATTTTCCAAAATAGTACTTATCTTTTATTTTAAATTACAAAAGAAATCGTGTATATAAATCATTTTCATATCTCTTTTTTTTCAGCCAAAAAAGCATGTGACTTTTTAATATATATACAGTAATCAATGATTAAAAATATATACCACGTACTTAATATTCCGATTCCTTAATAATATTATTCTTAATTCGACTTATTATATATAATAATATTTCCTCTAAAATGATTTTAAATTTTAATAAAACACTTTGACTAAATAATAACTTATAAATTAGTAATAATAATAACATCACGTAAATACATGCATGCATAGTTAAGCATATTTAAACCAACGTTCCATTCATATATAATTTCAAGTAAATAAATAAAAAGTGTTAGCTAGACTAAATAACCAACGTAATTACGTAAAGCAAACACATGTATTGATGTACATAACTACATATACGTTTTCTAGGTGTATATATTTATTTCATACTTATTATTAATGGAGCATGCATGTTATCACTATACTATATAAATACTTACGTACACATTTCACATATATATGTATATACGTATCTCTGTATATTTATATCATGCATGTTATATTGACTTTTTAATAGTTTTTAATTAATGATTAATATAAGAGTACGTATATGAAATAATGCATGCAGGCATGTTATAAATTATTATATTACGGCCGTTTTACTCTCTTTTCATTTGAATTTATCTTTGTAAGTTTTCTAAGTTGTACGAGATATAATGGCTTAATTATATTTTCATTAATCAATAATTCTATGGAACATATATTGAGAATACACACTTTAGGCATACCAAAAATAATTCTAAGGTTATATGATGTTTATTATCCCCATAACATAACAGGAAACGGGGACGGAAAATTAACATATGAATATTAAAATACACATTAAATTAAACTGTAGCGGAAACGTACTGACCTTTAAAGTAAGCAAACTTTCACTTTCCTCCTAATGTTACGATTTGCAAGGCCAAATGTGATTTTAGGATGAAAAGTTAGGATGCTATTTATAGCAAGAAATTGGGATCTTTCTTGAAATTATCCATTGCCACCTTTCTTAAAATTTTGACACTTGGCTTGATACTTGGCTTAGTTTTATAAATTGATTAATTATGAGACAACACCTCATGTGATGAGTCACCCAATTGAGATGCTACGTAATTGTCTCTAAGATTGATAGTGTAATTTATGCATTTTAAATTTTACATCCTAAAATCTTACTAGTAATTAAAATATGAAAGGTAAATTATTTTATGCTACTTTGATCATATATATATTTCACTAATTTCAGGTGATAATAATATCTAAAAATATATTCATATATATGTGATTTAACCTTTTTTTTTACAGCTAGACCGGGTTTTAGGGCGTTACATTTCTCCCCCCCTTAAAAGAATTTCGTCCTCGAAATTACCTTAGTCGGTGTTGTTGAATAAATGTGGATACTGGGTTAGCATAGCTTCTTCCGTTTCCCATGTTGCTTCTTCTGTGGTGTGATTTCTCCAGAGGACTTTGACCAAAGGAACTGTTTTGTTTCTTAACACTTTTACATCTCTAGCGAGTATTTGTACTGGTTCTTCTTCATATGTCAAATCTTTATCAATCTCCACGATTCCAGGTGATAATACATGTGAAGGGTCTGATCTGTATCTTCGTAGCATAGACACATGAAATACATCATGTATTTGACTTAGTTCGGGTGGTAATGCTAGTCGATAAGCTACTGGACCAATACGCTCAGTTATTTCATAAGGTCCAATAAACCTCGGACTTAACTTACCCTTTTTACCGAAACGAAGTACTTTTTTCCAAGGAGATACTTTCAAGAAAACTTTTTCTCCCACATCGTACTCGATATCACGACGCTTGAGATCTGCATATGACTTTTGTCTATCAGATGCCGTTTTGAGTCGTTCTTGAATCAATTTAATCTTTTCCTCTGCTTCTTGAATCATATCGGGCCCAATGATTTTTATCTCACTCAATTCGGTCCAACAGACTGGAGTCCTGCACTTACGGCCATATAGAGCTTCATATGGTGCCATCTGGATGGTAGCTTGGTAACTATTGTTGTAAGCGAACTCCATCAGAGGTAGATATTTTTCCCAACTTCCTTTGAATTCAATAGCACATCCTCGCATCATATCTTCAAGAATTTGAATAACTCTTTCAGATTGACCATCTGTTTGAGGATGAAAAGCTGTGCTAAAATTTAGTTTTGTACCAAGTGCCTTTTGTAAGCTACCCCAGAACTGAGAAGTAAATCTTGGATCTCTGTCAGACACGATAGATAGTGGTATCCCGTGCAATCGGACTATTTCCTGAATGTACAGTTCGGCCAACTTGGTTAAGGAGAAATCTCTTCGAATAGGAATGAAATGTGCAGATTTGGTAAGTCGATCAACAACTACCCAAACCGAGTCGTTTTTCTTGGGTGTCAACGGTAAACCTATCACAAAGTCCATGGTTATGCGATCCCATTTCCATTCTGGTATTGTAATGGGTTGTAATAATCCAGATGGAACTTGGTGTTCGGCTTTAACCTGTTGACAAGTAAGACACTTTGAAGTATACTCAGTGATATCACGTTTCATACCAGACCACCAGTATAGGTTCTTCAAGTTTTTGAACATTTTGTTGCTGCCTGGATGCATAGAATATTTTGTTTCATGTGCCTCATGAAGAATTCTTTGTTTAATCTCTCCATCAGGAACTACCAAACGTCCTTTAAAGTACAATCCTTTGTTATTTTGTTTAATAAAATCTGGTCTCTCCCCCTTAGAAATTGATTCAGCTATTTGAATGCATCGATTATCAGATTTCTGAGCTACTATGATTTCCTCTTGAAGTGAAGGTTTGAGATGTAATTCAGCTAGAGTTTTTCGGCTTAAAGCATCTGCCACGACGTTTGCTTTTCCCGGGTGATAATCGATTACGCAGTCATAATCTTTGATCAACTCTAACCAACGCCTTTGTCTTAGATTTAATTCTTTCTGAGTAGGAAGATATTTAAGACTTTTATGGTCGGTAAAGATATAACATCTTTCTCCATAAAGATAATGCCGCCAAATTTTTAGAGCAAAAACAATGGCTGCTAGCTCTAGATCGTGTGTGGGATAGTTCTTTTCATGCTCTTTGAGTTGTCTTGAGGCATATGCGATTACCTTCCCTTCTTGCATTAGTACACATCCCAATCCATTATGAGAGGCATCACTATACACGGTGAAATCTTTACCAGATACAGGTTGGACAAGTACCGGAGCTTCTGTGAGAATCTTCTTTAGTTTACCAAAATTTTCTTGACAAGATGATGTCCATTCAAAACGTGTATTCTTTTTCAGAAGTTTGTGGAGAGGTGAAGCTATCAAGGAAAAACCTTTTACAAAACGACGATAGTATCCGGCTAATCCCAAAAAACTTCGAACCTCTGTCACATTTCGAGGCGGTTTCCAGTTTATAATGGCTTGTACTTTAGTGGGATCCACACTTATGCCATCTGCTGAAATGACATGACCCAAGAAAGTTACCTTATCAAGCCAAAAGTCACACTTTGAAAACTTAGCGTATAGTTTGTGCTTTCTCAATATTTCTAGCACAATCTTGAGATGCTCCTGGTGCTCCTTCTCAGATTTTGAATAGACCAATACATCATCAATAAATACAACCACAAACTGATCCAGAAAAGGCTTGAATACTCTGTTCATTAGATCCATAAATGCGGCAGGAGCATTGGTTAACCCAAAAGGCATAACCAAAAACTCATAGTGTCCGTATCTTGTTCTAAATGCAGTTTTTGGTATATCTTCCTTCTTCACGGGCAGTTGGTGATATCCCGATCGAAGGTCAATTTTTGAAAACACTTTAGCTCCCTTGAGTTGGTCAAAGAGATCATCGATCCTCGGTAATGGGTAACGGTTTTTCACCGTAACTTTGTTCAACTGCCGATAATCGATGCAAAGTCTCATGGAACCATCCTTTTTCTTCACAAATAAAACCGGTGCGCCCCATGGTGACACACTTGGTTGGATGAATCCCTTATCTAAGAGATCTTGAAGTTGTGCCTTTAATTCTTTCATTTCAGCAGGAGCCATTCGATAAGGAGTTGCCGAAATGGGAGATGTACCAGGTACTAACTCAACGGAAAATTCCACTTCTCGAGATGGTGGTAATCCCGGTAACTCTTCGGGGAAGACATCTGGAAAATCTCGAACGATGGGGATGTCATTTAATGCCGTAGCTTCTTTCTGCATGTCTCGAACATATGCTAGATATGCTTGATATTTCTTACGTATCAGCCTTTTCGCATGCATCATAGAAATAAGTTGAGGTGGTTTTGGAAATAATTCTCCAAGAACGAGGATATTATCACCCTGCTCAGTTTGAAGTAATAATGTTTTGTCTTGACAATTCACTACGGCTTTATGTTTAGAAAGCCAATCCATACCAAGAATTACATCAAATTCCCGATATGGTAATTCGATAAGATCCGCTTTGAATTGTCTCCCTTGAACCTCTAAAGGGCATTGTCGATATACTTGATTAACAATGATACTTTTCCCTAAAGGTGTGGATACTTCCATTTGAAAGTCTAGATGTTCTTTAAGATGTTCATCTAAACAAGATGGGCGCACACATATATAGGAATGTGTAGAACCGGGATCAATTAAGGCAGATATATCAGTGTTGATAAGGGTGAACATACCGATGATGACATCATTCTCCGGTTGCTCCTCCCTAGCTTGCATCGCATAGGTCCGTGCCTGAGGGCGACCTTGTTGTGGCCGGTTTACAGTTTCAGAATTGTTAGTGGTATTGCCTTGGGTTTGTCCTCTCTTCGGTGGAGGCTGCATGGGTCGAGCTGGAGAAGATGAAGCATTACCTGTGACAAGTGATGGACACTCTCTAAGCATGTGTCCCATCTGGCCACACCGGAAACAAGCGCCTGACGCTCTTCTACACTCCCCCACATGGTGTTTTCCGCAAAAGGCGCATAACGGAATACTTTTGACTTGGGAAGCTGACGATCGAGGTTTGTTGCTAGCAGACATGGACGTGGCACGGAATTTACTCCTTCCGCTTTCCTGCCTCTTCCCCATCGGATTCTTTGTTGGTGCCGAGTAAGAAAATGAACCCCTGCTGGTCTTTCTTCTGCGCCACCCTTCAAAGCTTTGAGCGGCCTCCACAAGCTGTGTGAAACTAACATGGCGTAAAGTAACCACTTGCCCAGCGATTTCTTCATTAAGACCATACTCAAATTTCCGGCACTTGTCAGCTTCAACTCTTACCATATCTGGAGCATACTTACTCAGGCGGAGGAATTCGTATGCATACTCTGCTACTGTCATGGATCCTTGTGTCAGATCCATGAATTGTCGTTTCCGCTCTTCTTGATACCAGGCCGGGACAAATTGGTCTACAAAGCGTGCTTGAAAGAAATCCCACGTTACGTGTCTTGGTAGATCAGGCCTAAGAAGTACTGATTTCCACCAATCGTAGGCTCCATGTTGCAGTAAGCTAATTGCATGTCGTGGGCGATCGGCTATTGGTACTTGTAGATCTTCTAATACTCGGGCTATTTGCTCGAGCCAAAATTCAGCAATTTCCGGAGTATCCCCCCTTTTTCCGAAGAAAATGGAAGCACCATTCTTTTTAAGCTTCTCAATCGTAATGGATTCCCGTGAATCTCCATTATGGTTAGGAACCACGTTCTGCACCAATTGTTGGAAGAATCCGGCCATTTGTTGCATGAATGGGTTCGGCTGCTGATTTTCTTCATGTTGCCCGCTAACATTTGCGGACCCATGTACAGAGTGTTCACTTGGGTCTTCGGAAGACATTGTACAGCCTAGATTTTTAAAAGTAAATAATAACTTAATTATCTATGGTACTTACCAGATATTGGGATGAGAGGCGGCCTTCTAATATGCAATGCAACATATAATTATAAAAAAAATACCCATTTACCCAAGGTTTAAAAGAATCATTTTTAAAACCTTGCTCTGATACCAAAATGTAACACCCCACCCAGATCGACCCTGCCGACCCGAGCGGTTTGTCACGTACTAGAAAAACCGAAACAGATTTATTAAAAGACTTATTAAATTAGATCGTATTTAAACATTCTCTTTTTTTTTACCAAGCATAATTTATTTATTAAATAATTCACAACTAACCCAAAATGAACATGAGTTTATTAAACAGACATAACGCCAATATCACAAAATTCATATAACTGCAGTGGAAGGTTTTTACAAAATATCAAAATGTAAATTTTAAGTTTATTTCAGAATCCCACAAAACACACCATATGCATATGAGCCCTATGCCTCCTTCCATCCCGATGCTTCAAGTTGATCCTGCGCTTGACCTACGGGTAGGAAAAACAACTACCCGCTCAGCAATGTGCTGAGTGGTACGGTAATACACATATAGCATATCGAAACATATAATGACATATTATAATTAGCACGTGATCATTAGAACAAATAAACATATCTGAATGAATAATGTAATTCAGAATATTCATATAAAGAACAGAACAAGTTCAGATATCTGACTATCAGATAATTCATGTTTTTAACATGCATCATTAATCAGACATATTCATTTAATTAGCCTTAAACTCAAGAAACTGGACCTAGACAGTGGAATACTAACGATAAGGAATACAATCACGAAGTCTGTACTCACATTACCGAGGAAGGATATGGAAACGTAATCGCCGGAGCTACACGTACCAATCCCTAACAAAAGCTAGCTGAACAGAAAGGGCGGGATCAACGAAGAGACCCGAACCTTAACAGGAGAGTAATAGTGTTCTAAAAAGATTTCAGGAGTGTACAGAGTACACTAAACAGGAGAACACTAATTCCTCTAAAACAGAATTTCAGGAGTGTGCATAGCACACTAAACAGAACAGGAGTATTCACGTCAGAGTGCCAGACCAAGAGTAAGGCATTTTCCAAAATAGTACTTATCTTTTATTTTAAATTACAAAAGAAATCGTGTATATAAATCATTTTCATATCTCTTTTTTTTCAGCCAAAAAAGCATGTGACTTTTTAATATATATACAGTAATCAATGATTAAAAATATATACCACGTACTTAATATTCCGATTCCTTAATAATATTATTCTTAATTCGACTTATTATATATAATAATATTTCCTCTAAAATGATTTTAAAATTTTAATAAAACACTTTGACTAAATAATAACTTATAAATTAGTAATAATAATAACATCACGTAAATACATGCATGCATAGTTAAGCATATTTAAACCAACGTTCCATTCATATATAATTTCAAGTAAATAAATAAAGAGTGTTAGCTAGACTAAATAACCAACGTAATTACGTAAAGCAAACACATGTACTGATGTACATAACTACATATACGTTTTCTAGGTGTATATATTTATTTCATACTTATTATTAATGGAGCATGCATGTTATCACTATACTATATAAATACTTACGTACACATTTCACATATATATGTATATACGTATCTCTGTATATTTATATCATGCATGTTATATTGACTTTTTAATAGTTTTTAATTAATGATTAATATAAGAGTACGTATATGAAATAATGCATGCAGGCATGTTATAAATTATTATATTACGGCCGTTTTACTCTCTTTTCATTTGAATTTATCTTTGTAAGTTTTCTAAGTTGTACGAGATATAATGGCTTAATTATATTTTCATTAATCAATAATTCTATGGAACATATATTGAGAATACACACTTTAGGCATACCAAAAATAATTCTAAGGTTATATGATGTTTATTATCCCCATAACATAACAGGAAACGGGGACGGAAAATTAACATATGAATATTAAAATACACATTAAATTAAACTGTAGCGGAAACGTACTGACCTTTAAAGTAAGCAAACTTTCACTTTCCTCCTAATGTTACGATTTGCAAGGCCAAATGTGATTTTAGGATGAAAAGTTAGGATGCTATTTATAGCAAGAAATTGGGATCTTTCTTGAAATTATCCATTGCCACCTTTCTTAAAATTTTGACACTTGGCTTGATACTTGGCTTAGTTTTATAAATTGATTAATTATGAGACAACACCTCATGTGATGAGTCACCCAATTGAGATGCTACGTAATTGTCTCTAAGATTGATAGTGTAATTTATGCATTTTAAATTTTACATCCTAAAATCTTACTAGTAATTAAAATATGAAAGGTAAATTATTTTATGCTACTTTGATCATATATATATTTCACTAATTTCAGGTGATAATAATATCTAAAAATATATTCATATATATGTGATTTAACCTTTTTTTTTTACAGCTAGACCGGGTTTTAGGGCGTTACAGACAAAGACTGAGTTATTGGGATAGACACAATATCATGTTCTAGACTTAGTTGAATGTTCGTTGAATGAAAGGACCGTATCACTATGAGCTCTATATTACAGGGAGTTTGAATAGTCCTCGCAAACGTTCTTATATATTAAATTTGTCTGGTAAATCGTCTAGGGATTCTACTAAGATCTTGATTTGATTAGTGCTTAATATATAAGGCCCTATGGGTCACACAACAAGTGATTATACCTTCCGATAGAATTGTTAGAAGGAATTAAATATTAATTAGATTAAATAATATTTAATTCGTAATACTGAAAATGGATTAAATATTAGTTAGATTAACTATATTTAATTCGTGATGTTGAAGAAGAGTTCTATTTGATAGATTTAATTAAGTGTAATAAATTAGATTTATTATACTTACTTAAGATGTATTTTTAATTAATTAAAGTTGTTACTTTTCTTTATAATTTAGAATTGAAAGAAAAGAGAAAATAAAATAAATAATAATAGAGTAAAGTGGCGTAGGTGCAGCCAACTTTTACTCATATTATTAGATTGTTTTATTTTATTTAATTAATTAATGTAAATCATTAATAAGGAGTATTGGTCCTAGTAGGACTATAACTCATTAATGAGAAAGACTTTCATTGTGATTGTGAAACTAGTTTAGAACTAGTATAAATACATCCTCCTCCTTCATAATTTAGATACCGGTTTTCAGATTCAGTATTACCAGTTTATTTCCCTGCAAAGAGATTTCCTAGCCTTTCTCTTAGGGAGATCTAACCGTTCTTTCGGAAAGGAGAAATCACGTGGATACCAAAGGTCAAGGATTATCACCGCTAGACTGGAAGATCAGTAAGTTCTAACTCAGATCTGTTATTATTATCATATTCGTTATTTTGTCATAATCAGGGAAGATCTATTTGGGAAAAATTTTAAACTTCCGCTGCCGTACTTTCGAGGTACGTTACATCAATTTCCTAACACATCCATGCCAGCCCGGTCATGTGCATTCAGCATCGGTCAGAGGACTAGATCACCGATATAATGACCTTCATCACTTCAGGAGAGTTACTCCAGGACGAAGAGAGGGCCAAGCTAGCCAAGCTCAGGGCCCCAAGCTACACCATCGAGAATGGAAAGCTCTACAAAAGATCTTACAACGACACTCTCCTCCGATGCCTACACCCGGACGAGGCCGACATTGCCATGGAGGAAGTCCACTGTGACGCTTGCTCCTCACACCAGGGCCCTTTCAGCATGTCCCACCGCCTCGTCGTCCAAGGCTATTTCTGGTTGACGATGGCACGGGACTGTGCTAATCATACAAGAAAGTGTACCGTGTGCCAGGTACTTCAGAAGGCCCCTGGTCGGCCAGCCGTAACCTATGCCCCAGTCAGAATTGCAATCTCATTCTCAAGATGGGGGATTGACCTGGTCGGCCCCCTGCCCAGAGCCGCCGGTAACAACTGCTACATCATCGTCGTCGTTGATTACTTCACCAAGTGGGTCGAAGCGGAACCTTTGGATAGCATCACAGGTGCCAAGTGCCAGAGGTTTGTCCACAAGAACATCCTTACCCGCTTCGGCGTTCCCCAGGAGATCATATCCGATAACGGCACCTAGTTCGAGGCCGCACCTTTCCAAGAGCTCCTCCAGGAATGGGGAATCAAGCACGGTTTCTCCTCCGTTGCCTACCCTCAAGGTAACGGGCAGGTTGAGAACGCCAACAGAACCATTCTGGAGGGCCTGAAGAAGAAACTCCAGGATATAGGAGGCAGTTGGGCCGACGAGCTCCCCAACATTCTGTGGTGCTACTGTACCACGCGGAGGAGGGCGATGGGAAAAACACCTTTTGCCCTTTGCTATGGCTTCGAGGCAAAGGCGCCCACAGAGGTCACCATACCCAACCGACGAGTGGAGCAGTAAGAGCCCAAGGCTAACGAAGAAAATATGAAGATCAACCTTCATTTGGTCGAAGAAAGACGTGAGCAAGCCTTCATCCGAGCAGAGAACTACCGGCATCAAGTAAAATCATACTATGATGCCAAGGTACGTTCCGGGAATTCCAAGTGGGGGACTACGTCCTCCACCGAAGGGAGGCGAGCAAGCCGACGGAAGGTGGCAAGCTGTCACTCAAGTACAAAGGCCCCTACATTGTCAGTGTCGTAGTCAAACCCGGCACCTACAAACTTAAACACCCAAATGGGTTTAATGTACCACGAATGTGGAATGTACATCACTTGGTGAAATTCTATCAATGATCCGAGGACGGCGAAGCCGGCAAAGCCCTCACCCTCCCATGGGTTATTGATCGATTACCACCCTCGGCCTTGAGCCACTTATCAATAAAAGTTGTGTTCTACTTGCTTTTTTGAAAAGTTAAAGGAAAAGATACCACATTATATCGCCCCCTTAGAGCGAGATGCTCAGGTATGGCTGACAGAGTACATCGTATCGATCCCTTAGAGCGCAATGATCAGGTAAGGCCGATGATGTCCCCAAGACAAGGGGCCCGCAAACGGCCCACGTCTTGAAATGGGAAGCTCACCGCGTCATTCACGTGCAAAATCGTAGGACGACAGGTCTGAAATCATGGCCGAGGTGACAAAAATCCCCAAACTCGGGGTTGAGGAACGGCAGTCGTCGGTAGCCAACCAAAAGCCTTAGCCCGCGTCGTAAATAGACGACGAGACCTCCCTGAGATCATAGGACGATCCAGTAGGACTCCTTACCGACCAAGGGAATAGCAACCCCTCGGCCGAAGCCTGAAACAAGGATACAACTCCTCGCTGAAAGAAGTAAAGAGGAAGAAAATAAAAGAGGGACAGCCGAAGGACCGTGCACTCGCCGGCCTCGAGCGAAATCCCCAAACATAAAAGAGGGACAGCCGAAGGACTGTGCACTCGCCGGCCTCAAGCGAAATCCCCAAAAATAAAAGAGGGGCAGCCGAAGGACCGTGCACTCGCTAGCCTCAAGCGAACAAAGGGCGAAACCCTTCATCGGCCACGACCACAGGAAGCAACCACCTAAGACTTTGTTTGACACTTAGAAAAGTTTCAAGGTGAAAACAAAAAAGGGAGGGGGAGTGACATCAGACGAAGAAAACATTAAAGTCGGAAGTGGCAACCATATATTTTCATTCAGATATTCAAAATACAAGAGGTGGGCACTAGGGCCATTACATATCAACAAAAAAAGAGAAGGGGGGATCAGGTTTCTCCCACGCCGGCATCTTGAACAGGAGTGCCACTACCATCATCGGCCCTCGAGGAGGCGGTATCCATGAATATGTCGTCATCACCCCAATCTTCTTCACCGATGTTAGAGCTCAAAATGGGGGGTTGCCTTTCCTTCGCAAGAAGCTTGACTTCGGCCTCCGGATCCCTCATCTTTGGGGACATCTTCAGCTCGGCGGCAAACTTCTTCGTCAACTTTAGCTCTGTGAAGCGCCGATGGAGCCGCCGATATATAAGCCATTGCATTCGCTGCTGGCCCAGGTTGTAATAGACTGACATCTCCCTCTCAAAGTATTCCTGGCCTTCGGGACTGTTCTGACCCCAATCTTCAAGCCTGGTTGCCACAACCTCGTAGCACCAAGGTCGGCACTCCTCTTCTTTCCAGCCTTCGGCCAAAAACTTCTCAATGGCAACATCAGCGGCCTTCTCAGCAGCCTTCTCAGCCTCAGCTCTGGCCTTCTCAGCCTTGTCAGCACGACGGCGATCAGCCTCACGCGCCCCCTTCTCCTCGGCAAACTTGGAAAGGGCATCGTCCCTATCGGCAGCAACCTGACGGTAGGCCGCATCGGCCTCATCAGCTCTCTTCTTCAGGGCCTCCACCTCGCCCCAAAGCCGCTCCAAGCAACTCATGGCCTCTTCGGCCGAAGCAGCCTTCTGCTCAGCTTCTTTCAGCCGATCGATTTCCTGTTGCTCCCTCTTGTGACTCTCCATCAGCATAAAGGCACCCTACAAAAAGGAATGGTTAGGACGATGATGATGTCTACGATGACACAAAAAAAGAGAAGCAACACAAAAATGACAGAGTATGCAAAGGAGCTTACTTGGACGAGGAGGTCCATCCCACCGTCATAGATCTTGACGTTACCAAGCCCATCAAGATAAGCCCGGTCCTCGATTGGGACGGCCTGCGAGATCACAGCGTGGCCGTCAATAACCTTGTTGAAGACACCTCCCTTAACAGGGTACTCAACTTCAAGCTTGTAGGTCCCTCGGACCAGCTCCCTGCTAGGCTTCTTCTTCCTGGAGTCTTGGACGAGGGGGAGAGGCTGAGAAACAGCAGCAGACGAAGGACCCGAGGCAAGGTCCACTACAGCGGCAACGCTGGAACCTACAACATCTTCCACCAGAACGGTCATGACCCCGACATCAGCATCGGACAGGGGGGAGGTCTTCCTCGACTTCTTGGAGGTCTGCAAGCCAGCCTCCATCAACTTCTTCTGACCATCATCCACTGGCCGCTTCTTCTTCGGCTGCGTGGGTGATTTCTTTGGCTGGTCGGAGCTCGGCTGTCCTCCACCCGCCGCGGCCAGTTTTGCAGCATCCTTGGCGCCCTGCTCCGCGGCCACCTTCACCTTAGCCCTGTTCATAACAGATCTACCGTCCATCACGAAGTCTGCACCAAGGAAAAACAAACATTAAGCAAACAAAAAAGAAGAGGGGGAGCGGATCAAGGACATTGGGAAGGCATTACCATAGGCTTCAGTGGGCACGCCCAAATCCGGGCCGTCGGCCTCCTCAAATGTGGTGGTCATCTTCGGCCATATCTCAACATCATCCTCTGCATCCCCATACACAAAGTACCTCACGAAGCTGAGGGCGGCCATCTTATACTCTGTGATGTATTCCTTCACGCTTCTCGACCCACCCTTCAGGAACGCCTCCACTTGGGCATCAATGAGCGCGCTCTTCGACACATCATGAAGACTGAATTTCTCGGTATGGCCGAGGGAAGGGAACTCTGTACCCCCTTCGCCCAATGACACAAACACAAACTTACTCTTCCAGCCATGGATGGACGTAAGAAGGTTAGTGAAGGTCCTCTTGTTCTTCACCTGCTGGAGGTTGGCATAGCCGGCACAATTGTTGTGGCTCCCTCGTCCAATCTCGTACAGGTTCATGAAGAGTGCTCTCATCGGCGTAAAACCCAACTCATTGCAACGCAACAGAAACCCAACGATCAGTGAGTAGGAATTTGGGGTCAACAGGGCCGGAGGAAGCTCCACCATGTCCAGATATTCCGTGATGAATGGATGAAGGGGGAACCTCAGCCCCTTAGCGAAGCTCATGGGGTATACCCCAAAATAACCCGTCGGGGGACGAAGTACGTGGTCCGTCGGCTTGGGGGGCCTAACCCTACCAGACGGCCCCACATACATCTGGGCAACCAAATACTTGACCGTGCTGCTCTGCGTCCTAATGATAAGGACGTTGGTGAGATCCAAGTAGGAGAAAGCCGGACCTTTCTTCGGCCGGCGCCTCTTCTTCGGCGGGGCAGTCCCTTAACGGCAGAAACCGGATTCGGGCAAGGAATAGTGGCCGAAGTAGATGCTCCGTCCATAGCGCGGGAGACCCCTACGTCCTCACCCTCAGATGACAAGGCGGCCTCCTCGTCTGCACTTCCATCGTCCTCCTGCTCCCCCGATTTGAAGGAGCTCAAGTCCTTAATCTCCTCGCAAAACTCCTCCACCACTCCATAATCAAGGGACTTGGCAGAGGCCTCGTCATCGTAGAGGTAGTACTCTTCATTTAAGGTCTTCATCATAACAACTAGTGAGGCCCTAAGGGGAACTACTTCAGATCTAAAGGTGGTTTTTGGACTAACACTAAATCAAAGCCTAAGTGTTGGGCCGCGGGTATGCGCTGCCAGCAATCTGCAGCCTGTCAGTGCAATCGAACCGCGTGGCGCTTCGCTTGTGCTATAAAGGGGGAGGAGCGTGCTAAACTATCAGCGATTGCTTTTAGTGTAGCAGCAAGCGCAATGATCCACAAGTGGTATCAGAGCCAAGGTCACGGGTTCGACCCCCGGCAACAGCATGCTGCGCAGTTGAGGCTAGCAGGTGCTAGGGGGGAGATTGTTGGGCCGCGGGTATGCGGTGCCAGCAATCTGCCAGCCTGCCGGTGCAATCGAACTGCGTGGCGCTTCGCTTGTGCTATAAAGGGGAGGAGCGTGCTACACTATCAGCGATTGCTTTTAGTGTAGCGGTAAGTGTGACGATCCATACTAAGGAAGCAAAGCATGCAAGAAAGCGGAGAAAGATTTGATGAACTGACCTTTGAGGTTTTGAAGAAACGGAAGAACACTCGAGCAAGCTTTCTCTCTCTAGAAATTTGGGCAGCACTTCGTTAGCTCAGGATGCAAATGGGGGACTTCCTTCGGGAGGGGGGGGGTATTTATAGACCTCCCCCCAACGGTCACTACACGTGGTACCTTTCCATTTGCCACACCAGCGGCCACCACCCCAAGGCCCAATAAGCTGCCATCGGTTCAGAAGATGGACCAGGCCCACTTCCAGCAGTACCAGCCCACTTCCAAAGTACCAGCAAGCAGCATCCATAACGACCAAGACACTCAACGGCCACACTAAGGAGAGATGTGAGCCTCCACGTTCACAGGACACGATTACGTCGACCCTAGTAGCCAATAATGGTTTCAACGGCTGGTCCCATTTCAAAGTGTGCCCATATCGGCATGGCACGCTACCAACAACAGGCCCCTTTCAAAGGTCACCAAAGCAAAGCAAAAAAGAATCCAACAACCACCGGCCCTTGTAGAAAACCCTGATGATAACTTCTTGAAAGCGACCTGCGTCCAAGGGTTCTCCTACAGGATTACCTTGGTCAGGAATCGCCAAGGGGTTGGATTCAGGGGAATACAAGGATCCCGCTTCGGCCAAGGTTTGTGCCTTACTCCTTCACCCCTCACTCATTCTTCGGCCTGAAGCAGTGGAGGACTGGGGGGACTCCATCGGCCTCAAGACGCAAAGGACAAAGTTGAAAATCCAAAAATGCACAAGTCCACAACTACAAACAACACTGTATCATTCATGCATCATAATGTCCAGGACTTGATGGTGCACCCTCGGCCGCAACAATGTAAGCAAACAAGGAAGCAAGCTCACCTTCCAAAGCAGGACGCGTGTCGTCCCTTGACGCGTGCCACTCAATGGCCTTGAGATCACATACTCCACTCATAACCAATATACGAAACCAAGAAACGCACAACCTCCTCTGGGCCAGTGTCGTTATCGTCCTCAAGGCCATGGACGCCAAGCTACGGATATCATCGCTTCGGCCTAGAATACAAAAAGCAACTATGGGGCCTCATCGGCCAAAAACACAAAAGGCAATCACCAAAGGCAATCACCAAAGGCCATGAAGAAGAAACATCACCCTCATCGGCTACTCAAATCAAGGACACATATCGGCCTCTGAGCCAGGACACTCATCGTCCTCAAGTAAACAAACGTACACCATAAGAGGAACAGTAGCCTCCTTCATCCACACCAAAGGGCATACAACGGCCAAACACAAAGAACAACCAAAACAGAAAATGGTCACAACGGCCAAAACATCAGACTTACAGGAATCTACTCTCCTTCACTTCATCTGCGTCTCAGCTTAGAGAGTGGGGGACTCCTTATAGAGTATATGGGTCCAGACCCCAGGACCCACATACTCAGAAGAATAGGAGGCACAACTGGCACCCAGTGGGACCTCCGTCGGCCAGATTGCCCTCCATCGGCCAGAAAGACATTGACTCATAATATGATCCAGAAGACAGGGGAACCGGGTGTCTCCATCGGCCAAGTCTCCGTCGGCCATGGCTCCGTTGGCCAGACCCTCGTCGGCCACAAAGAGCTCACATGACCGGACTTCACACTTAATCATTTCTACATATTTTGTACTCGGCCCAGTAGTGGCCCAATTGTAAATGGGCCTCCCAAGCCCAAGACTTGGGATCCCAGCCCACATTTCCTTTATAAATACTCCCCTTGGGAGTAGTTGTAGGGGGTTCACAAATCATTTATTGCAAGTATTTATTGCACTTTTCTCTCTAGCTCTCACTTCTCTCTAGATAATTACTCTATCAGTTATATATCTTAATTTAAAAATGTTGGGCCCTTATATCAATAAGATGGTCCAATTAATTATTTGGAAGTCCATTACTATTATACGAGCCCAAACAGTAATATGATTAATCACACATTATGTAAAACTTTAATCGTTTTACACTTGTTCGATAATAGGGAAATTCAATACATAAGCTTTCAAATTTACTTTGAATTTCGAGGACATTCGGGTGCAGTGTCACAAAATGTGGTTGCACTTGGCGGATCCGGGCTACAAAGAAACATGTGGGGTTAGATATGTTCGAAGCTGTTCATTATGCAGGTCCTAATAAACCTACTTATCTAGGTAACGTCGATAACAAAGACCATGATGGCATCACATCTCAGTTCATAGCCCGTGAAATTATTGATCTTCTTCGTACTGATCCATCACTAAAAGTCCGCACTATTAGTGAGCTTATGAAGGAACAGTACGGGTATGTGCCTTCGTACAAGCAAAGTTGGTTGGCTAAGCAAAATACTATCGGTGAAATATTTGGAGATTGGGAGGCGTCGTATTCTGCTTTGCCCTATTTCATGTCGGCGTTACAACATTCCAATCAAGGGACGGTCATGCATTGGTACCCACCTCTTTCAGGTACCAATGAGTTATTAATAACTTTTATTATATCATATTACATTCCATTTTAAATTCGTCCCACTTATTTTCTCCGTCTTTCAGGTACCACTGACTTTGTGCAGTTTCAAAGCGTTTTTTGGGCGTTTAAGCCATCCATTAAAGGCTTTAAGCGTTGTCGTCCCTTACTAACCATTGATGGAACACACTTATACGGGAAGTATAAAGATACGTTGTTGGTGGAAATGGGTAGTGATGCTAATAATCAACGTTTCCCTTTGGGGTTCGCTATTTGTGAATCAGAGAACGGAGAGAGTTGGATGTGGTTTATGGCGTGCATATGTCATTTTATCACACGCAGATAGGGGTGAGCAATATCCGATCCGACCCGAAAACCCGTTCGGATATACCCTTTGTACGCCCACCGGGTCGGGTGACCCAAACCCAAAAAACCAAACCAAAACCGGAATGCTTAATCTTTCAGGGTAGCGGGTCTCGGGTAGGGTTTTAAAATTCGCTACCCGACTCGCTTGAAAACCCCGAAACTCCTAGTAGTATAAATACTACTTATTCACATGTAACCCTAACCTTAATCCTCTTCTCTCTTCAGCGCAGACCCCTTCTCTCATCAGTCTTCATCGCAGACCCTTCTCTCTAACCTAATCCTCTTCTCTCTAACCTCTCGTCAATCCGATCTCTCTCATTCACCCTTCGGGTTTGATAGTTCATTGTCTTACTTGTCTCTGACTCGTCTCTGACTCTCTGCCTCTCCTCTCTGGCCTGTTGTTCCTCCAATTTGGTGGAAGCTTAAGAATGGTGGAACGGTGGAAGCCTACGACTATACGACACTACGAGTCCCTTGTGAGGTATAAAAGTAAAAATGTTTGATTTTATAAACTATTATGGTGGTAATATACTATGGTGGAAGCCTGGAAGCTCGAACCCTATATATGTTGTGTACTTGTGTTATATTTTTATTGTATTTTGATACGTATTCCTTGTGTAATTGTGACTTACTCGTTCATGAATGGTGGAAGCCTGTTTACAATGGATTATGGATTTGTAAAATGTTAGCCTCATTGCCTCGATGATGCCTGTTAATTTAATGTGAATCATGATAATGTCATACCTCTGTTTGACTTATTTTTATACCTACTTGGCTACTTGACTATGGATTTGTAAACTGTGATGCATCTGTTAGATGGTGATGACATATGCCTGTTAATGTGATGTCTGATGCCTGTTAATGTGAAGCCTGATGCCTATTTTGGTACCTGTTTCACTTGTATTCTGAACTACTGAATAAGATGATGGCTGAATATAATTTTCTGAGTAAACATGATGATTCATATTTCATGTATTCTGCCTCACAAGTGTTGAAGTTACCTTTTTCTACTCAAACACTCAAACGAGTAGTTAGAGTGAACTGGTATCTTCTAACTTTGTAGAGAAGAGAATAAGCCTACTGCTTATATCTTTCTGTAGATCACATTGCTGATTGTTCCAGACTTTACTATGAATGTATTAAAGTATTTATGATTGTCAATATGTGATTTTGTCATTTTTGTGTTCAATGTGTTGATTGCATTGAGGTATTTGAACTGTCTATAGTTATCAGAATGGAAGGTGAATGTATTGATACCATACCACCATCTGGTTCTCAACCTCCTCTAACTCATATTTCTCAAGAACCTATGGTGGAATCTCATGATGTTGGGCCTAACACCAGCACTCAGCAGACAACTGCTGTTGATGTGCCTGATTCTGGAAAAAAGAGAAATGAGGTAGAGCCCAGATCCAGAATATGGGATTACTTTGACAAGATAAAAGATAGTAATGGTGTCCTTATTAAAGGACAATGCAAACATTGTGCTAAAACATATTGTTGTCAGTCCAAGAAGCATGACACTTCATCTCTTAGAAATCACATACTGAACTGTCTGAAAATTCCTTTCCCAAAAGACACTAGGCAAGCCCTTCTCAGTTTCCAACTAGTCTTGTGTAATCCAACACCTGAAAATACTGGAGTATTAGTGAATTGGGTGTTTGATCAAGGTGCAGTTAGGAGAGAACTTGCTGAAATAATCATCATTGATGAACTGTCATTTAGATTTGTAGACAAGCAAGGGTTTAGAAAGTTTATCTCTATAGCTTATCCTAGGTTTCAAATTCCTTCTAGATGGAAAATTGCTAGAGACATCTACCAAATCTATTTAAATGAAAAACTCAATCTGAAACATGGGACTAAAACATGGTGAAAACTCCAAAATAGGACTTCAAGTTTTAATTTGCCTAAATGGGACTCCAAATTAGGCAAAACATGAATTTGACTACAGAGAACCAGGAGGGTTTCTGTCACGCTAAAGGGTAACAGAGACCCTGACGTTTTCTGTTCCCAGACAGAGAACCAAGATCTTCTGTCTGGAGGACTTCTGGTAGAGAGGCCTTCTGGTGGTCGAATATGCTAAGAACTTTACAAGGGAAAATTCTAATACATAATTTCTAAAGGGGTACTCTACAGTCCTAATTAATATAGCATCATCAAAATCTAAATACAATTATTCCTTACAATTTCCCCCTTTTTGATGATGCCAAAACCCTTTAACTATTTCCAGAGAAGTGCCTTCACCATAAAAATTTAAAGTTTAAAACTTTTCATTAAAATCTTGGTGGGCAACTTGGCATAGGAAAATAGTAAGAGTACGATACATTCAGATAGCAGATAAAATAACACAAAGCAAACAATCACAAACAGAAGGCAAAAAGACAAGAATTTGAGGAAAAGCACTTCAAAGTTAGAAGGCAGAGATGTGATTTTATTAGATAGATATTACAGGGTTTAAACCTTACACATTCTCCAGATTAGCTGCCTGTAGAGCTTCTTCCTCTAGTCTTTGAAGCCTGACTAGTTCTTCGTTTATTTCAGCTCTGATTTTGACCAGATTGCCAGACCTTTGATAAGATGCCCATATAGGAGAAAGCTTACAGTCCAAGTAGTTGAGGACACCTTCATGTATGGTCTTTCCTGGGACAATGTTCTTTTTGTACCATTCTTCTGCTTCTTCAAGAGATCCTCCATACCTAACTCTGACAATACCATCTTTGTCCAGATAGAGGTGCTGTTGTTGGGTAGGAGTCATCTTAGCCTTCATCTCTTCAAATTGAGCTCTGTCGATTTTCTGAGAGCCACCCAATCTCCACTCTGTGAAGTTGAAAACTTTCTTCTTCTTGGTAGAACCTCTGCGAGGAGAAGAAGGTCTTGAAGTACCAGCTTCCCTCTTCTTCTGTAGGGAGGCCTGGAAGTAAGGAGTTGGGTCAATATCAGATGAGGGCCCAGCAGTTGGCCTAGGGGACAATTTTTTCTGTTGTTGGTCCTTTTCCTTTTCCCCCTTTTTGGCATCATCCAGGTCAGAGATCATCATGGCGATTTTCTGGAACTCTGTTGCCTGGGAGATGGTTATCTGCTCAAGGGTTTCTGGCAAGGTCTGCGTGACAGAGGTCAGACCTTCTATCAGGTTCTATTGACGATCAAGAGCAGACTTGATGTCCTGAGATCCAGCTTCAAGTAGTATCAGCTTCTGATACCTTTCTTGATCCTTTTTGATCAGGGTGGCCACTTGATCTTTGTGATCATTATTCAGGAGTTGTAGCTGCATAAACTTCTCAGCAGATCGGTCTTCATATCATTGTACAATGTCCAGGGATTCTGTTATATCCTTGAGTTGCTTGTTCTGCTTGTTGAGAATCTGAGACTGGGAGTAAAGAACAGAGTGGACACCATCCACTTCTCTGGCAACAGCATTAAGCTTTGCAGAGGATGATTCCATGAAGGTGACCAATGTCTGGGTCAGAGCTTCAACCTTCTCTGAGATGTGCTGAAGTCCAGCCTCAAGATGATTGTGAACAAAGGTGAGATGTTCATGGTGCTTGGTGTTGATCTCAGCCAACTGATCCATGCCATCAAGCATTTTACCACCAAAATCTTCAGCTGCAGTGACAAACTGATTGAAGGAGATTTGGGGCTTATCTTCTTTGGATTCGGTTTTCTGAGGCATACCTAGACCTCTTGATTTAGGCATAGGAGGCCTTCTGGGTTGTTCTTCATGCTGAGGAGGGGTCTTCCTCCTCTTGGAAGTTTCATCAGCAGCAATGGAGGATGTAAGAAATCCATCATTGTCACTGGAAGAGGAGGGCACCCTGAAGATAGGTTTCCTGATGGGGGTAGAAGCCACAGAGTGTTGAGGGGAGATAGGTGTGGCTGCATCTTGTGGTGTAGGCTGTGGAGAAGCAGTTCTGGATGTCTTGATGGAGGGGTTTTGATGTTGTTGTGAGGGAGCATGCTGTTGTTGTGGAGGAGAGGGTGGAGGTGATGGTGATCGGGATCTGAGTGAGGGTTGGGATTTGCAGGGAGATGGATTTTTGGTTTTTGGTGAGGAGGTTTTCTGTTGGGGTGAGGTTGTAGAGGAGATGATCTGTTGGTGTCGGTAAGGTATAATTTGTCCTTGAGGGGACGGTGATTTGTTCTTGGGAGGAGAGAACGGTTTGCAGTGTGAAGGAGATGAAGATTTGGGGGTGGAGGTTTTCTGGTGTGAAGGGGTGTTCTGTGCAGAGATGGTTTTCTGTTGGAGTGAGGGGGATTTCTGTTGGGGTTGGGGTGAAGTGATTTTAGGAGAGGGAGGGGGATAAGGAATGGTTGGGGGAATTACCTCTAGTATTGTTTCGGTGAACAGAGAGTCTCTCCATTCTTTGATAAGTTTTTCCATGACCAGAGGTAGATCATTGGCAGTAGAGGGTTCACCTTCTCCATGTGCACTGTGGCGAAATTTTATCATTGATTCCTTCCTCTTCTTCTCAACCAGCCAATCATCAAAGGCATGCATCTCATGCTCTTGAAGAGCCTTCACATGGTCTTCTGGTGAGTTTCTGACCAGAGGTGCTTTTCCTTGAAGTTTCTCCTTCTTCTTCTGTAGAACAGAAAGAAGGAAATCCTTGTTTAGACAGGACTCCACATCTTCTGTGTCAGCCCATCTGAGTACTTCTTCTTCTTCAGAGATGAAGTAGGACAAGTTTTTGAGGAGCTAAGTGAGAGGTCCCACTCTCCACTTTCTCCATGCCAGAATCCTGATGAATTTCCTATCAGGGCTAGAAGTACTGCTTCCTTCTTGGTGTTCTGGTGAAGGAACCACCATAGGTTGATCATTTTCAGAGGCAGGAGGAGAAGAATGTAGTTCCCCCTGAGAAGTGGCATTCAGCACAACTTCTTCTTCTTCTGAGTCACTTGACTCAAAGATGATCCTCTTGCCGTGCCAAGCATTTCTGTTGGCTGGGGCAGAGGTGACAGAGTCCTCCAGCTTCTCCTGTGCTGCAGGTGTCAAGATTTTGGTCTTCTTAGCAATGGGGGAGGCAGAAGGGGTGCTTGCTGAAGAGATAGGTGAAGGAGCCTTTCTCTTAAGGACGGATTTCTTGGCCACCAACTTGTGGACTTTGACAGGTGTGGTCTTCTTCTTGGGAACCTTCTTGACCACCTTCTTCACCAAAGGTATTTCTTCTTCAGAGTCAGAAGGGGTAGGGGGTTTCTGTTGTTTCTTTGAAACTTTCTTTGGTTGAACAACCTTCTGTTGTTGCCTTTCCCTGTTGAACTCAAGGGTTCTGAGTCTTTTCTGCTCTGCCTTGATAGCAACCTTCCTGTCACTTGAAGTGTTGAGGAAGAGCAGCTTGGTGTAGTCTGCCTCAATAGAGTTTCTCAGCCCTATCCTTGCTGTGAGCAGGATTTCAGAGATTAGGAGACCATAACCCATGGGGGTCCTGAACAGACTTGTCTCCTTGTCTTTCTTCTTGATGAATTCAACAAGGGATTTGACAATTACCTGTCCCCAGTTGATGTTCATCCCATGATGAACTGCAAAGACAGCCTTTGCATTCAGCGCATTCATGTCATCTGTGGAGGTGCTCTTGCTCCAGACACACCTATGTAGGATGTTGACCAATTTCTCATAGTCGCTCAGGAGGAGGTTTTTCTTCATGTAGAGCTTTGGAACTCTACCCACTTCAGGTCGGCAATAGAGTTGGACAAAGTTGTCCACAGTGACGTTGACACTGTCCAGAGTGAGGAAACCTTCAGTTTCTTCTTCTTGTGGGTCCTCTACTACGCCAAAGAGGGCGTTGAGGTCTGCAGGGGTGAGTGTAATGTCTTCACCATTGACGTTAGACCGGATGGTCTCCCCTTCGTATGTAGCGTTGAGATAAAACTCTGCTACATCCCTTGTACTGTAGGATTCAAAGTGATAACCTACCACTTTGTTTAGTTGGGAGTCCTCCATTCCCTTGATGATCTTCATCATCGTGTCGTGGTTAGAGGCGAGTTCAGGGAGTGCGGAGAGGTCGCAGTTCATCCCTGTGTAGATATTTGAAACGAGGGTGTTGATTTCCTCCTTGGTGAGGTCGTTGATGTTGATGAAAGCCATTTGTTCAGAGAAGAATTGTAGAAAGCTTGAGAGCTATAGAGGTTTGAGAGTTTGAAAGTAGTGAGAGCAGTAGCGGTTTAGGTTCGCGAAAGGGGAATTTATGTGTTTGGGTTAGTGGACGTTTGGAATTAATTTATGGTTCCAAGAAACCAATAAATGTAAAAAGGGGCGGAGTAAATAAATGGGGGCGAAGTAAATATTATACGGCTTGATACCGTTTTAAGGGTAAAAGGGTAAAAAGACCTTTAATAATTTACTAAGATACCCGGTTTCAGAAAATTTCTAAGTCCACAACCTTCTGAGGATCTTTCTGTAGAAGAGGAGGTTTTCTGTTGCTGAGGGGTTCTGCCATGGTGAGGACCAGAAGAGGTTAACAGAGGGGGTTCTGCTACAAGAATTCTGTCAACGGCAAACGAGCAACAGAGGGCCTTCCTTTTCATCTTTCCCTTGGAATCTCATCCATCATTCCCAATTCCTCTCTCAGTTTGTTGAACCTAGCCTCAGGAAGAGGCTCAGGATATCTGCAAGCTGGTCTTCTGTTGGCACATGTTCCATGCAGATATGCTTCTTCTCCACATGATCTCTGATGAAGTGATGTCTGATCTCAATATGCTTTGTTCTGGAATGAAGAACTGGATTCTGAGTGATAGCAATAGCACTGGTGTTGTCACACAACAGCTTGATCTCCTTTGCTTGAATTCCATAGTCCTTCAGTTGTTGCTTCATCCAGAGTAGCTGAGCACAGCAACTCCCAGCTGCAATGTACTCTGCCTCAGCTGTACTTGTTGAGATGGAGTTCTGCTTCTTGCTAAACCAGGAAACAAGCCTTCCTCCTAGCAATTGGCAGTGACCAGAGGTGCTCTTCCTGTCTAGTCTGCAACCTGCAAAATCTGAGTCAGAGTAACCAATTAGTTCAAAGTTACCTCCCTTGGGATACCATAGGCCTGCATTGGGATTTCCTTTGATGTATCTGATGATTCTCTTTGCAGCACTTAGATGGCTTTCCTTGGGCTTTGATTGGTATCTGGCACAGATTCCAACAGAGAATGAGATGTCTGGTCTGCTTGCAGTTAGATACAACAGAGATCCTATGATTCCTCTGTATGTTGTCGCATCTACATCCTTTCCTTCATCATCTGGACCAATTCCTTGTGAAGTGTTCATGGGAATCTTCACTGATGATTTGCCTTCCACTCCAAACTTCTTGATCAGATCTCTGGTGTACTTCCCTTGATTGATAAAGATCCCTTCTGGAACTTGTTTGACTTGAAGTCCTAGGAAGTAACTGAGTTCTCCCATCATACTCATTTCAAATTGACTCTGCATCACTTGAGAAAATTTCTTGCACAATTCTGGATTAGTACTTCCAAATATAATGTCATCAACATATATTTGTACTAACAGAATATGATTAGCAACAGAGATTTGAAATAGAGTTTTGTCAACCTTTCCTTTAGTAAACCCATGGTTTACTAGGAAAAGGGACAATGTGTCATACCAGGCTCTGGGAGCTTGCTTAAGACCATAGAGGGCCTTTTTAAGCTTGTAGACACAAGAAGATTGAGTAGGAATGACAAAACCTGGTGGTTGTTCCACATAAACTTCTTCTTCAAGATCTCCATTCAGAAATGCACTCTTGACGTCCATCTGGTAGACCTTGATGTTGTTGTAGGCAGCATAGGCTAGAAAGATTCTGATGGCTTCAAGTCTAGCAACTGGTGCAAAAGTCTCATCAAAATCTATTCCTTCTTCTTGACAATATCCTTTAGCTACTAGCCTTGCTTTGTTCCTTACAATGTTTCCATCTTCATCTGCTTTGTTCTTGAATACCCATTTGGTTCCAATGACATTCTGGTGGTTTGGCCTAGGAACAAGTTCCCATACTTTGTTCCTTTCAAACTGAGTGAGCTCTTCTTGCATAGCATTGATCCAATCTGAGTCTGCAAGAGCTTCTTCAACTGTCATAGGTTCCATCTGAGATATATAGCAGGCAAGCATTGCTTCTCTCCTTGATGTGGATCTGGTTTGAACTCCACTTCTGATTTGACCAATCACTTGGTTAGGAGGATGATCTCTTAACCATGTTAGGTCTGGTTCTGTCAGCTGCTGTCTTGGTCTCTCTGGTTCATCATCTTCAGAGTCTTCATCTTCATTCAACATAAGGGGGTTTGGTGCAGGTGTTGGAAATGTAGGGTTGTCTGCCACCTCTTCTGTTGGTTCTGGTGTTCTATCTTCTATGCTGACTTCCTTGAGAATCTCTGTTACCTCTTTAACAGAGACGCTTTCATCAAACTTCACATGTATGGATTCTTCAACATGTAGGGTTCTTCTGTTGAGTACTCTATAGGCTTTACTGGTGTTTGAATAGCCTATAAAGACTCCTTCATCAGCCTTTTCTTGAAATACTTTCAGATGCTCCTTTCCATTGTTGAGACAGTAGCACTTGCATCCAAATACATGAAAGTAGCTGATGTTCGGTTTTCTTCCCTTCCAGAGTTCATAAGGGGTCTTCTGGTGATTCTTGTTGATCATGCTTCTGTTCTGAGTATAGCATGCAGTGTTGATTGCTTCAGCCCAATATCTCATAGGCAATCCAGATTCTGCAATCATTGTTCTTGCAGCTTCTTTTAACGTTCTGTTCCTTCTTTCTGCTACGCCATTCTGTTGAGGGGTTCTGGCGGCAGAAAGTTGATGAAAAGTTCCATTCTGATCACAGAAGTCCTTTATGACTTGGTTGACAAATTCAGTTCCTCTGTCTGATCTGATTGTCTTCACTTTCAAGTTCTTCTCAGTCTGAAGTTGCTTTAACAGAGATGGCAACTTCTGAAGAGTTTCATTTTTCTTTGTCAGAAAAACAGTCCATGTGTATCTGGAGTAGTCATCAACCATGACTAGGGTGTATTTCTTACCACCAACGCTTGGAGTCTCAACAGGTCCAAATAAATCCATGTGAATCAGATTTAGAGGACTTGTAGAAAGATCTCCAGCAATGGGTTTGAATGAATTCTTCACTTGTTTGCCTTTCTGACATGCACTGCAGAGGGTCTCCTTCTTGTACACAATGTCTGGTAGCCCTTCTACAATGTGTTCTCTGGCCAGTTTGTTGATTGTTTTGAAATTCAAATGATTGAGCTTTTTATGCCAGTCCCAGCTCAGTTTTGAATCTCCCTTGGCTATCAGGCAAACTCCATCTTTTGCAGTGTTCCAATCAACTACATAGATGTTCTTCTTCCTTGATGCTGTAAGAACCACTTCCTTTGTTGTCTCATGCTTCACATAGCAGAAGTCCTTTGTGAATTCAACAGTGTAGCCTTTGTCACAGAATTGGCTAGCACTCAGCAAGTTGAACTTCAGTCCTTTGACATATGAGACATCATCAATGATTATCTGGTTCTTGATCAGCTTTCCTCTTCCTTTTGTTTGACCTTCTTTGTCATTACCTCCAAAGGTAACTCTGGGTCCTTTGTATTTCTGGAACTCTGTTAGGCAACTTCTGTCACCTGTCATGTGCCTGGAGCATCCACTATCAATAAACCATTCTTGTTCAGAGATAGCTCCAGCACACAGTTCCTGCAAGATCAAAAGAAAGATTTAGGTACCCAAGCAATGCTGGGTCCTGGGGGGTCATGGAGTCTGGGTAGTTGGTACCATTTTGGTCTCATCAAGTGAAACCTTGGTGGGTGGTACCCATTGTCCACCTGGTAGTTGTAGTAGACAGAAGTGTGATTCACTTTGGGCAGATGCTTGTGAGGGTCATGCTTCCTGTTTACATACTTTTGCATAGCTTTCTTTGTTGGAAAGAAGTCCCATATACTATCAAGAGCAGAGGGACGGTTAACCTTGGGCTTCTGAAGTTGACCAGCCAACCTCTTCTGCCTGAAGTTAACTTTCTCTTGATATTTGCCTTTCTGGTGATCATTTCTGGCACGATTGACATGAGGTTGTCTGTCAATGAATGGTCTTTTATTTTTGTTATTTTGAAAACCTCTACTGTTGTTAGGTTTTCTGCCAGGTTCATTATTTTTCAAAAAGGGTTTCTGTTGAACCTTTATCTTACCCTTTTCTGGTCTGACTTCCTCATGAACAACCTTGGTGCCAGATACACCAGCTTGACAGATGGGGCTAGAGATCAGTAGCTCTATGACCTTATCTGCCTTAGCAACTCTGGTGCTAGGCATTACAGAAGGCTCACCTAATTCTGTTGAGCCATAACCAAGACCAAAACCAGTGCCAATCTGTTGATCAAGCACAATCTTTTCCATGGAAGACTGGGCCTTCTGGTAAGCTTTGTACTTAATCTCGAGAGGCTCTATTTCTCTTATTCTCTTAAGAAGAGAAACATTTTCAGTCTCCAGTTGATCTCTTTCTTCAATTAGAAGATTGATTTTGATCTCAACCTCCTTCTTTAAGTCAAGAATTTCAGCTTTCAACTTACTGTTTTCTTCTGTTACAGAAGAATAAGTGGCTTGTATGGCCTTGAACTCTTCCCAAAATTCTGACATTGAATCAGAATTAAAAGCTAAGCCTACCAAAGAAAAACTAGATTCAGAAGTAGAGGTTACCTCATCATCAGAATGAGCCATCAGGCAAAGGTCTTCTGTCTCAGTATCCAGGCAACAGAAGGCCTCATCAGAATCTGAGTCAGAACTGGATTCTGTTTCTGACAGAGGGTCTTTCTCCAGCTGTTCTGTCACAAGTGCCTTTCTTCTTCTGGAGTTGTCCTCGTACTTCTTCTTTTCTCCATCCTGTCCTTGCTTCTTGGACACTCTAGGGTGGGGACAATCAGCCTTGAAGTGAACAGGTTGTCTGCAGTTGTAACAGAGAAGCTCTCCACTGCTTTCTGTTGATTTGACCTTCTGGTATGACTTTCTGTTGAAAGATGGACTCCTTCCATCTTTGGGATTCTTCATAAACTTTTTGAATCTCCTGGCAAAGGCAGCCATATATTCATCAGATAAAAGTACTGAAGGGTCAAAATCATTTACCTTAGATGTGCTGGCAGTGAGGGCTGTAGTGGTCCTCTCTTCTGGTACATCTTCCTTTTCTTCAATCATTTCAAACTCATGAGCTTTGAGATCTGAAATGAGCTTATCAGTGGGATAAGTCTTTACATCCTTGCTGGCTTGGACAACAACTACCTTCATCTTCCATGCTGAGGGCAGTCCCCTCAACACTTTCAGGTTGATCTCCTTGGTTGTGAGATCCTTGCCAAGCTCAGAAATCTCTCTAGTGAGAGTGAGAAGCCTGTCATACATCTTGGAGATGCTTTCACCAGGGAGAAGTTTGAAGTCATCAAACTTCTTGTTGGCTATGGTGAGTTTGTTGTCCTTCTCTTGCTCATCACCAGCTCCAATGAGCTCAAGAGTATCCCAGATTTCCTTAGCCGTCTTGCACTTCTTGATTCTGTTGAAGTACCTATCATCAATGGACTTGTAGAGGATGTCCTTGGCAATATTGTCTAGGTTGTACTTTCTCCTCTCTTCAGTGGTCCATTCTGACTTGGCTTTGCTAATCATCTGGGGTCTGGTATTGTCTATGGCATGTTCAGGGTTGACCTTCTGGAAGCTTGTGAAGGGGCCAATATCTAGAACTTCCCACATCTCATCATGCAGAGCACAGAGATGTGCTTTCATCCGGATCCTCCAGTCATCAAACTTAAGATCTGAAAACATAAGATTCTTGGACAAGGAGTGATCCATTATATCAGATAGAAATGAGGTAAAACAGAAAAACAAGTGGATCTTTGTTCAACAAATAACCTAAGAGATTATTAGAACAAGGAGGCTCTGATACCACTTGTTGGTCCCGGTTATACTGGATACAGTCTAGAAGGGGGGGGGGGTGAATAGACTGTATTGGTTTTTAGCTTTTTAAACTAAGTACCAGATTTACAGAATAGCCTGTTCTGTTAAAGGAACAGACTGGCAGCGGATGGGGTTCTGGTAGGGAGTTCTGTTAGCCTCAGAGGAGCAAAGGCAGTAGGCCTTCTGTTAACTCGTAGAACAAGTTCTGCTGAACACAGATACCAAGTTCAAGGAGTTATACAGTTCTAACTAAATGCAAGTATTAAAAGGAGTAAGTAAACGACACCAGGGATTTTTATAGTGGTTCAAGGAACAACTCGTTCCTCTAATCCACTGTTCCACTAAGCTGTAAGAACTGCCGTTTACAAAGCCTTAGTCCTAGCACTTAAGAAGCACTCCACGTCTTCTTCAAGCCTAGATGTGTCCTGGGATGCACTGCCTGGCTTCCTTTAACACTGGTCCTTTCACTGAGTCTCCTTGAAGTATCACCACTTCACTACTCCAGTTATTCGGACGTCCTTCTTGTAGCAAGAAGAGTTTCTGTTGAAACAGGGGTTCCTCCAACTAGCTTCGTTACAGAAGATTTGTATGTGATGAGCTTGAAGAGTTGAAGAACACTTTGAACTTTGCTTGAGTTGGAAAGAGTATTTTTCCAACTTCTGCCTTCTCTTGTAGAGGATAGTGAATTTGAATCTCAAGGAGGCTTTTGCTTTTCAGAGTTTGAATATCTTGCTTGTAGCAATGTGATAGCAAGGTTGAATCAAGGTTGCAAAGTTATCCGGTTGTTCTTCGTAGTGTATCTTTTATACTGAGGTTGTCTTCCCGTTGGAGGAGTAGGAGGACAACTGCATTTAATGCGCGAGCAGTTGACTTGACCAGTAGGACCTGGTAAAGTTGGCGGGTTACTATTTTGGGATAAAGTAATCCTGACAATGCGGCCAATCATCTGCAATTACTCCACGGAGCATGGGGAGCATTAAATGAGCATTTAATGCGAGCACTGTAGCTTTTCCGTTTCATACTCCTAGCCGTTGAAGGAATCTTTAAGTTGACTTCCCGGCTTTGTGGATTTCTTCCAAGTGTCAGACCTTCTGGTGTCATTGGCAAAGAACTGATTCTGAGAAGATCATGAGCACTTCTGTTGTTGGTAGCTTACAGAGAATCAGGAGGGTTTCTGTCACGCTAAAGGGTAACAGAGACCCTGACGTTTTCTGTTCCTAGACAGAGAACCAAGATCTTCTGTCTGGAGGACTTCTGGTAGAGAGGCCTTCTGGTGGTCGAATATGCTAAGAACTTTACAAGGGAAAATTCTAATACATAATTTCTAAAGGGGTACTCTACAGTCCTAATTAATATAGCATCATCAAAATCTAAATACAATTATTCCTTACAGCCTGCGATTACATCGATTGCGACTCAGCTGCCATGGACGTAACCCAACCGCCATCATCGCAGTTGTAATTTCTTCCCCAGCTGCCATGGATGCAGCTCAACCGCCATCATCACAGCTGTAATATCTTCCCCAGGTATTCTTCCTCCTCCGCGTCTTCTTCTTTTTCTTCTTCTCCTCCTTCTCCTTCTCCTTCTTCTTCTTCCCCTCTGTTTTGTTCTTCTTTTAAATTTCATCTTTACTCGAAAATGACATGTTTTAACAATTGTAAATGTCATCTTTCTATTCCAAAATGCCAACATTATTTTAACATCAGACTACACAAGATTTCATTTTTCAAAAATTGACATGTTTTAAGAATGCCACTTAATATGCATAACAACAAAATAATGACAATTTTGTATAGAAACGTGGCATTCTCAATATGTCATTTTCAAATATTGTAATGACATAAAAGTGTCATTTTGTAAAAATACCCAATAATTATGACATTTTCTTATTCAAAAGTGTCATTTTCTGTAATTGATAACAAGAAATTCAAGTTCAGGTATATCTTCATTTGAAACTTTCAAAAATCAAAATTTTATTTAAAATCATATTGATAAAAAATTAAAAAAAAACAGAGAACTAGGAAGAAAAAGAAGAGATTACCTACCTAATAAGTTTTTAAGCTATGATCCTGCTTTGTGATTTTGATGCAGGAGGAGGTCCTGCACTAATGATTGATGGTGGTTGGTGTCTCGCCGGAGGGTGGCAGATCGACGGAGGTTGTGGTCTGATTGGACGGCGGTAATGTTCTGTGGCAGCACCGCTAGAAGCACCAACAACGATGAAGGCCGTTGTGCATCGCTAGTGTGCATCGCAATAGTTGCTTGACAGAGCATTAGGCTTTAATTAAGGGTTGTTTTGGTAGATTACTTTTTTTAGTCCTATTTTTGTCAAATAAAACATAGCAGTCCTGTTTTTAAAATTCTACCTAGTTTTAGTCCTATTTAGGTAAATCTCTCTTTGACATATTGAGATGGTGGAAGCTTAATGGTGAGAGGTTTCCAATTCTATCTAAGATGGCAAGAGATATTCTCTTTGTTCCTATTTCCACAGTAGCTTCTGAGTCCACTTTTAGTACAAGTGGAAGAATGTTAGACTACTTTAGAGTTCATTGAGTGTCAAAATTGTGGAAGCCCTCATATGTGCTCAAAACTGGTTAAGGATGTCCAATTAGTCTGTCTAAATAGAAGAAAACATTGAAGAGGTAGAGAGGTTGGAAACAGGTATAAGCTTTTACACATTCAGTTTTCAAATTTTATATTTCACTTTATTGTTTACTTAATGTTGTGTTTTTATTTTTTAATGCAGAATTAACTGATGGTAATGTTGGTGGAGGCCCTTCTCTTGATCAGATAATAGTAAAACTTTTCCTTTATCTTTTAAATATGTAATATGTTACTTCACTAATGATATGTTATGTTATGGTTCTGTGACTTCTGTCATCACCCTGCTGCTATGATGGTAAACAGAAGTGTTGCTGTTTCACTGGTATAATTTCACCTAATTAGTGTGTTTGTACAACAAGACATGGTAATATTGTTTCTCTCTATACTAATTGATTATAGATTAAGTGTTGCATATATTGGCAATGATGATAGCTTCCACCAAAAAAAGAAATTAATGGGTTGGTGTTGATTCTATTTCTATATAGTTTTGTATGCCCCCATTTTTAGTGAAGTGAATAAACAATTTGAGCCTAAATATATGCTTCTTACTTACTGCCTTGCTGGAACTATTGCAATTTCAAATGTATTGATTCATTATATATTAAGTGTTGCATATATTGGCAATGATGATAGCTTCCACCAAAAAAAGAAATTAATGGGTTGGTGTTGATTTTATTTCTATATACTTTCGTATGCCCCCATTTTTAGTGAAGTGAATAAACAATCTGAGCCTAAATATATGCTTCTTACTGTCTACCTTGTTGGTACTACTGAAATTTTCAAATGTATTGATTCATTGTAGATTAAGTTTTGCATATATTGGCAATGATGATAGATTCCACCCAAAAAAAAATTAATGGGTTGGTGTTGATTCTATTTCTATATAGTTTTGTATGCCCCCATTTTTAGTGAAGTGAATAAACAATCCGAGCCTAAATATATGCTTCTTACTTACTGCCTTGCTGGAACTATTGCAATTTCATATTGTATTTATCAGTTATTACATTAATTATTGGAATGATGACAGTCTTTATGTTTTCATGAAACTTATAAATCTCCTTGTTGTCATGTGACTCATGTACATAGGAACAAATACAATGATTGACTTAGAGGGTGCTGCTAGCTGGTATGCTCCAACTCTTCAAGATGGAAGCCATGGAATGAGGAAACATGAAACTAGATCGATGTAAACACTTCAAGTTGAATGTTGTTGAAATTTGCCAATTGTCAATTGCTACTTTGTATATGTTTTGTTTACTATTTCGAAACTGCATTATGTATGTGTATTTGGATTTTGGATTTTGAAACTACATACCTGAAGTTAGCCACTTAGCCAGTTACTGCTATTCATCCTATTATGTAATTTTTGGTATACTATTACGCATTTTACTTTAAATGTTATAATGTTATGGTTTTTAATCAATTACCACTTTATTTCTCACAATTTCAACATAAGTACATAACAACCCGAATGACCCCGAAATCCCACTCAACCCGACCGCAATCCGATTTTGTGCAACCCGAATGGTCCGATATTATTTTTTGATAAGGTAGGGGTTTCAATTACAACTTTGATAACCAAACGGGTTTACCAAATCTCAACCCGTCCAACCCGAACCCGTCCGACGCTTTCCCCTACACGCAGAGAATTGTGTGTTATTTCAGATTGACATGCTGGAATCTAAAGGCACTTAATGAGGTAGGTAGTGGATGGGAGGAGCCATATTCACGACATATGCTTTGCATACGACATGTCGCTTCTAATCTACATACTCAATTTAAAGACATTCACTTGAAGAATCTGTTCGTTTGGACATCAAGTCAACGTCAAAAGAAGAAATTTGATGGTGGATTTAATAGGATAGGCGAAATGCAGGCTCAAGCACGAGAATATCTAGCGAACATTGGTTTGGAGAAGTGGTCTTTACACCACGATGGGGGGTACAACTATGGCACCACAACAACGAATATGGCTGAAATTTTCAATAGCGTCATGAAAAGTGCACGATACCTGCTTATAACCGCCTTAGTTGAGTTATCATTCTATCATGTGAATGCCTATTTTGTGGAAAGAAGAGAAACTAGTAAGAGAAGGTTAGCAGAAGGGCATCGTTACTGCCAACAAGTGACTGAACTGATTGAGAAAAATACGGAAAAGGAAAAGCATCACAAGGTCATAACATTTGACATAGGTCATGGTTTATACCAAATGGAGACAGGTCATGGTGGTCGAACTGTGGGGAAGGGTGGTACAAAACAAACAGTGAATTTGCACTGTCGCCATTGCACATGTCAGAAGCTGAATATTTATAAGATTCCTTGCTCACATATCTTAGCAGTATGCAGAGAACGTAGTTTGTCATATGATGCTTTTGTTGATATATTTTTCTCATCATCGGAGTATGCGGCTTCTTATAAAAGAGTATTCAAGCCCATACCGGATATAGCTTATCGACCTACTTACACTGGACCACGATTTGTGCATGCCCCGTCAATGATTCACGCTAAAGGTCGTCTGAAGGCTAAACGGTTGAGAAATGAAATGGATGAAGGTCTTAGAGGTGCTGTGAGATGCGGTTTATGCAAGCAAACAGGGCATAACAGGACGACATGTGCTAAAAGATTGCAGGGACACGTAGGGAGTTCCATTGGGTAATGTTGTTTTTTATTCACATATGCATTAACATCATTAAAAATAAATAAAATCAATTTTAATAATAAAATAAAATAACTAATACATACGTTACTATTACAGCACCGATGTAGGTGTCAGTGGATCTCGCACCGATTTTGTAACACCGTCCCCAATTATATTTACCTTTATGTAAATCTTGTATTGAATCTCATGAACTGGTTAATGAATTTACGATGTTGTAAATTTTTATTATTACGTTTGTGTGAATGGTGAATTTGCGTGCGGGGCCCACATCGGGAGAGGGGACCACCCTACTTTTCCGAAACCACATATTATATTCATCTTGGTCTAGATAATATGTATATGGTGGTGGATATTTTAGTCGGGCCATGAAAAGGGCCTAGGGTTGACCGGTCGGTCAAATAAGACCCAATTACCGATATTAGTGATTTATCGGATAACAGTCCGAACGGATTTCGGAGACTTCTAATTACCAAACATTGCTCATGGATACTTTTATTTGTTATAAACTACTTTTAGGCTTGCATGCCCATGTTATTGGCCGAATGTGGCCTATGAATTACCGCTGAATATTTCTGCTATTCAATGGTTTAATTGTGATGTTTGTTATGTATGTTTACTACTGAGTATGGATAGATTATTTTCTCGAACGCCTTGTATGATTAAGTGAGGTTGACCTGCGGGTGACATCACTCGATTGTACGGCGGTTGTACATGCGCCTAAAATTGTGGTCTGGGGCGTGACAGATTGATCCTTCAGTCCTAACATTGCATGCCACACACCGGAGCGAGGATGTGTGGCGTGGCCTGGATGTTCAGGTAGATAGGTGTCGTGAGCACCTACGCACTATATTCCACATGCAGGTGGACGTTAGGACTTTACATTACGTTCGATAAACTGGGTTTTACGGTGTTCACAGATTAGTTTCGACTTTGCATATAGATAGAGCATTACTTACCGCTCTACTTGAGCGTTGGAGATAGGAGACTAACACTTCCCATTTACCGGTGGGTGAGGTTACGATCACGTTGGGAGATGTGGCTGTGTTGGTAGGTCTACTGTACCCATCGAGGGTCGGGCAATTACCGGGACTGCATGTAGGTTGTGGGTTGATTGGGTACACAGATTGTTGGGAGTACGGCCACACCCTGGGACAGATATTCGGGGATCCTCCTTGAGGATGGCTTGGTTGAGAGAGCATTTTACTGCCTTACGTGTTGATGCTGATGACCCTGTTGTGCAGCAGTACGTGAGAGCCTACATTTTGATGTTTATGGGAGCATCCACATTTGCGGACAAGAGCGATAATGAGGTGCAGGTCTTGTATTTACCCATTCTGGAGACTTTTAATGTAGCATCACTTTATAGCTGAGGTAGTGCGACTTTAGCATACCTATATCGGCAGTTATGTCGAGGTTGCCATTGTGACGGTGGAGAGATGGGTGATTTTTTATTGCTCATAGGAGCACACTCATATCGACAGACCCGTCATACTACGATATCATGGAGTAGATGGTGGTCCTCTTCATGATGCTATGGATCGACACGATCGATCTGTACTAGGGCCACATCATGTCCGTGACGAGGACCCTTTGGGTCGTAGGTACGTTTATGATTTTTCTTTTTCAAATTTATGTATGACGTACGTGAATCCCTTTTATATTCTTATAGATTACTGTGTGTCAGATGCCTATTTTCTGACGTCACGCGCATGTCATCTGTTGTTGGGTTAGGGTACTACTGAGATGCTTTAGATCACATATGTGATGATCAGGTATATCTTGTATATCATTAAATGTAAGTACTTTGTTTTACGTTTTTATAAATTGTGATGTAACACTATTTTGTATTATAGATGACGTGGATGCCGTACACTCATTAGATTCTAGGACTGCTGCCTCCTGTTGGTTAAGAGCACATTGAGATATGGCGAGCACGTGTGCCCTTGATATGTTTTGATGTAGTGGAGCATCACTTTCCTACGACAGTTCAGGTTGCAGCAGGTTATTCTTGAACCTTGTGATACATCTGTGGACTTACACAAGATTGACAGATAAGGGAAGCACAATGAAGATTGGGGGATGCATCATATTCACTATATCACTATGTGGGATGAGAGAGCGGCATATATAGAGTGCACGGGATCCCATCATCAGTCCCCACAGCCTTTGCAGATTACATGAGATGGTATTACACCATCACACGGGTGTTCATCTCTCCCAGTTTTCGTCTACCCACCGATCATTACCAGCCTAGCTTAGCCACTCTTCATATGATGGTAAACAATATAGTCACTAAAATAACTTTATTTATTTATTCATGTGTTTTTCACTAATAACCATGTTTGCATTACAAACACGGGCTTTGCGTAGCATCCATGACAGAGCGACAATTGTACTTGATGAGGCAGTAGATGTACACGGATACCATGAGGCTTGTTCGGGCATTGTTGCACTGTGCGCAGATGTATTGGACTGAGTAGATTATTGATATATGGCCGCCTCTCAGAATTCCACCACATCTACATCCACAACAGGGTCTTCTCAAGCAATACGACATGATAGAGTTGTTCTTCGGCCTCGTAACTAGCGCAGGCGCCCCCGACCACGAGCACAACCACAACCACATGACCTTCACGATGATGATGATCACGTTGACTTATGATTTTTGTATTTATATTATTGTGTGAAAGTTGAAACATGTAGTGGCAGATCGAAACATTTTGTGAAACACCGGATTTATTATAAGTTTTATGTGTTATTTCAAGTTTTGTGATGCAATATAGTTTCATTGATTCGTTTTTTTGTTTCAGATATATTTTTACACTTGCATTTGAATGTAGACATGTAGATTGTAGGTGTGAAGGAATTGAAGGATGATCCATTTATATTTGTAACTGTCTTAGTAATGCATCTCATTCATATATTTTGTCTTAGTAAATTAGATGTTTGGTTGTTTGTTTGCGTGGAATGGACTGTGATAAGCAGATTTTCCGGTGGCTGCAGTTTTTTCATTTAATAAACTGTGCAGGAATCTACCTAACACAAGAGCCGTCACTCCAAGTGGCGGCTTTTGTACTGCGCCTAAGAGCCGCCACTTCAAGTGACGGCTTTCATTAATCATGGTTAATCTCAACAGTATTTCGGGAATTATTCTTAACCTGCTAGTATTTTGGGAATTATTTATTTATTTAGCATTATTCCGGTAAAAAACTCAAATAAAAAGGGATGGAGATATTATACAATGATTTTTTTTTAAAAAAATTAATACAATCCTTCAATCCAACTATTTGAACCAAAACTTCATAATCAACACACTAAAAAGTTACTCCCTCCGTTCCTATTATAACTTCCAACTTTCCTTTTTTTCGTCTGTTCCAATTAAAACTTTCACTTTCCCTTTTTGGTAAAGAATTTGTGGTTCACAATATTTTTTACACATTTCTCTCTCCTCTGCACAACTCTCAACCACACAATAATCACTATCTTAAATTGTGTGACAAACCTATTTGAAATTATAATACAACCCTATCTTAAGTTGTACTCCCTCCGTCCCTAAATGTTCTTCCAAACTAAAGTGACACGGTGATTAAGAAAGAAGGAATTGTGTGGTGGAGGGTTGTGCAGAGGAGAGAGAAATGTTGTGAATCACAAATTCTTTACTAAAAAAAGAAAGTGAAATTCTTTTTTGGACTGACGAAAATTGGAAGTAAATTCAGGGAGTAACAAATTTGCCACCTTCGTAGGCTCGTAGCTAAGGTATTTCACTCCATTGTTCGGATTGTTACATTACAGTGGATCTGGAGAAAGCAAGCAAGAGATATGGCACCCCAAGAAATCGTTCAAAAATAAGGCCAACAGGAAAACCAGCAGTAAGTCATCCACTACTGAACGGCGAGTCCCCGCCATGCCCGACTGCAAGTTCCCCGAAGATGTGATGCTGTGCATCCTCACTCGCCTTCCCGCCAAGTCCATCTGCCGCTTCAGGTGCGTGTGCAAGCCCTGGCTTGCCCTCTTCGCCACCCCCCGCTTCGTCTCCCTGCACCTCAGCGCCGCCGCCGCCTCAAACCCCTCCCTCGTCATCCACAGCATCACCGACGACGATGACCACGTCATCTCCTTCTTCGGCGTCAATGCCGCTGCCAGAGAAGCCGTGAAGGTCACCCACCCGTTCCCGGAATTCTTCTACCACTACCAGATGGATCTGGTGGGCTCCTGGAACGGGCTCGTTTCCATGGCTTTCCCGCCCCTGGGCCAGATGATTGTCCTCTGGAACCCTGCAACTAGGCAGTGGAAAGCCATCCGCCTCCCGAAGGACGACGGCGGAAGCCCTATTTTGGTGTCCGTTGGGCTAGGGTTCGATTCCGCCACCGCCGATTTCAAAGTGGTGAGAATCGTAAACCTCCGCCCCAAAGGTCTCGCACCGGACGCTTGCTTGCAGCTTATGGCTGACGTGTACTCCGCTGATCGCGATTCCTGGACCCGGGTGAAGCTGGGCTTCAAATTTCACGTCACCAGCACCAGAAATGACGCGATCATCGGCGGGGCGCCGTACTGGAGAGCCTTCGCGAAGGATCTGAGCGATCCGAGCGGGTTCGGGGAGGTGTTTGTACGATATGATGTGAAGAAAGGGACGTTCAGCAAGATCCGGGTGCCCGTGCTGGATGTGGATATCCATTCCACCACTCTTCTTGTGGAATGGAGAGGCTCTCTCGCCATTCTCGCCCACACGCCGAGCAGAAAGGACGACATGGTGGACGTGGTGATGCTGGATGAGAAGCAGGGGAAGTGGGCGAAGAAGTACAGCCTGGGACCTGTTGGAGTTCCGGTTGCTAAGCAGATTCAGTGCTCTAATGGTGAGGAGATATTGGTGGAAACCGGGGAGGGGAAGCTTTTCTTGTTTGATGCCAAAACCAAGAAGATGAAGGAGGTGTACATTGAAGATGCTAAGCCGCTCTGTTACCAGGCGTTTAACTACAGCGAGAGCTTGGTTCATCTCAAGGATATGGGGCCTGTGACAAAGGTGGAAGGACAGTTTGACTTCACGCTTGACTCTGATGAGGAAGAAGAGCTTGTTACATCTCAATTGTCTTCGGTTCTCTCTTTTGCAACTTAGCTTCTCCTTTCTCCTTTCCCCTTCATTGATGAAGTTAAGTGCCATGCTCTTAGTTACTTAACACTAGCTTGAGAAGTCTTATACAGTGATATTTTGCCTAAATGCATATCTAGTGGGATGGTTTAAGACATTGCTGCCCACAGATTGGCCACATGGATATATTTTATTGGATAGTTTTGGTATGCTCATAATACTAATTTCAGAATTCATATTATTACTTAAATGCTTATCTAGTAATTGGTGCTTTGAGTATTTTGGCTATTTGTTTTTTTCTGTCTACATGGTTTAATGCTTTGGTATTAATCATAAATGGTACTGTTTTGCCACATGGATATGTCTTTTGGGTTGTTATTATAGTAATTGAATTCAAAGTATAATTTAGATTTCTTTTTTTTTCTTTCTAAAAAAAATAATACAACATGTAAGCCTTAAAATAAAAAATATTGGGTTAGAATAATTTCATTGCAATATGATTGCTGTTTTGCATTGTGAATTTAAAAATGAGCTTTGCACTACACGTTGTACACTTTTCTATACATTTTCACACAAACAATTACTTAGTAGAGCGGACCCATGAAAGTCATCTTGGGGTGAAAATATTGTTTGAGGGATTCAAAATAATTTTTGGGAAGACGAAAATCATTTTTCGTATATATATATACACTAATTTTTTGGGGGGTGGCGGTAGTCCCCTAGGTCTCTACTACGGTCCGCCCCTAGTACTAGTATGTAATACCCAATTTAGTTCTAAACTATTAATGTGACTAGTTTAGATCTTCAACTTTAATTTGTCTACCGAATTTAGTCGTATGCTAATTTTTTCCATTTTCTCTCTAATCAAATACTCCCTCCGTCCCAATTTGATTTGCAAAATTTCTTATTTTGGTTGTCCCAAAATGATTTTCCATTTCTATTTGAGGTTTGTAAATAAGAATAAAACGTCAAATTTACTCTTACTTTTACTTTTTTCCCATTAACTTAAAGGCAGATTACTTTCAGGAATATGGACAAATTCACAAAAGTGTAAAAAACAAGCATCATTTATTGTCATTCATTAATCCTTGTGTTGGTCAAAGTTTGCAATTCAATTCGGGACGGAGGGAGTCAGGGAGTACAACTCAATCCATGTATAATGTTATGGAAGGTTCTACTCCCTTGTCCCATAAAATAGTTCCCACTAGGATTTGGATTGAAGATTAAGAAAGTGGAAATAAAGTGGAATTGTATAGTTGTGGTTGAGTAAGAAAAGGGTAAATGAATGATAGTCATACAAAAATTTTCAAAAAGGAAAATGAGAATTATTTTTTGAGACGGTCCAAAAAAGAAAATGAGATTACTTTATGAGAAGAGGTAGTATATCTTAAAATGAATCTAGTATCACGTCACTTTTTTTGAACTTATCACATGTATTGAAATGAATCTAGGGGTTTTCCCCTTAATATTACTAAATTAAATCTAAATTCCAAAAAAGTGACCATATTTACATTTGGACAAAAATGTGACTAATGCACAGTTACATTTCCGTAGTGACATTTCCGAAGCTAATCTCTGCAGTGACATCTTCGCCATCGTCGACCACGGTGATGCCTCCACTGCCATGACTTGTGTCACTGCCGCAGGTTGTCGCTGCCGGCCACAGTGACACATCCGCAATGACAACTATACAGTGACAACTCCGTAGTGACATCTCTGCCCCAAACTATGACCACAGTGACATCTCCGTCGTCCGGCCATAGCCGCCTTCGGCCAACACTGCCGGCCACTGTGACAAGTCTGCGGTGACATCTCCGTAGTGACAACTCCGCAGTGACATACAATTACTCCGGTCACCGGCCACCGGAAAGTTTCCACGCCAGCACCACATTCCACCACCACCGCCACGCCACTGCATTCCACCACTACTACGCCGCCGCACAACGTGACCCCAGTGCCGCTCAGTGACTTGCAGCAGCCCACACAACTACCTCTCTGCCTCGCTCGAGCCCCAGCAGCCCCAACACCACCAGATCTGAAATAGGGTGGCAGATTGAGATGGACAAAGCTAGCGAACAAGAAGAAGGTATTGTGCATCGAAGAAGGAGAAGGCGATTCACCCTAAGTCGCCGCCGCCACAACGAAGACGGAGAAGGCGATTCACCTTGGCAGGTGGCGGAGGTGAGGCGAGGCGTAGGGAGAAGACATGGGCGAGGACGACGGCAGCGGCGATCTGTTTACCTTGTCCGCGGAGGCTACGACGACGACTTTGGGGGTGGTCTCCTCTGCTCCTGCGATGGCCTGGGGGATGTTCCTCCGCTGGCCTTGGGAGCTCCTGTGTCGGTTTGGCTTAAGAGACGAAAAGAATGGGCTGGATGGAAAGTGATGGGCTGGGTAAGTCATATTTTTGGAAAAAAGGAAAAGTAGTCATTTTTTTGTATTTCACAAAGCTATTAGTAATATTTCTGTCCTTATTCCAACTAAATTTGGTAAAGAAGTGAAATTTGAGAATCAAAATTGACCAAATTAATAATTTGGACTTAAATTGAGTATTGACTCAATAGTCTAGGACTATGTGGATGTTTGAGATTGATTCTACTTCTACTTCTTTTTTAAAGAAGAAGCAGAATCAGAATCAGTTTTTAGAAGCTGGTCTTTCACGGCTTTTAAAAAACTGTTTCTAGAAGTAAATTAAAGCATCAGAAATACTTCTGCACTTTCAGCCAAACATTCCAACACCTAAGAAGCAGAAACTGTTTTAAGAATCAGATACAAACACCTCCTATTCATAGTATTAGGAACATATTAGACAAACATAGAAAGAGACGGACAAGTGTATACATAGACGCATGTTTGTGTGCCTAATGCATGTAACTTGCTTACAAACATTGAAACATGACTTGTCATTAACACCAATTTTCTACAAGCATGTGCTATGTTTCTAGATCATTTGATTAATATTATAAACACGTGTTTTGTGTGTGAAGGGTGTACATCAAGGCATCAAGCACATTTGCTAGTTAATTACCCTGTGACTGGTACAAAACTTAATCTACTTAACTTATGAGACCTCTTTTGCCCTTGTTTTGTGGTTTTGATGGCTTCTCAATGCTTGGGGTTTGTCATTAATATTACTAAAATATTGAGAATGGAAAAAAAGGTGATCTTTCTTTTTAATTTCCAAAAAAAGTGACTAAAAAAAGGTAAATACACTATTTCACCCTTATTAAACTAATTGACTCGTCATAGTGACCAATCATATAGTAACTCTCATCCAGTGACCAATTGACATAGTAATTTCATCCAATGACTAATTGACACGGTAACTTTCGTCCAATGACTAAGTGATATAGTGACTAAAGCCACATTTACATGCATGTTTAGCCATCTAGTGACCAACGTCCAACCATTTAGTGACTCAGTTATCAACGTTCACCCGTTCAGTTATAGTTATTCAATCCGGTAATTACAGTTACCCGATCCTTCAGTTACAGTTACCCAATCCGTTACAGTTACCCGATTCGTCAGTTACGGTTACCTGAGTCACAAATTATAGTTAGCTAATTTTGACCAATTATAATTATCCAACCCAATCAATTACCATTACCGCTTCGATCGTTTAAAGTTACCGACCATCACCCCGACACCGGTAACCACCTCCGGCCACCGCCTGCGACCACCACCTATGGCCACCGCCGGTGACCAGTGACCACCACCTACGGCCACCAGACCCCAGGCCCTCCCCTACGTCACCAGCCAGCATTCCCCACCCCCACACTAGCCCCCACCCATCACATCAGGCCCCAACTACCCTCCCCCAACCCTTTCACAACTGCATCACACAACATCCCGCCCCTAGTCATCGCACCGTCGCACACCACTACTCTGACACAACCACTAGCCCATATGTGTCCTAGTGAGAATCGCTTTTTAAAGATATACGTACTTTATCACATTCAGTTTTATATATTTGATATATACGGTATTACACATTGATGATTAAGCATTTCAAATGTCAATGTCTTATTCATAATCGTGTTCCCTTGGACTTATGTTGTCAATAAGTAAGTGAGAGCTTGTATGATATAACATAAGGTCCTAAAATAGCCTCAATCAATGATCATCAAGAAGGGGATATTGATGATATACGATAAGATTGATATGTGAAATGCATCAAACTTTTAGAAAGTATAGTTGATCTCACAACTATGAGTTCATGTAATTCATGATGATCACATAGCTATTTTAAAGAATATTGGCATACCCACCAAGAAACCATTTGATAAGTTCTATTCATGTGTTTATGAGATTATCAGCGTATAAAGTAGTTTAATAATCCTTCGACTTGAGGTCAATACGTACTACATGTGCGGAGTGATGTACTTTGACCATGACCAACACTTGCACTCCAGATGGGGTAGATACAACATGTGTTGGATGCATCACGAAGCACTTGGAGTAATAGTTGAGTCAAGAAAGGATCGATTCCTCATAATAGATTAAGAGAGAACATTCTACTTCTCATATCTAGATGAATCATAAAGTCATTGACCAATGCAAATATATATTCGTTTTGGATATCGAATATGATCGTTATGGATCATCTAGAAAGATTGAGAGACAAAGACTAAGTTATTGGAATAGACACAATATCAAGTTCTAGACTTAGTTGAATGTTCGTTGAATGAAAGGACCATATCACTATGAGCTCTATATTATAGGGAGTTTGAATAGTCCTCACAAACTTCCTTACATATTAAGTTTGTCTGAAGAATCGTGTAGGGATTCACTAAGACCTTAATTTGATCAGTGCTTAATATATAAGGCCCTATGGGTCACACAACAAATGATTATACCTCTCGATTGAATTGCTAGAAGAAATTAAATCTTAATTAAATTAAGTAATATTGAGTTCGTAATACTTAAAATGGATTAAATATTAATTAAGTTAAAATATATTTGATTCATAATATTTAAGGAGAGTTTTATTTTATAGAATTAATTAAGTGTGACAAATTAAATTTATTATACTTAATTAATGTATTTTTAATTAAATAAAGATGATGCTTTCTTTTGTAATTTACAATTAAAAAGAAACTAAATGTTAAATGATATTAAGGAGAGGTTTAGAGTGGCGTGAGCCCTCCTTCCCTCATGTTATTATTTTATATGTTCTATTTCTTTTATTAAGTAATTAATAAGGAGTATTGGTCCTGGTAGGACTAAAACTCATTAATGAGTAAGACTTTAATTGTGATTGAAAAACTAGTTTAGAACTAGTTTAAATACATTCTCCTCTCTCATAATTAATTGACTAGTTTTCTAGATTCACTATTACCAGTTTATTTCCTTGCGAAGAGATTTCCTAATCTTTCTTTATGAGAGATCTAAGTATTCTTTCGGAAAGGAGAAATCGTGTGGATACCTAAGGTTACAGATTATCACCGCTAGCCTGGAAGATCCGTAAGTTCTAACTCAGATCTATTATTATTGTTTTATTCGTTGTTTTGTCATAATCGATGAATATCTGTTTGGGAAAATTTTAAACTTCCGATGTTGTACTTTCGAGGTACGTTACATAAATTTCCTAACACTACTATTATTGTCTCATACTATCGTACATTATTTGGAAAGTAAAAAGCAAATTCAATGAGGGAGTAAAAAGGATATACTTTAGTATGATTGTTTTTTTGCATTTTGATTGGTTACTTTATCAAAGAGTTGTTTTTGTCTTGGTTGACGTGTCACTTCCTTTCGTCCTACTCAACTTTGTTAACTTTTTTTTTTGTTTGTTCCAAAACTTTTACCACTTTCTTTTTAAACAAATGAATTTGTGATTCAGGTTGTTCCTTCCTCTGTACAAACTTCAACTACACATTTTTTATTTTTTCTTATTTCTCACTAATTTGAAGTTGACAAAGTCCACCGGGAAAAAGGTACTTTACATGTAACCATGAGGTAGTATGTCGTATAGCCGACAGTACGACTTACACTGTGGGTGATATTTTCGTGATTTGGGTGAAAAATTGCGACTTCTTCTAATCTAGCATCAATGCATTTTTATTGAGTATCACACCTATTCTATTTAGGCCTGAAGTCGGGATGGGCCGGCTAGGCCCCGGGCGGGCTTCAGGATTTAGGATTACAAGCCCGATACTAGGGATGGACCCGGGCCGGTCCGGTTCTGGTTCCGGGCTGAGCCCGTGCGGGCTTTTTTTGTAGAAACATGGGCCCGGAACCGGCCCGGGGTGATACCGGGTCGGGCCTACCCGGCCGAGTAGTGGGCCGGTTCGGGCCGGGCCCATGCTATTTAATTTTTTTGGTTTAAATATTAAATTAAGATTACTTGGACATAAAAAATTTAAAATATATTTATTTGAAATATGTAGTACAATTGGAAATTGAGCAAAATATAAAACATGAAATACACTTTTTAATATATAAGAATCAATCGGAATTTGAAAATATCAATCGAAATACACTTTTTACCCATATCTACAGAAGCTCTAGCACGTTTCATATTAAAAATATAACAAATATTAAATTCGAAGTACAATTAAACTAGTGAATTTGAAATACAAATCTACCAATTCGAAATACAATTAAATTCGAACTATGCAACTACAATGTAATCTACCAACTACAATTAAATAATAATGCAAACAAGTTTAACAATTAACTAGTTTTAATAACAATTAATGTTGGTCCCGGTTGTACTGGATACAGTCTAGAGGGGGGGTGAATAGACTGTATTGGTTTTTAACTTTTTCAAGCTAAGTACCAGATTTAACAGAATAGCATGTTATGCTGGCAGAACAGACTGGCAGCGGATGGGGTTCTGGTAGGGAGTTCTGTTAGTAGCCTCAGAGAAGCAAAGGCGGTAGGCCTTCTGTTAACTCACAAGACAAGTTCTGCTGAACACAGATACCAAGTCTTTAGAGTTAAACAGTTCAAATTAAAACAATGAATGTAATGCAGTAAGTAAATGACACCAGGGCTTTTTATAGTGGTTCAAGGAACAACTTGTTCATCTAGTCCACTGTTCCACTAAGCTTATAAAAACGTCCGTTTACAATGCCTTAGCCCTATCACTTAAGAAGCTCTCCACGTCTTCTTCAAGTGTAGATGTCTTCTTGGATGCACTTCCGGCTTCCCTAAGACTGGTCCTTTCACTGAGCTTTCCCAGAAGTATCACCACTTCACTGCTCCAGGTACTTGGACGTCCTTCTTGTGAAAGAAGAGGTTCTATTTAGAACCGAGGTTCCTCCAACTTGCTTCGTTACAAAGAGTTTGTATGTGATGAGCTTGAAGAGTTGAAGAACACTTAGAACTTTGCTTGAGTTGGAAATAAGGATTTTTCCAACTTCTGCCTTCTCTTGTAGAAGATGATGAAATTTTAATCTCAAGGAGACTTTTTGCGTTTTTAGCGTTTGAATATCTTGTATGCAGAGTTGTAGCAAAAGTTATATCAAAGTTTTCCGGTTGTTCTTCGTAGTGTATCTTTTATACTGAGGTTGTCTTCCCGTTGGAGGAGAAGGAGGACAACTGCATTAAATGAGCGGGCAGTTGACTTGACCAGTAGGACCTGGTAAAGTTGGCGGGTTACTATTTTGGGATAAGGTAATCCTGACATTGCGGCCAATCATCTGCAATTACTCTACAAAGTACGGGAGGCATTAAATGTGCATTTAATGCGCGTATTGTAGCTTTTCCGTTCAAGACTCCTAGCCGTTGAAGGAATCTTTCAGTTGGTTTCCCGGCTTGGTGAAATTCTCCTAAGTGTCAGGCCTTCTGGTGTCTTTAGCAGAGAGTTGATCAGAGAAGGTCTTGAGCACTTCTGTTGAGAAGATATCCAACAGAGAACCAGGAGGGTTTCTGTCAGAGTAAAGGATAACATAGACCCTGAGGTCTTCTGTTCTAAAGCAGAGAACCAAAGGTCTTCTGTTCAACCAAAGTCTTAGAAAGGGTCTTCTGCTCTGGAGGCCTTCTGCTTAGTCGATTATACTAAAGAATTTTACAAAGGAAAATTCTAATACATTAAGTCTAAAGAGGGGTACTCTAAAGTCCTAATTAATCTAGCATCATCAAAATCTAATTACAAATATTCCTTACAATTAACTAGTTTTATAGGAGAATAATAAATGTAACAATTAACTAGTTTTATAGGAGAATAATAAACCTAACAATTAACTAGTTTTATAGGTGAATAATAAACTTTAACAATTAACTAAAATTCGAACTATTTATTTTACAATGTAACAACTTTATTTAACAAGTTTAACAATTAACTAGTTTTATAGGAGAATAATAAATGTAACAATTAACTAGTTTTATAGGAGAATAATAAAGTTTCACAATTAACTAAAATTCGAACTATTTGTTTTGAAATGTAACAACTTTATTTAACAAGTTTAACAATTAACTAGTTTTATAGGAGAATACCAAATGTAACAATTAACTAGTTTTATAGGAGAATAATAAATGTAACAATTAACTAGTTTAACAATTAATTTCGAATTAACTAGTTTAATAATTAATGGGAGTGTGAGAGTGTATAAGCAATTGGATAAGTAGGTATTAAGTGTATAAGTAGATATACTTAATATATATATATATATATATATATATATATATATATATATATATATATATATATATAGGGGATGGTTCAAATAAAAAGTGGTCTTAACGTGCAAAGTGTAAAGTTTGCACTTTTTCATTTTTCGCTTGCACTTTTTCTTGCTTTCGTTGCACTTTTTCGCAGGAGCTCAAAAAAATTGGTTTATTTACAAAACTGCCACCGTCATTTTGGCCGAATTTGGCCAAAATCAAAATGGCCAAAAAGTGCAACGCAAACAAGAAAAAGTGCAAGCGAAACATGAAAATGTGAAAACTTTGCACTTTGCACGGGAAGACCTCTTTTCATTTGAACTCTTCCCTATATATATATATATATATATATATATATATATATATATATATATATATATATATATATATATATATATATATATATATATATATATATATATAAGTAGATAATAAGTAGATTAACTAGTAATATATAATATTATGTTTATAGTATATATAATATAAGTATATTACTATAAGATGTAATAGTGAATTGTTCTCCTATAAAACTTGTTAATTGTTAAAGTTTATTACTCTCCTATAAAACTAGTTAATTGTTACATTTATTATTCTCCTATAAAACTAGTTAATTGTTACATTTATTATTCTCCTATAAAACTAGTTAATTGTTATTAAAACTAATTAATTGTTAAACTTGTTCGCATTATTATTTAATTGTAGTTGGTAGATTACATTGTAGTTGCATAGTTCGAATTTAATTGTATTTCGAATTGGAAGATTTGTATTTCAAATTCACTACTTATTATTCTCCTATAATAAGTATTATATACACTTATATATAATACTTTAATATATATAAGTATATATTAAGTATATGTAAATTGTAAATATAAGTAAATAAATTAGAGATAATTATATATGTAATATGTAAATATAAGTAAATAAATATAAGTAACAATAATATAATAATTAGAATTAATATAAGTAGATAATAAGTAGATAATAAATTTTATAAATATAATATATGTAGTTATAAATTTGAGAAGATGAAGATGGAAAAGATTAGTAGAGAATAGAGATTAGAGAGTAGGAATATTTGGAGAAGATGTGTAGTAAATTGTATAGAAAAAATGAAGTATTTATAGATTTTTTGTACCCTCACCCCCAACCCACCACGGGACCCCCTGGAAGGCTCCCAACGGCTATAGAGCCGTTTGGGTTGACTTACAACGGCTCTAAGGCCTATTTGGCTGGCCAAAGATTTTTTTTTAAACATTTAGCCGTTAGGCCCGGACCGGGCCCGAACCGACCGGGCCGGGCCGCCTATTCCATGAACCGTGCCCGAACCGCTCCCCCCCCCCCCTCGGGCCGGGTCAAAGCACGAACATCACAATACTTACCCGGGCCGGGCCGGACCCGCACAGTAGTTGGCCGGGCCGGTTCCGGGCCGGCCCGATTTGGTCCATCCCTACCCGATACCGGTTCCAGTCTGGACTTAGAAATATGTCTCTATTTTCCTTAATGAAATGGAGAAGAGACTTTTACTAATTTCCCAAATTTGGAAAACGCAGATGCTGCAGTTTCGTTGCAATGAATTTGCATACTTACGTCTAGTGGTGGATTTGGTCCAGCGCGAGTGTAAGTTCCGGTCCGATCAATGACCCGACGGTCCCTATGTGGTCCGCTCAACAATATGGCGGTCAGGTCCGGTCATTGACTCGGCGGTCCTTGTCCGATCTAGTCCGATCGACAACCCGACGGTCCCGATCCTGGCCGACTGATGGCCCAGTGGTCCATGTGCGGTCTGGTCCATGACCCGACAATCCTATCTTGTTCGGTTCATGACCCGGCAGTTCCTTTCATACTTTTCCACCATGCTTTCATACTTTATATACATTTATACACTATTCATTACTCCTACTATTCCACCCTAAAATTCCTTTCAAAAGTTTAATATTGCAAGTATTCATGGGACTAAAAAGGAGAAAAGGGATAAACTTCCTTTCACTAATGAACCATGACATGATCAAATTGCCAAATGCAAAAACTTGGGACTAAAATTTATCTTGTGTGAGTTTTTTGTTTGTTGGCTTGAAAAGGTAGTAATACCTTGAATATATTTGCAAAAAGTAGTGCAATAACATATATTCAGCGTCTCTACATTTGTACATACACTGAAAGACTGTCTCATCATGTTACAATAAACTGCACATACAACAGACAGGTCTTCCATCTCTTAGGTGTTCGGTAATGCACATGCTAATAAACTTAAATATGAGATTTAATGTTCCCCTGCATCTGTCCCACCGACTTGAGTAGTTTACCCGCCGAGTTCAAAAAAAACAAGATTACACTAAATAAGGCATCCCGACCTCCAAAAGAGCAGTGTGAGGTATATTCAGTGCAACCGTAGGCTCTCGGCAATTCTTGTCCAGAAAAACATAATTCATAATAAGGAATCGCTTGAAAAAGTTTGAACCTTTGCGTACCATCAAGTGTGACTTGCCCAAGAAATAGGCAGCCCCCTTTTCCCTGGCATCAACCAATTCCTGGAGCTCCATCCTCACAGCTGGATTTTCCTTGGGACTCTCCAAGGGCAAAACAAACCGGACTTTCCTTCTCCTCTTAGCAGGAGCAACCCCGCTCCCATGTGTATCTATCAGAGGGCTTCTTGGAGTCTCGATATCCCCCGAGACCTCATTTGTTGTTTCCTCAATGGTAGCCACAGGAATCAATGCATTTGTCCCATCAGGTCCTCCCAACATGATCATCCTTCCTTCTGGAGAGGCAATAATCTCCCGATGCACGTCATTACTTTCCTCCCTGGCAATGAATTCTCCTATGGAACTAATAACATGGTCTTCAAAATCATTTGTGTCCCTCATGGGGTCACAATATCCATACCGTACGATGCACCTGTATATTTTGTACCCCTTGTGCCCCACCCTGCCTATGAGGTATCTCTTGTTTTGGGGAATATGAGGAACCGGTAAAGGCTTGAATGAGACTAGGACCAAAAGTTCGTGAAAGGCAGGAATATTTGCGATGAAATGAGAGAAAAATGAAGGGATTCCTGTGACGACATCTGTATAGATAAAGCCAATGCCTGGGACTCTATTAACACCCAACCCAGGGCTAAGATCCGTTAACCAATCCAAGCTGACCTTGTTTTCTTTGTCGAACTCGTACTTCTTGACAGTGCCATAGTGCCATGAAAGCATTGTTGTCAGGAAGAGTGTGACGAGTAGGAGTATAGACCAGGTTCCCTTGGAAAAATTCATCAAGCTTGAGAACAGGTACATGGCTTCAATTGATCCAAATGCTAGCAGGAAGCACATAGAGAAGAATAGGCTTTTCTCCCAGGAGAGTGCAATTACAAGTGACATAAGACAGGAGGTGACTAACATCCCACAAATAACAGTTAAACCTGGCAGATAAATGAGGAGATTATTATGGTAGAATAGGAAGTCACTAAAAGAAGAGTGTTATCTAAAATTTCATTCAAAATCAAAATTCCGCGTCATTCTTTACGCAACTATATATGGCTAGGTCATAAAATTGATTAACACTGCATACTAATCGTCTAAAACTAATTTCCACTATACACTCCTGCAAGAATTTCTGAAAGGAGGATGAGTTGTGATAGTTGTTATACTCATATCCCATTCCATTCCATTTTCCTCTGTTCATATGAAGTTAATGTATCCTAGGTCATAATGTTGTCGATTTTCTTTTCTCAATGTGATCTTTGTATCCCTACAGAGCGTGACATAACATGAAGACACATTTGCACACCTGTAGCATTTGCAATGGCTCGCATATCCCTCAAGCCGAGTGTGATGCCCAAACTTAGAGCCATCAGAATCCAGGATACATCAGGAATGTAAACCTGCCCATATATCTCATCTGATGTGTGTATAACTTTTACCCTGGGGAAGCAGGCCAGTGCTTGACATTGGTTTATGATTGAATAAGTTGCCGTGATGGTTGCCTGGCTACCCACAAGGGACGCTACTAGGGATATTCCTGTGAAAGCGTGATGAAGATCTCCTGAAATTTCCAGGTGCTTCACAAGTCAGATGTAGAAAGTTATGGTCAAGGGTGGACCAGGGGAATGGGGCTGCCAACCACTCATTTTTTCCCAAAATGAGTCGATATATATATATATATATATATATAAATTCACATATAAAGTCTACTCTTCTTATTTTCAAGGACACGTTGAATCATCCAATACCGGTGTGTTAAGTCCTCTGCCGATATTGCCCCTACAGGACTAGGGGAATAAGAACATAGGTGGCAAAGTTGGAATAAGGTAGGCAAAGTTTGGACCTCCCACCAAGAGGTTATTCGATATTGTGCTTTGCCTCCTCTCCACACGCCTTGTGGCGAGCTACAAAGGAATGCCAGGGTGAGCAGTTACACCTTTTGGGCTTTTGGAACACAAGTAGAAAGCTAGCTAGGAGGAATAAAAAGGGTACACATTAATAAGTGGTAGAACTTACTACTGTGTGGTACGGATTCACTAAGATGCATAACATTAGATGATGCACCTAAATGCGTGGAGATATATGCAGCTTGACCAGCATAGCATATTACCAGGACAGGATATATTATTAGGGCAAATGTTGCCTGCATTATCCAAAAGTTTATCATAAAAAACAATATACATAATGCATCCCGTCTCACCCCAAACTACCCTCATCCCAACTCTTGCATTACATTTTTGTCCATACCTGGACGGATTTCTTTGAAAAATGCCCTAGATCAGCAAACATTGCTTCTGATCCTGAGGAATGGAGTTTATAAACATGTTAGGCAGTTGTGTTTCAAGTAACCACAACTTCTCACTTATGATGGATTATGCTGATATGAAAACATGACTAAGACAATTTCATAGAATGAGTCTTACCTGCAATGCATAACACAATGTTCCCTAAGATTTTCCAGCTTGTGATGTCTACATTCCTAAAGAACCTAAAAATGTACACAGGGGAGACTGAACAAAGGATGGTTGGGTAATGGAAAACGTTATATATGCCCATTGTGCTGATGAAAATAATCCATATGATCACAACCGGAGCAAAAAGAAAGCCAATTTTATGGGTCCCATGCTTTTGCAAAGTGAATAGGCAAACCAGTATGGCACAAGCTGAAGGGACTGGGATATCTGTAAATAAATATAACGATAAGGGTAACAAGTTAAGAAAACTTTTGACAAACCCAAACTATATCATGTTGTTGATAATACGACATAAGTTTGAGTGAACCTCTTCAACATAAATTAAAACTTTGAGTACCAAATTATTTTACCCACATTTTTTCAAATACTTGTCTATGGATTCTGCCTTTCCAGAAGAGATCGCTGTTAGAAAAGTGAAAACGGAATCACGATTTTCACATTCACTATACACTTTGCAAAGAAAACCAATTACTCTGATGTATACTTCTAATAAAGCTACTCCTTACTCTGGTGCAGTACTTTTGATATGGAACGTCTCATAGTTGAGGTAGCTGACAAAACTGAAGGGAAACACATTTTAACCTTAATACGGAGTAAAAATGTTGATAACGTGTCTATAGTAACTACAGGATGTGTGAGACAAACCAGAAATTGAAGGAGTTAGAACTCCATCACAGATGATTAAACAAGAGCCAACCAGAGCCAGAAGCAGCAGCAAATAGTGACTGCTTTTATGCTTCTCAAGTGCCCATCTTGCTCTAGTTCTCATTTTGATCCTGGATGATGCAGTTTCCACATGATGCATAGTCTCAGCAGCACTTTTATCACATGGAAGCAGCCCTACTTTGGCATTCCTACACAGCAAAGAATACAATGCAAAAGTACCACCTGCAATCACTCACACCAAGAACAACAACTGATAATTATAGAAAACGAAGAAAAATAAAAGAAAAGGCACAAAAAAGGCTTTTGTGAGATTTTAACCTTCCCCCTCATCGTCGGCATTCAAAACTACAAGCACATATTTTAACAAGGGGATGATAGTTAAGGTCCAGAAAGCAAAGGAAAAGAGCTCATATATATCTTCCTTTGATTTGATGTCATTTGGGTCAATGGATCCAAATGCATACAAGGGGGCGGTGGCCAGCCGGCCATATACCACTCCAAGGCTTTGAAATGACAGAATAATAGTACGTCTCCATGTCTCCTGCGATTTCACAAATACCAGACACACAACACTGATTATGTGATTCATGACAGCAAAACTATGGCAGTCTCAGGGAAATATGGTAGTTATCAAACAAAGACTAGAAAGACAAAACTATTGTTTTAGGCCAAGAATGATTGAAAACTATTAATCAAAGACTTAAAATACCATGGGCTTTTATTTTTTACTTAATTTTTATGTTAATTTGGAATAAATTTTCCTTCATGGAAAATTTATAAACTTAACAAATTAAACAACATTGACATTAATTATAATATAATAAATCGAAATACATGATATTTTAAATTTTAATGCAATGTTCGTCTATATTGACCGTTTTCATCTTCTTGATAGCCGACCGTTTTCACTGGCAGTAAAAATAAACTAATTGTGGACCCAAAAAAATATTCTGCGTATTTTTATATTTGAATTTGTATGCTCAAATATACTATCATAACACAACCTTACATAATTTTTAGAAAAAAACTCAAGCATTCAAGTTAGAACCACCAGGATAATCCATTCAATACTGCCCATCCATTGTGTATTTCAAAGTCATATGCCATGCCTTATCTTCTCTCTGCCACAGGCTCTCCCAACCAATTGAAAAAGAAAAAAGAAAAACAGCGAGATTATTCATAAAAACGAATCTTTTTATTTCACATGGGGCTTCAACAATTAATAGAAGCTGATATTGACATATCCACCCAAGTTTAGCAAGTATCGTCAAGTTTCAAGTATAATAACGCTATATCTAGTATCCAACTTTCTCCACAAGATGTGGCATCTGTAAACCAAACTTACAAACGGGTAGAAACCCATGGCCAAGTTACAATCTTTAACGGGGTAACAAGAATTCAGAAAGAAAGTCACATAGTCATTAACAGAAAAGTGCAAAAATTAAACATGGGTTTGATGAAAACTAATTGATCACCTTGTAGGAATGGTAAGAGCCGGCGCTAAGTGAAGGATCCATAGCCTGATTTTCTCGAATAATCTTGAACTTAGCCACCAATCCTACTAAAGTTTACCAAGTAAACGCACAAGCTTCAGACTAAAGCTGCAGACCGTAAAGACGACAAAAACTGGGGACAAGAAGATATACTACGTATTAATGTATAATGAATTAGAGAGACTCTTTATCTGCAAAAATAAATATTCTCTAAAATGTGAGTGCCTTGAATCCTTGGTGATGTACAAATGTCATGATGAAGGGAAGGGTAAAGGGTGGATCTTTTGTCACGTCGTTGTTTGGAGTAGTAGTCGCAATGATGAGAAACGTCTGAAAGTCAAGTGTATAAGTATATATACTCCGATGGAAAACACGCGGATAAATTGTTGAAATGTCCGAACCGTTTGCGGGGAGGTTTAGAATTTAGATGGGGTATAATAATAATTTGGGCAAGAATTACATTAAAAAAAATACATTCCATCCCGATTAAAAGTTTTTGAGCTTGTCTGTAAGACCGATACTTTCAATAAGAATATGAGAGTTCCGTTCCAACATTTATTAGTTGGGGAGTACTATCTACTTGTTCATGGTTCTCTTCTTATTTTTTATTAATGGTTCGATTCTCGGTTTCTAAAAAAAATATACACCTAAAATAATTACATATAATATTTAAAATTTTATGTATTTCTTATTAGTATTGATGGAGTATATGGGTCTAGGCCCCAGGACCCACATACTCAGAACAGAAAGCACAGTCACTACACGGTGCTCTCGTCGGCCGGAAGACCCCCGTCGGCCGAAGAGGGGCCGATCCAGAATATGATCTTGAGGCCAAGGAACCAGGGTGTCCTCGTCGACCGTGCCCTCGTCGGCCGTGCCCTCATCGGCCAGAAGCCCTCGTCGGCCACGGGAGACCCACAGAACCAGATTTTACACTTACTCATTTGTACAGTCCATTAGTGGCTTTGTATTCGGCCCAGTAGCGATCCAGTTGTAAATGGGCCTCCCAAGCCCAAGGCTTGGGAGCCCAGCCCGTATTTTCCCTATAAATACTTCCTCTGGAGGTAGTTATCAGGGTTACAAAATCATTCTATTGAAGCATATATTGCACTTCTTTCTCTAGCTCTCAATTCTCTCTAGATATATACTCTATCATTTGGTGCTTTCATTGAGAGCTAGAACAATCAAGTTACTCCCCCATTGAGAAGACGGTGCTGGCCATCGTCCATACGGTGAAGAAGCTGGGGCACTACTTCCAGACCCATGCTGTCCATGTGCTGACCCAGCAGCCCCTTGGCGCGCTCATGAGGAGCCCCGCTAGCTCCTCAAGGATGGTGAAATGGGCAATCTTCCTCAGTCAGTTTCAGATTGAAATCAAGCCAAGCCCATCCATCAAAGGGCAAGCTTTGGCCGACTTCGTCACCGAATGCACGGCAAGGGAGACAGCCGCTACCGCCCCCGGGCCAGAGCCCGATGACACATGGATCCTCTTCACCGACGGCTCGTCGGCCGCGAAATCATGCGGTGGCGGCGGCGTCCTCATATCCCCGGAAGGATTCAGAGCTTACTATGTCATCCGCTTCAACTTCAGGGTATCCAACAATGAAGCCGAGTATGAGGCCCTCCTCAGCGGCCTCAGACTCGCCGCCGGCCTCAGAGCCCGACACATCAAAATCAGGTGCGACTCCAAGCTGGTAGTGGGCCAGGTTGAGGGTACGTACGAAGCCAAGGAAGGCCGGATGAAGTAGTACAAACAAGCAGCAGAGGAGCTGCTGAAGGCGTTCGAAACCCACGAGATCACACAGATCCCAAGGGCCGAGAACGCCGAGGCCGACATCCTCTCCAAACTCAGCTCGGACACCCCGGAGCACATCTCCCAGCTAGCCAAGATCGAGGAGTTGAGCATGTCCAGCATCCATGCCAGCCCCGTCTTGTGCGTCCAACAATGACCGGAGGACTGGATCTCCGACATCATCACCTTCATCACGACGGGGAGCTGCCCCCGGACGAGGAGAGGGCCAAACTCGCCAAACTCAGGGCCCCAAGCTACACCATTGAAGATGGCAAACTCTACAAACGATCCTATAATGGCACTCTCCTCCGATGCCTGCACCAGGATGAGGCCGACGTGGCCATGGAAGAAGTTCATTGTGGTGTTTGCTCCTCGCACCAGGGCCCTTTCAGCATGTCCCGGTGTCTCGTCGTCCAGGGCTTCTTCTGGCCGACGATGGCGCGAGACTGTGCGGATCTGACCAGGAAGTGTACCACGTGCCAGGTACTCCAGAAGGCCCCTGGTCGGCCAGCCGTCAACTACGCCCCCGTCACCACTGCTATTCCGTTCTCAAGGTGGGGGATTGACCTAGTCGACCCTCTGCCCAAAGCTGCCGGCAACAACCGCTACATCATCGTCGCAGTCGACTACTTCACTAAGTGGGTCGAAGCGGAACCCTTGGCCAGCATCACGGGGGCCAGGTGTCAGAAGTTCGTTCACAAGAACATTCTCACCCGCTTTGGTGTCCCCCAAGAGATCATATCTGACAACGGCACCCAGTTTGAAGCGGCACCCTTCCAAGAGCTCCTTCGAGAATGGGGGATAAAACACTGTTTCTCCTCCGTTGCCTACCCTCAAGGCAACGGGCAGGTTGAGAACGCCAATAGAACCATCATGGAAGGGCTGAAGAAGAACCTACAGGACGCAGGAGGGAGTTGGGTCGACGAGCTCCCCAACATCCTGTGGTGTTATCGTACCACGCCAAGGAGGGCGACGGGTGAAACAACTTTTGCCATGTGTTATGGCTTTGAAGCTAAGGCACCCACAGAGGTCACCATTCCCAGCCGACGAGTGGAGCAGTATGACCCAGAGGTTAATGAGGAAAACATGAAGATCGACCTCCACCTGGTCGAAGAAAGACGCGAGCAAGCATTCATCCGAGCAGAGAACTACCGGCGTCAAATAAAATCATACTATGACGCCAAGGTACGTTCCCGAGAATTCCAAGTGGGGGACTACGTCCTCCGCCGAAGGGAAGCAAGCCAGCTGATAGAAGGAGGCAAGTTAGCCTTGAAATACGAAGGTCCCTACATCGTCAGTGCCGTGGTGAAACCCGGCACCTACAAGCTTAAACGCCCAAACGGGACCAATGTACCACGAACGTGGAATGTACACCATTTGGTGAAGTTTTATCAATAATCCGAAGGTGCAGCCGGCGAAGCCCTCACCCTTTGATGGGTTATTGATTGAACGCCACCCTCGGCCTTGAGCCACTTTTGAATAAAAATCATATTTCCTTTGATTTATTGGAGTTCGACTTGAACATGAACAAAGTGCCCTCATCGGCCACCTTAGAGCGAAAGGCTCAGGCATGACCGATGTGGCGCTCTGCATCTGCAAACTTAGAGCGAAAAAGCTCGAGTATGCCCATTGTATTTTGTATCAGCAAAAGGTTTAGGCCAGCTGAGAGAGCACGTCGTATCGGCCCCTTGGAGCGAAAATGCACAGGCAGGACCGACGACGTCCCCAGGATGATGGGCCCGCAAACGGTCCGCGTTCACCGCGTCATCCACGCGCCTGATCGCAAGACGACAGGCCTGAAATCATGGCCGAGGTGACAAAATCCCAAAACTCAGGGATGGGCAACGACAGCCGTTGGAAACCAACCAAAAGTCTAGCCCGCGTCATAAATAGGCGACGAGACCCCCCCTGAGATCACGGACGCTATAAACGAAGTCCGAACCGGCCGAAGGGCCATCGACCCCTTTGGCCGAAGCCTGAAAGAAGGACACTCCCTGAAACGGGGAACAAAAAAAAAGAGGGAAGCCGACGGCCGTGCGCACTTGCCGGCCTCGAGCAGTAAAAATAAATCCCCACAAAACAGCCACATCTGGCTGAGTACATATCAGTTGAAAACAAAGGTAAACATTACCAACAGGCAATGTGGACGAAACGGCCACACACCACAAGGGAATTGTCAAGGACGAAGCATACGCCTATAAAACCCTAACCAGAGTGGTTGGGTGACACGCGAGTGGTAACCTTCATCGGCCATAGCCCTTTGAAGCACCAACACTTAGTATGAAATAAAGAATTACAATCCTGAAGATAACCACCGGAAAAATTGCCCAGGACGAAGCGGGCAGTATTACACCCGCGGAAGAGTTAAGCATTCAAGCAACAACCCCTACCGACCACAACATTCCGGATGGCCGTTACAGGCACTAAAACCCAGGCGGTTGGCCAAGCGGAAGATCTTTAGGAATATTTGTCCAAGTGTTTACCAAACACTTAGAGAAAATTCCTGAGGAAAAAGGTTCCTTAAGAGAATTCCGACACTTAGAGAAATTCTTGAGGAAAGCAAAAGGCACCCTTATCGGCCACAAAGCCATACCTTGGCCGATGAAGGCAGGGCCGTCTCTTGGCCGACAACGGTACCACACAGAAGGAACTATGTCTTGCATTTATACTTGGGAAAACCCAAGTATTTGGAGGGACAGCCTCTAGACGAAGCGGGCACTTGAATACTTGCAAGGCGTTAGCTACCTATGCCTTGCGTTTGTACTTATAAAAATTTCTATGATCAAAGAACTAAGTTCAAAGGACCCAAGGCAAGAAACAAAGACATGCAAGGCCGAAGGGGACAACAACCCCATGCACCCTTATCGGCCACAACACAAGGGACCAGGCCGACCTCTTGATCAGATGACGGAAAGGGGAACACAGCGGCCACGAAGAACATCGGGCCGACAACAACACCATGCGTGGCATATTGGTTCAACACTTAGGGAATTTCCCAAAGCATCTGTCAACAGTGAGGAGAGGCTCAACACCAGGACGATGAGAACACCCACCCACTTGAAGTCCGGACACTTAGAAGAATTCCCTAAGTCCCAAATCCAAAATACTTATACAAATTTTTGGGAAAAGAAGAAAGAACAGACAATAAGACGACAGAGATAGTACGAAACGTAAAGATGATTTCATTCAACTAGTCAGTACATGGTGGGCACTTTGGCCGTTACAATCAAATATTAGAAAACAAAAGGATGATCATGGCTCTGCGGCGGCCTCATCGGCAGCATGGCCCGCGACATCCTCCTCGGCCACATGCTCAGCACCAACTGCGATCTCAGGAGCCAGGTCGGCCTCGATAGCGGAAGTGGCGGTGTCGTCCAGGTAGTCGGCATCCTCGTAGTTTGGTTCGCCCAGGCCGGAACTCTCTATAGGCGCCTGCCTATCACACAAGGAAAGGTTGGCCTGTTCCTCCGGGTCCCTCATCAGCCGAGGAAGCCGTAGATTCCGCCTGACCCAACCCCAGGTATAGTTCAGGGTCCTGAGGGCGCGACTCAGCCGGCGGTAGATGAGCCTCTGCATCCGATGCTGGCCCATGTTATAGTACACGGACATCTCCCGCTCAAAGTACTCTTGGCCGGCAGGGGAGTTCAGCCCCCAATCCTCCATCTTGGCCGTCACGACCTCATAACACCAAGGGAGGCGCTCATCGGTCTTCCAGCCCTCAGCTAGGAACTTTGCTACTGCATCATCGGCAGCCCTCACCGCCGCAGCCTCAGCTTCGGCCTTGGCCCTCTCGGCCTCCTCCGCCCGAAGACGATCAGCTTCACGGGCACTCTTCTCAGCAGCTAGGTTGGCCAGTGCCTCTTCCTTGGCCGCTTCGGCCTCATCAGTCTTCCTCTGCAAGGCCGCAAAGTCCGCACGCAGCCTCCCCAGACAGCTCATGGCCTCATCGGCCGAGGCTGCCTTCTCTTCAAACTCTTGCAAACGAGCTATCTCTCGTTGCTGCCTCTTATGGCTCTCCATAAGCATAAAGGCACCCTGCAATGGAAAGGTTATAAATAAAGGATGCAACAAAAATATCAAAGGGAAAGAACGAAAAGCAAAAGCCGAGGAAGAAGGGAATTACCTGGACGACGAGGTCCATACCACCATCGTATATCTTGACATCTCCCAGCTTGTCAAGATATACCCGGTCCTTGGCCGGGATGGCCTGGGAGAGGACACTATGGCCGTCGACGCCATCGTTGAACCCCCCCATCCTTGGGGTATTCAACCTCCAACTTGTATGTGGACGAGCCCACCTCCTCGCCGGCCCGCTTCGGTCGGGAGTCCTCAGCGAGGGGAAGGGTTTGAGATCCCACTCTGGTGAGACCAGAGCCAAGGTCTACGAGGGCAGCAGCAGCGCTTGAACCTCCTTCGTCCACGATTGGGACGGTTAGCACGCCGGCCTCATCGGCAGCGGCAGAGGACGAAGCCTTCTTCGACTTCTTGGCAGGCTGCATGCCGGCCTCCGTCAGCTTCCTCTGCGTCTCCTCCGCCGACCGTTTCTTCTTCGGCTGGGGAGGGGGCCTCTTCGTAGCATCACCGCTGGCAGCGGCCTTCGCTGCGGCCTCCTTGGCGGCCAGCTCCTCCTTGGCCTTCGCAGCGGCCCTGTTCATCACAGACCGACGATCCATTGAAAACACTGCACAACAAGCAAAACAGGTCAGCAAATTAAAAATGACAAAGTAAAAAGAGTACGCCGAAGGGGGTATTACCATCGGCTTCGGAAGGAATGCCCATATCAGGGCCGTCGGCCTCCTCAAAGGTCGTGGTCATCTTCGGCCATATCTCAATGTCGTCCTCCTTATCGCCATATACGAAGTACCTAAAGAAGCCGATAGCGGTCATCTTGTACTCCGTAATATAGTGCTTCACACTCCTCGGCCCTCCCTCCAAGAAGGCCGCCACCTGAGAATCCATAATAGAACTCTTCGGAGGATCATGCAGGGTAAACCTTCCATCATGGCCGACGGAGGGGAACTCTATGATGTTGAATACGGTTGTTTTGTTGATGACTATGTGATAGAATAAAATCTAGTTGAAATATATTTCATATCTAAATGAATTGATTGCTTATGTTGAGAAAAATATTCTTACCTTCTTGAGTATTGACCAAAGTCTACCTTATTCGGTAATTAATTGATTGAATCAAAAAGATGCACGAGATATTTTGTATCTAGTCTTAGTCCAGGGCCGATATACATAATGGTTGATCCGGCTATCATAAACATTGAGCTCGAATATGGGAAGCATTATAAAGAAGGAAAGCAATTCAAAATATGGGGGCAAGTCCCAAGATTAGAAGATCAACTATTCAAGGAAGGATGCTTAAACGGTCTGCCCAAGACAGCCTATATAAACGAAGAAGCCAAAGAGAAATGGAGTGTGCTTGACCAAGCTTCTATTGAGAAATATACACGAGAATATTTACTAAGTCCAAGGCACCTGAACCTGCTCTCAGAGTCTCAAACAGAGTTTCTTTTTCCCTTCTTCTTATTGTAATTGGGGTTTTTGAGGATTGGCTAAGTGTAGCATCCTCGGGTTGGTTAGTGTGTTGTGAGAGCTTTGTTGTAAAGTTGAGAGGCTCTCTACCCACAAGGTAGAGAAGCATAACTCTTCCTAGAGAGGATAGAGTTGGGGTGGCTCAAGGGTAGACTAGGAGAGTTTCCCTTGTAATCATTCAAAGGCTTTTTAGTGAAGTTGTTCAAATTCCTCCGAGGGAGGTCGAGGTTTTTTAATCCCTTTGAGCCAAGGGATTTTTCCTCGTTAAATCCTTGTGCACTTTATTATTTCGTAATTCCCTGGACCCCACACTAGAACTGTGCGAAAAACTGCCACGGTTCCACACACACACAATTCACCCCCCCTCTTGTGTTGCTAACCATTTCATCAATTGGTATCAGAGCCGGTCTTCACCATAGAAAGGTTAAAACCTTGGGAAGAGATCCGGCAGCATGAATACGGTTGAACGATTGGAGGAAGGATACTCGACTCAACGACCACCGTTGTTCAACGGCAAATTTTATCAATTCTGGAAGAGTCGAATGGAGAACTTCATCAAGGCTGAGAACTACCAGGTATGGAACGTAATTGAGGTAGGCGATAACATCATCACTAAGGAAGATGCCGAAGGTAAGGTTATCCCTAAACCCAAATCTGAATACACCTCTGATGATTATTGTAAACTCGAGCATAATGCTCAAGCATTGAAATATTTGATTTGTGGACTTGGTCCGGCTGAGCACAACCGTGTTCTTGGATGCAAATCCGCAAAACAAATGTGGAATTTACTTGAGGTTACGCATGAGGGTACCTCGCGTGTAAAAAGATTCAAAATTGACATATTTATGTGTAATTACGAATTATTCGTGATGAAGCCTAAAGAGTCAATTAGGGATATGATTACACGTTTTACTAATATTATTAATGAGCTCTCAGCACTTGGAAAAGACATTACTGTAGAAGATCAGGTGAGAAAAGTTATGAGAAGCTTGCCATCCGCGTGGAAGCCTAAAACTACAACAATAGAAGAAGCTAAAGATCTCTCTACCATGACGCTAGAAGACTTGACCGGCTCACTCATGACATATGAGCTAGGCCTACAAGAAGAACAAGATGCAGAAAATGTGAGAAAAGAGCGAGGAATAGCTCTCAAGGCTCGAGAAGAAGAAGAAGAATTCGGAAGTGAATCGGAAGATGAAATGAGCATGTTCGCCAAGCAATTCGGAAAGATGTACCGGAAATTCAAAGGCGGCCGAAATAAACAAGGTAAAAAGGGCTTCCAATCTTTTAATAACCAAGGTTGTTTCGTTTGTGGTTCCTTTGAGCACAGGGCAAGAGATTGTCCTCAAAAGAAAAATGATAGATCCTACGACAAGAACAAGACCAGTTCCCATCGGAGGTCCAGTGAAGATAAAGGGTTCAACAGAGACCTCAAGAAGGCAATGATGGCAGCTTGGGGAGACTCATCCGATGAAGAAGAAGAAGAAGAAGAAGAAGAAGAAAAAGGCCTAAATCATGCAGGATTGTGCCTCATGGCTAATTCTGATGCAGAATCCGACCAAGAGAATTTCGAGGTAAACTTGGAGAGCTTTCTTTCTAAATTTGATTCCCTCTCTAAAGGCAAGGTCCGAAAGATTTTTAAAAGATTAACTATCGAACTAAATCAAAGTCTTTCTGAAAACGATAATCTTAAATCACAAATCACCGAACTGGAGTCTAAACTCGAGGAAGCCACTAGAGCCAAGATAAGGCTGGAAACAAAAGTGGGAGAGTTAATAGATGAAAGGCTCAAGTATAGTGAAGTGGTTTTAGAACAAGATAACCTCATTTGCTCACTCAAGCTCGATAATATGAATAAACAAGTTAATGACGAAGAAAAACTTCTAAGAAAAATTCCGGACATTGCCTTGCTCATTAATCATCTCAATCGCCTTGAGGACGAGAGACAGGATTTCAAAAACAAACCGGAATACCAACCATATAGTACCAAGGTAAGAACCAGGTCTAGACAGTATACTAGAACTGGACCCTCTCGGTACAAAAGAAAGGAAAACGAGACTGCTGGTCTCGGATACATTCCAAGAAATTCTCAAATAAATCAAAAACCGAGTTTTCAGAACCAACCCTTTTATGGTAATAGAACTAGAGGACAAACCAGTTCTAGACCGTACCATAGACAACCTAGAACTGGACCAACCTGGTTCGATAAGCTGGTTCTAAGGCACAAAACAGGTTATGGACAAACACCTAACTGGGAATTTTATAAAAGGGGCAAAGATCTTTTCGGAAATCGGAAAACCAAATATGTTGATACATATGACAGCCGGATTTGCGGACATTGTGGCAAAGACGGACATCTTAGGTATCAATGTCACTCTCGACAACAGGCCTTAGAGAGAAGCTTTAATTTCAGTAAATATCCTTCAAACCAATATAAAATGGAACCCAAGCAGGTCTGGGTTCCACGCACTAAACCTTAATCCTGGAACAGCACCGAGTGAGGGGGAACAATCACTGGTTCCTTGACAGTGGTTGTTCTAAACACATGACCGGAGATAAATCTTTGTTCCTCTCACTACGGCCATTTAGTGGTGGAAAGGTGACATTTGGAGACAACGGCAAAGGAGAAATCATTGCTGTGGGGAAAATTGGAAAGTCACCCGACCATGCAATAGACAATGTTTTCCTAGTCAAGGGTCTAAAGTTTAATTTGCTTAGCATTTCTCAGTTTTGCGATCGAGGTAACAGTGTAGTTTTTGATCATAATGTATGCCGCATTGTCAATAACGAATCTCAGCAAGTCATACTAGAAGGCAAGAGACTTGAAAATACATATAAAGTTGATCTCGACTTATTGCCAAGTATAAGTTTAACCTGCCTAAGCGTTATTGACAATGATCCCCTACTCTGGCATAAAAGATTGGGCCACGCTAGTTTTTCATTAATCAATAAACTCAAAAATAATGAATTGGTAGTCGGGCTACCTAAAATCAAATATTCCCTTGATCATATTTGCTCTGCCTGTGCCACCGGAAAACAATCTCGATCATCTTTTAAAACAAAGAATTTTGTGAGCACAAGCAAGCCCATTGAACTAATTCATATGGATTTGTGTGGTCCAATGTCAGTCCGAAGTCGGGGAAACAAAGAATATGTGTTAGTTATTGTTGATGACTTTTCACGATATACATGGACTATCTTTCTTGCAAGTAAGAAAGATACGTTTAATGAGTTTGTTGTTTTTGTAAGGAAAATTGAGCATCAAACAGGGTTGCACCTAATTAAGATTCGATCTGATCATGGAACCGAGTTTGACAACTCACTATTTGAGGAATTCTGCAAAGAACGAGGCATAGACCACAACTTCTCCGCTCCTAGAACTCCTCAACAAAATGGGGTAGTAGAACGGAAGAATAGGACCCTGGAGGATATGACTAGAACAATGTTGATTTCTAGTGGTCTGGCAAGAAACTTCTGGGCAGAAGCACTTAACACAGCGTGCTACATAATTAACCGAGCTATGATCCGCCCACTCCTAGGGAAGACACCCTACGAACTACTCAAAGGAAGAAAACCAAACATCAGTCATCTAAGAACATTTGGATGCAAATGTTTCGTCCACAATAATGGGAAGGACAATATTGGCAAATTCGATGCAAGAAGTGACGAGGCAATCTTTCTCGGATATTCTACTCACAGCAAGGCTTACAAAGTTCTAAATAAACGAACTCAATGTGTGGAAGAAAGCATCCACATAATTTTTGATGAAGCCCTTTCATTAAAGCCGAGGCAAGATGATGAAGGAGATATAGGAATCCTCCGCAAAGAAAATCACCCCCATGAAAACGTTGAAACAAGCCATGACCTAACTGAGGAATCACTGGACAATGAACAAAATGAACCTAGAACTGAAGAAGGACCCGGACTGACCATGACAAGTCCGAGTGAAGAACCAGCTGGTCCAGGTCCAGATACCCTATACGAGTTTGTGGATCAACCCAACGCTCCAAGAGGATGGAAGCATCATCGATCACATCCCCTGGATAACCTCTTAACAGATCTAAATCAGGGAGTAACAACGAGATCTAAATTAAGAAATTTCTGTACTTTCTTTGCTTACTTATCACTTATAGAACCGGAGAACCATGAAGTGGCTCTCTCCGATATTGACTGGGTTCTAGCTATGCAGGAAGAACTAAATCAATTTGAAAGGAACAAGGTGTGGCACCTAGAACCAAGACCCGAGAAAAAAACCGTAATTGGTCTCAAATGGGTATTTAAAAATAAGCTTGATGAGCACGGGCAGATCACAAGAAACAAAGCGAGGCTAGTCGTCAAGGGCTATAATCAACAAGAAGGGATAGATTTCAATGAAACATTCGCACCGGTGGCAAGGCTAGAAGCAATCCGAATGCTCATAGCATTTGCGGCTCATATGGGTTTCACCCTCCACCAAATGGATGTCAAGACAGCATTTTTGAATGGTTATCTTAAGGAAGAGGTATACGTTGAACAACCACCAGGGTTTGAAAATCCAGATTTTCCTAATCACGTTTTCAAACTAGATAAAGCACTTTATGGGCTCAAACAAGCACCACGCGCTTGGTATGAACGTCTATCAAAATTTCTTTTGGAAAATGGTTTTGAAAGAGGAAAAATAGATAAAACACTTTTTCTAAAAATAAAAGATCAATCCCTCTTGGTTGTTCAAATTTATGTAGATGACATTATATTTGGTGCTACTAACGACTCACTTTGTGATGAATTTTCTTCTCTTATGAGCTCCGAGTTCGAGATGAGTATGATGGGCGAATTAAATTTTTTCCTTGGTCTCCAAATCAAACAAACAAGTAAAGGAACTCAAATATCTCAACAAAAATATCTCAAGGAGCTTCTCAAGAAGTATGGAGCAAGTGAAGGCAAAACAATGACAACACCGATGGGAACAAATGACATGCTGGATGCAGACGAAGCAGGAACCAGCATAGACCAAAAGAAATACCGAGGAATGATTGGGTCTCTACTATACCTAACTGCCAGTAGACCCGACATAGTTTTCAGCGTAGGTCTATGTGCCCGGTTCCAGGCAAATCCCAAGGAGTCTCACCTCAAAGCAGTCAAGAGGATACTCAAATATCTCAAAGGAACTATGAATCTGTGTTTATGGTATCCACGTAATGAGGATTTTAATCTTATTGCATATTCAGATTCTGATTTTGCAGGTGATCTATTAAACAGAAAAAGCACATCTGGAACGGCTCACTTCCTAGGTCCTTGCCTGGTTTCATGGAGCTCTAAGAAACAAAACTCAGTTTCTCTTTCAACAGCCGAAGCCGAATACGTAGCAGCCGCATCGTGTTGCTCACAATCCTTGTGGATCATGCAACAAGTAAGTGACTACGGGATCATCCTAAATTGCACACCAATTCTATGTGACAATACACTGGTGCAATCAGCATCTCAAAGGATCCGGTCATGCACTCACGAACAAAACACATCCACATCCGGCATCACTTTCTGAGAGATTGCGTGGAAAAGGGGCTAATCAAGGTAGAATATTGAAACACCGACAAGCAAATTGCCGACATTTTTACAAAGCCCCTGGGAAGAGAAAGGTTTGAATTAATTCGACTTGAACTTGGTCTCATCAATGCTTAAAACTATTCTAATCGATGCAATTTTTTGGGGGAAACAACCTAAGGAGAAATTCTTTATTTTTTAAAAGGAGGCAAGATCCTTTCAGTTTTTAAACTGCCAAATTTTTTTGGGAAGACACAGCCACACAACCGGCCACTTCCTATTTGGAAGGAAATCATTAAAGATTTTTTGGGAAGTGGGAAAGTATCCCGTATACCAACACGCCGCCCACTTCCAAAATAAAAACCTTCCATAACCTCCTCCCTCTTCTCCTTCTTAAACCGCCATGGTCAAAACCAGAGGTTGCGCTCCTCCAACTGCTCCTCGTCGTTCTAGCCGGAAAAGAAGCGTACAACCACCCCCACCTTCATCACCTACCCCGATTGAACTCGAAGCCTCACCTCCTTCGACCATGCACTCCGAATCTGGTGACTCCTTACCACCATTCTCAGCGTCCTCTCAGGGGGAACAAGATAAAGACTCTCCATCACCAATTAAACCTCCCAAAGGAAAACCACCAACTCGCGACGGAAAGGTGCTGTCCCTAAAGTACACTCGGAAAAGAGCAATCGCTGAGGGAATCATCTCCGAAAAGGGCTCCACCAAAAAATATCCAAGGATGGGGAGGGTAGTCGACGAAGACGCCGCACGACTCAAGGAGGAATATCTCTCCCGGGGAATAGTTAAGGTACTCTCCATATCCTTTGGTGATATTACTCGAAAAACCTCTGATTTTACTGAGCTTATTTCCTTCCAAAAATGGGAAACCTTGTTTGATTCCCAGAATTGTCCCTCTGTGTTTCCTGAACTCATCTCAGATTTTTTGGCTAATTTTATTATCAAAGACAGTTTCTTATCCTCTAGGGTACAAGGCACAAAAATTCTGTTAAATGTGAGCGATCTAGGTCAAATTTTGGGTGTTCCATGTACTGGTATATGCCAATATAACAAAACCGAGTGGCCCCTAACCAACACTTCTCAAACAGTTGCACTGGAATATTTTAACCCAACCATTTCCGAATCCTCTCTTCATGTTGCGAGCCTTGCACCAATTCCCAAACTACTGTTCTACTTTGTTCATCACAACTTGATTCCTAGGCTAGAAGGGAGATTCACACCCTCTAGAGTTGAACTGGCATATATGTACCTTTTAGCCAACAAAATTCCTATCAACCTTCCTGGATTTATGATGGCTCATATAAGTTCTACCATTAGTACCTCATCCCGAAGGATTGGGATTCCATATGCCCCACTACTCACAAAAATATTCCTATCTAAGGGCATTGCTCTAGACAAATTCTCCTCTGAAGAAGCCTGCAAGGTCCTGGACAAGAGACGTCTCAGCAATCTCAGACTAATTATATCAAACTCTCACCTACTTCCTAAACCAACAGATCCCTCTTCTTCAGAACAAAAACCCAGACCAAAACCAACTCATGTTCCTTCCATCGACCCAATGATGGTGGTACCCCCCCAATCACTGACCGCATAGATCTCCTGGAACGATATATTCAACACCAATTTGCTTCCCTTTCAGACTCCATCTCCGCATTGGCAAAAAAGGTGGACACACTGGCTGATACAACCAATGCTATTCGGAATGATTTCCAATCCTTCAAACAGGAAGTGGCGGAGCGGCTCTGTGAATCTGGTTCGACTAATCGGAGAATAATTTATTCTTCTGAGGATGATTAAACATTTTTTTACTGGGGGAGGGTTTTGGCTACATAAACATCTTAACAAACTGTCCTACTTTGCAATTTTACTTGGCACTGTTTTGGTTATTTTCTGTTTCCTTTTGGTTGATGCCAAAAGGGGGAAATAATCAGGTGCCTGCTTGTTTTTGCTACATTAAAAACAAAAACAAAACCGACTGTTACTTTAACACTAACCTGTAGGGACTCTGGTGGCACCATAGGTTTGTCATCAACAAAAAGGGGGAATTTGTTGAATACGGTTGTTTTGTTGATGACTATGTGATAGAATAAAATCTGGTTGAAATATATTTCATATCTAAATGAGTTGATTGCTTATGTTGAGAAAAATATTCTTACCTTCTTGAGTATTGATCAAAGTCTACCTTATTCGGTAATTAATTGATTGAATCAAAAAGATGCACGAGATATTTTGTATCTAGTCTTAGTCCAGGGCCGATATACATAATGGTTGATCCGGCTACCATAAACATTGAGCTCGAATATGGGAAGCATTATAAAGAAGGAAAGTAATTCAAAATATGGGGGCAAGTCCCAAGATTAGAAGATCAACTATTCAAGGAAGGATGCTTAAACGGTCTGCCCAAGACAGCCTATATAAACGAAGAAGCCAAAGAGAAATGGAGTGTGCTTGACTAAGCTTCTATTGAGAAATATACACGAGAATATTTACTAAGTCCAAGGCACCTGAACCTGCTCTCAGAGTCTCAAACAGAGTTTCTTTTTCCCTTCTTCTTATTGTAATTGGGGTTTTTTAGGATTGGCTAAGTGTAGCATCCTCGGGTTGGTTAGTGTGTTGTGAGAGCTTTGTTGTAAAGCTGAGAGGCTCTCTACCCACAAGGTAGAGAAGCATAACTCTTCCTAGAGAGGATAGAGTTGGGGTGGCTCAAGGGTAGACTAGGAGAGTTTCCCTTGTAATCATTCAAAGGCTTTTTAGTGAAGTTGTTCAAATTCCTCCGAGGGAGGTCGAGGTTTTTTAATCCCTTTGAGCCAAGGGATTTTTCCTCGTTAAATCCTTGTGCACTTTATTATTTCGTAATTCCCTGGACCCCACACTAGAACTGTGCGAAAAACTGATAATCCCAGAATACTTAACAAACATACAACCATAGGCAGTTATAGAAGAAGCAGATAGAAAGATATGTAGATATTATACGCGAATCTGGTATACCGTATGAAAACTCGCCGCTACTCTCCCTGGAGAAGGAGAGCATCGGCAAACCCTATCTCTCTCTATCTTTACGCCTCTGAACTCTCAGCCTCTTACGATCGTTTTGGTTCCCGTAAGTTAGCCTCCTTTTATAGGAGAAGTTGGCTAACTTACGGGTTACAAGGAAGCCCACGGGCTGATACACATTTGTGGCCCGTATTACACGATTAATTGATAACTACACAAATACAAAGATAACTAACTAGATTGAACACCATAAAATATTCCCAACAATCTCCCCCTTGGTGATCAATCGTGTTGAATCAGCATTGCAGCACATATATCTTTGTCTTTGTTGTTATTGAGCTTCCTTTGTCTTTGAACTCGACTTCTGAGGAAGGCTTTCTGAAGCAATCCTTGCAATCTCCCCTTTGATGTCTTCTTGACAATTTGATATTTGATGTCGGGGGTTGAGGGACCTCCAGTATCTTGCATGTAGCCCTTGCCTTCCAGAAGTTGCTCTTGATCAGCTTGGATGAAGTCCGGTGACGCCTCTAGAATGAATATTCTTTGGAGAATAGGAGACGCCCATGGAATTCATCTTCAGGACACGAGTATTTGACCTCTGTCTCCTCCACAATGTAGTCTTTTTGACTATTTGGAATGAATGCATTTGAGGAGAACTTGTCGGTGGCACAGCGGAACATAATGATGGTTGATTTGTGAGTGTAGCTGACCATTTGATATGAGTTGCGGAGATAGTAGAGAGGGTGTTGAATTTTGTGATGGAGGAGTGAAGTGTCCCAGAATGATTTGTTCAGTGTTAACAGCATGTGGACCACTCTCCCCCTCATGACGATCCGATGAATAAAAACATGAAAAACAAGCAGAATCTAAAAAAAAGATAATGTAGCCCCCTGGGGTCGTGAAGACGCCCGTTATCATCACTATAGAGATAAACTCTAAAGCAATGGCCTGAAAATGTTGGTGATTCTTATGTTGCAACAGCAGGACTTCCTTCCAATTATTGGTCTACATCTGTAATAGATGAGCCCTATGGAAGTTCTCGCAAGTCTTGAAGACTAGCAACTGACTCTAAAATGTGTCTGTGTCCTAGAAAATTTCAAAACATTTGGGAAGTGAGTAACTAGACACGACGTGATCAATGAAAATTCAGTGGCATGGGGCTGAGGCCACTGTAGTCAGTATTACTTGCCTCGGAAGGAGACAGTAATGAGAGATGCGGTTCCCCGTGAACTATGATTAAACACCTGTCTGTTGGGAGACAAGTGAGTGGTCTAGGGTAGGGTTGTGCATGCGCCGTTTGGACAAAATGCAGCGACTTCTACCCGGGATCTGAATAAATTCAGTCCTGAACCTATGGGGATAGTCGAGAGTATTTTAGTGGCTAGGAGCAAATGTTCAATTCATATCAGGCAATTGAGGTAGCAGACTCATCATTGATAATTGGTTCCTTCTCACTCGAGCCTTCTGCTTCCTAATGCTCATAATGTTCACTTACTCACTCGCTCACTTACGCACTTACGCTCGGCTTTGTCCCTTGGGTAGGCTTAGTTGGGTTTACTAAGCCATAGGGACATGTTCTCTCATTACTTTCTCATTTTCTCTCTGTACTCCCCCTCAACTGGAGCACTCGGTATGCTTTGTCATTGTTAGGCACCGGGGAGGATAACATTGAACACTCCCCCTAAAATGTTGCATCCTTTGAGAGATTCCTTGCTTTGTCGGTGTAAGGCGCCAGGAGGAGAAAACTGAAACTCCCCCTCAGAATGTGCAAGGTTTGATTGCTCACAGCTTGTCATACCCGCCATGTGTGTGGAGCAATCTGAACATGTACCACACATGACGGTTTCCCTGAGCTCACCATGTAGAATTTCAGCATATTGAAGATGACATAATGTTGATGAGTCAGGGGAGGCTTCAGCAGTTGATTGTTGATTGTTGTAAGATGACCGTTGACGCGAGGTTGATTGAATTATCTACGATTTTCAGACCTTTACATTAAAGTTTAGAAAATGTTTGACCTCAGGGTTGACTTTGAAAGAATTTGAACAGATTTGCCTAAGTTTTGACCTGGACATCGGTGATTTACAATGTTTGTCGGAAAACTCACGTTTTGACCCTCAAAGACTGCGAGTGAGGGCGCGTGAGAATGGGTTCTGGGGCGTAGCCCAAGAATTAATGTAGATCTTTGCGTTAGCTTTCCAACAACAAAAAAGTTTGCTCAAATCGGATCACCGAGTCAAAAGTTATGGCCAAAACAGTGCGGTGTCGCAGAAAATCTCTAATTTTAAGTTTTTGAGGAAAATCTTCGAGGTTGAGGTTCTCGATGATGAATTTCGAGAGCAGGTGAATTTAAACAATATTCTAAGGAAAAAAACTCGAAATCCAAATCTGGAGATTTTAATTTCGAGTGTGCCTTGAAGAGTAATGACGAAATCCTCCTGCAAAACAGACCTCAGAATAACGATATCTTCAGAATTTCAAAATGTTTGGAACCTCGAAAACTTTGGAGTTTCGAAAAACCTCATAATATCGAAAACTTGCTGTTTGAAAAACATCAGAACATCGAAAACTTCTAAAACTTTGATAAACAGGGAATCATTCAGATATCTAAAATGTAAAGCTTCGATGAACTGCAAAGGATGTCAAGATTCGAATTATGAGTTCCAAGAAACTGCAAACTTTGAAAGATTCAAAACATCGAGAAATTCCGAAAATTCTGAAATTTTTTAGAATGTCGAAATCCAAAACATTGAGTTCCTAAAACTCGAAATAAATTCCAAAACTCGCAATTCCAAAACTCTCAAATTTTAAAAACTCGAGGTTTGTAAACTCGAGGTGAGAACTCGAGGTTTAAAAACTCGAGTTCATGACCGCGAGTTTACAAACTCGAGTTCATGACCGCGAGTTTACAAACTCGAGTTCATGACCGCGAGTTTACAAACTCGAGTTCATGACCGCGAGTTTACAAACTCGAGTTCATGACCGCGAGTTTACAAACTCGAGTTCATGACCGCGAGTTTACAAACTCGAGTTCATGACCGCGAGTTTACAAACTCGAGTTCATGACCGCGAGTTTACAAACTCGAGTTCATGACCGCGAGTTTACAAACTCGAGTTCATGACCGCGAGTTTACAAACTCGAGTTCATGACCGCGAGTTTACAAACTCGAGTTCATGACCGCGAGTTTACAAACTCTCGGTTTTAAAAACTGTCGAATTTTGAGAATCTGAAAACTGTTCTGAATAGCCCTGAAGGTCGCGATCCCTCCTGTATCTGTTTCATGTCAAAATCGTTTCTGCAGGCATATAAAAGCATAAACTCGAGTTTTCAAGGAGAGTTTTTCGAAAATGAAAATTTGCAGAAAACGAAAAAGAAGATATGCTGTAGTATCGGTTTTGAGAGGCGATTCCAACAGTATAATTTTTTACAGATTTTCGTTCACAAACACGATTACAGGAGCAAAACTCTATATGAAGAAAAAGAGAAGAAAAGCAGAGCATTCTTCGTTAGATCCAAGAAAATCGCAGATACATTCAACCTGTTTCACGCCTCGGCTCTGATACCAATTGATAATCCCAGAATACTTAACAAACATACAACCATAGGCAGTTATAGAAGAAGCAGATAGAAAGATATGTAGATATTATACGCGAATCTGGTATACCATATGAAAACCCGCCGCTACTCTCCCTGGAGAAGGAGAGCAGCGGCAAACCCTATCTCTCTCTATCTTTACGCCTCTGAACTCTCAGCCTCTTACGATCGTTTTGGTTCCCGTAAGTTAGCCTCCTTTTATAGGAGAAGTTGGCTAACTTACGGGTTACAAGGAAGCCCACGGGCTGATACACATTTGTGGCCCGTATTACACGATTAATTGATAACTACACAAATACAAAGATAACTAACTAGATTGAACACCATAAAATATTCCCAACAAAAACTGCCACGGTTCCACACACACACACAATTCACCCCCTCTTGTGTTGCTAACCGTTTCATCATATGCCATCTTCACCCAGGGACACGAAGACAAATTTGCTCTTCCAGCCATGTATGGACGAAGGCAAATCCGTGAACGTCCTCTTGTTGGGCAGCTGCTGCAGAGTGGCGTAGCAGGCACAGTTCTTGTGGCTTCCTCGGCCGATCTGGTAGAGGTTCATGAAAAGGGCCGTTGTCGGCCTGTAGCCCAACTCCGCACAACGAAGGATGAAGCCCACCATCAGCGGGTAACTGTTCGGGGTCAGCAAGGCCGGTGGAAGCCCCACCATGTCGAGGTATTCTTGAATGAAGGGATGAAGGGGAAATCTCAGCCCCTTAGCAAAACTCATCGGGTAGACCCCGAAGTACCCTGGCGGCGGGTTGAGAACGTGGTCTGTCGGCCTTGGCGCCCTGACCCTCCCGAATGGCCCCACGTACATCTGTGCGACCAGGTAATCGGCAGCACTGCTCTCCGGCTTGATCAAGAAAATGTTGGTTAGGTCCAGGTGAGAGAAGCCCGACCCATTCTTCGGCCTCTTGTTCCTCTTCGGCCGTGGCAGGCCCTTGACGGCGGATACCGGCTTCGGACACGGGATAGCAGTAGAGGCGGACGCCCCGTCCACCACATGGGGGGCCCTTACGTCCTCGCCCTCAGATGACGAAGCGGACCTTTCGTCCTCGACTTCCTCGTCCGCAGGTCCCCTAGACTTGTACGGGCTCAGGCACTCGATCTCGTCGGCGCACTCTTCAATCACATCGTAGTCCAGAGACTTGACGGAGGGCTCGTCGTCGTACGGGTAATACTCGTCATTTAAAGACTTCATCCTAAACAACTCCTAAGGCACTAAGGCAAGCTATTTCAGATCTAAGGCGTTCTTGTGACTAACACTAGATCGAAGCCTAGGAGAGCAAAATATGTAGCAAAATCGAAGAACAGGTTGAAGAACTAACCTTGAAGATTTGAAGGGGGTGAAGAACACTCAGCAAAGCTCTCTCTCTCTAAAAATTTGGGCAGCACTTCGTTACTCAGAATGCAAATGAGCTCCCCTCCTCGGAAGGAGGAGGGTATTTATAGACAACACCTCCAACGGTAACTACACGTGGCAACACCTCAATGGGGTGCCACCATTCTGTCTACACATCAGCAACCCACCACCGAAGCAGGCCCTACGGATCAAGAAGGGAAAATACAACACCCATAACAGCCAGGGCATTCAACGGGCAACACAGCCTACGGCTACCCAGGTAGCACCCGTATCGGCCTTTTCAAAGGGCCACGCATTATGCAAAGGAAGGTTTCACAACGGCCACAATACCCCAAAGGAAATGGACATAACGGCCATGAGGCCCTTGCACTAGACCCTTGTTGATAACCCTTTGAAAGCGACCTGCGTCCAAGGGTTCTCCCACAGGGTTACCTTGGTCAGGAAATTGCCAAAGGGTTGGATTCAAGGGCAGTATGAGGACCACACTTTCGGCCTAGGTCTTAATCTACTCCTTCACCCCTCACCCTCTTCGGCCTGAAGTAGTGGGGGACTGGGGGACTACATCGGCCTCAAGAATAAAAGGCAAAATCAAAAGAAATCCAAGAATACACCAAGTCCACAACTACAACATCAGACACGCACCACAACGTCCACGACATCATGGTGCACCATCGGCCACAGCAAAGCTTGAGATCACAGGACACTTATCGGCTTTGAAACCATATCACTAAAGCCAGGAACCAAGAGAAAGGTCAACATACCTGAATCACTGTCGGCCATGTACCATAACGGCCCGAGGTCCTCACAATTTCCTCTTCGGCCAGACAGTGTTATCAACCCCAAAGCCTTGGGCAAGATGACGCCTGGTCGTCTAATAACACAAGGCATCATCAACGACGGGCAAAAGGAATGCGGAGTGCCCTCATCGGCCTCACCAGCCCAAATGGGAAACTTTACCTAGCTAACAACAAAGGACGGATACTACCTTCATCGGCCACCTATGCCAGAACGCGCATCACCCAACAGAGCGCACCAAAGGAACAAGGACCTTCCCCGACCGCACCAGGGGACAGGCAACGGCCAAACTCAAAACGTAGGGCTACCAATCCCCGCATCGGCCAAGGAGCATCAAGCACAGGAAATCTACTCTCCTGCACTTCGTCTACATCTCAGCTTAGAGAGTGGGGGACTCCTGATGGAGTATATGGGTCTAGGCCCCAGGACCCACATACTCAGAACAGAAAGCACAGTCACTACACGGTGCCCTCGTCGGTCGGAAGACCCTCGTCGGCCGAAGAGGGGCCGATCCAAAATATGATCTTGAGGCCAAGGAACCAGGGTGTCCTCGTCGGCCGTGCCCGCGTCGGCCGTGCCCTCGTCGGCCAGAAGCCCTCGTCGGCCACGGGAGACCCACAGAACCGGATTTTACACTTACTCATTTGTATAGCCCATTAGTGGCTTTGTATTCGGCCCAGTAGCGGTCCAGTTGTAAATGGGCCTCCCAAGCCCAAGGCTTGGGAGCCCAGCCCGTATTTTCCCTATAAATACTTCCTCTGGATGTAGTTATCAGGGTTACAAAATCATTCTATTGAAGCATATATTGCACTTCTCTCTCTAGCTCTCACTTCTCTCTAGATATATACTCTATCAAGTATATATTACATCCGTCCCAAAATGATGATCCTGTATTTCCTTTTTGGGATGTCCCAAAATGATGGTCCGGTTTCCCTTTTTTGAAAGAAAGATGTGGTCCATATCATTTCACTTTATTATACTCAAATCTCAACCACAACTTTTACCTTTTCAACCACTTTATTAAAACTTGTGCCCAAAGGAAATGAGAACATCAAATTGGGACGGATGGAGTATATTTTAATGTACATTTACTTATTTATTTTTATACTACACTAACTATTTTAGTTTAGTTATTTAAGTATCTCACATTCGTATTTATTTTAATGGGTTTCTCTAAGACTCTTGGCCTCTTATTAGAAGGTCAAATGGTCAAAATTGAATGTTCTGCTCGTGACACTTTGAGATGAATGATCTTTTGTTGGCTAATTACTTTGTTGGTTCAAGCTAGTTCATAGTTAATTAGTTATTGATTGTAGTAAATATATTGTTTTGTTTTGTTTACTAAAATTTTCAGTTTGATATGTATTTATGTTTTAAACTCAACTTTTGAGATTTGAAATGATGATAAACATATTTGTATTTCTTGTAATTTCAAACGTAGAATGTTTCTGTGGCATAAATTTAACGGTGATTTGTAAGAATTTTTTTAAAAACTAGGAATAGTTAATAATTGTTCGGTTCCATATCGGTTCAATAAAAAATTTATAAGAGCCGATTCATGATTAAGATTTGATATTTTTCAAATGGTTCCACTTATTTTTCCTAGGAACCGAACCGGTCCCAGACCTATGTGTTTGTCATTTAGCAGTTAACGGATAGCGGGATAGCGGATTGCAGGTTATATTAGCGCGCTGTCTATAACAGATTCAGCCAATGAGTTTGACTAGCAGAATAAGTTGGCAGGTTGTCAATAAATGATTGGTAATTTGTCCATTTGATCATAACAATTAATAGAAAACGCCACATTTTAATACGTTAACCCAAAACGTTGTTATTTGCGGTGTTTCCATTTCAGCTGTTTCATCCAAAAACGCTGGAGCTGAACAACTATTTACCAAATAACGTTTTTACCTGTGGAAGATAAAAGAGATATAACCATCATTTTAGTTGAACGTCACTTTCCAAACACTCTCTTTACCTTGAATTGAACTCCGGATTGTTCCAACACAACTACAACCCAAGCAAGCAAGATTGACTTAAATGGAGTGTTTTGATTGATTAAAAACTATTTTTCATGTTTTAGTTTTTAAAATGTTAAATAAAATGTTTTCAAGCTAGTGCTTCTTTTTTTGTACCGAGTATAATATAATAATGACAGTGATATCATGTTTTTTCAAATTTATTATTTTGTTTGTGACACTTTTGTTCATATGTAAAAGTAGTTGCCTTTTTGGAAATACGATTTAATTTAGTCATATGTAAAGTTACAAAAATGCAGAGTATCACTTATACAATTTTAAAACACAAAAATATGAATAGTTTCATTTTTTAAAATGTGACTAATCTTTATTTAACTAATATATTTCTCTTTAAATCCTATTTTATACCCAACCATTCACCCCTGCTCCCGGCCCCACCTCCTCCAGCAACTCTTGTCAGAAATTTTGGAAGGAAAATTTTGTTCGTTTTTGTGCGAAGTGTCGTCTGTCAAATGTTTATCCTCAGACATCTTCAGTCGAACATTCTTATATGCTAATAAGAGGTTTGAAGGGATCTCATCATCAATCAGGAATATGATTTTCTTCTGCGCCAATATTGAGACGGATCGTCCCCCTCCTGAACCGCCACCGTTTCAGAAGATGGAATAAGATGGAGTGCTTTCTTTCCGATGGCAAGTGAAACCGTAACAAATTTTACGCTAGGCTCCTTACCGGTGGTTGAACAAATCGGGATGTTCAATAGTTTATTTGGGAATTATTGTGATCGTAGCAAGAGTCTACTTCTTTGCGGAATTAACGATATCGGTGTTTTCAATTTAAATTGTCCGCTTCTATGTCTCATCCCATTATGTTCTTGAGCTATATGATTGTAATTGTCCTTATTATTTTTATCAATAATAATTAAGTAATAAAAAAAACAAGCTTGAGCTATATGTGGCTAAAAATACGCAATTCGCATGATATGGTCTCAATTAGAAGGCGTATCAAACAATATCGAGTAATTACTTCAAATTTCTTAATTATCTCAAATGAGATTGTTCAACCACTTCTCTTTTTGTTCAACCACATTTATCCTTTTATTATAGTGTGTACGTCCCATTTTATGAGTCATACTTTGATATTTGATTTAAGTATAATAAAATGAACTATTGTGTACCACATGTTTTTTCTATAAAAAAAGAAAATGTGACACTTATTTTAGAATAATCCATGAAGAAAAGTAGAGCGGGTAAATTGTAACGGATGAGTGACGTTGTTAATATTGTTAATCGTACTACTTGTTAGTCCAAAATATAACATTCATTCTCTTTGGAAAGTTCGTACATCGTACCTCCGGTTGTACGGTGTGAACTGTACATCAGATGATTTTTTTTTTAATTTGATTAAAAATCGCGACATTTGTTAATTTTGTATTTAGCGAACTTTTTATAATTTTTCTGTCCATTATGTGTGGACGGGCTCGACCCAGATCCTAAAAAATGGGTCTAAACACATGTTCGCACCCGCCCGTAAAAGCGGGTTGGGTAGTCCGTCGGGCCGCCTGGCTCGGAAAACTTTAAACTTTTCGAAGTTATATATATATTTTTAATACTTTTAAAAAAATATTACAACATTTAAATAATAATTAATACGCTTATAATTTTTATAGTTTCACTGCATACATACAAAACACTTACACAAAATAATCAAGAGAAACTATAAATAAAACTTAAAATTCAAACACAAAGTGTTATCTTTAAGTACATAAATAGGTATTACATTTGCTTGGCTAGTTATTAAGAATATAAAACTTATATTTAAACATAATAAACTATATATGTATAAAGATAAATTAATAAATATAAATAATTACATATACACGTCTACATGTAAATAAATAAATAAATTGGTATATAACTTGTGTACACACACAGGGAGTGGTTCCAATGAGAAATGAACTCCAAGAGACAAATGAGAATGAGTTTGAACTATTGGATTGTATTATGTGAAATTGAATTTTGCATTTTGTAAAACCGAAATATACATTAAGTGAAATTGAACTGTGCAAAATGAAATGTAAAACTCAAATGTGCATTATGTGAAATTGAAACGTGCAGAGTAAAAGGCACAAAAATGCCACTGCACCGTAGTTTTTATTTTGCACATTTCAGATGCACCTAATGCACATCTCTATTTCCCCTGATGCACAATTCAACTTTACATAATATCATTATGTGTTACCTTTTGTGTTGCACATTTCAATTTCACCTGATCCACATTTCAGTTTCATTTAATGCACATTCAATTTCACAGATAGAATACAATCTAATGATCCAGATTCATTCTCATTTCTCTCGTAAGATCATTTTCTCATGTGAACCTAATTCTACATACATGCATACACACATACATGCATGCATACATGCATGCATACATACATGCATACACACATACATACATGCATACATGCATGCATACATACATACATACATACATACATACATACATACATACATACATACATGCATGCATGCATGCATGCATACATACATACATACATACATACATACATACATACATACATACATACATACATACATACATACATACATACATACATACATACATACATACATACATACATACATACATACATACATACATACATGCATGCATGCATACATACATACATACATACATACATACATACATACATACATACATACATACATACATACATACATACATACATGCATACATACATACATACATACATACATACATACATACATACATACATACATACATACATACATACATACATACATACATACATACATACATACATACATACATACATACATAGTTGAGATAGTTTGTAACTTTGTATGTAAATCGTATTTATCTACAATCTACATGAGCACCAAGATTTACTTATAGATTGATAAATTATAGCCTAATATTGATAGGAACTTGGAATGCATCTATGGTGTTTGATAAAATTCCTCAAGGAACCAATGCAAACTTTAACTAGTAATTTATTTTAACGTAGAATGGAATAAATTATATTGATGATTGTTTTGGAATATTATTTCAATGTTTTTTTGTAAGAGCAATGTGACAGACTGATCGTGTAAAATTTTGCCACCAGCCTAATAATGTTTTTTGTATGAATTTTGTCACCATCCCTTCATCTGCTGCCCCTAAGAAGCTTTCGGGTTGAGGAGGCTTCACCCGAATGACCAGATTTACACTTTTCAGGTGATCTCTTATTATTATCAACCCTAATTCACCTTTTTCAGTTGTTATTCAGGCCGGTTTATCTCACCAGAGAGTGAGTTATCAGCTGCCTGCTAGCTAGGGCTTAGGAGTTGTTGGTGCATATGTAACTTTGCAAGAACGAGTTCTGTCTCTAACTCAATCACAACCCCATTTTCTGTTTTTTTTTTTGGCATTTTTATTTGCTTCCATTGCATTCCACTATTGGGAGTATTTGCCATGATGAGTATGAATACGGAAACCCAAGTTATATAGTATTAGCTCCAGCCTCCATCTCAAAGTTATGTTCTTCTTGTTCACTTTTCATACAGTAACTTAACTCTATCTTAATTTCTGATTTTGTATATCATACTCTTGAGTTCTTTTTTTTTTATATAGTTCAATAGAACTTTATTGTCCAAGTGTAGTTTCTAACTTTCTAAGTATTCAAATGTTAATTGTCAGTCAAGAGCTAACTTTCTTTTTTATTTTTATGATAGTTCAATCTAGACAATTGTAAGGAAATAAGGAAATAAAGTTTCTTTTTAATTTTTACTTCTAATCTAATATCCAATTGCAATACATACTAATATTCATTCATGACAGTTCAATCTAGAGTTCAGTAGCACATATTTTAATTTTTTTCATACATATGGGCATATGGCTACTGGACTATCATCTAGAATGATTAGAATCTAATTCAATTTTTTTAACTCCATAGTCTGGTGCACTGATGTACTGATGTTTTTAACTTTTAATTATTATTGTAAACCTAGTTGTCCTAACTTATTAATTAGTAGTATGTCACATGTTTATTATGTTTAAACTTTAAACTTTATTTTTTTAATGTAGTATTATTTGTCAAGAATATTTTATTTTTTGATATTATGTTGAATCTGAGTTGGCCGCCTAGTCGGCGACTAATCGGCGCCTAGTCCGCCTAGGCGCTAGGCGGTGCTTGACCGCCCGACTAGCGCCTAGCGAATTTTAGAACATTGGCTATAACTACTCCATCATTAACTCGGAACTCCTTGACATGAAGAAGTAATGCAGAATTTAAGTTCAACCCCTGTATTCAAAGGTTATAAGTAAGTTCTCCTCTATTACATTGAAATGCATATATTTACATAGAATAAGGGCATGTTAATTACTTAAGTGGTGGATACTCTTTATAGTTTTGTTTTTTAGATGTAAGGACGGTGGTTAGATTAAAAAAGCACGTACACACAACATAAGAACTAAAAGCATAAAAAAACAGGAGCATAAAACTATTTTGATTAGATAAATATTGAGTCAATACAACTATGTGTGCTCTCTTTATCAGATTTGTATTGAGTTTATGAATAAGAAAAGAAGATATTTGAATAGAGAGTTTGGTCATCTTGTTATGTAAAGATGGCAAACATGTGTCACTAATAAGTACACTGTTTTATGCTACTCTTTAATATTATGAGAAGAGGCTTTGCTGTCTCAAATGCTTTGATGTTGTTGTTGCCAGTAAACTCTTTTCTATTTATGTTAAAAAAAATAACTTACTCTTAATTCTGTAAGAAATCTTAGTAGCATGGAAATGTTTTATGCTATTCTTTAATATTATGAGAAGAGGCTTTGCTGACTCAAATGCTTTGATGTTGTTATTGCAGATATTGTTTTATATGGCTGAGTTAATTTAAATTTTTGCAAAAATAAATGAGTTGCATTTGAATGATCAAAACATATTAGTCACAAGTTTGCTTCCAGATTGTTCTCACATCCGTAACTACCCGTATTATTGCTTATTTTGAATCTCTTTCTCTTTTACTCACATGTGCATATGTGTATACTTTAGAAACACAACCAAAAATAGGTTGATTTTTGTGAGTAACAGGTTGATTTTATAATTATTATATTGCATGACCATTTAATACTTCAATCTAATTTTTCTCATGGTTTAAACAGGTGGATCTTTTACTTTTAATACGAATACTGCATGTGGAAAAAGGAGAGCGAGAAATATTGTTGGTGATGATAGTGAGAACGAAATAGAGTTTTATGAGAGAATTGTTAGAGAAAAAGTAATGGTAAGAGGATGGTGTTAATAATTATTTAAATTTATAGTTATTTTTTCTTAATTCGTTTAATACTTTAAACTAATTTTGGATTATGCTAGTGAATCGGAGGTAGATCCGACATTTCCCCAAGATCCAATTGGTAATGCTATCTATTTCATTTATAATAAATGGCTTATATTTAATTTTTCTCTTACTGTTTTAGTACTTCAATTCATACTTATGCACTAGTAATAAGATAATGTTTAGTAAGTAACGAAGTTTTGTCGGGTATAACTCTGGTTTCCTATCTGCAGTCCTATCTGCACTAGTATAACTCTGTTTAGTAACAAGGTCTTTATGTTTTGCAGTAAGATATTCGTGAAACAATGGCAAAAAATCCTTCACCTTCTAATGTTGAGGTATATTTTTCCATTTCTGCCTAGCATATTGATTTCACAAGCTGGACATTGCATGCATTATTTTTAAGTGGTGTAGCCAAAATTCATGTGTGATATTCTGCTTGTAGATAATCAGGAAAATAACATAGTGTGTTGAAATTATTATATGATTCTTTTTGGTTTCCTCCATATTGAGGCGAGAAAAAGTATATCTAAAATGTGAAAAATAATCCTCAGGGTTGTTCTCTCGAAGCGGAAGAAGTGTTTTCTCTTGAACAAAAGGGGGAATGATGCTGCTATGAAGATCAACTTGATGATGTGTGAAGACATTGTATAATTACAAATTGTTAGCAACATTGTTTGATTAATTTTGCTATATGTACGTAGGACGTGTAGGCGGCTCACTTTGGTGTTGAATGTTGGATTTTTTGTCATGTTTTTTCCAGTAGAACATTTTCTGGGTTTGCATACCTTAGAATATATGCAAACTTTAACAACAATGTAGCCTTGAGCTTCAAATGAATATTATGCTTTAAAAGTTGAATCCATGTTTTGAGATTTATTTACTTTATTATCATTTATGGGATTAGTTAATATTGAATTGGAATTTTTAAAATATAATTGAAATGGATTTTTTAAATACCGCAGTGTCACTAAAATATGTGATGTAAAAGTGTCGCCGAATAGTTATGTCGCCAAGGTATCACTATTTAGTGATACTTTAGTGTCACTAGAGTATATGATGTACAAGTGTCGCCGAATAGCTATGTCGCCAATGTGTCACTATACTGTGATATCATAGTGTCACAATTTTGTGACACTTGTAGTGACACTTAAAAAGTGACACTTGTAGTGACATTTAAAAAGTGACACTTGTAGTGTCACTAGCCCCCACTTTCAGTGACTCTTTTTTAGTGTCACAGAAACTTTCAGTAACACTAATTTGGTGTCACTGTAAGACATTTTTCCAGTAGTGACAGCAAGATATGAATGTCACAAATACTTAACCTTATCTCTATGATTTAACGTTTTCAACGTAAATAGAGCACTTTTAGAGTAAATACAATAATGTATTTTAGTAATTAGACAATCATAAACTTGATATTTCATAAACTTCTAAGCGCTACAACTTTAGCTCACACTATCATATATGATGATGTCTATATATATTTATATGTGCAAAGAGAAAGCCGCAGCTGCCACATCCAAAGTTGGAAATGCGATGAAAAAATGACATAACGAAAGAAAAAGAAAGAGAAAAGAAAAAGAAAAGAAGTCAAATATACATACCAATTAAGAAGAAGGTCACCTCCCGATAAATTTGACCATATTGATTGTTACTCCGTATTAAAGAGTAATATATGATGGAGTATATGGGTCTGAGCCCCCGGACCCACGTACTCAGAAGAACAGAAAGCACAAGGCACAGAGTGGCGCCCTCGTCGGCCATGACGCCCCCGTCGGCCGAGAAGGGGCCAACTCGGATTATGGTCCTGAGTCCAAGGGACCCGGGTGCCCTCGTCGGCCGTGCCCTCGTCGGCCACGCCCTCGTCGGCCAAGAAAACCTCCCAGAATCGGATTTTACTCTTACTCATTTGAACAGCCCATTAGTGGCTTTGTATTCGGCCCAGTAGCGGTCCAGTTGTAAATGGGCCTCCCAAGCCCAAGGCTTGGGAGCCCAACCCTAATTTTCTCTATAAATACTCCCCTTGGGAGTAGTTATAGGGGTTACGAATTCATTCTATTGAAGCATATTATTGCACTTCTCTCTCTAGCTCTCACTTCTCTCTAGATATAATCTATCATTTGGTGCTCTCGTTGAGAGCTAGAACAATCAAGTTAGCACCCTTCGTCGCTACCAAGCACAGCTAACCACTGATCATGGGGAGAACTAAGTCAAACCGCAACCTCGTCAGCAAAGTCATCCCTGAGGACCAGGAGCCCAGGGAGCACGATGAGGACGCCACGGCCGACCAGGTCGGTGGAGGGGACCTCTTCCAGGAGGCCTTCAACCTCACGACGGACCTCCGCAACCAACTCAACGGCGGAGTCCCCGACGCCCGCCTCGGCCTAGAAAAGAAGCGAGCTGAGAAAGCGGACCACGCCCCGGCCCAGCCTATGGCCGCGGCCTCTCCGTCCGTAGATCCTCAGGTCCAGGCTGCACTATCGGCTATCATCGCCAGCTTGGCTCAGAATCCCACCGTCCTCAGCGCACTCTTGCCAAGGACCGGGGGGAACGTCACTCCACCTCCTCATCCCCAACCGTTGGCCGTCCAGATAGGCAACAATGAGGGGGTGGTGGCCCAGGACACGGCGTCGTCCCACTCCCACCCTGCTTCCCCTCTTCGGCCCGGGCAGACCCCAGCGCGTGGAAAAGCCTCTGCCTTCAATAGGCTAGGTGACACACGCCGTCGTCCGGTTTCGGAGAGGATGGCGGGACGGATTGGTGATCCTCGTCCTGGCTCGCCGAGGGAGAGTTTGGGGTCTGTGTCCCGGACAGCGGACCAGCCCCGCCCGGACAAGGGCAAGGGGAAGTTGCACGAGGATGACGTGCGTCACCAGATCAACGCGGCTCACAACGAGCGCCTGAGGAACCAGCCGGGTGCCGCCGCGGCCGACAGGGACCCCCGGGACGAGGTCATCGCCCAGCTGGAAAGGAGGTTGGCTCAGATGGAGGCCAAGCAGTCGGCCAACATCCCTACGGCCGGCGCCTCCAACGACCCCGGCCTCAACGCGCTCATGAACAAAGTCAGCGCCCTGGAGAGGGAGCTGGCCGAAGGGCGAGGTGACCCCATCATCCAGGTCAGGACTAGGACCCCTTTCACCAACATGGTCCTCTCGGCCCCCATCCCTGAGAAGTACAGGGGGAATGCCATCAAGTCCTACGATGGCCGATCAGACCCCCAGGAGCACTTCAGCCGCTATCAAAACAACATGCTGATGGTGAACGCGTCCGACGAATACCTCTGCCGTTGGTTCCTCTCTACTCTCGAGGGGCCAGCGTACGAGTGGTTCAACGGACTGCCAGAAGGAAGCATCGACTCATGGCAGGATCTCGCCCAGCGCTTCCTCACTCACTTTGCCGGGAGGAAACGCGCCAAGAAGTATTTCACCCACCTCCTCTCCGTCAAACAGCAGCACGAGGAGTCCCTCCGGTCATTCATCGACCGGTGGACGAGGGAGACCGAGGAGGTCGAGGGGGCCGATGAGCGCACCCTCCTCGCCTTGTACCAGGGAGCCCTCCGCAGCTCCCCGTACGCCAGGAGCCTCATCACTGACCCCCCGAGGTCGTACGCCAAGGCGCTCCAACGCGGAGGCTTGTATGCCGACGCCGACGAGCTACACAATCACAAGAGAGAGGGGGGGCATCCCCCCAATAAGACAAATCCTTCGCCGGCCTCGGGTCCGTCCCCGGCCGGCCAGGGTGCCCAGGGCCGCCACGGCTCTGGTGGACAAAGTAAGAAAGACCGCCACTGGCGGCCGAGGCTGGAACGGCCGGGGGTAGCCCTCACCCACCCGGTCGGCACCATCCTCGATTATGCCGAGAAGCACGGCCTCATCGAGCAGGCTCCTCGTCCGGCCGAGGAGATCCTGGCCATCCAGCAGGGCGGCACGTACTGCCGGTTCCACAAGAACTCGTCGCACAACACCGACGATTGCATCACATTGAAGAAGGCCATCGAGCGCCTTATTCGCCAGGGGGAACTCTCCCAGTTTGTCAAAGGTGGCCCACGAAAAAACACTTGGGTAAACACCGGCAAACGTGGGGGCGAACCCTCTGCGAAGAAGCGCGAGATTGGTAGGCTCAGCGACGACGAGGACTTCGAAGAGCCTCCGCCGAAGAAGAACCACATCCACCTCATCGTAGGCGGGAACACTGGGGGGGACTCCGTCACTCAGAGGAAGAAATGGGCCCAATCCCTTTACATTGGAGAGGTGTCCCACGTTCCCCCCCAGCCGAAGAAGCAGCGAACGGAGGCGATCACCTTCACCGACAAGGATCTGCCTCCGGGTACGGAATCACACAGGGACGCCCTCGTCATCCGATGTGAGATCGGTGACTCCATCATCCACCGCACTTACATCGATACGGGGAGCTCCGTCAACGTGATGTACCTAGACACCTTCAAGCAGCTGAAGCTGGACAGAGCTCTGCTGAAGCCGATCAAGACCCCGTTATCCGGCTTCACCGGGGACTCTATCGACGCCGAGGGCACGATAGTCCTCCCCGTGGAAGTCGGTGACGGCCCCCACCATGCCCAAATTGACATAGAGTTCATGGTGGTCAACCTCCAGTGCGCCCACAACCTGATCTTGGGCCGGCCAGCGCTGGAGGACTTGGAGGCCATCATCTCCATGAAGCACCTATGCTTGAAGTTCCCCACCAATGACGGTATCGGCTACGCCAGAGGAAATCAGAGGATAGCCAGGGCTTGCTACCTCAAGCTGACGAGGCCGGCCGAAAGGGAAGGACAGCGGATAGACACCATCACGGCCGCCGTCGCCATGGACGAGGAGAGGCCACGTGCGGAGCCGGCCGAGGAGGTCGAGGAAATCCCTCTGGATACCTCCCGGCCGGAGCGGGTTCTCAGGGTCGGAAAGCAACTCCCCCAGGACCAATGAGACGCCATCCTCCTCGTCCTACGGTCATACGCCGTTGTCTTCGCGTGGGGCCCAGACGATATGCCCGGCATCAGCCGCCAGGTGATCACTCACCGGCTGATCGTCGATCCGGCCTCCGCGCCTGTCAAACAGAAGCGGCGCTACTTGTCCGCTGACAGGCGGGACTTCGTCAAAGGGGAGGTCGCCATGCTCCTATCGATCAAACATATCAAAGAGGTGAAGTACCCAACGTGGTTGGCCAACGTCGTCCTCGCACAGAAACCGCCGACGTTCAGAATGTGTGTTGACTACACTGACCTGAACAAGGCGTGCCCCATGGACCCGTTCCCTCTCCCCAACATTGATCAGTTGGTGGACGAGACGGCGGGGTGCGAGTTGATGTCGTTCATCGACGCTTTCAGAGGGTACCACCAGATCTCCATGCACGAAGATGACGCCGAGAGGACGGCATTCATGACCCCAGAGGGAATATTTTGCTACCTCGTCATGGCCTTCGGACTCAAAAACTCCGGCGCCACCTATACTAGGATGGTGGCCAAAATCTTCAGAGCGGTCCTTGGCCGGACGATGGAGGCGTACGTCGACGACATGATCGTCAAGAGCAGGCAGGCCACCTCCCACGCTGACGACCTCCGGGAAATCTTTGAAATCATGAAGGAGTTCAGGCTCCGCCTTAACCCCAAGAAGTGCGCCTTCGGCGTCCAGGGCGGCAAGTTCCTTGGCTACATGGTCAGCCGGAGAGGCATCGAGATAAACCCGGAGAAGACGCAGGCTATCATCAACATGGAGCCGCCCCGCAACGTCAAGGAGGTACAGCGACTGACGGGGCGCCTGGCGGCCTTAAACCGGTTCCTCTCCAGGTCAGCTGAGAGGGCACTCCCCTTCTTCCAGATCATGCGCAAGGCAACCAGCTTCAAGTGGACGACGGAGTGCCAGGAAGCATTCGACGAATTGAAAAGGTACCTGTCGTCCCCACCCGTACTCTCCAAGCCCAAAGCCGGCAAAACCCTCTTCCTGTACTTAGGGGTGAGCACGTCGGCCATCAGCTCCGTGCTCATCCGTGAGGACGAAGGGGTGCAGAAGGCCATCTTCTACATCAGCAAGACACTTAGGGAGGCCGAGCTCAGGTACTCCCCCATTGAGAAGACGGTGCTGGCCATCGTCCACACTGTGAAGAAGCTGGGGCACTATTTCCAAGCCCACACCGTCCATGTGCTGACCCAGCAGCCTCTCGGCGCACTCATGAGGATCCCCATTAGCTCCTCGAGGATGGTGAAATGGGCGATTTTCCTTAGCCAGTTTCAGATTGAGATCAAGCCAAGGCCATCTATCAAAGGGCAAGCCTTGGCCGACTTCGTCATCGAATGCACAGCAAGGGAGACGGCCGTCGCCAACCCCGGGCCGGAGCTGGACGACACGTGGACCCTGTTCACTGACGGTTCGTCGGCCGCGAAATCATGCGGCGGCGGCGGCGTCCTCATATCCCCTGAAGGATTCAGAGCCTACTATGCCATCCGCTTCAACTTCAGGGTATCCAACAACGAAGCTGAGTATGAGGCCCTCCTCAGCGGTCTCAGGCTCGCCGCCGGCCTCAAGGCCAAACACCTCAGAATCAAGTGCGACTCCAAACTGGTAGTGGGCCAGGTGGAGGGATCGTACGAAGCAAAGGAAGGCCGGATGAAGCAGTACAAACAAGCGGCGGAGGAATTGCTGAAAGCGTTTGAAACCCACGAGATCACTCAGATCCCAAGGGCCGAGAACGCTGAAGCCGACATCCTCTCCAGCTCAGCTCGGACACCCCGGAGCACATCTCCCAGCTGGCCAAGATCGAGGAATTGAGCATGTCCAGCATACATGCCAGCCCCGTCTTGTGCGTCCAACAGCGACCAGAGGACTGGATCTCCGACATCGCCACCTTCATCACAACGGGGGAGTTGCCCCCGGACGAGGAGAGGGCCAAACTCGCCAAACTCAGGGCACCAAGTTACACCATAGAAGATGGCAAACTCTACAAACGGTCCTACAATGGCACTCTCCTCCGATGCATGCACCAGGACGAGGCCGACACCGCCATGGAAGAAGTTCACTGTGGCGTCTGCTCCTCGCACCAGGGTCCTTTCAGCATGTCCCGACGTCTCGTCGTCCAGGGCTTCTTCTGGCCGACGATGGCACGGGACTGCGCTGACCTGGCCAGGAAGTGCACCACATGCCAGGTACTCCAGAAGGCCCCTGGTCGGCCAGCTGTCAACTATGCCCCTGTCAGCACCGCAATTCCATTCTCCAGATGGGGGATTGACCTGGTCGGCCCCCTGCCCAGAGCCGCCGGGAATAACCGCTACATCATCGTCGCCGTCGACTACTTCACCAAGTGGGTCGAGGCGGAACCTTTGGCCAGCATCACGGGGGCCAGATGCCAAAGATTTGTTTACAAGAGCATCATTACGCGCTTTGGCGTCCCCCAGGAGATTATATCAGACAACGGCACCCAATTCGAGGCAGCCCCTTTCCAGGAGCTCCTCCGGGAGTTTGGGGTGAGGCACCGTTTCTCCTCCGTTGCCTATCCGCAGGGCAACGGGCAGGTCGAGAACGCCAACAGAACAATCATGGAGGGGCTGAAGAAGAAACTCCAGGCCGCAGGAGGTAGTTGGGTCGACGAGCTCCCCAACATCCTGTGGTGCTACAGAACCACGCCGAGGAGGGCGACGGGTGAAACGCCTTTCGCTCTGTGCTACGGCTTTGAAGCAAAGGCGCCTACGGAAGTTGCCATCCCCAGCCGACGGGTGGAACAATACGAGCCCGATGCCAACGAGGAAAGCATGAAGATTGACCTGCACCTGGTCGATGAGAAATGTGAGCAAGCTTACGTCCGAGCAGAGAACTACCGGCGTCAAGTAAAATCATACTACGACGCCAAGGTACGTTCCCGGGAATTTCAGGTGGGGGACTACGTCCTCCGCCGAAGGGAAGCAAGCCAGCCGACAGAGGGTGGCAAGCTAGCATTGAAGTACGAAGGGCCCTACATCGTCAGTGCCGTGGTCAAACCCGGCACCTACAAACTTAAACGACCAAATGGGTCCAACGTACCACGAACATGGAATGTACATCATCTGGTGAAGTTTTATCAGTAATCCGGAGGAGGTGCAGACGGCGAAGCCCTCACCCCTTAACGGGTTACTGATTGAACGCCACCCTCGGCCTCGAGCCACTTATGAATAAAATCATGTTCTGATTTTTTCTCTGGAATTTAAAGAAAAACATTAGCAGGTGCCCTCGTCGGCCACCTTAGAGCGAAAGGCTCAGGTCTGGCCGACATGGCCCCTTGCATTTGCAGCCTACGAGCGACAAGCTCAGGCACTCCATTGTATTTCGTATCAGCGAAGGGCTCAGGCCTAGCTGAGAGAGCACATCGTCCTGGCCCCGTAAGCCTAGAAGTGAAACACTCAGGTATGGCCGACGATGTCCCCAGGACGAGGGGCCCGCAAACGGCCCACGTCTTGAAACGGGAAGCTCACCGCGTCGTCCACGCGCCAGATCGCAGGACGACAGGCCTGAAATCATGGCCGAGGTGACAAAATCCCAAAACTCAGGGTTGGGCAACGACAGCCGTTGGAAACCAACCAAAAGTCTAGCCCGCGTCATAAATAGGCGACGGGACCCGCCCTGAGATCACGGACGTTATAAACGAAGTCCGAACCGGCCGAAGGACGAGCACACCCTTCGGCCGAAGCCTGAAAGAAGGATACCCCCGAAACAAAAAAAAAACAAAAAAAAAGACATACAAGGGAAAAAGAGGGAAGCCGACGGCCGCGCATACTAGCCGGCCTCGAGCAATGAAAAAATAAAATCTCCACAACTCAGGCCCAACTAGGCCAAGTACATATCAGTTGAACACAAGTATAGTACCACAAACAGGTAACATGGACGACGCGTCCACACACTACAAGGGAACAATCAAGGCCGATACACACGCCTATAAAACCCTAACCACATCGGTTGGGTGACACGCAAGAGGTGACCTTCATCGGCCACAGTCCTTTGAGGCACCAACGCTTGGTATGAAACCAAGCATCGCAATCCTGAGGATGACCAGGACGAAGCGGGCACTCATCACACCCGCGAAAGGAACAAGCAATCAAGAAACAACCTCCACTTGCCACAGCACCTCGGATGGCCGACGCAGGCACTGGAACCATAGCTAGCCGACGAAGACAGGACCATCTCCTTGGACAAGCTATTCCTTATCCAGCACCCTCATCGGCCACAAGCCAGACCTTGGCCGGCAGTGGCACCGCGAAGAAGTAAATGCCTAACATTTATACTTAGGAAATTATCTAAGTACTCAAATGAAGGAATTCTAGCCGAAGCGGGTACCAGTATACTACAAAGCCGTTAGCTACCTACACCTTCACATGTGTACTTGTGAAAAATTCAAAGTCCACGAAACTATGGTGAAGGTGCCCTTATCGGCCAGAACACAGGGATACAAGCCGACAACGGCCATGGCCAAAACACCTAGGATGAATCCAAGGCCAGGACGATAAGGACGCCAACGCTTGGACGGAACGGACACTACGGTCAAGGCTAAAAAGGGAAGCACCTAAAAGGAATCCAAAACACTTAGGAAATTTTTTGAAAAAATCCTAAGTGTTATGATGGCAAAGGAACACCGGTCAAGCCGACAAGGCCACCAGGCCGAAAGGAAAGCACCTAAGTGGATCCCAAAACACTTAGAAAATTTTTTGAAGAAATTCCTAAGTATCATGAAACTACGTCCAAGCCGATCAAGCCACTAGGCCGTAAAGACAGCAGCTACATGGACCCAAAAACACTTGGGAAATTTTTGATACAAAATCCTAAGTGTTATGACAAAGCAAAGAGGACGACCAGACTACTGGACAGGAAGGCCCACCTTACGGACGTAGCGGACACTCGCGGGTGACCCAAGTTATGACTTGACACTGACAATTTACAGAATTGAAATGACAAAGACAAACTAGCATACAATGGATTCAAAGCCGAGAAGGATGACAAAAATTCTTTCATTCAATTAATTCATTACAATGGGGGGCACTTCGGCCGTTACATAATCTGGCAACAAATGAAAAGCTAACTACAGTAGTGAATAGCCGATCAAGCCTCCGGGGCACTTTCATCCGCGGTGGGCTCTTCAACCTCGTCGGCTCCCTCCTCGTCGGCCTCATCGGCCTCAGCTTCTTGGCCGGCAGCGGCGCTGGTGGCATCATCTAAGAAGTCAAATTCAGTGTAGTCCGGCTCGCCGAGGCCGGAGCTTTCTATGGGGGACTCTCGCTCCGATAGCGGAAGCTTGGCCTGCTCTTCTGGATCCTTCATCAGCTTCGGCAGCTTCAGGTTCCGTCTAGCCCACCCAGACGTGTAATTCATGGCCTTCAACGCCCGGGATAGCCGCCGACACAGGAGCCTTTGCATCCGCTCCTGGCCCAGGTTGTAATAAACGGACATCTCCCGGCTGAAATATTCCCGGCCGGCAGGGGAGTTCATCCCCCAATTCTCCAGCCTGGCGGCCACCACTTCGTAGCACCAGGGGAGCCTCTCATCGGCCTTCCACCCCTCGGCCAGGAACTTCTCGACGGCCTCATCGGCAGCCTTCACGACGGCGGCCTCGGCCTCAGCCTTCGCTTTGGCGGCCTCCTCGCTCCTGCGCCTCTCGGCCTCGAGCGCCCTTCGGGACTCCTCGAGCTCCCTTTTTCTCTCCTCGAGCTTGACCAGGGCATCGTCCCTGGCCGCCGCGGCTTCATCAGCTTTGGCCTGCAGCGCCTTGGCATCCTCCCGGAGCCGGTCAAGGCAAGCTACCGCCTCGTCGGCCGAGGCAGCCTTCTGCTCCAGCGCTTGCAGACGAGCAATCTCCCAGTACTGCCTCTTATGGCTTTCCATAAGCATGAAGGCACTCTGCAGAAGGAAAACAAAGGTCAGGCAAAAAACTCTACACAGACGAAGAGAGACAAAAATATAAGGACAGTCACTTACTTGGACGAGGAGGTCCATGCCGCCCTCATAAATCTTCGGGTCCTCGAGCTTCTTCAAGTGAGCCCGATCTTTGGCCGGCATGGCCTTGGCCAGGACGACATGGCCGGGGACGAGATCATTAAACACGCCCCCCGCCGACGGGGTACTCTATCACCTTCTGATAGGTGGCACCGGCAATCTCCTTGCCGGCCCTCTGCGTCCGTGGTTCTTGGACGAGAGGAAGCGCTGGGGCGGCATCGTCAACAACAGTAAGGTCCACGACGGGACCACCATCGCCCACGCTGGGGACAGTAAGAGTACCGGCCTCACTAGCCGGAGAAGGGGAAGGAGCCCTCTTCGTCTTCTTAGAGACGCTCATGCCGGCCTCAGTCAGCTTTTTCTGGCCGTCACTGGCCGGTCTCTTTTTCTTTGATGGGGCAGGCTTTGGGGCCGCATCAGCAGTAGCCCCGCTCCCACCAGCAGCGGCACGTCGGGCCGCCTCGGCCGCCTTAGCAGCAATCTCCTCGGCCGCTTTGGCCTTGGCAATAGCCATCATGGATCGACGGTCCATGACAAAATCTACGAAGGAAAAACACAAACAGATTAGTAAGGCAAAGGACAAAACATAAAGACAGAAAGCCGAAGAAAGAATTACCATCGGCCTCAGCAGGAATGCCCAAGTCCGGCCCGTCGGCCTCCTCAAAGGTGGTGGTCATCCTCGGCCAGAGTTGGAGGTCATCCTCCTTGTCACCATAGACATAGTACCTCACGAAGCCGAGGGCGGCCATCTTGTACTCAGTGATGTAATCCTTCACGCTCCTCGCCCCCCCCCCCCCCCCCCCCCCTCCAAGAAAGCCTCCACCTGAGCGTCCAAAATAGAGCTCTTCGGCGGGTCGTGCAGGTTAAACCTCCCGGTGTGGCCGAGGGAGGGAAACTCGGTGCCACTCTCACCAATGGACACAAACACGAACTTGCTCTTCCACCCATGAATGGACGTAGGCAAATCCGTGAAGCTCCTCTTCTTCGGCAGCTGCTGAAGAGTAGCGTAGGCCGCACAGTTCTTGTGACTTCCTCGGCCTATCTGGTACAAATTCATGAATAGTGCCGTCGTCGGCTGGTAGCCCAACTCCTCACACCGGAGCAGAAACCCCACCATCAAAGAGTAACTGTTCGGCGTCAGCAAGGCCGGAGGAAGCCCTACCATGTCCAGGTACTCAGTAATGAAAGGGTGAAGGGGGAACCTCAACCCCTTGGCAAAACTCATCGGGTATACTCCAAAGTACCCCGGTGGTGGAAGAAGAACATGGTCCGTCGGCTTGGGTGCCCTGACCCGCCCGAACGGACCCACGTACATCTGGGCAACAAGGTAATCGGCCGCACTGCTCTCCGGCTTGATCAGGTAGATGTTGGTGAGATCTAGATAGGAGACGCCGGGCCCACTCTTCGGCCTCCTCACTCTCTTCGGCTTGGCGGCTCCCTTAACGGCGGACACTGGCCTCGGGCACGGAATGACAGCAGGAGTGGACGCCCCGTCCACCACTCGGGACGCACCCACGTCCTCACCCTTTGAAGAAGAGGCGGACTCCTCGTCCTCGCCTTCCTCGTCCATCAGCTCCGCGGATTTGTATGGACTTAAACGCTCTATCTCCTCCTCAAACTCCTCGAGCACCTCGTAGTCAAGCGACCTCGTGGAGGGCTGGTCGTCATAGGGGTAGTAGTCGTCGTTCAAGCTCTTCATTACTACTACTACGGGCTTAAGGAGAACAACTTAAGATCTAAAGGTGTTTAAACGCCTAACACTAGATCAACTACCTAGGAAGCAAAGTATGAAAAGCGAGGAAGATCGTGATGAACACTAACCTCGAACAACGAAGAACAACGAAGAACAGGCTTGAGAGTTTATCTCTCTAGAAAATCAGCCAGCACTTCGACAAATTCAGAATGCAAATGTGATTCCTCGTCGGAGGGGAAGGGGTATTTATAGACCCCCCCACCAACGGTCACTACACGTGGCACTCTCCCAATGGCCACATCAACGGCCACCAATGGGAGGCCACCACGACACCAACGGGCCAGGCCCAAGCCACATCAACGGCCCACTGGCAAACCAGACTATACGGCGTACACGCTCGCCGGCCTCACAAGTACCAGCTAGCGCCCATAACGTCCCATCTGCTTGCCAATATCACAAATGCCAGACAATAAGGAGACGACAACGGCCAGGAACGTAACGGCCACAAGATCAAAGGACCCAAGAGCCCAAAAGCCATCGGCTCCTCGTAAATAACCCTTGATGATAACCCTCTACAAGCGATCTGCGCACAAGGGTTCTCCCACAGGGTTACCTTGGCCAGAAAATCGCCATGAGGGTTGGATTCAGGGGGACTACGGCGAGACCGCTTCGGCCGGGGACTCAAGGAACTCCTTCACCCCTCACACTCTTCGGCCTGAAGCAGTGGGGGACTGGGGGACTACACCGGCCTCAACAAAACAAAAGAAAATGCAAACAAGGTAACCACAGAGCATGGCCACATCGGCCACGCATCACACTGCACCTCGTCGGTATGCACGCAACGTCATCTGCAACGGCCAACGGGTCACCAAAGGCAAGGACACTCATCGTCCTCCGCCAACAATTGACTTTGACGGGCTCTTCGGCCAAAAATATGAAGGCCAATCAGCAACGGCCAAAAGGAGTGCGCAAACATCCTCATCGGCCACATAAAGGAAAGGACGCCATCGTCCTCAAAGCAAGGAATAACTTCAGTGGCCTCATCGGCCTGAACACAAACTTCAACCATCAACGCCCAAGCAAACGTGCCTTTCAACGGCCACCATTGAAAGAAGGACACTCATCGTCCAAGAACAAAGACATCAAGTAAACGACGGCCTCCCTGTCTACAACAAGGAACAGATAACGGCCAAGGGCGCCAAAGCAAAGGAATCTACTCTCCTTCACTTCATCTACGTCTCAGCTTAGAGAGGGGGGGGGACTCCTGATGGAGTATATGGGTCTGAGCCCCCGAACCCACGTACTCGGAAGAATAGAAAGCACAAGGCACAGAGTGGCGCCCTCGTCGGCCATGACGCCCCCGTCGGCCGAGAAGGGGCCAACTCGGATTATGGTCCTGAGTCCAAGGGACCCGGGTGCCCTCGTCGGCCGTGCCCTCGTCGGCCGTGCCCTCGTCGGCCACGCCCTCGTCGGCCAAGAAGACCTCCCAGAATCGGATTTTACTCTTACTCATTTGAACAGCCCATTAGTGGCTTTGTATTCGGCCCAGTAGCGGTCCAGTTGTAAATGGGTCTCCCAAGCCCAAGGCTTGGGAGCCCAACCCTAATTTTCTCTATAAATACTCCCCTTGGGAGTAGTTATAGGGGTTACGAATTCATTCTATTGAAGCATATTATTGCACTTCTCTCTCTAGCTCTCACTTCTCTCTAGATATAATCTATCAATATACTTAAATGATATTTTTGTTGGTAAATGAGTTTACGTGATAGATTAATAATAGTTGAAGGCCTATTTGACACCTTTTCTTATTAATATAAAATTGATAATTTTTAACAAGTGTTACAATTATATTTATTGTGTATCTAATTTCAAATACATTTTAAATTTTGTTAGAAATGTAAGAAGTACACTTTAGAAAAATAGCTTTAAATTCTATGTTTATAATGTGTTATCAATATTAATTAAATATGTCTGAAATTATTTACCCTTTACAAATAAATTTTAATATACAATTATATACCCAGAGTATAATTTAGGTTTGAGATATTTACTAATATATGACTAAAACATTGACAATTTCAATAAAATTTCACTTTTTTTAAAAAAAAAAGACTAAAACATCGACAATTTCAGAATATATGATTATTACTTTTGTACATCCCAAAATATGATTAAATATTAGTTTTATACAAACCAAACACTATCATATTGAGAAGAAAAAAAATAGAAGTCATATTTTGGGAAACACATTAAATTTTAGTCATATGTGGGTTAATTTTCTCTTTAGGTTTTCATTTTTAGTCAATCTTGACCGGATTTATCTGTGTTGGCCGAGATCAGCCGGGTCCTACTTGAGCCGAGTCGCTCCCCATCCTATTCTTACAACATAGGTTCAGTTTGATTTCATCAGCTCTGTCTTCCCTTTTATCGTACCCGTATATCAATTTGGTCGGCTTCAACTATCCGACTGACTTGGCTTGGCTTGGCTTGGCTTGGCTTAGCAGACTCACATCTCAGCTCAACCTTCCTCTCTTCAAATAACTTCAACTCCAATTAGGTTCCCTCCATTTCTCCTCTTCCCCACTCCGCTCTTTCCCTTTACAAATCTCTCGTTCTCTCTCTCTCTCTCTCCCCATGAAAAATGGGATTGAATGCTCCTCTGCTGCCGCTAAAGCGTGAGGCTCAAATTTCCGAGTTAATTTGTGAGCAGATTTTCTGATCAGTCCTTTTATTTCTCCTTCTTCTTTTTCAGCCCCTACCTCAAGCCCTATTTTCGTATCATTCTTAGATCTCTGCAACTGAGCTGTAAGGAACTAGATCATCCGTGATGAATTCTCAGGTTTTGTCCCCATCCGTTTTTATGATTACTTATGTTTGGTTTTCTCTGCTGTTAGGGAGTATCTCCTTCTTCATCTTAGTCTCCCTCTCTCTCATTCTTATATCACTGATACCCTTAACACTTAGCTGGGCATGCCATGAGGCATGAGAATAATGTACAAGTTAGGAAATGATAATGATGTATACATATTACCATATGATGCGCATTAACTCTATTTCAGAGTTGTATTTATTATGAGGCTGTCTTGGATAATCATATGAGCAAAATTGTATAGTCGTATTAACTTCAGTGTTTATGGAAATGTATTGACTTGATGGACCAAGCTTGGTGTACCATGCATGTGCCTCGAATTCTTAGTTCAAGTTATTGGTGCCTTTTATCCGTATTTGGATATGAAGTCCTCCTTTTGAGTATATTTTAGCAAGTTTGGGGCTTGGGCGGGATTATTATGTTTTTATTCACTACATTTTTGTATTCATTGTTGTGCTTCAAACAGGTTGGATCAATGAGTGGAAAGGCCGGGGCTGGGAATGTGTTGGACTCCTGGAGTTTTAACAGTGCGTGTAAATCCATAAAGAGCAGCACCTTGCAGCATTTGTTTTTTGGTTTTACCTTATCTTTGCCATATAAATATAATGCTTTTTGTTATGCTTACAGTAAGTAGTGTATGTTGTTCTTTTAGAAACCTCATTGGTTGCCATAAATATAAGAGCTAGTTTTATTAGAAATTTAGAAGTTATTGATATTTAATAATCACAATTGCATAAACCGAGACACTGAGGTCTTTTCATATTGATTGAAGATGGTTTGACTAAGCAAGGCATTGCTGACACCGATGCACACTTTTAATGCTATTAAAAGTCCTAAGGAAAGGGATAACACGAGGCATTAGAATTGCTGAGTGCAAGATCCAGGAGTTAAAGAACTTAAGGCATGAAATGGCAGAATTTGATAAAATAAGAATGTAAACCATAGGAAAAGAGAACTCTCCCGGTGGCTTCAGTATCTTGAACAACCAAATTGGTTCCATAGTATCTGGTACAGAAGAAACTCTTTCTGTTTTCCGTTGGGGTCTGCTTTTTGACCAAAGTTCTAGGTTCCTATATGGGGCTATATGGGTTCAATTTGAACAGATTAATCATTTAAATGGAGAACTTCGCAAATGGCTCATGTAGATTGAATTTTGAAAATAACTCTTCCGATAAGGTTTTGTAAAGTCTAAGCATTGCCTTAGTCATTGTGAGGTTGATATAGCTTCAGACTTGGCCATCAAAAGGCACATACCTTGAGCTTTTATTTGTAGGCCTCCTTCTAGTTTGCTTAAATCATCCAAAGCCCAAGTGGAACCAGCTTGGTTCACTAATAAGTTCTATGATCAACAATGATAAAGTTTGGGCATGGAGATGGATGGGCTATGCTTCCCATTATGAGTTCATATACTGATCGTCATTTAGTAATCCCTAATCATGATGCGGTCACTATGTCATTCTAGAACCTGCCGCTATTCTGTCCATGAGCTGTACAACCTTATCCATTTTTACTTATTAGATAAATAAAAGAAAAAAGTGCCAAAAGAACTTCAAGGTATAACCACTGAGGAGGAATTTTTCATTGTATAAGATGGTAAGCCCATTTTTGTCCCATTTTTCAAGGTGAGGCCTTCTCTACTACATGATGTTGAGTAAAAAACTAGATGATATCATTAATATGAAACCTTTCATCTTTTTCATTGAAATTGCATGTGATGTAATTATTTAAGCAATCTAAGATTTGTTTTTTTCATCTTCTTTTACTGACTGCAGATATTGAACCCAAATCATTCACTGTTTTAGATGGCTCAGTCCTTCCAAGCGTAGATTCTATGGATATGGGAATCGGATCCTCAGAGCAAGGAAATGCTATTACCACTCCAAAACCAAGGAAAAAGACAATTACATCTGTATACCTCAAGTATTTTGAAACAGCTCCAGATGGGAAAACTCGGAGGTGTAAATTCTGTAGACAATGCTATTCCATTGCAACTGCTACTGGTAATTTCTGTTGAATCTTGTTTCCATCTCCCAAAGGAAATGAATACCTTGCTCTTATGCACACCACTAAGCACTTGAATTTTGAAGTACAAATATTTGTAATTTTGTGCTATTGTTAAGTTTCATTTTCACCAATTCTTAAGTGTGCCAAGGCTCCCATTGACTTCAATTTATGATCAAGAACATAATTTTATATCTCACACTTAAGAAGTGGAACTTTATTTGTGTGCAACTGGTCTCCATTGTGTAAGCTTGCTAAAGGTGTGGATACACTCTACATAAGTCAATGTGTTGTATTGACTCTCTCTTTCTCACTCAGGAAATTTGGGAAGACACCTTAGTAATCGCCACCCAGGATATGACAAAGCAGCGGTGTTTGTTGGCAGTGCTGCTTCAGAACTAGTCACAGTTGCTAAGAAGCCTCAGTCTCAAGCAAAATCACCTCAATTAGAGTTTGATCATCTAAATTGGTTGCTCATCAGGTGGCTCGTTTCAGTATCCCTTCCTCCACATGCAGTCGGAGATAAGTGGCTTGTAAACTCCCTGAAGTTAATAAGTCCATCATCACAACTTTGGTCAGGAGAGAAGTTCCAAATGGTAATTCAAGAAATTTATAGAAGCATGCGGGAAGATCTAAGATTGATCTTGGACCAAATTTCTTCAAAGATTTCTATAGCTCTTGTGTTCTGGACTTCTTATGAGCAGATACCTTATATGAGTGTTACTTGCCAGTGGATCGATGAAAACTGGTTGTTTCAGAAGGTTCTCCTTGATGTTTCTCGAATTTCTTGCCCTTGTGGGGGTCCTGAAATCCACCATGCTCTTATGAAGGTCCTCAAGCTCTATAATATTGAAAACAGAGTCCTTCATCTCACATATGATACTACTGAGCACGCATGCCATACACTTAAAGATGACATGGATATTCAGAAAATGAACCAGTATTGCTATCTTCCATGTGCCGCTCATGCATTGAACTCAATTGTGAGTGATGGATTGAGATGTACCAAGTCAATACTCTCCAAGGTTAGGGAATTTGTACTACAGGCAAACACGTCTTCCAAAATTATGGAAGAATTCGTTCACTTTTGCCATGCTTATCGAGAAGGAAGCTGGAAGAACCCACTTGATGCCTCACACCGTTGGAGTGGTAATTACCAGATGCTTGATATAGCACACAAGGTATTTTTTTGTTTCCACTAATCTAAAATTGTTCATACATTGTGATTTGTCAAACTTATTATACGCTTGTCTCCCATTATTTTTTTAAGTATATTGTGCAGCCCTTTTAGACAAGTGACTTTTTTTTACATAGACAAGTGGTTTATACTTGCATAATTATTATGAGTTCACTAGGTACTAATTACACTACATGAATTTGCTCAAATTATTACTAGCGTATTTGATTGCTTCTTGCTCAAGCCATTAAACTTTTCAGTCCATAATTTCTCATGACCAACAAACACATTCCCAACCCTACTCTAGAAGAAAACAACATAAGGAAATAAATCGGAAAATAACAATCTATTTATGATTTTTATTTACCCCGGGGAGGTCAGAGGTAGAGGGGCTGGGGGGAAGCCTGGGGTATACAGCGCTGAAACTCTCTCCATGGATTTTCGAACCCGAGACCTCCTGTATGAGAAAGTGAGTCGGCGACCAGCTGAGCTGGGCTGTTTCCTCAACAATCTATTTATGAATTATTTTATGTAATATTCTGGGCTGCATTACGTGCTACAGGCAGTAAAATCAATGGAGACAATTGTTCAGAAGTATGATGAAGAGCTGGGCAGTAGGCTGCTGCTTAGCACTGCAGAGAAGAATGCTGTCAATATCATGCATGCGTATTTAGAACCATTTTACAAGACTATCGATAACATATGCACCAACAAAATGCTAACTATTGGATTGGTTCTTTTCTTCATGGATCACATTTATGAGATGATATCAACCTGCATAGACTCCCGGCATAGCCCTGGTTGGCTCAAGAGTGCTGCTGAGGACATGTCCACACATGCCCGGAGCTATAATGACCAAGTGTGCAATGTTTTCATATACATGACTGCCATTCTGGACCCCCGGATAAAGGCTGAACTCATTCCGGATAGTCTCAATTCCAATGTGTTTTTGGAAGAAGCAAAAACCTATTTCATCAGAAATTACTCTTCCACCTCTTCCTATCAATCCATAGCCAGTTCATATGTTGCTCAAGAGCTTGAAGCTGAAGAATATGTTTCGTTTGCTGAGGAAATTGCTCGTAAGAAACGCAGGGCTAGCATGCCCTCTTCTGTAGCAGATGAGCTCACCCGCTACTTATCGGAGGGTCCCGCTCCAATGTCCACAGATGTCCTGGAGTGGTGGAAAGTAAATGGTACTACTTGCTATCCCAGGTTGTCTCTGATGGCTCGTGACTTCTTAGCTGCACAGGCAACTGCAGTGTTACCTGAAGAGCTGTTTTCCAACAAAGGTGATGAGATTGATAAACAGCGGTTTGCTGCAGGGCATGAGACTGCTCAATCTATGCTTTGTGTGAACTCTTGGATTGAAAGGGGGTTCAAACTCAAGTACGAATCAACTGAGATTGATTTTGAGAGGTTGGTTGAACTAGCAGCAGCTGAGCATCCCTCCACATGGTCTAGCAAGAAACACAAATGACAAGCAATGAACGGAACTGAAATGCTAATTCACACAAAGACCTATAGATGTCAACATTTTGTGCAGATGGGTAAAGCTGTTACAGTATCATTTCAAGCTGACGGGTAGGAAGAAAACTAACCACAAGTGACAAGTATTGCTTTCTTTAAAATATTTTGCAACTGGGTAGCGGCTTCCATGTGTTCTGGGTTCATATAGTTGGTTACTAACAAAAGTTTCAAATAACCATTCCACTATTTAAGATCATCGCTTAAACTTTTATACTAACAAAAGTATGGTTGAATCACACTTATTTTGAAAGAACATTCAATCGGACTGTTTTTCCAGTATTTAAGTCACTTTTTAACTTTGAGCAGATAAAAAAAATGGCAGTGGCAATGTGGCATAGGAAAACAACAGCCTGAAACCCGGATTTTCTTTTCTTGGGCCCATCTCAACCTACATGTCATTGTCATCTGGGTTATGTTAAACTAGATTCTATTAAACGTATGATGAATTTGAATTTAATTCTCATGCACTCTTTTGATACGACTAAGAAATGTCTTGTATGTATAAGTGTATAACTAATAAACAAGTAAGAAAATCTTATTATAGAAAATCTGTCATTCCTTTATTTACTTCATACGTAAATTTTAATGAATTGCTTACTTGTGCTTGAAAGAATACGATGCTTTTTTTAATACTTGTATATGTATGTATCTACTTGATATTATGCTCAACTCTCTCCTATACGAGAATACTATTTTTTCATCCAAAAAAGGAACATAATACTTTCATAGTTTCATAGGTGTGGAACATGAGTATGATAAACCAATGAGTGAATAGAGAGTCATGTCATCATACAGCATACAGCATAGCTTTTAAATCCCTTCAAGTTCCAATACTATCAAATGAAATAAAATGCTATGGAGTACAACATCGTCTTTAATTATCAGGGAAAGAAATAGGCAAACAACATGAAATTACATTATTGTCTTTCTGTAATTAAAGTTTTTGTTAAAAAGGAAAATAGTGTATTTCTTTCATCCGGTTCCCAGACCCCGGCCTGCGCTTATTATGCAAAAGTACTTTTTATGAAAGTACTTTTAACAAAGCAAATTTTCATATCATTTCAATATTAATCCATAAATATTTTTCAATAATAATATAGTTGGTCAAAATTTTAAGGAGAAAATAATTTAAATATCACAAACTTTGAAGGGACGGAACGGGCCCGGGCCACCCGGGCCGCCTGGGCCGCCCGGCCCACTACTGTGCGGGCCCAGCCCAACCCAGTCTTGGGTAACCGGTTCCGGGCCTAGGCCCGGTCCGGGGATTGGGTCGGGTCAGGTACGGGCCTTCAATTTAGTGAACCGGCCGGGCCGGGCCAGGCCAGGCCCGATTCAGGCCTTTTTTTGTTTTTTTGGGTTTGGGTTGGGTTTAGTTGGACTGGACTGGGTATTTCCGAGGGGTTTGGGGGTGGGGGGATGGGGGTGAAATAAATAAGCAAAAAAAAAAAAAAATTGAACCGAAACCGGCCCGGCCCGGAACCGCCACCTACCGGGCCAGTTCCGGTTCACCCATTCACAAAAAAAGGCCCGGCCCAAAACCGGTTTGGCCCTGGTCCATCAATACATGTAATATATATACTTCAAACTTTATATAAAAAGTTATGATAGCATCATAACCATACATTTTTCATAAATGTAATTTTATAGTGTTGAGTACAAAATTTTAATCACACAACATTTATGAGGATGTAATTAAAATTAAATTGTACCAGATGAAATATTTTTTTTACACAAATGAAATTATAGAATTTTAATTGCATTCTAACAAGGCTTAAGGTATTTTAAATTAGATAATTATTCCAATAAATTTGTATTTGTAAAAAACATATAATGATGATACAAAAATAACTTTTTATATAAAATTCGAGGTATATATTACATATGTAAGTTTGGGGTACATACCTCACATCCCATTAAAGTTTGAGATGTTTAAATTATTTTCCCCAAATTTTAAAGATTTGACAATTTTTGGAATGGAGCCATGGAGGTAGTATTAATATACGACAATATAGCAAGAAACGGTCATCTCTTTAGATTAGACTTAAACAAATCAAACAACTTTAAACAGACCAAACCAGACCGAATCAGACTATTCTTCAACAGTTGTAAAGTACATATGGACCAAACAAATATTAGACCAGACTTACACATATAAGATCATAGTGGAATTAAAACATCTTTGGAACCTGAATGCTGAGCATCAGAGTGGCAGAGTACAAACCGTTTTAGTATTTACTTCGTATTTATCTTTTTCACAAGATTGTTCATTCATTCTATGATAAGTGAAAATTTGTCATTATTTTTCTAATAACAATACATATAAATCAATAAATAAATTCCTAGTAAAAACTGCTAATCAGATAGATGGGAATGTCAAAACTAGCTCATCGTCCTATTCTATCCTATACCAATATATAGTAGTGACATACTGACATGTATGACTTGCCTGTTAGTAGGGATGGACCGGTTCCGGTTCGGGCCCGGTTCACCTTTTGAAGGGCCCGAGCCCGAACCGCCATCCCACCGGGCCGGGTGGCCCGAACCGGCCAACAACCGGTTCACCGGGCCGGTCCGGGCCCGTACAGTAGCGGGCCGGTCCGGTTCCGGGCCGGTTGGCCCAGCCCGAGTCCACTCCTACCTGTTAGGCACAAGTGCGACTACACACCCACACCCTAGTACCCTCCCATTCAGTAATATTATATCTCGGCTGAGGAGAAAAATGTATATGAGCTTGAACATAATAATACTATAAGAAGAGATGCTCCTTTCCGTACTCGCGAACAATCACAGGCACACTGGTGGTGGGTACCTAAATAAAAATAAATAAACCATAAAAAATTTTAATAATCATGATGATGACCATAAAAGGACGTCCCCGCAAGGTAACGGTCCGGAGAAAGGTCCCGTCACAATGGTGTATTAGGACTTAGGAGTAAGTCTTCTATGTCATTTGGGATATTAAATCGCTTTTTGGAAGCAGGGTCAACGAAGGAGAGAGCCACATGTGATTTGGGATATTAAATCACTTTTTTGTCCAGGTAAAAATGGTGATATTTGCCATTCTTTCAAATTATTTTACACAAAACTAAAATGAAGTGTGTCATATTTGCAGGGACTTAAAACATATTTAATCCATTAATTAATTGTCTAAAACTACTTGACACAGGAATACATGAGAGAAAAACAGTGGTAAAGGTCACTTCAAGCTTCCAAAGGAGAAAAATCACATTTATGTATGGTGTCCTATCAGGAGTTTGATAACGATTAACCATGTCGGTTGCACACTACCAAAAATAAAAAACAGGAAAAATTATACTCTGGAAGCTGTCGGTGGGAGCAGAATCGCTTCCTCTCAAAGAGTATGTTATTCATCACATTGGAATATAGAACAAGAAAAAGAATACATGCTAAATTGATGATAATAATAAAGCCCTTACCATGCCATAATCTGTTATGATCATTGAGATGTAGTCTGATGGAGTAGCATCGTAACTGTCAGAATCATTCAAAAGCAAGTGCATTTAGTAGCATACCAAAACATAAAAGTTTGACTCTCCTTTAGCGTGAAGCCACAAAAACTTACACTAAATTTAAAATCTGAAGATTTTCTGTATCGGTCCAATTCTTCAAATAATTGGCACCTAATCTTTTAGGAACCAGGGAAACTGCATTCGGATTCCCTGAAAGTTTTCAACATGTGCATTAGCTAAGTTTCCACTGACCCTCTACACGTTAAACCAAAACTCGAGAGATCAATGGGAAGGCAAAATACCTAATTCATTGCAGCAAATTGAATCAAGCATCACCCGCTTACTAAACTTATAAGCTTCACAGCAAACCAGAACAGGAACACGGAAAGCATGAGCAACCATTGAAACACATGCACTCCCCACTTTTGAGTACACAGTACCATTAGCTAATATAGATGCTGCTCCCAGGAAAACCGTTGAGACTTCATGCATAATGTAAGAAACAGCACTTATATGAGTGTATGCACAGTTGATTCCCTTCTTTAGCAGTCTTTGAAGTAGTGCTTGGCCTTCAAGCATGGGGCGAGAGTCTACTATGACAACTTGAAATCGTTTTCCGATCTCATAAGCATGTAATATAATCATCTCAACAACAGATGATGAACTGTATGTTAGAATGACATCACCATCCTTGATTTTTTTGACACCATGTCCTATTATTACTTTATCTGCTGAAACTATCTTCTCATTGATGAAACCATCTATATCTGAAAACAAATTTTCCTTTACTTCTGATTCGGATAATGTGTGAGGTAACTTGGCTATACGGCCCCTTAAAAACTGAATTGCATTACCCATACTGATTGATAGTGGCCTGCATTCGTCAAAATATGAAGCATAACTTTTGATCTTTGAAATTATATCACTAGTTACGAATGTTTTTCCCTGGGGAAGGGAGTAGTCGTTAATGGCTTCCTTAATTGCCTGAAGCATAGCAACACAGCGTGCATTACTCCCAGAAAGATCTCCAGCCAAATGTTGTACCCCGACCTGATTGAGATAAAGCATATCAAATTTTAAGCCAACCAATTTTTTATCTGAAATTGAAGCAACATATAACTCAGTTCACATACAAGGTAAAAAACTAACGCGTCCTTCATCCCTTTTGTATTCACTCTTCCCTTTTTCATCCATCCTTAATTTATGTCCTGTTTCCTTTTCAGGGAAGGATCTTCTGGTTGGTATTGTTTCTCTTTCTTCTAAAAAAACATTAACCACACAATTTCCACTTTCTAAAAAAGTGTGTGATGTCAAATTAGGAGATAATAGAGGGACTGAGATACCACCCATGATCGGCCAGAACCTAGTGCCCAGCTCACACGGCACATATAACTAACAATACATTATTTCCTAATATAAAAATTGAAGTTTATATTTTCGATTCCTGATTTAAAAAGTTCATGCAGACTTACAGAACAAAAGTTATATGATGATATGATTCTTCTATCATCCAAAGGAGGGGAATGAAAGTGTACCTTGTATATAGCAGGATGCATTGAATCAAGCTGGAAGAATTTTGACTCAAGATCATGAAGCTGAGTTCCATGTTCATACTGACGCAAATGCAGAAACATCTCTACTCTATTTCTAGATTCCGTTTGTTTAAGTAATGCACGCTTTTTGGCCTTTGCTACACGGCCCTTATCATCAAACTGCATGCGTGGTGCAGGAATATCATTTTTCCTATCTTTCACCAGTGTTTGGTTACTTCTTTTCTTCTCCATGGTTGATGAGGTTGACATTATGTTGCTATCTTGCTTATGTGAACTTTGCTTCAAAACTTTTGGAATTTCTTCACTTTTTTCACATACTGAAGCTGGTGATCCCCCAACCGCAGGTTTATTGCCAACAGCTAATATAAACAACCAAAAATTAGAAAAATCCAGGCACTTGTTATGCACAACTAGAAGACATGGTATTCTGTACCAACAGTCAATAGTAAATAAAACCTCAAGGTTGGAATGTACAATGTAGTTTTTGAATAGTTCTAAAACAATCTCACTAAGTTACATTTTGGAGAAGGTAACTGTTTGTACAGCATAAAAAATTTCATTACATTTTTTGGGACATACCATTCCACCATTTACCCTCCAGTAAATCAAGTAACTGTGCAAGAAAGAGTACCCATATTCTTTTTCGATAAACCTTACAATGAATTTGAGAATGGCAGACATCGAGTCCTAACTGTACTAAACACAGTTGCAGAAAGTGCTAATGGTGAGTGGTGACAGGTAGGTGTTTATACATGGAGTTTGGTGCCTAGATGTTCTCACATATAGGTCTCATCAAATCATAACTCAAATAACTTCCAAAAGAATGGATTCTCAAAAAAGGGTCCAGCCACAAGGGTGTATTAGGGGAAGCCTTGTCAATTTTTTACAAGAGGCGGCTCAAGCACACAACAACACTGTAACCGGTGCACTAAGGCTACCCCTCAAAATGGAATCTATATAAACAGAATAAGTGATCGTTACTTTTGTCCAATAGCCATTAAAACATTGACTATTAGGGGCACATAGCAGGATAGTGATCCCCAAGAGACTTTAAAAGGCTGGTTTTGATATTTTATCTTTGACATAGGGATGTTCATCACCAAGAGTCTAGGAGGCAACTATGAAGAGGTCGACACCACTTCGAAAAACTAAATAAGGTGGCACGGAGCTAATAGGATGTTTCTGCCAGCAACAGAGAACCTTAATAAAAATCCATTCTTGACAAACTTCAAGGATGCACTTATCTCTGAGTATAAATGTGGCAACATTCTACCACTGGAAAGGGAGGAAGTGAACCTCTTGAAGCAGCTTTGGCAGCTCTTTGAGCCTCCTGGAGAGCTCTCCTTTCTGCTTTTGTAGTTTTCTCTTTTTGCTGCTTTGAGCTTTCTTGCACTTGTTTCGGCTTCTCCACTGCTTTTTGGCCACCATCGTCTGTAATTTACAGTCAATAGGTTTATGATTGCTTATAATAAAAATATGTGATCTGTGTATTCTGTCAAAATATTAAGAATTCCAAACAACCCCGAACTAAAAATATGTACCAAGAATTCTACTTGGTACACCTTACAAAATGCTGCTTCTACTTAACATGAATATTGATCACAATCGTATTATTCATTTACACAAACAATCAACTGCCTTTGAACTGTGTTCTCGTTATGTAATGTCCATACGTGGGCAAGTAAATATTTATCTTCCCAGACTTACTAACCTAGTATAACAATTTCCAAGTAAGTACTTACTACTCAGAGTAAAGGATAGACTCGCTACATCATTGATTTTAGGCTTTCAAGTACAAATATACAATCTAAACAGTTAAGGATAAGAAGAATCATAACTCAACATTTCCTGGACCATATAATTGAATTAAGTTTGCTCCATAGTCCTGTGATTTTTTCTTTAGTGCTTTCAAATTTAACACATTTGAATAATGATAATAATAACAATAGTAATACTTCTAGTAATAGTCAAAAAGCATTTCAGAGTAACCTCAGAAAGTCCACAAATATAAGGTAGACACAGGAATCAGTATACCATTGTCAGATATTCCACCACGCTTCGAAGTGCTGTTGGGGCCAGCCAACTTGTCTGCGGCTGTGGTATGTTCAGAGCCGACGTTGCACAAAGCCGGGAGTAACTTCTGCGAATCTTCGGGGAGAATCCAGTTAGCCGAGTCCATGGAGAACTCACCAGCTACTAGGCCGATTCCGCTAGACGTCGGTGAGCTTCCGGCAACAGTTTGGGAGGCGTCGTAGCTCCCGACAACTAACTGCGCATCGTCCTCGCCGTCGCCCTGCGAAATCCGCATGGAAGCTGTGGCGGGAACCGGAATGCCTGCGGAATGGGAAGCAGCGTCGGAGTCGCGGAGAGGGTGAGGAACAATCATCACGGGGGACAAGATGGTACTTGAAGACTGCAATATTGACCGTGGATCTTCGAGCGGATCAGAATGGGGTAATTGAGGAGGTAAAAAGCCCACCCGGCGGATCATCGGGAAATTTGGCCGAGAAGCTAGGCGAGGGTCCATATACAGAGCTGAGCGGCGATCGGCGAGTAGGTTTTTGATTGGGGAGTAGGTTTTTTGGTTGGTGACATGTGGGAATAAAAGGCGCCATTATTAACGAATGAAAATGCTTCTTCCGCGTGCGGGGATGCAAATGCTTTCTCCATTAATCGACAACCAAATTACCGAGTCATCAATCGAAAAAGAAAAACCTAAAATCGAATAACAAATTTAGAAATATATTTATAATTGACAAATTTAGTTATGAAAAAGTTCATAGGATTAATTAACAAAATAAATTTCGAATGAAAGTTACCTCTAATTTAATTATGAAAAAGTTCATAGGATTAAAACAATTTGAAAATTTCAAAATAGGTTTACCATGTTTTTATTCTCAAAATAGGACTGATTACTGCCATGTTTAGATTACTGTCATGTTTATAAAATAGGCTAAAGGGTCAAATAGGTCCCTGTACTCATATCAATAGCTCAATTGGGTACCCGAACTAAAAAAAGGTCCAATCCAATCCTCCAACTCTTCAAAATAGTTCAATTTTTTCGTTTAGCCGGTAAGACAACTTTTTAATGTTGAGTCAGCAGGTTAAGTGCCAAGTGTTATCTTGACTTATGCAAATACATTACGACGTGGACGGAATGCTTGTCTAGACAAAACGAAAAATCTGGAAGAAAGAGGGAAGAGGGAAAATGCGACGATGAACAGTGACGAATCAACGAGGACAACGAGTGAAAGGCGAAGAGGGAAGAAAGAACGCTGAAGGACGAGCGACAATAAACACAAGGTACCAATTAAAGAATGGAGGAGAAAGTTTGAAAAAATAGATACCCTAATTGTGTGGTTTCTTGACATTGAGGTTGTGAACTGTATGTATATGTGTTATATATCTGGTGTGTATGTTTGTTTTGTATATGTGTTGGTTATTTGTTTAAAAATGTTATATTTTTCAGAATGTGGGAGACTTTGGATTTAATTGTACACTATGGTGGAAGTTTTGAAAGGGGCAGACAAACGAGGTATGTGAATGAGAGTATTGAGGTTATTAAGAGTGACCCAGATGTCATTTCTTATCCTCATTTGAAGAAATATCTTGAATCTGGGCCATTTGGATGTGTAAAAGAAATGTTTTTTAAATTGCCATATGAACCATTAGAAGCATTAAGGAAATTAGTGGATGATGCAAGCACTTTGGAGTTGGTCAGTTTGTGTTCTAGTGTAGGAAAGTGTGACCTTTATGTAGATCATGGGGATGGTGTTGGTGCTGACACACATAATATGGATACAATGGAAACAGTTGGGTTTGTTGATGAAAGGGATGACACATACATGAGTGATGAACCTGATCTAGATGATGATATTGGATCCTTACATGGTGATGAAGATGTAGAAAATGTTGATGGGAATGACTCTGATGAATTTAATGGGAGTGACAATGATGAGTCTGGGGTTGGGATGAACCACTTATGCAATGTGGAAGTGCAATCATGTCATGAAGAACATGTGGTGCGGGGACAGTCCAAGAAAATTAGAATTGAAAGTGCACATGAAGAGGATGTTGAAATTGATGATACAGATGATTTATATTGTTCAGACAACCCAGCTACCTATACTTCTGAAACAGAGTCACTCAATGAAGGGGAAGTCCAGTCTAAGAAGAAGATTGAAGTAGTTTCATACAATCCCCTATCTGATCCTCCTTCCATTGAACTAAGGATGCTTTTCGAGGATAATATTCAGTTTAAGAATGCAGTGATTGCATATGCAGTGCACTATAAAAAGAACCTTTACTTTAAGAAAAATTCAACGCACAGAGTTTTGGTAAAATGTGCAGGAGAGAATTGTCCCTTCTCTTGTTATGCCAGTTGGGAGGATAGGTACAAGTGTTTCCAAATCAAGAGTATGGTCATGACTCACAAATGTAATAACAAATTTAAGTTAAGGATTGTTAGTCAAAAATGGTTGGAGGACAAATATGAGGAAAAAATCAGAGATGAACCTTCCCTCGGGTATCCTGGTTTGAAGGAGCATATTGAGTCTAAGTTAGGCATACATGTATCAACAAGCATGGTAAAGAGGGCATTGAAAGCAATTAAGCAGAAAATAAATGGAAATTTTGAAGAGCAGTTTACTAGATTGAGGGACTATGCTCAAGAATGCCTCGACTCCATTCCTAATAGCACCATGAAGATTCTCACTACCAGAACAATCCCAGATGGACCTTGCCTTTTTCAAAGAATCTATTGTTGTTTTGGTGCAATGAAGAGAGGATTCCTAGATGGATGCAGAAAGATTATTGGCCTAGATGGGTGTTTCTTGAAAGGTTTATTAAAGGGAGAGATTCTGACAGCCGTAGGAAGAGATGCTAACAACAACATGTACCCAATAGCTTGGGCTGTGGTGGAGATAGAAAACACATCATCATGGAGCTGGTTTTTGGAGTTGCTTAAGGAGGACCTGCAGATTGTTGACAGCAGCCCGTGGACAGTTATTAGTGATCAACAAAAGGTATTAAGTGTTTATTATTACTTATATTTACAGAGCTTTAATATTAGTACCTTTAACTGTGACTTTGATAATGTTTTGTAGGGCCTGATCAATGTCATTCAAGCTCTACTACCTCAAGCAAAGCATAGGAATTGTGCAAGGCACATTCATGCAAATTGGAGTAAGGAACACAGAGGCACATACATGAAGAAACTTTTTTGGATGTGTGCAAGGTCTACTTCACAATCACAACTTCAAGAGTCATTAGAATTATTGGGTAAGAAAGACAGTAAAGCTAGAGAGGATATAGAGAAGTACCCATTCAAGTTGTGGTGCAAAGCATTTCTGAGAACATCTGTTAAGTGTGACGCTGTAGACAACAACATGTCGGAGGCCTTTAATCGTACTTTGATTGGATGTAGGAGCAAATCCATAATTCCAATGTTGGAGGACATAAGGGTAGGAATGATGACACGAATTGCTATGAAGAGGCAACATGCAGGAAGATGGAAAGGTAACATATGCCCTAATGTTAAAAAAATATTAAATGGAAACATTATGAATAGTTCAAAGTGGAGGCTTGTTTTTAATGGAGATGATGGTTATGAGGTGAAGAGAGGGAAATACCAATACAAGGTAAAGTTGGAGGGTCAGACATGCTCTTGCAGGTTATGGGACCTCACTGGAATCCCTTGTTCTCACGCCATATGTGCGATGTTTGACTGTGGAAAAGACCCAGAAAGCTATGTTGATGAATGTTATAGTCTTGCTGCTTTCAAGAGAACATATGCACACACTTTAGAACCCATTAACGGTGAAACTGCATGGCCTAATGCAGGTGGAGAAAAGATACATCCTCCCCTTCCAAAGAAAATGTCAGGTAGGCCTAAGAAGAAAAGAATCCGAGAAGAAAGTGAACCTCCTGCTGCAAAAGTTTCTAGAATAGGCCGTGTGATGACATGCTCAAACTGTAAGCAAAAGGGGCATAATAAATCTTATTGTCCAAGTCTTGAAATAGGAGACAATAGTGGAAGAGGGGGTAGAAGAGGTAGAGGTACCAGGAGAGGAGGCAGAAGTGAAAGAGGAGGCACCCGTGGAGGCACTCGTGGAAGAGGAGGCACCCGTGGTAGAGGAGACAGCCGTGGTAGAGGAGACAGCTCAGTTACAACACATTAATGGTGGGAGATGTGAAAGAGTAGTAAAGACATCAATGACCAAGTCTGGGAGTGTTATGTTGTTGTTGTTTTCATTTTGGAGTTATTTTGTTATGTAATATTTTGCTGAATTATTGGTGTAGTACCTACTTTGATTGGTGTATGGTGTTCTACCTACCTTGATATTATTGTGAGGTCTACTACTTCCCTTAACTTTAACTGTTGTCAGGCTATTATTGTGATGTGTACTACATCTCTTTACATTATGGAATGGTGTACTGCCTCACTTTGTTCAATGGATGAAGAGTTTTCTGAATTTAGCAGTTTACTTTAATGTGAAGTAGGAATACTTTTGTGAAATGAATAATGTGCAGGGGCAACTTTAATGTTGAACAATGGGAAAAGAATGCTTTTTATTTGTGCAGGGGCAACTTTAAGGAATAGCTTATGTTGAAAAATTGTTTTGCAGGTTGTTGTATTCATGTTGAACAACTGCTTTGTGTTCTCTTGTTTGTTATTTCATCTAGCCTTTGATCTAGCCTTTGGTGCTCATTACAGACAACTTCATTCAAGTGAACAAAACTCATTCAATACCAGAACAACTTCATGTTGCTCATGTTGAATAAGGCCAATGAATAACTCATTCAAGTGATTATTCAAGTTAAACTGAAATGAATAATTCAGTTTAAGTCATTCAGAAACTTAACAGAAATGAAACTTAACATAAATGAATAATTCATTCAAGTTAACAGAAACTTAACAGAAATGAATAACAGAAACTTCTCATTGTTTTTAAATCCAATTCAGACCAATACTACCCTTGCATAACCAAAGTAAACAAAGTAAACAAAATACTACACTTCCAAAACAATATCAATACACTTGAGAGTGCATCAAAATTCTACACCAGTACATAGCAACCATTACCATCAACTATTACAAAAAGTAGACACCAGTACACCAAAACAACACTGCAATTCATACCAAAGCTTATACTTCCCTTCCCATGAAAGCAGCCACAAAAACTATTACAAAAAGTAGACACATTTTTTTCCAGATTTTCTTCTCTTTAGCTTCCCTGTGGAGGATATTCTTTATCACAGTAATATCACTCTGTTGTGCTAACAGCAGGGCCTTCAAGTCCTCAACTGTGGTTGCTTTGGTTTCTGCAGAATCAAGTTGTGTGACTGCATCATTATCTTTGTCATTTCTTGAGCATACAAGGTCTTCCTTCCAAAGGAAGTACCCACAACCCAACCCATCCTAAAAGAGGAAAACACATAATCACAATTCCAAAAATCAAAAATTTTAATTAATGAAATTCAACAAATTAGTAGAACTATCTTACCTTCCATTTTTTGCATCCGTAAAATTGCCGCCCGCTCTCTCGTGCGGTACACAACCGAGCTCTCAAACCACAAGTGCAATTAACCGAGGGTTCATGCGGCCAACTTTTCTTGCCTGCCGATGACATCGCTGATTCAGACATTAGGAGTTATGCAACTTTTCTTACCTTCGTCTTCCTTCGGTCGTAGCACGCAGGTTTAAGGTCGGAGCACGCAGGTGGGTTAAAAAATTAGGTTTTGGGTGTGCTATAGAAGGATAAGGGTGAGTCAGTAAAATATTTAAATTAAATAACTCTTTTTTTTTGTTGACTCAGCATTAAACGGATTACTAGGAGAGGCAACCGGGAGTTTACCGGCTAAACGAAAAAATTGAACTATTTTGAAGAGTTGGAGGATTGGATTGGACCTTTTTTTAGTTCGGGTACCCAATTGAGCTATTGATATGAGTACAAGGACCTATTTGACCCTTTAGCCTATAAAATACTGTCATGTTTGAAGTCTGGTACTGCCAAAACATGACAGTAATTAGTCATATTTTGGGAATAAAAACATGACAATCCTATTTTGGAATTTTCAAACTGTTTTAATTCTATTTTGAGTAATATCTCTTTAATTATTTAATTGACTTAATTAATTGCCCCCTAATTCCCTTGTATAATTAGATCGGTCGGTTGTGGTGGGAATAATCATTAAGTAATAGATCTATTAAGTAATCTACATTTTATTTTAGGTTTTTAATAATCATCACATTTACACATGAAAAATAGTCTACAAAAATCAAATAATTAAATGTTTTAAAGAATACACAAAATAGCAAACCAAATTACCGAGTCATCAATCGAAAAAGAAAAACCTAAAATCGAATAACAAATTTAGAAATATATTTATAATTGACAAATTTAGAAATATACCGACAATTGAATCGAAAATGAGACTACAATCATTCACAGGTAGAAAACTGACAAAGATGTAATTTCTCACATGTAATCGGGGAATTAACCGAATTCTCTTGCATAAAATCGGAATAAGTCAAATGTGAATGAACACATAGAGCATCAGATGAATCAATTATTCTCTTTGTCAAATGAATGAGAAAGGTAAAATGTAACATCGTAGAAGAGAGGCGTAGAGCATTGCTTTAACCTATGGATCTTTGGACGAAGAAGGATGTGTATAATGTGGTGAGGATTGGGATATGAGTTTATATACTTAGAGTTTAGGAGGAGTAGGTACTTATTTAATACTACGTATACTCCGTATTTAATACATTCGGAATGGGTACTGTTGAGGTTTAATCCCGTAGATCCGAAAGCCCAACACAAACTTTGTATATATCAGGAAATGGGACGATAATTCAGGGTATAAAAGAAATATAAAAGATGATATCAACGAACACTCAAAAGCCCACTTGTATTAAGTAATTTGGCTATTACACGGTAAACTACCCGAACGGTATGTCGGAATAGTAACTGATACAAGAAATCAGAGAGATAATGCTATTTTATGCTTGAGTATCAAAATGCTAACCCTTACAATGAATCTAATCCTTCTATTTATACTAATGGGGGGTATGGGATACTTCATGTTGATTGGTTGCTTTATCTAGCCACTTGGAACCCATGCTCCCACTAGCTGCCGTCATACTTTAGCAATAAATGCCCCCTGCCACTTGTTGGCTACCCGCTGCCCGAACGGGCAGTGGATCCTGCTGGAATCATCATTGATCTGGCCCAAGTTCTTGATTAGTCCGATCCCCGTTCGGTACATTGATCTGGAGTCATCATTGATCTGGCTCATTAATGATCTGGCCCATTAATAATCTGACCCAAATATGTTAATTGATCCGAACCTCGTTCGATACATATTCTCCCAAGAGCTGGTTCATTTCCTAGATGATGGGCCCGTCTAACGGACTGGATATCTTGGGCCTTGGATCCAGGTATTGGGCCTGCGGCCCAATATCCCAACACGAGTCCCCCACTTCCGATGTCTCGAACGGTAGTGAGTGCATTGGGAAGTAGAAGTTACCTGCCGAATGACGATCAAGATTCAGAGTTCGCTGGTTCCCCATGTCATGATTAGTACCTTTCTTGCTGCTGTCATTTGATATTTCCCATAATCGTCATGATTACTGATCTTTGATTCTCCATGCGACACATGTCCCTCCAAATAGTCTAGACGACGTGTCATTACTTGGTTGGTCGTCGATACGGCGTTTGTCAGGCTATAAATTTAGCCTTTAGTTCTTTAGTTCTGGGTTTTCCGAATTATCAAATCCTTCGTGCTTCAGCTCTGCCTTCTCTCTAAACCTTCCTCAAGTTTTTTGTGTCTAGGTACTTTTCATCCCTTACTTTTCTCCTCTTTCTTCGGTCTGGTTGATATGAGTTCTCAATCGCGTTCCTTCGACTCGGAAATGGCTTCCCAAGGGGATGACCATGTTGTTGCCGCTGTGGACGTCATAAAGGTCCCATTTGTTGGTGGTTCAACTGAAGCGACGGCGGAGACTAGGGAGGAGACGGAGGATTCCTCCGTTGGCTCCTCTACAGATGATGATTCTGACGACACGAACTCTGATGATGAACTCATTACGATGGCGGCTGGCCTCCCGGGCGACGTTCCCCGTCACAAGGTGGATTTGAGGCTAATTTGGGAAAGGAGGCAAAAATTGACCTCTCACAATAGGGCCCAAATCCCAGCCCTAATCCCTGATCCAGTTAATTTCCGTCTTCGGGCTGGGCTTCATCCACTGCGACACCTTCCTGGGATGGTGGTGGTCCATCTAGACTCAGTAAAAGCTGGGCTTAGGTTTCCCTTACACCCTTCTTCGTTTCCTTTCTTAATTTTTACGAAATAGTACCGGCCCAAGTTATGCCGAACTCCTATCGGGTAATAGCGGGCTTCATTTGTCGTTGTAAAGATGCCGACGTTATCCCCACCTTAGAGTTGTTCCATCAATTTTTTAAGGTGGATCCCCAACAGACACATGGTTACCTGGCGGCGACTGCCCGGACGGGTCACATTTTGTTTAAGAGCAAGGACAAATGTTGTGATATCATGGGATATCTGACCCCCGATCAACTAGTCAAGACCGGGATAGGTAACGTCCGCTCTCTTGGATCTACTTGTTTAAGAACCAAGTACCATGGTCTGGGCGGTCCTTCCTGTGTGAGAAACGTTCTGTTTTCTTTGTTTCCCACGTGATAAGACCGCTCGGTACTAACATTTTCCTTTGTTATTGTTTCAGCTCCCAATCCAGACGCTCAAATGGATAACAGTCGTGTGCCAGCAGCCGGTGGGGTCGGGAAAAGAATGAAAATGAAGAAGAATCCCAAGTCTAATCCCTCCACCACCACCGATCGAGATGTTGGGTCCTCTCAACCTGTTCAGGAGCCACAACCCATCCAGTAGGTCCCCCATCAGGACCATTTTGAGGAGATGTTGGTCGACAATCGATTCGGATCTGACCAATTGCATCATTTCTCCGAGCACTTTCAGGTTGCTCCAGATACCAATATGACTGCAGGGGAAACTAATATTGTCCCCCTTTCTGAGCAAATCGAACGGATCTCTCTAGCAGATCCCGTTCATGATATTTTAGAGAAGGTCGGCTGTTCTGCGAGCCAGGTTTGGTCCACTTCCTCGTGGTTCAACAATTTTGTTGTTCCTAAGCTACCGGTCGAGCAGTCTGAGGAATGTCTGGCCTAGCAGCTCTGAAGGTATGTTGTTCTTTCCTTAGTAATCTTTATAAGTTTATCTTCTATCCCGTGTTTTCAATTTCGAACGAGATTCTGTAGGCGGGGCTATATAGCTTGCAACTGAGGGAGGCTCGGCTAGCCAAAGAGCGGGAGTTGATTGTTGTTGAGACTTCCGCTGAGCAGAATGCGGCTGCTGCCTTCGCCGCTTTGGAGACCGAACGGAAGGCCTCCGTGGAAGAAAAGCAACGACTTGAGTTAGAGCTTGGTGAGCTCAGGGTCCAGCTCGGGGCCTTCCAAGCCAGAGTTTATGTTGCTGAAACTGCTTTGGTGAGGTTTGAAGAGATCGCTCCTTGTATCCCGGACGACCCTGCTGAGGTGAATGTTGATCTTTCCGCCGCCCGGGAGGCATTTAAAGGTTCTGAGGAGTTTGCTGCCCTAAAGAAAGATTATGCGCAGCAGGAACTCCCGACCACCTTTGGTGCTTATCTCGATCAATTCCCCACGGGTGATGCTCACCTCAGCGAAGGGGTTAGGCTGCTCGACCGGGATCCTTGAGGTAAAAAATTCCATGACTCCTTGGCCAGACCGCTCTATGTGATGGGCTGTTAGCATACGATCATGGCCCCCTTTGTGGCCAAGATCCAAGAGATGCTAGGGAGGCCGGCCGAGCTTGCCGCTCTTCCCTCGGTCCTGATCGTTGAGGCCCAGTTTGAGAAATATCAACGAGATCTGCAACGGGCTGCCGATCGAGAAGCAGGGAGAGATTCTGAACCTACTACTTATTCAGATGACGATGAGGATGATGATGAAAAGGAAGGGGATAAAGAGGCTGCTGATCAGTATATTTCAATGGACTAAAATTGTTGGGTTCATTATATTTGTAATTTTTAAGAGTTATAATTTATATTAGGGAAAATGGTCAGATAGGGTCTCGAACTTACATAAAAAGGTCAAATAAGGCCTTATAAATGAAGCTTTGTCCGGCCATCGCCATTTGGGGTGGTTTCCGGTGAAATTTTTTGATGAATTTTTTTGAGCATATTATTAATTAAGTCTAGTTCACTCATACCAAATTTCAGCTAAAACTTCAATCAGGAATGCATTCAAATTAATAGTTGAAGATAACTGCGCTTTTTACCGAGTTCTAAAACTTGTCTTCAGGCGCTGGTTTCAAAATATCAAGGGATGATTGCCTAATTACTAAAATACATTGATGATTTTTTTGCCTGTGCATGACCTGATTGTTGCATAAATGATGAAATTACCTGATTCTTTCTGAATTACTGTTTCTGCATGAGTCTCATTGTGTTGATGACCTTACTGATAACTATGTGAGCCTTAATGCACTCCTATGTCTATGTCTTAATGCTTCTGCGGATGGTGATGGTATTTGTCTTGTTATTGATTGAGTACAATGATGATTAATTATGTGAGTTAGATGGTGCATTTGTGTGAGTTACATTGTTACCATTGACCTCAATGCACGCATGTCTGCCAATAAGTGTACAAAAACATTAGCAAAAATAAACTACACTGCCTCTACATTTTGATATTGTAGGCTAGGCATGCATGGCAGTACATACATAAATTGTACACTTCTCCTACATGTAAAGATGTTCCTTTGATAGTGTACATACAAAAAAGTTGTCCCTTAATAGTAGTGTACATACAAAAAATTGTACACTTCCCTACATACAAAAAACATGTTCCTACCCAATTCATTCTTGATGATGGACCTCATCATTAGCTTAAAATGATTTCCACCCTTGTGCATCAGTATTTGTTCCATCACACACTGATAACTTAAAAACACTTTGTTCAAAGTATAAGATGTGAGCTCATGAAAAGCATTTGTCACAGCTTCTGTTAACTCAACAATACTTTAAGGGGTTTTTTGTTCCTTTAGTGTATCTATTGCACGAAAAAAACTAAGTCTAGGACATTTAGGTCTGGGCTGTTAGCTGGCTGGTAAGAAAGCTTTATATTCCAGCCATCAGCAGTCGCTGCCTCCATAAAGCCTGCATCACCTAGCTTAACATGTGGCCTTGCATTATCTTATTGAATTATGATGTTTCTATTATCCGCATCTCGCCATTTAGCTTTGATTGCTGGAAGAACTTTGTGTAGCATCATCTCCTTAATAACATTTCTGGTTACACTTAATGCGGGTTTAGTCTTTAAAGTGTCTGCTGGTTTATTTTTACTAGCCCTCTTTGCTCTTTCCTCATATGTGAATAGAAATATACCAACCTTTCCATCCCACAACATTGTCCCATTGTCCCCAAACCCGAGCCTACCTACAACTGCTAAAAATATGATTTTGGGTATAAATTTCTTTGATTGGGCAGATCTGTAGGGGTCAGTTTCATTGGGATGAGTGTAGTATGTTGTGGTTTCTTTTGATAGAAAACCATTTCTCATCTATGTGAATATGATCATAGAAATGATGAAATGTGGAGTTTAAGAGCATAGGCCTGGGCACTACATGAGAAAGGCAGAACTGCAACCTCTTGATTTTCCTAGCATGTGTGAGGAATGGCTTTATGGCATTGGAATGTCTCTTTATTTGCTTAGCTTTGACTAATCTGTGCACAGAAGACTTTGAGATGTTAAGGGCATAACCTAAAGACCAAATGTTCTTTCTTTAATGAAGTGGAATGTCTTTTAACTTCTCCATGTCAAAAACTACTCTTTTCCTTCCCCAATTTCCCTTAAATTGGCTTTGAACATTAATTGGGACCCCATCATTCAGTTGGTTGTGAGCTCAGACCCACAATTTGTTAACAGTACGCCTAGAACAGTTGAATTGTGTAGCCGTTTTTACCACAATGTCCCTCTGAAGTTTCCCATCATGATAACGAGTTAAAAGTTTTTCCACCAAACTGCTTTTCTCTTCATTACTAAGCTTACTTGCCGTGCGACTTGCAGTGTGACTTTCTTCATTTGTTTGTGCTTCAGGTACAACAAGAGTAGCAGCTGCAAATGGTGTTGAAGAAGGTGCAGTCTGAGTTGGGGTAGCTATAGGAGGCCGATTTTGGATAGAGAGAGACAAAGATAGATCCATGAGTGTAGTAAATGTGGTAGATGAGGTAGTTGTAGGCATTTAAAGAAAAGAAATGGAGGGAATTTTGAATTTTTGGTGTACTTGTAGCATTAACCCTCCAATTTGTTGGAGGGCTTTGTATTTGGTTGTACATGTAGCTTTCATTCGGTGTATTTGGTTGTACTTGTAGCTTTCATTCATGGTAGAACCATCACATCATTTATAAAGTTTTTTAACCCATTTATTTGATTGTTTTATCGCCTTTTCCCTTCTTTTTCTTTTCGGGTTTTGGCCAGCACGTGTGGGGGTGGGAGGGCATTCAGGGAAAGTCAACTGTAAAATAACTTTTGCATAAAAATGTGTGAGGGTCAAAGTGGGAACATCCCACCGGGACGGAGGGAGTATTAAATAGCTTGTAATGATGAGACATTTAAATAATCGTTCAAATGATAACATGTGAATGGTCAGTTTATAATATGAATTACCATATTCAGCCCATTATTAATATATATATGTACTATATAATCACATTATTATTTCATTTGTAAGTGAATCGTTCCGTTACTTTATATCCATGTATTAACTAAATTAAGAGAATTATTTACTGTATGTCAAATTAAAAAACGCTCCGTAGTAATATATCACATCTTAATAGGAATAAATTATCATCATGCTAAAATCACACTGCAATATTGTAACATTACCTGTCATTAGCATGATACTATTAATGTCATACTTTGGAGTAATTTCCAAAGATGATAGTTATTACTCCCGTTAAGGGAAAAAAATAATACTCCCATTTTAGAATTGCAAACATTTAATCTCATTTTAAAAAATCCATTAAATTAACTATACAGATTTTGAAATGATTCTTTTTAAATTTATATGTAGATGGTATGATTTTTTAAAGTTGACATAGGAATATAACCTACATGATATATAAATATAAATAAAAAGATAAATCATTAATCTAGAAGTACTTTATGTGTACATCATACACAATAAAAAGATAAATCATTAATCATAGTACATGAAGTATAAATACTAAGAAGTCCTGATTACAAGGATGGACAAAAAAACTAAGAATTATCATTAACCTAGAAGTACTTACATAACGTTAAAATAAATAAATAAATTAAAAATTGAAGTAGTACTTCATACCGAGAATGAAATAACTACCTCCCGACTTAATCTTTTCATTGGAAAAAGTACGATTATTTAGACAATGATTAAATAAGGCTATCATAGTACATTAGTTGGAAGTAATTTTGAATAATACTCCGTATATAATATAATGAGGTCATTGATGATAACTGTGATGTTATAATAAATGTATTACTTTTAATGTTTGATGATTAAATTCAAGAATGCTAATTATTTTCTAAAATATAAATGAATATTTTTAACTGGAACATTTAAAAGAGGCAAGTGAGAAATTTAAACTGGAACGAACGATGTATGATTTCTTAAATTTTTATTATTAATCAATAGAACGTTTTTCAAATCATCAAAAACAAATGGTGACTTAAAGTTTATGTGAGCCATAAAGCAATGATATAAATATGATTTACATAGAGTATAAATATTAAAACACATCCTGAATTCAAAAGTACTCTAAGAAATGTACATAATGTTCCAAAATTATACTCCGTATTACTTACATTTTTCTAAGAATGAAATTATGATCACGTTTGACTCAAACTATATGAAATATGAAAAAATGACGACACGAAATAATACTTCATCCGTCCCGATCATTTCTTCCAATTTTCCTTTTTGGATCATCCCAATTAATTCTTACAACTTCACTTTTTGAAAAAATATGTGGTTCACATTCATTTACTTTTTTCTTACCCAACTACTCCTCATGTCCTCAAAAAGTTCGCCAAATTTCCGTTTTTGGATGTCCAAAAAAGATTTACTATTTTCATTTAAATTAAGGAATATGTGGCTAAAATTAATTGTCTCTCATCCGCAGAAATTTCAACCACACAGTTTTTACTTTATTAATCCACATGAAAATCAACTTTGGACAATCTTTTCAGGACGGAAGGAGTAAAATCATACATTTTCACTTTATTCCCACCGTCTAAATTTGCTACTAAGTACAAAAAAAATTGCATAAATCATTAAATTAAAGTTCACGTCCGGCCAAAAGTAAAAAATCCTAGAAAGAAGAACCCGAAAGACTAATAAACTAGAACCATAGAAACTACGAGCCGCCGGAAAGATGACCCGCCGGCGACACTATACATCAACTTCTGACTCTGTCTCTATTGTGCTTTGGCAGACTTTAGAAGAAAACCTGGCAAAGGACTGGCTCGAGGCGATCTCATCGGCAGATCGGGAAGTCGCTTCCCATTGCAGTCGTAGTAAATTACGCCAGGGAAATCCAACGGCTGGCATCTGTCCCCCATCAAAATCTCCCTCCGCCACAGTCCGATTTCGCCGGAATCTTGAGTTTCCTTATTAGCGTCATCCTTCGCCTTCTTCCGGCAGTTAACGGGTTTGTTGCTCATCCTCGCCGGAAAATTCTTCGGCTTCTTGAGCCGCAGCTTAGATAAGCCGCTCCTGATCGCGAGCTTCTTCTTCACCCTGATCACGAAAGTATTAATCGATTCGAGGACGGAAGCGCCTTGCTTCTTCGGCGGCGCAGCGTCAGTGGCGCTGCCGGAGGGGCTAGGGGTCGGCGGAGCAGTAAGGGTTGCCATATCGTTGTGATCAGGCCGATAGTAGTGGTGATTCACTGACTCTGAAAGCAGAGGATGCGGTAATATGTGTATATATAGACGTTACAAAAGTGGGGCCGTGCACAGGAACGGAAATAACAGGTCGTCCATTTTTATTTAAGAAATTGCCAAATAAGATTAAAAACGTTTCTAAATTTGACGAAATCACATGTTCGAATCTAATCTTAATTCACATATATATACCTAGAACATAAAATCGATTGTACTACTTTCGTTCCTATTAAAACTTCCAAATAGGATTGGCACAGAGTTTAAGATAGTGGGTATTGTGTGGTGGAGAGTTGTGCAGAGGAGAGAGAAATGTGTAAGAAATGTTGTGAACCACAATTTTTTTACTAAAAAGAGAAAGTGGAAGTTTTAATTGGAACGGATGAAAAAGGAAAGTTGGAAGTTTATTTAGGAACGGAGGGAGTAGTATTATAGGTTAGAAAAATGGCAAAAGAGTATTTCTGAATTCCAAAATCTCACTCGTGTTTTTACTCTCCAAATAAGAGAAATTACTACCATGTTTTAACATTATTATATTTTAAACATGACAGTATTTTCCAAAAGTAACCATAGTTACTTCTATTTATGGAATAAAATATGACAATCGAACCATTTTCTACTCCTATTTTGAGAATTTTATTTCTTTATTTGACTTCCTATTTTAATGTAGTTATACGGAGTAATTTTTTAGAAACAACATTGTTTGACTTGATTTTTCTGTTTAATAATGACTCTTTTTTTACGGTAGGAGATTAAATTAAATTAACTCTTTACTGTTGCTAGCTAGGATTTAGATTTTCTGTTGCATGGATATACACAACATGGAGTAACATTTTGCAGATAATGATTAAGGTTTTTACTCATTACCATTATTTTTAAAAATAAAAAAGCATCATACATAAATCTAGCAATTCAAATCGCTCTCGAGCTAACTAACAGCACACTTTGGATTATTCGAGGGGATTAACAATCAAAGATTATGAGAAATAGATTGTTTAACATAATGAAAATAATCATTAAAGTAGGTAGAAATGAAAATGCCCGAAGCATCTCTTGCTATCATAGCAAAATGACAATCACTTTTTATTTAGATACATTTTGATAATAAATAGTCTAATTTGAAAATTATATATTTTTTGTTTGGATGAGAATATGAGATAGAAATTAAATAAGTTATTGAAATGGGGTTATTTATTAATAAATAAATGATGAACTAATATTTGGATCAATCCATTGTATATATAGGCGGTACCGTGCCACTGGATCACCTAAAAGTTGATGAACAATAATCACAAATCACAAAAATCTTACTTCTCCCAAATAGATAAACTTTAGTTGAATGTTTTATTTATAATTAAAACAAAATATTTTCCCGAACCTGCACTTATGCCCCAGTAACAATTTGTAGGTAAAAAAATAGTCATTTTAGAAAATTGAGTTGGCTGATCAATTTATTTTGTGAAATGCAGACTTTATTTGTGGTAATTTTGATCAAGAATTAATCTGATCAGGTAATCAGGTCTCAAGTCAATACAAAACAAACATAAATTCATTCCATGTTGTTTCGATCTGGTCAATGTTGACAAAAAAAATACTGTCTATATATAATTACTCCGTATTATATATTGAGTGAAAAGAAACAAAAAATTAGGTTTCCTAATTCAACAATAATAATATTTGTCGAAAACACACTATATTGGCCTCGATCATAAATGAGCTGTATTTAAATTTGGGAAAGGGGCAGATAAAACGTCGAACTAACCGAAAAAATGCAAATCACCCCTTAGCTTTTATAGGAGGCTCTGCCCGGTCGTCGTCATTTGAGGCGGTTTCCGGTGTAATGTTTCGATGAATTTTTTTAAGGGTGGGCAAAATAACTGAACCGGCATGGTACCGGACCGGACTGGTATGGTACCGGATCGGAAAACGGGATTTCAAACGGTTCTCAAAAATTTTGTCCTGAACCGGACCGGGTCAATTCCAAACCATGCCATGACTGGTTCTCATAAAATGAGAACCGGTACCGGATCGAACCGAACCGAATTATAATTTTATTAATTTATATAATTTTATAATCATATATACATGTATACCATATTACCATTACTTTGATTACTCATTTGCACTGTGCTAATTGCTAGTTAACCGGATCGATAAAAATGAATAGTATTATATGAAATTCATTAACTATGTTATTGCTAGTTATTTATGTTTTGTACTATTATAGTTTATAAGAAATTCATTAACTATGTAATACTACCTCTGTCCCAAAAAAAATCCATTTTCAGAACTTTGACCAATTATTTTTTTATTGAGAATTATTTATAATATAAAAATTATATATATGAAAATGTTCTTTGTTAAAAATACTTTCATAAAAGTATAAAATTTATAACTTCCATAATACTATACTAATCAAAATCATGGTTCAAATTTTTTGAAATGACAAAGTTTTTTAGGACGGAGGTAGTATGAAAATTGATAATTGTGTGAATTTTTGGATGATGACTAAGTTTTAATTTATCGAAAGAAGTGGCATTGTTTGGCATTGGTATGGCATGGTACCAGACCGTTTTAAAATGGAACCGAACCGAACGGGTTTAGGTCTAAGACCGAACCGAACCGTTTCAATAGTAACGGTCCGAGTACAGGTTCGGTAAAATATTGGACCGGACCGGACCGCGCCCACCCCTAACTTTTTTTAGAATCTTCTTCATTAAGTCTACTTTTCCTATACCAAATTTCAGCTAAAAACTCAATCGTGAAGGCAGTCAAATAAATGTTTGAAGATAACTGCCTAGCTAAACATCGCAGTATATTTCAGAAAATCATTTGACTGCTTTCCCGGTTTAATTTTTACCTGAAATTTGGTATGAGTAAATCACTGGTAACCGCCCCAACTGACGACGGCCGGACAGAGCCTCCTATAAAAGGGGTGATTTGCACTTTTCGGTTAGTTCGAGGGCTTATTTGCACCTTTTCCCTTTAAATTTTGATCTTTCCCACAATTAATTTTTAAAAAGGTTACCTGAATTACATGTCTTTGGAACATTATAGTTTACAGTTTACCACGTTATTGGTTTTAGAATGTGATATATAAATAAGCCAAAGTTTTGGATATCTTATTAAGCTTGTATTACACTTCTGTTAGTCAAAGGGGTTTAAAGTTTAAACAAACGTATTTTTCATATTGGATTTTAGATTTTACTACTCTGTCCCGTTTTATGTGTTACACTTTAATTTGAAACAATTATTAATAAAATGGTTGAAAAAGAAAAAGTTTTTTTGACAAATTTGGAAAAGTAAAATTAGTAACTGAGATTTAATTATAATAAAGCGGAATTTGTAAACTAAATATTTCTTTCTAAAAAAATGTGATACTTATTATGAGATAACCTAAAAAAGAAAGTAAGAAAGATAAAATTTGAAGGAAAAATACATTTACTTTTTTACCCATGTGGCGGGGGTTTTCGGTCCTTTTCCCGCTTTCCATGTCCTCTGGATCTATGACGCGGAGAGAGTTGTTTTTTGGTTATCTAAACACGGTTCATTTTTGCAATTCAAAAATTCCTTTTGTACACTTTCTTATACACATTAGTACACTTCCTGTCTGTGAGAGTTTTTGTTTGTCTGTGAATCCCAGTCCACAGACAAAAAGTGGTTTGTTTTGTCTGTGAAAAATTCTACAGACAAAACAAGCCAGTTTTTGTTTGTGAACTGGGATATAAAGACAAAAAAAACTCCCACAGACACGGGGATGTACTAATGTGTATAAGAAGATGTACACCAATTGCATCATGACTTTAAAGTTGTTCACTACGGAGTATCCTCTCAAAAGATAAAAACATATGTGTTTTAAATATTTTCCTGGACTGATTTGATCATTGTGTGAATAATGGTTTACTTAATGTGCTGAATAACAGTCTAAATTTAATAAATTAAGCGATTTGAGATCGTAATGTGTTCTTGCTCATGCGTAATCTCATTCAATGACATATTAATCCATTCCTTCATAATATGATGGGTTTCGATAGCTAAGGAAAGAATTGACTCAACATATGACTTCTCTAGGAAAATATTTCACTCCTCTCATAAAACTGGGCTAACTTTTTTATACAATTGACATAAAAAATTGGTCATTCATTTTTGAAAATTGATTATATCAGATAAAAAAGATCAGATCAGAAATTATCAAATTAGAAAAAAATTCAATGAAGACTATTCAAATAAGACGAACGATACAACTTCTAAATTGGGAAATGATGAACGAGAATTGGTTAAAAATTTATTTTTCACCCAGTCGTGAAAGAAAGTGGGTGACAAAGCGGAGTGAATTTGAGAAAAATTACCATTTCCTATACTATTACGTGGCATTTGTTATGCGTCTATCATTATCAAGAAAATAATGAAAAAATTATTTGTACAAACTTTCTTGTACACACGGTACACATGTCGGTGAACGAGCTATTTATTTATCAGTGAATAGTCTGTTCACAGATAAAACATGTTCATCTACGTATCTTGTTAACTCACACATGTGTGCTGGTATATTCAAAAAAGTGTGTGCAATAAATTCCATTATATTTTCAACCTTATAGCAGGGTTAGTAGAGGTAGTCAGTTCTATGTCTCATTTCACGGTAGCTCTAAGCTACTGAATTGTTTTGTCTCTTGTCATTTTCATTATTAATATTAATTAAGAATCTTTCTTTCAAAAAAAAGGTTAGAACTCCGGTACCCATTTAAAACGGGGTATCATACCTACCATTCACTTGATTGGTCCAAATAGGTATATAGTTTTAAATTTAGACTTAAATAATTCAATTGGAAGTCTGCAACATTCTGATTGATCTACGTGGACAAAGGTATAGTACTTTGTGGGTACCATGAAATCTACCAAAAAAACTTATTTGAAACAGGTTTGTCATTTTAGTGGGCCATTAATGAGTAAAGTTGATCACATGACACCCGTGTGTCGCATAAATACGGTCAAATCATCAAACCGTTGGGTCCACGTCTGATCTATCCCCGTAAATCCGTAATTATGAGATGTTGTAGTGTGGACTCCATTCAGAGTTGACTTAAGATGTTAATTACCGTAGTTGTTTTGGTGTTCTCCCACTCAAGTCTTGGTGGAGGGCTGCCATACATTGCCAAGTTGCCAGCCAGTGGCATTCATAAGGTTGGACTGGAGACCTTGTTTGTGGAGATCGAACCGAAACCTTTCTTATGGAAATTCGGCTTTTACTAATAATAAATACGGAGTATATTTCGGACCAGATCAAATTAATTCACACTCAAATAAAATATCAGATCAGATCAGACATAAATAGAGCAGATGAGTCTTTCACGATTATAAAATACGCATATAGAAGACAATTACTAGATCAGTTCAGATCAGACATGACTAGTATCAACTTAAACAAACTAGACAACACAACATCAGATGAGATCAAAAATTTCAATCCAGTTTGAAACATCTTTAATGCTCTATTTAGTGTGACATTTATTTACAAATGGAATATCCAAAAAATGACTTTTTAAGACAAACGCTCAATTTTATTTTTATAACACACATATATGTAGATAAAATAAAAACTTAATGGTTTATCTGAATTCAATCTTGTTGGAGGTATTGGTCCTACCAAGTCCTCCTTTCCATTTTATTGCAGGTTTGTGAGTGTAAACATGGTGAGAGGCGGAGTGGGTCTAGCCTATGTGGTGTGTGTGAGTCTAGCATGCATAGAGGTCGGAGACCTGAGCCGAAGATGTATCGATTTCTAACAAATCTTTGTTTAGAACATGAAAAAAGGTGTTTAAAAAATTGTTTTATGCACCTGTGCTATATTATTCTAGCTTCTAGTATGAAAAATGACCGATTGATCAAAACATAACCACACACAACAATTTAATTATCTCTAAGTAATTCAATCCTTACCTACTAGGTTTACATCCCTCAGCCCGGGTATTTGTGGGAAGAAAATGTTGGGGAATTGTCCTCTTTGCTTGCTCCTAGGCCCTAGCAGTCTAGTTCTGGCCGGCGAACACACATTCCGGCGAATAACTTCTCTGTTTCTCTTCAGCAATTTATGGTAGCTTGAAGACTCTTGACTGTTGTCCTCTTCTCTACTCTTTTGGTATGTCTTCATCTAAAGTTTCTGGATTGTTGTGTTCTGTCTACTCCAGTAATGCGACAAGACCATAATAAACATACATGCAAAGAAGAATAACAAAAACCACCATGGCTTAGCTTCTCTAAAAGTATTTCAGGTGAACAAAAATCTTTCCTCCGGATATAACGAGCCCTTCGACTATAAGTCGGAACCAGAACTACGACGGAAATCACCATCGTCGTATAATCCAACATAAGCTTTGAGAAGAAATCATTTTTTAAGGGAAAGTTCCCGAAATAGGATTAAAACGGTTTGAAAATTCCAAAATAGGACTGTCATGTTTTTATTCCCAAAATAGGACTAATTATTGTCATGTTTAGAACATACCACCATGTTTGAAGTTTGGTACTGCCAAAACATGGTAGTAATTAGTGGTTCAGTTCCTCCTCCCATCGTTTGTCAAATTTGTCACTCTCCAGGTCATTCTGCAGTTAACTGTTCATAACAGTTTGTTCAACCTTCCGCACATGTTTTAGCGGTTCCCACTGGAGAGTCTTCCTCCGCTGTTTGGTATCTTGACTCTGGCGCATCCGCTCATATGACTCCTAACGAAGGTCTTTTAGAAAATAAATCTATTTATTCAGGACCACTAACTGTAACGGTTGCTAATGAATCTACTTTACCTGATGTGACTGTTGGTAAATTAGCTTTTTCTTCTTTGCCGCGTCCCCTTCATTTAAAATCTGTTTTCCATGTGCCTAATCTTAAATATAATTTACTATATATTCAAAATATGTGTCGGTAATAACTGTTTTGTGATTTTTGATAAAATCTCTGTTTGTATTAAGGACCACGATTCAGGGGAGGTGATCCTTAGAGCTTCTAATCAAGGTCGTGTTTATCCTATTTCCCTGTCTCCTCCTTCATCCTTTGCTTTAGCTACTCATGTTGCTCCAGGACCTGTCTGGCATCGACGGTTGGGACACTGGGGCAGTCGTATTTTAGATAGTCTTAAAAAGTCTGGTTCTATTTTTAGCAATTCTAGTTTTTCCCATGATTGTATTTCATTCTGGTTAGAAAAATCACAACGGTTACCTTTTCAAGAAGTTCGACATAAATCTACTGCTCCTTTATTCTTAGTTCATTCTGATGTATGGCAGTCTCCTGTTTTGTCTGACAGCAGCTTTAAATATTATGTTTTATTTATTGATAATTTTTCAAGGTTTACTTGGTTATATCCTATGCGCAATAAAAGTGAAGTTCTGAAACATTTTACCAATTTTAAAGCAATAACCGAAAATCTTCTAAATGCAAAAATTAAAATTTTTCAAAGTGATGGAGAAGGTGAGTTTGATAATCATGGTATGTGTAATCTTTTTACTCAACATAACATTTTATTTAGAAAATCTTGTCCTGATACTCCTGAACAGAATGGGGTGGCTAAGAGAAAACACCGTCATCTTCTAGAATTAACTCGCACTATGCTCTTCGAGGCAAAAATGCCAGCTAAGTTTTGGGCAGATGCGTTTTTTACTGCTACCTATATTATCAATCGTCTTCTCACTCCAAATTTAAATGGTGTATCTCCTTTTGAAAAATCATTTCATCATTCTCCGGACTTCTCTTTTATGCGCATTTTGGGTGTGCCTGTTTTCCAAATGTTAATGCAACGTCTGCAAATAAACTTTCACCACGTCTAGTCTTATGTGTTTTTCTAGGTTACCGGTGTCTTGATCCGCTTACCGGCAAAATCTACATCAATAGGAATGTTAGGTTTCATGAAAATTATTTTCCATATTCTGATTTTACGTCTTCCAAGTCTGAAAACACTGCCTCGGTGTCCCATGCACAACCGCCGACCCACATACCCCTGGTACCGCCGACACAACCCTCGGCCACCTCCCCATCTCCCAGTCCTACGGACCAGATAACCGACCCCAACTCTTCTGCTTCTCTCTATCAGCCACCTTCTCTTGTGCAGCCCAGCAGAGCTACAACCCCTCGGCCACCATCACCCTGGCAGCCTGACAGTCCAACTCCATCCCCACCATCATCCCAAATCCAGACCGACAGCCCTTTAGACCGCCAGCACTCACCTGACACTATCAGCCCCCCTAACCCGTCGCCACCTCCTTTCCCGAATCAGACCGGTCATCCAATGCAAACACGTGCAAAATCAGGCATTTTTAAACCAAAAACTATTTTTAATCTCAAAACAGATGTTGTGGCATGTGATCCTACTTGTTTTTCAGTTGCTAATAAAGATGTTAAATGGAGGGCGGCTATGGCTGATGAGTTCAATGCTTTAATTGACAATCACACTTGGAATTTAGTTCCATTGAATCATCATAAGAATGTGGTTGGGTCTAAATGGAATAAAACTAAATTTAATTATGATGGGTCTGTTGAAAGGCATAAAGCGCGTCTAGTAGCTCAAGGATTTACTCAACAAGCTGGGGTTGATTTTTCTGAAACATTTAGTCTTGTGGTCAAACCACTACTGTTCGTATTGTTTTATCTCTTGTTGCTTCTTTTGGTTGGACCATGCGTCAGTTAGATGTTAAAAATGCTTTCCTTCATGGGAATCTGACAGAGGAAGTCTATATGCGTCAACCACCTGGTTTCATTCATCCTCAGTTTTCTAATCATGTGTGTCGCCTGCGAAAGGCAATTTATGGTCTCAAACAGGCTCCTCGGGCTTGGTTTGACAGGTTTAGTAGCTTTCTTCTCACTCATGGCTTTATATGTAGCAAGTCTGACCATTCCTTATTTATTTATCGCCACAGGTCATCTATTCTTTTGCTGCTCCTTTGTGTGGATGATATTATAATTACGGGCAATTCCCCTTCTTTTATTTCCTCCTTTATTTCTTGTCTTGGTCGATATTATAATTACGGGCAATTAAGGGATTTACATTTTTTCCTGGGTGTCCAAGCTGTGCGTCTACATAACGGTCTGTTTTTATCACATCAAAAATATGCGTCTGATCTCCTAACTAGGTTTCATCTTCATACTCTTAAACCTGTTCACACCCCTCTCCCTTCTAGAACTAAGCTATCTCTCATTGATGGTAAACTTCTTGCAGATCATATGGAATACAAAAGTATGGTAGGTGTTTTACAGTATTTGACTATGACTTGACCTCATATTGCTTTTGTTGTTCACTTGGTTTCCTAATTTATGCATGCCCCCCGTACTTCACATATTTTGGCTGTTAAGCGTATTTTCAGGTACCTCCAAGACACTCCAGATCATGGCCTATTGCTTCAGCCCGATCGGCCATCTCTTACTGTTAAGGCTTATTCTGATGCTGATTGGGCCGGGTGTCATGATAGTAGTCGATCTACACCTGGCTTTGCTATTTTCTTGGGTCCTAATCTGATTTCCTGGAAATCTAAGAAGCAGTCCACTGTTTCCCGATCATCTACAGAGGCCGAATACAGGGCCATTGCCTACACAGTTCAGAATACACCTCACATCCAATCCATTTTGTTCGAGTTAGGGGTACCTATTCGTGCGTCAGTTCGGTTGTTGTGTGATAATGTATCTGCTTCATATTTATCCACTAATCCTATTCAGCATGCACGCAAGAAACACATCAGCATTGATTATCATTTTGTCAGGGAGCGTGTTTCTCATGGAGACCTTGTAGTGCACTATGTTCCTACATAGTTTCAGCTAGTTGATATCTTCACCAAGTGTTTATCTCCTCAACGATTTATGTTTCTTAGAGACAATCTGCGCGTTATTTCCCCTGCACAGATTGAGGAGGTCTAATAGAGTATTTATTATTTAGTAGTTTTCTTGTATTAGGATTCCTTTTGTATTATGTTTCCTAATGTACTCTAAACACTTCTCTATATAATATACACTTAGGGTTACCATATTGGATAAGTCATCCCATTATTCTCACAGGGAGGAGGTACTAAGCTAGTACAAGTAAGAAATAGAGAGAGTAGATTAACATTGAAAACAAGGAAAGGGAGGAAAAGTTTGACAACATAATGACAACCATGATATTAGAAGGGAAAAGGGTAGGGGATATTTTGTCGAGGGTTTGGGCGCTCTGGCGATACTAAGGTACTCTGACGTCATCGCCGGCAAAGTGGCAGGGAATGGGACAGACATTCATTTCAGCTCGTTCATCTTCTCCCTGGCCGGGGAAAAAAGCATGCTACGCGCCTTCCAGTTGAGCCCAGATGCAATTTGCTACCAACCTTCAATAGAGGCACCAGAGGAGACCCACCTTGTTTCAAGCTACCGAAGTGGTCAGGGGTTCGATTTCTAGCTACAAGGGAAAACGATAAAGAAGCTTGAAGCGACAATGGACAAATTGTGTGATTTACAGATTAAGCAAATGAGTATGCTAAGTGGTTCTATTGGGCAGAGGGATGTTGAGATTGAAGACAAAACACGGGAAAAGGGTGAAGAAAAGAAGGTAGACATGTCAAACTTTAAGCCAGGGCCGAAATGATATTGTCATCCTATACAGTGAACATTCAGATGGGGAAGGTGAAGAGAAGACTCTTGAAAGCGATGAAACGAACATGTATGATGAGAATCTCATAGACGACTTTTTGTGCAAGTATTTATTTGGATGCTGATGCACACTAATTAGTAGTGCATAATTATATGTTTTTATGTTTGATTTATGTTGATTGTTTGACGTTTTATTTAGTTTGTAAACATTTATGTGATTTCAGTTGTAATTGTATTTTAGTCTTTTTTATAAGTTGTAAAGTATAGTTAGGATTTGTGGTGTTGGAAAGGAAGACTTTGAAGAGAAGAAAACAAGAAATTTGACTGGCCAGGAGTAAAACCCGACCGGGTAGAAACCCCTACCCGGTCGGGTATGATTTAACAGACGAAATTGTCAAGAAAGTCACTGGACCCGATCGGGTCCCCTACTTGACCCGGTCAGGTCAGATGTGACCCGGGACAAAACGACGTGCGAACATCACCAGAACGTGGCGGATTATCTGATTTTGACCGGACCCGGTCGGGTAAGTACTTGATCCGGTCGGGTACCCGGCCAAAGGTGTTGAAAAACACCTATAAATAGCACATTTTTTCTTCTCTAAAAATCATCCTTTCTTCCATACTCCTAAGCTCAGTTTAGAATAGCATTTCTTTATATTTTTCTAGCTATGTTTAGTCTCCAAATGAGGAGCTAAACTTCCATTCTTGGTGTTGCTCTTGAAGCTCGTTGATTATTAAAGTTGTGAGTTATTTTCTTAACTTCTTTCCTTGAATATTAATTAATAGTTTTTTCCTTAATATCATCTCTATATTAATGTTGGGGAGTGTTGCTAAGATGACAATTAGTTAACATCTCGACATTAGTTAGAATGGTATTTTCTTCCTCTATATTAATGTTGGGGAGTGTTGCTAAGATGACAATTAGTTAACATCTTAATATTAATTATAGTAGGATTCATCTTCTTTAATAATATCCTTCCTTGAATATTAATTAATTTCTACTCATATTTCATATTAATATTTTGAACATTACTTAAAGGATCAACTAGTTTTGTTTCATATATTAATTATTACTAGAAATGATCAACGAACCGATGGTTAATCGTTGATGGTTTCACAAGTAAGTAACTTCAGTTTATTAATGCACGGTCGTGGTTAATAAACTTAAGAGGGATTAATTTTGTTGGTTAAACCGAAACCGTTGTGTTGAGGTTATCAATCTCAATTGATTTCATCAAGGAGTTAGAAAGATTAAATGCTACTATTAAATCGGTATAAGGCGTTGTTCTATATTTGATTAATAATAAGGGTTATTAATGAACGGTTGTTGTTAATAACTACCCTCGATGAAGTGGATATACTCCCCGATTGAGTATTCGAGAGGGAATACGTTATAGATATAACAATGATCGACTAAAATATATCAATAAGTGGAAAGTAGCAATGCCAAGTCCTTTTTATCTCTGGAATAAACACATATAGGTTGTTCATCTTAGTTTCTTAATTAAATTAAATCATTCAAAACCAAAAAACCCCTTTTTAATTACTAGTTTCATAAAAAGAGAATCATTCCTTTCCCTGTGGATACGAACTCCACTACGTATAAGTGTTTGATATTGAATTTATTTTGACGCACCGTGACAAAGTGCTCGTCAAATTTGGCGCCGTTGCCGGGGAAAGGCAATTATTTTCTTTTTATTTTATCTCATAAAAATAAAAAATAAAAAAAATTATATAAAAAAAAATCTTGCTCTTCTATTTTCTGAGCTTACATGAGTTATGAGTATATGGATACCAACACTTCATCCTTAGAGAGTCAAATTTCCTTCTTGACTTCTCTAATAAAGGAATCTATCTTTAACTCAAAAGCTCAAGATGCCAAGACATGGAACATTTGCATGTCTCACCGGACTTCTGCCCAAAGTTCCAAGAAGAATACATTGCACAAATTGATGATGTACCTCACATGAGGTATGATCCATTCTCCAACTCTAATATGTCCACGGAGGACATAGTTCGGGCTCTTACTAACGGTGTAACCGCCATGCAACAAAACATGGTGCAATTCCAAAATGAGACCAAGTCTAGCATTTTGAACTTGGAAACTCAAATGAGTCAAATAGCCGGAGTCATGAGTAGGCTTGAAACAAGGGATTCAGAAAAACCTCCTTCTCAACTAGAATGTGATCCTAGACAGCAAATTTTTGCAATCACATTGACAAATGAAGAAGAAATGAAAAAAGAGATCCAGAATCCAGAAGAAGTGGAAGACGAAAAAGACACGGAGCTCCAGCTGGTCAAAGAAGATGATGAACCGAGTTTCAAATACCTATCCTTATCATTCTTTGAGGTACCCCCATCAGTTCTAAAAACTTTGAGGGAAACTCGTAAAATTGAAAAGGAGAGTGACATTTTTGAAATTTTCAGCACAATTGAGGGATCCAAACATTTTCCATTGACCATGTTAAACGATAATTTCTTTCCCTCACTCCCACCACATGAATCAATGAAAATCTCGATATTTGATCGTGGAGGGATTTTCAAAGTGAAGGGTCAAAAAATCAAGCATTCCTATGGAAGCCCTAGGAGTGAAAATGTGGCGAAGCTAAACTATCACGATCCAAGTTTAAATGGTTGAACACAATGATGGCGTCGTGCTGCGACGTTAAATAAGACGCTTCTTGGGAGGCAACACATGCAAGGTACGTTTACTTGTTTTATTTTATTTTTACATAATTAAAAAAAAATGACCTGGGATTGAACCCGGCCGGGTATAAAACCCCACCCGGTCGGGTTACCTCTTAAAACACAGCACCCGGCCAACCGCCCGGGCGAGGCAGATGAAGAACAAAGAATAAATCAACCGCCCGACCGGGTAGACCCCTATACCCGGTCGGGCAACCCAGCAAAAAACTCTCTGCCTCGGGTGAACAGCTTACGCCCGACCGAGTCAGTCACTATACCCGGTCGGGCGGTCGGGCAAAAGCTCGATAAGGGTGCGGGCGGGTAGCTTTTCTTCCCCATTTTCTTTTCTTCCCATTCGAACCACACCCCAAATTTCCTCCATTTCCAAAAGTCAAAAGCTTCATATCTTCTACATCCATCCACCAATTAAACCCTTTTTATTCATCACCTCTTCACCCTTTTCATCTCCACACCCACGAATCACCAACAAAACCTCCCAAAAAGTAACAAAAAAAAAAACATTCATCTCAGACAAAAGCACTAGGGACAATGCTTTTATTAGCTTGGGGGGAGTTTTATGGAATACTCACATTCATACTCTTTATTCTTGTAAAAAAAATATAAAAGCTTGTTAAGTTGAAAACCCGAAAGGGCAACTTAAGCAAAAATAAAGCAAAAATAAGAGTGAGTTGTGAGGATTAAAACAGAAAAATGTGGGAAGCTGGGATGAAAACCCGAAAGGGCACCTAGGCAAAATGAGAGAATGAGAGAAAGTATTTTCTTTTATTTCTGCAGGATCCTAAGGGTAATGGGGAAAAAAAAGTTGAGGTTGATAAAGAAATATGGAGTTGAAGACCCTCTTTACTATTAAGTTTTTGGGAATATACTTTAGTTGTTTCTAAAAACACTCGTGGATGTGTGTTCATATTCGTGTCATTTTAAGGACTTCTTGGACCGGATTTGATTTACTCGAGACGAGTAAAGGTTTAAGTGTGAGGGTGTTTGATGCACACTAATTAGTAGTGCATAATTATATGTTTTTATGTTTGATTTATGTTGATTGTTTGACGTTTTATTTAGTTTGTAAACATTTATGTGATTTCAGTTGTAATTGTATTTTAGTCTTTTTTTTTAAGTTGTAAAGTATAGTTAGGATTTGTGGTGTTGGAAAAGAAGACTTTGAAGAGAAGAAAACAGAAAATTTGACTGCCCAGGAGTAAAACCCGACCGGGTAGAAACCCCCACCCGGTCGGGTATGATTTAACAGACGAAATTGTCAAGAAAGTCACTGGACCCGATCGGGTCCCCTACTTGACCCGGTCGGGTCAGATGTGACCCGGGACAAAACGACGTGCGAAGATCACCAGAACGTGGTGGATTATCTGATTTTGACTGGACCCGATCAGGTAAGTACTTGACCCGGTCAGGTACCCGGCCAAAGGTGTTGAAAAACACCTATAAATAGCACACTTTTTCTTCTCTAAAAATCATCCTTTCTTCCATACTCCTAAGCTCAGTTTAGAATATCATTTCTTTATATTTTTCTAGCTATGTTTAGTCTCCAAATGAGGAGCTAAACTTCCATTCTTAGTGTTGCTCTTGAAGCTTGTTGATTATTAAAGTTGTGAGTTATTTTCTAAACTTCTTTCCTTGAATATTAATTAATAGTTCTTTCCTTAATATCATCTCTATATTAATGTTGGGGAGTGTTGCTAAGATAACAATTAGTTAACATCTCGACATTAGTTAGAATGATATTTTCTTCCTCTATATTAATGTTGGGGAGTGTTGCTAAGATGACAATTAGTTAACATCTTGATATTAATTATAGTAGGATTCATCTTCTTTAATAATATTCTTCCTTGAATATTAATTAATTCCTACTCATATTTCATATTAATATTTTGAACATTACTGAAAGGATCAACTAGTTTTGTTTCATATATTAATTATTACTAGAAACGATCAACGAACCGATGGTTGATCGTTGATGGTTTCACAAGTAAGTAACCTCGGTTTATTAATGCACGGTCGTGGTTAATAAACTTAAGAGAGATTAATTTTGTTGGTTAAACCGAAACCGTTGTGTTGAGGTTATCAATCTCAATTGATTTCATCAAGGAGTTAGAAAGATTAAATGCTACTATTAAATCGGTATAAGGCGTTGTTCTATATTTGATTAATAGTAAGGGTTATTAATGAACGGTTGTTGTTAATAACTACTCTCGATGAAGTGGATATACTCCCCGATTGAGTATTCGAGAGGGAATAAGTTATAGATATAACAATGATCGACTAAAATATATCAGCAAGTGGAAAGTAGCAATGCCAAGTCCTTTTTATCTCTGAAATAAACACATATAGGTTGTTCATCTTAGTTTCTCAATTAAATTAAATCATTCAAAACCAAAAACCCCTTTTTTAATTACTAGTTTCATAAAAAGAGAATCATTCTTTTCCCTGTGGATACGAACTCTACTACGCTATACTACGTATAAGTGTTTAGTATTGAATTTATTTTGACGTACCGTGACAAAGTGCTCGTCAGATGTTAGGGCAGCGCATTTTGCGACATATATTAAATACCACCTCTTCAACGAATGTTGACGTTTTTTCCGATGATCGGAGGCTCGGAGTTGATGATGCTGTAAGGTTGTTGAGGCAGAAACAGAGGCCCAAATTTTTTTATATTTCTACATTTTATTTTATTTTTTATTTTTTAGTTTCTTATTTAATAATTTTTATTTTAATATTGTTTTTGTTTTATTAATTTTATTTAATACTCTATTTAATATATGTTTTTGTGATTTTTATTTTTATTAATATTCTATTTAATATATGTTTTTGTGTTTTTTATTTTTTCCATTTTTATTATGTAAATTAATGTTATTTATTTTATGTTTTATTTATGAATGATGGTGGTTGGGACTTGTATAAGGATATATTTGTCCAAAAACTAAAATCACTCATATTTTTACATTTTGTTTATGTTTTTTCCTATATGGGGAATTCACTCTTATACATAATGTGCCAAAAGATGTACATAAAATTGTACACCATAAGATACTACCTTTGTCATTGACAAATTTTCATTTCCACTATTTCGTAGTTAACGTAAATTGTTCTTAATTTTTTTCTTTGTATATCTAACTTTTTTTTAATTTGAGGGGGTTTTTCGATTTTATAAAACCTTTAATGTAATTACCAATGTTCTAAAAGGCGCTAGGCGGCTATTCGGGGACTTATCGGAAACATAAAAATTTTAGTTTTATCAATGATTTTGCATAAATATGATTAGTAATGTTGTGTTTGTGTGTATATAAAAAATACACACACACATTAACATGCATGAATGATAGAGTTGTCACGTTTGATAATATGTACTACCTCTGTCCCGTTGGAAGGTTCCCATAGCAAAAAATGGCACAGTTATTCAGGCAATAATTAAATAAACTACTTCGAGTATATTTTGAGAAATAATTTTAATATGTATATATTATAATGTAGTTAGTATTGATAACTGTGATGTTATAAATGTATTATTTTTAATATTTAATGATTAATTTGTCACTTAAGATTGTTAATTGTTTCCTAAAATGGAAATGAGAACCTTCTAACGGGACGTCCAAAAAAGGAAAGTGGGAACCTTCTAATGAGACGGATGGAGTAGTATATTATACTTACTCACTTAACTTCATTATGTAATACAGAGTAAATACGAAGTATTGTTTAATAATAATAACATTTAATCTTATGTACAAACATGTATACTTTTATCTTAATCTACGACTAGTAACTTTCCTCATATTTGTTGTTAAAGCAAAAGAAAAACGTTCAGCGAATCAAGTCACCCTAGACATCCAATTAAGCGCTCTCGGCGGGTAGTTAGGCGCGTTTAGCGGCCGACTAAGTTATGTGGGCACCGAACGAATTAGTCGGAGCGCCTAGACTAAAACCGGAACGCTCGACCACCGCCTAGCGCCTAGGCGGGGACTAGTCGGGCGCCTAGAGCAACTTTTAGAACAATGGTAATTACTAAATATATGTAAATTCTATTTACTAAAAATAATCTTATTATAATGGAGGATTTTTTCCGTGATTCAGCGATGCCATGTTATTGAGAGCATGGGTGGCAAAAAAGAACTAGTCACCCCCTTTCATTCATCTTTCCAAATTGCTACTTTTTATCATTACAATTAATTGCTCAAAAAATGTCTAAGTAGTGTGTGTAGGGTTCCTACTATTTTGTCAACTCTGACAATCAGTGTGAGTGATTTGTGCTCAAATTTCTAACGATAATTGCTACAAGATGTTGTATTGTTGTTTAATTGTTATTGAAGACACTCTTCAAGTTGTAGATATGTTTTTTTCAAATGTCACCTTGTTTCTGAAATCGTCTATGACACTGTGAATGACTCGTCCCTCTCATAAATCACCACCATTGATTTAAAGGATGATTCTATAATACTTTAGGAATAATGGACAACAGTAATGACAACTATTAGTGATAATAAGTTATACCTAAATATTACTCCCTCCATTTCGCAATGATAGTCAAAGTTTGACTTTTGACATTTTAAGGGAGTAAGATTTTTGTCCTTGACTTTCCTTAAATACCCTTACTAAAGCAAGGGTAATAACTAAACACTCATACGGTAAAAACAAACAATAAAAGTGCGGCCATGAGCAAAAGAAATGAAGCCATGTACCGTAAAACCATCCAATCTGCTACAGTACATGGCAATAGATCTTTATTAGCCACATACGGTTTTCCCTCTCAAATTGAGTTTACGTGGTTCTAAATTTGTGTAAACCTCACAAATCCCTCCACAAATTACATCAAGTCTACTCCTATAAAGTCCATTACAAAGAAAAGAAGATACAAAAACATCCATCAATGGAAGAAGCTGATCTCCCCTCCAATCCAGAACAGCCACCAGACAGTCAACTTGTCCCCCTTTCACCTACAAGCACGTTTCACACACAAAGTAAAGGAGAAGGAGAAACATCACAACATCTCACGCCTAAATTAACAGAACAATAAAGAATACGCATAATAGTGAAGTTGTTATGCATGTCTAGTGAAGGGAAACTTCAGAGGGGCGTTATTAGTAACATAGGCAACAAGTTCTAAGTCAACAGAGAAACAGTTCATAGGTTGTGGAAGAAAGCAAAACAACAGATGCAAGAAGGTGTAGCTATAAATGTGCAAAGCAACTGGAAAGGTAATTGTGACAGATAAAAGATTGCCTTAGACAGTCAGAATATGAAAGACATACCATTGCATCAAAGAAAAATATGAGAGCATTGGGCTATGCTATGAAAGTTTCAACCTCTACATTCTATAGGTGGTACAAAAGAAAGGAAATCAAAAGGCATTCTAGTCCTATCAAGCTACTCCTCACAAATGTTGGAAAGTTGAAAAGGTTAGAATACTCATTGAGTCATATAACTCCACATTTCCTACCAATAAGGCCTACTTTTCATGACTTCTTTGATTACATACACATTGATGAAAATGGTTTGACCTTTCAAAAGAAACAACTACTTTCTACACTCTCCCAACAGAAGATGATCCATACAGAACAACTCAATAAAAAAGTTTATTCCAGAGATTATGTTTCTAGCAGTTGTTGGTAGGTTGAGAATAGCAAAAAATTGGGAGGTGTTATGGGATGGAAAAGTAGTCATCTTTCCATTCATATTTGAAGAACCAACTAAAAGGTCAAGCAAAACAGACTTGCTGGTACTTTAGAGACAAAACCACTTTTAAGTGTGACTAGATCTAGTCACATTTAAAACATGTCATAATACAGCAGGATAATGCACGTCCCCATATAGGGGTTAGTGATCCTGACTTTGTCAGAATTTGGACACATGATGGTTGGAAGATTGAACTGAAGTGCCAGCCTCCAAATTGTCCAGACTTAAATGTTCCGGACTTGGGATTCTCTAGGGCCATTGCTTCAATCAAAGATAAAAAGGGGCCAAAGAATATTAAAGGTTTAATTGAAGCTGTGAAAACTTCTTTCGATGAGCTCACAACAAGCACATTGAACAAAGTTTTTATAAGCTTTAAATGTGTGGTGAAAGTTGTACTGCACGACAAGGGAGGCAACAATTTAATTTCAAATTGAACCACATGGGCAAAGACATGTTGGAAAGGCAAGGGCTATTACCAAGAAATGTCCAGATTAGTGCAGAACTGTATGAAACAACTAGGGCATACTATAATGGACAAGTGGCAACTATCATTGTAGGTCAATCCTCAGGACAGGTCGTCAATGAAGAATATGCATACATTACATTGATGAACATATTATGACAGGTTTAGTTATGAGTTTTCTGTTCTACAAAACTGAAGTGTCAATGCTTTTTGTGCATTTTGTTTGTACATTGGTATGGAAGTATTAGTATTAATGTACTTCCATGTACTCTCTGTACATTTTTTTGTAAGCCCGAATGCTAGGTTTTGATGCCATGTAAAATTTTAGTTGCAATGCACACATGTTTAAATGAAATATGTGAATTTGCTTCTTTCAATTTCACAATTGGGTGGCATCAGTAAAACAACATGTAGAATAGCCAACAAATATCAGAAATTTCTAATTGCACGTGCACAGCCGAAGGATGGGGTTTGACTGGTGAAGGAGAATAGGGATCTTCCATTAGTTCGTGGAGAAGGGGGTTGCGTTGGACGAGAAGAGGGAGATGAGTAGCAGCGGAGTGCGGGAAATAACTCAGAAGGGTGTTGCGTTAGAAGAGAAGAGAAGATGGGTAGCAGCGGAGGGTGGGCGAAGGGAGTATGTGAAGGAGAGAGGTGGAGAAGAAATGTCCAGAGATGTTTTGGGAAGATGAACGGATAATGGGGCGATTGGTTGGGTGGGGGAATTAATGAGAGAGGGATAATGGGACGGTTTGTTGGGTAAATTAAATGGGAAAGGGTTGGTTGGTTGGTTGGGTAAATTAAATGGGAAATGTAATACTTGAGATTTAATTTAAATGGATTAATAGTACTACTCATACCAACAAGGTGCATCTCCTTTTAAGGGAGCTCATCAGCTAAGAACTCCAAAGTTAATCGTGTTTGCACGGGAGTCGTCTTGGGATGGGTGACCCCCTGAGAAGTTTTTCAGGGCGCGCACGAGTGAGGTTAAAGTGCGCGGTAAAGGCTCGTGGTGGTTTGTGAGGACAATATTAGAGGTCTGGAGTAAGTACCTCGAGGTCTGCAGGGCCAGGGTGTTACAGGTGGTATCAAAGCAACCCTACGACAGTGTGCTAATCCGCTGGATATCGGGCGGGCACTTAGCACGGGAAAAGATTCTGGGATATGATTGAGATTGGTTAATGGGCGCAACGAGGACGTTGCGTTCCTAGGTGGGGGTGATTGTAATACTTGAGATTTAATTTAAATGGATTAATAGTACTATTCATACCAACAATGCATCTCCTTTTAAGGGAGCTCTTCAACTAAGAACTCCAAAGTTAAGCGTGCTTGCACGGGAGCAGTCTTGGGATGGGTGACCCCTGAGAAGTTTCTCAGGGCGCGCACGAGTGAGAACAAAGTGTGCGGTAAAGGCTCGTGGTGGTTTGTGAGGACAGTACTAGAGGTCTGAAGTAACTACCTCGGGGCCTGTGGGGCCGGGGTGTTACAGGAAAGGGTTGGGTATATTTACAGGGAAAGGGGTAGGAGGGTAAATTCTCTGATGAAACTTTCTTAAAAGGGAAGTGTGACTTTTATTTTGGCACATCCAAAAAAAGAAAGTGTGACTTTGATTGCGAAATGGAGAGAGTATAAGTTATTTACTGATAGTCATAAGTCACCGGATTATTTTGAGATAACTTTTCAATAGTTGAGATTATTTTGAGATAATTGATACTTTAGATTATTTCAAACAAATCACTAAAAGTTGGGATTATTCTCATCCACTTTTCCATTACTTTAAATCAATTATAATAATATTTGATTTATTAATTTGAATAGGGAAATTTCTCTAAATAGGACTGATGGAGTATATGGACCCCGAGCCCCCGGCCTGCCGACTATTGGGCCTGGACAGTGATTCACGTACAACAACAGATAACATTTATATTACTGTATAGTTTACATATTCATTGTATGTACTAGATTGGCTTTTTATACTATTAGTCCATTTATTTAACCGGGTTTGTTGGGTCCATATTAGAGGCTCAGACCCGAATTTCCCTATATATACTCCTTATAGGAGGCTTCTAAACCTAGGTCACAAACTCACTCATATACACTACTCATCTCATTCTCTTTTCTTGCTCAATCTTTCACGTATTATAGGATATGGGTATCAATTATCCATCAAATTGTGCTCTCGTTGAGAGGTTTGAACACAGTCAAGTGAGAAAACCTCCCAAAAACATCCAAAAATCATTCCAATCACAGAAAATCCACCAAAAATCATTCTGAAAAAAGGAAAATCAGGTCTAGAAGAATCCGTCCAGAATCGACCCAGCAGCCAACGGCAAACAGTCTTGAATACAAACTCCAACGCATATCTGCTGCTAGCACCTGTCTTAGCATCGCAAGTCATAGTTCAAAGCTTGCCCACCCATCTCTGTCACGGAAATCGAAGCTTTTGGTCGTTGCTTGCTCCACCATCTTGTTGGTGACCGTCCGCTGCTCCACCTGTTCATGAGCACCACCTGAGGGACCTGCCAAGCGGGGACCCCACCATTAATGACCTCAAAGCTTACGAGAACGACGGATGGACGAGTATGAGCTGCAACCCACACTAGTGGAATCTGCCGGTGAACACAACCTAGATCTGAAGGCTCCACCGAAGTGACCCAAGTAGCAGTCCCAATGAACCTTCTTACTCTCCGGCGACGACTAGCAACGACGACCATGTATGTTTCCTTCTTAGCAGGGGTTAACCGGTGGAAGTGGTCAGCGGTCACTCTTCGCCCTCACTCCTCTGACAGCGACTAACCGTGATGCATCTTCGTTTTGACCGACGGCCGCCATCTATCTCTCTTGTCTCCATTTCCGACGGCAGCAAAGGCGGATTGAACCATCCCCAATTCTCCGTATGTCATCAAAGGCCAACAGCAGAAGCCCCATTTTCTTTCAGACCTAAATGCCGCGGGGTTTGAATGCGGGCCAGTCTAATCAAAGGCCTGCCAAGATTGGTACCAACTGGGACAAGGCAGCAATGGGCCAGGCCACATGTGATCCAACTAAATAATTCAATGGGCCTCAATCTCAGCAGAATATTTCAGCTCATCAAAAGATAAGTACTCTTTAATTTTCATATTATTTACGAAGTATATTTATTTAAATCATTTCTTTTTGTCGGGCGAATGTCAAACTATCACACAATTATGATCAAATGCCTAGTAGACTGTGACTTTAGACCCATCACTAGGATTTAAAGCCCTGACCCAGAACAGTCACAAAGCCTTGACCCCGCTCAGACACAAAGCCCTGACCAAGTCAGGCTTTGAACTCCTTCTCTGGTTGAACTCTCACGGGTCTGCAACAAGTTACTCCCTTTTAAAATTTCGAATTCCTTTTTTTAAATAACCAGTTAGTATCAAATTATCAAAAGAGCCCCAAGCCCCAAATCTGATAGTAGCCCTGCGAGAGGAAAAAAAACTTGAAGGAATGTTCAGAAAATTCCGACTTTGACGATAGATCAGAATAAACGCAGAGAACAATTTGCCATTGAATTCATCACATGGCAGACACCTATCGCGTCTGGCTGCCATTCTTCAGGTCATGCAAAGAGGAGAAGCAGCAGATCGATTGAAAAAAACAAAGAGAAGACGCAGGCGAGGCAGATGATTTCTTCTTTGTCGATAGAAGAAACGCACATCTTCGATTTTCTATGCGGCTCTCTTATTCCAGATGGACCCAAATAAAAAATTCAGATTGTCCAAGAAGTGGGAGGCTTGCCTTATCATCTAATATTAGCTCAAGCATAATACGGAGTATAAAGATGCATAATCAAATATTCGTATGATGCCATTAAATCAACTGGACTCTCATACAACTGTTAGGAAATTGATGTTGTTGGTCCAAAATAGGACGCTCGTAGGCTTTTAGAAAGCTACGTACGACACTCAAGCAAGAATTAGGAAAGTACGAATATGGAAAGTTAGCCAGAAATAGCATATCTGTATTTGAAATTCGAATTGCCTTTTATAGGCGATTACAAATGGTAACTGCCGAACATAATAATGACTAAATTAATTACAACATTAATACGGAATTAAACACATAATTAAGTCGCGCATTGATTGTTGGCCGTTACTCTTCCTGGCTGGCAGGTCAGCCTGGCTGGCAGGCTGGACGCTTGAGCTCCCTCCTGCTGGACTAGACGGTGGGCTTCCCGCTAGGATGGAGTAAGGCTTCTGACCGGGTTGAAGGCAGGCTCCCGGGTAGGCTGGAAGGCAGGCTCCTGGGTAGGCTGGAAGGCAGGCTCCCCGTTGGGCTGGAGGCAGGCTCCCACCTGGGCTGGACCGCAGGCTCCCAGTTGGGCTGGACCGCAGGCTCCCAGCTGGGCTGGTGGTCGGAAGGATCCTGGCTAGGCCGGAAGGCAGGCTCCCCACTGGGCTGGAAGACAGGCTCCCCACTGGGCTGGAGGCAGGCGCCTGGCCAGGCTGGAAGGCAGACCGCTGGCCGGGCAGGACGGCAGGCTGCTGACTGGGCTGGTAGGCAGGCTCCCTGCTAGGCTGGAGGCAGACGCCTGGCCAGGCTAGAAAGCAGGCCGCTGGTCGGGCTGGACGGCAGGCTGTCGACTGGACTGGTAGGCTGGCTCCCTGCTGGGTTGGACGGCAGGCTGCTGACTGGGCTGGTAGGCAGGCTCCCTGCTGGGCTGGACGACAGGCCGCCCTGGGCTTTCACTCTTTGATGGGCCTGATCGGTTGGGTCAGAATGAGCTCTGGATCACTGGGCTTGGGCCTGCTGGTCCAAGTTCGGGGCCTGGGCCGATTAGGCTCTGGGCCTAGTCCCATAACCCCATCACGAGTCCCCCACTCCCTTAGTCGAGTAGTAGACTCGGCTAAGAGGGGGTAGTTTAAGTCAGCTGCCGATTTAAAAATATTCACATATCAAGGAACCATAATTGTGGATTATGTGAATCCCGGAGTTTATGGAAATTCCCAAATTAAATCAGGCTCCCAAAAAAGGCTCCAGAAAAATTCCTTCAGCATCCTAGCACTCCAGCCGTTAGTTTTCTTCCGGACTTCAGAATCCAGGTCAGCTCCCAAAAATTCCTGAAATTCATAATTTTATAAATTATTTTCGGAATTTATTTTATCTTTCCTTTTCTCTCTCTCTTTTCTTTTCTTTTCTTTTCTTTCCTTTCTTTTCTTTTCTTTCCCTTTCTTTCCTTTCCTTTCTTTTCTTTTCTTTCCTTTCCTTTCCTTTCTTTTTTCTCTCTCTCCTGGAAACCGCGTGCGTCGTCCTCCTTGCGTCTTCCTAGCGCAGCGCCGCAGTCACTGCAGTTGACCGACGCCTAAGCTGGCGGCCCTCCATCTGGCCGGACGCCCATGTTTGCAAAGCTCTGGCAGATCCCTGCGTCGATCTACAGCCAGTGCGGCGGCTCCCGAGGATGATGATGCCTTCCTTCGGGCGAAGGTCTGGCCGTTCCCATAGGCGGCGAAGGCTTCCAGGCGCCGATTCCAGACGACGACGGATTCCAGGCGGTGGATCCAGGCGGCGACAACTTCCAGGTGAAACATCAGATTTCCTCGGCCGGCATCCTTCCTCCTCTAGCGAGCAACTGGCCGGCAGACACTTGGAATCTCTAGGTCGGGTGGACCTCTCCATGTCTGCAGGTGCAAGGAGTATGATGTCATCTCCGGGTCGGCAGGCCCAAAGCTTCCAATCGCCGGTGATCTCTCCCCATCGGGCTAACCCATCTTCCAGGCCGGATTTGGCTTGCGCCTTTCTCTGTTCGGGCGAGTTTCCAGGAGTGCTCACTCACGCTTTTTTTGCAGGTCTGGTCTTCTCTTCCCACTGAACAATGCAAGGCAGCAGATGCCCTCACCCTGGGATTATCGGCCACGGTTCTTCCCCAACGAGGCAGACTAAGGATGGAGGTTCTGATTTGATGGCGCAGGTTAGGCCTCGGTCTGCTGCTGGCGAAGTCCACTAGACAGAGCGTCGTGACGCCCAAGACGGTGGCCAAATGCCCCGTGTCAGAATCTCCCCGGTGAATGGCAGCGGGCCAGAGGTGGATCCTCCAGGCTGGCTGGATGGAGTCGAAGCAGAGGAGCAGGGTGCATCTTCTGTGTATGCAGATTGGCCATCCCTGTATGTAGACGGCGCTTCGTGTTTTTGAGAGTGACAAATTTGAGGTGCCTGCCGCAATTTGATGCCAGTGGAGCTTTCAATCTAGGCGACCACGCGACCGAGCGGTCGGGCGACCGGGCAACCGGGCGGTCGGGCGGTCGGGCAGGAGTCTCTATTCCCCGGGGTTGATGGTGACAGGCATGTCCAACCATGACCTTTTATGTTGTATTTCCTTTGTTTTCCACTTGAATACTCTTTGTTTCGAATGGATGTTTGATTTTTAATTCATATGTCTCCTTTTCTATACTTTGCATTATGAATACTTAGCAATTTATTCGGGGATCTGGCTTCTCTAACCTCCCGGGGGGCGGTTAGGCTGGCGTGGCCGAGCCTATCCGTGCCCCTCCTAGTTGGGTAGAAGTGATCTGTTCGTTATTGACATGGAATCAACAAGTAAGCGACTTGTTTGGCCAGCAAGGTCGGACATTGAACCGACGAGGAAGACCCTTAGGTCGGTATCCTGAACGTTCATGACCCGGGGGTCAGTCCTACTGTCACTTTAACCCGTACGGTTTGCCCAGACTTGGGGAATAATCTGGTTACTCCCGCATGGATAGCCAAACAACAGGGGCGGACCCTGCATGATCCACCAGAACGAACCCGCACCGCCAACTCAGGGATGACGAGAGTGCGAGCTGCTTGGCCAGCGATGTTAGGCGGCGAGCACTCGAAAGGACCCGGAGGTCAGCATCCTGAGTACCCTCGACCCGGAGGCCGGCCCTACCGTCGCCTCGACTGTCGCGGCTAGCTCTTTACTTTAGAAAATTGTCCGGATTCTTGAAAATCGCTTGGCTATTTTCGGTTAAAGAGCCTGAACGAGGTCGGCCAAACACTGAGGGGGGGCATAGTACCTTTTTTTGTCGCCACCCTTTATTGCTAAGTGAGGTCGGACCTCTTTTGATGACAAAATATCGCTAGCAAAGTGTATTGAATTCATGATGTGGGCGGACCACATGAAGAATTACAAATTGTAGTCCCGTGCTCGGAGCACAGGAGTTTACAAAGAAAAGTGAAACTTCGATTTTCTACTGGTAAAACTTCATCAGGTGCTCGGCATTCCAGACGCGGTCTACCAACCGGCCTGTTGTTGTCTTCAACTTGTATGTCCCAGGGCCGATCACTGCGTCAACCACGTAAAGGCCTTCCCACTTGACGGAGAGCTTACCTCCCTCTGTCGTCCTGCTGGCCTTCCTACGTCTTAGGACATGATCACCGACGTCAAAACTCCGGGGTCGGGCTCGGCTGTCTTGGTACGCCTTGACTTGTCGTCGATAGTTTTCCGCTTTGATGAAGGCACGGTCTCTTCTTTCCTCAATGAGGTGGAGCTCGGCTCGGAGCCTCTCCTCATTGCTGGCTGGTTCAAACTCTTCCACTCGCCGGCTGGGAACTACGGCCTCGAACGGTGCCCTCGCCTCAAAGCCATAACACAAGGCAAAGGGGGTCTCTCCTGTTGCCTTCCTTGGGGTTGTTCTGAAGGTCCAGAGTATATTGTTCAACACCTCCACCCAGGCAGTCCCGAGGGCCTCCAACTTCTTTTGCAGTCCATCGACGATCATCCGGTTGGTGTTCTCCACCTGTCCATTTGCCTGGGGGTAGCAGACCGCAACTCGGCTGGATTCTACTCCCCACTCTGCACAGAATTGTCGGAAGGCTTCGCAGTCAAACTGCCTTCCGTTATCGGAGATTATTTGGAGGGGAACCCCAAACCGACAGAAAATATTCTTCCATACGAACTTCTTACATTGGAGATGTGTGATGTTGGCAAGCGGCTCGGCCTCAACCCACTTCGTAAAGTAGTCCACCGCGACGATGACAAACTTCCGGTTTCCCGACCCGGTTAGTAAGGGACCGACCAGGTCGACACCCCATCTTGTGAATGGAAGGCGGTGCTGATCGGTGTGTACATCGTTGCTGGTCGGCCGGGGCTCTTCTGGAACTTCTGGCATGTCTTGCATTTCCATGCATAGTCAGCGCAATCCTTCATTATTGTTGGCCAAAAGTACCCCTGGAGGACGACCTTCCTAGCTAACGTGCCTGCCCCCTGATGGGCGGAGCATATGCCCCCATGGAGTTCAGAGACGATCATTTCCGCCTCATGTGGGCGTAAACACTTTAGCAAGGTCCCATTGTAGGACCTCTTGTACAACTTCCCATCCAAGACGACGTAGCCCGGAGCTCGTCGCCGGACTAACCTTGCCTCCTCTTCTTTCTCGGGGAGCGTCCCATCGGCTATGTAGCGCAGGAGGTCATCCACCCAACACCAGGCGACTGGTTGCAGAGGAAGGACGTCAATGGACGGTGAGGCTGATATGCTTGAGGTCGTCATCTCCTCAATGCGTGCAATTCTCGATATATGTTCAGGTAACCCTTGGGATAGCTTTGAGAGGAGGTCTGCATCGGAGTTTTGATTTCTCGGGATGCAGATCAACTCTGCTTGCTTGAACAACCCGAGCAACTCCTGAACAACATCTCCATACTTCATCATTCTTTCTTCCTTCGCTTCGAACTCACCTTTGACCTGTGAACCCACCAGGCGGGAGTCACATTTCACCGTTATCCACTCTGCTCCCATGGCGGCTGCCAATCGTAGCCCAGACAGTAGGGCCTCGTACTCCACCTCATTGTTGGAGACTTTGAAAAGATAGCGGTAGGCATAGTAGGCTCGGAATCCCTCGGATTAGATGAGGACGATTCCGCCCCCGCATCCCTTGGCTCCTGCCGACCCATCAGTCGCTAGAGTCCACCATTGTTCATTGCTCTCCTGTTGCCTATCTGCCACTTCTCGGACCGTGCATTCCACAATGAAATCAGCCAGAACCTGGCCTTTGATGGACGTCTGAGGCTGGAAGTCAACCTCGTATTGGTTGAGGAGCATTGACCACTTCACTACCCGGGTTGTGCCGGGCGCCCTCAGAGCGGCACCTAGGGGTTGGTCCGATAGGATTCTGATCGGGTGCGCTTGGAAGTAGTGTGTCAACTTTTTGGCGGTGATGTAGGCGGCATATATTGTCTTCTCGAGCGGGGTGTACCGGAGCTCAGCATTCTGGAGGGTCTTGCTCACATAGTAGACGGGACGCTGAACGCCTTCCTCCTCGCGAACCAGCACGGAACTGATTGCGCCTTGGGAACCCCAAGATAAAGGATTAACATCTCCCCCCTCTCCGGCTTGCTGAGTAAAGGCTCAGAGAGGAGGTACTTCTTCAGGTCGTCGAAGGCTCGCTGACACTCATCATTCCAGACGAAACCATTTTGTTTCTTTAGGACCTGGAAGAAGGGTAGGGACTTCTCGGTGGACTTGGACATGAAGCGTCTAAGGGCTGCTAGCCGGCCGGTGAGAATCTGGACTTCTTTCACCGACCTCGGGGGTTCCATGTCAAGTATTGCCCTTACCTTCTCAGGATTTGGCTCAATCCCCCTCCGTGTGACCATGTACCCTAGGAACTTGCCTCCTTGGACGGCAAAGGTACATTTCTTCGGGTTCAGGCGCAGACGGACTGCCTTCATGATCCCGAAGATCTATGCCAAATCATCTGCATGATCGGATGCCCGGGTGCTCTTGACGATCATGTCGTCAATATACGCCTCCATGTTCCTTCCGAGCACCTTCCGGAATACCTCGGCCACCATCCTCGTGTACGTCGCCCCAGAGTTCTTCAGCCCGAAGGCCATGACAAGATAACAAAAAATCCCCTCTGGGGTGACGAATGAGGTCTTCTCCGCATCTTCTTCATGCATGAAAATCTGATGGTATCCTCGAAAAGCGTCCATGAAGCTAAGGAGCTCACATGCGGCCGTCCCATCGACTAGTTGGTCGATGTTAGGCAATGGGAATGGATCCATCGGACATGCCTTGTTGAGATCGGTGTAATCAACACACATCCTCAAGGTTGGCGGCTTCGGGGCCAGAACCACGTTTTCCAGCCAGACCGGGTACAAGACCTCCCGGATATGCTTGATACTCAGGAGCATATTGACCTCCTTCTTCACGAATTCCCTCCTCTCGGTTGAGAGGTGTCTTCTTTTCTGCTGGATGGGCTTCGCCGTTGGATTGACCGCCAGCCGATGGACTGCGATGCTTCGGTCAAGGCCAGGCATGTCCTCCGGTCCCCACGCGAAGACAACGCTAAAAAGGACAAGTACCTGGATAATCTTCTCCCTTAAGCCGGCCGGGAGCCCGGTCCCGATCTTGACCTTCCCCTCCGGCCTCTCGGGGTCAATCTGGATCTCCTCCACTTCTGAGGTGGGTTCAACGCGGAGCTGACCCTCCTCATACTTCATGGCTTTGTTGTTGATAGTGTGGACCCTCAAGTCTTTTTGACCGATTTGTTTACAAGCTTTCAGATAGTAGCTCCTCGCCATTCGCTGATCTCCCCTGGCAACTCCGACGCCATTCGGAGTGGGAAACTTCATGCATGGGTGCTCCTGGGATATCACACATCTGAGGTCATCCAGAGCCGGCCTTCCCATGATGATCTTATGCGCACAAGTTAGGCGTACGATGATAAACTCGACGTCTAACTTGGATACGCAGGGCTCAGAGCCCACCATCACGGGGAGGACTATGCTGCCCTCCGACTCAATGGAGTCCCCGGTGAAGCCCGAGAGTGGGGTTCTCACCGGGATCAAGTCTTTTCGGTCCAGTCTGAGACCTTGGAAGGTGTCATAGTACATGATGTTAACGGAGCTCCCATTGTCCACCAGGACTCGGTGGACGATCGTGTCGTTGATTTCGACCTTGATGACCAAGGCATCCCTGTGTGGCGGAGGCATCGGCGGCAAATCTACGTCGGTGAAGAAGATGGGGTCCCTCTTCACCCTCTTGTCGGCGGGAGGCCTGTTTATCTCCCCCACGTATAGGGCTCGGGCCCACTGCTTCCGCTCTCCAGAGGTGTCGCCTCCCTGGGGTCCCCCGAATATGAATGAACATCGATGGTACTTCCGGGGACCGTTCCCTAGGTCAGCATCGTCTTCCTCGGAGAAGGTGCCGAGATCCCGCTTCTTGGCAGGCGGTGTCTCCTTTGACGTGGTAGCTTGGTCGGACCGCTGCCACGTCAGGCTCCTCTTCTGCGGGATGCCTCCTTGTTTGCCAACGAATTGGCCCAGGTACCCTTTCTGGATGAGTTCTTCAATTTGCCGCCGGAGAATGACGCAATCATCTGTATCATGCCCTGCTCTCCGATGGAATCGACAATATTGGTCGTGGTTGCGCTTGGCAGTCACCACATCACACTCCTCCGGAAAGTCGACTAAACCTTGCTCCTCCGCGTAGTCGAGGATGGCTCCGACCGGCTGAGCAAGGGCTGTAGCGGTCCGCTCGGGACGTCCGCCTTGCCCTTGCCTCTACTTTTGTTACCTTTGTATTTGTTGTTTTTGTTGCTAGCTTTGCCGTCAGCTTTCTCAGCACCCGAACCGGCTTCCTTCTTCTTCTCTTCTTTTGCACCTTCTTCCTCGTCTCTTTTCCTCTACAAGGCGTCCTCTGCCTCAGCTTGCCGGTCGGCACGGCCGAGCGCCTCCTCGTACGAGGTAGGGGGACTTCTGACGAAATCTTTGTAAAGCTCGCCCGATCGGATAGAGTTTGTGAGCATGGCCACCCCGGTCCTGTCATCAAGGCCCTCAACCTTGACTGACTCGGCCCTCCACCTCGCTAGGAAGGTCGACAATGATTCCTTCTTCCCCTGTTTTAGGCCGAACATGTGGCTGAAGTTTTTCTTGACGTCTCGGGAGCTCGCGAACCTCAAGAGAAAGCGCTGAGCCAACTCACGGAAATTCGTGATACTCCCGTCAGGTAGAGAGTCATACCATTCACGAGCCGGGCCATCCAAAGTGGCGGAGAAACCGCGACATCGGATGGCGTCCTCGTACCCCATCATGACCATGTAGGAAAGGTACCGAGATACATGATGCTGGGGGTCAGAAGCGCCCTTGTATGCTTCAATGGCGCAGGGCTTGTAGCCCCTCGGCAATGGCGCATCCATGACCGCCCGGGTGAAGGGTTCGGGTATCCGGAGGTCGGTCGTGTAGGGCTCCCCCCGACGACCCTCCTTCTCAACTCGTCAAGGCGCTGTCGTAGATCTTCCACCTCGGCCGGCGGTGGGTTCCCCCGGACAACTCCAGCGCGGGGCTGGGCATGTCCGGCGGCACCTCCAAGTCGTCCGTGCACGTGAGGTCGGGGCCACACGTTTTGCCTCTCCGTGGAGCCAGTTCGACTGCTCGCCCGGTGAGAGTGGCGAGAGGGCTCGCCTCCTTCCATCTGCGTTGGGCGCCCCTGCTGGGCGCCCCTCCTTGTCTGCCAATGGGGTCGGCTAGGCTGCTGGGATACTTCTTCCCCCCGCCGATGGGAGACTTCTTCCCCCTGTTTTGGTAGGGTCCAGAGCGTCGCTCATCACGCCGCCTGGAGGACACCTCCACATCCGCTGGCGTCTGTTGACGGACACCATCTGTTGGAAATTTTGAGCCAAGGTCCCCAGAACCCGAGTTGCCTCCTGCAGGGCTTCCACCCCGGCATTGAGTCGAGCCGGGTCCATGCGCGGAGTATGACGTCGGCCTCCCCCCGCCGGCTGTGGACCGAGCGCTCACCTTGGGTGTGGTTGAGCGTCGCCCTTAGGTCGCCGTGGCCTGATAATTGGTTCCGAAGGTCGCCTTGGTGCGCCGTCCTCCTGCCCTGTGCATGGTTGTCGAGGGCACGCTGGCGGCCAGACCGGGCGGACTCCTCGGTGTGGACTGAGACATGGTCACGTCGAGACGAGATTCCGGCCATCTTCCTGTGTGATTCCTACTCAAGTGATGTGAGAGACAATAGAGGCTCTCAATGAAAGCACCAATGTTGGTCCAAAATAGGACGCTCGTAGACTTTTAGAAAGCTACGTACGACACTCAAGCAAGAATTAGGAAAGTACGAATATGGAAAGTTAGCCAGAAATAGCATATCTATATTTGAAATTCGAATTGCCTTTTATAGGCGATTACAAATGGTAACTGCCGAACATAATAATGACTAAATTAATTACAACATTAATACGGAATTAAACACATAATTAAGTCGCGCATTGATTGTTGGCCGTTACTCTTCCTGGCTGGCAGGTCAGCCTGGCTGGCAGGCTGGACGCTTGAGCTCCCTCCTGCTGGACTAGACGGTGGGCTTCCCGCTAGGCTGGAGTAAGGCTTCTGACCGGGTTGAAGGCAGGCTCCCGGGTAGGCTGGAAGGCAGGCTCCTGGGTAGGCTGGAAGGCAGGCTCCCCGTTGGGCTGGAGGCAGGCTCCCACCTGGGCTGGACCGCAGGCTCCCAGTTGGGCTGGACCGCAGGCTCCCAGCTGGGCTGGTGGTCGGCAGGATCCTGGCTAGGCCGGAAGGCAGGCTCCCCACTGGGCTGGAAGACAGGCTCCCCACTGGGCTGGAGGCAGGCGCCTGGCCAGGCTGGAAGGCAGACCGCTGGCCGGGCAGGACGGCAGGCTGCTGACTGGGCTGGTAGGCAGGCTCCCTGCTAGGCTGGAGGCAGACGCCTGGCCAGGCTGGAAGGCAGGCCGCTGGTCGGGCTGGACGGCAGGCTGTCGACTGGACTGGTAGGCTGGCTCCCTGCTGGGTTGGACGGCAGGCTGCTGACTGGGCTGGTAGGCAGGCTCCCTGCTGGGCTGGACGACAGGCCGCCCTGGGCTTTCACTCTTTGATGGGCCTGATCGGTTGGGTCAGAATGAGCTCTGGATCACTGGGCTTGGGCCTGCTGGTCCAAGTTCGGGGCCTGGGCCGATTAGGCTCTGGGCCTAGTCCCATAACCCCATCAGATGTAACATACCTTGAAAGTACAACAACAGAAGTTTAAAATTTTTCCAAACAGATCTTTCCTGGTTATGACAAAACAACGAATATGATAATAATAACAGATCTGAGTTAGAACTTACAGATCTTTCAGCATAGGGGTGATAATCCTTGACCTTAAGGTATCCACGTGATTTCTCCTTTCCGAACGAACAGTTAGATCTCCCATAGAGAAAGGCTAGGAAATCTCTTCGCAAGAAAATAAACTAATAATAATGAATCTAGAAAACTGATCTCTAAATTATGAAGGATGATGATGTATTTATATTAGTTCTAAACTAGTTTCCCAATCATAATTAAAGTCTTGCTCATTAATGAGTTTTAGTCCTAACAGGACCAAAATCTAATTTTTAATTAAATAAATGTAACAAAGTGAGAATATAAGTATAATAATAGAGATGTACGTGCAATGGCTGCACCACATTCTCTATTCATTATTATTTATATCTAGTTTTTTTATTTTTCTTTTAATCCAAATTAAAGAAAATACAAATTTATTTAATAATAAATACATCTTAATTAAGTATAATAAATCTAATTTATCTTACTTAATTAATTCTATCAAATAGAACTCTCCTTCAACTTCATGAAATAAATATGTTTAATCTAATTAATATTTAATCCATTTTCAGTATTACGAATTAAATATTATTTAATTCCTTCTAACAATTCAATCGGAAGGTATAATAACTTGTTGTATGACCCATAAGACCTTATATATTAAGCACTAATCAAATTAAGGTCTTAGCGAATCTCTAGACGATTATCCAAACAAACATAATATATAAGGACGTTTGCGAGGACCATTCAAACTCCTTGTAATATAGAATTCACGGTAATACAGTGCTTTCATTCAACGAACATTCAACTAAGTCTAAAACTTGATATTGTGTTTATTCCAATAACTTAGTCTCTATCTCTCGATCTTTCTAGATGATCCATAATGATCATATTCGATATCCAAAACGAATATATCTTTGCATTGGCCAATGACTTTACGATCCATCTAGATATGAGAAGTAGAATGTTCTTTCTTAATCTATTATGAAGAATGAATCATTTCTTGGCTCAACTACTGCTCCATGTGGTTTGTGATGCACCCAACACATGTCGTATCTACCTCGGTTGGAGTGCAAGCGTTGGTCATGATTAAAGCACATCACTCCGCACATGTAGTTCGTATTGACCTCAAGTCGGAGGAGTATTACACTACTCTATACGCCGATAATCCCATAAACACATGAATAGAACTTATCAAATGATTTCTCGGTGGGTATGTCAATATTCTCTAAAATATCTATGTGACCATCAAGAATTACATGAACTCATAGTCGTGAGACTAATTATACTTTCTAAAAGTATGATGCAGTTCACATATCAATCTTATCGCATATCATCAATATGTCATTCTTGATGATCATTGGTTGAGGATATTTTAGGACCTTATGTTATATCATATAAGCTCTCACTTATTTATTGACAACATAAGTCCAAGGGAACACAATTATGAATAAGATATTGACAATCGAAATACTTAATCATAAATGTGTAATACTGTATATATCAAATATATAAACCTGAATGTGATCAAGTACATATATCTCTAAAATGTGATTGTTGACAGAACATATATACTAATAGTGGCAATATCAAATTTTAACCATGCCAATATTTTGAAAGGTTGACAGTAACTAGATCATAAAAATTGTGAATTTTTCATTTAAATATGAGCAACTTTTTTGGCAATTTCCTTTAAAGAATACTTTTTGATGGAGTGAGTAAAATAATGTCAGAGCATCTAAAATATGTAGAAGATCATCGGGTGTAGGAGTTGCCACGAATTTCATAGCTCAAACGCTCCAATAAGCTCAATCCCTGCAGTGTTCACATTTCTGAAAACTCCACACTCCCACAGACAGAGGGGGCGAGAGAGGCCAGAGAGGCGAGAGAGAGCGATTGAGAATGGGGAGGAAAAAGGGTGTGGTGTTCGATGAGGGAGCTCCGGATGACTTCGACCCGGATAACCCATATAAGGACCCGGTTGCTATGCTAGAGATGAGGGAGCATCTGGTGCGGGAGAAGTGGGTCGACATCGAGAAGGCCAAGATTCTCCGCGAGAAGGTGCGCTGGTGCTACCGGATCGAGGGTGTCAACCACCTCCAGAAGTGCCGCCACCTCGTCCACCAGTACCTCGACGCCACTCGTGGCGTCGGCTGGGGAAAGGACCACCGCCCCCCATCTCTCCATGGTATACTCTGTGTTCTCAAACTTCCGGTTTTCCGATATTCGGGATTCCCGCATGATTTATATTCATTCTAGCTTGATTTTTAAATTTCAGGTCCTAAGGCCGAGTCGCAATGAAATTGGCTATTCTCTCAATTGGTGTCAGGTATCGTTAAGCAAAGTTCACTTTTTTTTATCACTAAGACTAGGAGAAGGTGGTGTCAGGCAACGAAATTTCCTTTTACGAACTATGAAGAGAAATTGAATAATCGGAATAATTGTGAAATATAATGTGTGATCTACCTGTTAAATATTATAAACCAATTTGGTGTAACTAAGTATGTGTAAGTATGATCTACCTAAAACTATTAGCTGGTTTGAGCTAGATTATGATAAAGTTAATACACTCCTAAGAGCCTTTCCTGTGTATAAAAATATACTCCTAAGCTAAAGCTTATATTAGCATATTAACCTTGTACTGAATGTTACAAAAAATCTTGGAAAGTTGAAAAATAGTAATTGGTGGTCACTGTGAATTGTACGTTCAGTCGTGAGCTTTTTCCCAGACAAGGGCCGGTGATGTACCTTTAGCTTAAGTGCTACTAGATGTTGAAACTAAATATGGTTTTAATTAAACCATTATACTCCGTATTTTTGTAAATCATGCAAATATTCAATAAAGGCCACCATTTACTGGGTAGCTTGCATTGAACCACATCATCACTGACATGGAAAGAAGAGACATTCATGGTGGGCATCCTCTCTTTGTTTAAACTATGCAAGTATCATTGGTTCCTCCTTCCAGTAGATGAGGGAGAAGCAGCCATCAAATTCTTGACTTCAAGAGTCATAGACTCAATGCTGTCATTTTCAATGACCTAGATGATTGGATTTCTCCTCTTTGTATGCAGTGCTGCAATGTTGTCAAATGGTGGCCATGGTGGCAGCGGAAATATAAGTTGGCCGCCATATGAAATTTTTGAAGAATAGCGGGTTGTGGCAGAAGGTAATTTTGCCATCCGCTACGATAACACTTTGCCTGGATGATGATGAGGCAGCAGTCATCATTGAATCAAACTAGACGAGGAGCTCTATGGATACAATTTTAAATTGTTATGTGCACCAAAGGGACATAGGGTCGTAGCACTACATTGTTTTAAATTTAAATTTGCAAAACTTATTGTTGCCTTTTATTAAAAACCAAAAAGTAATATGGATGGGCGAGCATCAAATCAAAGTTCTCAATATTAAAAGAGGAAAAGGGTCAAAATTAGCCATCCATCAAAATTAGCTCATGTACTAACTACTAAATGAAGTGTCACACTGTCACATACAACTGTGTACTTTAGTAAACAGCCAGTTCACTGGCAGATGACCTGCTCTAGGAGGTAAGTTGCTTAAGTAGCTCTTCTTCTTTCTTAGGTGGAAGACATTGAATCATCATTTTCTTTCCCAAAATCTGAATTCTTCTTTTCCTTTTCTTTTTCTTCCTTTTTCCTTTTCTTTTTTCTTTGTGCACGAACCTTCATTTTGAATTATAAGTATTTTTTTCATTTTTTGAATCTTCTCCTATAACTTTTTACAAGCATTATTTACCGAATAGACATCTCTTCTACGGCCCAAACTTTTTGATTTCACCCCAAGTTGACTGTATCAATTAACAATAATTCCTCATTTGCATCCTCTATGTGAGACAAATGTTCATTAGGGTCCACCTCATCCAAACTAATTGGACCAATGGTTGGTCTCAATTCTCCTTTATTTGTTGTTTTACCTTACAAGAACCAAAGCATGTAGTAATTGTTTTCCAACCAGTGCCTTCACATTGAATAAACTGCTAAGTACTTTACTTTTAGTTAAATTAGATCAACAACTAATCAACTTTATGCGATTAAGTAGTGGTCATTTATAATTAAAAAGGAATGTTAAAATAAACCAACTATTACATGAGTGAATACATCAGTTTATTACACAACATGTTGAGCTTGTGATTAATGACTGAATTTAAGATTCCTTATTGCAAAGTCTCTCAAAATTTTAGTTGATGGTCTCAAAGTCAAAGGTATTCAACACATACACATTACTATAATCCTATTCACTTTAAAACACCTGCTAGATATTAAACAACTTTCAGGATAATTAATTGTTAGAGTTTAGGAAAACACCTTGAGTTTTAACACATAAAGCTTCTGATAGAGTATTAACTCTTAGAGAGAAGTGAGAGCTAGAGAGAGAAGTGATATGTATTAATGAATTTTCAACCTTTTACATGGCTCCTATGGGGAGTATTTATAGGGAAAATATAGGCTGGACTCCCAAGTCTTGGGCTTGGGAGGCCCATTACAATATAAGGCTTCTATTGGGTTGATTACATTCGAATATATTAGCTAAGTGTGGAAGTCTGGCTCTATGAGCTCTCTGTGGCCGACGGAGGCACTGGACGACGGAGGACAAGTCATCTCCTTGGCTTCTGGAGTGTATTCTGGATTGACTCTTCTTTGGCCGATGGGGTGCCATCTAGTCGACGGGGGGCCCACTGGATGACATCTGTGCTCCTCTTAGTCTTCTGAGTATGTGGGTCATGGGGTCTGGACCCGTATACTCCATCAGCTTCCTTGCAACAGCCATTGCAAATTATCCTTCTACAGCTTGCAAAAGACTTAACTTTAACTATGTTTGCACAAGCATATCACTCCATCATACTTTTCCAAAGTTTTCTAAGATATATCCATGTAACAACCTCTGTTTACAGACTCACATCTTAGAAATTCGAGATATCTGTATCTAAGTAGTAGGTTGTTGCATGCACTGGCTGTCAAAGCCAGGAGTCCAACACCTCCATGGCTCCATCTTGCGGTGTTAATGAGCCCAGTCAAACTTGAACATAGATTTGGCCTTTAGTTTTGCTCAATATATGTTCGACACTCAAGTACTCGACAAACATATATGAATGTAGAAGAAATGTGGTTTGATGCAAATACTAATCGCGTATCCCTTGTCGATGAGTGATTGGGTGCTCTATCTGTTAATGATTATATTTAAAACTAGAAAATTATACCAAAGGTTTAAAGTTTTCACATAAATAGAATTTACTCTTTGATAGTAAAAAATTATCAAACTGAACACTACTATGCTAGAGCTCGGCTTGAACAAAATTTGAACTTTAAATTCAGCTTGGAATTGATTTTGAAGCTTGCTAAGTTCAAATTTGAGCTCAAACTAAAACAATATGATAATTATTTGGTTCGGTACAACCCAACTTGTATTATTCATCAATAATTGTGAACACCTTATTCCCCTTCAATGTAATTATGTAACTGAAACATTTTGCACTAGTATCACGACATCAATGTAATAAATATGTTCCAGACACTTCGAGGACACAGGGCCATATCTAAAACGTTTTTCCTTCTCTAATTTCTTTTCAAAGTAAAATAACAAGGGATATTAAATTGGAAATGAGAAAAGACATTCTATTTGACACATACTTATGGGGTGATGATCACGTCACCAACAGTCCTCCACCCATTGAGATTATGGAGACAATGCCAGGGACATGACTAGAGTAAAACAGAAAGGATGGATAATTCCAAAGTGTTGGTCTAACTAAACTCTTAAAAGTTAAAACAAATGCTAGATCTAATATTTTACTCTCAGATTGGAGTCCAGACCATACAGCTCCATTTGACCATTTCCATGTCCTTTGATTTCTTACAACTCTATTTGTAGGATCTCAATTTGCCATCAATAAAAATGACTCAAGTAGGGATTGAGCACCTGAGTACCTCTCTACCCTATTGAATGTTCATCTTTGGCCTTGGCTATATTTTTAACTAGGAAGAAGTTGGATTTCTGAATCCTCTAGTTCCATGATCTGTTACTTCTCAAGGAGTTCTGGGAGAGCCTTTTAGCCCAAATTTAACTCCCGACATTCTGAACTCCACATAGAAATTTGATTTGAGGAGCTTGTTCCAATTATGTGGATTATGTAAGGCGAGTCTGCTTCACCTTTTGGGACTAAATTTTGAGAGACATCTTTCTGTCTTTCCATGCGACAAGAGCACGCTTAGAGTTCAATAACTAACCTCTGCAGACCCTCTTTATTATCTTCATAATTTATGATTTGACTTTGATACTAAAGGGAAGTGCTGCCATCCAATGGTTTGGTGTAACTTGAAATACCGCTCTAGTAAGTTCAACCTTAGCTGTATGAAACACATTTCTTGCTGTCAAGTCCATGTTTTAAATCTGGCAGTTTCTCTATGAGTGGATCATAAGTCTTGATTGTTACAATTGCTGTAAATACTTGGTGTAAAAATCTGAACTGTGACCATAAGAGATTTTTTTAGACATATAGCATTATTAAAGTTATGATGATGAGCATTATTAAAGTTACGAAAATATTGCTGAGATTCAGATGTGCTTTGTTGTGCAGGCAAATGAGTCCATTTGGTGTATTTGGATTATAAACGGTACAAGTTTGGTTCTTGCGTCCCATCAGCATAACTTGTACTACGTATTTTTATTTTACTCCCTTTTCTACAACAAGACCTTTTTGTATTAGACTCACTTCTGCATACGCCAATGGATTAATACTGGCTTCTTTCCTCAGTTACTTTGCTTTACTTTGCGATTGAGGGATATGGATTGGAACTTGAGATGCAAATAAAGGAATATTTTTGTCCCATCTTCTAAAAAGCTGCTAATGCTCAGCTTGTCGCTACTATTTTGATGGTTCCCAGACTGTCAATTAGACCATCATGTTAATCTGGATTTTTTCGAAGGAAATATGTGTCACAATATATTTTCACCAGACTGACGAGAGTTGTTTTTGTAATTTTAAAAGACGTCATGGATGTCGAAAACCAAACAACTTCACAGAAAACATCCTCACCATGTGTAAGGTGATAGTTCTTTATTTAGAAAGCCCTGCTAATCTGGTGGGTCTTTATGTTTAATTTTCCAAGGTAATGATTGGTGCCAAGTCCTTAGTTTGCTGCACAACTTACAAGTGTGTTACTGCACATGCATAAAACATTAACATACAGTGAATGGGTGTGGTAAACTGATAACTAGGAACTACATTGCATGTTCTCTCCTATGGTATTTTTGCTGGGAGCCTCTGTCAAGTACCACTTTGGGCCTAACTAGTAACTAGTTCCAAGTCTGGTTTGGGAATTGGGATGTGTTTGCATAGTTTGACTCTTATTCTGGGGTCCAAGCTCATCACCATTGACACTTTTTGGGAATAATATTCAAGTCAATTTTGAGATCCCTACAAGTTCCAAGTCAATTTTGAGAGAAAAATATTAGAATGTTTTCCTAATAATATTCGAATCGCAAATTATACCGTGCAACCGACATACCATGCGCATGGTATGGTGGTTTTAATACAGTGCCATTTTTTTCCTCCCCAAACTCCATGCAGTGCAATATTACGGAAGCTTTCTTTCTTTTTCCTCCAGGTTAGTGCTTTCTCTTTTTATTTTTCTTTTCTATTTTCTTCAATTCTTTTCTCTTTTACATCAATAAACTAAAAATTTATTTGTGATTTTTCTTATCTTTATTTTTAACTAATTAAAATACAATTGAATTTACATTTTTTGTCTTTACATAATTTTTACAAAATTTTATTAATCTACATAAATAAGTATATTGTATTTCATAATCATACATTTTTCTATTTCTTTCTATCTTTAATTGAAATTACAATAGAATATATATTTTTTGTAATATTCTTTGTATTTCATATTCATAATTTTGTTTCTATAGTATATTTCTTATCCGTTTGCAAAAATGTATATTTCTTATCTCTTTGATATGTTTTAGTGTTTTCAAGACATTAAATTTGTTTATTTCGATTTAAATTTCATAAAACATGAAGTTATATTAAATTTTTCATATAATAAGTTATGTTTATAGATAATTTCTGGAATTACATTTGATAGTATATGGAGCTACATCTTCTTATGAGCGAGTTATATCTTCTTGTGCATGAGTTACATCTTTCTATGCGCGAGTTACATTTGGACATGTCTCAACAAGTTACATTTTGCATACATCTAAGTTAGATATTCCATAAACACGAGGTACACACTTTTTCATCACACGTATTTCATCATAAAATAAACCCTAGCTTTTGAAACAAAAAATAATAATTTTTTGCAAACAAAAATGATATGATTTTTTTTTGGCAAAAAAAATTATTGTTTTGGAAAAAAATATTTTTCTTTGAAACATTTTTATGGCCTTAATACTAAAAACAAAACATATTAATTGTTTACGTAAATTAATTTGAACAATTCGACTCCTTGTTTTCATTCTTTACATTTGATAGTATATGGAGTTGCATCTTTTGTGTGAGTTACATCTTTTTTATGCGTGAGTTTCATTTTCTTACGTGAGTTACATTTAGACTTGCTTTAACAAGTTATATTTTGCATACACCTAAGTTAGATTTTCCATCAATGCGGGTTACATTTTCTATAAAATGAATTACATCACATCATAAAGCGTTGTTATTCAAACAAAAGAATCGGTTCTATGCAAAAAATGTCCGGATAATTTTTTTTTTTGCAAAAAAATGATTTGTTAGGCAAAAAAATGATTTTTTTTGAAAATAGTTTTTTGCTATAGGTACCCCAAACCCTACCCCAATTGTACCCCATATAAAAACCCACCCCCACTTTTCTTCTCCCCCTTCCTCTCTCCTTCACCCCACCTCTCTTCCTCTCTCCCTCTCCTCTTTTCACGCACCCCCTCCCTTCCCCTTTCTTCTCCATCTCAAAAACTTTCCCATTTTTACCATTTTTCTCCTTTCCAACCTTAAATCTTCTTCTGCTTATCTCCACTTCAACCGGTGACGTTGCCGACGGCGGGTCTACGCCGGTTGTCGACGGTGGGTCTATGCCGGTTGCCGACGCCGGGCCTACGTTGGTTGCTATTTTGGATGCAACCTCAAGGGAAGACAACGACGAAGGCAAATCAAGAAGATTTGAATAACTTGAGCGGCAAATCTTCTTTTCTTGATTTTGTTTTCTTCATTTTTGATGTATTTTCGAAATATAAAGGGTTGTCTGTCAGACAGACAACTTGTAAGTGCAGTGTCTGTAAGAGTCTTGAAATTGTCTGTCATTTGAAAAATAAATGTCTGTAATTGATATTTAATTGTTTGTCATTTGTTTGTTAGTCGTATGTATTTGTTTTTGAGTTGTGAAGTTGTCTGTAACTCATGCTTAGTTGTTTGTCATTTCATTGTGAGTTGTATGTAATTTGTGGTGAAAATAATGTCTGTCTGGTTATCTCTATTGTTTGTCTAGTTATAAGTATTGTCTGTCTTCTTTATGAAACATATTCCAACATGGTAATTCACAATAAAGTAATGTCTGTATGTGTATATTTATTGTCTGGATGTGTATAGTTAATGTCTGCCTCGTTATACTAATTACATCTCAAAAAATAGACATCACAAAATACAGACAACTCACAATCAAATACAGACAACTTAAAACAAATAAAGACAACTCAAAACAAATACAGATAATTAACCATCAATTACAGACAGACAGACAACTTCACGACTCTTACAGGCTTATCACAACAACATGACAGACAACTCGAAACAAATACAGACAACTAACGATCAAATGACAGACAACTTCACGAGTCTTACTAACAAATACAGACACTGCACTTACTTACAGTTGTCTGTCAGACATACAACCTTTTTTTTTTGAAAACACACCAAAAAATCAAGAAAAAAATCAAGAAAAATAGATCTTCTCAAGTCATTCAAAGCTTCTTGGTCTGCACTTTCGTCGTTGTCTCCCCATGTCAAGCTATCCAACGTCACCCAGCTCTCCCCTTCGTCAGATCTACTGTAGCTCTTGCATTTGAAATGAAAAAAAAAGTAGAAGAGGCGAGAAGTAGGAGAAGAAGCTTGGATGGAGAAAAGATTGTAAAAATGGGAAGACTTGATGGAGAGATGTTGAAATGGAGAAGAAATCAAGATTTGGAGAAAAGAGAAAGAAAGGGGAGAAGATGGGGAGAGGGGGGCTGCGTAAAAAGAAAAGAGGGAGGAGAGAGAGAGGGAAGGCGAAGAAAAGTGGGGGAGGGGGAGAAGAAAAGCGGGGGAGGGGAGATGGTTTTTATATGGGGTAGGAAATGAGGTAAATTTGGGATACATATAGCAAAATTGAATATTTTTATGGCCTTGATATAAAAAAACAGAACATATTCACTATTTAAGCAATCCCTTACTATTGAAACAAAAAAAATCACTTTTGTTTGCAAAAAATGATTTTTTTGGTAAAAAAATGATTTAAAGACAAAAAACATTATTTATGGTCTTAATATTAAAAACAAAACATATTCACTATTTACGTATAGTAATTGAGCAATTAGATTCCTTATTTTCATTGAAATCAATGTTTTATTTCTTATAATCCGTATTAGACAAGTTACATTTGGATTTGCCTGTATTTACATTTTTATCGGCGTGAGTTACATTTCTTTACACACGAGTTACATCATTCATGCTACCAAGATAAAAGAAAAAAACAGTTACTGTACACGGGTGTACTGTTCGTGCGTGTACTGTTCACACGATTTTAAAAAAAAGATGTGCAAAACTACGTCATTTTGGGGTGTGGAGCATTATGCTCACCGTGGGATGATCCCACGGTATACGAATCGTATTCAAATATTTTGATGAGGCCGAATCATTTTTTTTATCATCAAATCCAACAACTCTTATTAATCCAAGCAATCATTAGCCAACAAGCTAGAAATACACCCACGTAACACATCATAACTACTATATTGATCTGGGAGATTTACATGTGCTCTTGCTATTGCATGAGACACATGATTCACAGATCATTTACAAAAAGAGAAAAAAAGACTCTTTGTTTCCAAAATTTCTCGAATATCATCAATAATTATATGGAAATATGAAGACCCTCCTCCGTTTTGACATTTAAAAAACTTAGCATTTTTACCACTTAGGTTGACTCTTGTTGAACTTTACTTTCCCAATTATTTTTAAAATGAACTAATTTCATTTTTAGTATTATAAGTTTTATGTTGATTCCACATTTTATTTGCATTTTTTATTTTGTCCGCTTTTAATACTTAGTTATTGTTGCTTGCTCATGTGGTGGTCCTTCCGGGTATGTGTGTTCGGCGCTATGTATCAAATGCGGTTAAAGTCATAGATTTGAATCAAATATGAAATTGGTACAAATGAAATTTATCTCTAAAAAGGTAAATCATGTGTCCCTATATAAACCATGTACTCCAAAATTTGGAGTTGAAATGTTTCTCTAAGTAGTTGTTCTCTTCACCTGATCTAAATGTTTCTGATCTGAATTTTTTAAATTCTAATCTAATTTGAATTTTTCTGATTTAATATGATGTGAATCTTTCTGATCTGGTCTGAGTCTTTCTAATCTGAATCCTTCTGATCCGATCTGAATCTTTCTGATCTGATCTGATTTAAACATTTCTAGAATTATAATTGTAATTATAATTGTAAAAAATTATAATTATAATTATAATAATAACTATAATTATAATGTTTTTAATTATAATTATAATTATAATAATAACTATAAATATAATCAAAATTATAATAATTATACGTAGTACACTAATTATAATTATAGCTATAATTATAACTGTAATTATATTTGTAATTATTATTATTTTTATAATTATAATCGTAATTATAATTATAATATTTATTTCTATAATTATAATTATAATTACTCCGTAAAATAATAATGATTATAAAAACAATATTAATAATAACAATAACAAAAAAAAATTATTAATAATAATAATAAAATATACTCCTTATAAAACAAAAATATTAATTTTATTTAAAAAAAATTAATTAAAAATCTAAAAAATTAAAATAATAAAAAATAAAAAATGAATAAAATATAAAAAAATATGCAGGCCTCTGCCGCCGCCTCAACAACCTCCAAACAACATCAACTCCGACCACCAGAAAAAATGTCAATATTTGTCAAGAATGCCATCTTGAGGGCATTTTTTGAGAAAATTTGACATTTTCAAAGAGTAAAAATGCCATCTTTATGACATTTTCAAAGAAAAATAATAGTTTTTACATAAAATGATATTTTTTCGCATATCCGAGGTGACATTGCTGGGTGGTGGCAGAGGCTGCGGGAAAGGCCTCCATATTTTTTATATTTTTCAATGTGTTTTATCTATTATTTATTTACTTTTAATGTTTTTGTTTTAATTTTTATTATTTTAATATTTCTTTGAAATATTTTAGAATTTTTTATACTCCGTATTTCAATAGGATCAAATAAGCCTTATTTTAGAATTAATTAGGTTGGAGGTATTAAGGGTAGAAAATTAATGTTTACTTCTATTAAGAGAAGTTTTAAGTTTTTATTCATATTTGTGCAATTATGTTTATATTTATTCCTATATGAGGCAATTTTTAAAGTTTTAATTGGATGGAGATTTTTTGGTATGATGTGGTTTGATCTAGTACTCCGCCGGTTTCAGTTTCTTTGACACACTTTCCTTTTTTGGTTGTTTAAAAAAGATTGACACACTTCCTTATTTCCTTATTTGGTAAACAAATCTTTACCAAAACACTGCAAAACAGTGCCAAATAGTGTTCAAACAGTGTCAAACAGTGTTCAAACAATGCCAAACAATGTACTCTACAGTAAAATTTACCCTTCAGTAACATTTTTTCCTTAATTTTTGACAAGTAAAACTGTGTCAAAGAAACTGGAACGGAGGGAGTATCTAATATGGTCCGACCCAAATAACATTTTATGATTACAAAACATGTGATTTCTCTTATTTGTCCACCCCTCTTTGTTTATGAAAGTGGATTACACATATGAGTGACTCTAAGAGTCTCGGTTAATGTTTGTACTTGCATTTTCAGGCCAAATTACCAAATTGATAAAAAACGCACGGTGATTTATCAAATTGATAAAAAAAACCACTTGAGACATGTTGGTAAAAAAAAGAAACTCCAGTCATAAATTGGTCAATTTTTTGTGAGTGTGACACTTTTGACTCCCGAATTTAAAATTCCCGACATTTCATATTCTAACTATTTTGAAATTGACATTTCGGTCCATCTACTTTGAGTTTGTCATGAAAAGTGGAGAACTAAAAATGTCAACGATTGTGTTTGACAATAACAGTTGCTCCTAGCTAATAACCGGTTGAATCAATAGATTGATACTAACCAATTATGTTAGCTTTTTAACTAACCATTTTCATTAGTGATTTGAAATAAAATGTTAGTAACTTAACTGTTGCGATTAAATGTTATGACACAAAATGTCTGTCAAGGATATAAATTTAAAAGTATATATATTTAACGTGACATTTTATTTTTATTTTTAACAAGTATTTGAAAATTTTTAAAAATTAAATTTACGTTTATTTCAAAGAACTACTACCACATTCATTTTCACTTATGTACATTAATAGCAAAAATATATTCCATGTAAATCTATTTATTTTTAATATTAATATTGTAAATATGACTATTTTATAAGTTTTTTTTTAAACTCTACTCCATACTAAATAGCAAAAATATTCCATATAAAATAGAATTTTTATATGGAGTAGAATTTTCAAATGAAGTAAATTTAAAATAAAAAACTAACAAATAATCATATTAAAAATATTAACACGAAAAATATATGAAATTATATGTGCATGCTTGCATAATGCACATATGTTAAAAATGATAGTAGTAGTAGTTATTTAAAATACACGTAAATATAATTTTTAAAATATTTTCCAAAACTTACTAAAAACAAAAGAAATAAAATTAAATTAAATATATAAACATTTAAATTCATATCCTTAATGATCATTTTACGTTTTAAAAACTAATTGCAAATAGTTAAGTTACTAGCATTTTAATTCAAATCGCTAATGAAAGCGATTAGTTGAAAAACTAAGTGATGGAGTATATGGCCCAAGGACCCCCGGCCCACAGACTCCTACTTCTCCTGCTTAGGGCCATCAAGCCCAATGAGCACACAAGGTCCAGACGTAGCGGCTCGAGTATCAAGAAGCCCACAAATACACGTGTAAGTGCCTTCGACCTCCTTGGCCGAGGGCTCCAAATTCCACAGAACAGTTTCATTTGAGCATACGAAGCTACTGGGAGGAAACGACAGAAATCAGGAGCCTTCGGCTTACAGAGCCTTCGGCTTACAGAGCCTTCGGCTTACAGAGCCTTCGACTAAACAGAGCCTTTGGCCACAGGGGGTCTTCAGCATGCGTATTCACCATCGGCATCAGAAGCCTTCGGCACATACAGCCTTCGGCATAATGGAGCCTTCGGTTAGAAGAGCCTTCGGCCCAGCACCCTTCAGCCGAAGGCATCCACCTCGACATAATATCCTCTCCACATGCACCTGGATCACCGTACCAAGTACAAACGTCACATCCAACCACCGCATTTAATGCGGCCACATGTGAGTGCTAGTGCCACCCCGGTTGAGGTGACCCCTCGACCACCAGAACGCTGACACGTGTCCCTATCTAGCATTTATTACTACTATAAATAGCTCTCCCCTTTTCCTTTGTAACGGACAACTTGAATACACATTCCACATTCGAACTCCTTATCTCTCTTACTTATTTGCTCTGACTTCTCTCTAGTTACTCCCCGCAGTAACCCCTCAGATAAGCTACCCCCGGGTACACAATCCATCATTTGGTGCTCTCGTTGAGAGGTCGAACAATCAAGTAAGAACCCCCCCCCCCCTCGGAAAAACACAAAACACCTATCAAAATGGTGAGAGCAACTCGTGTCCAATCCAAGACTCATGAGGATAGGAACCTCGCCCTCAGCGACGTCGACGTCCCCGAAGCCTCTAAGAGGGCTCCCGAGGGTGACGCCCTCATTGGGTTGGAACAGACGGCTGTCGACCTGCGCCTTCAGCTCCAACAGAATGCCCTTGATGTCCGCCTCGGCATCGAGGCCAAAAAGAAGGACCGGAGCGAAAACCAAGTGAGCCCTCCGGTCCTCACTATCGACGTGCAGTCATCATTCTCCACCTTCATCCAAACACTCACCCAAAATCCAGGTGCCTTCGGCACTCTGGTGCCCCTTCAACCACAGGTCGGGGAGAACACTATACCTCTCCCGCGTCCACCCCCCTTCGTGAACCCTACCCCTCGGGTTGGGAACGACATAGTGGTCGTGGCTCAAGACACCGCCTCCCAGGAAGTCCAATCCCGGGACCGCCGTGGCGCAAACAAGGAAAGACCTAGGACCCCCGCCCTCGAACGGCTCGGAGGGGCGCAAGACCACCGAGGGGTCCAAGACCGCCTCTGTGGAACGACGTTCCAAAGACCCCAAGAGAGTGGGGGATCCGTTTCAAGGGGAGACGAAAGACGTCTCCCGCAGGACAAAGGCAAGGGACTACTCCATGCCGACGATGCCAAACACCAAATCAACCAGGCCCACTCCGCTCGGTACGCTCGCAGGGGGCGGAGGCCCTCCCGAGGGATCCCAGAGACGAAGTGATTGAAGCCCTCCAGCGCCGCCTTGATGAAATGGAGGCCTGCCAGGCGCACACTATAGCTTCCGCCTCACAGGCGGACTCCAAATACAATGCCATGCTAGCAAAGATGGAGGAGATGCAAAGGAAATTTGCCGAAGGCTCCGGGGAACCCGTCATCCAACTCCGAACTCGGACGCCATTTACCCCAAGGGTATTGGCAGCCCAAATTCCAGGGAAGTACCGAGGGAAACCCATCAAGCCCTATGAAGGAAAAACTGACCCCCAGGAGCACTACAACAGGTATCAAAACAACATGATGATGATGGGGGCATCAGATGAATATTTATGTCGTTGGTTCCTTTCCACCTTGGAGGGACCAGCATACGAATGGTTCAACCGATTGCCCGAGGGCAGCATTGACTCTTGGCAAGATCTTGCCCAACGCTTCCTCACCCATTTCGCCGGAAGGAAGCGCGTGAGAATTAAAACACTTCTCCCACCTCCTCTCCGTCAAGCAACAGCCTGACGAAACACTTCGGTCCTTCATTGACCGGTGGATGAAGGAGACAGACGAGGTCGAGGGCGCCGACGAGCGTACCCTCCTCGTCCTCTTTCAGAGGGTTCTCCGCAGCAGCCCCTAAGCACGGAGCCTCATCACCGACCCCCCAAGATCATACCTCAGAGCACTCCAGCGGGGGAGCCTATACGCCGACGCCGACGACCTCCACTTCTTCAAGAAGAACGAAGGCCAGCCCTCGAAGAAGACAAACAACACGCCGGCCCTAAATGCGCCCTCGGCTGGGGGCCGGGACCATGGAAGCCACACCCAGCAGGGCCGGAACGACCGCCAATGGCGCCCTCGGCTGGACATGCCGAGGACTCCCCTCACGCACCCGGTGAGCACTATCCTCAACTATGCGGAAGAGCATGACCTTTTCCCCAAGGACCCTCGGTCGGAGAGGGAGATCTACGCCATCCACCAAAGCACCTCCCACAATACAGATGATTGTGTCTCGTTAAAGAAGGCTATTGAACTCTTACTTCAACGGGGTGAGCTCCACCAATTCATCAAAAATGCCCCAATGAAAAACGCCGGGGAGAACACCGATAAAAAAGAAGGAGACAACGCAACGAAGAAACATGAAATCGGGAGGTTCAGTGACGACGAGGAGTTCGAGGAGCCCCAGCCGAAGAAGCGCCACCTCCGCTAATCATGTTCCTCGCCTTCGGCGTCGGTCTCAGCCTTGGGCCCTCGACCTCGAGGCACATTATCATCCCCTCGGCCTAGAGCCCTCGGCCTTGAGCGGTGTATCTTAACAAAGCCATTGTCAAACAGCGCACCCTTTATATTCCGCTAATTTCTATGAATTTAAGTAAACTACAACACAATCCAGACATCTTATCGGCCCCTTCGAGGCCAAATGCTCAGGTATGGCCGATGGTGTCTAAAGACAAAAGGCCTGCAAAAGGCCCGCGTTTTTGGAGCAGGACGCTCACCGCGTCGCCAGTGCACAACGCACGGTGACAGGCCTGAAGAATGGCTGAGGTGACGAAATCCCCAAACTTGGGGGTGAAACGGCAGTCGTCGGAAACTGACCAAGCCTAGCCCGCGCCGTAAATAGACGACGGGACCCCCCAAGGTCAAGGGACGGTTCAGCGCTGGGGGACTAACAGACGAACCCCTGGACGGATCACTTGGACCCCCTTCCGGCCGAGGCGGGGAAGCAACCCCCTCGGCCGAAGCCTGAAAGGAGAAACACACATGAGGCGGACTAACATACGACCTCCTGGCACAATCAAGGGACGGCCCAGCGCCGGGAGACTAACAGACGAACCCCCGGACGGATCACTTGGACCCCCTTCCCGCTGAGGCGGGGAAGCAACCCCCTCGGCCGAAGCCTGAAAGAAGGAACACACATCAGGAGGACTAACATACAACCTCCTGGCACAATAAGGGACGGCCCAGCACCGGGGGACTAACAGACGAACCCCCGGACGGATCACTTGGACCCTGATGGATAGTGTACCCGGGGGGTAGCTTATCCGAGGGGTTATCACGGGGAATAACAAGAGAGAAGTCAGAGCAAGTAAGTATAGAGAGAGAAAGTATATTGTAAAGTGTTCAGCGTTTTCAACGTGGTTACAAATGGGGAAATGGGGTGCTATTTATAGTAGCAATAAATGCCGGACAGGGACACGTGTCAAGCGCCCATTGGCCGAGAGGTCACCTCAACTGGTTGGCGCTGGCAACCGCATGTGGCCGCATTTAATGCGGCCGTTGGATGGGACGTTGTACAGGGTACGGTGATCTGTACGCATGTGGCGCGGATATCATGTCGGGAAAGGTGCCCTCGGCTGTAGAGGACTAGCCGAGGGCTCTGAGTACCGGGGACCCCCTTGGTGCCTAGGGCTACTGATTTTCGCCGTTTTTCCCAGTAACTTTGTTTTGCTGTCTTGGCCCTCCTGTGAGAGTTAGAGCCTTCGGCCAGGGGGCCGAAGGCACCTCTGGTGCGCATTTGTGGGCTGCTTGGTATCTTGGGCGCCGTGATTTGGGCCTGTTGTGTTTTCTGGGCCTGTTGGGCCTTTATTGGAGTAGTAGGAGTCTGTGGGCCGGGGGTTCCCGGGCCATATACTCCATCAGGAGTCCCTCACTCCTTTTGCCAAAAGGTTTTTGAGGGAAAAGGAGTAATTGTGTATGTCCTCTGCCGTTGTTCCGTTTGTAGTTTGTGGAGTTGTGGGTAGTTTGCTGTTTGTTTATTCTGCCGAGGGCAGTCCCTCAGTTACCCACATGTCGGGACTTGAGGGGTCATGTTTGTGATTTTTGTGATTTTTCCCGAGGGGGTCCTCCAGTCCCCCACTCCTTGAGGCACTTGCAAAGTGGTGAAAAGGAGTAGAGTAGTTGTGTTGCTGTTGTGGGCCGAAGGCTGACGCTTTTCGTTTCATTTTGGGGGAATGCCTCGTTAAAAACCTCATTAGGAAAAACCCTGTGGGAAAAAATCCTAATGAGGGAAAAAGAGTGCACCGAATTCCCCCAACGATGAATCGAAAATGTGAAACCTTGGTTCGAAATGGAGAATAATGATGATGCCGAAGGCTTTCCCCGTTCTGGGGGCTCATTTGTTGATTAGTCGGAGGCTTGCTTTTGATACCCTGGGAGGCACTGAAGGGGAGTCCCTCAATCTGGGAATCGAGGGTGAATGAATGCGGGTAGTAGTTGAATTGTTACCGGGGGGTCCCCTGTTTGGTTATTAGTTGGTGATGAGGATATCCGAGGGGTCCCGTTACCTGTGTGCCGTAGGCTATCCGTCAATGAGGCATACTCCCCGGGGGCTACCCGGCCCTCAAAGTGCTGAGGGGGATCCCCGAGGGGTGGCCTGATATGAAGCCTTGGGCTTCTGAAGGAGTGATCCCGAAGGAATTCGTTATGTACCGTGTGGGGCACAACCCGGGAGCGTCTATGGGTAAGTGTACCCTGAGGCTCTCCTTGATGAAGTGGAGTGAAGTAAAAAGCCCAGGGGCTTCCAGAATATAGCCGTTGGAAATATAGCCGTTGGAATATGTAACGTCATGATATAGCCGTTGGGGGGGTTGCCACGTGGTGCGTGCTCGTTGGCTGCCCGTGGGCGGGCGTCACCGATTGGGTGAAACCACGGTTGGTAATGATGGCAGTCCAACCGGAGGCCCGGTTTCGAGGCCCAAGCCCGGATCCCAGCGCCTATAAATACCCCATGACCGGCTTCACTTTCCTTTGTGCGAAATCATTGTAGCGAAGCTCTGCCAAAATTTCTAGAGAGAGAAACAGCCGCCTTCGATCAATCCTTGCCTTAAGGTCAGTTCCCCATTGCTCTTCTCCTTCTAGTTAGTTGTGCCCTGTGTCTTTAGGCTAGGAGATAGAACTTTTAGAAAACTCTAGTGTTTCCGAGCCCTCGAACTAGTGCATAGATGTCTTCCCAGAGTGATTCCCAAGACATCTCGGGGGCGCCCTCGATGGAGGATGAAGTCATCTCGGACGTGGAGTCCACCAGCGAACAGCCCTCAGTGGGACAAGATGCTGTTATCGCCATGGAGCTGCAGAGAGCCCTCGTCGCTGAGGCGGAAGCCGAGGGCTTCAAACAAGAGTGTGAAGATGAAGAGCTGGCCCTCGCCTGGCAAGCAGCTGAAGAAGAGGCGCAGAAAGAGGGCGCAAGGGTCACTGTTGCTGTTCTCCCCCCTCGGGGCACTGGCGAGGCCAGCACCTCTCGGGCGTTGAATGCGGTTCCCATCCGGGTGGCCCCCGGAAAAAAGAAGGCAAAGGCTGTCGCTTCCAAGAAGAAGGGCCGCGTCGCAGACCAAGGGAAGCCCCTCGACATGCCCGAGGGGTATTCCTACCTGAATACCGCCGCCTTAGAGATAAGGTCGAAGGCTGATGCGGCGGATCTCTATGTCACCCAATTACACGTGGGCCCCTCGGCCATCGTGGTGACACCGGGTCCCGATGACGTCCTCAAGAAACTTGTTTTTTTTAGTAGTGAAGGGAAGGCTTCAAGAAACTTGGTTTCTTGGTAAGGCTTGGCCTATCGGGAGGTAACAGAATACACCATTAGCTCCCCCCTCGGGCTAACCTTCCGAGTTCCGAGGGGATCGAGGGTCGTTTCCTGGGCACAAGATATGGTGGTCTGGAGCCTGCCTCCCCTTGGGGGATGGCGCGGAAAGCGCCTCAGTTTTGAAAGTCGTCCCCTCAGCGCTAGACATAGTCCGTGGCCTGCCACACCCTTGGGGTGGTGGCGCGGGGAGCGTTTCGGTTTGGAAGTCGAATCCTGGGCATTTCTCATGTCTGTCATACCCTTGGGGTGATGACGCGGAAAGCGTTCCGTTTTTGAAAGTCGAATCCTGGGCATTTCTCATGCCTTTCATACCCTTGGGGTGATGACGCGGAAAGCGTTTCAGGGAAGGGTTTTCATTTGCACACTGGTTGCAAATGGCCGGGTGCACTACGTGCTGCCGGCACCGAGAGGTGGCGCCTTCGGTATAGGCGTCCTCGAGGGGTACGACTTAGAAATAACACTTGGTGTTTGTTCCGATTTACGGCCCCCAGTACTTGGTACCGAGGGGTCTTCTGTAAAAATAGTTGGTGTTTTTTCCTTCACTTGTCGTAGGAAACTGTGGTGTCTACCCTCAATACTTGGTACCGAGGGGTCTTCTGTGGAAACACTTGGTGCTTCTCCCCGATTGTTGAAGGGGATTGTGTTATCTACCCTCGGTACTTGGTACCGAAGGGTCTTCTGTGGAAACACTTGGTGTTTTTTCTTATTTGTTGAAAGCTGCTAGTGGCATGTCCCCCCGACACCAGGTGCCGAGGGGTTTCCTTGTGGGGACAGGTGGTGCTTTGTCGCAGGTGATAAAATTGTCTGCCCTCGGCACTTGGTGCCGAGGGTTCTTCTATGGTGGTGAGGCCTTGGGCCTGGGGGTGATATGGGGCTTGGCCCCTGTGATAATCTTGTTTCGTGTTCTCGGTGTCTTCAAAATGCCTTCATTCTTCAGAATTCTTAGGCCTTGGGCCGCAAAATAATACATTCACTAGTTATGAGGGCTTGGCCGCTCTGATGTTATTGATAAAATTTAACTAAGTGATGTACATTCTAGTGCCTAGGGACTTCAGTCCCATTTGGGCGTTTTAGTTTGTAAGTTCCGGGTTTGATGATGGCTGCCACGATGTAGGGGCCCTCGAACTTTGGTGCCATCTTTCCGCCCTCGGTTGGTTGGCTAGCTTCCCTTCTTCGGAGAACATAGTCCCCCACTTGGAATTCCCGGGAGCGAACCTTGGCGTCAATGTAACTTTTTACTTGCCTTCGGTAGTTTTCCGCGCGTATGAAGGCCTGCTCTCGGCGTTTTGAAATCAGGTGGAGGTCGAGGGCCATATTGGCGTCGTTGGCCTCCGGATCATACTGTGTGACCCTTCGGGTTGGAAGAGTTACCTCGGTGGGGACCTTGGCTTCAAATCCGTAGCAAAGGGAGAAGGGTGTCTCGCCAGTTGCCCGCCGAGGGGTGGTACGGTAGGCCCATAAGATGTTGTGGAGCTCTTCTACCCAACCACCCCCTTCGGCCTCCAGATTCTTCTTTAGGCCCTTGAGCAAGGTCCTGTTGGCGTTCTCCACTTGACCGTTGCCCTGAGGGTAAGCAACGGATGAGAAGGTGTGTTTGATGCCCCATGCCTCTAGGAGGGCATAGAAGGGAGCTGCCTCGAATTGAGTCCCATTGTCGGAGATGATTTGCTGAGGGACGCCAAACCTGGTGAGGATGTTTTTGAGAACAAAATGACGACACCTGGCCTCAGTGATGTTGGCGAGGGGCTCTGCTTCCACCCATTTGGTGAAGTAGTCGATGGCGACAATGATGTACCTGTTGTTGGAGGTACCCCTCGACAGAGGGCCCACAAGGTCTATGCCCCATCGAGTGAAGGGTATGGATGTGCTGATGGGGGCATAGTTGACCGCTGGCCTGTCGGGGGCTTTCTGGAAGTGTTGGCATGTGGGACACCTCCGGGCAAGGTCTGCACAATCCCGGGCCATCGTAGGCCAGAAGTAGCCCTGGATTATTAGCCTTCGGGACATGGAGAAGGGTCCCTGGTGAGTTGAGCAAGTGCCACTGTGTACTTCCTCCATTGCTACTTCGGCTTCATCTTGATGAAGGCACCGAAGCAACGCCCCGTTGTAGGACCTTTTGTAAAGCCTCCCGTCCTCGATAGTGTAGCTGGGAGCCCTCATCTTTGCCAGCTTGGCGCGGGCCTCATCCTCGGGCAGTTGCCCTGTGGTGATGAAGGCAACAATGTCCGAGATCCAGTCCTCCCGTCTTTGTTGTATATCCATTACGGGGCTAGCATGTATGCTAGAGAGGCTGAGTTCTTCTACTTTGGCAATCTTCGAGATATGCTCAGGGGATTCTGCCGAGAGCTTTGATAAAATGTCGGCCTCGGAGTTTTGAGCCCTCGGTATTTGAGTAAGAGAGTGTGCCTCAAATACCTTAAGAAACTCCTTGGTCGCCTCCTTGTATTGCTTCATTCTCCCTTCCTTGGCTTCGTACTCTCCGGAGATTTGGCCGACGACCAACTTGGAGTCGCACTTGACGTGGATTTGTCGGGCCTTCATGTTAGCTGCCAGCCGAAGGCCACAGAGGAGGGCTTCGTATTCGGCTTCATTGTTTGAGACTTTGAAGGAGAAACGGACTGCATAATAGGCCCGGAAGCCCTCGGGTGAGATGAGAACCACCCCTCCTCCGCATGCCTTGATGGCGGAGGAGCCGTCGGTGTAGAGGGTCCACCAGTCATCTGAAGGGGCCGAGGGCTCCTCGTCCGTGGCTGCCCTTGTCGTGCACTCCGCCACGAAGTCCGCTAGGGCTTGGCTCTTGATGGCGGGCCTAGGACGGATGTCGATGTTGTATTGGCTTAAGAAGACAACCCATTTTACCATTCGGGAGGAGCTAGTGGGGCTCCTCATCAAGGCGCCGAGGGGTTGGTGAGTGAGGACCTGGACTGGGTGAGCCTGGAAGTAATGGCCCAACTTCTTGACGGTCCACACGATAGCCAACACCGTCTTTTCCACGGGGGAGTACCGGAGCTCCGCTTCCCTGAGGGTCTTGCTAACATAGAAGATGGCATGCTGGATGCCATCCTCTTCCCGGATGAGTACTGAGCTGATGGCAGCCGGGCTAACACCCAAGTAGAGGTACAGGATCTCCCCTACCTTGGGTTTAGAGAGCACAGGGGGTGAAGATAAGTACCGTTTCAGCTCCTCGAATGCCCCCTGACATTCTGAAGTCCACTGGAAACCGGCGGTTTTCCTCATGATCTGGAAGAAGGGTAAGGACTTCTCCGCCGATTTTGATAAGAAGCGATTGAGGGCTGCCAGGCGGCCCGTCAACCGTTGGACCTCCTTTACATTCCGTGGGGGCTCCATGTCGATGATGGCCTGGATTTTCTCAGGGTTAGCCTCGATACCCCTTCGGCTCACCATGTAGCCCAAGAATTTGCCCCCCTGGACGCCGAAGGTGCACTTCTTTGGGTTCAGCCGAAGGCTGAACTTCTGCATGATGGCGAAGATCTCCCTTAGGTCATCAGCATGGCTTGCTGATTGCTTGCTTTTGACGATCATATCGTCAACATATGCCTCCATGGTGCGCCCTAGTACAGCTTGGAATACCCTGGCCACCATCCGAGTGTAAGTGGCACCTGAGTTCTTTAGGCCGAAGGCCATGACAAGGTAGCAGAAGATGCCCTCGGGAGTCATGAAGGCTGTTTTTTCAGCGTCTTCCTCATGCATGTATATTTGGTGATACCCGCGGAATGCGTCGAGGAATGACATGATTTCACACCCCGCGGTTTCATCCACAAGTTGATCAATATTTGGAAAAGGAAAGGGGTCCATGGGACACGCTTTGTTGAGATCCGTGTAGTCCACGCACATGCGGAATGAGGGTGGTTTCTGTGCGAGGACCACGTTTGCCAGCCATGAGGGGTACTTCACCTCCTTGATGTGCTTGATAGAGAGGAGCATGGAGACCTCCTTTTTCACAAATTCCCTCCTCTCGGTCGAGAGGGGTCTCCTCCGCTGCTGTACTGGTCTGGCCGAAGGGTCCACCGAGAGGCGGTGGGTGATGACCCTTCGGCTGATCCCCGGCATGTCCTCCGGCCCCCATGCAAAAACAATGGAGTAGGCGCGGAGGGGGCTGATGATGCCGGTCTTCAAATCTTCGGGGAGCTTGGCTCCAATATTCACGACTCTCTCCGGCTTGGCTGGATCGAGAGTGAAGTCTTCTACCTCCTCGGCTGGTTCAGCCCTCGGCCTCCTTTCTTTCGCTTCCACAGTTCCGGTGATGGTGTCAACGCGGAACTCTGTCTTGCTAACCTTCTTTGTAACTTGAAGGTAGCAAGCGCGGGCAATCTTTTGGTTCCCCTTGAGTAACCGATTCCCCCCTCGGCTGGGAACTTGAGGCAGAGGTGCCTCATGGAGATGACGGCTTCGAGGTCCTCGAGGGCTGGCCGGCCGAGGATGATGTTGTGGGCGCAGTCGATGTTGACGACGAAGAACTCCACTTCGAGCTTGGCTCTATGGAGGCCGTCGCCAAAGATTACCGGGAGGGTTATGACCCCCTCGGAATCAATGGTGTCGCCGGTGAAGCCGACAAGAGGGGTCTTGATGGGCCGAAGGGACCCCCTCTCCAGATGCAGCTCTCTGAAGGTGCTGAGGTACATTACATTGACAGAGCTGCCCGTGTCAATGTAAGTTCTGTGAATAATGGTGTCATTGATCTCTGTGCGGATGACGAGGGCATCCCTGTGTGGGGAGGATACTGGGGGAGATCAGCGTTAGTGAAGATAATGGGTTCCTCCCTCAGCCGCTTTACTGGGGGCATATGAGTGACTTCCCCCACGTAAAGTGATCGAGCCCACTTCTTTCGTTGACTTGTAGAATCACCCCCGGTATTTCCCCCTGTGATCATGAGGATGTGGCATTTCTTTTCTTGGTACCGGGGTACTTCTCCTCCTCTTCCTCCAGATTTCCAATCTCCCTCTTCTTGCCGAGGGGGATGGTGTTGGGGTTGACCCATGCATTTGCTCTCGCAGTTTGCCCTCGGGGTGGCCCCTGATGAGGGGGGCCTTGCTGCTGAGGGCCCTGGACAAACTGGGATAGATGGCCAGCTTGTATCAATCTCTCGATGGCCGTCTTCAGCTGATGGCAATCATCGGTCCTGTGCCACTGATGTCGGTGGAAACGACAGTAGGGGTAGTTTGGATTGATGGCAAATACTTCCGAGGGCGCGCGCGAATCTTGCTCCACGAGGCCCCTCTCCTCAGCAAAATCCAGGATGACGCCGACGGGGTGCGTCAATGGTGTCCGAGGGTGCTCCAGGAGGACAGTCTGTGCCCAAGCCCTCGGGTTCCCCTTGTAGCCTCCCCCGGGCTTGGCTTAGCCATGCCGGGGGCGATCACCGGAGGGGGCAGAATCCCTGGGATGATTGCGGGGAGCCCCCGGCCCTCGGTTACCTTTGTCTTCTGGCCGAGGGCGTTGCTGGTCTGGGACATGGTGGCATTTCTCCACCTCCTCGGCCTTGGCGTACCTGTCCCCTCGTTGTAGGGCCCTTATATAATCGCGTGGTGGGGGGGTTCAATGATGAGGCTTCCTGAGAAGTTCCCGGGGCGGAGTACTGTTTGTAGGAGGGCCAGGAGGGTCCCGTCGTCAGTGCCATCAACTTTATCAGCATCCATCCTCCAGCGCTCCAGGAAGTCCCGAAGGGTCTCCTCCTTCTTTTGCCTCACTGTTAGTAAGTGGGAGAAGTGTTTTCTCGTGCGGCGCCTCCCCGCAAATTGCGTCAAGAATCGCTGGGCGAGTTCTTGCCATGAGTCAATACAGCCCTCGGGCAATCGGTTGAACCATTCGTAAGCTGGCCCCTCTAGGGTGGAGAGGAACCAGCGGCACAAATATTCATCCGATGCCCCCACCATCATCATGCTGTTTGGATACCTACTGTAGTGCTCTTGGGGGTCAGTCTTTCCGTCATAGGGCTTGATGAGCTGCCCTCGGTATTTCTCCGGGATCCGGGCCGCCAATACCCTTGGGGTAAATGGCGTCCGGGTCTGGAGCTGTATGGTGGGTTCCCCGGAGCCCTCAGCTATCTTCTTCTGCATTTCTTCCATCTTGGCCATCATCGCCTCATACTTGAAGTCTGTATGAGGGGCAGAAGTGGTGGCGTGGGCTTTGGTGGCCTCCATCTCGTCAAGTCGACGCTGGAGAGCCGCAATGATTTCGTCCCGAGGGTCCCTTGGGAGAGCCTCCGCCCCATGCGAATGGACCCGGGCCGAGTGGGCCTGGTTGATTTGGTGGCGTGCGTCGTCGGCATGGAGAGGTGCCTTGCCCTTGTCCTGAGGGGGACGCCTTTCATTGGCCCTGGAGACGGACCCGCCACTTTCCTGAGGCCTTTGGAACGCCTTCCCCCCGAGGCGGTCTTGGACCCCTCAGCGGTCTTGCGCCCCTCCGAGTCTCTCGAGGGCGGAGGTCCGGAGTTTTTCCTTGTTCACGTTGTGGCGGTCCCAGGACTGGACTTCCTGGGAGGCCGTATCTTGGGCCACGACCCCCTCGGAGTTCCCCATCCGGAGGACTGGGTTACCGAGGGGTCGCGGATGAGGGGGAGGCATAATATTCTCCCCGGCCTGAGGTTGGCGGGGAACCAAAGTGCCGAAGGCACCCGGGTTCTGAGTCAGCGTCTGGATGAAGGCGGAGAGCGCCGATTGAACGTCGATGGTGATGACCGGAGGGCTAATTTGATTTTCGCTCCGGTCCTTTTTCTTGGCCTCGATGCCGAGGCGGGCATCAGGGGCGTTTTGTTGAATCTGCTGGCGTAGGTCGACAGCCGCCTGGTCCAACCCGGCGATGAAGCTGCCCCCGGGAGCCCTGTTGGAGGCTTCGGGGACGTCGACCTCGCCGAGGGCCAGGTTCCTGTCCTCTACATTCTTGGAGTTGGCACGAGTTGTTCTCACCATTTTAGATTGGTGTTTTTGTGTTTGGTCGAGGGGGAGGGTTTCTTACTTGATTGTTCGACCTCTCAATGAAAGCACCAAATGATGGATAGTGTACCCAGGGGGTAGCTTATCCGAGGGGTTATCACGGGGAATAACAAGAGAGAAGTCAGAGCAAGTAAGTATAGAGAGAGAAAGTATATTGTAAAGTGTTAAACGTTTTCAGCGTGGTTACAAATGGGGAAATGGGGTGTTATTTATAGTAGAAATAAATGCCGGATGGGGACACGTGTCAAGCGTCCATTGGCCAAGAGGTCACCGCAACTGGTTGGCGCTGGCAACCGCATGTGGCCGCATTTAATGCGGCTGTTGGATGGGACGTTGTACAGGGTACGGTGATCTGTACGCATGTGGCGCAGATATCATGTCGGGAAAGGTGCCCTCGGCTGTAGAGGACTAGCCGAGGACTCTGAGTATCGGGGACCCCCTTGGTGCCGAGGGATCCAGGTGCCGAGGGCTACTGATTTTCGCCGTTTTTCGCAGTAACTTTGTTTTGCTGTCTTGGCCCTCCTGTGAGAGTTAGAGCCTTCGGCCAGGGGGGCGAAGGCACCCCTGGTGCGCATTTGTGGGCTGCTTGGTATCTTGGGCACCGTGATTTGGGCCTGTTGTGTTTTTTGGGCCTGTTGGGCCTTTATTGGAGTAGTAGGAGTCTGTGGGCCGGGGGTTCCCGGGCCATATACTCCATCAGACCCCCTTTCGGCCGAGGCGGGGAATCAACCCCCTCGGTCGATGCCTGAAAGAAGGAACATACACCCGAAGGACTCCCGGAACTATCAAGGAAAGACCCTCGGCCTCAACGTGATTCTACATCAACAACGGCCCTCGGCCTCAGCGTGATTCCACATCACAACGGCCCTCGGTACCAGAATGGCCCTCGGCCTCAGCGTGACTCTACGTCACAACGGTTTTTGCCTTAACGTGATTTCACATCACCAAAGGCCCTCGGCCTCAACGTGATTCTACATCAACAATGGTTCTGGCCTTAGAGTGATTTCACATCATTAACGGCCCTCGACCTCAACCTGATTACACATCACAACGACCCTCGGCCTCAACACCAGAACGGCCCTCGACCTCAGCATGACTCTACGTCACAACGACCCTCTGCCTCAACATCAAAACGGCCCTCAGCCTCCACATCACAAAGGCCCTCGGCCTCAACATCAGAACGGACCTCGGCCTCAGCATGACTCTACGTCACAGCGGCCCTCTGCCTCAACATCAGAACGGCCCTCGGCCTCCACATCACCAACGACCCTCGGCCTCAACATCAGAATGGCCCTCGGCCTTAGTGTGACTCTACGTCACAACAGTTTTTTCCTTAGCGTGATTTCACATCACCAAAGGCCCTCAGCCTCAACGTGATTCTACATCAACAACGGCCCTCGGCCTCAGCGTGATTCCACATCACAACGGCCCTCGGCCTCAGCGTGACTCTACGTCACAACGGTTTTTGCCTTAACGTGATTTCACATCACCAAAGGCCCTCGGTCTCAGCGTGATTCAACATCACAATGGCCCTCAGCCTCAGCATGACTCTATGTCATAACGATGTCACAACGGATCTTCATCCCTCCGGCATCTTTATTTGATGTCGGGGGCCATCACATACGTCCCTCGGCCTTCATCCCTCTGGCATCTTTATTTGATGCCAGGGGCTATCATACAGGCCCTCAGCCTTCATCCCTCCGGCATCTTTATTTGATGTCAGGGGTAATCATACAGGTCCCTCGGCCTTCATCCCTCCGACGTCTTTATTTGATGCCAGGGGCTATCATACATGCCCTCAACCTTCATCCCTCCGGCATCCTTATTTGATGCTGGGGGCTGTCATACAGGCCCCTTGGCCTAGCCTTCATCCCCCCGGCATCTTTATTTGATGCCATGGGCTATCATACAGGCCCTCGGTCTTCATCCCTCAGGCATATTTATTTGATGTCGGGGGCAATCACACAGGGCCCTCGGTCTCCATCCCTCCGGCATCTGTATTTGATGCCAGGAGCTCTCGCACAGGCCCACCTGGCCTTCGGCTTACAGAGCCTTCGGCTAAACAGAGCCTTCGGCCACAGGGGGTCTTCAGCATGAGTATTCACCTTCGGCATCAGAAGCATTCGGCACATACAGCCTTCGGCATAATGGAGCCCCCGGTTAGAAGAGCCTTCGGCCCAGCACCCTTCAGCCGAAGGCATCCACCTCGACAGAATATCCTCTCCACATGCGCCTGGATCACCGTACCAAGTACAAACGTCACATCCAATCACCGCATTTAATGCGGCCACATGCGAGTGCCAGTGCCACCCCTGTTGAGGTGACCCCTCGACCACCAGAATGCTGACACGTGTCCCTATCTAGCATTTATTACTACTATAAATAACTCCCCCTTTTTCCTTTGTAACGGACAACTTGAATACACATTCCACATTCGAACTCCTTATCTCTCTTACTTATTTGCTCTGACTTCTCTCTAGTTACTCCTCGCAGTAACCCCTCGGATAAGCTACCCCCAGGTACACAATCCATCACTAACGGAAATGTCAGTATCAATCTGCTGATTCAACCGATTATTAGCTAGCAGACAACTTCTATTATCAAACCTGCCGTCGACATTTTTAGGTTTTCTGCTATTATCAAACATTGTCCTTGACATTTTTAGTCATTTACTTTTCATGACAAATCAAAGTGGGTGGACAGGTGGACTAAAAATGCCAATTTCACAATACTTAAGATATGAAAATGTCGAGAATTATAAAGTCGAGTACTAAAAGTACATGTCTTGCTCATAGAAAATTGATTAATTTGTCACCAAAGCTTCTTCTTTTACCAATGTCTTAGAAGTCTTTTTTTACCAAATTGGTGTTTTTTTTATTAATTTGGCCAGTTTATTTATCTATGATGAATTTAGCAACAGAAGCAATGTCAAATTCTTTTACTTACCGTAAATTGCTGGTCTGGTCTGATCTGGTTAAGTCTGATCTAATCTGTTTAAATCTGGTATAGTCGAGAATGAGTAACCTCTGTTAGTTTATTCGCGTATAATTCACGTATAATACACTCAAACGTATAATTCGCGTATAATACTTCCGTTTATGAATTTTTCAGAAAATACTTAAAAATTCACGTACTTTAAGGATAAAATGTATAATACACATAATGTACGTATTGATATGTATTTTATTAAAAATACCATTAAACTGAAGCCTAATTGAGTGGTACAAATGAAGTGAAATGTTTAGCTGCTCAATACTATTTATAATGCTTAAAAAATTATTATGTCTTATACGTTCGTTAATTGTTTAATAGTCATCAGATTTAATAAATTAGCTTCTTAAAGTCATAATTCGTTTTTATATTGCTATTGTACTATTATTTTGTTACTCTTATTCTCCACTCATACCAAAACTCCAAAAAGAAAAGAATATTATGGTGGCTCACCAAATTTACGGTCACAATAATATAAACTATTCTCTAGAAATATGTCTCTACTTCTACACAAATAGGCAATATCATTTTTATTATTTATTGTACCTATGAATTAAAATTCGTATATCTGAAAAACTATTTCGTACATTTTAAACGGTTGAAGAATGTAATGCATATGCTAAATCACTCTTTATTCTCATCATTAAATCCTCTCCTTAATAGCACTACAATTCCACCCAAAAAATTCCCGCTCACCTAAACTTTTCATAACACCCGTCCGATTCTCATAAACTAAATCAACGGCTTCTACCTTTCACATTCATTTTGTTTCTCTTTCGATCAGTGCCTTCTACGGAGATCTACCCTTTCTCAAAAATCCTCTCCTTAATAGCACTACAATTCCACCCAAAAAATTCCCTCTCACCTAAACTTTTCATAACACCCGTCCCATTCTCATAAACTAAATCAACTGCTTCTACCTTTCACATTCATTTTGTTTCTCTTTCGATCAGTGCCTTCTACGGAGATCTACCCTTCCTCAAAAATCCTCTCCTTAAAAGCACTACAATTCCACCCAAAAAATTCCCGCTCACCTAAACTTTTCATAACATCCGTCCGATTCTCATAAACTAAATCAACTGCTTCTACCTTTCACATTCATTTTGTTTCTCTTTCGATCAGTGCCTTCTACGGAGATCTACCCTTTCTCAAAAATCCTCTCCTTAATAGCACTACAATTCCACCCAAAAAAATCCCCCTCACCTAAACTTTTCATAACACCCGTCCCATTCTCATAAACTAAATCAACTGCTTCTACCTTTCACATTCATTTTGTTTCTCTTTCGATCAGTGCCTTCTACGGAGATCTACCCTTCCTCAAAAATCCTCTCCTTAATAGCACTAAAATTCCACCCAAAAAATTCATGCTCACCTAAACTTTTCATAACACCCGTCCGATTCTCATAAACTAAATCAACTGCTTCTACCTTTCACATTCATTTTGTTTCTCTTTCGATCAGTGCCTTCTACAGAGATCTACCCTTTCTCAAAAATCCTCTCTTTAATAGCACTACAATTCCACCCAAAAAATTCCCCCTCACCTAAACTTTTCATAACACCCGTCCGATTCTCATAAACTAAATCAACTGTTTCTACCTTTCACATTCATTTTGTTTCTCTTTCGATCAGTGCCTTCTACGGAGATCTACCCTTCCTAAAAAATAGACGGAAACATCTGCTTGGAAATCATCCGAAAAATAGATGGATATTCATCTAGCTGAAATCATCTCCGCAAATTAGCCAAAAAGAAATGCATATTCCTTCATTCAGATGCATTCTTCTTTCTTCATCTTCCTGAATCCTCTTAGCCGAAAGCATATTGGCCGAAGTCCATCCGATTCAAACTGAGATCGAGGTAAGTTATTCTTCTAAATCATATACTCCTTTTTTTATTTTAAATTGATATCCAACTTGGAATTGTTAGGTTTGTATAACTTAGAAGATTGTTTCAGATTTTGCAAGGAAGATGTTTGTTAAAATTCCTCAATCACGTATCACTTTCTACAATTATATTTTTCATCCTTGCTATTGTATATTGACATTTGGTAATATAATTGTTGTTTTCTTCATTTTTGTATGGTGAAATTATCAGGTAAAACTAATCATTGCTCCATCTGGTGGATTTGCAATTGACTCCTCCCTCGGGTGAGTAAAGGAATTGAACATTGCTATGTCCTTAGGGTTAGATGTCCTTTTATCCTCTTTGTGAATGTCATATTTTTCTTCTATCTTCCATTTTCCTATTTCGTTTATTTTGTAATTGACACCATTTTTCAGTTTTAGTTTTCTGAAACTGGTTCTTTGACATTTCACAATTTACTTAAACATCATTACAATTTTCCATTTTCCTAATATATTTTGGGGAATGGCATTTTTCATTGGTGGGTGATAAATTGCTCCTCACTAAAGTCTTCACTTTTAAGCTTCCCTTTGGTATATAGGGTTTCATTTAATATCTATCTTAGCTTTCTCTCATTAGAGAACTTCGAGCACATACTTTTAAATTTTGAATGATGTCTGAAACAAACGGTAGTGAGAAGTTCCTTATACTCGGGTTTAGTCTTTCTCTAAGAGATGTGAGTTTTCAGGCCTTTCATGTTTCGGTAGACAATTACCTTTAATAGAAAGCTTTGCGATGTTAATGATCGTAAAGGGAAATTGTTGGAAATCATGGGTGTTTGATGGTGACATTCCTTTTTACGCATAAATCGTTGTACGTTGCAATTTTGAAATCCAAAAAAATTATATGGCTTAAAGTTCATGATACACGATGACTAAGGAAATCCAAAAAAGTTACTACCTCTGGGCTCCGTCCCCCTAATATTAGGACAGAAGAAAGTGGCGTGGTTTTTAAAAAAAGTAAAATTATGTGATTTATAATGAGTTGATAAAGTGAGAATAAAATAAGAATGAATTAAAGTCACACAAATGTTACCAAATATGGTATGAGACAATAATAAAGGGGACATCCAGAAATGAAAAAATGGGACAACTATAGAGGACGAACGGAGTATAATTTATAAAAAGGCATTGTTCACTATGCAGTCTTCAATAATTAATAGTGTGTTTATTAAAATTCTAATAATATTTATTTATAATTTCTATCATTTGTGTGATAAATAATATTATAATTTTTGAACACATCTATAATATTTGCGTATTACATCACGTGCAACGCACGGGTGAAATACTAGTTAGTATATAAGACATGTATTATATGCCGTATTTTTAAATTGTGAAACGTTTAAAACACGTTCGTATCTTTATTCATTTCACGAACATATGAAACATATATTTAGCCGTATTTTATATAATTGTATCGTATTATACACGAACGTACGTATTATTGTATTATTCACCAACCGTATAATACTAACAACGTGAGTAACAATAATGACAACATCACGTCATCAGCCCAATCACAACAGATCTAATCTAAAAACGACGTCATCTTGCGCTTTCTTCTTTCCCGTGACCTGGACTGATTTTTACCACAAAAACACCTCTCTTGTTTTCTGTTCCTGTTCCAACCAACATCCTCCAGCACCCCACCCCCGACATAGGCATATGCTCCGTACTGTTGCTTTATTATGTCAAGAAAGAGAAGGACTTCCATGGATTAGAGCCGGAGTTAGAGAAGCAGAGTCGAGGAATGACGGGGAAATTGGGGTCCTTTCGGCAGAGTTTCGCGGATAAGAGGGAAAGGGACAGGCTTTTGTCGCCCAGATGCAACGCCGACTCCTCCGAGCTCTCAAGTTTTCTTCTCGACTACAGAGATAGGCCGAAGTTCTGCCGCTTCGGGCTTTGTTCGAAGGTTGTGAAGCTATGGGAGAGCTTCCGGACCGTCGCCATGAACGCATGGCAGATGGGTCGATCCGACCCGAGAAAGGTCATCTTCTCCGCCAAGATGGGCCTGGCGTTGATGCTCATATCACTGCTCATCTTCTTCAAGGAGCCCGTGGAAGAGCTCAGTAAATACTCTGTGTGGGCCATTCTTACTGTCGTTGTAGTGTTCGAGTTCAGTATAGGTACTCCTTATTCCTCTTCGTTTTCACACTTGAAATTTTATAATTTCTTTCCACTGTAAGCTTGGTGTCATGTGAATTTAGAAAAACGAAAACATAAATGGGATGTATGGTTTCAGAACTGTGCATCAAGATCTTAAAATAAGTTTGATTAGATTGCAGGAATTTTCCCTTTTTGGCGTTTCTCCTTAAAAAGTTTTAATTTTTAATCAGGATCATCAAAGCTGTTACTAACCTCTACATGGGCTAGTTGAACTTCGGTAACTGCAGGTCTGCAGCACTGGTGATATTAATGAACTAATAATAGAAATTGATGTTCTATATCAAATATATATTTAATTAGTACTCCTTCCGTCCCGTTGGACTTTGACAACTTTCCACTAGGTTGTCCCAAAACACTTTTCCTATTAAAGCAACTAATTTGTGCTTTTGCACATTTCTGTCTCTTCTGCACAGATCTCAACCACACAGTTTTTAATATTCTTATTTCTCACCTACTTTGCACTTGGCAAAGTACATTAGGACGGAGGTAGTAATAAATACTTAAGGAATAAGGAAGTTGCCGTCTTTTCTAACTTTTCTGGATGATTTATAAAAGTTACTTGCAATTTAGGATGACAAGCATTCTCCTTTCAGGTGCCACTCTTAGCAAAGGATTTAACCGTGGATTAGGGACATTGTCAGCTGGAGGACTTGCTCTAGCAATGGCTGGGTTATCTCAGTTGGCTGGAGACTGGGAAGAAGTTGTTATAATCTTAGGCATATTCATCGCAGGTATAGTTTTAGACTTTTGTTTTTCTTGACGGTTCTCTGTCTTAGTGTTGTGAATCTTACTCCTTAGCATGCCTTTCTGGTATATGATTGTCAGGCACATGCATAACATATGCTAAAATGCTACCAAAGGTGAAGCCATATGAATATGGCTTCCGCGTTTTCTTGATAACATATTGCTTCATAATGATTTCGGGCTATCGCACCAGAGAATTTGTTCACACAGCTGTCACTCGATTCCTCCTAATTGCACTTGGTGCCGGTGTTTCTTTGGCTGTAAATATTTGCATTTTTCCTATATGGGCTGGCGAGGATCTTCACAACCTTGTCACAAAAAATTTCAAGGGCGTTGCATCTTCATTAGAAGGTCAATTTCTTTTATTATTATAATCATCATTATTCCCTTACCCCACCGAAGGTGTGGGAGCCTTTGCGGCAGTGGAGTGATGATGATGATGATTATAATCATCATTATTATTAGGGAAAAGGTTCAAATAAACCTTTCTACTCCATCACTTAAGCTCATACACTAAAAAAGTATCATACAACTATATAAGCATGCATACTTTAAAAAATCGACCAATCATAGAAAGGTTTTAAGAACATTTTTAAAATTCGAAAAAGTAGAAAAATGTAATAAATTTAAGAATGTCAATATCTATTTTTTTCATTTTTCGAATATTTGCATATTCTCCATCTCTTTAAAAGATGTTAAATATTGATTTTATACCTTTTAAATTATTTTTCTTATTTTTCATCTTTACTTTTTATACTAAAGTTTCTATATTTTAAAATATATATGAAATTCTGTAAGATTTGTCAATTTTCTTAATTTATTTTTTCGAAAATGACCTGCTATAATATTTTTTTAGTATAAGGATTCAAGTGATGGATTCGAAATAGTAGAATGGTCTATTTGAATCTTTTCCCTTATTATTGTTGTTGTCATTATGATTATTATGTATTATTGTTGTTGTTGTTGTAATTATGGTTTCTGAGACGGAATTTCCCCCCTTCTGGATAGCCCATTTTGTTATTGTTCTGTTATAATCTTTTTCATATGTGAACACTTAATTTCTTTGTTTCAGATTGCATCAATGGGTATCTGAATTGTGTAGAATATGAGAGAATCCCTTCGAAAATACTCACCTACCAAGCTTCAGATGATCCGGTGTACAGTGGGTATAGAACAGCAGTAGAGTCGACAAGCAAGGAGGAGGCTCTGGTATGATCATACATTGTCCCCGCAGTATTGTCATCACAACTAATAAACTAAATTGCTTTTACTTTATATATTTGCAGATGGGATTTGCTATCTGGGAACCACCACACGGTCCATACAAAATGTTTGCATACCCATGGAGAAATTATGTTAAGCTCAGCGGGGCATTAAGGCATTGTGCATTCATGGTCATGGCACTGCATGGCTGTATACTTTCAGAAATACAGGTGGGCTGTTCTACTAGGACATTTTTTTAGCCTGAACGCACACTAAAATTTTATCTTTAACGAAATCATAAACCATACAATCATTCTAGGCCTCCAGGGCATCCAAAATGTAAGTGATTAAAACTAAAGCATTCACCAATTCCCGAGAAAAAGAACATTGAACTTGGAGTAGTAAAAGTATGTACTCCTCTGACTTGTTAAAGCAAGGCAAACTTGAAATGATATGATATCACATCTAATATGAATATTTTTCAAGTCTACCCTCTCCTCCAAAAAGTATTGAAAATTATGAAACAAAAGAAAGAGTTTGCCGGATTGTAATACATGGAATACAGGACCTAAAAGTTGAGTTTACGATCAATTCTTGACCCAAAAGAATAATTCTATCAATAAGGGACCTATAACTCTATAAGATTACAATCTTTCAATACAAGGCTTAAAAAATAACACTGTTAACATACATTTAACTGTATATGATGTGGCACCACATATTACAATAACAAAAATAAACATTAAAAACCCCATATAATGAATCAGAAAATAGCTAAACTTCTATGTAGACAACTGCCGCCGATCCCTCTATCTACAATTCCTTCTTCCCATACAAGATTCAGCTGCCCAGTCTGCCATAGTCCTCATACACGATTCTGCAAACTTTTATTCCATCCCAATTAGGGTTAAAGTAAGATTGTCGTACACTTTGTTTTGCACTGCATCTCTTTACCATATCTTACACTTTTACATTATTTTCATTAATTTTATGTTTTTGTTGTGTTAAAGTACATGAAAATTTTTATGGAACAATTTATTTAGCAGTATTTGTGACTTAGGGTTCACCATGAGATTATATATAGAGAGAAAAAAGCTTTTCATAACCAGTGAGAGGACAATGGTGGCTTGATATTAATAATCCAAGTTTTCCTTCAGTTCTTTTCATCTCTTCTTAGCTAATATTGTACTCCGTACTATATAAGGGAATGAGTATAACGTAATTCACATGTTTGCTGGACAACTAGTGTGGCTAAAAGGTTTAAAATTATTCTGAAAAATCTACAGATTTTTTAATATTATTTCCCTAATTCTTTCTTGTAAATCACTGGCTTAGCTTATGTGGTAAATTTCAGAATAATAAAATCAATAATGATTTCAATTCCTAAATCTTTTATGTAGATAAGTCCAGGTGAAACCAAGAGAACTAAAGCGTTAGCTGCTTAAAATGGAATTCGAGATTAAAAGATATTGCTTCAGGATGGATCAAACTTAAACCTTATTTAGTTAATCATCCTTAGAATGTATGTAGGTGAACTGAAAAAGAGGACTTCTGTTTGTGCTCCAAAGATGAATTATCAAAGTTCCATGTGTGTGAGATGAATTAGGCCCTAGTGTACTGAGAGAAATTTTTAAATATAATCTAGAGTGAAATATTATTATCAAATTCAGTTAAAGGATATCACACTTATCAATGAAGAATCATTTCGTGGTTCACAACTATCACAAGATCAAAATTACACACATGGACATGATTTATACACAAATGAGATATGGCTTCAATAGTCATTTTATTCAAGGATTTCAAGCTACAGAATCTACCCCATACATAAAGCCATATATTAACAAACACAATTACGTATACTTACATGGCTACAGTACAAGACAATCAACCCTAGAACAATAAACTTACATACCCAAACAAAAATTAAGATGAATAAACACAAAGTTCCAAATTTCACTAGCATGAAACCGAAGGAAGTTTTTACAGAAATCGTACTCAATAACTTCATGTTGGTCTCTCGCTCACTCTATGTAATTCCATAAAATTAAAATCTAAAAGAATATTATAAAATTAACACATCTCACACAGCCATTAAACGATCGACAAAAACAACAAATGTTTCGTCATCGATGAAATTCATACTTGCCGGCAGGAGAAGCGCTGGCGAGATCCTTTTCCTTGTGGCATTCATTAATCAAAGGTGTAATGAGTTGGAGTGTTAGGAAGATGAAGCTAGGGTTAGTGACAGTGGAAGATGAGAAGGTATGTGTGGGCGAGGTAAGATCGGAGAAAAAAATGAATAGGCTACCTAGAGTTTGTGGATGAGAGTGAAAAAGAAACAATAAGACAAGGGAAGATGAAGTGATTGAAGAGTATAGCTGGATACACCAATAATAGTGATTGGGACGCACATGTGGCTATTTTTTATGTAGGTGGCGAGCGTATCAAACTTCTGTTAGAGGCAAGTTAACGGCGTTAATTTTTTAAGCATTGTATTGATTGATTGTAATCTTATAGGTCCCTTATTGTTAGAGTTATTCTTTTGGGTCCAGAACTGATAGTAAACTCAACTTTTAGGTCTTGGACCGATAAAATTCCTTTTATAAATTATAAATAATGAAAGAGATACAATGTGAATATTCTCATGCTATCTTAAGCAGCACCTGTTATGCTGTTTAATTATTTTTGACTTGTATAGTCCAAGTCCACCAAATTGAATAATTTCTTGGTTAGATTGATTAGTAGAATGAATTTAAAAGTAATACATTACTTCAAATAAAAGTAAAACATGAGTAATTTTTTCAAGTAAAAAACATGTGTGCAAATAGGAGTGTCCTTATTTTGTGATAGAAAGACTCGGTTCACTCGTTCAGTCCTAAAAAGGAATAAAAGTAGTAAACAATTCTCGTTTTTTAGTCAATTTTCTCCCTTTTAAATTCCTTCCCCGCGTATTATGGAAAGTTCGTTTTGCAAGTAATGTCCTTTTTATGTTAACATTTATTTACAGAAACATAATGTTTCATGTTCTGCATATGTAGGCTCCTGCTGAAAGAAGACAAGTCTTCCGTAGTGAGCTTCAAAGGGTAGGCATAGCAGGTGCTGCAGTATTGAGAGAACTCGGGGAGAAAGTGAAAAAAATGGAGAAGTTGGGCGTGGTGGATTTACTCGGCGAAGTTCATGAAGCAGCAGAAGAGTTGCAAAACAAGGTAGACAAGAAATCTTACCTCCTTGTCAATGCTGAAAGCTGGGAAGTCGGGGAGAGGCAACCACACAGCAAAATCACTGTTCCCCAAGAATTTTTCACCATGGATGATGACACCGCAGGAGGCCATTATGTGAAGTCCCTGAGCGAAGCCGGGCTTGATCTGACATCCATTCAAATGCCGACAAGTTGGGATGATGGTAAATATGTGAAGGGTTCATGTCTCAATCCAACGACAGGAATCACATTAGAGAAGCAGGAACTTAGGCATTCACACACCACACCTATGATAGTTCCCGAGAAAGAAGAAGAAGAATCAAAGGCGTACGAGAATGCGAGTGCCTTATCCTTGGCAACATTCACCTCACTGCTCATTGAATTTGTTGCAAGACTCCAAAACCTTGTGGATGCATTCGAAGAGCTAGGCGAAAAGGCCATGTTCAAGGAACCTGCCATTGAGCTACCCGGTGAAGAAGATGCTATTGGGTGTTGGTCCAGGTTGACGCGGTATATGAAGTTGTGGAAGAAAGATGAGAGCTTACCACTTGGAGAGAATTTAGTTTGATTGGGTGAGAGGAAACTTGGAAATCCTATCGCATACTTGGGTCTATGCATTGGTTTCTAACTCTTATAACTACGCAAGAGGTATGCATGAGAAGCCCCCTCCAATCTATTGACTAAGATAAGGGTAAGGAGTGTCTTTATATACTTCTTGATTACTGCTAGTGCTCTCAGTATTTATTATTTAAGGTCCAAGTAAGCTTGTTGGACTTCATACATGTCATCAGTATTAATTGAACATATTTTAATGATTCCTACAGCCCCTCTCTCCCTACCCAGACGAATCCCTTGTGGGGTGCAGTGGTATGAGAAAGTGCACATACGGGCCAATGTAGCTTTTTGCATCTTAGATGTGAAGACGGTGAAGTATGTAATGTACTCTAGTGTTTCAGAACTTTGTATATACATCTAGATTCTTGACATGTTTAAAGTTCCAAAGTACAACGGGACATGCAATTTCAGTTTTTTTCTCTATGCTTCCGTAACATATTATAGCATCTATTCTATGTTAAAGTCATCATTCTTGAACTGGGATGAATTTGAACATGTGACATCCTCTTTAGTAGTGTCATATACTCATAGTGATGTTAAATTACAAATTTCAGTTTTAAAAATTACAAACGTTAACCGAAACCTTAAATTAGTGGTCTTGGTTTGGTTCTGAAATTGGTTGTTAAACACTTAAATTGCACCTTTTGTTTCGTTTTGTTTTGTTTTTCGAATTTAAAAGTATAGTTATTGTAAATTTTGAATTTGATCAAGTTATAACTTATGAGCAAGAAATTTGGGGTGGTTAAAGAATAACAAGAAACTTTTCCTTGGCATAAATTGAATCGGAGATTTACACTTCTTTTTGGGAGCTCAGGCCGCGTGCATTTGTTGGGGTTTGTTTCTTTCCCAGCATAAATATGTATCTGCTTTATTGCAATGTTTTCATCTTTATACCTAATTAAAACCTGTGTGCACACCCTTGGCTAATAGCCTAATAGAATCACGCTTTCAAATGAACTTCTTACAGTTCCTACTTTGTATTGTAGTATGATAGGTGGATTATAATATTTGCCTATGACTCTCTCAGACATGACATATGTTTTATACACGGTTTTCCTATTTATGCATGCACGATGCACCTCACATCTCACATATGTTGCCGTGTTAAGCATATTTCAGATATCTGCATGGATCTTCTACACATGGTCTTATGCGTTGATGGTCTAGGCTCGATTTCAATTATTATTGCTTATTTTGTATTGACTAGGATGGGTGTGGTGATACTTGTTGGTCCATTTATGAGTATGCTATTCTACTTGGACCATTTAGTTTCTTGAAAGTTTGAAAAGCAATCTACTGTTTCTTGAGTATGAGCTTGATATTCTTATATGTGATTTGTTCAACATGCTTGCAGTAAAGACATCAAAACATATTGTCGTTTTGTTCGGAAGAGCGTTGCACATGTTAGGATATCTACACTCTCACACCGCATGAAGATCTCAATGCTATCATGATTTTTATTATTATTTATATTACATTCATGACTAGCAATCTCATAAGCCTGATTAGTATTCTCACATAAATAGTTTTAATATTTGTTGCAAGTTTTCAATCATATTTGAAGTTTAATGAAAACCGCTTATGATCTATAAGACTATAACCTCTGTGTTTATCAATATCAATGTCATACAAGTTCATTCAACAAGTTTGTGTGTTAACGCATGCAACATGCATGCATGGCCCATGCAAATACGGAACGCACAAAAGTGACAAACCGTCACTTTTCTTCTTTGGCCGCTGCACTCCTCATCATTTGTTCATCATTTTCATTTTCATTTACCCCAGTGCCGCAAAGGCTCCCACCTACGTTGGGGTAAGGGGGGGTCGGATGTACGCAGTCTTACCCTTATACTAAAGCACAGAGAGACTGTTTCCGGATGACCCATAGTGAAAATCGCGTCCAAAATTGCATGGACTGACTGCTGCTTCATTACAAAGAAGCGCAGACAGTTTAGTGAGCCATTTTGCTTTATTCCATCATAATCTCAAGCCAAAAAATAATGAATCTTTGGCTCCATTGCAAATGATGGAAAGGGACTCCATTATTATTTCCATTGCTTTTCATTATTGTTTATTATTACTTGGCCATCCGTTAGAATAGAAAGGGACTCCATTATTATTTCCATTTATTGTTGTTTATTTGTGTAACGTGCACCCACTCATTTGTACGGGGATTGTCATCACGTTTTGTGTAGCTTGTATATATATTGGCTTTTGATTAATGAAAAGGGACGAGCATTCTCTCTCGGTTTCTAACTTGGTATCAGACTTCCAATTTTTTTTCAATATTTCTTCTCCTCCAATATGTCTTCCTCAAAAAATTCTCCCTTCCACCCAGTGCAATCTCCAACATAAAGAATTTCATTCCTATCTCACTAGATATGGAAAATGTGGAATACTCTTCCTGGGCCGAATTGTTTAAGATCACTTCCCGAGCTTATCAAGTGATAGACCACATTTTACCCGACGAAGCCGTTGCTCCTCCCATTGTTGATCCTTCTCTCACCGAGGAATAAAAACAAGTCCTAGCTGCCGACGCCGACGCCATTTGGAATCGTCTAGACGCTGTTGTCCTCCAATGGATATACGGTACCATCTCCAATGACCTTCTCCACACCATCATTGAACCGGACTCCATCGCTCTTCAAGCTTGGGAACGCCTTGTCGGCATTTTTCAAGACAACCGACACTCTAGGGCGGTTTACCTTGAAAACGAATTATCCAACACCTGTTTGGAAAATTTTCCGAATGTGGTTGCTTATTGTCGTGCTCTCAAAACACTAGCGACTCAACTCGCTAATGTTGGCTCCCCCGTATCTAATGACGGGCTCGTCTTACGCTTGGTCAATGGCCTACCATCCCACTATGACACTGTTGCTTCTCTCATCCAACAATGTGACCCGTTGCCGCACTTCTATAAAGCTCGCTCCATGGTTACCTTGGAAGAAACCCGCAAGACCCATCAAGGTGCCCCTACGGCCTTGGCTCATTCGGCCCCACCCCCTCCTACAGCCTTGGCTACTACGGCCCCGCACAATCCTAGGTTGGATGCCCCTCATGCCCGCCCTCATAATCGTGGTCGTGGTCGTGGGTCTTCTCGCGGCGGCCGAGGCCGCAACTCATACTCCGGTGGAGACTTTTCTAACCCCAGGGCGCAAGCATGGCACATGCCTCCTTGGGGCTACTGGCCGTCGCCATGGTCTATTCCTCCTTGCCCATACCCCTCGGCTACATGGTCACCTCCCACCGCTCCACGACAGTCGTCACCTTCACCCGGAATTTTCGGCCCGTGCCCTACTCAAGCACATGTTGCTACTCACTCTCCCACTGACATAGCATCTGCCATGGCTACCATGTCTCTCATGCCTCCGGATGACAATTGGTACCTCGACACGGGCGCCACTTCTCACATGACCTCCAATGGTGGTATTCTCACTCCTTTTTTTTAATAATAGCCATCAACAAAATATTCTTGTGGGCAATGGTCAATCCATTCCAGTTTTGGGTCACGGACACACGTCCATCCACCCCCCTTCCCACCTCTCATGCTAAACAATGTTCTTTACGCTCCTCAACTAGTCAAAAATCTTATTTCTGTTCGTCGTTTTACTAAAGATAATAATGTTTCCATTGAGTTTGACCCTTTTGGTTTTTCTGTGAAGGCACTCAACACGGGAATACCACTAATGAGATGTGACAGCTCCGGTGATCTTTACCCGTACCGGCCACAAAGTCCTCCACCAAATAATGCCCACTCCGCTCTTATTTCCGTTTCTTCTCAAAGATGGCACAATCGGCTAGGGCACCCCGGCGACCCCATCCTCTTTACACCCTGCCTCAATAATATTATTGATTGTAATAAAGTTTGTAGTTTAGAATGCATGTCATGTCAAATGGGAAAACATACTAAATTACCCTTTTCCTCTTCTACTTCTCACACTACATCTCCCTTTGATATAATACATAGTGATCTATGGACTTCACCCATTTTAAGCTACAATGCTCATCGTTACTATGTATTGTTTCTTGATGATTTTTCTAAATTCCTTTGGATCTATCCTCTTCAACACAAATCAAAAGTTTACAACATTTTTGTGCAATTCTATACATTTATCCAAACCCAGTTTAACTCGAAAATAAAAACATTCCAATGTGACAATGGAAAAGAATTTGATAACCTTGCTTTTACCACTTTCGGTCACAAGCATGGGATTCAATTTCGTTTTTCCCGCCCCTACACCTCTCCCCAAAACGGCAAGGCCGAACGTACCATCCGCACCATAAATAACATGGCACACACCTTACTCCTACATGCCCATGTGCCCCCCAAATTTTGGCCTCACGCCGTCCAAATGGCCACTTACCTTCACAACATCTTACCCTCACCCCAACTATTACACCTCTCCCCCACTCATTTGCTCTACCACAAAACTCCAACTTACACCCATATAAGTGTTTTTGGATGCCTATACTACCCTCACCTTCCCTCCACTATCATCCATAAACTTGATGCTCGGTCCACCCCGTGCGTATTTCTTGGGTTCCCACAAAATCACAAAGGGTACATCTGTCTAAACCCCCTCACTCAGAAAACTTTTATCTCCCGCCATGTTACTTTTAATGAAGACATGTATCCCTACCAAAAAATTCTTCCTACCCCCTCACAAAAATCGTATGAATTTTTGGACACTCCCATTCACCCATTTCTACTTAATTAACTCACTGCCTCCGTACCCACTCAACCCTGTTCCCCACAAACCAATCCCCCTGAGGACCAACTTCCCTCCCCCGCGCCATCCATACACCAAACAGATTCCCATGCAGACTCCCTAGCCGACTCTCCTCCTTAGTTTTCTTCTCACGCCACACCATCAAATCAACATCATTCTCAAAACACAAACCCAGAAACCCCTACAACCGTGTCCAACACCTCCCCCTCAACCGCCCTTCAGCCACCCCACCACCCCTTCCCACCCATCCTATGATCACCCGTTCCAAAGTCGGCATCTTCAAACCCAAACAACCATTCACCCTTATCACACATAACCGTCCCCATATTTCTCCCATTCCCCGGTCACCCATCATTGCGTTACATGATCCGCACTGGTTGTCCGCCATGAAGGATGAGTTTACGGCTCTTATTAAAAATCGGACGTGGGAGTTGGTTCCCCGCCCACCTAACGCCAACATTATTCGTTGTCTTTAGTTGTTTAAACATAAATTCAGGTCGGACGGTTCCTTAGAGAGACACAAAGCTCGGTTAGTCATCAACAACAAATCCCAAGAACTCGGCATTGACTTTGCCGAAACTTTCAGTCCGGTGGTAAAACCGGCGACCATAAGGACTGTCTTGACCGTGGCATTACATCACCCATGGCCTCTTCACCAACTCGATGTGAAAAACACATTTTTACACGGTGAACTTGAGGAAATTGTCTACATGCATCAGCCCCCTGCTTCCGGGATCCCGACAAACCACATCACGTTTGCCGACTACTCAAATCTCTCTATGGCCTCAAACAGGCACCTCGGGCATGGTACCAACGCTTCTCTACATTTTTATCCACCATCGGGTTTCGGCATAGTACATGTGACCCATCCTTGTTTATATATACTCACCATCATGATACAACTTATCTACCCGGGGGTATATATCCGAAGGGTTATTACGGGGAATAACTTAGAGAGAAGTCAGAGCAAGCAAGTAAAAGTAGAGAGAGAGTGTATTCAGTATGAATGCCGTTTTCAGCGTGGTTACAAATGGGGAAATGGGGTGCTATTTATAGTAGCAATAAATGCCGGGCAGGGACACGTGTCAAGCGCTCATTGGCCGAGGGGTCACCTCAACTGGTTGGCGCTGGCAGCCGCATGTGGCCGCATTTAATGCGGCTGTTGGATGGGACTTCTGTGCAGGGTACGGTGATCTGTACGCATGTGAGGCGGATATCTTGTCGAGTGAGATGCCTTCGGCCACAGAGCAGTAGCCGAAGGCTCCTCCAACCGAGGGCACCTTGGTGCCGAGGGCTCACAGTACCGAGGGCTACTGTTTTCGCCGTTTTCTCCCAGTTTCTTAGTTTGCTTGAGAAACCCGTTCTGTGAGAGTTTAGACCTTCGGCCAGGGAGCCGAAGGCACCCCTGGCGCGTAGTGCGGACTTCTTGGTACTCTGGGCGTTGTGATTTGGGCCTGTTGGGCCTTTTGGGCCTGTTGGGCCTTCGCTGGAGTAGTGGGAGTCTGTGGGCCGGGGGTTCCCGGGCCATATACTCCATCAGGAGTCCCTCACTCCTTTTGCCGAAAGGTACTTGAGAGAAAAGGAGTAATTTGTGCTTGCCCTTTGATGTTGTTCCGTCGTGATCTCTGAAGTTGGTGAGGAGTTGTTGCTTTTATGTCCCTGCCGAAGGCAGTCCCTCAGTTACCCACATGTCGGGACTTGAGGGCTTGCTTTGTTGTTTGTTGGAATTTCTACATCTTTTGTAATTTAATGATTTTCCCGAGGGGGTCCTCCAGTCCCCCACTCCTTGAGGCACTTGTAAAGTGGTGAAAAGGAGTAGAGTAGTTGCGTTGCTGTTGTGGGCCGAAGGCTGACGTTTTTCGTTTCATTTTGGGGGGATGCCTCGTTAAAAACCTCATCAGGAAAAACCCTTTGGGAAAAAATCCTAATGAGGGAAAAAGAGTGCACCGAATTCCCCCAATGATGAATCGAAAATGTCAAACCTTGGTAAAAAATGGAGAATGACGGGAGTGCCGAAGGCTCTCTCTTCTGAGGGCTCCTGTGTTGATTAGCCGAAGGCTTGCTGTTGATGTCCTGGTGGCGCCGAAGGGGAGCCCCTCAATTCGGGGATCGAGGGCCTGCTGGATGAGGGCGGCAATGGAGTTGTTACCGGGTGGTCCACTGTTTGTTGATTAGTTGGTGATGAAGATACCCGAGGGCTCCCATTACCTGTGTGCCGTGGGTCATCCGTCAATGAGGCAACTCCCCGGGGACTACCCGGTTTTGCAGTGCTGAGGGGGAATCCCCGAGGGATGCCCTGATATGAAGCCCTGGGTTTCTGAAGGAGTGATCCCGAAGGCGTCTGTTATGTGCTGTGTGGGGCACACCCCGGGGGCACTTCTGAGTGAGTGTACCCGGAGGCTATCCTTGATGAAGTGGAGTGAAGTAGAAAACCCGGGGGCTTCCAGAATATAGCCGTTGGAATATGTAACGACAGGATATAGCCGTTGGGGGGGTGGCACACGTGGCGTGTGATGGCTGGTTGTTCGTGGGCGGTGTCACCGGTTGTGTAACACCCCAGCCCCGTAGGCCCCGAGGTAGTTACTTCTGACCTCTAATACTGTCCTCACAAACCGCCACTAGCCTTTTCCGCACACTTTGTCCTCACTCGTGCGCGCCCTCAGAAACTTCTCAGGGGGGTCACCCATCCCAAGACTACTCCCGTGCAAGCACGCTTAAATTTGGAGTTCTTGGTTAATGAGCTCCCTTAAAAGGAGATGCATCTTGTTGGTATGAGTAGTACTATTAATCCGTTTAAATTAAATCTCAAGTATTACAATCACCCCCACTTAGGAATGCAACGTCCTCGTTGCGCTCATAAACCAATCTCAATCATATCCCAGAATCTTTTCCCCTGCTAAGTGCCCGCCCGATATCCAACGGATCAGCACACTGTCGCAGGGTTGCTCTGATACCATTTGTAACACCCCGGCCCCGTAGGCCCCGAGGTAGTTACTTCTGACCTCTAATACTGTCCTCACAAACCGCCACTAGCCTTTTCCGCGCACTTTGTCCTCACTCGTGCGCGCCCTCAGAAACTTCTCAGGGGGGTCACCCATCCCAAGACTACTCCCGTGCAAGCACGCTTAACTTTGGAGTTCTTGGTTAATGAGCTCCCTTAAAAGGAGATGCATCTTGTTGGTATGAGTAGTACTATTAATCCGTTTAAATTAAATCTCAAGTATTACAGGTTGGGTGAAACGACGGTGCGTAATGATGGCTTTGGCTGCTGGGAGCCCGTATCTCGGCCCAAGCCCGGATCTGGGAGCCTATAAATACCCCAAGCCAGGGCCATTCCTCCTTTACGCATCCACATCTGTAGCGAAGCTCTGCAAAAAATTCTAGAGAGAAACTCAAGCTTTCGGTCAAAAACTCAGCTTTCAGAGGTCAGTTCTCCTTCCGCCCTTAGCTCCATTTGAGTATTTCTTTTGGCCTTAGGGTTAGTCTTTAGGACCCTTCAGGAAACCCCCATTCGTACGAGTTTCCCGACCCCTTGCCTTTTAGAAAGATGTCGTCAGCTAGTGATTCCCAAGACATCTCTGGGGAGGCTTCAGTGAACGTTGAAGTGCCGTCTGATGTGGAATCCTCGAGCGAGCAGCTCTCGGCCATTGATGATAGGGCCGTAGCCGAGGCGGTACAGAGTGACCTTCAACTTGAGCTCGAGGCCGAAGACTTCGAGCAGGTGAACGCGGATGAGGAGCTTGCCATCGCCTGTCAAGTGGCCGAGGACGAGGCCCAGAAGGAGGGCCTGAAGGTAACTGTAGCTATCCCTCCCCCTCGGTGTGGTACTGAAGCTGGGAGCTCCCGGCCTATAGACGCTGTACCCCTCAGTGTGGCCCCAGGACAGAAGAGAAAGAAGGGGAGGGTGGCTCCGAAGAAGAAGCAAGCTGCCGTCGACGCTGGCCAGCCACTGGGACTCCCCGAGGGCTATTCTTTCCTGAATACGGCCGCCTTGGAGGTCAAAAATAAAGGTACCCGAGGGGAGATGATGGCGGTGCAATTTTTGGTAGGGCCTTCGGCGCAAGTGGTAGAGCCAAAGCCGGATGACGTGCTCCTTCGTGCCCCCGACGGCTGCTTTGCCGTGCATCTGCTTTCGGTGGAGCTGGGTCTCATGTTCCCCCTTCATCCTTTTGTGTTGGAGTACCTCCGTTTTGTAAAGCTAGCCCCCTGTCAGTTGACCCCGAACAGTCACTCATATCTGGCAGGGTTCCTTGTCACTGTGCCTAAGCCGAAGGGTCCCCCCTACTCTGAAGCAATTCTTCCTGTCATTCAACTTATGCCGGGGGGGGGGGGGGCATTCGAACGCCGGGGGCTATGGTAATCTGCAGCAACTCCCGAAGTTCAGGATCTTTGATGAGGCGCCTTCGTCTCACAAGGGGTGGAAAGACAAGTTTTGCTATATCCGGTTGGCCGAGAACCCCTTCTCCGCTCCGCTTGGTGACAGGTTTCGGCGGCACCCGAAGGCAGAAGGGTATGCCCTCGAAAAGAATGGGCGGGTGTTGTCCAAGAAGCCGGAGGGTTCCGATAAACATGTGTCCATCAAAGGCGCAACGCTCTCCAGTGAGTTGTACAAGCTTGGCTTCCGTCGGTACCGGCTGATGGGGGAGAAGGAGGAAGGCTACCCCTTGATTGACCGCGTATATGAGAGTGCTGAAGGTTGTTGTAATGCCGAAGGCTTTATTTCTCATGCTTAGAAAATTTTCTTCCCCTTTCATATTTTTTACTTTGCTGTAATAGTGAACTAACCCCTGTGTGCCTTCTTGTGTTTCAGGACCAGACATGGACGCTCGGAACCTGGTCAAGCTGAAGCGGCAACTTGCCCGAGAGGAGCAGAAGAAGGAGGCCCCCGCACAGCAGAGGGCGGTCGATGAGATCTTCCCCAAGGCGGGAGCGGTCGAAGAGGCCAAGGAGGCGGGGCCCGTATCGGAGGCCGCCGTCGGGGGCTCCCCCGGTCTGGAGCTGAAGAGAAAAAGGCATGGGAAGGACCCGGCACAACCGGAGGGGAAGAAGAAGAAGAAGGGGGCCCCGGAGTCGAAGGAAGCCCCCGTTGTGGTCATAGAAGAATCTTCTCCTCCCAAGCCTTCAGGTCAGGCGACTGATCTGACATGGCCCCTGGACAAAGTCCAATTTTCCATTACGAAGGGGACTGCTATCATGCACGGGACCCTGAACCCGAAGGAGTTTTTGAGGGGTGCCACCCCTCCGACCGATAAGTCCGTGCTCTCCCGTCAGGCCGACGATGTCCTCTGCTCTAAGGTTCTGATGGCCTCGGTTACGGTAAGTTTCCTTCCCCCTCTTTTGTAGATAACTTCATTCTTTACATGAGTAGTGGCTAACCCTCCGGTAATTCATATCTGCTTTCAGGCGAGCCTTGGCCTTGGCGAGCTGGTCCAGAGGATAGAACAGCATGACTCAGAGAAGAAGAAGGCCGTTGAAGCACTGGCCGAGGCCCGAAGGCAGCTCAAGGAGGTCGAGGACGCTCGCAAAGCTGAGCAAGAGGCTTTCAAAGACATCCTCGAGGGCTCCAAGACAGTGGCCAGGGCCGAAGGTAAAGCAGAGGCGGAGAAGGCTGCGGCAGATGCTGCCAAGAAAGCCGCGGAGGATGCCGAGGAGGCCCGGATCAAAGCTGTCGCCGAAGCCCGGGAGGAGGCTGTTGCTACTTTTGCCGAGGAGGGATGGAAAGCCGAAGGTCGGCAAAAATGGGTGGCTTCGGTGGACGAATGGGTGAAAGGCCCAGGCGCCATGTGGTTGGCCCGAAAGGGGAAGGAATATTATGACGGGAGTGAGTACTTTACTCAGGCCCTCGTATATCGAAGGCTGTCCCGGCATTTTGGGGTGGACCCGAAGGCCTTTGATCCGGCATCCTATGGCCTTCCTCCCCTTCAGCCAGACCCCAGGGTTCCCCTCCCTGAAGGTGTTGCGAGGCCTGACTTGGAAGACTCCCTGCTGATGGCCGAGGGCAGTGACGAAGAGGAGGAAATTGGTGATGATGCCGTGTCCAAGCCTGCAGTAGAGGACGCCTCCGGGAATGCCGTCGAAATTGTTGAGTAATTTTGTACTTAGGAATGTGTGAACATATCTTGTAATGAACAATATTTATCCTTCGGCTTCGGCCTGTTTGTAATTTTACACTCACTCCTGTTTTTGATGAATGCATGCTGCCTCCGGGCTCTTCATATGTGAATGCGCCTTATGTTTTGAATGTATGCCTTCTCCTTTGAATGTATGTTTTAGGACTTAGAATGTTTTCTGATTGTGGCTTTCCCCCGGAAGCCTTCGGTAGCTGGGCACCCTCTGATGGATATGTAACCGAGGGTTCAGCAGCAATTAGGACTTAGAATTTTTTTTCTAAGTGTAGCACAGCATGAGGCCTTCGGGCGTTTGTAGTAACCCAAGTCCTAGGACTTAGAAAAATTCCTAAGTGCAGATTTCCCCTTGAGAGCCTTCGGGATATGGCATCCCTTCCTGATGCGTGAACGTTGGACCGAGGGCCCAATGCACAGGACTTAGAGATTTTTTGCAAGTGTAGTATGTCACGTAGCCTTCGGCTACTGTGGAGCCTCAACTGAAATATTGAGTAGGCCGGGGGCCAATTCTTTAGGACTTAGGAAATTTTTTTTGAGTGTTGATTCCTTGTGTACTGTAGCCTTCGATTGATAGGCAGCCTTCGGAAATTAGGTCCCTTGAGATGAGGGTGAAATATGTAGGACTTAGAAAATCTTCTAAGTGTAGAGTTTCCCTTGGGAGCCTTCGGGAGATGGCATCCCTCTTTGATGTATGAGTAGTTGACCGGGGAAAAACATGTAGGACTTAGAAAACATTCTAAGTGTAGATTTTCCCTTGGGAGCCTTCGGGAGATGGCATCCCTCCTTGATGTATGAGTAGTTGACCGGGGGAAAAATACGTAGGACTTAGAAAATATTCTAAGTGTTGATTTTCCTTTGGGAGCCTTCGGGTGATAGGTGCCCTCTGACTCCACATCACTTTGCCAGATGCCCGGGGGCTGCTCATTTAGGACAGAATATATTTTTTCAAGTGTTGTTGTATTGCATGACCTTCGGCTACCATATTCCCTTGGCTGTAATGCTGATTGGGCCGGGGGCCCAATCTTTAGGACTTAGAATTTTTTCAAGTGCTGCTTCCTTGTGTACCCTTCGGGTGATAGGTGGCTTCTGACTCTACATTATTTTGCGAGATGCCCGGGGGCTGCTCATTCAGGACTTAGAATATTTTCTAAGCATACATTGATGTTGAATCCTGTTGTTGTGAAGAAAGCCAATGAGGAGTGTGTGCCCTCGGCATACACTTTAAAAGTTGTAGAATTTGACCCTTGTCATGGGAAAAGGGCCCTCAGTACTAGTGCGTAACAGATGCCTTCGGTATATGTTTGAAGGTACCGTCTTAGTGTACTTTGGATAGTCCAGTCCCTTTGTATTGTTGAAGCCTTCGGTGTTTGTGTGATCGGAGGTGACCAGGCAGTGGACTTAGCCGTTTCTCGATGCTATTTGTTCGAGTAGTATCCTTCGGGAAATAGGAGCCTTCAGTTACCGGAGGTGTTCCCGTGGGGAGCCCTCGGCTTGTTGTGATCTGTTGGAGTGTACTCTTTGATTTCTCGCTGAGTCTACTCCCCTTCACCCCCCCCCCCCTTTTTTTTGGTTGGTGGTGAAGGGAAGGCATCAAGAAACTTGGTTTCTTGGTAAGGCTGGGCCTATTAGGAGACCATCAGAATACACCAATGGCTCTCCTCCCTCGGGTTAACCTTCCGAGTTCCGAGGGGATCGATGGACGTTTCCTGGGCACAAGATATTGTGGTCCGTAACCTGCCTCCCCTTGGGGGATGGCGCGGAAAGTGCCTCATTTTTGAAAGTCGTCCCCTCGGCGCTAGACATAGTCTGTGGCCTGCCACACCCTTGGGGTGGTGGCGCGGGGAGCGTTTCGGTTTGGAAGTCGAATCCTGGGCATTTCTCATGCCTGTCATACCCTGGGGGTAGTGACGCGGATAGCGTTCCGTTTTTGAAAGTCGAATCCTGGGCATTTCTCATGCCTGTCATACCCTGGGGGTAGTGACGCGGAAAGCGTTTCAAGGAAGGGTTTTCATTTGCACACTAGTTGCAAATGGCCGGGGGCACTACGTGCCGCCGGCACCGATGGTGGCGCCTTCGGTATATGCATCCTCGTGGGGTACGGCTTTTAGAAACTACACTTGGTGTCAGTTTCGATGTGTAGCCCCCGGTACTTGGTACCGAGGGGTCTTCAAATGAAACACTTGGTGTTTCCCAACAGATGTTTGGAAGTTGATAGGAGAGCATATCCCTGGCACTGGGTGCCGAGGGGTCTTCTTTGAAACATTTGGTGTTTTTTCTTCGTTTCGATGTTTGATGATGAAGGTGTACCCTCGGCACTGGGTGCCGAAGGGTCTTCTGTAGGAACACTTGGTGTTCTCATTTTTTCTTTTTTGATGTTGAAGGTGGGGATGTACCCTCGGCACTGGGTGCCGAAGGGAAATGAAACACATGGCGTTCCTTGTTGTTGGTGATAGGAGTTCCCTCCCTCAGTACTTGGTACCGAGGGGTCTTGACTGAAAACACGTGGTGTTTTCACTGTTTGTTGTAGGTGTTGATGGTGTCCGCCCTCGGCACTTGGTGCCGGAGGGGGTTCTTCTCGTGGTGAGGCCTGGGGCCTGTAGTCAGTATGAGGGCTTGATGTCTTGAATGTATCTTCATTCTTCGAAATTGGAGGCCTTGGGCCATAGGATAGTACATTCACTAGTTATGAGGGCTTGGCCGCTCTTACATTATTGATAAAATTTAACTAAATGGTGTACATTCCAGTGCCTAGGGACTTCTTTCCCATTGGGGCGTTTGAGCTTGTAGGTCCCGGGTTTGATGATGGCTGCTATGATGTAGGGGCCTTCGAATTTTGGTGCCATTTTTCCTCCCTCGGTTGGTTGGCTGGCTTCCCTCCTCCGGAGGACATAGTCCCCCACTTGAAATTCTCGGGTGCGAACTTTGGCGTCGATGTAGCTTTTAACTTGCCTTCGGTAGTTTTCTGCCCGGATGAAGGCCTGCTCCCGGCGTTCTGAAATGAGGTGGAGGTCGAGGGCCATGTTGCTGTCGTTGACCTCGGGGTCATATTGGATCTCCCTTCGGGTGGGAAGGGTGACTTCCGTAGGAGCTTTGGCTTCAAAACCGTAGCAGAGGGAGAAGGGTGTTTCACCTGTTGCTCGCCGAGGGGTGGTGCGATAGGCCCAAAGGATGTTGTGGAGTTCTTCCACCCAGCCACCGCCCTCGGCCTCTAGCTTCTTTTTGAGGCCCTCGAGCAAGGTCCGGTTGGCATTCTCTACTTGCCCGTTGCCTTGAGGGTAGGCAACGGAGGAGAAGGTGTGTTTGATGCCCCATGCCTCCAGAAGGGGGCTGCCTCAAATTGTGTCCCATTGTCGGAGATGATCTGCTGGGGGACGCCAAACCTTGTGAGGATGTTCTTGAGGACGAAGTGACGGCACTTCGCCTCTGTGATGCTGGCGAGGGGTTCAGCCTCCACCCACTTGGTAAAGTAGTCGACGGCCACGATGATGTATCTGTTGTTGGAGGTACCCCTCGGCAGAGGGCCCACAAGGTCTATCCCCCATCGAGAAAAGGGGACAGAGATGCTGATGGGGGCATAGTTGACCGCTGGCCTGCCGGGAGCCTTCTGGAAATGTTGACATGCGGTGCACCTCCGGGCAAGGTCAGCACAATCCCTGGCCATGGTTGGCCAGAAATAGCCCTGGAGAATGAGCCTTCGGGACATGGAGAAGGGTCCCTGGTGAGCTGAGCAAGTGCCACTATGCACTTCCTCCATTGCGACCTCGGCTTCATCTGGATGAAGGCACCGAAGTAGCGTGCCATTGTAAGATCGTTTGTAGAGCCTTCCATCTTCGATGGTGTAGCTAGGAGCCCTCAGCTTTGCCAGTTTAGCGCGGGCCTCATTCTCGGGTAGCTGCCCTGTGGAGATGAAGGCGGTGATATCTGAGATCCAATCCTCCTGACGTTGTTGTATGTTCATAACGGGGCTTGCATGGATGCTTGAGAGGCTGAGTTCCTCGATTTTGGCAATTTTGGAGATGTGCTCGGGGGAGTCGGCCGAGAGCTTAGATAATATGTCGGCCTCGGAGTTCTGAGCCCTCGGTATTTGAGTGAGAGAGTGTGCCTCAAATACCTTAAGCAACTCCTTGGCCGCTTCCTTGTACTGTTTCATTCTCCCCTCCTTGGCCTCATATTCTTCGGAGATTTGGCCAACGACCAACTTGGAGTCGCATTTGATGTGGATCTGCCGAGCCCTCATGTTGGCAGCCAGCCGAAGGCCACATAGGAGGGCCTCATATTCGGCCTCGTTGTTGGAGACCTTGAAGGAGAAGCGGATTGCATAGTAGGCCCTGAAGCCCTCGGGAGTAATGAGGACTACCCCTCCCCCGCATGCTCTGGTCGCGGAGGAGCCGTCAGTGTAGAGGGTCCACCAGTCGTCCGAGGTAGCCGAGGGCTCCCCGTCCGTGGCTTCCCTTGCGGTACATTCCGTCACAAAGTCCGCCAGGGCTTGGCCCTTGATGGCAGGCCTTGGACGGATGTCAATGTTGTACTGGCTCAAGAAGATAGCCCATTTCACCATGCGGGAGGAGCTAGTGGGGCTCCTCATGAGGGCGCCGAGGGGTTGATGGGTGAGGACCTGAACCGGGTGAGCCTGAAAGTAGTGGCCCAACTTCTTGACAGTCCAAACGATGGCTAACACCGTTTTTTCCACAGGGGAGTACCTGAGCTCGGCCTCCCTTAGGGTCTTGCTAACGTAGAAGATGGCATGTTGGATGCCGTCTTCCTCCCGGATGAGCACAGAGCTGATGGCCGCCGGGCTAACCCCAAGGTAGAGGTAGAGGGTCTCCCCTACCTTGGGTTTGGAGAGCACAAGAGGTGAAGATAGATATCGTTTGAGCTTGTCGAAAGCCCCCTGGCATTCTGGAGTCCATAGAAAGCCAGCCGTCTTCCTCATGATCTGGAAGAAGGGTAGAGACTTCTCCGCCGATTTAGATAGAAAGCGGTTGAGGGCTGCCAGGCGGCCCGTCAACCGTTGAACTTCCTTCACATTGCGTGGGGGCTCCATGTTGATGATTGCCTGGATTTTCTCGGGATTGGCCTCAATACCCCTTCGGCTCACCATGTAACCCAAGAACTTGCCCCCTTGGACGCCGAAGGTGCACTTCTTCGGGTTTAGCCGAAGGTTGAATTTTTGCATGATGGCGAAGATTTCCCGGAGGTCGTCAGCATGGCTGGAAGATTGTTTGCTCTTGACGATCATGTCGTCAACATAGGCCTCCATGGTGCGCACTAGGACGGCTTGAAAGACCCGGGCCACCATCCGGGTGTAAGTGGCCCCCAAGTTCTTTAGGCCGAAGGCCATCACTAGGTAGCAGAAGATGCCCTCGGGAGTCATGAAGGCAGTTTTTTCGGCGTCCTCCTCGTGCATGAAAATTTGATGGTACCCTCGGAAGGCATCGAGGAAGGACATGATCTCACACCCTGCGGTCTCATCCACCAATTGATCAATGTTTGGTAGAGGGAATGGATCCATAGGGCACGCTTTGTTGAGATCGGTGTAGTCCACGCACATGCGGAAGGTAGGGGGCTTCTGTGCGAGGACTACATTTGCTAGCCATGAGGGGTATTTCACCTCCTTGATGTGCTTAATTGAGAGGAGCATGGCGACCTCCTTCTTCACGAATTCCCTCCTCTCGGCGGAGAGGGGTCTCCTTCGTTGTTGTACTGCTTTTGCCGAGGGGTCCACCGAGAGGCGGTGGGTGATGACCCTTCGGCTTATTCCCGGTATGTCCTCCGGCCCCCATGCAAAGACAGTGGAGTAGGCGCGGAGGGCGTCGGTGATACCGGTCTTCAAATCTTCAGGGAGCTGGGCTCCAATCTTCACGACTCTCTCCGGCTGGGGCGGATCGAGCGCGAAGTCTTCTACGTCCTCGGCCGGTTCAGCCCTCGGCCTTCTTTCCTCTTGGTCGATGGCTCCGGTGATGGTGTCAACACGGAATTCCGTCTTGCTTACCTTCTTAGTGACCTGAAGATAGCAGGCGCGGGCAATTTTCTGGTTCCCCCGGGAGTAGCCAATGCCCCCCTCGGCGGGAAATTTGAGGCAGAGGTGCCTCATGGAAATGATGGCTTCGAGGTCCTCGAGGGCTGGCCGGCCGAGGATGATGTTGTGGGCGCAGTCAATGTTGACGACGACGAACTCCACCTCGAGCTGGGCTCTATGGAGCCCGTCGCCGAAGATCACCGGGAGGGTTATTACCCCCTCGGAATCAATAGTATCGCCGGTGAAGCCGGCAAGAGGGGTCTTAATGGGCCGAAGGGACCCCCCTCTCCAGATGCAGCTCTCTGAAGGTGCTGAGGTACATTATATTGACGGAGCTGCCCGTGTCAATGTAAGTTCGGTGAATAATGGTGTCGTTTATCTCTGTCCGAATCACCAAGGCATCCATGTGAGGAGAAGAAGTAGGAGGGAGATCTGCGTTGGTGAAGGTGATGGGTTCCTCCCTCAGTCGCTTTACCGGGGGCATATGAGTGACTTCCCCCACGTAAAGCGATTGAGCCCACTTCTTTCGTTGGCTGGTGGAATCGCCCCCTGTATTGCCACCGGTGATCATGAGGATGTGGCGTTTTTTCTCCTGGTAGTGGGGGTATTCCTCCTCCTCTTCTTCCAAGTTTCCAATCTCCCTCTTCTTGCCGAGGGGGTGGTATTCGGGTTTACCCAAGCGTTCACCTTCGTGTGATGCCCTCGGGGAGGCCCCTGATGAGAAGGTCCCTCCTGCCGAGGGCTCTGAACAAATTGGGACAGGTGCCCTGCTTGTATTAACCTCTCGATGGCCGTCTTTAGCTGATGGCAGTCATCGGTCCTGTGCCCCTGGTGCCGATGGAAGCGACAGTAGGGGAACTGAGGGTTGATAGCGTGTACCTCCGGGGGTGCGCGAGAGTCGCGCTCAACGAGGCCCCTCTCCTCGGCAAAATCGAGGATGATGCTGACGGGGTGCGTCAATGGTGTCCGAGGGCGGTCCAGGAGAATGGGCTGGGCCCAAGTCTTAGGGTTGCTCTTATAACCTCCCCCGGGCTTGGCTTGGCCTTGCCGAGGGCGGTCATCAGAGGGTCCCGAAGCCTTGGGGTGATTTGGAGGAGCCCCCGGCCCTCGGTTATGCTTGTTGTCAGCCCTCGGGGGCTGCTGGTCCGGATGCTGGTGATACTTCTCCACCTCCTCGGCCTCAGCATATCGGTCCCCCCGCTGCAAAGCCCTTATGTAGTCGCGGGGGGGGGTTCAATGATGAGGCTCCTTGAAAAGTTGCCGGTGCGGAGGACGGTTTGTAGGAGGGCCAGGAGGGTCCCGTCATCAGCACCGTCGACCTTGTCGGCCTCCGTCCTCCAGCTTTCTAGGAAATCCCGAAGGGTCTCATCCTTCTTCTGGCGTATTGTTAGGAGGTGGGAGAAGTGCTTCCTTGTGCGACGCCTCCCGGCAAATTGTGTCAAGAATCGCTGGGCGAGTTCTTGCCACGAATCAATGCAGCCCTCGGGCAGCCTGTTGAACCATTCGTACGCCGGCCCCTCTAAGGTGGAGAGGAACCAACGACACAAATATTCGTCTGACGCCCCTACCATCATCATGCTGTTCTGGTATTTGCTGTAGTGTTCCTGGGGTCCGTTTTCCCGTTGTATGGCTGTATGTGTTGCCCTCGGTATTTCTCCGGGATCCGGGCCGCCAATACCCTTGGGGTAAATGGCGTCCGAGTCCGGAGCTGGATGACGGGTTCCCCGGAGCCCTCGGCCACCTTCTTCTGTAATTCCTCCATTTTGGCCATCATGGCCTCGTATTTCAGGTCTGAATGAGGGGTGGAGGTGGTGGCGTGAGCTTTATTGGACTCCATTTCGTCAAGCCGGCGTTGGAGGGCCGCAATAATCTCGTCCTGGGGGTCCTTCGGGAGGGTCTCCGCCCCCTGCGAACGAACCCGGGCCGAGTGGGCCTGGTTGATTTGGTGACGGGCATCATTGGTATGAAGGGGTGCCTTGCCTTTGTCCCGAGGGGGACGCTCCTCGTCTGCCCTCGAAACAGATCCCCCGCTTTCCTGGGGCCTTTGGAGTGCTTTCCCCCCGAGGCGGTCTTGGACCCCTCGGCGGTCTGGCCCTCCTCCGAGCCGGTTGAGGGCGGAAGTACGGGGCATTTCCCTGTTGTCATTATGGCGGTCCCGGGACTGAACCTCCTGGGAGGATGTATCTTGGGCCACCACCCCTTCGTCGTTTCTCACCCGAGGGGTGGGATTCCCGAAGGGGTGTGGCAGAGGGGGAAGTATGATGTTTTCCCCAACCTGGGGGTGAGCTGGAGCCAGGGTGCCGAAGGCACCCGGGTTCTGGGTGAGCGTTTGGATGAAGGCGGAGAGCGCCGATTGCATGTCGATGGTGAGAACCGGAGGGCTGACTTGGTCATCGCTCCGGTTTTTCTTCTTGGCCTCGATGCCGAGGCGGGCATCGGGGGCATTTTGTTGGATCTGAAGGCGTAGGTCGACAGCCGCCTGTTCCAGCCCAGCGATGACACCGCCCTCGGGAGCCCTGTGAGAGGCTTCGGGGGCGTTGACGTCGTCGAGGGCCAGGTTCTTGTCTTCTACGTTCTTTGAGTTGGCACGTGTTGTTCTCACCATTTTGATAGAGGGCCAGTGTTTTGTGTTTGGTCGAGAGGGAGGGTTTCTTACTCGATTGTTTGGGCTCTCAACGAGAGCACCAAATGATGGATAGTCTACCCGGGGGTATATATCCGAAGGGTTATTACGGGGAATAACTTAGAGAGAAGTCAGAGCAAGCAAGTAAAAGTAGAGAGAGAGTGTATTGAGTATGAATGCCGTTTTCAGCGTGGTTACAAATGGGGAAATGGGGTGCTATTTATAGTAGCAATAAATGCCGGGCAGGGACACGTGTCAAGCGCTCATTGGCCGAGGGGTCACATCAACTGGTTGGCGCTGGCAGCCGCATGTGGCCGCATTTAATGCGGCTGTTGGATGGGACGTCTGTGCAGGGTACGGTGATCTGTACGCATGTGAGGCGGATATCTTGTCGAGTGAGATGCCTTCGGCCACAGAGCAGTAGCCGAAGGCTCCTCCAACCGAGGGCACCTTGGTGCCGAGGGCTCACAGTACCGAGGGCTACTGTTTTCGCCGTTTTCTCCCAGTTTCTTAGTTTGCTTGAGAAACCCGTTCTGTGAGAGTTTAGACCCTTCGGCCAGGGGGCCGAAGGCACCCCTGGCGCGTAGTGCGGGCTGCTTGGTACTCTGGGCGATGTGATTTGGGCCTGTTGGGCCTTTTGGGCCTGTTGGGCCTTCGCTGGAGTAGTAGGAGTCTGTGGGCCGGGGGTTCCCGGGCCATATACTCCATCATATCTATTTCTCAAAAGTAAAAAATTCTTTAACTATATATATATAATCACAATAATAGTTATATAGAGTTGCTTTGAATTGTATTTCAAGTTCTGATTTTTAAAATATTGAAAACATTAGGAGACTACAAATGATAAACAATACAAAAAAGGTCAAGATTTTCCGCACACAAAGACGGAAAGACCAAACAACACAGATTTAAAAACTTAAAGCACAAAATGTTAACGTTTTATTTAATCAATCTGACTTGTAACTTTGTATGTAGTGTGCCTTTGAAAAGATATTACTTTCTCCGTCCCGAATTGAAGTACAAACTTTGATCTGCACACAGATTAAGAAAAGATACTATCGTATAAATTTAAAATGAGTTTACCCCTCCTGAAACTACTTGAGAGGGGAGTAGGATTTTTGGCCGCACTACTGTGGTCTTGAAATAACCCAAAAATCCTACTCCCCTCTCATCATAGTTGGCAGGCTTATTCGTTGATTGCTTAATATGACAAAAAGTAATGGACGAAAAATATTTCGCCACTTCCCGGATGTCATCTCCTAGTAAACCAATCGAAGAACAGCTAGAATCGTGCACAATCTCCTCAATAGCTCGGGATGCATCTGCCTCAACCTCCACCGAGTTCCTCCCAAATCCCTTAAGCCAGCTAAGAGCCTCCCGGACCCCAATTAATTCTGCATTCAGCGATGTAATTCTCCCCGACCACGGGCATGCAACCCCTGCAATGAATCTGCCGCCATCATCCCGTACGCACCAGCCAAGACCACCTCCATCCGCACGGACTGCCGCATCCACGTTCAGCTACAGACTACCTGCTGCCGGCCTGCACCAAGTGCTGCGTGAGAGTGATTCCCGCTGCCCCTTATTCAGTCGACTCCCCTGTGCTTGAGTCCAACCTTGAACCATGGCTTTTGCTTGGTTGACAACCTGCTGCGCCGAAGAAGCTTTCCCCTGCCAAACATGACGATTCCGTTCACTCCAAATAGCCCAACATCCCAGCACAAGCTTCTCTACATCCTCCTTTCTCCTGGTGCGAAACTCTAAATTAATTTGCTCCATGAAAGATAACTCAGTCGCTCCCGACCAATGCCACGATAACGTTGTCCATGAATCACCAGCGAATGAGCAATGTCGAAAGATATGCTCCGTCAATTCTCTGGCCTCCCCGCACAGCCTGCATGCTCTCGGTCAGTCCACCTGACACCCTTGCAAGTTGTCCCTCGTTCGGAGGCACCCGCTGCACACCTGCCAAAAAAAAATTTAATTTTAGGTGGTAACCGCCACCCCCACATAACCTTCCAATCCACCCCCGAATCTCCCACCTCCCACCTCTCCTACCAATCTCCGATAGCAACTCCTCACCAAAAACTGACCACTCTCCTTCCACCTCCAACATAAAGAATCGGGAATTTTTCTCCGGCTCAAAGGAATCCCTTTAATTAATACCGGATCTCTTGGCTCAAAAATGTCATTGACCAAGTCGAAGTCCCACTCCTGTTGATCAGTTGCAAAAAGATTAGTCACTACCGCTTGACCCAAACCTTCATCGGTCTCCGATAACACCTTCGGATTCCCCTCATCGGGAAGCCAAGGTTCTTCCATATATTGATCGAATGGCCATCACCCACCCTCCAATAATATCCATCACAGATGAGATCCTGTGTCTGAATTAAACTCCGTCAAACAAAAGACGATTATGTCCTAGACCCGCATTTAAGAAGGTACTCTTGGAATAATATCTAGCCTTATAAACTCGTCCCACCAGAGAATCTGGATTAGTGAAAATCCTTCAAGCTTGCTTCGATAACATAGCTAAATCAAAATCCCTGAGCTTCCTGAAACCCATACCTCCCACTTTTTTCGGCAAACAGAGTGAACTCCAATCTTTCTAGCGAACTCCCTTACTGGTTTTACCCTTCCACCAATACCCATTCATAATAACTTCAATCTCACGACATAATTCAATCGACAACAAAAAAAAATTCATCACATAGGTAGGCAAAACTTGAACAACTGCCTTTAAAAGAACATCCCTTCCCGCTTTAGATAGAAAATTATTGTTCCAATTCTTAATCCAACTAATCACCCTCTCTCTGAGGTAGTCTAAAATATCTTTTTTACTTCTCCCTATCAAGGCCGGTAATCCTAAATATTTTTCATCTTCCCCTGCCAGCCCCACACCGAGTAAATCCACTAGCCCCTCCCATTCGCTAGCCCCAACATTAGAGCTGAAAAAATCTTTTGATTTATTAAAATTAATCACCTGGAAGCCCTCTCATAATCATAAAGCGTCTCCTTGATCAGCGTTGCCTCATCATGAGTAGCTCTTAAAAAATAATAAACTATCATCTGCAAAAAATAAGTGAGAAATCATAGGCGCCCCTGAGCAATGGAAACTCCATGTAACCGCCCCATAGACTCATATCAGCGCAAGAGAGCACTAAGACCTTCAGCTACTATTAAAAATAAATATGGAGATAAAGGGTCACCTTGCCTCAAACCTCTCCCAAGCACCGATAACATAATTTCTGTATCATCGAAAGGAATTGAGTAAGTAACCGAAGACACACACTCCATGACCAGCCGTATCCATCTCTCATCAAACCCCAAATTCCTCATCATATCATACCCTCCAAAAAGGCCATTCAACCCGGTCATAGGCCTTACTCATATCTAGCTTAAGTCCCACAAAACCCAATTTCCCCTGCCGTTTACACTTTAGAAAATGTTGAGACTCAACAGCTAACATTAAATTATCCATGATATATCTGCCCGGTATAAAAGCACTCTGCTGCTCAGATATACAAAATTGTAGCAAATGTTTCATACGATTAGCTAGCAGTTTTGAAAAAATTCTATAAATCACATTACATAGGGCAATAGGTCGCCAATCTCCTATAGACTCAGACTTCTCTTTTTTTGGAATCAGAACAATATTGGTATGATTAATTTTTTCTGGCAAATTACCTGAATTGAAGACGTCCTCTCAAAAATTGACGATATCGGGTCCTACTGCATCCCGAAAATGCTGATAAAAACCCGGGCTCATCCCATCAGGTCCAGAGGATTTATCCGGGAACATGTCAAACAAAGCTTTCCTCACTTCTTCACCTTGAATGGGACATAACAATTCCAAGTTGTGGCTGCTCTCCACCCTCCTTGGGACACTCCCAAAAATGAACTCCTCTTGGCCTGCTCCTGCGGTAAATATTTGATCAAAGTAATCCCTAATTATTTTTCCAATTTCCGCCCTATCGTTCTCCCAATGACCGTCCTCCGGTCTGAATCCCTCAATTTAATTTTTCCGTCTGCACTGCTTGACCGAATTATGAAAATAACGAGTATTGAGACCCTCCCTGCAACCAAAATTCCTTGGCTCTTTGTCTCCAGTAAATATTTTCCTTCTCAAGCAGAACAAGATACTCTTGTTTAACCCTCTGAAACTCTCTAATCCCCCGGGAGTCCCATCTATTACGGAGATGCTCCAATCTTCTTTTGCAAAATGTGATCCGTTTTCCATACGAGCCAGACTTCCCATAGCCCCATTCCCCTACTGCTTTACCGCAAGACACCACTTGTGCCATAATACCTGAGTCTCGGCCCAACCTCCAACTGCGCGCAACGATCTCACGGCAATCAGCCTCCCGTAGCCAAACATTCTCGAATTTAAAGGTGCGACGTCGCCGAAATCCTTTGGTAGGAATTTTTTTCATAAGGAGCGCCAGATGATCACTAGGTGCACCTTCTAAGGATTCTGCCACAACCTCCCCAAAAATATCTAGCCAACTTTTGGAAAATTACATTTTAGTCCTTCAAATAGTCACCATATTGAAATGTCAGACATGTGTTTCCAAATTTGTTAATGTCACTCCTCAATTGTGCAAATTGTTGTAAATGTAGTACTTTGAAAGGTGAAATGTGCAATGTGGGCTATAATTACATTTCACCTATTAAAGGACACCATTTACAACAATTTGTTTAATTGAGGGGTTACATTTACAATCTCAGAAATACAGGTCACACATGTTAATATGACGACTATTTCAGGGATCAAAAGTGCGATTTTCCCTACTTAAAATGGAAAGTGGAAAAACATTTTAGGCCCAAATAGGAAATTTTGTAAAACAAATTGGGACAGAGGGAGCATGTGATAAACATTAGTCCCATAATTTTAAATCTTTAAAAATAAAAATACTAAACATAAAACACAATATATGAAGAGATGTAGAAATAGGTTTGGAAAAAGAAAACAATTCCTAGTGAGTTAAATCTTGAAACAAACTAGACCCAATTAAACAAATAGGGCCGGTTAGGTACGGCATAAGGAAATTTCCACTTCATATAGCATAACATATCGAAAAAAAGTATTTGTGAATCTGTTACCGTACGGATATTCTGAATCAGAGCAAAAAAAAAAACAGTAAGATATTCTGATTAACCTGTTTCTTTTTTACCCAGATCGGGTTCATTGCGCTTCAAAATTCAGATGATCAAACCTGAACGGATTAAGGATCAACCTGAAACAGATCTCTTATCAATCATTTTATATAGAATTCCTTACCGTTCTTCTCATCTATACTTGCATAGACGTGTGAGTAGTATACATTTAAAGAGAGAGCTTGAGCTCTGAATTCGAATTAAGAAATTGAGCTAAGCCAGATCACAAATGGATACCTCGCATGGAGGAGGAGAAGGAGGAGGATCTGAAAGGGAGAAGTTCAACTCCACGTCCTCCTCTTCCACCACCCCTATCGCAGCCGTGGCCAGCTTCTGGAAAGGTACGGCTACTCCTGTCAAAATCCATCATCAGTACATGCTTCTCATTATTGCATTTTCATAGCAATTTCTTTTTTTTTATCACAATTGTTACTTGAAATCATCAACAAATCAATCCAAATCTGCTGGTGGACTATTTTCAAGTTTGTAAAGAGGGTAACAGGAGAATCAGTTTTCGTTGTACTCAATCGAGTATGGACATTTGAAATGTGCTGTGAAAATAATCAATATGAAATGTAAGCCTGTTCATTGGTTTATGCAGATTAGCATTTTTCGGATTTGTGGCTTTCTTATTAGTTGCTTAACCAAAACATTTCCCTGTATGTTTGGGAAGCCATTTCATCCAAATGGTAGATGAAGTATTAACAAAAGTCTCACAGGTTTAGATAATGATGAAGAAAAAAACACATAAATGAAATGATTAGTAGCTTTTCGTTTCATCTACCATATCCCATATATGACTTCTTCTCTTGATATAAATTCCCGTAATGTGTCTTTTGATTATCTTACACTATGCTCTTTTAAATCATTTTTATCTCCCACTTGATCCAATTTTCCCAAACATGTCTGTTCATTCATTTTTCCATCATTTGCATGGAGCCAAAGATTCATTATTTTTTGGCTTGAGATTATGATGGAATAAAGCAAAATGGCTCACTAAACTGTCTGCGCTTTTTTCGCTTTTTTTTTTATGAAGCAGCAGTCAGTCCATGCATTTTTAGACAAGATTTTCACTATGGGTCATCCGGAAACAGTCTCTCTGTGCTTTAGAACAGGGGTAAGACTGCGTACATCCGACCCCCCCTTACCCCACCGTAGGTGGGAGCCTTTGCGGCACTGGGGTAAATGAAAATGATGATGTCTGTTCATTCATCTTCAACAAGAACAACAACAACACCCTGCCATAGTTCCAAAAGAATTTGGGGTCGGCTAACATGAATGGGCAGAGTTAAAAAAGAAAATGAGATCAACCCTCCACATGTGTGCTCTCCCTCCACTTCGCTCTCTCCAAAGTCACACTCTCATCCAACCCAAGAAGTATCATATCATTCCTGACCACCGGAGTCCATGTCTATTCATTCATCTTCATCTTCCAAAAATCATTTTATCTTTGTTCAATCATTTTTTCGTCCATCTATTTGGGTCAAGCACACACTCCATCCATATCATTAAATAATAACAACAAAAGAATTTAATTTCTTGTTTGCTATACACTTGTACACTGATGGACTAAAAGAAATGTTTCTTTCCTTACAGCATTTGTTAGTCAATTGAATAGGGGGGAGTTTTTGGTTTCTGTGGTTAATTTTTTTGTTTTGTCTGTTTACAGAGTTTGATTTAGAGAAAGAAAGGACTGTACTAGATGAGCAAGGTCTTAGAATTGCTGAAAATCAGGAGAACAGTCAGAAAAACCGTCGAAAGCTGGCAGAGAGCACACGAGGTACTACTTTGAAAGATTTCATATGGAAGATCTGAATAATCTTATTCACTGATTAACGTACACCTAGGTGCCTAATAACTTCTTATACTACCTTGCTTTATTTAATTGCCTTGTTATTGATTTTTATTCACCTTTAGTATTACACTCTATCTTGTGTAAACTTTATATCAGCATCGTTACAGATTTCAAGAAAGCTTCGAATGAAGACAAATTGAGCTTATTTAATTCCTTGCTCAAGGGTTATCAAGAAGAAGTTGATAATCTTACCAAAAGAGCAAAGTTTGGGGAAAATGCGTTTCTTAACATTTATCAGAAAATTTATGAGGCACCGGACCCATATCCACTTATTGCTTCAATTGCTGTAAGTATATGGTTGGTCGATTTTCTTGACTCAAATTATCATTCTGTTGATCATTATTTGTTACGTCTATGCAGGAAAAGGATTCCAAATTATCAGAGTTGGAGTTTGCAAATCGTAAAATGAAAGTTGAGCTTGAAGAGTTCCGCATGGAGGCAACTCATCTTAAAAATCAACAGGCTACCATACGGAGGCTTGAAGAGCGCTGTCGTCAATTAGAACAACAGGTTAGTAAATGAATTGGCGCTTGAGATCCCTCCTCAAATAGTGCACTGTAATGCAGTGCTTTACATTTTGTACAGCTATACAAGGGACTGTTGACTTTCTAACTTATGACGTCTAGAAGATTTTGAATTGTGTGATGAATTCATATAACTTGAGCAGCTTATCGATCTTACTTTTTAAATGCTTGTTGTTTGTTATTTGGTTTTCATGAGTAATTGTTGGAACTACTACTAGTTACTTTTGCATGTTATGAGGTCCCATTTTCTGCATTTCAAATGGAATTGATCTGTAATTCACTCACATCTTCTTACAATGCAGATGGAGGAAAAAGTAAAGGAAATTGTGGAGATTAAGCAACGCAATTTGGCAGAAGAAAATCAGAAAACATTGGAGGTTTTAAAAGAAAGGTATCTTGTACTTCCAGTGCTCAGAAACCTATTATGTATGTAGTATTTCTTATTCATGCTATATGCTTACTAACACAGTATGCATAATCATTCTTACCCTTTTATTGATAATTTGATAGGGAGCAGCTATTGCAGGATCAATTACGCCAAGCTAAAGAAAGTGTTTCAAACATGCAAAAATTGCATGAAATTTCCCAGAGCCAGTTATTTGAAGTTCGTGCACAATCAGGTGCAGGGCTGATGTTAATCTTTGATCGTTCATGATGCATTAAGTTTTTCAGCTTTCAATTATATCAGAAATCTCCATATCACCTATAAGTGTTTTAAAAATTCATTGAAAGTGTTTCCCTTGCTGTATACTATGTGAGTAACCCCTTCCTTTCCCCAACTTTATGATTATAGAGGAAGAGAGAGCAGCAAAGCATTCAGAACTAAATCTTTTAATGGATGAAGTGGAACGTGCTCAAGCTCGCCTTCTAAGCCTTGAGAGAGAAAAGGTTTGACACCCGGACTGTGTATTAATGTAGATACAATGGAGTAGCTTCAGTTACTGGCTATACACCCTGAATAGATGGCTACTCTGTTTCCTTGCATCACATTTTGGTTGTCATTGACCTGAATAGTGAACTTTGTCTGATATGCTTCATTTATTTTATTTCTATGTGTTGAAATATAAACTAGAATAATATTGAAGATGAAGAGAAGAATTTTCCGTGTGTTTATTGAACGGTTGAAGTCCCTGTAAATATATATTACAAGATAGAATATTCCTATAAGATTCTATAGCATAATAATATCCTAAAGTATATTTCTAAATATTCCAAAGCATATCCTACATTCATTCTAATATATTTCACACCCCCACAAGTTGGAGCATAGATATTTATCATGCCCAATTTGTTACACAAATAATCAACTCGAATCCCTTTTAGTGCTTTCGTGAATAAATCACCAAGTTGTTCTTCAGTCTTCACATTTTCAGTAGAAATCAATCCCTTCTGTATCTTCTCTCGAATAAAGTGACAATCAACCTCAATATGTTTTGTTCTCTCATGAAATACCAGATTATTCGCTATGTGTATAGCGACTTGGTTATCACACCACAATTTAACAGACATTGACGTCTTCAATCCGAATTCACTCAATAAATGGCTTATCCATATGATCTCACATGCAGATTGCGCCATAGCTTGATATTCTGATTCATCACTCAAACGAGAAACCGCATTTTGTTTCTTACTCTTCTAGGATACTAGATTACCACCAACAAAGACGCAATAGCCAGATGGAGATGTTCGATCATCTTTAGAACCGGCCCAATCAGCATCTGCAAAGCAGCATTCTATTCTCATGTGATCATGGTTTTGATAAACAATATCTCGTCCTGGTGCTCCCTTTAAGTAACATAATATGTGTTATACAACAGCCCAATGATCAATGGTCGGAGATGACTTGTATTGACTCACTACACTCACAGAGTAAGCAATATTTGGACGAGTGACTGCAAGATAATTAAGCTTTCCAACCAATCTTCTATATCCTTCTGGGTCTTCAAATGGCATGCCTTCTTGAGTGAGTTGCACGTTGGGAACCATGAGAGTATTGTTTGGCTTTGATCCCAATTTCCCTGTTTCAGCTAGCAAATCAAGTACATATTTTTGTAGAGATAAAAATATGCATTTCTTACTCCGTGTTACTTCAACACCCAAGAAGTATTTCAATGAGCCTAGAATTTTTGTCTTGAACTGGCTATGAAGAAAATTCTTAAGAGCCGAAATACATGCATTATTACTTCACGTAATCACAATATCATCAACATACACCACAAACAATGTGATACTTGCATTCGTTCGTTTGTAAAAGACAGAGTGATCTGATTTGCCTTTTATCATTACAAACTGCTCGATTGGTTGGCTGAGTTTCCCAAACCATGCACGAGGACTCTGTTTCATTCTTTCAGACCATAAAGAGACTTGCGAAGTCGACAAACTTTTAGAAATTGCTCTAAATAGGAGCAAGAACGTTTTGAAATTCCAAAATAGGAGTATCATGTTTTTTATTTCCTGAATAGAAGTAATCTGCCAAGTTTGGAAAAAATGCCATGTTTTAAAGCCTAGTAATGCCAAACTTGGCAAAAAATGACTCCTATTCAAGGAATAAAAAACATTATACTCCTATTTTGGAATTTCAAAACTTTTTTACTCCTATTTAGGGAATTCATCCACAAACTTTACCATACTCCCCCCCGAGCAACAAACCCCGGAGGTTGCTGGATATAAACTTCCTCCTGAAGGTCACCATGCAAGAATACATTTTTAATGTCCAACTGATGTAAGTGTCAATCATGAGTTGCAGCGAGTGAAATAAGTAATCTGACAGATGTTAATTTTGCTACAGGAGAAAAAGTGTCAGAATAATCAACACCATAGGTTTGAGCATAACCTTTCGCAACTAATCGGGCTTTCACCCGAGCAACAGATTCGTATGGGTTTACCTTAATAGCAAAGACCCACTTACATCCAATGGACTTCTTCCCTTTAGGCATGTCTGCCAAATTCCTAGTACCATTAAAATCCAAAGCATTTATATTCTCTACCATGACATGACGCCATTCAAGATGACACAAAGTTTCTTTAACAGATTTGGGAATAGAAATAGAATCAATGGAAGCAATAAAAGAACATGAGGTAGGGGATAACTGATTATACGACACAAATGAAGATATAGGATGAGTACAAGACCGTGTACCTTTACGTAGTGCTATCGAGAGGTCAAGATCTGGTGTAGAGACAAGATTTGAAGATGCATGTACTAGAATATTATTGAAGATATAAACTAGAATATAAAGTAGTTTATATTGAAATATAAACTAAAATAATATTGAAGATGAAGAGAATGATTTTATGTTTGTTTATTGAAGGGTTGAAGTCCCTATAAATATAGATTACAAGATAGAATATTCCTATAAGATTCTATAGCATAATAATATCCTAAAGTATATTCTTAAATATTCCAAAGCATATTCCTACATTCATTCTAATATATTTCACACTATGCCTATTTTTATAATATTGTTGGGTTGGGATACGTACACTCTCCTCCCCACATAATAAATTGGCAAAAGAAAGGAAATACTATATTTTCTAGGCTTCTGGCTTTTTTTTTTTGAAATAAACTTCTAGGCTTCTGACTTTTATAAGTTCGTGATTTTGTCAATCACGAGTATAGACATATGTAATCGAAGGAAAACAGTTCATCGTTACCTTTATACTTTTAACAACAACTATGACAGTCACATTGTTTCTCTTCTACATGAAGTTTCACTATTTCAGAAATTTGGACATGTTCAGGCCCTCTGCCAATATGGTAGATGTAAATTTTATGATATTGATAGGTTTAGGAATTGCTTGCAGAATATCATTGCTAACGTGTATTTCTTGTTTCAAAATAAGAAAAGCTGCATTATATGTGATGCACTTGCAGTTTTTCTGTACAATCAATATAGAGGGCTAATTTGGTCATGTATCATAATGTGCATGACTGCATGTTGACTTTCAAATGTTAATCTTGTAATGGGAAATGCCTACAATAACTAGCTCAGCTCATTTCATGATATTCTTCTTACAAGTGTAAACCCTAAGATAGTTACTGTTTTGAAATTTCATTTCATTTTCTTATGTAAGAAGGTTGCGATTGGAAGGGCATGCGGTGTATATCTTTGCCACTATATTTGTTGCACGGATTTAAAGTTTAAAAGAACTTTAAAGTTAATTGTATCTATGAATTTCATGTGTTGATATGGTGATAGGTCCAAGAGGGGACTTATGATGGTTTATTTTTATGCTTTAGATTGCTGTTGATTTTGCTCTTTATTTGGATAAATCTGAGGGTGATATGCCCTTAATTATATTATGGTTTTATTCAGGGGTTTTTGCGTTCCCAGTTACAATCAGCTAATGAAGATAATGGTGATAAGAAAAGGTGCATTTCTATGATTTGCTTAGCTCTGTACTGTAAGAGTACTTCAGTTTTGAATTATAACTCACAATGTCTTTTGTAAAAGCTCGCTCAGTACTACTCATGCTAGCCTATGGAAAATGTAAACGTACATGATGGCTCATATGATTTAACATATTAAGGAAGAGGAAGATGTTGTGTAACAGAAAAATAAAAATCAACGGGGTAAACCGTTGCCCAGATAATCAACGATAAAAATACCGTTGCCCAAAGCCAAAAGGCTAAAACCAATTTTATTCCAAGATAATAATATTGAACCCTGGCGAGGGGTATAAATGGCCTTCTACAAGTAACCCTAATCAAGCCCAACTGCCCAAATTAACTAAATCCTAATTAGGCCCATACTAACTCTACTAAGTACTCTACTAATAAAAGGCCCAAACCAAAACATAACATTAACTTAATAATAATAATAATAAAACTATAACGACAGCCCTAACTCGACCCACGGAAGTGGGCCCAAGCCCGGTCCGGCCCCATGCTCTTCCCGCTCTCTATCAGAAGAACACCTATTAACACTAAGATTTGGGTTTATCTGGAGGAGTGAGTAGAATAGCTACTCATATTTTAGTTGGCCAGCATGACATCTTAAACTGGATGCTTGGTTTAGATAAAAAAGAAATATGATTTGGGATTATCAGTTTAGGCTTTAGATCCATATTCTAGTCTCTGCAGGAAAAGATTAAAAGAAACATATTCTAGGAATTGAACTTGGAACATGTTGTGGTAGCATGGAAATTCATGGTTGCTGAAATAATTGTATATCCACGATGTAGGAGTTAATGATAATACTTCGATTCACGAAATTAAAAGTTTTAGGTATATAATTCTACGTTTGACAAGTTGCTAGCATCATTGAGTTGGAGTGCATTTGGTGAGGAATATTGTGCCTTTCTGACAACTTATAGAGCAAAACAGGGAATTAAAGAGGAATACTGTCTTCCTCTTTAATGAATCCATTTGCAGTATGCCATTATTTTCTGTCATTTTTTTGTTCGTCTCCCCTGTTCATAATTTGGGCTTACCTAGATGGGCTCGTTTTGAGTGGGTCACACTTCATGATCTAATATCCAGTATCAATTTCAGTGATAATTTAGACAAAAGTAGCATCCTTGAGAATTCTTTGAGCTCCAAGGAGAGGATAATCTCTGAATTAAATATGGAACTTCACAATCTGGAGAGCACCTTATCTAATGAGCGAGAAATGCACATTAATGAGGTGAAGAAGCTGAATGTTCTACTACATGAAAAGGTACATAAACTGTGCATTTGGATATATTTTCTCAAAGCTCGAGCAAATGCACTGCCAACTCACAACAATGCTATAGCAATCTGTTTCTTCATCATCTGTTTAAGCTCAGATTTGTAGTTCACTAGTTCTATGGTGGATTTGAGTTGTTAGACATTACACAAGGCCATTCTCAACTTAAACAGTTTATTTATTTGCTGCTAATAAATAGGAAGAATACTTCACTGACAATTCTAAAAGTAAAAACATAGCTCAATGCCCTCAAGAACATATAAGACTCTTCTGAGTTTTCTCTATTTCAGTACCTGAAACCACCTCTATTCTTCCCCTAATAGAGACACTGTATCTTGTTTACTAATGTTCAGGAAGTTGCTCTTGATGAAATGAAGAAGGAACTTCAAATGAGGCCTACGACGAAGTTAGTTGATGACTTGAAAAAGAAAGTACAAATCTTACAGGTTTGACAGTTCAATTTCTAAATATTAAGTTATTAACTATAAAATAATTTCTTAATCGGAAGCAATACTTTCATTATGTTTCGAGTGATGCTACATCTTCTTACTTGACGTGCCATTACTTTATTGTGTATTTGTTTTTAATTGTTTCGTGGAGTTTTTCTGTGTTGTTCTACATTTTATCAAGTCATGGATGGATCAACCAAACCATTGGTAGCCAATGGATATAAATATTTTCCGCTTCTTTTGCTTTAAAGCGTTAGATAAATGCCGCGTCAAGTAGCAACAAGTTGGGAGTGGTATTAGTAAGAAACACATAGCATTTTTCTTATGTTTTATCATCGATGACGTTGACTGTTTGTCTCTTTGTTTGCTTCATTTCCATCTCTACCTTAATGTTTCATTTTCGCATTAACAATTGCTAGTGTCCCACTACCCCCAGTCTAACTTCAGAGAACTCTATTTATAGGCTGTGGGCTACAACTCTATTGAGACTGAAGATTGGGAAGCTGCTACCAGTGGAGAAGAGATGAGTAAACTTGAGTCATTACTTCTTGACAAAAACCGGAAAATGGAGCATGAGCTCACACAGTTGAAGGTATGCATGCGATACAGGCAGGGGCGTAGCTAGGGGCAGCCAACCTAGGCCCCGGCCCACCCTAAATTTAAAAAATGCCTATATTTTTAGTGTAAAAAATTCCGTGTAATTCCCCCCCCCCCCCCCAAAAAAAAAAATTCTTTTTACCGGCCCAGTGCACTGGCTCCGCCCCTGAATACAGGCTTGTGGATGGGTGCAGCTGTCCTCATTGTAATATTAATTAATAGTATTAGTATTAATTTCATATTATTAGGTTGATAATAGTTTCGTATTGGTATTCTATTAGAGTTAATAATGTCCTAATAGCAACATTGTAATATATCAGGACTCTAATTACTTGCTCACCAAGATTTATGAGTAATATAATAGGGGTTTCACTTCATTAAGTTTAATTACATCAGGCTTTAACATGGTCGAGAATCTGGATTTATGCTACGGACAAATGCTAAAAAATCTATGAATAGTTTTATTACTTGTATATGTAGTTAACTCATTCCTTTGCTTTCAGTTTAAACTTTCAGAAAAGGCATCATTACTTGAATCAGCTGAATCCAAGATCGATGAATTGACTGTAAACGTAAGTGAACAGCAAAGACTTATCCAAAAGTTAGAGGATGATATTCTAAAGGTATGCATCATTGGTATAAATCTAATACTTTCCTTATGGTGTATCTTTTTGAGCTATTCTACAATTTTCTAAAAGAGTGGCAAGTTGGCCAGTCTAAGTCTCGGAAACCTAGTTGTGGAAAAGCGTTTTTTGTCGTTTACTATTACGTTAATGATTCTACAATGAAATATCTGTAAAAGAAATTAATATCCGGAAATATCATACAAATTCTAATTTACATCTGGACAAGTAAAATAAATGATAAAAAGCAAATCCAACAAATTTTAATATTTTTTCAATCAATATGTGGTTTTTTAAACAATAAAGAACTACACATACAAAACAGCACATCATTGGTTTTTACGATTAGATACAACAAATTCAGTGCTAGTAAACGTAATTTTTAAAATTTCAGAAAATCTGGTCTAAATAAAAATTTGTACCTTTCTCTTTCTTTTGATGGTCATGTTAAGTTAATTGTGCTTTCACATCTAGGCATGCTTTGGCATTTCCTTTTCCCACTCTTTTTTAGTAAAAAGATTACTAGTTTGGAAGGCATTAGTTACTCACTATGGGTGATGGTAAATTAGATTTACTTTAGAGACCGTTCGTGCCTTAAACTACGTGCATTTCGGAATGGAATGGCAGTTTCAATATCGTTAAATCCATATTGGAAAAGGCTAATCATTTGATTTGTTTTTTTCGCTGGGCTAGGAAGACTCCACACGCCTTGTTTGAGTATTAGAGTCTGAGTTCGGTTCTTGAAGTGTGTAAGCTTGTGCTTTTGTTAACACCACGAGTTTAAGATGGTTCAGCTAACCCTACATCCACTGCCTACATGGTTTTAAATGACATTTAAGAGGCGCACTTCGAGGCATGCATCAAATTGAGGCATTTAAAATAGGTACTGAGGTGTACACCTCTATTGCAAGAGGCCTAGTCCACAGAACAGTTGAGGTGTATACCTTGAGGCGTGGGCTTCAAGCCGCAGGCTTCGCCCAAAAAACCTAATTTTTTTGCCAAACATTCTTCTTAGATCTGTAGAAAAATGGGTTCAGGTAAGGCTTTTTCCATTTTTTGCCCATTAGTGTGGCGAGGTCTGGGACAGTCCAATAAATTACAAAAACCCGTACTGTTCCATGAGGTTTCAAACGGTTCGGTACAGTAGCGTTTTAGGTTTGGAACCTTTTGGTAGTTGGTACCATAGCCTTTTGGTTCTGTATGGACAATACCATACCAATACTAATAAATTTGGAAAGAAATTCTTCAATCTCTAGTTCTAACCGATACAATGTATGTTTTCAACTTTTAGGAGAATCCCTTTATCCTAAAATCATGTTACCAAAATAAAGGTGAAATAACTCACATTCTTATTATTGATGTACTCCGTATTAAAGGATTACAACTATAGCCATATTGATAGCTACCGTTAAGGCTAACTACACAAAGTGGGCGGAGTCCAAGGCAACCAAAGTTAGGGTTTCAACTTTCAACACTCCTCCTCAAGCTTATGACTTATTTTTATGTATGATTACTAGGGTTAGGGTTTCAACACTCCCCACAAGCTTATCACACATTTTTATGCATGGTTGATAATATATTTTACATTGCTAAAGGAAGTTTAATACTATGTATAAAGTTTGAGGCTTACACCTCAAACTGCCTTGAGACTGACGCCTTGCACGGTAAATGCCAAACACCTCAAGGCTTCAAAATGCCTTTTAAACATTGGCTGCCCGAAGTCTCCTCCAGCTTGATTTAGAAATCTACGAAATTGTCTGACCTCGTCAAAGCTCAATCATAGCACCATAAGCAATTTAATAAACAATCCTTTCCAATATGGCTCTTAAAAATTTGCAAACCTATCTTCAACCTTTACAAAAGAATCAAATAGTTAACCTGCATTTACTTAAGATATTGTTAGTAGTATATTATTATATGTTAACATCAAAACAAGGAATAGGAAAATAGGAGCAGATCAAAGCTAATATAAGACATCTAATGGGTGTGGCAATTGCTGGATAACTTGCCAAAGCTAAAAGTTCTATCTTCATCTCAAGAATTAGTATATTACAAATGCTTGTGGTGATCTACTTTGAAATTTCTATGTTTTTCACTTCAAGAAACTTTGCATTTTACTTACATGCAGGGATACAGTTCAATACAAGAAAAGAAGAGTATGGTATTTGATGATTGGGACCTTTCAGAGTCTACAAGAGCAGAGCCTTCTGATGTACGCTTGCTTACTTTTCTGGTTTCCACATAAGTTCTTGTTCTCCACTTGTTATAAAAGACCGTTATATTTAGTAGATTACTTTAGATGAATATGATACTTATGTACAAAGCTCCGAATAGCATTTGGTGGATAAGGGGAGGGAGGGGTTATTTTTTGTTTTTTTTAAGTAAGAGAATCATAATTCCTCTGTCTGAAGTTTCTGTTTAGTCTTTCCTGCAAATATGTCCACTTTTCTTTTTGGACTATCCTAGCTTTCATATTTTCCTACAATCTCTTTGTGTGACCGTGTACATCCGACCCCCCCTACCCCACCGCAGGTGGGAGCCTTTGTGGCACTGGGGTAATGATGATGTCATTCTATTGACTGACATGTAAACCTATTTACACAAAAGTTATGGGCCCATAAAATGGAATGGAGGGAGTATATGGTTTGTGGTAATAATTAATTACAAGGACATTGAGTTTATTGTGGTAATGGATTATCCATCAACACCCAGGCTCAATGAAATAAACAGTGAAAGAGCCTCGTCTCGCTGATTTGACCAGACCAAGGAAACTTGGAGAGGTCGTGGCAATCTTTTCCCGCCTCAGCTCCCAAACAAGTCCAGAGAAGCCAGAGCATTGGGCCTAGGAGGTTCGACGAGGCAGAAGGAACTAACTTCCCGCCTCAGACTCTATTAGAAATGGAGCAAGGTAGAAGAAGAGAGTGAAATCATCTTATTGAAAAATAGAAAGTGTACAGAGTATTTATAGAAGCTATAGTTGTAACTAACTGCAGCTAATATAACAGAAGCCCAACTAATACTAATTACAAAGCAATGTACGTGTAGCTTCTATATACTATTCCTAACATTCCCCCCTCAAATTGAGGGTGATTGAACTGGAAAATCAATCACACTCAGTTTGTCTTTGAACTCAAGAAAAGTGGAAGCAGATATAGGCTTAGTCAACACATCTGCAATTTGTTGGGAGGCTGGAATGTGAAAGACTTCAAGCTGTTTGAGATGAACTTTCTCTCTGACAAAGAAAAGATCAATTTCCATATGTTTTATGCGAGAATGTAGGACAGGATTGTGAGCTAGCTGTACAGTGCTGAGATTGTCACAGTAAATTCTTGGAGTGATAAAAGGGGCTTGAAGTTCTTTGAGTAAAAATTGAACCCATAAAAGTTCTGATGTAGTGTCTGCTAGGCTTCTGTATTCAGCTTCAGCTGAAGATCTTGCTACCCTCAGTTGTTTCCTAGACCACTAGGAGATAATATTAGAGCCTAGGAAAATACATGACCTTGATGTCGATTTTCTGTCTGTAGGATCTGATGCCCGGTCAGCATCACAGAAAGTTGAGATTGGTAGAGGTATTTTTGTCAAGGGAAGAGGTTTGATGATCAGTCCATGAGTAATAGTTCCAGATAGATATCTCAGTATATGCTTCACAGCTTTCCAATGGTCTTTTAAAGGATTACTCATGAATTGACACACCTTATTTACAACATAGCTAAGTTCAGGTCTGGTTAGAGTAGCATACTGCAGAATTCCAACAACAGATCTGTAATGAGAGGGATGAGGAAGAGGGTCACTTCCTTCATTAGTGAGCTTACAGGTACTCACCATAGGTGTTTTCACACCCTTAGAATCTGTCATTCCAACTTTGTGAAGAAGATATTTGATGTATTTGGTTTGTGAGAGGTGCAAACAACCATTAGGAAGCTTTTTAACTTGGATTCCTAAAAAGAAATCAATATCTCCCAGGTGTTTGAGAGAAAAGGAACAGTGAAGGGTTTGAATGATGTGTTGGATAACTGTGGAATTATTGCCAATGACAAGAATGTCATCAACATAGATGAGGATGTAAATTTGGATCCCAGGTTTAAGATATATAAGAAGAGAAGGATCACTCTTACTCTGTTTGAAACCAGCATTGTATAAGACTGAAGTGAGCTTGTGAAACCAAGCCCTTGGAGCTTGTTTGAGGCCATATAAAGATTTATGTAGTCTGCAGACAAGGGAGGTATCTTTGGTCTGAAAACCAGGAGGTTGTGACATGTAGACCTCTTCCTCAAGGTCCCTTACGGGAAGAAGAGAAGGCAGGGTGTTAGATTTCGCTTTGGGACATGGAATGTTGGCTCTCTTACGGGAAGATCATCTGAGATAGCTGAGGTTATGAAGAGGAGAAATATCAGCATAATGTGCATGCAAGAAACTAAGTGGGTTGGAGAAAAGGCACGCGAGATTAATCCTGGAGGTTTTAAGCTTTGGTACTCGGGGAGAGAGAGGAACAGAAATGGAGTAGACATTATGGTGGCACATGATTATGTTGACGGTGTGGTTGAAGTGCTTAGGAAGAATGGTCGCATCATGAGCATTAAGTTGATAATGGGGGATGAGATTGTGTCCGTGGTTAGTGCCTATGCACCACAAGTGGAATTGGATGCATCTATCACTCAACAATTTTGGGAGGATCTTGAGGAAGTGGTGCGACGAGTGCCAAGGGGAGAGAAACTGGTCATAGGAGGCGACCTCAACGGGCATGTGGGCCCAAGTCGTGATGGTTTTGAGAGTGTCCACGGCGGACATGGTTTTGGCACTAGAAATGAAGCGGGGAAGAACATTCTGGATTTTGCCTCGACATATGAGTTGGCTGTGATGAACAATTGGTTCAAGAAAAGAGACTCTCACCTTGTCGCCTATAGAAGTAGAGCTAATAGTACCCAAATTGACTACTTTTTAGTACGGACGACTTGGAGAACTAGATAAAATGAGGAGACGAGTTAAGGTACAAGGGGAGCCAAAGATAAAATGGTGGAGGCTCGAGGGGAATCTCCAACAAAGTTTTGCACACAAAATGTTGGAGGAAGATGTATAGTCTACTGATAATGATGCACACGTGGATGATGTGTGGTTATCAATGGATTCCATCATTAACAAAGTGGCGAAGGAGATACTCGGAGAATCTAAAGGATGTCTGCCACCAAAAAAAGGACACATCTTGGTGGAATGATGAGGTGAAACAAGCAATAAAGACCAAAAGGGAATGCTATAAGAAATTGGGCAAAAGTCGGAGCGACGAGAACATAGAGGAGTACAAAGAGGCTAGAAGAAAAGCAAAAAAAGATGTGAAGGAAGCCAGAGGAAAAGTGAACAAGGAATTGTATGTAAAGTTGGATTCTAAGGAAGGAGAAAAAGTTATCTACAAATTTGCTCGCCTTCGTGACCGTAGGACTCAAGATACTAATGGACGACGAAGAAATAAAAGAGAGGTGGAGGTCATACTTTGATACCTTGTTCAACGGGAATAAAGTCCAAGGTATTGATGATCTTACTATACCAGAGTGTATGGTAAATCGGGACTTCGTGAGAAGGATTCAAACAACAGAAGTTAAAGAGACTGAGAAAAATGGGGCAGAACAAAGCAGTGGGCCCAGATGACATATCGATCGAGACTTGGAGAAGTTTGGGAGAGAAAGGCATCCAGTGGCTAACACGTTTCTTCAACATGATTTGGAGAAACAACAAAATGCCAGTGAGTTGGTGGAAGAGTACTCTCATTCTCTTATTTAAAAATTAGGGTGATGTACAAGATTGTGTTAACTATCGAGGGATTAAGCTTATGAGTTACACTATGAAACTTTGGGAGCGAGTGGTTGAGCAAAGACTTCGTAAAAGTGTGAAAATTTTGGAGAATCAATTTGGTTTTATGCCTGGACGCTCAACAACTTAGGTCATTCACCTTCTTAGACAAGTTGTGGAGAATTATAGAGACACTAAAAAGGATCTGCATTTGGTGTTCATTGACTTAGAAAAGGCATATGATAGTGTACCTCGAGAAAAGGCATATCACGTAAGTATATCCGTATCATCATGGATATGTTTGATGCCTCTACTACAAGTGTCCGCACTAGTGTAGGGAGGACCGCAGAGTTCCCTATTACTATCGGAGTGCACCAAGGATCTGCTCTGAGTCCTTTCTTATTTGCTATAGTCATGGATGAACTTACGAAGTCAATTCAAGAAGATATACCGTGGTGCATGATGTTTGCCGACGATATTGTATTGATTGATGAGACACAATCTGGTGTTAAAGCGAAGTTGGAAGTATGGAGACAAACATTGGAGAGCAAGGGTTTCAGACTGAGCCGAAGCAAGATTGAGTATATGGAGTGCAAGTTCGGTGGAGGTAGAAGTAGTAGCAACTGTGGGATTACTCTTGATGGTAAGGAGATACCGGTGTGTGATATGTTCCGTTACTTGGGTTCCATAATTCAGAAGGATGGTGAATTAGATGGAGATATATGCCATAGAATCAGAGCTGGGTGGATGAAATGGAAGAGTGCTTCATGATTTCTATGCGATCGAGGTATGCCGACTAGACTGAAAGGTAAATATTATCGTAAATCAATTAGGCCGGCATTAATGTATGGCGTAAAGTGTTGGGCGGTGAAGCAATGCCACATTCAAAAGATGAGTGTGACTGAGATGCGTATGTTGCGTTGGATGTGTGGACATACCAGAAAAGACCGCTTGAGGAATGAAGTAATCAAACAAAAGGTGGGAGTGGCACATATAGAAGATAAGATGCAGGAGTCTCGTTTGCGGTGGTTTGGGCATGTGCGTAGAAGACCGAATGATGCACCTGTTAGACGACTTCAGGGGTGGGGAGAAGAGGCAGAGAAGAGAGGGAGGGGAAGACGCAAACAGACTTGGATTAGAGGAATCAGAACTGATATGCGTCTTCTTGGGTTGGATGAGAGTATGGGTTTGGAGAGAGCAATGTGGAGGGCGCACATCCGTATGGACGATTGATGTCTTGTCTACCTTTCCTCTCTTTTTTCTTTTATCGTTTATCTTCCTTATCTTTTTATATTCCTATGTTATTTTTTATCTTCTAGCTTTTTTATGCTCTTTTATTTTTTCTTTTATCTTTCTTATATTCTTGAGTTATTGTTAGCTTATATTTATTTATCTTTATTTTATTCATTTTATTTTACTTTTTCTTTTTTCTTCCCTTTGTTGTTCGTTTTCTCTTTTTGGCATCGATATCATAGATCGATTCATGTTAGTCAACCCCAAATTCTTTTGGGATTAAGACTTGGATGTTGTTGTTGTTGTTTAGAGAGAGAACTTATCCTGTCCGTACGTTCGGACAGGAGGAACCGCCCCGAACGGCGCCTTAGGTCCGAACATTCGGACCTGAGCATTCTTGTGTGTGTGTGTATGCACATATACTACCTCCGTCCCGGTGGACTTTGGCAAGTGCAAAGTATGTGAGAAATAAGAAAAGTAAAAATTGTGTGATTGAGATTTGTGCAAAGGAGAGAAATGTGCAGAACTACAAATTAGTTGCTTTAATAGGAAAGTGACAAAGTTTTTTGGGACAACTAAAAAGGGAAAGTTGGCAAAGTCCAATGGGACGGAGGGAGTATATAATATCGATTGGTATTAAATGTTTATGAGGATCGGGGAGATATTATTAATTATAAAGTAATTTAACAATAAACAAAGTTTCATCCACTATTTTTTCATGGTTTCACCACTTTTGATTTATATTAAAAGTACAACTGGGTGGAGACTTGAAGTTAGGATTATATTTTGTTTATTTTCCGTTCCCGTAACTCTAGTTTCAGTTAAATCATCATGGTTTTACAATTTTTTATTTATTTTGGACAACATTTACTCTAGTTTTAGTTGTTTGGCATGTAAATTGCAATTTGCAAATGTTAAGAACAAATATTCAAAGATCGTTTCATACTTGAGCTCGAGTTCGAACCCAATTTTCGAGCTAATCGAACTTGTAACTTTTGAGTTGACGAACCAAAATTATCGAGACGAATCGAGCCGAATTAAGCCATGTCCATATTTGTGAGTCGAGCTCGAACCCGGATTTTTTAAGCTCGTTCGAGCCGAGCTCGAGCTCAAGCAAATACAATATATTTCAAGCTCGAGCTCGAGCCTACATAAACTCGGGTTCGGCTCGGCTCGGCTCATTTGCACCCCTAATGGTAGGGTTTCAATTGTGTCTTCACTTTTCAGTTGCCACCAATTCTTTGGGATTTGAATCTTTAACTCCCTGTTACATCACTAGATTCGCTGAAAATTGGGATTATGTGGGTCGGTCCACTTACTCCAATATGTGCTTAATTGAACAAACATGGGGGCAATGAATTCCACGTACAAAAAATGAGACCAACTGTAATGCTTTGACTACTGGATATGTTCAAGTCATTTGCCATAGACATGCCTTTGTTCCTTGCTTCACGATAATGCTCTGACTACTGACTGTGTTTAGTCTTCATCCTCACACAGAGTGTAGAACAAAGGCGCATTTCTTCGGACCAAGATCAAAGCTCAATGTTTAAAGTGATATGCAACCAACGAGATCGCTTCCGGGCACGCTTGCAAGAGACGGAGGAGGTTTCACTTTTTGTCATTTTTGAAATTCCACTTGGTGCAAGTTCTTGTTTTCTATAGATTTTCTCAAGCTCTCTACTTGAGATCCCAGGTATTTTTAGCTGAAATTCTTCTTGCTCTAGGAAATAAGGAAACTGAAGGAGAAAATTGGGGTTTTGACAGCAGAACTTGAGAAAACCAAAGCTGACAATGTCAAACTTTATGAAAAGATCCGATATGTTCAGGATTACAACTCTGAGAGGGTTATTTCAAGAGGATCAAAGAAGGTTATTTGCATCAGCTTCTGTCATTCCTATACATTTTTTTAGGTTTAGGGTCTCCCTACTCAAATGGGGCTTGTTCATTTTCAGTATGCAGAAGATGTAGAAAGCGGCTTTGGCTCTGATGTGGAATCTAAGTACAAGAAGATGTATGAGGATGACATAAATCCATTTGCTGCATTCTCAAAGAAGGTGTGCCATCCCTCACCATGTAAAAAAATGCATTTCACCTTCCTCTCCTAATTGACATTATGCAGGATATGGAAACCCTTGAACTTTACTTTTATTCTCTCTCTCTCTCTCTCTCTCTCTCTCTCCTTCCCCCCCTTGGCCCCTTCTCTCTCCTATGCTTTCACTTATCATGGATTGCCATCTCATGATCTTGTGTACCACTAACAGGAAAGAGATCAGAGATACAAGGAGTTGGGTTTGAGGGATAAGATAACTCTAAGTAGTGGGCGTTTCCTCCTAGGGAACAAGTAAGCTTCTCTATTCTAGTGTTTTTATTTCACTTCTTACTATGATGAATATGCTAAATTGCCACTGCATTACTTGGTGCTGCATTGGCTTGTGCGGGAATTGTATCTAAAAGTGAATTTCGACATACTCATTAGTAGAAAACTGTTAAGATGCTCTGCAAGTAATGGTTAAGCTTTATAACATATGCTCTGCTAGTAATTTCAACATACTCATGACTAGAAAACTATTAAGATGCTCTGTCAGAAATCACTTTTCCCCATTGCTCGTGGTTGCAAATAATCTCAGTATGATTAAAATCTTCTAAGTTTGCAGTTCTGTGTTCAACATCAGAATCATCAAATTAAAAGATTTATAACATTTCTTAGAACAATTTTGAGTCGCAAATTTCCCTTGCTCATCCCTGGCCATGACACTCTACATACTTTATTGTCGCAGATATGCTCGGACTTTTGCATTCTTCTATACGATTGGATTGCATGTCCTAGTATTCACCTGCCTGTACAGAATGTCTGCTCTGAGCAACTCTGGGTAAAGATGATATTGTGCATGCTCAATGATTATACTACGGAGTTTTGTGTTAAAAATTTTATTTGTTTTCAATATCTGAAGGATAGTGATGCTCATTGTTTTTTCCTTTGGTTTGCAGCAATGCAGCAGAGGATAAGATCATCGACCTTCCTCATCCACAGTAATACCTTTGACACATGAGTTTTCTTCTCCCAACTGATCCATGCAAATTAACAGGAGCAAGCTATATACAATTATGTGATGTAAATAGAGAAGAAATAGACAGAACAGTGGCTTCCATTTTTGTTGACAGCAGAATGTAATGGAAATATGGAATCATCGTGTTTTAAAACCATTACTTCCATCTGTTTCAGGCTGTGCAAGGTTTCTTCTTTTTAGAGCATTCGTGTACTGTAATGGTTCTAATACAAAAATTAGAAAAATATTATTTGTGTTGTGGGAGGAACGAGAATCGCACGTTTACTGGCCGGTCCTTTTAATATTATGATTCATATATATCGGGATTATCGGCTCTCTAACGAGAAACACACTAATAAATAATAATTTCTTTCAGCATCACTTCCAGTGCTGAGTACCTGAGTTGTAAACATAATGTGAGAGTGTGAGACATAAAACCTCGCCAATAATAAAAAGAAATTGTTCGAAAGTAAACCCGATTAGGGAAAAAGAGAACAACATTAGTTTTGAATAATCATGTTAGACTAATCTCATGAATCTGTCTTGAATCCCCGTTCACATCAATCAAGGATTCAAGGGAGTTGGAAGTTATGCATTCTTAATTTTTCACACTGGTTAGTGGTTACCTTGATGAAGGCACTATAAATCTATAATGAATAAATGCTCAAAATATTACAGAGTATCTCGACAAAAATATGATTAGTTATCATTACCTTTATTTAATAAATATAAACTTTGTATTTCTTTTAACTTTAATTCCTATCCAACACCCTACCTTGTTCTCACCCCACCTCACCCCGTTCCTCTGCTACCTCCAGTTACAATTGTCGGCGACTACCGTAAAAGTCGATGGATTTTTTTATAGTGGTCACGATGATATACATAGTATTTCATAATTCATAATGGTAGTGACACTAGTGGTAGTTAAAACTATTAAAACTATTAAACCAGTAGTTTAATAGTGACACAAGTGGTGATATAAAAAAACTATTAACTACATATTAAACCAGACTGGGCCGGGCCGGTTCACTAAAATGCAGGCTCGGGATCGAACCGCTAGAAGACCGGGCCAGGTGGCCCGAACCGGGCACCAACCGGTTCACCGGGCCGGTCCGGGCCTGCACAATAGCGGGCCGGTCCGGTTCCGGGCCGGTTGGCCCGGCCCGAGTCCATCCCTTAAATCAGTAGTGACATTATCACTTCAATTTTGTCACACTTTAGTCACATTTTTGTGCATATATAAGAGTAATCACTTTTTTTTTTAGAATTTAACTTCAATAAAATAATATTTAACAAAAAAATCTAATATATTGTCTTTAGTACTCTCTCGTGTACTAAACTTATGGAGGCAAGGGGCTTGTACCCAACCAAAGCAAAGCTGGTGTTGCACTTGAGTCCCAAATCAACCAAGGTCGGTGCCATTTGGCGTCGATGCTTAGCGGAGCCTAGTGCTACTAAACATCCATATCAGGACCCCCTGTTGGTTAGACGACGTCGAACGGGTTAAAACAACCACAAGATTTAAAGAAGCTCACGAGAATAAATATCAGTCGACGTCTTGCATCTCTATCTCAATATGGAGACATTCCCACATGAACAATGCCCTACATGGGGCGGGAACAAGATCGAGTGGGTGTGAGGAACCAACATGAAACCTACTCCCATAATCGCATGAAGGCGTTTTCTTGGGCAACACTTCTTTTTTGAGGGAACTCAAGAAGTGGCGAGAACAACATTTAATGCATAGATTTTCCAAAATGACATTCGATTTAACAACTAGCTAATGGGACCCGATCTATGACCTACTTCATCCGCTACATATAATACTCTCTCATAACTCAACTTGTTGGGTTGGCCAACATTTAGTAGAAAAAATTGACCTGACCCGACCCGACCCGGCTTGGACCCGGTTCAAACCCGGGCCGGTACTTGGCCTTTAGCCCAAATCCCTAGTCCCTCCCAATCTCGGCCCGGAGCCCGAACCGACCCAGGCCCGGTCTATGCCTAAAAAATATACTCCGTATGAAAAGTGTAAGAGTATGACAATATTTTTTCATGTAATAAGCATGAAAATGCCAAAACCCGGAAAGGAAGCCTAAATTAGTCCTAGATGGGATTTAAGTTGTTTGAAAACAACCTAAACATTTTTGATCAGGTTTTATGGCATTGACCGGATTGATCCGCTTATGATTTGTCTGGATCGCTTTCCGGTCCAACATTTACAAATAACTCCACATCTGCTTTAATTTTACATGCCTTTTACAACATTAAATCCTTCTCTATTTTTAAATCCTTCACTTTGTCACTTTTGCTATTCGGATGTATACCTCTGCTATTGTGTCACAAATTATTTCAACATTAAAAATATACATTTAAGACCTAAATTACTTGATAATAGATGTTTTATATGCTCCAAAATTGCTTAATCTAATCTGCGGTCTGGATGCTCGATGATATTCGGCTGATGGAGACATGGAGTTTAGAACTTTTGTCTCTCTTTCTTCCCTACTTATCTGGGAATACCGTATGTAATTAACTTAAAACTAGCAGATCAAGATATGATCGCATCAAATTCTACACGAGTTCGGAGTGAAATCAGAAATCAGAAATCAGAAATACTACATAGTTGCTCGTGTAAAAGGCCGACAAGGCTCTTCTGCGTAATTCCTTAGCAGGAGAGATAATTAAATTATTTCTTTATTTAGAGATTATATATTTTTATTCATAATCTTTATTTTAGTACTATATATATAAAGGTAAAATTATAATCCTAATTCTATTAAATGCCTTATAAAGAGGAATTAAGTTTGAGAAAATTCGCGAAATAGAAATAAAAACATATGAGTACCGCGCTTTTGTTTTCTAAGGATGTTTTCTTTTGGATTGTTTTTAATCCCATACCAGATCAGACCAGATTTAAATAGATCGAACCAGACTTGGACAGTTATATAATACACAGAGACCAAACTAGACTTAGACGACCAAATCAGATCATTAAATTTCAGTCCAAAAGAAAACATTCTAAATATGAGTAATTGCGACCAAATTTGAGAAATATTGGAATATTACCATGTTTAAAATAAGATGATTTCAAAATATGGTATTACTATTTTGTACTCCCTCCGTCCCGTTGGAATGTTCCTGGTTTGACCTACACACATATTAAGGAAATAAACTTATGAGGAGGTAAATTTTACTATTTTGACACTGTTTCGACACTGTTTGACATTGTTTCGACACTGTTTGACACTGTTTGACCCTGTTTTGATGTAGGATAACTTTCCATTTAGGGAAATGAGAACTTTCAAACCGGACATCCAACAAAAGAAAGCGGAAACATTCCGAGGGGACGGGAGTATATTAGAAATAAAAATCGCGATAATCCTGGTACCTTTTAAATTCCATTTAAGGCAATTTAATAAGTTTTTAATCGGGAAACAAAAGCTCAGGGGTTTGCGCCGAAAACGGATACTTCAGCTGTGTATATATACACGTAGTAGCGAGGGAGGGTTTTTGTCTTCATCATTTTGAATTGATTCGAAGCCGTAGGAAAAAGTTGAGATGGATAGCAATAGTTGGAGGGCGGCGCAGCCTCTTTCACAGGTTAAGGGTGGTGACGCCACCGGCATAGCGGCTGGGCGGGCTGCACCAGCACCGGCTTCAGGAGCCATGGAGACTGGCGATTGGCGGGCCCAACTCCGACCGGAATCCAGGCAAAGGATTGTTAACCAGATAATCGAGGCCTTTAAGCGGTATCTTCCGTCCGCCGCACAACAGGGGCTGCAAGAACTTATGCAAATTGGGGCGAGATTTGAGGAAAAAACTTATGCGTCCGCTACAAATCGGAGCGATTATCTGCAGAAGATATCCCTAAGGTTGTCTTCATTGAAGTCAAAATCATCGCAAAACCCTACGGCTATGGCTAATCCTGTGCAGAAGCAAAACTTTCAACCTACTCCCGAACCATCATCATCCACGTCTTTAGATTCAACCGCTCAAACGGGAATCACGCATTCGGGTGATTGGCGGGAAGAGGCTTACCATAAGCTCAAGTGCTTGAAAGAGGCATATTTTATGGATCTAAATGAATTGTTCCATAAGATATCTAGTAAAGTGGCTCGGTATGATTCTCTTCCCCAACAACCCAAAAATGAACAAATGGACAAGATGAAGCATTTGAAGGGCGTGATGGCGCGACTTTTACATACGTTGAGGCTTGAAAAGAAAGACATTCAACCACAACACAAAGAAAAACTGGTTCAGGTTGAGGGGCTGATATTTTATTTTCTTAGCCCCAACCGGACCGGGAAGCCTCAGCCTTCACAAAATCTTGATGGCCAAATTAATCTGCACTCTCCTCTAAATTTACCAGGCACAATGGCTTCCATGCAGCAGAACAATTTGAACAATCCCATGTCTTGTATAACTGCAGTCACAAACTCCCAGCAAAACACGCTATCTTCAATGCACATTGGAGCTAGCATGGACATGGTGGGGCAGGGAAGATCATCAAGTTCACTGCAGCAGGTTTCTTGTGGTGCTTTACACCTAACTTCTATCAATGGTCCTCAACTAATGAACCTGAGCTCGTTTTCATCACAAAACTCCAATATGCTACAGCATCCTCGGCAACATGATCAGCAAATGCTGCACAACCAACAGCTCAGACAACAGATTCAACAGCGGCAGATTCAGAAGCAAGGACTGCAGCAGCAGCCATTAAAGCAAGCCCCAACTCCACCAGCTGCACAGCCGGTGGCCCAATATCACCAAATGGTTGATACAACGAATGGTGTAAATATGAGGCAGCAGCACATAGGTGGCAACAAACCAGGTGTCTTCCAGCAGCATCAGCCACTTGGCCCGAGCGTGGCTTTGCATCACCCCCGGCTAAATCCGAGTATATCTTCACCTCAATTTCATCAGGCATCATCTCCTCAGCTTTCCCAGCACCCTTCACCTCAATTTGACCAGCAAAATATTTTGACATCTCATACAAAAATGGGAACACCTCTTCAATCAGCCAGTTCACCTTTTGCCCAATCTCCTTCTGCTCCCTTGGTTCCATCATCAATGCCAGTGGACTCTGAAAAAGTTATGCCAGTGAAGTCTGAAAAAGTTAGCATGGGTGGCGCTCCATCTCTTCTTGGTCCTGGGAATATAGGGATTCAGCAAACAACTTATGCATCGGCTCAGTCTCTAGTTATTGATACTCCCGGGATATCAACGTCGCCACTGCTTCCAGAAATTAACAGTCTAGATGGTGCACATGCAAATCTATCAACTTCCATTTCTGGGAAGTCAACAGTTGAGCAACCTATTGGACGCTTGGTTAATGCAGTAAGAACACTGTCAACTAAGGCATTGAGAACCTCTGTTAAAGACATCAGCTCTGTCATAAGTATGATGGATAGAATAGCTGGACCAGCACCTGGAAATGGCTCTAGAGCAGCTATCGGTGAAGATTTGGTTGCCATGACGAAACGTCGGTTGCCTGCAAGAAATTTCTACACACATGATGGACCCACTGGAACAAAAAGAATGAAATGCTATACTACTTCAAATGTAGTGTCATCTAGTGGGAGTGTTAATGATGGATTTGCACTATGGGATTGCACTGGAACATCTGATTTGGAGTCTACAGAAACTTCCAGCATTCAAAAACTCAAGGTTAACCATGCATTCATCGAAGAGATAAGGGAGATTAATCAGCGACTGATTGATACTGTTGTGGAAATAAGTGATGAACCACGTGTTCTACCTTTTGCGGCTGATGGAGATGAAGGGGGTACCATGGTTACGTGCTCTTTTATGGCAGTGTCTCTCAGTCCAGATTTAAAATCGCAATGTGCTTTGGCTCAAGTGTTGCCTATTCAGTCATTGAGATTGCTTATTCCCACAACTTATCCAAACTGCTCCCCAATTTTCTTAGATAGCTTTCCAGTTGAAGTCAGTAAAGAATATGAAAATGTGTCTGGCACGATTAGATCAAGGCTTTCTACCGCCCTTAGAAGTCTTTCAGAACCGATGTCATTGGGAGACATTGCAAGGGCCTGGGATTGTTGCACTAGGGCAACTATTTCCGATAGTGTTCAGCAATGGGGCAGGGGAAGTTTTAGCTCCAAGTATGGTACATGGGAAGATTGCATCACCACAGCACCCTAACCATTACTCTTGCAATGAATTTAGAGATTAGTATGTTTGTAGTATGGAACATTCCTTCGTTTAATATGTCTTGTGTGGAACATCTCTTTAAAACATGTACATCATCCTTGTATCAAAAACTGAGGAAATGTAATCATTTATCTTATTCTTGATCCCAAAAGAAGTATACTACTGAAAGTGATTTGATATATGTGTGTGTGTCGAAATTTTTGTGTGGTCAAATCAATTAAACGATTACATTTCCAGGAGTAGCTATTGGTTAAGATTTGTGTCGTGTGTGAATGGGCAAATTATACCGTATGACCGGCATACCATGCGCATGGTATGCCCGGTCTAAAACGGCATCGTTTCACAATTAAAAAAGATAGCAGAGCTTCGTTCTTATTTCAATTTCATCTTATTATTTCATCGTTCATCGCTGCGGAGCTTCCCTCAAAGAGAGATGCTGATGGATCTAAATTAAAGGCAGGGTCGATCATCAATGGGGGGCCTCTGGTGTGAAGGTCTTTTTCCAGCAAAGAAGGAGAGATGATGTGGAATTAGGGTTTTAATCGCCGATTGAACGACGGAGGGGATTGAGAAACTTCAATATCGATGTCGGAATCGATCACCACACATCCCTGGAGTTATCCGAAACAATTAGTTGCGTGTAATCTCCAGGCATGCTCTCTATTCACCAATTGAAGAAACATCAAATAGGGTTGTGGAGAGCTCTCCATTCGCCAATTGCAGAAACATCAAACAGGGTTGTGAACTTCGTATATCTTTGGCGGAAGTTACATCTGTATAAAGGCCATTTACATTGGAATGGCCTAAAGTTACATTTCATATACACTAGAATTACATCTCGTTTTGGCTAAACTACATTTTGTAACACGCGTTTCACATTTCAATTTTCCTTGATAAGTTACATCTTGTTCACATGTTATTTACATTTTAATGTACACAAGTTACATCTTAATACATGCGAGTTACATCACAAAACTATACAAGCTACACAACAAAACAAACCTTTGTTTTTCAATCAAAAGTGATTTTATTATTAAAAATCATTATTAATGGACCTAATATTAAAAACAAAACATATGCACTATTTATGTAAAATAATTGGACAATTAAACTCTCTTTTTTTATTAAACATGAGTTACATTTCAGGGCACAAGTTACATATGTTGTTAACTGAAGTTACATTTGTAGCAACACGAGTTACATCTAATTATGCACAAGTTACATCATTCATGCTACTGGGATGAAAATTTAAAAAAAAAAATTGTACACGCAGGTACTGTTCACGCGTGTACTGTTCACGCGATTTTTTTTTAAAATTTGATCGAAACTACGTTGTTTTGGGGTGTGGAGCATGGTGCTCACCATGCTCCGGTTGCACGATATACGGACCGGTGTGAATGTACATACAGCTTTTGATCTCGTTTCTATTTCGGGTGAAATTCTGTTAGTGTTAATATTTTTAATTTGAGAACATGTTGGTAACCCGTATTTTAGCAATAGAAGTTATTGTAGATGATCATTTTAACTAGTTCTCGTATGATTTGTTCTTTATTTTATTAATGAAATACATTTTAAATATTTTTTTTCATGATCCAACCACTTCGAAAAATTTCACCTATTTTACCAGATTAAGCTGATTAAGTCAATTCCCGTACTACCAACCGGGTTCTGAATGTATTGGCCCCTTTTTGTATTCCTTCTTTAATTTTTTTGTTAATATCTTCATGTAGAAAATTGTTAAGATTCTTTTTTAATTTGGATGATATATTAGATTTTTTTTTTCATATGCGACTTTTCATCATTTCTCACATTGCTGGTTCACATATGAATTGAATTCTTCAATTTAGCATATTTTTCACCCTATATGTTCTTTGATTTCTTGTTTCTTAATGGCTCTTCGATTTGTTTTTTAGTCAAACTCTTAGAGCATTACCAATGAAGTAGTCTTAGTCTCAATAAACTGTGACAAATGCCAAATAAATAAAAGACCTTTTTAGTACACATAACACAAAGTGAAGTGATTAGATATTGAACCGGTGAAGAGTTTCCGATTTATCACTTGTTTCGGTCCACGTTTGGTGTCTACTTCGAAACTGAAATTCAATACATTAAAAGAATACTAAATTATCCCCACAAGCCAAAAAGAAGATTTAAAACATCCTAGAAAAGATTGCACATTGATTGCATCATATAGAGCTCCTCTCACATATAACTTTCTTTTGTTTCTTGCGTAATAAATCCATGAAGGATTTAAAGCAGCCATAAAGTAATCAAATTCTTAATATTTTACGGAGCATTTGCCTAGTCATCAGATCAAGTCTAGAACATGAAGTGGCAGACTAATACTCCGTACTCCGTAATTACAACCCATCCGGCTGTTACTCTTCTCAAAAAACAAATAAATGTGCCTCACGTTGTTCAGCACATCTCATGTGTTTAGTATTATGTCACCATTTTTAATGCTGCATGCAGCCAATTAGTGACGTTTCATATCCTGCCAAAAGATAAGTACTACTCCAAGGGGCCAATTCTTCAACAGTTCTACTAATCTACTGCAGCAAAGCTTATGATCGACTCACTGTTGCTCTATGACGGGATAGATGAATAAGCCTTGTCAGAATATCATTGCTTGGAAGATGCTAGCAACCTTTGGTTTGGTGAAGGACGTTAGTCCTCAGGCTACATATTGGGAGCTGTCGAGCTGAGACTAAGCTTACTTCGTAGATACTACTCCAGAAATGACAAGGTGAAATCAAAGGCTTAATTAACATGTCTGTTCCATGATAAACAATAACTCACATAATATACATGATAAAAAAGTTTTTTCATTTACATATGATAGTTCTAGATAATACCAACATATGTTTACATGTACATGTATGAATAAAGAATAATTCCAGAGAAGAGCAATGTGTGGTACGTAGTATGAATTATCTCTGATTGGACTCTAATGGTTAAATATGATGAGATTTTTGCAATCGTTTTTAATTAAAGACACACTCTTCTCATTAAACTTTTCATCAACACACAAGAAATGAAAACTGTTATAATTGACGGCATTCAGAAAGCTTCTCTATGCATAAAGCAACACATATGATTGTATGAATCACTCTAAATATCAATGAAATTTTTACTTTCACATTTGTATATATCGCATTATAGCCTATCCACATTTACCTGCACATATTTAAGATGTGTTTGTGATTAAGTCACTCCAAATGCTAATCAAACTAAGTACCTGACCATACAACACCTATCCAAAGTAATTTACACACCAGAAAAAATATTATACTACGTATATATCTTGGTTCAAAGAGCTAAACTTATTTGCTTATGTGATCTGAATATCAGTAGCTCTGTTTTCTTCTAATATAAAACAAAACTAAATCAGGTTCACCATTATATTTAAATTAATTCCTGAAATTTTATTGCAGTTTTGTGCTTCCTTAATGGGACTATTAAGAACAGCAGTAACATTTATGAAATGATTAACAAATTCATTTGTTGGCTCTTTGTTGATTCCTAAAAGTAAAGATTGAATAATTTTGGTAGAAATGGATAATACAATTAACCATAAAGGACTTCATCGATCAACAGACTACCAGAAAACAATCAAACAAAAAAATTTAAAAACAACTTACCAAAAGATACTAGCCCGGGCTCATGGTTGCCCAAACTATAGCTGCAGGTGAACAAAGTAAGAGCTAAAGAGCACAGAAAAAATCAATTGAACTCAGTATTCTCTAATATTCTTATTTCAATTTCCAAATAGATAAGCCAACGTAAATATATTAACAAAAAATAAGCACACAAGAAACAAACAATTTATTTGGCAAAATGAACCAATGTACATGGAATTGAATTCAAGTAACATAATATTAACAGACATTCGAAATTTCAAGTACCCACCCTTCTCAGCGACCAAAATTGATTAATTGGAAAAACAGAGTCGTAAAATACATGAAAATGAAATGCTTACACCCAGGACTGAAAAGCTGATCAGTTGAAGGAAGGGGGAAACTCTAACACTTTAATCTATGAGCTCCTTCTAGGTCTTTATCTAAATGAGTAGTAGCAGCAGAAGATGCATCTATTCTCATGAATCAACCCTTCGTTCCACAATTCAAACCCAGCAGACTACAAAACTGACACCTTCTTATAAGCATAGATACATGGAATTCAACTAAAAGTTAAAATTATTAACGGAAACATTTTCCTAATCTCAATAAAGAATCCTATGTGGATACTATCTTCTTCCAACCGTTACACTTCTCAATAAACATACATACAAATGATCATCATGTTGTCCAGCCAAAAAGTGGCGTTTCATAATCTACCATAAACCGTTTCCTATAAATACTACTCTAGCAGTCTAACTTTTCCACCACAGGCCGTAGCAATGCTTGTGATCGACGGTTTTCTCTATGATATAGACGAATATACATTAGTAAAGTATCATTCAATTTGTTACTGAGGCGTTTAAGATTACCAGATTATATGATTCTTTATATATGTTTTTTGAGCTTTTTACTATGAAGATGCCTGCAAATTTTTGTTTGGTGAAGGACATTACTCATGGAGATGCACATTGGACGCGGGGACTATGCTTGCTTCGTGTATACTGCCCTCAAATGACAAAAGGTGAAATCTAAGGCTTCTAGTAAAGAGGTACTAATAAAGATACACGATACAAAACTAAAAAGAGTACTAATATATACACGCCATTATATGTTTCTATATTTCAAGAAAACATTTTGATTACTTTGTAGTATTTAAGAAACCAATTGGTAATTTTGGTTCTTTTATTATGGCTTTATTTGAACAAAGTGTGGTTTTATTTAAGAAACATTTTGATGGAGCCCCAACATCGTCGGATCTACTCAAAGGAATCATCGATGTCTTTAATGGAGCCCCAACATCGTTCGAGCACCTGATGTTGTCGTTGGATTATATGGCAGCGAGCTTCTCAGCCGGTGACGAGCTTCGCCGACGAACCGTCGCCTCCCCTGTTGCATCAATGAAGAAAATTCTTCTCTCAAACTGTGCCCCTTCTTTCTTCTTCATATAATCTCCATCTTGAAATGGTTTCCGACTTTCCGTCAAGCTGGAGGTAAATGGGGATGCTGGAGCAGAATAGGGTTGCAGAGGAGGGATTGGGGCTGGGGGACTGAGGTGGCTCTGGCGGCGGTAGGCAAGGCAGGGGAGGGGCTGGGGCTAGGGAGGGTGCAGGCAGGGGCGGTACTGGCAGTGGCACCGAAGGCAGAGCCGGGCACTGGGTATTGGCCTGGTGGTCAATGGTTTTGTGGTGTTGGGGGCATGTGGCCCGGTGGTTGCGGGGGCTATGGCCGGTGGTGGCCGCCAGAGAGGTGCAAGGGTGAGGTGTCACTGACGGGGCGATCGGTCACTGTAGGGGATGTTGGCTATGGCCGATGGTGGCGCTGGTGGTGTACAGTTTCATCGGAAAATGTTGTCGAAATTTTTTCCAGAGATCGTAATAACAAGTTTCACCACAAAAGTGAAGTAAAATTATGATAGGGACATAAAAAAACGGTAGTGACATCATATTTTTCAAATATGCGACTTTCTTAGTCACTATTTTGTCTTTTTGGAATGATCGCATTCTTGAAAACTAGCTCCAATTTGGTAATATTCAATCAAAAAGCCTTGAATTTTATAGGATACTAATTAATTACATACTCTTGAAGCTTAAGAAGTCCATAATGTTCATGAGGAATATAGATCATACACAATATTTGTGTAATGGTATGAGATCTGCTACTAGAAAAACATCTACTCCCTCCGTCCTGAAATAATTGTCCTGCTTTGACCCTCACATAGATTAAGAAATTGAAGTTGACTTCACACTGTAGCGACACTGTTTGGCACTGTAGCGACACTGTTTGACACTGTAGCGACACTGTTTTCCACTGTTTGACACTATTTTGTATAAATTTGTTTACCAAATAAGGAAAGTTTCAAATTAGGACAAATATTTTGGGACATCCAGTTTGGAAAAGCATAACATTTATTTCGGGACGGAGGGAGTATTTGCTACAGTCATTTTCACCTATTTAATGCGGTTCTGAACCGCACCAATTGAAGGAACAACAATATGTGGGTTTAACTTTTTGAACCGCAGCAAATACTCATTTGTAATTCTTTTAAAAATACTTATTGCGGCGGTTATGTAACAACCGCAACAAATAGTTCTTCAAAGATAGGCATATTCCTGCAGTTTCAGAACAACTGCAGCAAAAATAGAATGATCACTAATTACGCTAGGAAATCATATAATAGGAATAAGCATTGGTATGAGAATGGTGATCACTGTTTAGTACGCTATGATGATAATGTTATCATTGCGTTAGTACGCAATGATGATAACAAAAAATTAAGGGCAATCTTTGTCTAATGTTTGTTTGCGTGAAAAAATGTATTCAATCATGATTATTTATATGTTGCAAAGTGGCACTGTCGCGCATTACAAGTCTTGCTTATTTGAAAGTTACATGTGTGATAAAAAAGATAGAGATACTAAAATAACATCAAATGTTGTGTATCAATAAATCTTTAAAAAATTGCAAAGCATTTACTTCTTTTGCCATAATACACATTTTAGCATTATAATTTTCGCTTTTAATAATACGCCAATTAATAATATGCCAGAAAAAAATCTCATGCATCGCACGGGTACTATACTAGTATTAGTAAAAAAAGAAGCCTCATCGCCAAATTGGTCATTTTTGTGTGAATGAAACACTTTTGGACATAGATTTTAGAATTCCTGACTTTTTCATATTCTAAGTATTGTGAAATTGACTTTTTCTCCATCTGCTTTGATTTTGTCATCAAAAGGGGAGGACTAAAAATGTCACCACCCGTGTTTGATAATAGTAGTTGTCTGCTAGTTAATAATAATCGGTTGAATAATCGCATTGATACTAGCGGATTCCGTTAGACTTTTTAACTAACCACTTTCATTAGCAGTTTGAAATAAAATGTTAGTAACGTATCTGTTTCCGTTAAACTTTTAAGACGTAAAATGATCATTAAGGATATGAATTTAAACGTTTTTATATTTAATTAAATTTATTTTTTTTATTTTTAATACGTCTTGGAAAAAGTTTTAAAAATTATATTTACATTTATTTCAAATAACTACTAACACTATCATTTTTAACATGTGTATATTAATGCGAGCATAGACATATATATTCATATATTTTTAGTATTAATTTTTTAAATGTGACTATTTATTACTCCCTTTGTATGCATAGATCTGATTGTACATTTGGCTAATTATTTAGCCATGATCACAAATCGGCCAACAGGTCCTAAGCTATTATTGGTGGGGTTAGGGGTGGGTACCAAGATGGACTCAATATGCAAGATTTGAACATTAAATTTTGATTTTTGTAATCATTTTACGACAAGTAAAGTTGAACAAAAAGATTGTACACTAATACTGATACACATTATGAACCATTTGAAGCACCGTTAATCCAATATTGATTCGGTTTTAGAAGTTTTTAGAAGAATCGATATAAGAATTGATAGTATTACATCGGTGCAATTCTGGCACGTCGTCGGTTAATCATTACGAGCAAAAATATTTTAACTATTACTGTGTTTTATTGTTAAACCGCTATCACATAAAAATATAATTACAAATTAATAACTATATAACCGTAAATAAGTATACAAAATTTAACAAGCTAAATATGAAAAGAAAACAATTATTAAGTAGAAAATCTCGATTGCACCAATGCGTGTACCACATATAGCAATGAGTGTAACGCTTGTGTAACGATTAATGTTCTTACTCATTGAGTTGTGTACAGGGGCGGATCCAGGATCTAGAGATGGGGTGGGCTAAGCAGAAATAATTTTTTTACTATACATACCAAATTTAGCCCAGGGTTGTTATCGAACAAAGATTTTTTTGAATTTTATACTCGAGTTCGAGCTTGATTTCGAATCTAATTTAATGAATTGAGTTTAACAAGTTTCGAACTCGAACACGGAGTAGGTTTTGAGTTTGAATAATTATTCAAGCCGAGATCGAACATAGTGATGTTTCGATCCGAACACGAGCCTATCATTCACATATAAATTATACTATTGTACATATCATAAAATTTAAACGTTTTAGTGCAATTTTTATAAATTTATTAATGATTAATAAAAATTTGAATACTTATTGAATAATTTGAACATGAATCTATTAACGAGAATAGTCTAAACTTCTACATTCGAGCATGTCTATCGAGCATTGAAATCCAAATTTGAGATAGTTTGGATTTCAGGGACTACAGCATGTGGAGGATCCTCATTGACTAGATCTTGCACTGTTGTAGGTATAGGTTCAGAACTCCCTTCACCAGTTTGACGATTCACTTTCGAAAAGAATGATGAAATCAACTTCTTTCCCTTCTTGGCAACATGTTCATTATTCATTCTAAAAAACATTTTCAATATTGGTATATATTAAAATACTTATATATAAAAAATAAAACTATTTAATTATGTACTGAAAAATTCAATTAATAATCAAAACGATTGTATGATTCCCTAGCCCAAAAACTCTAAAATGCTAAAAATAATAATAATTAATACTACCTCCGTCCCTTAAAATTTTGCCAAAGTTGACCGGCACGGAGAATAATAAAGTAAAAACTGTGTGGTTGAGATTTGTGCAGAGGAGAGAGAAATGATAGAAACCACAAAATAATTGATTAAAAGAGAAAGTAGCAAAGTTTTTTGGGACGTCCCAAAAAGGAAAGATGACAAAGTTTTAAGGGACGGAGGAAGTACATTAATAGTTTAATACACAATCGGTTAATCACAGTTTACAAATTCACGGCAGAAGTTCATAACTTCACTGATTCACAAATTATTTGTGGGGTGGGCTGACAAATAATTTAGGCTGGGCTGAGATTTGAAAATTTACCAATACTATTAAAAAAATAAAAATTGGGCTGGGCTGAAGCCCACCCCTGGCCTAGCATACATCCGCCCCTGGTTGTGTAATTTAACAATTGATCATAAATAGACCGAGATTGCAGAACTTTCTCGAAATTTGAGTTTTCTTTTTAATAAAAAATACATTTGAATTCTTATACTTCATTTATTCTTGTAGAACTCTGCGATGCTAGATGAATTACACTTGTTTCATTTATTTATTGAATTGTTTATTATCATATTATACAGAGGAAATTACTCACGGTAGGACTAAAATATAGCAATTTTTCCAAAGTATGATCATATGTTTGATTTCCCTTAAATATGACTAAATGTTGCATTTCTACCCCTAATTTAATTAATATAATTAATTGTTTATAATTCTCTTGCATAACCAAAGTCATTTTATTGGTGGCAGCAGATCAGTCCGATGATGACGACGGCGAGCTCCGGTGACAGAGATGGACAATCAGATTGTTAGCGGCGATCTAAGTGATAATTCTGACGGTCGGCAGTGGCGGTCGGAATTTAAAAGTCTATGAACTTATACATGAATTTAAAAGTCAATAGAATTCATTCATAAAAAGTCTATGATTTTAAATGTCCATTGACCTTTTTAAAAGCCCATGAATTAAAAAAAATTCATCACAATCCATACTCAATACAGTCTATGAAGAGACACAAGACCCCAATAGAATACTTACAAGAGAGTCTTTTGTGGATTGACAGATATGTTTACAAATTACACTTTAAGGTTGCTGCTATACGATACAGAAAGAAATTCAATTAGGGAGTAGTTTTAGATTTGACAGTGAAAGTGTTAAAACATTAAGCAGGGTAGATTTGTACCCCAATTTCAATTTTGTCAGGCTTTTGTTCCAACAATTAAAACAAGAGTATATATGTTCTTACTTCTTACGAGTATATTCATCAAAATCGGCCTGACTGGGACAAATCAGCCTTTGCATACGCTCTTTGCATCAGCTCCGACTCTTTCGAATTGTGTTATACTATCCTCCTTTCCGTTTTAATCGCAACATGTTGAATTTTACACTATTCACATGTTTTACTTTGACTACATTTTACGTTATTATTTTATGAAAATTATTTTTTTAAAAAAATATTGTTCAATTCATCTCATTACAAATTTTCAAAATCTGATTTTTGATATTTTTTTACTAATAGAATTAAGATATAATTACGGTCAAATATGTGCGTTGGTAAATGTGAAATGTTGACCGTTGCAACTAAAAAAGAACGGAGGGAGTATATACATATTTTGTAAACAAGAGTATATATGTTCTTACGGGTATATTCAGCAAAATCAACCAAATCAGCTGATTTTCGTGTTACCAAACGGGCTCTATATGTGCCACAATTAGGTGAAAAAAATACTTTTGTGAGTTTTAAATATATATTTTTTACTTTTAGTGATTCGAAGGATCTTAAAAGAAAAAGATTTTTTAGAGATCTTACATAATACTCCCTGCGGTCTTAAATAAACTTTACGCTTTCTTTTTTAGTTAGGTGCAACATAAATAAATTATACTATCCTCCGTTTTTTAATTCTTGCAACAGTTTGACTTTCACGTTTGCCAACACACAACTTTGACTGTAACTATATTTAATTATGTATTAGTAAACATTATAAAAATTTGATATTTTGGAAATTCACATTGATAGGAATTTAATAACATTTTCTACGTAATAATTTGATTATGTATATTAGTAGAAAATCGTGTTCAAAGTAAGGTCTGTGAATAGTGCAAAAATCACAATGTTGCAAGAATTAAAGAACGGGGAAGTACATTTCTATTTTGACAATTTTTTACTATAAAATTACTCTTATTTCTCTTCCACTACATTTATGAGGAAAGAAACTCAAAAGTAAAAATTTCATAAAAAAGGTTGATTTTAACCCGAGATTTTTACATCTGCAAAGCGCGGGAAGTTTGAACTGACCAGCATCCATGCCCGGGAAAGAGACGATGGACGATTCGGGTGCAATTCTGTGTCAGATATCTCAGCTCAAGGACATGCTTGATAAGGTACCTCTACTTCAGTTCAGTGTATCGGTAGAATCGCCAGATTCTCAGATCACGATGATAGGGTTGGTTATTCGTTTCAGGTGAACGAGGACATCGAGGCCAACATCCAGATCACCAGAGAAATCGAATCGGAGATTGTCAAGTGCTCGGAAGCCGAAGTCTCCCTGCTTGCTCAAGAATCGGAGCTGATGCAAAGAGCGTACACGCAACAGTTCGAAATCAAAGGCTTGATGGCCGCCACTGGTACGTACTATAACACAGTGAATAAGGATTACAATGAAATCAGAATTTTGATTCCCCTGGAAGAAGTCACACATAAAATGGAATTATGTTCTCTTTTTGAATATCCAGAAAATCAATAGCTGGAGTGGTAGGGGACTAGCACAGCAGTAAATGATTGTATCTACGTTCGTTATATCGTTTGTCTTGATCCCACAAGACGAGTCTCTTGTCTGCATTCATTATTGAATCTCTATATATTAGGAATAGGATCAAACTGAATTGCATGATTGTGGTGTGTTGTTTTATGGCATCTTTTGAGGTACAATAGTTATACTTTGACTGAAAGTTGAAATTGTTTCTATTATAGGCTTGGAGTTGCTGAATAACCCTTAGATTTATCCTTAGTGGAAATTGCCCTCTATACTGTAGTGCTCTAAACTCCTCTCCCTTTTTATGTAGCTGCTTCAACAACCTCCCACAAATTATTAGAGGAAGAGATAGATTCTCTCAAAAGGAAGCGGGATGAGATACTGACCCAAATGAACATCCAACGGTAGTGATCCTAACCGTTTTGGCTCTGTGTTGATAAAAAGTGCAACTCGAAACACAATTTAGCAATCTGAAATAACGAAATCTCACATTAATCATCATATGCAAAAGACAAAAGCTAATTCCTTTATAGCCACATTCCATTTTATGTACTCATATCTCATGAAAAATGTTAACAGAATATAACTACTAACAAGTGTTTCTAATCTGGCTGGATAAAGTTATTATTATAAACTAAATGTGTTAGTTTGTTTCGGAAAAGGAAATACAGAGTATAGCGTATTCTATATGAATATGATTTTTTTGATGCCTATGAGTAACATACACAACAAGCATGAATTATAATATAAATCTCTAAGCGTTTTCCTTATCGCATTGTAACTGGAGAACTTGTTTTCTATCAAGAATATATGACGCCTTTGATTAATTTAGGTTTTCCAAAGCTCTAGTACTCTAGTAGTATTGATGAGAGCTGCGGTTTGTTCTTGAAGTCCATAATATGAAAATCCTATGAGGTGTTTGATAGAGAGCAAGAAGAACCTGGGCGGGAACGGGATTGGGCTCACTTCCGTGGGCCGGTTCTGGGCTAGGGATTATAGTTTTATTTATTTATAAAATTTATCGTTAAGTTTTAGTTGGGCCTATTATTAGTAGAGTGGTTAGTTAAGTTAAATTGGGCTTAATTAGGGTTTAAGTAATTTGGGCTTGATTAGGGTTTCTTGTAGAAGCTATTTATACCCCTTGCTAGGGTTCATTCTTACTATCTTGGAATAAAAGTGGGTTTAGCCTTTTGGCTCTGGGCAACGGTATTTATTTATCGTTGATTATCTGGGCAACGGTTCATCCCGTTTATTTTATTTATCTGCTACACATTAATTGGTCCGACCTGCCGGATCCCGTTTCCGCCGAAATGACTAGATCTAACACGGAGCGTTTGACGGAGGTGGAGGCCGAACAGGCCTCGATGAACCAGAAACTTGATGCGCTGAGTGCGCAACTGGGTGAGATCGCAGCCGCCCTGGCTGCGCTCACGACGGCAGGCGCAACTGGAGGGAAGGCGACAGCGGCGTTCGGGGCTTCGGCGGCGGCGATGACGTCGCAAATCGAGACGGCGGCCACCTTCAGCAGCGGCGGCGACTTCGAAGACCAGGGCGGCTTCGCCGCTTCTGGGCAACGTCCGCGAGTCACGCAAGAGGCGTTGCTTCCTTCGTTTGACGGGGCGGATCCCATTGGTTGGCTTGCTAGGGCAGAGCAGCAATTTGAACTGAGTTTTACGCCGCCAGAGAGGAAGGTACCAGCGGCTGTAGTCGCCATGGAAGGAGCAGCCTTGTACTGGGTAACTTGGTTAAGGAAGCGGAAACCTAGCATGATGTGGGAAGAGTTTACACAGGCACTGGTGGCGAGGTTTGACACACGGTTTACGGGCAGTCGTTTCGAGCGATTGTCCGGGGTCAAGCAGACAGGGACGGTGGAGGAGTATACCTCGATCTTTGTCCAGTTGGCGAGTCAGGTTCCTGGGTTATCTGACGATCATTACCTCGGGTATTTTATGAATGGACTAAAGGGACCAGTTCGGGGTTCGTTGCGGTTGCTGCGCCCGAATAGCTTGGAGACAGCCATGGAATTAGCTCGTGATGTGGAGTACAATTTGTCCGTCCAGCGTGGAGGAAGTGACAACCAGGATTATAATCCTTCAGGTGTACGTTCCAGTAGCTTTTTAAGGCCAAACACGAGCCCTCCGTTGACTGCCAGTGGTGACAACCTACAGGAATCAAGTGGCAGCTTCCCGAAGGATAGTGGACAACCCCCGAGGACAAAGTCAGGACTGTCCGGGCAGCCTACGACACGTTCTCAGTTCACTCGACTTCCGCCAAAGGAGTTCGCAGAATTGAGGGCTAAAGGATTATGCTTTAGGTGTAAGAAACCATTTACACCAGGGCATGACTGCCCCTTTAAGCAGTTGCGGGTAATGATAGCTGAGGAGGATGAGGAGTTGGACCTCCAGCAACATGAGTACTGTGAAATAACCGGCCGGGAAAAGGTTCCGGAAGGTGATGAAGGATATTTTCCAGTCTATTCCATGGTTGGAAATTTCAGTCCTCGACCAGCGAAATTACAACCTTGAGGACAAGGTTATTTGAAGGGGGATGGATTGATAGAGAGCAAGAAGAACCTGGGCGGGAACGGGATTGGGCTCACTTCCGTGGGCCGGTTCTGGGCTAGGGATTATAGTTTTATTTATTTATAAAATTTATCGTTAAGTTTTAGTTGGGCCTATTATTAGTAGAGTGGTTAGTTAAGTTAAATTGGGCTTAATTAGGGTTTAAGTGATTTGGGCTTGATTAGGGTTTCTTGTAGAAGCTATTTATACCCCTTGCTAGGGTTCATTCTTACTATCTTGGAATAAAAGTGGGTTTAGCCTTTTGGCTCTGGGCAACGGTATTTATTTATCGTTGATTATCTGGGCAACGGTTCATCCCGTTGATTTTATTTATCTGCTACACATTAGTGTTCTCCACAAATGATGTTTCAAGAGTAGGCAAAAGGTAATAATTTGTTACTGTACAGAGAAAGGTTCCTGAAATCATGCATGGATTTTCAAAAAAACATTAGCAAGCAAGAGAATGATGAAATTGGGGCTTTGCTCTTGAAGAAAGAGCTCCTACAAAGTGAAGTTCATTCCTTAAACACAAGAAATTCTGATCTACAAAACTCAATGGCTGCATTTGTGGAAGAAATTCTTGAAGATCTTCAGAATTCTGTTCATGGTACTTTGTTACTATGCTACAATAATCTTTACTTTCCTTCCATTTTTGGAATAACATAGAGCAGGTAGGTCAATATGTTGGGGGCATGTACGTTACTGACACAGTTTTCTTTGGCTTAATAAACAGGTCAATATATATGTTTGTATAGTTCCTTTTATATTTTTTTATGTTTAATCACAGAGTTTTTAAATTATTACTAAGGTTTACCAACATTTGGTGCTACATCACTACAAAAATATATGGTTTCCATGTTCTATGGCTTCTTTGTCCATTCTATTTGTATATTCAGTTAGCTCTATTTGTCAGATAGTTGATTTAGTTTTGAAAGTAGAACTACATAAAAGTCTTTGGGTAGTTTGTGGAATCAAGTTCTCACATAACTTCATGGATAATGATACAAGTACGAGGGAGAGGGTCATGGAATGATAGAATTATTTCAAATTCTCTCACCTTCATGGCCTCCTCGTTTATTCATTTGGGGGCAATGTTGAGATAATTTTACTGCTTGCTAAATCCCTCCCTAAAATGTATTGTGCTGATTGGTATTATCTGAAGTTCTCACCAACTTCATTGCATTATAAAAAATAATAAACATTTACTGGAAATTAATTTCTGCCAACTCTGAAGTGCAACTTATTATGACATGCAGCTCTAGAGATTGACATAAGAATTCGAGAGAATGAAAAAGAGAAATTGATGAAGGATATTGATGAATTGAAGAAGACATTGATTCAGCTATGCCAATGTGATAAATCTTAGTAAGCTTTTTCACTTCTTATTGTATTGGCACTTCTCTTACAGTACAACCTTGGGCCCAGTGCCCATTCACTTGCAAACAATCTAGATGTAGCAGAAGGGAAAATTATTTAGTCAATAAGAGAGCAGAAGTTCAAAGTAAACCCTAGGGAGTCTTGGGGTCCCTAAATAATCCAACGCTCTACCAATATCTATACTCACTCTTCCCTTAACATCTGTGACGTTCAACAAGCCAATGCCTGTTACTTGTTAAGCTGTGTGCATCCAAGCATTGTTTATTGATCCTGGATAACGAGTACTACTCTCAACTTGATCATATATTTCCTTGATTGTTGCTTGATATAGAATAATTCAGCAGCTTGAAGTCAAAGGACCAGCGTTTACTAAAGCTTATTCCCATGTTAGTTAGTTTATGAAAAGTTGTTTCAACTCTCAAATGTATGGTGGGCATTTCACTTTCAGCTTGATTTTTTTGGTTTTCGATTCAAAATGATTTGCGAGAATGATTACCAAATAAAACCATATTATGTTTATGTTTGATACGATTCGATTTGGATACTTTCTAAAAGGTTTTATTATTATTTTAGTTCCATTCGGTGATATGTGGTTTTCTACGTTTTCGGTTCGATTTAATACCGTTTTAAAGAAATTTAACCAAATTGAAATCAAATTGTGGTTCAAATACTCTGTTTGTAACTAAGTTTGTAGTTTGAATTCATGAGTTTTTATGTTAAATAGCTTTTTTATTGGCTCTTTTTAAAAAAAATTATTGGCTTTCAAAGTATACCTACATATTAATGATGCAGCGTTCATTAGGGTAAAAGAGTATTTTATCATTCAACTATTGAACATGTTTGACAATATGAGGTTGACACTAAATGGTTAGCGGGTTATATTAGCAGATTATTGATAGCGGGTTTGATTAGAGAATGGTGTTGGCGGGCTACAAAAAAGTGTTTGGTAATTTAGTTTTTGGATGTAGCGGTTATTAGGCAAGTCCTACTTCAAACCATCAAGCTCAAAATGGTGCTATTTGCAACATTTCTATGTCACCAATTCTTTCCAAGAATGCCAAGACCGAATATTATTTACAAAACAACATGGATCAGAGGGGTCCACGGATTAAAAATGCTAAAAATGAAGAAATCGGTGTTTTTTTATAACTAAAATGTCATTTTCTAAACACACAATTAAAAAACAGGAAAAATAGAAGTTAATTTGTGACGAGCAGGAACTTACTTCCAAAACTGGGGAGTGTATGAATTGAACTAAGATTTTCCCCATGGAGTATTTGCACTCCACCCTTTATTATTTCCAATGAACAAACACCCTAGGATGAGGTATAAAGTTAAAAATTAAAGTAATCATGAGGCGGCGAGGCGCCATAAAATTACCCACCCTTGGTGCTAAGTGGTTTGTGTTTAAAGAATGGGTGGTAAAACTTTTTGTGCAAAGACCATTATTCCCTCAAGACAACTGTTCAAAATATGGATTTTTGTGCTTTTTGAGAGAGATGTTAGTTGTCACACCAAGGGTCCAGCTTTGTGAATAGCATACCCCATCCCATGTTTGAGTGAATATCTATTGATTCATATCTCAAACATCTATTCAATGTAAAGTTGGGTGATCATTTGGAGTGTTAATAAACCCAAATTTTGGAGTATTACCCCATTTCCATGTGCAGGCGCGTGGATGAATTGGTGCATTTGACTCGTTTGGGGCGGAGATGTGAAAAAAAAAGATGACATCCCATCCCTGAGGGCCCCCAACTCCGACCGGATGGTACGTTGAAAGGATGTAAATTGGACTATAATCTCAATCTGACAGATAGAGAGTGGGCTCTGTCCTCGGTACTTCTAGAAGCCCTATGCATTTTTAGCATAGTAACTCCTCATCGCAGTTGACGGGATTCAAACCCGGAACATAATCCTTGTTACACTCCCTTGCTACCAGTTGAGTTACGCCCACTAGTGGGGCGGAGATATGAGATACCCAATGTCCACCCCTATTCAGCCCTCACTGCCACTTTGTGCAATAAAAGGAGCCCACTTGCTGGGCATCTCAGCCTTAAAAGAATAATGTTCCAATTCTCTCATTTGTCATTTAAAAAGAATCTAGTTGTGTATACATACATAATTCATCTCGAAATATAAAAGCTGTTTGTGTAAACAGGTAAAATGTACGAATGGTGTACAAAAAGGTATGCACTAAGAGTCCATTTCGTGAGCGTATTTTTTTATGTCGCGGGTTGAATTGTGTAATAATACAAAAAAATTAAGGTTGAAGTTATTTTTCTAACCGTATTAAGTGAAGTTGATGTAGAGGGTAATTTTAGCTATTTGAATATATTTTTTATATATTTTAATAATAGAATATATTTTGAATATAATTTTTACATAAATCAATAGAATAAGTCAATTTTGGTATTACTAAATGGGCTCTAAGCATTTTTTATTCCTAAAGAGTAGGAAAACATTGCAATTTTTTTCAAATAGGAGTTACATTATTTTCTTTCAATATAGGACTCATGCACTCCTATTTAGGGAATTCTTTATTCTTGTATTCTTTTAATATGATTAAATATGAATTTTATCAATTAATAACCTCAAAGATGGACGAACTATATATACAGGACCTGAAAGATTATGTGTCTGTATATGACTCGAAAGATTAAAATATGTCAATCAAAGACTTAAAATTCGAAATGTTTTGATTTATTTAATTTTAATTAATTCCATTGTTAATTTTTGATGAACTTTTCTTCACAAAAATTTATTAGTTTAATAAAATTAAATTGTATTTAAAATTTTTAAAATAAAAAATACTCCCTCTGTCCCAAATTGAATTACAAAATTTGACTTTTAAGGTCAAACTAACTCATTTTATTCACTTAATTAAGATATCAATTCTTAATTAAATTTTAATTAAGAATTTGCAACTTTATAAAGATTTTAATCTAGTTTCTGAATATGTAAATTTTAATTATTAAAATTGAATTAATTATCAATAGGGAGGATTTAACTTTAAGATGGGTTGACCAAAAAAATGTTGACTTTGGAAAACAATTTGGGATAAAAGTAGTAATAAAAATCTTGACAGTTTAGGTCATAGATTAATAGTTCTCAATCATTCGAGTTCTATAATGTTACATTTCATCTTTCAAGTTCCAGATTGATCGTTAATGTAGCTTTCAAATTTTGAAGGGATGAAATTCCGATTAAATTAATCCTATTTAGTCCAATTTTAGAACATTACATATATTTCACTCCTATTTTGTCCGGTTTCTATTCTTTTTGCTATACGTTGAAGAAATACATGTTGATTAACAAAAACGTGTCCTATTTTGTGTGTTTGGGAGTAGGGACGCACCGGATTTGCCGATTCTGGACGAACCAGAACGGGTCTGGCACTATTTGGGAATGACCTGAGACCGGTTTTATAGTTCCGGTCCAAGACCGCCCCCTCCCCCTCGGGCTTTGTTGCCTCATCCTAGGTAGGGTTGGACTCGGGCCGGGCCTAGTCCCGGTCGGGCCGGCGGTTCTATATAGCTGGACCCGGGACCGGCCCGGGTAGCCACCGGGTCCGGTCCGGGCCTCGGGTTTGGTTATTTTTTTTTTTTGCTTAGCTACCCATCCCTTACCCCCTCCCCCTCACCCCCACCCCCCAAACCCCTCCTAAACATCAAGCCCAACCCGGTGGAGCCCAAACAAATGAAAAAACCCAAAAAAAAAATAAATTTGGCCCGAACCGGGCCGGGCCTTGTTATGGGTGACCCGAGCCCGGACCGGAAACCCACCGGGTCGGGCCTACCCGGACCGGTCACTGACCGGGCCACCGGTTCGGGCCGGGCCGGAACAGTACCGGTCCCGGGCCGGTTCCGGGTCAGACCACCCGACCCGAGTCCAACCCTAATCCTAGGTACCATTTTCCCGACCAGGACTGGTCCGATCCCCAACGATTTTTTTTTTGTTTTTCATTTTGTTCGAAACCGGGACTAAGATTAGATGGCCCGGTCTACTTGACCCGAACCAGAACCTCTTGATACCGGGCCGGTCCTAGGTCTCACTTTATTTTGGGCAAAGACGGACCGCTCTCGCCACCGGACCAAACCAGATGGGTACATGGCTATGGGGAGTGATAGATAGACAAAAGGAGTTAATTCTCTTGAAATAAGAGGGTGTGGGTTAGAAGAATATAATGAACAAAGGTTGTCTGGCCAGCTGCAGACACAGACCATACATATGTCTTGTGAAGTTCACATGCTCTCTAATATTTTTTGTTGCTAAGTTGTTTGGCAGCTTCCATTATATTACAACAACAACCTCTGTGTATGGGAAATAAAAATAAAAAGTCTAGATCGGACCCACTTGATATGTATAATGCCCTTGGATTTCAAAATTCAGATGTGTATAATTAGTCATTTATTACTTAAGCAGATTCTCTGTACTTCATTGGACTGGGAGTTATGTAACGTGCTTTTTTCCTACTTCACGTGCCCACTTATTTAATACAATTGTCACGTTCCACACTACTACTGCTCATAGTTTAAACTTTGAAGCATGTTATCGTCCAATACTTTGAACTATTTGAATAGGAAATCCAAGAATCTGAGATGCCCGCATTAAAAACCAATTAAATTGAGTTTAAATATTAGCGGGGTGAATTAAATATGAAAAATGAAAAAAGTTAGGCATAAAAACTTAAGCAAAATAAGTTACATGTGCTTCAGCCCACCCTATCATACCCTTAGTATGAAAAATGAAAAAATTACACTATAAAAATTGAAGCAAAATAAGTTACATGTGCTTCAGCCCACCCTATCATACCCCGAGTATGAAAAATGAAAAAATTACACTAAAAATGGAAGCAAATTAAATTACATGTGTTTCAGCCCACCCTATCATACCCCGAGTATGAAAAATGAAAAAATTACACTATAAAAATTGAAGCAAAATAAGTTACATGTGCTTCAACCCACCCTATCATACCCCGAGTATGAAAAATGAAAAAATTACACTATAAAAATTGAAGCAAATTAAATTACATGTGCTTTAGCCCACCCTATCATACTCGGAGTATGAAATAAAAGACTTCTTTCAACTGTAAAATTGTCATTTTCTTAGTTATTATTATTCATATAAGTAAAAATGCATATGTAGAAGGGAGGGGCTGTCATTTGTTGGTTTTAGCCTTTTAGGGTCCGTTTTGTGGTCGAAAAATGCCAGAGAAAGAAAGCGAAGAGGAAAGTTTAGAAGAAATTCACAAAGAAAGAAATAAAAGTATAATTTGAAACTTAATAAATTAGTGTTTATTACTGTTTTTTACTATTCTAATGTTATACTCCGTACGTACGTACTTTCACCGTTTCTTGTTAGGGGTAATTAACTTATTTTCACATTTATCAACACACAATTTTGACGTCAATATATTTAATTGTATATTAGTATAAAAAACAAAAGATCAGATTTTGAAAAGTTATAATGGGATGAATCCAATATTATTTTCAAAAAATCTCATACATTAATAAATGAAATGTAGTCAAAAAATAAAACATTTAAATCTAGAATGTTACTCCCTCCGTCCCAATTTGATTTGCAAAATTTCCTTTTTTGGTTGTTCCAAAATGGTTTTCCACTTTCTATTTTAGGTATGTAAATAAGAATAAAGTGACAAATATACCTCTACTCTTACTTTTCCCCATTATCTTAAAGGCACCTACTTTTAGAAAGATGGGCAAAAGAGTAAAAAACAAGCTTCATTTATTGTCATTTCTTAATCTTTGTATCGGTTAAAGTTTGCAATTCAATTCGGGATGGATGAAGTATAACATAAAAGGAATCTAGGATGTATAAACACTAAGAAGCTAGAAAAGTAAAAAACATAGGGTTAGTGAAAAGAGTTTTGCTAGGAGTATCTCAAAATGTACCCAATTTTTACCCCAATCCTTAATGTGTGGTCATAAATGGGCCAATTCATTTAAGTGGTACCCCATTTAAATGAATTGCCCCATTTATGGCCACACATTAAGGGGTGGGGATAAAAATGGGGTACATTTTGGGGTACCTTTAGCATTTGTGTAGTTGAGCCATATCACTTTTATTTAGGTACGTACGAATTGACTAGTTGAGCCCCATTAACACTTGACTTTGATTTTGTCTCATGCAAGACCTACTCGATCTACGGATATGCAAACACTAGAAATCCATTATTAGATTTGTACCATAATTAAACAAATTAAGATCTCTTCCACACTTTCAATATAAACATTGGTGAGTAATTCCATCTTGAGCTTTCATGGTGAAATTGATGAATTTTTTATGGTAGTAACTGAAATAATTGAATTTACTAAATTATGCAAAAAAAAACATTATAAATATATATATTGTATAAATAAAATCAAGAAAAACTTATATGAAAAATAACTAAAGTGACTCTCTACAATAACTCCAGTCAGAAAAGAAGCGTTAATCTTACTTATTTCATTACTTATTTTCATCATTACATAATTCAACATGTAGAATCAAAAATCATGTATTTGATAAAAAAGTTGATTGATAACTCTTGTTCATTTAGAAAGTGTTTTCAAGGACCGAAACTTTTGAATTTGGTTTGATTTAGTCTAGTCTTACTCCAAATTTGTTTAAGTCTGATCGAAGTGGAAGGGGGGATGATTTCCTTGTGTGTGATCATGTCGGTGCTTCATAATACACTAGGGATTACTAGCTAATGGTTGGGGTAATGGTAGCAATTAAGCGTTGCTGGGTTTGACAATGAAAGTTTAACGGGATGTGGCCGGCCGACTTCCTAATTGAAAAGGTACTGTGTCGTCTTAATGGAATGAAGGACCAAACACTGTGTGGGGAGGGAGGCATGGGGCATGGGGCATGGGGCACCAAATGCCTATAGCCAGCCTGTATAACTGTTCATTCTTGATACTAGCTGAATCAACAACTAATTTAATCTTACTAGCTACCTCATTAAACCTCTGGTAATTAAGTGGTATATGCAATGCATCTAATTATAAGAAAATCCCCAAAATATGACTACAAACATTGCAACATTCCAGAATATGGGTACTATATATTTTCTTCTAAAATAGAAGTAATTTATGAGGTGTTTTGATCCACTTTTTAAAACTGTTTCTTCTAAAACTTTATGAGAGAATACAAGCACATATAGGTGTGTTTTGGTGAAAAATGCAAAACCGTTTCTCTCAGAAACAATTTGTTTAGAAGTTGAGGGAGAGTAGCATTTCGAAACTGGTCCTGATTCTACGTCTGATTTTAGCAACAAAAAAAGCAGAAGCAGAACCGTTTGCAAACAGCCTCTTACTATCCTACTTTGGCATTACTGATCTTTGAATATGGTTGCATACGCCCAAACACCATCTTTCAGGGGTATGAAAATAATGGAATAAAATACTTCATTTGTCCCATGTAGTTAGTCATTTTAGACATTTTGAATGAATGATGTTAAACTATTACTTCTTAGTTTGTTAAAAATACTATAATAAAAGTATATAATTTATAACTTCCTAATAAGTATATTATGTATGTTAGTTAAAATGAATGATCAAGATTTACCATCATCGATTAGAGAAGTCAATAATAACTAAGGATACTTTTAATTTGACTGAAATTTTCTGGCGTGATCTGAATTGGTCTGATCTTGTAAATGCCTGGTATCTGTTTATCTTATAACTATCCAAATCTGATCTCTTTTCTGCTTAAATCTAATATGGCCTGGTTCGATTTATTTAAATCTAGTCTGGTTTAAGACTGAATACAGTCCAACTAAAAGGAGGGAACTAAGGATGTTTTTACTTAGATTGTTTTCTGTCCCAACCAGACCAGACCCGAATTGAACAGATCAGACTAGAGCAGACGTTTACCATACCATATCAGACCAGACTTAAACAGACCGTATCAGACTTAAACAGATCAGACCAGAGCAGACCAACAAATTAAGGTTCAAAAAAACATTCTAAAAATATAATGATCATGTTTTGAAATTTCAACTTTTTAATTCAATTTAGCTAAATTTGTTTTGATCAATTAATTGCCTGTCTTTCTCTGTTTCTTTTCCCCCGGCCCCCCTTATCTGGGACTATACGCAGTATATAAGAAAGAGGGATGCATGGGTCGTTGCAGATCAATTATATATTGACCGCATCATCCATCATAGACGGCGTAACGGCGGGCGGCTCAGAAAATTGAATTAAAGTGCGGGCATATGAACATGCGGTGGCGGCAGCAGAGTGGCGGTGGTTCTGATGACGACTCATGTATTATGCGGCCGGGAGAAGGCGGTTGTGGGGTTATAAATAAGAAGGCGCAGAAGGCGGCGTTTTCTAGTAAGGGGCGGGGGCGCCGCCGCGGATTTGGAGTGCACATCAAAGAGCAAAAGGGGAGGTTGTTTATTATCAGACGATGCATCGTTATGCTCATCTGCTGGCAGGATTGATTCACTCATTCATTCATATATATATAGCAAGTAGCAAGCTTCAATTCAATTTCCACCTATTCTAGCTTCAGATTCTCCGTGTATATATGATCGGATCAGAGAGGTGGATGGATCCAGTTCAAATACTTGGATTGATTTTTTCTTTTTTTGTCCGTGTTCAGCTGTTCTAGGCATTTCCTTTTCCAGAGCAGCTTAGTAATTTGATGAACATGGATTTCTGATAGGTTTTAATTTCTTGCACTTTGATTCAAACTAACTGAATGTTTAATGTTGATGACTTTTCTACAGTACAGAATCACTTTCTAGCTCCAAAGATTCATTCGCAATCTTTTAAAAAGTGATGTCAAATTATGGGGTGGAAATGACCTCATTCTCAAATGTGGTGTCTTTTTATGCTCCCTTCTTCCCATTATTAAATTCACAATATGATTACCAAAGTTGTAGATATTTAAGATCACAATTTTGAGAATATCTTGATCTTTTTGTTGCACGGGATTTAATAATATATTCGTACGATGCTTTCTTCACCAATTACGGAATAAAAATAAATTGATAACCGTCTAGCATTTCTACCAAACTACTATCATCAATTTAGAAAATCATATTTTGTGTCTCTTAGAATTATGAAATAATGATAAATATATGATCGAAGTACAGAGGTAATGGATAAAAATAGGACTTAATAATTACCGTAATAACTTTAGTGATCGTGGTCGTGTTCAACTCTAACACTTTTAGTGACTACGCGTTGTAACTGTAGTAATATTCTTTCCTATATTTTGTTAATATTTGTGGAAAAATCCCTTTTAGATGAAAAAAAGTGTAAAAAGAAAAATAAATAAAATTGAAGAAAAACAAAATAAATGGGGTGAAAATAAAAAAAGAGACAGAGCAAGTCCTAAAATGGCGGAGCTCGCTCATCCGTCACACAAGACCAACGGTACTCCGAATGCGGCAAGAAGGAAAAAATAACAAATGTATAAATAAATAAAATAAAAAAAATATTTGTCAATTGTCTTCCCTCATGATTTAGCAGAGCTTCATACCGCCCTGTATATAATATCAGGTTCCTATCTCTTTCCCTTCGTTAAATTCCATTCCTTTTGCTGTAAAATGTATCTTTCTTGATGGAGTTTGAAGAATTTCACCTGTGGGCACGTTTTATTTGTTCTTCATTTTATATAATCATTTTTTGTATTCTACATTGCGGAATTGTGCATGCCGTTTTGTTCTTCATATGATTGGGGACCTAGATTTTCTATTCAAGGCCAAAACAGTACTTCTTTTTAAATATTTTGATGCATATACCTTAATAGTTACAAATAATGTTAATAATTTATATTTATATGTGGTTTTCATTATTTTTAAAGAAGAAATTTTGTTTATAAGTATACCATTAAATATAAATTTGGATTTCATGGGCATAGAGTTTCAATTTTCCTTTGAACCAACCCAAAAGCTATTAAGATATGAAAAAACTGTAGTTCGGAACTTCCATAGTTTTCATAGTTCTTATCTATTTGTTTTTCACTTATAAACTTCTATAAACACTCTATTTTTCATTAGCCATTTTCAGGGAGTCAGTAGTCCTACATTTCTATTAAGTAATGACATATGTTTATAATAGAATTCTTACCTAGAGTTCCAAGAACATAATTGGATCATAACTTTGTCAGAGAACTTGAATATGTTAACGGGTTTCATATTTTTGTTATTCTTTTAAATAATAACACATACATACACAATGTATTCAATCCAAAGTGTTATTAACACATCTTCTTCCTTCAACTTTTTGATGTGCAACTTTAACATGTAGTATTGCTCTTACTCTTAGTCGTGTTGTGTAGATGAGCTGTAGTTGTCCAGCATGAACTCTGTAGCAACTCGCCCAATCAAGGACTATGGTAGAGTCAGCGACTCAAGCATATCTATTACTTGTCGTGTATTTGAACCATCTTCAAGTAGTAATGGTGAGGTCATCAAACATGGAAAGCACAATACTTTGTGTTTGACATAATTTCTTGATTAACCTAAGTTTCTTGTTGCCTTGCCCTACTCCCTTCTCATGCAGCTAAGCACCGGGCTACGGTGTTGGAATGGTTAAATGATACCCTTCCTGGTTTGAGTTTGCCTATAAATGCTTCTGACGAGGAACTTCGAGCATTCTTAGTTGATGGCAGTGTTTTGTGTCAACTACTGAACAGGTTGGAACCTGGTTCTGTGATAGAGGTAAATACAATTTTGCTGTCTTACTTAGGCCAAACCATACCGAAAAATTGAATCCATTGTACGGAGTATTAGTTATTTCAACATGAAGTTTTATAAAACATTATTTTCTCAATTGACACTTGAGCTAAGTCACATTTTAACACAAGATGTTGTTAGTCATTTTCTATATAGGACACTTGGATCAGACCACACTTGGGACTCTAACACTCCCCTCAAGTGGTTGCTCTATAAGAAAATAGAATGTGGGATTTAATTGGAGTCTTACTACTCGACATAAGACATTAGGGACAAACTATACTAAAAGATTAAATCTTAACTAACATTACTAGTACGCACGATCTTATTGAATCATTATCTCTTTACTTGTGTGATGTGCGACTGAGATGGTTTTATTTCAAAGTATGATGCTTGATATTCCTATATCTGCGTTCTCATCTAGGATGATGGCTCTGGCCATTCATGGGAATCGCGCTCACAAGATGTTAGGAGATTCTTATCTGCTATGGATAAAATGAGACTACCCAGATTTCGTCCATCAGACTTAGAATATGTGAGTCATTTGATAGATTTTTTGCTTTCTTTGCAAGACAGTTTAGTAACGAGTATTTATGCTCAATTGGTCATAACGAGTTTGTGCAAGAGTCTTTTGTGTTTATTTTCATATGTTCTCTTTTCTATAACTGCTACTATGCTACATTTCCAGGGGTCTATGAAAATTATTGTTGACTGCCTTTTAACACTTAAAACACATTTTGTGCCAAGTGTTGGAGAATACAAAAATTTGAATATGCGTACATCCAATCTATCCGGAAATGCTTCAAATATAAGATGGAAGGGGTTGGGTGAACATATTGGATATGATGTTTCTCCTCCTCAAAGACAAGAATCTTGTCGATCTAATTCATCACAATCTTCTAGGCGTGCATCGCACAGTCCTGTGGTGGCTGGTACTGTTAGTTTACATGCATCCTTCTTTTAGTTTATATATCTGTAAACTTCATCCTTTCTTTATTTGTTGCAACCGTTTTACTTTCGAACTTTTCTCATATCGCACTCAACCATTTTTTTTTTCATTAGTGTATAAAAATATGATGGAATAAAGCAAAATCGCTCACTAAACTGTTTGCGCTTCTTTATTATGAAGTAGCAGTCAGTTTATGCAATTTCCAATGTGAATTTCATAATGGGTCATCGGGAAACAGTCTCTCTATGCTTTAGTACAGGGGTAAAGCTACGCACATCCGACCCCCCTTACCCCACCGTAGGTGGGAGCCTTTGCGGTGCTGGGGTAATGTTGTTGTATGTTGTTGTTGTAGTGCATAAAAAAATTATATGTAGTAGTATACAAATGTCCTTAAAATGGTTATAATGGATATTTTCAAAAAGACAACTTATCTATAGTTTTTTATTAAATAATTTTCTAGGCCAAATATTTCGTGAAAGTCAAGCTCTAGTAACTATTTTGCTACTAAAACTAGTTATAATTAGAGTAAATTACCTCAATAGGAGTAAAATAGTACAAAAGTGCAAAAATAAGACCTGAATGTTTCGTAGGAGCTAAAGATAAGGGTGTGACAAAATTACCCTTAATGATAGCATGGTTTCTTTATTAATTATTTAAACAAAATAATACGGAGTAAAACAAAATATTACAGTGGACAAACAAGTAGATGGCACAACCGCTACCCTAGGGCACAACCACCACATCTCTACTGCCGCCACTGGCCGTAGTCGCCGCCGTCAGCCGCTGTCGCCGTCGGTCTCTATCGCCGTCGGCCGCCTCATCAAACGTTGTTGTCGCTTCTGCCACACCCTATCGGCTCATCTGCCGCCGCCACACTGTTGCTGCCGCCGCCACCACCACCGCCTTCGTTGTTTCTGCCACCTATTCCGGTGAGGCAGTGGCGGAATTTGTTGTAAATCTCTAATGTAATTGTTATTTACATAATATATTATGACTTTCAAGATCCAAAATATGGCATTTTGAGATTAAAAAATCATGAAATTTTTAGATAAAACATGGCATTCACTGCCACAAAAACATGGCATTAAAATTAATATTTATCCATAAAGTTAATTAGTGCCATAAAATGGAACTAATTACCAAACGATTAAAACATGGCAGTGCCTAATAATGGCATTAAATGGCAATTTTCAAAGCAATACTTGCGTTTCTATTTTTGACGAAGCAATACTCGAGTTAAAAAAGATTATGTCATTTTGTGATTTCAGATGATTAGAAAAAGTACTTCTATTTTTAAAAAGTTGAAACCAAAAAGTTCCGATAACCATTGTTGAATTGAAGCCTTGCCTTTTCATATTCAAAATTTTAAGATCTAAAATGTAATTTTTTATTTCAAGATCTGAATAAAAAAAAGAATCTGGAGAGTGGAGAGTAAAAACAGAGGGTAAGGAAAGGAGATTGAGGATGAGTAGATGAAGAAGACAAAGAACAAACACGAATCAATTATCTCATAACTGGAATGGCGATCAGAAATCATTGAAGAGGGACGAAGTTGGTGGAGGTTGAACTGGTAAAGAGTGGCGGCGAAAGTGAATGAACAATTGACAGAAATGAAGGAAGATTTGGGCGGAGAAGGTGAAGTAGAGAGGAGATGGGAAAGGAAAGAGGGGAGATGTGCGTGAGAATGGGGAGAGAGGGAGACATGGGTAAGAATGAGGAGAGAGGGGCAAAACCGGAAGACTATCTAATTTAGTCCTATTTGGGGAATAAATTAGGGAGTACTCCTATTTAGGAACTTTCCCATTATTTTAGTCCTATTTAGGGCAAATACTAATAACTATTATAATTATGGTTACACAATTTCTTTTCAGATTACATAAAATTGAGCGGTTACACAATCTCTTTATCACATTTTAATTGATGTTCTTACAATTAAGATGTTTTTTGCTTCAATTCCAAATATATTTCTCTTTGTTCATTTTCCTTGTGCAGATCCATCTTCTGCATTGTTGCATCAAGTTGGGAATACATTCAAAGAAGTGTTTCAGGGTAAGCACGGAAGTTGTGTCGATCGGCTACCATCAAATATTTCAGAGTTGAAGAGATCAAACAGTTTGGATGTGAGTTCAACACGGACCCTTTTGCTGTTTAAGAACCATATTATTCTTTTTTATATATTTGACCAGTTCATCAAAGCGCCTGACACAAGTGTTTTTTCATTCCATGACTTATTCTCTCATTTATTTTCTTGTCTTAGAATGCTCCCACACACTCTCTTTTAAGCTTCGTGAATGGAATTATAGATGAAAGCATTGAACGGAAAAGTGGAGTACCAGAAGTATGAAATAACATGTTCTTGTTGGATTGCAAAGCATTTATGTTTAGTTTGATTGTTTTCATACGTGTCATCAATATAACAAGCTCTCTTAACACACTATTTACTTATTCCACCACCAGCGTGTAGCCTTGCTGTTCAGGAAAGTGGTGCAAGAGACAGAAAGGCGGATATCTACACAAGCTGAACACTTGAGAATGGTATACCATGCTATTCATTGGCTTTTACTTTAATGTTTTGTGTTTTAATGTTCAATATGAACTCATTATACTTCTTTTTTCTACTTGAAGCAAAGTGATATGTTCAAAGCTCGTGAAGAGAAGTACCTATCAAGAATTAGAGATCTGGAAGCCCTTGCAACAGGCGTCGATGAAGTGACAAAGGAATTAGTAAGGAATCAATCTAGTTTCTTTAGAATAAACATAGTTCAAGTTTTTCTTTCTTTGGAAGATTCTGCCCTTCACTTTCTTAATAGGAACATATAGTTAATCAGAAGAAATATATTATTAAGAATTTAAGACTCGGATCTCATATTTAAAGAGTTAAACTAATAGGAGTAGTTCAAGTAGTAGTCTACGACTTTATATATAGAGTGTATCTTTACAATTGCCAGATGTGGGATGACGTAACACATCCCCAAAAGGTTGTGTCTCATTGGAGCATATCAATCTTAAAATCCTTCTTCTCTTTTTTACCCTTAGTCGGATCGAGTTGTTTGTTTGAGCGTAATAGCTTTCATACCATAGAGGTTCCATCCTTAGGTAGACTGATAAGTTGAAAAGATATGTGGATTTTAAATTTCTCTGGCCTGTGTAGAATTACTTAACACTTGGTTCACCTTTATTTGCAAAAGTGTTCACTTATTAGGCATATTCAGCTTCCATACAATCAGCTATTTTCCTTCCTTACTGATCAGAACTTTGTAATATTGTTATTATTGGTAGCAGAAAATATCATTTCAATCGCTGAATTCTTTTGATGTTTTACTACGTATTTCATTTATAAAAATATTTCTTTTTAATTAAATCAATTTACAGAGTGACAAGAAAAAGACGGAGGAGAAAATGAGAACTACAGAACATGGTGGTGCTCTATTGAAGATGAATGATATCACCACTCAAGAAGACATTGGAGCTTCAAGGCTAGAACTTGAAGCAGCTCAAAGAAGTAATGAGCATAACTCAGATGTGAGAACAAATGAATATGCAGTGGTTAGATCGGTGAAGAGAAACAGTGATAACTTGCAAAGGATTGCAGCTTTAGAGAAAGAACCACCAGAAGCTTATGAAGAGGCCCACAAAATTATTAAGCCTGAAAACAATGATACTCATGAAGAGATTGCAGTTCTAAAACAAGAACCAGAAGTTCATCCAGAAGCTTATAAAATACAAAGTGATGTGGCTCCGTTGATGAAGGAAAATGATGCAGCAAATCAAAAAATTGCAGCTTTGAAGCAAGAACTTGAGGCAGATCGAAAAGCCTTTGAGCACTGCTCACAAAACAATAATAAAGATGATATCACTAAATTGGTGAAAGAAAAGGAAGATTCTAACAAAATGATTGCAATTTTGAAGTTAGAGCTTGAAACGGCTCGAAAAACTTATGAACAGCAGATCTCACAAATGAAAACTAATGAGCACGTCGTGGTTAGATTGATGAAGGAAAAAGATGATGCTTATCATGAAGTTGCAGTTCTAAAGCAAGAAGTTGAAGCATCTAGAAAATCAGTTGAACAGCACAACCCACAAATGGATAAAAGTGAAAATGATCTGGTTAGATTGATTAAAGAAAAAGATGATGCCATTCAAGAGATTGCCTCTCTAAAGAAAGAGCTTGAAGGTGTTAAAAAATCATATGAAGAACACTGCTTGCAGATGAAAACAGAAGAAAGGGATGTGGTAAAGTTGATGAAAGAAAAGGATGATTCAAATCAAGAAGTCGATAGATTGAAAAAAGAATTTGAAGAGACTAAAAGAAATTATGACCAGCAGTGCTTACAAATGAAGACAGAAACCACTGGAGCTCAACATGATCTAGAGAAAAGGTTAAAGCAAATTACAAGCCTTGAGGAAAGATTGAAGAAAGTTACTGAACATTTTTCAGAATCACAAAAAAGAGTGAAGGAACTTGAAAAAATTTCAGAAGAAAAGTCTCAAAAGTGGAGTAAAATACAACACATCTACCAAATATTCACCGAATTCCAGCTTGGAGCACTACGTGTATGCTTTGAATTTTCTCTCTCCATTGTATTTCCTATTTTATATCATTTTAAGTTAAATACATTTGCTGAGTTCAGGAACTCAAGTTTTCTTCCCAATCAGTAAAGTCAGAAGTTGTTAAAACACAAAAGACTTATTCAGATGATTTCAATCAGTTAGGTAAACACTAGTGCTTAGCAATTGTTATCAACATGGACTTTTAATTCAAAATTTAATATAACGCACTGCTCTTTTGAAATTTTTATATTTCAATAGGCGCGAAAGTGAGGTCATTAGAAGACGCAGCTGCAAATTACTCTGTAATTCTTGCTGAAAACAGGAAGTTACACAATGAGGTCCAGGAGTTAAAAGGTGCCAGTTTATGATTCATATATAAATTATATGTGACATGGAAGATGATTTACCCTTTTAAGTTTTAACTGATTGTCCTCTAATTCTCTCATGGGTGTTTAATATTTTAGGAAATATTAGAGTATATTGTCGTATTAGGCCGTTTCTTCCTGGACAAAAGGACAAGCAAACAATTGTTGAATATATTGGTGACAATGGTGAGCTAATTGTTGTGAATCCTTCAAAACAAGGAAAAGAGGGTCGCCGTTCATTCAAGTTCAATACTGTATATGGTCAATCTGCAACACAAGGTTTTACAACAATTTTCAGCATCATGCATGACATTTGGTCATGTGGACTTTTCATCTTTTTTATTTTTACGTTCCGTTCCATCTCTATAATGATCAAGAGACTTGACTTTTGGTCAAAATTTGCAGCACAAGTATATGCAGATATACAGCAATTGGTACAGTCAGTCTTAGATGGATACAATGTGTGTATATTTGCATATGGTCAAACAGGATCGGGGAAAACATACACTATGGTAAGAAACTCATTGTATTGTAAGTAGTATTTTTTTTTTGTTAAGTTGCTGCTTTTAAGATATTGCCGAGTACAATGAGATCGATCAACAGACTGGTCCTGATGGAGCTACAGAAGACCAATGGGGAGTCAACTATCGTGCTTTAAATGATCTCTTCCGAATTTCACAAGATAGAGGGAGTGCTTTCTCATATGAAATAACTGTGCAAATGGTGGAAATATATAATGAACAAGTTCGTGACTTACTGTCTAATGATAGCTCTCAGAAAAGATATCCTTAACCAAATAATGATCTCTTTAGAGTGGCTAAACGAAAGAATAATAGCAAATAATGATAACAAATCCATCAATATATTTTTTTCTTTCCTACACGAAATAATAGCAAAAATATGATATTTTCGTAGTGACCAAACTGATGTTGTATTTTACATTTCCGTTACCATGGACCATATAGCCATTTTTGTCGATGAATTCTATTTTAGTAATAATAGAAAAAAAAAACCTTTATTTACTTCTCCGTAAATTTGCAGTCTATGATTATTTGATGTCAAAACATTTGTTTTCCTTAATGTGCACACACTTGGGGTTTTGACAACCTCCCAACCCAATGGGCTAGCTGTCCCAGATGCTAGCATGTTTCCAGTTAACCAACCCTCTGACGTGTTGGATCTAATGAATATTGGATTAAAGAGCAGAGCCAAAAGTTCAACTTCGATGAACGAAAGAAGCAGCCGTTCACACAGGTTCGTCATTGGAAATAAAAATATCTCATCATTCTTAATATATCTGTCTTGCTAGTGTAGAATGTTAAATTAAGATTATAATTCCTACTCATCTCAACAGCATTTTAACCATTCATATACGAGGGACGGATAAGAAGAGTGGGTCATCCATGCGGAGCAGCCTTCATTTAGTAGATCTTGCTGGAAGTGAAAGGGTAGACCGATCAGAGGTCAGTGGAGATAGACTAAAGGAGGCACAACATATAAACAAGTCCTTAGCTGCCCTTGGAGATGTCATTTCTGCTTTGGCAACAAAGAGTCCTCATATCCCATACAGAAATAGCAAGCTTACTCAGGTTCTTCAGAGCTCCCTAGGTATATATTATTTCACATCTCTTACCCAGTTAGTGAAACTCTATACATAGTAATATTGTTAAGTCACTCCACTCCGGAATATAAATATACAAACTCACATACAAGATATTTAGGGAATCCTCATATAAGGTTGAATATTTATGATGGAATGCCAAGATTTAATAAAAACACTAGAGCCAATTAAAGCTCAATCAAGTAATTGATCCAACAGAGACTCAAAAGAACAACCAAATTTCAAGAATCAGTTGCTCCAAAGAGCTACCTTCTTGTCGGCATACTAAGTTATTCCATACCTGCCAAATATAAAGATACAAATTCACATTTAAGTCTTGTACTATATGAGTAGATACAAATTCACATTTAAGTCTTGTACTATATGAGTTCTTACGTTTGTTTCTACTTCCGAGAAGTGATTTATTTTAGTGATTTTATGAAAATCGATTAATAGTATAGGTTAGTAGTGTTTGAAAAAAAAGCGAGTTATAGAAGTAAAAGTTAGAATGTTTGGTGAAAAATACTATTTTGTGTAAGTGTGTAACAGAAAAAGTGAAAACAAATACTATCCTCAGTTCCATAAAAGTTGAGTTTGACTTTCACGTTTGCCAACGTGCAACTTTGACTGTAATTATATTTATTTACATATTAGTAAACATTAAAAAAAGTTAATATATTGGAAGTTTACATTAATACAAATTTATTAATATTTTATACTACCTCCGTCTCTTAAAACTTTGCCAAGTTTGACCGACACATGGATTAATAAAGTAAAAACTGTGTGGTTGAGGTTTGTGCAGAGGAGAGAGAATTAAATGGAACCACAAATTCTTTCCTTAAAAGGGAAAGTGACAAAGTTAGTGGGACATCCAAAAAAGGAAAGTTGGCAAGTTTTAAGGGACGGAGGGAGTACATAATATTTTTATTATATATATTATTAGAAAATCGTAGTCAAAGTAAGATGTGTGAATAGTGGTGAAATTCCAATGTTGCAACTTTTATGGAAGCGGATGAAGTATGAAGTATCCTTCCCCTGCTTTTAGCTTTTAACCGTTTAACTTGAAATAGAAGCACATGTTTAAAAGCACTACTTTTAGCTTTTCTAAAGAATAAAAAGCTGAAAATAAGCAATTGCAAACACTTGTTACTTCTTTTTTTGGCTAAACTTTTTAAGATGGAGCTCTAAGTCTTAATAGAATATTAGAGCTAGCCAAAAATGGAAAATGAGGTGACATTAATTTTAGAACATATATATGTACAACTAAGCGTTCATTAAAAGACTAATCATTTTTCCCCATATTTTATTCAAATATGGAGTATGATTTTATGTTTTCATTTGTTTCTTTAATGTAGGTGGCCAAGCAAAGACCCTTATGTTTGTGCAGTTGAATCCTGATGGTGTTTCATATTCTGAATCCTTGAGCACATTAAAATTTGCTGAAAGGGCATCTGGGGTAGAGCTTGGAGCTGCGAAGAGCAGCAAAGAGGGTAAGGACGTCAGAGAATTGATGGAGCAGGTATTCATTCTATAATCAATACAAATTTATGTTAAATCTAAATATATTTAACTTTGGCCAGTTCAGCATGCTTGTAATTTTTTTTCATGCTGATAATTTTTTTTTTATGATTATATGTTTTTAATACTCCCTCTGTTCCATAAAATTCTATAATCACTACAAATTTATGTTAAATCTGAATATTTTAACATTGGCCTGTTCAGCAAGCTAATAATTTTTTTTCATGATTATATGTTTTTAATACGGAGTAATACATAATTTACATCTATCCACGTGATTGAGTGGGGCATCTCGTGAACTTTTATAAATTGTTATAACACATCATATGGGCAAGAAAGCTTAAATCAAACTTAAGTCAAATTCAAATAGGGTTTAATGCACCAAACTCCCTTGTGGTATAAAAATTTGACGCTTTAGCCACTCGTGATTTAGAAAATGCGTCAAACTCCCGTGTTATAATTAATAATGCGCAGATTCCTTTCTATGAACAAATATAATTCTCAAATGAAAAAAATGATTAGCATTTTTGTATAATTTAATAATTTTGACAAATTTAGTTGCATGTTCAATCATAATATTAGGAAAAGTAATTTCCAAATTGTCAAATTTATTCGCATAGGGGGTTCTATGCATGAATATTTATAACACAGAGGGGGAGGGGGTGGGATGATGCATTTATACTTCTTATATCACAAGGGGTTTTGATGCATTAAACCTCATACAAATATATTATCTGGGGATCATAAGGGTCAAATTGGACACCATGATTACATGAGAATTATATATTGGTCACTAAGGTTTGAAATGGATCAAATCGGGTACTATAGTTACGTTTGAATCTCACATTAGCCACCAAGGTTTCATAATTCATAGTTTTTGGACACACTTACGGTTCTGTACTTTAATAAAAATCGTTAGTCTTATTTTTTCTTTCCTTTTTGGTGAAAATAAACTAATTTAATTGATATATATAATTTTGGAATATTTACTTTGAGGTTTTAGAATATATAATTTGATTTTAATTAATAACATCTTATATGGAGTATTTAACAAGTTAAAAATATATTATAGACTTTTCATTCATATGATTTTTATGGAACTTGGGAAATATCGATTTGTTAAATTGATTTAACAATATTAAATTGATTTTCTTAACTGGAACATCTAATTATATATTCTAAATCTAAATACATGAATTAAGTTTTATTTTTTATTTTTTAGGTACATAAAACAAAGGAAAAAAGGAATACTTATAGCTTTCAAATGTGAAAAATCTTTGGTGGGTGTCCAAAAATCCAAAAATGATTAAAAAAATGTTAAATTTGATCCATTTGAAAATTTAGTGTCCAATTTGGTACATCTGAAACCTTAGTGCTCAATATGAGATTTACATGTAACCATAATGTCCACTTTGACCTTTATCCCTTTAAGAATCAATTATTTATCCCTCAAGTTTTGGTTATTCGCACTATTTACCCCTCCGGCCAACATTAATCATATTTGACTTCATATATTGTTAAATCTAGTGAAAATTTTCTAAATCATATTTGTTTCTTGGTATTTCTTATTTGTTACACGCACAAGAAATATCATTGACATTAATTGAGTCGGATGAATTATAATTTACAAACAGGACTTTATATTTGTGATAAAGAAGTGTCCAGGATTTTAATACTACGTATCACATATTTTAAACAATCTTTTTTTATGTATCTCATGAATATTACTTGTGAGTCTTCTCCTTCAATTCTCCTTAATATTTGTTCCACGAGTAGCTAAGTAGGAAAAATAACGAACAACGACTACGTTTTATAATTATGATAATGAATTGTTTTTTACTTTTTAAAAAAGATATTGTAGACAACTTTCATTGAATTTGAGAGTTAAATTTAATTTAGCATATATTAACCGATTAACGTGAGGGGGTAAACAGTGAGAATGGTCAAAACTCAGGGGGTAATTAATTGATTTTTAAAAATACAAGGTTGCATTATTAATTAGGACATAACCTGAAGGGGGTAATAGTAATTTTCCCTATTATCTATTCTCTGTTAAAAAACAAATCCAGCCAGACCTGCCTAGTCCCCTCCAAGGCACTAGTCTTCCTTGGCTGCCGGCTCAGCTCTGATGTTAGGCTTAGGGGTTGAGATGCCTTGTTGCATGTCATTGTTTAGTTTGAGATTTAAACACAAAAATTGTTTATTTTTAATTTGAGAATTTGAATAAATTTGCAAATTGTAATTCACAACCAACTCTACAGAATAAATGATTTTAGGACAATGCATCATAATAAGTTTGTCATTTTGCAATCCCATTAAGTTTGTCTAAAGTTAAATAAACCGGCAGGTTACAACTCTTAAAGGCACACTAGCAGCAAAAGATGATGAGATTATGAAATTGAAGTTAATCAAAGATCCCCAAAAGGTGAAGGGTTAAGTGCACATTGTTCTTCGAGAATTTAAAGGTTTGTATCTTTTTTTACCCTTAAGTAATGAAGTTATATGAGGGAGTTACTAAATGATTGTGATCATTTCATAATTAAGATTCTAATCTTCATTAGTAAATGGTTATCAACTTCCAGACCAAAATCAAAACCACAAATACCAAGAGGCTTCTTGCAGCGTCCAAATGGTAAGAATTTGTGTGCACGGTGCACTGCGTGTAACACGATTAGTTTGATGATATGTACATGAAAAATGTTCATTTTTATGCATAATTGAGGCACTTATCACATTTTACTTTCAGGATTAAATTGGGATGTTATGCCAGAAGATAGCTGGAACGTAGCGTTAACATTTAGTTGTATTATTCAATTGATTTATTATTTCTTTTTGGATTTCCTCGTGCAGCTTGTTTAAACCATTCTTCTGCCAGGAAATCCTCTTAATTTATTAACTTATTTGTTCCCCTTACTGATTAGATATTCAGGTGTATAGTTTTCGTGAGGGGTTAATGACACACTTAGCACTTAGCAGTTTAAACTTTCTTTGGGACACAATTATAGGTATGTGTACATAATAGTTGAAACTTGCAGAATTTAGACTCATTATGAGCTCGACTCAATAAGCAACTGAAATTGCAGCAATTGTATATTATTCAGTATTCTGTTGTTTTCTATATTCTTTACTAGAAAACTATATATGCCTAGCGCGCAAAATTTTCCCATTCAAAATTAAATTTGTAGCTTAATGCGTCTTTGGCCCAAAAGACGCATTAAGCTGCTCTTTATAGCTACTAGAAGTTTCCTTTCCTCACCAAAAATTATTTGAGAGCTTTACACTTTCCAGTTTCCCCACAAAAATATTCTGCAAACAAATGGCATGGCGTATGAAAAAGTACCATTTCACAAAAAAAAGTTATTTTTTCCCACGCATCAATTACAAAAAAAATATAGTTACTATATGTCCTTTTTCTTGTGTAATATGATTATGATCTAATTAAGGATCCACATTTACATGCCTCCTAATTTTTCTTTGCATTGGCTTTTGGCTAATACTTATCAATTATCATTATTCATGAGTAATATAATATAATGAAAGTTATTTTTTTCGTATACAATTGAAAATATTGAATTTATTGAATGTATCTTATGTTTTCAAATGCATAAATCTTTTTTCTAAACCAGCAATTAATTTATGGGTGTAGGGTTGGGCGAAATGTGGTGACTGGTGATATGATAAAATTGTCATAATGCCTCCTAATGTGTATTTATGGCTTTTAGAACTTGAAAATTTTATCATGCTCACTTGAAAAATGTGTGATTTGTTTAAGTCTAATTATTTTAAGTTTTTAACCTGATCAGGTGTAATATGCATGAAACATAAGTTAATCAAACTGAAAACATACTCCTCCTAAATCTAATTTGTTAGCTGGGATGCTCAACGTAACTTTGAGTATTTTTTAGATCATTGGTTACCGTTAATTAGGTATATCTTCATAGAGAAAAGATCATGTGAGATGTGCCCCTTAAAATGAGAAGTGAGAAGTTATCTTAGTCCTTGGATTGCATGTGATCTTACAACGCAGTAAACTTATAGACCAAATATAGAAACTTTTAACCAATAAATCATGACTTATAAAGCTCTCCATAATAATTACGAAAATGCCACCGTGTCAAAAAAAATTCAAGGTTTCTAGACTTATTTTTTTGCGGTGGCATTTTCGTAATTATTTTCGAGGGGCTACAAGTTATGATTTATTGGTTAAAAGTTCCTATATTTGGTCTATAAGTTTAACTTTGCAGTTTTCAACCTAAGAGCACTTCTCACCTGATCCGCTCCCTATCTTCATATTTCGACTCACATTATTTATACTGGTGATAGAATGGATGGGGCTCATGGCGTGTTTACCATAAAAAAAAATTAAATTACAACATGTATGAATGTACATATCCTAACTATAACTATCTAAATCAAGAGTAGTTTTATGGAATCATATGTGACTCATATGTGTAGATATATAGATGATCATCTATCACAACAACCTATCATTTTGTGGAACCCTCTCACTGAAAACGATCGTCTATTCTGAATCTAGTCTTCTATGACTCCATATGTGAATCAAAAAAACCTTTTGTACACACTCTTATACACACTTTTGTACACATCTATGTTTGTGAAAGGTTTTTTTGTCTGTGAACATCGACTCACAGACAATGTTTTGTATAAGGTGTGTATAACGGCGTGTACATCAAGCAGTTTTGTATATGAATAATATGCAATCCCTTAAATTTTGTAGGCAGAAATGGGTGGGTCAGTGTGAGGGGAAGAAAAGTGGTGATGAATCTCTTTGTAGCATCCCACTGTCTTCCTTTATCTTCACTTTGTTCATCTTCTCTTTGCACCAATGCAATTGATCCCCATTCACCTCTTTCATTCTCAAAACTCTACAAACAACTTTCAAGTCTATTTGTGCCATCAAAATCTCCATTTCGTCCTTCTTTTTTAACTTTATATTTCGAAGGCGCCATTTCCCCGTCCGCTTCATATCTTTCAACTTTCTTTTTTTCTACATATTTTTACAAGTGATATCATTACAACGTCCGTGAGTAGAATAATAAAGTAAAAAATGTGTGATTGAAATTTGTTAAGAGGAGAGTAAAATAACTTTAGCCACATATTTAATATTTTAAATGAAAATGACGAAATTTTTTGGGACGGGAGAAAAATGGCCGGGACGAAGGTAATATCACTTTCACTTGACATTATATCTACTATTTTTCGTTTAAAACTTTTGCCAAAATCTAATGTTGCAAAAAAGATCAGGCAACTAATAATAAATTGACTAAATTCTAATTAGTTGATACAGGTTTAATTATGAATGCATTAACTTACTTTTTTGTTTACTTTTTGGAGGTTCAAAAGAAGGAGTGGATCAGCTGAGCCTGGTCTGCTTTTCTTGAAAAAAGATGCTATCATTTGACAATAATGGCCCTCCTTGTCTGCTTTGAGAAAATTCATGAATGTCCGGATTGATTCCTCCATTATTTGAAGGAATGAATCTGAAGGAATCCTGGAACAAAATCCTTCTTCTCCTTTCTCCTCGTCCGAATCTTACGTGCGCAAGTAAATACATGAATGAATATTAACATGTAATCACAAATGAGATGATAATAATCTATATATCTATATATATAATAAACGATGTTACATTAAAAAACGATGTTGACTTGTCTCTTTTTAAGTCTATTATTATTATTGGTTTTCCTAAAATATTATTAAGAAAAAAAGTCATGGAAATGTGACTTAATAACTTTTAATGATTATAATCGTGTTCAAAATTTCTATCGTAATCACTATATCATACAGATTATGGAGTCACTAAAAATTACCAAGTTACTAAAAGTTTCCTACATAATAATAACTTTGAACACGATTAAAGTCACTAAAAATTATCAATTCGCATTTTTTCACCATTTTTCCAAGAGTAATATTAGTTGGATTTCTTCTATTTGTGACTATGTTTTATATAATGATTTATTATACTACTCTTTGTCTCATTATAATTGTCACATTTTTTCCTTTTCCGTCCATCTCACTAAATTTGTTACATACTCAATTCGTTCCTTATAATTTTGCCAACTTTCTTTTTTTGGTTGTTTCACTAACTTTGCTACTTTGTTTTAATAAACAAAGAATTTTTAATTGTTGTTAACTTTTTCTCCTTCACACAAGCTTCAATCACATAATTTTTACTTTATTATTCTACGTGTCAGTCTGACAAAGTTTTAAGCGACATATGGAGTATCATATTTGGTAATATTTGTGTGACTCCAATTCATTAATCCGTATTACTTTTCCATTTTATAAAATCATTACAACCATGTAACTCTATTTTTCTTAAAACCGCACCACTCATTTTTGTCTCAATTTTAGGAGGACAGAGGTACGTAGTACCACCTCCGTTCTTAACTAAATGCAACATTTTGACTTTTACACTATTCACATGTTCTACTTTGACTACGTTTTATTTATTAATGTAATAATATTATTTTATGAAAAAAATATTGTTAAACTTGTCTCATTGTAAATTTTCATAATCTAATTTTTTTAATTTTTTTACTAATACAAAATCATTTATATTAATGGTCAAAGTTGTGTTTCGGTAAGTGTGAAATGTTGAGCGTTGCATTTATTTAAGAACGGAGGAAGTATATATCAATCTCAAATTAAGATTTGTTTAATACTTGTATTATTAAAAAAATGTTATGGAGCCACATACTCCCTCCCTCCTACTATGCTTTGCATTTTTCTTTTTCGTTTATCTCTACATTAAATTTCTCACATTCAGAAACTGTTACTCTATTGCAAATGAGAGCTTTATAAAATTGAAATTAGAGGTTTGGGAAAAGGGGTTTAATACATCAAACCCCTCAACATATATAAATTCAGCGCATTAACCCCTCTTGTGTTAATTAATCTTGAACAGAACCTCTTTTATGAATAAATTTAATGATTTGCAAATCACTTTTCGGAATACCCTGATTGAATATGCAAGTAAATATGTCAAAATCTCTAAGTCATACAAAAATGTTAATCATTTTTTTTATTTGACAACTAAAATTGATCATAGAAGGGATTTTGTGCATGATTAATTAAAAAATTACTCCCTCTGGTCCCAAATGAAATTCACACTTTCCTTTTTGGGTAGGTCCAAAATAAATTTCACACTTCTTTTCCATTTCTTATTTGGCAAATTATCTACATCAAAACAGTGTAAAACAGTGCAAAACAGTGTCACTACAATGTACTCTACAGTAAATTCAAATTTATTTCTTTAATTTGTGTGAAGTCAAAGTGTGAATTTCATTTGAGATCGGAGGAAGCAAAGTACACCTGGTTTTGTGCAATAAACCCTTGTCAATAGTATACCTCTATATTCAGGCACTTGTAGTAACTTTGGGGATGAGCCCCTCACCCTAGCATAAACCTCAGGCCTCCTTCCATGTTCAAATGGTTCATTCTCTATGTACCTCTGGAGAAGAACTTGAAACTGCTGAAATTGCTGAGCAATGTAGGCAGGGCAGCCCCGGTCTTCCGGCGGCCGCCGCCGCCGCAGATCCAGTAGGCGCTGGAGTTGCTTGTAATTCCAATTCAGAGCTTCCCATGTCAAGCATATTTGTGCCACGTAAGCTGCCTCTAGATCATTGTATGGATCCAACGGTCCCCGTTTCTTTCGTCTAAACTTATGTACAATCCTATCTGATACTGATCTTGGATTATTTGATTGCAGTCTTAACCTAAGCGATTCTGGTGAAAAAAAGAACAAAATACTGTTAATTCATATGTTCCGTTCATTTGCCGTTTTGCACATGAATGGATTACCTTTAATTTGATCAAAGCAAAAAAGTAGTACTCCATGCGCTAAGTATGCATGAATTACCTTTAATTTGATTGCCAAAATTTCATAAATAAAAATAAAATATAAAATATTAACTCAAAAAGGTTGTCATTATTTTCTTTCAAAAGAAGAATCAGTAACTTCTAATTTAGAAAGTTTCATTTTAATAATAGTCCCATTTTAGCAGTAAAACATGATCAATTCTACTTTTTGAAAACATTCCATATTTTACTCCTATTTTGAGCATTTTATTAAATATTTATGAGTGGGAAAAGGTCATAATTAAGTGAAAAGACGTGGGGTTTCATCTAGGGATGGATTTAGGGGAAGAGGGATGACCGCCACCTTGAAATTTCATTTTTTTATTGAAAAATTCCTTTTGAACACTTTCTTATACGTAGTACACATTAGTACATCTCCGTGTCTGTGAATCTCAATCGATAGACAAAAATTGACTTATTTTGTCTGTAGAATTTTCCACAGACAAAACAAGTCGATTTTGTCTATGAACTGGGATTCACAGACAAAAAAACCTCTCACAGACACGGAGGTGTACTGGTGTGTATAATAATGTGTACACCAAGAATTTTCGTACTTTAATTAGATCTCTTTTCCACCATAGGTTGGGAGCCTTTGTGACAATAGGGTAATGATGATGATCATACTTTTATGAGGACAGTTTTCGAGAATCGACGTGAAATGAAATGTGTGACGTACGTGGTAAGTTATTCGTGTAGTATTGCTAAAATAATTTTTCTCAATGAATTATAGCTAAGTTTAGCTCATTTAAGAAAATATTGCATTAAAATAAATTCTAAACTATTCCAACATTAAGACAAATATAATATGCACCAAGTATATGAATTAAAAATAAAATGTTATTTTAAAATCGATAATCTCTTGCATTCTAGTGCAATATTTAAAATGCTCCTTTTGACTTGCAAACACTCGTGGTCAACGAAACGTGTAATTCAAAAATTGGATTCTTTATTCTAATAAGGTTTATGTAGTTAAACGAGGTGAATGTATACCTGTTAAACCCTTACCTTCAAATAAAGGGTTTGAATAATCAAATAATCAAATAATTTCGTTTGAATTTAGCATTACTTACGCAGTTAGGCTTTAATTTACATAACCTTTTTCTAGAGGCTCTAAATATAAAATCTAAGTTATTTTTGTTTGAGTGTGGCCGGTATAGTTAAATGTAGTGTCCACGCTCATGATTTTTTTAATAGAATATGGGCAGAATCCTATAAAAAAAATCGTCCCCTTAATCATAAATTAAGGTCAATTACCGCTCATTTAATATTAAAACGACATACGGGATATGTTTTTTTACCAATTTATCTTCATTAGTAAATTGAAAAGTTAGTTTGGTACGTGTTTCACACACTTGTTTATGTACACAAATAACATTAAAAATATCGAGAGAACTATCAAATAAGCCTTCGAACTTTCATAAAAAGTGCAAATAAGCCCTTTTAGAGGAGGCTTTGTCCGGCTGTCGCCATTTGGGGAGGTTTCCGGTGGAAATTTTTGATGAAATTTTTTTAGCATCATATTCATTAAGTCTAGTTTGCTCATACCAAATTTTAGCTAAAAATTCAATTGAGAAGGCAGTCAAATGATTTTCTGAAATATACTGCGCTGCCTAACTGCGCAGTTATCTTCAAAAATTCATTTGACTGCCTTACAGATTGAATTTTTAGCTGAAATTTGATATGAGTAAACTAGACTCAATGAAGAAGATTCTCAAAAACTTTCATAAAAAAAAAATCCACCGGAAACCGTCCCAATTGGCGACGGTCGGGCAGAGCCTCATATAAAAGAGCTTATTTGCACTTTTTATGAAAGTTTGAGGGCTTATTTGATAGTTCTCCCAAAATATCCGTGTTATTTAGATGAATTGTTTGTGAATACAACATTATTCCAGCTAAACCAGACATAAGGCAACACTCAAAAAGACAAAAAAAAAGCAAGTTGGTTACGTAATCAGTAAGCAAACTTTATTTTGCAGGTAGGTAGTGCGAGTAGATCTCAACATATCATCTCTTATATTATATGGTATAAAGTTAAAGTTTTATAATCTGTATACACGGGGAATAAGATTGTCACACTGCCCACTCCAAACATTATTTTATCCATTTTTTGTACTTCATTAATTAATATCTATTGATGAACCTTTGAGACGATTTTAATTATCGGAAATATTTATAAAAGAATCATAAATCATAAATGAACGCAAAATCAGTAAAAAAAAATGATCAAGATCAAAGATTAAAAATGAAATGTATTCCTACTATTAGCCGTCAAAATGAGACAGAGAATAAATTGAATCCATTATCTTATCTTGCCTTTATATATACATCAAGAGACTCAAGACTACAGTAATTAGCATTTGGTATAAATTGGGTCGGGTCTAGTCTAGTAATATGACAAAATACTAGGATAACGCTCACTTTGAAGATCTATATGCACTGAGTGAGAGATAAAAAAAATACGTCCTTCGACTTTACAAACTTTTAACTGAATTTCTCCCTCCGGTTCCAAAAGATCTTGACACTTTGACTTCACAGTTTTTAAGGAAATAAATTTGACTTTGCTGTAGAGTACACTGTTTGGCACTGTTTGACACTGTTTGACACTGTTTAGCATTGTTTTGTGTAGATTTATTTGCCAAATAAGGAAGTGTAAAGATAATTGTGGTACTGATAAAAATGGAAAATGTAAAGATCTTTCAGAACCGAAGGGAGTAATATTTTACATTGCCTTCCTCTTGTACAATTATTAGAGAAAGTTCAAATTAGACGGAGTAAATGATCACGGATACAAATATTTTTTACCATATGCAGATTATATGTAGTATGAGGGAAGTTAGATTGAGGAGCTCATAATCGAAATCACCATGCGAAATTCATTGTTTGAGGGGTTCCCAATGGAATTGTAATTGAAAGTTTGTGACAATGTTCTTCATGACGTGTACATTACGTCCACAAAGTTTCAACTTAAAAGCAATCGAGATAGCAGTTAAATAAATTAATAAAAAGAATTAAGCTTTTATATACTGTATATAAACAACGTGATGTTTTTCAATAATTTATTTATTTGACTCACTTTCCATTTGAATATGAAACTAAATTTTTTTGTGGAATAATCTACACTTCATGAGAACATTATCACAAAATTTTATCAAAAAAAGCATCAACGGCGAATTTCGTACGGAAGTTCCGATCGAGTGCCCTTCACTCAAACGGGATTCTATGTAGTACTCGTATTACCTAATACTCTCTCCGTATCATATTAGTTGCAACATTGAAATTTACATACTATTCATTCATGTACACTACATTTTATTTATTAATGTATTAGTAGAAATAATTAGGAGTAAAAGATGTTAGTGAGAAAATAATTAGGAGTATTGAAATGGGCGGGTACCTGTTTCACGGAGTTTTTGAGCACTAATTCTGTCCAAAAACAGCATTTCTTCGTCGTACTTTTGGAAAAGAGTATATGACTCCCACTTGGGGCAACTTCTTCTGGAAGATGAGGAAAATGGATCTTCGGTGCAAGAATCCTTGATGGAGCTTCTCCATTCCGACGAGCTCTTTGAAGTGGATCCAACGGTGCAGGAATCTTCAAATATATCTTCTTCTCCAAAGTGCAACCTCTTGCTCTCCACCTTGGCTGGTGGCGCGTGCACCAACTTCTCCTCCACTTGTTGAATCAAACCATTTGCCTCCACTCTCTTTTCTTTGGGAATATTATCTAAAACATCAAACAATTACATTTGAATTGAACACATGTATCTTTGCTTCTATTTGTAAATTTAGTAGCCAAATTTAACATTCACTTTCTCGGATAGAGTTTTGTTTTGACTTTTCAAATATTCTCTTGTTTTTATGTCAAATCCAGTAAAGAGTGAGCAAAAATAAGAGTATGTGTGACATTTTGATTAAAAGTTGTTTTTTTTTTAATAAAATTGAGAACTTTTTTTGGGATATCCATAAAAGAAAATTGAAAACTTCTTTTCAGGACGGATGAAGGTAGTATATCAAAATTGTAATTGTTTTCATTAATTAATTTAACTGACTTTCATGTTGAATTTTAAGCTTAAATTTTGTATGGATTATCTAAACTTCATGAATAATATGCTCACAAAATTTGATCAAATGATTCCACTCGAAAGCCCTTCAAACGACCAGACAGATTTTGAATCCTGTAAATTAATTTGCTATGATATCCTCATTAATTATTGCATGGAGTGCCATAGCAGTTACTGTGATTGGAATATGAGTCACTATTTAAAATACCAAAATGACTTATCAGCAATATAGGTATTCTTTATGAAAATTGAATTAGAAATACTGATTATTTTATATGACTACAATTTTCTCTGGTTTTTAGCAAAATGATTAGAAGGCTTAACATGAAATTGAGAAAAATTAAATGTAAAAAAATATGTTTGAACAAATACCTATGTGAGATTTTTTATTCTCACGTGACATGTCCCGGCGGTGAACACTTGTTTTAGAATAACCAATATGACTGTCCCTACTTGGAATATTCTCTTCATCATCAGCCACTTCTCCAAGACCAATTACATTAGTCTCCATGGCTGATGTTGATGATGAGATCCAAATGCTGCAGGGTGGTTCTTCATTGACAACACTTTTGATTTCCTCTACTACTTCATCATCATCTCCCTCTTCTTCATCATCATCATCATCATCATCACCGTCATCATGGTGACAATCTTGGAAGCTTCTACTACGTTGCAGATGATGGTTCCGGATATGATGATGTTGTCTTGATACATGACCAACAGGGGCACCATGGTAATATTCATCATACTCAACTTCATCTTCCACTGCTTTTTCTTCATCATCAGAATATGTGTCAATAAACTCATATGCAGCCCTGCAGTAAAAGTATGTGACCACCCAAAAGACCATTTGTCATTAGCTGTTACATGGAACAAGCAAACAAACTACTGACTGATTCATTAAAGAAAACATTATATGAGAAATGAAAAGTTCATATATACCTTCCATAAAACAGGTCACCACCAAGAAAATGAAGGATGGCAACAAGAAGAATAAAGGAGAGATATGAGAAGAGCATGAAAAGTTGAAATGAGGCTGAGGCATTGTAGAACAGCCTTGCAATTGCTTCTTTTGAACATTGCATCCTTTTCTTCTTTTTCTAAAGAAGAGGGGGAAATGGAATGAGAGTTGTGATAGTAATATACAAAGCTAAGGAAAGGATCTACTGTAAGGGGATGGATAGATGCATTTACCTACCTGCTGCTGGATGGCCGGCCTGTTACAGTACGGCTTCAAGAAAAGCAAAGTAAAAAAGCAATTCAAAGTGCGTGGCACTGATAAAAGTTTGCTGCTTTTAATACCTATATTCAATTCAATATCGGCTGTTTGTGATATCTTCTTTATTCTCTCAAATGACTTCCATATCCCTATCTCCATATATTCAGTAATATAATATTCTCCACGCTTGAATTAAATTCAGTAATTCATGTCATATATAAATATAAATATAAATCCATACAATATACACACACGTACACATTTATATGTGTAATGGGAGATCGAATTAATTGTTTCATTCAGAATGTGAGGTACGTACCCACACCATGCAGTGGACTTAATTGAGACTCTCATCGGCTCCACCCGTGAATGAGCAGGGGAGGTGATGAGAAAAATACTCCATACTTTCTTAAAGAATTGAAATTTTATAGGGGGTAAAATTGACATCAATCATCTCTATTTTTTCATGTTTTACAAAAAATAATCCTTATTGGAAAATTTCAAAACAATAATTAATACCAACTAGTTAACTGTTTCACAAAGAATTAATCCTTATTTTTGCTCACGTGCTTCTAGCGACCCCATTAATTCAGTGATGGACATTTTTGATAGATCTTTTGACTCCTCAATAGCCGAAACTACTGGATCATATTTTTCAGGGAGACTGATTAGGACCTTCTGGATTATTCTCTCGTCGGTTATGTTTTCTCCAAGAGTTCTCATTTCGTTGACTATATGTATAAGCCGAGAGAAATAATCTTTTGCCATTTCAGAATCTCTCATCTTTAAATTTTCGAGCTCTCTTCTTAAACTTTGTAATTTAATAGTTCTAACTTTCTCATTTCCTTGAAATTCCTCCTTAAGAATATCCCAAGCTTCTTTTGCCGTAGTAGCACGAATTATTCTCGGGAAAATAGTATCACAAACGGATTGTTGAAGAAGATAGAGAGCTCTAGCATTTTGTTGTTTTTGTTTCTTACGTACCTCGGAAGTTGATGCGTCGTCGCTTCCTTTTTCCGGCATCATGATTCCTTCTTCAACAAAATCCCAGAGATCATGTGATTCTAGGCAAGTCTTCATACGGACACTCCAATAGTCATAGCTTTCTCCATTGAACATCGGAGTTGATACCGAGAAGCTTGATGTCGCCATAATGCCCGCTTATGATCGAACAAGCTCTGATACCACTTGTTAGAAAATAAAAGAGGTTGTTGGTTGTATGAGTAGAATAAGTGATTTTAGTGAGGTGTAATGTAGATGATGTGTTTTAGAGGAGAGCTCTTGTCTCTAGAAAAGTAGTATTGTATTGATGTTTCTTGGTTTTGCTTGGTTTGCAAATGAGTGCAATGAGTCCTATTTATAGGAGCTAGAGGATCATTCTAGATCCTTATTAAATGCTATGATTCTAGAGTATTCTACATCTATGTCTAATTACTCTAGATTTTACATAAGAATTCTCTAGTAGAGAATTTTCTAGAATACTTTCTAGCTTTAACTCTCTAGATCATCTCTAGCCTTTTCTACATAGAATATTCTAGATAAATGCATCACTGTTTAATAAAAATCTAGTATGGTTTGTCTGCAAATTTTTTGAGAAGTGCATTCTTCCTATTTGTCATGGAGCTCAAGATTCACGTTAGAAGGAAGCAATGCAAAGATAGATTGATGCACTTAATACAATGGGAGGTGGTCTCTTAATTAATTACCACGGACCTTGCCTACGGGAAAAGCATTCCGTGTAATTTGGGGTTTTGGACTTTTGGGGTATAAAATCAAATTAATCAATTACAAGCTAGACTGATGGTTCTCTTCTCTATAAACCGGTTTAAGAGCTGGATCATCTCGTTGTTTGTGAAAACCATCAACCTAAGCCGTATTGCAGAAATGGTTACAGACTTACAGGTCGACTATTATGGAGGTGGCGGCATCTAACCAATTCAATGGGAGCTTCATGAGATGGACATTGACAACGGTTGAAATCCTACACTGCTAATTTAAAGATATTTATTATAAGTATTAAAGAAGAATTGCAAAAACAAAATAGTCATTCGGGCCCGTTCCAGCCGGTCCCGTACCCGGTTAAAAAATAAGACAGTTCCGATCAATGCCATGAAACCGTGACCATGGCAACCCCTAGATGCACCTGTACTTTCCTGTACCAATGAAAATTGTTCCAGTACAGATTAGGGCAATTGTAGGTTTAGGTCTATTAATGTATGAGAATGTGGACATAGCCATGTCAATAAGACATAATTTAACTTATAGTGGTAAAGTCAGGATGAAAAGTGAACACTCATAACAAATGTCTATAAGCTCACACAGTGGTAAAAATCTTTACCTAATGCTAACAAAAAAGTTAATGCCAAAATCTGATGAACAAACTTCCAAAACAGTCAGCTGAGCAATAAGAGTCAGTTCAAAACCGCTCCAAAACTCCATTCTTCTTCAGGACCATGGCTCAATGCTAGAAAGGAATGGAGGTAGAACCCTGGCACGAGCCCTTTCATTCCAGTTCCGTAGTCTGCACAGTCATCTGGAATCTTGACGATTTGGCAGCAAAGACCATCGTGATCAGGAACTAACAGCACAGTTCGAAGTATGGCACTGAGTTCAGAATAGTGAGATGGAGGCAAAATACAAGCCAAATCGCACGTACCGTAGATGTTTTTAACTTTATAAGTCCACCAAGGGGATCCTGCTGTCACATGAGGATCAATAGGCTTCAAAGGAAACCCGAGCTCTTTAAGGGTTGGAATGAAGGATAAGTACTCAGCGGAACAATAAGTTGATTGACTACGGCCTTCATGTTGTAGACCCTCTGGGTAGGTTGGTGCAAGAATAAAATGGGTCACCATGCTGTGTGTCTCAGTGTCTCGAAAACACCGAAATCTTGAACCGCCATTCCAAAGGGTAGGGGGAGGGGTACATCCTCGGTATAGCACGGGTCGCTAGCATAACGGCTTTCATATCTTCCGAGCGATTTATGGATGCTGTGGAGCTTAGCATAAAGAGCAGCCATGCACACATCTGTTGTAAACTTGGCAATCTCAGTAGCCAGTGCTAGGATTGCAGACTCAGTTTGGGTCTCATATGCAGCGTTGGAGAAGAGGCGAACACGTAAGCCAGCAAACATACAACCATTAAAGCAACGTCTAAGTTCTTCAGCATTGACCTCATAAGTAAGAAGCTGCGGCTTTGAGCCTAAAGGGCGCTGGAATCCAAGCACTTTAATCTCCACGAGGTGACGGAAATATTCGGGGTCCACTGCTAAAACAACACCCTTCTTCACCCTAAACTCCGGTAGAGTCTGTGACTCTCTAGCAGGTGCATTGACCTCATAAGTAAGAAGCTGCGGCTTTGATCCTGCAGGCCGCTTGAGTTTCTTTGCAACCTGCTGAGTAATATCGATGGAAGCTTCTTCCATTGGTGTAGACATATATACCTGGAGGAAGATGGTATGTGAAAGAATCATGATTTCTGCACAAGTCCTAAAGCAACAGCAACATGCACTTTTTACATTTTCAGTTATTTTGCAAGAGAACTGAATGTATGACCCTGTTAGCACTATCTCTAATATAGAAGGGAGGCAACAAATTTTTTATTTTTGAAAGTATCCAGGTTTCTTGCAATCTGATAGACTGATACCATGTTAAATTAAGTACTGCTCTTATATGATGAGTTTGCAACGTCATAATCTCTAGACTTGCAATGCTTATATGGAGAAAAATGGACCTGAACTCGTAGGTGCAAATGGGAAACCAAACCTTAAACCTAATAGGAGCATAAAACATTAATATTCCTACAACTATATTACTATTTCTATAGTTCAACAATGTTTACATTAAACAAATACAAATGTCATGATTTTCAACAAATAGTCACTAAACATACATATGTATGTATTTCAAATGTATTGGAACTTCGGAAATTGCCCTAAATAGGAGTATAAGCAATGTGAAATATCAATATAGGAGTACTATGTTTTTCCTAAAATGGGTAATTACTATCATATTTTTTAAAATATTGTCAATTATTATGACATTAAAAATGTCATGTTACTATAGGGTAATGTCAAAGAATTGCAGTACAATTTTGGGATGTTAGTAATTCAATCGTACTTGGAGTGGAAAACATAGTACTACTGTTTTAGAATTTCACATCGTTTTTACTCTTAATTTGGGAAATTTCCCTTGGACCTTCAACCATGATCATTCAACACTTCAAGAGCCCTTCTGCCAAATCAACAAAAGAAATAGGTTATAAAGAACAACCCCCATATAGACAAAGTTAAAGTCCCAAAAAAGATGTCAAGAAGATCTTGCAACAATAGGAGCCAAGATGTTGAAAATTAAAAAAATAAGGGAAGAACAGGGAAAGTAAAGACTCTCCCTCAATCCCATGTTCAAATGGGATACAGGAATATTCAGATTATACCAATTATAATATCTTCTTCTGTTTCAACAAAATATATCTCAACAGAGAATTTTGAAAAATTTAAAACAGGAAATAAAAATACACAACTTGTAAAATCTCACCTTATAGCATCATTCTCAAGTTAACCATCAGAAATTTTACAATTTTGGTTTGCATCCTTTACAAACCACTACCTTCTATATACTTCATAGCTATTGTAGTTTTGTGGGATTTCAGCCACTAGTTTCTGCTCCATTGTTGATATCATCAATCCCTAAGGGTTCTCTCCAATAAAGAAATTATTAAACATTCCTGAGTTTGCATCTTAGTACATTACTCATATCATGTGTAGTCAAATGAACGCATCGAACTACTACTGGCATTAGCAAGTAACAACCAAACTACTAGGCTACTAGCTTTGGTATATTCAGATTTAAAGGCATCAATTTATGTACCCAAGTCCCAACTATGAAGGGATGAGCTGCGAGCTTCTGCGCACCCTCAGCTACTTTGGCATGAAACCCTAAATACGGATCCAAAACTTTCAGTGCAATAATAGCACCCTGATTATCAAATACAGGATGAAAAAAATTCGTTCTCTCATACACTTTGGAGTAGGTACAATATTCTAGGTCAAAATATACAGATACTCCATCCGTCTCCCAATTAAGTTACGTGTTTGATTTCACACATATTAAGGAAATGAATTTACTGGAGGATAAATTTTATTGTTTTAACACTGTTGGACACTGTTTTGCACTGTTTTGCAATGTTTGGACATTGTTTTGCACTGTTTGACACTGTTTTGATGTTGATAATTTACCAAATAAGGAAACTAAGGAAGTGTGAACTTAATTTAGGTACTATCCAAAAAGAAAAGTGATAACTTAATTGGGGGAAGGAGGAAGTATATAAGTAGTAAAATTGTGGTGACAGACAAAAAGTTATCAATCTTCATTTCTCAACCATTCACACCATAGGCCTTTTACACCCGCACGGGTAGCTCAGTTGGTCGAGTGGTGGGAAAATTGGACCAAATGACCAAGGTTCGAAACTCGCAACGGCCGTGTGGAGGTTACATAATCTGAAATAAGGTTGGACCTCTGGTACGCACGTGTATAAGGCCTACCGCCGCTTTGCTGACTGAGACACCGTGATTAACCTCCCCACCATCCTGTCGGGTCGGGGTGGGAGGCATTGGGGTTGGGCATTCAACCTTTTGGACCAAATGTAAATGTTTTTACTTAAAAAACACATTTTAAAGTGATTTTGAAAAAAGTAGGGATGACAATGGGGCAGGATTGGGGCGGGGGTTCACTCCACCATCCCCGCTTCGTGTCTAAAAAATCGCCCCCACCCCCGCCACATCCCCCATTACTATTCGACCCGCCCCATCCCCGCCCCGACCCGCTAGACCCACGGGTACCAAACGGGGGAAATATTTGTCAAAATTAACACTATTTTAGACTCAGACATTTTTTTCAAAAATAAAACAACATTTCTAGTATATAGCCAAAAAACCTTTTAGTTTAAAAGTGTCAATGTAATCTTACATCCCATTTCAAATCTAAAACACATTATACGCGTTTTGATTTAGTCATTTTATCAAACACTTTATTAGCATTGATTAGCTCTTTAATACCAGTATTTTCTTATTAAGCCCTTCATTCAATCAACCATTGTCATTTGACAGAACTAGGAATCCACGACGACTTGCGGTCATCAGATTTTTAAGAGCTCTAACTACAATCATAAAGATGTCATTCATAAGAAAAAAATTAATGCACTATATTAGCTTAATGCCTGAAGTGGTTAAGCTAATATCACTTTATAAGTTTCCCAAATTCATTTTACTTTATATGATTTTGATAACCAATTTTACAAGATAGTTGAGTTATTAAACAAGAATTAGATAAACCCATTAGGCACAACCCATTAGATGGGAAACAACTAAACCCACCGGGCCACCATACTATTTTAATTACTTCGTATTAGTAATGACATATTTATGACTAAAATGAAGACTGTTTACATTAATGTGACTAGTGACTAGAGTAGTAATGAAATTATGGTAACTTATGTTCAATTTTTAAACTTAGGTTATTATGACACTACATTGTAGTAACTAATAGTGATATTTATGTAAAATAAATTTTATTTTAGTAGTATTTTGTAAAAAGCCCTTACCCGCCCCACATATTAAGCTAATATCACTTTATAAGTTTCCCAAATTCATTTTACTTTATATGATTTTGATAACCAATTTTACAAGATAGTTGAGTTATTAAATAAGAATTAGATAGACCCATTAGGCACAACCCATTAGATGGGAAACAACTAAACCCATCGGACCTGAATATGTGTGTATTAGTATTATTGTGATTATTATTATTAATTATTAATATCTGTATTAGTATTATGTGATTAATATTAGTATTATTGTGATTATTATTATTAATTATTAATATGTCTATTAGTATGTGTATACGTACGGGGGATTATTAATTAGTATTAGTATTATTGTGATTATTATTATTAATTATCAATATGTGTATTATTAATAGTATTAGTATTATTGTAATTATTACTATTAATTATTAATATGTGTATACATACGGGGGACGGGGCGGGGACGGGGCGGGGACGGGGCGGGGGCTGCATAACCCATCACCTGCCCCATATTTAAGCGGTGAGGAAATAATTCCCCCATCCCCATACCCGCCCCATCCCACCAATCGCCCCAACTCCCCCCATGGGGTGGTTCCCCATGGGCCCCCGCCCCCATTGTCGTCCTTTAGGAAAAAGTGATTCATAGTAAAAGTTGATAGTATTTGAGAAAAAAGTGATTTTGAGGGGGCGAGCGTGCTGCATAAGGCGGCGGTCACCATTCTGGAAGAGAAAGGGCGAGCCCAACCGAAAATTGAGCACGACGGCACTCATGGGGTGAATCGTGTTGCATAAGGCGTTGGTCACCGTCCTGGCAGGGAACAGGTGAGCCCAATCGAAAACGTGGCACGACGGCACTGAGGGGCCGAACGTGCTACATAAGGCGTTGGTCTAGATGAAAATCCATTTCCAAACTTTAGGTCGAATTATGCCGACCAAGATGACACCTCACCTCCAAACCACGGTTTAGATACCCCATTTCGATCCATTCGAAACGGTTCGTTCATACTTATGATTGAGATGACAACTCACCTCCAAACCACAGTTTTGATACCCCCCCCCCCCCCCCCCCGATATACTCGAAACGGTTCATTCATACTTATGATTGGGATGACAACTCACCTCCAAACCACACCTTTGATACCCATGTTCGATCCCCTCGAAACAGTTCGTCCATACTTATGATTGAGATGACAACTCACCTCCAAACCACATTTTTGATACCCCTATTTGATCCACTTGAAACGGTTCGTCCATACTTATGATTGAGATGACAACTCCAAACCACAATTTTGATGCCCCCGTTCGATCCACTCGAAATGGTTCGCCCATACTTATGATTGAGATGACAACTCACCTCCAAACCACAATTTCAATGCCCATGTTCGATCCATTCAAAACAGTTCGTCCATACTTATGATTGAGATGACAACTTCGTGCTCTGTCTCCTTGCCCTCAATTCGGCTAATCCTCACTGTGCGATCAAAGGAGAGAGGGACATGGCCATCAGACTTCCCTACCCTTTGGGCAGGACGCCCCGTGGACTTTTGCACATTTCATGGCCCTTTTGTATGGAGATCGGGTTGCCCTAGTGGGCCCGTGCATACCAGGTTTTCCATGTTAGTGTGACCAGACATCTGTCCTGGATTTCTAGGAGTTCTGTCTTCTTTTCTCTCTTATTTTATTATTATTATTATTATTAGTATTAGTATTAGTATTATTATTACATGGACTCATAATGATGACCATGTTGTGCTAGGGGTGGTCGGCCGAGTATCCGAGCAATGATTCTCATACTTGAGGGGCGGGTATGATCGGGACGTCACATTATGGACGGTCGTTCGACGTATCTTTTAGTCATCTTTATTTGATGACTGGGACTACGTATCATGTCGAGCTACTCACATCTAGAGATTGGTTTCGCCCATCCCCTCAGCAGACGGACACCGTTGCAGCCCCACACCTAGGCCGAAGGGCTCACTCCTTTCGCTTCATTTTGGGGGCATCCGGTGTACTCTTTTTTCCTCATTAGGATTTTTTCCCACTAGGTTTTTCCTAATGAGGTTTTTAACGAGGCATCTCTCCATTGTGGATCAAAAGGTGTCGACCTTCAGCCCCTATTGAAGACATGCATTACTATACACCTTTTCACCTCATTACACGTGCCTCAAGGAGTGAGGGACTGAAAGAGCGGGGGACTTAGCGCCTCCGTCACCAGAGAAGCATGAAATTCAAATTCTTCACAAAGATTGCCGCATGAACCGGCGACAACCTCACATCATATGCAGATTCAATTGCCACAGCAACAAGCACATACATATAGCCCCTCAGCCCCAAGACCGGTTGTGATCGTCTCGGCCTGCGACCTTCCACTGAGGATTCTCCCACATGGTTGCTTCAGTCAGGGCTCGCCAATGACATTGGATCACCAGCTTGGAGAATCCGAGCGAGGCGCCTCAGTGACGCCAGAAGTTTACTCCACCAGACGACGACAGATCAGTACATAGCTCTACTCCCTTTCGCCTCGAGTATTCTCGACTGAGGGAGTGGGGGCTCCTGATAGAGTATATGGACTTGGACCCCCTGTCTCATGATTATTGGGTCCGGACAACGGCCCACGTACGTTCAGTAGATAGCATTTATCTCATTGTACACTCTATTTATTCATATGTACCCATTAGAATAGATTCAACATCATTTTTAGCTATTTATTGGCTTTTTATTGTAACTGGGCCTGTCGGGCCTAAACTTGGAAGCCTAACCCACTTTTATCCTATAAATACTCCCTATGCGAGCCATGTAAAGGATTAAAAAATTCATTCATACATATCACTTTATCTATCTAGCTCTCTCTTCTGTCTAGATAAATAATCTATCAGTTATTATTGTACGTTCATTCCATTGAAATTAATTATGAATAGTTTTACGTAGTATTATTATAGTCATTATTTCTACGGGTATTATCCCTTAATAGGATTAAAATTAGCCCAAAATTCAACAATAGGAGTACAATCATTTTATTTCTTAAATAGGACTAATATATAATATCCCTTCTTACCATTCTACCCTTTTCCTATAATTTTCAATAGATTTATTTTATCAATAAGAAAATCATAGTTTTATTTTTAATAAAAATATAAAAAATAATAAAATTGATGGAGTATATGGCCCGGGAACCCCCGACCCACAGACTCCTACTACACCAATAAAGGCCCAACCGGCCTAGGAAGCACAGCAGGCCCAAATTACGGCGCCCCTGGCCGAAGGCTCAAAACTCTCACAGAACAGGTTTTTCAAGCAAACTAAGAAACTGGGAGAAAAACGGCAGAAAACAGTAGCCCTCGGCACCTGGAGCCCTCGCTACCCAGGGGGTCCCCGGCACTCAGATCCCTCGGCTAGTCCTCTGCAGCCGAGGGCACCTCTCCCGACATAATATCCGCACCACATGCGTACAGATCACCGTACCCTGTACAACGTCCCATCCAACAGCCGCATTAAATGCGGCCACATGCGGCTGCCAGCGCCAACCAATTGAGGTGACCTCTCGGCCAATGGCCGCTTGACACGTGTCCCTGTCCGGCATTTATTGCTACTATAAATAGCACCCCATTTCCCCGTTTGTAAAAGAGTCACAAGTCATAAACGATGCATACTTTCTGAATACACTTTCTCTCTCTATACTTACTTGCTCTGACTTCTCTCTTGTTATTCCCCGCAATAACCCCCCGGATAAGCTACCCCTCGGGTACACTATCCATCATTTGGTGCTCTCGTTGAGAGGTCAAACAATCAAGTAACAAACCCTCCCCCTTCGCCAAACACTAGCCCTCTACCAAAATGGTGAGAACAACACGTGCCAACTCCAAAAACGTAGAAGACAAGAACCTGGCCCTCGGCGACGTCAACGCCCCCGAAGCCTCTCACAGGGCTCCCGAGGGCGGTGTCATCGCTGGGCTGGAACAGGCGGCTGTCGACCTACGCCTTCAGATCCAGCAGAATGCCCCCGATGCCCGCCTCGGCATCAAGGCCAAGAAGAAGAACCGGAGCGATGACCAAGTCAGCCTTCCGGTCCTCACCATCGACGTTCATTCGGCGCTCTCCGCCTTCATCCAGATGCTCACTCAGAACCCGGGTGCCTTCGGCACCCTGGCTCCGGCTCAACCCCAGGTTGGGGAGAACATCATACTTCCCCCTCTGCCACACCCCTTCAGAAACCCCATCCCTCGGATTAGGAATGACGAAGGGGTAGTGGCCCAACATACGGCCTCCCAGGAAGTTCAGTCCCGGGACCGCCACAATGACAACAGAGAAAGGCCCCGCACTTCCGCCCTCAACCGGCTCGGAGGGGGGCAAGACCGCCGAGGGGTCCAAGACCGCCTCGGAGGAAAGGCACTCCAAAGGCCCCAGGAAAGCGGAGGGTCTGTCTCGAGGGCAGACGAGGAGCGTCCTCCTCGGGACAAAGGCAAGGCACCCCTTCATGCCGACGATGCTCGCCACCAAATCAACCAGGCCCACTCGGCCCGGGTTCGTTCGCAGGGGCGGAGACCCTCCCGAAGGACCCCCGGGACGAAATTATTGCGGCGCTCCAACGCCGACTTGATGAAATGGAGGCCAACAAAGCTCACGCCATCACCTCCACCCCTCATTCAGACCTCAAGTACGAGGCCATGATGGCCAAAATGGAGGAATTGCAGAAGAAGGTAGCCGAGGGCTCCGGGGAACCCATCATCCAGCTCCGGACCCGGACGCCATTTACCCCAAGGGTATTGGCAGCCCGGATCCCGGAAAAATACCGAGGGCAACACATACAGCCCTACAACGGGAGGACGGACCCCCAGGAACACTACAGCAAATATCAGAACAACATGATGATGGTAGGGGCGTCGGACGAATATTTGTGTCGTTGGTTCCTTTCCACCTTAGAGGGGCCGGTATACGAATGGTTCAACCGGTTGCCCGAAGGCTACATTGATTCGTGGCAAGAACTCGCCCAGCGATTCTTGACGCAATTTGCCGGGAGGCGTCGCACGAGGAAGCACTTCTCCCACCTCCTAACCATACGCCAGAGGAGGTATGAGACCCTTCGAGATTTCCTGGAGCGCTGGAGAACGGAAGCCGACAAAGTCGACGGTGCTGACGACATGACCCTCCTGGCCCTCCTACAAACCGTCCTCCGCACCGGCAACTTTTCAAGGAGCCTCATCATTGAACCCCCCCCCCCCCCCCCCCCCGCGACTACATAAGGGCCCTGCAGCGGGGGGACCGATATGCCGAGGCCGAGGAGGTGGAGAAATACCATCAGCATCCAGATCAGCAACCCCCGAAGGCTGACAACAAGAACAACCGGGGGCCGGGGGCTCCTCCAAATCAACCCAAGGCTTCAGGACCCTCTGATGACCGCCCTCGGCAAGGCCAAGCCAAGCCCGGGGGGGTTATAAGAACAACCCTAAGACTTGGGCACAGCCCATTCTCCTGGACCGCCCCCGGACACCATTGACGCACCCCATCAGCATCATCCTTGATTTTGCCGAGGAGAGGGGCCTCGTTGAGCGCGACTCTCGCGCACCCCCGGAGGTACATGCTATCAACCCTCAGTTCCCCTACTGTCGTTTCCATCGGCATCAGGGGCACAGAACCGATGACTGCCATCAGCCAAAGACGACCATCGAGAGATTGATACAAGCGGGCCATCTGTCCCAATTTATCCAGAGCCCTCGGCAGGAGGGACCTTCTCATCAGGGACCTCCCCGAGGGCACCACACGAAGGTGAACGCTTGGGTGAACCCGAACACCATCCCCCTCGGCAAGAAGAGGGAGATCGGAAACTTAGAGGATGAAGAGGATGAGTACCCCCACTACCAGGAGAAAAAATGCCACATCCTCATGATCACCGGTGGCAATACAGGGGGCGATTCCACCAACCAGCGGAAAAAGTGGGCTCAATCGCTTTACGTGGGGGAAGTCACTCATATGCCCCCGGTAAAGCGGCTGAGGGAGGAACCCATCACCTTCACCAACGCAGATCTCCCTCCTACTTCTTCTCCTCACAGGGACGCCTTGGTGATTCGGGCTGAAATAAACAACACCATCATTCACCGAACTTACATTGACATGGGCAGCTCCGTCAATGTAATGTACCTCAACACCTTTAGAGAGCTGCATCTGGAGAGGGGGTCCCTTCGGCCCATTAAGACCCCTCTTGCCGGCTTCACCGACGATACTATTGATTCCGAGGGGGTAATAACTCTCCCGGTAATCTTCGACGACGGGCTCCATAGAGCCCAGCTCGAAGTGGAGTTCACCGTCGTCAACATCGACTGCGCCCACAACATCATCCTCGGCCGGCCAGCCCTCGAGGACCTCGAGGCCGTCATCTCCATGAGGCACCTCTACCTCAAGTTCCCCGCCGAGGGGGGCATTGGCTACTCCCGGGGGAATCAGAAAATTGCCCGCGCTTGCTATCGTCAAGTCACGAAGAGAGTAAGTAAGACAGAATTCCGTGTTGACACCATCACCGGAACCATCGACGAAGAAGAAAAAAGGCCGAGGGCTGAACCAGCCGAGGACGTAGAAGACTTTGCGCTCGATCCGGCCAAGCCGGAGAGAGTCGTGAAGATTGGAGCCCAGCTCCCTGAAGATCTGAAGACCGGTATCACCGACGCCCTCCGCGCTTACTCCACTGTCTTTGCATGGGGGGCGGAGGACATGCCGGGAATAAGCCGAAGGGTCATCACCCACCGCCTCTCGGTGGACCCCTCGGCAAAAGCAGTATACCAACGAAGAAGACCCCTCTCCGCCGAAAGGAGGGAATTTGTGAAGAAGGAGGTTGCCATGCTCCTTTCTATTAAGCACATCAAGGAGGTCAAATACCCCTAATGGCTGGCAAACGTAGTCCTCGCACAGAAGCCTCCTACCTTCCGCATGTGCGTGGACTACACGGATCTCAACAAAGCGTGTCCTATGGACCCTTTTCCTTTGCCCAATATCGATCAACTTGTAGATGAGACCGCGGGGTGTGAAATCATGTCATTCCTCGACGCATTCCGCGGGTATCATCAGATCTTCATGCATGAGGAAGACGCTGAAAAAACAGCCTTCATGACTCCCGAGGGCATCTTCTGCTACCTAGTGATGGCCTTCGGCCTAAAGAACTCAGGGGCCACTTACACCCGGATGGTGGCCCGAATCTTTCAAGCTGTCCTAGGGCGCACCATGGAGGCCTATGTTGAAAACATGATCGTCAAGAGCAAACAATCTTCCAGCCATGCCGACGACCTCCGGGAAATATTCGTCATTATGCAAAAGTTCAACCTTCGGCTAAACCCGAAGAAGTGCACCTTCGGCGTCCAAGGGGGCAAATTCTTAGGCTACATGGTGAGCCGAAGGGGTATTGAGGCCAATCCCGAGAAGATCCAGGCCATCATCAACATGGAGCCCCCACGCAATGTGAAGGAAGTTCAACGGTTGACGGGCCGCCTGGCCGCCCTCAATCGCTTTCTATCTAAATCAACGGAGAAGTCTTTACCTTTCTTCCAGATCATGAGGAAGACGGCTGACTTTTAATGGACTTCTGAATGCCAGGAGGCTTTCGACAAGCTCAAATGGTACCTATCTTCACCCCCTGTGCTCTCCAAACCAAAGGTAGGGGAGACCCTCTACCTCTACCTTGGGGTCAGCCCGGCAGCCATCAGCTTTGTGCTCATCCGGGAGGAAGACGGCATCCAACACGCCATCTTCTATGTAAGCAAGACCCTAAGGGAGGCCGAGCTCAGGTACTCCCCTGTGGAGAAAACGGTGTTGGCCATCGTTTGGACCGTCAAGAAGTTGGGCCACTACTTTCAGGCCCATTCGGTTCAAGTCCTCACTCATCAACCCCTCGGCGCCCTCATGAGCAGCCCCACCAGCTCCTCCTGCATGGTGAAATGGGCTATCTTCTTGAGCCAATACAACATTGACATCCGTCCGAGGCCTGCCATCAAGGGCCAAGCCCTGGCGGACTTTGTGACGGAGTGTACCGCAAGGGCAGCCACGGACGGGGAGCCCTCGGCTACCTCGGACGACTGGTGGACCCTCTACACCGACGGCTCCTCCGCAACCAAAGCATGCGGGGGAGGGGTAGTCCTCATTACTCCCGAGGGCTTCAAAGCCTACTATGCAATCCGCTTCTCCTTCAAAGTCTCCAACAACGAGGCCGAGTATGAGGCCCTCCTATGTGGCCTTCGGCTGGCTGCCAACATGAAGGCTCGGCAAATCCATATCAAATGCGACTCCAAGTTAGTCGTTGGCCAAATCTCCGAGGAGTATGAGGCCAAGGAGGGAAGAATGAAACAGTACAAGGAGGCGCCCAAGGAGTTGCTTAAGGTATTTGAGGCACACTCTCTCACTCAAATACCAAGGGCTCAGAACTCCGAGGCCGACATACTATCTAAGCTCTCGGCCGAATCCCCCGAGCACATCTCTAAGATTGCCAAAATTGAGGAACTCAGTCTCTCAAGTATCCATGCGAGCCCCGTCATGAACGTACAACAACGCCAAGAGGACTGGATCTCATATATCATCACCTTCATCTCCACAGGGCAGCTACCCGAAAATGAGACCCGCGCTAAACTAGCAAAGCTGAGGGCTCCTAGCTACACCATCGAAGACGGAAGGCTCTACAAACGGTCTTACAACGGCACGCTACTTCGGTGCCTTCATCAAGACGAAGCCGAGGTCGCAATGGAGGAAGTGCACAGTGGCACTTGCTCAGCTCACCAGGGACCCTTCTCCATGTCCCGAAGGCTCATTCTCCAGGGCTACTTCTGGCCAACCATGGCCAGGGATTGTGCTGACCTTGCCCGAAGGTGCACCGCATGCCAACATTTCCAGAAAGCCCCCGGCAGGCCAGCGGTCAACTATGCCCCCATCAGCACATCCGTCCCCTTTTCTCGATGAGGGATAGATCTTGTGGGCCCTCTGCCGAGGGGTACCTCCAACAACAGGCACATCATTGTGGCCATCGACTACTTTACCAAGTGGGTGGAGGCTGAGCCCCTCGCCAGCATCACAGAGGCGAAGTGTCGTCACTTCGTCCTCAAGAACATCCTCACAAGGTTTGGCGTCCCCCAGCAGATCATCTCCGACAACGGAACACAATTTGAGGCAGCCCCCTTCTGTGCCCTCCTGGAGGCATGGGGCATCAAACACACCTTCTCCTCCGTTGCCTACCCTCAGGGCAACGGGCAAGTTGAGAACGCCAACCAGATCTTGCTCGAGGGCCTCAAAAAGAAGCTGGAGGCCGAGGGCGGTGGCTGGGTAGAAGAACTCCACAACATCCTTTGGGCCTACCGCACCACCCCTCGGCGAGCAACAGGTGAAACACCCTTCTCCCTCTGCTACGGGTTTGAAGCCAAAGCTCCTACGGAAGTCACCCTTCCCACCCGGAGGGTGATCCAATATGACCCCGAGGTCAACGACAACAATATGACCCTCGACCTCCACCTCCTTTCAGAACGCCGGGAGCAAGCCTTCATCCGGGCAGAAAATTACCGAAGGCAAGTCAAAGGCTACATCGACGCCAAGGTTCGCACCAGAGAATTCCAAGTGGGGGACTACGTCCTCCGGAGGAGGGAAGCCAGCCAACCGACCGAGGGAGGAAAAATGGCACCAAAGTTCGAAGGCCCCTACATCATAGCAGCCATCATCAAACCTGGGACTTACAAGCTCAAACGCCCAACGGGAAAGAGGTCCCTAGGCACTGGAATGTACACCACTTAGTTAAATTTTATCAATAATGTAAGAGTAGCCAAGCCCTCATGACTAGTGAATGTACTATCCTATGGCCCAAGGCCTCCAATTTTGAAGAATGAAGACACATTCAAGACACCAAGGACAACCACAAGACACTTATGAGCGGCCAAGCCCTCATACCAACTACAGGCCCAATACCTCACCACTAGAAGAACCCCCTCCGGCACCAAGTGCCGAGGGCGGACACCACCAACACCTACAACAACAGTAAAAACACCAAGTGTTTCGAACAAGACCCCTCGGTACCAAGTACCGAAGGCGGGGACTCCCATCACCGGTAACAGGAAACACCAAGTGTTTCATTTCAAGACCCTTCGGCACCCAGTGCCGGGGGTACACATCTCCACCATCAACATAAAAAAGTAGAACACCAAGTGTTCCTACAGAAGACCCCTCGGTACCAAGTACCGGGGGTACACATCTCCACCATCAACATCAAATAGAAGAAGAACACTAAGTGTTCCTACAGAAGACCCCTCGGTACCAAGTACCGGGGGGCTACATATCGAAACTAACACCAAGTGTTGTTTCTAAAGCCGTACCCCACGAGGACGCATATACCGAAGGCGCCACCATCGGTGCCGGCGGCACGTAGTGCCCCCGGCCATTTGCAACTAGTGTGCAAATGAAAACCCTTCCTTGAAACGCTTTCCGCGTCACTACCCCCAGGGTATGACAGGCATGAGAAATGCCCAGGATTCGACTTTCAAAAACGGAACGCTTTCCGCGTCATCACCCCAAAGGTATGACAGGCACGAGAAATGCCCAGGATTCGACTTCCAAACCGAAACGCTCCCCGCGCTACCACCCCAAGGGTGTGGCAGGCCACGGACTATGTCTAGCGCCGAGGGGACGACTTTCAAAACTGAGGCGCTTTCCGCGCCATCCCCCAAGGGGAGGCAGGTTACAGACCACCATATCTTGTGCCCAGGAAACGACCCTCGATCCCCTCGGAACTCGGAAGGTTAACCCGAGGGAGGAGAGCCATTGGTGTATTCTGATGGTCTCTTGATAGGCCCAGCCTTACCAAGAAACCAAGTTTCTTGATGCCTTCCCTTCACCACCAACCAAAAAAAAAGAAAAAAAAAACAGAGGGGGTGAAGGGGAGTGGACTCATCGAGAAATCAGTGAGTACAACACTCCAACAAATCACAACATACCGAGGGCTCCCTACGGGAACACCTCCGGTAACTGAAGGCACCTATTTCCCGAAGGTTACTACTCAACAATACAAAGGGATTGGACTGTCTCAAGTACACTAAACGGCTAAGTTCACTTCAAATAAGTGTTGAGGGCACCTACCATCGGTCATCCATTACTACCGAGGGGTCCTATCCTGTAAAAGGGGATGCAACTGACTAAGGCAGCTCAACGACCCTTCAAGTGAATGCCGAGGGCACCCATATCCCACCAGCATTCACTACAACATCAATGTCCTACAAATTTTCCTAAGTCCACGCTTTTGAAAAAATGACAACAGCCGGAGGCTCACATATCACCCAACAACCGAGGGCATCTATTACAAATTATCAAAGGCCAACCAAGGGGGAATATTCCAAAATAATGTCGCCCTCGGGAAATCTTAATTGGAAAACACTGCTAACCGAAGGCTACACTGGAAGCAACACTTAGAAAATTTTCTAAGTCCTGAAGATTGAGCCCCCGGCCTGATCAATATTTCAACTGAGGGACCATGATAGCCGAAGGCTACGTGATGCAACAGCACTTAGAAGATTTTCTAAGTCCTACATATTTTTCCCTCGGTCAACAGCTACTTATACATCAAGGAGAAGGATATCACCCCGGAGGCTTCCGATGGGAAACCACGCTTAGGAATTTTTCTAAGTCCCAAAGATTGGATCCTCAACCTGATCATCAGATAACTAAGGACATGCGGTGGCCGAGGGCTACTTGACACCATGCATTTGGAGGTAAGGCTAAGTCCTAAATATTTGGCCCTCGGCCAAATATCCACGCAACAGGAAGGTTCACCCAATGATTCGAGGGCTCCTATCAGGACCACTCGGGGGCTCAACATCTGACTCCTCACTGACCGAAGGTTCAACATCTACAACACACTTAGAAAATTTTCTAAGTCCTACATATTGGACCCTCGGTCCAATATTCACACATCAGGAAGGAGGCTACCAGCCGAGGGCTTCCAATGGGAAACTACACTTAGAAATTTTCTAAGTCCTAAGGATTGGGTTCTCAACCTAATCATCTCACAGCAATTGAACTACAAACACCCGAAGGCCCAACAGATGAACAAACACTTGGAATATATTCTAAGTCCTAAACATACATTCAGGAAAGCGAAGGCACCCATTCAAAGAAGGGCGAAGGCATACATTCAAAAGAAAACGACTGCATACATTCAAGATGAAATAAATTAAAGAAAGCAAGTCGAATACGTAAGGCCCGAGGGCTAACATTCATCAATCATCAAAAAGAAGAGTAAATGTGATTGTTACAATGACGGCCAAGGCTGAGAGCGCACAGATGTTCATTACAAAAAAGTATTCAAGGATTATCTAAGTACAAGTCCCCTAAGGAACTTTAGCAGCGTTGCCCCCGGAAGCATCCCCTGCAGCGGGCTTCGAAGAGACCTCTACTCCGACCTCCACGGTGTCCCCCTCGGCTTCTTTCATCAACTCAGTATCCTCCAAGTCGGGCCGCGTGGCGCCCGAGGGGAGGGGTTCACGAACATCCGGTTGTAGGGGGGAAGACCATACGCCGAGGGATCGAAGTCTTTCGACTCAATTTTCAGGTGCCGGGTCATCCTTCGATAGATGAGGGTCTGAGTAAAAAACTCGCCCCCATAGAAATATTCCTTGCCCTTTCGGGCCATCCATTCCTCACCTGGGCCCTCGCACCACTCATCAACTGAGGCCTCCACAACCGAGGACAGCCACTCCTTGTGTCCCTCGGCCTTCCACCCCCCATCCAGGAACCCGGAGATGGCCTCCTCCCGGGCTGTGACGACAGCCTTCGCTCTGACGGCCTCGGCCTCCTCGGCGGCTTTCTTTGCGGCCTCCACAGCAGCCTCCTCAGCTTTGGCTTTCTCCTCCCTAAGCCTTCCGGCCTCCGCTCTCGCAAGCTGGAGGTCCTCTTCAAGCTGGGCCATCAGCTTCATGGCCTTGGAGTCCTTGAGAATGAGCTCCTTCATCTTTGCGTCTTGCCCAGCTTTGTGGAGACGCCATTCCTCCAGCCGTCGGGCCTGTTCGCCGAGGGCAAGGCAAGCCTGCAAATAAACAGCGCAAGCTGTCAAGAGAACCACGCAAGATAATCTGAGGAAGGAGGGAAGGAAGTGCGAGGGAACTCACAGTCAAAGAAGATCAGAGGATCTGGTCCTCAAGCGCCACGTCATCCAAAGATCCGAAGGTGGTCACATCTGTTTCCGGGGTCATGCCCCCCAGGAGCACCCTTGGGTTGACCGTGCTGTTGGTCACGGCTGTTCCCCTCGGGAGGGAAACCTGCAAGACCTCGGGGGGCATCTCCTCCGTCCCCGTCGGCTTTCCGACCGTCGGCACATCCACGACCGGCCCGGAGGCTGAAGGCTCATCCACAATCACCACCGGGGGGTCCTTCTTCGTGGTGTCCCCCTTCTTCGATCTCTTGCTAGTCGGGGGGATTCCTTTGCCATTGTTTTCCTCTTCGCGGTAGCAGCATCGCCCTCGGGCTTCTTAAAAAACGCACCAACGGGCTTTTGAACGCCCGCGTCCGGCCCCTTCGGATCCTTGGCCGGCTTGTTCTTGAATCGAGCAAGGCCTTTCACGTTCATCTTCGAGACGGGAATACCTGCAAAACAGCGAAGGGTTAGGCCGACGGGTCAACAACCATGGAGCAATAACATCAAGGTAAAAAAGAAAAAGAAAAAACGGGATACTAAGTACAAGACTAAGGGCCCTCGTATACTACCTCCTGCTCCCCCGAAGGCCTCAGCAAAAACGGGATACTTCTCGTTCGTTTCCCCGATGAAGCGGTATCTCCGGAAACCGAGGGCGAAGAGTTCCTTGTCAGCAGTATAGTCCTTAATGGACACTTGCTTCGTGCGACCCGCCGGGATCTCGGCTATTTTTAAGCCATCCTTCTCGAGAGCGGCGGTTCCAACCTTCGGATGCCGACGGAAGCGATCCTGAAGTTCCGTCGGAAATGGGCTTTCGGCAACCCTGACATAGCACCATCGCTCCTTTCAGCCCTTATTAGACGAGGGCGCCTCTGTAAATAGCTTCCACCTAGCTATCTGCTGCAGGTTGGCGAAGCCCTCGGCATTCGCGTGACCCCCTCGGCAGAGGTTAAAGCTCTGAAAAAACAAATCCAGGCTGGGGGTCACCCCTCGGTCCCGGCAGAGGCTCAAAAAACCCGCCACGTAGGAGTGGCTGTTAGGTGTCAGCTGGCAGGGGACCAAGCCAATGAACCTAAGGTACTCCCGGAGGAAGGGGTGTAGAGGGAACCTGAGGCCCATGGAGACCGAAAGTATGTGCACTGCAATGCACCCCTCGGGCGCCCGGGACAGCACATCATCAAATCCCGGCTCGACAACCACGGCCGAAGGCCCTACATGCAGCTGCGTGACGTAGAAATCCGCCTTGTCCGCCTTCGACTTTATCTCGAGGGCCTCGGTGTTCAGCCAAGAATACCCCTCGGGCATGTCAACGGGCTTCCCTTGGTCGGCGGCCCTGACCTTCTTCTTAGTGGCAGCTTTCGCCTTCCTCTCCTTCGATCCGGGGGCTACTCTCAAGGGCATCGGGTTCAGTGGCCTTGAGCTGCTTGCTTCACCAGAACCGCGGGGGGGAAGGACAGCCACTGTCACACTCGTCCTCTCCTTTGCTTCCTCCTCCTCTGCAACCTGCACGGCGAGGGCCAGCTCTTCGTCTTCCACCTCCTGCTCGAAGCCCTCGGCTTCAACTTCAGCCAACAGCTCCTTCTGCACTTCTACCGCCATCGCAACATCCTCTTGGGCCGAGGACTGTTCGTTTGAGGACTCCACATCTGAGAGGACTTCATCCTCCATCGAGGGCGCCCCCGAGATGTCTTGAGAATCACTCTGTGAAGACATTGCTATACTACGTAGAGGGTTCAGAGACGCTAAGTGCTCTAAGCTACAAACCTAATCTAAGGCCACAGAGACAGCTAGCTAAGAGGTGAAGTGCGAATGGAGAACTGACCTTAGAATTTGATCGAGGGCTGTTGTTTCACTCTCTAGAAAATTTGGCAGAGCTTCTAGGGCAATTGTTCCCTACAGAAACCGCTCACCTTCACCTCCCCCATCTCCCCCTCACCAGAATGCCTCACCTTTTCACTCCTCACCCCAACACCAGAACCCCTCACCCCAACAGATCTCCTCCTCCTCATCCTCATCAGAATCTGATCATCAATCTCCTCCACCAGAATCACCTCCTCCACAACAACCTGCAGGAAACCTAAAACCTGTATGGTTCCTCAGAGATTCTGATCCTACAACTTTCTCCCCCATCTCTGCACCCAAAGGTTATTCTAGGGCCTCTGTTGCTCCCAATCCCTCTCTGAGAAAGAAGAAGAAGGTGGTTCGCAACAGAAAACCTATCTACTCTCCATATGAGATATCCTCTGACATGGATGGATTCATGGTCAGCAAATCATACAAAGCCACATCCAAGAGACAGAAGACCCCTCCTCTGACTCAACTGGAACATGAACAGCTTGTTCACTCTCTGTCATCTGTCCAAGAACATCACCCACTACCTAGGGGAAGAGGTCTAGAGATGCCTCAAGCAGATGGACAAAAGAATGACATTCCCTTCAACAAGTTTGCTGAATCTGCAGAAGAATTTGGAGGACAGATCCTCCAAGGCTTGGACAAGCTGATAGAGATAAATGATAAGCACTATGGGCATCTTGCTCATGTGAATGACAATCTGAATTCAGGGATGCAGTTCATCTCTGACCGTTTTGAGAACCTCACAGGGACCCTCAACAACTTCATCGCCTCCTCAACTGCCAGAACAGATGTCCTATCAACAGAAGTGGTAGGCATCCACAACACTTTGTCAATCTTTCAACAGACTCTCCTGAGTCAAGGTCAGGCAATCCACCATATCTCAGAGCATCTTGAGGCTCTGAAGACATCTGATGCCAGAACAGAGAGGCACCTAACCTCTATTGAGCAAATGTGCAGAACTCATCAAGAACAGGCCCAAGCCCTCCTATCTACTGACAGAGACCGGTATCAGAAGATGGTGCTCCTTGAAGCCAACAACAAGGACATCTTCTCTGCCATCCAGAAGCAGCAAGGTCTGATTGAAGGCCTTACATCTGTCACTCAGACATTACCAGAGGCCCTGGAGCAGATAGCCTCAACCCAAGCATCAGAATTCCAGAAGATCAGTCTTATGATAGAAGACTTGAATGATGCCAAAAAGGGGGAAGAGGACCCTCAACAGACCAGGCCTAGGTCTCACAGAACTCCTACCAGAGCACCCTCCTCTGGTGAGCCTGCAGTAGATCCGGCTCCCTACTTTGAGGCTGCCTTACAAAAGAAAAGGGCAGCAGGCATACCTAGACCCCCATCTCCAGTCAAGAAGAGCACCAAGAAGAAGAAAGTTTTCAACTTTACTGAATGGAGATTGGGTGGCTCTCAGAATATTGACAGAGCTCAATTTGAGGAAATGAAAGCCAAAATGACTCCTACCCAACAACAGCACCTTTATCTAGACAAAGATGGTGTTGTCAGAGTTAGGTATGGAGGATCTCTTGAAGAAGCAGAAGAATGGTACAAGAAGAATATTGTCCCTGGAAAGACCGTACATGAAGGTGTCCTCAACTACTTGGACTGCAAACTCTCTCCAATATGGGCATCTTATCAAAGGTCGGGCAATCTGTTCAAAATCAGAGCTGAAATAAATGAAGAACTGCTCAGGCTTCAAAGACTAGAGGAAGAAGCTCTACAGGCAGCTAATCTGGAGAATGTGTAAGGTTTAAACTCTGTAAAATCTATCTAATAAAATCACATCTCTGCCTTCTTACTTTGAAGTGCTTTTCCTCAATTTCTTGTCTTTTTTGTCTTCTGTTTGTGTTTGTTTATTTCTGTTATATTCTGCTATCTGAATGTATCTTACTCTTACTATTTTCCTATGCCAAGTTGCCCACCAAGATTTTAATAGAAGTTTTTAAACTTAATATTTTTTTATGGTGAAGGCACTTCTCTGGAAATAGTTAAAGGGTTTTGGCATCATCAAAAAGGGGGAAATTGTAAGGAATAATTGTATTTAGATTTTGATGATGCTATATTAATTAGGACTTTAGATTACCCCTTTAGAAATTATGTATTAGAATTTTCCTTTGTAAAATTCTTAGATGTATTCGACTTGACAGAAGTGCTTCAAGAGCAGAAGTGCTTCAAGAACAGAAGGGCTCCCAGAGCAGAAGTTCCTCTTAAGGCTTTATTGAAACAGAGGACCTTTGGTTCTCTGCTCCAGAACAGAAGTCCTCAGGACCTCTGTTAGTATTGACTCTGACAGAAACCTTTCTGGGTCTCTGTTGGATACTCCCAACAGAAGTGCTCCAAACCTCCTCTGTTCTACTCTCAGACAAAGACACCAGAAGGTCTGACACTTAGAAGATTTTCAAAGAACCGGGAAGTCAACTTAAAGATTCCTTCAACGGCTAGGAGTATAAAACGGAAAAGCTACAGTGCATGCATTAAATGCTCATTTAATGCACCCCATGCTACGTAGAGTAATTGCAGATGATTGGCCGGAATGTCAGGAATACTTTATCCCAAAATAGTAACCCGCCAACCTTACCGGGCTCTACTAGTCAAGTCAACTGATCGCTCATTTAATGCAGTTGTCCTCCTACTCCTCCAACGGGAAGACAACCTCAGTATAAAAGATACACTACGAAGAACAACCGGACAACTTTGCCATAACTTTGCTATCACATTGCTAATCAAGCAAGATATTCAAACTCTGTAAAGCAAAAGCCTCCTTGAGATTCAAACTTAGTATACTCTACAAGAGAAGGCAGAAGTTGGAAAAATACTCTTTCCAACTCAAGCAAAGTTCCAAGTGTTCTTCAACTCTTCAAGCTTTTCACATACACATATTTTGTAACGAAGCTAGTTGGAGGAACCTCAGTTTCAACCGAAACTCTTCTTGCTACAAGAAGGACGTCCTAATAACTGGAGTAGTGAAGTGGTGATACTTCAAGGAGACTCAGTGTAAGGACCAGTGTTAAAGGAGGCCAGGCAATGCATCCCAGGACACATCTAGACTTGAAGAAGACGTGGAGTGCTTCTTAAGTGCTAGGACTAAGGCTTTGTAAACGGCAGTTTTTACAGCTTAGTGGAACAGTGGATTAGAAGAACGAGTTGTTCCTTGAACCACTATAAAAATCCCTGGTGTCGTTTACTTACTGCTTTTAATACTTGCACTTAGATAGAACTGTATAACTCCTTGAACTTGGTATCTATGTTCAGCAGAACTGGTTCTACGAGTTAACAGAAGGCCTTCTGCCTTTGCTTCTCTGAGGCTAACAGAACTCCCTGCCAGAACCCCATCCACTGCCAGTCTGTTCTTTCAACAGAACAGGCTATTCTGAAAATCTGGTACTTAGTTTAAAAAGCTAAAAACCAATACAGTCTTTTCACCCCCCCCCCCCCCTCTAGACTGTATCCAGTATAACCGGGACCAACAGGTAACAACTCAACTACTGCCCTCATCCATCACACCCTCGATCCCCAGATCGAGGGGCTCCCCTTCGGCACCTCCCATGACATCAACAACAAGCCTCCGGCTACTCAACACATGAGCCCTCAAAACAAAGAGAGCCTTCGGCATTACCGTTATTCTCCATTTTTTACCAAGGCTTCACATTTTCGATTCATCGTTGGGGGAATTCGGTGCACTCTTTTTCCCTCATTAGGATTTTTTCCCACAGGGTTTTTCCTAATGAGGTTTTTAACGAGGCATCCCCCCAAAATGAAACGAAAAGCGTCAGCCTTCGGCCCACAACAGCAGCGCAACTCTCTACTCCTTTTCACCACTTTGCAAGTGCCTCAAGGAGTGGGGGGACTGGAGGACCCCCTCGGGAAAATCATTAAATTACAAAATGGTGAAAAATTCCAACAAATGGCAAAGCAATCTCTCAAGTCCCGACATGTGGGTAACTGAGGGACTGCCTTCGGCAGGGACATGAAAGCAACAACTCCTCACCAACTTCAGAGATTACAACGGGACAACATCAAAGGACAAGCACAAATTACTCCTTTTCCCTCAAGTACCTTTCGGTAAAAGGAGTGAGGGACTCTTGATGGAGTATATGGTCCGGGAACCCCCGGTCCATAGACTCCTACTACACCAATAAAGGCCCAACCGGCCCAGGAAGCACAGCAGGCCCAAATTACGGCGCCCCCAAGCACTTAGCTGCCCACAGCGCGCACTGGGGAGCCTTCGGCCCCTGGCCGAAGGCTCAAAACTCTCACAGAACAGGTTTTTCAAGCAAACTAAGAAACTGGGAGAAAAACGGCAGAAAACAGTAGCCCTCGGCACCTGGAGCCCTCGGTACCCAGGGGGTCCCCGGCACTCAGAGCCCTCGGCTAGTCCTCTGCAGCTGAGGGCACATCTCCCGACATAATATCCGCACCACATGCGTACAGATCATCGTACCCTGTACAACGTCCCATCCAACAGCCGCATTAAATGCGGCCACATGCGGCTGCCAGCGCCAACCAATTGAGGTGACCTCTCGGCCAATGGACGCTTGACACGTGTCCCTGTCCGGCATTTATTGCTACTATAAATAGCACCCCATTTCCCCGTTTGTAAAAGAGTCACAAGTCATAAACGCTGCATACTTTCTGAATACACTTTCTCTCTCTATACTTACTTGCTCTGACTTCTCTCTTGTTATTCCCCGCAATAACCCCCCGGATAAGCTACCCCCCGGGTACACTATCCATAAAAAATATTTATAAATTAATAATAAAAACGTGAAAAAATAAATAAAAAATTAAAAAAATAATAATAAAATATTAAAAAAAGTTTGAAAAAGTCTAAAAAATAATCTGAAATACCTAAAAAATATTTAAAAAATATTTAGGTCACTGCCAACGCATCGTCTACGTCCTAGCACCGCCAGCTCCGTTCGCCGGAAAAAATGCAATCTTGCGTAAAAAATGCCGAATTTCTTTGAAAATGTCATGAAGATGACATTTTTACTCTTTGAAAATATTCAGCTTTCTCTTCAGAATTGCCATCATGGTGACATTTTTTCCCAACTTGGCAATCTTTTCCAGTGACCGGAGGTAGCGGTGCTAGAAGGTGGCTGAGGTTGTGGTTGAAGTCTGTATATTTTTTTATTTATTTTTTACTCCCTCCGTTCCTAAATAAACTTCCAACTTTCCTTTTTGGTCCGTTCCAATTAAAACTTCTATTTTTCCTTTTTGGTAAAGAATTTGTGGTTCATAACATTTCTTACACATTTCTCTCTCCTCTGCACAACTCTCCACCACACAATACACACTATCTTAAACTGTGTGCCCAACCCATTTGGAAGTTTTAATAGGAACGGAGGGAGCACTATTTTTTTTTATTTTTTTTTTATATTTTATAATGATTGTTTAAAAAATCCTATTAGAAAGAACAAAAGAAAGGGTAGAATAGGAAGAGTTAGTCCTATTTTAGGAATTTAAACTTTAAACTTCTATTGTTGCAATTGTCCTTTTATTTAGTCCTACTTAGATAAATCTCCCTTATTTGTATGTTATTATTATTCATAAAACATCATATATTATTGCTATGGTTATTATCAATGATATTATTATTATTATTTGACTATATTATTATTAATGTACATTTATCGTTATCCGTATTTATAAATGACTATTATTATAAATGTTTAGGTTGTTGGTATTGATAACACTTATTATGAGGATAATCATAATTGTAAAAATAAGGATAACTATACCATAACAAAATGATATCGTAATTAAAGTTATAGTTATAATTATAATTATGATTATAAATATAATTATAATTACAATTATGATGACAATAATGACAATGATAATCATAATAATAGCTTTATAATACTAGTAAAAACTCAACCACATAATAAATAATTAGATCTGATCAAAATGATTCAGATTAGATAAAAAAAACTCAAATCATATTAGAAAGATTCAATCAGATTAGAAAGATTCATACAACGGGATCATACAAGATTATCAAACCATAGATTAGAAAAAATCAGATTATATCAGACCAGATTTTACAATTTTCAGATCATAAATATTCATACCAAGCGAATAGAACTTCTTAATATCAACCATATTAATAGAGTATAATTCTCGGAATAAATACCATATCATTTCAGTTTCTTAAATAATTGTACAACATCAATTTGTTTAAATAGTGGGACTCTAATACACGTAATAGGACTCTATTCATAAAAAATAATCTTACACATTTGTGTGAGATTCTAATTCAAGACCAAATTTTTAAATAATGGAATTTTAGTTCACGTGAATTGAAAGAGACTCTAATCGTATAACACTAATAATACATGTGAATATCCAACATAATGTAAAATTGTAAAGTCCACATATAATTCCCAATTCCAATTCACAATTCTTATTATCATCCTCATCATATAATTAGCCATATAAATAATTAATACGTAACTATTGCAACACTAAGCACATAAATCACAATATACCCAAAAAATCATACTCCAAAAGATGGTGATTCCTCACTCATATTCTTTGGTGGTGGTTAGTTCATACTACCTCCGTTCCTCCTTATTTAGTCATCTACGACTTTTCCAGTCAAAGATGATAAACTTTGATCCATTATTTTAACTAATATACTTATGTGAAACTTAATAAATTTATACTTTATGATAGTATTTTTAACAAAAAAAATCATATCATTTCCATATTATCATTATTACCATGTATAAATATATAATCGGTCAAAATTTAACACAATTGACTTAAAAATAGTGTTTGGCTAACTATAAAGTGACGGAAGGATTAAAAGAAATCAATTATAGTCAAAATATTGATCATATTCTATAAATAATTCACAATGTTTATCACTATTTGTCACCTGACCCATATCAAACTAATACTACTGGGGCATGTCCCGGATGTTACACTAGTATAAGCCAAAAGCAATTGAATTAGAAACCTGCATACAAAATCTCAACAAATCTAATCTTAAGTAACTACCACATAAAAACACTCAAAAGTCTCAATCATAAAGCCTAATGCAATCAACAATTAAAAAAGAACAATACTTCCCCCGCCCCATTAAAAAGTTCTCACTTGTTTTTTGAACGTCTCATTAAAGGTTTACATTTCCATTTTGGGAAATAATTAACAATCTTAAGTGACAAATTAATTATTAAATATTAAAAATAATACATTTATAACATCACAGTTATCAATACTAACTACATTATAATATATACCTATTGAAGTTATTTATCAAAATATACTCGAAGTACTTTATTTAATTATTTTCTAAATAACCGTACCATTTTGCTATATGAATCTTCCAACGGGATGGACATAGTACCAAATTCATTTAACAAAACTCAAACATAAAAAGTATAAATCATTTGTCATATAGGAGATTTTCGGTTTTTTGTCCCAATTTGCACCAAAGTCGCCAGCGTCGCCCTCATGCTTTCTTGAGTTTTCTCGTGAAATATAGACTAGATTTATTAGTCACCTGTGATTCAAAAATTATGTCCCTATGTTTTAATTATTCATGCACAAAACTCCCTTTAAGAACAAATTTTATTTGAAATCACTTTTCATAATAATATGATCGAATATACAAGTAACTTTGTTAAAATTTCTAAATTGAATAAAAAATTAATCATTTTTCATTTATTTGGCAATTGAATTTGTTCTTGAAGGGGTTTTGCACATGAATAATTAAAACACATAAAACTTTGACATTTTCTAAATCACATGTGACTAATGTGTGGAGTTTATATTTCATGAGAGGGTTTGGTCCATTAAACCCACAAAACTTGCTAACGACAAGCCGAGAATGTCATAGTCGTTGCTTTTCACGCCAGTTGTTATGGGGGTGTTTGGAACCAATTATGATTCTGCTTCTTTTTTAAAGTAGAAGCAGGATCAGAATCAGTTTTGAGAAGCTGGTCCTCCCCAGCTTCTAAAAAAACTGATTCTAGGAGTAAATTAGAGCACCAGAATCACTTCTGCACTTTCACCCACACTCCAGCTTCTGGTTCTGCTCCCTGGAGGAGCAGAAGCAATTTTAAAAATTAGATCCAAACACCCCTATGTCGTACCCAAATTCCTCTCCAGACCATACATGGAAGCCACCTCGATTGCTCTTGTTATTGTCAAACCCAAATTAATCTCGCTCGCTCTTGGTTCAAGGCCTAAGAGAACCTAAAATGTAAGATTATGTTAGCAACAAAACTAATTCTCAGTTTTCTAATAAGAATTGTGTCAAACACTTTGGAGATAAGAGGGTTGAATAGTTTTAAGATACTCTCATTCATTTTATTAAACAATGATGCATTTATCTAGAATATTCTATGTAGTTAAAGCTAGAAATGTTAAGACAAATAATGTTATAGAGAATTCTCTACTAGAGAATTTTTAAATAGAATCTAGAATAATTAGAGGTAGAATACTCTATATTACTAACATTTACTCCCTCCGTCCCGGAATTATCTTCATTCTTTCCTTTTCGGTCTGTCCCAAATTTATCTCCTTTTTCCCTTTTTGGTAAAGAATATGTGGTTCACAACCATTCTTACACATTTCTCTCTCCTTTGCATAACTCTCCACCACACAAATCTCACTATCTTAAAATTCGTGCCCGGTCAAAACCGGAGTTAAATATGGGACGGAGGGAGTAATAAGGATCTAGAATGATCCTATGTACTCATTTGCAAAACAAGCAAACCAAGCAACATCAATAAAACATTATTTTTCTAGAGATAAAAGTTCTACTCTAAAACACATCATCTACACTACACCTAACTAAAATCATTTATCCTAATCATACACCTACAATCTCTTCTATTTTCTAACAGATTTGGATTAGAATTTAAGAAAGAGATGATAAAATGAAAATGTATAATCATAATTGAATAAGAAAAAAAATAAGCGAATGGTTCCAAATAGTGAAATGAAAACTTTTTTTAATTATTTTATGGGAGTAATATTGATCAAGGGCAATCTTTCACAAATCGACAATATGTTTCAATCACCACGCTCACATCACATATGTTTATCAATCAAGATAAAGCATCCTTACCTGTCATTGTTTTAGCTAATAAAAGATCTTGATGACAATTAAGGTACACCTGAGGTCCTGAACCGTGCACTTCCCTGTCTCAGGTATTATTCGATCAAAAACTCTTTCAATGAACAATACTCCTAAAAATAATCAACATGGTATTTTAATATTGTTGGGTGAGTTTCGAAAAACAAAGAAAATTAATTAATAAAGATTAATTAAATAAAATGACTTAAAGAATAACAAGAAATGAGATGAAGCAGAATAAGTCAAAGCTCGTGCTACGCACGATTTCCTTAAAACGTATTTGTTGCCTCCCGGGGTGCTAGGAGCGTTGCAACGATCGTTTCCCAGGATACGATGACTTCGAACAATAGTTTAGCACTCAAACTAAAGTTCCAACGAACGTGAACAAAAGGAGAACACCGAAGGAGTTTGTATGGAGTGCTAGAGGTGCTGTTTTAGCTATGAAAATACGCGAACGAAGTGTATGAAAGGTTGTATCTTTGCAAAGCACCTACTAGCCTTTTATAGGGGTGGATTAAGGTGTGTTAATGGTTGTTTAAGGGTTATGATCGTTGGACATCAATGTCCTAAACGTTGGGCATTGATTCCAGTCATTAAACAACCCAAAACGTTCATATGAACGTTGGGACATCAATGGCAGCATATAGACGTTGGACATTTATGTGCATGGAGCAAAAATTAAAGTAGGAACGTACCAGAAGAACAAAAATTAACGTTATCTTTAGAAGATAGATTTTCGGACGACATTCATGTGTGCAGGTCGCCCGCACACGCAAGTCGCGATTTTTGTTCTTCGATTTCGGGACTTGATTCGCACCCCCCTTGCGCACGTGAGAGAGTCTTTCCCTTTAGGAATCTTAACTCTTTAGGGGGTTTCCCTTTATAAAGGGTTCAAATTCCCTTGTGATTTTCGGTGTGAGAAAGAACTCACACTAAAACCCACATTTTCCTAGTTTTCTCTATTCCAACAGGTAAACTTCGAAAAACAATTTCTCATTCACCCGTTATCCGTTTTGAGTGTATCATATATCGAATTGTAGCCCTTAGCAAGGACAATCCGAAACCACTTTGACCCGACCCAAATCGGAAGTGGACCCCACTCAAATAATTGCCCCAAAATAACCATTTAATACACTTTTAACACACTTTTTCCAACAAATACTCCTCCGGAATTAATTTAAAGTTTAAACCATAGAATATAATAATTTATAAATCACCATACATGAGTTCGGCACAACCATACGAACATGACAAACGGTGAAACGTAACAGAACTATAGCAATGCAAAGCCGCTAAAACGTTTGCATTATTCTTAATACGTCAGGTCAGGGTTACACCACACCCCGACACTTGACCAGTCTAATTAACCAATAACCATTAGAACAATGCCGTTTGAACGCGTAAAATAGCGTGTTAAGCGCGTGGAAGAAGCATGATTCTAAGTAGTAACAAACAGTACTTATGCGGTAGTCAACTAGACGAATCTAGAAAAAGCACAAGACCGCAAATGTCAAGAAGACGTGATTGTAGAAAATCCACTTGGCGTGAGAAATAGCCGATGAAGCATCCGGGGCTGGAGGCGGCGGAGGGACTAGTGCCGGTGGAGCCGGAACAACCGGAGCCGGTGGAGCCGGAACAACCGGAGCCGGTGGAAACGGAGTCGGAACGACCGGAGCCAGTGGAAGCGGTGCCGGGACATCCGGGCCCGGTGGAAACGGAGTCGGAATGAACGGGGGGAAGCTGGTTTTCTTGAACGTAACCACCAGCGGAGCATCAGTCAGGGCCAAGAACCGGTCTCCTGCCGGTCCAACAAAGACCCCAACGTTTTGGCACACAACCCGGCTCGGGCAGAACACGAACTTATAATCCGACCCGTGCTTCTCGATCTTGAACCGGTTCGCGACGGTCCCCGGCACGGGGTTCCCTTCTTCGCCACCGGTGACGATGAAAAACTGCTTCAGCAGCTCGTCGTACTTCCCGATCATCCAACCCGTCTCGTTGGTACGGACCGTAGGGGCGAAGAACTTCACGTTGACGTCGGTTGACAGTGGTACCCAACCGGTCCGGCTGTCGACGGGTGAGAACGCCACCGGAAACCCGGTCTGGACCTCGCTGGCTTCTTGGATGATGCCACCAGCCCCGGAGGTGAGACCGCGGCCGCTTCCATGTGTGACTGGCAGGACAAAATAGCTGGCGCCTGCTTGCAAGCTTCCGCCATCGGCATCGAGGACCGGCGACGGCGAAGCACCGTCGGAGACGGGGTTATTGTTTGAGTCGGAGAGTGCTGTGAAGGCGAAAGAGACGAGGGGCGAAAGTAAAAGCATTAAAAAACAGGGGAGCTTCATTTTGGGGTTAAAGTGCTGTGTTTTAAAATTTGGAGGTGAAGAAAAGAAATTTAGGGTTGAAGGTTTTGTTAAAGAGATGGGTTGGAGTGGTGAGGGGTGAGTGGAATTTATAGCAGCAGTAAGTAAAAGGAGTACACAAAATTCACCTAACTCCATCCATCACCAAACGGTCCAAAACGACTTCAACCAAGAACTGCGTAGCACAATCAAAGCACTTGTTACTTGTTACTTGTTACACAACCACATGTTACAAGTTACACTACGTAATGGATTTTTTTGACAAAAAAGTCAATCTTTGTTCTGTATGTGGGATCACTGGAGGAGGTGGGGCATCGGGGTAAAAGCACAATTTCGAGAGTGTTTTTGATTGCTTTTACTTTAAAAGAAAGGATGATTACTTGAACTGATTTTGGAGAAAGTAATTAAGGGTAAAAGTCGTAGTGTTTGAGAAAAAAATGATTTAGAAAAAGTACATGTTAATAGTGTTTGGTAAAATAAGTGTTTTTTGTGTAATAGAAAAAGTAAAAAGTCATTTAAAGCACCTTTCCACATAATTGCAGCTTTTAGCTTTTAAGTGCTTTATTTAAGCAGAAACAATCATTTGAATACATCTTTTCAGGTTTTGTAAGTCAAAAGCTGAAAAACATTTTTTTAAGTATTAGCACACTCCTTTCATGTCAAAAAATAGTGCTTTTACTTAAGAAGTAAGTAATGTCGCTCTCTCTTTTCTACAAAAAACTAGTCTTGCATCTGTGCGTTACATGAGGTTAGAATTATGAAATTGTATACGCAAAAATATACACATGTTTTGTTGTGTATACGCATTGATGCTACTTAAGAGAAAAAAAACTATATTTTCTAACTACATTTGTGTAAGTTGGTTATTATATCAATGACTCTATAATTTGGTCATGAATTTCATTTTAAGAGAGTACCCTGATTATTATACCAACATGTTGTTTTCTTTTTTGTTACTTTATTTTTGATAAACTATTACTACCAATGTGCACATTAAGAGATCAATTACTTACTTTATACAAACCCTGATGGTACTCGGAAAAATTAGTTCAGGGTGCAAAATTAGTTAACTTTGAAAATTATAGAGTGTGTTCAGTTGTTTGTGAACAATGAAGTGTTTTTCTGTTGAAATGATATTTGATATAATAGAGATGATATACGACTGCGTCTAATTCTAGGGTTATAGATGAATTTAAGGAGGGGGATTCAGATTGATACTGCAAGTGACATCTATATAAATACGACGTATAAAGAGTTTGAATTCAAATGATACTAATCGAGATGGACTCTTCAAGCCTTGAGCGAAAACAAGTCCAAAGTTGTCGGCAAAATCGAATAGTTCATCCCAATTTTGTTTTTGAAAACAATCTCCTAGAGTCCAAAATGAGTAGGAAGTGGGAGAGATAAAGAAGGGGTTTATCATTTTGAAAATAATACTCTAGAGTCCAAAATGATTAGGAAGAAGAAGAGATAAAAAAGAGTAAGATAAAGAAGAGTAAGAAGCGAAAGAAACATAAGAAGAAAGAGACCAGGCTCCCAAGCATGGTAGCAGTGATTAATAGAAATCAAGCGTAGTTACAGGAATGCCCTTGCGCGTGAGCGGGATCCTCACTTAATCCACTAAATATACTTAACTCACTAAATATATGTATAGATACTTCTTGACTCTTTTTTAATTATCTTTCGAATGATTAATAATGGTTTGTAGCTTTTCCTACACGTTTGTCCCTCATATGCACCACTTTCACCACATATATCTGTAAGATTATTGAGCAACGGAGGGATAGTTCTTCAAGCTCTCAAAAATGGTACTATTGCTTCATGATTTCAAATAAGAGATATTTGATTCGAGGAGATAGTTCTTCAAACGTTCCTAATCAATCCATCTTTAATGTTTAAAATGTTAGTGTGCTAAATAAAATGTTGTTAGAGATAGAGTGATAAGATTGATAAGGACAAAGGAGTCTGAGCGAATAGTACATGTGAATGAGATATTATCAGTGATTTAGCATTATAAAAATCATGAATACACATATGGGATTAGAGATGATATGAGGAGATCTAAATTCCCATTTTCCCTCCTACACTTTCCCACCATGTAACAGCTACCCCCTCAAGCAAGCGTGAAGAAACACATAGCTTCACGTTGGGTGTGATTTGCATATCCCTAGCCACATCCTCAAGCTTCTTAATCCAATCGGAGGCAACGTTAATGTCCCCCATGACGTCGAAGGATTTACACCCAAGGCTCTAGCCTCCTTGAGGTACTTGTAGATTCATACACAAAAATCTCCCCCCATGTCCGCCTTGGGATGACCCCGAAGAGGCCCTAGAAGCTCACCGGATTTCGTGCCCCGAGCTTCCTTGAGAGGCACTCCTAGCTTGGCGTCTAAGTTCCCTTCTCTATTTCTCTTTTTGGTACCACTCAAGTACCTCCCCATTTGATCAAAACGGGTGTCATCCTCTTCACTATCACTGCTGAAATCACCCCCATCATAGGGGTCTCCTCGTGTCTCATTTCCGGAACATAGGTTGAGTCATCTTCCCTGGTGTTTATATCGTACATCGAGCGAAGGAATAAACCTCAACAGTCTTGGGGAAGGAGATCTAAATTCCGGAGAATGTTGCGCCCCCATGCTTGACCAAGGATGGCGGTTGACCAACAAGTTCGAAATATGGCCTGTGGATTCTCAATTGGGCTTTGGGTACACACATTTCATACACACACATACACACTATAAATAGCCCAAAAATTACCATTTTTTTACCCCCTCCCTCACGTGCGAATACAACCCCACCCTCTCTTCTCGCAGCCCCCTCCCGCATCGTCCTTCTTTCTTCTTCCCGTAGCAGAGGTCAACACATACAAGGGTCTGAGGCTTCAAAAAAATGGATTTTGGTGGCTTTGTGAATGAAACTATCATTGATACTACTGTGGATGATTATTGGGCTGAATGGGCTGAAACAACCGGTGGTTCTCGAGCTGAAGGAGATATTCCGGTGGCGGCTGAAGTTGAGGGAGAACCGGCGGTGGCTGAACTTGATGGAGAACCGGCGGCTGAACTTAAGGGAGAACCAGCGGCGGCAGCGGCTGAACTTGATGGAGAACCGGCGGCGGCTGAACTTGATGGAGAACCGGCGACGGCTGAACTTGGCGGAGAACCGGCGGTGGCGGCCATGGACGACGTCCCTGAGCTTGGTATGAGTTGGTGTTGTTGATTTCATTGGCTTTGAACTTAAATATATGTTTGTTCTTCACACACAATTATTTGTATTTGTGCAGTGTATAATATCGTCTGTGTGTTTGTGAAGTGTATACAATCTTGTCTGTGTTCAAAATGTTTTAAATTTACTTATGCCTGTGTGTAAATAAACTTATATTTGAAATGTCTGTGTGTAAATATACTTGCGTCTGTGTGTATATATACTTCTGTCTGTGCTTAAATATACCATTGCCTGTGTTGGTCAGATGGAGAAATTCAGCAAAATGAGAGTGACGATGGTTCAATAAAAGCTCTGAATGTTGGTATGGAATTTGATAGCAAAGAAGCGGTGTATGATTTTTACAAGACATATGGGAAGCGTTTAGGGTTTCCCGTAAGAACTCGGAGTGCCACCAAACACAAAAATGGCAATCTAACAGAAAAACCGCCAAAAAGGACCATTCGAGAAGGGGAAGAAGAAATCAAGTGCTAGGACCGACAATGCAAGTACCCCACAACCGACCTCTCAGCATGACAATGGACAGGGGGGACGTAATGACATAATGAATTGTAGTGGTTTAGATTTTTTAGTGGTTTAGATTTAAATCTTAGTTTGATGTAAATGTGCATGACAATTTTTAAAATGTTTTTTCCTAAAAAAGTCTTTTATTCAAACTATACAAAAGCAATTACATAGCACAGACATATATGTCACACATCACAGACAGAGTGTTTGTTCTTCACAGACACACAATGTGTTTGTGACAGATATTATAGTGTACATAGCACAGACAAATACGCCACACCTCACAGACAGAGTTTTTCTTCTTCACAGACACGCAATGTGTTTGTGACAGATATTATAGTGTACTTTAACAATTTTTTAAAATGTTTTTTCAAAAAGTCTTTTATTCAAACTAAGTCCTAGCAAATACATAGCACACACAAATACACCACACATCACAGACAGAGTGTTTGCTCTTCACAGACATACAACGTGTTTGTGACAGATATTATAGTGTACATAGCACAGACAAATACACCACACCTCACAGATAGAGTTTTTCTTCTTCAGAGACACGCAATGTGTTTGTGACAGATATTATAATGTACTTTAACCATTTTTTATAATGTTTTTTCTCAAAAAGTCTTTTATTCAAACTAAGTCCTAGCAGATACATAGCACATATAAGGTTTGTCTTCTTCACAGGCAAAGGCATCCTCCTTATATATTAACACCATAAAGAGTAAGTGTTTGCCACAAAAACGAAAAGGCATACTAATTCAGGAATATATGCAACACTAACTGGATCCAATCTAATGTAAGGTTACAACCAATGTATATAGTAAGGTTACATCAATGTTTTACAACCAAATCAATCCAACACTAAACATGCAGACCCAAAGTAGTCTAACTGGATCGCTTCCTCCACATTGAACCATAGCTCATCTTCAGGATGTTCCTTCACAATTTGGGCACAAAAATGAATGTCATGTATATCTACAAGGTGACCCCATGCTGTCTTCCGGAATAGTCCCATTTGCTACTTAGACAACATGGTATGAATGTACTTCGAAGCATGTTTCACATCCGAACACATAGAATACTGCGCAGGGAAATGCTTGCTCAAAGGAATCTGAAGTTCAAGTGCCCTATGATTGTAATAAAATAAACCATAAGCACATAGACTTATGTTAAATATCACAGACAAGCATTCAATTAGATACATACAAAGAATCAGTCACACAAACTGATAGAGTATATCTAGAGAGAAGTGAGAGCTAGAGAGAGAAGTGCAATAATATGCTTCAATAGAATGATTTTGTAACCCCTATAACTACTCCCAAGGGGAGTATTTATAGAGAAAATTAGGGTTGGGCTCCCAAGCCTTGGGCTTGGGAGGCCCATTTACAACTGGACCGCTACTGGGCCGGATACAAAGCCTCTAATGGGCTGTACAAATGAGTAAGTATAGAATCCGATTCTGGGAGGTCTTCGTGGCCGACGAGGGCGTGGCCGACGAGGGCACGACCGACGAGGGCGCGGCCGACGAGGGCACCCGAGTTCCTTGGGCTCAGGACCGTAATCTGAGTTGGCTCCTTTTCGGCCGACGGGGGCGTCTTGGCCGACGAGGGCGCCACTCTGTTGTCTTGTGCTTTCTGTTCTTCCGAGTATGTGGGTCCGGGGGCTCAGACCCATATACTCCATCAGGAGTCCCCCACTCTCTAAGCTGAGACGTAGACGAAGTGAAGGAGAGTAGATTCCTGTGCTTTGTTGCCCTTGGCCGATGCGGGCATCCCCGGGCCGTTAGCCGTTGCGGCGTTGGCGTTGTTTCCTCTTTGGTGATCCTGTTCTGTGCTTTGGCCGTCACCTGTTCCTCGCTGTGGGCGGGGAGGCCGTTGTTTCCTTAATGTGTTTGAGGATGATGACTGTCTTGTTTCAATGTCGGCCGTTGAAGGCGCGCTTTCCCTTTCCTGGTCGTTGGTGGTTGAAGTTTATGTTTGGGCCGGTGAGGCCGTTGAGGTTGTTCCTTGCTTTGAGGACGATGGCGTCCTTTCCTTTGGGTGGCCGATGAGGGCGCTCGCGCACTCCTTTTGGCCGTCGCTGGTTGGCCTTCTTGTTCTTGGCCGAAGGGCCCGTCAAGATTGATTATTGGCGGAGAACGATGAGTGTCCTTGCCTCTAGTGGCTTGTTGGCCGTTGCTAATGACGTTATGGGCCTTTGGCCGATGAAGTTCCGTTGTGCTGAATGGATGATGTGGCCATGCTTTGTGGTCACGTTCATGTTCTTTGTAGTGTTTCCTTTGTGCTTTGCTGAGGCCGGTGTAGTCCCCCAGTCCCCCACTGCTTCAGGCCGAGGAGTGCGAGGGGTGAAGGAGTTGCTTGAGTCCCTGGCCGAAGCGGCATCTCCGTAGTCCCCCTGAATCCAACTCTCATGGCGATTTTCTGGCCAAGGTAACCCTGTGGGAGAACCCTTGTGCGCAGATCGCTTGTAGAGAGTTATCATCAAGGGTTATTACGAGGAGCCGAAGGCTGTGGGCTCTTTGTTCCCTTTGTTCTGTGGCCGTTACGTTCCTGGCCGTTGCCATCTTCTTATTGTTTGTCATTTGTGGTTTTGGCGGGCAAGTGGGACGTTGTGGGCGCTTGCTGGCCTTTGTAAAGCCGGTGAGCGTGTGTAGGCCGTAGAGTCCGTCTTGCAAGTGGGCTGTTGATAGAGTTTGGCCCGTTGGTGACGTGGTGGTCCTTCATTGGTGGCCGTTGGTGTGGCCATTGGGGGGGTGCCACGTGTAGTGACCGTTGGGTGAGGGGTTCTATAAATACCCCTCCCCCTCCGACGAGGAAACGTATTTGCATTCTGAATTTGTCGAAGTGCTGGCCGATTTTCTAGAGAGATAAACTCCCAGCCTGTTCTTCGTGTTCTTCGTTGTTCAAGGTTAGTGTTCATCGTGATCTTCCTCACTTTTCATACTTTGCTTCCTAGGTTGTTGATCTAGTGTTAGGCGTTTGAACACTATTAGATCTTAAGTTAGTCTCCTTAGGCCCGTAGTAGTAATTATGAAGAGCTTGAACGACGACTACTACCCCTATGACGACCAGCCCTCCACGAGGTCGCTTGACTACGAGGTGCTCGAGGAGTTTGAGGAGGAGATAGAGCGCTTAAGTCCATACAAATCCGGAGAGCCAGTGGACGAGGAAGGCGAGGACGAGGAGTCCGCCTCCTCTTCAAAGGGTGAGGACGTAGGTGCGTCCCGAGTGGTGGACGGGGCGTCCACTTCTGCTGTCATTCCGTGCCCGAGGCCGGTGTCTGCCGTTAAGGGAGCCGCCAAGCCGAAGAGAGTGAGGAGGCCGAAGAGTGGGACCGGCATCTCCTATCTAGATCTCACCAACATCTACCTGATCAAGCCGGAGAGCAGTGCGGCCGACTATCTTGTTGCCCAGATGTACGTGGGGCCGTTCGGGCGGGTTAGGGCACCCAAGCCGACGGACCATGTTCTTCTGCCACCACCGGGATACTTTGGAGTATACCCGATGAGCTTCGCTAAGGGGTTGAGATTCCCCCTTCACCCTTTCATTACTGAGTACCTGGACATGGTCGGGCTTCCTCCGGCCTTGCTGACGCCGAACAGCTACTCCTTGATGGTAGGGTTCTTGCTCCGGTGTGAGGAGTTGGGCTACAAGCCGACAACGGCACTATTCATGAATCTGTACCAGATCGGCAGAGGAAGCCACAAGAACTGTGCGGCCTACGCTACTCTTCAGCAGCTGCCGAAGAAGAGGAGCTTCACGGATTTGCCTACGTCCATTCATGGGTGGAAGAGCAAGTTCGTGTTTGTGTCCATTGGTGAGAGTGGCACCGAGTTTCCCTCCCTCGGCCACACCGGGAGGTTTAACCTGCACGACCCGCCGAAGAGATCTATTTTGGACGCTCAGGTGGAGGCTTTCTTGGAAGGGGGGCCGAGGAGCGTGAAGGACTACATCACGGAATATAAGATGGCCGCCCTCGGCTTCGTGAGGTACTATGTCTATGGTGACAAGGAGGATGACCTCCAACTCTGGCCGAGGATGACCACCACCTTTGAGGAGGCCGACGGCCCGAACTTGGGCATTCCTGCTGAGGCCGATGGTAATTCTTTCTTCGGCTTTCTGTCTTTATGTTTTGTCCTTTGCCTTACTAATCTGTTTGTTTTTCCTTTGTAGATTTTGTCATGGACCGTCGTTCCATGATGGCTATTGCCAAGGCCAAAGCGGCCGAAGAGATTGCTGCTAAGGCGGCCGAGGCGGCCAGACGTGCCGCGGCCGGTGGGAGCGGGGCTACTGCTGATGCGGCCCCAAAGCCTGCTCCATCGAAGAAGAAAAGGCCGGCCACTGACGGCCAGTTGACTGAGGCCGGCGTGAGCGTCTCTAAGAAGACGAAGAGGGCTCCTTCCCCTTCTCCGGCTAGTGAGGCCGGTACTCTTACTGTCCCCAGCGTGGGCGATGGTGTTCCCGTCGTGGACCTTACTGTTGCTGATGATGCTGCCCCATCGCTTCCTCTCGTCCAGGAACCACGGACGCAGAGGGTCGGCAAGGAGATTGCCGGTGCCACCTACCAGAAGGTGGTAGAATACCCCGTCGGCGGGGGCGTGTTTAATGATCTCGTCCCTGGCCACGTCGTCCTGGCCAAGGCCATGCCGGCCAAAGATCGGGCTCACTTGAAGAAGCTCGAGGACCCGAAGATTTACGAGGGCGGCATGGACCTCCTCGTCCAAGTAAGTTACTGTCCTTATATTTTTGTTTCTCTCTTCGTCTGTGTAGAGTCTTTTGTCTGACCTTTGTTTTCCTTCTGCAGAGTGCCTTAATGCTTATGGAAAGCCATAAGAGGCAGTATTGGGAGATAGCTCGCTTGAAAGAGCTGGAGCAGAAGGCTGCCTCGGCCGACGAGGCGGTAGCTTGCCTTGATCGGCTCCGGGAGGATGCCAAGGCATTGCAGGCAAGGGCTGATGAAGCCGCCGCAGCCAGGGACGATGCCCTGGCCAAGCTCGAGGAGAGCAAAAGGGAGCTCGAGGAGTCCCACAGGGCGCTTGAGGCCGAGAGGCGCAGGAGCGAGGAGGCCGCCAAGGCGAAGGCTGAGGCCGAGGCCGCCATCGTGAAGGCTGCCGATGAGGCCGTCGAGAAGTTCCTGGCCGAGGGGTGGAAGGCCGATGAGAGGCTCCCCTGGTGCTACGAGGTGGTGGCCGCCAGGCTTGAGAGTTGGGGGATGAACTCCCCCGCCGGCCAGGAGTATTTCACCCGGGAGATGTCTGTGTACTATAACCTGGGCCAGGAGCGGATGCAAAGGCTCCTGTGTCGGCGGCTGTCCCGGGCGTTGAACCCATGAATTACACGTCTGGATGGGCTAGACGGAACCTGAAGCTGCCGAAGCTGATGAAGGATCCAGAAGAGCAGGCCAAGCTTCCGCTGTCGGAGCGAGAGTCCCCCATAGAAAGCTCCGGCCTCGGCGAGCCGGATTACACCGAATTCGACTTCCTGGATGATGCCACCAGCGCCGCAGCCGCTTCCTTGATCGGCTATTCCCTGTTGTAATTAGATTTTCAATTTTTTGCCAAATGATGTAACGGCCTAAGTTCCCTCAATTGTAATGAACTCACTATCAATTGAAGAAATTTTTGCTATCCTTTTCGGCTTTGAATCCCTTGTATGCTTGTTTGCTTTTTGTCATTTCGCTTCTGAAATTGTCTAAGTGTCAAGTCATAACTTGGGTCACCCGCGAGTGTCCGCTACGTCCGTGAGGTTGGCCTTCCCGTCCGGTAGTCTGGTCGGCCTATTCATCTTTGCTTTACTATCATAACACTTAGGATTGTTTTTTCAAAAATTCCCCAAGTGTTTTTGGGTCCATGTAGCTGCTGTCTTTACGGCGTAGTGGCTTGATCTGCCTGGACGTAGTTTCATAACACTTAGGAATTTTTTCAAAAATTTTCTAAGTGTCTTGGGATCCACTTAGGTGCTTTCCTTCCGGCCTGGTGGCCTTGTCGGCCTGCATCCCTGTGTTGTAGCCGATAAGGGCACCTTCACCATAGTCTTGTGGACTTTGAATTTTTCCTAAGTACACATGCAGAGGTGTAGGTAGCTAACGACTTTGTAGTATACTGGTACCCACTTCGGCTAGAGTTCCTTCATTTGAGTACTTAGATAATTTCCTAAGTATAAATGTTAGGCATTTACTTCTTTGCGGTGCCGCTGCCGGCCAAGGTGTGGCTTGTGGCCGATGAGGGTGCTGGATAAGGAATGGCTTGTCCAAGGAGATGGTCCATCTTTCGCTCGACCAACGGCCTTGGTTCCAGTGTCCGCGTCGGCCATCCGAGGAGCTGCGGCAAGTAGAGGTTGTTTCTTGATTGCTTGATCCTTTCGCGGGTGTGATAAGTGCCCGCTTCGTCCTGGTCATCCTCAGGATTGCGATGCCTTGTTTCATACCAGGCGTTGGTGCCTCAAAGGACTATGGCCGATGAAGGTCACCTCTCGCGTGTCACCCAACCGATGCGGTTAGGGTTTTGTAGGTGTGTGTTTCAGCCTTGATTATTCCCTTGTAGTGTGTGGACGTGTCGTCCATGTTACCTGTCAGTGGTACTACACTTGTGATCTACTGATATGTACTTGGCCTAGTTGGGCCTGAGTTGTGGGGATTTTATTTTTTCATTGCTCGAGGCCGGCAAGTGTGCGCGGCCGTCGGCTTCCCTCTTTTTCCCTTGTTTTTTTTTCGTTTCGGGGGGTATCCTTCTTTCAGGCTTCGGCCGAAGGGTGTGCTCGTCCTTCGGCCGGTTCGGACTTCGTTTATAACGTCCGTGGTCTCAGGGCGGGTCCCGTCGCCTATTTATGACGCGGGCTAGACTTTTGGTCGGTTTCCAACGGCTGTCGTTGCCCATCCCTGAGTTTTGGGATTTTGTCACCTCGGCCATGATTTCAGGCCTTTCGTCCTGCGTTCTGGCGCGTGGACGACGCGGTGAGCTTCCCGTTTCAAGACGTGGGCCGTTTGCGGGCCCCTCGTCCTGGGGACATCGTCGGCCATACCTGAGTGTTTCACTTCTAGGCTTACGGGGCCAGGACGATGTGCTCTCTCAGCTAGGCCTGAGCCCTTCGCTGATACAAAATACAATGGAGTGCCTGAGCTTGTCGCTCGTAGGCTGCGAATGCAAGGGGCCATGTCGGCCAGACCTGAGCCTTTCGCTCTAAGGTGGCCGACGAGGGCACCTGCTAAATGTTTTACTTTGAATTTCCAGAGAAAAAATCAGAACATGATTTTATTCATAAGTGGCTCGAGGTCGAGGGTGGCGTTCAATCAGTAACCCGTTAAGGGGTGAGGGCTTCGCCGTCTACACCTCCTTCGGGTTACTGATAAAACTTCACCAGATGGTGTACATTCCATGTTCGTGGTACATTGGACCCATTCGGGCGTTTAAGCTTGTAGGTGCCGGGTTTGACCACGGCACTGACGATGTAGGGCCCTTCGTACTTCAATGCTAGCTTGCCACCCTCTGTCGGCTGGCTTGCTTCTCTTCGGCGGAGGACGTAGTCCCCCACCTGAAATTCCCGAGAACGTACCTTGGCGTCATAGTACGATTTTACTTGACGCCGGTAGTTCTCTGCTCGGACGTAAGCTTGCTCACGCCTCTCATCAACCAGGTGTAGGTCAATCTTCATGTTCTCTTCGTTGGTGTCAGGGTCATATTGTTCCACCCGCCGGCTGGGGATGGCAACTTCCGTGGGCGCCTTTGCTTCAAAGTCGTAGCATAGGGCGAAAGGCGTTTCACCTGTCGCCCTCCTCGGCGTGGTTCTGTAGCACCACAGGATGTTGGGGAGCTCGTCGACCCAACTACCCCCTGCGGCCTGGAGCTTCTTCTTCAGCCCCTCCATAATTGTTCTGTTAGCGTTCTCGACCTGCCCGTTGCCCTGAGGGTAGGCAACGGAGGAGAAACGATGCTTTACCTCAAACTCCCGGAGGAGCTCTTGGAAAGGGGCTGCCTCGAATTGGGTGCCGTTGTCTGATATGATCTCCTGGGGGACGCCAAAGCGTGTGATGATGTTCTTGTAAACAAATTTTTGGCATCTGGCCCCGTGATGCTGGCCAAAGGCTCCGCCTCGACCCACTTGGTGAAGTAGTCGACGGCGACGATGATGTAGCGGTTATTCCCGGCGGCTCTGGGCAGGGGGCCGACCAGGTCAATCCCCCATCTGGAGAATGGAATTGCGGTGCTGACCGGGGCATAGTTGACAGCTGGCCGACCAGGGGCCTTCTGGAGTACCTGGCATGTGGTGCACTTCCTGGCCAGGTCAGCGCAGTCCCGTGCCATCGTCGGCCAGAAGAAGCCCTGGACGACGAGACGTCGGGACATGCTGAAAGGGCCCTGGTGTGAGGAGCAGACGCCACAATGAACTTCTTCCATGGCGGTGTCGGCCTCGTCCTGGTGCAGGCATCGGAGGAGGGTGCCATTATAAGACCGTTTGTAGAGTTTGCCATCTTCTATGGTGTAGCTTGGGGCCCTGAGTTTGGCAAGTTTGGCCCTCTCCTCGTCCTGGGGCAGCTCCCCCGTTGCGATGAAGGTGGCGATGTCGGACGCACAAGACGGGGCTGGCGTGGATGCTGGACATGCTCAACTCCTCGATCTTGGCCAACTGGGAGATGTGCTCCGGGGTGTCCGAGCTGAGCTTGGAGAGGATGTCGGCTTCGGCGTTCTCGGCCCTTGGGATCTGAGTGATCTCGTGGGTTTCAAACGCTTTCAGCAACTCCTCCGCCGCTTGTTTGTACTGCTTCATCCGGCCTTCCTTTGCTTCGTACGATCCCTCCACCTGGCCCACTACCAGTTTGGAGTCGCACTTGATTTTGAGGTGCTTGGCCTTGAGGCCGGCGGCGAGTCTGAGACCGCTGAGGAGGGCCTCATACTCGGCTTCGTTGTTGGATACCCTGAAGTTGAAGCGGATGGCATAGTAAGCTCTGAACCCTTCAGGGGATATGAGGACGACGCCGCCGCCGCATGATTTCGCGGCCGACGAGCCGTCAGTGAACAGGGTCCACATGTCGTCCTGCTCTGGCCCAGGGTTGGCGACGGCCGTCTCCCTTGCTGTGCATTCGATGACGAAGTCGGCCAAGGCTTGCCCTTTGATGGATGGCCTTGGTTTGATCTCAATTTGAAATTGGCTGAGGAAGATTGCCCATTTCACCATCCTGGAGGAGCTGGTGGGGCTCCTCATGAGTGCGCCGAGAGGCTGCTGGGTCAGTACGTGGACGGCGTGGGCCTGGAAGTAGTGCCCCAGCTTCTTCACCGTGTGGACGATGGCCAGCACTGTCTTCTCGATGGGGGAGTACCTGAGCTCGGCCTCCCTGAGTGTCTTGCTGATGTAGAAGATGGCCTTCTGCACCCCTTCGTCCTCACGGATGAGCACGAAGCTGATGGCCGACGTGCTCACCCCTAAGTACAAGAAGAGGGTTTCGCCGGCTTTGGGCTTAGAGAGCACGGGTGGGGACGACAAGTACCTTTTCAATTCGTCGAATGCTTCCTGGCACTCCGTCGTCCACTTAAAGCTGTTGGCCTTTCGCATGATCTGAAAGAAGGGGAGTGCCCTCTCGGCGGACCTGGAGAGGAACCGGTTCAAGGCCGCCAGGTGCCCCGTCAGTCGCTGTACCTCCTCGACGTTGCGGGGCGGCTCCATGTTGATGATGGCCTGCATCTTCTCCGGGTTTATCTCGATGCCTCTCCGGCTGACCATGTAGCCAAGGAACTTGCCGCCCTGGACGCCGAAGGCGCACTTCTTGGGGTTAAGGCGGAGCCTGAACTCCTTCATGATTTCAAAGATCTCCCGGAGGTCGTCGGCGTGGGAGATGGCCTGTCTGCTCTTGACGATCATGTCGTCGACGTACGCCTCCATCGTCCGGCCAAGGACCGCTCTGAAGATTTTGGCCACCATCCTAGTATAGGTGGCGCCGGAGTTTTTGAGTCCGAAGGCCATGACGAGGTAGCAAAAGATTCCCTCCGGGGTCATGAATGTCGTCTTCTCGGCGTCATCTTCATGCATGGAGATTTGGTGGTACCCTCTGAAAGCGTCGAGGAACGACATCAACTCGCACCCCGCCGTCTCGTCCACCAGCTGATCAATGTTGGGGAGAGGGAACGGGTCCATGGGGCACGCCTTGTTCAGGTCAGTGTAGTCAACACACATTTTGAACGTCGGCGGTTTTTGTGCAAGGACGACGTTGGCCAACCATGTCGGGTACTTCACCTCTTTGATGTGTCTGATTGAGAGGAGCATGGCGACCTCCCCTTTGACGAAGTCCCGCCTGTCGGCGGACAAGTAGCGCCGCTTCTGTTTGACGGGCGCGGAGGCCGGATCGACGGTCAGCCGGTGAGTGATCACCTGGCGGCTGATGCCTGGCATATCGTCCGGGCCCCACGCGAAGACAACGGCGTATGACCGTAGGACGAGGAGGATGGCATCTCGTTGGTCCTGGGGGAGTTGCTTTCCGACCCTGAGAACCCGCTCCGGCCGGGAGGTATCCAGAGGGATTTCCTCGACCTCCTCGACCGGCTCCGCATGCGGCCTCTCCTCGTCCATGGCGACGGCGGCCGTAATGGTGTCTATCCTCTGTCCTTCCCTTTCGGCCGGCCTTGTTAGCTTGAGGTAGCAAGCTCTGGCTATCCTCTGATTTCCTCTGGCGTAGCCGATGCCGTCATTGGTGGGGAACTTCAAACATAAGTGCTTCATGGAGATGATGGCCTCCAAGTCCTCCAGCGCTGGCCGGCCCAAGATCAGGTTGTGGGCGCACTGGAGGTTGACCACCATGAACTCCATGTCAATCTTGGCGTGGTGGGGTCCGTCACCGACCTCCACGGGGAGGACTATCGTGCCCTCGGCGTCGATAGAGTCCCCGGTGAAGCCGGATAACGGGGTCTTGATCGGCTTCAGCAAAGCTCTGTCCAGCTTCAGCTGCTTGAAGGTGTCCACGTACATCACGTTGACAGAGCTCCCCGTATCGATGTAAGTACGGTGGATGATGGAGTCACCGATCTCACATCGGATGACGAGGGCGTCCCTGTGTGACTCCGTACCTGGAGGCAGATCCTTGTCGGTGAAGGTGATCGCCTCCGTTCGCTGCTTCTTCGGCTGAGGGGGAACGTGGGACACCTCCCCAATGTAAAGGGATTGGGCCCATTTCTTTCTCTGAGTGGCGGAGTCCCCCCCAGTGTTCCCACCTACGATGAGGTGGATGTGATTCTTCTTTGGCGGAGGCTCCTCGAAGTCCTCGTCGTCGCTAAGCCTACCAATCTCGCGCTTCTTCGCAGAGGGTTCGCCCCCATGTTTGCCGGTGTTTACCCACGTGTTTTTCCGTGGGCCACCTTTGACAAACTGGGAGAGTTCCCCCTGGCGAATAAGGCGCTCGATGGCCTTCTTCAATGTGATGCAATCGTCGGTGTTGTGCGACGAGTTCTTGTGGAACCGGCAGTATGTGCCGCCCTGCAGGATGTCAAGGATCTCCTCGGCCGGCCGAGGAGCCTGCTCAATGAGGCCGTGCTTCTCGGCATAATCGAGGATGGTGTCGACCGGGTGGGTGAGGGTTACCCCCGGCCGTTCCAGCCTCGGCTGCCAGTGGCGGTCTTTCTTACTCTGTCCACCAGAGCCGTGGCGGCCCTGGGCACCCTGGCCGGCCGGGGACGGACCCGGGGCCGGCGAAGGATTTGTCTTCTTGGGGGGATGGCCCCCCTCTCTCTTGTGATTGTGGAGCTCGTCGGCGTCGGCATACAAGCCTCCGCGTTGGAGCGCCTTGGCGTACGACCTCGGGGGGTCAGTGATAAGGCTCCTGGCGTACGGGGAGCTGCGGAGGGCTCCCTGGTACAAGGCGAGGAGGGTGCGCTCATCGGCCCCCTCGACCTCCTCAGTCTCCCTCGTCCACCGATCGATGAATGACCGGAGGGACTCCTCGTGCTGCTGCTTGATGGAGAGGAGGTGGGTGAAATACTTCTTGGCGCGCTTCCTCCCGGCAAAGTGAGTGAGGAAGCGCTGGGCGAGATCCTGCCATGAGTCAATGCTTCCTTCTGGCAGTCCGTTGAACCACTCGTACGCTGGCCCCTCGAGGGTAGAGAGGAACCAACGGCAGAGGTATTCGTCGGACGCGTTCACCATCAGCATGTTGTTCGGGTAACGGCTGAAGTGCTCCTGGGGGTCTGATCGGCCATCGTAGGACTTGATGGCGTTCCCCCTGTACTTCTCAGGGATGGGGGCCGAGAGGACCCTGTTGGTGAAAGGGGTCCTCGTCTTGACCTGGATGATGGGGTCACCCCGCCCTTCGGCCAGCTCCCTCTCCAGGGTGCTAACTTTGTTCATGAGCGCGTTGAGGCCAGGGTCGTTGGAGGCGCCAGCTGTAGGGATGTTGGCCGACTGCTTGGCCTCCATCTGAGCCAGCCTCCTTTCCAGTTGAGCGATGACCTCGTCCCGGGGGTCCCTGTCGGCCGCGCCGGCGCCCGGTTGGTTCCTCATGCGGTCGTTGTGAGCCGCGTTGATCTGGTGACGCGCGTCATCCTCGTGCAACTTCCCCTTTCCCTTGTCCGGGCGGGGCTGGTCCGCTGTCCGGGACACAGACCCCAAACTTTCCCTTGGCGAGCCAGGACGAGGATCACCAATCCGTCCCGCCATCCTCTCCGAAACCGGACGACGGCGCGTGTCACCTAGCCTATTGAAGGCAGAGGCTTTTCCACGCGCTGGGGTCTGCCCGGGCCGAAGAGGGGAAGCAGGGTGGGAGTGGGACGACGCCGTGTCCTGGGCCACGACCCCCTCATCGTTGCCTATCTGGACGGCCAACGGTTGGTGCTGAGGAGGTTGAGTGACGTTCCCCCCGGTCCTTGGCAAGAGTGCGCTGAGGACGGTGGGGTTCTGAGCTAGGCTGGCGATGATGACCGACAGCGCGGCCTGGACCTGTGGATCCACGGACGGAGAGGCCGCGGCCATAGGCTGGGCCGGGGCGTGATCCGTCTTTTCAGCTCGCTTCTTGTCCAAGCCGAGGCGGGCATCAGGGGCGCCGCCGTTGAGTTGGTTGCGGAGGTCCGTTGTGAGGTTGAAGGCCTCCTGGAAGAGGTCCCCTCCGCCGGCCTGGTCGGCCGTGGCGTCCTCATCGTGCTCCCTGGGCTCTTGGTCCTCAGGGATGGCTTTGCTGACGAGGTTGCGGTTTGACTTAGTTCTCCCCATGATCAGTGGTTAGCTGTGCTTGATAGCGACGAAGGGTGCTAACTTGATTGTTCTAGCTCTCGATGAGAGCACCAAATGATAGAGTATATCTAGAGAGAAGTGAGAGCTAGAGAGAGAAGTGCAATAATATGCTTCAATAGAATGATTTTGTAACCCCTATAACTACTCCCAAGGGGAGTATTTATAGAGAAAATTAGGGTTGGGCTCCCAAGCCTTGGGCTTGGGAGGCCCATTTACAACTGGACCGCTACTGGGCCGGATACAAAGCCTCTAATGGGCTGTACAAATGAGTAAGTATAGAATCCGATTCTGGGAGGTCTTCGTGGCCGACGAGGGCACGGCCGACGAGGGCGCGGCCGACGAGGGCACCCGAGTTCCTTGGGCTCAGGACCGTAATCTGAGTTGGCTCCTTTTCGGCCGACGGGGGCGTCTTGGCCGACGAGGGCGCCACTCTGTTGTCTTGTGCTTTCTGTTCTTCCGAGTATGTGGGTCCGGGGGCTCAGACCCATATACTCCATCACAAACATATGCAGAAAAATTCATTACTTTTCCAAAGTCCCACCCACACATTTTTTCATTTGGACCTATATTAGTAGAGTCACATAGACAATCATATTACTCACACAGACATATGTAGACTCATTCAGACAATCATATAAGTCTTCACAGACAAATGGAGCCACAACCAATTACATATAAGTTCACACAGACAAATAACTAGACAAATATATCTTTTTTTAGAATGAAAACTAAAAATCTAAAAATAGTTAAGAGTAAGAAACATCTGAGGAATCAAGTCCATTTCATATGGACAAAAAAGCCCCATCATCAACATGTCCTAAAGCAAAGAGTGTTTGCTTCGGTAGATAAAAAAAGCACAAGACCAGAAAGACATTAAGCAGTGAATGAACAATTCCTTTTCATGGGACTGAAAGATGGGTGTCTGTCTTGTGACCGATTCTAGGGAGCAACAAACAATCACTGCTCTTTCCATATCCTGCCAGTGACTCTTAGCTTCAGTTCTTTCCAATCCCCACCAAAGAAGAAGAATGTCATGTTGCGTTGAATGATGAGACCAGCAAAACTGTCACGAACCTTACGGTGACTGTCCCGTATGCTTCTTGGCAGATTATCTTTCTCCCGTTCCCTCCCACCTCCAGACTATAGCTGTAGTTTTTTGCCTCATTGTCATCACCCATGAACCACAAGAATACCACATAAACTAACGCCATGCCTAACTGAAATGCTTCAAAATGCAAGCAGAAGTATTGTCCAAAACAAAAGGATGTATCTATCAATTTGAAGAAAACAGAGCAGAGCGGAGCTGGGTGCGGGCCCCACACGTTGGTGGAAAAACGATGCAGAAAACGGGCGATTAGACAAATGTATCTTCACACAGACAATACATATGTACTTCCACAGGCATAAAATAAACCTTACACAGACAATACATAGAAAGTAATGACATATCCCCAAACAAATGCATATTGTTCAAAATCTAAACAATAGATGGGTTCCAAAACTATATAAACAAAAATATCTTATGAGCCCTCCAAATAAACATCATCAAATAGCCTTAAATTGTTAAAAATCCAAAGATAGAGGATACATACCTTTCGGCCATGGAAGAAAGTTGGCTTCACACTGAGAGGAGGGTTGCGTTCAATAGCCTTGTTCAAAGGGAAGGGTGTGGCGGTTTTCGTCAACAACCTTTGACGGAGAAGAAGCTTCCGGCGACGGGGAGGAGGCCGATGATTTTCTTCAACCGCCAGCGACGGGGAGGGGAAGGGGGTGCATGAAAAATTTGGGAGCGGGGGTTTTCTTCGATGGCCAGCGACGATTCAAAGGAAGGGAGAAGGGGGATGTGAGAATTTGGGATTGGTTTTTTTTTTTGAACTACCGCAAGTGAGAGGGAGGTGAGGGAAAATGGGTAATTTTTTGGGGAGTATTTATAGTGTGTATGTGTGTGTATGGAAAGTGTGTAACAATAGCATTTTTGGTGGATTCTATAACTCCGGCACACTGTCCTCATGCTTGGCCGACGACTTTGCAAACTCAGAGGAAACAAGGAAGAAGAAAAGAAAGGAAAACAAGAAAAACAAAAGTAAGAAGGGCGGAGAAGTAGTTGTGGAAGAAGAATTGAACAAACCAGTAGGATAAAGAAAAAGAAAAAGAAAACGAACAAAAAATATGAAAAACTAAAACGTTATTAATAGTTGGTGGGCTTAACTAGGTATTGTTTTAGGATGCTCTCTTTTGCATTGTTTTTAGCTTCAAACCAGACTAGATCAGACCAGAGTTAAACAGATCAAATCATACCAGATTTAAACACTACTAGAAAAATGCCTTAAAGTGATACCAAATTAATGTCACTGAAAGTTTCTGTGACACTAAAATATTGTCGCTGAAAGTGGGGGCTAGTGACACTATAAGTGACACTTTTTAAGTGTCACTACAAGTGTCACAGAAATGTGACACTACGATATCACAATATAGTGACACATTGGCGACATAGCTATTCAGCGACAATTTAACATCACATAATCTAGTGAGACTGCAGTATCAAAATATTCTGTTTTTCATTCAAAAAACATGATACTTTTGTGACACTTTGATCACTTTGTTTTGCATTGCTTCCAGACTCCAATTCTAGACCAGTTCATACCATACTAGACTTAGGGAGTGTTTGCAAATGCTTTTGCTTTAAACAAAGTCACTTTTTGAAGTGATTTTGGAAAAAGTGATTAACAATAAACGTTGATAGTGTTTGAGAAAAACTGATTGAAAAGTAAAAGTTGGTATTGTTTGCTAAAACATGTGTTTTTTGTGTAATAGAAAAAGTAAAAAGCAGTTTTTAGCCAATAGCCAAGAAACGCTTTCTTTAAGCTTTTGAAAACATACCCTTAAACAGATCAGACCAGATCAGACCAGCAAATTTCAATTAAAATAAAGCATTCTTAGTTCAAGGACTTAATTAACTTTTTCTATATACTATGAGGGCTTGTTTACAATTTTCACTATTTTTTTACGTTTTTTTTTTTTATATATTTTATATTTTATTAATACTACGTACTCCTTCCGTCCCATTAGAAGGTTCCCACTTTCTAAAGGTTCTCATGTTCATATAAAGGTTTTCATGTCCATTTTAGGAAACAATTAATAATCTTAAGTGACAAATTAATCATTAAATATTAAAAATAATACATTTATAACATCACAATTATCAATATTAACTACATTATAATATATACGGAATACCTATTAAAATTATTTCTAAAGATATGCTCGAAGTACATTATTTAATTATTACCTAAATAATCGTGTCATTTTGCTATGAGAAATTTCGAACGAGAGAAAGTATTATTTAAGCAACAACATATGCGATCTGTGAAAAGTTGGGGTATAGTAGCATCCGATCTCGAGCAATAATATTAGTACATACATACGTGAGAGTTGAGACGGTGAGATATTATATTATTATAACTATTTTTGTTTAAGGAAAAGGGAGCATTGATTAGGCGTTTCTATTATGATCTACGTACCTATATATTATCGGCCGGTTGCATCCATCCATACACAAATGCACATTTACACATGTCATTCAGGAATTGGGAAGAGGGGTCGGTATCTTATTTTACCTTGGAAAGAGGAATTTTAATTTGAGTTTTAAAATATGGAATAACCTCATCTTTCACAAAAGAAAAATAAATTAATTTAACATAAATATTGATGTTAATTAATTTCTTTTTTTGGATGTAATGTTAATTAATTTGTATGCACACAATAATGGAAACCAACTCAATTATTGATTTCCCGTCCTCTGTGCGCTGTTTGCCTCTGAAGAATTACAGTATGTATGTACTCTCTCAATCATAGCTATCCAACCACACATGCATGTAGCGTGGTCGTTCGCTTGCTTCGTAATAATGAGGAATGGGCATAGCTCAATTGGTAGCAAAGGAGTGTCACAATGATTAGGTCCCGAAACAAGTTCTCATTTCCTTAAATGGCAAGTTAATCTACATCAAAACAATGTCAAATAGTGCAAAACAGTGTCAAACAGTGTCGAAACAGTGCAAAACAGTGCGAAACAATGTCAAAATAGTGTCAAACCAGGAAAATTTACCTCATGGTAAATTTATTTCCTTAATATGTGTGTAGGTCAAACTGTGAAGTTTATTGTGGGACGGAGGGAGTATCTATATAAATTTATACGAGTATTATTCTAATCATATACTATCGGTACTTGGTAGTTGGTATATAGGATTCTCCTTCTCCTTCATTTAGTCATTTTAAGACTAACTTTTTCAATCAAATTTTGAGCAAGGATGTTTTTAATTGGACTGTAATTTGTTGGTCTGGTCTGGTCTGATCTGATCTGGTCTGGTCTGGTATGGTTTCTTTGTATTTTTATAACTATCCAAGTCTGATCTGGTCTGAACTGATTGAATCTCTTTTCGATCCAAGTAAAGACATTCTAAAAAGATACCTAGTGATATTTCAAACACGGAAGGAGTAAGCTAACATAGTAACTGCAATAGAGTTTGTTTTTTGCAAAAACCGCAATGGAGTTGTTCTGTCAAAAGAATAATTGAAACTCAGGTTTTGAGAATTGCAGTCCTATTTTAATACTCCCTCCCTCCCGCTAACAATGGGACAAGAAGGAGTGACACGCAAATTCATAAAAAGTGATTCATGTGGTTGATATTGAATTGATAAAGTAAGAATAAAATAAGAATGATTTAGAGTCACACAAACTTTAACAAATTTGGTATGAGACAATCTTAGTGGGATGGACCGATAAGGTAAAATGGGACAATCATAGCGAGACGGAGGTAGTACTACGTATGAAGTAATTTTAATTTATAATGTTTTAATCTTATTTAACCACTTTATTTTTTGAAAAACAAAACGTTTAAAATCACATTTTAGGTACTATTGATTACTCTATTTTTAAAACTTTGTCAAAATTATCCGACATAAACATAATAAAAAATGTCCACGTGATTGAGTTTTACACAGATGAGAGAGGTAACATGAACCACAAAATAATTGATTATTGAGAAAATGATAGTTTTGAAACAACAAAACACGAAAAATAAGAAGATTTTAATTACGGGATGAAGATGGTATTTTATTACGGAGTATAAGAGTATTATACCTGTTCCAAAAGGTTGAATCCTTTGTAAATATTCCAAGTTTCTCATCGCTCAATCCTTTGAGTAGTTGTGTTTAATTTTCAGAAAATATCATCACAAAATATCATCCAAAACAGCCGGTTCCCGTCAGAGGAGCTGGACATAAAAAATTTGTCTATATATAACGTGGCTTAATTAGGCTGTTAGCTAGAAAAGGGAGAAAAAAATGGAGAGTGCTAAATATCCCCTGAACGCTGTGAAGGTTTTGAGGGCTCGCATGATTTTCAACCGTATATTTGCTCTCCTTTACGCCTCTTCCATTGCTGCTCTTCTCTACCGCCATGTACGGAACCTCCTCTGCTCCACCGCCTCTCCTTCTTCTTTCCTCATCCACTTCACCATGCTCGTCGCCGACCTAATCCTAGCCTTCATGTGGTCAACGGCTCAGTCGTACCGCATGCGCCAGGTCACCCGGACGGAGTTCCTGGGGAATCTTGAAAAGGCGGTGAGAGAGGAGGACTTTCCGGCGATGGATATTTTCATATGCACGGCGGACCCCTACAAGGAGCCGCCCATGGACGTCGTTAACACGGCCCTGTCGGTCATGGCGTACGACTACCCGCCGGATAAGATATCTGTCTACGTGTCGGACGACGGCGGGTCGGAGCTGACGCTCTTTGCCTTCATGGAGGCGGCTAAGTTTGCGGCGCACTGGTTGCCGTTTTGTCGGGAGAATGGAGTGGTGGATCGGTGTCCGGGTGTGTTTTTCGAGTCGGCTTATAGTGGCCGCCGCCGCACGAGTCTTGATAATCCTCAAGATGATCTCAAGGTAAGTACAGCTACTAGCTCTGCCTCTTAGCTAGCTAACTGCCTAAGCTAGCTTAATTAGATGAAAAATTATAGGGCTACACACTTTTTTGTGTACACATTTTTTACACATGTCTGTACAGACATAAAAAAAAACCTTACACAGACATGTGTAAAAAGTGTGTACACAAAAAAGTGTGTACCCCAAGTCCAACTCTAATTAGATACTCCTTCCGTTTTCAATAACTTTGCCAAGTTTGATCGGCACGTGATATAATAAACTAAAAACCGTGTGATTGAAGTTTGTGCAAAGGAGGAGAGAGAATGATCTGGAACCACAAATTCTTTACTTTAAAGGGAAAGTCACAAAGTTAATGAGACATCCAAAAAAGGAAAGTTGACAAAGTTATAAGGGACGGAGGGAGTAGTAATTATTTAGAACAAAACTTTTTTGAATATGACACCCAAATGATTTTTTATAAGAAAATTGTCATATAAGTTCTCCTTAAGGAAAGTCAATTAGCTTAAAGTTGGTAGGTATGAAATAAATTTGATGCAGAATATGTTTAAAAAATTTATCAAAAAATCCATAAGAAGACCTTTAAACGGGCCCGGCCCGACGATTGTCCTGGTCAGCAGGTCTGACATGAAGATTCATCACACACATGTACTCCGCACGTAATATATAGGAAGTACTAGTATATAGAGTTAACTTTCGGTCAGGTATTAGGTTACCGGAGCACCATCCGGCCACCTCAATTCGAACCGTTTTCTATTGAATTTTTTGATGAACTTTTGGTGTTCTTCATGAAATGTATATTATGTCTGCAAAATTTCAGATTAAAATTCAATCGTTCGAGAAGTCAGTTAAATAAACTATTGAAAAATTTGTGCCTATATATACATATATATATAAACGCAGTTATTTCAAAAAAAAAATTAATTATGTTCCTGATTGAATTTTTAGCTGAAATTTGGTGTACACAATGTACACTTCTTGTAAAAGATACTCACAAAGTTTCAAAAATAAAATTCACCTGAAATTACCTCAAATTGATGTGTACGCACGATGGTCCAATCAGGTATTTACCTAACAAGAATATTTGTGTATATAATTGTATGTATTTTATAAAGAAAAATTATTGAGAAATAAAAAAATGGTTACCTGCCCTAATGAGAGAAAAGAAGTAGATGAAACGGGGAGTAATCCCCCAAAGCTATAGAAAAATGCAATATATGAGGGAAAAATCAACTTAAACAACCTTGAGCATTCAACTAGCTCAAAAATTTAAGTTTCTATTTCTAAGCGATGCGATCACTCCTTCTAACGTTTTTATGTTTAAACTTTGGAAGATTCTAGTTCCGAAAAGCATCAAGTAGTTGTTTCTGAATCTTTTGGCCGGTCGAGGCCCCCTAACAGTTTCACATTCAATATTGTTGCGACAATCCGAACTTGATTCAACTTGCATGTCAACGACTCCCTGAGTCTGCGGATGGTGAGTGTCTGAAGCAATAACTTGTAAAGGTTTTTCTTCAATAATATATGGGTCATGGAACATATTGTGTTTTCCATGCCATAAACGTGGTTGCCTTGGTCATAGAAGGTGAAGATCGAAGGATATACTTCAAATCTTCCTTAAATAATAGTGATGAGATAGAAGGTGATTCAAACGTCTTAAAACCACCAAGATCGAGCCCAAATATTTCACTAGACATCTCTCTAATATCTTCCGGCCTTAATATTCTGGAAGTATGAGTGTCCTAGTACGCTTTGAAGCTCATTTTCAAACCTTTGCAAGCCTTCATTTTCCATCATTAAATCCATAAAACGATTAAAAAGGCCAAATTGATTTTTTCAAAATCAATTTGGAGTTTACGAGAACCCTCATATCATGTAATTACCGAAGAAGTTCCTGACTAAATTTTGAAATGAATTAAGTGGCCAATTTGTCCCATCTTTATGTGCGAGTGTGACTTGGTGCCCTTCATTTAAATAATATGTAAGGATGATGTATCACAAAAGAAGCAAAATATTTTACTTTGATTCGAAGATAGTTAGGAGGATCCTTCGACTTGTTCCCCGTATGTGAGAGATCCCATGAATGAGCTCCCCCCTGAATTTTGGTGGCTTCAGCCCTCTTTAAAAAGCCAGAAGATTGTCCCAAACTCAGAATAATGTTATGTCTTCCATCATTCCATGCTTTGTTTCTGCAAATTAAAGCTCCTGGAATGATTGATTAGATGACAATGGTTGAGACCCGACTTAAATTAAAAGAGATATCTCCAAAAAAAATACTCTGTAGTAACTAGTACGGATATCCCCTCCTCCAGTGTAACACTTGAGATTTAATTTAAATAAATTAATAGTACTACTCATACCAACAAGATGCATCTCTTTTTAAGGGAACTCATCACGTAAGAACTCCAAAGTTAAGCGTGCTTGCACGGGAGTAGTCTTGGGATGGGTGACCCCCTGGGAAGTTTCTTAGGGCGCGCATGAGTGAGGACAAAGTGCGCGGAAAAAGCTAGTGGCGGTTTGTGAGGACAGTACTAGAGATCTGGAGTAACTACCTCGGGGCCTACGGGGCCGGGGTGTTACAGGTCGTATCAGAGCAACCCTACGACAGTGTGCTGATCCGTAGGATATCGGGCAGACACTTAGCGGGGGGGGGGGGGGGGGGGGGGAAGATTCTGGGATTGAATTGAGATTGGTTTATGGGTGCAACGAGGACGTTGCGTTCCTAAGTGGGGGTGATTGTAACACTTGAGATTTAATTTAAATGGATTAATAGTACTACTCATACCAACAAGATGCATCTCCTTTTAAGGGAGCTCATCACCTAAGAGCATCTCCAATGCAAAAACGTGAATGATGCATACGTGGCATAAGAAATAGCCAATTAAAAAACAACGAATAGAATATCCCTCTCCTTATTTGAACGGTCTTATATGTTTTTGGTAAGTTTTTCTCTACAATGTCAAACACAATGTCTAGATGTAGACATTGTGGTTGACATTGTTGAGAAAAACTTACCAAAAACACACAAAAACGTGGAAAGAAGGAGAGAGAAATGTCATAAATTTAATTTTTTGTATCTACCTCTCACATGCCACATGTGCACCGTGCACATTGTAGAATTGGAGATGCTCTAAGAACTCCAAAGTTAAGCGTGCTTGCACGGGAGTAGTCTTGGGATGGGTGACCCCCTTGGAAATTTCTTAGGGCGCGCACGAGTGAGGACAAAGTGCGCGGAAAAGGCTAGTGGCGGTTTGTGAGGAGAGTACTAGAGGTCTGAAGTAACTACCTCGGGGCCTACGGAACCGGGGTGTTACATCCAGTTTATTGCGTGAGGTCCTTGTCCTACCCTGAAACCCACCAAACCCGGATAGTGCCCTATTTTACTTGAAAGAGGAACTGTAGCCATCTCGTTCATTGCCTCGGAAAAATACGTAAAAGGAACTTGTGGTTGAGCCCGTTTTCAGATAGGGTCATGTGTTTCGTTCTTTATCAAAGTAGTTCATGTGTTTGAATTACGTTATCACAAGAGGGTCATGCCGTTAAAAACGTCTGAAAAAGACAGTTAAAAGTAACTACGATTTTCAAAAGTGCCTGAGAAATTAAAAATAAAAATACCGAAAGGTGCGTCTCGTCAAGATGACCTCCAACCCACCTTCGCCTTTGAATTTTTCAGATCTGTTTGAATTATTTTTTAAAAATGATTTCGTTAATCTCACTTTTCCGATGGACTTTCCGGTGACAAGGGTGGCTGAAAACAAAAAAGAAAGATGGTCTAGCAGTCGTCTTATTGAGGCGCACCTTTCTGTATTTTTCTTTTGATTTTTCAGACACTTTTGAAAATCGGAGTTACTTTTAACGGTCTTTTTCAGACGTTTTTAACGGCGTGATCCTCTTGTGATAATAGAATTCAAACACATTAACCACTTTGATAAAGAATGAAACACATGACCCTATCTGAAAATGGGCTCAACCAAAAGTACATTTTTCGTACTTTTCCCATGTATAAAAATAATTTAAAAAGACTAAGTGTGTAAATTTTGAATACCGAAAACATGTTTACATTTGTTTGCATGTGTGCATATACGTATAATTAGATTTATATATATATATATATATATATATATATATATATATATATATATATATATATATATATATATATATATATATATATATATATATATGCAAATGTTATTAACGGTTCCATGCATATATGTACATATTTTTACAAGAATCGGGAACTTAGTAACTAACAAGAAACAACCGGGGAACCCCTAAAAACAATAATTGAGTTCTAATGCCCCAATTCTAATCGAGGTTCCTTAAAACTCTTTATGCCGAACTAAGTGCTCTATTGAATGGAATGATTTATTTTGCTTGCCCTTTATAGGGGCGCCATGTAGAGTTAATAGTAATGATATTTGATGGAATAATGAATGTTTTTTGAATGGAACGAATGTTTGGTCACATTAAACAAGTTTCTCATATATCAAGGGGTACCAAAAGTTATTAAGCCATTTGAACACAAGAGTAAATAGAAACTATTTTGCCAATGAACGCAAAATTATTGTTGTGTTATTAGCACAAGAACTTATTGTGCAATTCATAAAGCACATGACATTATGTATACCATTAATTTGAACACTTACACGAGGTTAAGTTGTTATATCCCAATTGAAAGATAGTTGTTATCTAAACAGGTTGTACTCTCTCATTGACATTCAAACTTCTTAGAAATGATGCACATACTTGATGGCATGCACTTATTGTGAGCAGATGGTTGAAATCTAAAAGAGTTGTGTTGTGGCATGCTTCGTCGGTACAATGAGGGCTATGGGTACCCCTCATTGGTCGATGACAGAACTAAAGTCGTATGTGTTTCAAAATAAATTCAATACTTAACACTTATATGTAGTATAATGTAGTAGAGCTCATATCCACATGGAAAGGAATAATTTTCTTTAAATGAACTAGTAATAAAATAGGGGGTTCTGAGTTTGTGTGATTTAATTTAATTAAACACTCAGATGAACGGCTTATGTGTGCTTAATTTCAAGAGATAAAGAACTTGGCTTTGTTACTTTCTACTTGTTGATATATTTGGTCGATCACAGTTTTATCTTTAACTTAGCCCCTCTCGAATACTCAATCGAGGAGTATCTCCAATTCATCGACGGTAGTTACTAATAACGACTGTTCATTAACAATCCTTACTATTAATCAAATATAGAACGACGTCGTATACCGATTTAATAGCATCATTTAATCTTTTTAACTCTTTGATGAAATCAATTGAGATTGATAACCTCAACACAACCGTTTTGGTTTAACCAACAAAATTAATCCCTCTTAAATTTATTAACCATGACCGTGCATTAATAAACCGAAGTTACTTATTTATGAAACCATCAACGATTAATCATCGATTCGTTGATCGTTACTAGTAAAAATTAATGTCGAAGCGTTAACTAATTGTCACTCAGCAACACTCCAACATTAATATAGAAATAAGATTAAGGGAAGAATTAATATTTAAGAGAAGAAGTTAAAAAAATAACTCACAATTTTAACATTCAACCAGCTTCAAAAGCAAAATCAAGAAATAGAAGTTTAGCTCCTCATTTGGAGACTAAACGTGCTAGAAAATATAAAGAAATAGTTATTCTAAACTGAGCTTAAGATTGTATATGAATTGGTGGATTAAATGTGAAGGAAAAGAGGTGTGTTTATAGGTGTTTCATTGTTTGGAGGTGGCAGGCAGGGGCGGAGCCGGGACACTTGGGCCGGACTAGGTCGGTACAAAGAGTATTTTTGAGAAAAATTTTACACAAAATTTTTTACAATAAAAAACAAGGCCTTTTTTAATTTGGGGTGGGCCAAGGCCTAGGCTGGCCCCCCTCTATCTCTGCCCATCGTGGCAGGGTTATGTACCCGACCGGGTACATAGGGTACCAGGTCGGGTACCTTCAACTGTTTCCCGGAAGGTGATTAATGAGAGAATACCTGACCGGGTACGTCGGTGTACCCGATCGGGTATCAACCGATTTTGCAAATTTCCAGCCACGTTCTAATGTTCTTCCGGATTTGATCTTGACATTGGAATCACAACAAGTACCCGATTGGGTATTTGCTATACCCAACTGGGCACATGAAATATTTTCAAATCCTTAATTGATCTTGCCCCTTTTGCACAATCTTTGGTATTTAGGGTCCATCATTTGATCGTTTTGATGATTTTGACATGTCCTAAGCTCAGAAAAGTCCCAATCTAAACAAATTACAAATATTTAACAAATTAAAGTATTACACCAAAAGTGTGTAATTTCCGAAATGACAAATTACAAAACTAATTTAAAATGCAACCCTAACAATGAAATTACATGAATGTCAGTCGCTACCCTCAATGAATTCCATATATTTCAATGCCGTCGTTGTCATCTGTTATCACGACTGTCGACCTCATTGAGTGACATTGCAATAGTTTCCGCTAGATTCTCTCATCGGAATTCTCTTCATCGACCACCACCATCACAAACTCTTGTACCACTAACATATTGGCTTTTTTATTAATATCACAAAACTAAATGTGAAAGACGAAAATATGACCTCTTTTGAAGTTCCCCAAAGATGTGACTTACCATATCATTTATACTTTTATTTAATATTGCATTTATTACTATAATATTCCTTTTATATAATTAATAAGAATTAATTCCACTTTTTGTCCTATGAGTTTTATGTCAAATTCACATTTGGTCCACATCTTTCACTTTATCCACTTTTGGTACTCAACTAATGTTTCTTGGTCATTTGTGGTCTTTTATCGGTGAAACATTGACGGAATGATCATAATATATGGGGAAAAATACAGTAGTCATGTATCAAAAGTGGTCAAAGGCAAAGACGTGGACTAATTGTAGAATTGGTACGATACGCGTATGACCAAAAGTGGATTTTTTTCTAATTAATATAATTATTCACTGCTTCCAGCCAACCCCAACCCTAACAACACCAGGGCTGCCACCACTAACACCGCCGACGTTAGTCACTAGACCACATTAGTGACTAACCTCTACGTCACTGCATTCCGACATCTTAATTAGTGATGCACACAATGACTCCACCCCTATCCCCATGACATCATGTGCAATGACTCTTTTTTTCCATACAGTTACTCTGTATGTGTATACGTACAGTGACATCTGTGTCTAGTGACTCCATGCCGCCCGAATAGCTACTCCAGAGAAACTGGTTAGTGACTAACAATAAAATACACTATAGTGTAGTGACTCCACCCCGCCCCATGACACTAGAAGTGTCCCAATCAGGCCCAATAACCCTAGCCCTTCAATCTCACAAGCTTAACCTTCAACGCCAAACAACCCTAACTTAGCAGCATTTAACCCTAATCATCACGATCACATATCACTGCCATGTAAGACCCTAACATCATTAGCCATTCCACTTCCAAATAGAGATGATGAAAATGAAAAAAGAAGAAAAAAATAAACAAGAAGAAGAAGGGACGTTGGATTGATTATTGACGATCATAAGTCTTCTTTATTACCGGTCATGGGGTGTCATCTCCTACCGCTATCATCAACGCTTGAGTACGTCGTTGTTGACAAACATGGAGTTTCGGTTTCAATGTTACTGTAACACCCCCAAATTTCCAACCCAAAAATACATTTAAATAAAACATTATTTATTAACTTTATTTGAAAACATCATAGTTGTGCAGCGGAAAATTCAAAGGGAAATAGGGGCGTTACCGCCACACTCAGTTCTAACCTAACCGAGTGCACATGCTAATCGCCTCCAAAACAATTTAAGCTCCAAAACAATTATTCACTAAAGATCTTGAAAGTATAAGTTACAATGATTTACTAATTAGGTGTTCTAGCGGAATCTCTCTTGAATCAACATCGTCATCAAATAGATACTCAAGTCTTATCTCCTGCACAAATAAAGTACAGAAAGAAAAGAAAAGCAAAGAGACAAAAATCAGCGGGAATTAAAGTAAGTCCCACCCAACCCCGTAAAATAATCAGGTTTGGTACATATATACATTTTTGTAATACCATTTGGGAGGAAAAAATCTTTTCAAAACATTCGTATCAATTATAAGTAAAACAATATTTATAATAAATTCTCATAACTTAATTCATATGTAAAATAATAATATTCCAAATCATAATAATTCCAATTATTAGAAAATGAAATAAAAATTCTTATAAATATTCCAAAGCATATATCATATACACAACTCCAAATATCCATCTCAAAACTCACTTAAGCACTTTATCACAATCCTTAAAAAACACATAATCAATGTCCACAAATATGTTTTCCAAACCAATATCACAAGTATTTGTACTTTAGAAATTCACAATTAATAAAATGATTAAGTATTTAGTCAACTCTTTAACCCAACTCTTTAAGAGTAAAATACCAACACATTTGATTTACCTCAATGATGAAACGGTTAGCAACACAAGAGGGGGGGGGGGGGGGGGGGGGGGTGAATTGTGTGTGTGTGGAACCGTGGCAGTTTTTCGCACAGTTCTAGTGTGGGGTCCAGGGAATTACGAAATAGTAAAGTGCACAAGGATTTAACGAGGAAAAATCCCTTGGCTCAAAGGGATTAAAAAACCTCGACCTCCCTCGGAGGAATTTGAACAACTCCACTAAAAAGCCTTTGAATGATTACAAGGGAAACTCTCCTAGTCTACCCTTTAGCCACCCCAACTCTATCCTCTCTAGGAAGAGTTATGCATCTCTACCTTGCGGGTAGAGAGCCTCTCAGCTTTACAACAAAGCTCTCACAACACACTAACCAACCCGAGGATGCTACACTTAGCCAATCCTCAAAAACCCAATTACAATATGAAGAAGGGAAAAAGAAACTCTGTCTGGAACTCCGTGAGCAGGTTCAGGTGCCTTGGACTTAGTGAATATTCTCGTGTATATTTCTCAATATAAGCTCGGTCAAGCACACATTTTGTCTGGTCCTTTGTCCAATATATATAGCATCCGTAGCCTCGTCTTTTCCTTTTATTCAAAGATCTTCCGACTCACAATTATGGTGATCCTCGGTCAACCATATAAATATGGAAGTATATTATGAGTAAATCATTCAATAATAAAACAGATATGGAGAATATTACGTATCACATATAAGGAGAATATTTTGTTCTCCTAATATAAGCATCCAACGGACATTATGTAGCAATCAACATATTTATATAATTAATGATTAGTTCTCAAGAATATGTAACGATCATATAAGTAAGGTATTCAAATAAGGTGCTACAGAACATGCAACCCAAGATACTTTCCATAATATAATGACTTAGTAGCATTAAGTGATAAGGAAATGTTTACTTAGTGGATCTAAATATGCTACGGTCGATTTGTGCGGGATTCTTAACATAGTGGATTTTTATGTAGCATTAATAATGATTCTTTCCATAAGCTATATAGGCCAACTCATAGAGGTGAGTGCTTAGTCATATACGGAAAGATATTTAACTTGTGCCACGTATATTAAGAATATGCATGATCAATCTAGGCATGTAGATGAGGTATTATCATGCAGGCTCATATTAATTTATTCATTATGCACAACAATCATTCATATAGATCAGAACTAAGTATAGTTCCAATTCTCGTTCCTAATGGACCTGAGAGTAGTTCTGTCCGCCATTCCACCTACATGGTTAGTCATCAACAAAACAACATATACAACACTCAAAATAGCTTTATAGCTAATTCTCCTAGTTCATTTAGAAGGGCGGTGCTCAAGCGTTATCTCGATTCTTGAGCCCAGTGATCCGTTGTTTTGTACGGTCACTCCGATCTGCTCTCGGTATCACATCTCCTCTATTAGAATCTAGACTTCTACCTTAAGTGTGCACACCCCCTAAAGGGATTCCAAGCCCTCCGAGTAGTATGAAGTCTAAGTAGTTCTGACGTCAACGTCTCCCTACTCCAAATGGGATATACTCCCTAAGTTCTAGGTTCAAAGACCCTTAAGAGAATAGGTACTACTACTACTCTAATAAAAAGGGATCTGATGCCCAGTTGTTCGGGGTGGTTACCGAACCCTCCAAAATTCATTTAATTTGTTTCACACCTCTCAATTCAAGTAGTAGTAGTCCTAACCCTCCCTCACCATTAACGGACGTGAAGGTGGCCCGACACCTGCGGATTTCTCCCGCGGTGCCTCAATTATGAAAACAGTCTTTTATCTTGTCTTTTCAAAACTCAATATTTATGTCTTATAGACATTAGTGTCACCATAAAAAATATTAGCTTTCCTTTGTTTTCTCAAATTCCAATCAAAAGTTCATATCTTTCAAAATACGCTAAAATTCCCATATATTTTCTCAAAATCCAATTTACTGACAACACCACCAAAATTATGACCATTAGAAAATCTCCCAAAAATCATATACAATAACTTGTATCAAAATCCAATAATAACAAACCAATATATCAAGTACAAACAACTTCATATAGAATAACATTTACTCAAATTTAATACACACAAATACATGACTCGAATTGTATATTAAAACATTCAAAATAATTACGAGGTAAAAGGTATAAATTTCGGTTGCAATGAAACTTACCTCAAATCGCGATAAGTCCTAACCGAAGCTTCTATATCGACCTTCTCCAAATTCACATTCTAAGAATATTAAAATTATAAATCAATATATTACTCAAACTATAGTTTAATTCATCTACCCTTATGAATTCTCACTGTTGTGATTATTTTGTTTTTCAAATGACTAATCTGTATAATAGTCCAAGTTAGCCAACTAATTTTATTTGGCCAGACCCGGCCAGCCCTTCATCATTAAAATTCAACCCAGCTCAAATTATAAAAAGGAAACAGAAGCCAAACATACTCGTTGTTTTCTTCTTGTCGCATGTTGACGCAGGGAACAACGACGCCCTGGCTAGTGGCTACTCTGACCGGTGACCCTCGTAACGGCTTCCGTGAACGGCAACAGACATCGACGACCTCCCTCCCTTTCCTTCAACGGCACGACAGTTCAGCGACGGTAACTCCGTAGACACCTTCGATGACACCTCCTCCGGCGAGCAAAACGCAACGATGTAGGAGACTCCGGCGATGCAGCTCATGTTCGGCCAAGGGACTGCTCCATCCTCCTACTGATCTGCACCGTGTGGTGAGTGGCAATGGTCACCGTCTGTGCAGTGACTACGTACGACAACTTCCTCTTCTCCGGTGAAGGCGGCGGCGAAGACTCTGACTGACCCTTCCTCTCCCTCTCTGTTTTTTTCTCTGTTTTCTTGTTTTCTGACACCGGCCGAAGGTCTATGGAGGAGTCTCGGTCGATCGTAGCTCCGGTCGTAGATGGAAACGAAAGTATATATAGATATGGCAGAGTAAAGCCATGGTCTCGTGAATGATAGGCCGCAACACACGTAGGGTTTCCTTTTGTATCGCAGACTGATGGACGGGTATATATAAGGCAGTTTAGAAGACTCCAACTTACGTTTCATGCGTAAGAAATGCGTGTGTGAGTATATTTGTTAAGTACTCCGTATCATAATACGTTTACGTGTATATTATTAATGTACCGTATTACTATCCCACGTCTGCATTAGTATTGCTATGTATATATGTAATATGTATAGTGCAGGTCATTATTTTGTTACTTTTATTATTTTGTACTCCGTATAATTATAATTGGTTTTTGAATAGTCAACTTTTGTGTATTTCTCATTTAGTGCTCCCTATTTATTTGTTTTTAGGTGTGGGATTTAGTGTATAATTGTACACTTACTAATCGACGCTTTTGGAACAAAACATCTTTAAATGCCACTTTTATTATATATCATAAAAATGTTTTTTCCATTATTGAAATATTTTTATCTGTCTAAAACGTCGTAAATTTTGAAATTTTATCTAAAACTCTCATTTTTATAATATTTCATTTTACTAATAAAATCATTTATTTTATTGATTTTTTTTCGGAGTGTCACATTCTATCCCCCTTAAAAATATTTTTCGTCCCCGAAGCAATTACTTACTCATAAAAAGTTACGTTACAAATCATGCAATAGAAGTGTGCGTTAATGTACTCCGGTCTGTATGTTTAAATAACAAATTCACATCTTATTTCATTCGTTCATTTTTATTTATTTATTTATTTTTATTTTATTTGCATTTAAATTTTTAGGGTGGCACAGTTACGTTGCCAGTTATGGGGTTGTCTCCAACCACTATCATTGGGGCTTGAGACATCTCTGATTAAATCATATCCAATACTCTTGTCATCGCTGGAGCGACACTGCACTCTTAGAAGCTTTGAGGTTTTAGAAAAGTGATGGGCTGAAATTTTAGAAGTTTAAAAGTTGATATCAAATCAAGAAAACGCGGCACACATGGAATTAAACGCTTCGGCTCATAATTCAAGCCACTTTTGTGGAAACTTTGAAATTAGTCATAATCTAGGAATTGAAAAGACCAATAGTAATATTGGTGCCATTTTTCTAACATATTTAGCCATATCCCACACCAGTGTGGATATATGTTATTGTCCCAGATTCTCGACCGTCACCATCATCATCCACCCATATAAACAAACTTAACACCTGCCACACACCACCGTCATTTACAAGGTTGTTAAGTGCATGAATCATTGACCACCACTCCCAACTATTCCCGACATATATAGTTTAACAATAGGATTTAACAACAATTATAACATTGAACTTAAATATTTTATTTTATCAATGTGGAAGAAATATATATGTTGTATTATTTTTACCACCATAACTATGAAGAAATAAAAATGATTTTGTAGCAATTTGAGTTTTAGTCATTCGACTATTGTGTCAGTTACACTTGTGATACTCCTCTTTGAATCTTTCTACATTTACTTTTTAGACCTTTGAGACATAGACACTTTTGTACTCGTCTTTGAGTTATTTTTACTTTTAGTCATCCATCTAATGTCAAAGAGACATATTGGATAATTAGTTGGATAATTGTTGAGGCAAAGTTATAGTTGGAGGACTGAAAATATCATTTTCGTAATAGCCGAAAAACGTAAGAGTGTGTGCCAAAAGTGTCACTATTAGAATAATGAAAAGGTTAAAAGTGAAAAAAAATCGAGCTTGAGTCCTAAATGTATTATAGGAAAAACTACGGCAATGCTAAAAACTAAATGAAAAAAAAATCAAACAAAAGTATATGCATTGCATTTTATTGGAGTATTAAATAAGTGTAGGAACTCGAGATTTAGTAAACCAAAAAATTGTAACCCAGAATCAGGATGTAACCATTTCTAAAATTGAAAGCACATTCCATCACTTAAAGAGATGTTTTCTCTGTGTGTCTTCTTCGTTGGACAGATGATGTATGATAACATGAAGGAGAGAGTGCAACATGCGTGCGAGATAGGGATGATAAGCGAGGAATATATAACCAACGAGGAAGCACATATGATATTCGAAGAATATCGGACTTCAAATTTCACAAGTCAAGATCACCCTACTGTTATTCAGGTTTCTTCCTTCTACGTACTAGCTAGCATCCTCATTGAAAATATATTTCTAAAATATTAAGTATGACAAGTCATATTTACACTTATGGATGAGAAGGTGCTACTAGAGAGTGGGAGTAACAAAGATACAAGGGGCCAATCAATGCCAAACCTTGTCTATGTTTCAAGGGAAAAAAGCAAGAGCTGCCCACATCATTTCAAAGGTGGCGCACTTAATACCCTTGTAAGTTTTCCAAATCTTTTGAAAATTATTGTAATATAAACTCCAAAACTTGTAAAGGCATCTAAATCCCACCAAACATGTTAAGTCCGATTTAATTCTTACATTCACATCATTTGGTTACTAATTCAACAAGGTAGAATATTAGTGCGAAATTCAAATCTTTCAAACGTTGCAATTTAACTTATACAAGCAACTATTCGAACTAAAACTAAAAGAGAACACACAGAATTGAAGATAGATATAATCTCAATATGTTTACAATTTCTCATTGTACTTCTATCAAATTGGGTTATTCGGATGCAATCACATATTTTACACGCTCATGATACTAATATTTATAATGATAAATCTTTGTATTGTTGTTTATACAGAGTACTAACTTTTGTTCCCAATGATTATTAAGCTTCGCGTCTCCGGTGTTATGACAAATTCACCAATAATCCTAACATTGGATTGTGATATGTACTCCAATGATCCTAGAACACCTAAACGGGCTTTATGTTACTTTATGGATCGCTCAGTAAGGCCCCATTTGGGTTATATTCAGTTTCCTCAACGCTTTTATGGGATCAACAAGGCTGACATATATGCAAGTGAACATAAACATGTTTTCCAAATTAACACAATGGGCATGGATGGCTTCTCAGGCCCAAATTATTATGGAACTGGAAGCTTTTTCTGGCGACAGACATTCTTCGGTGGCCCATCTAGTTTTTTTCACCCTGAAATTCCGGAACTGTGCCCAGATTATGCTACGTCAAAGCCCATCAATGCTCCTGAAATTTTGGAGCTTGCACATAAAGTTGCAAGGTGCAAGTATGAGGACCATAATGGATGGGGTTATAAGGTATGTATAAAAGATACATTGTGCATCGATTGAATCTTAAGAGAAAATTGTATTTTGTATTTTATATCCATATTTACATGGAACATTAATTTTTTATCTCACGTTTTTAAGCTATATTATTTGCATCACACTATATATTTTGCATTTCTCTTAAGTAGTATCATATATAGGAAGTTTATTTCAATATCACATTGTCATTCTTGTCTCATTTGTCTCACCAACAAAGAGAAAAATAAATACTTTCAGAATCTAAGTTTACATCAATACTAAACTTTACACTATGTTCTCACTTCTCAGTAGTCCTAACACAAATACATTAAAGTGAGGTGCAGACTCAAAGAAATTGGAGCAGGAGATTTAAAGTCTATTTTGGTGTAAACACAATTGCAAAAGCTAATTTTTCTTGCAGAAAATTAAAAAGTTTTTAGTTTGCAATTTTTAGCAAGTTTGTTTAGATAATGCAAAAAAAAATGCAAACCTCATAATTGTTTAAAGTATTTGCTGATATTCAATAATGTGCTCACAAATAGGAATGTCCACTAAATTTTTTTATATTTTTTAACTAATCCTCTATAATGTAATAGTTGTATGGTATTTTGAAAGTACTTCAAAAAATTACGAGGTAGCCTTGTGGTTTTTTCCTAATGTAAATAACTATTTAAAGTATTTGGTGATATTCACTAATGTGCTCACAAATAGGAATGGTCATTAAATTTTTGATATTTTTTTAACTAATCCTCTATAATGTAATAGTTGCATGGTATTTTAAAAGTACTTTGAAAAATGATGAGGTAGTCTTTTGGTATTTAACTAATCCTCTATAATGTAAATAGATCTTTGATCATTTTCCTAATACATAAAGGTGTTCTTATAAAAACTTTCCAAAGAACTTATGTCTTTTACTAATTAACATTGGGTAAACTCATTTGGTTGATAACCAAACACTAATGATACTATGTCTGCTATTAAGGATGTTTTTACTTGGACTGAAATTTGCTGGTCTGGTTTGGTTTGATCTGAACTGGTCTGGTGTGGTAAATGTCTGGTCTTGATGTATTTTATAACTTTCCAAGTCTTGTCTGGTCTGATCTGGGACTGAAAACCGCGCGCTCAAGTAAAAACATCATAAATATATGTAAAATTAAATCATGTAATTTTATCCTCCAACCTATATTATAGTTGTGCAAATAAAAAACGAAATATAAATATATTATTGGGCAAAACGTGTTTTACTTAATAAATACATCCTAGATTCTTCACTTGAATCTCCTTTGACATTTCAAGAGTGTAACTTGGATTGAAATTTTCAGATGGGATTCAAATATGGAACAATAGTGGAGGATACGTATACTGGTTACCGACTTACATGTGAAGGATGGAATTCAGTATACTGCAACCCAAAAAGGGCAGCTTTTCTCGGTAGCATACCGATTTCACTAAATGACACACTTAGTCAACAAAAGCGATGGGGAGTTGGTCTCTTACAAGTAGCTCTCTCAAAGTACTCGCCACTAACATATGGCACTCGTACGGCTGGTTTCATAATGGGTTATTGTTATACTCACCTTGCCTTTTGGCCAATTTGGTGCATTCCGATAACGATATATGCTTATCTCCCTCAACTCGCTCTCCTTAATGGAATTTCCATCTTTCCAAAGGTAAAAGTTTAGTGTAATTACTTCTAATCATATATTAATAATGTAGTGCCATTTTCTTTAGTTTAACATGTCAACATTAATATTAGCTCGCGGCAACAAATAATAATGATCTTTTATTTTATAATATGAAAATGCTATTGATATTATTTTTGTATATTTATTTGCTTATTACTAGAAACATACAACAACAACATACAAGCCTTAGTCCCAAAATATATTGGGGTCGACTAACATGAATCAATACGTGATATCACCACCAAAAGGAAAAGAAAGAAAATAAAGATAAAAAAGATAAGCTATTATAAAAAAGATGATATAAAAAGAGATGAATATATAATACATACTTTCATTCTAAAAGAATGATAAGGTATACTTTGGAACATTAGGTATATATTCGGGATTATTAATTACTATCATTATTTTATGTATCTTATTTTAATTTGGTACACAATTGATTTATGTCTCGTTATTTTATTTATCTTATTTTAACTTTGAAACACTATGTAATGCTCCTTCATGCATGGATAGCACATTTCAATATTGCACATTTCATAAACATGAAAATCAAGTGACTGGAGTGATTTTGAACATTACAAGTGGTGCACATGTTCAAAGGGATCTAAGATTGGCAACTTTGTGCCGTTCTTTTTTTTTTTCTTTTTATTGTTTCAAAGTGGAAACATAACATAATAACACGGGTTAGGGGAAGTTGGAGAGGATCTCGCTACTCCAAATTTTAAAAAGTGTAGATGCATATACAAATATTACAACCTTCTTAAGATGTTAAACTTTGAAATTTGTTTTTTTTGTCAAGCTTTTCTGCACATGGAGTACTAAAAATATGACATGACTGTAATACACTCTACTTTGTTGTATCAGGCATTTGACACATGGATTCTTGTATATGTGTTTCTTTTCATCGGAGCAAACACACAAGATTGTTATGACTTCATTTCGACCGATGGAACATTTCAGAGGTGGTGGAGTGACCAAAGGATGTGGCTAATGAGAGCATTGTCGTCCTACTTATTTGGAGGAGCTGAGTTCATCATAAACAAACAACTCCGAATACCTACACTGCAAGGGTTCAATTTGACAAGTAAAGTTGTTGACAAAGAAAAAGGAAAGCGTTATGAACAAGGACTTTTCGAGTTCGGGGTGCCATCGCCTTTGTTCGTGCCTTTAGCAACTGCTGCAATCATCAATGCCGTTGCATTCATCAAAGCAGTTGTGAGTGTAATAATCTCAAAAGGGGAATGTTTGGATATGTTCATGATTCAAATGTTTCTTGCTAGCTATGGAGTATTAAATGCTTGGCCGTTTTTTCAAGGGATGGTGTTGAGAAGTGATAATGGAAGAATGCCTATCATGATTACCATCACTTCAAGTTGCATTGCCACAATTATTTATATTGTGTTTATTTTGTTTATTGGATTTAGTGTGTAATGCTAGCTAATACATTACATACATAATTGATTTTTATTTTAGTTTCAATAATGTGTTAGTGTTATTTAATGCTACACCGCATGTATTTGTCATATCACAGTTGAATTATTCACGAAGTATTATTTAATTTATTAAAATTCATTTTTTATGTAGTGAATTCCATTTCATTTTCATTGTTACCGAATAATTAGGTTTTCCATTTTGTTTTTTTTAATCTGGAAGGAAAACCATCAAAATCAGTGAGGCAAATGCCGGGGAACATCTGCTAGATTTTATTAATATAAAGTAGATTACAAAAATGAGAAGGAGACCAGACCAAAACCTCTCAGAAGAGGCATACCTCTTCGAAAAACAAAGCATGCAAAAAACAGAACAAAAAATTGGGGGTAGACCTGACCCAATTTTACAAAAAGAAAACACATGACAAAACAAACAGAAAAAATAAAAAGGAGTTTCAGGGGGACTAAACCTTACCCGAGACTAATACAAGGAAAATAGTAAAGAAAAAACTTAATTAAAACGAAGTAAAGGGATACCAAAAAGATCCATGAAGTATGCTCGTTTAGCAGATATAGGAAGAGAAGACGGGCTACTGAAATTCCGAGGTGGGCCCGAATGGGCCAGCGCTAGATAGTGAGCAGTCCAGTTGCTATCCCTGAGCGTATGACCAAAAGTGACTGTTTCCTTTTCCGCAATCTGTATAGTTTCCTGAAAAACAAATCTCCATCTACGCACCTCTTTATCTTCCAGGTAAGAAATCGCCAAAGCCGAATCAGTCTCCAATCTGAAATGGCTAAAGCCCTTATCCACCGCCCACTTCAAAGCTACCAAAATCGCCTGAATCTCAGCATGAAGAGGAGAAGAGGCGTCCATTTCAAAGCTTACAGCCTGGACAAGCTCGCCATTTCGATTCCGGAGAATAGCACCCCCAGCGGCAGAACCAGATAAGTATCGAGCATCTGTATTAAGTTTCATACCTGAGCAGGGTTTAGTCCATTTGATTGCCTGAATTTCAAAAACTTTTCTACGGAAATCAGTTTTGATTAGTCGCTCCTCATACAGGATGTTGTCAACCGAACGAAACTTTTTGTCTTTAAATGATCGAGTCCAAGCCTGAGTATAAATTTTGATAGAAATATCAGCGATAAAAGAATAAGGATCAGAATATGGCCCAACTGATTAGTTAGTTAGTTGATTTGTTATTTAACTAACTACAGCTTAGCTGGCACTATCTAGAACCTTCTTTGTAAATACAAATGTATATATAAGTAGCTGATTAAACTTGATGAACGCGGATCATAATAAACATTTTCTTCCTCTACTGTTTCCAAATATTGATCATCTTCTTCCCTAATTTCATTTCATATCTTCTGTTAACTCTCTAAGATGGTATCAGAGAATTAGATATCAAACTATTCAGATTCAATAATCAACAATGGCTCCAAATTCCGAATCAACATCCAACGACGATCCAACTCAAAATCCAAATTCTCCTTACTATGTTCATCCAAGCGAGAATCCAGGAATTACTCTCGTATCTCCAGTTCTGGATGGAGATAACTACAATCACTGGTGCAGATCCATGAAGATGAGTCTAATATCAAAACAGAAATTGAGCTTCGTCGATGGAACGATAAAGATGCCGTCAAAGGATGACACTCTATATCCTGCGTGGGAGAGAGCAAACAACATTGTGAGCTCCTGGATCATCAAATCTGTTTCACCGTCAATCGCTCAAAGTGTTCTGTGGTTCGATAAAGCCCAAGACATCTGGGAAGAGCTAAAAGAACGATTCTCACAAGGTAATTTGTTCAGAATTGCTGATCTGCAAGAGACAATAGCAAATTCAGACAAGGCGATATGAATGTTACAAATTTTTTTACTGAATTGAATACACTATGGGATGAGTTGGACATTTTCAGACCTTTACCAGAATGTACATGTCAAATCCAATGCTCATGTAATGCTATCAAATTGATAAAACAGTACAGAGCTGATGATAAGGTGATACGTTTTCTCAAAGGGCTAAATGATGTTTATGGAGTGGTCAGATCACAGATAATGTTGATAGAACCTTTACCTTCCATGAGTAAAGTGTTTTCCCTGGTCATTCAGCAAGAAAGACAGATCTACAGTCAGGAATCAGAAAGCAAAATCATGGCTGTCTCTAGATCAAACAACAGAAACAATGGTACCACAACTCAATATAAAGGAAACTGTCCAAATCCTAACTACAAAGGATCAAACTACAATCCTAATTACAAGGGGAACAAGAGCCAAAATAATGGGAAAATCTGCGATTATTGTGGACAGAATGGACATACATCTGACACATGCTACCGACTTCATGGATTTCCAGCAAACTTCAAATTCACAAATAACAAAGCTGTTAATTCTGTGAACACTGAAGAGGAAGAAAATCACATTGATCAACTGACTCATGCTTCCGTTAACCAAAGAACAAGTTCAGATACTAACATGTTTGGAATCAGTCAAGATCAATATCAAAGGCTCATCAATCATCTCCAACAAACAACCATACAAGGAAACAATCAACAGAATACCACTCAGAACACACAAAAGAGCAGTGTCATGGCAACTACTTCACAAAATTCCATCCTTGACAACCAATCTGGTAAAAATCTCTATGATTGTCATATTGTTTCATGGATTTTGGATAGTGGTGCAACAGATCATATTTGCTATAATCTTTCAATGTTTTCCTCATATCATAAAGTCAAACCAATCAAAATCAGTTTACCAAATGGTATTGAGTTATCCACTGATATCATTGGTTCAATTCATCTTACAGAAAGTTTAACCATTTGCAATGTCCTATTCTTACCATCTTTTAGCTACAACCTACTGTCAATACCAAAATTAACTTCTGTATCTTCATGTGTTCTATCTTTTGATGAACATCACTGTGTCATTCAGGAAAAGAAGAGTTTGAAGATGATTGGTACAGCTGAACTCATTGGTGGGTTGTATGTGCTAAAATCATCACCCAATCATTACCATCATTTCTTCTCTACTTGTAATTCTGTTTCAGTTTTTAACTCCAATCACATTTCAGAAAACTGTCTCTGGCATTATAGATTAGCTCATGCTTCAAATAAATGTTTGGATGTGATCAAATCTGAGTTTCCTTTCATTGTTATCAATAAAGATCATGTTTGTGATATCTGCCACTTAGCCAAACAAAAGAAACTTAGCTTTCCTATCAGTCAAACCCACAGTAATAGCATTTTTGATCTGTTGCATGTAGACATTTGGGGACCATTAGCTATTCCATCTATCCATGGACATAAGTATTTTCTGACAATTGTAGATGATTTTTCTAGATATACTTGGATATTCCTAATGAAATCTAAAGCTGAGGCTTCTAAGGCTCTCCAAGATTTTATTATCTTTGTTGACACACAGTTTAATAAGAAAGTGAAAACAGTAAGAAGTGATAATGGGTCAGAATTTATCATGAATCAATTCTACTCCAGCAAAGGAATCATTCATCAGACTTCTTGCCCCTACACTCCTCAGCAAAATGGAATAGTTGAGAGGAGGCATCAACACATCATGAATGTAGCAAGAGCTCTCTTGTTACAAAGTTCTTTGCCTAAAGTTTACTGGTCCTATGCTGTAAGACATGTTGTTCACATCATTAACTTGTTACCAACTCCATTGCTGGATAACAAAACACCCCACGAGCAAATTTTCAAAAGAAACCTGACATACTTCACCTCAAAGTATTCGGGTCCCTATGCTTTGCCAGCTCTCATGCTCATAATAGAAGAAAACTAGATCCAAGGGCTTATAAGTGCTTATTTCTTGGGTTCAAAGATAACACTAAGGGATTCATAGTGTTAAATCTGCAAACCAGGGAACTAATGATCACTAGAAATGTCATCTTTCATGAGTCAATTTTTCCCTACCATCTAAAACATCAATCTTCAAACACAGATATCCTACCCCTGCCACTTCAAACTGATCCCATTTTTGATGATATAGACCTCTATTCAAAACCAACATCATCACATCAATCCAATACTACTCCAACTACAACACAAGAATCTACTCAACCCACTTCATCATTTACACATGACAACCAATTTGAATCTGTTGAAACAAACACCAGCAATCCCAGAAGAAGCAACAGAAGTCATAACCCTCCTACATATCTCAAGGATTATCACTGCAAGCTGATCAATCACACTTGTAGTGACAACCCTACAACACCTTATCCTATCTCCTCATACTTATCCTATGATAAATTGGCTCATGATTACAAATCTACCATCCTTTCTATGACATCCAATCACAATGAACCTCATTCCTTTAAACAAGCAATACAGTTTGATTATTGGAAAGAGGCCATTCATAATGAACTTACAGCCTTAAAGGATACTGGAACTTGGGTCCTTACTCATTTACCTCCAGGGAAGCATCCCATAGGTTGCAAATGGGTATTCAAGATTAAACATAAGGCTGATGGCAGTGTTGAAAGGTATAAGGCCAGATTAGTGGCAAAGGGATATACACAAATAGAAGGGATTGATTACAAAGATACCTTCTCACCAGTTGCTAAGCTTACAACAGTTAGATTACTTCTAGCTTTGGCTTCCATAAATAAATGGTTTCTTAAACAGCTAGATGTCAACACTGCCTTTCTACATGGGGATCTAAAGGAAAAAGTTTACATGACTTTACCTCCCGGAATGGAAGCTGATTATCCTGGACAAGTCTGTAAACTACAAAAATCACTCTATGGTCTGAAACAAGCTGGAAGACAATGGTTTTCCAAACTATCTACATTCTTAATCCAGTTTGGTTATGATCAATCCAAGAGTGATCATTCCTTATTTGTCAAGCGCCAACGACATTCTTTCACTGCCCTACTAGTATATGTTGATGACATAATACTATCTGGAAATGATTTACATGAAATTAATCATGTACAGACAGCACTTGACACAGCTTTCACTATCAAAGATCTTGGTAACCTGAAATTCTTTCTTGGACTTGAAATTGCAAGATCTACATCTGGGATTGTGCTGAATCAGAGAAAATACACATTGGATATCATAGAAGAAGCTGGTTATTTAGGATGTAAGCCCTCATCCACTCCTATGGATCCTAACACACATCTATACCAGGATGAAAGTCCTCAGCACTCTGATCCTGCAGCTTACAGAAGGCTTGTTGGAAGGTTAATCTATTTAACCAACACCAGACCAGATATCACTTTTGTTGTCCAACAACTTGCTCAGTTCATGGACAAGCCCACATGTAGACATCATGAAGCATCACTCAAGGTCCTTAGATATCTGAAAGGATCTCTTGCCATGGGTTTATTTTTTCCTTCCAACTCATCCATTCACCTAAAGGGATACAGTGACTGGGCATCTTGTCCAGACACCAGGAGATCAATCACTGGCTTCTGCATTTATTTGGGGAACTCTTTTATATCTTGGAAGACCAAGAAGCAAAAAACAGTCTCACGTAGCTCATGTGAAGCTGAATACAGGGCCATGGCAAAAGCAACATGTGAAATTCAATGGCTAACATATGTTTTACAAGACCTCAATGCACCCTATAAAGCTCCTGCTCTCTTATATTGTGACAATCAATCAACTTTACATATTGCTTCCAATCCTGTCTTCCATGAAAGAACGAAGCATATTGAAATCGACTGTCACATTGTTAGAGAAAAAGCTTGCAAAGGTCTCATCAAGTTGCTTCATGTATCTTCCAACTTACAACTTGCAGATGCACTTACAAAGCCCTTGAGCCCAAAATACTACAAAGAGATACATGTAAAGCTGGGTCTTCTAAATTTATACGCCCCAGCTTGCGGGGGGTATCAGCGATAAAAGAATAAGGATCAGAATATGGCCCAACTGATTAGTTAGTTAGTTGATTTGTTATTTAACTAACTACAGCTTAGCTGGCACTATCTAGAACCTTCTTTGTAAATACAAATGTATATATAAGTAGCTGATTAAACTTGATGAACGCAGATCATAATAAACATTTTCTTCCTCTACTGTTTCCAAATAAGGATTAGCTGTTCAGCCGATTCTCTATTGTTGCCCTCTCCCCAAGGATAATTCCTGAAATGTTATGTCTGAAAACATCCAGTAAACTTTTGGAACCAGCTTTAAGCCAGCAATTGCGAAAAGCCTGAAAGATAGAACTATTATCCATCGGTATAGGTTTTCCATTTTGGTCAACATATTAGTCATATAAAACTTCCTCTCACGTTATATTTTCCACTTTCAGTTTTAATGTTGTCAATTTAATTCCTTGTTATTCTCTAATTCTGTGTATCAAAGTTTTAGTATATTCCATGTGTTTCCTCATTTCACAGGGGCGGATTCGGTACAAGGTGCGCTTATCATGCAAAATTTTGTACGATGCATTTTTATGTTATTTCTATTGCATCTTGATGTTTAAAGTATTGCATATTATTCTGTGATGAAATAAATGGTTGCATATTAATGTTCAAGGTGATGCATGCAGAAAATTTTGGTTTATTTACAAAAACGGACTGTGCGTTTTTCAGCCCATTGATCTTAAAATCCAACACACTTTAATCATTTGCATTTCGTAAGTTAAGTGCACTTTTTAAATGATCCCATATATATATGGGTGAATTCAAATAAAAGGTAGTCTTCCCATTAAAAAAGAGAACAAATTTTGGTCTTTAATAATTTGCAAAGGTGAAATTGATAAAAATAATCCCTACTTTTACTAATTAAACAAAAAAAATCCTTACTTCATACTTTTACACTATTAATCCAATCATTCGATCATTGTCACAAAAAGTACGGAATATAATAAACTGGACCGAGTTATCTTTTAAATCAATGTCGTCAAAGTCATTGTCTCGTCGTTGTCTCTTTTCTCTGCGTTGTTTTTCTGTTAAACACACCATCTGAACCAGGGCCCGCTTCCCGTAACCAGAGAAGAAGTCACGAGTAGTCCGGATTAGAATTTTGTCCCCACACACTTACGCCACCGTCAAATGGCATACCTGAGGACATAGAGCAATTGAACAGGATTTTGAGTGGGAGAAGACTGCTGCGAAAGGATTTTAGCAACCATCTATACGTACGTAAGATATTTATCTCATTAATTTCGAAAACATGAAATCATTAGTGACCTGAAAAATGGGTCACTACGCTTTGAATCTATACGTAAGCTATTTATATCAAATTTATACATTTATATGAAATCAATTGAAACAACTTCATGTATGTTAATACTAGGGAGTTGGGAATCTGTTTTAGAAAATCTGGCAGATTTCTCAGAGTATCGTGTGATCACTTTCCGAATCTAATATTTCGACCCTATGCCTGGGTTACACGAAATTTAGATTATGGGGATAATCACTCTGAGAAACAGTCTAAAACTGAGGCACCAATATATAGACCACGAACTAGCAGTTTTAGTAGAACTCGAATTCTTCTGATTACCAAAGAGATAAGGCCAATCAGTTAGAGTTTTACTCTAACAGAAAGTCATTCTATTAAATAAATAATATGGACATGTTTATCCGAAAATAAATTTCCATATTTATTTCTTTAATAAAATAAAATTTTGGTCCGGGGCACTGCCCCGAGCCCCGCGAGGGCGGCCTCCCTTGACCCCGCTCGCTGACCGGGCAGCGAGACCCCCGCCAGGGGCAATGCCCCTTGGACCCCGCAAGGGGGCGCAGCCCCCTTGACCCCCGCCATTTAATCGAATCAAGTTTAAATTTAATTTCGTACAAGTGTGTGCTCCGCACCTCCTAACTTGTCTAAAATTAAACTTGAACTCCAATGGTAATCTGTAAATTCCATTACACTAAAATGAACCTGGTGATACTAAAATCACCAACAATGTATTCTTAGTGGATAAGAATAACTGGTTTCAGGTGACTGGAATGGCATTTATTAAACTAAATTATCATCATGGAGGGGTTTTAATAAAAACCCTACAACCACATTATATTGGAGGGGAGGAAGAACTTGTAGAGAATATAGACCCAGATAAGTTAGACTTTTGGTGGCTATTTGATTTGCCTAAAGAGAGGGGTATCAATACTGAAATTGAGGAGTTGTATTACCTTGTCCCGAGAAAGCCATTTAATATAGGTTTGCATCAATCAATCAGTGACACTGAGGTTGCTGTGTAGTCTAAAATAGGGATTTAGAAGTAAAGATGAACTGAAGCTACTCTGTATAAACTGATTTTGATCAAATGTATTCACTGCATTTAGTTCGTAGAACATCAAGGCTATATATAGCCAAAGTAAAGATAAGTAACATACTTCCTAGAATAGCTCAACAAATTCCTATTGTGTAGGCATACCTACACGTTTGAAAGCAACTAAAAGAAGTGCACAAATGACTCCACAAAATTAGCTAACAATCTTGGACTCAATCTTATTTAATTTAAATAGCAAAAAACGAATAGAGGAAAGATCATTTCTTTCCATGGTTTTCACGTATGCATGTTATTGCATGCATCACACGTTCGAAGCTTGGTCAGCTTTCAACACCTCCCCTTGATCCAAGCTTGCTCATTCCTATTCTTTCCATGAAGTACTGATGTTTGGCCTGATTCAAAGATTTTGTAAACAAGTCTGCATTCTGAAGATTGGTTCCACAGAACTTCACAACAATCTTTCCTTCAGCTACTAACTGCCTAATGAAGTGGTGTTGGACTTCAATGTGCTTTGTCCTTGCATGAAATACAAGGTTCTTGGTCATAGCAATGGCTGATTTGTTGTCACACCATAACTCTATGACCTCATCCTGATCATGCCCTAAGTCTTTCGGTAGTTTCTTTAGCCAAATAGCCTGCCTAGCTGCAGCACCTGTTGCAACATACTGTTGCAACATACCTGCTGCAACTGTTTCTTGCTTCTTGGAGCTCCAGGTGATTGCTCCTGATCCTAGGTTGAACACAGACCCTGATGTGCTCTTCCTATCATCCAAACAACCTGCCCAATCACTGTCAGTATGCCCAACCAGCTTGCAGGTCTTCACACTTTCATAGAGTAGCCCATACTCAAGTGAACCTGCAATATACTTAAGTACTCTTTTTGCTGCACCTAAGTGTTGTTTGGTTGGAGAGTGCATGTACCTGGATATCACACTCACACTGTAAGCTAGGTCAGGCCTAGTGTGAGTGAGATAGTTCAAACCTCCTACAAGAATTCTGAAAGTTCTTTCATCAGCATTACCAGTTCCATCATCCCTTTGCAATTTCTCACATATGTTCATAGGAGTTTTCACAGTTTCACTTTCCTCCACCTAGAATTTCTTGAGCAGATCCCTTGCATACTTTCTTTGACACAGGAAGATACCATCATCTCCTTGGTATACTTCTAGGCCAAGAAAGTACTGAAGTAAACCAAGATCAGTCATTTCAAATTGCTTCATCATAGCATACTTAAACTCTGCCAACATCTTACAAGAGGAACTGAAATATATAATGTCATCTACATAAAGGCAAACTACTATGAAATCATTTGTACCTTGCTTCTTTATGTAGAGTGTTGGTTCATTTTCACTTCTCTCAAACTTGTTTTCAAGAAAGAAGGGGTCAATTTTACCATACCAGGCACGTGGAGCTTGCTTTAAACCATATAAGGCCTTCTTCAGCCTATATACCTTCTCCCTTGCATCCTTTTTAATGAACCCAAGTGGTTGCACAACAAACACTTCCTCCTGCAGATCTCCATTAAGGAAGACAACCTTCACATCTAATTGGAATACTTTGAGTTCCATTTGAGCAGCTAAAGCAAGAACCACCCTCACAGTTTCCATTCTTGCTACAGGAGAGAAGGTTTCTTCACAGTTTCCATTCTTGCCAGGGGCGCTGCCCCTTGGACCCCGCAAGGGGGCGCAGCCCCCTTGACCCCCGCCATTTAATCGAACCAAGTTTAAATTTAATTTCGTACAAGTGTGCGCTCCGCACCTCCTAACTCCATTGGTAATCTGTAAATTTCATTACACTAAAATGAACCTGGTGATACTAAAATCACCAACAATCCTCCCCCATTTTAGTGTAACCATGAATCTACATAAACAAGAATAAGAGACAACCAAACTTATGCATACATGAAAATATCGAAACGATTGAATTTTCATATTAGTACATTACACATTCCAAATACTCGAGAATCAGGGTGTTCTAAGAATTGAACCCTTCAACCCATTTGAATACACGAAGATAACATACACTTAAGTTCAAATAAACAACTAGTTCAAAACTTTGACACTATTATTAAGCCGAGTGTCCCAATCCATTCATAATCGTATAAAAGTCAAGTCCCAACTTTTCGAAGTGCGGCTACACTTCACGATCATATAGGTAATTCATTTAATCATGTACCTGCTTACATTTTAACAAAGGAATTATTAAGAATATATATTCAACCCTTTTACTACAGGTCCGAACACACTAACCTGGGATGACAAAATGCATGTGTTCCATTCCTTAAGTATGAGCTTTCCTCATTGAATTCAACCTCTAATATTATATTAGAGGGGAATTGGGTGTCTCATCATTATGGAATTAAATGGACTTTAAACCCATCCCAATCGCAGACTTGTGCACTAAGTCCCTGGCCAGACCTTTAGTTAAATGATCCGCCAAATTCTGTTGTGATTTCACATACTCAACAGAAATTACACCCTTCATGATTAAGTCCCTAATCATACTGTGTCTAACACCTAAGTGTCTAGACTTCCCATTATACACTTGGCTATAGGCCTTAGCCAACGTGGCAGCACTATCACAACGAATAGAAATGGGTGCAATTGGCTTTGTCCATAATGGAATCTCAAAAACCAAATCCCTTAGCCATTCTGCCTCTTTACCGGCAGAAGCTAAAGCAACAAATTCAGACTCCATTGTTGAATTTGTAATGCAAGTTTGCTTCTTAGAGGCCCAAGAAATGGCACCTCCCCCAAGCAAGAATACCCAACCACTTGTAGAAGAATGATCTTCTAGGTGATTTATCCAGCTTGCATCAGTATATCCTTCTAGAACCGAGGGATATCCAAGATAACATATTCCATAATCCATGGTTCCTTTTAAGTATTTGAATACTCTCTGAATTGCTTGCCAATGTTGAGTACTAGGATTGCTAGTATACCGACTCAACCTCCCAACCGCGTAGGCGATATCCGGACGAGTGCTTGTCATGGCATACATCAAGCATCCTATGGCTTGAGAGTATTCTAATTGTGATATTGCCTTGCCTTTGTTTGGCATTAATTTGACACTAGGGTCCATGGGAGTACTCACGGGAGAACATTCACTATAATTAAATTTCTTGAGAATTTTCTCAACATAGTGTGCTTGCGTCATAGCAATTCCTTTGTTCAACCGCTTAATCCTAATACCAAGGATTACATCAGCCTCCCCCATATCTTTCATGGAAAACTTTGATGACAATAAACTTTTCGTTTCATCAACTTGAAGTTGATCAGTGCCAAAAATCAGCATGTCATCAACATATAGGCAAATTATCACACCACACCCAGTTGAATCAAACCGACTGTAAACACATTTATCAGATTGGTTTAGCTTAAAACCACTTGATAAAATAACTTCATCAAACTTTTGATGCCATTGTTTTGGTGCTTGTTTCAGACCATACAAAGATTTGACAAGCTTACACATTTTATGCTCATTACCGGGCATAACAAAACCTTCTGGTTGGTTCATGTAAATTTCCTCATCAAGCTCTCCATTTAAGAAGGCTGTTTTGACATCCATTTGATGGACAACCAGATTGTGGATGGCTGCCAAAGCAACCGACAATCTAATGGTAGATATCTGGGCCACTGGTGCATATGTGTCAAAATAATCAATACCTGGTTTTTGTTTAAACCCTTGTATTACCAAACGTGCTTTGAACTTATCTATAGTTCCATCTACCTTCATCTTCTTTTTGAAGATCCATTTGCAACCCAAAGGTTTAGAACCTGGTGGCAAATCACATAGCACCCATGTATTGTTTTCTCAAATTGATGATAATTCATCATCAATTGCCTCTTTCCAAAAGGTCACATCTCGGGATTCCATGGCCTCTTTAAAGGTCTTTGGATCTCCTTCAATACTGTAACAATACGAGTATTGAAATCCAACCTCATCCCTTGATCCTTCCACCAAATACAGCTGGAAATCGGAGCCAAAATTTTTAGCAATTCGAGCCCGTTTGCTCCTCCTGACCTCTTGGGGTTCCGGATCTGATATACCTTCTAAAGTTTCTGAAATTTGTCCTTCATTACTGTTAGAAATCAGATCCTTAGGCCTTGGGATTGATGAAAAACGCATTTCATCAAAAATCGCATCTCGCGACTCAATCACGGTATGTACAGAAACCGAATTATTAGGATCTATAACATAGAACCTATATGCCTTGGAATTTTCAGCATATCCTATGAAAATGCAGTCAATTCCCCTTTCTCCCAAAGTATTTATTTTGGGATTGGTTAGTTTGACAACTGCCCGACAGCCCCAAATTCTGAGGTAACTCAAATTTGGAGACTTTTTGAACCATAATTCATATGGGGTTTTCTTGTTCCTTTTATTTGGAACCCTATTCAAGACATAACATGCGGTAAGCATTGCCTCCCCCAAAAACCCTTACTCAAGCCTGAGTAAGACAACATCGAGTTGACCATTTCTTTTAAAACTCGATTTTTCCTTTCGGCAACACCATTCTGTTGTGGTGTATATGGTGCCGTGGTCTCATGGATGATACCAACTGATTGGAAATATTGGGTATCCATATATTCCCCTCCCCGGTCAGTTCTAAGACATTTAACCGGATTGCTTAATTGCAATTCCACCTCGGTTTTGTATATTTTGATATTTTGTAAGGCTTCATCCTTAGAATGCAACAAATACACATAGCAAAACCGAGTTGAATCATCAATAAAAGTTACGACATAATTTTTGTTGCCAAGTGAGGGAGTTGAATGAAAATCACAAAGATCACTATGAATCAATTCCAAAATTCCAGAATTTCGATTAATATTTTGAAAAGGTTGTCTTGTGATTTTGGTCAACATGCAAGTTTTACATTTTTCTGTATTAATATCAAAGGCAGGAATTGATCCATCTTTTGACATTTCGTGCATTCTTCTAAAATTAACGTGACCTAAACGAGCATGCCATAGCATGGCATTATCAATTGAAGAAGTAAATGATGCAGATGATACAAACACAGAATTTCCAACAGAAGATAAAGTATCAACCAAATTCAAGCAAAACATACGATTAGTAAAATAACCAAAACCAACAAACGTGCCAAATCGAGATAAAATAAATTTATCCGATTCAAAGACTTGCTTAAAGCCATCAGAATTTAAACAACCACCACTAACAAGGTTCTTACTAAGCCTAGGAACAAATAAAACATCAGACAACTTTATTGTTTTTCCCGAAGTAAACGTAAGACTAACAACTCCAAAGCCACAAATTGGTTGACTCGACTTATCACCCATCATCACCGTGGAACCATCATCAACTGGTGTCAATTTCTCGAACCATCGACGATCTTTACACATATGACTTGTGGCACCCGAGTCAACCCACCATGTACGGTCATCATCCTGTACATAAAAAGAACCAGGAATTAGTGAACAATAATTCTGAGTAGAATTATAAAGAGGGTTAGAAAGATTCTGACCTCCTCTAGATGCAGTAGAGTCCTTAGGCCCACTGTTTCCACCACCACTGTTTCCTCCACCACTATTTGCAGCATTTTTCTTATTGAGATTCACCCGACAATCACGCTTAACAAGACCCGTCTTTTGACATCTCCAACAAACCAGATCCTTAGGATTCTTATTTGGTTTGTCTCGGCTATCATTCTTGCGTTTGATGCCTTTTCCCTTGTGATTTTGATTGTTTTTGTTTACTTCAACCATGTGGACAGTAGGCTGTCCAACATCAGGCTTTGCCTTATTTTTGTCACCTTCTTGAATGCGGAGTGATTCCTCAATTTGTATGTGACTACCGAGTTGTAACAGAGACAACTCTTCATTCCCATGTTTCAGATCACGCTTGTAATCCTTCCATGTTGGTGGTAATTTTTCAATTATCATCGCTACTGCGACGCACTCATCCATCTTCATATTATGTTGAGTGAGTTGTGTAAGGAATAAATGTATTTAGATTTTGATGATGCTAGGTTAATTAGAATTTGAAAGTACCCCATTAGAAATTATGTATTAGAATTTCTTTTGTAAGTTTTAGCTTAGTCTGCCTGCCAGAGTTCCATCTTGCCTCTACCAGAGTTGCTCCCAGAGTTGCTCACCAGAGAAGCCATCAGAAACTGGTTATCAGAAAGATACCAGAGTTGGCACCAGAGACGGACTTCAGAGACTGGACCAGAGAACCTCTTGAGACTCTGCTAAGTATCATCAGATTCCGGAAGCCCTTCCAACGGTCGTTAAACTAACGGGAAATTCCCTAACGGTTACGAACCTTTCAACGGAAGCATGGCACTGTACACGCATTAAATGCACATTTAATGCTGTACGTACGAAGAGATATTTAAAGCTGATGATTGACCATGCGAATATCTTTACGCCCCCAAAATAGCAAGTCGGAGGACCAAACGGTCAAGTCAACAGTACACGCATTTAATGAAGCTGTCTTCTACACTCCAACGGGAAGACCGCTCCCAGTATATAAGATACACTCTGAAGAACAAAGAAGATAACTTTGCCATAACCTTTGCCAAGATAGATTTGCGTGAACAACTTTCTTGAGATCAAAACTCCATTTTTAACAAGAAAAGGCCACAGTTGGAAGATAAACATTCCTATCCTTCATCCAACTAGCAAAGGCAAAGTTACTCAGTTCTTCAACACTTCGAGAGCTTCATATACTCATCTTTTGTGAAGAAGCAACGTTGGAGAAAACTGATTCTATATCAAACACTTCTTGAAAAAGAAGGGACGTCTCAAATTAGCTGGAGTAAGTGAAGTGGAGATACTTCAAGAGACTCAGTGAAACGAGACCAGCCATCAGGAAGCAGGACTGCATCCCGGGTGGCAACTAGACTTGAAGAAGACGAGGAGTGCTTCTTAAGTTCTAGGGACTAAGGCGTTGTAAACTGTCGTTTTTGCAAGCTTAGTGGAACAGTGGACTAGAGGAACGAGTTGTTCCTTGAACCACTATAAAAACCCCGGTGTCATTTACTTTCAGCTTTTACTTTCTGCACTTAAGATTCTACTGACTAACTCTTTAGGTTGGAATCTGTGTCCAGCAGATCTTCCTTCAGAGTTATCAGAAAGGCATTTTGCCTTAGCTTTCTTCTAGAGGCTACCCGGACAGAAACTTATCCGCTGCCTGGTCTAGTTCTGCCATCAGAACTTGACCATCTCTGTCACCAGATTTCGACCATCTCTGTTAAGTCAGACTTGACTTGGAGAAAAGTTTAAATTCCTGAACAGTCTATTCACCCCCCCCCCCCCCCTCTAGACTGTTCCCATTACAAACGGGACCAACAAGTGGTATCAGAGCCTCCTTGTTCTTGTAATCTTTTAGGTTACTTACTAAACAAGAGATCCACTTGTTTTAGCCTCTTTAATCTCATATTATGGATAACACTCTTTCAAAGAATCTTATGTTCTCAGTAACAAAGTTTGATGACTGGAGGATCCGCATGAAAGCTCACCTCTGCGCACTCCATGACGAAATGTGGGAAGTTCTTGATGCAGGACCTTTCACAGAGTTCACCAAGGTCAACCCTGAATACATCACTGGTAGTGGTCAACCCCAGATGATCACCAAACTGCGCCATGAATGGTCTAATGAAGAAAGGAGAAAGTACAACCTTGACAACATTGCCAAGGATATCCTCTACAAGGCCATTGATGACAAGTACTTCACCAGGATCAAGAAGTGCAAATCTGCCAAGGAAATCTGGGATACTCTCACCCTGATAGGAGCTGGAGATGAGCAAGAAAAGGACAACAAACTTACTATTGCCATGAAGAAGTTTGAAGATTTCAAACTTCTACCCAAAGAATGCATAGCTGAGATGTATGCACGCTTGCTCACCCTCACTGCTGAGATATCAGAACTTGGGAAGGAGCTTACTCCCAAGGAGATTAATCTGAAGGTTCTCAGAGGTTTACCTTCACCATGGAAGATGAAGGTCACTGCCATGAGAGATAGCAAGGACCTCAGAACCTACAGCACTGAGAAACTCATCTCTGATCTCAAGTCTTATGAGTTTGAGATGAATGAAGAAGAGAAAGAAGAAGTTGAGGACAGAACAACTACTGCCCTCACTGCCAGCACCTCTCAGGTAAATAATTTTGACCCTTCTATTCTTTTAACTGACGAATATATGGCGGCTTTTGCTAGGAAGTTCAGGAAATTTCTGAAGCCAAAGGATAGCAGAAGTCCACACTCTAGCAGAAAGCCACACCAGAAGTCCAAACCATCAGAAAGTAGTGGAGAGCTTCTCTGCTACAACTGTAGACAACCAGGGCACTTCAAAGTCAATTGTCCACACCCCATAGTCTCCAAAAGGCAAGGCCAGGAAGGAGAAAAGAAGTACGAGCACCGAAGAAGGAAAGCACTCATCACTGAACAACCAGAGAAGGACCCCCTCTCTGAGATAGAGTCCAGCTCGGAATCAGAATCTGATGAAGCATTCTGTTGCCTGGACACAGAAACTGAAGACCTATGTCTTATGGGTCAATATGATGATGAGGTATCTTCTACTTCCAACTCTAGTTTTTCTTCGGTAGGCAGAGCCTTTGATTCTGATTCAATGTCAGAATTTTGGGAAGAGTTTCAAGCCATACAAACCACTTATTCTTCTGTTAAAGAAGAAAACAGTAAGCTTAAGGCTGAGATCCTTGACTTAAGAAAGGAGGTTGAGATCAAAATCAATCTTCTGATTGAGGAAAGAGATCAGCTGGAAGCTGAGAATGTTTCTCTTCTAAAGAAAATAAGAGAGATAGAGCCTCTTGAGATTAAGTACAAAGCTTACCAGAAGGCCCAGTCTTCTATGGAAAAGATTGTACTTGACCAACAAATTGGCACTGGTTTTTGTCTTGGTTATGGCTCAACAGAATCAGGTGAGCCTTCTGTAATGCCTAGCACCAGAGTTGCTAAGGCAGACAAGGTCATAGTGCCACTGATTTCTAGGCCCATTTGTCAGGCTGGTGTATCTGGCACCAAGGTTATTCATGAGAATGTCAGACCAGAAAGGGAAAAGATAAAGGTTCAACAGAAACCCATTTTAAAAGTTAATGAACCTGGCAGAAGAACTAACAACAGGAAAGATTTTCAGAATACCAAAAATCAAAGACAGAACCATAACAGACAAACTCATGATAATCGTGTCAGAGATGATCACCAGAAAGGCAGATATCAAGAGAAAATTAACTTTAGGCAGAAAAGGTTGGCTGGTCAACTTAAGAAGCCCAAAGTTAATCGCTCCTCTGATCTTGATAGTATATGGGACTTCTATCCAACTAAAAAGGCTATGCAGAAGTATGTAAACCGGAAGCATGATCCTCACAAGCATCTGCCCAAAGTAAATCACACTTCCGTTTACTATGACTACCAGGTGGACAATGGGTACCACCCACCAAGGTTTCACTTGATGAGACCAAAGTGGTACCGGCTGCAAAGACTGCATAACCCCCTAGGACCCAACATTGCTTGGGTACCTAAATCTTCCTTTTAATTTTGTAGGAACTGTGTGCTGGAGCCATCTCTGAGCAAGATTGGTACATTGATAGTGGATGCTCCAGGCACATGACAGGTGACAAGAGTTGCCTAACAGAGTTCCAGAAAGTCAAAGGGCCCAGAGTTACCTTCGGAGGTAATGATAAAGATGGCCAGACAAAAGGAAGAGGGAAGCTGATAAAGAACCAGATAATCATTGATGATGTCTCTTATGTCAAGGGATTGAAATTCAACTTGCTGAGTGCTAGCCAATTCTGTGACAAAGGCTACACAGTTGAATTCTCTAAGGAAGGATGTTCTGTCAAGCATGAGACAACTAAAGAAGTGGTTCTAACAGCAACAAGAAAGAAAAACATCTATGTGGTTGATTGGTCAACTGCAAAAGATGGAATTTGCCTGATAGCCAAAGGAGATTCAAAACTCAGTTGGGAATGGCACAAGAAACTGAGTCACTTGAATTTCAAAACAATCAACAAACTGGCAAGGGATCACATTGTTGAAGGTCTACCCAACCTTGTATACAAAAAGGAGAATCTATGCAGTGCATGTCAGAAAAGAAAACAAGTGAAAAATTCCTTCAAACCCATTGCTGGAAACCTATCTACTGGTCCTCTGAATCTAATCCACATGGATTTATTTGGACCAGTGGAAACTCCAAGTGTTGGTGGCAAGAGATACACCTTAGTCATGGTGGATGACTACTCCAGATTCACATGGACTATCTTTCTGACCAAGAAAAATGAAACTCTGCAGAAACTGCCATCTCTGCTAAAGCTATTACAGAATGAGCAGAATCAGAAAGTCAAAGCCATCAGATCAGACAGAGGAACAGAGTTCGTCAACAAGGTCATACAGGATTTCTGTGACCAGAATGGTACAATGCATCAACTCTCTGCAGCCAGAACTCCTCAACAGAATGGAGTTGCAGAAAGAAGAAATAGAACATTAAAGGAAGCTGCAAGGACCATGATTGCTGAATCAGGTCTACCCTACAGATACTGGGCTGAAGCAATCAATACTGCATGCTACACCCAGAACAGGAGCATGATTCACAAGACTCATCAGAAAACTCCTTATGAATTATGGAAAGGACGAAAACCCAACATCAGCTACTTTCATGCATTTGGATGCAAATGCTATATACTCAACAATGGGAAGGATCACCTCAAGGTGTTTCAAGAAAAAGCTGATGAAGGAACATTCTTAGGCTACTCTGGCACCAGCAAAGCCTACAGAATACTCAACAAGAGAACTTTACTTGTTGAAGAATCGATTCATGTCAAGTTTGATGATCTCAACTCTGTTGAGAGCATAACTGAAAACTTGGAGAAAGCGAATCTCAAAGAATCTCCAGAACTGGATCCACCAGAGACGGATACACCAGAGTTGCTGACTAACTCTGCCATACCAATGAATCATCAGAATCCCATCCTGCAAAGCAAGGATAGTGATGAAGAATCAGAAGAAGAACAAGAGAATCGAAGGCAACCCCTATCAGAACCTGATCTTACTTGGTTAAGAGATCATCCTCCTAATCAAGTAATTGGACAAATCAGAAGTGGAGTCCAAACCAGATCCACATCAAGGAGAGAAGCAATGCTTGCCTGCTACATATCTCAGATGGAACCTATGACAGTTGAAGAAGCTCTTGCAGACTCAGATTGGATCAATGCTATGCAAGAAGAGCTCACTCAGTTTGAGAGGAACAAAGTGTGGGAACTTGTTCCTAGGCCAAAGCACCAGAATGTCATTGGAACCAAATGGGTATTCAAGAACAAAGCAGATGAAGACGGCAACATTGTAAGGAACAAAGCAATGCTAGTGGCTAAAGGATACTGTCAAGAAGAAGGAATAGATTTTGATGAGACCTTTGCACCAGTTGCCAGACTTGAAGCCATCAGAATCTTTCTAGCCTATGCTGCCTACAACAACATCAAGGTCTACCAGATGGATGTCAAGAGTGCATTTCTGAATGGAGATCTTGAAGAAGAGGTGTATGTGGAACAACCACCAGGTTTTGTCATTCCTACTCGATCTTCTTGTGTCTACAAGCTTAAAAAGGCCCTCTATGGTCTTAAGCAAGCTCCCAGAGCCTGGTATGACACATTGTCCCTTTTCCTAGTGAACCATGGGTTTACTAAAGGAAAGGTTGACAAAACTCTATTTCAAATCTCTGTTGCTAATCATATTCTGTTAGTACAAATATATGTTGATGACATTATATTTGGTAGTACTAATCCAGTACTGTGCAAGAAATTTTCTCAAGTGATGCAGATTCAATTTGAAATGAGTATGATGGGAGAACTCAGTTACTTCCTAGGACTTCAAGTCAAACAAGTTCCAGAAGGGATCTTTATCAATCAAGGGAAGTACACCAGAGATCTGATCAAGAAGTTTGGAGTGGAAGGCAAATCATCAGTGAAGATTCCCATGAACACTTCACAAGGGATTGGTCCAGATGATGAAGGAAAAGATGTGGATGCAACAACATACAGAGGGATCATTGGATCTCTGTTGTATCTAACTGCAAGCAGACCAGATATCTCGTTCTCTGTTGGAATCTGTGCCAGATACCAATCAAAGCCCAAGGAAAGCCATCTAAGTGCTGCAAAGAGAATCATCAGATACATCAAAGGAAATCCAAATGCAGGCTTATGGTATCCCAAAGGAGGTAACTTTGAACTAATTGGTTATTCTGACTCAGATTTTGCAGGTTGCAGACTAGACAGAAAGAGCACCTCTGGTCACTGCCAATTGCTAGGAGGAAGGCTTGTTTCCTGGTTTAGCAAGAAGCAGAACTCCATCTCAACAAGTACAGCTGAGGCTGAATACATTGCAGCTGGGAGTTGCTGTGCTCAGCTACTCTGGATGAAGCAACAATTGAAGGACTATGGAATTCAAGCAAAGGAGATCAAGCTGTTGCGTGACAACACTAGTGCCATTGCTATCACCCAGAATCCAGTTCTTCACTCCAGGACAAAGCACATTGAGATCAGACATCACTTCATCAGAGATCATGTTGAGAAGAAGCATATATGTATGGAGCATGTACCTACAGAAGATCAACTTGCAGACATTCTAACCAAGCCTTTACCTGAGGCAAGGTTTAACAAGCTTAGGGAAGAATTGGGAATGATGGATGATCTTCCCAGAGATGCATGAACCAGAGATTCACTGAACCAGAACTGCTTTCTTCTGCACCAGAAACTCGGATCAGAGAACCACTATCTCTGATCATCAGAATCTCACATCAGAGAACCTCCCCTTCTCTGACCAGAGTTCCTCAACCGAAGACAACAGATACGGAAGTGGACTTAACAATATTTCGAGGTACGGGCTAGACCTAATTAATTGAAACGGTCTTTTACCAAAATACCCCTGATCGTTACTCTTCTAACGGAAACGTTTCCGCCCGCATTTCTTTAAATGCTGCCTCGAAACTGCCAATATACCAAACGTCCATTATTCCTAACTCCTTTATATCCACCGTCTTCGACCCAAATCCCTACTGCAACTTCATCTCTCTTAAACTGCTCTAGCATTCAAAGCTTTCAGATCCCAAAAACTTTCCAATACCCAGAAATTTTCTTAACCGTCACTCAAGATGAACTTCCTGAGCATCAACGACCTTTCTAAGGAAGAAGCAAAAACTCTCATAGCCAATGTTGTCTCACGCATGAAAGTTGACATGTCCTCCCTACCCCTCCTGGCAGAAAATCAAAAGAGGATGACGAAGATCATCCAAGGGATGACTGATTCACAGTTATCTAAGGTTGTTGCTCATCCCTATGAGCATTTCAGCATCAAAGATGTGGCTGAGTTCTACCTCAACGCCACCATCTCTAGGACCGGAGTTCACTCATCCGTACAGGGTCAACAGATCTTCTTGAATGCAGATGCACTGAATGAGTTCTTTGGAGTTCAACTTGACTCCCAAGACCCAGAATCCAGCAATCTCATTGCTCTTGACTCAGTGGAAGTCTCCACTGAAGGTTTTGTCCAGACTTACTGCCGTCCGGAGGCTGCCGGACTGGATAAACTCTACATGAAGAAATTTCAACTCAAGAAGGACTATGAGAAGCTTGTCACCATTCTGCACCGTTGCTTGTGGTGCAAAACTGCCTCAACTGATGAGATGAACACAAGCAATGCCAAGGCAATCTTTGCAGTGCACCATGGCATGAATATCAACTGGGGAGAGGTAACTTTTGGCTCTATAACTGACTTCATCAAGAAGAAAGACTCTGAAACAGGTCTTTTCTCAACCAAGATGGGACATGGCCTTCTTATCTCTGCCATCCTTGCTGCAAAAGGAGTTCAACTCAGGGATCCTATCCCAGTTGACCACACCAAGACCATCTTCCTCACAGCCTCTCCAAAATTCAACATTGCCATCTCTTCTGAACTTAGGAGAGAGGAAAGACTGGAAAAGAAAAGGGAAGAACAAGCTGCCAAGGCCAAACCTGCCATGAAAGTTACCAAAAAGCCCAAACAACCTGAGCAGTCACAGGTTGTAAGGGAGGTTAGACAGAAGAAGAAAAGTGACAATCTGTCACTACCAGAGAAGGAAACAGCAGAAGAGGCTGCACCAGAGATGCCCTCACCAAAGGCAACCAAGAAATCTGCTGCCAGAAAACTGAAGCAGAAGAGGAGAAGAAAGATGGTTGTACTAAGTGGTGATTCTGACAACTCTAGCACTAAACCAAGGCAGAAGAAGAGGAAGACTAAAGTAGTCTCACCTGCCAAAGATTCAGCAGTTCAGGGGGAACCTGCACCAGAATCTGGCACTCTACCAGAAACTCACCAAGATTCTGCACCAGAGTTGCCCAACTCTGCTCTCTCACCAGAGCGTGAAGTCTCACCAGAAATGGACCAAGAAACAGACTTCAACATCATTCTGCAAAAGCAGTTTGACAGAGTTCTAGCTTGGAGAAGATGGAGAATGGGTCCTCTTCAACAAATCATCCAATTCTTTGATGCCTATGAAGAAGAAGAAGCTGCTGTTCTTCACTGGGTAGGCACAGATGATGTGTCAAAATGCTTCAACCTTACCTTTCTGATTTCTGTGCTACAAAAGAAGAAAGACATATATCAAGGTAAAGCTCCAACATCTGACCTATCTCCAGAAAGGCATGTCAGAGCCTTGGAAGAAGAAGAAATGGAAACTTTTGATGCTTGGCTGATGGAGAAGAAAAGGAAAGAATCAATGATCAAATTTCGCCATAGTGCTCTTGAGGAAGGAGAGCCATCCACTGCGAATGACATTGCTATTACCATGGAGAAGCTGGTCAAGGAGTGGAGAGAATCTGTGTACTCTGAGATTGTACTTGAGGTAATTCCTACACCTCCTCCTTCCCCTCCCCAATCTCCTATTACTCTACCCTCACCCTCCAAATCTCCATCTAAACCTTCATCCCCACCTCACCAGAAAACCCCTTCACCCCAACAGAAAACCCCCTCACCAGAACAGAAAACCTCACCTTCCACCAGAACACCATCTCACCAGAAACCCAACTCCAGATCATCTTCACCCAAACAAAAAATTGCATCTCCCTGCAGAGCAATTTTCCTTTTCAGAAACCGGTCACCCTCACCTCCACCATCCCCTCCTCATCAGAATGCCTCACTTACTTACTCTCCACCACAGCACCAGAACCCTTCACCAACATCCAAGTCTGCCTCACCTCAGAGATCCTCACATCACTCTGCAGCATCTACACCAAAGAAGAAGCCTATCTTCAGGGTTCCCTCCTCATCTAGTGACAATGATGGATTCCTCACCTCCTCCATTGCTGCTGATGAAACCTCCAAAAGGAGAAGGACACCCCCCAGAGTTCCTTCCCCTCCACCATCCAACAGAGCTCCTCCATTACCAAAAGGCAGAGGATTGGAAACGCCTGATTTTACACCTGAAGAATCCAAAATCCCCTTCACCCAATTTGTGAAGTCTGCTGAAGCTTTTGGTGGAATACTGGTTCAAGATCTGAGCAAGATTATTGAATTAAATGACAAACAACATGAAGAACTCACCCATACCAATCTGCAAATCACCATAGGTTTTCAACACCTGTCAGATAAAGTTGCTGCTCTCACAGAGAATCTGCACAACTTCATGCATTCCTCTACCTCGAGGATTGATTCTGTCTCCAGAGATGTTAGTGGACTCAACTCTGTTCTCCACTCTCACTCTCAAGCTCTGCTTGCCCAGAATCAGACAATCAACAGGATCTCAGAATCTGTTCACAATCTTCAGAAATCTGCTGATAGTTCCTCCCAGAAACTCAACATCTTACATTCTCTCTGTAAGGAACATCAAGAGCAAGGCCTAGCTCTTCTCAAATCTGACAGAGAAAGGTACCAGAAGATGGTGCTTCTAGAGGTCAGCACCAAGGATCTCCAATCTGCAGTAGACAAGCAACAAAGCCTGATTGAAGGTCTTGCTTCTGTCACTCAGACACTGCCAGAAACCCTTGATGAAATCAGAGATGCTCAAGCCTCTGAGTTTTCCAAGATTGAACTTCTCCTTGGTGATCTTTGTGATGCCAAAAAGGGGGAAGATACCAGAGAAGGAGAAGGCACCAGCACCAGAGCTCTTTCTATCAGAGAACCCTCATCTGTGGATCCTACTCCTTACTTTGATGCTACCAGAAAGAAAAGGCTAGCTGCTACAGGCACCAGACCTCCTCCTCCTCCTCCCAGAAGCTCAAAGAAAAAGCCTTCATCCTTTTCATTCACTGATTGGATGAAGAGTGGTCTGTCAAGGCCAGACAGAGTTCAGTTTGAACAAATGAGAAAATTGATGACCCCTCTTCAAAGAGAGAATCTGTTCATGGACAATGATGGACTTGTCCAGATCAACCATGGTGGTTCGATTGAAGAAGCTGAGATGTGGTACGGAATGAAAATTCTGAATGGCAAGAATTCTGCTGAAGCTGTCAGAAACTATCTGGATTGCAAACTTGCACCTCATTGGGCTGACTATCAGAATCATAGGGATTTAGCCTCAATCAGAGCGAAGGTGAATGCTGAACTTGAAAGGATTGACAGAGCAGGACCACAGGTAGATGAAGAAAATCTCTAACTCTCTTTATCTAACTCTGTAATGCTTTACTTTCTCTAACAGTTTAATAAGATACCTTCTCTGCCTCTCTGTTTGATTGGCTCTTTTCAAATATCTGTTCTTATTTACTTTCTTGTGTATATTCTGTTATCATACTTGATTATTGCTATCTGAATGTATCGTACTCTTACTATTCTCCTATGCTAAGTTGCCCACCAAGATTCTAATAAAAAGTTTCTTAACTTTATATTTTTTTATGGTAAAAGGCACTTCTCTGGAAATAGTTAAAGGGTTTTGGCATCATCAAAAAGGGGGAAATTGTAAGGAATAAATGTATTTAGATTTTGATGATGCTAGGTTAATTAGAATTTGAAAGTACCCCATTAGAAATTATGTATTAGAATTTCTTTTGTAAGTTTTAGCTTAGTCTGTCTGCCAGAGTTCCATCTTGCCTCTACCAGAGTTGCTCCCAGAGTTGCTCACCAGAGAAGCCATCAGAAACTGGTTATCAGAAAGATACCAGAGTTGGCACCAGAGACGGACTTCAGAGACTGGACCAGAGAACCTCTTGAGACTCTGCTAAGTATCATCAGATTCCGGAAGCCCTTCCAACGGTCGTTAAACTAACGGGAAATTCCCTAACGGTTACGAACCTTTCAACGGAAGCATGGCACTGTACACGCATTAAATGCACATTTAATGCTGTACGTACGAAGAGATATTTAAAGCTGATGATTGACCATGCGAATATCTTTACGCCCCCAAAATAGCAAGTCGGAGGACCAAACGGTCAAGTCAACAGTACACGCATTTAATGAAGCTGTCTTCTACACTCCAACGGGAAGACCGCTCCCAGTATATAAGATACACTCTGAAGAACAAAGAAGATAACTTTGCCATAACCTTTGCCAAGATAGATTTGCGTGAACAACTTTCTTGAGATCAAAACTCCATTTTTAACAAGAAAAGGCCACAGTTGGAAGATAAACATTCCTATCCTTCATCCAACTAGCAAAGGCAAAGTTACTCAGTTCTTCAACACTTCGAGAGCTTCATATACTCATCTTTTGTGAAGAAGCAACGTTGGAGAAAACTGATTCTATATCAAACACTTCTTGAAAAAGAAGGGACGTCTCAAATTAGCTGGAGTAAGTGAAGTGGAGATACTTCAAGAGACTCAGTGAAACGAGACCAGCCATCAGGAAGCAGGACTGCATCCCGGGTGGCAACTAGACTTGAAGAAGACGAGGAGTGCTTCTTAAGTTCTAGGGACTAAGGCATTGTAAACTGTCGTTTTTGCAAGCTTAGTGGAACAGTGGACTAGAGGAACGAGTTGTTCCTTGAACCACTATAAAAACCCCGGTGTCATTTACTTTCAGCTTTTACTTTCTGCACTTAAGATTCTACTGACTAACTCTTTAGGTTGGAATCTGTGTCCAGCAGATCTTCCTTCAGAGTTATCAGAAAGGCATTTTGCCTTAGCTTTCTTCTAGAGGCTACCCGGACAGAAACTTATCCGCTGCCTGGTCTAGTTCTGCCATCAGAACTTGACCATCTCTGTCACCAGATTTCGACCATCTCTGTTAAGTCAGACTTGACTTGGAGAAAAGTTTAAATTCCTGAACAGTCTATTCACCCCCCCCCCCCCCCCTCTAGACTGTTCCCATTACAAACGGGACCAACAAGTTGGCCCAGAATGCGGAGAATTTCATTGTATTGTTCCATAACAGGCCTTGAGTCCATCATCTTATAGTGATAAAAATCACTAACAAGGAACTTCTTACTAGAAGCATCCTCAGCCATGTACTTGGACTCAAGTGAATTCCACAATTCCTTCGCACTCTCCACGTTTTGGTAAATATCAAATAAAGTATCAGACATACCGTTTAGAATATGGCCCCTGCAGATGTAGTCATCGTTTTCCCACTTGGAACGACGCCTTGACTGCTCAATAGTTTCATCTTCGTGATACTCTGGCATAGGCGTACTCAGAACGTAAACCACCTTCAGTGTGGTCAACAGAAAGTGCATCTTCTTTTGCCAGCGACGGAAATCAACTCCTTGGAATTTCTCCAACTTGTCGAATTTGGAAGTCATCTCTTTTACAGATTCAGCCATGATTTTCCGAAACAAGAAAAAATATTAGATTCGATTGTTAATACTGGGGAGTTGGGAATCTGTTTTAGAAAATCTGGTGGATTTCTCAGAGTATCGTGTGATCACTTTCCGAATCTAATATTTCGACCCTATGCCTGGGTTACACGAAATTTAGATTATGGGGATAGTCACTCTGAGAAACAGTCTAAAACTGAGGCACCAATATATAGACCACGAACTAGCAGTTTTAGTAGAACTCGAATTCTTCTGATTACCAAAGAGATAAGGCCAATCAGTTAGAGTTTTACTCTAACAGAAAGTCATTCTATTAAATAAATAATATGGACATGTTTATCCGAAAATAAATTTCCATATTTATTTCTTTAATAAAATAAAATTTTGGTCCGGGGCACTACCCCGAGCCCCGCGAGGGCGGCCTCCCTCGACCCCGCTCGCTGACCGGGCAGCGAGACCCCCGCCAGGGGCAATGCCCCTTGGACCCCGCAAGGGGGCGCAGCCCCCTTGACCCCCGCCATTTAATCGAATCAAGTTTAAATTTAATTTCGTACAAGTGTGTGCTCCGCACCTCCTAACTTGTCTAAAATTAAACTTGAACTCCAATGGTAATCTGTAAATTCCATTACACTAAAATGAACCTGGTGATACTAAAATCACCAACAATGTATTCTTAGTGGATATGAATAACTGGTTTCAGGTGACTGGAATGGCATTTATTAAACTAAATTATCATCATGGAGGGGTTTTAATAAAAACCCTACAACCACATTATGTTGGAGGGGAGGAAGAACTTGTAGAGAATATAGACCCAGATAAGTTAGACTTTTGGTGGTTATTTGATTTGCCTAAAGAGAGGGGTATCAATACTGAAATTGAGGAGTTGTATTACCTTGTCCCGAGAAAGCCATTTAATATAGGTTTGCATCAATCAATCAGTGACACTGAGGTTGCTGTGTAGTCTAAAATAGGGATTTAGAAGTAAAGATGAACTGAAGCTACTCTGTATAAACTGATTTTGATCAAATGTATTCACTGCATTTAGTTCGTAGAACATCAAGGCTATATATAGCCAAAGTAAAGATAAGTAACATACTTCCTAGAATAGCTCAACAAATTCCTATTGTGTAGGCATACCTACACGTTTGAAAGCAACTAAAAGAAGTGCACAAATGACTCCACAAAATTAGCTAACAATCTTGGACTCAATCTTATTTAATTTAAATAGCAAAAAACGAATAGAGGAAAGATCATTTCTTTCCATGGTTTTCACGTATGCATGTTATTGCATGCATCACACGTTCGAAGCTTGGTCAGCTTTCAACACCTCCCCTTGATCCAAGCTTGCTCATTCCTATTCTTTCCATGAAGTACTGATGCTTGGCCTGATTCAAAGATTTTGTAAACAAGTCTGCATTCTGAAGATTGGTTCCACAGAACTTCACAACAATCTTTCCTTCAGCTACTAACTGCCTAATGAAGTGGTGTTGGACTTCAATGTGCTTTGTCCTTGCATGAAATACAAGGTTCTTGGTCATAGCAATGGCTGATTTGTTGTCACACCATAACTCTATGGCCTCATCCTGATCATGCCCTAAGTCTTTCGGTAGTTTCTTTAGCCAAATAGCCTGCCTAGCTGCAGCACCTGTTGCAACATACTGTTGCAACATACCTGCTGCAACTGTTTCTTGCTTCTTGGAGCTCCAGGTGATTGCTCCTGATCCTAGGTTGAACACAGACCCTGATGTGCTCTTCCTATCATCCAAACAACCTGCCCAATCACTGTCAGTATGCCCAACCAGCTTGCAGGTCTTCACACTTTCATAGAGTAGCCCATACTCAAGTGAACCTGCAATATACTTAAGTACTCTTTTTGCTGCACCTAAGTGTTGTTTGGTTGGAGAGTGCATGTACCTGGATATCACACTCACACTGTAAGCTAGGTCAGGCCTAGTGTGAGTGAGATAGTTCAAACCTCCTACAAGAATTCTGAAAGTTCTTTCATCAGCATTACCAGTTCCATCATCCCTTTGCAATTTCTCACATATGTTCATAGGAGTTTTCACAGTTTCACTTTCCTCCACCTGGAATTTCTTGAGCAGATCCCTTGCATACTTTCTTTGACACAGGAAGATACCATCATCTCCTTGGTATACTTCTAGGCCAAGAAAGTACTGAAGTAAACCAAGATCAGTCATTTCAAATTGCTTCATCATAGCATACTTAAACTCTGCCAACATCTTACAAGAGGAACTGAAATATATAATGTCATCTACATAAAGGCAAACTACTATGAAATCATTTGTACCTTGCTTCTTTATGTAGAGTGTTGGTTCATTTTCACTTCTCTCAAACTTGTTTTCAAGAAAGAAGGGGTCAATTTTACCATACCAGGCACGTGGAGCTTGCTTTAAACCATATAAGGCCTTCTTCAGCCTATATACCTTCTCCCTTGCATCCTTTTTAATGAACTCAAGTGGTTGCACAACAAACACTTCCTCCTGCAGATCTCCATTAAGGAAGACAACCTTCACATCTAATTGGAATACTTTGAGTTCCATTTGAGCAGCTAAAGCAAGAACCACCCTCACAGTTTCCATTCTTGCTACAGGAGAGAAGGTTTCTTCACAGTTTCCATTCTTGCCAGGGGCGCTGCCCCTTGGACCCCGCAAGGGGGCGCAGCCCCCTTGACCCCCGCCATTTAATCGAACCAAGTTTAAATTTAATTTCGTACAAGTGTGCGCTCCGCACCTCCTAACTCCATTGGTAATCTGTAAATTTCATTACACTAAAATGAACCTGGTGATACTAAAATCACCAACAATCCTCCCCCATTTTAGTGTAACCATGAATCTACATAAACAAGAATAAGAGACAACCAAACTTATGCATACATGAAAATATCGAAACGATTGAATTTTCATATTAGTACATTACACATTCCAAATACTCGAGAATCAGGGTGTTCTAAGAATTGAACCCTTCAACCCATTTGAATACACGAAGATAACATACACTTAAGTTCAAATAAACAACTAGTTCAAAACTTTGACACTATTATTAAGGCGAGTGTCCCAATCCATTCATAATCGTATAAAAGTCAAGTCCCAACTTTTCGAAGTGCGGCTACACTTCACGATCATATAGGTAATTCATTTAATCATGTACCTGCTTACATTTTAACAAAGGAATTATTAAGAATATATATTCAACCCTTTTACTACAGGTCCGAACACACTAACCTGGGATGACAAAATGCATGTGTTCCATTCCTTAAGTATGAGCTTTCCTCATTGAATTCAAACTCTAATATTATATTAGAGGGGAATTGGGTGTCTCATCATTATGGAATTAAATGGACTTTAAACCCATCCCAATCGCAGACTTGTGCACTAAGTCCCTGGCCAGACCTTTAGTTAAATGATCCGCCAAATTCTGTTGTGATTTCACATACTCAACAGAAATTACACCCTTCATGATTAAGTCCCTAATCATACTGTGTCTAACACCTAAGTGTCTAGACTTCCCATTATACACTTGGCTATAGGCCTTAGCCAACGTGGCAGCACTATCACAACGAATAGAAATGGGTGCAATTGGCTTTGTCCATAATGGAATCTCAAAAACCAAATCCCTTAGCCATTCTGCCTCTTTACCGGCAGAAGCTAAAGCAACAAATTCAGACTCCATTGTTGAATTTGTAATGCAAGTTTGCTTCTTAGAGGCCCAAGAAATGGCACCTCCCCCAAGCAAGAATACCCAACCACTTGTAGAAGAATGATCTTCTAGGTGATTTATCCAGCTTGCATCAGTATATCCTTCTAGAACCGAGGGATATCCAAGATAACATATTCCATAATCCATGGTTCCTTTTAAGTATTTGAATACTCTCTGAATTGCTTGCCAATGTTGAGTACTAGGATTGCTAGTATACCGACTCAACCTCCCAACCGCGTAGGCGATATCCGGACGAGTGCTTGTCATGGCATACATCAAGCATCCTATGGCTTGAGAGTATTCTAATTGTGATATTGCCTTGCCTTTGTTTGGCATTAATTTGACACTAGGGTCCATGGGAGTACTCACGGGAGAACATTCACTATAATTAAATTTCTTGAGAATTTTCTCAACATAGTGTGCTTGCGTCATAGCAATTCCTTTGTTCAACCGCTTAATCCTAATACCAAGGATTACATCAGCCTCCCCCATATCTTTCATGGAAAACTTTGATGACAATAAACTTTTCGTTTCATCAACTTGAAGTTGATCAGTGCCAAAAATCAGCATGTCATCAACATATAGGCAAATTATCACACCACACCCGGTTGAATCAAACCGACTGTAAACACATTTATCAGATTGGTTTAGCTTAAAACCACTTGATAAAATAACTTCATCAAACTTTTGATGCCATAGTTTTGGTGCTTGTTTCAGACCATACAAAGATTTGACAAGCTTACACACTTTATGCTCATTACCGGGCATAACAAAACCTTCTGGTTGGTTCATGTAAATTTCTTCATCAAGCTCTCCATTTAAGAAGGCTGTTTTGACATCCATTTGATGGACAACCAGATTGTGGATGGCTGCCAAAGCAACCAACAATCTAATGGTAGATATCTGGGCCACTGGTGCATATGTGTCAAAATAATCAATACCTGGTTTTTGTTTAAACCCTTGTATTACCAAACGTGCTTTGAACTTATCTATAGTTCCATCTACCTTCATCTTCTTTTTGAAGATCCATTTGCAACCCAAAGGTTTAGAACCTGGTGGCAAATCACATAGCACCCATGTATTGTTTTCTAAAATTGATGATAATTCATCATCAATTGCCTCTTTCCAAAAGGTCACATCTCGGGATTCCATGGCCTCTTTAAAGGTCTTTGGATCTCCTTCAATACTGTAACAATACGAGTATTGAAATCCAACCTCATCCCTTGATCCTTCCACCAAATACAGCTGGAAATCGGAGCCAAAATTTTTAGCAATTCGAGCCCGTTTGCTCCTCCTGACCTCTTGGGGTTCCGGATCTGATATACCTTCTAAAGTTTCTGAAATTTGTCCTTCATTACTGTTAGAAATCAGATCCTTAGGCCTTGGGATTGATGAAAAACGCATTTCATCAAAAATCGCATCTCGCGACTCAATCACGGTATGTACAGAAACCGAATTATTAGGATCTATAACATAGAACCTATATGCCTTGGAATTTTCAGCATATCCTATGAAAATGCAGTCAATTCCCCTTTCTCCCAAAGTATTTATTTTGGGATTGGTTAGTTTGACAACTGCCCGACAGCCCCAAATTCTGAGGTAACTCAAATTTGGAGACTTTTTGAACCATAATTCATATGGGGTTTTCTTGTTCCTTTTATTTGGAACCCTATTCAAGACATAACATGCGGTAAGCATTGCCTCCCCCCAAAACCCTTACTCAAGCCTGAGTAAGACAACATCGAGTTGACCATTTCTTTTAAAACTCGATTTTTCCTTTCGGCAACACCATTCTGTTGTGGTGTATATGGTGTCGTGGTCTCATGGATGATACCAACTGATTGGAAATATTGGGTATCCATATATTCCCCTCCTCGGTCAGTTCTAAGACATTTAACCGGATTGCTTAATTGCAATTCCACCTCGGTTTTGTATATTTTGAATTTTTGTAAGGCTTCATCCTTAGAATGCAACAAATACACATAGCAAAACCGAGTTGAATCATCAATAAAAGTTACGACATAATTTTTGTTGCCAAGTGAGGGAGTTGAATGAAAATCACAAAGATCACTATGAATCAATTCCAAAATTCCAGAATTTCGATTAATATTTTGAAAAGGTTGTCTTGTGATTTTGGTCAACATGCAAGTTTTACATTTTTCTGTATTAATATCAAAGGCAGGAATTGATCCATCTTTTGACATTTCGTGCATTCTTCTAAAATTAACGTGACCTAAACGAGCATGCCATAGCATGGCATTATCAATTGAAGAAGTAAATGATGCAGATGATACAAACACAGAATTTCCAACAGAAGATAAAGTATCAACCAAATTCAAGCAAAACATACGATTAGTAAAATAACCAAAACCAACAAACGTGCCAAATCGAGATAAAATAAATTTATCCGATTCAAAGACTTGCTTAAAGCCATCAGAATTTAAACAACCACCACTAACAAGGTTCTTACTAAGCCTAGGAACAAATAAAACATCAGACAACTTTATTGTTTTTCCCGAAGTAAACGTAAGACTAACAACTCCAAAGCCACAAATTGGTTGACTCGACTTATCACCCATCATCACCGTGGAACCATCATCAACTGGTGTCAATTTCTCGAACCATCGACGATCTTTACACATATGACTTGTGGCACCCGAGTCAACCCACCATGTACGGTCATCATCCTGTACATAAAAAGAACCAGGAATTAGTGAACAATAATTCTGAGTAGAATTATAAAGAGGGTTAGAAAGATTCTGACCTCCTCTAGATGCAGTAGAGTCCTTAGGCCCACTGTTTCCACCACCACTGTTTCCTCCACCACTATTTGCAGCATTTTTCTTATTGAGATTCACCCGACAATCACGCTTAACAAGACCCGTCTTTTGACATCTCCAACAAACCAGATCCTTAGGATTCTTATTTGGTTTGTCTCGGCTATCATTCTTGCGTTTGATGCCTTTTCCCTTGTGATTTTGATTGTTTTTGTTTACTTCAACCATGTGGACAGTAGGCTGTCCAACATCAGGCTTTGCCTTATTTTTGTCACCTTCTTGAATGCGGAGTGATTCCTCAATTTGTATGTGACTACCGAGTTGTAACAGAGACAACTCTTCATTCCCATGTTTCAGATCACGCTTGTAATCCTTCCATGTTGGTGGTAATTTTTCAATTATCATCGCTACTGCGACGCACTCATCCATCTTCATATTATGTTGAGTGAGTTGTGTAAGGAATAAATGTATTTAGATTTTGATGATGCTAGGTTAATTAGAATTTGAAAGTACCCCATTAGAAATTATGTATTAGAATTTCTTTTGTAAGTTTTAGCTTAGTCTGCCTGCCAGAGTTCCATCTTGCCTCTACCAGAGTTGCTCCCAGAGTTGCTCACCAGAGAAGCCATCAGAAACTGGTTATCAGAAAGATACCAGAGTTGGCACCAGAGACGGACTTCAGAGACTGGACCAGAGAACCTCTTGAGACTCTGCTAAGTATCATCAGATTCCGGAAGCCCTTCCAACGGTCGTTAAACTAACGGGAAATTCCCTAACGGTTACGAACCTTTCAACGGAAGCATGGCACTGTACACGCATTAAATGCACATTTAATGCTGTACGTACGAAGAGATATTTAAAGCTGATGATTGACCATGCGAATATCTTTACGCCCCCAAAATAGCAAGTCGGAGGACCAAACGGTCAAGTCAACAGTACACGCATTTAATGAAGCTGTCTTCTACACTCCAACGGGAAGACCGCTCCCAGTATATAAGATACACTCTGAAGAACAAAGAAGATAACTTTGCCATAACCTTTGCCAAGATAGATTTGCGTGAACAACTTTCTTGAGATCAAAACTCCATTTTTAACAAGAAAAGGCCACAGTTGGAAGATAAACATTCCTATCCTTCATCCAACTAGCAAAGGCAAAGTTACTCAGTTCTTCAACACTTCGAGAGCTTCATATACTCATCTTTTGTGAAGAAGCAACGTTGGAGAAAACTGATTCTATATCAAACACTTCTTGAAAAAGAAGGGACGTCTCAAATTAGCTGGAGTAAGTGAAGTGGAGATACTTCAAGAGACTCAGTGAAACGAGACCAGCCATCAGGAAGCAGGACTGCATCCCGGGTGGCAACTAGACTTGAAGAAGACGAGGAGTGCTTCTTAAGTTCTAGGGACTAAGGCGTTGTAAACTGTCGTTTTTGCAAGCTTAGTGGAACAGTGGACTAGAGGAACGAGTTGTTCCTTGAACCACTATAAAAACCCCGGTGTCATTTACTTTCAGCTTTTACTTTCTGCACTTAAGATTCTACTGACTAACTCTTTAGGTTGGAATCTGTGTCCAGCAGATCTTCCTTCAGAGTTATCAGAAAGGCATTTTGCCTTAGCTTTCTTCTAGAGGCTACCCGGACAGAAACTTATCCGCTGCCTGGTCTAGTTCTGCCATCAGAACTTGACCATCTCTGTCACCAGATTTCGACCATCTCTGTTAAGTCAGACTTGACTTGGAGAAAAGTTTAAATTCCTGAACAGTCTATTCACCCCCCCCCCCCCCCCCCCCCTCTAGACTGTTCCCATTACAAACGGGACCAACAAGTTGGCCCAGAATGCGGAGAATTTCATTGTATTGTTCCATAACAGGCCTTGAGTCCATCATCTTATAGTGATAAAAATCACTAACAAGGAACTTCTTACTAGAAGCATCCTCAGCCATGTACTTGGACTCAAGTGAATTCCACAATTCCTTCGCACTCTCCACGTTTTGGTAAATATCAAATAAAGTATCAGACATACCGTTTAGAATATGGCCCCTGCAGATGTAGTCATCGTTTTCCCACTTGGAACGACGCCTTGACTGCTCAATAGTTTCATCTTCGTGATACTCTGGCATAGGCGTACTCAGAACGTAAACCACCTTCAGTGTGGTCAACAGAAAGTGCATCTTCTTTTGCCAGCGACGGAAATCAACTCCTTGGAATTTCTCCAACTTGTCGAATTTGGAAGTCATCTCTTTTACAGATTCAGCCATGATTTTCCGAAACAAGAAAAAATATTAGATTCGATTGTTAATACTGGGGAGTTGGGAATCTGTTTTAGAAAATCTGGTGGATTTCTCAGAGTATCGTGTGATCACTTTCCGAATCTAATATTTCGACCCTATGCCTGGGTTACACGAAATTTAGATTATGGGGATAATCACTCTGAGAAACAGTCTAAAACTGAGGCACCAATATATAGACCACGAACTAGCAGTTTTAGTAGAACTCGAATTCTTCTGATTACCAAAGAGATAAGGCCAATCAGTTAGAGTTTTACTCTAACAGAAAGTCATTCTATTAAATAAATAATATGGACATGTTTATCCGAAAATAAATTTCCATATTTATTTCTTTAATAAAATAAAATTTTGGTCCGGGGCACTACCCCGAGCCCCGCGAGGGCGGCCTCCCTCGACCCCGCTCGCTGACCGGGCAGCGAGACCCCCGCCAGGGGCAATGCCCCTTGGACCCCGCAAGGGGGCGCAGCCCCCTTGACCCCCGCCATTTAATCGAATCAAGTTTAAATTTAATTTCGTACAAGTGTGTGCTCCGCACCTCCTAACTTGTCTAAAATTAAACTTGAACTCCAATGGTAATCTGTAAATTCCATTACACTAAAATGAACCTGGTGATACTAAAATCACCAACAATGTATTCTTAGTGGATATGAATAACTGGTTTCAGGTGACTGGAATGGCATTTATTAAACTAAATTATCATCATGGAGGGGTTTTAATAAAAACCCTACAACCACATTATGTTGGAGGGGAGGAAGAACTTGTAGAGAATATAGACCCAGATAAGTTAGACTTTTGGTGGTTATTTGATTTGCCTAAAGAGAGGGGTATCAATACTGAAATTGAGGAGTTGTATTACCTTGTCCCGAGAAAGCCATTTAATATAGGTTTGCATCAATCAATCAGTGACACTGAGGTTGCTGTGTAGTCTAAAATAGGGATTTAGAAGTAAAGATGAACTGAAGCTACTCTGTATAAACTGATTTTGATCAAATGTATTCACTGCATTTAGTTCGTAGAACATCAAGGCTATATATAGCCAAAGTAAAGATAAGTAACATACTTCCTAGAATAGCTCAACAAATTCCTATTGTGTAGGCATACCTACACGTTTGAAAGCAACTAAAAGAAGTGCACAAATGACTCCACAAAATTAGCTAACAATCTTGGACTCAATCTTATTTAATTTAAATAGCAAAAAACGAATAGAGGAAAGATCATTTCTTTCCATGGTTTTCACGTATGCATGTTATTGCATGCATCACACGTTCGAAGCTTGGTCAGCTTTCAACACCTCCCCTTGATCCAAGCTTGCTCATTCCTATTCTTTCCATGAAGTACTGATGCTTGGCCTGATTCAAAGATTTTGTAAACAAGTCTGCATTCTGAAGATTGGTTCCACAGAACTTCACAACAATCTTTCCTTCAGCTACTAACTGCCTAATGAAGTGGTGTTGGACTTCAATGTGCTTTGTCCTTGCATGAAATACAAGGTTCTTGGTCATAGCAATGGCTGATTTGTTGTCACACCATAACTCTATGGCCTCATCCTGATCATGCCCTAAGTCTTTCGGTAGTTTCTTTAGCCAAATAGCCTGCCTAGCTGCAGCACCTGTTGCAACATACTGTTGCAACATACCTGCTGCAACTGTTTCTTGCTTCTTGGAGCTCCAGGTGATTGCTCCTGATCCTAGGTTGAACACAGACCCTGATGTGCTCTTCCTATCATCCAAACAACCTGCCCAATCACTGTCAGTATGCCCAACCAGCTTGCAGGTCTTCACACTTTCATAGAGTAGCCCATACTCAAGTGAACCTGCAATATACTTAAGTACTCTTTTTGCTGCACCTAAGTGTTGTTTGGTTGGAGAGTGCATGTACCTAGATATCACACTCACACTGTAAGCTAGGTCAGGCCTAGTGTGAGTGAGATAGTTCAAACCTCCTACAAGAATTCTGAAAGTTCTTTCATCAGCATTACCAGTTCCATCATCCCTTTGCAATTTCTCACATATGTTCATAGGAGTTTTCACAGTTTCACTTTCCTCCACCTGGAATTTCTTGAGCAGATCCCTTGCATACTTTCTTTGACACAGGAAGATACCATCATCTCCTTGGTATACTTCTAGGCCAAGAAAGTACTGAAGTAAACCAAGATCAGTCATTTCAAATTGCTTCATCATAGCATACTTAAACTCTGCCAACATCTTACAAGAGGAACTGAAATATATAATGTCATCTACATAAAGGCAAACTACTATGAAATCATTTGTACCTTGCTTCTTTATGTAGAGTGTTGGTTCATTTTCACTTCTCTCAAACTTGTTTTCAAGAAAGAAGGGGTCAATTTTACCATACCAGGCACGTGGAGCTTGCTTTAAACCATATAAGGCCTTCTTCAGCCTATATACCTTCTCCCTTGCATCCTTTTTAATGAACCCAAGTGGTTGCACAACAAACACTTCCTCCTGCAGATCTCCATTAAGGAAGACAACCTTCACATCTAATTGGAATACTTTGAGTTCCATTTGAGCAGCTAAAGCAAGAACCACCCTCACAGTTTCCATTCTTGCTACAGGAGAGAAGGTTTCTTCACAGTTTCCATTCTTGCCAGGGGCGCTGCCCCTTGGACCCCGCAAGGGGGCGCAGCCCCCTTGACCCCCGCCATTTAATCGAACCAAGTTTAAATTTAATTTCGTACAAGTGTGCGCTCCGCACCTCCTAACTCCATTGGTAATCTGTAAATTTCATTACACTAAAATGAACCTGGTGATACTAAAATCACCAACAATCCTCCCCCATTTTAGTGTAACCATGAATCTACATAAACAAGAATAAGAGACAACCAAACTTATGCATACATGAAAATATCGAAACGATTGAATTTTCATATTAGTACATTACACATTCCAAATACTCGAGAATCAGGGTGTTCTAAGAATTGAACCCTTCAACCCATTTCAGTGTGCTTCTGAATACTTCCATCAGTGTTGAACTTGGTCCTAAACACCCACTTCAGACCAATGACATTCTTCCCTTCAAGAAGATCCACCAACTCCCAGGTTTCATTCTTCTCTATTGATCTGATTTCATCATTCATGGCTGATTTCCATTCCAAGCTTTCCTTTGCTTCATCAAAGTTAGTTGGATCTGCAGCCATTAGAGCAACAGACCTGTACCTTCTAGGAGTTGAATCACTTGATGATGAACGTGTTGAATTTGATGAGCTAGAACTCTGATTGTATGAAGAGGGTGTTGAGGGAGGACTTCCATTATGAACATTTCCTGGCTCAGTAGGTTCATTCTCAGTACCATCAAACTGCACTGAGTCATGCAAATCTTTACTAGATTCACTTGCTTCCCAATTCCATCCTGGTTCTTCATCAAAAACAACACTTCTACTAACAATGATTTTGCCAGTTTGAGGATTATACAGTCTATATGCTTTAGATTGAGAGGAATAGCCAATGAACACACACTTGACAGTTTTATCATCTAGCTTAGACCTTAATTCAACTAAAGCATAAGCTATACACCCAAATACCTTTAAATGACTTACTGAGGGTTTCTTTCCTCTCCAGGCTTCAAAAGGTGTGCTATTCAGGACTGCTTTTGTTGGTGATATGTTCAGAATATACACAGTTGTTGCTACAGCTTCACTCCAAAAGCAATTTGGAACTCCTCTAGCTTTAAGCATGCTTCTAGCCATTTCAACCACAGTCCTGTTCTTCCTTTCAGCTACTCCATTTTGCTCAGGAGTATAGGGTGCAGTAAGTTCCCTCCTGATTTCTTCTTCTTCACAAAACTTGATAAATTCATTTGAAAGAAACTCACCACCTCTATCTGTTCTCAAAGCTTTCACACTCAAACCAGATTGTTTTTCTACCATAGCTTGAAAGATTTTAAAGCTATCAAAAGCTTCTGATTTAGCTTTGAGAATATACACCCAACTCATTCTACTGAAATCATCTGTGATGAGTAAGAAGTACTTACTTCCTCCCAAAGATGATGTCTGCAATGGTCCACAGATATCTGCATGAAGTAGCTCAAGACACTGACTTGCTCTCCATGCTTTCCCAACTGGAAATGATCCTCTTGATTGCTTTCCATAAAGGCAACCTTCACACAGTTCAAGTTCATCTATTTTGGGTAGGCCCTTTACCAAATCTTTGGATTGCAGTATCCTCAGTCCTTGCAGATGTAGGTGACCATACCTCAAATGCCATAACTTTGCATCATCACCCCCCATAACTATCAGAACTTTGCTTGATCTGCCTGATAGATTAAGAGGAAACATCTTGTTTCTCCCCATTTCAATGCTTGCCACAGGCTCCTTGGATTTCTTGTCAATGATTTGACAAGTTCCATTTTCAAATACTACTGAGTATCCTGAGTTTACAAGCTGTCCTACACTCAGTAGGTTGTGAGCCAGTTTGGGCACATATTGCACATCACAAAGGAGTTTGGTGTTGCCCTTCTCAGTTGTGATAGCAATAGTTCCCGTGCCTTGTACCTAAAGTTGTTTTCCATCTCCCAGCCTGACCATGCTCTTCATTCATTCATCCAGATTCCTGAACATAGTCCCGGCACTTGACATGTGGTTTGAACAACCACTGTCAATATACCATACATTGCACTCCTCCACTCCATTTGCTGCATCCTGAGCCAAGAACAATTTCTCTTCTTCTTGCTCTACAAAGTTGGATTTCTGACCTTCTTTTTGTTCATCTTGTGCCTTCTTCCAGCAATTTACATCCTTATGGCCAGATTTGTTGCAATAGTAGCACTTGATAGGACTTTTGCTAGGCTGAGAGGACTGATCTCTCCCCTCATTCCTTGCACCTCTTCCTCTACCTCTTCCTCTAGAGCCTCCTCTGCTTCTTCCTCTGCCAGCTTGTTGGTGAGACCTTTGTTGATTTGAAGATTCTCCTCTAGCCTGGAAGGCTTTTTCTTCTTTTGAATCTTCTTCTTTACATATCCTCTCTCCATGGGCTTGAAGAGAACTTTTCAAATCTTCAAAGGTGTAAGTTTCCAGATCTTTTGATTCTTCAATTGCTGCCATTACATGCTCATACTTCTTGGTAAGACTCCTGAGAACCTTACTCACCACTTGACTTGTGATAGGCACTAGTTGTTAGTGCCTAAGTATACATTTTTATTATTGTTTGTAATGTTTATTTACTAGTTTTTTTCAAGTTTATAGTTGTTAGTTTGCATTTGATTGTAATCGTATTTCTAGCATTTTATTGTTTGTTGTAAGTTGTAGTTAGTTTGGCTATAAGTTTAGGATAGGTTTGGAAGCAAAAAGGATGAAGAAACCTGAGTTTTGTGCAAAACCCGGTCGGGTATGAACTTTACCCGACCGGGTATGAAGTGACAAAGGAAACTGCTGCAAAACTAGCAAATACCCGGTCGGGTATTCCATATACCTGGTCGGGTATGAAGTGATTTCAGACCAAAGAACGTGCAAAAGACACAAAAACATGGGAAAATATTTGATTTGGTAAATACCCGGTCGGGTATCCGGCATTAGGTGTTGAAAACACCTATAAATAACCCCATTTCCCTTCACTTTTCATCATCCCTTCTTCCACACTTCTAAGCTCAGTATAGAATAGTTCTTTCTTTATATTTTTCATCATGTTTAGTCTCCAAATGAGGAGCTAAACTCTTCCATCTTGGTTTTGCTACTTTGAAGCTTAATGAATTTGTAAGTTGTGAGTTATTATTTTCTTTAATCTTCTTCCTTGAATATTAATTCTTCCTTTAAAATACTATTTCTATATCAAACTTGGGGAGTGTTACTAAGATGACAATTAGTTAACATCTTGACATTGGTTATAGTAATAGCTATTTCTTTCTCTATTAATATTGGGGAGTGTTACTAAGATGACAATTAGTTAACATCTTGATATTAATCATAGTAGAATTCATATTCTTTAATATTCTTCCGTGAGTATTAATTAATTCCTATTCATATTTCATGTTAATATTTTAAACATTACTTAAAGTATCAACTAGTATTGTTTCTCATATTAATTATTACTAGAATTGATCGGTTAATACGCTTGTTATTAATCCGGTTCTTTAAACGGTAGTAAACTTGGATTATTAATGCATGCATCTCATGGTTAATATTCCAAGGGGAATTAATTATATTGATTCAACCAATAAACCGCTTGTGTTGAGGTTATCAATCTTAATCGTTTTCATCTTAAGTTTTATTGCTACTATCAAGTTAATATACGACGCTTGTTCTATATTGACTCGTAGTAAGTTTTATTAATGAACGCATCTCGTTATTAATAACTACCCTCGATGAACTGGATATACTCCTCGATTGAGTATTCGAGAGGAAGATAGTTAAAGATATAACCGGGATCGACGAACATTTCATTAAGTGGATAAAAGCAAAACCAAGTCCTCATCTCATTAAATTAAACTCATATAGGTTGTTCATCTTAGTGTTTTTAAATCAAACAAATCTAAACCCCCCTTGTTACTACTTATATAGAAGAAAAGTATTCCTTTCCCTGTGGATACGAACCTTACTTCACTATACTACGTATTAGTGTTGTATTGTAATTATTTTGAGTGCACGTCACGACAAAGTGCACGTCAACTTGACTTGATTTCTTCCCCTAAGGTTTTCATCTCCTGAACAATTGTAGACACTCTTGACAGATATTCTGGGACTGTTTCCTTCTGCTTCATTTGGAAGTTTTCAAATTCCCTTCTGAGAGATTGTAGGCGTACAGCAACTACCTTCTTGTCACCAATATACTCCTTATTCAGGATACTCCATGCCTCTTTTGCTGTAGAAGCTGCTGCAATGTGTGGAAAAATAGCATCATCCAAGGATTGTTGAATGATGTAGAGTGCTTTGGCATCTTTCTTCCTCTTCTCCCTTAGTGCTTGATCTGGTTCATCAGCACCATCATCATCAAACCCATGCTCAACCGTATGCCACAACTCTTGTGACTTGATAAGGGTTTTCATTTTTAGACTCCAAAATGAAAATTTATCCTTTTAAAGATGGGCAGTTGATTGAAAGAACTCACACTTCCATTGGTGTTTTGCATGATGAAGAATGATTCTTGTAGATGTGTTTTACTCTCACGAAAACACTCACACGACCCAAGGATTGGCTCCCTTAAAGCTCTGATACCAAATGTAGTCTAAACTAGGGATTTAGAAGTAAAGATGAACTGAAGCTACTCTGTATAAACTGATTTTGATCAAATGTATTCACTGCATTTAGTTCGTAGAACATCAAGGCTATATAGAGCCAAAGTAAAGATAAGTAACATGCTTCCTAGAATAGTTCAACAAATTCCTATTGTGTAGGCATAACTACACGTTTGAAAACAACTAAAAGAAGTGCACAAATGACTCCACAAAATTAGCTAACAATCTTGGACTCAATCTTATTTAATTTAAATAGAAAAAAAACGAATAGAGTAAAGATCATTTCTTTCCACGGTTTTCACGTATGCATGTTATTGCATGCATCACACGTTCGAAGTTTGGTCAGCTTTCAACATGCTGAAATAGGTCGGTTAGGCATGGAAGCAAGTATGGTTGACTTATATATTGTCCATAAGGATATGCCAACCCACATTACTCAAGTCTTTTGTTCTGGAAGGGAAGATGATAGCTCAAAAGGAGAAGAACAAATTTGTAGGATGGATGAAGAACGTGAAGAAACTCTGCAGCCTTTCATTGAATCACTTGATGGAGAAGAACCTCACACTAGTGATGAAGAATGTGCAGAAGCAGGTGAAAGAATACAAAACTGAAACTTGAAAAAATTTGAAGAAGTAAAACAGGTTACTGATTCGTTGGAAAGGGGTGCTGATTTGATCGAAACTGAAACTGTGAAAGAACTATGTGAGTATTTTTCACAATACGAGGATAGTGATTAGGGGTGGGCAAAAATACCGAAAAATCGGTATACCACACTTATCGTACCGAAAAATACCGGAAAATACCGGAATATTGGTATACCGTTATTTTCGGTACGGTATCATACTGTACCGATTTATTTCGGTACGATAACGGTAAGTGTTTTCAAATACCGCGGTATGCAAATACCGTACCAGCTTCATACCCGACAATTACTTTAAATTCTAAAATATTGTAAAAATCCATTACAATTTTGAAGCTCAAAATTAATACTTAGGTTGGTTGCCTATTCTAAAATACAAAAAGAAAGGCTTAATTCCTCAAACCCGCTATAAGCTTTTGGTTTAAGCTTTTACTACGTAACTTTCAAACAAATAAGCATAATGACTAATGAGTAATGTACTAATGTCCAAAAACTAGTCCATCTTGTTCCATAAATTTCGGTAAGGTAACGGTATATAAATTTTGTATACCGAAAGTTTTGGTACGGTAAAGGTATGAGAGAAAATATTAGGTATACCGTACCGAACCACCCCTAATAGTGATGCTGAAGTTGATTCACCGGGAGAGAGCGAAGAAGATGATATTTTAGGAAGAAGAAGAAATGTAGGGCATCAACAGTGAATGAGACGACTGATTTTATGAATCTAGAGTGGTGTGTTGGGATCAGATTTGGTAATATAGACAAATTTAGAGAGGCTATAACTCAGTACGCTGTGGCGCAAGGTAGAAATTTGACATATTATGTCAGTGACAAAAACAGAGATCAAAGTCTTGGCATACAGTTCTTGGGAATCCGACAAAGATTGTTTTGTTTTAAAATTTGTAAAAAACAAACACATTGTTGTAGGGACATGTGAAGTCAAAGTGGATGGCTCGTCAATTGTTGCCAGTTTTCAAAGCTAGGCCTCATTGGCCCGCGAAGGATATTATGGATGTGGTGAAGAAGAGATGGAAAGTTATTGTCAAAAGAACTTTATGCTACGAAATAAAATACGAAGCGAATAAATTGTTGCATGGTTCAATGAAAGACCATTATGCTAAACTTGGGAGTTATTTATTGGCTTTAAGGAAGGCAATTCCTATGTCATTGTTTGATATAACAACTGACCCTAAATTGGTACAGAATCCCATGGTTTTGCAAAGGCTTTTTGTTTGATTTGAAGGGCTCAAATGTGGGTTGCTAAGTGATTGCCAAAGAGTAATATGTTTAGATGGTTGCTTCATCAAGAGATTTTTGGGAGGGATGTTGCAACTTGCAAGTTGCGCCGGGGAGAGATGGAAACAACCAAATGTTTCCTTTGACATGGGCTGTAGTGGAGGGGGAGAGCAGTAGCTCTTAGGAGTTGTTTCTTTCTTTTTTTCCTTTTTTCTTTTTCACCGAAAGAACCACCGCTGGGGTGGGGTAATTGTCGGTTCCACTTACCAAAATTTTATTTATACTAATGTCGAATGCAAGATGTACAAAAATTAAAATCAAATGTCACCACAAAAAAGGAGCATATGGGTCGAACAGTCAAAGAGAAAATGGTCCTGAGATGGGGCCAGGCTAACGAACAGTATGCGTCTAAGCGAAATATGTCTTGCAGTAGGTATAAGTCAAAAATGGTGAGGTTTCGTTGCCCTATTTTCCAGATTCTTCCTTTGCAAGAGAGCATGAGAGAGGGGCCTCGTGGGTGGTCTTTTATCTCGCGTCCCTGAATAACACGATGCCTTTGAGATCCTGCCGATACACCGTCTCTGCATTGGGTGGTAGACTCGAGAACCGGGTGAGGTGGTGCACTTGTAGTCCGGCCTTGGCAAGGTGATGAGCGACTTGGTTCGCCTCCCTAGGTCAGTAGCCGAAGGTTAGGTTGCTTTGGTGCTGGAGACGTTTGAGCATGTCGATTGTCATAGCTAGGTAAGACGGAACATCCTCTCTTCTTTCCAGCATCTTTATTGTTATTTCGCTGTCTGTTTGGATGTGAAATTCTTTGATAGAACAAGCTCCCGATGTACAGAAAATTCACAGAAGATATTAAGCAACACAAATGAAATCTTATTGAAGAAGAACAGTTCCGTAACAATGGCCGAAGGCCCCCAATGAGCCGTAGCCCCCCAAAAGAAAGAGAAAATTCTCGATCTTCCCAAAATACCAGATTAAAATGTCTAAAACCGTCCCCTGACTTCTCCCCAGTTTAGTCTATTTATACTAACTAATACACTTATTATTATTCTTAGTCTATTAGGCCCAATTCCCAACAGTCTATTAAGCCCAATTCCTAACAATTCTCCCCCCTAAACATCCACCTTGCCCTCAAGGTGGGCGATAGGACACAGCCACCATCTTCTTCTTTTCCTTCATCCTAGCACCTCTCCCTTTCCAATACTGGATGGATTGCTGGACTTTTAGTTTTGCTGCTTCCATCTTCTTCCCTATGTATTTCACAGTGGATTTACACAGATGCCATGACATTTGTTTTTGTAATTTGGTTCTTTCAGATTCTGTGGAGGTGAAGTCACCGCCTGCTGCAACACCGAGGACAGCAACTTCTTGCTTTTGAACACTTTCTTCTTCAATATCAATAGATAACACATGATAGTTCAGCAAGTTTCCTTCTCCTCTCTTATTCACCAAGCTCTTCATCTCCTTATTTATTCCTAGTTGATGATCTCCTTGTATACTAGCCTTCTGCCCCTGTACCTCCCATTTGATGGTCTGATTTTGAAAATTAACTGCCATATCCCCTAGGCCAGTTAACCAGCTCATTCCCAGCACTACATCCACTCCCCCCAATTGCAGAATGTTAGGAATAGTATATAAAAGCTACACGTACATTGCTTTGTAATTAATGTTAGTTGGGCTTCTGTTATATTAGCTACAGTTAGTTACAACCATAGCTTCTATAAATACTCTGTACACTTTCTATTTCTGAATAAGATGATTTCACTTCTTTCTTCTACCTTGCTCTATTTCTAATATGGTATCAGAGCTCTGCTCGATCTACCATGGAGAACTCTGAATCAAATTCTTCTTCTTCGCAATCAACTTCTCAGATTGCCAGTCAAACCTCGCCTATCATCTTTCATCATCCTCTACCTGTTAAACTCGATTCAAACAATTTCCTGTTCTGGCGACACCATGTCGAATCAGTAATTCGAGCTCATAAGCTTCTCAGATTCATAGAAAATCCTCAAATACCAGATCGTTTTGCTGTTGATGAAAATGGAACAAAAACTGTTAACGAAGCGTACAACACATGGGAGCAACAAGACCAGATGTTGTTTTCCTGGCTCATAGCTTCGCTTTCTGAGTCACTTCATGCTCGCGTCATCTGCTGCAGGCACTCGCATGAGTTATGGAGTGAAATTCAGCAATTCTTCCGCTCCAGCATCATCGCGCGAGCTCGTCAGCTGAAATCGGAGCTGTATAACACCGGAAAAGGTGATCGTTCTATTTCCGAATATCTGCTTCGCATTCAGACCATTGTGGATAACCTAACATCTGTCGGAGAGCCTATATCCACCAAGGATCACATCAATGTGATCCTTGAAGGTCTTCCTGAGGATTATGAATCATTAATATCTTCTGTCACCTCGCGAAGTATTTTAGATCCAGTTACTTTGTCTGAACTTGAAGGCCTTCTCTTGGCTAAAGAATTACGACTGAGAAAACTACGTGACTCCTCACAGCAAACAATATTTTCTGCTAATGTTGCGCGAGTTGAAACTACCTCTCCTACTATTGAAACTGAAACTCAGAATACTTCAGAGAATGCCTCAGCTCAAATTGCTCAGTTTGACACTTCTGCAGACAATTCATCCTATAGAGGAAGAGGTCGTGGAGGTTTTAATAGAGGCAGAGGTGGTCGTACAGGTGGTAGAAGCTCTACAACTTGTCAAGTCTGTGGTAAAAATGGTCACAGTGCCATTGTGTGCTATCACAGATACAATCCAGCCTATACAATTTCCAGTTCTAATCCTTCTACTATGCATCAATCTCCTTTTCCTTACTCAAATCAGCCTTACCAACCTCAACAGTCTCCTTTTCAATACTCAAACCAGCCTTACCAACCTCAACAGCCTCCTTTTCCTACACCACATTCATATCCAAATCAATACCAATATCAATCATCTCCTTCAAACACAACAAGATATTCACCCAATCCAACCCATCAATCACAGTTTATGCATCAAACACAACCTTATACTCCATCACCTAATCATCCTTCACAATTCAGTTCATCATCAACTGTACCAACTGCAGCCTGGGCTTCTGCAAATTCATCTATACTTGGACCAGCTCCCAATACACAAAACTGGTTCCCAGACTCTGGAGCAACACATCATGTCACAGCTGATCCCCTAAACTTTCAACACAGTGAGCCTATTGATACCACTGATAAGCTTTTTATGGGCAATGGTCAAGGTTTGGAAATTAAGTCTATTGGCTTTTCATCCTTTCCCTCTCCTTATCATTCATCTCTTTCTTTATCTCTAAATAACATCTTACATGTTCCTGCCATCACTAAAAATCTGTTAAGTGTCAGCCAATTTGCCAAGGATAACCATGCATTTTTTGAATTTCATCCTCATGAGTGCTTTGTCAAATCCCAGGTTTCTAAACAAATTCTGCTATATGGAATCCTTGGTGAAGATGGTCTTTACAAGTTCCAGTCATTTCCAGCTCTTGGGTCTCACCAGTCACCTGCAAAAGTGTCCAAGTCTTATTCACCTATTTCTGTGTGTCCTAGCTCTCTTATGTCTACTTGTAATAACTCTCAGTCAAACATCAATTGTAATATTTGGAATTTAAGACTAGGCCATCCTCATTTTGAGGCTCTTAAGTCTGTACTCAATCTTTGTAATCTGTCTCATTTAAATAAAAATGCTATGGACTTTTGTTCTGCTTGTTGCCTTGGTAAGGCTCACAGATTACCATCCCATCCTTCTACAACTGTATTTCATTCTCCTTTTGAATTGATTTACACTGACTTATGGGGACCAGCTCCTATTCAATCCGTTGATGGTTATTGTTACTATATATCCTTTATTGATGCCTTCACTAAGTATACTTGGATATATTTTCTCAAAAAGAAATCTGATGCCTTCTTAGCTTTTCAAAACTTCTATCAATATATCTTCACTCAATTTCATGTTTCTATCAAATCTTTACAATCTGATTGGGGAGGAGAATTCAGGTCATTCACTAAGTTTCTGACTGATAAGGGTATCAATCATAGAGTTATATGTCCTCATACACATCATCAAAATGGTGTAGTAGAGAGGAAACATCGCACCATTGTTGAAAAAGGTCTATGTCTTTTAGCTCATTCCTCTCTACCATTCAAATTCTGGGACACTGCATTTGCTACTGCAGTACATATTATCAACAAACTTCCATCTAAATCTATTGCCAATCTCAGCCCTCACTTCAAACTTTATGGCACCCTTCCTGATTACAATTTCCTCAAAGTCTTTGGTTGCTCTTCCTATCCATTCATTAGACCTTACAACAAACATAAAATGGATTATCACTCTAAGGAATGTGTTTTTCTGGGATACTCATCTCATCATAAAGGCTACAAATGTCTTTCTCCCTGTGGCAGAATTTACATTTCCAGGGATGTCATCTTTAATGAAACTAGATTTCCATATCCCACTGTTTTTCCCTCAACATCCACTTCATCCACTAGTATTCCAGTTTCCCTCTCAGCTCCAATAAAAATTCTTCCTACTTCCTTATCATCACCGCCTCAATCTGACAATGATGTCAATACTTCTTCCAGTTCCTCTTCTTTACACACTTCTTCATCCCCTACACCTCAGGATAATACTGCCTCACATAATCATCATCAATCTTCCAATAACTCAACTTCTTCTAACCACCAAAATAACACATCTGACAATTCTCACTCTCCATCATTCTCTGATTCCTCCTCTTCCACATCCCCAAGTCCTCCCCATAACTCTCATCCCATGCAAACCAGGTCAAAATCTGGGATTGTCAAGCCTAGACTTAATCCAACTTTACTGTTGGCCCATATAGAGCCCAAATCAGTTAAGCAAGCTCTTTCTTCTCCACCTTGGCTTGCAGCCATGCAATCTGAATACAATGCCTTGATATCTAACAAAACTTGGTCTCTAGCCTTGATACAGTACCTGTAAGCTCACCAATGAAGGAAGTGACCCTCTTCCTGATCCCTCTCATTACAGATCTGTTGTTGGAATTCTGCAGTATGCTACTCTAACCAGACCTGAACTTAGCTATGATGTAAATAAGGTGTGTCAGTTTATGAGTAATCCTCTACAAGACCACTGGAAAGCTGTGAAACATATACTGAGATATCTATCTGGCACTATTACTCATGGACTGATTATCAAACCTCTTCCCTTGACAAAAATACCTCTACCAATCTCAGCTTTCTGTGATGTTGACTGGGCATCAGATCCTACAGACAGAAAATCTACATCTGGGTCATGCATTTTCCTAGGCTCTAATATTATCTCCTGGTGGTCTAGGAAACAACTGAGGGTAGCAAGATCTTCAGCTGAAGCTGAATACAGAAGCCTAGCAGACACTACATCAGAACTTTTATGGGTTCAATTTTTACTCAAAGAACTTCAAGCCCCTTTTAAAACTCCAAGAATTTACTGTGACAATCTCAGCACTGTACAGCTAGCTCACAATCCTGTCCTACATTCTCGCATAAAACATATGGAAATTGATCTTTTCTTTGTCAGAGAGAAAGTTCATCTCAAACAGCTTGAAGTTTTCCACATTCCAGCCTCCCAACAAATTGCAGATGTGTTGACTAAGCCTCTATCTGCTTCCACCTTTCTTGAGTTCAAAGACAAACTGAGTGTGATTGATTTTCCAGTTCAATCACCCTCAATTTGAGGGGGGAATGTTAGGAATAGTATATAAAAGCTACACGTACATTGCTTTGTAATTAATGTTAGTTGGGCTTCTGTTATATTAGCTACAGTTAGTTACAACCATAGCTTCTATAAATACTCTGTACACTTTCTATTTCTGAATAAGATGATTTCACTTCTTTCCTCTACCTTGCTCTATTTCTAATACAGAATGTAAAATTTTTGCAAAATTTCATTTCCTTGTACAACCACTGTTCACCCATCACACCTACCATAGTTGGGAAGAAATTCCCCATTCCCTAGCTGCACTTTATTCCCCTTAATGCAATCAAAAGGTATCTTCCATTCCTCAACAATCTTCTGTGAAATAAAATTGTGAGTAGCTCCACAATCAATCAAGATATGCACCTTCTTTTCCCCAATCAGCCATTTCAGATTTCCCAGGACTTTAAATGTTCTCATGAGTGGCGTTCCTTCTTTGTTCAACACAGATAATTGCATAGTCTTAGCTTCCATAAGAATTCCTTCTTCTTTTTGTTCTTTATTAAAGTCAGTCTCAGATTCTTCCTCCCCTTCAGATTGTTCTACCATCATTACTTTAAAATTTTTCATTCTACAAATGTGACCCCGATTCCAGTTTTCACCACATTTAAAACATAACCCTTTCTTACTTCTTTCTTGCAGCTCATTCTGTGATAATCTGGGGCATGTATTCCTGGAGACAGAACTTGATCCTTCTTCCAGCTTCTTGTTATCATTTGAGTTCTTCATCAATTGATTTGTAGATGTCAGATTATAACTATTTCTACTACAATCTCCCCATTTATGATAGCTCTGTCCACCTGCTGAATTTATTTTCAGAATCTTCTTTCCCTCATCTTTATTCTTTATGATGTTGGCTTCATGGTTCTTGTTTTCAATCAAGGAAGCTGTGTCCATGACAGCAGCTAGGGTTCTTGTAGGATATAATTTCAATTCAGCCCTTACATCTCGTTTCAACCCATTGAGAAACACTCCTCTAAGTACCTCCTCAGTCAGATGCCCCTGCGAAGCTATAGCAACTTCAAACTTATCTCTGTACTCCTTCGCCGTCCCTTTCTGCTTCAAACTAAACAAAGATCCTAGAGGATCCTGCACCAAATTTGGTTGAAAACGTTTGCTTAGATCCTTCGTAAAACTCTCCCAAGTCTATTGACGAGCCTGGCCTTCCCACCATTGGAACCAGCTCAGTGCCTGGTCTTCCATGGCTATCACGGCAACATCAATTTTGTCTTCTTCCTCCGTATGATTCAGGCGGAAATAACGGTTCATTCTTACCAGCCATCCCATAACATCTTCTCCGTTAAAAATTGGTAAGTCAAATTTTCTTCCAGTTCGTTGGTGGTGATCATGTCCCCTGCAGCGATGGTGATGGCGGTGTGGTGGTGAACGGTTGTCGTACCCTTCTGAGTTCTCAGAACTCGCTGAGTGTCGCGAATGATGAAGGTGAGAAGTGCGATGCGATGCAGATAAGCGATGCGACCTACTTCTCGATCGATCTCGATCGCTTGCATCCAATCTGGCCATAATCGCTGCCAACATCTCCGTCGTTTGTTGATGATTCCTATCCACCTTATCATCCAATCTGTTGTGGTTATTCTCCAACTCATTCATCCGCAAATCCATCTTTGTCCGTGTCCAGACCATCCACAGAATCTACGTTCTCTGATACCAATGATAGAACAAGCTCCCGATGTACAGAAAATTCACAGAAGATACTAAGCAACACAAATGAAATCTTATTGAAGAAGAACAGTTCCGTAACAATGGCTGAAGGCCCCCAATGAGCCGTAGCCCCCAAAAGAAAGAGAAAATTCTCGATCTTCCCAAAATACCAGATTAAAATGTCTAAAACCGCCCCATGACTTCTCCCCAGTTTAGTCTATTTATACTAACTAATACACTTATTATTATTCTTAGTCTATTAGGCCCAATTCCCAACAGTCTATTAAGCCCAATTCCTAACATTCTTTGAACCTTGCTTGTATTGCGTATTTTGATAAGGTTTCCCTTGTTGTGGTTTCTATTGAAAATGGAAATCAGTTTAGAGTCATCAATTGAGAAGGCTGGACATTTTTCTCTGATCAACAAAAGGTATGTTTTACCTTGTTAACATCAATTTATAAATTAGTGAAGCTATGTTCTTTTGTAAACATCAATTTATTATTAACATTGTATGTAGGGTCTTGTAAATGATGTAGCTAAAGTTCTACCGTCCGTGGAGCATAGAAATTTTGCAAGACATATTTTCAAAAATTGGCACTCCAAAGTTAAGGGTGATGAGTTGAAAGGATACTTTTGGGAAAGTGTAAGAGCTTACGATGAGAATGATTTCAGTGAAGCTTTAAACAAGATAAAAATAGTGTCAACTACTTCAGCCGATGCTTTTGTAGCACAAAATCATACAACTTTTTGTCGGGCTTTCTTAAACATGCACACTAAATGTGAGGTTATTGTGAACAATATGGCAGAAACCTTCAATGATTACATCATTGAAGCAAGGTCTAAACATCTAATCTATATGCTAAAAGATATAAGATGTGCTCTAATGGAAAGGCTTGTAGTGAAAAGGCAATGGATGGAATGTAATGAAAATGAAATGTCCAAGAAGAGTTTTTAAGTTCGAAAAGGCAAAAGATGATAGCATACACTGTTCTGTCATTCCTTCTTCAGAAACACAATTTCAAGTAAGGTATATCCTTGATGAGCTAGTGGTCGATGTGTGCACTTGTAGGAAGTGGGATTCAACGGGTATCTCTTGTTGCCATGCAATATGTTGTATATTTTTCATGAGAAGAAATGTTGAAAATTTTGTGCATGGTTGCTACAAGAGAGAAGCTTACTTGAGGAGCTACGCCGGGAACATTGCTCCACTAGAGGGCGAAAGACATTGGCCAACATCTGATCTGGTACTTGACCCCCCTCCTATCAAAGTAGTCCTTGAAAGACACAAATGAAAAGAAGCAAGGATCCTTATGAGGATCTAAAAAAAACTGCTAAGTTATCAAGGCATGGAAGGGAGATGCATTGTAGTATTCGTAAATCAAAAGAGCACACCAAAAGAAAGTGTAATAATAAATCTAATGAGCTGCCACAACAACTTTCTAAGAGGCAAAGGGGAAGGCCTAAAAAACATCTACCAATGGTCAAAGTTTACATTCAAATGAACACTCTACAGTGGTCCAACCTTCTAATAGGGGTAAAGGTGGAAGATGGATAAGAAGAGGAAGAGGAAAGCATGGTGGCAGAGGGAGACAATCTGTAAGGATTCATATATCTCTTAGTGTTTTTAAAAATGAGATTAAATGTGAGTACATTTACTAGTAGTCAACTTTTTTTCATATTTCAAGTGGATTTGGCATATACTATAATCCTACATATGGAAATCAATACATCAACGTATGTACACTACTAAATGTATTTAGCATGTATTTTTATCTTTCAACGATTTGTTATGAATTATTGAACTCAAACTGATCTCTGTAATGGTACTGCCAGTAAAATGTTTTTTGTTGAACTAAACAAAAGGTTTTTTGTTGCAGACCATGAGTCATCCTATGAATGTGGGTAACTTACCCTTCAATCAGATTCAGACATCTTCATTATTAGAGCCTACAAGTTCTAGGCCTAGTTCTAGGCCCCGTGGGGTGGACAATGAAATATGAAGGCATATGTGATGAATTTTTTGGTGGTTGATGCTTCTGCCCAAGATAGTTTTTTGTTGGCTAATGGAGCCTCTCACTTTGTATGGACCTATTTTTGGTGGCTAATGCTTCTATCCTAGATAGTTTTTTTGTTGGCTTGTATGGACCTATTTTTGATGGCTGATGTTTTTTCCCTAGATAGTTTTTTGTTGGCTAATGCAACCTATCACTTTGTATGGACCTGTTTTTTGTTTGTTGATGCTGCAAATTAAATTTAATCATATGTAAATGTGTAGTTGTTGTTCACTGAATTTTTGAAGTTGTGTAATGTTCTGATGCGGCCCAATAAGGTGTGTAATTTTGAAACATTTTACTGGCAGTAGCATACTAGCATGTCTAAGATGCTAAATATGGTGCAGTGACAGAATGTTGTTCTTTTATTCAACCTGCATATTTGAACATGTGTTAGATGGCAAATTAGTTAAGAGTTATAGTACAACTTTATACTTTATCAACAGGCTACTGCTATAGCTTCAAAATTTGTGTTATTCTAAAAGGATGTATTTAGGGGTGGATTTGGGCCGGGTCAGGCCCGGGCCAGGCCTAGGCTCGGTCGGGCCGCCGGTTCGTATCACATGGGCCCGGGACCAGCCCGAGGGTTGGACGGGTCCGGTTCGGGCCGGGCCACCCGCTCGGGTCACAGGTCGGGCCACCCACCGGGCCGGGTCGGGTCGGTTAATTTTTTTTTTAATTTATATTTTATACTTAATAGTTTTATACAAGTATTAAAAAACAAACTTCAAGTGCATTTATTTGAAATGAAATAGGAACTACATTTGAAAATTAAATAGGAACTATAATTGTTTTTAAAACATGAAATACTAATCAATCATTCAATATTTCAATCGGAATCTCCGGCATAGGTAGAGCCACCATCGGTTGTAGATTCATCCATAAAGTGTTGGGATGGGGTGATGTCAATTTCTTGAGCTCTATGGGTTGCTTTCAACCAATCGTGGTAACATATAAGCATCTCAAGAGATTCAGCGCTCAACCTCGTTCTAGTTTGTGTTAGGACATTGCCGGCCGAACTAAATTCTTGTTCCACGGCAACCGTTGAAACCGGCATTGATAGCACTTGCTTAGCCATCTTTGCTAAAACCGGGAACATTCTTTCTTTTCTCTTCCACCAGTTTAGTACGTCAAAATCATCATCTTCTTCAAAATCAACATCATAAGTTAAATACAAAGAAATCTCATTAATTGTGCTTTGTTGTGTAGCGTGAGTTGATTTCGTTTTTCTAATAAGATTGGCAAACGTAGATTTGAAAATTGATTTTCCTTCAGATGATGTTTGTGTCGGGTGAGGGGGCGTGTTGGGATATTGATCCAGAGGCCCAATACCCGGATCAAGAAGGCCCAATACCCGGATCAAGAAGGCCCAAGATACCCGGCCCAAGCAAAGGGCCCATCACCCTATGATGAGATAATCAAGGTAGAATTCATGCCGAACGAGATTCGGCCCAAATAAGGGTTGGCCCAGTAAGAAGACATACCGAACGGGGTTCGGACTATATATCATACTTGGGCCAAATTGACAGCATCTTCAGCATAGCCCAACATCCCGTTCGAGCAACGGCCAACCGGCAAGTGGCCAGGTGCAATTAATGCCAGATTGTGACATCAGCAAGTGGAAACATGGGAGACCAAGTCGGTGGAACAAATGCCAGTCAGCATAGGGCAGCCCATGCTCTCCATTAGTATAAATAGAAGGTTTTAAGTCATTGTAAGGGTCAGCATTTCAATACTCAGGCTCTAGAATAGCATCATTGCTCTTATTTCTTGTATTAAAGTATTGTTTCCGACCTACCGATCGGGAAATTCCTTGTAATCAGACTGGTTAATTAATACAAGTGGGCTTTCGAGTATTAGTGAGTTCATCTTTTATATTTTGTTTATACACCTTGATTCTGTGCCATTCCTGATATATCCAAAGTTCGTGTTGGGCTTTCAGATCTACGGGATTTACCCCCAACATTGGCGCCGTCTGTGGGAAACTTACAAAAAGTTTCACATTCAAATCATCCAAAAAACCACTATTTTCAAAAATGGTCAGAATCAGCTCCTATCATACAAACGACGGTTCACGCCGTCACGGAAGGAGTCACACCCCGGGGAGTCAAAACCCTCAGGGACAATCCAGCCGAGGATCGTATCCTCGTTTCGATGGGGATTTTGTGATTCCCGAATCTCTGAGAAGAAATCCTCAGGCCATGCGAGACATGGCCCAGGTCATGCAGCATATGGCGAACGAGGAGGAAGGAGGGTCCAACTTTACAGGGGAGACTCCACGCACGGAAACAACCACAGCATCATCCCGTTCGCATCCCCATCGGGATAATCGACGTAGCGCCCCACCAACAGCGCACCATAGTCCCAGTGACCGAACCCCGATCGGGTCACAAGCTAGAGGACCAACTCCCATTGGTCATCATTTCCAGAATGCCGAGCGGGAGAATACCAGGGCCCCTCAACGGCATTGGGACCGGGACTATACGGACATGAGGGCTCCACCACCGCCCCCTTTGACGGCCCAGGAGGAAGAAATGGCTGATATGAGGAGGCAGATGAATGAGATGCGGGATCAAATGAACAGGGCGCCTGTACAACCTGCCCCAGTTCAGCTGGGAATTAATTCCCCTTTCACCAGGGAACTCATGTACGCAGACATCCAAGGGGGTGCCAAGCTGCCGACCGGCCAAATCTATGACGGGGTGGGAGATCCCCATGTGCATTTGAGGAGTTACCAAGGGGGACTCATGCTGCTAGGAGCACCCAAGGCTGCTATTTGCCGGTTTTTTTTTAGCACGCTCAGAGGGCCTGCCCAGGAGTGGTTCGGGACACTCCAACCTGGGTCAATCAACAGTTTCGCCGAATTATCGGCGTTATTCTTGGCCCAGTTTGCTTCCAGTGCCAATCCCAAACGGCACTTCAGCTATCTGACCAGCGTGAAGCAGAACGTCAAAGAGACCCTCAATCAATTTCTGAAGAGATGGAGGGATGAAACTCTGACAAGCATGACGGATGATACCGCCATTACCCTATTCACGAACGCTCTCCGAACGGGGGAGTTATACAAGGATCTGAAGAAAAATCCGGGTACAGCGTACGCCGAGGTATTAGACAGGGCTCGCAAGCATGTCGCCCTAGAAGAGGAGATAATGATCAGGGATAAGGTCATTGCTCCTGCTGCCCCGATCAGAATGGCCGATCGGCTGGGTCCTAGCCCAGTGGCCACTATACCTCCCAAGCAAGGGAGATTTACTCCCCTGGTCCTATCAGTAGCGACCATTTATCAGCACGAGAGGGACAATATTCCCCTCCCGACTGATTCTGGGCAGTTTATGGGAGCGGATGACAATGCTTTCTGTAAATATCACAACAGGAAGGGTCATGCCACCAATGCCTGCAGGGCCCTACAAACAGCCATTGAGGATTTGATCCGACGAGGTCACCTGGGCAAATATGTGAATGAGGATCCAAACGCTGTGGGCACGTTGAAACCAATCAGGAAACCTAATAGCTGGCGTCGGGATGCCCAACGTGATGCCCAGCCTCAAAATGACGTATATGTTCCCCCTAGGGATGAACCAGAGGGCTCGGGAGGCCCTGGAAAGAAACCTCGAATGGAGGTCAATGTTATATTCGGGGCGGGGAGACAGGGGATTCGAACGCCGAACGGAAAAGGTTCGAGCGAAGTCTTTATGTGGGATCCATCTCCGCTCCCCCCATAAGAAAGGAAGGACGGACCCGATCACGTTCGGGCCAGTTGATTTACCCAACTCTCCAAGCCCGCACAGGGATGAACTGGTGGTGAGCATGTGTATTGACAATGCTTTGATCCGCCGAGTACTGGTCGATACCGGGAGCAGTGTGAATGTATTGTATCTACAATCATTCGAAAAAATGGGTCTACAGAGAAGTCAACTGACCCACCTACGGACCCCACTGGCAAGTTTCACCGGTAATTGCATTGAGGCTGAGGGGACCATCCAATTGATGGTTGAAATTGGGGATGAAACACACAAAGCGTCACTCTGAATGACGTTCGTGATGGTGGATATAAAGTGTGCCCACAATGCCATATTGGGCCGACCGGGATTGGAAGATCTGGAGGCAATAGCCTCTGTCCGCCACTCATGCATCAAATTCCCTACAGACACTGGGGTTGGGGTGGCCAGAACTGATCCGACGACAGCCCGGACATGTTATCGAGAGGCCCTGAAGAAGATGAACACTCGTGGGATGCGGGTTAATACAATTGAGGTGGAAACCCACCGAACGGAGTTCGAGGCACACCCAGAACCTGCCACTCTTCTTGAATAAATCGACCTGGATTCCCCCCGAACCGTAAGGTAGCTATCGGGGTAGATCTGGAGGCTGACATCCGGGATGGCGTGATTGCCATCTTAAAAAAGTTTCAGGTATTGTTTGCCCGGGGGCCAGAAGATATGCCCGGTATTGATCCGGAGATAATATGTCACAAACTTGCCGTTCGGCCTGATGCAAAACCAGTCCAGCAGAAGAAACGATATCAGGCAACCGGACGGTGGGAATTCACAAAGCGGGAGGTGGCCACCTTGCTGAAAATAAAGCACATCCGTCCAGTAATCCACGTAGAATGGCTATCAAATGTGGTTCTGGCCCCAAAACAATCTACTTGGAGAATGTGCGTGGATTACTCGGACCTGAATAAAGCTTGCCCCATGGATCCCTATCCAGTGCCGAGGATCGATCTGCTAGTAGATGAAACTGCCGGATGTGAATTGCTGAGCTTCATGGATGCTTTCCGGGGTTACCATCAGATATTCATGCACCCGGCTGATGCAGAGAAAACGACGTTCGTTACTTCGGATGGTGTGTTTTGCTATATCGTCATGCCATTCGGATTAAAGAACGCAATGGCAACTTTTCAAAGGATGATTGGGATGATGTTCAAAGAAGTGATGGGGGTCACAATGGAAGCTTATGTTGATGACATCCTGATCAAAAGCAGGAAGAAGGAAAACCATGTCCTGGACATAGAAAAGGTGTTCGGGATAATGCAGAAAGCAAATATGAGGCTGAATCCCAAAAAATGTGCTTTTGCTGTAAGAGGGGGCAAATTTTTGGGATACATGATGAGCGAGAAGGGGATTGAGCCCAATCCTGAAAAAGTAAAGGCAATTGTGGATATGGAGGCTCCAAGAAATCTCAAAGAAGTGCAGAGATTGACCGGTCGGTTAGCAGCCCTGAGCAGATTCCTATCCAAACTGGCCGATCGAGCTATTCCGTTCTTCCAGATCATGAAGAAAGCCAACCCCTTTGAATGGACGGCTGAATGCCAAACGGCCTTTGAAGATTTCAAGACGTATCTGTCTTCCCCCTGGTCTTGATAAAACCCGAACCAGGGGAACATCTGTATATGTACCTTGCTGTAGTTGACTTGGCTGTGAGCACAGTACTGTTGAAAGAAGAAGATGGCGTTCAACGGCCAATCTATTTTGTAAGCAAGACTTTGAACGGCCCGGAAACCAGGTACACCTTGCTAGAGAAAACTGTACTGGCCCTGATAGCTGCCATTAAACGTCTGGCACCATATTTCCAGACCCACCCGGTAACTGTGTATACTACTCAGCCACTAGCCACCATCTTGAGAAATCCTATGGCAAGTGGACACATTACCAAGTGGAGCCTCCTGATCGGGCAATATGAGGTGGATTTCAAGCCTCGGCCTACTATCAAAGGACAGGCCCTGGCAGATTTCATTGCAGAATGTACCGCCCGGCCCTCAGAAACAGACTCAGAGAACAATGGGTTGAATAACTGGTGGGAAATGTATGTGGATGGAGCAGCTAGTGCCAAGGGTTGTGGAACTGGAGCTGTGATCACATCGCCCGAGGGTTTCAAAGCATATTATTCCACCCACTTTGACTTCAAGGTAACCAGCAATGAGGCTGAATATGAGGCCCTCATTGCTGGTTTAAAATATGCAAAGGCCCTGGGTGCCGATCGGTTGAAAGTCCGATCGGATAGTCAATTGGTGGCACATCAAGTAAACGGCACTGCTGAGGCTAAAGAAGAGAGAATGAAGGCCTACAAGGAGATAGTTGAGGAGCAGATAAGTAAATTTGAACAGGTGGTGCTCGACCAAATATCCAGGATTGAAAATACTGAAGCAGATATCCTATCCAAGTTAGAAAATGCAGCGTTCGACGATCGGGCACAGGAGATCCCCGCTCTTATCCAACGTTTTGCCCATCGGGAAACATTGGCGACCCCAGCAATCATGGTGCTCCAGATCGAGGCCATATCTTATGCCATCCCTAGCTGGGTCATAGATATGACCAACTACCTGAAAGACGGAACCCTCCCACAAGATAAAAATCCTGCCTATCAGATAAAATGCATCCAGAGGAGGGCTTCCATGTTCGAATTGGTAGACTGGCAGCTGTACAAAAAGACATTTGGTGGGCCGTATCTGAAATGCCTCCCACCCGATCTAGCGGCGGCTGTAATGGAAGAAATTCATGAAGGTATCTGTTCCAGCCACCAAGGGCCCAAGACACTGGCCAGAAAAATCATCCTACAAGGGTATTATTGGCCGACTATCCAACAGGACTGCTTTGCACATACTAGGAAATGTAAGGTATGCCAACTGCACGCACCGGTCCCCGGACGGCCTGCCACTTTCTACACTCCAATGACAATGGCCCTTCCGTTCGCAAGATGGGGGATAGACCTGTTAGGTCCTCTACCTACGGCCCCTGGAAACAACAAGTATATCATCGTGGGGATAGATTACTTTACCAAATGGGTAGAGGCCGAGCCACTGGCCAGCATCACAGATGTTAAGTGTCAAAAGTTTGTCTGGAAGAATATCATTTGTCGTTTCGGAATTCCTGAGCAGATTGTGACTGATAATGGAAGGCAGTTCGTGAGCCGGAATTTTGAGAACTACCTGGTCAAATGGGGAATCAAGCATTCCAGAGCATCCGTGGCGTACCCTCAGGCGAATGGCCAAGTAGAGAATATGAACCGTACTATCATGGATGGTATGAAGAAGAAGCTGGAAAAATACTCCTCATCGTGGCCTGACCAGTTAAATTATATTATATGGACTTACAGGACCACACCCCGAACGGCCACGGGAGAAACTCCATTTGCCCTCGCCTATGGTTTCCAGGCCAAAGTACCAACGAAAATCCTAGTTCCCACACACCGAACGGTGCATTACAGCCCAGAACAGAATGAGGACAACTTACGGGCCGAATTGCATTTCATAGAAGAAAGAAGGGATCTGGCAGCTGCACGAATGGAAGAGTATCACAGAGCCACAAGAAGATATTTTGATAAGCAAGTTAAAGTTCGTTCAATCGAGGTAGGGGACCTGGTGCTAAGGAAGCGAGAAAAAAGCAAACCTCTCGAAGGTGGAAAAATGGCACAAAATTGGGAAGGCCCCTACCAAATATGTAAGAAGTATGCTTCAAGAACATTTGGCGTACAAAATACCGAAGGTCGACCGGCAGGTACTTGGAATGTGGAACATCTACGGAAATTTTATCAGTAAAAACGGCTGTTGCCACCTCTAACAAAATGTATAGAGAGGGAGACATAACTTCCACATAAACACAATCCATGATTAGCACGATCATTCTGGATGACCGAATGAGGAACAGGTTAACAACATGGAAGGAAAATCAATTCTCAGCTAAGGGAGTTTTTGACCCTAGATTTATGAACGAATAAAGGGATCAAAAACGGCTTGAAGAATTGAGGCTCAGAAAATCGGTGCCCGTGGTTAACACGATCATTCCGGATGACCGAATGACGAACGAGTTAACAACATGGAAGGAAAGTCATTCTCAGCCAACGGCTTGGAGTTTGACACTCAGATAGTCTCACCTCAGCGGTTAATATGAGAATCGTTCTGGAGAACCGAATGAACGAACATATTAGCAGTTTGGAGGGAGCCATTATTTCAGCAAGAGTTTTGACCATGTAATTACGCATTGATGAAGAGATCAAAATGGCCTGGAGTTCGAGGACAGTGATTCTCACCTCAGCTTTTTAACACGCAAAATCATTCCGGATGACCGAATGACGAACGGGTTAATAGTTTGGAGGGAGCTGAGTCGTCAACTTGGCCAAAGTCGACCCTGTAATTACGTACGGGCAAAGGGATCAAAACGGCTTGGAGATGGTGTCAAGACTGTAAGATATGGATTGACCGAGCGACGTTCGGATAAGGTACGGATTGTCGCCCGGGGAATCGGAACTATGGTTTTGAAAAATCTCGCCTCAGTCATTAACTTGATTCGGAAGCGAGTCGCCCTTTTAGCTATAAGTAAGGAATGACCCAATCCGGTGACCCTGCTTACAGTTCGAAAAGGGTTACCTCAGACCCCTAATATGGATGATACGAGCCAGAGAGAATAGTTCGGAATGCATCGGAATTATGGGTTTGGAAGGGAGATAGTCTCACCTCAGCTTGTTAACACGTGGGATCATTCCGGATGACCGAATGACGAACGGGTTAACAGTTTGGAGGGAGCCCCTGTCCCAGCTGAGAGTTTGACCCTGTGGTCACGATCAAAACGGCTTGGAGGAATTCACCTCAGCTAAGAGTTTTGAACCCGTGCGTCACGAACGGAAAAGGGATCAAAACGGGCTCGGGAAAGGTGTCAGAACAATTTTGAAGAGATAACCTCACCTCAGCTTGTTAACACGTGAGATCATTCCGGATGACCAAATGACGAACGGGTGAACAGTTTGGAGGGAGCCCCTGTCCCAGCTGAGAGTTTGACCCTGTGGTCACGATCAAAACGTTTTGGAGGTATTCACCTCAGCTAAGAGTTTTGACCCCGTGGATCACGAACGGAAAATGGATCAAAACGGGCTCGGGAAAGGTGTCAGACATAAAGATACATGAGTCGAGTGATGTTCGGCCACATAGAAAGGATTGTGAACAAGAAAAATCAAAGGAAAAATAGAGGAAAGACATCAACAGATAAAGAGAAAAGTCCAGTTTATTCTTCGGCATTACTAGCCGGGATATACAAGAAAAACAAAGGACAAAAAAGCAAAAATTACAAGGCTATGCTACTGGAGGATTGCCGTTCGGGGAGGATGGAGGTTGAGAGCTCCCTGCCTGCACTGCATCATCAGGCGCTGCTTTGGACCTTCTCTCCATAATACGGTCATATGTGTTCCCGAACAGATCGTCAAAGCCTAATTCGTCAGGGTCGAACGGCTTGGGGAAATGCTCTAGGATCAAACCGAGGTTCCTATCCAGAAGCAGGTCCTGACTTTGCTTCACAGTTTTCTCGGTCAGGTCATCCAGGAAAGATTTCCCTTCCGGTGTGCTGTCCAGGAGATCGATCCCTGCCTTGATGGGATCTTCGCTTTCGCGTAAGAATTGGCCAAGGTGAGGTCCCAGGAACTGCCGGGCCGTGTTCTCCAGAGCGACGTTCAGCCCCTTGCCCCGTTGAAAATCAACAATCGATTGATGTGCAATTTGGGAAGTGTTGACCGTATATGGTTCGGGCAAATGGTCACCAACGGCTTTGTCAAATTTGATCCCAACAGATTCAGCAGCTCGCACCTTGGCCCGGAGTTCTTTAATCTCCCGGTCGCGACGTCGGGATTTTTCCTGCATCTCAGCCAGAGCGGCTTTTGCCTTCTCACCCTCCTTGGCCTGCTCTTGAAGATCGACCGCTAACTTCCGAGCGGCAGAAAGAAGGATCTGGCTGTCATCCCGATCGCTGGCCAGGGCCTTCATTTCCTTTTCGGCCGCAAGAAAGGCCTTGTGATGGTATACACCGGCCTGAAAACGAGATTGCAAAAGAAATCAGATAAGATAAAACCAATGAAGAATAGAAAGGTATGGATCAGAATGAGGTGTACCTTGAGTGCTTCCTGGTGACCTGCTTCAAAAAGGTCCGACCAGTGGGTCAAGTTCGTGAAGCTCGGGGGAACCTTGATCGCGGTATGACACCACATGGAAGATGGCATCAACCCGAACAGATACCTCCCTTCTGATCTGGGCCCCATGTTCGAAAATTCGACAAACATCCGATCATCGATCGGTGCGTCAGAGAGAGCCGGAGTTGTCATTTTGGCAGGCGCAGATTTTTTGGGTTCACCCTCCGACCCGGTCAAATCAACCACATGGTCGATCGAGATCAATTGATTGCCATCATTCCCCTTGCTTTTCTTCCGGTTTTGCTCCGCAGAGGCATGATCGGCTATCATTTTCTCCTTGCCTTTGCCGGAAGAAGCCGTCAGAGTAGCGGAAGAGATAGAACGCCGGACGGGTATGAGAGATATCACACCTGCAAAAAAGGGGGAATAAGAGACAAAGCTAAATTGAAAGAAGGAAGGACGATCGGGTTAAAATCGTGCTACGCTTACCAATTCCGGCAGATAACATGCTTGAAGTAGTGACAAAACTCCGGAGACAAGTTACAAGTTACATCATCGTATACTCCAGTTACAAGTTATTATGTGTGAGTTACATCTTGTTAAAATTAATTTGATAAAATTACATAAGCAATATTGGTCTCATTTGATAGATCATGAAAAATAAAAATTTTTGATATAAAATTTATAAAAATCGGATATCAAATAAAATAGTTATTACAATTTTTAACAATAAAAGAAAACTCCCTCCGTCCCGGTCATGTCTTCCGGTTTTGACAGGTATCGCAAATTTAGGTAGTGAGAATAAAGTGAAAATGTATGGTTGTAGTTGTGTAAAAAAAGGTGAATGAATGTGAACCACATATTTTTCCCAAAAGTGGAAATTGGAAGAATTAATTGGAACGATCCAAAAAGGAAAGTTAGAAGAAATGACCGGGACGAAAGGAGTAAAAAATAATGGCCTGCGTTGCAGTTCATAAAACGTAAACACCCCCGCCCATATATTCCCGCCTATCTGCAAAGAAACACTAAAAATGTCTATGGCCGCCACGGTAGAGAGGTCCCTGTTCAAATATAAAGAAAGCGGCACCACCTCTTCCACCGCCGTAACCACTATAGTGAAGCACCGATTCCTAGGGTTCCTCATCTGGCAAGCTGTCCAAACCACCGCGCTCCTTTTCTTAAAAAGTATACTCTTTTCTCCCTTTCTAAGAAACCCTCTGAAGCCCTCATTTACAGCCTCATTCGCTTTCATTGCCTTCCACGTCTCTCTCATACTCTTCGCTTCTTCTGTCTTCCTTCTCTCAACTCCTCACCCCCTTCGTGCCGCTTCTCCACTTGAGCTGCTGCTCAGTTCAGCGCGGATTGTATTTGTCCCGAATTCTAGCTCTCAGCCGCTTCTGTCCCCTGACTTCCGTTATCGCGCCAGGGTTTCACTTTGCTTTGTTCTGTTCGTAGGGATTTGTGGCCTCTCTGCGGTTGTGTCCATTGTCTCAGTTTGTTGGAGTGCTGGTGCGTTTAGTCAATTGTGGCCGTGGAAAGTGATTATCTTGAATCTAGGGTTTAGGAGTTTTGGGATTGGGTTGTTCTATGGAATTCACTACGTTCAAAAGAGGAGATGGATTCTGCAGTTTCCTATTGTTCAGGTAAGTTAGTTAATGTCCACATTGAATTTATTTGAATGAATTCTTATCTAGGAGTGAATATTGAGATGCAATGTGCTACCTTTGTCTCTGTGACTTTCTAAAAAGTATGTGGCAAATAATTTAGGGCTTGTGCTCTGTTTAATTAGACTGCTAACTTATTTTCTCATGCTCTTTAACTTGAGCTTTTATGATGCTTGCTTAGTTTGAATATGATTGTTGTGGATAAATACATATTTTGCTCTTCTTTTGTTTTTGATCTTTTGTTCTTTTGGCATATCCGTTGAAGTGAGAGGATTGATTAATAATCTGGAATGTATAAGTGATTGGGGGGTTGAATTTTGAACAATTAGACATATTATGTGTTTAAAAGTTAACATCCATCTTGACTTCTGTTGTTTCTGACCTTCAAAATATGGCTGCCTGCCTGCCTCTGGCATTGGGGATTAGTTGTAAGCATTTAACGCAGTTTATGCTATCAGAAATGCACGTGCTTCACTGATCCACTGTTTTAGAAGTTTATTCAATTTTGTAAAAATTATGACTTGCTTTCTGTGAAGATGCTAAAGCAGTTGTTTGTCATATGGCCCTGTTTGTTTTATGGGTTTACCTACCAACTAGTGTGAAACAATGCTCCTCTTTTAGTCGCTTACATTGTTCATACGATGGCTTGCTGGATCTCTTCCCCTCATATATGACCTAATAGAAATTCATGATATTGCAGCGCCCTTCTTTCTTCAGCTTTAAGATGGGTATTCCATCAGCCATCACACGTGCTTTAAAACTCACAACATTAGGTTTCTTAATGTCATCTTTTCTCTCATTTGGTTACCCGGACGAGCTCAGGGGACAATTGACAGTGATGAAGCTCATTACTGATCAGATTTTACTCTACATCGGAACTTTTATGCTGTTTCTATGCTGGGAGTTATGCCATCATTTACATCAGGTTAGCCATTTATTTACATGATCACTTGTGACACATTCTTACAAAATTTGTAACATATCTTACATGGATTAGTTTCCTATGAATTAGATATTGTTTGAACAGAAAAATGTGAAAACAGAAATGTTCTGACACAGCAATGAAAATAGGTTCTGCAAACAAAACGGTTTATATTTTCACACCCAAAAGGTTCTGCGGCAGCTGAAACGAATCCAAGTGAGCCACTTCTTCTCACGTTGGAAGAGAGCATGCCAAGGTCCCTTTTGCAGTATCTAGCATATAATGACCTTTGCATGGTTTGTGAGAGTAATGTTGATTCTTGGCGCCGAGCTGCATTTTTTGAAGAAACTGGTGAGACTTACAAAAGGGTAGTGGATGTATGCTTGAAACCTTTGGAGAAGTTCATAAGAAGCTTAGGTGAAGTGTTAGATAGCCCATCTGTGGAATCCTCTTTCCAACTTTCTAATCAACTAAGGCCACCTTCAGAACTATTAGCAGACTCAAAACTCCACGAGTCATTTGACGACATCCAGGTAATCTAACTAATAAGCTATCATATGTTTTGTTTTGTTTTGTTTAGTTTGAGAGCCGCTTGCAATTCAACTGCTTCAACCCTAGGAATCGACACTATAATTGCTTTCTGCTGTCCTATTACTCTACCTTTCTCTTCTGTGAATTTGTGTAAACATAGAAAATGTCATTAGGAGGCATCTTAGGAAACTATGGTGAAAACGAAAACGGCAAATAGCCTATCAGGTAGCACCCTAAGAATTAGTTTTTTAGACTTTTTTTTTGTAAAAAGCACTAATTTAGTTATTTCACAATATTTAGATTTATGAGGTGTACTTGAACGATTGAAGGAGTCTGACAAGGCACACTTCAAAGGGAGTAAATGAGTAATATGAAACTATTATACACACATATATCATGTATGTATGTACGTAAATGTATGTATATATGGAGTAATATACACACAAATATATAGTGTATGTATGTATATATGGAGTAACATTCATGTCAAATGGGATTAATATTTTGCTATAAACTGATTTCAATGGTCATTTTTGGTTCGTTAGCATCAATTATAAATTTTAACTATTAGATCTTGGATTTGTTTGAAGGTAGACCAACAAACTCGTTTTCTCACATCCAAAACTTATCTTAACGGTTAAGATGAATTCATAATTAATTTTTTAGATGATCTGATGGTTGAAAGTAACAATTGTCACTAATGAACAAAAATGGTTCATTGAATTCAATTTTGGCCAAAAATGAATCCTGCTGCACATGAATGTTACTCTGTAGACTGTATATATGTATGTATGTATGTATGTGTGTGTATATATATATATATGTGTGTGTGTGTGTGTGTGTGTGTAAAAATTAAGTATATTATGCATCTCTATATGGTTGTGTATGAGAAATCCATTAAACTGAAGTAAAGTTTAGGATCCTATTTTCTTTCCATTAAACTGAATGTTACTCTGTAGACTGCCGCACATTGTTTTCTTTCCAAAATATGATTCATCCACTCCTAAAAGATTCTTTTATATGTTTTTTATTCTTTTATCAAGGCTAAATAACTCCTATTTTGAGCATTTTCTTTACACCCACATTTTTGGAGAACTAAAAATCAGAGAACATCATATCGTATAACAACATCACAATTGATGTCTCTCAAGTCTCATCGGGCATGAAACTAGTATAACAACATCACAATTGATAAACTCTACAGAACCACCATTTAGCAGCCGGAATATGTGTAGGAGTTAAAGTGCAATGGAGGCTTGATATTGCATTACTCACCATCCCTTGTTTTGTTCATTGAATCACTTCAAAAGAGATCTAGTAAGATGTTCATGAGCAAGTTGCCACTTGCCAGTGCCTGACTAATAGTCCCTTCGGACATGGGTGCTTTAGGATCCATAGTGTTACAATGTTACTAGCAACTTTACCAGCTATATCATCACCATCTGCCTCAAGAATAATTCAGCCATCAACAATTTTGTCAAGGCACCAAAGAATAAGATCTAAATTCTCTAGTGCCTCTCTCTTACCAACGCCACCCCTTAGAAGAATAGAAACTTTATCGAAGAGTGCATGAAGATCTGTAGCTAGTATGAGCTCTATGACTCTATCTCGTCTTCACCCCTATTGACAAAGAAATGAAGGTCTTGAATGAATATGTAAACAACAATGTTGTTTTCAACTTTGTTATTTCAGCTTATGTCCTCGCATTTATCTTTTGACTTCCTCAAATGAAATGAAGGTCTTGTATTATGTGGAACTAATTGTGCATTTGGTGAAATTGAAATGTGCATTAGATGATATTGAAATGTGCAGAATAATTTTTTTAACTAAAGTGTGCATTAAATTAAACTGGAATGTGCGGAATAAAAGGTACAAAAATAACATCACATTGTACCTTTTATTTTGCACATTTCAGTTTCACCTAGTGCACATTTCAATTTCACATAATGCACAATTCAACTTCACATAATGCTATTGTATCGTACCCAAGGTAGTCAAAGTCGTGAGGCACACTCACTACGACGGAGTACTCCTATCGCCTGAGGCGCAAGGCGCAAAAAAGCGCTCGCCTGACTCATGTAAGGTGCATTACTTAGAAAATATCAGATATACTATTATGCAAGTATCAAACATGATGCATATAACATCATATTGGACCAACTACATTAAAAAGTCATGTTTCTAAAAAATAAAATCATGAATCACCAAAATAAAGTCATGCATTTGCATCATTTTCATGAGCCAAGTAATTTTGTTTTCAAGCCGGGTCTGTTTTTGCTGATTTAGTAGCTTCACGAGCTATGGCTGAAGGTCGACTTTTCATGTCCTGTAAATCTAGAAGGCAGATATTATTTATACAGTATACTTCATGAAACGATTCAATGATTAGATTATATGAAGTGTACATGAATAAAAATACTAAAATACAAAAGTGATGATATATGGAACAATAATTAGAAAAATGGAAAATATTTTCTAATTAAATGATCAGAAAATGGAACAATGAAGAGAGTCACACGTGATAGACCACTTTATTGATAGTTTACAGATATATATGTTTGACTTGTATAGAGTCCATAAGAAGTAGAGGCTGAAAAAATGAAAAACAAAAGAAAATAGAACAGTGAAGGAGAGGAAAACTTACTGTCATTGATTGTGCTGCCAGCTTCTACGGTTGGTGTGGAGATAGAGAAGACTGAGGTCATGTGAGTAGAGCGGAGCAGGAGAATTGAGGACTTGAGTAGCGAACACTGTGACTTGGGTTGATTAACGCAAATTTACATCGTTTTGACTTTTTATTTAGATATTTAGTTAGGCTTTATCATATTAAAGATATGGGCTGCTTAATTAAAATAGTCTGAAACTAAAAGATTACGCTTAAACACGTGTTTCCACCTGACGCGAGAATAGCGAGCGCTATTTAGCGCTTGACCGCTTATGCGCTTTTGGGCAAAACCTGCGCCTTACATAGAAAGCTGTGCCTGGCCTTTGTTCAGTCAATAGGGTTGATGTGCGTTGCGCCTAGTGCGCTTAAGCGCCCAGGTGCTCGCTTTTGACTACCTTGATCGTACCATTTGCGCTGCACATTTCAATTTCATCTAATGCACACTGAATTTCACTTAAAGCAAATCTAACGGTCCAGATTCATTTTCATTTTTCTCCTAAGATCATGTTCTTATTTGAACCAAAACATATATATATATATATCTATCTATATATATATATATATATATATATATATATATATATATATATATATATATATATATATAACTATGGGCCATTTGAAAACAGTTTCTCTCCCCTTTAGTATAGGGGTAAGACTGCGTACATCCGACTCCTCCTTCCCTACCATAGGTGGGAGCCTTTGTGGCACTGGGGTGATGATGATGATGATGATATATATATAGAGAGAGGGGGGGGGGGGAGGGGGGGGGGGGAAGGTTGAGGGGGAGGTATCTTCATATCAGACTGGCCTGGTGGTATTCTTGTCAGGCCAACTTCTGTTTAGGCTAAAATATGAATTCAATGATCCAATTTTATTTATATATTACAATTCACTATTAGTTTCAACTGTTATCTTAAATTTGTTCGAAGGTCTTCGAACTCACATTTTACTTATCTAACAGTTAAAATTAATTCATCAAAAAAATGTAATTAAGCTGGTAAAATTTAAAGTTTAAATGATCTAACAATTGATACTAACAGCAAAAACATTAGATCATTGTCTTCATTATTGGCCAAAATGAAGATGGTCTGACAGGGTATCTGGGCCTGCCTAGTGAAATCATGCCTCTGTATATATGTATACACATATACACGCACACGGATGCACTCACACGCGCACGCACATGTACATCTATGTATATCTAGTCGCACTGCATTGACTATGAAACTGTTAGCTAGTGATTATATTATAAATACATGCAGCTACTTGCCTGGTGTGCACGGGTTGTATCTTCGTTGACTGTGTCATCACACACAGAGGATCGGTATGGGGTGGCTCAACTCTCTGGAAGCAATGCAGCTGTTGTTTCGACATTACTGTCTGCTTTATTAGCTGTGGAAGCCCTAATGGGGAAGAAGACCAACTTAGAATCTTCTCACCATCAAATGGATCCAACTGGGATCAAATGGGCAACACTAAGCAGCTCTGGCAGGAGGGAATCAGCACCGTCATGGGGGGTTGCAGGGAGAAGAAAGGGGAGCCCTCTTTATACAAAAGCATATTCAATGGCTGATAACCTGAGGACTTCCATTTACTGCATAGTGATTGCCTTCCATGATGAAATGCTGACCAGTGCTAAAACAGGAGCTCTTGATAAGGACTGGACTACAACCACCAGCAACAAGCCTCCTCTCTATGGAACACAAGAGCTGCTTTTACAGAAATTGCGTGTATTTCTTGATTTCCAAGCTAATTAGGCAGTCTTTCTTTCAGAGCTTCATGTTTTCCCTTAATGATGCCAAAAGATGATTTGAAAATGCAAACTGTGGGTGGGAAGAATGTTATCATATTTAAAATTGTAATAACATGGCTTCCCTATCCGCTATATGTTAGTCTTGTAACATTGACAAAACGATTGAGAAGCTGAGCTATTTTACGTCTCCGGTGGAAGTGGCTCTCGATATTTGAGTTGCGGAGTAATATTTTTGTTTCTTTGACCTTTGTGGGCATTGCGTCGCTTTCCATTTGAGTGTCCATTCTTTCCTTTTGTCAAAGAATATTTCCTATTTTCGCAACATAAATTAGTGAATTTAGGGTGTGTATAAACCAGTTCAGACTGAAAATTGGACTGGACTCGGAAAATGGGAATCGGAATTCCACTCGATTCGGTTATGAAAAATTACAATTCGGATTATTCTAGATTGAACCGGTTTTACTACATTTTAAAATATACTGCGTACTAATTAATACTTTAATATAAAATAGTTATCGGATACTCTCTTCCTCTCATTTTACCCCTCTTAATTTCCTTTTTGGGTCAACAAGTGTCAACTTTCTTTATATTTTCAATAACTTTATTAATAATTGTATTGTATCAAAGTTGGACACATAAAATAAGACAAAGGTAAAATTAATAATAATAATAATCTATTTATAAATGATTATAATATACGGAGTATATTATCTTCATGTTATATTCATCCATTTATTCTTATTGTCTTGATCATAGAAATAAGGAATTTTATCAATTTAGGACCCGAAAGATAGATTAATTATCAATTCAGGACTCGAAAGATGAAACATATCGGTATAGGACATGAATGATGGAAAACTATCAATTTAGGATCTAATGTTCTATAGGTTTTGATTTATTTAATTTTTTATTAATTCTATTACTAATTTTTGATAAACTTTTCTTCACAAAAGTTCATTAGTTAAATAAAACTAAATAGTATTTAAAAAATTTAAAATAAAAAAATAAAATAAAATTTATGACAATTTAGGTCCTAAAGTAATAGTTTTCAATCATTCAGGTCCTAAATTGATACTTTTTCATCATTCGGTTCCTATATTGATGCATTTCATCTTTCAGGTCCCGGATTGATAATTCGTCTATCTTTCGGGTCCTGAATTGATAAAATTCCTAGAAATAACTAACATTTTTTATTCTGCACTCAAATTACACCAATATTGGCCTTTTTATTCCAATATTACTAAAATAAATGAAAAAGACAAATTTGTGTACTGTTTTAATTTTTTCCAAAAATGTGACTCAAAACCATATTCCTTTTATTTAATCATACATTTATTATTTTAATAATCATTTTATATATATGATTAGTATTTCTATACTGCCGACCGCAGCACCGCCGCCACCACAGTCACTGCCGCCGCCGCCAAAGTCACTTTGGCCAAAGTGACTCCGGCCAAAGTGACTCCGGCCAAAGTGACTCCGACCAAAGTGACTCCGGCCAAAGTGGCTCCGGCCAAAGTGACCGCCCGGCTACTACCGGCTCCCCTGTCAGTGACTGCCCCGTTCTGAGCGTATTATATGTCGTTGGAAAGATAATTTGGAGCTCTAAAGCTATTGTTCCACCTTCATTTACAATCAATTAATTAAAAGTTACAGATTAACCATAATTCACAAATGTTTCTGATTTCACTCCGAACTCATGTAGAATTTGATGCGATCATATCTTGCTCTATTTTGTTGCATTGAAAGCGTTTAATATCTCGTTGGAAAGATCTTACCGAGTTCTAAAACTTGTCTTCAGACGCTGATTTCAAAATATCAATGGATGATTGCCTAATTACTAAAATACACTGTATTTACGCTAAAAGTGCTCTATTTACGCTGAAAACGGTATCATATTAGAGATAAGGACTCGTGAAGAATTTGATACGATCATATCTTGCTCTATTTTGTTGCATCGAAAGCGTTTAATATCTCGTTAAAAAGATCATACCGAGTTCGAAAACCTGTCTTCAGGCGCTGGTTTCAAAATATCAAGGGATGATTGCCTAATTACTAAAATACACAGTATTTAAGCTAAAAGTGCTCTATTTACGCTGAAAACACTAAATATTAGAGATAAGGCTAAGTATTTTTGACACTCATATCTTGCTGTGTGTTCTTCCATTTTGAGCGTATTATATGTCGTTGGAAAGATAATTTGGAGCTCTAAAGCTATTGTTCCAACTTCATTTACAATGCATTAATTAAAAGTTACAGATTAACCATAAACTCACAAATGTTTCTGATCTCACTCCGAACTCGTGTAGAATTTGATGCGATCACATCTTGCTCTATTTTGTTGCATTGAAAGCGTTTAATATCTCGTTGGAAAGATCTTACCGAGTTCTAAAACTTGTCTTCAGACGCTGATTTCAAAATATCAAGGGATGATTGCCTAATTACTAAAATACACTGTATTTACGCTAAAAGTGCTCTATTTACGCTGAAAACGGTATCATATTAGAGATAAGGACTCGTGTAGAATTTGATACGATCATATCTTGCTCTATTTTGTTGCATCGAAAGCGTTTAATATCTCGTTAAAAAGATCATACCGAGTTCGAAAACCTGTCTTCAGGCGCTGGTTTCAAAATATCAAGGGATGATTACCTAATTACTAAAATACACAGTATTTACGCTAAAAGTGCTCTATTTACGCTGAAAACACTAAATATTAGAGATAAGGCTAAGTATTTTTGACACTCATATCTTGCTGTGTGTTCTTCCATTTTGAGCGTATTATATGTCGTTGGAAAGATAATTTGGAGCTCTAAAGCTATTGTTCCAACTTCATTTACAATGCATTAATTAAAAGTTACAGATTAACCATAAACTCACAAATGTTTCTGATCTCACTCCGAACTCGTGTAGAATTTGATGCGATCACATCTTGCTCTATTTTGTTGCATTGAAAGCGTTTAATATCTCGTTGGAAAGATCTTACCGAGTTCTAAAATTTGTCTTCAGGGGCTGGTTTCAAAATATCAAGGGATGATTGGCTAATTACTAAAATACACTGTATTTACGCTAAAAGTGCTGTATTTACGCTGAAAACGCTAAATCATAGAGATAAGGCTAAGTATTTGCGACACTCATATCTTGCTGTCTGTTCTTCCGTTTTGAGAGTATTATATGTCGTTGGAAAGATAATTTTGAGCTCTAAAGCTATTTTTCCAACTTCGTTTACAATGCATTAATTAAAAGTTACAGATTGACCATAAGTTCAATAATGTTTCTGATTTCACTCCGAACTCGTGTAGAATTTGATGCGATCATATCTTGCTCTATTTTGTTGCATTGAAAGCATTTAATATCTCGCTGGAAAGATCTTACCGAGTTATATTTTTTTTGGATAAAATGTAAATATATATATCCAGAAAATAGCATTACAATGCATCAAAAGAATCAAAAAGAACTATCTAGGTAGCAAGCTAACCTAAAACGGACAGCCTGGCCCATCTGGTCAGCAGTCAGTCAGCCCACCCCACCCCTTACCCGTGTCCCCCCACCTGGTGCCGGTACCACCAGGCAGTCCGGCGACCGGAAAACCAGGGCACCACCAAACCGGACGTAACCCCCTGCTGGCCCAAGCTTCCACCTTCCACCACCCACCCCCGTCGAGCCCCGGTGACCCCCGGCGGCGTCGGTGGTATGACGGTACGGTGGCGGAGCAACAGTAGCCGGAAACAAAGTAGTGGCAGGCGGAATCGTTTCCCGGCTTGCCGGTCATCTTCTCCGGCGAACCCTGGCCACTGTCACGAAACGTTTTGTACTAAAATCACAAATCCGACCCAGTTGGACCCAAACTAGTTTGCATCAGGTTCGCACCTCACACACCAGTTGTCCTCACCGGTAAATCACTCCCAATCCCTATCTCCGGGCGTCTTCTCCGGCTTGAAAAATCAGTAAAATCCCCATGCCTTTCCAACCTTGGGTATTAGACCCTTCTATCTGTCGCCCTAGAACATCCCAAAACGTCCCAACCAGTATGTTCTCCGGACCCTGCCCCTGTACATGCCACCCCTACACGCATGAGCCACTGGCCGGTCCTTCAACAGTGGCGGGTGCATCCAGGAGCATTTCAGGCTTCATCCAGAAGAGTCCTCACCAAAAAAAAGAAAGAAAGCAAACACCTACATACCTTCGAACCGGAAGCCATGGCATAACCTTACCTTCTATCTCCGGTCGCAACCTCCGGTGACCCAACCAGGTTTATTCCTCCGGTCAGAACTCCCATACGAAACGCAACCAGACCATCTTCCTCCCCGACCTCGTCACTGTACATGCTCCCCCCACACGCAATGACCCCTGCCGGCCGGATCCACAGTGATGACCGGCACCTCCAAGAATTCCCCCCCAAGGATGTAACATGTTTGAGCACCATTAGAAACCCCCAGAAATCTCCAGCATTAGCGCCGCCATTGAAGAACCCAGCTCAAACTCAACCTTCACTTCCATAAATTCCGGTCAGCTCCAGCGAACCAGTCTTCCAAATCTTCCAAGAACCACTGAGATAGCCGAGCCCTGCCATACTCCAGCTCAAAACCAGTCCAAACATCCATAAAATCCGGCCAGGAAGCTTCAGCGAAAAAACCTCCCAAGAACCACCGAGGTGGTCCAGCCCAAGTTCCAAAAATGTGTAACCAAGGTACCTAGAGACCCGCCGGAGCCGGGAGGCCCCGACGGCAGCGGCCACCGCAAGTGGTGGTGCCGACTCGAGAAGACCGAAAGGGGAAGAGTCCGGCCGCGAATGGCTAGAGAGAGACGCTCTCAACTTCCCCCATCTTATCTTACCTTATCTTACCGAGTTATAAAACTTGTCTTTGGTTTGAAAATATCAAGGGATGATTGCCTAATTACTAAAATACACTGTACTTACGCTAAAAGTGCTCTATTTACGCTGAAAACGCTAAATCATAGAGATAAGGCTAAGTATTTGTGACACTCATATCTTTCTGTGTATTTATCCGTTTGGATCGTATTGTTCCAACTTCATTTACAATGCATTAATTAAAAGTTACACATTGACGATATATTCACAAATGTTTCTGATTTCCCTCCGAACTCGTGTAAAAATTGATGCGATCATATCTTGCTCTATTTTGTGCTGTTGAAAGTGTTTAATATCTCGTTGGAAAGATCTGCCGAGTTCTAAAACTTGTCTTCAGACGCTGGTGTCAAAATATCAAGGGATGATTGCCTAATTACTAAAATACACTGTATTTACGCTAAAATTGCTCTATTTTCGCTGAAAAAGCTAAATCATAGAGATAAGGCAAAGTATTTGTGACACTCATATCTTGCTGTGTGTTCTTCTACTTTGATGGTATTATATTTCGTTGGAAAGATAACTTCGAGCTCTAAAGCTATTGTTCCAAATTCATTTACAATGCATTAATTAAAAGTTACAGATTAACCATAAATTCACAAATGTTGCTGATTTCACTCCGAACTCGTGTAGAATTTGATGCGATCATATCTTGCTCTATTTTGTAGCATTGAAAACGTTTAATATCTCGTTGGAAAGATATTACCGATTTCTAAAACTTTTTTTCAGGCGCTGGTTTCAAAATATTAAGGGATGATTGCCTAATTACTAAACTACACTGTATTTACGCTAAAAGTGCTCTATTTTCGCTGAAAACGCTAAATCATAGAGATAAGGCTAAGTATTTGTGACACTCATATCTTGCTGTGTGTTTATACGTTTGGAGCATATTATATCTCGTTGGAAAGATAGATCGAAGCTCTAAAGCTATTGTTCCAAATTCATTTACAATTCATTAATTAAAAGTTAGAGATTAACCATATATTCACAAATGTTTCTGATTTTACTCCGAACTCGTGTAGAATTTGATGCGATCATATCTTGCTCAAATTTGTTCCGTTGAAAGCGTTTAATATCTCGTTGGACAGATCTTATCGAGTTCTAGAACTCGTCTTCAGGCGCTGGTTTCAAAATATCAAGGGATGATTGCCTAATTACTAAACTACACTGTATTTACGCTAAAAGTGCTCTATTTTCTCTGAAAATGCTAAATCATAGAGATAAGGCTAATTATTTGTGACACTCATATCTTGTTGTTTGTTTATCCGTTTGGAGCGTATTATATCTCGTTGGAAAGATAGATCGGAGCTCTAAAGCTATTGTTCCAACTTCATTTACAATGCATTGATTACAAGTTACAGATTAACCATATATTCTCAAATGTTTCTGATTTCACTCCGAACTCGTGTAGAATATGATGCAATCATATCTGTCTCTATTTTGTTCCGTTGAAAGCGCTTAATATCTCATTGGAAAGATCATACCGAGTTCTAAAACTTGTCTTCAGGCGCTGGTTTCAAAATATCAAGGGATGATTGCCTTATTACTAAAATACACTGTATTTACGCTAAAAGTGCTCTATTTACGCTGAAAACGCTAAATCATTGAGATAAGGCTAAGTATTTGTGACACTCATATCTTTCTTGTGTTTTTCCGTTTAGAGCGTATTATATCTCGATGGAAAGATAATTTGGTGCTCTAAAGCTATTGTTCCAATTTCATTTACAATGCATTAATTAAAAGTTACAGATTAACCATAAATTAACAAATGTTTCTGATTTCACTCTGAACTTGTGTAGAATTTGATGCGCTCATATCTTGCTCTATTTTGTTCCGTTGAAAGCGCTTAATATCTCGTTGGAAAGATATTACCGAGTTCTAAAACTTGTCTTCATGCGCTGGTTTCAAAATATCAAGGGATGATTGCCTAATTACTAAAACACACTGTATTTACGCTAAAAGTGCTCTATTTACGCTTAAAACGCTAAATCATAGAGATAAGGCTAAGTATTTGTGACACTCATACCTTGCTGTGTGTTCTTCCGTTTGAGCGTGTTATATCTCGTTGGAAAGATAATTTGGAACTCTAAAGGTATTGTTCCAACTTCATTTACAATGCATTAATTAAAAGTTACAGATTAACCATAAATTCACAAATGTTTCTGATTTCACTCTGAACTTGTGTAGAATTTGATGTGATCATATCTTGCTCTATTTTGTTCCGTTGAAAGCGCTTAATATCAAGTTGGAAAGATCTTACCAAGTTCTAAAACTTGTCTTCAGGCTCTGGTTCATAAATATCAAGGGATGATTGCCTAATTACTAAACTACACTGTATTTATGCTAAAAGTGCTCTATTTACGCTGAAAACGCTAAATCATAGAGATAAGGCTAAGTATTTGTGACACTCATATCTTGCTGTGTGTTCTTCCGTTTAGAGCGTATTATATCTCGTTGGAAAGATAATTTAATGCTCTAAATCTATTGTTCCAACTTCATTGACAATGAATTAATTAAAAGTTACAGATTAACCATATATTCACAAATGTTTCTGATTTCACTCCCAACTCGTGCAGAATTTGATGGGATCATATCTTGCCCTATTTTGTTCCGTTGAAAGCGTTTAATATCTCGTTGGAAAGATCTTACCGATTTCTAAAACTTGTCTTCAGGCGCTGGTTTCAAAATATCAAGGGATGATTGCCTAATTACTAAAATACACTGTATGTGCGCTAATAGAGCTCTATTTACGCTGAAAACGCTAAATCATAGAGATAAGGCTAAGTATTTGTGACACTCATATCTTGCTGTGTGTTTTTCCGCTTTGAGCGTCTTATATCTCGTTGGAAAGATAATTCGGAGCTCTAAAGCTATTTTTGAATCTTCATTTACAATGCATTAATTAAAAGTTACAGATTAACCATAAATTCACAAATGTTTCTGATTTCACTCCGAACTCGTGTAGAATTTGATGCGATCATATCTGTCTCTATTTTGTTCCGTTGAAAGCGCTTAATATCTCGTTGGAAAGATCTTACCGAGTTCTACAACTTGTCTTCAGGCGCTGGTTTCAAAATATCAAGGAATGATTGCCTAATTACTAAAATACACTGTATTTACGCTAAAAGTGCTCTATTTAAGCTGAAAACGCTAAATCATAGGTATAAGGCTAGGTATTTGTGACACTCATATCTTTCTTGTGTTCTTCCGTTTAGAGCGTATTATATCTTGATGGAAAGATAATTTGCTTCTCTAAAGCTCTTGCTCCAACTTCATTTACAATGCATTAATTAAAAGTTACAGATTAACCATATATTCACAAAATGTTTCTGATTTCACTCCGAACTCGTGTAGAATTTGATGCGATCATATCTTGCTCTATTTTGTTCCGTTGAAAGCGTTTAATATCTCGTTGGAAAGATCTTAACGAGTTCTAAAACTTGTCTTCAGGCGCTGGTTTCAAAATATCAAGGGATAATTGCCTAACTACTACAATACGCTGTATTTACGCTAAAAGTGCTCTATTTACGCTGAAAACGCTAAATCATAGAGATAAGGCTAAGTATTTGTGACACTCATATATTTCTTGTGTTCTTCCGTTTAGAGCGTATTATATCTCGATGGAAAGATAATTTGCTGCTCTAAAGCTATTGCTCCAACTTCATTTACAATGCATTAATTAAAAGTTACAGATTAACCATATATTCACAAAATGTTTCTGATTTCACTCCGAACTCGTGTAGAATTTGATGCGATCATATCTTGCTCTATTTTGTTCCGTTGAAAGCGTTTAATATCTCGCTGGAAAGATCTTACCGAGTTCTAAAACTTGTCTTCAGGCGCTGGTTTCAATTTGGATGAAAGGTAATTGTATTAAAACATCCAAAAATAACAAATACATGTGTCAAAAACTAAGGAGCTAGCTACTCTAACTACAAGGTATCTAAACCATTCAACCCCCGCCCCCACCCCTGGGGGGCGAGTGGGGAGCGAAATTCGGTGAAAGTTCAAAACGGCACGGGACAGGCCCCGACTCGTATAAAAAAACATCAAAAAGACTGTCCACCGTCCACAAAGCCCAAGAAATCCGAAGCAATGAAGCTCCATCCTCTGATTGGGTTCTGCTCCAGCAGCCCAGCAACTCCCCCCAGCAGTGTCAAAGGAACCCAGGCCCAAGGCCCACTCTCAAAACGCCTGCAGCGTGTCACAAGAAGAAGTAGGCCGAAAATCTAGGGTTTCAGCCCATGTTCCCAGCCCATCATCGCATAGGATGTGCGCCGCCACCAGTCTGTTGACCAGCCACGTCGACCCCACTCCAACCCTCCCCTCCCCCCTCCCCCACCAGGCTCCGGCGTCTATCCCGGCGGCATCGGCGGTTGAGGGACAAAAACCAGCCGAAAGAGAACCTGTCAACCCGTCATCCTCCTCTCTACTCCCCACCCCCGTCGAGCCCCGGCGACCCCCGACGGCATAGGTGAGAAAGCAGACGAGAGACATTTCAATAGTAGCTAGAAAACAAGGACCCTGCAACCAAGTTCAACCTTTCCGGAACTTCATTTACAATGCATTAATTAAAAGTTACAGATTAACCATATATTCACAAAATGTTTCTGATTTCACTCCGAACTCGTGTAGAATTTGATGCGATCATATCTTGCTCTATTTTGTTCCGTTGAAAGCGTTTAATATCTCGTTGGAAAGATCTTAACGAGTTCTAAAACTTGTCTTCAGGCGCTGGTTTCAAAATATCAAGGGATGATTGCCTAATTACTAAAATACACTGTATGTGCGCTAATAGAGCTCTATTTACGCTGAAAACGCTAAATCATAGATTTAAGGCTAAGTATTTGTGACACTCATATCCTGCTGTGTGTTTTTCCGCTTTGAGCGTCTTATATCTCGTTGGAAAGATAATTTGGAGCTCTAAAGCTATTTTTTAATCTTCATTTACAATGCATTAATTAAAAGTTACAGATTAACCATAAATTCACAAATGTTTCTGATTTCACTCCGAACTCGTGTAGAATTTGATGTGATCATATCTGTCTCTATTTTGTTCCGTTGAAAGATTTTAATATCTCGTTGGAAACATCTTACCGAGTTCTACAACTTGTCTTCAGGCGCTGGTTTCAAAATATCAAGGAATGATTGCCTAATTACTAAAATACACTGTATTTACGCTAAAAGTGCTCTATTTAAGCTGAAAACGCTAAATCATAGATATAAGGCTAGGTATTTGTGAAACTCATATCTTTCTTGTGTTCTTCCGTTTAGAGCGTATTATATCTTGATGGAAAGATAATTTGCTGCTCTAAAGCTCTTGCTCCAACTTCATTTACAATGCATTAATTAAAAGTTACAGATTAACCATATATTCACAAAATGTTTCTGATTTCACTCCGAACTCGTGTAGAATTTGATGCGATCATATCTTGCTCTATTTTGTTCCGTTGAAAGCGTTTAATATCTCGTTGGAAAGATCTTAACGATTTCTAAAAGTTGTCTTCAGGCGCTGGTTTCAAAATATCAAGGGATAATTGCCTAACTACTACAATACACTGTATTTACGCTAAAAGTGCTCTATTTACGCTGAAAACGCTAAATCATAGAGAAGGCTAAGTATTTGTGACACTCATATCTTTCTTGTGTTCTTCCGTTTAGAGCGTATTATATCTCGATGGAAAGATAATTTTCTGCTCTAAAGCTATTGCTCCAACTTCATTTACAATGCATTAATTAAAAGTTACAGATTAACCATATATTCACAAAATGTTTCTGATTTCACTCCGAACTCGTGTAGAATTTGATGCGATCATATCTTGCTCTATTTTGTTCCGTTGAAAGCGTTTAATATCTCGTTGGAAAGATCTTACCGAGTTCTAAAACTTGTCTTCAGGCGCTGGTTTCAATTTGGATGAAAGGTAATTGTATTAAAACATCCAAAAATAACAAATACATGTGTCAAAAACTAAGGAGCTAGCTACTCTAACTACAAAGTATCTAAACCATTCAACCCCCGCCCCCACCCCTGGGGGGCGAGTGGGGAGCGAATTTCGGTGAAAGTTCAAAACGGCACGGGACAGGCCCCGACTCGTATAAAAAAAACATCAAAAAGACTGTCCACCGTCCACAAAGCCCAAGAAATCCGAAGCAATGAAGCTCCATCCTCTGATTGGGTTCTGCTCCAGCAGCCCAGCAACTCCCCCCAGCAGTGTCAAAGGAACCCAGGCCCAAGGCCCACTCTCAAAACGCCTGCAGCGTGTCACAAGAAGAAGCAGGCCGAAAATCTAGGGTTTCAGCCCATGTTCCCAGCCCATCATCGCATAGGATGTGCGCCGCCACCAGTCTGTTGACCAGCCACGTCGACCCCACTCCAACCCTCCCCTCCCCCCCCCCCTCCCCCACCAGGCTCCGGCGTCTATCCCGGCGGCATCGGTGGTTAAGGGACAAAAACCAGCCGGAAGAGAACCTGTCAACCCGTCATCCCCCTCTCTACTCCCCACCCCCGTCGAGCCCCGGCGACCCCCGACGGCATAGGTGAGAAAGCAGACGAGAGGCATTTCAACAGAAGCCAGAAAACAAGGACCCTGCAACCAAGTTCAACCTTTCCGGAACTTCATTTACAATGCATTAATTAAAAGTTACAGATTAACCATATATTCACAAAATGTTTCTGATTTCACTCCGAACTCGTGTAGAATTTGATGCGATCATATCTTGCTCTATTTTGTTCCGTTGAAAGCGTTTAATATCTCGTTGGAAAGATCTTAACGAGTTCTAAAACTTGTCTTCAGGAGCTGGTTTCAAAATATCAAGGGATGATTGCCTAATTACTAAACTACACTGTATGTGCGCTAATAGAGCTCTATTTACGCTGAAAACGCTAAATCATAGATTTAAGGCTAAGTATTTGTGACACTCATATCTTGCTGTGTGTTTTTCCGCTTTGAGCGTCTTATATCTCGTTGGAAAGATAATTTGGAGCTCTAAAGCTATTTTTTAATCTTCATTTACAATGCATTAATTAAAAGTTACAGATTAACCATATATTCACAAAATGTTTCTGATTTCACTCCGAACTCGTGTAGAATTTGATGCGATCATATCTTGCTCTATTTTGTTCCGTTGAAAGCGTTTTATATCTCTTTGGAAAGATCTTACCGAATTCTAAAACTTGTCTTCAGGCGCTGGTTTCAAAATATCAAGGGATGATTACCTAATTACTAAAATACACTGTATGTACGCTAAAAATGCTCTATTTACACTGAAAATGCTAAATCATAGAGATAAGGCTAAGTATTTGTGACTCATATCTTGCTGTGTGTTCTTTCGTTTTGAGCGTCTTATATCTCGTTGGAAAGATAATTTGGAGCTCTAAAGCTATTGTTTAAACTTCATTTACAATGCATTAATTAAAAGTTACAGCTTAACCATAAATTCACAAATGTTTCTGATTTCACTCCGAACTCGTGTAGAATTTGATGCGATCATATCGGTCTCCATTTTGTTCCGTTGAAAGCGCTTAATATCTCTTTGGAAAGATCATACCGAGTTCTAAAACTTGTCTTCAGGCGCTGGTTTCAAAATATCAAGGGATAATTTCCTAATTACTAAAATACACTGTATTTACGCTAAAAGTGCTCTATTTACGCTGAAAACGCTAAATCATAGAGATAAGGCTAAGTATTTGTGACACTCATATCTTGCTGTGTGTTCTTACGTTTAGAGCGTATTATATCTCGTTGGAAAGATAATTTGGTGCTCTAAAGCTATCGTTCCAACTTCATTTACAATGCATTAGTTAAAAGTTACCGATTAACCATATATTCACAAATGTTTCTGATTTCACTATGAACTCGTGTACAATTTGATGCGATCATATCTTGCTCTATTTTGTTCCGTTGAAAGCGTTTAATATCTCGTTGGAAAGATCTTACTGAGTTCTAAAACTTTTCTTCAGGAGCTGGTTTCAAAATATCAAGGGATGATTTCCTAACTACTAAAATACACTGTATTTACGCTAAAAGTGCTCTATTTACTCTGAAAACGCTAAATCATAGAGATAAGGCTAAGTATTTGTGACACTCATATCTTGCTGTGTGTTCTTCCGTTTAGAGCGTATTATATCTCTTTGGAAAGATAATTTGGAGCTCTAAAGCTATTGTTCCAACTTCATTTACAATGCATTAATTAAAAGTTACAGATTAAACATAAATTCACAAATGTTTCTGATTTCACTCCGAACTCGTGTAGAATATTATGCAATCATATCTTGCTCTATTTTGTTCCGTTGAAAGCGCTTAATATCTCGTTGGAAAGATCATACCGAGTTCTAAAACTTGTCTTCAGGCGCTGGTTTCAAAATATCAAGGGATGATTGCCTAATTACTAAAATAAGTGTATTTACGCTAAAAGTGCTCCGTTTACGCTGAAAACGCTAAATCATAGAGATAAGGCTAAGTATTTGTGACACTCATATCTTGCTGTGTGTTCTTCAGTTTAGAGCGTATTATATCTCGTTGGAAAGATAATGTGGTGCTCTAAAGCTATTGTTCCAATTTTATTTACAATGCATTAATTAAAAGTTACGGATTAACCATATATTCACAAATGGTTCTGATTTGACTCCGATCTCGTGTAGAATTTGATGCGATCATATAATGCTCTATTTTGTTCCGTTGAAAGTGTTTAATATCTCCTTGGAAAGATCTTACCGATTTCTAAAACTTGTCTTCAGGCGCTGGTTTCAAAATATCAAGGGATGATTGCCTAATTACTAAAATACACTGTATTTACGCTAAAAGTGCTCTATTTACGCTGAAAACGCTAAATCATAGAGATAAGGCTAAGTGTTTGTGACACTCACATCTTGCTGTGTGTTCTTCCGCTTTGAGCGTGTTTTATCTCGTTGGAAAGATAATTTGGAGCTCTAAAGGCATTTTTCCAACTTCATTTACAATGCATTAATTAAAAGTTACAGATTAACCACAAATTCACAAATGCTTCTGATTTCACCCCGAACTCATGTAGAATTTGATGCAATCATATCTTGCTCTATTTTGTTCCGTTGAAAGCGTTTAATATCTCGTTGGAAAGGTCTTACCGAGTTCTAAAATTTGTCTTCAGGCGCTGGTTTCAAAATATCAAGGGATGATTGCTTAATTACTAAATACACTGTATTTACGCTAAAAGTGCTCTATTTACGCTGAAAACGCTAAATCATAGAGATAAGGCTAAGTATTTATGACACTCATATCTTGCTGTGTGTTCTTCCGTTTAGAGCGTATTATATCTCGTTGGAAAGATAATTTGGTGATCTAAAGCTATTGTTTCAACTTAATTTACAATGCATTAATTAAATGTTACATATTAACCATATATTCACAAATGTTTCTGATTTCACTCCGAACTCGTGCAGAATTTGATGCGATCATATCTTGCTCTATTTTGTTCCGTTGAAAGCGTTGAATATCTCGTTGGAAAGATCTTACCAAGTTCTAAAACTTGTTTTCAGGCACTGGTTTCAAAATATCAAGGGATGATTGCCTAATTACTAATATACACTCTATTTACGCTAAAAGTGTTGTATTTATGCTGAAATCGCTAAATCATAGAGATAAGGCTAAGTATTTGTGACACTCATATCTTGCTGTGTGTTCTTCCGTTTTGAGCGTATTATATCTCGTTAGAAAGACAATTTGGAGCTTTAAATCTATTGTTCCAACTTCATTTACAATGTGATGGAGTATATGGGTCTGAGCCCCCGGACCCACATACTCGGAAGAACAGAAAGCATAAGACAACAAAGTGGCGCCCTCGTCGGCCAAGACGCCCCTGTCGGCCGAAAAGGGGCCAACACAGATTATGGTCCTGAGCCCAAGGAACCCGGGTGCCCTCGTCGGCCGTGCCCTCGCCGGCCATGCCCTCGTCGGCCACGCCCTCGTCGGCCACGCCCTCGTCGGCCACGAGGACCTCCCAGAATCGGATTTTATACTTATTCATTTGTACAGCCCATTAGTGGCTTTGTATTCGGCCCAGTAGCGGTCCAGTTGTAAATGGGCCTCCCAAGCCCAAGGCTTGGGAGCCCAACCCTAATTTTCTCTATAAATACTCCCCTTGGGAGTAGTTATAGGGGTTACAAAATCATTCTATTGAAGCATATTATTGCACTTCTCTCTCTAGCTCTCACCTCTCTCTAGATATACTCTATCATTTGGTGCTCTCGTTGAGAGCTAGAACAATCAAGTTAGCACCCTTCGTCGCTACCAAGCACAGCTAACCACTGAGCATGGGGAGAACTAAGTCAAACCGCAACCTCGTCAGCAAAGTCATCCCTGAGGACCAAGAGCCCAGGGAGCACGATGAGGACGCCACGGCCGACCAGGCCGGCGGAGGGGATCTCTTCCAGGAGGCCTTCAACCTCACAACGGACCTCCGCAACCAACTCAACGGCGGCGCCCCTGATGCCCGCCTCGGCTTGGACAAGAAGCGAGCTGAAAAGACGGATCACGCCCCGGCCCAGCCTATGGCCGCGGCCTCTCCGTCCGTAGATCCTCAGGTCCAGGCCGCACTATCGGCTATCATCGCCAGCTTGGCTCAGAACCCCACCGTCCTCAGCGCACTCTTGCCAAGGACCGGGGGGAACGTCACTCAACCTCCTCAGCACCAACCGTTGGCCGTCCAGATAGGCAACGATGAGGGGGTGGTGCCCTAGGACACGGCGTCGTCCCACTCCCACCCTGCTTCCCCTCTTCGGCCCGGGCAGACCCCAGCGCGTGGAAAAGCCTCTGCCTTCAATAGGCTAGGTGACACGCGCCGTCGTCCGGTTTCGGAGAGGATGGCGGGACGGATTGGTGATCCTCGTCCTGGCTCGCCAAGGGAAAGCTTGGGGTCTGTGTCCCGGACAGCAGACCAGCCCCGCCCGGACAAGGGCAAGGGAAAGTTGCACGAGGATGACGTGCGTCACCAGATCAACGCGGCTCACAACGAGCGCATGAGGAACCAGCCGGGCGGTGCTATGGCCGCCAGGGACCCCCGGGACGAGGTCATCGCCCAGCTGGAGAGGAGGCTAGCTCAGATGGAGGCCAAGCAGTCGGCCAACATCCCTACGGCCGGCGCCTCCAACGATCCCGGCCTCAACGCGCTCATGAACAAAGTTAGCGCCCTGGAGAGGGAGCTGGCCGAAGGGCGGGGTGACCCCATCATCCAGGTCAGGACGAGGACCCCCTTCACCAACAGGGTCCTCTCGGCCCCCATCCCCGAGAAGTACAGGGGAAACGCCATCAAGACCTACGATGGCCGATCAGACCCCCAGGAGCACTTCAGCCGTTACCAGAACAACATGCTGATGGTGAACGCGTCCGACGAATACCTCTGCCGTTGGTTCCTCTCTACTCTCGAGGGGCCAGCGTACGAGTGGTTCAACGGGCTCCCAGAAGGAAGCATTGAATCATGGCAGGATCTCGCCCAGCGCTTCCTCACTCACTTTGCCGGGAGGAAGCGCGCGAAGAAGTACTTCACCCACCTCCTCTCCGTCAAGCAGCAGCACGAGGAGTCCCTCCGGTCATTCATCGATCGGTGGACGAGGGAGACCGAGGAGGTCGAGGGGGCCGATGAGCGCACCCTCCTCGCCTTGTACCAGGGAGCCCTCCGCAGCTCCCCGTACGCTAGGAGCCTCATCACCGACCCCTCGAGGTCGTACGCCAAGGCGCTCCAGCGCGGAGGCTTGTATGCCGACGCCGACAAGCTCCACAATCACAAGAGAGGGGGGCCATCCCCCCAAGAAGACAAATCCTTCGCCGGCCCCGGGTCCGTCCCCGGCCGGCCAGGGTGCCCAGGGCCGCCACGGCTCTGGTGGACAAAGTAAGAAAGACCGCCACTGGCGGCCGAGGTTGGAACGGCCGGGGGTAACCCTCACCCACCCGGTCGGCACCATCCTCGATTATGCCAAGAAGCACGGCCTCATCGAGCAGACTCCCCGGCCGGCCGAGGAGATCCTTGCCATCCAGCAGGGCGACACGTACTGCCGGTTCCACAAGAACTCGTCGCACAACACCGACGATTGCATCACCCTGAAAAAGGCCATCGAGCACCTCATTCGCCAGGGGGAACTCTCCCAGTTTGTCAAAGGTGGCCCACGCAAGAACACTTGGGTAAACCCTGGCAAACATGGGGGCGAACATGGGGGCGAACCCTCTGCGAAGAAGCGGGAGATTGGTAGGCTCAGCGACGACGAGGACTTCGAAGAGCCTCCACCAAAGAAGAATCATATCCACCTCATCGTAGGTGGGAACACTGGGGGGGACTCCGCCACTCAGAGAAAGAAATGGGCCCAATCCCTTTACATTGGGGAGGTATCCCACGTCCTCCCCAGCCGAAGAAGCAGCGAACGGAGGCGATCACCTTCACCAACAAGGATCTGCCTCCGGGTACGGAATCACACAGGGACGCCCTCGTCATCCGATGTGAGATCGGTGACTCCATCATCCACCGTACTTACATCGATACGGGGAGCTCCGTCAATGTGATGTACTTGGACACCTTCAAGCAGCTGAAGCTGGACAGGGCTCTGCTGAAGCCGATCAAGACCCCGTTATCCGGCTTCACCGGGGACTCTATCGACGCCGAGGGGACGATAGTCCTCCCCGTGGAAGTCGGTGACGGCCCCCACCATGCCAAAATTGACATGGAGTTCATGGTGGTCAACCTCCAGTGCGCCCACAACCTGATCTTGGGCCGGTCAGCGCTGGAGGACTTGGAGGCCATCATCTTCATGAAGCACCTATGCTTAAAGTTCCCCACCAATGACGGCATCGGCTACGCCAGAGGAAATCAGAGGATAGCCAGAGCTTGCTACCTCAAGCTAACGAGGCCGGCCGAAAGGGAAGGACAAAGGATAGACACCATTACGGCCGCCGTCGCCATGGACGAGGAGAGGCCACATGCGGAGCCGGCCGAGGAGGTCGAGGAAATCCCTCTGGATATCTCCCGGCCAGAGCGGGTTCTCAGGGTCGGAAAGCAACTCCCCCAGGACCAACGAGACGCCATCCTCCTCGTCCTACGGTCATACGCCGTTGTCTTCGCGTGGGGCCCGGACGATATGCCAGGCATCAGCCGCCAGGTGATCACTCACCGGCTGACCGTCGATCCGGCCTCCGCGCCCGTCAAACAGGAGCGGCGGTACTTGTCCGCCGACAGGCGGGACTTCGTCAAAGGGGAGGTCGCCATACTCCTCTCAATCAAACACATCAAAGAGGTCAAGTACCCGACATGGTTGGCCAACGTCGTCCTCGCGCAAAAACCGCCGACGTTCAGAATGTGTGTTGACTACACTGACCTGAACAAGGCGTGCCCCATGGACCCGTTCCCTCTCCCCAACATTGATCAGCTGGTGGACGAGACGGTGGGGTGCGAGTTGATGTCGTTCCTCGATGCTTTCAGAGGGTACCACCAAATCTCCATGCATGAAGATGACGTTGAGAAGACGACATTCATGACCTCAGAGGGAATCTTTTGCTACCTCGTCATGGCCTTCGGACTCAAAAACTCCGGCGCCACCTACACTAGGATGGTGGCCAAGATCTTCAGAGCGGTCCTTGGCCGGACGATGGAGGCGTACGTCGACGACATGATCGTCAAGAGCAGGCAGGCCACCTCCCACGCCGACGACCTCCGGGAAATCTTTGAAATAATGAAGGAGTTCAGGCTCCGCCTCAACCCCAAAAGGTGCGCCTTCGGCGTCCAGGGTGGCAAGTTCCTCGGCTACATGGTCAGCCGGAGAGGCATCGAGATAAACCCGGAGAAGACGCAGGATATCATCAACATGGAGCCGCCCCGCAACGTCAAGGAGGTACAGCGACTGACGGGGCGCCTGGCGGCCTTAAACCGTTTCCTCTCCAGGTCAGCCGAGAGGGCACTCCCCTTCTTCCAGATCATGCGTAAGGCAAACAGCTTCAAGGGGACAACGGAGTGCCAGGAAGCATTCGACGAATTGAAGAGGTACCTGTCGTCCCCACCTGTGCTCTCCAAGCCCAAAACCGGCGAAACCCTCTTCTTGTACTTAGGGGTGAGCACGTCGGCCATCAGCTCCGTGCTCATCCGTGAGGACGAAGGGGTGCAGAAGGCCATCTTCTACATCAGCAAGACACTTAGGGAGGCCGAGCTCAGGTACTCCCCCATTGAGAAGACGGTGATGGCCATCGTCCACACAGTGAAGAAGCTTGGACACTACTTCCAGGCCCACACCGTCCATGTGCTGACCCAGCAGCCTCTCGGCGCGCTCATGAGGAGCCCCACCAGCTCCTCGAGGATGGTGAAATGGGAAATTTTCCTCAGCCAATTTCAAATCGAGATCAAGCCAAGGCCATCTATCAAAGGGCAAGCCTTGGCCGACTTCGTCATTGAATGCACAACAAGGGAGACGGCTGTCGCCAACCCCGGGCCGGAGCAAGACGATACGTGGACCCTGTTCACTAACGGCTCGTCGGCCGCGAAATCATGCGGCGGCGTCGTCGTCCTCATATCCCCTGAAGGATTCAGAGCTTACTATGCCATCCGCTTCAACTTCAGGGTATCGAACAACGAAGCCGAGTATGAGGCCCTCCTCAGCGGTCTCAGACTTGCGGCCGGCCTCAAGGCCAAGCACCTCAAAATCAAGTGCGACTCCAAACTGGTGGTGGGCCAGGTGGAGGGATCATACGAAGCAAAGGAAGGCCGGATGAAGCAGTATAAACAAGCGGTGGAGGAGTTGCTGAAAGCGTTTGAAACCCACGAGATCACTCAGATCCCCAGGGCCGAGAACGCCGAAGCCGACATCCTCTCCAAGCTCAGCTCGGACACCCCGGAGCACATCTCCCAGTTGGCCAAGATCGAGGAGTTGAGCATGTCCAGCATCCATGCCAGCCCCGTCTTGTGCGTCCAACAGCGACCAGAGGACTGGATCTCCGACATCGCCACCTTCATCACAACGGGGGAGCTGCCCCCGGACGAGGAGAGGGCCAAACTTGCCAAACTCAGGGCCCCAAGCTACACCATCGAAGATGGCAAACTCTACAAACGGTCCTATAATGGCACTCTCCTCCGATGCCTGCACCAGGACGAGGCCGACACAGCCATGGAAGAAGTTCATTGTGGCGTCTGCTCCTCACACCAGGGCTCTTTCAGCATGTCCCGGCGTCTCGTCGTCCAGGGTTTCTTCTGGCCGACGATGGCACGCGACTGCGCTGACCTGGCCAGAAAGTGCACCACCTGCCAGGTGCTCCAGAAGGCCCCTGGTCGGCTAGCTGTCAATTATGCCCCTGTCAGCACCGCAATTCCATTCTCCAGATGGGGGATTGACCTGGTTGGCCCTCTGCCCAGAGCCGCCGGGAATAACCGCTACATCATCGTCGCCGTCGACTACTTCACCAAGTGGGTCGAGGTGGTACCCTTGGCCAGCATCACGGGGGCCAGATGCCAAAGATTTGTTTACAAGAACATCATCACACGCTTTGGCGTCCCCCAGGAGATTATATCAGACAACGGCACCCAATTCGAGGTAGCCCCTTTCCAGGAGCTCCTCCGGGAGTTTGGGGTGAGGCATCGTTTCTCCTCCGTTGCCTATCCTCAGGGCAACGGGCAGGTCGAGAACGCCAACAGAACAATTATGGAGGGGCTGAAGAAGAACCTCCAGGCCGCAGGAGGTAGTTGGGTCGACGAGCTCCCCAACATCCTGTGGTGCTACAGGACCACGCCGAGGAGGGCGACAGGCGAAACACCTTTCGCCCTGTGCTACGGCTTTGAAGCAAAGGCACCCACGGAAGTGGCCATCCCCAGCCGGCGGGTGGAACAATATGAGCCTGACACCAACGAAGAGAACATGAAGATTGACCTACACCTGGTTGATGAGAGGTGTGAGCAAGCTTACGTCCGAGCAGAGAACTACCGGCGTCAAGTAAAATCATACTATGACGCCAAGGTACGTTCCCGGGAATTTCAGGTGGGGGACTACGTCCTCCGCCGAAGGGAAGCAAGCCAGCCGACAGAGGGTGGCAAGCTAGCATTGAAGTACGAAGGGCCCTACATCGTCAGTGCCGTGGTCAAACCCGACACCTACAAGCTTAAACGCCCAAATGGGTCCAATGTACCACGAACGTGGAATGTACACCATCTGGTGAAGTTTTATCAGTGATCCGAAGGAGGTGCAGACGGCGAAGCCCTCACCCCTTGACGGGTTACTGATTGAACGCCACCCTCGGCCTCGAGCCACTTATGAATAAAATCATGTTCTGATTTTTTCTCTAGAATTTAAAGTAAAACATTAGCAGGTGCCCCCGTCGGCCACCTTAGAGCAAAAGGCTCAGGCATGGCCGACGAGGCCCCTTGCATTTGAAGCCTACGAGCAACAAGCTCAGGCGCTCCATTGTATTTTGTATCAGCGAAGGGCCCAGGCCTAGCTGAGAGAGCACATCGTCCTGGCCCTGTAAGCCTAGAAGTGAAACGCTCAGGTATGGCCGACGATGTCCCCAGGACGAGGGGCCCGCAAACGGCCCACGTCTTGAAACGGGAAGCTCACCGCGTCGTCCACGCGCCAGATCGCAGGACGACAGGCCTGAAATCATGGCCGAGGTGACAAAATCCCAACACTCAGGGATGGGCAACAACAGCCGTTGGAAACCGACCAAAAGTCTAGCCCGCGTCATAAATAGGCGACGGGACCCGCCCTGAGATCACGGACGTTATAAACGAAGTCCGAACCGGCTGAAGGACGAGCACACCCTTCGGCCGAAGCCTGAAAGAAGGATACCCCCCGAAACGAAAAAAAAAAATTATATAAGGGAAAAAGAGGGAAGCCGACGGCCGTGCACACTAGCCGGCCTCGAGCAAAGAAAAATAAAATCCCCACAATTCAGGCCCAATTTGGCCAAGTACATATCAGTTGAACACAAGTGTAGTACCACAAACAGGTAACATGGACGACACGTCCACGCACTACAAGGGAATGATCAAGGCCGAAACACACGCCTATAAAACCCTAACCGCATCGGTTGGGTGACACGCGAGAGGTGACCTTCGTCGGCCACAGTCCTTTGAAGCACCAACGCTTGGTATGAAAACAAAGAATCACAATCCTGAGGATGACCAGGACGAAGCGGGCACTACATACACCCGCGGAAGAATCAGGGAACAATCCTTACTTGCCACAGCACCCAGGATAGCCGATACAGGCACTGGAACCAAGGCTGTTGGTCAAGCGAAAGTTCTCTGGGAATTGGTTCAAGTGTTTACCAGACACTTAGAAAAAATCCTGAGAAAAAAAAAAGAGGGTTCCTCAACAAGGAACCATGGCTGGCCGACGAAGGTAGGACCATCTCCTTGGAAAGCCATTCCTTATCCAGCACCCTCATCGGCCACAAGCCAGACCTTGGCCGACAGCGGTACCGCAAAGAAGTAAATGCCTAACATCTATACTTGGAAATTCTCCAAGTACTCAAGTGGAAGAACTCTAGACGAAGCGGGTACATATATATTCCAAGGTCGTTAGCTACCTACACCTTGCATATGTACTTAGGAAAAACTCAAAGTCCAAAAGACTAAGGTGAAGGTGCCCTTATCGGCCACAACACAGGAATGCAGGCCGACAACGATACTGGTTCAGCACTTGGCAAATCACCCAAACCATCTGCCAATAATGGGGAGAGACTCAACGCCAGGACGGAGCGGACACCACGGTCCAGGCCGGAAAGAAAGCAACTTCGTGGATCCAAAAACACTTAGGAAATTTTTGAAAAAATATCCTAAGTGTGATGATACTGCATCAACACCAGTCGGGCCGACAAGGCCACCAAGCCGACAGGGAAGCAACTACAAGAATCCAAAACACTTAGGAAATTTTCAAAAAAAATCCTAAGTGTTAGGATAGTACAGAAAGGACGGTCAGGCCGATCAAGCCACCAGACCGGGAAGAAAGCAGCTCAGTGAGCCCAAAACACTTAGGAAAATTTTGGAAAAAATTCCTAAGTGTTATGATAGTTAAGCAACGACGAACAAGCCGACCAGGCCACCGGACAGGGTGGACTACCCCATGGACGTAGCGGACAATCGCGGGTGACCCAAGTTGTGACCTTGACACTTAGACAAATTTTAGAAGTGAAATGACAAATGGCAAACAAGCATACAATGGATTCAAAGCCGAGAAGGACGGAAAAAATTCTCTCATTTAATCAATTCATTACAATTGGGGGCGCTTCGGCCATTACATCAGTTAGACAAAGAAATGAAAAGCAAATTACAATGGAGCAGGGAGTAGCCGATCAAGCCTCTGGGGCACCTCCATCCGTGGCTGGCTCTTCGACCTCGTCAGCTCCCTCCTCGGCCTCAGTCTCCTGGCCGTCGGCGGGTGCAGCACTGGTGGCGTCGTCCAGAAAATCAAATTCGGTGTAATCCGGCTCGTCGAGGCCGGAACTTTCAATAGGAGACTCACGCTCTGAGAGAGGAAGCTTGGCCTGCTCTTCTGGATCCTTCATCAGCTTTGGCAGCTTCAGGTTCCGTCTGGCCCACCCGGACGTGTAGTTCATGGCCTTCAGAGCACGGGACAGCCGCCGACACAGGAGCCTCTGCATCCGCTCCTGGCCCATGTTGTAATAGACGGCCATCTCCCTACTGAAGTACTCCTGGCCGGCGGGGGAGTTCATCCCCCAATCTTCAAGCCTGGCTGCAACCACTTCGTAGCACCAGGGGAGCCTCTCATCGGCCTTCCACCCCTCGGCCAGGAACCGCTCAACGGCCTCGTCAGCAGCCTTAACAGCGGCGGCCTCGGCCTCAGCTTTCGCCTTCACGGCTTCTTCATTCTTGAGCCGCTCGGCGACAAGCTCCTTTTTGCTCTCCTCGAGCTTGGCCAGGGCATCGTCCCTGGCTGCAGCGGCTTCATCAGCCCTTTGCTGCAAAGCCTTGGCATCCTCCCGGAGCCGATCCAGGCAAGCTACTGCCTCGTCGGCCGAGGCAGCCTTCTGCTCCAGCTCTTTCAAGCGAGCTACCTCCCGGTATTGCCTCTTATGGCTCTCCATGAGCATAAAGGCACTCTGCAGAAAAAAGGAAAACAAAAATCAGGCAAACAACTCTACACGGACGACGAAAAAAGTACACACTACAAGGCAGAGAACTTACTTGGACGAGGAGGTCCATGCCGCCCTCGTAGATATTCACGTCCCCGAGCTTCCTCAGGTAAGCCCGATCCTTGGCCGGCATGGCCTGTGCCAGGACGCCGTGGCCAAGGACGACGTCATCAAAGACACCCCCGCCGACGGGGTATTCTACCATCTTCTGGTAGGTGGCACCTGCAATCTCTTTGCCGGCCCTCTTCGACCGTGGCTCCTGGACGGGAGGCAGTGATGGAGCAGCATCACTAGCAGCAGTAAGGTCCACGACAGGACCACTATCGTCCACGCTGGGGACAGCCAGAGTACCGGCCTCAGTAGCCGGAGAAGGGGAAGGAGCCCTCTTCGTCTTCTTCGAGACGCTCAGGCCGGCCTCAGTTAACTTTTTCTGGCCGTCAGTGGCCGGCCTTTTCTTCTTCGATGGAGCAGGCTTTGGGGCCGCATCAGCAGTAGCCCCGCTCCCACCGGCCGCAGCACGTCTGGCCGCCTCGGCCGCCTTAGCAGCTAGCTCCTCGGCCGCTTTGGCCTTGGCAATAGCCATTATGGAACGACGATCCATTGCAAAGTCTACAAAGGAAAAACAAACAGATTAGTAAAACAAAGGAACAAAACATAAAGACAGAAAGCCGAAGAGGTAATTACCATCGGCCTCAGCAGGAATGCCCAAACCCGAGCCGTCGGCCTCTTCAAAAGTAGTGGTCATCCTCAGCCAGAGTTGGAGGTCATCCTCCTTGTCACCATAGACATGGTACCTCAAGAAGCCGATGGCGGTCATCTTGTACTCAGTAATGTACTCCTTCACGCTCCTCGGCCCCCCTTCCAAGAAAGCCTCCACCTGAGCATCCAAAATAGAGCTCTTCGGCGGGTCGTGCAGGTTAAACCTCCCGGTGTGGCCGAGGGAGGGAAACTCGGTACCACTCTCACCAATGGACACAAACACGAACTTGCTCTTCCACCCATGAATGGACGTAGGCAAATCCGTGAAGCTCCTCTTCTTCGGCAGCTGCTGAAGAGTAGCATAGGCCGCACAGTTCTTGTGGCTTCCTCGGCCGATCTGGTACAGATTCATGAATAGCGCCGTTGTCGGCTTGTAGCCCAACTCCTCACACCGGAGCAAGAACCCTACCATCAAGGAGTAGCTGTTCGGCGTCAGCAAGGCCGGAGGAAGCCCTACCATGTCCAGGTACTCAGTAATGAAAGGGTGAAGGGGAACCTCAACCCCTTAGCAAAACTCATCGGGTATACTCCAAAGTATCCCGGTGGTGGCAGAAGAACATGGTCCGTCGCCTGGGTGCCCTAACCCGCCCGAACGGCCCCACGTACATCTGGGCAACAAGATAGTCGGCCGCACTGCTCTCCGGCTTGATCAAGTAGATGTTGGTGAGATCCAGATAGGAGATGTCGGGTCCACTCTTCGGCCTCCTCACTCTCTTCGGCTTGACGGCTCCCTTAACGGCGGGCACCGGCCTCGGGCACGAAATGACAGCGGAAGTGGACGCCCCATCCACCACTCGGGACGCACCTGCGTCCTCACCTCTTGAAGAAGAGGCGGACTCCTCGTCCTCGCCTTCCTCGTCCACCGGCTCTCCGGATTTGTAGGGACTTAAACGCTCTATCTCCTCTTCAAACTCCTCGAGCACCTCGTAGTCAAGCGACCTCGTGGAGGGCTGGTCGTCGTAGGGGTAGTAGTCTTCGTTCAAGCTCTTCATAACTACTACTACGGGCCTAAGGAGACTAACTTAAGATCTAAGTGTGTTCAAACGCCTAACACTAGATTAACAACCTAGGGAGCAAAGTATGAAAAATGAGGAAGATCGCGATGAACACTAACCTTGAACAACGACGAACACGAAGAACAAGCTTGGGAGTTTATCTCTCTAGAAAATCGGCCAGCACTTCGACAAATTCAGAATGCAAATACGTTTTCTCGTCGGAGGGGGAGGGGTATTTATAGAACCCCCCACCCAACGGTCACTACACGTGGCACCCCCCCAATGGCCACACCAACGGCCACCAATGGGGGACCACCACGTCACCAACGGGCCAAACTCAATATCAACAGCCCACTGGCAAGACGGACTCTACAGCCTACACACGCTCACCGGCTTTACAAATGCCAGCAAGCGCCCACAACGTCCCACTTGCTCGCCAAGATCACAACTGCCAAACAATAAGGAGACGGCAACGGCCAGGAACGTAACGGCCACAAGATCAAAGGACCCAAGAGCCCACAAGCCATCGGCTCCTCGTCATGACCTTTGATGATAACTCTCTACAAGCGATCTGCGCACAAGGGTTCTCCCACAGGGTTACCTTGGCCAGAAAATCGCCATGAGAGTTGGATTCAGGGGGACTACGGAGAGGCCGCTTCGGCCAGGGACTCAAGCAACTCCTTCACCCCTCACACTCCTCGGCCTGAAGCAGTGGGGGACTGGGGGACTACACCGGCCTCAGCAAAACAAAAAGGAAACACTACAAAGAACATGAATGTGACCACAAAGCATGGCCACATCATCCATACAGCACAACGGAACTTCATCGGCCAAAGGCCCATAACGTCATTAGCAACGGCCAACAAGCCACTAGAGGCAAGGACACTCATCGTCCTCCACCAACAATTAATCTTGACGGGCCCTGCGGCCAAGAACACGAAGGTCAACCAGCAACGGCCAAAAGGAGTGCGCAAACACCCTCATCGGCCACCCAAAGGAAAGGACGTCATCGTCCTCAAAGCAAGGAATAACTTCAGTGGCCTCGTCGGCCCAAACACAAACTTCAACCATCGGCGCCCAAGCAAAACGTGCCTTCAACGGCCACCATTGAAAGAAGGACACTCATCGTCCCAAAACGAAGACATCAAGTAAAAAACGGCCTCCCTGTCCACAACGAGGAACAGGTAACGGCCAAGGGCAACAAAGCACAGGAATCTACTCTCCTTCACTTCGTCTACGTCTCAGCTTAGAGAGTGGGGGACTCCTGATGGAGTATATGGGTCTGAGCCCCCAGACCCACATACTCGGAAGAACAGAAAGCATAAGACAACAAAGTGGCTGCCTCGTCGGCCAAGATGCCCCTGTCGGCCGAAAAGGGGCCAACACAGATTATGGTCCTGAGCCCAAGGAACCCGGGTGCCCTCGTCGGCCGTGCCCTCGCCGGCCGTGCCCTCATCGGCCACGCCCTCGTCGGCCACGAGGACCTCCCAGAATCGGATTTTATACTTATTCATTTGTACAGCCCATTAGTGGCTTTGTATTCGGCCCAGTAGCGGTCCAGTTGTAAATGGGCCTCCCAAGCCCAAGGCTTGGGAGCCCAACCCTAATTTTCTCTATAAATACTCCCCTTGGGAGTAGTTATAGGGGTTACAAAATCATTCTATTGAAGCACATTATTGCACTTCTCTCTCTAGCTCTCACCTCTCTCTAGATATACTCTATCACAATGCATTAATTAAAAGTTACAGATTAACCATAAAGTCACAAATGTTTCTAATTTCACTCCGAACTCGTGTAGAATTTGATGCGATCATATCTTGCTCTATTTTGTTCCGTTGAAAGCGTTTAATATCTCGTTAGAAAGATATTACCGAGTTCTAAAACTTGTCTTCAGGCTCTGGTTTCAAAATATCAAGGGATGATTGCCTAATTACTAAAATACACTGTATTTACGCTAAAAGTGCTCTATTTACGCTGAAAACGCTAAATCATAGAGATAAGGCCAAGTATTTGTGACACTCATATCTTGCTGTGTTTTCTTCCGTTTAGAGCGTATTATATATCGTTGGAAAGATAATTTGGTGCTCTAAATATATTGTTCCAAATTCATTTACTATGCATTATTTAAAAGTTACAGATTAACCGTATTTTCACAAATGTTTCTGATTTCACTCCAAACTCGTGTAGAATTTGATGCGATCATACCTTGCTCTATTTTGTTCCGTTTAAAGCGTTTAATATCTCGTTGGAAAGATCTTACCGAGTTCTAAAACTTGTCTTCAGGCGCTGGTTTCAAAATATCAAGGGATGATTGCCTAATTACTAAAACACACTGTATTTACACTAAAAGTGCTCTATTTACGCTGAAAACGCTAAATCATAAAGATAAGGCCAAGTATTTGTGACACTCACATCTTGCTGTGTGTTCTTCTGTTTTGAGCGTATTATATCTCGTTGGAAAGATAATTTGGAGCTCTAAAGCTATTGTTCCAACTTCGTTTACAATGCATTAATTAAAAGTTACAGATTAACCATAAATTCACAAATGTTTCTGATTTCACTCTGAACTCGTGTAGAATTTGATGCGATCATATCTTGCTCTATTTTGTTCCATTGAAAGCGCTTAATTTCTCGTTGTAAAGATCTTACCGAATTCTAAAACTTGTCTTCAGGCGCTGGTTTCAAAATATCAAGGGATGATTGCCTAATTACTAAAATACACTGTATTTATGCTAAAAGTGCTCTATTTACGTTGAAAACGCTAAATCATAGAGATAAGGCTAAGTATTTGTGACACTCATATCTTGCTGTGTGTTCTTCCGTTTAGAGCGTATTATATCTCGTTGGAAAGATAATTTGGTGCTCTAAAGCTATTGTTCCAACTTTATTTACAATGCATTAATTAAAAGTTACAGATTAACCATATATTCACAAATGTGTCTGATTTCACTCCGAACTCGTGCAAAATTTGATGCGATCATATTTTGCACTATTTTGTTCTGTTGAAAGCGATTAATATCTCGTTGGAAAGATCTTGCCGAGTTCTAAAACTTGTCTTCAGGCGCTGGTTTCAAAATATCAAGGGATGATTGCCTAATTACTAAAATACACTGTATTTACGCTAAAGGTGCTCTATTTACGCTGAAAACACTAAATCATAAAGATAAGGCTAAGTATTTGTGACACTCATATCTTGTTGTGCGTTCTTCCGTTTAGAGCGTATTATATCTCGTTGGAAAGATAATTTGGTTCTCTAAAGCTATTGTTCCAGCTTCATTTACAATGCATTAATTAAAAGTTACAGATTAACCATATATTCACAAATGTTTCTGATTTCACTCCAAACTCGTGTAGAATTTGATGCGATCATATATTTGCTCTATTTTGTTCCATTGAAAGCGTTTAATATCTCGTTGGAAAGATCTTACCGAGTTCTAAAACTTGTCTTCAGGCACTGGTTTCAAACTATCAAGGGATGATTGCCTAATTACTAAAATACACTGTATGTACGCTAAAAGTGCTCTATTTACGCTGAAAACGCTAAATCATAGAGATAAGGCTAAGTATTTGTGACACTCATATCTTGCTGTGTTTTCTTCCGTTTAGAGCGTATTATATATCGTTGGAAAGATAATTTGGTGCTCTAAATATATTGTTCCAAATTCATTTACTATGCATTAATTAAAACTTACAGATTAACCATATATTCACAAATGTTTCTGATTTCACTCCAAACTCGTGTAGAATTTGATGCGATCATACCTTGCTCTATTTTGTTCCGTTTAAAGCGTTTAATAACTCGTTGGAAAGATCTTACCGAGTTCTAAAACTTGTATTCAGGCGCTGGTTTCAAAATATCAAGGGATGATTGCCTAATTACTAAAACACACTGTATTTACACTAAAAGTGCTCTATTTACGCTGAAAACGCTAAATCATAAAGATAAGGCCAAGTATTTGTGACACTCACATCTTGCTGTGTGTTCTTCCGTTTTGAGCGTATTATATCTCGTTGGAAAGATAATTTGGAGCTCTAAAGCTATTGTTCCAACTTCATTTACAATGCATTAATTAAAAGTTACAGATTAACCATAAATTCACAAATGTTTCTGATTTCACTCTGAACTCGTGTAGAATTTGATGCGATCATATCTTGCTCTATTTTGTTCCATTGAAAGCGCTTAATTTCTCGTTGTAAAGATCTTACTGAGTTCTAAAACTTGTCTTCAGGCGCTGATTTCAAAATATCAAGGGATGATTGCCTAATTACTAAAATACACTGTATTTATGCTAAAAGTGCTCTATTTACGCTGAAAACGCTAAATCATAGAGATAAGGCTAAGTATTTGTGACACTCATATCTTGCTGTGTGTTCTTCCGTTTAGAGCGTATTATATCTCGTTGGAAAGATAATTTGGTGCTCTAAAGCTATTGTTCCAACTTCATTTACAATGCATTAATTAAAAGTTACAGATTAACCACAAATTCACAAATGCTTCTGATTTCACCCCGAACTCATGTAGAATTTGATGCTATCATATCTTGCTCTATTTTGTTCCGTTGAAAGCGTTTAATATCTCGTTGGAAAGATCTTACCGAGTTTTAAAATTTGTCTTCAGGCGCTGGTTTCAAAATATCAAGGGATGATTGCCTAATTACTAAAATACACTGTATTTACGCTAAAAGTGCTCTATTTACGCTGAAAACGCTAAATCATAAAGATAAGGCTAAGTATTTGTGACACTCATATCTTGCTGTGCGTTCTTCTGTTTAGAGCGTATTATATCTCGTTGGAAAGATAATTTGGTGCTCTAAAGCTATTGTTCCAGCTTCATTTACAATGCATTAATTAAAAGTTACAGATTAACCATATATTCACCAATGTTTCTGATTTCACTCCAAACTCGTGTAAAATTTGACGCGATCACATATTGCTCTATTTTGTTCCATTGAAAGCGTTTAATATCTCGTTGGGAAGATCTTACCGAGTTCTAAAACTTGTCTTCAGGCACTGGTTTCAAACTATCAAGGGATGATTGCCTAATTACTAAAATACACTGTATGTACGCTAAAAGTGCTCTATTTACGCTGAAAATGCTAAATCATAGAGATAAGGCTAAGTATTTGTGACACTCATATCTTGATGTGTGTTCTTCCGTTTTGAGCGTATTATATCTCGTTGGAAAGAATATTTAAGGAAAATCAAACATGTGATCATGCTTTGGGGTAATGATATGTTTTAGTCCTACCGTGAGTAATTTCATATGTGTAATATCATAAAAAACAATTAAATAAATAAATGAAACAAATGAAATTCATCTAGCAACACAGAGTTCTGCAAGAATAAATGAAGCATAAGAATCAAATTGAATTTTATTAAAAAGAAAGTCAAAGTTTCGAGAATGCTCAACGATCTCGAGCTATTTATGATCATTGTTATATTATACAACTCAATGAGTAAGAACATTGATCATTACACAAGCGTTACACTCATTGATACATGTGATACAAGCATAGGTGCAATCGAACTTTTCTTCTTAACAATTGTTTTGTTTTCATTCTTAGTTTGTTAAACTTTGTATAATTATTCATTATTAAATATTTTGTATTTTCAAATTATATTTTTATGTGTTAACGGTTTAACAATGAAACAAATTAATATTTAATTTTTTCTTAATAATTAACTGAAAATGTACCGGCCGGAATTGCACCGATGGATTCTTATATCGTTTTTTCTAAAAACTTCTAGAATCGAATCGATATGAGATTAATGGTTCTTCAAATGCTTCCTAATTATATTTTAAGAACTGAACCGATTTCACTCCTACATTTTTCTTCGTAAGACGACATACTCTCTCCGTATTTTAAAGTTCCTTATCCTAGCTTTGGGCACACAATTTAAGATGAAATAGTAGGAGTAAAGTAAAATGATAAAATAGGAAAGAGAAGATGAATGATAAAGTAGAATATAAAGGATAAAGTATGTGAGAGAATGTAATTAAAAGAGTAGTGACATAGGATATATTTGAATAAGAGTAAAAAGATAAGAGTAATAATGTATTTTCATTGATAAAACTTTCCTTAAAGGGAAAGTGTATGAAACTTTAAAATACAGCCTAAATAGGAAAGTGTAAGGAACTTTTAAATATGGAGGGAGTATAAAATATCACTTTTTATTTTTAAAAAAAATTAAAAGATAAGTTTATCTTGTGTAGCAGTACTAATGTAAAATATCTTTGTTCAACCTTATTTATCGTAAAATGATAGGAAAATCAAAATTTAATGTTCAAATCTTGCATATTGAGACCATTCCGATCTGGTACCCACATCCCGTCCTGGCCGATACCAGTCCAAGACTTGTTGGCTGGTTTGTGATCGTGGGTAAAAAATTAGTCAAATCTCCAATAAGATTTATGTGTACTTGTGAAGAGTAGAAGACAATTGAAAAAGTCTACGTAAATCTTTGGTGAGCATTAGAGACAATTGTAGAGAATTAATGTACTAAGAATGATTTTAAAATCCATACTAATTCGTGATTTTAGAAGTCAATAAAAATGAACAGAAATTTGAATACAACTAGTCTTTTGTAGATTTTTAAAAATTCACGTTTCATACAAAACTTTTAAATTTATTAAAAGTGGTGGGTTTTGGACACACATTGATTCATTCCGTCAGGCCGGATGACGATTATATAGGTATGGTGTAAAACCTCAGTAGGGGTGGGAAAAACCGAACCGAAACCCGGAAACCGACCCTAGCCCGGCCCGAATGATATTCCCAGTCCGAGTTTTTTCTATTTAACCGGCCCGAATAAAAAAACCCGGACCGAACCCGAAAGTTCGGGCTCATAAGCGGGCCCTAAAATCAATAACCCAGCCCGAATCGATAAAAACTCGAAACGATTAGCTTTAATATAAAATCAATATATTATACAAATATAATATATAAATAATTCCTAATATATGATTATAATCACGGTGGATGAAAACATGTTCAATTTATTTACCATAATGACCATGGAAATATATTTATTATAGTAAACTCAGTCACTTTTTATCCATAAGTTTTACTCCGTAATATTTTTTAGAAAACATACTACCTCCGTCCCATAATTTACTTCCAAAATAAAGTGGCACATGGATTAAGAAAGTGGGAATTGTGTGGTGTAGAGTTGTGCAGAGGAGAGAAATGCTGTGAACCACAAATTCTTTGCCAAAAAGGGAAAGAGAAGTTCTTTTTGGGACGGACGAAAAGGGAAAGTTGGAAGTATTTTCAGGGACGGAGGGAGTATTATTTATTTATATGCATCTTAAACAAAAACCCGAGGTATTGACGTATAGGTATTGACGTATTGTGTAAAACGCCAAGTAGAGCCGAGAGGAGGGAGCTAGAATTTCCGTCGGCCGGCGTTGCAGCTTGCAAGAAAGAAGTAGAATGAAGATAGAAGAGGTGCAGTCGACAACAAAGAAGCAGAGAATAGCGACTCACACTCACATCAAAGGTCTTGGCCTTGAGGTTAACTTCCCGCTCTTGATTTCTTGCACTCTTTCTTCCTTCTTATTCTCAATGGGTTTTCGTCTGTATTGCAACATTTTAGAGTACCGGCGATGAATACACGGTGTTTAAGTTCATGTTCTCTCCCTGGCTTTAGGTTTTGGTTTTTGGTTGTTTCAAAAAAATTGCCACTTTCCCTTTTATTTTCTCTTTGTTCTCTACCACAGTTTTTACTTTTGAGTTTCTTTAAGAAACTTGTCAAAGTTGTCAAAGTTTTGAGGGACCGAGATGAATATACTCAACTTGTTCTTAAAGTTCAGTTTTCAGAATCGAGTTTTCTTTTAGCAATTGCCTTGATATGCTTTAAACAATTAGCAAATTTTCTTTCAAATTCCAGTCATATTCTACCCTATACATGGAATTGCTGCAGTTGAGATTTCTATGTTTGATTAACCCGTTTCGAGAGCAATGATTCATAATTGTGTTTGACAGCCCAATGGAAATGCAATACCTCTGGCAGCTGGTTTTGTGGGTCAGGCTGCGGCAAGAGAAGCTGCAGGCCTCGTGGTTGATATGATTCGCCAGAAAAAGATGGCTGGTAGGGCTCTTCTGCTTGCTGGACCTCCTGGTACTGGTAAAACAGCACTTGCTCTGGGTATATCACAAGAACTTGGAAGCAAGGTAACTTCTATGAGTTTTTCCAAACCGTTTCTAGTCTTTGGATGTTCATGCTATTGATCCTGTTGTATTGTATATTTCCTTTATCATGTTGAGAACATTTCCCCTTGTTTTTTCAGTCTTTATTTGGGGTTTCTGTTGGGTCTATTACTCTTTTTATGGTTTTTGGAGTATGATGTATATTTTGGCTTGCTGCCTAATGTTTTTATGTTTTTCTATGTAACTTGCAGGTACCATTTTGCCCAATGGTTGGATCTGAAGTATATTCATCTGAAGTGAAAAAAACTGAGGTTTTGATGGAAAATTTTAGACGAGCTATTGGTTTAAGGATCAAGGAAAACAAAGAAGTTTATGAAGGAGAGGCAAGATTCCCGTTCATGACCTACATACGGTGTTGTAAAGCTCTCGAGTTTTGATTGGCGTAATCCATCTGTACTGTCTCATGAAGCTATCCTTTTGTTATAGGTGACTGAATTGTCTCCAGAGGAGACTGAGAGTGTCACTGGTGGGTATGGCAAAAGCATCAACCATGTTGTAATTGGGTTAAAAAGTGTCAAAGGGACCAAGCAGTTAAAGCTTGATCCAACTATATATGATGCCCTGATTAAAGAAAAGGTCAGTGCTTCCTAAAACCCTTGTCATTCAGAGTAGTAAATCTTCTCTTATTTTTAACTTGGGTTCTCCTAATGTTTCATTGAACTTATATGTAATATATGTAATATTTGAAGCATGTGTAAGTCCACATTATTAAAGAAGAACCAAGTATTCTTGTCAATTATTCATCAAAAAAGAAAATATAAATAAGAAGCTGAGTAGAGAAGAAAGTTCATTGCTAATTTAGAAAGTTTCAATCAATTATGCCTCTAGGTGACAAGGGGGACGTGGAAGCCTTGAAATAATCTTCTTTAGTTTTGCCTTAAGGTGTAAACCTCAATAGATTTTAAAAATACACTTATAATAAATATATTCATGTCTAGATGCATGTAATCATGTGATTAAACCCCTTTGACCAGTTGTATTTCCTTTCACAAGCTATCTTATTTCATTTTAGGTAGCTGTTGGTGATGTCATATATATTGAATCAAATAGTGGAGCTGTTAAAAGAGTCGGGAGAAGTGATGCTTTTGCTACAGAATTTGATCTTGAAGCGGAAGAGTACGTTCCACTTCCTAAAGGGGAGGTTCACAAGAAGAAGGAGATAGTACAGGTTAGTTGCATATGCTAGTGTAAGACATAATTTCTATGTTTAATTCAGAACAATGAGATTGATATTTTGATAGCTAATGGCTCACTTATAATTCAAATCTTTTAAGACTATTATATTCCCTGGACCCAATAAGGTTGACTAACAACAACAACAAGATTGAAGCCCTAATCCCAAAAGAGATTGGGGTCGGCTAAGGTAGACTAAGAGGTTATTAAAATTTACTACTTACTAGTAGTGGATGATTTATCTGCTTTCAGTGCACTTGTTTTCATACCACAGGAAAGCTTCTTTAAACTACAATGTACCCTTTGGTAATTTTATTATTGTCTATGGGTTTTATCCTTTTTGAAGTAGTTTTGTATCTCATCAGGATGTTACATTGCATGATCTGGATGCTGCAAATGCAAGGCCTCAAGGAGGACAAGATATATTGTCTTTAATGGGTCAGATGATGAAACCCAGGAAAACTGAAATTACTGATAAGTTGAGACAAGAAATAAACAAGGTAGTTGTTTCAATAAGGAAAAGGATTCTTAGTATCAGTTTTTGTCATTTTTCTTCTTCTTCTTATAAGTGAGTTAAACGGAGGTAAAGGGATTATATGTATTGATAAGAGGTTTTAATAACAGGTTGTAAACCGTTATATCGATGATGGTGTTGCAGAGCTTGTTCCTGGTGTGTTATTTATTGATGAGGTTATAGTTTCATATATTACCTTTCTTGAGATACTATGATTACTTTGGTATCTTTTATTTTAATTAGAACAATTCATTTAGACAGGTACATATGCTGGATATGGAATGCTTTTCGTATCTTAATCGCGCTTTGGAGAGTTCATTATCACCAATTGTGATTTTTGCCACTAATCGAGGCATTTGTAATGTTAGGTATGAAGTTGTATGTTCTCTTCTGTTTGTGTATGGCATAACCTCTTCTTGATGTAATTCATTATTGTATTCTTTTCAACGTAGTAGTCTTATTTTATTAATGTATTATGTGATAATTCAGAAGTCTTGAGGCATATCAGTATAATGTAGAATTTGTTTTTGATACCTTTTTTTGAAGTTTATTACTTAGTCAGTCCCAAAAGGGCGTCACCTTTCACCAACGCACATCTTTTTAGTTTAATTAAGTTATAACTATTGGAAATAATCAACTCTAGCTACTTTTAAAATTTACGGGGGGACATAGCTCACCTGGTAGTGAAACCGGTGCCAAAAGACAAGTTTTAGAACTCGATAAGATCATTCCAAAGAGATATTAAACGCTTTCAACGGAACAAAATAGAGCAAGATTAGGAAGGGGGTGCCACAAGGGAGAGGTCCTGGGTTCAACTCCAAGTATATGACTTGGGATGGAACCCCACTCTCTTTCCATCAGAGTGAGATCAAAGCTCAACTAACATCCTCCCAGATAGTTGTCCAGTCGGTTCTGGGGGGCCCTCAGGGATGAGGTGTCATCCTTTTTTCTTTAAAATCTATCTGTTAGTTTAACTAAACTAGACCCATTTTGGTTTTGTTTTTTATTACTCCCTCCATGAAATAATTGTCATGTTTTCCGTTTTGGGATGTCCCAAAATAATTGTCTTGTTTCCTCTTTTGACAATAATATGTAACTCATATCAATTCACCTTTTCTCTACTCAAATCTCAAACACAACTTTTACCTTTTCAACAACTTTCTTGAAACTTGTGCTAAAGCAAACAAGGCAATTATTTTGGGATGGGGGAGTATTATTTAAAAATGCACTAAATAAAATGCAATTAGCTTCTTCGGGACAAATATAAGTTTTCAAAGTTGTCTTGTTACTTTGTTAGGGCCTGTGAGTGTATGCTAGTTGATATCCACAAGTAAAAGTTAATTTAGATTTGAGTGTTGGTGTTTTCTTTTGATAAAATGAGTGAGCTAGACAACTAAGTAAAGTAAAAATCATTTAAAATGTTCTTGTCAAACCTACTATTGATGAATTTGTGAAGTGTGCTAAACCTGAGTCATCAGCTGGTATTGTTGAAGGTTATCATATCACTATATGACAAGGCAGGCCCTTTGTGAGCAAAAACTATGATTAGCTGAACTTTTTCTATAATATTCAAGTCATTAACACTTTCACATTTCTATCTCATGGGAGTATTTAACAGATGATTTTTGTGCAGAGGAACTGATATGACTAGCCCACATGGTATACCTGTTGACTTATTAGATCGCCTGGTGATTATTAGAACAGAAACATATGGGCCGGCTGAGATGATACAGGTTTGGGGCTTTGGACACCCTTTTTTTGGATTTTGGACTATACGTATCCTTTCTTTCATGAATACAAAATTATAACTGTTTCATGTTATGGGTTTATTTATCATGCTTGCAGATTTTAGCTATCCGTGCTCAGGTTGAGGAGCTAGGTATAGATGAAGAGAGTTTAGCTTACCTGTGTGAGATTGGACAGCAAGCATCCCTGAGGTATGTTTCACCTGTTTTGACTTTTAGTAGGATTACCATATTAATACTCTTAGGACCTGTTTAGACTTTACATATGATGAACAGGTTTGGTAGGGCTTAGTCTATTTCTTGATACTGTATATATTTTGAGATTTAGAAAATAGAAATATTAACATAATTTGTGATCGGATGACATTCTATCACCTTTTGTGTGTTTTAGAAGCATTTTTCTGTTTACCAAGATATAGATAATAAGCACTTAAAGAATTCCCCTCCAAAAAAATTTAAACTCTTCTTCCAAACAGATCTTAGCAATCAATATTTTAAGTGGATGTTTAGAAGATGGTTTTTGGAGGAGAATGTAGTAGATGTGTTATTTATTATTTTAAGAAAACAGTCCTTGAATTTGATAATTTTTTAAAATAAGAAATTTAATGTTTTTGTCAAGTATTACCATAAACTATACACACACACACAGACACACACAGTTCCTTCTAAATTTAAAAATAAAGAATAAATTCTCCCTTCATCTCCAATTCCCAAATTTCCCGAACATGGACTAAGGGATTCTTCTTTTGATAGGCATGCGGTTCAGCTTTTGTCACCTGCCAGTATTGTGGCTAAGATGAATGGCCGGGACAAGATCTGCAAGGTATTTTGATCCAGAAAATCTCTAAGGTTATCTCGACTAAGCATCAGATCATATAAATGGTTGGATGGTGCTCATGTAACTTTTTATGAATTTTCAGGCGGATCTTGAAGAAGTGAACTCGCTCTATCTAGATGCAAAATCTTCAGCCAGGCTTCTTCAGGAGCAGCAGGATAGATACATTTCGTAATGATGATCTGTATCCTTCCATCATTCTTTGCTACTTCAGGGGTGTGATTCTCTGCACACAACCTATGTCGACAGATGCTTACCCTTGGCCCAGTCTTCTCATCCGCTGTCTAATGTAGTCTTGAGGTTCTTATTTTTGTTGGTGTTTTTTATCAACTTGTCCTAGATTAATTGTGGTTGGATCTTACTTTTTGAATTTGGGACTGACTAGTGGTTCTCATATTGTTTCTAAATCAACACATTTTGTGCACTTAAGTTTTATGCGGGGAAGGTTGATTTATTGATGAGTCCCAGTAGAACTCAGCCTACTCCAGTTCCAGGGAAGGACAATATTTTGATTGTATAATTTCAAATTTGTTTCTTAGCTTAATGTGATCTTCTGTATATTTCTTACATAATATGCTAATATGCTATACTAAACGTGCATTGCATATTTACATACTACACCAGTCAGCCTCAAATATACTAGTATGAGCTTGAAATAGTAGCATAGTTTCAATAATTTTAAGTTTACCAATTCTTCTCTGTACAACTTATATTTAAATAATACGTAGTACTACCACACGTATAAACATGATCTGAGATGAGGGTGAATAGATATACGGCGTCCCAAATAAACTGTTAGTATTGAAATATTGAATATTGATGTGTTTTGCTAAAATAATTTCCGAATGCAACAACGCAGTTAGGCATGGACTCGGTTTGGGCCAGGCCGGGCCTTGGTTCGGTTTGGACCGGGCTTTTTTTGGAAAAGTTAGGCCCGGAAACCGGCCCGGGTTGCTTTGGGCCCGAAGTCCCGAACTTGCCAGGCCGGTTCATCAAATCAAGGCCCGGGAACCGGCCCTCTACAGTGCCAGGCTGGTTGGCTTGAACCGCTTAATGAACCGTGGACCGGGCCGGTTTGGGCCGGAACAATGCCGGTTCGGGCCGGTTCTGGTTCGGTTAACCTGGCCCGAGTCCATCCCTAAACGCAGTACCTTAGTAATATGATTATTTCAAATTCTAGCACAAAAAAATTATGACGTGGAGATCTAAATTACATGTAGATTGAATAAAAAATTTATGCAAAATTTAATGACTCATAATTAGTGTTATCAACTAGGGATGGACCAAACTGGGTCGGCCCTGAACCGGCCCGGCCCACCACTGTGCGGGCCCGCCCCGGCCCGGTTACGGAATGGGCGGTGCGGGCTTTTACCCGGTCTGGGGGAGGCTAGCGGTTCGGGCATGGTTCACAAATGGAAGGCCCGGCCCGGCCGGTTCGAGCTCGGTTCGGGCCAACGGCTCTATTTTTTTAAAAAAAAAAAAATTACTTTTGGCTACCAAACAGGCCCTTAGAGCCGTTGTGATTGAACCCAAACGGCTATATAGCCGTTGGGAGCCTTCCTGGGGTCCAGGGGTGGGTTAGGGGGGGTAGGGGTACAAAAAAACTATAAATACTCCATTTTTCTATACAATTTACTACACATCTTCTCCAAATATTCCTACTCTCTAATCTCTATTCTCTACTAATTTATTATTTATATATCTACTTTATACTTAAGATGGAAAATCAAGATGCCATTATACGGTATAATTTTGATAAGCAGAAGGACCCGAAGACCGGGATGTGATACGCAACTTGTAAATGGTGCGGGAAAAAATGTAGCACGGGGGTTTCAGGCGGATACGGGATGACAATGAAGCGTATGAAGTCATGTGACAAAGCCAAAGGATCGGGAGGTGCGGGAAGTTCTGATTGATTATAATTTACAAAATATTTGTCTGTTGAAGTTTGTTTTAATTTTCAAATGTAGTTCCTATTTCATTTCAAATAAATGCACTTGAAGTTTGTTTTTAATACTTGTATAAAACTATAAACTATAAAATATAAACTATAAAAAAAATTCTTTAACCGGTCCGGCCCGACCCGTGACCCAGGCGGGTGGCCCGGCCCGAACCGGACCCGTCCAACCCTCGGGCCGGTCCCGGGCCCATGTCATACAAACCGGCGGCCCGACCGGGCCTAGGCCCGGCCCGGGCCCGACCCGACCCGACCCGACCCGAGCCCACCCATATTATCAACATAGGTTAGACCGATTGATTATGACCAGCTCAAACAGAAACTAGAAATGTAATGTCTAAACATCGTAAAAGATACTCCTCCGTCTCTCTAGAAGTTCTCACTTTTCTTTTTTGGACGTCTCGTTAAAAGGTTCTCATTTCTATTTTAGGAAACAACTAATAATCTTAAATGACAAATTAATCATTAAATATTAAAAAAAATACATTTATAGCATCACAGTTATCATTAGGGATGGACTCGGGTCCGGGCCGGGCCCGTTATATTTTTTTTTTTGTTTTCCTCTTCCTTATTAACCCCCTCCCACCCCCAACCCCCAAACCACCCCAAATGGCCCAAAATACCCAGCCCAACCCGAAAATTTAAAAAAAATTGAAAAAAAAAGAAAAAATAATTAGTTTTTGGCCCGAACCGGGCCCGGGCCCGGCCGGGTCGGGCCTTGTTTTGGGTGACCCGAGCCCGGACCGGAAAACCCACGGGTCGGGCCTACCCGGACCGGTCACTGACCGGGCCACCGGGTCGGGCCAGGCCGGAACAGTACCGGTCCCGGGCCGGTTCCGGGTCGGGCCACCCGGCCCGAGTCCATCCCTAGTTATCAATACTAACTACATTATAATATATACTTATTAAAATTGTTTCTCAAAATATACTCGAAGTACTTTATTTAATTATTGTCTAAATAACCGTGTCGTTTTGCTATGGGAATCTTCCAACGGGACGGAGGGAGTAACAATTTGGGAAATTTCCATGTTTTTATTCAAGTCTAAAAACAATTTCATGCTGCTTTGTCTTGGCTTAAGTTTGTGTTTCTAAGCTATAGAAATATGAAAATGGAGCTCAAAGAAGTAGAATGAAGCCTTCCATTGATGACCAAAATTTTTACAGAAAGATAGAAAGGTTTAGCGTAAAACATCCATGGGTGTTATGTGCCCTATGCAGGTGTGAGTATTTTTTGGGAAAGGCTTATCTACTCCATTCCCTAAAGGCATATTTATTGCCTTTGGGAATGGATAGATCACAATGATTGGGCTCTAACATTTTGGAGGCTCATATCCCCTTTTTTTTGCATATTTAGCTAATTTAAGTCAATCTACCCATTATTAAATACAACAAGAGGCCTATAAATATTACATTGATCACAATATAAAAATATCTCTAACACTCTCCCCTTTGTGATCAGATGTCTTTTGTAAGCTCTGATTCATTTCTGTCTCTAGTAGTAGTTCTTGCGTAGTGCTAGTTATGGATGGACTCGGGTCCGGGCCGGGTCCAGGTCGGGCCTAGGCCCGGGCGGGCCGGCGGGTCAGAAATGGTGGACCCGGGACCGGCCCTGGTAACCACCGGGTCCGGTCCGGGCCAGCCCCATTTTTTTTTCCTCTTCCTAATTAACCCCCCTCCCACCCCCAACCCCCCAAACCACCCCAAATGGCCCAAAATACCCAGCCCAACCCGAAAATTTTAAAAAAATTGAAAAAAAAAATAGTTTTTGGCCCGAACTGGGCCCGGGCCGGGTCGGGCCTTGTTTTGGGTGACCCGAGCCCGGACCGGAAAACCCACGGGCCGGGCCTACCCGGACCGGTCACTGACCGGGCCACCGGGTCGGGTCGGGCCGGTTCCGGGTCCGGCCACCCGGCCCGAGTCCATCCATAGTGGCATAGTGCTAGTGCGTGCTCGTATTGACGTAACATTATTGTCTTTTCGAGTCATTCATTGATCACATCTAGCACTGCCTTTATTCTGTCAAACTCCTTCAGATGATAATAATAATAATAATAATAATAATAATAATAATAATAATAATAATAATAATTGTGAAACTGGCTTTATTTTCCTTGAACTTCCCTCTCCATCAGAATTCATATTTATCTGAATACTTATAAGAAGGTATCCTGGCTAGTTTTCACATATGGGGACAATAAACAAGTCTATTTATTATGAGCTTATAAATGGTACAACACAATCTATTATTTCACTCTTCCTCAATCATTCCTCTCATATATAATTCTTCTGTAAAACAAACAAATTAAAATTGATTGAAATCCGATGATGACTAAACATATTAAGGTCGGTTGACAATTTGTGCAACAGTAGCTTGCGTACATAGATATGGTTAGACACTTAGACCTTCATAGTCTTTATCAGTTTTACATAGGCTTAGACTCGGATCGGGCCACCCGGCCCATGGACCGGCCCGGCCCGCTACTGTGCGGGACCGGGGGGTAGGGCGGGTCCGGGCTCGGGTCTCAATTTTGGTGAACCGGCCCGGCCCGGCCGGGTCGGGCCCGGGCCCGGGCCAAATTGATTTTTTTTTTTTTTTTTCATTTTTGGGGTTCCACCCGGGTTGGGCTTGATGGGTAGGATGGGTTTGGGGGGTTTGGGAGGGTGGGGGTGAGGGGGGGGGGGGGTTAGGAAAGCAAAAAAAAAAAAAAAAATCCAAACCGGAGGCCCGGACCCGGTGGCTACCCGGGCCGGTCCCGGGTCCACTATTCTTGAACCGCCGGCCCGGACCCGAGTCCATCCCTAGTTTTACGTGACCAACTTGCCAGGTTCAATTCTCCAAGACCCTTAGGTGAACACACCAAACGTAACAATAAGATTGGGCTTAGTAGTTAATTCACTAATATTCTGCAGTTACTGCCTACTAGGTCAAAGGACAAGTTCTGATCAGGACTCCTCTAGAGTAACCCATAATTACTCATTTACTTGTGGCTCTTTATAAGTAAATCTTTAAAAAATACATGCTAAAATTTCACTGTATATTTGAAAGAGTATTTTATTAAATAGAAGTTCCTAAGTTCTATTTTAATCTCATAATGACCTAATTTTATTTTTAATCTTCAACATTTAACAAAAATCAAGTAACTCATGGAGTGCTATGACTCATTGAGTAGGTAAAAACTGCAGGTACTCATCTTGTAGCTCAGTTATTTGAAGAGAACAAGAAACAACTATGAGAACTGACAGAACACTAGATGCACATCAAAAGCTTAGACATTTAAGGTACACAATAACTACCACAAACAACATCCAAGCCTTAATCCCAAAATGTGCCCTAGACAACCAATGACTGCCATACTTTTTTTTTCTTTGTGGTAGTTATTGTGTACAAGTTAGCTATTTTCAAACCTTACGAGTTACCAAATGTGCCATCTGAGGGCTAATCTCTGGTAATCTATTTCAAATATAACTTGTGCATAAGAGAACAGTTTTGGTGATAATCCACAACCAAAGACCCTATAGGCATTAACAGAACCCTTTGGAAAGAGTTGATGTACAAACGAGCTAACTGCAATTGGCTACCCTACAGCATCACTGCAGGAGTGCAGGATCTCTAAACCCATCTATGCTATCAAATCCTATCCTATGTTACCTTTCCCTTATCACATACTAACACCCTCCCCTCTTTTCACCTGAAAAGGATTAATATTCAATCGTTAAACCGCATCTTTTATCTTAGCTTCTTCTTTGAAAAAAATACTTTGCGCCTTTTGTTTATTCTTTAAATATTTATGTTGCATTTTGCTTGTTATATTAAAAAATTACATATTTCAAAAAAATAAATTAAAAATACAGCTGATTTGCCCCTACATTGTCCCATAATAAGACTCATAAAAGGGAGTGGTATAATATAATGTCAAACAGAACTTCTGTTTAGGTACTCTGCCCAAAGTAATCAAGTACACCGCACGAAATATACTCCTTGAATGGTTGCCCAACCAAAAGACATTCAGATCACAACTCACAAACAGAAAACATTAGAGACTTTTTAAAACCCTAATACGAAATGTATACAAAACTGTAAATAGAAACAGAAACCAGTAAAATTTGTCTATTTTACCTAAAAGCGTGACCTTTTATTTACAGTAGCGATCAGCTTTCTTCTTGACCCGATCATCAAGGGCTTCTTCAACAGACTTCGTTTTAGCCTTGGGGTCGTACGCGAACTTCTTAGCTTCAACAGGGAACAACTCGTCGTACTTCATCTTCTTGGCCGCGTCAATGGTGTAAATATTGGTATCCCCTCCATCCGGACATGAACCCGAACCCAGTTCCGAAGCGGCGACGGCGGCGTCGCCTGACAATGGCTCGTCGGAAACGAAATCATCTGCTGAGGACTTCTTTTTCTTCTTCTTTTTCTTTTCGATAGCCTTGGTGCGTATTGCAAGGTCGCCTCCCTTGAAGGCTAGCCTACCTGCTTTCGCTCTCTCGTACGGATCCGACATCAAAATACTCCGCAAATGGTCAACCACTATGTCCGAAGCTGCAGAGTTCTACCCCGAACTGTTCTTTAGGTCTTCAGCGTGTCTTGTTCAAAGGAGAGGAGATGATTTTAATCAGTGGCAGGGAGGTTGAGTTTATCAGAAGCCTACAAGAATGGACCAAAATTGCAATTGTACGTTTGGGGAGTGTTTCTATCAAAAGGTGAAATCTCCGTGGAGCCACAGCACCCCGACCTCACATGCCAGGTGGAGGATTATATCATAGTGACTCAGTCAGCGGAGCAGTTGTAGGTCCAGCCCATTTCAGAGGTTGTGACCTTCACACGATCGTTGCGGGGACTTAAACAGGGTTCCTTGATCCAAATTCCCGTCACTCAACCAACTGAGATACTCGTGCGGGTAAAACTAAGACATGGGTAAACTTTTTATAGTGACTAGCTCCACCGCTTTCACGGCCCCTTACCCAGAAACCCAACTACTGGTGTTAGTGGGACTCCAACATGAGACCTCTCCTATGCATGAGTAACCTCACAACCAGCTAGGCTGGAAGTTATGATTTCTATCTCATTCTTAAAACTACGTTTGGGGAGTGTTTCTATCTCATTCTTAAAACTGCTTTTCTCTTTCAGGGAGCAGAAGTAGAAGGTGAAGTGTTTGCATGAAAGTGCAGAAATGATTGGTGCTCTAATTTACTCCTAGAATCATGTTTATTAGAAGCTAAGGGAGACCAGCTTCTGATAACTGATTCTGCTTCTGCTTTAAAAAAGAAGCAGAAGCAGAACCAGTTCCAAACACCCCCTAAATCAGTTATTGATAAATTTTCAATAATCGTCGATTCTATTTAACGAATATAGGTCCGATTCGGTATACGAAGTCTCAAAATAAGAATCGAACCTTACCCGCTCGTTCGAAATGGGTCGATTCGGTTCAGATTCTCTGTGCTTATTTAAAACTACTGCTACGCTAACAAAATATCGAGTAGGTAATAAATTATTTAGGTTGACTAAGTATCAATATCACCATAATATAATAAAAATTCAAAATGAAAATATAAAACAAAGTTTTGAATAAGTTGAAAAAATATCTAAAAACAAATGTATAACTTAGACACCACAAAATCACACTAATTAAATAACACCAATCTTTGAAATGTAGAGAATTAGACATCATCCATAAAGATAGCACCACAAAGTCATAAGAAATTAGACTAGTCACTATACACATATGTTTAAGAAACAATTTAAAGCTTAATTAATAAATCTCAAAATGCTAGTAAAATTAAGATAATTAAATGAATATGTCACACTTTGTTGAGCATAACTCTTTTGCTTCAAAAAAAAAAAAAAGAATTGGATGCATTTGGAATAAAGAATTGGAATAATTATTTAGAAGTTTATATGGATTTTAAACTATTTTAATAGATACATGGATATGAATTTTTTAATTGTTGTCAGTATATTATATTAAATATAGTAGATTTCTTTTAAAAAATATATTTTGAAACGTATTAGTCCGGATACTTGTTTTTTCAAATTCTAGTACTTGTACGGTTCCTAACATTTTTAAGACCCGCCCTATTTGGGTTTTCCGAAAAGAACCGGCTCTAACCCGCTCCAAACCCATATTACGTACCCAACCCATTGTTTCAATACCCCTACTTGTACACATATTCTATGTACATACAAGCAATTCATTCAGAAGTTGTCTTGTAAATAGACAACTGGAGAGGGTGTACACAATATATGTACAAAGTACTGAAGAATGGAAGGCCCTTCCTAATATTAGGAGTGGACTCGGGCCGGTTCGGGCCCGGTTCGGGCCTGGGCCCGACCGGGCCTCGGTTCAAGAAGGGGAGGCCCGGAACCGGCCCGGGTAACCCCGGGTCCGGGCCGGGCCTCGGGTATATATTTTTTTTTTGGGCTTTTCCTAGTTAATCCCCACCCCTCCCCCTCACCCCCAAACCAACCCTAACCACCTCAAATGGCCCAAAATAACCAGCCCAACCCAAAAACTCAAAAAAAATTCAAAAAAAAAAATTAAAATTGGCCCGGCCGGGCCGGTTCACTTTTTGAAGGGCCCGAGCCCGAACCGAGAATCCACCGGGCCGGGTGGCCCGAACCACCCAACGAACCGGTTCCCGGGCCGGTCCGGGCCCGCACAGTGGCGGGCCGGTCCGGGCCCGCACAGTGGCGGGCCGGTCCGGTTCCGGGCCGGTTGGCCCGGCCCGAGTCCACCCCTACCTAATATTACTACCAAGTCTATCTCACTCCACTTGCTCATTAAACATAAAAAGTACACGGTATATTCTTACATATTATAATAATATATGTTCGGTTAAATACAAACATCTTTAAATGGAATGCATTTTGAATCAATAATCTTCTTTAAGTGTCACAATGATATCATCCAACGATAAAGTGCTTAACATAAAACTAAGGACGTGTTTACTTCACTGCTAAAGTCACAGTTAGGTTAGTAATATAGGTAGAGTAAACATGCGGGCTGTTGAACAAGTTGCTTACTAACCGAAACAGGTGCTTAAAGTGCCGCTTACTAAGCATACCACCTCTCATGTATTAATTAAGCGACACTTTAAACTTTTTCAGTTTCCGAATTTACCCTTACCCCTCATGTATGCACGGTACTATACTAGTTTAGTTAAAAATATATTTTCAACAAAAATATTCTCAGATATAAATATTTACTCCTGGTTCCAAAATTTTAAGAAGCAGTGGTGAATGGAACCCTTCGCAGTTCGCACTCGGATTCAGCTTTACGGTGGCATCCAAAATCAGCCGTGAAATCGTTAAAGCAACATAGTTAATACTCCGTATTACACAAAGACAAGATAAATCAATTTTAAGGCACATGCGAACTAGAAGAAACTGGTCATACAAGCAACATTTAAACACTACACAAGCCAAAAGCCAATAATCAAAGTGATCAAAAAATTCAGTTCAAATGGTGAAATGCAACATGTCTTTGTCAATTGTAATTGGAGATAAAAAGCAAATTGATGTTATGGTTCATCAAATACGAAGAAAACTTCTGCAAAACCAGTTCAGGAGATAAATTAGTCATCCCCGTGAGAGTAGTAAGAACAAATGATGTAGAGAGATGCAAATTGCATCAATGAAGAAAAAGCCACATATTCTACTGCTCAATACTTGTTCTGTAGTTCTCATACATATTAGGCAGTTTATCCTTGTATGGTATAAGATAACGCACCAAAAACTGTGATTCAGTAAAAAATAGGGATGTAAAGAGAGAGCACACTTTCAGCTGATGTTCTTCAAGTGTTTTCAACACTTGACTCCTAGGGATGGTCTTCTTCTCCAAACTAGACAGTAGAAGCATGGGGCGATCAGCCAGGTAATGAGGCCCATAACCAAGCTTTTTCATTAAAAAATTCAGTTTCTTCCTCAGCCTGGCCTCAGATAGCATTAAGCAGCTAGGTTGTCTTTGCACCAAATTAGAAATATCAGATTTACTCCACCCTAAGCTCCTCAAGATTTCGAATTTCTTGTTCACTGTTGAGACGCTCATCTGAGATGCAACACACAACCCACTGTAAAACATTGAGGAACTTCTGGGTATCCCAATCTCATTTTCCACCATGCTCACCATCTTGCAAGACCTGTCTGAATTCTTTGTTAAATAATTTGGTCTTGTGACTAGAAACCATTGAATTTTATCCTCTGGAATGCCAGAATCCCGCAGCACCCGTACATTCTCCTCCATAAGTTTGAGTCTTCCGAACGAAAGCAACCGACCAGACCTCTTCAGAGCTTTCACAGCATTCTTATTTCCACCGGACACTTGTCTAACAAAGTTTATGATAGGTCTTAAATGAGTCTCTAGTCCTCTAAAAAGAAAAGAAGCATCTCTCACAATGAAATTGGCAAGATCTGGCCCGGATAGCCCGAGTTCTTGCAGGCACTGAATTTTTGGGTGAATGATTTTGTCAGGGTCAACTAATAGCAATCTCGGATGCTTGGACACAGCAGCCTTAATGTGGGTCAGCTCCATACCTATCCCTTTCAGATAATCAACAACTAAAGCAGGACTGGATTGACATTTACGTGTGGTTACCTTGGAAACTGCGGAGATAGCATCGTCTTGGGAGAAGTTGAGTGAGCCTTTGAGATAGTCCACCAAAAAATGCTTCTCCAACCCACAGATTTCTGCTTCTTCTGCGACTTTCGAAGTGCTAGAGTAGTTAAGCGCCGCAGACAGCCTCAAGCTACCGTCATAGATAAAGCGAGAATGTCCTCTCTGCCAGGATCGATTTGCTTCGCGACTAGGAACTCCAAGTAATCGCGCAAACGAAATTGCAGCCTTTCCCACCATTGAAACCCTAAAACCTTACCCTTCTGTTAATTTACCAATTTCCCAATAGGGAGAGGACATGCATTTGTTGATCTTTGCACAAGCGTTTTGTCGAACAACCTGCGTGCGAGAAATTCAGTTCCAAGTTCCAATTAGAAGAGTTCCCCATGAACAGAAGATCGAGTCGAGTGACACAGCTGTTATAAGAGTCAGAAGGATTTCACAAAGAGTTTTTTTTTGCGAATTAATGCTAATTAATTGATTAATTACGAAAATAATGTTGGGTGAAAAGTATTTATCGATCTACTGTTGAGTTTAAGTCTGGTCGGGGTATGTCGTCTAACCGTTTGACGACTTACCTCTTAAACAGAAAGTCGGGTTGGATGTTCCAGACAGAATGCAAATATCCCCAAATCCCCAAACTCTATGCAGCTACGAGCGATGTGCGGCGACACCCCCCCCCCCCTCCCCCCCCCCCCCCCCCCCCGACTCCGGCGAAGGTTAATCTCCGGCGAGCGACAGCGAGGCCTCCCTATCTTGTCAATACTACTTCACTTTCATCTTCTTCAACATTCTAGGTAAACAAATTTCTCCATTTTATCTCATTTTTCGTGTTAGGGTTTAGAATACCGAAAATTCGATTTTGTAAATTAGGAATTCATTTGTGAATTGATTTGTTGTGTAATGTGAATATGTATGAAGTGTTGAATGTTGATGTTGAATTCATTGTTATATACATTTTTTTAATATTTGTTTTGTAATGTAGATTTGGAGGTGTTTTTTTCCGTATTAATGCTAAAAAAACTCGTAAATTAGACTGTATTTTTTTAATGTTGTGATGTGTATGAAATGATTCATTTGGGTCTATAAAGTGTGTATATTAATGTGTACTCATGAAAGTTGGACATGTATTATTAGAATATGGATTTCTCAAACTTCTCAATCGTCGCTCAGGTACTTTCCCTCCCTTGCTTTCTCGCCTCACCCCTGACTCGGTCGAGATGAATTCCCAACGATGTTCTGATTCGGAAATGGCTTCTCAAGGGGAGGACCGTGATGTGGAGATTATCACCGTCCTATTTGATGAAGGTTCCAAGGCGGCGACGACGGAGGTTAGGGCGGAGATGGATGACTCCTCCGAAAGCTCTTCTTCCTCCAGTGAAGATTCCGATGATACCAAGTCCGAGGATGAATTAATTTCCATGGCGGCCGGACGTCCTAACGATTTCCCTCGCCATACCCTCGACCTAAAACTGATTAGGGAGAGGCGGCAAAAACTGACCTCCCACAATAGGGTCGAAATTCCGGCCCTAATCCCAGATCCTGTGAATTTCCGACTGTGAGCTGGGCTTCACCCAACGCGTCATAGGCCTGGGATGGTTGTAGTTCATTTTGACTCAATTAGGGTCGGGCTTAGGTTTCCGCTACATTCTTTTTTCGTTTCATTTTTTAATTTCTATGAAATTGTACCGGCCCAAATTATGCCGAATTCCTATCGGGCAATGGCGGGCTTTATTTGCCGTTGTAAGGATGCCAGTGCCCGACCGACCTTAGATCTCTTCCATCAATTTTTTAAGGTAGCCCCTCAACAAACACACGGCTATCTGGCCACTAGTGCCCGAACGGGACATATTCTGTTCAAGGGCAATCCAACTTCAATCAAGGGGTGGAAAGACCAGTTTTTCTTCGTGTCTGTCCCGGACGGCCTAGTTCCCCGCAAATGGAATGCCTTCCCCCGCAAAACTCCTGATCCAGTCCTTACTGAAGAAATTTACAAGGATGTGCTTGCTGTGGAGAAAGACAAATGCATGGATATCATGAGTTATCTGACTCCCGATCGGCTAGTCGAAGCCGGGATAGGTACTGCCCGTTCTCTTGGGTTTACTTGTTTTGAGAAATCAAGTGCCATGGTCCGGGCGGTCCTTCCCGTGCGAGAAACGTTCTCTTTTTCTTTTTTCTAGTTTCTCACACGCTAAGGCCGCTCGGTACTAACATTTCCCTTTGTTATTTTTCAGCATCAAATCCAGACTTACCCATGGATAACAGCAGAGTTCTGGCAGCTGATGGGGTTGGCAAGCGTAAGAAAGCCAGGAAGAACCCCCAACCTATTCCCTCTACTGTTACTGCTCAGGATGTTGGGTCTTCTCAACCAGTTCCAGAGCCACAACCAATACAACATGTCCATCAGGACCAATTCAATGCCATGCTGGTCGATGATCGGTTTGGTTCTGATCAAATGAAACAATTTCCTGAGCACTTCCAAGTTGTTCAAGAAATCGGACAGGGTGCGGGTGATATACCCACCGTCCAGCTGTCTGACCAGGTTGACCGGATCTCACTGGCGGATCCGGTTCATGATGTTGTAGAAAGAGGTGGCTACTCAGCAAGCCAGATTTGGTCTACCTCTGCCTTGTTCAACAATTTCACCGTTCCTAAGCTATCGGTCGAGCAATCCGAGGAATGTTTGGCCTTGACAGCCCTGAAGGTATTTTACTCTTTTCTCTACATATCTCATATGTTGAATTAGGTGAGGTCATTAAGCTCTCCTACTAATTTACATCTGATTTTATCTGGTACATCCACGCTTTACTTTTTCTTTGATTCCAATGTGCACAAAATTAGAAATCCCTATCTTGTTTTATGGTACAAGTCTTCTAGAGATTCTTTACATTGCAAAATCCTGGAGGGCATTTGTATTTTTTTTTCCATTTGCTAATGTGACTTGGATACATCTAGTCCACCTGACAATACATCAAACTAATGCTACATTTGGATTGATAATAGTAAATCTGAACAGAAAAAAATGACCACAAGTTTTGAATTTAATTTTTCTTGTATCACATGTTCTCAATATTTTAATGTTATAACCATACTCCTCCAAAGACAGTACTTGGTGCTGTCTTTGGACGCTAATTCGGTTTGGTTTGATGGTGCTGTTTTTTTACACAAATGCTTGCAATTCATTAGGTTTGAGTCTCTTAGAGACTATTCATTGTGTACTTTAGCCAATCTGAGGCACATATTTCTTTTTTTGAACTTCATATTTGACTTGAATAGTAGTAATGTGCCAGATTGCCTGGATATATATAATACCCTACATCTCACTAAGATTGTCTCATCTTTTCTTTTTGAATAGTAGTAATGTACCAGATTGCCTGAATAGTAGTAATACCCTACATCTTTTCTCATCTTTTCGGATTGCTAAGCTCAAGGAGAAATATGCCTAATGGGTGCGACAGACCGCTCCAACATAGATTGGTACTCTTTTGAAGTACGGAACTATCGGATGAGTATATATAAGTGCTACTAAACATTACATTGTCTTCAAAAGGATTGTTTGCTAATCAGTTGCCGGCTATTAGTGTACAAAAAAGGCGCTCATTTTCGCCAATATAAGAGCAATTAAACTAGTTGGCCATGCCTTCAAGTTCATCCCTCTTTCCTTTGGTTAATCGACCTGCCTCTAACTACATTACTACATCAACGGTCATAAATAGAGTTTTGCTTAAGTAGTACGATAGCATGTGAGATGAAATTAGTGAGGTCCACATGGAAAGATTTCAAACTTCTTGAACCTCTCCAACAGCCCTTTGCCACTGCCATTGTTCCCATGCTGAACGATTTTTTTCTTGACACCAGCGAAATTACCACCAGCTGACCCACCGCTGCTACTAAACCAAGCAGCCGAAGAAGAGGAAGAAGAGGATGATGAAGAAGAAGAAGCAAAAACTCCATCATGGACTTGAAAACAGCAACCTTTAAAGCCTTTCACCTTCTTTGCGCTGTTGTTGTTCCTCTTCTTCTCTACTTCATCGTGCTTGACCAACTGCTCATAATACTCTCTATTCCTCTTCTCCAGCCCTTGTATCTGCCCTTGAAGCTCCTCGAGCTTCCGGCTGAGCACAAAAACCCTGTGGTCCTCCCTCATTTTCAACAGGCACCTCGCCAGGTCGGCTGCCTTCCTCTTCATGAAAGTAGACTCGGACGCCAGCCCTTGGTTCTCCTCCACCAACTCAGAGACCTGGTACCCGAGCCTGGCATTCTCGTTCAGTAAAATCAACCTCTCGGCCTCGAGCACATCCAGCAGGCTCCTCTGCAACTCCATCTTCCTAGACGACTCCACCCCGCGTCTCTCCAACTGCTCCAGCTCATCAAGGATCATGTCACACTCGACCGTTTTCATCACTAAGTCAGCGATAATCATATCCGGGTCCCCAGCTTTTGCTTGATGGTGGTGGAACTGGCCCAGTGGTGGTTGATAAGATAGAGAGCTCTCGGCATCATCAGATGAATCAATGGCATTGTCTCCCCCCCGGTCGAGATCTTCGCGGTGAATGTCGGCGAAGTGGATGGACAGAGCTGAATGGTGGTGAGTTTTCGCCAGTGACTGGCAGTAACGGTCAGCCAGGGATAGGTAACTATTGTACAAATCTTGGAGCAAAGCAATCAGCTGAGGACGTTGCTGGTAGTAGCAGTCTGCACGTTTTGCGAAACTGTCATCTGCACTATCATTGCCTTCCCCAATCAAGTTCAACCCCAACAGCTTCATCCTCTCATCCAAATCTAGCAATACAAGAAAGAAGGTGAAAATGTTCAGTTAATGCATTGGAGTGATTAAAGGCAGGATAATCGCAGATAGAAAAGCTTGCTATGTAAAAAAGAGAAAAATAGGAAGACCGAAGAATAGACATTGCTGCTCTGCTGCTCTGCTTGAATTTCTACTCTCAGAAAAAGTCACTTTTTATATCTTACCCTTGCTAATTTATCATTACCTTTTAAGTTGTATGAAACCATTGATGATGTGACTAAAAATCCAATTTGAAGGGCAATTGGGAGGCAATTGATTTAGGTTGAAGAATCATGAGTACCAGGGACCCAATCCGCCAGTCTTGCCCAGGCCAATTACAGAACTTTGTAGGAATATCTTCGATAGTTTTACGATTGTTGATCAACAACAACAACATATAAACCTTAATCCCAATAGATTTTGAGGTTGGCTAACATGAATCGATCCATGTTATCATGCCAAAAAGAGAAGACAGACAAGAAGAAGAAAAAAGATAAAACGAATAAGATAAAGAATACAAGATAACAATAACATAAGAATATAAGAAAGATAAAAGATAAAAGAGCATAAGGGGGTGTTTGGATTTGATTCTTAAAACTGCTTCTGCTCCTTCAGGGAGCAGAAGCAGAAGTTGGAGTGTTTGGGTAAAAGTGCAGAAGTGATTCTGGTGCTCTAATTTACTCCTACAATCAGTTTTTTTAGAAGCTGAGGGTGATCAGCTTCTGAAAACTGATTCTGCTTTTTCTTTAAAAAAGAAGCAGAATCAGAATCGGTTCCAAACACCCCCTAAAAAAGCTAGAAGATAAAAATAACATTAAAACATAAAAAAATAAAGAACATAAACGATAAAATAAAAAGAGAGAGAAAAGATAGAAAAGAGATCAACCGTCCACACAAATGTGCGCCCTCCATTTTGCTCTCTCCAAAGTCATGCTCTCATCCAACTCAAGGAGACGCATATTAGTTTTGATTCCTCTAATCCAAGTCTGTTTGGATCTTGCTCTCCCTCTCATCTTTGTCTCTTCTTCCCACCTGTCAAGTCGTCTAAAGGTGCTTACTCGATCTCTACACACATGCTCAAACCACCTCAAACGAGACTCCTACATCTTATTTTTTATAGGTGCTACTCTCACCCTTTTTTTGTTATCGTTGATGATATGGTCAAAAAAAGGAACGTTTGGGCCTATGTCATGCCACGTTAGGTGATAGAGAAAGCAATGGTAGTAGGTGACATTGAAATCTTTAGCAGTTTGAAATTTAAGGCAAAATCTGGCAAAGTGCTGACTAATTTATTTCGTCCCACTTAGAGCGAATAAGTAAATTAAAAAGAAAAAAAAAAATTGACTAATGATAGCGCCGGTGCGGGGAAGAGAACCATGAACATGGTCAATGTGAAATAAAATCTCAAGAGAGGGTACGAAGCCGCAAATTCATCTTCATGGATGGATGGGTGTATTTTGGTGGAATAAAAGTGTACTCACTTTTCACTTTTGTAAAATGAAATAACATAATAAATTTATAAATGGATAAAATGGAGTCTGGAGAAGAGAAAAAGTTAGTACAAATTAAACGTATTAAACGATGGAAAAGTCATTTCGGCACATAATTTGTGCACACCCCTAATTGTCTATTTGTCTATGTACATAAGCACGTCGTTAGACCATTTGGGATGGTGAGGTATTAGGAGTCCAAAATGTTAAAATTAGAATTTTTGGACTCCTAAATTCTTGTAGTGGTAGGCTAAATGAGGGAAGTAAAAGTGGATGGAGGGATTTATTAATGAAGGATGTTAAAAGGAGGATGCTAAAGAAAAAGAAGGGGAGTGGGGGCTGTGGGCAGAGGGGGAAAAGGGATGGGACCGTCTGTGGAATGAGCAAGAAGGGGTTGGAGATTTAATTTTTGTGATGTCACACAGCAATAACTTTTAAAAATATTGGTAGATCCAAAGGTTGTAATGATTTGGACACTGTTTGAATTGGAAAAAAATTGATCCAACGGCTGAAATTGAAATCAAACGGTTAAAATAATTTATTTTATTTTTCCATTATTTTTAATTAATATTTTGTCCAAAAATCCTATATAAACACCTCAAGAAGACGTGCTAATTGGAGTGTTAGTGAGGATGTTGCTCTATGCAACGTTTGGGTAAGCATATCCGAAGATGGTGTGATTGGCATAAATCAATCGGGGGAGAGTTTTTGGGGCCAATTCACGAATCATTTTCGCAAAAATGTGACGTTCCACGGAGTCGGGATTATATTGAGTTCTGTTTCAAGATCATCAATCACCAATGCTCTACATGGAAAGCTTATGTGCAGAAGGCGAACGCAACCTCGACGAGTGGGTCGAACTTAGCCGATTTGGTAACTTATAAACTATTCCATTATTTCATTTTAATTCATAAAGTATATATTAATAATTTTTATATAACTATTTTAATACTAATATACTATATAAAACTAATATATTTTCGCAGTTTTATAAAATTGTAATTACTTATTCATGCGCATAACTAATACTTTTATATTTTATACTATTTTAATAACGCAATCACTATTTTAGCAGATATATATATATATATAACTGTAATTAAAAAATTATATACTAATATATTTTCGAAATACATATATATTACAGAAATACATATTAAAGATCTTAGGAATACACTATATATATTAAACTCAAATATTTTTAAGGCACATAAAAGTTCCAGAAATACATAAAGATTTTAGGAAAAACATAAATAGTACAAAAAATGAGTATATTGGAATCGGAGAGCTTGCAAGGGTGTTGAGGTCATTATTGGAACCGACTGTGCCAAAAAATGCATGCCATATATGAGTATCATAAGAAGCAACTGTTTCAAGCACAATTGTTGGTTTTCTTTTGTACCCGGTGTACTGACCGGCCCAAGATGTAGGATAGTTTTTTCACTCCCAGTGCATGCAATCAATTGACCCAATCATCCCAAGAAAGCCTCTCTTTGAGGCCTTTTCAAGAAGACGGTGCAGATCCCCGGGATTAGGGGTTCGTAGGTATCAAGAACCATACACACTAATGATTGTCCTAAAAAATTTCTTCATGCACAATAGTGTGGTCGTCTCACTCAAACGACATAACTGATCTAATGAATCAGCCGAGCAACCATTGGCGAGCATAAATATCGCACTAGTGAGTTTTTGTTGATGGAAAAGAGATACCTTGTTTGCTGCATCTACTGTACTCAGAAAATACGGATCGAAAGCCATGACATCTTTCATGATTCGATCGAACAAAGTTGGTTGCATGCGATAACGGCGTCAGAAGATACGTGCGTTGTATGTGGGATTTGGATTCCACTAATCATCCATCAACAAACGATGTCCAACTTCTCGACCACGGTCTATGTACTCATGGCTATTGGAGCTTGTTGCAACCAAAGAAACCATCAAAGCCATGCGCATGCGGTCGGAATAGGCTTCTTCATCTTCATTGATGGATTTGTAAAATGCGGGAAAAGAACTCATGATTTTATTTGGCCTTATAGTAGAATACTTGAAGGAGAAGTAAAGATGAGGTGTGACTCCAATGTCAAGTGAGACCATGTATTTATAGTAATATAGTTCTTTGATGCTCACACCAAGTGGAGGATACATCCAATTTATTATGTTTGGATACACCAAGTGGAGAATAGCATCCAATGTGCTATGAAAGGACACACATAGTGGAAAAGAGAATCCAATGTCATATAATGTGATCTCAATGACACACATAATGGAAAAGAGAATCCAAGGTGATATGAATACACACAAAAGTTGAAAAAGGAATCCAATGTGCTGTGGATAGACACACAAGTTGAGAAGAGAATCCAATGCTCCAATGTGTTTGAACTTACTTCATCGAAAAACGTAAAAAAAAATTATTAATGATTTTTTTTACATCGAAATCTGTCTTTTTTATTTTATAATTAATCAGAGAAAAAAGTAAAAGAAAAACATTACTTATAATAATTTAATTAATGTTTTATTAAATTGATATGTAAAAAATGTGAAGGGTGCATTTTATTGACGGTGCTGGAATGCAGAGAAATGGGAGTCAAAACACTGTTTTCATATGAACGAGGTCCATTTTTGACATTTAGATTCTCCCGCCGCTCCAAATGGTCTTAGAAGACCCTCTGGACACTAAACGATACCATAGACAGAGCATATATTGGGCAAATGATTGGCCGATTCAAAAGTTGCTCCAAAACGAGGCACACACCATTCATAGGACCAAACATGGTCGGCCATCTTGCAAAATTATTCAAACCTTTTTGGCTTTTTATTACTAGACATCTATGGATAGAGCATATAAAAGTATACAATAATTGAGTGTTCATGTTTGGATTCTTGTGGGCATCTAAACTTATAATCTGTGGGACGTGACCCACCAAAGTTGAGTAACCAAATATATCGAAATTGTGTTCATATTTTTGACAGATACTCATATTTAGTTCACGGTTTTGACAAAAAATCGGGAAAGTTACATTTCCAGGAATGTAATATGGAGGGGAATGTTATACCCTTCCATACCTTAGGTTAGATGACATTCCCAGGGATGATCTAATTTCGTTCCGAAAATACCCTCAATTAGTCATCGTTTTTCATTTAATTTCTCTATGTATTCAACTTTTATCAATTTTGAATGTTTGTAATTTTATAAAACTTTTAATGTAATTTCTAAATATGTAAATTTTATTTACTAAAAATAATCTTATTATTGACAGAGATCAGTTAATTTTAGAGGTTTTTCCTTAAATATTACTAAAATATAAGTTATGGACAAAAACATTACTACGATTAATATGCATAGTCATTATGATGTAAAATTGAACACTATTGTGGTCAATAAAGTTACTATTATAGTCACTAAGTCATATTTTTGTAAATTACCTTGGTTTCGGTTATATATTTGTCATTATTTCTTAATTTTATAGTCAGTCGAATATCTAGATTGTGTGACCTTTCAAGTGAGACTTATGTTATAAGATTGTGTAACATTTAAATTTTTTAAGGTATTCACTATTTATGCTATAAAATTTATAGATTATTTATGTTTTTAATGAGTGGATTTCAAAATTTAATGGTAAAATTAATCATTTTTTCTTTAATTTGAAAGCAAGTTTTATGAATAACTTGAACATTTTTAAATTTAATTTTTTTGAAATGATGATAAATATACAAGTATTTAAAATTCTATTTGAATAAAGTTTTTTTCATCTCTGTATTGGATCTACAACCTCTTACAATTAAACATTCTTAACAAAAATCAATTAGATTTGATTTTATTTATTATTAAGATATTTCAATATTTAAAGGGCATTGAAGTGATCCATCATATGTGCAATAAAAGATATCTTTTAACCAAATAAATTAATGTCACATTCATTTAATCTTAACCAAACACAAATGGGAATAAATTGAATACATTCTCATCAATTTAACATACCCAGCAATCTGACATTCTCATGGTAATCTGACATTCCTTGAACCAAACACCCCCTTAATATTTTGAAAAAATTATCTCTAAAATAAGAGCATACTATACGGGTTTTCCAAATAATGCATATTACCTTCTATGTCCATGCATTTTAGCGTTTTTTCTATTTTTCAAACACTTTTTTATTCACGTAAATTCACTCCTTCATTATCAATGAAGGCATATACAACAAGAATGAAAATATGTTGTGATTATTTAATTTAATGCTGAAACCCACGATGGACTGATGGAGATACGGGCTGGCGGGTGCCTCGGCTAAAACCCAAGAAAAAAATTATGATATATATACATATCTATAAATATTTATAAACAATAAAAAATATAGTGAAATTTTAAATTCTGTGCCTCTTTATATAACTTCTTGGCTTAAATACGTTTTTAGTCCCTCCAAATATGACACATTGTGTTTTAGGTCCTTGCAATGTGCGAATGATGCGCGTTTGGGAAAATGTTTTCAATCTTTCTTAGCAAGTTAAATTCCACTCGAAGGACACATGAAACAAGATGAAGGTACGGATTATATTATATTAAATTCAACTTGAAGAACCATAAAACTTATTATTCCAAATAAACCATAAGTCAAGGGGTGATGTGCGTTGTCCTGATTATGAGCATAATAACGTGGTGCAGCTGCGCGACAGAAAAATAAGAACTGTTCAAAGGAAGATCGAATCATTTTCAGTCTGCATTTACGCAACGTTCTTTTTTGGTGTTTTCTTCTTCTTCTTTCTTTTTGGATTCAAATTTTGAAAACCCAAGTATAAAGTTACTGCTGCCAGTGTGCAATGTGAGAAAGAGATTTTACATTAGCAGGAGTAAAAAGACTGTGTTTTTACTTTTTAGCTAAGCATAGCTTTACTGTGTATAGATATATATACATGTTACAAAGGTAAGGAAGAAAGCGACCCTTCGTCTCACTCTGATTCGATAAGATCTCCCATTCAATGTACTCGTATACCATTTTATTGCATGTAACAAAATGTACAAATGTTTATTTCCAATTCCATTTTGGTAACATTTTTTTATAATCCAGGTGTGGGGGCTTATGATGGAGTCTATGAACTGCCTTCCAAAGCCCCTAGATAATTATATCCGGATCTGATCACAGTCAGTCTCATCATCATCTTTCAGTCTTATCCTCCCACTACACGAACTTGCTACCTTCATTATCACTCTCTCCCTTCTCAGTCATTAAACAACTTCGTGAAGGTAAGAAGAATCGTTAAGAGCAAGACCTCCCTTATCTCCTTTGGTGGGAATTGAACTCAAAAACTCCCACTAAGGAGAGACTTGGGGTGGATTGTCATCCGTTGGACTACACTCATCAACCAACATTATTTTTCTTTGTTTATCAAGCTTATTATTCGGATTTTTATCCATACAATCTTTAATTCAAAATTAGTGTCTTGATTTTCTTTTCAATTTCAATTGTTTCAAATTGATTGTTATATTTTCTTATTGGCGATAATTTACCACAAATGTAGATATAATACACTTAAGTAGTGTACTAGGACAATAGGACCTACTACTATAGAGAATAATAAAGACCGTATGATTGTGGTTTGTGCAAGGAAAAAATAAATTGGATCAGAAATTCACTCCTTTAAAAGAAAAATGACAAAATCTTTTAGACAAACAAAAAGAAAGAAGAAAACTGATGAAATGGAAAGAGTATTAACTTTTTGTGAATAAATACTATGGCTTCGTTTGGTTTGTGGTGTTTCCATGAAATTGGTGACTTTTTTAAACTAGAAAACGCTACATTTTGTAGCAGGTTGATACCAAGCCGCTGAAAAACAAACAATTTCATATTGATTCATTTTTATATATTTAGAGTTGTGAATACTTTTTTGTATATTGATTCATTTTTCTAATACTTGGTACTGTATATTATTATAAAATACTAATATACCACACTAATTATTGATTCATCGTTGTTACTAATTATTTTGTTATTAACTTTTAGTTAATAAATACTTTTGTTTTGGTACACACTAATTTCCGCATGGCTATAGCACAAATGCACCACCAACTGACAAACATGAAAAGTACAGTACTACTTTAGACAAATATTCCGCATGAAATATTAGCAATCTACTTCGGTCTTTTTGGTACCAACGTCAAATACAAACACATGAAAAATACTTTGGTCCAAAAGGTGGAATCTCCCACCCCAGGAGCCCTCATACCCCGACCCGACACGATTTTACACGTGAAAAATACAGTACTACTTTGGACACCTTTTTTCACATATAAAAGTGGTTGGTGGAAAATTTCGCATCACTTGTTAAATTATTTTTCTGATGCTCCACAAATTAAGATTTTTGGGTTCTTGATTTTTTGTACTACACAACCCCTTTGATCAAAAGATGCAAAATGTATGGTCCCATACCCTACATAAATGCCAGCCCAGACATGCATTAATTAATGTCATAAGAATTTCTATTTAAAAGTTCCAATTCAAGCGATTCAAAACAGATTAAAGAATTTCCTAAATTATTAACCTTCCTGCTCACACTCAATTCTTTGATTGCTATTAATAGCAGTGAAAGGTCAACCATTTTAAATAAATTTTCATTTCAAAAAATAACTCAATAATTTTTATTTCAAACGTTTTAATTGATAGAACATAAAAGAGGACTAGAGGAGCATTATATGTACCTGCAACAGAGCAAAGAAGCCAAGAAGGTTTTCCAAAGCTTCCCCTTCTTGAAAGATTTGAAGAAGAATAAGCATCATAAGAAACCTCCACCCTACTACACCCTTCCTCATGTCCTTTCATTTTACTCTCCATTCTAGCACACCAAACAGGACCTACCCAATTAAATTCCCAAGCAACAGAAAAACATACATTAAATATACTACTATTTGCCAACAATAACAATATATCTGAACAGTTCATTTTATTTTCTCTTCTAAAAATGACACTACTAAAAAAGAACTTCTTATATCTAAATGGTTTAATTAGTTTTAATTCAAGTCATTGCGTTTTGTTTGACCTCTTCTTCTTTTTCTTCTAAAACTATATGGGGTAAAATAAGTACCATTTGTCAAGTCTCATTAGCCTGCATAGTATTTTGCCTTTACAAACAGTTATAATTGTTTTTCATATGTGCAGGCGTTCTTAAAAGAAAATTTGTGGTAATAACAATAAATCAACAATAAATATGTTTTAAAAAAAACAACAAAAATATTTGTTAAAAAAACCATAATAAATATCTAAATATCGTGTTGGGACATAAATTTTGCAGATAGTCAAGTGCGACAGAACGATATAATTAAGCATTGAAGTACAAGAGAAGCCACACATCTTTTTTATATTCCACTTTTTGTCACTAAACTTTAACAATTTGTCTTATTTACAACAATTAAAAATTGCCATTTCATTTTAAAAAGTAATGAATTATTGTTTCATACTCCCTCCGTGTTATATTATTTGTTACAATAGCGCTTGAAATAATATTTAAGGAAAGAGCAACAGGTGTAGTGAATAATAATTTACATAAATTGAAAAGAATATGAAAAAGTACAGAGGAGATGGTAATTGGTAAATAAAACACTCCCTATAAAATTTATCAGTTTAATAAAATGAATATGCACAAGTAAAGTAAATAAAATAGTTAAAAATGAAAAAAAACATACTCCGGATAATAAAATAAAAGTCTTGAACTTTCAAAAAAACAAAGTCTTGCTACAAAATACGAATCATCTCTCCAAGAACGTCAATCCGGTGTTCTTATGTCAAAAACCTGTTTTGGTGTTCAACACTGGAAGTAAATTAAAATAAAACTGTTAAATTTCCTCAAAAAAAAAAAAAGATGAAGTAAAAAGCTCAACCCGGAAGAGTAATTCACACACAGTTTTGGATCATGGATTCACTTTAATTGAACTCAGAAGCCCCTTCAGCAATTTCGGGTAAGGAAAAGTGTTTGCAGAAGGAGAGGATTTCTTACTTCTCCTTTTAATTATTGCTTTCCTTTTTAAGGAGAAACAAGCCAAATTGAGATGAATAAAAATCTGTTTCGAGACCGGCCATAAGTTTAACAATTTCGAATCCCAGCCCCTCTTGAAAATGGGGATGGTTCTTTCTTTAATTTTTTGTACACAGAGAAAAGAGTGGTGAAAAGCTGTTTACCTACATAATGCAGCGCAGCAGTGTAGTGAGAGGCCGGTGAAATGGATAATGAGAGAAAAAGTAAAGGTGGTGTGGGTTATATACTTCTTCGTGGGTGTGAATCCGATTTCAGTACCTTTTAGTTGAAGGTCTGGCGGAGAGGGAAAGGGGGAGGCGGCAGGGAAAAGCTGGTCAACATGAATTCCATCGCATTGACTTATATGGCTCTGCATATCATGTGTAAATAAATAAAGAAAGAAAATTTCCTTTTCTACGCTTTCCTATACACATGAATACACCTTCGTCTTTACGAGAGTTTTTTTTTTTTGTCTGTGAATCTCGATCGACAAACAAAAACTGACTTCTTTAGTCTGTAGAATTTTCCATAAACAAAAATTGTGCAGTTATCTTCAAATAATCATTTGACTGCCTTCTCGATTGAATTTTTAGCTGAAATTTGGTGTGAGTAAACTAGACTTAATAAAGAACATGCTCAAAAAAATTCATCAAAAAATTCCACCGGGAACCGCCCAAATGGCGAGGCCGGATAGAGCCTCCTATATAAGGGGTGATTTCCATTTTTTAAGTTAGTTCCAGGGCCTATTTCACCATTTTCCCTTTCAATATTAATCACAAATTAGGTAATGTGAAAATCAAATAAGTGAATGAGTAGCCAAAAGCTAAAATGGGACGAGATCTAGAATGGAAAAGATCTCGTGAATCCCTCGAGATCGCTAACCTCGCAATAATGCAGTCTAGCTTAATAGTCTTGCTACACTTGTAAAAAATAAAGAAGAATAAAACATTACAAAAAAAAGATCGAGTTTCACCAGTCATTGCAAAAGAGAGAATTGATTTGACCAACAACCACAAGGGAACCTCTACCGAGCAGAAATGGTCTAAATCGTCGATTTGACCAGCTACCGAAAAGAAGATCCACTTGAGTGCTTTCTTTATCCTTGAGTGTAGCTGTGATTCAGAAGGAGGACGAGTAATTAAGGCCTCAGAATAGCAAGGTTGAATCAACTTTGCAAACTATGAACAATGAAAATTCACAACACGATCGGTTACACCGGCGAGAAAACACAAGCTCTAAACATCACTAGGAAAAAAACATATCTCACACTCCATTGAAGCAGCCAAACCAAAACCAATAACCTTGAAGGTAGAAATAAAAAAAGTGGAAGCATTGGAAAATTTAGATTCTCACTACCCAGAGAACTTTGTTATCGTCCAAATTCTTACTCGTTGGAGAAAAAGGCTAGAAGATGAGAACGCCGCCAAGGTTTTTCGTAGGGCCGTCGGCTCCCGCTCTACTATTTCATTTAAAACGGTTAAATGTAGCTAGTGTATTTTAGATGGTAACCTTGTTAAATTTAAATACATTTAAGTTAAAAGTTGAAAGTAATCTTAAGAAAGTGTATGTTATGGTGTCCATAAAAAGTGAGGCTACCCTACATATACGACTTAGAGGCTGTTTACTTTTTTTTTCATTGAGTCCTGTATGAATTAAGACGTCTGTATGAATTAAGACATCTGTCTGGATTAAGTCACAGTGATATAACAAGCTGTTTACTTTGTGTGCTGAATGAACATGCTGAATTATATCAAATGACCAGTTTACCCTTCTATATGAAAAAAGTGTTGAATATATATTGTGTGTCTACAGTACAATTAAAATATACACTTTTGGAATATATGTTGTATATATAAATTAGTAATTTATTTAAAATATATATTTTTAACTTGGTATTTGGGTAAAATATACATTTTGTAATGTTGTACATTTAATTATTTCATTCGCATTTTTCTAAAAATAAAAGTGAACATAGGTACACTTATTAATTAAAAATATGTTATAAACTTTTCAACTTATATTTGAAATGGTGTATACATAATTTTTTATTTTAGTAGTTGCAACAATATCAATTATTATATTTATTATGCATTAATTTTGAAATAAATAAATAATTTTTACTTATCATGTTGAATTGAAAATAGTATATATATTAAACAATTATTCACCTTCGGCCGTTCTAGAGGAGACCATTCGGTCGCCCCCATTTCGGGTGGTTTCCGGTGGAATTTTTAATGAAATTTTATGATCATATTTCTCATGAAATTTAGATTATTTCCACAAAAAAAATTTTGAAATTCATTTGGGAAGTTATTTAAATACGTTTTTGAAAAATATTGCGTTTTTATATCTATTTTGGCGCAATATGTTTCACAATTTTATTTCACAACTTTCACAATCAAATTTTAAGGTGATTTTTTTTAATATAATCTACACTTCATGGGGAACATGTTCATAAAATTTCATTAAAAACTTCCACCGGGAACTACTTAAATGGGATGGACAAACGACAGTCTCTTCTAATCCGTCCAGACCAAAAATATACTATATATTTTTACAATGTAGCAAATATACCAATAAGCATTATTAGCTCGTTGGGTATTTGTTCACTCGCCCAACCTGATAATTGTGTTCAAATATAGTAAAATATACATTTTTGTAATTATATATATTTAATTATGTCATTTACATTTTTCTAAAAAAAATTACCCAATTAATCTGTAATTGGGTAAAATATACATTTTTAATAATCATACATTTTTGTAATGAAGTACATTTAATTATATCATTTTCATTTAATTATGTCATTCATCTCCGGCCGTTACAGAAGAGACTTGTCCGGTCACCCCCATTTGGGGTGGTTTCCGGTGGAATATTTTAATGAAATTTAATGATCATATTTTTTATAAAGTGTAGATTATTTCCACAAAACTTTATTTTAAAATTAAATCGTGAAGCTAGTTAAATATTTTTTTGAAAAAAAAAATGCATTTTTTAGAATTTTATTTTACTACATTCATGATTGAATTTTAAAGTGAATTTTTTTACAAATAATCTAAACTTCATGAGTAACATGCTCATAAAATTTCATTATAAAATAGCACTGGGAACCATCCAAATGGGGTGACCAGACGGCGACTCCTCTAACCTAGACTGGAAATATACGCTATATATTTTTGCAATGTCATAAACCATCAACAAGCTTTAGTAGCTCTTTGGTTTCTTCTTCACTCGGCTAGCATGAACACTTGGGTTCGATTCTCACCTCCAACATTATTTTTGAGCAGGAGTAACAAGGCTTGAAAAGAGGGTAAAATAGACATTTCATATAAAATGATATGTCTGAATGATAAGGAGAGTAGAATATTAGCTGAACCATTAAGACGTTTTACGTCTGAGCGAATAAGTCATTTATTTCATTAAGTCGCAAGTAAACACGCCGATATAGCTGAACGAATAAGTCATGATTTCCATTAAGTCCATTAAGTCGCAAGTAAACAGTCCCTTAGTATGGTACATTCCTTAGAATATGCTTACATACAATTTAATCAGTAACATTCTTTTCGGGGGTTAACATTCTTTAGAGCCACCTCCGACTAATAAAAAGTGTGGCTTAAAGATTTTGAAGTGAAGTCTTAATTGTTCTAAATAGAAGCAAAAACGTTTTGAAATTCCAAAATTGGAGTATCATGTTTTTTATTCCCTGAATAAGAGTAATCTGTCAAGTTTGGAAAAAAATGTCATGTTTTAAAGTCTAGTAATGTCAATCTTGGCAGAAATTTACTCCTATTCAAGAAACAAAAAACATGATACTCCTATTTTAGAATCTGATGTTGAACAAGCTATCTCTGAAATATGGCATACTAATTGAGGGTGCAGCTCCTCTTGATGTTTTCTTCTCCATTTTTTCTTCCAGTCTCTCTCTACCTTTTTCTCTATCTTACTATCTATATACCCCACCTAAAATCCTCTCTTCTCTATCTCTCCCACCGGAACTCTCCGGTCACTGGAGAGGATCCAAATTCACTAATTAATGATTGAAGACCCATGCTATTGTCAAATGAAAACTATTTTTATCCACCTTTCTTGGTTAGCTGGTTCACGTTTAGATTGCTTTTGTTGTCAACCAATCTAGTTTTGTTTTGCTAATCCTCATTCGTGGATTGGTATTTGTTAATCATCAGCTTCATGAAAATAAAAATAAAAAGATTTGGGGGAGCTAAAATCATCTTTGCAATTGTCACATCATTATAAAACTCTACTACGATAATTTTCCAAACAAGGTTCATTAGGTACAACTAGGCATGGACCCACGTCTCTCTGATCCGGTTTCCAAGCAGAGGCTGCTCGGTCCTTGCCAATTTTGGTTGAAACCCGACCCAACACGGTTATTTCTAGTTTCGGGTCCCCGATCGGTCTGGTCTCGGTTCCGTTATTTTTTTTGCGCGGTTCCAAGCCTGAAACAAACAAAAAACACCCTATAAGATCGAGACCACCCGGTTCAGTCCCCGAATCCATACACCGCAAAAAGGGACCAGTCTGAGGTCCCAAACTGAAAAAACGGACCCGGTCCAGAACCAAACAGTATCAAACCCAATTCCGGGCCAGGTCCATGCCAATTAACACTAACTAGTTCATAATCTTCATATGTTCTATTTTAGGTGTAAACACACTCTTATCCTTTCAATTTTTACTCATATCAAATCATACTAATTCCATTTACAGAAAAAACATTATGTTTTACTGTTTATAGAAATGTTTTAAAATTAAGGGAAAAATAATTAAAATACCCCAAATTTTGAAGGGTGTGAAATGAACACCCCAAACTTTCATATGTAATTTAAAGAGAAAAGGGTCAGATAGGGCTTCGAACTTACAAAAAAATGTCAAATAAGGCCTTATATAGGAGGTTCTGTCCGGCCGACGCCATTTGGGACAGTTCCCGGTGGAATTTTTTGATGAAATTTTGTGAGAATCTGATTCATTAAGTCTAGTTTACTCATACAAAATTTCAGCTAAAAATTCAATCAGAAACGCATTCAAATAAATTCTTGAAGATAACTGCGCTTTTAACTGCGCACTTATCTTCAAAAATTTTTTTGAATGCCTTCCCGATTGAAGTTTTAACTGAAAATTGGTATGAGTCAACTAGACTTAATGAATAAGATGTTTAAAAAGTTTCATTGAAAATTTCCACCGGGAACTGCCCCAAATGGCGTCGGCCGGACAGAACCTACTATATAAGACCTTATTTGACAATTTTTTGTAAGTTTGAAGTCCTATCTGACCCTTTTCCCGTAATTTAAATACCTCAAACTTGATATAAAAAGATATTTTAGCACCATGGGCAAGTATTATTTCATTAAAAAATGTAAAATTATGGTTTTTATTTCATAATTCAATATATTTTAGAATTCATGAAGACACAATTAACATTCCAAACTTCCATTGCAAAATAAATAATGTTACCCGCAATCTATATAATTGCAACACTTTTAATTTGCTATTTTAAATTATGCAATTAACCCCTTAAATTTACATTTTTGAAAGAAATCATGCATTACAACGGTGCGAAAATAAATTCTTATATATAATTTGGGATATTTAAATTACATATACAACTTTAGGGTGTTTACCTCATACCTAGGGGTGGACTCGGGCCGGGCCAACCGGCCCGGAACCGGACCGGCCCGCCACTGTGCGGGCCCGGACCGGCCCGGGAAACGGTTCGTTGGGCGGTTCGGGCCACCCGGCCCGGTGGATTCTCGGTTCGGGCTCGGTCCCTTCAAAAGGTGAATCGGCCCGGCCGGTTCGGGCCCGGGCCGGGCCAATTTTAATTTTTTTTTTGAATTTTTTTTGAGTTTTTGGGTTGGGCTGGTTATTTTGGGCCATTTGAGGTGGTTAGGGTTGGTTTGGGGGTGAGGGGGAGGGGTGGGGGTTAACTAGGAAAAGCCCCCCAAAAAAAAAATACCCGAGGCCCGGCCCGGCCCGGACCCGGGATTTACCCGGGCCGGTTCCGGGCCTCCCCTTCTTGAACCGAGGCCCGGCCGGGCCCGAACCGGCCCGAGTCCACTCCTACTCATACCCCTTCAAAGTTTGGATTATTTTTATTATTTTTCCCTAAAATTAATGTTTTAAAAATATAGCGCAACAAACCTGACAACATTGTGTATAATACGGAGTAGATTGCTTTTGTAATGATCAATAATGGCCAAGTCTAGGTATATACTATATAGAATTATAGATGGTGTCAAAGTCGCTGTTGCGTATAACGATGTAAAGAAGAATAGCATTTATTACCTGTGTTGGGTTTAAATGTTGAAGTTACAATACACTTGAATATCAATCAATCGTAGATTCGTAGGTGCAAGGATGTTAAGTGTATAGACCAAGAATACTTGGTGCACAAAGAACAAGAATTATTTTCCTTGCACATTGTGTGCCGCCACACAAAAGAGTGACACCTTTAGCAGTTCAGTGCTCACCCAACATGTATAGGACTCGGACAGTCGGACTTACTAGAGCCCAAAGCTAGAAAAGGAGACAGATTCGAGGCTGTATCATCAGGTCAGTTTCATCCATGTGCAGAAAAGCCATGCTCTCTCCCCTTTTCCCTACCACTCCAAAAAGAAACCTAAGATAGGAACGCCAAACAGCAAAGACGGAATCTGTGTTTGAGATATAGCTTGTGTAGGAAGCTGAACTGAACTGGCCGTGTATTAAATTAGAAAACTAATCCTTTGGTTTTCCATATCTGCACTCAACTACATCCCCCTCGATAAGCCTCTCGACAGCATCTGAAGGAAGGCCAATCATTTCCAAGGTCTTCTCCCAAACCTTGTAACAAGTTTCAATGTTGTATGATTCTTCAGAGGGATTGGTTGGGCGACAATCTTGAGACAGGAATGCACACACTGGCCACTCGTCTGCTTTCAACATCTCACAGTACTCAGGGACTTGAGGATCAGTGGCTGCAAAAAGTGAACTTCTAGAACCTGCAGAAGCCATAATAATGATCAGGATAAACAACCTGAGATTCTAATGGTATGATCAAAACCCAGTTGCTACGACCGGACATAAAACTAATACTCCCTCCGTCCCAAAATGAAGTTCCCGGATCGTCTTACATATTTATGTAAGATAGAGTTTTGTTTAGACTTTCCAAGTATACACTTGGAAATGTCAGGGTAGTTGTGGTTTTTTGTGTTTTATATCAAATACTAAAATTTCAAGATACACGACCATCTAACTTGCAAATGCCTGTGTTAGAAGCACTTTTGTATGGCTTTTTGTAACAATGCGTCAATTTTGAATAGAAACCTCAGTTGTCACTGTAGAAGTAACTTTATTTTCTTTTTATGTTTTACTTTCTTTTTAAAATTTATATTTTGTTAAATAAATGTTAAGAAGGGGAGTCTTTTTGTAACAATGCGTCAATTTTGAATAGAAACCTCAGTTGTCACTGTAGAAGTAACTTTATTTTCTTTTTATGTTTTACTTTCTTTTTAAAATTTATATTGTGTTAAATAAATGTTAAGAAGGGGAGTCTTGGCACACCGGTTGCGGTGTTGCTGTACGATGGAGAGGTTACATGTTCAAGTCTTGGAAGCGGCATCTTGTAGTCAAAATACTATAACACTATACTCTATTTTATACTCCCACGTCCCCCTAATATTGGGACGGAAGAGAGTGGTGTGATTTTTAAGAAAAGTAGAATTATGTGGTTGATAAAGTGGAAATAAAGTAAGAATGAATTAGAGCCACACAAATTTTACGAAATATGGTATGGGACAATAATAGGGGGACATCCAAAAATGAAAAAAATGGGACAATTATAGGGGGACGGAGGAAGTATTATTTATAATTTCTTTTAGAATTTATTCATATGACCTTTAAAGTCACTTTGTGCATTATAACCAAATAGCAAGCTAGTTAACTTCACCGCAAAAATCCTTTTCTAAAACAGTTGAAACTACTCGCAGGTCAAAACAGCTAAGACCATCAGCATGTCAATAACATCAAAGACAGCCAGCTATTGCTATCAACGATTGATCAATTACCAAACAAGGCATATGTGTTCTTTGGTTTAAAAGTTAGCCCTTCACAAATTTTAAGGACAGTCTTCTAGCGGTTTCCAAATTTTTAGAGGATGTGGGATAAACAGCAGACACGATCACAAATCGCAAAAGTATATTGTGACATGTACTAACAAGAAATGGAATAGGGCAGGTGTGAGATATTACCTTCCTCAGCATTGAATATAAAATAAGGTACCAGACGATATGCTGATTGAATGATCTTAGGCAGATCCCTTGCCTGCATTATTAGTTAAAAAAATGAATGCTTTGTCATGTTACAGGCATGGGCGGAAGATGAAATGAACAATTAAATCTATAAAAATGAATAACTTGTCCGTACTAGGCAAGAGAAGGTGGAGCCTGACCTTGTCAAGACTTCAAGGATTATTTCTAAAAACATTGATCATATTATTAATGAGTAGAGCACCTCTATTCATACTAGTTTCAAGAGTCTTGATAGTCTAGCATTAAGATAACCCTAGCCTATTACAATACTGCTACTAGGAAGATTAACTAAAATAAACTTCCTATACTAATAGGGGACTACTATTTACTAATAATAGTAGGAAACTAATACTAACACTTCTAAAGGACACTAGTAATAATAATAATAGTATATTAATAAATATAAGGGGGGAAATTAACACTATTAATCCCAACTATTGGGGGTCTTCTTATATTAATCCCAACAATTGGTAATTCCAATATAATTTAAATTATAACGTGCATCTCCTCATAACAAATCGGTGACTTGCATAATTTCATCCAACAGGTTACCAAGCCACGCGGCTTATTTTATTGGGCTTCATAATAATATGAAATCATACTCATCAACCAAACATAATAATTGAGAGAAGATGACATGCAGAGCTCGACACTCCCTTTTTTCAGACCCTTTTTTCTTCTCTTTTCTTTTGGGATTATATATGGTGAGAATATGCTAATAATAATTAATAACAAAGAAGAACTAAGGCGTATAATTATTCTTCGATGACAAACGGTACGTTTAAAGAAGAATCAGAATACCCTAAGAGTTGAAATTATTGATTATTGGTTTGAATAACATCTTGGAGACTACTGGCGGCGGCGAACTACGGATTTCCATAACAAGAAAAATGCACAGTATTTTTTGGTTTGATCTGCTACTGGAAATTATTATTAAGGCTAGGGCAACTGACCCCATGACTCCACGAAATTAGGGCTTTGTCAAATGATGATGGCCTGGCGACTGTCTTTTCTATGGTGGCCTGTTGCAGATTAGTTGGGAAGCAGAGCAGCGAAGATGCTGAACAGCGTACACTTTTATTTTCATTTTTTTTAGATCTCTGGAGCAGAGAAAACAAACGAAAGGGGTAGGTTTAACAAAAACTGTGCAGGAATGAAATGGCTCTGGTACCAAATTGTTAAACAGTTAAACCTATGTAGGGAGGTGAATAGAAGAACAATTAAATCAATAAAAATGAATAACTTCTTCACCCTAGAAAAGAAAATGTGGTGTCCACCCTTGTGAAGACTTCAGGGATTAACTCCAAAAAAATGATCATATGAATAGAGCTAGTTCGAAGAGTGTTGACAGACTAGTATTAGAGCGACCCTAACCTATTATAATGTTGGTATTAGGAATATTAACTAAAATAGACTTGCTAACTGATAACGGATTTGTCAGATCCAGCAATCCAACAATCACAGATATAATCATCGAGTAGAGAAGAGATTACCTGAATATTCAATACCAGAGAATGATTTAATGTTGATAATGAACAGGGTATGAATGATACAGCTGAGACTCTCAGTTCTTGTACGGAATGTAATGAATGCCTATCTGGCTATCTGCCCAGTCTATTATCCGTAGGGTTTACGTATGTAGGTATGTTAGCACTCCTAATATACGTAAGGGGGCTAACCTACGTATAACTAAATACTAAATGGGCTGAGATACAAGATTGGTCCATATAAAATAACTAACACAGATACAAAGATACATAATATGATTGGACACAATATATTAATCCTAACAGGACTACTATTACTAATAACACAGGAAACTAATACTAATACTTATAAAGGAAACTAATAATGACAATAATGGTATATATTACTACCGCCACCCCCCTTGAGCGAGAGCAACTTCATGCATTACAAGCTAACAACACACAAAGACACACATGGTGATCATTCTTTGACCACACTAATACACATGAAAATGCACTTTAAGGCTTGGAGAAATGAACATTTTGAAATGGACACATGAACCCTAGAGTATGAATATCTAAAACTTGACACCTAAACTTGAAGTTCAACATGAAGACTTGAACACTACACTATTAACAACTTCATCACTGCCAAGGGTTTTCAGAAAATTTTGAAATTCACGCTAAAGGGTCAACAAAGTCCAATGAAGCAGGTTGAAAACTTTTGCACAAAATTGAAACTACAATCAGACCTATGCACTAGTGTGTGAGGTTGGTGCTCAGCGTGTGGTGGCTCTGATGATGACGGATTTGTAGCTGGTAAGTCATTTGAGTACCGGGATGGTGGCGCGGTATGATTTTGGACATGGTTGCCCGCCTGCCGGGAAAGGGAGAAAACGAAGAACACAACTCTTCATTGCTATGTTATTTAACCAGTTAGTACTCGGTATTCAGAAAAACACAGTTGTATACCTGCTCAGTCTGATTAAAAAAAACAAGTAACTTGGCAAGTACTGAGACCTTTGAGTCACTCGGGATGTAAACCTAACTAGACCTCCTTCTGCTTTTGAAACTTTTTTCAAATTACAATCTATCACCATTATCAAAAGCAAATTGTTCAATGAGGAAAGCCAACTACTGTGCAAGGATACAAAATCTTGCAATTTGCAACTGCCAATTTACCATGATAGCATCCAAGTGTTATGAAAAATAGTAATAATGAAGTCTTCAGACTAAGTATGCACAAAGGAAGTACAAAAACCAAGCAGTTAGATATTTGATCTAGCATAGGAAAAGGTTTATCCAAAGGAACACCTTTTACTTCCAATTGATATACAGATGTAAAATAGCAGAAGTCAGGAGTAATCCAAAAGAAAAGGTCTCTTAGGAGCTTACAACATTGGTTTGAACAATCCCAGGAGAGACGCATATAATGTTTATGCCAGCTTCAGTTGGCAGCCTCTTGTGAAGTATGCTACTAAACATGATCTGCAATTTCAATGCCAGAAACAACCATAAGATTTTGAAGCTTGCAAGCACAACCTGGAATGCTTGAATCAGGGTTTATGACGAGTTTGTGCATGTAGCCATGCTTACAATCTAGATTCCTATGGTAGCATCAGTAATGGGAAAAGACAATGCTCATAAGGGTTAAAAACATGATAGAGCCAAAATCTTATCAGTGTGCAGTTGCAGAGAGCATTTTTCGGTATGGGTAGACAGGTCTACTATTATAGTAATATAGAACAAAACAATTTATAGATGCTTGTATAATACTTATAATAACTTGAGAAGTGTGTGCAAACAGATTACTTATTAAAGCTTTCATGAGATCTAAACCAACTCGATACATTTCTAGAAAAAAAACAGATGATAGCTCGTACTACCTCTCCTTTTGTCATACCAGTAAATCTAAACATCACTTTTTTTAGATCTTCAGCTATATTCCACATATTGACAGTGAAGACATAAGCAAGAGGAAAAAAAAGTGAAAAGTAAGAGTCAGATTTCGAAGCTCGTGCCTGTGCAAGTTTACTGCCCGAGTATCCGATTAAACTGGTGTACTTTCTCTTACCAGACACAACATTCATATCTTCTGTATCAACAAATCCGACATAGTGCATCTGAATTAAATAAAAAAGGTTCATTTGGATTTGATCAGCTTAAAGGTTAACAATGGTAGGAAAGCAAAAAGTAGGCATGAGAATAGGAGATAAAGACCTTCAAATTTTGATCACATTTTGCATCACTATGAAACTAAAGACTTTCAAGTAGGCCTGGGACCGGTTCGGTTCTTATAATTTTTTTATAGAACCGATATGGAACCGAACCATTCTTAATGGTTCAGTTCTTGTCACTTAACAGGTTCTTAGTTTAAAAAAAAAAACTTACAAATCACCGTTAAATTTGTGCTAAAAAAACATTCAACATTTCAAATTACAAGAAATACAAATATGTTTACCATCATTTAACTACAATCAATAATTATGATCTTGAATCAGCAATGTAATTAGCCAGCAAAAAAGTTCATTCATCTCAAAGGGTCTCAAGAGGCCTAAGAGCCTTAGAGGAACCCGTTAAAATAGATAATAATGTTAAATACTTAAATAACTAAACTGAAATAGTCAGTGTAATATAAAAATAAATAAGTAAATACACATTAAAATATACTCACTCCGTCCCACTATAATTGTCCCATTTTTCCTTTTCTGTCCATCCCACTAAATTTGTCTCATACCATATTTGGTAATATTTGTGTGGTTTTAATTCATTATCCATCACATACTTTATTCCCACTTTATCAATCCATCACATAACTCTACTTTTCTTAAAAACTACACCACTCCCCTTTGTCCCAAAATTAAGGGTATGGAGGTAGTATATACTAATAAGAACTATATAAATTTTAATTATTATATATAACGGTTCCTTAGCGGTTCCAGGTACATTTTTTTTCAGGAACCGAGAACCAAACCGTTAATAAGAAATAGGAACCGAACCATTAACGAGTAACTAATAAATGTTGGAACCGAACCGGGTCATAACAGTTTGGTCCTGTTCGGTTCTCCGGTTCTTGGTTCCAAAGTCCCAGCCCTACTTTCAAGTTAACAATTTCAGTCTTTCCAAGTAATAAGACAATCATGTAAGGGTTACAAGGGCAAAGGTCCATCTGGTCTAGGTATTTAGATGAGACAACATATCATCCTTGAATATCTCGATGTGAACACCCAACTGCCACTCATGTATACTGTTAGTCCACAGAAGAACTTGGTTGTGCAGCAATCTTCATTTGATACAGTAAATTTCTTTTACACCCACAAGAATTTAAAAATACAGTGTCAAAGGAACATAAAAGTACTGTTATAAAAATAGCCATCCATCCATGAGTAATTGAACACATTTACAAATTGGCACACATCTTCCTATAACTTACAATGGAGTTCACATTGACGATTCTGCTTGCAGAACCTCTGATTAGGGATGGTATGAGCAATATGGAAAGCAATGCTGGAGCAAGATGGTTCACCTGCATGTGTTCCTCATACCCATCCTTGGAAAACTTCTGTGGTTCTAATAGAAATAGTAACATAACCAACTAGCTTACTACTTGGCCAAGATAGAATGATAGATAGAGATATGTGTGTCAAGCTTTTACTACAAATCTATCAAAAAGAAAGATGCGGGGTTTGATGCCTCAATGGCAGTGAAATTGCTCAGAAAAATGACAGATGCTGAGAATCATAGGCACCTCAAATACAGTTCTACAGAAACGATTAAAAGTAGAAGAGAACAAAAACAAGGTAAAAGAAAGGATAAAACATTAAATATGACAACAGAAGTAAAAAAAAACAATGTTGATTTCTACAGTAGTCCTTGATGTGCTTGTGCAAGTGCATATTTTGCAGTTTCATTTAATTGAATGTTTGGCATTGAAGAATACTGACCTCCAATAGAAAATATCCCTGCATTGTTAATGAGAATGTGTAACGGTCCTCCACGAGCATTCCATGAATCAGCAAACCTCACAACAGAATCCAAGGAAAGTAGATCAAGTTCCATGACCTATGGAATAATGCATTCAAGGAAGTTAGTATCCCTCCCCTCAACATATCCATTTAAATAATATTTTAAAGTTACAACACATTTGTAGGATTTGACAGAGCATTGTGTGTAACTAAATGACCAGAAACCTACTTGAGTACTTATCTCAAATTGATATTACAAAGCTACCTCGATATTAAGGGGAAGGCCCTTCCCAGCCCAATCTCCTTGCCACTTCTTTATCAATTCATTTGCAGCATTTGTATTTCTGACTGCCATTACAACATGAGCCCCTGATTCTGCCAATTGTCTGTTCAATGAAGAAAAACTTGTAACATAATTCTACCCATATGAATACCTCGCAAGTATGAATAAATCATAAATTCATAACTCCCTCTGTCCCTAAATTATCCACACACTTTTTTATCCATCCCAGAATTAACCTTCATTTCCTTTTAAACAAAGCAATATGTAGTTCATGTTACTTCTCTCTCATGTACACAAATTTCAAACACATAGTTTCCACTTTCTTAATCACCATGCTGGTCAAGTTGTTGGACAGTTTTGGGACAAAGGGAGTAAATGATTTAGCCATAAACAGGCACAAGGCCACAAGTTTGTCTTTCCTTTGCTCTTACAGCAAGAGATGAGTAAAAATAATATTTGTGGGGTCAAAATAAGAAGACCAAATGCATAGTTTTAACTTTTAAGGCGGTGTTGGTTAGAGGATATGAATTAGTATTGGAGTATTGGAATGGTTTTAAGTCAAAATATGAATGTGTTTGGCAGTACCGCAGTACCTTGGAATCAGAACAACTCTGTATTATAAAAGTAGTAATTTGCGAAATGGAACGATTTCTCGTTTCTTAAAGACGAAAATGGAAGAAAAGTCAATAATGATAAGGAAAATAATTTTCACTCTAATTCCGTTTCCAGATTCCAAAAGGCGTGAAACAAACACACCCTAAAGTTAATACCACATCTATCCTAGTGCTTGTCTTACTATGTATGTAGTACATAGTAAGGTACTCTAATCTACTACCCCAGTTTCATTATCGACATGTAAAATATTCTAGGTGAAGGCAGAGTTAGCATATCCTGTCTACGATCACTTTTTTCATTTAATTCCATTTCTGGATAGCAAAAGGTAGGAACATAAACACCCCCAAAAGTTATTACACTGTCTATATGAGTAATTCTTCTCTTACTATGTATGTTGAAATATCACAATATCTTCTATGAAGGTTTACTACTTTAGAATATAGAGCCTTCCTACTATACCATAGTACCATTGCTAACATATAAAGAATGAAACAAACATATCCAAGGTGAAGGCAGAGTTAGTATGTCCAAACTTCTAGGGATGGCAATTTAACCCGACCCGGTGGATAGCCACACTGAACCGAACTGGTCAAAATGGGGAAAACCGCTTTGACTGGGTAACGGGTAATGGGGCAGTTTCGGGGAAAATAAATTAACTAACGGGGCGGGTACGGGTAATGGTATACCCTGCCCTGTTGCCTTCCCTACTAACTTCTAATAAACGCCAGTCTCAAACGCCAGTTCTGAACCCACATATTCCATAAATTATAGATAGTACGTAGTACTACACTACTACGTATTCATAAAATGAAATCCAATCTATTGCAACTCTTTAACTTATAAGTTTAGGCAAAAGTAGTCATTCAGATTCACTTGAACTCTAAGGTACAGCCTATGGTGGAAAGACTCCAAATTTAACCATACTTTTGTTGGCAGATATATCAATGAATTTTTAAACCTTACTTAGTTACCTTCCTGTGTTGAACTATCTCTTTGACATTTATTAGAACATTCTCATACACATTAACATCCTTTGATATATCCTACGGGAATGCTTTGTAAGCAGTGAGTGAGGAGGTGGGACTGGGTGGGTGTGTGGAGGTGGGTGATGGGCAGAAGTGCAGAACCATTGCAAGTTTATCATTACTTTTGGCAGCACTCTCATTAAAAAATACCCTAACTTCATTGAATAGTGTAACAACATACAGTGACAGACCAATTGTTGAATAGATGGAATTGATGCCAAAATGAAAAGAAGAAGAGTTGAACTTGGTGACCTAGCAGTTTCTCGGCCGATGCCGCTGGTACAGCCAGTGACGATGCACGTAAGGTCGTTGATGGGAGGGAGAGGCATGGGGTTCTCCAAGTGGCTGGCGGCAATCCTCTGGAACAGCATCTCATATGCCAGGTACAGCCACCCCCTCAGCCACTCCATCCATCCCAGCGCCTCCTTCTTCGGCCACGATTTCTCTTGGCTTGCATTTCCATCCTTCGTCTCCTTTGACTGAGACACCATCCCCTCTCCCCCAGCAGCGTTGTAAAAGTCTATTTTTAAATCTTGGGATAAAATAGTGAATGAAAGAGTAAAGGCTTAGGTAGAAAAATGTGTCGGTGGATTAGTAAAGCTTAAATGTAATGGAGACATTACGAGTGAAAGTGAAAGTTTCGATACATCTCTCTATCCAAATGTAATTTTTAAAAAACAATTAATGTGTAATAAATTATATATCATGCGTCATTTTTAACCAATTCCATAGCTTAAATGACTTGTTCAACTAGGACTATGCTTTTTAAACAATCTCTTGAGGGGATTCTTGAATGAATTCCATGATCACTGGCGGATAAGATCTCACGAGTCCCAGGACACGTGTACTTCCAAAAAAATACCTATATGTTTTATATATTTTATTGTAAATTTACTTATAACTGTATATATTGTTGGAAAAATGTGTTAAAATTACATTAAATGGTCATTTTGACGCAATTATTTGAGTGGGGTCCACTACCGATTTGGGTCGGGTCAAAGTGGTTTCGGATTGTCCTTGTTAAGGGCTACAATTCGATATATGGTACGCTCAAAACGGATAACGGGTGAATGATAAATTGATTCTCGAAGTTCACTCGTTGAAATGACAAATCTGGGAAAATGGTGGGTTTCTAGTGTGTTTTATCCCACACCGGAAAACTCAGGGGATTTTCACCCCCTTATAAAGGGAAGCCTCTTTTAAGGAGTTAAGATTCCTAAAAGTAAAGTTTCTCTCTTACGCGCAGGGGGTGCCAATCAAATCCCAAAACGGAGAAGGAAAATCGCGACTCGTGTGCGTGGGCGACCTGCGGACACGAATGCCGTCCGAAAAATCTATCATTCAAAGATTCGGTCTAATTTTTTGTTCTTCCCGTAACGTTTCATTTTTTCCAGAACTGCTCCGCTTTCTGTTGCCTTCCGGACCAGAGAACCTAAGAGGGTTTCTGTTGGACAGCAGAGAACCTAAGAGGGTTTCTGTTGGATCAGAAGACCTGAGGGTTTGTGTTAGCTTCCGGACAGAAGGCCTTGGGGTCTTCTGGTGGCTTCAGACCAAAACACCTCGAGGTGTTCTGGTGGAAGTTTTCTGTTCGCACCAGAAGGTCTTCTGTTCCGTTACAGCAATAAATGTCCAACGTTCTTCTCTTTTAATGTTGCGTTAAATGGACAGTTTATGGACGATTCAATGCCCAACGGACTGGTCATTGATGTCCAACGTTCAGGTCCATTAACACCTCATTTAACACACAACAAATCCTCCTATAAATAGCTGGCAGGTGGTGTAACACCCCCAAATTTCTCACCCAAAATAATAATTTAAATGATAACTTGTTGGTAAGAAATACATAACTTTATTTAAAATTATCAGAATCTTGCAGCGGAAAAACAAAGGAAAATAGGGGCGTTACCGCCACACTCGGTTCCAACCTAACCGAGTGCACAGGCTAACCACTTCTCAAATAATTTAACTTAAAATAATATTAATTAACTAGAGTTTTTGAAATTAAAATATACAATGATTTACTAATTATGTTTTCTAGCGGAAGCTTTCTCGAATTCAATTTCAACGGGATCAAACCACCACCTGTACAAAATCAAGTATAGAAGGAAAAACACAAAAACAAAATTAGCCGTAAATGCTAGTAAATCCCACCCAACCCCGTACAATAATCACGTTTGATACATTTTTGTAAAATATCTTGGAGGAAACCTTTTTCAAAACATTTTATATAAATCATAAGTAAATCAATATATACAAAATATTCTCATAAAACAATTCATATGTAAAATATTAATATTTCAAATATAAGTACTTATCCCAACCCATAAAATTCCAAAATACCAATGTACATAAACCACCAGATATTCTCACAATTATTCCAAAGTATAAATCAATCACCAATATTCATCTTAAAATACTTATAACTACTTGTGAACAATATTCAACATAATCGATCCAAATCAAATCCAAAAGTATTCGTACTTCGGGAATCCATAAATAATTTTATTACTCAAATAACAATTATAACTCAAAATAAACTTGTATAATTCGAAATCACATTTTTAATTAAAATAATAATTCAAACACTATAAATACCTCATTTCTCAAAATAGGAGATAAATACATCATTTCTCAAAATACATTTATGAACAAGAAGTAATTCACATAGTAGAGTGAAAATATCATTTCCTTAAATAATTAGTCTTCAAAATAACTTTAAATTTCATTATATTCAACCAAATAGTATTTCTCCAAATAAGTACTTTAACAACTCTTACGAGTAAAGTATTAAAATATTTTCTCCAACTCTTTATACTAAGGTCCCTAAGTAATTTCGAAGGGCGGTGCTCAATATTTTTAATTGAGTCCGATGGTCCGTTGTTATGTACGGCCACCCCGGGACTTTTGTCGGTACCACTTCTAACCTGAGGAAACTGAACATCTACCTTAAGTGTGCACACCCCATGAAAGGGATTCCAAGCCCTACGGGTAGTAAGAAGTCCAAGTAGTTCGGACGTCAACGTCCCCCTACTCCACCAAAAAGGGATTACCCTATATAAGTGACTAGGTTACTCCTACTACTTAATAATAGGGTCTTTTGCCCGAATTTTAACACTCTCCACAGTCAAGGTCATGGACACCAACATAATAATTTTCCACAGTCAAGGTCGTGGACACCGACATAACAACTCTTTATGAGTACACAAGTAATAGCAGCCCTAATCACTCTCCACAGTCAAGGTCATGGAGGACACCGACACCCCGGATTTCTCCCGTGATGCCCTTACATTAAAAGGTTCATTTTATCTTTATTAATCTCCAAAATTTGCAGGGGTTTACTACTCACGTAACTTCCCCAAATTTAATTTATTCAACAGTAAAATCATCACATAGAGGGATCAAATGGCCTAGAGTTTGATGTCAGTGATTCTCACCTCAGCTTTTTAACACGCAAAATCATTCCGGATGACCGAATGAGGAACGGGTTAACAGTTTGGAGGGAGCTGAGTCGTCAACTTAGCCAAATTTGACCCTGTAATTATGTACGGACAAAGGGATCAAAACGGCTTGAAGAATCGATGCTCAGAAAATCTCAGCCCATTGTTAACACGGTCATTCCGGATGACCGAATGAGGAACGGGTTAACAACATGGAAGGAAAGTCATTCTCAGCCAACGGCTTGGAGTTTGACACTCAGATAGTCTCACCTCAGCGGTTAACATGGGAATCGTTCTGGACAACCGAATGAGGAACATATTAGCAGTTTGGAGGGAGCCATTATTTCAGCTAATAGAGTTTGACCCTGTAATTACGCATTGTTAAAGGGATCAAAATGGCCTGGAGTTTGATGTTAGTGATTCTCACCTCAGCTTTTTACAATTTCATAAAAATTAAAAAATGAAATAAAAAAGGGATGTAACGGAAATCTAAGCCCAGCCCTCACTGAATCAAAATGGACCACGATCATCCCAGGGGCGTGACGTAGGGGATGAAGCCCAGCTTGCAATCGAAAGTCCACAGGGTCTGGGATTAGGGCCGGAATTTCGGCCCTATTATTGGCAGTCAATTTCTGCCGTCTTGCCCTAATTAAACCTAGGTCGAGGGAATGACGGGGAACATCTTTTGGCCGTCCAGTCGCCATTAAATCCATTTCGTCCTCGGATTTTGTGCCATCAGAGCTTTCACCAGAGGAAGATGAAGTGCTAGGAAGGTCCTCCGCCTCAGCCCTAGTATTTGTCGCCGTTTCAGTAGAACCACCGGCGAATGGGAATGTGATGACATCCACGATAGCAACGTCACGGTCATCTCCATGGGAGGTCATCTCCGAATCAGGAGAATGCCGTTGAGAACTCATCTCGACCGAGCCAGAAATGAGGAGAGAAAATAGAGGGAGGGAAGGTACCTGAGCGACGAAAGCTGGAAGAAATTTCAGAGGGAGCAACGATGCGAGGGAGATTGCAGAATCGAAACCCGGATTTGAAAGGTTAAGGGCTAATTTATAGCCTTTAAATCGCCGTATCGAGGACCAATCAGGAAGCGACACGCCATCAGAAGCATTTAAGCTAAACGTGTGTCCAATGAAAAGACTAAACGACGGTTATCATGATGAGTATGGGGAAATAAAACGACAGCCGTCAAATCACAGTGTGGGGAATTGACTACTTCTGTACCCCGATCGCCATTCGGCAAATTGCAACATTGGTGCTCATACTTTCTAATGCACTCACTGTCATTCGTGACATCGGAAGTGGGGGACTTGTGTTGGGATATTGATCCAGAGGCCCAATACCCGGATTAAAAAGGCCCAAGATACCCGGCCCAAACAACAAGCCCATCACTCTATGATGAGTAGAGCCAGCGAAGAATTCATGCCGAACGAGATTCGGCCCAAGTAAGGGTTGGCCCAGTAAGAAGATATACCGAATGGAGTTCGGACTATATATCATACTTGGGCCAAATTGACAGCGTCTTCAGCATGGTCCAACATCCCGTTCGAGCAACGGGCAACCGGCAAGTGGCCAGGTGCAATTAATGCTAGATTGTGACATCAACAAGTGGAAACATGGGTGACCAAGTCGGTGGAACAACAGCCAATCAGCATAGAACAACCCATGCTCTCCATTAGTATAAATAGAAGGTTTAAAATCATTGTAAGGGTTAGCATTTCAATACTCAGGCTCTAGAATAACACTATTGCTCTTATTTCTTGTATTACAGCATTATTCCGACCTACCGATCGGTAATTTCCTTGTAATCAGACAGGTTAATTAATACGAGTGGGCTTTTGAGTATTAGTGAGTTCATATTTTATATTTGGTTATACACTTTGATTATGTACCATTCCTGATATATCCAAAGTTCGTGTTGGGCTTTCGGATCTACGGGACTTACCTTCAACACATATCCTAAAAAAATGTAACTCACAATTTACAAAATAGTTCACCTTCTCAAACACCATAAAATATTATTATTTTTAGTATATTCCAAAATTTCATAGCTATCACACATACATATAGTTTTCCAAAATACGGGTTACTTTATCTTTTAAACTTTAAGGTCAAAATTTCTCAAAGTGCTCAAAATATAGAATAATTCATAAATAGCTCAAGTCTCGATCCAAATAACGATTCACACGTAAATTCAAATACTCAAAAATAATATCACCCAATCTCAAATATTATAACCAACAAAATTTCCAATCACAAATAATACATAAATTTAAATACTAAAAATCTCATGAAGTATAAAATACTCAAATAATTTCAATGAAAAATCATACATATATTTACGAGGAAAAGTATAGATTTTGGTTGACATAGTACTTACCTTAAATCACAATTAATTCTAACCGAAGCTTCTACCTTGATCTTCTCGAGATTCACCTTCTAGAATATTAAAATTCTAGAATTAATAATTATTCTGGACCATTACAATTCACAGCCCATTACCCAAATATAATTAGCCTATTATTATTTATGTAATTACTATTTGTTAGTATTATTATTATTATTATTATTACTTAAAGTCGGTCCAATCTATTAATTACTAAGGGCCCAATTAACTAAATAAAAAGTACCGGCCCAGCAAACTAGGTCCAAGCCAGCCCTTTGGCTGGTCATCTTCTTCGCATGCTAAGATGCCGGAACTCAAAATGCAGGGAGGGACTTACCTCAACGGATGCGGTCAACGACAGTGGTGGCAGAATCGTTTGGGGCGGCGAAGGTCAGCGATGGGTTGGCGGCAGCGGAAGCTCCTCCTTCTTCTCTGTTTTCCGTTTTTACGGTTAGCCCGGCGAAACTCCGGCAAGCTCGTTCTCCGTCGTTTCACGATCGTTTTCAACGATTCTTTCACCGTTGGATTCCTCTCTCGAAGTGGAAGGTTTGAGAAGTATTTTCAAGGTTTGGTTCGGGCTAAAACGAAGGGTTGAAAAACGGGTATATATATATACACGTATATGTATATATGTATGTCGCAGGTTTGGAGATGAAGAAAACGCATGTCCTAGGCTATTATTTATAGGTGTAGGTCGAGTGTTGTTGAGAGTTGATCCAAATTGAGTATGCAGGGCTGTATGGGAGCATGCACACGTAGAATTATCTTGATTGTTTTATTGTTAATGTTTGAATAAGTCTTGTTACAGTACCTATTGTTTAGGAGAAAATGCAGGCTGTTATGTTGAGTAGTTACGAACGTGAAGCATAGCTTAATTTTAGGAAGTTTGTTATTTTACCTTGTTGGTCATTATCTATGTGTAATACGGCTATATAAAGCCTAGTGATCAGGTCAATAAATATGAGCTTTTAATTGCCTCTTTTATTTTTTGCTCTTCGTGTATAATATCTCAACATTTGGTATCAGAGCTTGTGTTAGATCCGCTCTGTATACACGAAAGCAAACCAAGAAAACACAAAACAACCCAAATATGCAAAGCTCAACAAATGGAAATTCAGTCAATCAGTTACCATTGTTTAAGGGGATAAACTATCATTATTGGAGCCTTAAAATGAAGACCCTCTTCAAGTCGCATGAACTATGGAGTATAGTGGAGGAAGGGTTTGTTGATGATCAACCTGATGAACCTGATCAAACCCTTCGAGAGAAAAGGAAGAAGGATGCCAAAGCCCTTTTCCTTATTCAACGGGCTCTAGATGATGATGTTTTCCCATGCATTGCCGCTGCATCAACCTCAAAGGAAGCCTGTGATATCCTAAAGTTGAAATACCTGACAAGAAGGTAATCATGGTTAGACTGCAATCTCTCAGGAGGGAGATGGAAAACACACGAATGAAGGATAAAGAATCTGTTCAGGATTATTTATCAAGGATCACATCCTTGGTTCAGCAAATGAAATCCTATGGAGAGGATATCAAACCTGAACAAGTAGTAAGCAAGGTTTTGAGATCTCTTACATCCAAATATGGACAGCTTGTGTGTGCCATTGAGGAAGCTAAGGATCTAGAAACCTACACTTTTGAAGAACTCAAGGGGTCTCTTCAAGCATATGAAGAAAGAACCAACGGTGAGGCTGAAAAGAATGAAGAAAAGGCTTTTCAGGTCCAGAATGAGTCACCAAATGGTCAAGCCTTCCAATATCCAAATAGAGGAAGAGGCATGAGTGGAGGAGGATTCCAGGGCAGTCATGGTGGGAGAGGCAGAGGAAGAGGCTCTCCTAGCCATGGAGGAAGACAAAGCAGCCCTAAACCATTCATTAAATGCTACTATTGTAACAAGAATGGTCATAAAGAAAGTGAATGCTGGAAAAAGAATCCTGATTTGGCTTCCAAAACTGTTGAACACGGGTCTAATTATGTTGAGCAAGAACAACTGTTTATTGCTCATCACAATTTGGATCATGATGCAAATACAGTATGGTATATTGATAGTGGCTGTTCAAACCATATGACAGGATCCAAAAACATGTTTCAGCACATTGATGATACAAAGAAGGGCATTGTCAGACTGGGAGATGGCAAGCAACTTGAAGTCAAAGGTCTGGGAGTAATCTCAGTGCAGACTGAACAAGGGGAGAAGAAAGCCTTGTCAAATGTGCAGTACGTTCCACATCTTGCTCATAATCTGTCAAGTGTTGGGCAATTGGTATCAGGAGGATATTCAGTCTCTTTCAAGAATGGAGTATGCACAATCAATGATGGGAGCACAAATAAGGTCTTGTTAAAGGCTGAAATGGGAAGAAACAAGTTGTTTCCTATGAACTTAATTGGCTTCAACTGTGGCATTTGAGGTATGGTCATCTGAACATAACCAGATTACAAATCCTAAATGCTAGAGGTCTTGTTAGAGGCCTACCTAGTATAGGGGATCTGGAATTATGTGAAGGATGTATATATGGAAAGCAAACTCGAAGTCCCTTTCCAATTGGAGGCTCATGGAGAGCTAGTGAATGCCTGGAACTCCTTCATGCAGATCTGTGTGGACCAATGGCAACTGAGTCATTAGGAGGTAGCAGGTATTTCTTTATGATAACTGATGACTTCAGTAGGATGTCTTGGGTCTATTTTCAGAAGGCCAAGTCAGAAACACTTGGGAACTTTAAAAAAATTAAAGTTTTGATTGAAAATCAAACTGGGAAAACAATCAAGGGACTAAGAACTGATAGAGGAGGGGAGTTCAATTCCAATGATTTCAACCAATTCTGTGATGAGTATGGAATCAGAAGGGAGTTCACTGCACCTTATACTCTTGAGCAGAACGGGGTAGCAGAAAGAAAGAATGGAACAGTGGTTGAGATGGCAAGGAGTATGCTCAAAGCAAAGAATATGCCAACCATGTTCTGGGGAGAAGCTGTGTCTACAGCTATATACATTCTGAACATTTCCTCCACTAGAGCAGTTCCAGATTGCACACCATTTGAAGCTTGGAGGAAGAAAAGACCATCTGTAGGTCACTTGAAGGTATTTGGATGCATAGCCTATACTCTAGTCAATCTGAGAACTAAACTAGAGGACAAGGCTGAAAAATGCATTTTTATTAGATATTCAACTCAGTCTAAAGCATATAGACTGTACAATCCAATTACCAAAACAGTTATCATTAGCAGGAATGTGATCTTTGATGAAGATGCAACCTGGAACTGGGAGTCCAACAGTGAGCAAGAACCTGCATCACCAAGAATTGTGAGCCTAGATGACCAGTCTCCACTTCAGCCAATGCCAGCTACTCCTGTCAACTCCTCACCTACAACAACTCCTCCATCCTCCCCATCTACCACTGAAGGCAGTTCAGAAGCTAACCACTCATCAAGCACTAGCTCAGAATCTAGCAGTTCATCAAGTGATCACCCTCGAAAAGTCAGGTCACTAATTGATATTTATGAGTCATGTGACTTTGCTTTCATTGTTACTGAGCCTACAGATCATCAAGAAGCTGCCACCCATGATGAATGGACACAGGCTATGCAAGAAGAGATCAATGCCATTGAAAAGAACAAAACTTGGGAGCTAGTGGATCTACCTAAAGAGAAGAATGTCATTGGTTTGAAATGGGTATTCAGGACTAAATACAATCAGGATGGAAGTGTTTCTAAGCATAAGGCTAGGCTAGTAGCCAAAGGCTATGCTCAGCAAGAAGGGGTGGATTATGAAGAAACTTTCTCGCCTGTAGCAAGGTTTGAAACTGTAAGGATTGTCCTCGCATTAGCTGCACAATGGAAGCTGCCTGTGTACCAATTGGATGTTAAGTCAGCATTTCTTAATGGTGACCTAATAGAGGAAGTATTTGTTCATCAACCTGTTGGCTTTGTGAAGAAGGGGGAAGAAGGCAAGGTGTATAAGCTCAAAAAGGCACTCTATGGGCTAAAACAGGCCCCTAGAGCATGGTATAGCAAGATTGACTCAATTTTTGTCCAAACAGGCTTTCAGAAGAGTGAGAATGAGCCTACATTGTATTTCAAGAGAGAAGGTATTGACTTCCTAATTGTTTGCCTCTATGTTGATGATATCATCTACTTTAGTTCTTCACAAAGCATGCTAACATCCTTCAAAGCATCAATGACCAATCAGTTTGAAATGACTGATTTGGGTCTACTTCAGTACTTCCTTGGTTTAGAAGTTAAACAAGGAAATGAGGGTACATTTCTTTGTCAAAAAAGGTATGTTACTAACTTACTTAAAAGGTTTCACATGGAGGCTTGTGAAACAGTTCCTACTCCCATGAATGCAAGTGAGAAACTTCAGAAGTATGATGGTACTGGAGATGCAGATGTTACACTTTACAGAAGCATGGTAGGAGGACTCAACTATTTAACACACTCTAGGCCTGATCTGGCTTACTGTGTTAGTATTGTGTCAAGATATATGCAAAAGCCATCAAAACAACATTTTGGAGCTGCCAGAAGGATTTTGAAATATGTAGCAGGTACATTGGAGTTTGGGCTATGGTATTCAAGTGTTAAAGACTTTAAAGTGAGGGGATACTCTGACAGTGACTGGGCCGGATGTATGGATGACAGGAAGAGCATGTCAGGGTCAGTCTTTGATCTAGGATCTGGAGCAGTAACCTGGAGCTCAAAGAAGCAAGAAACCATTGCCTTATCCTCTTCAGAAAGTATGTAGCAGCCGGAGCAGCTGCAAAACAAGCTCTATGGATAAGCAAGGTAATGAAAGATTTGGGGTGTACTCAATCAGAAAGCATAGAACTATGGGTTGACAACAAGTCAGCTATATCTATGGCAAAGAATCCAGCCTATCATTCCAGAACTAAGCACATAGATGTCCAACATCACTTCATAAGGCAGCTTGTGGCAAAGGGAAGCATTTCACTTCAGTTTTGTGGTACTGACTGGCAAAATGCAGACTTACTTACAAAGGCTCTTAATCATTCGAAGCACTATCATTTCATGCAGAGAATTGGGATGATAAAACTTGGATCAAGGGGTGGTGTTGAGAGTTGATCCAAATTGAGTATGCAGGGATGTATGGGAGCATGCACACGTAGAATTATCTTAATTGTTTTATTGTTAATGTTTGAATAAGTCTTGTTACACTACATATTATTTAGGAGAAAATGCAGGCTGTTATGTTGGGCAGTTACGAACGTGAAGCATAGCTTAATTTTAGGAAGTTTGTTATTTTACCTTGTTGGTTATTATCTATGTGTAATACAGCTATATAAAGCCTAGTGATCAGATCAATAAATATGAGCTTTTAATTGCCTCTTTTATCTTTTGCTCTTCGTGTATAATATCTCAACAAGTGTTACAGGCTGCGTTAGAGCTTGTGTTCAACTGAACAACTTCTTTCGCATCGTTTTTATCTCGTACGAAGTTTGCGATTTTGCCGGCCAAAGAAAGAATACCGAAGGAGTTCTTGATCGTTTGAGACTATGAATGGAGCTAATTATATTGAGCCCCGGTTCATGGTGCGTGCGTTTATAACTACTACGTAATACTATAACATTATAACATTATACTATACTACGTAATACTTATACTATTTGTATATATACTACAAAAAAATCAATCATAATAAAAGCCTATTATTAAGTTTTTAGCATTTGTAAATATCTCATTTTAATTTTTATCATGAAATTTATTTGGAAATATTTTTATCTGGTTAGAATGTCACAACTGTTGATTTTTTGTTTGACTTACTTAATAATTAAAAAGTCATTTCCGTATTTTTTATCTAACTAATAATTTTTTTTATTTAAATTTTTGGAGTGTCACAGGTGGTTTGCAACAAACACACGTTCACAAGCAATCATACATGTATTTTAGCTCTCAAAAACACCTTCAGCTCTCTGAAAATTTCCCAAGTGTTCTGTTATTGTTCGAGTTCGCCGGGACTTTCGTTTGTGTGCTCAAACGATCGTTCGTTAGCCACCGTATCCTGGGAAACGGTCGTTGCAACGCTCCTAGCACCGTGGGAGGCGACGAATACGTTTTAAGGACATTGTGCGTAGCACGAGCTCTGGCTAAAATCTGCTCCATCTTATTTCTATTTTTCTTTAGCTATTTTATTAATTAATTAATTATTTTTATTAATCAATAGTTTTTTATTTTTCCGAAACACACCCAACATATATAACACAAAAACAAGTATGAGTTTTAAAGAACGGAGCAGAACAATGGAGGAAAGACTTTAAAAACCTTTGTGAAGGTGCAAGAATCGATTCCCTCTCATTCCTATTCCTCTTTTTTTTTTGGGTTTATTATTGTAAAATATCACAACTACATCCTTTCACCTTTTTAAAAAATCCCCAACTTTACACTTTACATAATTCAATTAATTATTAAAATTTCTATTATGATTTTCCATTATTAAGTGAAGAATTGAATAAAATAATCGGTGAATATGAAATTAATATGGCTGACAATACACATAATCAACATGTTTATTTTGAATCTTTAGAAGCTTATCCTGGTTTGAGAAAAAAAAATTGTTGATTTGGAAATAAGCCATCTTACTATTCAAGACGAGTTGCGCCATAGTAGGGACTATGAAACGTTGTACTACTTTAATATTTGGAATTTTATCAATTCAAAACTTGGAAGGTAGATGAATTATCAATCCGAGACCTGAAAGAAGAAATTTATAGATATAAGACTCAAATGATGAAAATTGTCAATTTAGGACTTGAATGATTGAAGACTATCAATCTCGGACCTATATTGTCATGAATTTTTATTATTTTTATGTTGAAATGTTTAAATATTATTTAGTTTTATTAAACTAATAAACTTTTGTGGAAAAAAGTTTATCAAAAATTAGCAAATGAACTAATAAAAAATAAATAAATCAAAATCTATGAAATCTTAGATCCTAGATTGATAATTTTCATCTTTCGGGTCCTATATTAATACATTTCATCTTTCGGGTACCGAATTTATAATTTATCTATCTTTAAGGTTCTAGATTGATAAAACTTATTAATATTTTGATGATGTACATTAACTATGAAATGTTATGCTACTTTAATATTATATACTTACATTTTTTTAATTTTTTATTGGTTAGAGTTACATTAAGATAGGGACCCCGTGTCTCCGATTTTCTGGGTCCGCCACTGTCCACAATTAGGAAATAAAAAAACAACCGAGTAGGCAGTCAAATAAATTCTTTACAAAAAATTGTGCTTTATATATATAAAGCACAGTTTTTTGTAAAGAATTTATTTGACTTCCTTTCCGATTGAATTTTTAGCTAAAGTTTGGTATGCGTAAACTAGAAATGAAGATGAACATGCTCGAAAAAATTCATCAAAAAATTCCAACGACAAAGACCCCAAAAGGCCTCGGTCTGACGCTGGTTCCCGTCAGGTGGCCTGATATGATTTGTCCTCACCATATATATGTACATATAGGGAAAATTATTATTAGGCCATTGAGGTCATATCATAATTATTAATGCAACCTTGTATTTTCAAAAATTAATTAGTTACCCCCTAAGTTTTAATCATTCTCACTATATACCCCTCACGTTAATATTTGTTAAATTAAATTTAATATACCTCTTAAATTCAATGAAAGTTGTATTTAAAATTAATTTTTAAAATATAAAACAATTTATCATCATAATTATAAGTCATTGTTGATGATCATTTGTTTTCAACTCAACTACTCGATCATGGAGTAACAATCAATGATAATAGTTAAGGAGAAGACTCACGAGTCATATTCATGGAATATATAAAAAAAATGTTTATAAAATGTGTTATCAAAATTCTAGACACCTCTTCATTATTAATATACAAGTCTTATTTGTAATTCATTTGGTTGAATTAATCGCAATGACATTTTTTTTTGTGTGTAGCAAAGAAGAAATACTAAGATTACTTTAGTATCAATAAGAGACCTTTAGACAAAATGTGTGAAGATTATTCCAATTATTCCATGATCTAGATAATTGAGAGCTATTAATCTAAGACCTAAAATATCGTAGATTTTAATTTATTTAAATTTTTTATTAACTACGATCAACGACAATGACTTATAATTATGATACTAATTTGTGGTTTACATTAAAATTTAATTTTATAGACATTTTTCATTGAATTTAAGAATTATATTAAATTTAAATTTAACAAATATTAAAGTGAGGGGCAAAGAACGAGAATGATCCAAACTCAGGGAGTAAAAAATTGATTTTTTAAAATGCAAGGTTGCATTAATAATTATGACATAACCTCAGGGTGTTAATAGTAAATTTCCCATATATATACTCCCTCCGTCCCAAATTGATTTGCAATTTTGTTTTTTTTGGGTCAAGCATACAAATTTTATTCGCTTAATTAGAATATTAATTTTTAATTAAAATTTTATTTTGATTTTAGAACACTAGATATTTTAATGTAAATTCTAAATATGTAAAATTTAATTATTAAAATTCAATTATTCATCAATACGAAGAATTTAACTTTGACATTACAACAACAAGAACATTCAACTAACCAAGCCGTAATCCCAAAAAAAAACTTTAACTTTAACATCGATTGACAAAAAAATGTTGATTTTGCAAAATAATTTGGAACGGAAATATGGGGTGTTTGGATTTGATTCTTAAAACTGCTTCTCCTCCTTCAGGGAGCAGAGGCAGAAGTTGGAGTGTTTAGGTAAAAGTGAAGAAGTGATTCTGGTGCTCTAATTTACTCATAGAATAATTTTTTTTAGAAACTGGGGGTAAACGACTTCTGAAAAATGATTCCTATTTTGCTTCTGCTTTAAAAAAGAAACAAAATCACAATCAAATCCAAACACCCCATAATATAAATTATTATAGATTATAGATTTTCTCCAACTTGTCAAAGTAAATTCGCTTGGGACCCACATGGACCCCATGGCGTTATTTAAACGTTTGGTAGTGGACACTTTACTGCGGGAATTTGCCAACTGAAACCTCGATGGCCTCTGTATCAAAAGCTGCAGTCACCCATTGTCGAATAATCAAATCAGCTCAAATCGGGCAAACCCACACGACCAATAACTTGATCAACATCTACACAAGATGCCGAGATATAGGAGCTGCTCTCAAGCTGTTCGATGAAATGCCCCATAGAGACACCGCTTCTTGGAACACCATGATTGCTGGCTACGTGAACTCTGGGAATTTTCAGAGTGCTTGGGATTTCTTGAAATCCATGAAGCACCATGGTCTTCTATTTGACGGCTACACTTATGGGAGCATACTCAAAGGTGTTGCCACTAATGCTTACCTTTCGTTTGGGCTACCGGTGCATGCTGATGTCATTAAGATAGGGTACGATGATAATGTTTATTGTGCGAGTGCTCTGGTAGACATGTATTCCAAATGTGGTAGAATGGAGGATGCTAGTAAAGTGTTTCTTCATATGCCTGAACGCAACACCGTTTCGTGGAATGCTTTAATAGCAGGATATGCGGAGACTGGTGACTGTATGAATTGTTTTAAGTTGATGGAAAGAATGGGGAGAGAGGGTGTGCAGATTGATGATGGAACATTCTGTCCTCTTTTGACATTGCTAGATGATCAGGATTTATACAAGCTTGCAATGCAGTTTCATGCAAAAATTATAAAAATTGGATTGGATTTTGAAAACACAGTTTCTAATGCTCTACTTAGCGCATACTCAAACTGCGGAAGCATCCAGGCTGCTGAAAAGGTGTTTGATTGGGCCGACAGATGTAGAGATCTGATCACTTGGAATTCAATGTTAGCGGCTTACATAGAATATGATAAAGGGATGGATGCATATAAACTATTCTTGGATATGGGAAGGCTCGGTATGGAGCCAGATATATATACTTTTACTAGTATAATAAGTGCCAGTTGTGAAATTAATAAAAAAAGGCAGGTAAAGTCCTTGCATGCTTTGGTTATCAAGAGGGGATTGGAAAATGTAACAAGCGTATCTAATGCATTAATTTCCACTTATCTAAAATCCGATGCTAGTTATATGGATGATGCAATGAAAGTTTTTGAGTTTTTGGGTGTGAAAGATTCTGTTTCGTGGAATACAATTTTAACAGGAATGTCCCAAAATTCTTTTAGTGAAACCTCCTTCAAGATTTTTGAGGAAATGAGGTCCCACAACATAGAGATGGATCAATATACCTTTGCCGCTGTCCTTCGGTCTTGCTCAGATTTGTCAATATTTCGATTGGGTCAAGAAATTCATACCTTGACACTAAAAACAGGAGTCTATTTATATGAATATGTGACTGGTGGATTAATATTCATGTATTCCAAGTGTGGACACATTGAGGATGCACGGAAAACCTTTGAGGAATCACCAAAGGAAAGTTCAATCACTTGGAACTCAATTATGTTTGCATATGCGCAACATGGAATGGGTGAAGTTGCACTTGATCTTTTCTCTTCAATGACAGATAGGATTGTCAGTCCAGATCATGTGACCTTCATTGCTGTTCTGACCGCATGTAGCCACATAGGTTTGGTGGAAGAAGGTCAAAATTTTCTGAACTCCATGGAATCCAATTATGGGATCCCACCGAGAATGGAGCATTATGCTTGTGCAGTAGATTTACTTGGGCGGGCCGGGCATCTTGAAAAGGCAAAGGAGCTTATTCGAGGGATGCCGTTCCAACCTGATTCAATGGTTTTGAAAACATTACTTGGAGCTTGCCGAACATGTGGTGACATTGAACTAGCCACTGAGGTAGCACATTGTTTATTGGAATTGGATCCTGGAGAACACTGTATATATGTTTTGCTCACTGATTTGTTTGGAAAACTAAAGCTTTGGGATGAAATAGCTAGTGTAAAGAGGTTGATGAGAGAGAAGGGAGTCAAGAAAATTCCCGGTAGGAGTTGGATAGAAGTCAATAATGTGGTGCATGTTTTTATTGCAAAAGACCATTCACACCCTGAATGTATGCAGATATATGAGTTCCTGGGTAAATTAAGTGATGAAATCAAATTCTTTGAAAATGGTTGTGACTTGTGAGGTTGCTGTGGTGCACATTGATATGCCATGCTGAAGATTATGAAGAAAGTCTATCCGATACTTCTTCAAGAGATTTTAATATTGGTATCTTTATTCTTTATACTTCCTCCGTATTCTATTGTTTGCTATAATAATGTTTGGCCTAATATTCAAGGGAAGAATAGTAGGGGTAATGAATAGTGTAGAAAAAGTAGGAGAGACAGTGGAAAAGTAAGAAAGAGAAAATGAAAAAGTAGAAAAAATGAGGGTAATTAGGTATTTTTAAAGGGAAAACCTACCAAAAAGGGAAATTATAGCAAAAATTAAAATTTATCCCATGAAAGAAAGTCTCTAACCTCAGCATCGCCTTTTCGTGCTCTATATGGTATTATAATTATTATGTCGTATACTTGTATTTTTATCACTCTTACGGCATCCAAAATGGTGATGTCATGCACACTTTGTTGAGGTTTTGATCCCGATCATAAAACAAATCTATACTCGCCAATACTATTTACCATTGTGAGTGGTTTATGATTTATAAATGGCGATGTGGCATGGATGGGTTTATGGGATAATTTTTGGGGTTATAATCTGGACCATAAAAACACATGCCATTGTGTGGGATTTATGGAGGGTGAGATTTGAAGGTGGGGGCCATAGAAAAATGGATGGTGAGATTTATGAGGTGTAGACAGAGGTTTATGTGGAAATACTAACTTGATGTTAAGAGCAATATTCAGTTTAAAACACATTCAAGTTTTGAATTTTCATTCCAAGTAAATTCTGTATAAAAGTCTACCGATATGTCAAACCTTTTCATTTTCTCTGAAAAGGACTCTAAGCTTTCTTTTACTCTCTTTAATTAAACAGGAAAAAGGATGTCAGTGCTGCTGAGATTGATAATATTGATATGCATTCATCTTTTCGTCCAGGTGAAATTATCAGATCTTTGTTGGTATCGTTTGCGTTAAAGCTGATAACTTCTATTAATACTGAAATATGAATTTAATAATGTTTTTTAAGAACTGATGGACATAAAAGCTACGAGTCACTCTTTGCTAGCTTGTTGATGGTTCTTTGAAAGGCTCATCCTTTTTAGCTTTGTGGTTGACAATCCTACAATCCTACGAAGCAGACTGTCCATCTGATTTGTACAGTGAGCAGCAGAGGAGATATGCAAAATTTTATATAGCATCCTATCCAAGGTGTAAGATGTGTATAACCATATAAGTAACATGTCAGCATGTAAGAGAAAAAGCAATTAGTTAAAAGTGTTCACTTTCCGTCTTGACTAATTAATTATTAGATTGGAGTGGATACCATGGTATTCTTATAGCAAAAAATATTCTTCTGCACAAAGAGGGACTAACGCTGGCCTGGTTTTATTGAAATTAGTATACATTGGACACAACTGCGATATACTCAGAGGCGTGATTGGGTTAGTAGGACAAAAGGGTTTCATTTTTGTGATTGTTCCTGAATGTGTATTGATATAGCTCTTACATGTTAACACATTATCCCTTTCTCTCTGATTGATTCACAAATCTCGGCTTGCCTCCTCCCTGACACCTAAGAGAGGTTGAGGATGTCTGCTGTGTGCAGGTCTGTTTCTACGGTGGAGCATGCTGCATTGAAGATATTCAACAATATGGCAAAAAGGTGAGACCATTTTTGAATCTTCTATTTCTTCCTGCTACCAAAGATCTAAAGTTTGTTCCCAAAATTACCGAAGTGAGTTTGAACCGCAAAATGCTTCTTTTTGAATTGCAATCAGATGCAAACTAGTGTATATTGTACCTTTGCTATACATGGTTGTGGTGCTCTGTGTTTGACTAGTATAGCTCTTATTTAATAACATCTTTTGTGTAATTATGAGTGACCATTATGCCTATTATGCATCTTTGCCTTTAAATTTGCATTATATATGATAGTGTTTACTTTTTAGTACATGCCTGTATTTGTAAGAAAACAACAATTTTCTCTGCTTTCAATCATAAGCCAACCTCCGTGCTATCCCGTTAACTATTTCAATTAGTTACGAGAGTGTTAATATAATATTGTACATTTACTTATTTATTTTCAATCTTGAATGAGAGGTTATGAGTGGATACTATGTCATGAGACATATGGATAGAGGTAATATACTCTTATATATCATTATATTTTCACAATATTGAGTGATATTCTCATGTTTTGATTGTTCTTTCCTTGATTATTATATAATTTTTAGGAAAACTAAATGAAGTGGTGGGACAACACATCAATATTATTTTTATTATTTTTAATTTAATCCCTCTCGGGTTTCGCATAAAGTGAATATGGGTTTGTTATTTGCAAACTAAAGGTGGAAACCGATATACTTTCTGAGAAAAATAAATGCATATTACGTAGTATTTACTTTTTGTGTTTACTTGTATTGTTTAATCTGTAGGCGTTTAACATTTAAGATCCATTCAGGGAACTAGATATTAATGGAACACGAGAATGTTGAGCATCATTTTTCTGTGAAGTTACGATGTGTAAGGTGGTATATAATTTTTTAAATATTGTAATCTAGAAACTTTGTAATGCTATATTTACTATAATCTAAAATGTGGTTGATATAAATTTAATTGCTTTTCTCAGATAACTTACACTGTTGGAAGGGACCCACAGTACACTCGGAGTATTGTTGCAGAATCTTCACCTTGAATTACTGCCCCTGTTATTGTTTTGGTGAATAGAAATGCAGCAAGTGAGAGTGAAATTGTTGCCACTGCACTTCATGATAACTGCAGAGCTGTTATTGTGTGTGTGTGTGTGTGGGGGGGGGGGGGGGGGGGGGGCAGACCTATGGGAAGTGTTAAATTTGCTGTTCAATCTGTTTTCGAGCTTCAAGACGGATCAGGTGTGGACAGTATGGTTGTTACTATTGAGAAGTATGTTACACCAAATCACATGGACATCAATGGAAATGGTATTGAACCTGATAGCAGGAATCTCCCTACTTCGAATGAAGTCACCAAAGACCTGTTTGAATGTCACAAACCAAATAGAGGATGAAGCAAAATTTTCTGATGTTTAGAAATTACCAATTTCTCTCTTGGATATCCAATCTGCTTATGACTCCAGTTTAGGCTGGCCTGGATGTGGCTGTGTTAAACAAGGTTGTGTTTTACTAAAAAGGGGTATAATTCAGCTACAATAGGGATCTACACATTTCACCATATCCCCCGGCTGGAGTTTCGTTTAGTCCATAAACACGTGCAAAGAGCATCTCCAATTGAGACCACTTAACCGAACTCATTCACTGAAATAACACTTTCAAGAGAATCCTAATTGCAAGCCAAAGGAGACCCTTGAAGAAACTCATCACGGGACCAGCCACTATTCTTTCTTTATAGGAACAAGCCATTATTTGTTCTTTTATGCCAAGCTTGCTTGTGTGATAGAGTGATATTGGAGGCGCCGACGTTGCATCTGGATTTAGGAAGAACGGTAAAGGAAGAGAAAGCACATAGAGAAGAAGAGCTAGATAATCAGGATATTGGGTTGAAATGTGAGAGCAGTTTTATGTGTAAATTTTCAGTTGGTTTATTATTTAATTGTTTGCACTTTAGAGCAGGTTTCTAGGAGGATTTCCTACATGCTTTGGTCGAAATTCAGCTTGGTTTTCCTACATTTAGTTTATCAGTTCATCAACAACAAAAGTCTCTAGGAGTGGCGTTTTAGTTGTCCATTTAAGTCTTTAATTTGAAGAGCTCCCTTAGTTTCTACTTCATCCCCAATTTTTAGCACACAAACAGTTTATTTTATTTTATTTTATTTTATTTAATACTTAGTTATTATAAAGTTTCAACTATTTTAAGATATCATTGATAATCAAATACTAGTACTAATTACCTCTTCCATCATTTATTGTAAGCAGCCACTGAAAAAGGAAACCCCTATTTATGTACATATTTACTTTTGCGACTTAGGGTTTGATTTATTGGGTGTATTTAAATTCATTTATTATTAAGTAATCACTTTTTTGTCCAATTTTAATTATGGTCATATATTTGTCCATTAAAACTCTAGGAGTAAAATCCCGGTCTTTATTTCTTCTAAATAACCTTAAATAGATTAGCTAACTCATATTAGTGAGTACTCAAATTTAAATCAAACACTAATATTATTACATAATTCACTTCTATATGCATACACAATATTCTATTGTATACACAACATCTTCATTGATATGGCGATAAAAGTGTGATAGGTAATTTCTATTTTTGATTAGAGAGAATAAACATCTAATTGATATTTTTTAGAAAAATAAAATCCAATTTTGATGAATATATATGATTGATCATCTTTAAATCATAATTATCTCAAACTATGGAAAAAGCAATAATATCACCATCACATACCCGTGGTATGACTCGTCGATGAAAATCCGTACTCCAGCTACTTCCGTCTCAAATTGATTGCATTGTCAATTTTTTTGGTCAAACAATTTCATTTTATTCACTTAATTATAATATCAAGTTTTATTTATATTCTAATTTGGATTTTGCAACTTTATAGATGTTTTAATATAGTTTCTGAATATGTAAATTTTATTTATTAAAATTGATTTAATTATTAATAGGAAGGGTTTAACTTTAACATTAGTTGACAAAAAATGTTGAATTTGCAAATCAATTTAAGACGGAAGAAGTATTATAAAATGAAAATACGCTGAATGTTCTTAGTCATCTATTCCCAAATGTAAATAAAGATCGAGTAATAGCAACGGAGGAATATCTACTATATCTGGAAGTCATATTTTGTTTCGTTACTGAACGTGTGAATAATTTTTTACCTATAATAACAAATTCATATGACTATGTGAAACCATTTTTTTGAAAACTCCATTGCTTTTATTTCTTATTAATTTAATTACATTACTAATTAGTTTAAGGAAACTTGTCATTTACTGAAATAATTACATCTTTGTCGATTTTTTTTGAAGGAGAAACACTTAACTTTCATTAACTAAATCATTGTAAAGTACATGAATGATAAAATCAGGTGGAACAGATAACCAAATACGACAATTAGACTCAGAACACGCAACTTGAGCAAGCTCATGAGCTATCCTGTTCACAGATCGTCTCACATGATCAAAGGAAACATCATAAATCCTTGAGCAAATATCATGTATATCTTCCGCTACAACCCTGCTGCAGAAATACTCGAGCCATTTCGAATCTCTGACATCGCCCTCAAAGCGTTTGAAGTACTCCAACTTTTAAAAAAACATTCAAACATCACTTTTGACCGGTAAACAACCCGTTACACAAGTTACATTCACATGTGGCAACCCACGTGTCAAATTTTCATCTGGTTTTCTTTTCCTTTTATTTCCCCTTCCCCAGTTCTCCCTTTCTTCGTCCAGTATTTTGACCCTTACTCCGACATCTTTAATTTTATATGCTTCTCGTTTTTTTTGTTTTCTTTTTAACTTGTGTCTTTTTTTGACCTTCTACACTAAGAAGTACGGAGTATTTATTACTCGTAAATTACAAGCTCGTCACAAAGGATTAATTATAAAAAGTAGCAATGTTGGCTCATAAAATAAAATGAAGTAAAAATTTAAGCTTAACAAAATATGTGAGAATTGATGTCGCCGACCTATTAATGAGGAAGAAGATTCAAAAGCTTAAACACTTGACCAATAGATCTGCGGAAGCCTAGAGAGTTTCGTTCAGGAAGTTGTTGCAGAAGAAGAAGCGGGTGTAGCAGAATCTGTATCTATGTCCATCCTGTGTGTGTATATATATATATATATATATATATAACACATACTGTATATAAAATAAAAGAGAATGAACAAAAAATGGGGAAAATGAAAAAGAAGAACAAAGAAACAAAAAGATTTGGCTGGACGAAACATGAGACCTTCGGAGGAAGGCAGGAGCAAACAGATCTGGATCAAGAAAGAGGAAAGAGAAGGACGAAACAAAGAAAAACAAAAAGCAAAATATAAATAAAAAGAAAAAAGTCAAATTAATCTAGTAGATTGCCACGTATGTAATAGAACTGGGTAACCAGTTGTTTACCGGATAAAAGTAAGATTTGAATGTTTTTTAATAGTTGGAATGCTTGATTGAATGATTTTAAAAAATTGTTCTAAATAGGATTAAAACATGCTAAAAATTTCACAATAGGACTTAATGTTTTATATTTCCTAAATAAGATTCCCTATTACAATTCTACCCCTAGTCTATTAAATCCCTAAATTCGTAGTCTCCTCTTCCGTTCTTGTCTTCCACGGCTCCAAAGCTCTCTAGAAAGAAGGCATGGATTACATATGGCGTCCGCTTGCTCGATTCTCTATGGCATCTGCTTGCTCGATTCTCCGGCGACACCCAGGTAATTTCTCCATCTTCTCTTCTTTTCTCATCTTCTCTTCTTCTTTCTTTCTTTCATTCTTTCTTTCTTCTTCTTCCCCTGGTGCACTTCTTCCCCCTCCTGCACTCTGTTTTGTGTTTTTTTCTATTCATCTACTACCTTTTTAAATTCTATTTATTGATTTGAATTTTTTGGATTTGAATTTTATTTATTCAGAAAAATGACACTTTTATAATCTGAGAATGTCAAAATTATTGGTTATTTGAAAAAATTGTCACTCTTGTGGTAGTATATATATCAAAATGACAATCTGAAAATGTCATATGTCCATAAGAAAATGTCATTGTTATGACATTTTATGGCATTTTTATGGCTTATCTGAGAATGACATAAATGAGAATGTTAGTTTTTATACGAAACTTCCATCATCATGTCATTATTCTTGACAGTCTCATTGGAGGTCTGCAAGTACAAAACTTGAGATTTTGATATTTTCAGATTTGAAATTAGTAAATAAAATTCAAATCCAAGAAGAAAGAAGGAGAAGAAGAAGAAGAAAGAGATGAAGAAGAAGAAAAAGAAGAAGATTACGTACCTGACTTGGCTGAAGAAGAAGATGAGAATTCACACCTGCAGGGCATCGCAACAGAGTAGTCAGAGGTCTACGGATCATGCGCTAAATTCATTAAGCGCAATATTGTCCAATCGTGAATTAAAAGTCTTATTTAGGGGAAAATAAACTACAAGTCTTATTTGTGCACATTCACTATGTTTTAGTCTCATTTGGGGAATTCTCTAAATGATTTTTTAGTAAGAGAGTCTGAATGACTTTTTGAATATAGACGAAGATTAATTTGACAGTTTTCTCTAACCAAAATAAATAGAAAAATGTGTGGTGCACACATTTGGTAGGTGTAGCTGAAGTTAAAGTATTTAGGACCATATTGGAGGGTTTAGTTTGATATCTCTTCATCAGAAAATTCCTTCACCCACGCAAAAGGCTGTCTTAAAAATGTGTGTCCCAAGCATTCGTCGGTTTCTAAACGCACGAAGAACTCTTCGATCCAAGCTCTGTACGATCTCTGCAAGAAGACATTCATCCTCTCTGCAACTCTCCAACCATCTGCTGAATCCATCCTCAAATCTCAATGTCACGGACTTGTTCTCTTAACAATCTAGATTTTTGGGCCAGAAAAGGTCCTGACATCAAGCTCTCTTCCTCACTGGGTACTTTTTTCTCCTGTTCCTCAAAGAAAAACAAACTCCACATGCTTCCTTATCTCTAGTCAATTATTATATATCCGGATGATTCAAAGCCTTGAATCTTGTGATACTCGTGTAATTGCTTGTGATTTATATAATTGTTGCTATTTATACCGTTCGTCATTCTTCGATTGGACACTAAATACTGGTTACTTTCGATCGCGCTGCTCTAATAATCCCTGCTCAGCTCTACTTTGGCCGCGCCTAGATGCTCTATCTTTCTGGAGCGCTCCAATTTCTTCTTCTTTTGGCAAAGCACAACCTTCCTAGGCCCCTGATATACAAATATCTATGGCTTCTTATTTTTTCTTCATTGGAAGAGATGTGCGTTAGTGGGGTGCTGTTTGGATATAAGAGATGTTAACAAATTATCTAGAAACATTTTTTTTCAAACTTTTAAAAGGGGGTTGGAAAGGTGCAATCTTTTTTTGCAAGCTACTTTTCTGTTCCCTTCTTAATCTTCTTGGGTTGACTGAACAGTGGACGTAGGGATTAAGAGTGACATTTTTATTCTTTATGTTTTACGGTCTCTCTGTGCTTTAGTACATCCGACCTCCTCTTACCCACTGTGGGTGGGAGCCTTTGCGGCATTGGGGTGATGATGATGATGTTTTACTTTTCCCTCGAGTTTTTAAGTTCTCCTCGGAAAAAACACCAGACTGCAGGGATATATGATTGATACTTCATGCAACAAAGTTGCGAGTCACTTGTCATAAGGGAAAGATATAACTTTCAGGTGAACTAACAAGAGTAGTAAGAAGATTAGAAGAGAACTGAGGGATCACATGATATCTTCCTTAATTCCATTTTGCCACTTTTGAAAAGGCTTTTAAGCATGAACATTTAAGTAAAGCCAAAGAATAAAGTAATTAATACATAGCAATTGTGTTGGATTAGCAACTATTCTAAGTTGAAATGCATTTTTTAACTGCAATGTGTTTCAGTTACTCACATATGGTTCAAGAGCTTTGATGACAATTTTACGGTTTCTGCAGATGCAATTGACGTTGATAATCTTGAACTGAAAGATGCAAGTCAAGAGGAAGAGAGAGGCCATGGGTTTTTTGGACTTAATATTTCTAACCAGGTAGATCGATGGGCTTGACCAATAACATATATAGATGTCCACGCGGAAGAAAGTTGTACTGTAAGAGACCTTGTCCTGTTTGTAAATCTCCTTTTGCCTGTTCTGCTGTGGATGCATGAATAGCTATCTATATGACTGCGGAAATTGATAGCATATTTGTAAATGCCTCTAGGTAAGCATAATTCTTTGTTCCATATTAACTAACTTGTTGGAGCTTATTTAGCACAGACCTTGTACTCTTGTAACGTTAGAGGGAAGTATGGAATAAGTGTGAATATAGCCTTATCATCTATGTATCTGTCCTAATGGATGCTTGGTTGATGCCAAAGCTACTGTGTGCTAATATAGCCTATGTAAATTACAATTTTATCTTCTCCTCTAGTAGACAGTATATTTAGCCGGGATTTCTTCCAGACCTCTTTTTTCTTGTTTAATTTGTACCAAGTATCGGTGAACATCCACATGAGAAATAGTCAAATATATGGCTAAATTGAAGGTAGTGTATAAAGAGTGTCTTTTTAATTTCAATACTCCGGCAACTATTATAGTAACTTTAGTAACCATCGTTATATAAGAAATTGCCCTAAATATGAGTACAAATGTTTGTGAGTTTCAAAATAGGACTATCATGTTTTTATTTTCTAAATATGAGTAATTACTGTCATGTTTTGGTATTACGAGACTTTAAACATGAAAGTATTTACCAAGTTTGGTAGTAATTAGTAATTACTCCTATTTAACGAATAAAAACATGACAGTCCTATTTTAGAATTCCTAAACGTTTTACTCCTATTTTGGGATTTTCCCTTATCATATTCAATTTAACACAGTAGTAACATTTTTATATTTCATACTAACTTTTGTTACATTTTTATTCATACATTTTTAGTATTATTTATGGAAAACCCCCTTTTTTAATACTTTATTTAAGTACAGGCGAAATTGAAAACAGTAATCCCTACTTCTTCACATTTTACAAAAATAATCCGTACTTGAAAAGTTCATGATAATAATCCCTACTTGTTAATTGTTAAAACAATAATAAACCGTCACTTAATGGTGTTAACTTTCTGGTAATGTTGCTCGCTTTTGCGAAACTACTTACAAGTTGAGATTATTTACGCATAATTTTTAAACTTGGGATTATTGAAGTCTAAATTTTAAACGTTATTGGAATATAAAAAGGGTCATAAAATGTTTTACATAAACATAAAATACCCAGAGTAATTTTTATAATGAACTAGTATCCCGTCTATTCCAAATTATAAGAGATATCAAACTATAACATTTTACTAAATTAAAAATAATTATCACATTCTTTGTTTTCTTATTCAATACAGTATTACCAAAACTACTATGAAATCTATATTACAATGAAAAACGATTCAGTTCAACTAAAATATGGATAGGAAATGAAAGAGTAAAAGAGAACCTGATGAGTATTATATTTTATGATAAATATTTAATATTAAATAAAATGATGAGTATTACTTCCTCCGTTCTTTAATTCTTGCAACATTGTGATTTTTGCACTATTCACAGACCTTACTTTGACAATGATTTTCTACTAATATACATAATCAAATTATTACGTATAAAATGTTATTAAATTCCTATCAATGTGAATTTCCAAAATATCAAATTTTTTATAATGTTTACTAATACATAATTAAATATAATTACAGTCAAAGTTATGCGTTGGCAAACGTGAAAGTCAAACTATTGCAAGAATTAAAGAACGGAGGATAGTATATTTTATGATAAATATTTAATATTAAATAAAATGATGAGTATTATATTTTATGATAAATAGTTAATATTTAATTAAATGAACAGAATATGTTTAAGATAAAATATTGTATTGTTAATACTTGTTTGAATCTACATTCAACTTCCAAAAATAAATTAATGGAAAAGTTAACACTGTTAGATTCTAGTTCATATTTGTGAAGCGATTAAAACGAGTCATTGTTATTGGTGTGAACTTTTTCAATAGGAAATACTTTTAAGAAAATGTGTAAAAGTATGGATTATTGGCTTCAATTTTGCCTTTAATTACATAAATCTTATATTAATGAAGAACCAAATTTCTAAGTTATATTTTTTGTATACCATGAATATTGTAGCCTAAGAAATGTGTTTGTATTTTTTTAGGGAAAAAAACTATTTTGAAATTCCACAAAAAATTTACTCCTATTTCGGGAATTTTCTCTATCTTTGGATTTGTACTTTTACTCATTTGCATTTCCAAACACATTATTCATCTGTATTATTATTATTATTATTATTATTATAATTGTGGCTCCATGATATGTGCAGATGCTTCATTCTAAACTCAGAAAACGACACATTGTTTTCTTTTCTCCTAGATTTCATTGGAGTCACACTTTCATTTCTTCATCATTTCTGTTGAACCAGAGTGCCAACAATAGCTCATCCTCATGGAATTCTGTCCAGGAAGGAGAAGAAATGGCATATGCTCGCACACTCCGGAATTGTGTGCAGACTTCGAACTTAGGCGGCACGAATGCAATCCACGCTAAACTTCTCAAGAACCCCGGCCTTGCTTCCTCTCTATACATCAGAAACCATGTTTTGAACTCATATGTCAAATGCGGGGACATAAGGGGCGGGCTTAAACTGTTTGATGAGTTGCCAGAAAAGAACGTCGTGTCTTGGACTGCCCTCATCGCAGGAGTTGTGCAGAAGGGGTTTCCTGTCGAGGCATTTTCTCTGTTTTTAAGGATGCATCGCAGTGGAATTAAGCCGAATGAGTTCACATTTGTTAGCGTACTGCATGCGTGTTCGTTTGGGGATTGTTTGAGTTTGATGCATTTATGTCAAGTGTATGGGATGATTGTTAGGTCTGGTTATGAGTCTAATATCTATTTGGTGAATGCTCTATTGACGGGTTTGTTAAGGCACTGCAGATTGAACGAAGCACATGAGGTGTTCGAGAATTGTATACATAAAGATATTGTGACCTGGAATGCCATGCTCAATGGTTACGTTCAGAGTGTCTGTTCAGAGTTACCAAGCTTTTGGCTAAAGATGCTAAGAAATGGTGTGAAACCTGACAAGTTCACTTTTTCAAGTGTTCTTACAGGATTGGCTGAGCTCTCTAACCTTGAAATGGGTGTGCAGGTTCATGCCTGGCTCATAAAGTGTGGTCATGGGAGTGAAGTGTGTGTTGGGAACTCTTTGGTGGATATGTATCTCAAAACTAAAAAGTTGAGCGAAGGGTTGAAAGCATTTGAGGAGATCTGTTCAAAGGATGTGCGCTCCTGGACTCAAATGGCTGCAGGGCTTTTGAATTTCGACGAGCCGAGTTGGGCGCTTAAGGTTGTTGGCGGGATGAGAGTGGTTGGTGTGAAACCTAACAAATTTACTCTTGCAACTGCATTTAACGCATGTGCAAATTTAGCTTGTTTGGAGGAGGGACAGAAGCTCCATGGCCTTAGGATCAAACTAGGTGATGATATTGATGTTTGTGTGGATAATGCACTGCTTGACATGTATGCAAAATGTGGGTGCATGGGTGGTGCTTATGTGGTTTTTAAATTGATGAATGAGCGCACTGTTGTTTCATGGACGTCCATGATAGCTGGGTATGCCCAAAACGGATGTTCCAAAGAAGCTCTTGAGATCTTCCATGAAATGAAGAGGCAAAGGGTGGAGCCTAACATTATTACCCTAATATGCGTGCTTTATGCTTGCAGCCAAGGAGGTCTTATTGACGAAGGGTGGAGTTTATTCTCTTCAATGAGGAACGAATATGGTATTGTCCCCGTGGAAGATCATTATGCATGCATGGTGAATCTCCTTGGCCGTGCTGGACGCATCAAGGAAGCTGAGGCATTGATTCTGGATATGCCATTTGAACCAGGTCTGTTGGTTTGGCAAACCTTGCTCGGGGCATGTGTGCTTCATGGGGATATGGAAACAGCCAACCGAGCCGCGGGAAAAGCATTGAATATTAACAAGAATGACGCCACAACCTATGTATTGCTGTCAAACACATTTGCTGGGTTGCACCATTGGGATAATGTGGGAAATTTGAGACAAATGATGGAGAATAGGGATGTTAAGAAAATGCCTGGCTCCAGTTGGCTTGAAATAAACAGAGGGAAGTCCCTGCTTATAGCACAAGGAGAATATGTAGAGTAGAATTTCGACTATGATGGAAGCTGTACACAGTCACACCTAAAATGTGATTTGGATTTACTAGTGCTTATATGTAGAAGTGTATATTTGGAAAGGGCAGGTAAAGTGCTTGCATGCTTTGTTACTAAGAGGGGAATGGAAAATGTAAGAAGCATATCTAATGCATAAATTCTTTTGATTTCGTGGAATGTCACAAAATTGTTTAGTGAAACCTCCAAGACGTTTTAGGAAAATGAGGTCTCACAACATGTAGATGGATCAATATACCTTTGCTGTTGTCCTTTGATCTTTCTCAGATTTGTCAATCTTGTCATTGGGTCAACAAATTCATACCTTGACACTAAAAACAGGATTTAGATAATATGGCCAAGTGGATTCACTCTCCCATGTGAGAGATCTAGTTTCGAATTTTAAGTTGAAAATTTTGTGGGTATAATTTGTGAATAAAAAACGTTTGGTGCAAGGTGTACACATTTCGTACACTCGTCTGTCTCATTCACACAAAATTGTCTGTCCACATACAATTTTGTAGAGTTATCTTGGACAAACAATTCCGTATGCGTGAGACAGACGAATGTACCAAAGATGTGTATACCAAAATGTTTACACTTAGCATTATTCTTTTGTGAATATAAGAATATGCTAAAAAAACATCACAAAAATCTATCTGGAATCACCTCAAATCCAGATGATTGGAAGGAGATGACCTCAAATATGATTGGACTTTTCCATACGAAGTACTCCGTAGTTGCCAACGATATAGGGATTTACATATTCCACCATTTCTCCCCGCTTGAGTCTGGTTTAGTCCATAAACACATGCAAATAGCATCTCCAATTGAGGCACTCTATACATAGATAAATCCGGATTTAGTACTCGCTCCGAAGGACAAGCCTCAGTGGCCAAGCAAGTGAGCAACCGGGTTTTCAAGTAACATCCAAAAGGCGATGGCTTAAAAATGTGTGTCCCAAGCATTCGTCGGCTTCTAAGCATGAGCACGAAGAGCTCTTCGATCCAAGCTCTGTATGATCTCTGCAAGAAGACATTCACTCCCTCTACAACTCTCCAACCATCTGCTGAATCCATCCTCAAGTTATCTTCCTCGCTCGGTACTTCATTTTTCTCCTTTTTTCCTTTTCCTCCAAGAAAAACAAATTCCACATGCTTCATTGCCTCCAGTTAATTATTATATATCTCGATGATTCAAACCCTTGAATCTTGTGATACTCGTGTAATTACCTGTAATTTACATATATATTGCTATTTATACCGTTCGACATTCTTCGTTTGGACGCTAAATACTGGTTACTTTCGATAGCGCTGCTCTAATAATCCCTCATCAGCTCCACTTTGGCCGCGCCTACATGCTCGGTCTTTCTGGAGCGCTCCAATTTTTTCTTTGGTGAAGAAAAACCTTCGTAGGCCCTGATATAGTGATACACACATATCTATGGCTTCTTTTTTGTTTTTCTTCATTGGAAGACATGTGCGTAGTGGGGTGCTGTTTGGATATCCGTGATGTGGACAAATTACGTACAATCTTTTATTTGCAAGCTACTTTTTCTGTTCCCTTCTTAATCTTCTTGGTTTGACTGAACAGTGGACATAGGGATTAAGGGTGACCATTTTTATCCTTGATATTCTGCTGTTTGGATATTGGAGTTTTTAAGCATTTACATTTAAGTAAAACCGAAGAATAAAGTAATTTGAACATAGCAATTGTTGTGGATTAGCAACTATTCTAAGTTGAAATGCATTTATTCAACTGCAATGTGTTTCAGTTATTCACACAGGGTTCCAGAGCTTTGATGACAATTTTTACGTTTTTGCAGATGCAATTGGCGTTGATGATGTTGGGCTGAAAGATGCAGGTCAAGAGGAAGAGAGAGGCCACGGGCTTTTTGGAATTAATATTTCTAACCGGGTAGATCGATGGGCTCAACCAATAACATACATAGATATCCATGCGGGAGAAAGTTTTACTGTAAGAGATCTTGTCCTGTCTATAAATCTCCTTTCGTCTGCTGTGGATGCATGAATGGCTATCTATATGAGTGCTGAATTTGATAGCATATTTGTAAATACCACTAGGTAAGCATAAATTCATGTTCCATATTAACTAACTTGTTGGAACTTATTTAGCACAGACCTTGTACTCTTGTAGTGTTATGCAGAATAAGTATGAATATAGCCACATCATCTATGTATCTGTCCTAATGGTTTGATGCTTGGTTGATGCCAATGCTACTGGTTGCTAATAACCTATAAATTACACTTTTATCTCCTCTTCCAGTAGATAAAGTATATTTAGCCGGGACTCCATCCGGACTTGTTTTTCGTGTTTAAATCGTACCAAGTATTCTACATTTCCTAGTCATCCATTAGAAGGCCTCCTACTTGCTGGATTTGATGTCACCCTTAACTTTTCACATTAGAAACCCACACCTATATATGCTTGGTCCGTTGGGGTGTCAGCAAGTCAAACCTGAGCTATTTGAGATCTTTTCGGAGAAACTTGATTTCAATTGAGATTCTTTCACACCCAAGCTCAAAGGCCTTGAGTAATGAGTCGATTCAAAACGAGTATCAATCTTTTCCATAATATATTTATATGTATCGTGTCTTATTATACATTTTTTAACAAAATGTGTTATGCTTATACACACATGTAATTTTATGTATACACACAATAAAATTTTCAATTTATTGTTAAGGTGGTATTTCTTTGAATATGAAAAAAAATCAGCAATCGTGCTTATTAAGCCATGCTAAAATAGTTGGCAGAGCTCATTTTTGCTAATTACAGTTTAACTGAGATTGGTCCGAGTTTCAAGTTTGATTTTTCAGTCTCGGCTCGGATTATACCCCCTAAGTTCCCGTTTATGCTATATCCGACCCTCATATCTCTTGATTTTTCAATCATATGAGATGCATAGATAATTCCTGGGAAGTAAGTTTTGCTAATAGTAAGCCTAACTGTGTAACCGAGATGTCACAAGGACCGAGATGACCCAGAAGGAGGGCTCAGGACCTTGGTGCACCGGTTAAGGTATTGCTATGTAACCGAGATGTCACAGGCTCAAGTCTTGGGAGCGGCCTCTTGTTAAAATTTGATAGGGAAAGGCTTGCCCCTTTATACACTCTTGTGGTGGAACCCTTCCGTGGACCCTCACCTTGGGGGGGCTGCCGGGCTGCCTTTTCTAATAAGCCCACTGTGTGTGTGATGCAGATGTGTATATTTTGTTTCCCAACATCTGCGGTAATTCCTCTGCACGACCACCCCAGAATGACTGTCTTGAGCAAAGTTCTCTATGGGTCCTTGCATGTAAAAGCTTATGATTGGGTTGATCCGGCTTGCATCTACAAGACTCACCAAACAGGTCAACATCCAGGTTATCTTTCTAGCCCATTCTCGTGGTTAAAGAACTTGTTAATCTTTGAGCTCATTTGGTAGGCAATTTTTTTACTTTCGTTTAAATATTTTGTCAAACCCTGACCAATTTTAATATGCTTGCTGAATGTGCTTATAATGAAAAAAAGTAGCGAAAAGCTGTTTTTACATAGCTGAAGTTAACGGAACTGACAAAGGCCTTCAGTTTTGGGTTTTTTGTTTAATTTCGTTTAAATATTTTGTCAAACCCTGACCAATTTTAATATGCTTGCTGAATGTGCTTATAATGAAAAAAAGTAGCGAAAATCTGTTTTTACATAGCTGAAGTTAACGGAACTGACAAAGGCCTTCAGTTTTGGGTTTTTTGTTTAATTTGTATGGAAGGTATATTTATATATGAAGATGTCTCGTGGGCCCTAGTATATTCACATGGGACCCACATGGACTGCATCTGGCTTTGTTCACACATTTGGTGTGGGCACATTAAAGTGTGTCCACATGCGGGTCTTTAAGAGGTAGCTAAGTTGCAAATTGTGTGTAAACATGGAATAATTTCAAAATTATCTAAAGAGCGTGACTGTTTTAATCATGCCTATTACTTTTTCAGTGAGATTAGCCAAGTTGGCTGTTGATAGAGTTGTGACAGCACCTTGCAAACCATCAATTTTATACCCTGAAAGTGGAGGGAATCTGCACTGTTTCACTGCAATCACACCTTGTGCCGTGCTTGATATTCTTGCCCCTCCTTACAACGAAGCTTCCGGACGATTATGTACCTATTACCGTGATTACCCTTACTCTAGCTTTGGTATGTGCTTTTTCTCATATTTTCTCTCTGAGTTTTCTTAGCTTCCATTTAGACATAAGAATGCTAAAGCTAGAGCATTACTTACTCCCCATATCCCAAAAAATAGTGGTATTTAAATATTGTTTTTAGTTATCCCCTGACATATTTGATCTATTGCTCTTTGGTTGTCACTTATTTTATTTGTTGCTTTTCTTTAAGGTTAAGACTTTACTCTATTTGTTGTTTTAGTTATTTCTGTCTGAACGATGTCAAATCTGAGCGGTATTTTGAGAGGGAGCGTTTTAGGAATAAGGTAGATGACAGAGTAGCAAGATCGATCTTTGAAGGCTTACAGTTGCCCGTTTTAGGATCTGCAAGCTATATGGCTCCTGTAGGGGTGATTAACTCTATGTCTGATCCATGGGGTAGAGGTCTAGAGTGTTGGAACAAAACTTTGTATCTTGCAGGGATTTGATCAATACAATATAAGCCGATTCCATTAAAAAAAAAGTCTCTCCTTTCCAAAAAAACATGTTAGGTAAAGGTGCATCTTTTTCCAAAAAAACATGTTGGAACAAAACTTTGTATCTTACGAGTCATACACTAATATTTTTAAAATTTACGTATTTTGATTTTGACTAAAGTTAACATATTCAACTGCTTCATTTTAAAAAATAAGTAAGATTAATAATTTGTTATAGTTGTACTTTACCAAAATTTTAAAAATGTACTTTTTGTCAATTATTGGGAAATTTGGGATATAGAGAGGGTATTAGAAATATGTGACATTTTTTTAAAGAGAGGTGGTAAAGGAGCATAATAAGGAAAATTTGGGATACAGAGGGGGTATTAGAAATATGTGACTTTTCTTGAAAGAGAGGTGGTAAAGGAGCATAATAAGAGTGTTTATTTCATAAATTTTATTTGGCGCGTGCAGAAGAAGAGGATGCTATTGTGAATGGAATAGAAGACGAATATGCTTGGCTTACTCCAATTGACACCCCAGATTATCTGTATATGCGCTCAGGAAGCTATAATGGCCCGCCCATTCAAACTTGGTAGCGCAACAGAGCAAGGATATTTGCACCAAAACTTTTTACATACAGAGCAAGGAATACTCGCATAATATTCCAAAAACTTTTTTTCTTCATTTGATCGCAAAAATAGTGCACATATTGTGTAGTTTCATATTGTTAATTGTGCCACCAAGATTAACAACTTCAACAAAAACGTGTTACGTGTGGTTTCATAACATGGAAAACCTATGTAGTGTTATTCTAAAAATGTATTCAAACTTCACCAATTTTTCTAGTGTCCATCTCTCTTGATAAAACAAAATAGGAAAAATTGAAAATAATACTCCCAACTATTGCCGGTCCGCTAACAATAATCTCAACTATTGATTATTTTTGTATAATTCCAATTATATGGACCGTCCGTCAATAATGGTCCATGACTGCTTATTGCATGCTCTAACAACTTATTTTTTTTAGGGGTGGGCATAAAACCCGAACCGAATTGGTACCGACCCATCTCGTAATGGTACCGAACCGAATACTGGCCTACTGGGTATTTAAACGGTTCTATAGATTTTTATCCCGTACTGAAACCGTACCGTTTGAAATGGGTACGGGACCGGTTCTAGATTTTGAGAACCGAAAAATACCGGACCGAACCGTTCGTAAATAATGCATTTGAATTTTTTTATATTTTTTCTATATCAATAGTTCTAGACCAATAATTTTATATCCCGAGTATGTATTCATGTGTCCATAAGATATCTAAAATGTGATATATATATATATATATATATATATATATATATATATATATATATATATATATATATATATAGTGCGGTTCCAATGAGAACGATGCTTAACATGAGAACGTGAGAACACTCACATTTAACCCAATGTGATACACAATAGAGCTCGTCTGATGCACATTTTGACTTTGCTCCAAACACGCCAATATAAATAATAACAGTGGCATTTTGGTAAATACTCTAAATATTATGCAGAACGTGAAAAAGTGCATTAGGCTAGCCTCATTGTGCATCACATCGGGGTAAATGTGGTGTTCTCACGTTCTCATGTTAAGCCTTATTCTCATTTGATCTTTAATACACACACACACAAACATATATATATATATATACATATATATATATATATAGGGGATGGTTCCTGTGAGAATGGAGTGTTATGAGAGAAATGAGAATAAATTATAATCATTGATATGATTGATCCAATGGACCCAAAAAAAGATGACCGATATTTATTAGGTCAATTACTGGCCAATTTAAATTGATTCACAAATGGAAAGTCTAATAGTAATTGAGCGCAGGGGCACATATGTCGAACCATATTTTACGTTATGTGTATGTTGGATCTTACCTATTATTTAACAAATTAATTACTCTAGTACTCTACGAATTTGGTATTAAATGCTCCTGATATTTTATTTTAAAATTAAGAATGTTCAGATATGAAAAAGTGCATTTTTTTATTAAAGTGGATACACACAGAATGTTGATCATAAGTATGGTGCAGTATATAGAGTGAGAATGAGTAAAAAAACTACTGAATGCATTTTAAGGTTTAAATGTAAAAGATGTATAAGTGCAAACCGTTTGGTGAATAAGTGCATGTTCTCAATAATATTTCATTGACACAATATTACATTAACGTACACTATATTATGCAGTTCTACACATCTATATGTGTTTTTAATAAAATGAATATAAATATATTAGAGTATAAACTATCAGTTATCACATGCATTTTAATTGTACACAAAAGTGCATTTTCATACCCACTTTTTATTAAAATTTTACATGACACTCTTTTATAAATGAAATGCACTTTTATCATGTGCATTCTAAATACATACAAAAGTGCAGTATTATATACGTATATAACTTTTTCTGCATTTTATATTGACACTTATTACAAAATGAAATGCACTTTTTATTTCAAAATCATCATAATTGTTTCATTGTTATGGTAGCTTCCTATGTCACCTATACGTGAAAAAAAACTAACAAGTGCATTAACAAAGCATTACAAGTGCATTGACAAAGTGCTGTAAATGCATAATATTTTTTAATGTAAAATAGGGAATGATTTGTATATGAATGCACTTATTCTCTACAAACTGCATGGACATTGTCTGCTAATGTCACTTGTATCTATAAAAGGTAAAATAAAATAAGGAAAAGTGCATGAAGGAAGTATAATAAGTGCATCAAAATAATCTCAATTATATTATGTACTTACATATGAGTCATTGTGCACTTTTTAAAAAACATGAAATTAATTCTTATTAACATGATCTGCATCTTTTCTTATACATAAAGAGCTCCCAAAAACAGATAACAAAAATAAATAAAATGAGAAACACAAAACCTAAACCCAAGACATATGTGAGCATAAAAAACTAAAGCAAAATATATTGAAAAAAATAAAACTTAAAACTTAAAGGATAATTCTATAATATGTTAGTGGCCGTGAACGTGATGGAAGTTCCCATGAATGGATTTAGATGAATAACGATGCAGATGATTTAATTTGTGAGATACTAGGAGATAGTTATGGACAAAAGAATCAATTCAATGAAAGAGATAGATTTGTGATAGTTATGGAAACAATCAGATAACTTTAATTTGGTGTGAGAGTCCCAGTTTTGCCCTTAACGAGAGAAAGCTTAAATAATAAAAAACTTCAAGATCTAATGGCTATTATTCATTCTCTTTTCTCTCCTAAGATGGTTTTCTCACATTATCTCTAATATATATATATATATATATATATATATATATTTAGTTAGTTAGTTTTTCTTTTTAGATAATTTATGTTACATGTTGGTATGTATTGAAAGAATATTAAAATTTTAGAAATCGTTAATGATTATTTATTTCTAGTAATGTAGTGTACATAACTTTTTGTTGTATCATGTTTGTGCATTTTTACAACTTAATTAATATGGTTCAAATTTTAGCTCTCAAGGTTCAACTATAAATTAAATTAGAACTACAGAGTAATATTTAACCTAGAACGAAGAAGAAGAATGTTGAAGATTTCTATTATATTCAACAATTTGATGATATTAATTTTTATATTTTCACATGAACTTAGTAAATTAAAAATGATATTTATCTCGTGTGTCATTGTTTTGCTATACTTTTTCTTAGTTGTGTTGCACTATTTGTGTATTTGTGAATTTTAGTACTATGTATGCAATTTCTTGTATTTATTTCAACATTTCATGTGAGTTGGTTGGTGTGATGATATCTACTAATTGCAAGATTTGTTCAAAAAATTTAGCATGTGTTTGGCATTGTACCGTACCGTTTTGTACCGTTCCGAAACGACATGGTACCGAACGGTTCTATCCTTGGAACCGGACCGTACCGAACCGTTAAAAACCTCACAGATACATTACGAGTTTTACCAATTTACCGGGCCGTTCCGGACCGCGCCCACCCCTAGATTTTTTAATAGAAAATAAGCGTAAAAATTTAAATTTGGGATTATTTATAGGCATTAATTGCTATATCTCTTTAGAAACTATTGGAATTTATTTATAGTCGGTCACGTTGGAGTGGTTGGACCATTATTGGCGGAAGGTCTCTAAAGTTGGGATTATTCTGCAATAATCGATAGTTGGGATTATTATGAACGGACCGTCAATAGTTGAGATTATTGTAATCAATTTTTCCAACAAAATATCGCAAGTATTGTTCCACGTATAGACATGTCTTTAAGATACCGCAATATCTAATAATAATAACAATGACAATAACAATAACAACAACAACAACAACAATAATAATATAGTAATAGTAATAATAATAATAATAATAATAATAATAATAATAATAATAATAATATACCAAATCATTGTGAGTTACATTTATTTACATGTGAGTTGCATCATTCTGCTACTAGGATAAAAAGACAAAATTATTGTTCACGCGTGTACTATTCACGTGTGTTTTTGAATTGAGAGAGTAGCATACTGATCATGAGTTACTCCCACGCTAACAATTTTTTTACCCGCACGCCTAACAGTCATATAGGTGAATTTGGAAATGTAATTTAGGAGGTGTGTTTGGAATTGATTCTGCTTCTACTTCTTTTTAAAAGTAGAATCAGAATCAGTTTTCCCGAAAATGGTCATCCTTACCTGCTATGAACATTTTGGAGCACTCAAAAACACTTCTGCACGTTCACCCAAATTCTGCAATATCTGCTTCTATTCTTAAAGGAGTAAGAAACAGATTTAAGAAGCAGGTCAAAACAGCCCTTTAATATCAAATTCACAAATTAATTCCCCATGTTCCGCTCCTAGGTCAATTCAACCTGCTCACAATACCTTCTTTTACTCCATTTTTAAAGTTGTGATTAAATGAATCCGTTTTTGGAGTGTTTGCCATTGCCTTGCATGCAATTGTATTTGTTACTTTCACTCTTCCAACTATTATGTTAGTAACAGTTTTGATACTTCATTTTTAATTTTTACATCTTTTGTCCTCGGCAATTGTGTTAGTAACACTTTTAGTAAGTCATTTCAAAGTTTTTCACATTTAATTCCATGAGTAATATCAAATTGACGCTTTACTCCTTCCATAATGATTTTGACACAATAACTGAAAGACTAAAAAGTCACTATTATAATAATTAACTGATCAAGAGTGTCACTATATAAAAATTGAAGGACTAAGTATGGAATTTTAAAAGATGGGTACCAAAAATTTCTCTAGCACAATAATCGGGGGAAAATCGAAAAAATAAAAAACCAGTACCAAAAATGTCAGTGGCAAAATAGTCAAAGGATTAAAATTGGTGAAAACTCTACAATAATATTCCGTATGTTGTTAGGTTTAGTAGATTAACCCATTTGACTTAGATTCTATACAAACCAAATGTCACAAATTCTCAAAGTTGGTAGTGTAATTTTGCTCAATGTTTTGTTCAAATAATTGGTGGTTTCTTAAAAGCTTGCTTAATTTATTTGTTGGATTGGTACGTAGTATGATTTTTTGCTTGTGTTCACACCAATTATTTGTTGAGGAAAACTCTGCATTAATGACAGGGCCGGACTATATCAATACAAAGAATATTTTTGAAAAAATAATTACACAAATTTTTTTCTTAAATATTGAGACATTTTTTAAATTTGGGGTGGATCAGGGCCTAGGTTGACCCTCCCCTTGATACGCCCATGATTTATGAAACCAGTTTTGGTAATTTTCTTGTAAAAATACACTATAATAACTTTTAATCATACTTTTTAAATAAGTTGATTTTCAATAATAGTTTTGAAAAAATAACGATATTTAAACTATTATTAATACTAATTTAACTTTGTAAATTTTAATTATTAATATGGATTTAACTATCCGCATGGATGATTAATTTCATTTCTCATCTATCAACATTAAAATCCATAAATTGCAATTTGATTTGGATGGGACTTAGAATTTTTCATTAGCAATATTTTTGGAAAAGCCTCTTTTTTTTTGTAACAAGAATTACAAGTTTCAAAACTGAGGCAAATGGCATTTCGGTAAATGTGTATGATATACAACATGGATGGATAGGGTGAAGAAGCGAAATTCGCGCGGGAAAAAAGAAGGAATTCAACGAACCTGAATTGAATCAAACGGTTTCCTACGTTTCTGTTTCATTGATTGATGATGAAAACAAAACCAAAGCGTGGATCATCAGTTATGGTAGCAGGCAGGGCAATTCACGCCAGATCGAGGCAGCACAAAATCCACTTCAATTCCTCTTTTTCCGTTCGATCTTCACGTTCTCCAGCACAAATACAAATCCCAAATCCATCAGATTTCTAGGGCGCCCCCTCAGAAATCCGATCGGTCCCTCTGCTCTAATCTCAAATCAATCATCAGAAGCAAATTAAAGCGAAGGGTCGATCGGAAATCGGAAGAGCGATGATTCGCGTGAGCAATGCCATCATCGGGATCCTCAATTTCCTCACTCTGCTCGTCTCGGTGGTGGCGATCGGGTTGGCCGTATGGATCCAATTCAACCCGGGCGCCACCCTGTGCCAGAAGGTCTTCCTCAAGCCGCTCGTCGTCCTCGGGATTTCTCTCCTCGTCGTGTCGGTTTTCGGGTTAATCGGGTCCTGCTTCCGGGTCTCCTTCTTTTTGTGGATTTATCTCACCGTCATGTTCCTCCTCATCCTCGGGGTGGCCGGATTCCTGCTCTTCGCGATCCTCGTCACGAATAAGGGCGTCGGAAGCGCTCTCTCCAAGAAGGGATTCAGGGACGCCCGGCTCGGGGACTATTCGCATTGGTTGCAGAAGTATGTTGTGAATGCGGAGAACTGGGATGAGATTAAGAGCTGTTTGGTTGATATCCAATTCTGCCAGCATCTTAACAATGAAAATGACAAAGGCGCCGATTTTTTCATACAAGGCCTCTCTGCTACTCAGGTCAGTACTACTCAATGGCTCCTCCATTATTTTCTTTATTAAACTGTACTCCCGGGCTCCCACCATACCCCCTCACTTTCCTTTTAACTCTTTCGATAAATTTCATTTTTGGTGCTACAAGTATCATATTAATTTCAAAATTATTTCACGTCTTTGATTACTTATGATTAACATTTTCTCTCATATTTGATCCTTCCGTCGATGTTTTCGATTTTTAGAATGCAAAAAAGCCATCAGCAATTGGACGGAAGGAGCACAAATGGTCAGAAACATTAGTTAAGTAATAAAGGGGACAATGTAAAAGACGTGTAATAAATATAGAATTTACATAAAACTCATAGGATCAAAAGTGGAATTAGCTCTAACTCTTTTGAACGTCTCGATAAAGATTTTACATTTTTATTTTTAGGAATACTGAAATAATTAGTTTTATAAGATGATACATAGTAATTTAATAATCAAATATTAAAATAATATATGTATACAGTTATACCTCATTATATTATACTCCTATTAGTATAACTATTAAAATTATTTTTCAAAATATACTCGAACAACCTTATTTAATTACTCCGTATTATCATGCTCAAAAAAATTACTCCGTATTATCTAAATAGTCATCATTTTTCAAAGTTTAAGGTACATGTGTAATGTATATGGAAGATAAAATTATTTGATTGAAGAAGAAAATCTTAATTAAAACAAAACTAGCCCCAAACAACATCGAGTGGTTAATTATGTGTTTTTATTCAAAATCTATTTTAAAATGGATTTATTTTGTAATGACTTCTATATTGAAATAAAAGAACAAGTCTGATGACAAATATATAACTAAAATAAAGATAATTGAAAAGAATATATTTCCTTCATTTTTAAATAAATGTAACAGTCAACTTTTCACATTTTCCGAAACACAACTTTGACCATTAATATATGTAATTCTCTGTTAGTAAAATATTAAAAAAATCATATTTTGAAATTTACAATGAGAGAAATTTAATAATATTTTTTTTCAGAAAAAATATCTTAATACATTAATAAATAAATTGTAGTCAAAGTAGAACATGCGAATACTGTAAAATTCAACATTTTACAGTAATTTTTTATATTATACTCCGTATTAAAGAATATTATTGCATATAATAGTAATTTTAGTGACCTTAGTTCGAGGAACTAGATTAGGAAAATCTATTGTATGTATTTCTCAAATTGATCAAAATCTAATAAAAATCACAATTTTTTTTATTTGGACAATTTGTTTAGTTATGGGGCATGTCTTACAATTTTTAGTATGTGTAGTTAAAAAAGCCCTTGTTGAATTATTAAATAATGATCTCCTAATTAATCAATTTCCTGTGATTGGGCGGGCATGGATGCGGCAGTCGGGTTGTTGCAAGCCGCCGATATATTGCGGGCTGGAGTTCAAGAACGCGACGCATTGGGCGATGCCGAAAGGAGGGCCGGCGGTGCCGGACGAGGACTGCAAGAAGTGGAGCAACGTCCAAACGGAGCTGTGCTTCGAGTGCGAGTCGTGCAAGACGACGGTGCTGGAGAACATCCGGAAGGAGTGGAAGAACCTCGCCATCCTCAACTGCTGCATCCTCCTCCTCCTCGTCTTCGTCTACTCCGTCGGATGTTGCGCTCTCAGGAACAACCGCCGCGGAAGAGGTTACAACAAGTATAGGGGCTACCCTTAATTGATCCCCACCCAGTGCATGTTTATATATATACCCACGACACTTGCATCATCTATCACTAATCGAACATTATTGCATGCTTGTGTTTATGGTTTAATTTGTTGGGTACATTATTTAGTACTCCCTTGATCCCAAAAACAGCATCGTATATAATTTGACTATATTTATGCAAGATATGTTGTGTGACATACTATGTCAAATCAAGTAAAAAGTAAGGGTTATTGTAACATTTATGACATCTCCAAATAAGAAAAGCGTAAAGTTGTTTTTGGGACCAATGGGCCCGGTTCCTGAGATTTTAAAGGTTCTGGACAATTTAAAAACTAATCTTTCAAAATAGTATATTTATATTTTGCCAAAAAAATATTCCCCATCTCATTTTACATGTCTTATACTTTCCTTTTTGGATTATCCCAAAATGAGTGTCACATCTCTCTTTTTGGAAAGAATTATGTGGTCCACAACATTTCATTTTATCATACTCAAATTTCAATCACAATTTTTACTTTTTCAACCACTTTATTAATAATTGTGTCAAAGTCAAACGAGAAACATAAAATGGGACAGAGGAAGTAGTATATTTATATATTAATTTCAAATCGATACATGTATTATTCATTTCTAAAATTTGTAAAAGTGTTAATCTATATCAACTTTAATACCAAACGTACTAGAATTATCAAGAATTTCGTAAAGCATCAATGTGTTAAACAATCTGGAAGTGTGAAAAAGACTAGAATTGGGCTTAAGGATGTTTTGAATTGAATTCAATTGTTTTGAACCGATCTGATTTGATTTGCTAGATGATTGTTCTATTATTGCAACTGGGGCTAAATCATTTATTATGGCATGTTTGGGTTGTTTGAATGGATGTGCACCTCAATTTATCCACTCAATCAGTCTACGGTTGCAATTAGTTTAATATGAAGCTACTCATCAACTAATTTCACTTGGTCTACAATTTTACAGTCTGATTTAAGTCTGCTTTAATTTGATAAAAGTCTGACATTTGTGTTTTACTATTGTATAAACACATATAACCTAGTGTATTTAAATTTAATTTGATCTTTTTTATTAAGTGTGATATTTGAGACCAAAACAAGTTCAAATTAAAATAACCACACATTAATTTGATCAGGATTTTATTTCCTTACCATATCAAAAACCACACATGGCATTTGGAATTTAATTACTTTTCACGAGTAAACCTCTAAATAGAGTAAGTGATTGACCTTAATAGGAATAAAATATACCAATTTTCCTTAAATAGGAGTCAACCTCTAGTCTTCCTTAGCATTGGACCGATGGATAAGAGAACTTAGCTGGCCTCAAAAGCGCTTGAGCGCTCTACATACGATGTATTTAAATATATTTAATTGCCCTCTATTTCTCTTGAATAATCGGGTCAGTGGATTGGTGGCGGGTAATTTTGCGGCGGCGATGGGCGGTGGCCGCAGACAATCTGGCGGCGGATAAATCTAACAAAAAACAATTGGCGATGTGAGTCGGAGCTTTGGCGATGTGGGGGCAGTTCGTTGGCGATATAAATCTGGCATGTCGGCGGCAACGTAGCCATGGCATTGTAGTTGTGGCAGTGTCAGATGTATTCTTGTTTATTTATAAAAACTCTTATTTTTGTCTATTCGTACTTGCTAGACTGAATTACAATTGAAAATGCACGAAGTGGGCTCATGATCTCTACATCTATGGCTCATCAAAGGGAAAGTCACCGGCAATTCATTTTGATGCAATTAAGATGTGATTATGTTGTAAAATTTAGATCAACTTTCACCGTAAATGTTCACTTTGACACTCAACTTTCTGCGTATTGTTGAGATAGTATAAAGTGTTATGTAGACTTAGTAAATAATATACAAGATTTGGTCACTGTTAGTCTATAATATACAAGTAGATGTTTTTAGATTACACGTGGTCAAAATCAACTCAAACACATTGTAATCAAGTACATCAATGTCTCCTCAAAGTGCAAGATTTAATAAAAGGATACAATACTTTGTAGTTTAAAAAATGAAATTTGGTCACATATGTGATCAACGAACTCACATTTATTCAATTATATTAATGTGTCAATATTACAGACCACACACACAATACATATTTTTGTATCTATTTAAAATAAAAAAAGTAATAGCAATCATATATCACTTAATACATTGTTGCACTTTGGTCACTGCCAGAAATCTGCACCTTGTAATCCTGACATAATGTCCCTATAGCATTATTAAGTAAAGTGGTTCATTACGATTATTCTACAAATACCAAACACATTTGCTGGTAACATCTATTTAGGAAGTCGTGATATTGGGTTGTGGTATGTTTTTTGGCTGTGACCATGTTGCTTGCATCTCCCACAAGTTTGTCGTGACACAAACTCACCCTTTGAAGGAATTCTTTTGTTTTTCGGTCTTCCAGCTGCCCGTTTATCTGAGACTGGTGGTTTTACAACCTTGTTTCACTCCTCCATTGGAATATCATCAACAGAATACTCTCCTAAAGGATATACCACTCCACTATATGCGTTAAACCATGCACTATTCTTGTAGTATTCTGAAATTGCTGACACGGCATGTAAACAAACAAAATCCTCCAATTAAAATTCTTTACAGGTGCATGTCCTTCCCAGTAGGGCTACAATATATGCTCTGTAGGCTTTGTCAATCACTTCAAACAAGTAAGCGGTATTTGGTCTCACCTGCAAGGCTGCAATCATTAATTTAATAATTATTATGTATTGCACTAATTAAGTATTTTATACTACAATTACATATTATGTTTACATTTCATATGTGTGCTTCAATTGGTAAACTGTATTATAATGTAGTTACATAATAACTTACAATCATACCTGTGGAATCATTGAGAAGATGAAGTAGCACTTCCTCTACTGACAGAGATAGTTTTGAATTATTCTCATTGCTAATTTCCTTTTCTATCATGGAATCATGTTTGCATTCTTGATCTTGGGAACTCAAACAACATTGATAATGGGTATTCTCTTGCGGTTGCAGCCATTGAGTTAATGACTCAGCATTATTTGATGTTACCATTGAGTATCTCCTACGCTTAAACTTACATCTTGCTCATTTATCATGATCAATATTTTCCAGAAATTGACTTATTTGAGGATCCTCTGCATCTAATAACTTCATGAAGTACTCCCATTTGCGCTCTGTTGCTGTTTGTGCAGTTGCATTGCGAAAAGTAGTAACTCTCTTAGTATTGCCTTTGTACTTGGATGTTATGTTTCCATATATGATGGTAACGGGGATGATCGGGGACGGTTATGCATATAACCGTACCTGCCCCGTTGGATAACGTCTCCGCCCCATCATCCAACGGGTAATTTTTATCCAAACCATAATCTCCCCAACGGGTAACGGGTATAACCGTGGGTAACAGTGGGTAACCGCAGGTAACCACTTTGTAATGTGTCATTGATATTTTAATATAAAAATTAATATATTAAAAGACAAAAAATGATGTCGCCTAAATGACTCTAGATGTGAGACGTCACTTAAAGGTCAATGCGGTTTCCCCCGTTTTGACCGGAGCGGTTCGGTGCGGGTATTCATCGTATCGGTCACTGATGGAGTATATGGCCCAAGGACCCCCCGACCCACATACTTCCACTACTACAATCAGGCCCAATAGGCCCAAGTGGCCCAGACACAACAGACAAGAGTCTGGACAGCCCATGATATACAGAGTAGACCCTTCGGCCCTATGCCCGAAGGCTCTATATTTAAGAAAGCGGTTATACCTGGTCTAGAAACACAACTTGGAATCAAGGCAAAAATTGTGAGCCTTCGGCACATGACAGCCCCCGGGCCCGTGTAGCCGAGGGCACTACCCCGACAAGATCTCTTATGTGCACGTTCTGAATTGCCACATTAAATGTGGTGTCACGTCCAACCACCGCATTAAATGCGGTACCACATGCTATGTCAGCGCCACCCTGGTTGAGTTGACCCTCCACCGCTGGTTACTTGTCATATGTACCCGCATTTCGGTTTCCCCCGTTTTTACCGGAGCAGTTCGGTGGTGGTATTCATCGGATCGGTCACTGATGGAGTATATGGCCCAAGGACCCCCGGCCCACATACTTCCACTACTACAATCAAGCCCAACAGACCCAAGTGGCCCAGACACAACAGACAAGAGTCCGGACAGCCCATGATATACAGAGTAGACCCTTCGGCCCTATGCCCGAAAGCTCTATATTCAAGAAAGCGGTTATACCTGGTCCAGAAACACAACTTGGAATCAAGGCAAAAATTGTGAGCCTTCGGCATTCACAGCTTTCGGCACATGACAGCCCCCGGGCCCGTGTAGCCGAGGGCACTACCCCGACAAGATCTCTTATGTGCACGTTCTGAATCGCCACATTAAATGTGGTGTCACGTCCAACCACCGCATTAAATGCGGTACCACATGCTATGTCAGTGCCACCCTGGCTGAGTTGAACCTCCACCGCTGGTTACTTGTCACATGTACCCGCATTTATTGCACCTCGCATTTATGGCTACTATAAATAGCAGCCACTATTCCATTGTAAAGGATGTAACACTTTTGAGTTCATTTATTACATACATACTCTCTCTTACTTATTCTGACTTCTCTCTAGATACCCCTCAGTGGTATCCCCCGGATATACTATCCGTCAGTCACAATTACCATCCCTAGACACAGTGCCTTAGATCAGTTCGGGACAAATATCTTGCACAACACGAATAAGTTCTTCATTGCTATCAGACACAATACAAAGATCAGCTCTCGGCCTCTTACCCCAATGACTTCCTTGAGTTTAGTAAAAAACCATGACCACAACTCTTTGTTCTCTCTTTCACACATTCCAAAGGCTACTGGAACAATTTGCATGTTTGCATCAAGTGAATTGAACATGCACTCAAAATTTTTCCACGAAACTTGGCTTTCTGAAAAGAACCATCAACACTAATAACTGGATGACAAAAAGCTCATCATTCTCTCCAAGCTCCGAGTGACATAAACAACATCTTGAAATTCCCTTTCGTATCAGTGTCAAGTGAAACAAGTGAACTTGGATTTGTTTTGTGTAACATGTAGTATAAAATCGATAACTTTCCATATGATTCTATGTATGTTCCATATTGAAGTCAAGACACACTCCTTTCCCCTCCATGCCTTTTTGCAACTCACATTGAGCCCTAACTCTCTCCTTAAGTCTTTCATTATTGCTTTTGGTTGACAAGGCTTTCAGGAAGCATCAAGGTATTGATGTTTACTACGTTTTCTTATAACCGCAATACTTGTTTGCCTATTCATACGAAGTCTATAATCAATTGAGCAAGAATGCACTGTGTCAAATCTACACACATTAAATAAAAGTTGTTAACTGAAACAATACTTTCATTTCGTAACAAATAAAATTAAGTAATGCGAAATAATACCCTATGGAACTACCTTCAGATTTCAAAACAATCTGTTCTCTTGATTCTAACTCCACGGACATTTGAGCTGCAAGTTTCATCAACACAATTAACATGGAGAAGCCAATGATCTGAAGTTTTTGTTTCGAATTCAAATTTGTTGTGCAAGGCGAATATCAGTAAAGCCTCCTTCAATTGCTCTTTACTCAGATGTAGTCCATGGGTCCTTAATGTTATGTCTATTCCATCCAATATTTAACTTCTACTACTGTCCATACATGACAATAATGATCTAGTTGAAAAAGTTGACATGTTGTGGATGGTGCGTCAATACATAGTTCAGAATTACTGGTCATTGTCACATTAGTTCTTGGATATTCATCATTCAAATTTAACTGTGAAAGATCTTCTTACTTCCAGGTGTCATTGTGGCAGTCCATATCTACATCAGCAACTACCTTATCATTTTCAATTTGAATACACAATGGGTATTTTTCAACGTTAACATTGACACCCATCTTTGTAATGCATATACAATTCACAATTACTTGTTCATCCTTGTATATTCTTTTGTTTCATTCCAGCGATTACTTCTCGTTTCTTCTGCCACATTTCCCGTCATTTCATTCGCTTCACTTTGTGATCAACATAATATGAGATCGGCGTTGTAATGTCCGATTCATCGATATAAGGAAAAGTGTTTGTTAGTTTATTTAAGAAATATATTTAATTTTCTGCGTATCAAATAAAACAAGGGCAAATAATTTTACTCCTCAACTTTTCAAATGAGACATCGGATGGTCTGCTTTTTGGTAACTACGAAAATAGGTCATGTATTTGTCCAGATCATCTTTATTTATAATATTAGTGACCTAATCCCTAAAGTTTGCTACATTTGTTTCTTTTTGATAAGTTTTCTCATTAAAATACTCAATTATCTTTAATTTTTTAAATTTATCTTCTCTTTTACTCCCTCCGTTCCTATTAAAACTTCCAACTTTCCTTTTTCGTCCGTTCCAATTAAAACTTTCACTTTCCCTTTTTAGTAAAGAATTTGTGGTTCACAACATTTCTTACACATTTCTCTCTCCCCTGCACAACTCTCCACCACACAATACCCACTGTCTTAAATTGTGTGCCAAATCTATTTTGAAGATAAAATAGGAACGGAGGGAGTATATTTTTGCACTTTCTCTCGTACATTTTCAACACTATTAATTACTCTACTACAAAGTCAATGCAGAAATCCTATACTAATTTAGTTTTCCATGTTTTTAGGATACCAAAGGTCGGATGATGATAAAGTGAGATTCTCCGGAGTTGGACTCATTTCGCTAATTACAAGGATACCATCCTCTGGTCTTTTCACGTCTGCCGAACGCAGGGAGGGAGGGACTTGGTTGTACTCTTCCCCTTTTCCTTTCTTTTTCAGTTCAAAGTTGGAGGCTTTTCACGACACGGAATATGTCTTATACCGGAATACCTGGTGGTGGTGGACAAGGACACGGCGGCGGTACACCGCAGAATTATTTCTGCTACCATTGTGAGCGAACGGTCACCATCACCCCCTTGCCCAACTCCGAACTCGTTTGCCCTAATTGCAACGACACCTTCCTCGAGGAAGTCGAAACCGCCCCTCATACTAACCCTAGCGACAACAATCAATTTTTCCCCGGTACCGATGATTTTCCTTTTGCCTTTGGAGCAGGAGGGGGACCCGAAGGCCTCATGTTCTCCTCCGCCCCGTCTGGTGGTGCGATTGCGCTTGATGATCTATCTGCTTTGTTCGGTGGAATGGCTGCAGGTCGATCCCCAAATCAATTCCATCCCCTCGTTTTCCTCCAGAACTATTTGCAAACCATGAGGGCAAGCGGTGCCAATATTCAATTGGTTTTTGAAAACAGTAGTGGCGGCGGCGTTGGAGGAATTCCTGGGAACCTCGGAGATTACTTTGTCGGCCCTGGGCTCGAACAGTTGATCCAACAGCTTATGGAGAATGATCCCAACCGTTATGGTACGCCCCCGGCCTCCAAATCTGCTCTGGAGGGGCTTCCGGACATCAAGATCTCCCAGGAGATGCTAGCTTCCGATTCTTCTCAATGTGCTGTTTGCAAAGATAGTTTTGAACTTAATGAGGATGCTAAGCAAATGCCTTGCAAGCATATATACCATAAGGATTGCATTTTGCCCTGGCTTGAGTTGCATAACTCATGCCCAGTATGTCGATATGAGTTGCCCACGGATGACCCTGATTATGAGAATAGGAGATCCTCTCAGCAGCAGCAGCAAACTAGTAACAACAGCAACAGTGTTGGTGTGGGTATTGGGGGCTTGGGAGGTGAAGGCAATCAGGAGAATTCTCAGACACCAAGGACAGTGGAAAGGAGGTTTAGGGTTTCATTGCCGTGGCTGTTTGGAGGCTTTGGATCCCCTGCTGAGACCAGCAATAGTAGAGGCCCTGGCAATAATAGTGGAGGCATGGACAATAACAATGGAGGAAATGGTAACAACAGTCAACAGGGATGATCATGATCCCCCGAGGTGATTGATGTATGTGCACTACTTTATCTGCCATATACTCTTGAAATTTCCCTTGCTATATTTTTATTTTCTGTTTATATTCCAAATACACTTGTGCGCTAAAGTGCATGCCTTATGTGCTCATAATTTATGAGCTGTCGATATCAAGCTCATTGAATGTGGTACTTAAGGTCTACTTGTTCCTGCAATTTATTTCGTGTTTGTTGGTTATTCATGGTGCAAGCCACTCGCTTATCATAGCCAAATAAGTAATACTATGCATATACATTCTATACGGCCAATAACAGATATTTTGTATAGCTGTAAAATGAATTGTACGAACTTGTGGCTGAAGACAACAGTAGATATTTTTTGGGACTTCTCATTCAAAAGGGTATATACTAGGAAGTATTACAAACTCCTCTTAGTCAGCATTTTGTTAGCCACATTAAAAGCATGGCCTATGTTCAAGTTCTATACACATCTTCAACCCTGCAAACCCATTTAACACTAAAGGAATCGCCAAATTCTAGTATTTTACGGTTAGAACAACGTGTTAAACTGTTAGATAGCGTGAGAGATTTCCCCTTTCTCAAGTTTCAATATGTTAGAAAAGCTTCATTGCAATCTCCTGAGCAACAAATTCTACCTCAGTTCCTAAAAGATCTTTTTCAAGCAAGATACAGTTTTTAGAATTTGCAAGTGTGGTTCTTATCAATCATCTGCCCTGCAACAACAACAACATTCAATCCTTTTATATAATATATACAAGTATATGTTTTTTTTGTGGCGCTAAATGGGTCATTTGTAACTTGAATGTGACCCGTTTTTTTGTAAAATGACATGGAAAAATAGCTCCTTTTGATCAAACTTGATTTTTACATAAAATGTCTAATTGAAGTCTTTTTTGGAACGGATAATCGGATAATACTTATATTGGGGGGGGGGGGGGGAGGGAGGTCAATCCTTGTTAACCTGCCTCCAAAGAGAAATATTTCAACTGTAACTTGAGTGAAAGATTTAACAATACAAATCTTATTCTTTGTAGGTATGCACCTCACGTAGAATCCTCTTTTTTATTATGCATTATTACATTTAAAATTGCATGCTCCCTGTTTATTTGTCAATACACACCTTATAGAACATTTCTTCCCTTTCTGTAATTTTGATGCCCCTCATAGAATGTCATGTACAAGTATAACATGATAACGTTAACCGGTTAACCCCAGTGTGTCATTGGTGGTTTTTGACGAATATATATGCTCATTTCATCTAACAAAAAAGAACATATAATAAATTAACAGATTCATCATACATTTTAGGACCCTGCGAAATTCTAAAGAACTTCAAATTACACTTCACTGTCACACTTTAAGTCAGTGTTATGACTTATGAAGTCCATGAGTCTCCATATATTTTTGGGGTATGTATGCTTAATGACACATTGCATCATTCCATAAACTAGCACCATACAAAGGTCTAAGTCTAAGGGTAGACCCATACATAAACGTGTGTTTAATATGTGAATTATGCTCTAATTAGCTAACAAGGGTCTAAGGCTGTGATGCATCCATGACTTAAGAGCCTTCATCTCGGTGAACATAGCTTGGTTTACCTTGGATCTGAATGAGCCTCACTAGTAGATTTGGGAGTAGACACCAAATAAAAATTGGACATAAAGACATAATAAAAGGTGGAGACGAGACACAATGATAAGTAAGAAAGGTATAAATGGGTAGAGAATGCGAGAATGGTGTGTACCTTTTTAGGTGAGTAATACAATAGGAGTGTCAGACTGTCAATAGAGTTATCAGCAGGAGTGTAATTCAACCAGCAACCGCCAACTGTACCATGATGTGGATGCTGCTAATAAACCTGAAGAGCATGTAAAAGAGTGGGTTCCTGATAGGGAAGGTAGGGCTAGATGTAGAAGCATGATGTTCAGTGTTGACCCTATTCTAGATTGAGAGAACTGAAGTCTGGGACGTGTAGATGATCAATAAGGGCTAAAATATCAAATGCTGAAAACTGAAAGTACTCAAAGGTCATACTCGGAGTGGTAAAGCAATGCTTGTGTGCTAGAGTAACAAAGATACCTTTGAAGGCATTTTGTTGAGGGGCAAAGAAACAACAGGCACTATGTAATATACTTATATACCCCTATATGCCATATGGGGTGTATAGGAATAGTCTCCTGGGGTGTCACTATGTAGGAAACAAATGAACTCTCCAAATTATTTCTGTATCAGCACAACTGCACAAGTGTATCCAAAATGTACCACATTTGCGATTTGCTAGAACATAAAATGTTATTTCATTAAATATATACTAGGTACACCTTGAATTTGACAAAATACATTATAAATAAGATAGATTTAACACGACATGGATCCGATTATCCAACACATTTTAATTAGCTCAAAGAGTGAAGCAATACAACTATTTATGTGTTGTGTGACTTAAAGTACTTTTGGTAAAATGAAATGGCTCTTCCTTCAAACATTATAAAGTCTTGGAGTCGTCTGCCGGAGTTCAAAACACTTGGATAGCCTGACTGTTGTATTTGTTACCTTCCATGGAAAGTGGTCAAATGGAGCGAGACATATGATAGACAAGAGATGGATAACCTGAGATGTTTATGGAGGCCCTAATCCAAAACAATACTTCTTGAGCACTGCTTTTAGATGGTCATGGTGCAGTTTGACTCCGAACACAAAAATAGGGCAGAAGTAAAACACAGAGAAAAGAGGGCACAACAACCTGTGGGAGGAAAGCAGCAATAGTGGGTCTTTGACAATAGGTATGTGCTGTCCTGAGCAATCTGTGTCAGAAGCATCTAGTGCATGAATTGTGGAGCCTGATTCATATGTTAGCATGCGGGAGGGTCTAGCCCTCACACGGGTTTAAATGGAGTGGCACCAAAGGGAGGGCCTTGCCCTTACCTCAAGTATATGTAGATAGACGATTGCTTCTGTTTGCGCGCCATTTTGACACTGATAAGAAGAGTAGAACACTAGCACTGTGCCATATATTGAAACAGCTCTTGCCCGAAATGCATTAATAAAATGGGGGGACGTCTCTGACTGTATATTGTCGATGTTGACACAAAATACAAGTGCCACCGACAATCTAATGTAAGGGTGAGGAAATGGAATGAAGTGGGTGGGTGAAGAGACAGTCAACAACTCCAAAGACAACAAGATTAACTTCAATAAAGACAAGGGAGATGTCCAATGCTCAGGGATAGGGAATGGCTGCATGAGCCCAATCGAGTGATATTTTGCTGGCTACGTCCATGCTTCTCAGATTATTACAGCAGCAAATTCATTAGCAATTTTCCTTCATTGTGTTCTGTTAGGAAATGGCTACTTGTCGTCTTGGCTAGGTCAATGAGCTATGGGTAGCCTATTCTAAAACCATCTGGTCAGTATTTATCAGAAGATAAAGAGTTAAAGACATCATTTATGTGTTCTTGCCCCTAGGCAGGCATCAATCACTTGTAGCTCCTCTTACAACACCACTACTAGTTTAAAATTTAAATTGATAGGATGAGAAGGTTGATCCAACATGTACCATTATTCAGAATGTCAGACAAGTACAGATGAATATAAATGTATGGGAAAAAATTGTAAATTTAATTCTTGTAGAGACTTGGAACTTAATGAATTGGTTTAGTCTTTAGATAAGCACTCTATTTTTTTCTGCCACTTCTTTATATAAGAGAGAGTTCATTGTGACTGTTCTAAGCAGCAGTATTATTTTTTCCTGATCAGCAGTATTATTTATACAAGAGAAAGTTCATGGTAATTTACTTTTCGTTCTTTCTTTGGCAGGGGTGAGAGTGAGGGGGGAGAGATAGAGCAGAGTGCTCTGTCATGTATGAATTTAGAAGGAAAAAAAGAGAAATACCATACTGCTTGGTGACTACAGTGTTTATTTTATGCTACTTGTACACATTCTTCATAATATACTTGTGTCATTTTCCATGCACCACTTGGAATCGCTTGAAGCGCCAAAGATTCCTCCTTTTTTTACGTGCTGCATTTTATTTTTTTCAGTGATGTGGTTGTGTTTAGCTGTAATCTTCTCGTACAGTTTTTTTGTTTCCATTTATGGCTACTTTTTCCAGCAAATCTGGTTGCTTATCCAAAACTTTTAAAAGAGCACAGTAGTGGCTATTGACAGGTCTTCTGGATGTATCGACGGGGGATGGAATGTGGCTGGAGCGATTGTGTCACCAAAGCAAAATTGTGTGAATCCAGACTCAGCAGAATGTTTGGTACTTTGGTGAGTGTTTGTTGTAGCATTTTTGCCATCCGTACCTGTTTGCCGCAACTCTAGTCTTTGGCAACTGACCATGCTATCTTTCTGTTTGGCCTGTGTTCTAAAAATGGGTCACCAAAGATGCTTTCTCATCCCATATCTTTATTGCTGCTTCTACTATTATTATTAGAATTCTATTATGTACTACGTATGTGTTTTAAATATACCATTATGTTAGAAGTTCTACCACTGTTGCTTTCCATTTTCTGTTGGAAATGCTTTCTGTAACTGGAGTATTACCACTTCAACAGTTTCATCTGCTAATTCTCACTGCCAATAAAAGCAAAAAAATAGAAACAAAATCTATATGTTGAAGAATCAAATATGAAAAATGAAACATAAATTTTACCCACCTTTTTAAGATGGTGAGCATAGTAGGAAACAGTGTCAGTTTATTTATTTTGGAAAATGGCTTTAAATTAACTTTTCTTTTGTTATAAAAGTTCTCTATCAACTACATGCTTGTCTTTTTAAATGACTGTCTACAATCAAATTTCAAGCTTACTGCAAATTACGGTGGGTCCTTGTCAGGGATGGATTCGGGTCGGGCCCGGGCCCGGGCCGGGCCTAGGCCCCGTCGGGCCGCCAGTTCAAGAAAAGTGGGCCCGGAACCGGCCCAAGGGTTGGACGGGTTCGGGCCGGGCCACCCGCCCGGGTCACGGGTCGGGTCTGGTTCGGGCCGGGCCGGTTAATTTTTTTTTTATATAATTTATATTTTATAGTTTATAGTTTTATACGAGTATTAAAAACAAACTTCAATTGCATTTATTTGAAATGAAATAGGAACTACATTTGAAAATTAAAACAAACTTTAAGAGATAAACATTTTGAAAATTGTAATCAATCGGAACTTCCCGCACCGCCCGATCCTTTGGCTTTGTCACATGACTTCATATGCTTGATTGTCATCCCGAATCCGCCTGAAGCCCCCATGATACATGTTTTTTCGCACCATTTGCAAATTGCGTACCACATCCCGGTCTTCGGGTCCTTCTGCTTATCAAAATTATATCGTATAATGGCATTTTGATTTTCCATCTTAACTTCTTGGAGAAGAGAATTAGAGTAGATATATAATATATTGGAGAATAAGAGAATTAGAGAGTAGAGAGTTAAGAATAGGATTTAGGAAGAATTGGAGAAGAGATACAAAAAAATGTTTAAGATTAGGAGTATTTATAGGTTTTTTTACCCCCCACCCCCCACCCTACCAGCCAACCCCCCCGGACCCCCCCTTTACCCCACCCAACGGCTATATAGCCGTTTGGGTTGTCCCCAGCCCCACCCCCAACGGCTAGTAGCCCAAGATTTTAATTTTTTTTTTTTTAAAATAGGACCGGACCCGGGCCGGGTCACATTATTCCAACACCGAGCCCGCCCCGCCCCTTCCCACCGGTTCGGGCCCATGCCCGGTCCCGGACCGCCCAACCGGGCCGGTCCCGGGCCCGCACAGTACCGGGCCGGGCCGGGTCACGGGCCGGGTGGCCCGAACCGACTCCACCCCTAGTCCTTGTGTAGACCCGAGCGAACTTAGTGGAAGATCGGGGAAGTAAATTGGGAACAATAACAATAACACAATTGATTCTTTATCTTTTATGTTATTTTTGCGTATTCTACAATTGATTCTGTCCTAAAATTTATTTAAGCCATTTAATTCAAAGCACGGGTTGTATCATGTGTCTAAGAGACATAGCGAGACCTACACAATTCATTTTTATCATGAGCTAATTAATGATATTAACTAATTAATATTATTAACATATTGAGTTTGTCTAAATATGACTAACTATGTTTTAAGGCATTTGTAAGACTGTAAAGAAAAAAGGACGTTTATATTTAGTTAATTAATATCATTAACATATTTAGTTTCTCGAAAACACCCTTATTTAAAATATATGCTTTTTGTACTACTTTTGTCCAATTAAAAATATACTGCACTTTATACTGTAGTTACTCCATGACATTACTACACATCCGGTAAAGTTATTGCACTTCCGTCAACACTAATTTTCTTCCGGTCAACGTTAGGAATTTATTTATAGTTCTTATTTATTTTTAAAAATTTAATAATTTTATTATTTTACTTGCAATTAAATATATTGCATTTAATGGTGTCATTTTTATATGCATTATTGCATGATTGGTCACAATTACTTCACTTCCCGTCAATGTCGTAACACTTGCTAGGGATGGACTCGGGTCCGGGCCGGGTCCGGGTCGGGCCTAGGTCCGGGTCGGGCCTAGGCCCGGGCGGGCCGGCGATTCAGAAATGGTGGACTCGGGACCGGCCCGGGTAACCACCGGGTCCGGTTCGGGCCCATTAACATTTTTTTTTTGTTTTCCTCTTCCTAATTAACCCCCCTCCCACTAGGGGTGGACTTGGGCCGGGCCAACCGGCCCGGTGGGATGGCGGTTCAGGCTCGGGCCCTTCAAAAGGTGAACCGGCCCGGCCGGTTCAGGCCCGGGCCGGGCCAATTTTTTGTTTTTAAGTTTTTGGGCTGGGCTGGGTATTTTGGGCCATTTGAGGTGGTTAGGGTTGGTTTGGGGGTGAGGGGGAGGGTTGGGGGTTAACTAGGAAAAGCCAAAAAAAAAAAAGGAACCGAGGCCCGGCCCGGCCCAGACCCGGGGGGTTACCCGGGCCGGTTCCGAGCCTCCCCTTCTTGAACTGAGGCCCGGCCGGGCCTAGGCCTGAACCGGGCTCGAACCGGAACCGGTCCATGCCTACCTCCCACCCCCAACCCCCCAAACCACCCTAAATGGCCCAAAATACCCAGCCCAACCCGAAAATTTAAAAAAAATTGAAAAAAAAAATAGTTTTTGGCCTGAACCGGGCCCGGCCGAGTCAAGCCTTGTTTTGGGTGACCCGAGCCCGGACCGGAAAATCCATGGGTCGGGCCTACCCGGACCGGTCACTGACCGGGCCACCAGGTCGGGCCGGAACAGTACCGGTCCCGGGCCGGTTCCGGGTCGGGCCACCCGGCCCGAGTCCAAGTCTAACACTAGCTATTGCAATTGAATCGTTGCACAACACTCCCTCAATGCATTTATTCATTGTCCATATTCGACATTATCTATTGCCATGTTAACTCACATACTCAACAATATTTGTTGTCGTGTTCATTGCTCAGTTTCACCATCAATGCTCATTGCTCATTTTCACCGCCCCACAAATCATAATTTCAAAAAATACGAAACCTACAAATTATAATCATGGTTAATTAGAAACAAGCATTGGTCGCTACTCTCCCCAAACGCAATAACTCCGACGCCCATGGTCAACATCATAATGGCGTTGATGGTAGGGCAGGTACAACGGCTATCTTCCTCTTCAGTAGAGTCCTCGAGGGTCTGGCTCTGAAGGCGGTGGTGCTTGAAGTAGAGGCCGCCCATGGACCAATGTGCCTCCTCGACCCATGCCTAATAAGAAGCGCCATGCGGACTTGCCTGTTTGAGGGCCTTTCTAGTGGATGTTTTTGATGATTTTTTTTATGATGTTCCTCATCAAGTCTAGTTTATCCATACTAAATTTCAGCTCAAAATTCAACTGGGAAGACAATTAAATAAATTCTTCAAACATACTGAACATATATAAAGCGCAGTATGTTTCAAGAATTTATTTAACTGCCTTCCTGATTGAATTTTGAGCTCAAATTTGGTATGAATAAACTAAACTTGATGAGGAACATGCTCAAAAAAATTATCAAAAAAGTCCACCGGAAAGACCCTCAAACGAGCAAGTCCGCACGGCACCACTGGTCAGACCAGATCACTTCTCTGTGTGTGTGTGTATTGCATGCGTCATGTGTGCGCGCGCGTTGGGATGACTAAAGATGTACTCCCTCCGTCCCGGAAAATTAGTCTCACTTTGACTTGGATCGGAGTTTAAGAAAGTGGGAATAAAGTGGAAATGTATGGTTGTGGTTGAGTAAGAAAAAGGTAAATGAATGTTAACCACACAAAACTTTCCAAAAAGGGAAATGAGAACAATTTTTTGGGACGGCCCAAAAAGGAAAATGGGACTTATTTTATGGGACGGAGGGAGTACTTTGTAACATTTTTGTGATCATATAGTCATACCACACACACAAGTTATGAGGTATGAGCGAATTCGCACAGCTATGAAACCCATAACATAATCTTACAGGAGTTACAGCCTTACAGCTCTTAGAATATTACAGTCAAAAGATTAGGAATAACGGAGCTAAGCAACTTCATTACTACAACAATGCATATAATAAATCTAAGTAATGCACCTTGCAAGCTGTCAAAGGACGAAAATGGAAAAGCTTATTACACTACCTTGAGCTCTTGGGTTGATGTCTGTTGTTAGTCTCTCTCTCTCTCTCTCTATGTATATATATATATATATATATATATATATATATATATATATATTTATATTTATCTGGGTATTAGTGTGTTAGAAAATCATGAAGTCTCAAAATGGCCTTCACAAAATCGCCAACCACCATCTTCTTGTCTTTTCAGGGTGTAATGGATTTTGTAAGAACTGTAAACAAAGGGGCAAAATTCTAGAAAGTTACTCATAGACTGTAATTCCAATATTCATAGAAATTACTCAAAGAAGAATTATTTCCGTTACAAGTCCCACAGTTATTAATTTACTTCCATTTTTGGTACCTGAGTTTCACTTTTCATTCTCTTTTACTGCATTGCACATAAGAGTTTGCCACTTTTGGTCCCTTTTACCAATTGTAGTAGTAGTAATATTAATAACAATGATGATGGTGGTGATAAATGACAATAAAAATAACATTAAGGTAGAATTCATGATGATGATGGTGATGATAATGCAAGGCTATTCCATCATTGAAGGGAAAGTATAACATTATGATTTCCTTCCATGTGACATTTTCTGGCTGCATTCAGGATGGATAATTTATCCAAGGGACCAAAAGTAGCAAGAGTATAACAGTCATATGCCAAAAGTGGAAACATGAAGGTCGGAGACCAGATCAAACTAGCCTGATAATTGTATATGGAAGACATCTTTCCGCATAATATTACCTGTAGTAGTTGGGGTTTGTATGGTAGGAATCTTCCACAAGTTCTGCTGCTTCTTCAAGGAGAGCCTCTATCTCTGCTATCTCATTTCCGGTCTCATCTGTTAAAATATCTGCTCGTAGAACTGACAATTGCAGCAAAACAATTCTCCAAAAGCATGACTTTTCTTTCGCAGCATCAGCCAAACCTTTCCACTACAATATAATTCAGAAGAGAAAAATTAAAGCAGATGGTTGCAGGAAATCAATAAGTTGAACCTCTCATATAAAGTTAAGACGTTCAAATTTAGATTTGGTTCATGTGAAGAAGAGATTAAAATAAAGAATAAACCAACGGCATAAACTCCTGCCCTGAGTTTCATGATTTCAAGCACCAATTTGTTATTATGCTCATAGAAAGCGGGTTGAAGTAATATTGTCTACTTAAAAGAATTAATTGATGGATCAAGAGCTCAACTTTAGCACCGGCTGATGTATGGATTGGTGAGAGCTTGTTTTGTACTCAACTGAACAGATATTCCAATACTAGTAATTGTCACAAATAGATATCACAAGCTCGCATAGACAGTGTGGTTAATATGTCTAATCATATACTATCAATTACTCCCCTGTGTTTCTTTATTTTCATTTTGACCCCCATGTCGCCACACGAGGTAAAACTAATTCTCTAGATCATCCTACAGTGCAAAAACTGAATATAAATGAATGGGGAAATTGAAAAAATCTAAGGATATGAACAGAGACAGTGGTTAAAAATAATCTATGCAGCTGACCTGAACAAGCATCGTCTCATCAAGAACATTAGAGAGTAAATCAATGTGATGATCAGGCCCAACAGCCTCTGCTTTAATACTTTGCCATTTCTTAACCAGGCTCTCAGCTTCTTCAGAAGACATTGCCATCTTGTATGCTACTTCCGCAGGAGATGACAGACCAGACGCTTGAGAACCATTTACCATACCAGTATCTTCTTTGCTCTGCTTGACCCGTAATCCAAAATTTGAAAACAGCTTCTTCAATTTTATGGGGACAATGCTTCTCTTAGCCCATCTAGGTCTTAGATCTTGAGAACCATCTAAAATCAAGGAAGTGGAGTTTGTCATCCTAGGTGATGAGCTTAGCCTCAATCTGGTTCTGTTTCTTATGCTCATTATCTTGAAGGAGACAAACAGGATGCATCCAAAACAAGCAACAACAGTTATCTTCAAGATGGCATTACTTAGAATTTCATGTTGACGTGCGCCCAAATTCCTTTTAAGTTGTACTGATGGTCCGCCATTAGTACCACTTTCGACCTTATCCGCTATCACCACTGGGTCTTGTAAGTTTGTTGGAGCCAACTGCTTAACAGCTGGCCGAAGATGTGTTGACAAGTCAGCACGCTGCACAGTTTCACCTAAAGCTCTTCGAGCATGTGAAAAGGCAGGTGCAATTGGTCTGTGGTTCAAGTGAGACGAAGTCTGTGACGCCCTTTTGTTTCCCTTGTATGGAGTTTGCTTTTCACCGCGAAAGAAGTTTGCCTGTTTAGATAATAACTGCATATTACTTTCCTCAGTAGTAACAAGACTAATACTTCTATGTTAAAATCTGAAATATATGGCTTACCAAAGATGGGGAACAATCTCGTGTATCTGGAAACAAACTGAGCACAGCATCCTTTAGCCACGTTTCCTTGTAATTTGCGAAGACATTTAGATTTGAGAAATGATTTAATACCCCAAGTAAATCTAAGGTGATAAGTGTTGCATCCAAAGTATGCATGAAAATTAGCCTATAGAGGAGGAGTAGAAGAGTTATTGTTGAAAAATTTCTCACACCGGATTAATCATATCAGTATAAAATAATGACCATTATATAAGATCCTGAACTTCTCCTTAGTCCTCACCTATAAACCACTATATAGGATGGAACTCCGGCACTTGATATGGTGTCAGAGCCAAATATGGTTGTGGTTTGTTTGTGCAGCAACTGTTTAAGTCGGTGAGGCTCATTTATCTACTTTTTGAAAGGAAAAACCGCTTATGTTAATCATTTGGATTCGGATCGTTACAACAAACTCAAAAGAAAAACCGCTTATGAAAAACACTGACAACAACTATCTGTAACCAACTAGCATTAGCAACCCTACAACCAGATTTAGAAACGATCACCCTTGAAAGAGCAAAACGAATCGCTAACTACCAAACATGTGTGACACAACATTCATTGACCATATAGATCCTTCTAACGACATAATATCTAGCGGAATTGTCAATCATTATTGTAACTCTAAAACTAAAAAACATCAACAAAAAACAGAGCAACGTAAACAAACATAACGTGAAAATAAGAACATAAAAAATAAATAACTGATAAATACTCCAAACTCCTTTCTGACAGTTTTCTTGAAATATCATCTTCCAAACTCTGACACCTTAATCGCTCCAAGGCAGCGGTTCAAGAGGGGGGCGGACCGCCAATCTTTCTTCTCCTTTGCTCAACCCTTCACCACTCCTTGTCTGCTCGTCACCCGTGCCACCTCCACTACTTCCACCACCCTCCACTCATGTTAACCCGCCAAAAACCAACCCTTCGACCTCCTCCTCAATTGCTGGAATGGGACAACACTGCTCTAAATCATCCATAGAAGCTATGTTTATCCTTTCTTGAACCTGCACTCGATCAAAATGCAAAAGAAAAACTGATCCGCAAAAGTGCAGCATTGCACCGCTCTCGACAGGCGAGAGAAAACCTAGCTCTCGACACGCGAGAGAAAACCTAGCTCTCGACTTCGTAGTTCACGTTAGAGAAAACCTAACTTGAATGACACTTTATGAAGCCATCACCATCAATTGTATCTCCTCTTTCGGTATATCTTGCACTCAACAGCGGCACATGAGAATATTAGGGTTATTCGCTATGCTCGCCACATGGCCCATTTATCTACTTGTTAAACCCAATTTGAGTTGAGTGACATGTTGAATTATGGTCACACTTCATTGATATAAATTAATGTCACTAGACTCACTATTCAATAAGATTTTAAGCTAGTCTTACTAATCAGGTTGTAAGGTTTTAGACTACTCTTCCTACAATCCTACTCAGATCGTAAGATTTGGGACTACTCTTTCTAATCGGGTTGACGAATGAAACCCTGTCACTTTGACATTACTTCAGTTATACGGCGAAAAGCTATAAGCCTATAACTAAGTCAAAGATTAAATGAAGACAATATAGAAGTTAAAGAAAGCTATATCTAAGTCACACATATTGAAGGAAGACTGTTTTGAAGTTTAAGAAATTGAGTGTTAATCCCTCGAGTCAATAAATCCTTATCCTAGAAAAAAGCATCAACCTAGGATACAACATGGGTTTTAACATCCAAAAAAAAGCATGAAAACCAGCCTAAGAGGATGAGTAGTAGATGAGTTATAAGGTAATATAAGCTATAACTAAGTCACTGATTGAATGAAGACTGTATTGAAGTTTAAGAAATTAAATATGTTTGTCATTAAAAAAGTCAGGGAAACAAAAAGTAATCCTATAAGCCACACAAATAGTGTTAAAGAAAAACACATGCAAAAACACTAAAAATACTGACCATTTCCTTAATGGGGTTTACTTCACTTGAACTTGCATTACAGTTCTGCAGTTGTTTAAGCCTTTCAGCAACACTTGCCTCATCAAGCTGTAGAAAATAATATACTTATCATTTTCTAGAACACAGGATGATGAGCACATGTGCATTTGAAAAGAATAAAGGTACCTGCCCAAGAAGGACCAAGCAAAAAGCTTCCTCCAGTTTTAAATTCACGCCCTCAGATGCAATTAAACACTCGCAAATGACTTTTGCACGGTTAATCTGTGAATACACAAAAAGAATTGCACGAGTAAGAGGTGATATAGCAGAATAAATGGACATTGCAACCAAGCTAAACTAAAAGTTGAGCATCACAATCTGTTTGCATGTTCAAAAAAGTCAGGGGGTGACATGAGCTAATAAACCAAACTATTACAGCAGTACAACCTTTTAAATTTGACATAAGAGTCTACATTTCCTTGTAATAGAAGCTTCATACACTGTGATGCAACTGTAAATATAATTAACTAAACTAGCTGAATTAGAACTTCAAGGCTGGAAATATCTTTACCAGATCAGCTTGCTTGCTGGAAAAGCCAAGGGCAATATGAGCCATTAGAATCACATAGAACCCATTAAAATCAATTACAACTCTTTGGTTTTGTGACTCAAGTGACTTCTTGTTCTTTCTTGTAAGAGCCAAATTGTCCCACTGAAGAAGTTCAACTATCTCAGACGCCATGAGCCTACTCAAAGCTTTATTTAGAAAGCATGGCCAATCTTGAACTTGGCATGGAGATTCAACATCAAGGCCCTGTCTAAGTAACTCACGGAAGGCAGAAATGGCTCCCGATCTTCGTTCTGCATTTTCAGGTCTGTGAGGCATACCCAGTAATTCCAAAGTGCAAGCTGGTGCAAACTCTTCCAAGGATTCCTCTATCTAACATCATTTTTAAGAGCAATTACTATGCACATAAAGTCAACATAAAATGTGGAATATGATGAGAACCATCCAAAAAGAGCATTAGATATTGCCCACAGTTGTATTCATATCTTTCAGCAAACTTACAGCACAGCTTACATTTTGAAATGATTTTGATATGGACGCATTATACAGGCTGTCATATCAATGATGCCATCCAAAAACAATACAAGCAGGGGTGGGATAACTCAACCTAAAACCTGAGATCCTATCCTACCTGGACCTAATATCATTAGTGGTCCGGTTTAATTGTTTTCTGAGTGGTCCAGGTTTAGTAACCTACCTGAACTTGATTTGTTCTGTCCTTGAGCTGGCAAAAAAAAAATTAAGAACCAGACCAAAAAAATACTCAAGTCCTTTAAAATATATATATGATATATTGTATAACTGTGTAAAACATAAATAAGTTGCACTTGTGCAGGATGAATTTAATGATTTGTAATGATTGTTGATGAATTTGATGATTATTATATGACAGGTTGTTTATTAGTTGTACTTCTAAACGTATGTTTGAATAAGGGATGTAAACGTTAAAAAAATAGGGCAGTTTTTTTCCAGGTGGCTCCACTTTTTGGGTCTTGTTTTGCTCCCAAAATAATATAACCTGATATCCATCACACTTTTTTTGTTCAATAAAAACCCCAACTCAGCCAAATTCTACTCCTAGAGACAAGAGTGGCTAGCCTGGGTTGCAAGATTGTAATGCTTAATTTCCAATTCTAGTTCAGAATGTCTTATTTGGAAATCATACAAGTATAGCAGTTATATGTTTTATAAGGGGGCTTATAGTTGATGCAATCAAAACTTCTGGAGAATTAGTCCTTGTCTCTTGACTAGGTTGAGCACCACATAAATCCCACTTGATATTTTTCATTCTTCTCTCTATTTTCAAATATAGACCCAAAAATGTCCTAAAAGCTATTCCTCTCTTGTGTTTGTACAGTCCCGGGAGTGAACGAGAGGTCCTGCTCTACCATCCTAAACATTTTTTTATCAGCAGGCGCAATGGAGTCCCTGAGAAACATGATTGAATGCATCAATCAGGGACAAATTGACGTCAAGGATCAACAAACCAAACTTAAAAATCTGTTGCGTGTCTTAAGCCTTGAATGCATCAAATGACAGGATCATCCTGGTATACACCTGGGTTTGTCCATCGCAAACACACGGAATGGCACCAAAGGGAAAACAAAGACTCCGTGGTTCCAAGATTTTCCAAGTTCACAATTTAAAGGTAAAAGCGACCCACTACCATGGCTCAACCATAGTGAATGTTTTTTTAAACAGCGAACATCACCGCATTTATGGGTCAGTCTGGTGATTTTCCACGTGATCAAGACCGCCCAATGGGCTGATCAATTACATGCAGCAGGAACAGGACTTATGTAGATGGAAGTTTACTTAAATGCTTCAAACGCCTTGGTCTGCCATGCAGCGCTAATCCTGAAGGCGAATTCGCAAAATTAGTTCAGACAACGACATGGAGGTGTCACTTCAAGACTTGTTGACAGGGACATGCAGAACGCGGGTGCGCATGCAAGTAAAGATTTTTACACACAAACAATGTGAGGCAGTTCACATAATCACATGTGGCTCCAGATGCACCCATGTCCTCAGTTCTCTCTTGTGAAGCACCACCATAAACTTCTACCGGAATTAGACGGCCATTTGAAGTGCAGACTTGTGTGAAGGAGATCGAATATAAATTCCAGACATCCAGTTGCCACCAGGTAGTCGTATATACAAAGTATCACATGTCTAGCTTCTCAAGTCACCGCACAAGGGATCTCTACCAGACTTGATGGGGGCACTTGCCACCTAATATGGAAAGACCACCTGTGTTAAACCTGTTGGAGTGTTCTGCAATTGATTAAATCATAGCCAGCTGGAATGGTTAGTCTATTAGAAGCTCTAATAGGAAGAGGAAGCTTCAAGGGAGTCAAAGGTGTTTTGGAAGAGTTATCTCACAATCTCACATTCAAACTTGAGGACAAGCTCGTGATAATAAGTAAGCATTCTGGGGACAGTCTTATCAACTATGCAGTTCGGGTTGGACGAGAGCCTGAGGCAGGACAAGGGCTTGCGGAAAGGGGCTAGTTTGGGCCGCAAGAAGGTTATGCTCATTTTCCAATTCAGGTTTTGAATGTCTTTTATTACTTGATCATATTAGCCTTGCAGTTATAAGTTCGGTCTTTTATTTAGTTCTCCATGTAATAGCGCTATATAAGGGCCTATAGTTGATATTTTTAGACTAAGGGCCTATAGTTGATATAATAAAATAATTTTGGAGAATTAACTTTTGTGCGTCTCCAGTGAGTCGAGCACCAAATAATTCCACTTAAGCTCTCTTGTTATCCTCTCTTTCTTCAAATACAGTCCCAAGAAGTCCTACAGACTAATCCACTTTTCTGGTTTGTGGAATACCAGGGGTTGATGAGGTCCTAATTTCACACCCTAAATAGCATTTTTTCAAATCGTAGTTTTGGTGTGTATTCATGATAAATTAAAAGTGAGTCAAGTGATAATCTGATGTAGTTTGGGCATGGATGACAGGCTAATCAAACTGAATGTTATGTGGCACACACATTAAGGAGGCAATTGCAATTCCAAGAACTATACCTGAGACAACAATGTCAACTTCCCAAGAGAAACATTGCTCCTAAGAAGACACTGAGCACGAGCAAGAGCTTCAAAACCTTGTGAAATATTGTTCTTCTCAAAGCAAAGTTTTGCAATTGCACACTTCAAGAAAGCACCTATAATAAGAAGGGGAAGAATAACAAAACTGCCACGAGAAGGCAGCATCTGAGCATAGTTCTAATATCTTTGCTTTTGAACCTTACCTCAGCCAGCGCCATGGACAAAAGCAAATCGTGTACGTAATGCTTCGAATCTGGATGTTTGAGGGCTCTTCGTCCGATATCTAGCACAAGCTTCTCTTCCCCTACCTGAAAGGAAAAATGAATTTCAGTATATCTCATATTCACAGTGAAAAGTCTTAAGTTGATAATAATATCTTTTACCAAATTAAGGCTGTTTTTACAAGAATTAATTTCACTTTTGGTCCTATGAATATTATGTCAATCCCACATTTGTTCCAGATTTTTCTATTCACCCACTTTTGGTACATGATTGTTGTTTCTTACTTTTCTTGCTCATCAATGGTCCTTCCGGCCAAATTTCCAACACTTCTTTGGCGATTTTAAGCGCCAGAAGTATCGATGGAAGGACCACGAGAAGAAACAGTAGACATGTAACAAAAAGTGAGAAAAGTCAATGACGTGGACCAAATGTGAAATTGACATAATACTCGTAGGATCAAAAGTGGAATTATTATTTATTAACATTACAGAAGCACAATACTTATAAAATATGTGCAAATATTAATGAACAATGTGAATTAAAAGAGCAAAAAATTGGGGAGATTAACCAATTTAATCAGGTTACAGTCCTATTCTATATTCCTCAACCGTATTTCAGGTAAAAGCTTCCAAATGAAATGTTTTTTGAAGATAACCTCTTGAAGTAAGCAAAGAGCTCCTGGCAACCAAGCCCATGATATTCGAATAGAAGACCTTGGCATGACCTTGCCTTTTACGTTTCCAGCATATTCTGGCTCAAAAAGAAGCTTATCTCTCACATCCATCAAAAGGTTCTGAGAGTGAAGAGTAAATTCATATTAATCATGACTAAGGGGAAAGCAAAGAAGAAAAGGAACTTAAAAGTTAGGTAAATTTCCTGATACCTATCAAATCCACCAGAATCAGATTACTACCTGGCGAGAAATAACAGCATCCATAGTGTACCCCTCTTCAACATCAGCATTTTTCAAATGTATCACCGACTTGACAATCTCATCCTTCTCCGCTTTATCAGAGACACCAAGAATCTGTAAGTTTGTATTGCAAGAAGATAAGAAAACTTTCTAACCAAGGATTTTCCGCCTCTTGGCTCAAAAGTCTTCGAATAATCAAAGTGTACTTTTCAAGACAACAAATTAGTTGATGCAACTGTAAGCCACTTTCACTCAGTAGCAGGAACTAATTAAAAATAGAAAGTACAAATTGTAGATTTCAGTGTAACAGTTGACAATTGAGATCAAACTGGATTGCTCTAAATTCATTAAGTTGGAGCTAACAACTAAGACAAAGATAAGTATTGAACAATCGATTCATTCATGAATAGAGTCATGAATACAGTGAGTCGATCAATGTGTATTCTATCAAAACAATCAGTGTGTTCATTTATGAGAACTCCACGCAGGATTACAGGATTGCACTAAATTGGTTCATTTGGAGTTAATCGCATAGACAAATAGAAGTATTGAAAATTAGTATTCTAATTTGTATAGTTGCTTATGTACCATTTCTATGATTGTTTATGAACGCCTACAATTGAACTGCAGATTATTAATCACTACGGGAAAAAGTGTGTGCCCATTCACTAACTCACACACCTCCTTACCCACTCTTAAAGTAATATGGGATTTCCTTGCCCCTTTGAAATGCATCAACGCAAATACAGAGGACTACACAATACCAAATGAATGTCATTTATTTACAAATCAAACAACAAATTGTAGGAACTTCAAAATCCATAAGGAGAGCACATTTATGATTACCAAGTGTTTAGCAAAGCAACATGCTCTTAAAGTCTTAAGAAGCTATATACTTGAAACCATCGTATTGCTAGCTGCTTAACTCTTGAGATTTTTATCATTAACTTTAAGCAGCACACACATACACACATAGCACACACATACACACATATTAATCCATCGCAACTTCACAAGACTTAATATGATATCAAAACTAAATAAGCTCCAACGAGCAATTCAATCCTGATAAGCCTCAACCATGAACACATGAAATACAAGATTAGTTTGCTCCAACGAGCCACTATCTTGTGGGGGCGTATTAAACTATCACACATTGGTTGCGTATAAAAATACAAACCAACATATAAAGTATTGGACTACTTCTCCTATCAGGTTGACCTTTTAGGATGGAACTCCAGGACTTAATAACACATAGAGAAAGAGCTTATATAAATGTTAATGATCTAGGCTTCAATCAAGCTATAGGCATGCATAATATGATCAGTTGTTGGCATAAAACCACAATGATCTCATTGTTAAGTTCCATCCATCTTTCATAGTCATATGTGAAAGACATTTTTAAGTCCCTGCAGTATGTTTTTAACCCTTCTAAGCTCCTTAACATGTAATTGAGGTTATTGACAACGTCATTGACAAACTTAAACCAAAACGACCCCATCCTTGTGCATCTGCCTCTAACTTTTTATTAGTGCATGACGTCGCACGCAGTTTAGCTCATGCATATGTCATCTATGTCAGAAGCCCAAAAAATCACATCAAAACCCAAAAAACTTTACTTTATTGTGAGGACTACTGGGTTCTATTGGTGGAAGGCGAAGGATGGTGGGCTTTGGGGGTGACATTGATATGTGACAGTCAAATGCTTATGATTTTATGTGCTAACGTTAATGCAAACAATTAAGGGCTTTAGCTTGTATCTAGCATGCTTAGGTGATCAGAAGTTAGGGTGTCAATGGGAAAAAATGCAAAATTATCAGACTTGAAAATGTTTTTTCTGTCAAAAAAATCATCCTACATCTAAACAATATTACCTCCAAACTAACTTGTGTTCATCATCTAGAGTTTCTCATCTATTGTTTGTAAATATATACTTTTTCAAGTCAGAAAAAAACGACTGACTGCAATTTGAGTATATCTAAAGAAACACTTTTCCCCGGTAGGTGTAGATAAGTCCAATAAAATAAGATTAATTTAAATGATCAAAGCATTATGGGCTTCAAGGAGGGAATGATGGATTAAAAAACATGGGCTGAGAGCTACATGGATCCCTAAATCAATTGAGCCAGCACATGTTGATCTCAAAATCCTATTTGAAGAAACATGAATAATATATTCTCGATACATGATTTCATGAAACTTATAGTTGCATTTCAATGCTTATTTAAAGTTTTTTTCTTTAATGTTCTTCTATTTTTATAATCATGTAATTGTGTCAGTACTTAGTTATAACTTTTGATGCACTTTTTCCATACGTGCTCTTATCTAATATTCTACTCGTATTAAATTAAATATTAAAAAATCTGGAATGATAATACAATTAGTCTAGCCTTGTTATACGAGTAGGACATTTAAAATGGGACAGAGGGATTACTAAATAGCAACTGCGTGTCCGCATGGTTCATCAGCAAGAAAAAAATGCATCAAACTACTAGCAATGTAAAACAGTGCCATATATTCTATCCCCACCAGAAACTCATTTGCAAATGATAAAATTTGCGGCACAGGACTTTTACGTTCGCACTACATATTCTACACTGGATAATGTCACTATTGCTACTCATTTGGAAACATTAAAATCAATAATGATTTAACCTTGTTCTTTGTGTTCCTAATTTTACTTTCAATCTAACTTCTGTTTCAAGCTTATCACTACGTGACGTTTACAAGTTATTTTCCCTTCAAATCATGGTGCTTTGCAGCAGGACAACTATACCCAGAAAATCATCGGTTATGCCTAAAATATATAATGGACTCTATCATTTGTATCTCTCCGGTCCACTCTTTGAAGAATTCACTGACGAGTTGAACATAAAGGACATTCAAGCTCATCTTGAAGGGTATCAAGGGGTCAAAAATAACAACACTCAAGAAACTTAAGGACCTAATAGCAATTACTTTATTAATAGTATATATTTGTAATATTTCATTGTTCCAGATACTATGAACTGTTCATTCTGTAATCTCCCTACTTCTTCTATTCCGATACATGTCTTCTTCTTTTATTCTCTCCAAGAAACTGTAATTTCAATTCTGAAATTTAATATGTTCATCCGTGCCTATAACTTTGTCTATCTTAATTTGTGGTTCACTTTATTTCTTTCTCCTCTCACAAACTAATATATACAAATAAAAATATAGAAGAAATATATGCAGGGGAGACCTGATAGCAAGTGACTGGAATTTCGATGGAGGGGACGAGCATGGATGGAGAAGCATCGCAGTCAGTCATGTTGGTGGCGGCGGTTTCAGCAACGCCTACACTGAGGTCAGTGGCCAATGGCCTCCTGCTACTCAATACCGTCAAATGCCTCTTAAGGCCGAAACTGAGACTGACGGGCACGGCATTGTAGCAATGGCCCCTCCCGGAATCCCCTCTGGCGTAGCAGATGTACAGGGCGCTGGTGAGCTGGTGGGAAATCGCCATTATAGTCTTATAGCATTCACGGACCACCGATTACCTTTAAGCAATATTAATCATATCGAAAGGTTTAACCGGTGTTTCCTGAACAAGCTTCTGAGGTTCGAAGATATTTTCCTCTGATTTGAAGAATTTCAGGATACCGATTTGCAAGGCATTTGACGCATGTAACCGTTGCTCTTTGCCTTTTCCAGCAAAAGAGAACTGGGCGATGGTGAAACGGAGTCAAGTAAAGTATATTCGGGACTCAAGTTTCGGTGAATTTTGACTTTACGGACTACACACAGGCAAGGACGGGGGCTCACCGGGAGGACACTGAACAAAGTAAAAAACGGCGCCGGAAAATGAAAATTAATATTCATGGATTAATGTTACTAGCTTAATTAATGTTATCCAATCAAATCTAAAAAATGGGTAGGTAGTGAAGGGTGATTAGGACATTTAATGTAAAAAGAATTGTCTAAAAAGGAAACGTAAAAAAGTAAATAAGACGTCCCAAAAAAAGAAAGTGAAGATTTAAATGAGACGTAGGGAGTAATATGAATTCCGTTGTGAAAAGAAAACGATGGAGACTATATTTATGAGATAGATATATTTATAATAATCTCTAAATTACTTCTTCTTAATCTCAAATTATAGGGCTTCATCAAGCTCTTATTTATAGTGTTTGAGTTTGATGATTAGTCATCTAAAGGATGACTCTACAGATTTGGTGGCAAAAACAAATTGAGTCATTTGTTCTAACTAGGTTACAAGGATTATTACAAGGATCGAGAATAGCTTGATGTCCTAACGACGGGAATGAACAATTCACACTTGTCATTTTCTAGATTTTACAACACCCCCCCTTTGAATGTTCATCCTTCAATAGGCATTCATTATGTTAAAAACTTATTATGAAAAATTAGTGTGAAAATGAAGTGGTAAAGATTACTACTTATAATGTCGTTGTATTTGAATGTGCTGTCTCATTAAAAACATTATCACAAAAAAGTTGGTGAGATAAAAACTAGACGAAGGAAAAAAGAGTGCAGTGCATTCAAATACTCCCTTGAAATTAACAAAAATTTTGAAGGCCCTGCATTTCAATTTTTTGTACGAGTTCTATAAACTTCTTCGGCGGTAAAGATTTAGTGAAGAGATCGGCTGGATTTTCACTGGATCTGATTTGTTGAATGTTGTTCTTCCCCTTCTTTCTCTAGATCGTGAGTAGAAAAGAATTTTGGTGATATGTGTTTGTTATATCTCCTTTGATGTGGCCTTCTTTAATCTAAGCTATGCACGCAGTATTGTCTTCGTAGATCACAGTAGGGTGAAAAGTAATAGGCTTCATACCGCATTCATTTTGGATGTGTTGAATCATAGATCGCAACCACACACTTTCTCTTCTGGTTTCATATAGTGCAATTAACTCAGAATGATTTGGTGATATAGCAGTAAATGTTTGCGTCATAGATCTCCATGAGATTACGTATTACCATAAGTAAATACGTACCCGGTTTGTGATTGGCCTTTTGAGGATCTAATAAGTATCTAGCGTCTGCATATCCGATTAAAGCAGCTTTTGCATCTGTGTGGTAGAATAAGTCAAAATCAGCTATACCGCGAAGATAACGGAATATGGCATTGATCTCGTTCCAATGACATCTTGTTGGACATGAGCTGTATCTAGCTAATAAATTTATAAAAAATGCTACATATGGTCTAGTATTATTAGCTAAAACATTAAAGCTCCAATAGCACTCAGGTATGGTACTTCGGGACTGAGTATTTCTTCGTTGTCTTCTCGGGGACAGAATGGATCATCGTGTATGTTGAGAGATCGAATCACCATTGGTTAAGTCAACGGATGAGCTTTGTCCATGTAGAACCGCTTCAAAACTTTCTCGGTGTAATTGGATTGATGAATGAAAATTCCATTCTTCAAATGCTCAATTTGAACTCCGAGACAAAATTTGCTTCTCTCAAGATCTTTCATTTCAAATTCTTTCATAAGATATTTTGCACTAATTTCAATTTTATCAGGAGTTCTAATAATGTTTAAGTCATCAACATATATATACTACGATTATGATGAACCCTGAATTTGATCCCCGAATGAAAACATGTGGACTAATTGGGTCATTTTTTGTATCCTTCTTTAAGAAGATATTCACTGAGACTATATCACATTCTGTTAGTACCCAATTTTGATAGATTTTGATGATGTCACTATACTTTGCACGTGTACATTGTGTCTTATAAAATAGCATTTAAATTTGAGTGACAAAAATAAATGTACAATTTTTGAGACTAAAGAAATATTACCGGAAAAGTAAAAATGCAATAAGGTAATTTTTATTTACCTTAATAGGATATTTAGATTCTACCGGCATATATTATTTAGCTCAAAGATTAATTAAATGTCACATGTTTTGACGAAAAGAAGCTCGAAAAACATATACATTGAATGTATATGATTGAAGACAAAATTTGACTAACATTGAATCCTAAATTTGTACTGGGGCCCTGAGCATTGAAGACACACATATGAGATCATTTTGAAGAGATGTTCCAGCGGCTAAAAGATTATTGAAGACAACCGCATTAAAAGCACCAGCACAAGAAGACGAATGTACAAGTCGTCCGTGTCAACCTTCAACGAACAGGATTAATCCATCCTAACCAACAGATGAGATTAATCAACTAGAGAAGCCTATAAATATAGGCTGAAACGAAAGTTTTCTAATGAAACTTGAGCATCCTAAGTAGAGAGATATTTCTATTGAGCATTCACGGAATATCTAGCAAAAGAAAAAGTGGTATTCTATCCACGACTCTCTACTTAGACTCTTGCTTCACTAAACTTCTTAGTATCAAGTGTTCATTGCTAAAATCCTAGAAGTTTAGTTCCTAGTTGGAGGTTAGAACTTTCTTATAACCAAATCAGATATTGTTGTAAACACTTCAGGAGGACAGTTGTTCCCGGCCTGAGTGTGGTTAGATGGGTCAGGAGTACCTTTTGATCTCCACTTGATCAATTGAGAAAAACCTAAAGGATTGAGTAGCTTGGAGTGGTGTTGTACTCCTCGTGAAACACCTTCAATCTAGGTCAGAGTGGTCAAGGCTAGATTGGCACTAAGTGTATTGGGCTTCATGCATTAGTGAAATCCATTTGAAATAGGATGAGACTGGATGTAGGAGGATTACACCACCTCTGAACCAGGATATACTATGTGTTGATTTATTTTCTGTCAACAAAGCACACACTAAACACTTCTCATAAAAGATTGTAGTTTGCCAGCAGTATCCTAAGCAGTAGTCTTAATTTCACCATACTGCTTATCATACTGCTTAATAACTCACTTTCTTTGAAATACAAGAGCTTTACAATATCACAACTATAAGGTCTGTTCCATTAGATTTCAGGAAATCCTACTTAAGGCATAACAGTTGCCTTAGCAGTCCCCTGGTGACTACCCAACTGCTAAGCCCACTGCTCATGCAAAAGTGTTTCCTTTGAACATCTCAACTTCACCAGACCTTCACAACTCTATCTCCAAGAAGTCTGTTCAAACTGATCACTGTAATTCAAAGTGATAAGTCAGCAGGTGCCTCAGCAGTCCCCTCACTATCACCCAACTGATGAGACCACTACTCCAGTAAAGCTCCCACTTACTTGGACTAATGCACATCTTCAGAAAGCCCACATCATCCTGAGCAACACCATATAATCAATCTTCCATACCTTCACTTTTATTTAAGCAGGTGTCTCAACAGTTCTTTGGTTACCACCCAACTGCTGAGACCACTGCTCTCATTAAAGGTTGATTATCAATATACTCTATTATATCATCAGAAAGCTCTTCCCACTCTGAGAAAGATTCTGAGTGCAGTGTCATCATACACTGAGTATTTCACTAGCAGTTGCCTCAGCAGTTCCCTGCTTTCTAGCCAACTGCCAAGCCAACTACTCACCTTATACATCCCAAACTTCATCCATCAAAGAAAGTGTTATACACTATTTATCTAAGCGGTTAAAGACTTCCGTTGTGCATCTACAAATCTCCCAAAAGATTATAGATCAACTCTTTAGAGGGAGAAACGTTTTAAAGTTGAAAAAGCTTTAAAAGTCTATTCACCCCCCCCCCCCTCCCCCTAGACTTTTACCTCTATCAGGGACCATCAAGTGGTATCAGAGAGGAGTGTTCCTAGAGTCATTTACTGACTATTTTGAACTAAAGATCCCAAACCACTATTCTTCCCAAACACTTTCTAAGAATGGACAGGCAACGTACAAAGAATCTATTATTAAATCAGAACAAGTGTGATGACGGGAAAATCAAGGATATATGGGATGAACTCACAATGACCCAATCAGAAGATGATCAAAGCAGTACAAGTGATGAAGGCAGCTCATCAGAAAGTAAGAAAGAGGCTCTGATTTGCCTCTTTTGAATGCACCGAGATGATAGCTCTTCCCACAACTGTCCTATGGCCAGATTGAATGAAAATGACAATGATGAGGTATTATCTTGTTCCTCAAGTAGCTCATATGATTCTAGTTGTTCCAGTGTTGATATGGAAGCTCTACTCCATCAACTTGAAAAATTTCAAAAGGATCACCTTCTTTTAATAAACGAGAATTGTAGGCTTTAAGAAAATTTGATTATAGCCCAAGCTCAAATGGGTGAAGTGATTAAAATGTAAAATATTCTTGAAGTCGAAAACATCATATTAAAAGAAAGGCTGAGCTCCCTCACTACCCCTATTGTTGAGGAAGTTCAAAACTGGAAGAACACGGGATCAGGACACACACCTTTATCCCAATCATTGAAAGACTCTCTCAAATGCTCTCCTATCACAAAACCCACCACAGATCTACAAGAAACAAGAAAACCAAACCAACAAAATTCCCACTCCTAAACTCTGTCAAATAAAAGGAATCGGTCCTCTCCCAGATCCAAAACCAAACTTCCTTACCAACCCAACTTCCACAATAACCAACCAAATCAAAGACTTGGTTGACAACCAATCAAGAGGACCAACTACATTCCACAGAAAAGGCTGATCACTCCTAATGCTCATATTCCTTCCCACCCCCACACAAGGAACGATGTTCATAAATATACAGCCACTTCTGTTGATTACAAAAATTCGAGTGGCTACAGACCCATCAGCTCAAATACAAATGGTCCTAGATTGGTATGGATGCCCAAACCCATCCAAAGGAAGATGCCCACTAACTTGTGGGCTGCTACTCAAAATTGACAAAAATGGGAAGGTGATGGAGCAGCCAAGAATGACATAAGATATTCAAGCTGCTCCATGCACATGACAGGCAGCAGGTGGCTACTGTCAATACTAGATCTGGAGAAGGACCCAAAGCAACCTTTGGGAATGAGGAAGAAAGAGGAGAATCTAAAGGAGCTGGAGAATCCAATCAAATGTAGTCCTTCAATCCAAAACATATCATATGGGATTGAAGTTCAAACTCATAAAGTACAAGCCAGCTCCGCGATAATATTCACAATGTGACACTCTCCAAGTTGCCTTCCCAGCAAAAATCAACAAAAAAACTGGAGTATGGAAGCAGCAATTGATTCAAATGGCAGCCCACTGTCAGCAGTGAACTCAAATGACAGCCCACTGCTAAGCAGTTAACTCAAATGGCAGCCAACTGCCAGCAGGTGACTCAAAGAAGAGACCACTGCTAGCAGGTGACTCAAATGAAAGATCACTGCCAGCAGTTGACTCAAAATATACGACACTGCGAGCTGCTGACTCATTCTAAAATCAACTCCTCAAGACGCTCCAACTGAATTAAGCACAAGGCTTAATAATCCCAATCCTCTTACTCTACCAGAAGACAGTAAAGAAAAAGAGGAGGATGAGCAGGTAACTCAATTCATTCAAACATCTGACACAAGATGATACAACCATCATCCTCCTCATCCAAATATTTATCCAAGGGGTTCATACAAGATCATCAATCCAGAAAGAAGCAATATTTGCTTCTTCTCTCAAACAGAACCCAAAAGGACTGAAGAAGCCCTACAAACATCTGACTGGATACAAGCAAATTCAAAAGGAACAATCTCTGAAGCTTGTATACAGACCATATCGTCAACATATGATAGGAACAAAAAGGGTGACTAAGGAAGGCATCATTATTAAGAAGAAAGCAAAATTAGTGGACAAAGGGTACTACAAAGAAGAATGAATAGATTTTGATGAAACCCTTGCCACAGTTGCACATTCGAAACTATAAAGATATTCTTAGCATATGCTGCCCATGAGCAACTCACAATCTATCAAATGGATGTGAAGAATGCCTTCCTAATAACTGTCTACTAGAAAAGGAGGTCTATGTGGAGCAGCCTCCTGGACCTAAAATCAATAGAGAGGAAGATCAGGTGTTCAAATCTAGAATCAAACAAACTCCAATAGCATGGTATGACACTCTCCTTCTAAACATTTAGTGAAATATGGGTTCACTAAAGACAAAGTAGAAAACATGCTATTCAAGGTGAAGAAAACCCTCTCATACTGCTTGTATTTGAAAACTCAAAACAAACACTATGTAAGAAATTTTCAACTCTCAAAGCAAATTTGGAATGAGCCTAATGGGAGAGTTGAACTATTTCTTGGGACTACATATGACTCCACAAGGTTTCTACATCAAACCAAGTAAGTGAATGAAACAAGATTCAATGCACTGAGGCAATAGCTTAGAATGATAGATGATGTTGATCAAAGGCAGGAATACCCATGCACCTATTCAGGGGGAACTTAATTCCAAAAACAAGGGGGAATTCCTAGCCACCTGCTGAGGGGGAACCCTCAGGGGTAGCCACCTGCTAAAGGTAAGATACCCAGAATCAACAAGAAATGAAGCATCAAGATCCAAGAAAGTCTATCTCAGACTTTCAATAAAGAAGAAGTCAGTATCCGAGCAGTGAGCACAGCAGGTGACTGAATTTCAGCATCACTAGGCTCAGTAGGTGCCTAACAAAGAAGCCCACTGCTACAACCTCTTGATACTTGCAATAACTCAGCAGGGTGACTATCAAACGAGCTCACAGGATGATTGAGCTACAAAGAAATGATTGCTAAAATACTACTTATTCTTCCTAGAGTATTCTATGTTTCATTCGCAAACTAGTTAACTCCAATTAACAAAGTCCAGAAACGAGATGACTTGACTAACTCTGAGGACCAGGTGGGATTTGTTCAATAAAAACAAATCAATATGGCAGAGACCGGTCAACGTTTTGGATAACAGAAGGAGACGTTCAAAAGGAGAACTAGTCATGGTTCACCAGAAACTCTAGAAAGAACAAAAGGAGTAAGCTAAGAATCCGAGCAAATGGCTCAGCAGTTGACTGCTATCCAGCAGCAGCAGGCTCAGCAGGTGACTGGCTACTAGTCCACAGCTACTTGCATAATGAGAAGAGGTGCATCGATACATTCTTAAAAGTGGAGGACAAGCCTGGAATAAGGTAAGAACAATAGAGGAAAAGACACCGGTTCACAAATTCTCGCAGGTGTCTACCGGCAGGTGACTGCCTCAGGAGCAGGTCACTGCTTCAGGCAAGCAGTTGGCTCAATTTCTGACAAATGTACATGGAATCTCACCACATGACTTATATCATCTTGATCACCTCACATCAAGGATCCCAAAAAGGTACCTCTTGTTCTCAGAAATCATCAAAAATCTACTCAAAACTGAGCCCCCTTCTACCAGTGTGAACACACTTAATACTGAAGAGGCCAGACGTATTCTATAACGACTATATCCCAACGGCTAGTTTCCGATAGCCTATAAATACTCCCTCCGTACAAATCCTTCACACTTTCACTTTGCAATCTCTTTCTTGTCAATTCTAAAGCTCTCAAACTCTCTAAATACTCTCAAAAGCCTTCTTCCACACTACCTTTAATTCCTCACATACACACAATCTCCATACACAAATGGCCTCTCTTGTTCAAATCGCCAAAAACATATTCATCGGGTCCATCCTAAACACTCCAAAAATTCTTGAGAAAGCAGAGAACAAGGATCTCACGAGGGAACTGCTCAGAAAGCTAGAAACAACGGGACTCATTAAAATGACCACCTACCCTTACCCCTGCCTCTACCCCGAGGTAGTAGCAGAGTTCTACATCAACTCCACACCTGAGACGTTGAAATCTGCAGTGATGGGGTTTGAGGTAGAGATAAAAGAAGAAGAGATAAAGGAACTGCTTTCTCTACCTGGAGATGAAGTCAGAGACGTTAATGACATCACCTTTGACGAGCAAAGCTTCAAGGAAATGGTGTTCCTTCCAAAGGCTCAACACCTTAACACTCTCCAGGTGAAGAAGGGCATGTTGGTACCAAAATATTCTCTTCTGATGGACATCCTATACAAATGCATTGACAACAGAACAACTGCATTGGATGAAATGAATGCACAAAGGGCACTTCCACTAGCAGCCATCAGCTCTGGCTCCCCACACAACTGGTCTCGGTATGTCTACAACGAGATCCTTAAGTATGTAAACAAGTCACACAAGGGACGAGGAAAGGATGGGAGCCTACCATTACTAGGGTATGGATTCTTAATTGGAGAAATTCTCAAGAAAAAGGGTATTGTAGGCGACATCAAAGAAGCAACCAACTCGAGGAAGTTTCTCCATGAAACCTCTAAAGCAGGGGCCCCAGAAATACAAAAGCAAGATGTTACTCTCCAATCCCACGAGCCTCTCCAAACTGAATTCACCAGAATCAAGACAAAACTAGTCAAGGGACCAAGATCCGGATGTAAAGAAGTTCAAGCAAAAAGGAAAAGAAGAGTCACCAGAAATCTCCAAGAGGAAATAGAGGAGGCAACCTCCTCTATACAAGCAGCAGTTGCCTCTCCTTTAGCAATGATCCAAGAGGAAGCAGAGGTCTCTTCAAACTCCTCAAATGCAAGCAACACCTCTGAGGTTCCTCTCTCAATTCTTATTCCCAGACTTACTCAACATGGTGAGCAGGGACCTCAACTAGGAGACCAGGTGGCTCCCCTTGAACAAGAGCAGATGCCTCCTCTAGAAACAGAGAAGGCCCCTCCTTTCAGCGAGCAGATGGCTCGTCTAGACGAGCAGGCTCCTCAATCACCAGCATCAGCCTCACCTGTCCTGACTCCTCTAGAGTAATTAGATGCAGAATTTGCCAGAGTCAAGGCATGGAGATCATGGAAGCTCTCAAGAATCCTCCATCAAGTTGAAACCATAGCACACTTCATCGACGAAGAAGAGTTTGTGGTGGAGTGGCTTGGGACTGATGACATGGCAGAAGCAACGAGGTTACTAAAAATCAATCAGGTCTATACAATCAAAAGGAAGCACCTCACTGTCAAGGATGCAATTGAAGATTCAAGTGATGATGATCTGGATAATGATGACGATAATCCTGATAATGCTCCTAAGGGACTACCTCGCTCCACAGGTAAACATATCATTCACTCCTCCTCCTCCAGTGATAAAGAAACCAGGAGGGTCATGGAGAAATCAAGAATGGAAACCCAAGGAGGAGGGGAATCCTCCAAAGCTCCCCAAAAGATGCTAGTTGCCACCATCCAGCAGGGGACTGCTTTGATAGATCTCAACTTGGAACCCCACCAAGATACAACACCTGAGCAGCCTGCCACATCAAATGAAATTAGAGATCAAATTCAGCATGATGATGAAGAAGACACTCCTACACTGGCAGTGGTCTTCATCAACGAAAGAAGAGCAACCATAAAATTCATAAGTAATGCTGAGGTTCGCCTGCACAAGAGACTGATCAAAATGCAAAAGCATTTTGATGAGCTGCTAGAAATGAGATTCGCTGAAGTACACTGCCACCTAAAGAGCAACTTGATGATTCAACAAGTATTCAACTCAGAGCAAAAAGCACAGCTCAATATCCAACTCTCCAACCAATCAGCTCAAATGGAGGGGATTCACAAAGAGCTTGAAGCTCTGAAAGCCAGGGATGAAGAAAGAGAGAATCAAATCGTAGAATCCCTCAAAGAACTAAGAAAACAAGAGCTAACAGCTACCTCTGGTCAAGCAGGCGCCTACCAGCCAACAACAGAGGTCTCTGCTCTTCCTAATCTTCCCCCAACCTTGAGCAGGCCCTCCTAACAATACAGGCACATGAGGAGTTCATACAACACCTCAAGACCAAAGAGCTTCCTGCCATTCTCCATCTCTCACAAAAGTTGGTCACAAAGCAAGTTGAACACTCTGAGGCAATCGGTCAAACACGAGCTGATGTTTACAAACACCTCAATGACCTTCACAAAGCCACACAAGAGGCATTCCTGAAGCATGGAAGTGACCTTCAAAGACTAGGCTAGAATTTGGAGACAACTAACCAAAGGGTTCAAGGGCTCGAAAATGAAGTCAGAGATGAGGTAAGAACTAAGAACAGATCTGTTGGACGTCAACAACTACATCAAAGCATTATCTATCAAGGTATATGGCTTAGACCCAACAAAGAGAGCACAAGAAGAAGCTGTTTCTGATCCAGAGATAGAAGCACTGTTTGATGAAAGCAAGAGTCAGAGCAAGACCCTGCTCATGATGCCAAAAAGGGGGAAGGTTCAACACAAGCAGGCCCCTCCTTCAAGAGATCAATAGCAACAAAGAAAGCAGCAGAAACAAGAAGGAAGAACCAAGTCTACAAAGAAGAAGCTGAGATGAGAAGAAGAAAGGCAGAAGAAGCAAAGGTAAAGGAGGAAGCCAAGAAGAAGTCACAAGAAGACAAACAAGACTAGGATAGATAATGAGTCCGAAATTGACTATAAACTATTGTACCTTAGAAGCTAGAACAATGTACAAAACTTAAATGAAAAATCAATAAAGATATTTTATTCTTGTGTTGTATAGTTTTGGCATCATCAAAAAGGGGGAAATTGTTAGTACCCAATTTTGATAGATTTTGATGATGCCACTATACTTTGCACGTGTACATTGTGTCTTATAAAATAGCATTTAAATTTGAGTGACAGAAATAAATGTACAATTTTTGAGACTAAAGAAATATTACCGGAAAAGTAAAAATGCAATAAGGTAATTTTTATTTACCTTAATAGGATATTTAGATCCTACCGGCATATATTATTTAGCTCAAAGATTAATTAAATGTCACATGTTTTGACGAAAAGAAGCACGAAAAACATATACATTGAATGTATATGATTGAAGACAAAATTTGACTAGTATTGAATGCTAAATTTGTATTGGGGCCCTGAGCATTGAAGACACACATATGGGATCATTTTGAAGAGATGTTCCAGCGGCTAAAAGATCATTGAAGACAGCCACATTAAAAGCTCTAGCACAAGAAGATGAATGTACAAGTCGTCTGTGTCAACCTTCAACGAACAAGATTAATCCATCCTAACCAACGGATGAGATTAATCAACTAGAGAAGCCTATAAATATAGGCTGAAACGAAAGTTCCTAACGAAGCTTGAGCATCCTAAGCAGAGAGATACTTCTATTGAGCATTCACGAAATATCTAGCAAAAGAAAAAGTGCTATTCTATCCACGACTCTCTACTTAGACTCTTGCTTCACTAAACTTCTTAGTATCAAGTGTTCATTGCTAAAATCCTAGAAGTTTAGTTCCTAGTTGGAGGTTAGAACTTTCTTATAACCAAATCAGATATTGTTGTAAACACTTCAGGAGGACAGTTGTTCCCGGCCTGAGTGTGGTTAGATAGGTCAGGAGTACCTTTTGATCCCCACTAGATCAATTGAGAAAAACCTAAAGGATTGAGTAGCTTGGAGTTGTGTTGTACTCCTCGTGAAACACCTTCAATCTAGGCTAGAGTGGTCAAGGTTAGATTGGCACTAAGTGTATTGGGCTTAATACATTAGTGAAATCCATTTGAAATAAGATGAGACTGGATGTAGGAGGATTACACCACCTCTGAACCAGGATATACTGTGTGTTGATTTATTTTCTGTCAACAAAGCACACACCGAACATTTCTCATAAAAGATTGTAGTTTGCTAGCAGTATCCTTAGCAATAATCTTAATTTGACCCTACTGCTTAATAACTCACTTTCTTTGAGATACAAGAGCTTTACAATATCACAACTATAAGGTCTGTTCCAATAGATTTCAGGAAATCCTACTTAAGGCATAGCAGTTGCCTCAGCAGTCCCCTGGTGACTACCCAACTGCTAAGCCCACTGCTCATGCAAAAGTGTTTCCTTTGAACATCTCAACTTCACCAGACCTTCACAACTCTATCTCCAAGAAGTCTGTTCAAACTGATCACTGTAATTCAAAGTGATAACCCAACAGGTGCCTCAGCAGTTCCCTCACTATCACCCAACTGCTGAGACCACTGCTCCAGTAAAACTCCCACTTACTTAGACTAATGCACATCTTCAGAAAGCTCACATCATCCTGAGCAACACCATATAATCAATCTTTCCATACCTTCACTTTTATTTAAGCAGGTGCCTCAACAGTTCTTTGGTTACCACCCAACTGCCGAGACCACTGCTCTCATTAAAGGTTGATTATCAATCTACCCTGTTATATCATCAGAAAGCTCTTCCGACTCTGAGAAAGATTCTGAGTGCACTGTCATCATACACTGAGTATTTCGCTAGCAGTTGCCTCAGCAGTTCCCTGCTTTCTAGCCAACTGCCAAGCCAACTACTCACCTTATACAGCCCAAACTTCATCCATCAAAGAAAGTGCTATACACTATTTATCTAAGAAGTTAAAGACTTCCGCTGTGCATCTATAAATCTCCCAAAAGATTATAGATCAACTCTTTAGAGGGAGAAACGTTTTAAAGTTGAAAAGGCTTTAAAAGTCTATTCACCTTCCCCCCTCTAGACTTTTACCTCTACCGGGGACCATCACATTCGCCCAGATTGTTTTAATCCATACAATGACTTTTGTAATTTAATGGAAAACATGTCTCTAGTCTATTCACCTTCCCCCCTCTACATCCATATTATATATTATATAATATATATATATGTATATATGGTTCACTTGAAGCCTAGAGACATGTTTTCCATTAAATTACAAAAGTCATTGTATGGATTAAAACAATCTGGGCGAATGTGATGGTCCCCGATAGAGGTAAAAGTCTAGAGGGGGGGAGGGTGAATAGACTTTTAAAGCTTTTTCAACTTTAAAACGTTTCTCCCTCTAAAGAGTTGATATATAATCTTTTGGGAGATTTATAGATGCACAGCGGAAGTCTTTAACTTCTTAGATAAATAGTGTGTGTGTGTATATATATATATATGCAGTCACTACATCCATTAGGCGCATTGACAACCTTTCAAAAGCAGACATGCCAATGAGAAACCTTGATGTAGTTGCATCAACGACCGGAGAATAGGTTTCTTCATAATCAATTCCAGGCATTTGACAAAAACCTTGGGCAACAGGCCAACAAGTCAGACTTTATATCTTACACTTTCATTCTTTTCATTTCGTTTGCGCAAAAATATCCATTTAAAACCCACTGGCTTTACGTCTTTTGGCGTAGGGACTGTCAGTCCAAAAATATCACGTTTTTCAAGTGATTTCAATTTTGCTTGAATTGCTTCATTACATTTTGGTCAATCGTGTCATTTTCGATATTCATCAATTGATGCTGGCTCATTGTCATTGTTTTCATTCATAACATTTGTGGTGATGACATATACAAATATCTCATTAATATCAATATCTTTTCGATTCTATTGCATTCCAGTAGAAACGTAGTTTATTGAAATTTCATAATTATCAACGTTTCTATCATTATCTGTAATATCTTCCTCGTTTAAGGAAGTTGGATCATCATTTGAGATGTTTGTTTTGTCAATATAGCTTTCTATGCCAGTATTTTCAAGCTGTTGATTTTCTTATTGAGAATGATGAACATCTTTGGCATCACATATCAACTTCTGCCTTTTAGTTTTCCTTGGTTTTATGTCTTTTGATCTAAGTGGTCTGTCACGTTTTTTGCGTATAGAAGGAATATGTGACTTTGTCAATTCTTTTGTATCTGTGAATGCATCAGGCAACTGATTTGCAACATTTTGTAAATGAATTATTTTTTGAACTTCTTGCTCACACATATTTATTCTCGAGTTAATATGTGATAATCTTGTTGCATTCCTGTAATATCTTTCGTGCTCGAGTTAATATTTGTTCTCGAGTTGATATGTGATAATCTTGTTGCATGTAAAATAGCATGTACCCAAGTTTATGAAGGTAAATTACACCTCATCAATAATGGTCTAGTGATTCATTGTAATCATTTAATCAAAGATTCAGCAAGACCGTTTTATGTATGGACATGACCAACAGGGTGCTCCACATCAATCTCAATCGACATAGAATAGTCGTTAAATGATTAAGACGTAAATTCTCTTGCGTGCATTATCAAGTCGGATTCTGTTTATAGAATGATCCGAAAAATGAGCTCTTAATCATGTGATTTGAGCAAAGAGTTTAGAAAATGTCATATTTCTAGTCGATAAAAGACTAACATGTGACCAATGTATTGAAGCATCAATCAACACCATAAAAATATCTAAATGGTCCACATGGTGGGGCTATTGGCCCATAAATATCTCACTGAATCCTTTTTAAAAATGCAGGTGATTCAGTGCAATTTTGTTCATAGAAGGCATGATGATCATTTTTCCAAGAGAACATGCCTTACAAGGGAAATCACTTGATAATGGAACCCTTGTATTTTTTAATGGGTGTCCGAGTGAAGACTTAATGATTTTATGCATCATTATCTCGCCTGGGTGACCTAAACGGTCATGCCACATCATGAATGTTTTTTGTATCTAACTTTGTGTTAGATACCAAATGTATTTCAATTCAAATGGACTAATATATGTGAAATATAGTCATGAAAAATATGCTGGCATTTTTCACAAATATATTAATGCCATATTTAGTTGTCGTAAGACAAAGATATTCCTTTTGCTTTCATGATTTCTATGTGATAACCGTTTTGACGCATATCTTTAAAACTCAATAGATTTCTCCGCGATTCGTTGGAGTATAGAGCATCATTTATAAGTAATTTTGTCCTGTTAGGGAGCATCACATATGCTTTCTCAGAGCCTTCAATGAGCTTCGCAACACCTCATATTGTATTGACTTTAGCTTCAACTAAAGTCATTTGAAAAAAAAAATTATTTCTCAAAATGGTGTGCTTTGTGGTGCTGCCTATCAGAAATAGCTCTTTATCATTTAAGTGATTCATATCTTCAATATATGTAAATAAACATAATATTGATATCACGAACTATGCATATTATTTAACGGTAAAAGGTGCAAATAAGCACTCGAACTGATCAAAAAGTGCAAATCACTCATTTTATAGGAGGTTCTGTCTGGACGTCGTCATTTGGAGTGGTTACCTGTGCAATTTTTTGATCGATTATTTGGAGCATCTTATTCATTAAGTCTAGTTTACCCATACCAATTTGCAGATAAGAATTACACCGGGAAGGTAGTCAAATGATTTTCTGAAATATACTGCGCTGTTTAACTGCGCAGTTATCTTCAAACATTTATTTGACTACATTCACGTTTGAATTTTTAGCTGAAATTTGGTATGGTTAAACTAGACTTAATGAAGAAGATGCTAAAAAAAATCATCAAAAAATTCTACAGGGAACTGCCTCAAATGGGGACAGAGCCTCCTATAAAAGGGGTGATTTGCACTTTTTCGGTTAGTTCGAGGGCTTATTTGCCCCTTTTCCCTTATTTAACATAAAAGTACATTTATTACACACATTTATTTATCAAAAAAAAAATAAAAGGGAAAGAAAGAAAAAGTACATAAGCCTAGTATTTTACAACATAAGGAGTCTAATATTTTATTTTTTAACATTTTGGTTTATGGCTAAAATATCGTCCATAATGGAATCATCTATGAAGAAATCAGACACATCAAATCTGGGTATTGGCGGAGTTGCATCTTTGACATAATTAGCTTCCACATTTTTATCTTTGTTGAGATTCATGGAAGCTTGAAATAAGTCCACTAGATGTTTAGTCATACGACATTTATTAGCCTAGTGCTCCGTCATGCAACATTTATAACAAATCGACTTTCCTGAGGATTTGGGAGGGTGGTTTATTTGATGGGCTTTTTGTTTGCCATTGCTCTTATAATTTGGTCTAATGATTTGTTTATATCCCCGATTAGGCTTGTTGTTATGACCACTGAAATGCCCACACTTAAAATGCCTTCTAATGCCACTGTGTTGCATTTGATTCCGTGGCTAAGTTATGGCCAGATAGACCCGATGGATCACCGACCTAGGGGTAGCCAGAATCCGAGTAAAGTAAGAGGAAGAGTTGATCGGAAAGCTCAAGTAGATATTTTAGCAGAGTAACAGCAAGAGAATAGAAAATTCGATCCATCTCCACAAATTGGAAGGTGATACTTATAAAAAAGGGGAATACTTAGTGTCCAAGTAAAAATGATGTTAACCTAATGGGGAGAGGACGCGCGTCCAATCCGTTCTAACAAACTAACGGTCTAAATCAATAGGGTGCCACCACGTGTAAAGGTGATTGGAGAAATAATGGGACAATTGGCTTATTGGAACTACCCCTAACAAACTGCTACCTGAATGTGCGTGTGGTTACACGTGTGTTATGTGGAATGTTCCCCCTAACTGCTTGGGGTGACGTGGCGCCCCTTGGAGGCACTAGCGACGTGGCAATAATCTTGCGTAATATTTATCTTTGAACATTTGTCTAAGTCTGCAATGCTTGATCAGGTTCCGAGCTCACTGAGGTCAGTATTTGAAAGCTTGGGCTCATCGCCAGGGGATGTGTCTCTTGTCTCTGGCTTTGTCTTATAACGTTGACTTCCTTCTTTGACTATGGTTAACTCCGCGTCAGTGCTCGAGGTCAGGGTTGGCATCGAGCTTATCGCGCCTGAGGTCGGCCTCGTATCTTGTCGTGTCTGAATGATTCCCGAGCTCAATATTTCCGCCGACCTCAGGGGGTCGAGGTCGGGCTCGGCAGGCCTTCAGTCCTCTGTTAGTTCGTCGTTTTGGGCTTGTTCCCGACCTCGGTGACTCGGGGTTGGGATCAAGGGTCGGCACTCGTCAAGAGTTTGGTACTTCATGTGTCTTGGGATGGATCTGCAACGTATTTGTCGACGATTATGATACCCTCGGTGTATATGAGAATATACTCCATCAAGACCATAAACAGAAGGACTAGAATCAGTGGGTCTCATATTGTGGTTCTTCATTAACAGGTCATTATTTTGCTCAGCAACGAGTATAACAGGTCACGGTATTTTTAAAACATTTTCCCCTATATTGCTGTTGGAGCAGCATACTAGATAAATGCATAGTAGAAAAGGTTTTCTCCAACATTTCAGCATCAGTATTTTTTTGTCTGCATAACTTTAATTTACATGTTATTTGGAACATTTCATAATTCCTTTGGGTCATTGACGAGCACTTTGTCACGGTGCGTCAAAATAAATTCAATACTAAACACTTATACGTAGTATAGCGTAGTAGAGTTCGTATCCATAGGGAAAGGAATAATTCTCTTTTTATGATACTTAGTAAATAAAAGGGGGGATTTGGATTGAGTGATTTAATTTAATTAAAAACTAAGATGAACAACCTATATGTGTTTAATTCAAAGATAAAAAGGACTTGGCATTGCTACTTTCCACTTGTTGATATATTTTAGTCGATCATTGTCATATCTATAACTTATTCCCTCTCGAATACTCAATCGGGGAGTATATCCACTTCATCGAGGGTAGTTATTAACAACGACCGTTCATTAATAACCCTTACTATTAATCAAATATAGAACAACACCTTATACCGATTTAATAGTAGCATTTAATCTTTCTAACTCCTTGATGAAATCAATTGAGATTGATAACCTCAACACAAGCGGTTTCGGTTTAACCAACAAAATTAATCCCTCTTAAGTTTATTAACCACGACCGTGCATTAATAAATCGAAGTTACTTACTTGTGAAACCATCAACGATTAACCATCGGTTCGTTGATCGTTTCTAGTAATAACTAATATATGAAACAAAACTAGTTGATCCTTTAAGTAATGTTCAAAATATTAATATGAAATATGAGTAGGGATTAATTAATATTCAAGGAAGAATATTATTAAAGAAGATGAATCATACTATAATTAATATCAAGATGTTAACTAATTGTCATCTTAGCAACACTCCCCAATATTAATATAGAGGAAGAAAATATCATTCTAACTAATGTCGAGATGTTAATTAATTGTCATCTTAGCAACACTCCTCAACATCAATATAGAGATGATATTAAGGAAAGAACTATTAATTAATATTCAAGGAAAGAAGTTAAGAAAATAACTCACAACTTTAATAATCGACAAGCTTCAAGTGCAACACCAAGAATGGAAGTTTAGCTCCTCATTTGGAGACTAAACATAGCTAGAAAAATATAAAGAAATGCTATTCTAAACTGAGCTAAAGAGTATGGAAGAAGGGATGATCTTTTGTGAAGAAAAAGTGTGCTATTTATAGGTGTTTTTCAACACCTTTGGCCGGGTACCCGACCGGGTCAAGTACTCACCCGACCGGGTCCGGTCAAAATCAGATATTTCCCCACGTTCTGGTGATCTTTGGCATGTTAAAGTGTCCGGGTCAAGTCAGACCCGACCAGGTCAAGTAAGGGACCCGACCGGGTGAGTGCAAAAATTGGATTTTCTTCACGTTCGGGTGATCTTTGCACACCGGGTTGTCCCCGGTCACTTCTCACCCGACCGAGTGAGGTAGTGGGCCCGACCGGGCCATGCACTTTCTTTGCATTTTCGTTTTTCACTTCTTACCCGACCGGGTCAAGTGTTATACCCGGTCGGGTATTTGCTCCTGGACAGCCAAATCTTCTTTTTCTTCACTTCAAAGTCTTCCTTTCCAACACCACAAATCCTAACTAAACTTTACAACTTACAAATAAAGACTAAAATACAATTACAACTGAAATCACACAAATGTTTACAAACTAAATAAAACGTCAAACAATTAACATAAATCAAACATAAAAACATGTAATTATGCACTACTAATTAGTGTGCATCAAACACCCCCACACTTAAACCTTTACTCGTCTCGAGTAAATCAAATCCGATCCAAGAAGTCCTTAAAATGACAAGAATATCAACACACACATCCACGAGTGTTTTTAGAAGCACATAAAGATTATCCCCAAAAATATAATAGTAAAGAGGGTCTTCAACTCCATATTTCTTTATCAACCTCAACCTTTTTTTTCCGTTACCCTTAGGATCCTGCAGAAATAAAAGAAAATACTTTCTCTCGTTCTCTCGTTTTGCCTAGGTGCCCTTTTCGGGTTTTCATCCCAGCTTCCCTACATTTTTCTGTTTTTATCCTCACAACTCACTCTCATTTTTGCTTTATTTTTGCTTAAGTTGCCCTTTCAGGTTTTCAACTTAACAAGCTTTTTTAATATATATTTTTTACAAGAATAAAGAGTATGAATGTGAGTATTCCATAAAACTCTCCCCCCAAGCTAATCAAAGCACTGTCCCTAGTGCTTGTGTCTGAGATGATTTTTTTTTTGGTTACTTTTTGGGAGGTTTTGTTGGTGATTCGTGGGTGTGGAGATGAAAAGGGTGAAGAGGTGATGAATGAAATGGGTTTAATTGGTGGATGGATGTAGGAAATATGAAGCTTTTGACTTTTGGAAATGGAGGAAATTTGGGGTGTGGTTCGAAAGGGAAGACAAAAGGGGGGTGCTTCATTTTTTTTATGAGAAATGGTCTGGTTTCCAAAAAAATCGAGATACCCGGCCGGGTGGGGTGGTGTACCCGGTCGGGCGTACTTTGTTCACCCGAGGCAGAATGTTTTTTGTTGGGTTGCCCGACCGGGTATAGGGGTCTACCCGGTCGGGTGTAAACTGTTCACCCGAGGCAGAAAGCTTTTGCTGGGTTGCCCGGCCGGGTATGGGGGTCTACCCGGTCGGGCGAAAAATTTATTCTTGTTTTGCTCATTCCTCGCCCGGGTGATTGCCCGGGTCTTTTGTTTTTAGAAGTAACCCGACCGGGTTAGGGTTTATACCCGGCCGGGTCCAATCCCAGGCCATTTTTTTTTGAAATGTGTAAAAATAAACTAAAACAAGTAAACGTACCTTGCTTGGGTTGCCTCCCAAGAAGCGCCTTATTTAACGTCGCGGCACGACGCCATCATTGTGTTCAATCATTTAAACTTGGATCGTGATAGTTTAGCTTCGCCACATTTTCACTCCTAGGGCTTCCATAGGAATGCTTGTTTCTCTGACCCTTCACTTTGAAAATCCCTCCAGGATCAAATATCCAATTTTTCATTGATTCATGTGGTGAGAGTGAGGGAAAGAAATTATCATTTAGGATGGTCAATGAAAAGTGTTTTGATCTTGGTGGCATGAGAGGGGGTATCAAATGTTTACTTAACTCCACTGTCATTTCCTGCATATTGGTGAATGATAAGAAATCCAAATGATATTTTCTCGGTTTATTTTCAACCGCGAAAAGTACATTTGAATTATCCTCAAATTTGCTGAGGATTTCATCTTTGTCCTTCTCTACCCTTTCTGTTTCCCTTAGAGTCTCAGGAAATGGTGGCATGTTATCAGGAATGGCCGGTGATGTAGTTGAGTTTTGAAGTTTCTCCTCCTCTGGTTGAGCTTCCTCCGTAAGCTCCTCTTCTTCTTCCTCCTCGCCAATGTGGTTCACAATGTTTGGCACTTGTTTCAATTGATTCTCCAAGTTCAGTTCTTTGAGCACTGTTCCTTGCGGGTATTGCAACATATCTTGTTGCATTTGTGTCACATTGATAGTGAGAGCTCGGATCATGTCTTCAGTGGACATGCTGGAATAATAACTTGAGTATGGATTATATGTGTTGGAGAATGAATCATACCTCTCTTGGAAAACAACATCATCACTCTGTTCAAAGTATTCTTCTTGCACCTTGGGGCAAAAATCCGTAAGATGCCTTTGTGACATGCAACTGTTGCAGGCCTTGGTATCTTGAACGTTTGAGCATAAGAGAAACTCCTTTACTAAAAATGTTAAGCTAGAAATTTGACTCTCTAGCGATGATGTGTTGGTATCCATTTACTCATATAAGCTCAGAAAATAGAAGAGCAAGAGATTTTTTTTAATTTTTTTTTTATATTTTTTTTTTTTGTTTTGATTTTTATGAGATAAAATAAAAAGAAAAATAATTGCCTTTCCCCGGCAACGGCGCCAAATTTGACGAGCACTTTGTCACGGTGCGTCAAAATAAATTCAATACTAAACACTTATACGTAGTATAGCGTAGTAGAGTTCGTATCCACGGGGAAAGGAATAATTCTCTTTTTATGATACTTAGTAAATAAAAGGGGGGATTTGGATTGAGTGATTTAATTTAATTAAAAACTAAGATGAACAACCTATATGTGTTTAATTCAAAGATAAAAAGGACTTGGCATTGCTACTTTCCACTTGTTGATATATTTTAGTCGATCATTGTCATATCTATAACTTATTCCCTCTCGAATACTCAATCGGGGAGTATATCCACTTCATCGAGGGTAGTTATTAACAACGACCGTTCATTAATAACCCTTACTATTAATCAAATATAGAACAACGCCTTATACCGATTTAATAGTAGCATTTAATCTTTCTAACTCCTTGATGAAATCAATTGAGATTGATAACCTCAACACAAGCGGTTTCGGTTTAACCAACAAAATTAATCCCTCTTAAGTTTATTAACCACGACCGTGCATTAATAAACCGAAGTTACTTACTTGTGAAACCATCAACGATTAACCATCGATTCGTTGATCGTTTCTAGTAATAACTAATATATGAAACAAAACTAGTTGATCCTTTAAGTAATGTTCAAAATATTAATATGAAATATGAGTAGGGATTGATTAATATTCAAGGAAGAATATTATTAAAGAAGATGAATCCTACTATAATTAATATCAAGATGTTAACTAATTGTCATCTTAGCAACACTCCCCAATATTAATATAGAGGAAGAAAATATCATTCTAACTAATGTCGAGATGTTAACTAATTGTCATCTTAGCAACACTCCTCAACATCAATATAGAGATGGTATTAAGGAAAGAACTATTAATTAATATTCAAGGAAAGAAGTTAAGAAAATAACTCACAACTTTAATAATCAACAAGCTTCAAGTGCAACACCGAGAATGGAAGTTTAGCTCCTCATTTGGAGACTAAACATAGCTAGAAAAATATAAAGAAATGTTATTCTAAACTGAGCTAAAGAGTATGGAAGAAGGGATGATCTTTTGTGAAGAAAAAGTGTGCTATTTATAGGTGTTTTTCAACACCTTTGGCCGGGTACCCGACCGGGTCAAGTACTCACCCGACCGGGTCCGGTCAAAATCAGATATTTCCCCACGTTCTGGTGATCTTTGGCATGTTAAAGTGTCCGGGTCAAGTCAGACCCGACCGGGTCAAGTAAGGGACCCGACCGGGTGAGTGCAAAAATTGGATTTTCATCACGTTCGGGTGATCTTTGCACACCGGGTTGTCTCCGGTCACTTCTCACCCGACCGGGTGAGGTAGTGGGCCCGACCGGGCCATGCACTTTCTTTGCATTTTCGTTTTTCACTTCTTACCCGACCGGGTCAAGTGTTATACCCGGTCGGGTATTTGCTCCTGGGCAGCCAAATCTTCTTTTTCTTCACTTCAAAGTCTTCCTTTCCAACACCACAAATCCTAACTAAACTTTACTGTGGAGGTATTGGCCCCACGGGCCAAGGCAGCCCTCTCCTCTTGTATTGGGCCTGTTTCGTACCTCTGCCCTGGCCCATGTTGTTCTGCCGCTAGCCCTTCTTCTAGAACCCTCTTTTAGGGCTTCCCCTATTTGCCCGGATACTTAAACTCCTCTACGCCTTTTGGTTGAGGCTGAGGTCTTCGGTTAGAGAGAGAGTGAGGTTAAGAGAGATTGAGAGAGAGAGACTTCCGTCTCTTCTCTATTCCGGTCCCTCTGTGGTATTCTCTCTGTGCCTCCCCTTTTCTGACCTTTGGCGTGCGTTGAGATGGCTGGGCTGGTCTGAGTGTTCTTGTCTCTTCCGGTGGTGCTTTGGTGTGTGTGCTGTATGAGCGTGGTCTGAGCTGGAGAGGTGAAAACCTGACAGTGGTATCAGAGCCGGAACTCCTGTCTTCCTCGCCTACAGCCCGGGAGCTCCTCCGCCGCCATCCGCCGCAGATCTCTGTCTCAGTGGTAAGTCGAGAAGCCCATCCTCGGGTTCTCGCTCAGGTAAATTGGCGATAAACACCCTAGGTTGCCGGGTGCCTCCGGTTTTATGTGATTCTTTGGTGTTTTACTTGTTTCATCCCCTTTCCCCGCTTTGCTCTTGCTGCTGACCGTGTTGGTCTGGCTATCAGTTTGTAACTGATATTCCCCAGGTGCGTTCTCTTTACCTTCGTGTGTGAAGTGGTCTGCATGAGTGTTTTGTGTTTGCGGGATTGAGTTGTTTGATCTGGTATTCTGCTCTTCTGTCTCATTTACGTGTTTATCTCTACTTTACTGTTTTTTGTGCCTTCTTGGTATCCTTGTGAACTGGGTTGTTTGCCTCTGTGACTCGGCACCTGAGGTTAGGACTGACAGGTTCCCTGCCAGTCACTCAAGTGGCCCTCGGATCTGTGTGGCCTGTCAGCCCGCAGCCGGGTACACTGGTGAACCCTAGCTCCTTGGTTCTCTGTCTCTTTTGTTATCTTTCATTTACCTTGTCTTCTGCCACTGATTCTTCAGTGTTATCCTTTTTTGTGTTCCTTATCATGTCTGTCAATATGTATGGTATGTTACCTTTTAATGGAAAAACCGATTTTGACATTTGGAAACAAAAGATCAAATGTGTTTTAATCCAGCAAAAGGTTTTCAGAGCTGTAAGTGAACTTTATTTGGATTCTGATGATAATGCTAAGATAGCTGAAATGAATGAAACTGCCTGCTCTACTATATATCTTAACCTATCTGACTCTGTGCTTAGAAAGGTTGGTATTTTGGATTCTGCTAAAAAGTTGTGGGATAAGTTAGATGATCTTTATACTGATACTTCTCTGCCTGGTAAACTGTTTTTGCTTGAAAAATTCTTTCGGTTTAGGCTAGACCTAACCAAAGACATTGATGAAAACTTGGATATTTTTAATAAGTTGATCCAGAACATTAAACAATCTGGTGATAAACATATTGATGATTATACTGCTGTTGTGTTGCTTAATGCTATTCCTAATTCATATAATGATGTTAAATCTGCTATTAAATATGGTAGAGATGATGTCACTCTTGATATTGTTGTGAATGGTCTTAAGAGTAAGGAACTTGACCTTAAACATAATAGGAGTATCTCTAGTCAACCCAAGGATTCTGGTGAGGCTATGTTTGTGAGGGGTAGATCTAAGAGTAGGTCTAAGAATCAGAAACAGGATGCCCAAGCTAAAAATAGTAACCCGAATGGTAAGAAGAGGAATAAGTCTAGAAAGCGTGTGTGCTACAACTGTGGCAATTCTAGCCACTTTATAAAGGACTGTCCCCATCCTAAGAAACCTGAGCAGGCTAGTGTAGCTATAGAGAGAGGTGACCTTGGTGAGGTTCTCATGGTGTGTGACCATGTTAATTCTGTTCGTAATACCTTGACTGAGCATGAATGGCTAATTGATTCTGGTTGTACCTATCATATGACTCCTTTTAGGGATTTGTTTTCTAAGTATGAGAATTGTGATATGGGTTATGTTTCCTTGGCTGATAATAAGAGATGCAATGTTTTGGGTGTTGGTGATATATGTCTCAAATGTTCTTGTGGCTCTGTGTTTACTCTTAAGAATGTGAGGCATGTCCCTGATTTGTGTCATAACTTACTATCTGTTGCTGCCTTGGAGGGTAGTGGTCTAGAGGGAAAGTGGGGGAATGGGAGTATGAAAATTTTGAAAAATTCTCTGGTGTTGTTTAAAGCTGAAAAGGTGAACAACCTTTATGTGTGTCATGCTAAACCTTATATTGACTCTGTGAATGCTGTGAATGTTGTGCATACTGATAAAACCTTGTTGTGGCATAATAGACTAGGGCATATGAGTAATAAAGGTTTAGGGATCATGCACAAACATGGTTACCTTGGTAAAGACTCTGTGAACTCTTTGACTTTCTGTGAATCATGTGTGCTTGGTAAACAACATAGAGTCCAGTTCCCTCTATCCTCTTACCCTAATATGACTAAGTGCTCCTCTGTGCTTGAATATGTGCATGCTGATGTTTGGGGCCCTGCTAGTATTCCTACACATGGGAGGAAACGGTATTTCTTGTCCTTAATTGATGATTTCTCTAGGAAAGTGTGGGTTTATCTTCTAGAAAATAAGTCTGATGTTTGTGAGAAGTTTAAAGCCTGGAAGTTACTTGTAGAAAATCACACTGGACAGAATGTTAAGACCCTTAGGACTGATAATGGCCTAGAGTTCTGTAACCAAGAGCTTGACCAACTGTGTGCCACTTCAGGCATTAGGAGACATAAGACTGTGCCCTACACACCCCAACAGAATGAGGTGGCTGAAAGGATGAATAGAACCCTTCTTGACAAGGTTAGGAGTATGTTGTCTACCTCAGGTTTACCTAAGAAGTTTTGGGGTGAAGCAGTCACCACTGCCACCTATCTGATTAATAGATCTCCCTCTGTTCCCATAGGGGGTCAATGCCCTGAAGTTAAGTTTACTGGTGGGCCTCTTGACCTAACAAACCTTAGGGTCTTTGGGTGTGCTGCCTATGTTCATCAGAAAACTGATAAGTTAGATCCTAGATCCAAAAAGTGTGTGTTCTTGGGTTATCCTGATGGGGTAAAGGGATATAGGTTGTGGGATAGAAGTGTGCCTGGTTTTAAGGTGGTTATAAGTAGGGATGTAATTTTTAATGAATTTGATTTCCCTTGCTTGCTTAAACCTGTTTCTGAGCATGAGCCTGAGAGGACACCTGTTGAGGTGGAGCCTCAGACTCCTTCTGTACCTATTATTCCTGTTGTTATGTATGACACTCCTCCTGTTGTTCCTGTCATCCCTTCTGATGTGCATGTTAATACTTCTTCTGATACTGCTACCTCCAGTGAGGTGGAGTTCAACACTCAAGATGACCATGTGCAAAATGATTCTCTGTCTGGTGAGACTAATGTGTTTGATGATTCTGCTGAGAATGATAATGTTGATTTGCATGACTACCAACTTGTTAGGGATAGGGGTAGGAGAACCATTAAGAGAAAATCTGATACTTTGTCTGATTATGCTTTTACTGCGTGTGATATATCTGATTTTGCTTTTACTGTGTTTGAGACCCTAGACCTAAATGAACCTAAGACCTATAGTGAAGCTATAAGGTCCAGAGAGGCTCAGAAATGGCTTGAGGCCATGAAAAGTGAGATGGACTCTCTAAGAGTGAACCAGACTTGGACCCTTGTTCCTAGACCTAATGCCAGCTCAGTGGTTGAGTGCAAATGGCTGTTTAAGGTCAAGGAAGAACCGGGTAATAACATTAGGTATAAGGCCAGGTTAGTTGCCAAGGGGTTTACTCAAAAAGAGGGGGTAGATTATGCAGAAATCTTTGCTCCTGTAGTTAAGTTTACTACTGTTAGAATCATGTTGGCATTGGTTGCTCACCATGACTGGGAGATGAAACAAATGGATGTCACCACTGCATTTCTGCATGGTGAATTGGATAAGAAAATTTACATGACTCAACCTGAGGGCTTTGTGGATCCCAAGAGGAGTGACCATGTCTGTCTGCTTAGGAAGGCCTTGTATGGCCTGAAGCAATCCCCTAGGCAGTGGAATATTAGGTTTGACAAGTGTATGCAGTCTATGAAATTTGTGAAATCTGCCTGTGATCATTGTCTTTATTTCAAGAATACTAATTTTGTACCTGTGTTCTTGTTAATCTATGTGGATGACATGTTGATTATTAGCCCTTGTCTTAAATCTATTATGTCTGTTCAAAAATGTCTTTGTGAGAACTTTGCGATGAAAGATCTTGGTGATGCCAAGAGGATACTTGGGATTACCATTATTAGGGACAGGAGCAAGCATACTCTTGTTCTAAATCAGATTTCGTATGTTGAGAAGGTTTTGAGTAAGTTTAATATGTCTTCTGCTGCACCTATGCATGTTCCTCTTGCCTCTCATTTTGTGCTAAGTAAGAATCAGTCTCCTAAGACTGATTCTGAAATTGAGCTTATGAAGTCTGTTCCTTACTCCAATGCTATAGGTTCTGTGATGTATCTGATGGTTAGTTCTAGACCTGATATTGCCTATGCTGTGAGTTGTTTGAGTAGGTTTATGTCTAATCCTGGTATGCCTCATTGGAATGCTTTGAAATGGCTTTTGAGATACTTGAAATTTTCTGCTAATCATGGTTTGATTTTTACTAAGTGTACTGAAGGTGTGAAACTGAGTGGTTATGTTGACTCTAACTATGCTAATGATAAAGACAATAGGAAATCTACCACTTCCTATGTGTTCAATTTGTGTGCGTCGTGTATTAGTTGGAAATCTCAGTTACAACCAATTGTTGCCTTATCAACCACTGAAGCTGAGTATGTTGCAGCTACAGAAGCTTTCAAGGAAGCCATCTGGTTAAGTCGTCTTGTTGCCGAAATAGGTTTTCTCAAACAGGATGTTACTGTGTTTTCTGATAGCCAGTCTGCTATCCAGCTTTGCAAAAACCCTGTTTTTCATGACAGGACCAAACACATTGATGTGAGGTTCCATTTTATTCGTGATGTTTTAGATGCAGGTAAAATGAAGCTGTGCAAGATACCCTCAGAGTTCAACCCTGCAGATATGGGGACGAAGTGTCTATCTGCTGAAAAACTTTTGTCTTGTAAACGAATTTTAAATTTGGACTGCGGTTAACTCTGTTTGCAGGTTTTGGGTATGTTGGAGGGTAGATTCTTGAAAGCGTAGTGCTTGAGAGAATCTACTCTCACGGTTAGGGAGAGTACTTTGGGTACTTCTCCAATTTCCTTTTGGGAGTATTTTGTGTATCTCCAATTTGTTTGCCAGTTATGTCTTTAGGATATCACTGGTGACCCAACGATGATGAACCACGTGCTCATGTTACTTTGTGATACCATGCACCACCAATGATGGCCAATAAGGTGGAGAGTGTGGAGGTATTGGCCCCACGGGCCAAGGCAGCCCTCTCCTCTTGTATTGGGCCTGTTTCGTACCTCTGCCCTGGCCCATGTTATTCTGCCGCTAGCCCTTCTTCTGGAACCCTCTTTTAGGGCTTCCCCTATTTGCCCGGGTACTTAAACTCCTCTACGCCTTTTGGTTGAGGCTGAGGTCTTCGGTTAGAGAGAGAGTGAGGTTAAGAGAGATTGAGAGAGAGAGACTTCCGTCTCTTCTCTATTCCGGTCCCTCTGTGGTATTCTCTCTGTGCCTCCCCTTTTCTGACCTTTGGCGTGCGTTGAGATGGCTGGGCTGGTCTGAGTGTTCTTGTCCCTTCCGGTGGTGCTTTGGTGTGTGTGCTGTATGAGCGTGGTCTGAGCTGGAGAGGTGAAAACCTGACATTTACAACTTACAAATAAAGACTAAAATACAATTACAACTGAAATCACACAAATGTTTACAAACTAAATAAAACGTCAAACAATTAACATAAATCAAACATAAAAACATGTAATTATGCACTACTAATTAGTGTGCATCAGTCATCAACAAAAATATATTCAGATTTGAGACTTTCATGAAGATGGTGACGGAGGAAAATAATAGCTTTCGTTTTGTCTTGTGAAGATGATTGGTTATTGGCTTTAATAGTGTATTCCAGATCGTTAGCCTTCAAATGTGCTAAAGCATCCACTTTTCATTCCAAATAATTTTGATCAGACAGATCAAGAACATCAAATTCTCTTTTGCTAATGTTTGACATTGGACTGTTGGAGATGGTGATTTTTTGAAGAGCTTTTGAGTAGATTCATGCCGATAACGCATTGTGAAATGAAGAAGATGGAGACTATATTTATGAGATAGCTATATTAATAATAAGCTCTAAATTACTCCTTCTTAATCTGAAATTTTCTGAATGAATTTACAAGACCTTATCAAGCTTTTATTTATAGTGGTTGAACTTGATGATTAGTCATCTAAAGAATGACTATAGATTTGGTGGCAATAACAAATTGATTTCAATAATAGAAAAACATCTTCTTAATTAGTGTTTTCAGTTTTATTCATGTGTTTCTTTCCCAACGTTGTTTGGAGGTATTATTTTTGGTAGCGAAATATCATCTGCCAGATCCATATTCCCCGCCACTTTCGGTCGGGCGCTATTGTGTGTTAAGAAGAGATTCACACTGATATCTTCATCAATCAAAAACATGATTTTCTTCTGCGACGATATTGAGACGATTCGCCCCCCTCCTGAACCACCACCGTTCCAGGAAGATGAGATCATTTGGGTTGCTTTCTTTTCGGTGGTTGGTGAAACCAGAACAAATTCTACAGTTGGCTCCTTACAGGTGACTGGAGAAACCGGGATGTTTAAGAGTTCTTTTGATAATTATTGTCATCATAGCAGGAGCAGTCAATCTGCAGGTAGAGTCTACTTCTTTGCGGGATTAGCGATTCGGCGTTTTCGATTAGAATCGTCCGTTTCTATGTCTCATCCCATTGTAGCCTTGAGCTTTATGATTGTAATGTTTCTTGTGATCTTCATTAATAATAATTAAGTTATTTGTTTTCAAAAAAACAAATCGAGCATCTGTTCTAACTAGGTTACAAAGATTATTAAGAGGATCATAAATAGCTTGGTGTCCTGAATTTTGTTGTTTTCTCTGAAATTCAGGGCTGCTTTGGGACTCACCATCACCTAGTGCCCCTTGCCATTTAGTTATTCAGGTCGATTAGGAGTCTGGGACCGCAGTTGGATTCCTGGCACTGTTCATTGTCGTTTTCTAGGCGCTCTTGGGTGTTGTTTGCCTGTTTTTGTCTACTTTGGTCGCTGATACGGAAAATGCCCAGGCCCCCTGCGACACAGACTGTTTTAGCACATGGTAAATGGCAAAGACAAAGAGTGGGTCTGGGGACTCCTCAACGCGAGTAACCAGGTTAAGCTCCAGATTCTCTGTGTTGGATGGAATGGAAGATGAATTTCCAACCCTAACTTCTGGAACTAACATGAAGGAAAAACCTCCTGCCACTGCTAAAGGCAATGTTAGAATTGTTGTGGGAGATGTAGCAGGGATGTCACTCTCAACTAAGAATCCAACTGAAGGGCCAGTTGATACTTATGGCCTGTTTGGATTGAGGGTTAAGAAGTGTTAGTAATGGAAGTGTTAGTAAGTGTTGATACTAACACTTGTTTGGGAGAAAAATTAAAAGATGTTAAGAAATGTTAGTAAAGGTTAGGAAGTGTTAATAATAACCTTCCCAACACCTCAATTGTCCACTTTTTTAACACCCCGATTTGGAGTGTTTTGAGGTGTTGGATAATTATTACCCTTCTCATTTACCCTAAAAACATAAAATGCTTCGACATCTCACTTCGAATCTCTTTCGTCTGCCTTTTTCATCTCTTCTCCTTACTCGTTTCTTCTGCCTAAAGGTAAAATTATTAACACTTCTATTATTAACACTTCATTCATTTGACTCTCCCAAACAAGGTAAAATTATGTCTAACACTTACACTTCCCTTCCCTTTTGGGCACTTACTAACACTTACTAACACTTCCATTACTAACACTCCCTAACACTCAATCCAAACAGGCCATTATTGGGTGCAGAAAGGTGTTGAACATAACATTGCGGAAACTATAAAACTGGCAGTGACTCAAGTGGGGGAAAGTTTTGGGACTAAGGTGCTAAAGGACTGTGTTCTGCCGGTCGCTAAACAGATTACACAGACTGCTCCTAAACCATGGAGTGCGTTGTTTAAGGATAAAAGTTCTCCAACACATGGCCTTAAACTGAAATATGTCCCGCCAAAAGGTAATACTTTAGACTTTTCGGATCGCGTGTTGCCTTCCAAATTTCAAATTGAAGTGGATAGAGCTAAAGTCTTACACGAGGGACCTTATACTATCTTTGGGAAAGTTTTAATGTTCAAGGTACTCTTGGAATATTTCTCGTTTGAGGATGAAGAATTTCTAAAGGTACCAATTTGGATTAAATTCCCCAAACTATCAATGAAGCTTTGGAACGACGAGGCTATGAGTGAAGTGACATCCATGGTTGGGGTCTCAATAAATACAGACAAGATCACCCAAGAGAGGACTAACCACGACTTTGTTGGAGTACTTATCGAGATTGATGTCTCAAAGCAGACCCCACTATCATTTCCTATATGATTACCTTCTTGAAAGGTATTCAAACAATTTGTGGTTTATTTCCTAACTATTGCTTCTATTGTAAAAAATATGAGCATCACCCATTTATTGATGATAATGAGATAAAGAGTGTGGATGAGGGTGAAATATCTTCACAAGAAGCAACGAAGGCTGATGTCCAGGAAGAAATTCCTGCCCAAGTTGAGTACACCTGGTAGATTAACACGTTAATACGTCTGAGTTGGTTAACAGAATGCTAATAGGTTGACTTCCTAAAGGTCGATGGTACCTCTTGATCCCTTGGTCGACTTTCCCTTGGTCGATGCCAACCGCTAGCCCTCTCCAGGTCGACTTCTCCTTGGTCGAAGCACCCCCACAGGTCGATGCCCCGCGTAGGTCGAACTTTGAAGGTCGACTTTTTCTTTTTGGTCGACTTCCTGAAGGTCGATGCCATAACCATGGCTGATTACCCCTTCTTACTCAGCACTTCATTAGTCAATCCAACCATATTAACGTGTTAATCAAATGAGTGTACTTAGGGGGTGTTTGGAACTGATCCTGTTTCTGCTTCTTTTTTAAAACAGAATCAGAATAAATTTTCAGAAGCTGGTCCCCAACTTCTAAAAAATGATTCTAGATGTAAATTAGAACACCAGAATTACTTCTGAACTTTCAACCAAACACTCCAACTTCTTCTTCTGCACTCTGAAGGAGCAAAAACAGTTTTAAGAATCAGATTCGAACACTCCCTTAATTAACATTAAAAAATCAAGTTTATGTAACATAGAGTCTGTTTGGTAAGTCTGTTTTTCGGCTTATCAGGCTTATCACACAACTTTTTCACCAAACACGTAACTTTTGATTTCACGCGCTGAATTGTGTAATTATAAGAAAAAGTAAGGGTTGCGTTACTTTTCTGGCTGTATTAGTTGAAGTTATTGTAGAGGATCATTTTAGTTATTTTTTAATATAATTTTTTCTTTATTTTATTAATAAAATACTCCCTCCGTCCCCCTGTTATTGTCCCATTGCGGTTTACGATGCTTGACCGACGATAAAGCAAACAGATCCCTGTCCGCACTCAAATTATTTTTAGGAAAAAAAAATTACATATTCAGAAACTACATTAAAAGATTTACAAAGTCGCAAAAACCAGAATCAAATTTGATAAAAATTTGATACATAAAGTAAGAGATTAAGAGTGATTTGTGTTGACCAAGTGAATAGGAAATGGGACAATAATAGGGGGACGGAGGGAGTATATTTTATATATAATTTTTTGAGTTTTTGCCACTTTTAATCCTCCGACTATTATGTCATTGACATTTTTGGTACTCGACTTTGATTTTTTCCACTTTTAGTCCTTGACTATTTTGCTAGAGACACTTTTGGTACATGTTTTTGAATTTTTCCATATTTAGTCCTCCGACTTTAATAAAAGTGACACTTTTGGTCCTTCAACTATTATAATGATAACATTTTTTGTCCCCCGTTTATTGTATCAAAATCATTGTAGAAGGACTAAAAGTGTCAATTTGATAATACTCAGAGGACTAAATGTGGGAAACTTTGAAGTAAAAGACTAAAAATGTCTCTAACACAATAGTCGGGGACTAGAATTGGAAAAATTAAAAGTCGAGTACCAAAAGTGTCAATCACACAATAGTCGGGGACCAAAAATGGAAAAAACTCTAATTTTTTCATAAATCAGTAGAATCAGCCAATACAGCCACTCCAGTCAGAACTTCATAAATATCACCGGAAACAGCCGATTCACCCGATTTGAGTGTTAAGAGCTCATATTGTCCTCTTTTTCTATGCAAATTGAAGTACTCAAACTTAGGGGTGGGATCGGTCCGGGCTGAGTTGAGTTTTTGCTCTACCCGGAAATTACCCGAAACTTCTCGGGTTATGAAAAAATGAGACCGAAAAAAGCCTACATATTCGGTCCGAGCCGGGTTTTTTGAGACTCGGGTTTAGTCCGGGTTCGTGTAGGGTCAGTTAAAGCCCAATAAAAAAATATCATTGTTTTTATTAAAAAAGCATTCAAAAAATGTTCGATAATCAATCAAAACGATTCAACCTTCCCACTTTCTATTATAGTCAAAGCAAAACTATTTAATCAATAATTCAAAGGCTATAAAGCAACGATATTTCAAGCACAAAGACCGTATTGATCCAAAACACTCATGATGAGCCAAACATAAATACTAGCAAAATCCCAACAGCAAAATTCAGACTAAAGAGAACAAAGTTCTGACAAAATGACGTTTCTCTTTAAGATGGATTCAAAAACAAAGAAAATTAGAAGACCCCAAGTGAATATTTGGACTTGTTTCCATAGAATATCTTAATTTTTTATAATAAATTATAATGAAATATTCGAGTCGGATTTTGGCCGGTCCGAGCCGGTTTGTAATTTTTAGGGACCCTATTTGGGCCCGGAATTTCGGGTTTGGGTTTCCGTTCGGTTTTTCCCACGCTCAAACTCAATTGACCCTTTTCTCTTATATAATTTGCAATGCTGGGTATAAACCGTCAAGCTTACACTTTTTGTATGAGCTCCATTTCGACCTCGTGAGTCCTAGAGAGCTGTTTCCGGCCTTCTACGAGCCGTCTGAGCTATGGTAAGTGCTGGCGGGAAGAAGGTAGATAATGCTTCTCAGCTGGCGAACCCAGAAGTGGAGGAGCAGAGGAGGTTGAAGAAGCTGGCTTTCTCGAAAGGGATGCTTTCGGAAACACCTCTGGAGGCGGCTGCGGCGGCTAGGAATGCTCTGCACCCATCACAGACGGTGATCAAACACCATGGAAAAGATATAATTCGCAAGTCCCAGCGAAGCAGAAATCGTTTTCTCTTCTCGTTCCCGGGGCTCCTTGCCCCCGTTTCGGGCGGCAAAATCGGCGAGCTTAAAGATCTTGGCACCAAAAACCCTATCCTGTATCTAGATTTCCCTCAGGTTAGATGTTATGTTTCCAAACATGCGAATTTGCATCTAGTCACTAATAAAACTTCACAGTTCGCCCACACATGCATTTGTTTCTAGAGTGCTCAAATACAAATTTGAGGTTATATACAATATTACAATCACTATAGTTAGTGATCTATTTATTTACATTTTAAGTTTTTTGGGCTTAGTGTCTAATGAGAGGAATTTCACTATTTCAGTTCGATTGATGTGTGGATACCTGTAGGCAAAAAGGAAAGGATAACACTTCAAAATGGACACCTTAAAAATCGTTTATTTGAATGATTTTAGGTCAAGGCCTCTCATTTAACCATCTTGGGGAGCAGTGGTTAACATTGTGGATATGAACCAATCTTTTCGTAAAACAAATTAATTCAAGAATTTAGGTTTCTTACTGATAGAGAGCAAGAAGAATCTGGGGCGGGAACGGGATTGGGCTCACTTCCGTGGGCCGGTTCTGGGCTAGGGATTATAGTTTTATTTATTTATAAAATTTATCATTATGTTTTAGTTGGGCCTATTATTAGTAGAGTGGTTAGTTAAGTTAAATTGGGCTTAATTAGGGTTTAAGTAATTTGGGCTTGATTAGGGTTTCTTGTAGAAGCTATTTATACCCCTTGCTAGGGTTCATTCTGATTATCTGGGAATAAAAGTTGGTTTAGCCTTTTGGCTTTGGGCAACGGTATTTTTATCGTTGATTATCTGGGCAACGGTTCATCCCGTTGATTTTATTTTTCTGCTACACATTAATTGGTCCGACCTGCCGGATCCCGTCCCGCCAAGATGACCAGAACTCAGAATGAACGCTTGACAGAGATGGAAAACGAGCAGAACCGAATGGGAGAGGAAGTGGCCCGACTGGGGGCTGAGCAAACCCGGATGGCACTCGAGCAGAAGCGCATGAACCAGACGCTCGAAGACCACGGTGCAAAGCTGGCGGAGATCGTCGCCTCCCTGGCAGCGCTGACGCATGCCCTTGTGCCGCCAGTGTCGCCGGAAACATCCACGGCGGCCGTCGGAAGCACAGCAGCGACCGCGCCCAGCGGCGAAGGGTCGCCGCGCACCACAACTCCAACCAACGGCGAAGGTTTGCCGCGCGCCACAACTCCAACCAGCGGCGAAGGTTTGCCGCGCATCACAACTCCGACCTTGTTGCCTGCGTTTGATGGCGCAGATCCCATCGGATGGATGGCCAGAGCTGAGCAGCAGTTTGAACTTCATCAAACCCTACCTGGAAGCAAAGTGGCAGCAGCTACTGTAGCCATGGAAGGGGCTGCCCTGTACTGGTTGACCTGGTTGAGGGCACGGAAACCGGGCCTGACTTGGGAGGAATTCACAGATGCACTGGTGGCCCGTTTTGATTCACGGTTCAAGGGCAACCGATTTGAACGGCTGTCCGGGGCCAAACAGTTGGGAACCATAGAAGAATACAATAACCTTTTTGTGCAGTTGGCCAGTCAAGTTCCTGGACTGTCCGATGATCACTATTTGGGGTATTTCATGAACGGGCTGAAGGGACCGATTCGGAGATCCTTACGATTGCTGCGGCCAAACAGCCTGGAGATTGCAATGGAGTTGACCAAAGATATTGAGCACAACTTGTCCCTTCAAGAGGGAGACTGGGAAAGTCAACCCTTCGACACAAACTTGCATTCGAGCAGTTTTTTGCGCCCAACTGGCAGTAAAAGCACGGCCATAGGTGGTGGCAGCTTAAGAGGATCGAATGGCAGCTTTCCTAAAGACATTGGGCAGCCTCCGGGGACAAAGTCAGGGCTGTCCGGGCAGCCCACGACACGCTCACAGTTCACTCGACTTCTGCCGAAAGAGTTTGCAGAATTGCGGGCGAAAGGATTATGCTTTAGGTGTAAGAAACCATTTACACCAGGGCATGACTGCCCCTTTAAGCAGTTGCGGGTAATGATAGCTGAGGAGGATGAGGAGTTGGACCTCCAGCAACATGAGTACTGTGAAATAACTGGTCGGGAAAAGGTTCTGGAAGGCGATGAAGGATATTTTCCAGTCTATTCCATGGTTGGAAATTTCAGTCCTCGATCTGCGAAATTACAACCTTGAGGACAAGGTTATTTGAAGGGGGATGGATTGATAGAGAGCAAGAAGAATCTGGGGCGGGAACGGGATTGGGCTCACTTCCGTGGGCCGGTTCTGGGCTAGGGATTATAGTTTTATTTATTTATAAAATTTATCATTATGTTTTAGTTGGGCCTATTATTAGTAGAGTGGTTAGTTAAGTTAAATTGGGCTTAATTAGGGTTTCTTGTAGAAGCTATTTATACCCCTTGCTAGGGTTCATTCTGATTATCTGGGAATAAAAGTTGGTTTAGCCTTTTGGCTTTGGGCAACGGTATTTTTATCGTTGATTATCTGGGCAACGGTTCATCCCGTTGATTTTATTTTTCTGCTACACATTACTTACGAACTCATTCATTTTAATTTCCATTTGTTTGGTTGGGGGAAAAGTTCATAGTTGTGGTTACTTTGGGACATGCAGGGCCAAATGAAGTTGTTTGGGACTATTGTTTATCCAAAGAACATGTATTTAAGCCTGCAGTTTTCCAGAGGCGGGAAGAGTGTAGTATGTGACGATTACTTTAACAACATGGTATGCTTTTGCACTCTTGCGGGAAGTATCTGGTACCCATGTTCCACATTACCTATTAACTAGAATTATGGGAAATTGTGACATTTTGAACCTTTCTTCTTTCCATCCCAACTATACCAAACAGTTGTAATCATGCATGTTATCAGTTATCACTTATCACACTCACATAATTATGAACATACAGAACTTTCAAAATTATCATGCTATTTATACATTTCTATCTCAGTTATCTTTTTGGAGAAAATACAAAGAAGGTCTGCTGGTAATGAATGCTTGTTTGTTATTTGAGTTTCATGCATGGGTGCAGGGTGCTTATGCTATGGTTCAATAAATTAAATTTATTGAAACTAGTTACTTTTTCACCTCCTTTGTTTTCCTATAATTTGGTTGACTTATTGCTTTATTTTGTTTTCTAGATTGTGTTTTCTGATGCGTGGTGGATAGGGAGGAAAGATGAGAATCCAGAAGAGTTGTGCATGGAGTTCCCAAAGGAGTTGAATGTGGTCAGTTTTCTCTTAAATATGTGTTCTCTATTGCTGCCTTGTGTTGTTGACATTATTGATGATATTTGTTTACCCCAGCACCAAAATATGGAACATAATTTCAAAGGTGGTGCCGGCGCAGCATGTGATGGAAAACAAAGGATTATAAAAGCTGGGACAAGATTTGTGGAACAAGAATCTCCTAAACTTGAAGATGAAGATGACATTACAGAAGATCAGAGCTGTGCTAAAGAATACATGGATATTACTCCAACTCGGTATTCAGCTAGGACAGTTGGAAAGTCATTCAAGTAATTTCTAAATTAGTTTCAAATTAGAGTGTCTAGTATTGGCATGTACATTTTCTTGCAATGACTAATCCCAGGTTCCCACCACATTTTTTTAAAATACAGAAGTGAGAAAAGTTTAAGTTATCACCACAACCCTTACGAAAACTTATTTACAAAATATAGTATTGATATGTATGATGATGTAATGATGTTCATGTTCCTTGCAACTCCTAATCCCTGCATGTCTCTGTCTCTCTCTAAATGCTTGTGAAAGTAAAAGAAGTAAAGGGCGTTACCTCAGCACTAGTATGAATGCATGAAGTGAAGGAATTTAATGAACTTCTTTGAATGCCACACAAAGCAATAAGTAAACAATACTGTAAGTTATAGATGAGAACTCATTTGGTCGTAGTAGTCTACTGGCAATGACAGAACTGGAAGGCCACCTCTATATATAGAATGCTTTAGTTGATATTTTAAGCTTAAATTTGCATATTATGTTTCCTGGTTACTAGAATTCTTGTGTCAGGAATGAAAAACATTTTTATACAAGATATATTGTAGTCACTCCCAATAGGGGCAGTCTGGTGCACATTGGCGTCCCCGCAATGTGAGGGTCCGGGGAAGGGTCTCACACTCCCACCATTAGGGTGTATAAGGAACAAGCCTTCTCTTGTCATTTTGACAAGAGGCTGCTCCCAAGACTTGGACCCGTGACCTCTCGATCACACAACAACACCATAAGCGATGCTCCATAGTAGTCACTCCTGTCAAATTAAATTAGATGAAAACTCATCAAAGAAAAATTTAGTTGTACTTGAGAGTTGAGACCATAAGTAATGTGATTTTTGTCTTTTCTATTTGTTAAGACTTAGGAGTTTATAGTATAGTTGATTACTGTCAGCATTTGACTTGAAAGTGTGTCAGTTTTGCAGATGTTTCTTCTGAGGACGATTTCACTGTGAATGATGCTGAAACTTCTAATGAAGAAGAAGTGAAGGTCAGTTTTAATAATTAAACTGAAACTTTACTATAAAGAATGTCCTTGATGAGATAACTACAGCGTAGGGACTAAACAGTTTATTTCCCCTTTACATAGTTTCTGCTGCAAAACTGTTGCCTTTTCCTTGTATGGTGGTAGTGTGGTACCTAACTCATTTATCTTTCAGTTACTTCCTCTGTTGTAAATATTAGAGAGGACATGTTGTAGTTCATGGCTTGACTCGTGTGAATCACAATTCAGTTTCTATTTATACTTAATTTAGTAAAAGTAATTAGTAAATACTAATCACAATCCCATATTCAAAACCTATGCTACACGTTCTATTGGACCCCAAAAATTAAATTCAAATGCGATACAGTTTGGTGCAAAAAATAAGTTAATAAAGAAGAGTTGGTTTGACCACATGAGTAGCTAATGGGACACATAAAAATCAAACTTCTCTTAAAGTCCATCCGTTCTAAAATGAATGTCTTGTTTTCCTTTTTGGGCTGTCTCAAAGTAAATATCCCGTTTCCTTCTCTTGGTAAAAAATATACGGTTCTTACCGTTTCACACTTTTCTACTCTAATCTCAACCACACCTTTCACTATTCAGCTACTTTATTAATAGTAGTGCCAAACTCAAACAAGACAATTAACTCGGGACAGAGGGAGTATTTTCCTTGCTCCTTTTCCTGTCCTCATCCACCACTTCCTCTCTAGAGAAAGGAGGAAAAAAGCATAATAAACAAAAAGTAATATGCACAAGTTTTCTACTCATGTGATAGTCTGATGTGTGATCTATACAGGAAGAAAAAGTGCATGCTTCAGTCCTCGATGTTGACAATGAGGATGCAGTTATTTTAGATCTATCTGCTGATACGAATATCCCTGGTGCAAAAGTAGCCTCTACATCCAAGGAGCCCACTCACACTAGTCAGGGTTCCCTTATTCAAGCATCTATATCTAATATGTTCAAGAAAGTGGGAGAGAAGGTATTGACTCTTAGAGTCTCAGCTTTATCCATAAATCCAAATAATATACACAAATTCTATCGACACATACACATAATATCTGTATGTATGTACACACATTGCACACACATGTATATAATTATGACTTTTTATCATCTCCAAGTCTTCAACAATGCAACATGGTTGCTAAGCTAAAACTGTTTGATGTCTGAGATTCATACCATAGACAAGAACTGCAGAGTGTTAATACATTTCTGAAGTTCATGTTTACTATGGAATATATACTTTTCCATTTAATACTATCATCGAATTGTATATGTTAATCTTTTAAAACAATGATGGTTGTGAAAATAAAACTGCATGCATTTTGCAGATTCATATCTAGACAGAAACTATTAAATTTAATTGTTCAATTGTGTAATCATCTGAGTAATTAGTATCCACAGTATATTCAAAGTGTAAAGTGAGCCCTATTATAATGTAAAGAATTCTAGTGTAGGTCCACCCTAAAAGATTTGAATATTAAATATAGAGCTAATCTCTACATTTCTCCAAATGTCTCCCCAAATTAATTTAATTTTCTTCAAATCTCTCCCCAATTTTTTCGAACACCCCAAGCTAGTGCATAGATATTAATCATTCATTCACGCCTGGCATGTTACAAATATTCTCGACCTCAATTTTTCTGAGCCCTTTTGTAAATAAATATTCCAGTTCACCACTTCGGTCATGCAAGGTACATAGTAACACACGAGCTACCAAACTGCTCTACTTCGTCCTGGATCTTTTAAAATAGGGAAAAATAAATAAAATACCCCAAACTTTGAAGGGGTGTGAGATGAACACCCCAAACTTGCATACGCAATTTAAATACCCCAAACTTTATATAAAAATTTATTTTAGCACCATAGTCAAGTATTATTTCTTTTTAAAATGTAAGTTTATGGTGTTAATTGCATAATTTAATATATTTTAGAATTCCTGAAGACACAATTAACATTCTAAATTTCCATTGCGAAATAAATAATGTGATCCCAAATCTATATAATTGCAACACTTTTAATTTGCTATTCTAAATTGGACTATGGTGACATTTTAAAGGTGCAATTAACCCAAAAAATTTACATTTTTGAAAGAAATAATACATGATAATGGTGCGAAAATAACTTTTTAAATAAAGTTTGGGGTATTTAAATTACATATACAAGTTTGGGGTATTTATCTCACATCCCTTCAAAGTTTGGGGTATTTTTATTATTTTTCCCTTTACAATAAAACCTGAAAACTATCAAAACTAATACACAAAACAGACTAGTAGAGAATCAAGAATTTGGAATGGTTTATGTTTGTGACAAGAGATTTAGTGGATCTATTTATATTTAATATAAGGTTCTCTATTAATATATATAATTCTCTATTAGTAAAAAAACAAAAAAAAAAGATTTTGAAAATTTACAATGAGACAAATTAAAAATAGTTTTTTTTAAATATTAATTCATTAATAAATAAAATATAGTCAAAGTAGAGCCTGTGAATAGTGTAAAATTCAACATGTTGCACTCATTTAAGAACGGAGGTAGTACGTCAAAGCCGAAAAAGTTTTTGAAAAAGGCAAGTCTTCATAAGTAGTTTAGGTAGTTAAACGTACAAGTGTACAATGGGATCATAATACACAATATGATGCGCTTCGGTAAGTATGCGCAGAACAGTTGCATGCGAGATGCAGAAAACAGAGACACCTGGGATCTTATTGTCAAACTAGTTAAGTTTATGGTGAATTAGAGGAACTCATGTCTTTTTCTATTTGAAAGAAAAGCAGTGATGTACATTAGAGGAACTGATGTCTTCTTCTATAAGTTTCTGTGGGTCATCATCATATGACCATACAAATTATGAGACACATCACTGCTTTGACGTGAAATATAATTTTCTGCCTAATGTACTGTTCTTTTCTTTCCTTCCACATGCATTAACACTCATTGATCCATCTACAGATTTCAAAGTCTACTGATCCTGCGAGAGTGTACAATAAAACAAATGACAGTGTCTCTGATATATCAGCACAAAGGAGAGGGAAAACCAGGAGTGTATTGGATCAAAATTCATCTGTTCCTATTGATTCTTCTGAGGTCAGTATCTTGGTTATCAGCAAAGTCACATAGCGCTACTGTGAGTTTGTCTAGTTGAGTAGGTGTTACTCTTTAACCTTACGGTTCAGCTCCTGCTTTATGGAGGCTAGTCTTATAGGTACTAACTGGTTAGTTGAAGAATCAACTCCCTTTTACAAATTGGCTTATGATGCATACTTTAAGGATAGTTTTGTAGAATGCATCAATGGCTACATGCAAGTATTATGGACATTTCCGATCACAAGGGATGACTGCACTAAGTCTAAGTGACTAACATATGTATGTCCTTTTCAGTTATGGATCTTATGGTACATTTCAGTGTTTGTATGAAATTCTTAATCTATCCCAGAGTCACATCTGAATTTTGGAAAACTGCGATAATAATAATTTGAACGAGAGTCTTCTTCTAAGTTCAATTCATTGTGGTCAGACTGTCAGAGTCTAGTGTGGCTAGATAAGTTCTGCAATTAGTACTCCCTCTATCCCAAAAAAGTTCTAGTTGGCTAAGGTATGATGACTTAAAATCACAATTTCCTACTCATATTTTAAAATATATACTCCGTATGTTTTTTTAACTACCTTTTCATATTTGACTTGTTCATAACTCCTTTTTGGAAAATACCTTAATGTTTTAGCTTCGGCTAACAAAAAGGGACACTTTTTGAAGCAAAAAAGTTTTTGGAATATGATTTCTCTTGGGTATCAAGCGAGTATATCATGGCACACAGCTCTATTTTAGCAGAACCTTTACTCTGCAGAAAATGAAGTAATTTTATTTTTGATATACTCTGCAGGCTGAAGATGAAGAGATTGAAGAGTTCTCTAGTTCAGCTCAGGTTAACTACTTTTACATTTTATGGAGTAATAGTACAATGGCATGTATTTGCTCCTTAGGCTAACCACAACCCTCTCCTTAAATAAATCAAATTCCCCACCAGTTTATACCTATACGGAGAACGAAACAGGCTGTAGATTGGATTGAAGGGAGAATTAAATTGGATTTCATTATCTTGTAATGCATTTGGCTTATGAAGGGGAGCCTCCACTAGTCATTTTCTGGCTTTGAGATTGGAAATTTAAAGTTAAACTGTGCATCTCCATTTCCCTTTTTTGTGGCATCTAGCTTAAAATGTGCCTGTATATATATACATGTATGATACTATGATGTATAAGTCACTACTCCTTAATTGACACTGAATTTCTTGGGAGCTTCTACTGATCTCAACATAGTTTGAAGTGTGGTGGTGATGATCTCCATCTAACTTTCTTTGAAAAGTTCACTGGAAACGACAAATTTACTATGTGATTGCCATTGTCTACTTTCACCTTTGAGCCGTGGCCATTTCTTGTCTCAGCTTTCTCATCATGAAGGAAAACAACATTCGAATTGTATGTTGGGTGATGGAACTACTCCTACTCTCCATTTTTTGAAAAATGTTTGTTTGATACTTCATAACATACGAAGTATTAGTTTTCCACATCTTCTCTTTATTATCATTTTACCACAACAGGACAAAACCTTTTTTCTTTTCCTCAATTTTTGTAACCTCATTTTTACCCATACAGACACATGAATGTGTGGATTATGAGCCCACATACTCATTCTTGCAAGTTAAATAAATGCATAACTACATGCATTATTCTTAACGCCTATGCTGTCACAATTTAACAATATCAATTTTGTTTTAGTTTAGTGATGGTAACTCTAATCTAATATGTACAGGATATGGATGAAAGTGATGAAGATTGGACCGCCTGAGGTTTTTCTGCCAACATATGTGCTAAGCAGTAGTTTAGGGGCTGTATATATGGGCTTCTCAGAGGAGACTAGTTATTAGTCTAAAATATATGTGCTTTTAAGGCTGTGTAGACATCTTTTTTATAGAACTTGTGATCACACATAAATATGAGTTTTCATGAAATCCTTTTTGTGATTTCAATCCAGCATCGAAGCTCTAGGATTTTAAGTCATTTGGAGGACAGAAAAACAAATCCTGAACAATATGTTTGACAATTGACATTCTATATCACTTCTGCTCAAAGTGAAATGTTTGACACGTCTTTATTCCATTAAATTGAGTCTTTCCTTAGGAAGGATGCTTTTAAATATTATTTCCCTATTAGGGGTAATTTTGAACTAATTTACCAAGGGCATTTTTGTCATCACGGAAGTGTTGCTGCTGTTTATTACAGAGATTGCATTGTCATCGCATGGAGCCACGTAGCACAACTGCACAACTCACAATTGCCATGAGAGGAGAATCAAATTCAATTTTTTATTTGAGAGGAGATTACATTTTTACAGCATTTATTTATTAAGCTTAAAAGTAAAACATTTGGCTCATCTATACATTTATATCGAGTTTTTTCCTTAGAAGGGGTACCTTTAATGTTTTTCCCCTTTCAAAAGGGTGGTACTTTAACTTGGTCACGACTCACGATTCACGAATGACAAAATGAATGGAAATTGAAAAGGCAGAAAACATGATTGAAAAGAGAGATCTCTTGCAGGATATAGCCCGTCAGCACCGACAGACCCACAAAATCAGAGTCATGGGATCTCTATTCTAATAATCAGAGTCAATCTCTATTCTAATGTGACTCTAATTAATACGAATTTAGATCCTCTCCGGTAACTGAGAAATGATGGGGTAGAGAGAAAGAAAAGATGAGGTTTAATTATTATTTTTAAGAAGAGAGATAGAGTGAAAAAGAAATGTAGAGAGTAAATGGAGAGGAGTATGATTCAATTAATATTATATTCGTTGTGGTAGACTTTGCCAAGTGCAAAGTAGGTGAGAAATAAGAATAGTAAAAATTGTGTGGTTGAAAATTATGCAGAGGAGAAAAAAATATGCAGAACCACAAATTAGTTTCTTTAATAAGAAAGTGACAGTTTTTTGAGACAACAAAAAAGGGAAAATTGGCAAAATCCAATGGGACGGAGAGAGTACAAAATTAATAAAAAACAGAAGTAAATATTATAATAACACAACATTTCATAGTCAACGTACATCCCAAGGTTGAAATGACTCTTTTTGAAGGTAATTATGGCGCACCTCGTCTTAAACAATAGGATAAAATAAGCATTTTTTTCCTTATTCCAGGATCAGCTTCTAAAGACTCAAAATCAACATGTTGGCCATATAGATTATCAGTCAAATTAAATTCACATCCAGCAATTATTTGATCCAATTCATCATTTAATAATGACAAATTATTTGGATTAACATCTGAGGTGTTCTGGGTACTCCGAATTTCTTTAAATCTAGGTAGACTATCAAAATATCTTTTAATCATAAATTGTAACATATTGAAAAAAACATTAATAAATATAATAATTTAATCCTAACATCCAAAGAAATTTTAATAACTCATATAACAATATCCTAACTTCTCTACCTGGCTAAGATAGAACTTCAGTCTTTGTAATTTATTTGCATCACTTAGAAATGGCTTTATTGCATTTGTATGCCTTCTGAGCTTACCTCTGTGAACCAATCTGTGGACACTAGATTTTGATATTGAGGTGACAGCTGCTAATGACCTTATGTTAGTCCTTTTGTGTAGTGGGATTTGTGATATTGTGAGATAGATCAAACGCTATCCTTTTTTCTGCCAGATTTACCAGCCCACTTCCTACGCAGATCTACTTCATCACCTTTTACAACTTGCCTTTTAACTGTCTCCCAAATGCCAGAAATAGTTCTTCTAGACACTTCAAACTGTTCAGCATGTAAAACGAAAATACCTTTCTGAGCTTTCAAGTCCCCCAAAAAACCCCTCCAACTGGACATTAAGAGTGTATCTGCTATGCTATCTTTTTCAGTGTTCGAAAGCCTTTTTTTCACACCGCATCACCCTCACCACCTGTTATTACTATTTGCAGGTCTAGGGCTCCTGGTGTGGAAGCAGCAGAAGGAAGTGTGGACGATGAAGAAAATGTGGAAGAAGAGGCAGTTGTGGGAGATGAAAAGTGATGAAGCTGGCATTTTTTTTCCAGTGTACGTGTGTATGGAGTGTATGCTTTAACAAGGAAGTGTGGACGATGAAGAAAATGTGGAAGAAGATGCAGCTGTGGGAGATGAAAAGTGATGAAGCTGGCATTTTTTTTTCCAGTGTACGTGTGTATGGAGTGTATGCTTTAACTGTGTAAGTGTGCGTGTGTGTGGAGTGTATGAGGAGGGATGAATATATGTAATGAACTTAAAATTGAACTCCCTCCAGTTTTTGGCCTTGCTGCCTAACTTATGCACATGTCAATCAATTCTACATTTTTTAGCCTAGGATGAATATTGTTTACTATTCACATGTCAATCAATTCTACTTTTAATTATTTCTATCCTATTTAAACATTTTACCTCACCTTTTACCCCTTTCTTTACCCATTTGGCCAAGGGTGTAATGGGAAAGTCAACCCTCCCAACTTTTTGCATAAATTTGTGACACCAGTCAAAACCGGAAGAATTTTCCGGGACGGAAGGAGTAAATTTTAAGTAAGTTATGTTCTCTAATTTACTCACCTGTCAATATGTATTATTTAGCATATTTGTTTAATTAACAAATATTAGTATATGTCACAAAAAAACTAATATTATGTCAATATTTATAATATACTCCGCATATGATTTCACTAAATTATGTTTTTATTTATCTTTAGTTTCAACATTTGTTTAACTTTTTGTGAATTAGCTATGTTCTCAATAGACAAGGAATTTATTGAACTCCTTGATTATGCCGACTTAATTAACATTTATGCACGTGGTTAAAATTGTGTAATGGGTCGTACTTAATTAGTTATTCTAATACATTTGGTATTGTTATATTATATTACGTAAGAACTTTATTTATTTAGTTATATTATGATGTTTATTCTTTAAGTTCAAAACAAATTATAGAGGCCTTTTGTTTTGACAAGAAAACTGGCCATTTATTAAATCAAAGCATCGTTTGCAACATGGCTTACAACATAATCAGGTGGAAAAGTATAGCTACTGCTAAGATATGAGATGTCAACATGAGCTCTAACTAAAGCATGAGCCGCACGATTCACGGACCGATTACAAAAAGAGACAATATAATTTCTCTTTGTTCGAAGTAAGAAAACGAATATCATCAATTAACGTATCCTTATAAGCAAGCATAGAGGCCTTCTTTTGTTAAATATTTTTGCCAATATTTAAAAGTAATTACATTTTTGAAAAAGTAAGTTGATTTTAGTGCGTCATGGGGTAAGTAAACCTCGTATTTCAGACGCTTTTATTTTCTACATCTAATATTCGAACTTTATATTTTCGAATGGAAAACTTCTTTCAATTCAATTATGACATGGATACAAGATAAGTCAAAAAAAAAAGACAAGTTAATAAGTTTGAAATATTTATCGTAGATGTATCTTTAACATGGCCATAACCAAGAGTCATAGACAAAGGCTCCAGATTGTTTGTATGATAGACTATATTTTGGGGGAAAAGAGAACAAATATTGACGAAATAGACGTAGAAGTATGCGAATGATGAGTCTATTATAAGTATACAGGCGACTATAGGGGAGTGTATCACGGAAAGAAATGATAATTCCATGAAAACTGTTACGATTAAGTATGTTTTAAATGTTGAAAAAATGTATTAAAAATTACATTAAATGGTCAATTTGAGGCAATATTTTGAGTGTGGTCCACTTCCGATCTGGGTCGGGTCAAATAGGTTTCGGATTGTTCTTGTTAAGGGCTACAATTCGATATATGGTACATTCAAAACGGATAACGGGTGAATGATAAATTGATTCTCAAAGTTCACTCATTGAAATGGAAAAACTGGGAAAATGATGGTTTATAGAGTGTTATTTTCCACACTGGAAAACCTAAGGCATTTTCAACCTCTTATAAAGGGAACTCTCTTGAAGGAGTTCAAATTCTTAGGTGCGCAAGGGGGTGTCGATCAAAGCTCGAAAACGGAGAAGAAAAACTGTGACTTGCGTGCGCGGACGACATGCGGACACGAATGTCGTCCAAAAACCTATCTTCCAAAGATACGAATGCTCCGCATCAGAAGGCTTCGGATCAGACGCGTCTGTTCCGAATCAGAAGCTTTTCGGATCAGACTCTTCTGAAACATTACAACAGTTACTGCCCAACGTTCTTCTCCATTAATGCACCTTAATCGGATAGTTTTTTGGACGAATTGATGGCCAACGTTCTGATCATTAATGTCCAACGTTCAAGTCCATTAATGCACACTTGACTCAACCAATCTTTCCCAACGTTCATCTCCATTAACAGACACTTGACTCAACAAATCTTTCCCTATGAATAGCTGGCAGGTGCTTTGCAACAACACACAAACTCACATGCAATCATACACAATCTGCACGTAGTTTTGAACTAAAATCCGCCTCCAGTTTTCTGTAAACTTTCCTTTAGTGTTCTTGCTTGTTCCGTTTGCCGGAACTATCGTTTGTGTGCTCAAACGATCGTTCGTTAGTCATCGTATCCTGGGAAATGATCGTTGCAACACTCCTAGCATCGTGGGAGGCAACAAATACGTTTTAAGAACATTGTGCGTTGCACAAGCTTTGACTTATTTATGTTCCATCTCTTTTCTGTTTTTCTTTGGCTGTTTTAATTAATTTTAATTAATTAATTTTCTTTGTTTTTTCGAGAACAAACATGATATATACTTGCAAATATGATATATTTTGTTTTACGTTTTTATAAAATAATTTTTTAGTTTCACTTCTATAATTTATATTATTTTCATTTTAGTCCATTACCGATGATAAAAAATCTTCTTTCGACAATAAAACAACTCAGACTAATATGTTTCCTCTAATTCTTTGTCATGTTATTCAAAAACTATTTTGATTTTAATTTATAGAAGATTATAAATACATATTTTAAAAATATGAATATTTTATTTTACATGGTTTTAACTCTCATATAATTAGATTCCAAAAAATTATAACAGATACATCAAAAGTTTCTAACCTTATTAACTACTAACTATGCAAATATGCAACGGAAAGTAATTTGTTTTTCTAAATAGAGCTGTCTCGCAATTCTATACTAATCAAATGTAAAGCGGCCGTCTCCCTCACGTAGGGTTTGAAGAACTGCACACGCAAGGTGCGATCTACACCGGTAAAGGATGCGGAGAGATGACCATTCTTTGCATCTGATCTCCCCTGTTGAAATTGAATTTTATTCCCATCCAACGCATCTAGGGGCTAAAGCGAGGCTACATAGCAGACGTTCCCTTCTTCTCTGGATCGCTCGTAACCCACGCAACCATTCGAGATGGAGGACATCGCAGATAAATACAACCATATGGGCTTAGGGGGAGATGAGGACGAGCTTGTTTTTGACGAGGAGACAACCGGCGTCGGAGAGACATCGCTGTGCCGCACTACGTTTCCAGTCGTGGGTACCCTCGTCACGGACAAAATGGTGAAATTCCCGGTGTTTAGGGATCTTATGGCTTCTCTATGGCGTCCTGGGAAAGGGATCTCAATCAAAGAAATCAGGGAAAAGAGGTATATGTTCACTTTTTATCATGTAATTGATATGGAACGTGTGCTTGGAAGTGGCCCTTGGCTCTTTGAACAGAATCTGCTAGTGCTGAAGGAATTAAAGCCGAGAGACATCCCTCTTCGAGTTCCCCTAAATGAGGCTGAGTTTTGGGTGCAGGTACATAACGTACCTTATGATTTTATGAATTTAGGTGTGGCCAGGAGAGTTGACAATTTTATTGGCAAATTCATCAGTTTTGACGAAAGTTAATTTGAGGAGAGATGGAACTCATACATGAGAATTAGGGTTTGTATGAACATAGGGAAGGCTCTCAAAAGGGGTACGACCCTTAGGAAGGGAAGGGGTCCAGGCCATTGGGTGGACTTTAAATACGAGAAACTACCTAGTTTTTGTTTTGCTTGTGGTATTATGGGTCATGCTGACACGTTTTGTCCTCTGAACTATGAGTGTACGTGAGAACAAAGTGTTGAACAAACCTTATGGGGTTAGCCTCCAGGCTGGGGGGGGGGGGGGGGGGGGGGCTCATCTGGTGGGGGCCAATAAGTGGCTGGTCCTGGATGGCTCTTCAGGTGAGAAGGACTCGACTCAGCATGATAATTATCAGGGGAAAGAGAGGGACATTGCTGGAAGAGGTGGAGCAAAAGGGCAGAACTGGACCCTTACAGTGGTGGAAACTAGCAAGGATAGAGCGGAGGCGGATGAGATAGGAGCTATAGAGGGGATTCCGGGAGAGCAAAAACGTAGAAGGACTTGGGAGGAAAAGCAGTACGAGGGGAGTGGAGGGGACAACATGGCTCTGGACTTCCCAAAAGACGGAGAGGAGGCGGGTCTTGGTTCCTAGACCCGCCGCGAAGATTGAAGACGTTCGGGATCGGTAGGGTGCAGAGGAAATTCCACTTTTATACTTTCGTTTTTGTTTTTTGGTTTGATCAGACTGGTTTTGTTGTTGTCATTTACTTTTATTTCTATCAGAGTCTTGCAGTAGGATGAGGTGATGAAGGATCTATTTTAACCGCGTTAGGCTCATTTAGACCCATTATAGGATCAACGAGTCATATTGCTTTTCACAGGGTGATTGACTCTAAGTCTGATTCGAGGGTCGGCGGTTGGAAGTGTTCCCTTTATCTTATTGTTCCCTGTTTGAATGTCGTGATTTCAATCTAAGCCGCCTTGGTTCAAAAAAAAAAAAAAGACCTGTCTCGCAGTTAGAAATGGACTAAAAACTAGTACATACACCCTCCTTATCGAAAAGGTTGGCCAAAGTTGACTTTCACGTGGATTAATAAAGTAAAAATTGTGCGGTTGAAATTTGAGCAGAGGAGACAGAATTAATTTTAGCCACATATTCCTTACTTTAAATGGAAATGACAAATCTTTTTGGGACATCCAAAAAAGAAAATTTGGCCAACCTTTTCGGGACGGAAGGAGTATTACATGGACGAAAAATAAAAAACTTAATTTTACAGAGAAAAAAAAACAAAGTGTATCTCGGAAATATGGTTATATGGTTTGGGGTGGCAGGACATTGAAGTTGAGTCTGATGCGTCCGGTGCAATCTCGGAAATATTGAACGGTTCGAGCATCTCTTCTTACGGTCTGGTGGCAGACGATATTAGAGATCTTGCTAAGAATTTTTCTAGAATTTCTTTTTCCTGTGTAAGACGGTCAGCGAACAAGGTTGCTCACGCTATGGCTAAGGCGGCCTGTTCTATGTCTGATCCTCAGTATTGGTTTACTATTCCCCCGTTATTTATTTCCTCTGTAATCGACAATGATTTGATTAATGATAATTAATTCTCTTTCTCCCAAAAAAAAAACAAAGTGTATCATATATACACGGGCTGAAAACGTATTTAAGGCAAACTTTTAATTGTTACCTTCGGTTTTTAAACCTGATGACTTTTTAAATTATTCTATGTTCAAATTGGGTCTTTTTTTAGTTTTTGGTAAATGTTGGAAAATATTTAGAAAGTGTTTACTTGGTGTCTTTACTTGGAAAGAATCCAGGTCAGATCACATCGGACTTAAACAAATCATACTAGATTTCGACAATGGTAAAATATACATAGATCAGTCATTTATCAAACTAGACCAGATCAATTTAGACCAGACCAAACTTAAATAGATCATACCAGACTATTTCAGAGTTTTACATCATGTTTACTCCTATTTTGAGAATTTTCTCATTAAGTTTTTCGTTGTGGCCTAGCCGTTCCAACGAGTTTGATTAATGATGTTTTCTTTTGGACTATTTTCAGTCTCAGACAAGACCAGATCTGACCATCAGATCAGACCAGACCAGACTAGACTTCTATAGTTATAAAATACACAAAGACCAGACATTCACCAGACCAGACTAAGCCACTTCAAACCAGATCAGACCAATAAATTTGAATTCAAAAGAAAACATGTGCTATGGTTTGAACTAGTCTTATCCGGTGGTAACTTAATATAGATGTAGTTTATTACTATTCAAGTTTATTTTGACCGAGTTTATTCTCATCATTTTGAGCCTATCCCGTGGAATGGAATTCAAGGAAGAACTTAAATTTTTAGGGAAGAATCCATGAATAAAGTACATCTATTCCCTAAATTTTATTGACCCAGTTGATTTATATCTGCTTCAGCGTAGATAGGTATGATTTAAATACGTGGAATTCAATACTCCCTCCGTCCCACTAGACTTTACCAATTTTCCTTTTTTGTTTGTCCCAAAAAACTTTGTCATTTTCCCTTTAAAGTAATGTTTTTGTGGCTATATTCATTTCTCTGTCCTCTGCACAAACCTCAACCACACAAATTTTCCTATTCTAATTTCCCATCTAACATCAACTTGGCAAAGTTGAGTGAGACGGAATTACAGTTAATCACGCAATTATGTCCCTTAGAAGAAGATACAAACAGCAAAAAGTGGCGGCGTCTGCTTGTCTATTTACTTTTGATTTTGATAACCGTGATCCTTAAATTGAGCAAAAAATGGAGGAAATTTAAAAAAATGAGTAAATTAGTTTTCCTAAGGTTGTATAAAAGAGGTGCCAAGGCTTTAAGAATTTTCGCACCATAACAAAGCAATCCAACAAATTTGATTTGCATAAAACATTTAGCATATACTCCACGTACTAGTATTACATATCTAGCTCAGGATGGCGAAGATCTTCCCCCCACTTGCGTTCACCGTAGCGATCGTTGCTTTGTTTGTGTCAGGTTATAAATCATACTCCATATTTTTTTTAATGCATAGGAATTGCATTTTTAACATTCGAAGTGCTTCCAACGTTAGTTACGTTACACGTACACTAGCACACACTACAAAATATAACGGAATTGACATGGAACATAAGGATTCATGAATGAGCCCATTCACTTTTGAACACACATTTGTATCCACCCCTTATTTTGTCTGTGTTCACAGACAAATACAGACAAAATGCTGTCTTCTTCTTAACGAATTGCATGTGTGCACAGGAAAAATAGGTGGTGGGTACAAAAGTGGGTACAAATAGATTTTTTGTTCACGAAAATACATACTTCGTACGAAATATATGATTTGTTATGAGCTATTTGACACAGAACCGTCAATCAATCTGGGCGCGAAGTCAGGGCATCAAGCCTGATACAAAAATATTTTTGAAAAACATTTTACACAGAATTGTTTACACAAAAAATATCGATATTTTTTAAATTTGGACTAGGCCGGAGCCAAGGTTGCCCACCCCCCCAGCTACGTCCCTGAATAATCTGTATAAAATTCATGTCAATCCCATTATTTTTTGTAGTGACGACATATATATACTCCATGTATACTTTATACTATATACTATATATATATATATATATTCCCTCAAACCCAAATCGTAAGATACATATCCTATTCACTTGGTCAACACAAATCACTCTTAAACTCTTATTTTAGAAATCAAATTTTTATCAAATTTGATTTTGGTTTTTGCGATGTACTTTGTAACGCTTTCAATGTAGTTTCTGAATATGTAATTTCTTTTTTTCTAAAAATAATTTGAGTGTGGCCAGGGATCCTTTTGCTTTATCGTCAGTCAAACATCGTAAACCGTAAAATATCTTACAAATTGAGACGGAGGGAATACTACATATAGTGGCATAGGCGGGGCATTTTCATAATATATACCAAAATTTGAGCAATATTCAAAATTTGCAACAAATGAGATTCATTGTAAACCTAACGCTAAGCATCGTTCTCATCGAAAGCGTACCCTAAGAAAATACTTGGGTCACATATAGTTATATTTTTTAGCTTCTCAATGATTTGATTTGAACGTTATAGCATACTCCGTATCTTATATGGACTATATATATATATATATATATATATATATATATATATATATATATATATATATATATATATATATATATATATATATATATATATATATATATATATATATATATATATATATATATATATATATATATATATATATATATATATATATATATATATATATATATATATATATAGGGAAGAGTTCAAATAAAAAGAGGTGCTCCCGTGAAAAGTGCGAACTATTGCACTTTTTCCTCATCGCGTTGCACTATTTAATATTTCTGTTGCACTTTTTTATGGTGGCAGAAAATTTCGATTTTTTTACGAAATTGCCACCGCGTTTTTGATCAAATTTAGTGCATTTTTTGCTCATTTTGAGCCATTAGATCTTAAAATGAATGCACAAGATTAATTATCACTTTGCATGTGGGAAGACATCTTTGTATTTGAACCCTCCCAGCCATATATATGGAGTGGTTCCAGTAAGAACGGACTCCCAGGAGAGAAATGAGAACGAATCTGGACCATTGGATTGTACTATGTGGAACTGGATTGTGCATTTGGTGAAACTGAAATGTGCATTGGATGATATCGAAATGTGCACAATAAAAATTTAAACTCAAGTGTGCATTAGATCGATGAAACAGAAATGTGCGGAATAAAAGGTACAAAAATAACATCGCTTCGTACCTTTTATTCTGCACATTTCAGTTTCACGTGGTGCACATTTCAATTTCACCTAATGCACAATTTCCGCTTCACATAATGCCACTGTATCATACCATTTGTGTTGCACATTTCAAGTTCACCTAATGCACATTACAGTTTCATCTAATGCCATTGAATTTCACTTAAAATAAATCTAACGGTTCATATCCATTCTCATTTTTCTCCTAAGATCATGTTCTTATTTGAACAAAAACCTATATATATATATGTAGAATAAAGATCAAATGAGAACAATGCTTAACGTGATAACGTGAGAACACCACATTTACCACAACGTGTTGCACAACGAAGCTTGTATATTGCACATTTTCACATTTTCACAATATTTACCAAAATATCACCGTGTTTATTTAAATAGGCTTAATTCGAGCAAATTGAAAATGTGCAACAGAATAGCTCCATTGTGCACCAAGTTGGTTTAAAAGAGGTGCTCACGTATGGGTGAGATCACATACAAACCATGCTTATAAAACTAACCTACAAACTCAATAATATGCACCACTTTGAACTTCAATATGCAGTAAAAATAATGTAAAGATGCAAGAGTGAGATCACATACAAACTAGTCCTCCCATTCAAATCATTTTTACATTATTTGTATTGCACATTGAAGTTCAATTCAAAGTGTTTCATATTATTCAAGCCATAAAATAGCAGTTTCATATTTACATTAGTTGTATTGCATATTAAAATTCAAAGATTGTATCTTTACATTATTTGTACTACATATTGAAGTTCAAAGTGTTGCATATTATTGAGTTTGTAGGTTAGTAATTTAAGCATGGTTTGTATGTGATCTTACCCTCGTCCGGCCACCTCCATTTGAGCTGGTTCTCGGTGGTATTTTTGGTTGATTTTTTTTGTGTATGTTCCTCATCAATTCTTGTTAATCCATACCAAATTTGAACAAAACGTACAATTGGGAAGGTCGTCAAATGATTTTTTCATGATAATTTCTCCGGAATATACATATAAAACGCAATTATCATGAAAAAATCATTTGACAATCTTCTCGATTGAATTTTTTGCTCAAATTTGGTACGGATGAACTAGACTTGATGAAGAAAATACATAAAAAAATTCAACCAAAAATACTACCGTGAACCACCTCAAATTGAGGCGGCCGGACGAGGGGCCTGTCCGGCCTGGCCGGACAGGAATATTCTGTATAGAACACTACTTTATACACCCTCAGATTTCTAGTTATTATGAATTTTTGGTTAAAAATGATTTCTTTTACAGAAAAGAGAACTTATTTATAGAACATGCACAAAAATCATGTTTGAATGGATCTAATAAAATCATGTTTATATGGATCTAATAAAACATTCTAGGTCAATTTTGAAATGTACTGCCTCCCACGCGAATTTTGGACAATAATTTCATTTATTAAATTTGTATATAATCTACTAATTTTATACTTTTATGAAAATATTCTGAATAAGGAACATTTTGATATATACTTTTCATATTCTAAATAATTTCGTATTAAAAAATATTATTGGTCAAAGTTGAGTGTCATTGATCAAGAAAAGTCAATTTGACGAACCTTTTCGGAACGAAGAGAGTATTACGAAGTAGTATCTTTTTAAAATTAATGATAAATTCATCCTATAGTAAATTTTCAAAATATGTTTTTTATTTTATTTTTTACTACTCTGTAATAGAGAATAATAGTACGTATAGGAGAAAATATTATTTATCATATCCACTTGAATACTACATGTTTTTTTTTCATTTTCTTGTACATTCTAGGAATTTAATTTATAACACACTTGCTAGTCGCTTGGCTTGCAATTTGCAAAAGTCGGAGTAATGAACGGTCATTTGAAATTTCAAACTTTTTTAGTCCTGTTTCAAGAATTTTCACGTGTAAGTACGCATAAGGTGGTTTGAAATGAATTTATATATATGCATGCAGTTTGGTTGGTGGTGATTCCTTATGCCGCCGCCGCCGAATGTCCCAGTGCGGTGTATGTACCTGTGGGGTCAATTCCTTGCAGTATGGATAGCTGGATGAGCGACTATAAAGCGTGCAGTACAAAATGTCGAACCCACTATGGAAATGCTCCGTGGAAGGTCGATTGCAGCGCCAACACAATCGGCGTGGATTGTGGTTGCAGATGCGGCGGCACTTAATTATCGACCGATCAACGCATTTCTCTCAGTCTCGGTCTACCTGATTCATGATGATGATGATGATAAATAATATACTATGCGGCCATATCGCAAGAGTCAGCAGTTTCCTTATTGATTAAAGTAATATTAATATATGATGCCTCTCTAATAATTCTCTAATGTATTTTAATGTAGTGTTGTGTTTTGCGATCCATCTACTGTTATGTGTGTTTTCGATCTAATCAAATTACTGTAGAGTTAATTCCCTAAGTGGGAGTAAAAGATAACAAAAGTGCAAAAATATGACTTGCTTGTTTCGTAGGACCAAAACGATAAAGAGTTAGACTGATTTGCCCTTAATGAAGCATCTGTCTTCTTTATTATGAATTTCAAATAAAATATGGGAGTTTTTGCCACTTTTAATCCCTCGACTATTGTATCAGTGACACTTTTGGTACTCGACTTTTAATTTTTTCATTTTTAATCCTCGACTATAGTGCGGGAGACACTTTTTGTACCCGACTTTAAAAATTTTCGTATTTAGTCCTTCGACTTTTGTAAAAGTGACACTTTGATCCTTCAACTATTGCAATAGTGACATTTTTAGTCCTTCACTTATTGTGTCAAAATCATAGTAGAAGGACTAAAATTGTCAATTTGATAATACTCAAAGGTCTAAATGTGGGAAAATTGAAAGTCGGGGACTAAAAGTGTCTCTCGCACATAAGTCGAGGACTAAAAATGGAAAAATTAAAAGTCGAGTACCAAAAGTGTCACTGACACAATAGTCGGGGGACCAAAAGTGGCAAACACTCTAAAATATGGAGTAAAAAAAATGAAAAGTACGTACAGAGTACACGACAACACAACACAAGCCTGGGGCAGGGGCTCGATGACGACCTTTTCTGCTGCTGGTCACCACTGGCCACCAGCCGGCGCCGGCTCTTCCACAACTAGCCGCCGCCGCTGGCTCTTCCACCACCGGTTGTCACCATCACTAGCAGCTCTTCAACCATCAGCCGCCGCCAGCTCTGCCACCACCATCGTCACTTTTCCCGCCGCCGTTGTCATAATTTGCTTTGCCATGTCTTCCGCCTTTTATGGCGGGAGCTCTGGTGTGGTTGTCATCTTCTATTACAACACCAAGATCCAAAACATGGCATTTGGAAATTAAAAAAAAACATGGCACTTTCAGATAAAAAGCATGGCACTCATATATTCCAAAATATGACATTAGAGGTAATATATTGGTAAATTTAGTACTTAGTGCCTCAAAAATGGCACTATTTACCCAAGGAGTTAACAAAATGGTACTACATGTTGGGTGTGTTTCGAAAAACAAAGAAAATTAATTAATAAAGATTAATTAAATAAAATGACTTAAAGAGAAACAAGAAATGAGATGAAGCAGAATAAGCCAAAGCTCGTGCTACACACGATTTCCTTAAAACGTATTCGTTGCCTCCCGGGGTGCCAGGAGCGTTGCAACGATCGTTTCCCAGGATACGATGACTTCGAACAATAGTTTAGCACTCAAACTAAAGTTCCAACGAACGTGAACAAAAGCAGAACACCGAAGGAGTTTGTATGGAGTGCTAGAGGTGCTGTTTTAGCTATGAAAATACGTGAACGAAGTGTATGAAAGGTTGTGTCTTTGCAAAGCACCTACTAGCCTTTTATAGGGGTGGATTAAGGTGTGTTAATGGCTGTTTAAGGGTTATGATCGTTGGACATCAATGTCCTAAACGTTGAGCATTGATTCCAGTCCTTAAACAACCCAAAACGTTCATAGGAACGTTGGGACATCAATGGCAGCATATAGACGTTGGGCATTTATGTTCATGGAACAAAAATTAAAGTAGGAACGTACCGGAAGAACAAAAATTAACGTTATCTTTAGAAGATAGATTTTCAGACGGCATTCGCGTGTGCAGGTCGCCCGCACACGCAAGTAGCGGTTTTTGTTCTTCGGTTTCGGGATTTGATTCGCACCCCCCTGCGCGCGTGAGAGAGCCTTTCCCTTTAGGAATCTTAACTCCTTAGGGGGGGGGGGGTTTCCCTTAATAAAGGGTTCAAATTCCCTTGTGATTTTCGGTGTGGGAAAGAACCCACACTAAAACCCACATTTTCCTAGTTTTCTCCATTCCAACGGGTAAACTTCGAAAAACAATTTCTCATTCACCCGTTATCCGTTTTGAGTGTACCATATATCGAATTGTAGCCTTTATCAAGGACAATCCGAAACCACTTTTACCCGACCCAAATCGGAAGTGGACCCCATAAAAATAATTGCCCCAAAATGACCATTTAATACACTTTTAACACACTTTTTCCAACAATCCCCCACATGAATGAAAATTGATTTTCGAGACTTAAAAAGACACGAAGATAGGAGGACACGTTGTGTTCACCGGATGATCCCTGCACACGGAGAGGTAGGTTTTATCCTTTGAACCTTCCGCTGTAAAGACACGTTTATTTACTGGTTGTCTAGTAGACTCGATGTCCTTGAACTATACTGCCGTCGTGTAAACATTGACTTATCTTTACACAAGAACCTTCCAACTTTGTTCCGTTCTCATGGGTGTGCCCGTTTTGGCCATGGGTCACCGTCCTGGTTCTGCAAGAGTTTCTAAAGAACTGAGCCATTACAGTTCTCCTTTGAAGCGGCCCTCTTCTCTCTCACATAGGTGATTCTTTCATGAGTATCCCGCATACTCTTCCAATGTTATCGAGTAGATCAACATTTTAGAATCATTAAAGCAAACGTTTTTGCTAACCTCGTGCGGGAGTCACTGTTTCAACGAGGAGTGGGTAGGAGTCCGGGACCCCCACAGTGACCATCTTTCGCTCTATAATTTAGTTGTTCTTTTTGAACCTAGGACCAACTAGGTTGGGTATCCACTATAGAACTTTTCAATTTACGGGCTTTAGTGCCATTCCTCGTGATAAATTCTCCAACAATTCTCTATCGAATGCCTTGGTTAGCGGATCCGCTACGTTATCCTTTGACTTCACGTAGTCAACAGTGATAACACTCGTTGTGAGGAGTTGTTTAATGGTGTTATGTCTACGACGAACATGTCTAGACTTACCATTGTAGAGATTGCTCTGTGCCCTTCCAATTGCCGCTTGACAATCACAATGTATGCATATTGGAGGGACAAGCTTCTCCCAACTTGGAATATCCTCGAGAAAATGGCGTAGCCATTCAGCCTCTTCAGTGCACTTATCCAAGGCTATTAGCTCGGATTCCATCGTGGATCTAGCTATTAACGTTTGTTTCGAGGATTTCCACGACACGGCTGCACCTCCCAAAGTGAACACATATCCTCTTGTGGATTTTGAGTCCTTAATGTCAGATATCCAACTAGCGTCGCTATACCCTTCAAGTACAGCTGGATATCTTCCATAATGCAGTCCAAGGTTTTGGGTTTTGCGTAAATACCTCAAAACCCTCACTATTGCCTTCTAGTGTTCATCACCGGGGTTACTAGTATATCTACTAAGCTTACTAACCACAAAGGCAATATCAGGCCTGGTACAACTCATTAGATACATCAAACTTCCAATAATCCTAGCGTATTCTACTTGAGAAATACACTCTCCACGATTTTTGGTAAGATGAGTGTTTTTATCTAATGGCATCCTTGCCTCTTGATAATCATCCTTATTAAATTTAGTAAGGATTTTATCAACGTAATGGGATTGGCTTAGCGTTAGACCGTCAGGTCCTCTAATTATTTTAATCCCAAGGATTAAATCGGTCAGCCCCATATCCTTCATGTCAAACTTAGAATTTAACATGCTTTTGGTAGAATTAATCATTTGATTATTGCTACCCACGATGAGTATATCATCCACGTATAAACATAAAATGACATAGCCGTCTACCGTGCTTTTCACATAGACGCATTTGTCACTTTCGTTTATCTTAAACCCATTAATTAATATTGCATGATCGAACTTTTCGTGCCACTGTTTAGGGGCTTGTTTCAATCTATACAATGATTTAATTAATTTACACACTTTCCTTTCTTGGTGTGGAACACGAAAGCCCTCGGGCTGTTCCATATAGATTTCTTCGTCTATATCGCCATTTAGAAAAGCGGTTTTTACGTCCATTTGATGAACTTCCAATTTCCGCAATGCGGCAATTGCTAGTATCATCCTAATGGAATTTATTCTCGTCACAGGAGAATACGTGTCAAAGAAATCATGGCCCTCACGTTGCTTGTATCCCTTGATTACAAGTCTGGCCTTGTACTTATCGATGGAACCGTCACGTTTCATTTTCCGTTTAAAAATCCACTTGGATCCCAAAGGTTTATTTCCCGGAGGAAGATCAACCAATTCCCATGTGTGATTTTTAAGGATAGAATCCACCTCACTTTTGATGGCTTCTTTCCACATAGGACCTTCAATAGACATCACGGCTTCCGTATAAGTCCGTGGCTCATTTTCTACCAAACATGTTAGAAAATCCGGTTCATTTTCTACCATACATGTTAGAATATCCGAGTCAACTTCTACCAGGTAGGTGAGAAAATCCGGTCCGAAGGATTTTTCAATTCTAGCACGTTTGCTACGTCTGGGTTCGGGTTCTTCTCTGGATCCCTCGCTAGTATTTTCCATAGCTACGTCAAATGTTCATTTTGACGTGCTAGGCACTTCGTTGGACTTGCATGGAAATACATCTTCAAAGAATGAAGCATTCCTTGATTCAAATATTGTGTTTTTATGTACATCCGGATTATTCGAATCGTACATTAAAAACCGATACGCACTACTATTTTGTGCATATCCAATAAAAATACAATCCACCGTTTTTGGACCTATTTTTATTTTCTTAGGTGTTGGTACAAGCACCTTAGCAAGACACCCCCACACTTTTAAATATTGATAGGAAGGCCGTCTGCCTTTCCACAACTCGTACGGAGTTTTATCATATTTTTTCCGGGGAACCTTATTTAAAAGGTAATTGCTTGTTAAGATTGCCTCACCCCACATATTTTGTGGCAGGCCCGAACTTACTAGCATCGTATTCATCATATCTTTCAATGTGCGATTCTTTCGTTCGGCAACACCGTTTGATTGAGGTGAATAGGGTGCGGTACGTTCGTGTACTATACCCACACTTGCGCAAAAGTCACCAATTGGTGCTTCATACTCACCACCTCGATCACTCCTAACCGTTTTAATCCGTCGATTAAGTTGGTTTTCCACTTCATTCTTATAAAGAATAAATTTATCGATTGTTTCGTGTTTATTTTTTAATAAATAAACATAGCTATAGCGAGTGCTATCATCGATAAAAGTAATAAAATATTTATTACCGCCACATGTTTGTATTGATTTAAAATCACAAACGTGACTATGAATTAATTCTAGTGGTTCCGTTTTTCTTTCAACCGATTTGAAAGACGTTTTCGCTAGTTTTGCCTCTACACAAACTCCACATTTGTGATTCACATCAATTGTGAATTTAGGAATGTGTTCCATGTTAATTAATCTACGTATAGAATTAAAATTAACATGTCCTAGTCTACCATGCCACACATTGGAAGACTCAAGCAAGTAAGCAGAAGAGATTTTATTATTATTATTAATAATAGTCATTACATTGAGCTTAAACAACCCATCAACTGCATACCCCTTACCCACATACATTCCCGATTTGGAAAAAACTAGTTTGTCCGACTCAAAGACCATGCGGAACTCATGCTTGTTCAACAAAGAGCCCGAGATCAAGTTTTTGCGTATCTCCGGGACGTACAACACATTGTTGAGAGTCAGCTCCTTGCCCGAAGTCATCTTCAGGACCACCTTGCCCATGCCTTCAACCTCGGAATGAGCAGAATTCCCCATCCACACCTCACCGTTTGATGGCTCAAAGGTTGTGAATAGCTCCCGGTTAGAGCAAATGTGCCGGGTTGCACCGGTGTCCACGAACCACTCCTTGGAATTGGATCCAACGAGGTTGACTTCGGTAACCACAGCCGCTAGGATGATGTCTTCATCCTTTTGCCCACCTTGCACCAAGTTGACTTGGGAGTCTTTCTTCTTCCGTGGTGCCTTGCAATCCGAGGACTTGTGTCCATTCTTGTTGCAATTGAAGCATTTTCCATTAAATTTGGGTTTGGAAACGCCTCCCTTGGGACCGAGCTTGCTCTTCCCATTATTTTTATTTTTGGAGCCTTTTGCATGCTCCACCACATTGGCCTTGGCGCCGCTAACGATTGGGAGTCTCCCATCGTTCTTCCGATTATCCTCTTCAATCCGCAGACGGAGGATCAACTGTTCCAAGTTCATTTCCTTTCACTTATGTTTAAGGTAGTTCTTGAAATCCTTCCAAGCCGGCGGCAATAAATGGATAATTGACGCCACTTGGAAAGACTCGCTAACCGTCATTCCTTCATCTCGAATTTCGTTGAAGATCATTTGCATTTCTTCAACTTGACTCAAGACCGTCTTCGAATCCACCATTTTAAAATCAAGGAATCGACCGACAACAAATTTCTTTGCACCGGCATCCTCGCTCTTATATTTGTGGTCCAAAGCATTCCATAGCTCCTTAGCCGTAGCTAATTTACTATACACGTCGTACAGAGCATAATGCAGCCCGTTCAACACGTAGTTTCGGCAAAGGAAGTCAGAATGCTTCCAAGCCTCAACCGCGTTGAAAGATTGCGCATCCACCTCACCCCCGGTTACTACCGGCGCATCCTCGGTCAAGAAACGTGCAAGACCGAGAGTAGTGAGATAGAAGAGCATCTTTTGCCGTCACCTCTTGAAGTTTAACCCATTAAATTTTTCGGGTTTCTCCACAGAGTTGCTCGGCACGGTCACCATAGGGATAGCCCTTTGCTTAACCAAAGCAGATGCACCGCGTTGTGAACTATTGTTCACCGGAGCTCCGCTTTCAGAGTGATTATCGTTCAAACCGTTCAAAGCATTCTGCCCAACAACATTTTCATTTTCTTGAGAAGTCATTTTTCGTTTCTTACCTTATTCGAAAGCACAAAAAACAAGTTTTAAGATTGTTTACCGTAGTAGAACAATCAACGAATACGTTTTAAGATTGTTGGGTGTGTTTCGAAAAACAAAGAAAATTAATTAATAAAGATTAATTAAATAAAATGACTTAAAGAGAAACAAGAAATGAGATGAAGCAGAATAAGCCAAAGCTCGTGCTACACACGATTTCCTTAAAACGTATTCGTTGCCTCCCGGGGTGCCAGGAGCGTTGCAACGATCGTTTCCCAGGATACGATAACTTCGAACAATAGTTTAGCACTCAAACTAAAGTTCCAACGAACGTGAACAAAAGCAGAACACCGAAGGAGTTTGTATGGAGTGCTAGAGGTGCTGTTTTAGCTATGAAAATACGTGAACGAAGTGTATGAAAGGTTGTGTCTTTGCAAAGCACCTACTAGCCTTTTATAGGGGTGGATTAAGGTGTGTTAATGGCTGTTTAAGGGTTATGATCGTTGGACATCAATGTCCTAAACGTTGGGCATTGATTCCAGTCCTTAAACAACCCAAAACGTTCATAGGAACGTTGGGACATCAATGGCAGCATATAGACGTTGGGCATTTATGTGCATGGAACAAAAATTAAAGTAGGAACGTACCGGAAGAACAAAAATTAACGTTATCTTTAGAAGATAGATTTTCAGACGGCATTCACGTGTGCAGGTCGCCCGCACACGCAAGTCGCAGTTTTTGTTCTTCGGTTTCGGGATTTGATTCGCACCCCCCTGCGCGCGTGAGAGAGCCTTTCCCTTTAGGACTCTTAACTCCTTAGGGGGGGTTTCCTAAAGGGTTCAAATTCCCTTGTGATTTTCGGTGTGGGAAAGAACCCACACTAAAACCCACATTTTCCTAGTTTTCTCCATTCCAACGGGTAAACTTCGAAAAACAATTTCTCATTCACCCGTTATCCGTTTTGAGTGTATTATATATCGAATTGTATCCCTTAGCAAGGACAATCCGAAACCACTTTGACCCGACCCAAATCGAAAGTGGACCCCATAAAAATAATTGCCCCAAAATGACCATTTAATACACTTTTAACACACTTTTTCCAACACTACAAAATGTCATAAATGACATTACTTTCAAAATAATAATGTTTGACTAAAAATGAAATTCTGTCATTGTACAAAATGTCATAAATGACATTACTTCTAAAAATAGTTTTCTGTTTAAAAAATAAATAAATCAAAAGTAATATATAAAATTGAGGCAAACAATTTCCGATCACAACTATTAGAGTTTGGACTTTCATTTCATATCCAATTTCCATATTTAAAAAGTAATTCTTTCATTTAGAATATGGAAAGCTAAACAAATTAAGTGGTGAGAAGTAACTAAAATCAAAACAAAGAAAACAGAGCACAAAGAGATAATTGTGTGGCTTCTGGCTTGATTCGATTTAGGGGAGTAAAGAGCATATATGGGTGGCGTAGAAGTTTTCCCTAATGCTTGTGGCTTAATTGGATTTATGGGGGAGTAGATGCAATTGAAATCACAGGAATGGGGAGAGAGAAAGAGAGGGAAAAGTGTGTGAAGAGAAAAGAAAGTCGTGAATGGTGAAGATAGGACGCGGAGGGGTATAATCCGTAGGCTATCCAAACTACTCCTATTTAGTTAATAAATTAACAATAACTCCTACAGTACTTTAGAGCTTTTTTAATATTTTACTCCTATTTAGGGTAATACTAGCCATGTACTCCGACATCAATACTAGCCATTAATGTTGTAGTTGAATTATATAAATGAGAATTAAAAGTGATATAATGTCTTGAACTCTTTTATTAGAAGAAGTCAATTTGTTTCATTTGGCTTGATACAAAGGGAGGGCGGAAAATCTCTATTTATACTTGTAAGAAACTATTATAAACTATTCTACAATTATTGCATGCAATATAATTAATAATAGGAGAATTCGAGAGATCTCACATTCTAGAGAAGTTTTAGAATTTGTTTCTTCTACATTTTTCTACTACTTGGACCTTTCCAACAACAACTTAAATACATACGTAGTATTAATTTAGGTCCTCAAACATTAAAATAAAAACAAGTTTAATTTTCAACCGTCCCTTGTGATTTGTGAACTTCCATCAATAATTATTCCCTTAGCCAAAGGGTACCTTTAATTTTCGACCTTGGGTCCTTGAAAGCTGGAAATGTTTTCATTCTTCAATTTTCCTATGACATTTCTACAATACTTAGATGATTTCTTATTTAACCATGATGTGCTCTACTTAAAAAATAAAATTTTAAATACTTATAGTTTCTGTAGCTAATTTATTACATTTGCATTGCTTCTAAAGGGACATCCTAGATGGAAGGGTAATATTTTACCCCAATGGACCAAAACACGCCTAAAGTGACTTTTTAGTGACTCAAATTTCATTTTTCAGATCCTAGAAATTAGAAAATGATAAGGATAAATAAGATGATGGTGATCGATGTGAGGTGATGAATATGGTGAGGTGAATGAAATTGGAAGATGATATGATGGAGATGGTGAAGATGAACTGATGAAGTGAGCTAGGAATATGAAAGATGATGGAGACACTAAAGATGATGGTGGTGGTGTAAATTTACAAAAAGATATGGAGATGGAATATATTGGATGTGAAGCTGATCATGAAAATGGAAGAAAAAAGAAAGATGGGATGAGGGGAGGAGTTTTAGTGTGGAGAAAGAGGAGAGGGGTAAAAAAAATTGGCCTTTGTATATAGTGTGCAAGAGGTATACACAATTTGTTTGTACTCCTAACATTATTTTAATTTTATATACTCTCTCCAGTCTCCAATCTCCATCCCTTATAAATTTACCATCTTACTTTTATTTAGTGTTCAAAAAATTTGGCAGTTTCCCTTTTTATCAATTTATTAATTTTGGTTCCAATGATTTCTCCCTCTATACAAACTTTCAACCACACTATTTGACCAAATTTTAAGGGACAAAGGAGTTTTGAATTTCTTTTAGTTAAAGAAATTTCTTGATGCCCTAAATCAAATAATAACCAAGGGTGTTTGTCAATTCGATTTCATCAATTTCAATTTTATCAGTTTGATTCCAGTTGGTTCAGTTTTAGTCAATCGATTTTAGAAAAGTAAAAACGAGAACTCAACCACACAACCTAAGTCTAACTTCGGTCCATTTGTACCAGTTTCGATCATTTTTAGCACTGTTTTAGTCGGTTTTGAGTTCATTCATTTCTTTTTTATCGGTTCGGCTTCAATTGGTGGCTTCAATTGGTTGTTGGTCGGTTTTGATTTCAGTTTTTTGTTCACCCCTAATAATACCATAGTAATTACAACAAAGAGAATAATGATAATCACAACAGAAGTAATAGTATAACTAGTTGAGAAGTGCATCACATAAGGTATAATCAAAAGTGGATTAGGTTCTCCATCACAGATCAGCTTAAGTTTAGTCCCCGTCAATTTTGACATCTTCAGCTATTCTGTTCCTCTCTTCTTCCTCTACAAATGAATAACCAGTACATAAAATAAGAAGCAGATTTGCAAACGTTAGGGTAAACACAAATTGAAAAAACAGCCAATGTTAAATAGTCACCGGAAACTAGTCCCACAAACACAGGCGAATCCACAACCTATGTTAAGCTTGTTTGTGCATACATTGATACATATGGACATCACATCACCAGATTTTAGAGCATAGAGTGTGCCATTGACACTCCCAAACAGATAGATGGTTATGAGAAACAAATTGCAAGACAAAGCTTCTTAAAGCACATCTGTTTCCAAATTAAGGATGTACCACATTAAGACTAGTATTAACTATCTAGTCTGTTAGTTCTGTTGTTCCCTACGTGGACAAATTACCATAAATAGAAGCTTTTGAACTAGAAGGGGTAGGCTGTTATTCTGTTGGACTTAGACTTTGGAGACTGGGCATCTCGAATAGTCCTATACACTGTATACCTTCTGTACATTTCTCCTACATCAATAAATTCCTTCTTGATCTTGTTTCTTAATAATTTCGATTGATTCAATTGTGTTCTGAGTCGGAAATACCAGTGTTCTATCATTGGTATCAGAGCATACGTTTCTGGTGATCGTACCAGTGATCGGAAAAGTTACGTAACATCAGAAATTTCTCCGTTTTGGATGGTCTGGATGAGAGCTAAAATGGAGAACAGAGTGGAAGCCATTGAACGACACAATGCTACCATGGAACGAAGCCTCATTGAGTTGAGAACGATGGTAGAGAACATCGCCGGAAGTGTAGCAGGGATGAATGAGCAGTTCCAAGCGAGAGGAAGATCGCGATCGCAACATCATCACCATGCGAGACATTCAAACAGTCCGACAGCCTCAGGAGGTATTTCCGATCATTCTATTTCACAAAATCATAGGCGGAATGATGATAACAATCGGGTTCCAGTTTATACGGGTAGAAAAGTGGATTTACCGTTGTTTAATGGGGATGGAGCCCATAATTGGATTGTGAGGATAGAAAGATACTTTAGATTGAATCAAATATCTGAGGAAGATAAGGTAGAGGCTTCAGTAGTTGCAATGGAGGATAGGGCCCTTAATTGGTTTCAGTGGTGGGAAAACCAAACTGAATAGAAGAATTGGGAATCATTGAAGGAATCTGTGATACGTAGATTTCAACCTGAACTGATTCAGAACCCTTATGGACCTATGCTTAGCCTTAAACAAACTGGAACTGTGAAGGAGTTCAGAGATGAATTTGAAATGGTGATAGCACTTCAAAAGAATGTGGACAGAGAAATTCTGAGGGAAATTTTTATTACAGGTCTGAAGGAGGAGATCAAAACTGAACTGAAGTTATATAACTCAAGATCTTTATCTGAGATTATGGACAGGGCTTTACTGATTGAGAAGAAGAATGAAGCATTATATTTGAAAAGAAAAGAGGATGACAAGTTGATTGGAAAAGAAAGGATTTTTACCTTTTAAATCTCAGACCTGGGGAGAAGGGTACAAGGCTAAAACTGGCAGATCGTGGTCGAATAACCAGGGTAAAAATGTGGCAGAAAACAAGAGTAACACTTCTTGGTTTGAAAAGGGAGGAAAGAAATTCACTGAAATTCATCCTTCTGGAATAAGAAGGGTGGGACCTCAGCTATCCCAAGAAGAATTTCAAGAAAGGAGTAGGAAGGGACTATGTTTTAAATGTGGTGAGAAGTGGAGCAAAGAGCACACTTGCAAACTGAAGAACTATAAGTTGATGTTAGTAGAAGATTCAGAAGAAGAAAAGGAACAAGAAGGGATAGACTCGGTACCTACTCAAGAAGGAGGAGAAACTAAAATGGAGTCCACATCAATGCAACTATCACTAATGAGCAAAGAAGGAATACCTACAATAAGGGCTTTCAAAGTCAAGGGTTGTCTGAAATGGGAAAAAGGAGAAAGGCAGGTAGAAGTGCTTATTGACAGTGGGGCTACTCGCAACTTCATATCTCAGAAGTTGGTGGATCAATTGGAGTTACCTTTCCGTACCATTTCAGGATATAAGGTGCAAATTGGAAATGGGGAAAAGATAGCTAACAATGGAAGGTGTGAGAACTTGATCTTAAGTATGCAAGGCACTGATATCACATAGCAGTTTTATATACTCAGTCTGGGAGGGACTGATATGGTATTAGGAATGGAATGGCTGACTAACCTTGGGGATGTCGAAGTTAATTTCCAAAAACAGACTATCAAATGGAATAAACAAGGGCTTAACCATTCCATTCAAGGAGATCCCAAATTAAACTCCATGGAAGTTTCATTGAAGACTTTATCACAGATTATACAAGATAATGGAGATGGATATCTTGTATACTGTGAAGGGAGTTTAATAGAGAAGGAAAGGGAAGAGGAACTGGAACCTTTCTGGGAAGGTATTTTGGCAGAATTCCCTGAAGTATCACAACCTTTAGAAGGGTTAACCCCCGGTAGACAATGTGATCACTCCATTAACATTCAAGAGAAGGGGCTAATATTCCCAATATCAGACCCTACAGATACCCTTAGTATCAAAAGACTGATACTGAAAAGATCATAAATGACATGTTAAATTCTGGGATCATCCAGCACAGTAACAGTCCCTACAGCAGCCCAATACTATTAGCCAAAAAGAAAGATGGTGGGTGGATGTTTTGTGGTGATTATAGAGCACTAAATAAAATAACCATCCCAAATAAATTTCCCATCCTTATCATTGAGTAGCTACTGGATGAGCTTGGGGAGGCCAGAATATTTTCTAAGCTAGATCTGAAATCTGGTTACCACCATATTAGAATGAAAGAAGAAGACAGACGGAAGACAACATTTAGAACACATGAGGGGCACTATGAATACATGGTGATGCCCTTTGGTTTGATCAATGCGCCCTCTACTTTCCAAGCCTTAATGAATCAAGTATTAAGGCCTTTTTTGAGAAAATTTTCCTTAGTATTTTTTGATGATATTTTGGTCTATAGCAGATCTAAAGAGGAACAACAGGAACATTTAAGGGCAGTTTTATCTGCCTTAAGGGATAACCAGTTGATGGTAAACCTAAAAAAATGTTCATTTGGAAAACCTCAATTGGTTTATTTGGGGCACATTATATCTGGAGAAGGAGTTTCAGCTGACCCCACTAAGATAGCAGTGTTGTCAATCCCAGATAGCGGAGCGGAGTGGCCAGTCCCAAAAACGCTATAGCGGTATAGCGGATAGCGGGATGACTGCTATTTAGGCTATTTCAAATATAATAAATAAGCAACTGCTAGAAGCATATATAATACATTACATACACATATTGAGTTCAAAAAGTATGATATATGTCAATGAAGGTTGCAAACATCTTAACATTCATAAATCCTAAATTACTTAGAAATACTCTACAGTTCATGAGTTAAACAAAAGATGTTATTAATGATTAAAACATCTTATGTCAAAACATTGAATCAAAAATAAGGTTTTAGTTTAAGAGTTTAAGCCTTGATATATTAACAATCAAACTGTTCCAATTCCAAACTGGGTCAAGGTGTTTTCATGTGGGCTTAAACATGGCAATAGACTGACTGTCTGACTAGACTCCATACGAGAAGAAGAAAAGAAGACTCACTGCAGGTTTGCAGCAAAGGTTGGAGAAGAATGAAGGAAGAGGAGGGGAGAACCAATCGCAGAGCAGAAACAGAGCTTTCTTGGAGAAGAACTCATCGTAGAGCATCAATTGAGTATTTTCAAAAGCTGAAGCCGTGAGCTTTTACGTACGTGTAAGGGTTTTAAGTGGGTTAGTATTTTGTTTTAAAAGTCTAGTTTACCCCTTCTATACCTCTGCGCTAAAAAATTTAACGCCAAAAACCCTTGCAGAATGCGCAGTACCTGTTTACCACAAAACTCGCCGCTATAGCGGCCGCGATAACCTTTCCGCACCAACGCTATAGCCGCTACACCCAAACACCACGCTACAGCCCTCCTGGTAGCGCCTTCCATGTCTGCCGCTCCGCTAAACGCTATAGCGCGCTATAGCGCCGCTATTAACATCACTGTAAGATAGAGGCAATGGTTAGCTGGCCAGAACCCAAAGATTTGAAGGAATTGAGGGGTTTTTTGGGGCTAACTGGGTATTATAGAAGATTTATCAAGGGGTATAGTAGAATTGCACTACCCGTTACACAACTTCTCGAATAGTCCTATACACTGTATACCTTCTGTACATTTCTCCTACATGAATAAATTCCTTCTTGACCTTGTTTATTAATAATTTCTATTGATTCAATTGTGTTCTGAGTCGGAAATACCAGTGTTCTATCAAAAGAGTGCTAGTCGAAAACACATCCTGTAACTTGTTGGAATACCCCATTTGGCCATTTGGAATTTATACCTCTGATCTATTGTGCAAATTACCTATGGAAGTTCCCATAATGAGTAATACAAATGAAATTAATTAACAAATCATATCAAGATAATATCCTCAATTCCCATTTTTGTCAAGTTTTTGTTCAATTATTCAAAAATTGGTTGCCGGAAATGGGAGTGCCGTCGTTACGGCCAAGCACAAGCACAAGACCTGACTGGAATCACTAAACTAATAGGACCCAAGGCTGGACTGGAATAATTTGGCCCATTACCGGAATGTGCCGGATTATTCCGATTTTGACCAGACCCGGCCAGCATTAGACTGAAATTTAATTTTTATTTATACCTTTTAAATGTTTTGTCTTCTAAAAACTTGGTTTTGATTGTCCAAATAGTAAATTATTAGCTTGATGTGTCTTTTATATTTTTGTGTTGTTTTATGAGTGGTCTTTTCCCATGTATTCTTTGAGTACATCCTGGGAGTAGCTAGGGTGTGTACTAGGGCCTGGCCCATCAAAATCTAAAAACAAACTTTCATTTACAGTGCAAAATTTTTCAAAGAAAATTAATTTTAAAATTCTTTCTGCCGGCCCCGCGCCCCCGCCTGGTGTATACTCCTAGCTAAATGTAGTACATCATAATGTTTATATCTACATGTCTATTTATTAAAATTTGATGTACATCCTAATGCATCAAACAAGTAGGAATGAAAATCATAACCTATGTCTAGTAGAAAAGAAAAAATCTTCAACTCAATTTAGACTATATCTAAAACCATAAAATAATAACATTAATACAAGAAACTAATGTTTCTTAGTGGATCGGTTCAATGAATAGTTTGATTCGTTGACTTGCACATTTAAGAAAGAACAATTTAATTAATCACAATATGTATTAACACCAAAACAAGTGAAAATTGTATAAGTAAATAACAATGCATCCACCTAACTCTTAATGCTTTTGTAGACATAGTTTCTTATGAGTAAGTATTTAATTTTTAGCTAATATTCCTAATAGAAGTATAGTTATAGGTTAAGCATTACTCTAATGTTGGGCCACCAAGAGGTAATCTATCATTCATTAATGATATCATGAATCTTTTGGAAAAATAAATTCTTCTTGTGCACTTGGTAGAACCGAAAAACAGTTCCTTGCCTAGGTGGAAAATGTTCTAAAAGGCGCTAGGCACTAGGCGCTAGTCGGGCGTCAGCCCAGCGCCCAACGCCTAGGCGGCTAGGCGTGCGCCTAGTCGGGGACTAGTCGGAGACAAATAAATTGCATTTTTATCTATAGTTTTGTATAAATAAGATAAGTAATATTGTATTTTTGTGTGTATAAAATACATATATACATATACATTAACTAACATGAATGATAGAATTCATGGTTTTGAAAGGCGTTTAGCCTTTACGCACCTGAGGCGCAAAGGCGTTAAAGCGCTCGGTAATAGCCTGGAAGGCTTAAGCCTTATCTTCAGCTAACAAGGCTTACGCCTTTATTTTGCTGAGGCGTTGGAAAGGCCCTGGGGCGCAAGGCGCACATGAGGCGTTCCCTCTTATTTACGCTAATTGGGCTTATTTTTTTAAATTATTGGGGGCCTCAATTTTATTTTCATCCTAAACTGCAAAGTACTTGGTCGTATTAGTCAGCCCTAGGTCCTCTCTTATCCGTTGGTCTTCCACGATATCAACAAACGACTTCAACAAGAGCTGACCACCTTGCTGTAGAAGTCGAAACAACTTCAGGAGGTGTTTCACTGCTTCGTTTAAGTTTTTAATTTCACTTTTTAGTTATTTAAAGAATTAAAGTTCTGTTTTTTGAAACAACTTGAAGTTTTTTCCTCCAGCTGTCCAGCCTTTTTCGTATTAAATTTCCTCCAGCTGTCTAGCCTTTTTTTTTATCTTTGTCAGTTTTGTCATGTAACTTTATTAATGTATTTATGATTATGAAGCCTACCTTTTAAAGTTTAAAGTTGTCAATTTGTCATATGAAACTACTACAAATCATTTAGCTTAGAAATTTAGTTGTTTAATAGTACGCACTTTACTTTGTCCAAAAAAATACTCCTATTACGTATTTTACTAGTTTACATAACCCAAGATTTATATTTTAATTAGAAATATTATAGTTAAGTTCATTAGTCAATACAGTTTGGTTATACTTTTATTTACTAAAGTCGATTATCAATTATATGTTTTTATTTTTTATTTTTTGACTTAAACTCATGTAAACAAATCATTTTATGTTATTTTGACTTGAATATTTTTAGGTTCTTTTTACTTGTGATTTTGTTTAGTTGCTCTATTATTATGAATAATTTGAACTATCTGGTATGTTTTTAGGCTAGTAGGAACACATAATTTTGAGGCTTACGCCTCTTTACGCCTCGAGGCTTACGCCTCGGGAGGCTATCACCGAACACCTCGAGGCCCATTTTCGCCTTTCAAAACCTTGATAGAATTATCACATTTAATCATATGTAGTATATGATAACTAATCACATAACTTCATTATGTTATAAACATATACTCCCTCCGTCCCTTAAAACTTTGTCATCTTTCCTTTTTGGGACGTCCCAAAAAACTTTGACACTTTCCCTTTTAATCAATTATTTTGTGGTTTCTGTTATTTCTCTCTCCTCTGCACAAACCTCAACCACACAGTTTTTACTTTATTATTCTCCGTACCGGTCAACTTTGGCAAAGTTTTAAGGGACGGAGGTAGTATCAAGGTTCGAAATTGCGTATGGCGTAATCGTGGTGTTTTTTTATTATTGCGTATTGTGTAAGCCTCATTGCACAATGAGGCGTAGACGTGAAGCGTAATACATTTATATTTAAAAATATACTGCCTCCGTTCTTAAATAAATGCAACACTTTGACTTCTACACTATTCACATGTTTTACTTTGACTACGTTTTATTTATTAATGTAATAATATTTTTTTATGAAAAAAATATTGTTAAACTTGTCTCATTGTAAATTTTCACAATATATTTTATTTTTTATTAATAGTTTTATTTTATCTTAATTTACAACTTCATTTCTTTATATCCATGGCTAAAGCTAAAGTACATATATCGCTTAGAAAATCTATATTAAAAAGTAAAGTAATGTTCGACGAATCTAGACGGCCTAGGCGGCCGATTAGGTGCTCTAGGCAGGCAACTAGGCGCCATAGACGGCCGACTAATTCACCTAGATGGCAAACCAATTAGTTGGAGCGGCTAGACGAAAATCGGGGTGCCCAGCCACCGCCTAGCGCCTAGGCGGGGACTAGTCGGACGCCTAGAACGATTTTTAGAACAGGGGGTGGAAAGCTGATTTATTTTTCTCATCACATGGCTTTTTAACTCTTTTCTTTTTTTTTCCCAAACACATGCATAAGAATTTGGAATCGAAATAAAATTCAATCTCATTGGTAATGCACATCTAAAAATATGATATGTGTTGTCTTTTTAATTATACCGTTTGATCGCAGAAGAGATGACATCATGAAATACTCCCTCCAGGCTTGAAGACAAGCTTGATGTTCAAGAGAGGGTAATGGTATGGACAGAATAAGCCTTATTATAACAACTACTACTGTTGTTATTATTAGTTGTAGTTTCCTATCAGTTTAAGAATTCTATTTTAGTTATATTCCCCAATAGAAGTAATGTGATAGGATTAGAGTTACTCTGGTACTAGGCCACCAAGATTCTTGGAACTTATATATAGAGATGCTCTATTGATTAAGAATATTATCAATCTTTTGGAGAAGTAGTTCGTCTTGTTCACTTGGTGCACCGAAGGACACTTCCTTGCCTAGGGTACAAAGCTAACTTATTTTCTCATTATATGGATTTTCACTCTATTCTTTCTTTTTTCATCTCCCAACCACACTTTGACAAAATGTTGATGTGTGAGATAGAAAATTAATTGGTAAAACTGTCAAATAGGTCCTCGAACTTTTATAAAAAGTCAATTAAGTCCTTCTATGGGAGGTTCTGTCCGGCCGTCGCGATTTGGGGCAGTTATCGGTGTAATTTTTTGATGAAATTTTTTGAGCATCTTATTCACCAAGTCTAGTTTACTCATACCAAATTTCAGCTAAAAATTCAATCGGGAACACATTCAAATTAATTCTTGAAGATAACTGCGCATTTTTGCGTTCTCGAATTAATTTGAATGCGCTCCCGATTAATTTTTTAGCTGAAATTTGGTATGAGTAAACTAACTAGACTTGATAAATAAGATGCTCAAAACATTTCATCAAAAAATTCGACTGAGAACAGCCCCAAATCGCGACGACAGAACAGAGTCTCCTATAGAAGGACTTAATTGACTTTTTTATGAAAGTTCGAGGACCTATTTGACAGTTTTCCCAAATTAAGTATTTCATTAATCGTTTACAACTATTATTCTTATAATTCAAAAGTATTGATACACTACATATATGTAAATGGACAAAGGCATTCCAAAGGTATCACAATTATTTAAAAACATATAACCAATACCACCTCCATTCTTAAATAATTGCAACATTTTAAATTTTATACTATTCACATGCTCTATTTTGCTTACATTTTATTTATCACGTAGTAATATATTAGAAATTTGACATTTGAAAAATCTTATTATATTCATCTCATTTTAAAGTTTCAAAATTTATTTTTTTTGTTTATTAATAGAGAATAAAATATATCAATGGTCTAATTTTTTTGCAACATGTTGAATTTTATACTATTCACACCAGAAAATGGTAGCATTGCAACTACAAAAAAAAAGAGGAAATACTTTCCAGCGTGGTTGAAATTAAAACTTAAACTTAAGAGATTGAAAGAGATCCAATGTGATAGTAAATGCAAGCTAGAATCTTATGGAGCACCAAATGACCATTCTAATGAAAGAGTTGAAAGAGCTCTCAATGAAGTAAAATTGCAAATTGACATGTTGCGGTTCAAAAAAATTGATGGAAGGAAAGATATCTCACTTTGAGGAGACTGGGTTACTCATAGAAAGGGAGTGACACCAACTGCAATGATCATCTGTTTGCAAATCTTCTTAAAGGCTAGGGAGAAATTGGTAAAATGGATTTATATTCTAATTTCACAAACCTAGATAAGAAAGACATTTTCCCCCTTCCTACTTCTTTCCTATTTCGTAAGCAAACCATACCAACAATTTGCAAAGCAGGTAAAGTGGCAAATGTTCCATTCTAAGAAAAAGCAATAAAAGCCTATCAAGTCTAGTTGATGTGGTAGCCATTGGGAGTGTGAGTTGTACTCCCGAGATCTCAGGTTCAGTTCCTATGTGCCAAAATAAACTATGCATGCGCATTATAACAAGTGAGTATTATAAGGGACGCTGGCAAGTAACCATGAAGCAGAACAAAGAACATACCCCCTAGTTGATGTAGAGCCTTGAGAGTGCGTTTCTCGAGCTTGTCAAGCTTCTTCTGTACATCTCTCCTTAGGTCCCAATTCGGTTTTTTGGGGGCAATATTCATGAAAGGGTCCTCATTTTTCTCTTTTTTCTCTTCGGGTGCGGGTAGGCTTGCTATAGGGTCTTCAAACTTCGGTAGTACTGGAGGAGCAAGTTTACCTCCTTGGAGATGCTTGTCTTGAGGAAGATAATTTCGGAATTTCATTTGGACATTCTTATCACTATAAGAAAAAAACAGCCAACAGCCCGAAGCAATGAAATTTCATAAACCAACAATATCAAGACTCGCGACGAAAATCATACCCCGTATTATTATTATATCATTAAAACCCATAATAGAAAATTGAAATTTTTAACGAAACCTAATAGTAGTGCTTACTATTCTTCTTGGTCTTCGGAAGTGTGGATTTCATTATCATCCTCGGGTGTCTCAAGAAGTTCTTGGGCAGATCTCAGGGCCTTGATCCGCTCTCTACGGGCAGCGGCGGCAGCCTCCATCGAGACTTCGTCCTCACTTCCCATTCTTAAACCTTCCTGAGATGCCCTCGCTAGACAGCACAAACGCTTAGAGCAGAGCTAATACCTGAAATCAATATCCAATTTGATACTAAACTCTCGCCTCTCTTGTAGCCCAATTCCGGAGTAGGAGACTCATGAAAAATAAAAGAAAGAAAAGAAGCAGGGGGATATTGCAGTTAGGAAGAAACTCAATAACTAATAACCGCAGCCCAATAACCAATTAAGAGAACCCAATAACTAATACAAATAAGGTCAAAAAAATTAGTGACATTTTTGTAATTTATGTAAAATCACGGCTTTCGCTAATTGCGTAATAATGTACTTTTAGTGAACATCTGACCTATATTATTGAATATTTGGAGACTAACAATGAGTATCAAGATATCTGTTTCATATCCTCTGATTCGTTTTCTTTTTCTTATATATATATATATATATATATATATATATTAATATTAAGTGAGTTCCAGCTCATGCGCAGGGCACTTTTGTAACTATGCTTAATTTCTTTAGATCACCCCTAGAATGCCTTGGAACTTGCTCTCTTTCTTCGCTTCTTACCATTCATAGTCTTCCTTATCTCTTATCGTTTCCATTCTTTCTTAACTCTAGAGTATCCTTTTCAAAAATGATAAGCTCTTCTTTATCTCTTCCACTTCCTACTCCAGGAGATTATTTTCAAAAAATTTGGGACGAAGTGACAAACTAATCGATTTTGCCCACAACTTTGGACATGCTTCCGCTCAAGGCTTGGAGAGTCCATCCCCGTTAGTATTTTCCAAATCATTTATATTTCTTTGTGACATGCGGTACTTATATCTAAAAATTTCGTCTAAAACCGTAGATTTAGACGAAACTATAGGTATACCGGGCTTTATGCTATTGTCGCTCTAACAATATAGGTACCGTACATTGCCTTTTCACCTTATTTCATGTTCTTTCCATTGTTGATGAATTTATTTCTCAGATTTTACATGAGTTTTAGGTGCGTATAAGGTGTTCGATGAAATGTTTATATGAGAAAAATATTATTTTGAATTGGCCTTTTGGGTCTTGAAACACAATATTATTCCCTTTAAATTCCTTTCAGTAAGCATTCGATAGGTGCACCGGGATGCATATTGCAATTAATTTGATTTTTCAAAAATTATCTTAACTTGAAAGTAAACATTTATAAAATCTCACTGTGAATGCAAAATAATTTGATGCATTTTTACATTTTATCATTAAAAAAATGTGAGGATTGCGTGTAAATGCTATGCTTTCTTTGGGTGTTTTATCATTAATTTAGAAACCGTCTTTCATTTATTTTGTGTCTCTTAGTCATTTTGAGGTGTTATATATTCTATGCTCTTTGTTATTATACTATTGATAAACATTTCAATGCTTTTGACAATGCAATTAGAAAGCTCATACTATATAGAAACATTGTATAGTTTATAAATTAAAATTATTATTGCTCCCCTGATCCCTTTCTGAATATAATTACTCCTGTTATTACTACTGATCATAACAACGAGATTTTGCAGCCTGTGACCAAAAAGGAAATGAAAGGGGCTGTTTTTAATCTCAACAAAGATAGTGCAGCCGGTAGTGATGGTTTTGATGGATATTTTTATTAACACTACTACAAGATTATTAAGGAGGATCTTTTTAATGTTATCCTTGAGTTTGTGTTGTGTCCCCATCTAAGTTTGTTGGACACACTTTGATGGTCCTTATTCCCCACCGTTTTTTCTAAATACAGACCTATAAGTCTAAGTAATATTTTAAATTAAATATTTTAAATTTAATATTTTTCTAAAGTTTTATATATATTGTCACTAACAAGATTTCTGGTTATCTCCATTAATTATTTCTAAACAATAGTCTGCTTTTCAAAAGGGAAAAGAGGTTTCTGAGCATATCCTCATGCTCAGAGAAATGGTTGGCATATTGACAACAAAATCAGGCGGTGTAATATTTTATTCAAATTTGATATGATGACTGCTTTTGATAGAATTTCCTGGTTTTTCATTTAGACCACTCTCAGTCATTTTGGTTTTCATGATCATTTTATATCTCTCATTATGAATATTCTTAAGGCTACCTATTTTTTGTGCTCTTAAATGGCAGTCCTAAAGGTTTTTTTTAAACCCCCTCTTCCCTATTCTTTTCAGAAATGGCATGCCTAATGTTACTCACCTCTCTTATGATGATGATTTTATTGTGTTTACCGGTGCTTCTAATTTTAATCTCCATATGTGCACACCATAACCAATTATGAGAAGGCTTAGAGCATTGCAGGGTGGCTGATTTATAGCAGGTGGAAAATCCGTGTGGAAAAATCCTTAGCTCCCATGCTTGGAAAATCCGTGGGTGGAGTCTGAGTCTTTTAATGGCCTAGAGCATTGCAGGGTGGCTGATTTATAGCAGGTGGGCGGCCAGAGGGTGTACGATGCATATATAATTAGAGATATTTTTTATATCAGGGATCGAAAATTATTTTTGAGTATGTCGATAAGTCAAAGGTGTGCTCAACATAAAGCTGTGTGGCCCTGGGCAGAGATGATGAAAAATGATGAATCTTTCAAGTAAAGAAGCTGATGAATCTTTTATGTAAATTTTATTTACTTCTAATATTTCTTTTCTATTTTTGCTTATTGTTTTGTTTAAGTGTTTTGATACTTTTTCATTTCATGCCAAAGAACATAGTGATGGAATTAAGCGAGGATGCAATTTTTCTTTAAGAAGTGGTTCATTTGCATGTAGTTTCGAAGTCAACCACTTTGGGTAGAGATTCAAAAGTTGTTAGTCATTTTTGGATCACTTTGTCAAGGCGTATGAATATGAATTTGAATTTCATCAGTAGAACAATCCCCAGGTGATTTTGAAGAAAAGCTCGACAAAAAATGGGCTGCATGAAAAAGGGGATAACTCTCGCAGCAGTGCTCCGTCTGAGGTCCGCAAGATATCAAATTGAAGCTTTTGATGTGCTCTATCAACTCGTATTTCTTTTGCCTCATTACGGAGTCCCACATTGTGAAAACGTGGATCCCAAAGTTGGCAGTTTTCATATATAAGACATTATTTTATTTATTTTTTAGAGTTGGACTACAAGTAAATTATTTAAAGTTCTGATGTTAAATCTTGAGCCATATGTAAGGTTTCTAAACATTATGTTACAACAACTTTTGAAAAAACATTCTCAGGATTAACTTCCATTTTTTGATGGATTCCAGTTTTGTTTCTTAAAGGACACATTGTTAAAAAACAAATTGGTGTTCTTTGTTTTCTTAGTCTATTTACCAAATAACTTGGTATAACAATAAGAGATAAAATGTAGTATGTGGCTAAATTTCATTTTTGACTAAAAATGTATTTTTTGATTGATTGTTTTGTTATCTTCAAGGACGAAGACTTTATGTCATCTTAGAATAGTACTAAAATCAAAAATACGTTGGGCAAGAAGCTGGATCTTTAATTTCGAAAGAAGACATCATAAATGATAGGAAAAGTAAGAGTTGCGTAATTGCTGTGAGCAGTAGATAATTTTACTTCAATAAATTTATAAATCTCAAACCACCTTTTATTTCAAATCTTTATAGTTTATACAATATATCAGGTTACAAAGTTTCACAGAAATTCTTAATATGCCAAGGAGGACAGGAGATGACTTATTTGGTAATTCCATTATTCTATTTGTTACAACCTCACCATACTGTTGATATTTTACTTTTTTTTATTGAGATCAATTGAAACCATGATTTCTGTTAAATGAACATTAATGAACATTTAATGAGCATCAGACCTATTCTGCTGAGTATTATGAGTCTAATATTGAGCATCATGATCTCTGATTCGTAACTAATACGTAGTAATTCACTTTTTTTTGTTATTTTTTCATTTATAAAAACTTATTAAATTATATCTACAATCAATTTCTATGTACTTCAATATGTGAATCTAATGTAATATGATACTTTTGAAATATGAATTAATATGATATTTTAACATTAGCATAACATCACTTTGATTGAGCATATGCAACATACACAATGAGCATTGATATGAAAATCATAAGTTTTATTAGTTGAGCATCAAAACATTTTAATTGAAGATCAAACCTCCTATATTGAATACTAGAATCTGCGATTGAGCATCATGATCTGGTATATTTACCAAATAACTTGGTATAAGTTTTTGGTAAATAAATGAGTATTGGTTTTCTTAGTTTATTTACTCATTTAGTTTATAAATGGTGTTCTTTGTTTTCTTAGTCTATTTACCAAATAACTTGGTATAACAATAAGAGATAAAATGTAGTATGTGGCTAAATTTCATTTTTTGACTAAAAATGTATTTTTTTGATCGATTGTTTTGTTATCTTCAAGGACGAAGACTTTATGTCATCTTAGAATAGTACTAAAATTAAAAATACGTTGGGCAAGAAGCTGGATCTTTAATTTCGAAAGAAGACATCATAAATGATAGGAAAAGTAAGAGTTGCGTAATTGCCGTGAGCATTTATCTAGAGAAGTAGATAATTTTACTTCAATAAATTTATAAATCTCAAACCACCTTTTATTTCAAATCTTTATAGTTTAATACAATATATCAGGTTACAAAGTTTCACAGAAATTCTTAATATGCCAAGGAGGACAGGAGATGACTTATTTGGTAATTCCATTATTCTATTTGTTACAACCTCACCATACTGTTGATATTTTACTTTTTTTATATCACAAATACAATTGGGAAGCTATCATTACTCAGTAAACTATCATTTCTTTCTTTTCTAGACATAATTTGAGCATTGTTATGGCAATAAGTTCTTTACTTTAAAATCTTATTCTAATCCCTAATGGGTTTTTCTATTCATTGAAAAAGCTCTGCCTAAAACTAAGTACTTTTCGAGTTGTAAGAAATTTCAGGTGGCAAATGGTGTGCAATATGCATTCAATAGGAAACTTTTGCTGAAGATATATGTAAGATGTACCCACTAAAATGCATCTTCTTATTATACAAAACATGTCATTGTTTATGTGGCTTTTTTCATTTTTAAGTTGACATACTTTGACATGCAGCACATCAAAAATGTCAAATTTAGAAACTCTAAAAATAGGCGAAATAAAAATGCAGCAAATCAAACAGTCAAACTACTATTGCAGTATAGCTCAATTACAGTGAAAAAGATATCATTAGTCCTAATTTTGAAATAAAAATTCATGATTTAACTTATATGGAACTTGGAAGCTTCTAAGTACTATCATCATCTTCGACATTCACATGAGATTATTCATCAATAAAGAACAACGAATTTAGTTGGTTTATTATCCTCTTGGATTTGGAGGTTGTTCTCGGTCACTAGGTGGAGGGGCTATACCCCATTATAGGAAAGTTAAGCTCACATATTAGATTGGTATATCTACCTTTTATCAGCTTAAAATGGATATAAGAAAATTAATGCAGAAGGACTAATAAGGTCCATGTAAAGAACAACTTCACATATCAAGTTGACACATCTAATTATTTTACGTTTTGTTGTGTTACTGCTGCTAAAAGTAATGATTATCTACTAAAAACGTTTGACTAAGTTGCTTTAATCTACTCAACTAATTTCACCATGAAAGCCTTAGTGGTTTTCCTAATGGGGGTAAATTTACAGACACACATATATCTTTGCAACATACTTAGCAATCAAACTGTGAACCTCAATTGTGCTCATTACTACACTAAACCATTGCATTTTTAGAGAAGCCACAATATACTGCCATCATTTTTATGAAGTTATGAGTTATTTTGAGAGTTATTGGTATTGCTTTTGTAATCTGTGTATCAAGTTTTGTATACATAATTGTTTATGTGACCACCTTGGCTAAAGGACATATATGGTGGTGAACTAAAATGCAATTTTTCTTTTTTAATTTTTTTCTCCCTTCTTGCATTATGAGTCTTCTAACTCCAGATATAATAGTTATGGGAATGAGTTGTTTGCCTCAGTTGTTAGAAGTTTTTTTCCTGCATATGATCTATGTTTAATTTATATGTGGATTGTTATCAATTGCTAGAAAAGTATACAGATTATAAAAGCAATACCAAAATTCTCAAAATAACTCATATGATCTCTGTTTAATTAAGCAAATGCACTCTCATTCTTGCTGATTCATAGCATGTGTGGATGATGTAAAAAGCAACTCTAAAGAGGAATTAAATGATATGGTCAGGTTTGGTGCACAGATAGTATGTGTAATCTTTATCCTTCATGCGTCCAAGTTACAAGCTGAATAACTGAATCAGTGCATTGACATTCTGTTAAGTGTTAACATGAGCTCTACATCCAAACATGTTCAATACTTTTCATGTTTCAGCTTAACTTGAATTTCTTGAGTTTTTATTCTAGCAACCACACTATTTTAATTCTCCACCAATTCTGTTCTTTGGTTGCAGCAGATGTCATATCTTTTCTAGACACTACTTAGTATATTAGTATGCTCTTTCCAGGTCAAAAGAGTTCTGAAATGCACAAGACTCAACTCAATCATATCTAAAAGTCCCTATATTGTCAATTTTCCTATTAGTTTTAGGTCTGTCTATTCTTCTCTGTTAATGTGAATAATAATTGTCCCGAGATTCCGTTTTTGTTTTGACCAATAAGTTTACTTATTGAGGTAGATTGACAATTTTAAAATTAATTTTAAATGTTAATTATAGCATAGCATGAAATATGATATATAAACAAAAACCATTGTATTTGTTTAGTGACGCTACTTCGTTGCAGAAACCTAACAAGCACCAAAACTGCAAGTATGTACAGGACGACATAAAGTTTCAGAATTTGGCAAAGTTAGTATAATTGGATTACATTTTTAGTGCAAAAAAGGAAATATTATTTAGTAAAAATTTTAATTAGGTTCTAAACTACTTTTTTCTCTTAGATTGATAAGGTTGTTATTACTGCATCTTATCTCCTCATTTCTTTCAATATATAGGTTTTGTGCCTAATGTTTGATTATTGGATCTTTAGCAGTGCTTTTCCACATGGGGTGTGTGCCCAACTCATGTTGTGTTGGGTCTAACAAAAAAGTGTAGTGCAATACACAATTATACATCATAGGAAGGACAAATTATAGCATAATTTATTACTTAACAATGAAAATTAGTGGTGATGAATCTTTCATTACTTATTACTTTAAAATTATTTTAACCCGCTATACCAACTATGGCTATTTTCGTTCAGAAAAAATGATGATTTTTTTAGCGTAGAATAAAACAGAAGTCTGATGAATCTTTTAAGTAAATGTGATTCACTTCTAATATATCTTTTCTTTATTACTTATTGATTGGTTGAAGTGTTTTGATACTTTTTCATTTCATGCCAAAAAATATAGTGATGGAAATAAGCGAGAATGCAATTTTTCCCGTCTATAATGCAGTAAAAGATGATGAATAAAATGACGAGTTTTGTGAATCTTATGTGTGTAATTATTAAAGAGTATTAATATGTTTTGATTTACTTTTAGTAACTATATAGAGAATATAATGATTTTATAAAGTTTGATTTAATCATTTCTTTCATGGAATTCCGAAGTCCGTCACTTCGGGTAGAGCTTCAAAATTTCTATGCCATTCTTGGATCACTATGTGGGGGCATATGGATATAAATTTGAATTTCAGCAATGGACAAATAGAGAACCTCAATCGTAGGTTGGGAAACCTGATTCGTAGCATTTGTGAAGGAGACAAACCGAAGCAGCGTTTGCATATTATAATGCAGTCTATTCAGCTACTGGTCAATCCACTTTCTTTGATTTATAGGCAGCCCTTAGACATGCATTGGATTTATAAGGGTTTCCCTAATATGGGTGAAGTGTAGCAGCATGGAATATGGCAACTCCAGTGCGTGATGTGCAGACTGAAGTTAAAGCATGAAGCCAATAATGAGAAATACAAGAAAATTGTTGATATAAATGGTGCCAGTAGTTGTTTTAAGCAGACCAGATGATGATATTGTTAAGGAAGCAAAGATTTCTTGTAAGGTCTTTCTACAAGCTGAAGCAGGGAAATATGGTCTTTACAGATTTTGAAGAAGATAAATGATAATGCATATGTAATTGATCTTCCAAAGACATGAATATTTCGAAGACTTTCAATGTGGCGGATACGAGTCTCTTGAGGATGTACCTTTATAGCTTTATATCAAGATTATAAGTCAAGGTTGAGTTTCACAGTTGGAGGGACTAATGCAGTAAGATAAGTCGCTACTGATTTTGTAGAAAAGCTCGACAGAAAACGAGCTGCATAAAAATGGGGATAGCTCTCGCCTCGGTACTCCGTCTGACTGTCTGAGGCCTGTAAGATATCAAATCGAAACTTTTGATGTGCTCTATCAACTCATTTTGCTTTTTTCTCATTATGGAGTCCCACGTTGTACAAACGTTGATCCCAGAACTTATGGGACAAAACTGCATTTTTCATATGTAACTCTTATTTTATTTATTTATTAGAGTTGGACTACAAATAAATTATTTAAACTTTTTAATTAAATTGTGAGCCATATACTACGTATGAGGTTCCTAAATATTACGATAGTATGTTGCATCAGGTTTTGATTAAAAAAACATTCTTAGGATTAACTTCTAAATTCTGATGGATTCCGGTTTGGTTTTTTAAAGAACACGTTGGTGTTTATTGTCTTATGGTCTATTTACCAAAGAACTTAGTGATAACAATAAGTGATAAAATGCAATTATGGCCTGTTTTTTTTCTTTTTCTTTTTTGCTTCTCCTGTAAATCTTTCTTAACACATAAATGAAAGAGAAGAGAACTTTATTTAACATGGGTGATTTTCAAACTGTTTTATCTTTAAAAAAATCTAATTGTCCATATTCTTGACGGGCATTTACATTATTTGAAAAATTGAAATTAGTTCCAATTGTATACCACATTTTTAACCTATGTCTAATGCGTAACTAATTTTGAAATTTGACTTTACATGCTAATTGTTTGATATCTTTGTTGGTGTATATATCTTTTATACATATTATAATCTAAGATTACAGAACACCGTAAAAGAGACAATTTGTTATCCCATTATTTTGCCTTCTTGAGCTAAGATTTCCTAATGGATAGATAATAATTTTATTATATTTAGGTGCGTGCTATACTCAAAATATTCTTATTTCTTTTTTATGATAGTAATATGTATTATTTTCCGTTTCTTTTTAATTGCAAATTTGCAACATGTTGAATTTTTCACTATTCACATGCTCTACTTTGATTCATTTTATTTATTGATGTATTGTATTTGTTTTGAAAAATATTGTTGAATTTCTCATTATAGAATTTTGAAATCTGATTTGACGACATATTTTTTACTAATATAGAGAATTAAATTAAATATATTGTCAATAAAGGTTTTGCGTTTGCAAGTGATAGAGTATATCTAGAGAGAAGTGAGAGCTAGAGAGAGAAGTGCAATAATATGCTTCAATAGAATGAATTTGTAACCCATATAACTACTCCCAAGGGGAGTATTTATAGAGAATATACGGGCTGGGGTCCCCAGCCTTGGGCTTGGGAGGCCCATTTACAACTGGACCGCTACTGGGCTGAATACAAAGCCACTAATGGGCTGTACAAATAAGTAAGTGTAAAATCCGGTTCTGTGAGGTCTTCGTGGCCGACGAGGGCGTGGCCGACGAGGGCGCGGCCGACGAGGGCACCCGGGTTCCTTGGGCTCAGGACCATAATCTAAGTCGACTCCTTTTCGGCCGACGGGGGTCCCTTGGCCGACGAGGGCGCCACTCAGTGTTTCGTGTCTTCTGTTCTTCTGAGTATGTGGGTTCAGGGGCTCAGACCCATATACTCCATCAGGAGTCCCCCACTCTCTAAGCTGAGGCGTAGACGAAGTGAAGGAGAGTAGATTCCGGTGCTTTAGTGCTTCTGGCCGATGCGGGCATTCCCAGGCCGTTAGCTGTTGCGACGTTGGCGCTGTTTCCATTTTGGTGATCCTGTGCTTGGCCGCTACCTGCTCCTTGTTGTGGACGGGGAGGCCGTTGTTTACTTGATGTCTTCGTTTTGGGACGATGAGTGTCTTGCTTTCAATGGTGGCCGTTGAAGGCACGTTTTGCTTGGGCGTTGATGCTTGAAGTTTACCTTTGGGCCGATGAGGCCGTTGAGGTTGATCCTTGCTTTGAGGACGATGGCGTCCCTTCATTTGGGTGGCCGATGAGGGTGCTCGCGCACTCCTTCTGGTCGTCGCTGATTGGCTTTCGTGTTCTTGGCCGAAGAGCCCATCATGATTAACTGTTGGTGGAGGACGATGAGTGTCCTTACCCTAGGTGGCCAGTTGGGCGTTGCTGATGACGTTATGTGCCTTTGGCCGACGAGGCGCAGTGTGATATATGGCCGATGTGGCCGTGCTTTGTTACATTTGTGTTTGCATTTTTTCCTTTTGTTTTGTTGAGGCCGGTGTAGTCCCCCAGTCCCCCACTGCTTCAGGCCGAAGAGTGTGAGGGGTGAAGGAGTTGCTTTAGTCCCTGGCCAAAGCGGTCTCTCCGTAGTCCCCCTGAATCCAACCCTCATGGCGATTTTCTGGCCAAGGTAACCCTGTGGGAGAACCCTTGTGCGCAGATCGCTTGTAGAGAGTTATCATCAAGGGTTATTACGAGGAGCCGATGGTTGTGGGTTTTTTGTTCCTTTGGATCTGTGGCCTTTACGGGCTCTCATTACGTTCCTAGCCGTTGTCATACCCTCATTGTCTGGCATCTGTGACCTTGGCAGACAAGTAGGCCGTTGTGGGCGTTTGCTGGCATTTGTAAAGCCGGCAAGCGTGTAGGCCGTAGAGTCTGATTTGCCGGTGGGCTGTTGATATGTGGGTTGGCCCGTTGGTGACGTGGTGGCCTCCCATTGGTGGCCGTTGATGTGGCCATTGGGAGGGTGCCACGTGTAGTGACCGTTGGGTGGGGGGTTCTATAAATACCCCTCCCCTCCGACCAAAAATCTCATTTGCATTCTGAATTGTCGAAGTGTTGGCCAATTTTCTAGAGAGATAAACTCCCAAGCTTGTTCTTCGTGTTCTTCGTGTTCAAGGTTAGTGTTCATCGCAATCTTCTGCACTTTTCATACTTTGCTTCCTAGGCTAGTGATCTAGTGTTAGGCGTTTGAACACCCTTAGATCCTAAGTCATTCTCCTTAGGCTCGTAGTAGTAGTTATGATGAAGAGCTTGAACGAAGACTACTATCCGTACGACGACCAGCCCTCCACTAGGTCACTCGACTATGAGGTGCTCGAGGAGTTCGAGGAGGAGATACAACACTTAAGTCCCTACAAATCCGAAGAGCCGGTGGACGACGAGGGTGAGGACGAGGAGTCCGCCTCATCTTCAAAAGGTGAGGACGCAGCTGCGTCCCGAGTGGTGGAAGGGGCGTCCACTTCAGCTGTTATTCCGTGCCCGAGGCCGGTGTCCGCCGTTAAGGGAGCCGGTAAGCCGAAAAGGATAAGGAGGCCGAAGAGTGGGCCTGGCATCTCCTATCTGGATCTCACAAATATCTTCCTGATTAAGCCGGAGAGCAGCGCGGCCGACTACCTTGTTGCCCAGATGTACGTGGGGCCGTTCGGGCGGGTTAGGGCACCCAGGCCGACGGACCATGTTCTTCTTCCGCCACCGGGATACTTTGGAGTATACCCGATGAGTTTCGCTAAGGGGCTTAGGTTTCCCCTTCACCCCTTCATCACTGAATACCTTGACATGGTCGGGCTCCCTCCGGCCTTGCTGACGCCGAACAGCTATTCTTTGATGGTGGGGTTTCTGCTCCGCTGTGAGGAGTTGGGCTACAGGCCGACGACGGCCCTCTTCATGAATCTGTACCAGATCGGCCGAGGAAGCCACAAAAACTGTGCGGCCTATGCTACTCTTCAACAGCTGCCGAAGAAGAGGAGCTTCACGGACTTGCCTTCGTCCATTCACGGGTGGAAGAGCAAGTTCGTTTTTGTATCCCTTGGTGAGAGTGGCACCGAGTTTCCCTCCCTCAGCCATACCGGGAGGTTCAATCTGCATGACCCGCCGAAGAGCTCTATCTTGGACGCTCAGGTGGAGGCTTTCTTGGAAGGGGGGCCGAGGAGCGTGAAGGATTACATTACTGAATACAAGATGACCGCCCTCGGCTTCTTGAGATACCATGTGTATGGCGATAAGGAGGATGATCTCCAACTCTGGCCGAGGATGACCACTACCTTCGAGGAGGCCGACAGCCCGGACTTGGGCATTCCTGCTGAGGCCGATGGTAACTATTTCTTCGGCTTTCTTCATTGATGATTTGTTCTTTTGCCTTGCTAATCTGTTGTGTTTTTCCTTTGTAGATTTTGTCATGGACCGTCGCTCCATCATGGCTATAGCAAAGGCCAAGGCGGCCGAGGAGTTGGCCGCAAAGGCGGCCGAGGCGGCCAGACGTGCCGCGGCCGAGGGAGGCGGGACTACTGCTGGTGCGGCCCCGAAGCCTGCCCAGTCCAAGAAGAAGAGGCCGGCCACTGACGGCCAGAAAAAATTGACGGAGGCCAGCCTGAACGTCACGAAGAAGACGAAGAGGGTGCCGTCTCCTTCCCAGGCTACTGAGGCCGGTACTCTGACTGTCCCAAGTGTGGACGATAGTGGTCCCCTTGTGGACCTTACTGCTGCTCCCACTGATGCCGCCCAATCGCTCCCTATCGTCCAGGAGCCACGGACGAAGAGGGCTGGCAAGGAGATCGCCGCTGCCACCTACCAGAAGGTGGTGGAATACCCCGTCGGCAGGGGTGTGTTTGACGATGCCGTCCTCGGCCACGATGTGCTGGCCCAGGCCATGCCGGCCAAAGATCGGGCTTACCTCAAGAAGCTCGGGGACGTGAAGGTGTACGAGGGTGGCATGGACCTCCTCGTCCAAGTAAGTTCTCTGCCTTGTAATGTGTAATTTTTCTCGTCGTCCGTGTAGAGTTAGTTGTCTGAGTCCTGGTTTGCCCTCTTTTTTTTGCAGAGTGCCTTTATGCTCATGGAGAGCCATAAGAGGCAGTACCGGGAGATAGCTCGTTTGAAAGAGCTGGAGCAGAAGGCTGCCTCGGCCGACGAGGCGGTAGCTTGCCTGGATCGGCTCCGGGAGGATGCCAAGGCTTTGCAGCAAAGGGCCGATGAAGCCGCTGCAGCCAGGGACGATGCCCTGGCCAAGCTCGAGGAGAGCCAAAAGGCGCTGGAGGCCGAGCGGCGCAAAAACGAGGAAGCCGTGAAGGCGAAAGCTGAGGCCGAGGCCGCCGCTGTGAAGGCTGCTGATGAGGCCATTGAGCAGTTCCTGGCCGAAGGGTGGAAGGCCGATGAGAGGCTCCCCTGGTGCTATGAGGTGGTGGCCGCCAGGCTTGCAGATTGGGGGATGAACTCCCCTGCCGGCCAGGAGTATTTCAGCAGAGAGATGGCCGTGTACTATAACATGGGCCAGGAGCGGATGCAAAGGCTCCTGTGTCGGCGGCTATCTCGTGCTTTGAAGGCCATGAATTACACATCTGGGTGGGCTAGACGGAACCTGAAGCTTCCAAAGCTGATGAAGGATCCTGAAGAGCAGGCCAAGCTTCCGCTGTCGGAGCGCGAGTCCCCCATTGAGAGTTCAGGCCTCGGCGAGCCGGATTACACGGAGTTTGATTTCCTAGATGATGCCACCAGTGCTGCGGCTGCCACCGGCCAAGAGACTGAGGCCGAAGAGGGGGCCGAAAACGTTGAAGAGCCAGCCGAGGATGGAGGCGCTCACGAGGCTTGATCGGCTACTCCCTTGTAATTAGTTTTTATTTTTGCCCAAATGATGTAACGGCCGAAGCGCCCACCTTTGTACTGAACTGAATATAAATGAAAATTTTTGCTGTCCTGATCGGCTTTGAATTCCTTGCATGTTTATTGCCTTTTGTCATTTCCATTCTGAAATTTGTCTAAGTGTCAAGGTTACAACTTGGGTCACCCGCGAGTGTCTGCTACGTCTGTGAGGTAGTCCGTCTTGTCCGGTGGCCTGGTCGGCCTGGCCGTCGTTTCTTTACTATCATAACACTTAGGATTTATTCAAAAAATTTCCTAAGTGTTTTGGATCCACGTAGTTGCTATCTTTCCGGCCTGGTGGCTTGGTCGGCCTGTCCAGTGCTGCTTTACTATCGTAACACTTAGGATTTATCCAAAAATTTCCTAAGTGTTTAACTTCAAGTGGATGGGCGTTCTCGTCGTCCTGGTATCGGATTTCTCATTGTTGACAAATGCTTTGGGAGATTTCCCAAGTGTTGAACCAGTGTCGTTGTCGGCCTGCATCCTTGTGTTGTGGCCGATGAGGGCACCTTCACCTTACTCTTTTGAACTTAGAATTTTTTCTAAGTACATATGCCAGGCGTAGGTAGCTAACGGCCTTGGAGTATGCGGGTACCCGCATCGTCTAGAGTTCCTCCATTTAAGTACTTAGAGAATTTTCTAAGTATAAATGTAAGACATAGGTCCTTCTTTGTGGTACCGCTGCCGGCTAAGAGATGGCCCTACCATCATCGGCCAAGGTCTGGATTTGTGGCCGATGAGGGTGTCCCTTGCTTTTCCCGAGAGAAGGCCTTACCTTCCTCGGCTAAGGCATAGTTCCTTCTTGAGGAACTTTTTCCTCAGAATTTTCTCTAAGTGTATGGTAAATACTTGAACAAATTTCCAAAGAACTTTCGCTTGACCCACAGCCTTGGTTCCAGTGCCTGTAACGGCTATCCGGGATGCTGTTGCAAGTAGGGATTGTTTCTTGATTGCTTGATTCTTCCGTGGGTGTGATAAGTGCCCGCTTCGTCCTGGTCATCCTCAGGATTGTGATTCTTTGTTTCCTACCAAGCGTTGGTGCTTCAAAGGACTGTGGCCGATGAAGGCTACCTCTCGCGTGTCACCCAACCGATTCGATTAGGGTTTTACAGGCGTGTGTTTCGGCCGTGACCATTCCCTTGTGGTGCGTGGACGTGTCGTCCATGTTACCTGTCAGTGGTATTACACTTGTGTTCAACTGATATGTACTTGGCCTAGTTGGGCCTGAGTTGTGGGGATTTTATTTTTTCATTGCTCGAGGCCGGCTAGTGTGCACGGCCGTCGGCTTCCCTCTTTTTCCCTTGTATATATATATATTTTTTTCGTTTCCGGGGAGTATCCTTCTTTCAGGCTTCGGCCGAAGGGTGTGCTCGTCCTTCGGCCGGTTCGGGCTTCGTTTATAACGTTCGTGATCTCAGGGCGGGTCCCGTCGCCTATTTATGACGCGGGCTAGACTTTTGGTCGGTTTCCAACGGCTGTCGTTGCCCATCCCTGAGTTTTGGGATTTTGTCACCTCGGCCATGATTTCAGGCCTGTCGTCCTGCGATCCGGCGCGTGGACGACGCGGTGAGCTTCCCGTTTCAAGACGTGGGCCGTTTGCGGGCCCCTCGTCCTGGGGACATCGTCGGCCATACCTGAGTGTTTCACTTCTAGGCTTACGGGGCCAGGACGATGTGCTCGCTCAGCTAGGCCTGAGCTCTTCGCTGATACAAAATACAATGGAGTGTCAGAGCTTGTCGCTCGTAGGCTGCAAATGCAAGGGGCCACGTCGGCCATGCCTGAGCCTTTCGCTCTAAGGTGGCCGACGGGGGCACCTGCTAATGTTTTACTTTAATTCCAGAGAAAAAACCAGGAGGAGCATGATTTTATTCATAAGTGGCTCGAGGCCGAGGGTGGCATTCAATCAGTAACCCGTTAAGGGGTGAGGGCTTCGCCGTCTGCACCTCCTACGGATTACTGATAAAACTTCACCAGATGGTGTACATTCCACGTTCGTGGTACATTGGACCCATTCGGGCGTTTAAGCTTGTAGGTGCCGGGTTTGACCACGGCACTGACGATGTAGGGCCCTTCGTACTTCAATGTTAGCTTGCCACCCTCTGTCGGCTGGCTTGCTTCCCTTCGGCGGAGGACGTAGTCCCCCACCTGAAATTCCCGGGAACATACCTTGGCGTCATAGTATGATTTTACTTGACGCCGGTAGTTCTCTGCTCGGACGTAAGCTTGCTCACGCCTTTCATCGACCAGGTGCAGGTCAATCTTCATGTTCTCTTCGTTGGCGTCAGGCTCATATTGTTCCACCCGTCGGCTGGGGATGGCAAATTCCGTGGGCGCCTTTGCCTCGAAGCCGTAGCATAGGGCGAAAGGTGTTTCACCCGTCGCCCTCCTCGGCGTGGTTCTGTAGCACCACAGGATGTTAGGGAGCTCGTCGACCCAACTACCTCCTGCGGCCTGGAGCTTCTTCTTCAGCCCCTCCATTATTGTTCTGTTGGCGTTCTCGACCTGCCCGTTGCCCTGAGGGTAGGCAACAGAGGAGAAACGATGTTTTACCCCAAACTCCCGGAGGAGCTCCTGGAAAGGGGCTGCCTCGAATTGGGTGCCGTTGTCTGATATAATCTCCTGGGGGACGCCGAAGCGTGTGATGATGTTCTTGTAAACAAATTTTTGGCATCTGGCCCCCGTGATGCTGGCCAGGGGTTCCGCCTCGACCCACTTGGTGAAGTAGTCGACGGCGACGATGATGTAGCAATTGTTCCCGGCGGCTCTGGGCAGGGGGCCGACCAGGTCAATCCCCCATCTAGAGAATGGAATTGCAGTGCTGACGGGGGCGTAGTTGACGGCTGGCCGACCAGGGGCCTTCTGGAGCACCTGGCACGTGGTACACCTCCTGGCCAGATCCGCGCAGTCTCGCGCCATCGTCGGCCAGAAGAAGCCCTGGACGACGAGACGTCGAGACATGCTGAAAGAGCCCTGGTGCGAGGAGCAGACGCCGCAATGAACTTCTTCCATGGCCATGTCGGCCTCGTCCTGGTGTAGGCATCGGAGGAGAGTGCCATTATAGGACCGTTTGTAGAGTTTGCCATCTTCGATGGTGTAGTTTGGGGCCCTGAGTTTGGCAAGTTTGGCCCTCTCCTCGTCCGGGGGCAGCTCCCCCGCTGTGATGAAGGTGGCGATGTCGGAGATCCAATCCTCTGGTCGCTGTTGGACGCACAAGACGGGGCTGGCATGGATGCTGGACATGCTCAACTCCTCGATCTTGGCCAACTGGGAGATGTGCTCCGGGATGTCCGAGCTGAGTTTGGAGAGGATGTCGGCTTCGGCGTTCTCGGCCCTTGGGATCTGAGTGATCTCGTGGGTTTCAAACGCTTTCAGCAACTCCTCCGCCGCTTGTTTGTACTGCTTCATCCGGCCTTCCTTTGCTTCGTACGATCCTTCCACCTGGCCCACTACCAGTTTGGAGTCGCACTTGATTTTGAGGTGCTTGGCCTTGAGGCCGGCGGCGAGTCTGAGACCGCTGACGAGGGCCTCATACTCGGCTTCGTTGTTGGATACCCTGAAGTTGAAGCGGATCGCATAGTAAGCTCTGAATCCTTCAGGGGATATGAGGACGCCGCCGCCGCCGCATGATTTCGCGGCCGACGAGCCGTCAGTGAACAGGGTCCATGTATCGTCCGGCTCCGGCCCGGGGTTGGCGACGGCCGTCTCCCTTGCTGTGCATTCAATGACGAAGTCGGCCAAGGCTTGCCCCTTGATAGATGGCCTTGGCTTGATCTCAATTTGAAATTGGCTGAGGAAGATTGCCCATTTCACCATCCTGGAGGAGCTGGTGGGGCTCCTCATGAGTGCGCCGAGAGGCTGCTGGGTTAGCACATGGACGGCATGGGCCTGGAAGTAGTGCCCCAGCTTCTTCACCGTGTGGACGATGGCCAGCACCGTCTTCTCAATGGGGGAGTACCTGAGCTCGGCCTCCCTGAGTGTCTTGCTGATGTAGAAGATGGCCTTTTGCACCCTTTCGTCCTCACGGATGAGCACGGAGCTGATGGCCGACGTGCTCACCCCTAAGTACAAGAAGAGGGTTTCGCCGGCTTTGGGCTTGGAGAGCACGGGTGGGGACGATAGGTACCTTTTCAATTCGTCGAATGCTTCCTGGCACTCCGTCGTCCACCTGAAGCTGTTGGCTTTACGCATGATCTGGAAGAAAGGGAGTGCCCTCTCGGCTGACCTGGAGAGGAACCGGTTCAGGGCCGCCAGGCGCCCCGTCAGTCGCTGTACTTCCTTGACGTTGCGGGGGCGGCTCCATGTTGATGATAGCCTGTGTCTTCTTCGGGTTTATCTCGATGCCTCTCCGGCTGACCATGTAGCCGAGGAACTTGCCACCCTGGACGCTGAAGGCGCACTTCTTGGGGTTAAGCCGGAGCCTGAACTCCTTCATGATTTCAAAGATTTCCTGGAGGTCGTCGGCGTGGGAGGAGGCCTGCCTGCTCTTGACGATCATGTCGTCGACGTACGCCTCCATCGTCCGGCCAAGGACTGCTCTGAAGATCTTGGCCACCATCCTAGTATAGGTGGCGCCGGAGTTTTTGAGTCCGAAGGCCATGACGAGGTAGCAAAAGATTCCCTCTGGGGTCATGAATGCCGTCTTCTCAGCGTCATCTTCATGCATGGAGATTTGGTGGTACCCTCTGAAAGCGTCAAGGAACGACATCAACTCGCACCCCGCCGTCTCGTCCACCAGCTGATCAATGTTGGGGAGAGGGAACGGGTCCATGGGGCACGCTTTGTTCAGGTCAGTGTAATCAACACACATCCTGAATGTCGGCGGTTTCTGGGCGAGGACGATGTTGGCCAACCACGTCGGGTACTTCACCTCCTTAATGTGTCTGATTGAGAGGAGCATGGCGACCTCCCCTTTGACGAAGTCCCGCCTGTCGGCGGACAAGTAGCGCCGCTTCTGCTTGACGGGCGTGGAGGCCGGATCGACGGTCAGCCGGTGAGTAATCACCTGGCGGCTGATGCCTGGCATGTCGTCCGGGCCCCATGCGAAGACAACGGCGTATGACCGCAGGACGAGGAGGATGGCGTCTCGTTGGTCCTGAGGGAGTTGCTTCCCGATCCTGAGGACCCGCTCCGACCGGGAGGTATCCAGAGGGATTTCCTCGACCTCCTCGGCCGGCTCCACATGTGGCCTCTCCTCGTCCTTGGCCACGGACGCCGCGATGGTGTCAATCCTCTGGCCTTCCCTCTCGGCCGGCCTCGTCAGTTTGAGGTAGCATGCCCTGGCTATTCTCTGGTTTCCTCTGGCGTAGCCGATGCCGTCATTGGTGGGGAACTTCATACATAAGTGCTTCATGGAGATGATGGCCTCCAAGTCTTCCAGCGCTGGCCGTCCCAAGATCAGGTTGTGGGCGCACCGGAGGTTGACCACCATGAACTCCATGTCAATCTTGGCGTGGTGGAGGCCGTCACCGACCTCCACGGGGAGGACTATCGTGCCCTCTGCGTCGATAGAGTCCCCGGTGAAGCCGGATAACGGTGTCTTGATCGGCCTTAGCAGAGCCCTGTCCAGCTTCAGCTGCCTGAAGGTATCCAGGTACATCACGTTGACGGAGCTCCCCGTATCGATGTAAGTGCGGTGGATGATGGAGTCACCGATCTCACACCGGATGACGAGGGCGTCCCTGGGTGATCCCGTACCCGGAGGCAAATCCTTGTCGGTGAAGGTGATCGCCTCCGTTCGCTGCTTCTTCGGCTGGGGGGGAACGTGGGACACCTCCCCAATGTAGAGGGATTGAGCCCATTTCTTTCTCTGAGTGGCGGAGTCCCCCCCAGTGTTCCCACCTACGATAAGGTGAATGTGATTCTTCTTTGGCGGGGGCTCTTCGAAGTCGTCGTCGTCGCTGAGCCTACCAATCTCCCGCTTCTTCGCGGAGGGTTCGCCCCCATGTTTGCCGGTGTTTACCCAGGTATTTTTGCGTGGGCCACCTTTAACAAACTGGGAGAGTTCCCCCTGGCGAATGAGGCGCTCGATGGCCTTCTTCAGTGTGATGCAATCGTCGGTGTTGTGCGACGAGTTCTTGTGGAACCGGCAGTATGTGCCGCCCTGCTGGATGGCAAGGATCTCCTCGGCCGGCCGAGGAGCCTGCTCGATGAGGCCGTGCTTCTCGGCATAATCGAGGATGGTACCTACCGGGTGAGTGAGGGAGACCCCCGGCCGTTCCAACCTTGGCCGCCAGTGGCGATCTTTCTTACTCCGACCACCAGAGCCGTGACGACCCTGGGCACCCTGGCCGGCCGGAGACGGACCCGGGGCCGGCGAAGGATTTGTCTTCTTGGAGGGATGGCCCCCCTCTCTCTTGTGATTGTGGAGCTCGTTGGCGTCGGCGTACAAGCCTCCGCGCTGGAGCGCCTTGGCGTACGACCTCGGAGGGTCGGTGATAAGGCTCCTGGCGTACGGGGAGCTGCGGAGGGCTCCCTGGTACAAGGCGAGGAGGGTGCGCTCATCGGCCCCCTCGACCTCCTCGGTTTCCCTCGTCCACCGATCAATGAATGACCGGAGGGACTCCTCGTGCTGCTGCTTGACGGAGAGGAGGTGGGTGAAATACTTCTTCGCACGCTTCCTCCCGGCAAAGTGAGTGAGGAAGCGTTGGGCGAGATCCTGCCATGAGTCGATGCTCCCTTCGGGGAGCGTGTTGAACCACTCGTACGCTGACCCCTCGAGAGTAGAGAGGAACCAACGGCAGAGGTATTCGTCGGACGCGTTCACCATCAGCATGTTGTTCTGATAGCGGCTGAAGTGTTCTTGGGGGTCTGATCGGCCGTCGTAGGACTTGATGGCGTTCCCCCTGTACTTCTCCGGGATTGGGGCCGAGAGGACCCTGTTGGTGAAAGGGGTCCTGGTCCTGACCTGGATGATGGGGTAACCTCGCCCCTCGTCCAGTTCCCTCTCCAGGGCGCTAACCTTATTCATGAGCGCGTTGAGGCCGGGGTCGTTGGAGGCGCCGGCCGTAGGGATGTTGGCCAAATGCTTGGCCTCCATCTGAGCCAGCCTTCTTTCCAGCTGGGCGATGACCTCGTCCCGGGGGTCCCTGGCGGCCGCAGCGGTGCCCGGCTGGTTCCTCATGCGCTCGCCGTGAGCCGCATTGATCTGGTGGCGTACGTCGTCTTCGTGCAGCTTCCCCTTGCCCTTGTCCGGGCGGGGCTGGTCCGCTGTCCGGGACACAGACCCCAAGCTTTCCCTCGGCGAGCCAGGACGAGGTTCACCAATCCGTCCCGCCATCCTCTCCGAAACCGGACGACGGCGCGTGTCACCTAGCCTGTTGAAGGCAGAGGCTTTTCCACGCGCTGGGGTCTGCCCGGGCCGAAGAGGGGAAGCAGGGTGGGAGTGGGACGAAGCCGTGTCCTGGGCCACTACCCCCTCATCGTTGCCTATCTGGACGGCCAACGGTTGGGGCTGAGGAGGTTGAGTGACGTTCCCCCCGGTCCTTGGCAAGAGTGCGCTGAGGACGGTGGGGTTCTGAGCCAGGCTGGCGATGATGACCAACAGCGCGGCCTGGACATGTGGATCCACGGACGGAGAGGCCGCGGCCATAGGCTGGGCCGGGGCGTGGTCCGTCTTCTCAGCTCGCTTTTTGTCCAGGCCGAGGCGGGCATCAGGGGCTCCGCCGTTGAGTTGGTTGCGAAGGTCCGTTGTGAGGTTGAAGGCCTCCTGGAAGAGGTCCCCTCCGCCGACCTGGTCGGCCGTGGCGTCCTCATCGTGCTCCCTGGGCTCTTGGTCCTCAGGGATGGCCTTGCTGACGAGGTTGCGGTTTGATTTAGTTCTTCCCATGGTCAGTGGTTAGCAGTGCTTGGTAGCGACGAAGGGTGCTAACTTGATTGTTCTAGCTCTCAATGAAAGCACCAAATGATAGAGTATATCTAGAGAGAAGTGAGAGCTAGAGAGAGAAGTGCAATAATATGCTTCAATAGAATGAATTTGTAACCCCTATAACTACTCCCAAGGGGAGTATTTATAGAGAAAATACGGGCTGGGGTCCCCAGCCTTGGGCTTGGGAGGCCCATTTACAACTGGACCGCTACTGGGCCGAATACAAAGCCACTAATGGGCTGTACAAATCAGTAAGTGTAAAATCCGGTTCTGTGAGGTCTTCGTGGCCGACGAGGGCACGGCCGACGAGGGCGCGGCCGACGAGGGCACCCGGGTTCCTTGGGCTCAGGACCATAATCTGAGTCGACTCCTTTTCGGCCGACGGGGGTCCCTTGGCCGACGAGGGCGCCACTCAGTGTTTCGTGTCTTCTGTTCTTCTGAGTATGTGGGTCCAGGGGCTCAGACCCATATACTCCATCAGCAAGCGTGAAAATACAAGTGTTACAACCATACATTGATTTAAACTTTTCTTTCATGTACCTCATATTTATAAGTCATGAATTAAGTGTGTTTAATGTGGCCGATCATACTTTTCTTGCATGGAACAACTCCTAAATCCAATTAGTACGTGAAGTATACATATAGAGTACTTTGGAATTACTGATAAATATGAATAGTCTTAATTTACAAGGGTGAACTCATCTTTATATACTGTCAAGTCACTTTATAATTAGTCTATTATCTCGTGCAACACACGGGTTAAAGACTAGTTTTATAAAAAGTTATTAAATTATATCTATAGTTGACTCCTATTAATTTCAAAATGCGAGTATAATGTAATATGATACTTTTGAAATATGCATTGATGTAACATTTTAAAAATGAGCATAACATTAGTATCAAATGAGCATACATAACTTACAAAGTGCACATTGTTATAAAAACCGTAAGTTTTGTTAGCTGAATATCACGACATTTTCATTGAGCATCAAACCTCCTTTATTGAGATCAATTGAAATCATGATTTCTGTTAAATGAACATTAATAAACATTTAATGAGCATCAGACCTATTCTGCTGAGTATTATGAGTCTAATATTGAGCATCATGATCTCTGATTCATAACTAATACGTAGTAATTCACTTTTTTTGTTATTTTTTCATTTATAAAAACTTATTAACCAATCGCAGATTCTAATACTGGTTTTCTTAGTTTATTTACCAAATAACTAAAACTTAATCGCAGATCTGGTACATAAGTTTACAAAATGTGCATAACATCAATACGAAATGAGTATAGTTAATTTACAAAATGAGTATAGAAAGAGTCAAAAGCTCAGTTTGATAATGTGCACATATAATAGATTCATTATTAACCATTCATTAACTATCATTATATATTAAATGAGAAATGTAATAAATTTCAATTTCAAAATAATTTACAATTTTTCATTCTTAAATTACAAAACTAATCATACTCTTTTTATAATATTCACTCATCCACAATTATTTTAGAAACTATACTCATTTTACTATAACACATAACTCATGTTAATAATTAGCATGTACACAATTTTAAAATAATTAACACACAAAATTTATTAAATTAATAAATATTCATCTTGATATGTAAATATTTTATAATGAAAAATTTAAAGAAATATTTAAATTATAAAGGAAGGTTGATTAGAAAAAGAAAAAGAAAAAGAAAATAAGAAAAGAATGAAACAGGGACGTAGTATTTCACATTTTCCTAAATTAAAACTATTGTTAAAAGCTATTTGTCGGTCCAAAATAGGACGCTCGTAGGCTTTTAGAAAAGCTACGTACGACACTCAATTTGGACCAAGAAAGTATTGCGAATAAGGAAAATAGTTAGGAGATTTAGTTGCCGGAAATATCTTCTCTGTATTTGAATTACAACTTGCCTTTCATAGGTGATTACAAATGGTAACCACCAAAGATACTAATGGCTAATTAATTACAACATTAATACGGAATTAAATACATAATTAAGTCACATATTAATTGCTCCGGTCGTTACTGTTCTTGGCCGGCGAGTCAGCCTGGCTGGCAGTCCGGACGCTTGAGCTCCCTCCTGCTGGGCTGGACGGTAGGCTCCCCACTGGGGTGGAGCCAGACTCATGGCCGGGTCGGAAGGCAGGCTCCCCGTCGGGCTGGAGGCAGGCTCCTGACTGGGCAGGAAGGCAGGCTCCTCGCTGGACTGGAGGCAGGCTGCTGACCGAGCTGGAAGGTAGGCCATCTTAGGCTTCCGCTCCTTGATGGGCTTGATCGGTTGGGCCAGCTCGAGCTCTGGCTCGCTGGGCTTGGGCCTGCCGGTCCAAGTTTGAGGCCTGAGGTGATTAGGCCCTGAGCATAGTCTTATAACCCCATCACGAGTCCCCCACTAGTATATATGTATATGTTGGTAAAAGTGTAGTTATGTGTAGGCAATCATTTTTGTTTACACATATATTAAGTGTAGATATGTGTGGGTATGCAACCGTAGTTAAATGTGTTTACTCACACATAGATGTATGTGTGGGTAATAATGTTTATTTTTACCTACACATGTATGTGTAGGTAAAACACTATATCGTGTGTTGTTGTTGGTCAGGTACACATCATCTTGGTGACATGGTATCTGACCTGGCATCTGACGTGGCACGTGACGTGGCAATTTAATGATTACGTGGCACACGACGTGGAAAATGAGGATATTTTCTGGGAAAATACAGCCACGTGGACACATTTTATGTGTAGCTAAAGATGATAAATGTGTAGCTAAATGATCCAAATAAACGTGAATAAATATATATGGGTGTAGGTAAAACAAAACCTAAGCGTGGGTAAAAGTTTTGTCTATGTGTATCTATCGATAAATATGGGTTGGTACGATTATTTTTTTATTTAATTAACGTTTGTTTTAATAAAAACAGGACACATCAATATAATACAAATTGAAAACAAGCTCATTCAACATCAAAAGTATGTCCGTAGATTTACAACGCATAATACTAATAGTAATATCCTCCATGAGAATTTAGTCTTCAATAGCAACAACACCAAATAAAGGAAAACAAGTTTTTACGCCAACACATAGTAATCAGTGTCATGCACTTCAATAAATAATGTATTACGTCTTCTGATCTCAATGCAACTTCTACTCGATTTCATCAAATTCGGAAGTAGAGTCAACATAGCCATCAATAGGCTGATCTCGGCCAACAGATGATGAGTCGCGATTGTGTGCTCCTGAACAATGATCTGATGCAATTTGTGGCATGGGAGAAATGATATTCTTCTCAATCAACAGTTTTTTCATCATTTCAACTGTGCAAACCAACTCACTATAGGTAGGGAGGTTTGAGTCATTTTTGCTTCTTTTAGATCCAGAGGGAGATCGTCCCCAACCAAACAAGCGAACAGATTGTCGTCCAAGCACATTCTCTAATATTTGCTTATCAGTCAATTTCTCGGGTGGGTTATCTGTTCTCAGTTGCATCATTTCTTCTTGTTAGATTTTTAAAGCAATAATAATTCATTAAAATGTTTCCAGAACATGCTTGATGTGCTAACATAAAAGTGCGTATTTGAGGTGGACATAGTGAAAGGTAAATTTTACTTACATATTTAGATTCTGCTTCTGGAGATATCCAACCACGCTCTGGATGCCAATGACGAAGGCGCCATGTCTCGATATGTCCAACCGGGGCATCTAGATCAACTCCACGACTAACGTGATGACGAGCTGTACTTTTAGAACCATTCCTGGAATTCCATTTTCTCTTTTTGCGTGATTCACCATTCTTAAGAGCTTTACCCTATAACCATATATGATCACATTAAAAAATCAAGTCTACACACTGCTTATAACAATTATCAATCCACGACCAGTATAATAAATATAAGTTCATGCCCACATATTACTAAAAAACAAATGAAGTACAATACAAAACAGTTTAAGGCTTAAAACAACCTTATACATGCAGTTAACAAAATCCAGAAAACACTTATACATGTGTTTTATGAAAAAATGGTGAAATTAACCAACAAAAATTTTAAATGAATCAGATGATGTTTAGTACCTCACTTTTCCGTAATAAGTAATAATTTATTTCAATGCTTTTAATAAATTATTAAGAAAATAAAATTGAAGTCTAACACTGCATATTAAGAATATTATATTACCACACATTAGTTCAGTAAAGCATATTACCAGATAAGCAGGGTTGCTCCACAAATCACATAGATAATCCCAAGTTAGACTGTTGACGTCCTCAGGAGGGTTACTCTTTGTTGTTGTTAAATCACTAGCACCTCCAGCTTTTTTAATGTACAAACGTAATGTGTGTCTGTACCCATGCCAAGCTTTTTGCATTTGATTATTGATAAGTCCATATTTAGACACACATTTGATGAGTGTTGGGATCAACTTTTGATGATTTTCCTGGCTTTAAGGTTTTACGAGTCTCAATTTTAGCACAAGTTATGTTTACCGGGCGTTGGTTCGAGTTTTGTGTCATTTGGAGTCAAAATGAGGATTTTAGAGTTCGGCACCGGCGCTTGAGAAGAAATCAGGATGAGTTGAGAAGCATTCAAGAGTGATTTGAGAGCTTTGGAGGTCACCGGGAGGTTCACGATGAAGATTTGAAGGGAAAAAGAGCTCTAGGATTGGCTACGGGATCAAAAGAAGATGAATGGAGCTTGAAATCGGCGATCAGGATGACCTCTTGTCTACCGTTCAAGCGTATCTCTTTATACGTAGAAACCTTCAATGTACACGATTCAAAGTCCATATGCAAGCTAACTTCAAGGGATACAAATAATATGAAGACACCTTTGCTAGAATCTGAGAGAAAGAAGGTGAAAACAGACGATGAAGTCAGATGATCTCTGCTGCGATTTCAGAATGATATCTTCCACCGTTTTGATTATATCTCTTGATTGAATGATTCAAATCACATTCGGAAAATTGGGGTGAATAGAGGATTTCATTATCTACAACTGTCATCATGGAAATATTTCCAAATTCGGAAGTTAAGTAGGCACGACCGTGCCCTCAAAGTCAGGCACGATTGTGCGTGAAGAGAAAGCATCATGAAGCTACTGCCAGGCAGGCACGATCGTGCATGGAGGAAGACACGATCGTGTCTGCCCAAAATGCGCGGTTTTACTCCGGAGGCACGATCGAAGGCACGATCGTGCCTGGCACCGTGCCTGCCTCCGGAAATCCCAATTCAGCTCAAATTTTACCCGATTTTTCTATTTAAACAGCCTGTAAACCCCCGTTTTCAGGGGGATCTTAGAGAGAGGCCTAGGGACGAAATTTCTTCTACTTTTCCATCTTGTTCTTCAATTCTCTTGGATTATTTGTAAGTTCCATCTTTTTAATTAATGACAATTAATTCTATTTTCCCAAATCTGTTGATTCTTCAATTATGAGTCGGGAGTAGTTTTAATTAGGGATTTGGGGTTGATGAAGGGGTTGATCATGATGTATGGCTAGATTCTTGATGGTTTAATTGCATGAATGCCGTTTAATTTGTGTTTGAATAATTTAATTGATATCTTTTGTAACCTGGAACCGCGGCTAGAATTACAATTGCTTATAGAATAAATTAAGAGAGATCTAGTTTATTCTAGGACACATTCACACACACTTAATCGTTCGCTAAGAGATTAGTAGCGATTAAGGGACCGTAAACTCGCTCGTCTTGGCAATAATTTAGGATCCTGTCGCATGAGAGATCAGCCTGGTCCCCTAAATTATTGTACTCTACGCCGCGAGAGCGGTAAGAACTAAGTAATGATTAGCTAGGCTTAATTAAATTAAATTCATGTAATTAGGACTGATCTACCAAAAATCTGATTACCCCAGAATCAATCCATGTTCCCTTCGTCATTAATTAAGAAGAACCCAGCCTTTTATTTTAATCGCTCATTCGCTTTAGTTTAATTTCAATTCAACCAACCAAATATCGCACGACGCATTTATTTTATTTATTTTTAATCGCTGAATTTATTTAATTCTTAATTTCCTTTTACCGTCCCTGTAGAGACGATACTCGTACTTTCAACCACTACTCTACGATCTATTTTAAGTGCGAGAAAACTCACATCAGTTTTTGGCGTCATTGCCGGGGACGGTGTCGGTTTTAAGGGTTAATTAATTTCAGCGAAATTTTTTTAGTTAGTTTTCTTTTTGTTTTCCGTAGGATTTTTCTGTGCTAACCTTTCAGGTATTTTTCTAAGAGGCATGAGATGAACCCATTCAGCCAAATTCCTGGAGGAATTCCTTACCCTCAAACCTCCACGGAATATTCACCATATATGCCATACTCTCTTTACACTCCTCCTCCTCCTCCTCCTCAATTCTACACACCTCACCAATATTATTCTTCTACACCACCAAATTTTCCATCTTCCCATTCTTACCCTCTTCCAAATACGCAATACTCCCAATCTCATTCTCCTAATCATTATCCTTATCCACAATATCCTCGGACAAAACCGGACTCCATGATGGAATTTCTCATTCGAACTAAAAGTCCTGAGGAATTGGTTGATTGCTTTCCTAAAAATAGCATTTGTTCCTTCTATGGAGGTGGTCACCATTCATGTCTTTGCCCCATTCCTCCAAATGACCATCCTTATTGGGCAACTGCATACCCCACTTCTTCCTCCCCACAATTTACAAACACAAATGTTTTAGCTATTCCTACATCCTTGCCAAGTAATGAACCACAAAATCAGTGTAAGGATACATTTTCAGAAACTTTGTCTGAGTGCCTAAAGTATATGAGGGAAAGCTCTTTAGCCATGGAGATGAGCACTTCAAACATCATGAAGCATATAAATACCATAAGGAGCTATCTGATAGAAGACCAATCCGAGGAGACCAATAGGGATGATCAAGTGAGCGAGTCAGACTATGATGGTGGGAATATGATGGATGATACACTCCCTGATGCATTTGAAGACCCACCTATGTTTGAAGATGAAGAAGAAGATAATAGTGTCAAGTTGTTTTTCGAATAATACAGGAAAAAGTTTGAAAAGGTACAAGCTATAACTGATGAAGTCACAAATCAGTGTGATTTTCATACAAAAGCCCACCAGCCGTTTGATTTACCATTAGTCTCAACACCTGAAGAGGGCATGAAGAAGATCAGTCATGATGATGGAGCTACTGAGGTAGGTTTGGGTATTGAATATGAGTTGGGAAAAGATGATTACATGCTCCAAGAGGGTGGAGGTGAGGTAGATGATGTCCATAATGAAGAAGTCCCACAAGCATTCGGATGTCTTTGATGCATGGATCCCATGGAGCATAATGATGATGCTCCACAAGCAAGAATTCCCCTCTTGTACACATGCACCGATCCACTCTCACGTGATTTCAGATTCGGATGTCTTTGAATCACTCCTTGATGATGATATTTCTTTATATGCGGAGAATGACAACATCATCCAGGAAGAAATTGATAAGAACTATGTTAACAAGAGTTGTGATGCCTTCATGGGGAGTGATACAGAGTCCAGAAGAGAGGTTGTGAATTTTCATTATATTTGGGAGGAAGATGAAGAATTTTCTATGTTGCAGTTCGATTATGGTGTTGCTCCTAATTCTTGCTTTGAAACATCTCTTGAGCTTCCAGTGACACCTAGAGTAATCAAAGTTTTCACTCATGTTCTTTGTCCGCCCGAAGAGGATGAGAGTTTCATACTTCACTTCTATGCTGATGAGGATTATGATGACCATGTGCTGCCTACGTGTACTCGAGAATTTAAAGGTCTGCGACACCTAATGGAATTTGTTGAGAGGAAGTTGGAGACGTTGATTATTAGTGCACCACTCCAGTCTTTGCTATTGAGAGCCTATGTGGTAGTTGCGTCGGGTAAACGACGTTAAAAATAGCGCTTCTTGGGAGGCAACCCAAGTTTAATTCCGCACTTTTGTCTTTGTTTGTTTGCTTTCAAGAAAACCCCGAAAAAAAAATCCGGGGTGTTTTCAGTTTTTGTTTGTGTGTTTGTGTGTTTTGTTTTTGCAACTTAAGGTCTTGCTTTGGGGATGATATGTCGAGAATCACTTGACTCAGTTTAGTTCTGCACCAACCAACGCCTTAGGGAAGTTTCTGCGACTCTTATAAACGCCTATGTGTAATGTTGACTTGAGTTGAGATTGAGCATGCGTGACCCTTTCCTCTTTACCCCTTGTGCATAGTGCATTTTTTGTCATCGAGGGCGATGCCAAAGTTTAAGTGTGGGGGAGTGAATTGGGCATTCGGGCAGTAGTTGTTACATGAGATTAATTCGGTTAGCATGCGCATGTGTTAGTTGTATATTCATAGAAATTTCATGTCAAATTTTTGAAAATTTTTCTTTAAACTACGTCTTTGTGAGCTGGCTAGCGTTTTGACTATGCTTTTAGAACATCTTAGAAGTTTTTAGGCTTAAATTCCTTTCATGGCAATCTAGTTGTTGAAAGGATGAAGGCATTAGTCACCCATTGAATCGTTCCACAAATCATCCACCTCACCTGAAAAAAAGTCCTTTAGGAGAAGTCACTTTGAGCCTGACCATTTATTCTTTACCCAATTAATTGAGCTCCATAGCCAAATGACCTGTTTCCTTACCCGTGAATAAGTCTGACGAAGTCTTGATGTTTAGGGAACTAGGGGATTAATTTGTTAAGTTAAGGGAATTTTGGTAGCAGTCATTTTTTGGCACTGTTCCTATGCCCCAAATGAGGTAAGAGCAGTCACTTTTTAGGAATTTGATATTTTCGAGGATTGCATTGTAGGCATGGATTCACCTTGATTAATTGAACTTTAATTGCTAATTTTCCTTGGTGAGTCCGAGATTAGAATGTGGTAATGTCTAGTAAAAATCTGAAAATCGAAAAAATTAATATAGCTAGACCTCTTACCTTGCGAAAAAAAGAATGGGAGACCCAGTCAAAAAGCGTAAGTGTTCTGCACAATAAGATGAGACTTGGGGATCTTTCGAAAGGAATGGCGTTCTCGTGCCAACATGACAAGGAAAACTGATCTTAATTAATTGAACTTGGAGGCTATTGCAAAATTAGCATTAGTCCTTCGTGTACTTCAAGTATACGTCAAAGCACCAATGTGTCGCGGCGGTTTAGCTTAGTTGTACATCATGTCTACTCTTTGCATAGGTTTAGATGATTGTTCCTAAATTGTGGCCTATTGAGTTCCTTGATCATAAGAATAGCCTTGAAGTTCCTGAATGCATTAAGTTTTTGTCAGATTATTCCAAAACTCTCAAAGAAAGGGATTTTTATTCTTGTCCATCCACTATTCACCATCACCTTCACAAGTCCTTCTGATCAACAACTAGTTTATTTGTGTATGCTGTCATTACTTCAAGGATGTTGTGAATAATTTTGTTAGTCAGAGTACAAAGATGTAGTTGGGGAAGAACTTTCTTAATATAGTCTGTTTGTTCTGTGAATATCCCTTTAACTACCTGTGCGTGCTGATTGTTTTAATTTCGTGTGGTGATTATCGTAAGTCACGATGTTCAATTTGCTTGAGGACAAGTAAACCCTTAAGTGTGGGGGAATCTGATAAGTCCATATTTAGACACGCATTTCATGCATGTTGGGATCAACTTTTGATGGTTTTCCTGGCTTTAAGGTGTTACAAGTCTCAATTTTAGCTCAAGGTATGTTTACCGGACGTTGGTTCGAGTTTTGTGTCATTTGGAGTCAAAATGAGGATTTTAGAGTTCGGCACCGGTGCTTGAGAAGATATCAGGATGAGTTGAGAAGCATTCGAGAGTGATTTGAGAGCTTTGGAGGTCACCGGGAGGTTCACGATGAAGATTTTAAGGAAAAAAGAGCTATAGGATTGGCTACGGGATCAAAAGAAGATGAATGGAGCTTGAAATCGGCGATCAGGATGACCTTCTGTCAATCGTTCAAGCATATCTCTTTGTATAAACATTCAATGTACACGATACAAAGTCCACATGCAAGATAACTTCAAGGGCTACAAATAATATGAAGACACCTTTGCTAGAATCTGAGATAAAGAAGGTGAAAACACACGATGAAGTCAGATAATCTCTGATGCAATTTTAGAATGATACCTTCCACCGTTTTGATCATATCTCTTGATTGAATGATTCAAATAACATTCGGCAAATTGGGGTAGATAGAGGACTTCATTATCTACAACTTGCATTAAGGAATCATTACCAAATTCGGAAGTTAAGCAGGCACGATCGTGACCTCAAAGTCAGGCACGATCGTGCGTGAAGAGAAAGCATCATGAAGCTACTGCCAGGCAGGCATGATCGTGCCTGGAGGGAGACACGATCGTGTCTGCCCAAAATGAGTGTTTTTGCTCCGGAGGCACGATCGAAGGCACGATCTTTCCTGGCACCGTGCTTGCCTCCAAAAATCCCAATTTAGCTCAAATTTTACCCGATTTTTCTATTTAAACAGTCTGTAAACCCCCATTTTCAGGGGGATCTTAGAGAGAGGCCTAGGGACGAAATTTCTTCTACTTTTCCATCTTGTTCTTCAATTCCCTTGGATTATTTGTAAGTTCCATCTTTTTAATTAATCACAATTAATTATATTCTTCCCAATTCTGTTGATTCTTTAATTATGAGTCGGGAGTAGTTTTAATTAGGGATTTGGGATTGATGAAGGGGTTGATCATGATGTATGGCTAGATTCTTGATGGTTTAATTGCATGAATGCCGTTTAATTTGTGTTTGAATAATTTAATTGATATCTTTTGTAACCTGGAACCGCGGCTAGAATTACAATTGCTTATAGAATAAATTAAGAGATATCTAATTTATTCTAGGACACATTCACACACACTTAATCGTTCGCTAAGAGATTAGTAGCGATTCAGGGGCCGTAAGCTCGCTCGTCTTGGCAATAATTTAGGATCCTGTCGCATGAGAGATCAGCCTGGTCCCCTAAATTATTGTACTCTACGCCACGAGAGCGGTAAGAACTTAGTAATGATTAGCTAGGCTTAATTAAATTAAATTCATGTAATTAGGCATGATCTACCAGAAATTTGATTACCTCGGAATCAATCCATGTTCCCTTCGTCATTAATTAAGAAGAACCCAACCTTTTATTTTAATCGCTCATTCGCTTTAGTTTAATTTCAATCCAACCAACCAAATCTCGCATGACACATTTATTTTATTTATTTTTAATTGCTGAATTTATTTAATTTCTAATTCCATTTTACCGTCCCTGTGGAGACGATAGTCGTACTTTCAACCACTATTCTACGATTTATTTTAAACGCGAGAAAACTCACATCAATTATCAATGCACTTCTTTACATTCTCATTTTCCAAATCAGCATCAAATAGTGTCTGCAAATCAGCAAAGTAAAGGGAATATAACATGAACATTGAGAGATCATGTGTTGCACCATATCGACCCATACAGAACTATAGTGAGTAGAAAATCATCTCTTTTTAAGAACACTATAATTTCAATAAAATTTGGCAGCAATAACTAGAAGTTAGCTCATTGCAAAGATAATACTACCAACAACTTCTTGTCTTTTCAACAATCTACATGTTTCTCTTCCTACATACTACCTCTATAACACAAAGATCTTCCCATTTTGACTTCTCACGGTCTTCTAAGTTGAACTTTGACTCTAAATATCTACATATCTATATTTATAAAATTCATAATAAATTAACATTCAAATAATATGTTTTACATTGAGGTATATGAAATAAATTTTTAATCATAACATAATGTGAGTTTTGAATAATTAATGGTCAAAGTTTATAAAGTTTGACCCAAAATAGTCAAACTGAGAAGATTCTAGGGTTACGGAGGTAGTACTTAATATACACACCCACCAACAAGCACTACAGGTTTTATAAATAACACATATCCACCAAATTAATCAAATATTCATATATTCATATAATTATATATGGGATACTAAATTAAGAGCATTGCATGAATTGGAAAACTGCATATGAAAAGTACAATTAAAGTGTAGAGATGTGCCCTTCGGATACAATAATTAATAATTGTAATTACATGATGTGCTACTTGGCCAAATTAAACAAGATAAACTTTAATTATGAAGACTTACAAGAAGTTTATAACGAAGTGGTGCCCTCACTTCTTCTGGTACAAACCTCCATTCTTTGTATTTTAAGTCTCATTGCGTTCGGACGATATATCCAATTTCATTATTGAAAGCCTCTGCATTAGCGCATATTGTTTTCAGAAGGTCAAAGTCAAACTCTACCGTCAATCTTGTCTTGGCGCTTTTCATTGCTTTTCGTGCACCTTGGCTACAAGTTTTTCCACGCACATTTGACCCTTGTGATATAGTTTCATTATTACCAGATGATGCTTGGTGGGTTCCTAGAGATTGAGCTGTAAATTAAAATACATTACACGTTATCTACATTACAAAATTATCAATTGAAGTATCGGTGTAAATAAATATTCAGAGAAATTGAAATAACTAAAAAAATAGAATATTAAATTGGTAAGTGTTGTCACTAAACCGGAAACAAAATATAAAATACAAGTGCAAAGAATGTACTTCATATGTCAGTAAACTAAACTAAATACTAATAGGTCGTTTTATACTTAAAGATTTGGATAAATTCTCAAATTATAAACTCATTAAAAAATAGCAAGTACAAAGAATGTGTTTTTTACTTACCAGGTTGTTTCGTTAATGCTCTAGCTACAAGTCAACATAAGACATATGGAGTATATAAATAAACATTCATAGAAATCGAAATAACTAAATTAGATGAATAAAGTACACTATATAGTAACAAGGATCTGAAATATGCTTATTGGTGTAAATTCCTTCTCAAAATATAAATTCATTAAAATATGGCAAGGGCAGAGAATGTGTTTTTTACTTACTAGGTCATTTTGTTGGTGTTCCAGTTGCTTGTGGTGCTTCAATAGGTTAATTTTTTTGTATGACAAGTCAACGTAAGAAATAAGGAGTATATAAATATTCATAGAAATCAAAATAACTAAATAAAATGAATAAAGTGGTAAGTGTTACTAGATATTAAAAGTAACACATTGAAACTAGCCATGTTTTGGATATTATAACACTAAATACGTGTTACTTACCGGGTCGTTTCATTAGAGCTCCAGATACGTGTGGTGCTTCAGTAGCTATATTTTTTAGTAAGACACGTAAGACATATGTAGTATATATTTATAATAATAATAATAATAATAATATAACAATAAGAAGAATAACATCAATAATATTAATGATAATAACAAAACCAAAGTTAATAATTGTGTATTTTACTCACCAGATTGAAGTTTTTTTGCTAAAGATGAACTTGCAAGTGAGTCCCTACCATGTCCAACACCACGGCTAACTTGTCCACCATATCCATCCCGTCTTGAACTAGCCATGAGAAAACTGTCAAAGAAAAAAACACATAATTATGGAACAATTACAACAACAACAATAACAAAAGTAATTTTCAAATTTCTTTGATATGAGAAAACCTATGATTGATTTCATGTCATGTCATGCCATAGTTTCCTCATCACTCAAGTTCGGTTCCATTTCATCTGAATCATTGTCACTCTCGGAATCTAAAGTCATATCATGGTTAAAGAAAAGGGAACCATCATCATAATCTTCATTATCGTCATTATCTTCTAATGAATCTTCACGTCCAATAGCAGTAGACTTTTGATTACGTAATTTCTGGATAACTTCATTGGGCAATGTTTCAGGTTTCAAATCTTGTTGAACTAACATAGATGAATCATGTATCTCTTCTGTTGGATGAAAACGTGGCAGCTCACTCGCATCATCTTCCTGAAATATCACACTGCTACCATTCTGATCATCATCATGCTCAGGTACATCATATATGTGCCGGTGACTCACTTTTTGTACAACCATCCAATTCTTGCCTAAAGCGCGATTTTGCAAATAAAACACTTGTTGTGCTTGTGCAGCCAAAATAAATGGATCTTCAGCATACCAATTTGACGATGTGTCAATAAAGGTCAACTCATGATTAACCACCATTGTTTTCCTCTTTGGATCAGTATTATACCACTTGCAACGAAACATGAAAACCTTCTTTCCAAGGATAAAATCGAGTTCTAGAATTTCATGTAATACACCATAATAAATGTTATCACTATGATCATCACGAGTACAGACTCCGCTACACTGTGTCTTAAACTTATCATCTCGTTCTTTGCATCGGAACCTAACACCATTGACTATACAACTCTGCCAAATTGTGTAGCGATCATCTGGTAATTGAGACAAAGAATACAAATCGTCTGTAGCTTTTGGATCACCTTTTACTCTAAAGACGGCCATCTGAAAACCCAATATAAAAAATATAAAATCCAAAATTATTTAAAACATATTCAACATTAAATATACTCTAGTTTTTTTTACCTTGTTTTTAAACCAAGAAGGAAATTCACGTCTTTGTATGTTGTCCAGGTCATGTGAGTGTACATTTGTCAAGTTCACAAGCTCCTTATGCTCACTAAATTGATTAGATGATTAGTTATACCTTTTTTTTTCATTTTCATTTACCCCAGTGCCGCAAAGGCTCCCACCTACGGTGGGGTAAGGGGAGGTCGGATGTACGCAGTCTTACCCCTGTACTAAAGCACAGAGAGACTGTTTCCGGATGACCCATAGTGAAAATCCCGTCCAAAATTGCATGGACTGACTGCTGCTTCATGACAAAGAAGCGCAAACAGTTTAGTGAGCCATTTTGCTTTATTCCATCATTATCTCAAGCCAAAAAATAATGAATCTTTGGCTCCATTGCAAATGATGGAAAATGATTAGTTATACCTAATTAAAATAAATAAGTATGGAGAAATAATGTTATAATGCTAAACTCACTTTATGTAATCATCAAGTTCTTCTCCATAGTTGTTAAGAATATAGCATTGCACCACGTTGCCATAGACTCCAAGATTTCCAAATTTAGCAGCCCCAAGTGTACGCATCTTGTTCTTAAACACGTCTATCTTATACTCTTCTGTAGATACATCCCAATTACGTTCTGGACGTGTAAATCTCATCTCAACATCATTCAAATATCGAGATAAAAATGTAACAGCCTCGTCAACCACATATGCTTCAGTAATAGATCCATCAGGACGGGCATAATTACAGACATAACCCTTATACGTGCCCATACGTCTTTCTATTCCAAACATCCATCTTGGAGGGACTGAACCTCCCAATAATGCTTGTTCAGGTAAATGCACACATAGGTGAATTATGATAGTAAAGAAGGACATTGGGAATATTTGTTCCAATTTACATAATATGATCACAATCCCATTCTTCATGTCCTCTAGTTCGCTTACATATAGAGTCTTGGTGCATAATTTTTGAAATAATTGGTAGAACTCTATTAGTGTGGTACGTATTTTCTTATCAAAGAATGCAAGAATTGCTACTGGTAATATCTTTTGGAGAAGCACATGACAATCGTGTGTCTTCATTCCTCCAAGTGTATTTGCATCTGTCACACAACGATTGATGTTGGAAGCATAACCATCTGGGAGGCGAACTGTTTTTAATAAAGTCACAGAACTCTTTACAATCATCTTTACTCAATGTATATTTAGCATGAGGTTTTTCATATTTTCCATTACGTTCCCGCAACCATAATTCTCTGTGAATGTTGTGATCCTCCAAATCTAGACGTGCTTTTAGAGTATCTTTTGTTTTCAGAGGATCATTTAACAAGGTCCTAACAATATTATCGCAAACATTTTTTTCAATATGCATTACGTCAAGATTATGACGCATCAACAACTGTGACCAATATGGGAGTTCAAACAAGATGCTTTTTTTAGACCAATTCAACTCATTAGCCCCACATTTGCATTTTCGATCTTTATTATTAGAAGCTTTACCAGGAGTGCATGTATGAACATCAGCAAGCTGTCGTAAGATGTCAAGGCCAGAAAATTCACGAGGTGGTCCCCTTTTCTCTGGCTTTCCATCAAATTCTTTACTCTTTCTCCAGGAATGTGCACTGCTTAAAAAGCATCGATGCCCTGTATAACATTGTTTCCCCTTATATTTGTTTCCATTTTGTATCCTCAAGACACACTGGACATGCTAATCTCCCCATAGTACTCCATCCAGATAAGTAAGCATAAGCAGGAAAATCATTAATTGTCCATATAACTGCTGCTCGAAGAGTAAAATAGGATTGAGAATACTCATCATATGCTTGGATCCCATCTGTTCACAAAGTTTTAAGCTCATCCACTAGTGGCCTTAGAAATACATCAAAATCCTTACGAGGTGACTTTGGACCAGGAATCAATAATGCTAATAGATAGTTACTTTTATGCATCATACACCACAGCGGCATGTTATAAGGCATCAAAATTACCGTCCACATACTATGTGTCGTTGACATATTACTAAATGGATTGAACCCATCTGAAGCTAACCCCATTCTTATATTTCTTGAGTTTGCAGCAAATTCTGGGTACAACCCATCAAAGTGCTTCCAAGCTTTTCCATCGGCGGGATGACGTAGAACTTCAGGTTCTTCCTTACGCACTTCGTTATGCCAGCGCATGTCTCTCGTAGTGTGACGTGAAACATAAAGTCGTTTCAGACGTGGACTCACGGGAAAGTATCTTGCCCTCTTATGTGGAATCTTATTCAGAATGTATCTACTACAATTACATATAGGACATGTGATATCATATTTATGGTTGCCATAGAACAAGACACAATCATATTGGCAAACATCAATAAGCTCCTAACCTACACCAACGTCACACAGTAACATCCTAGTCTCATAATAGTGTTTTGGACAATTATTACTTTGAGGGAGAACCTCCTGGAGCAACTTTAACAACATCTCAAAAGAACTATCACTCCACTTATGCATGACCTTTATATTCATCAGCTTCACAATAAAGGTCAATGTCGAAGATTTAAGACATCCTTCAAACAACGAATTATCTAAAGCTTCATATAACTTCTCATAATGAACCTCTTCTGCTATGGGTGATTGATTTTCAGAAAAATCAGAAGCATCCCCAATATTGAAATATTGATTACCGAATGCATCATGTAAACCTGCTCGCAAACCATCAAATTCATCGTCTTCTAATTCTTCATTACCAACACCTTCATTATGAGACGGGTCTTCATCATGATATACCCATTGTACATATGACTGATCAATTCCTTTAGATATCGAATGAGATCTGATAACATCAATAGGATGAAACCTTGAATTAAGACAGTCACGACAAGGACGTGGTGTCAATCCATTGCCATCTAGGTTCTGCTTGGCAACATGAATGAATTCCTTAATCCCAGCCACATATGCTGGAGCAATCCGATTTGAGGTCTTCACCCACTCATGATTCATGATATACGAATCTATACTAATAATGAAAAATTAGAAACACTAGTTCAAAAAAAGTATCACATTGATCTTAGTGAGGGCACTTGCCCCCAATAAATTAGCACATTCACCTTAACAAATTAGCACACCCATTACAAAAAAATAATAGAAAGCTTTGCCCCCAATAAAAATATGTAATTGCCCCCAATAAAAAGCAAAATTGATTAACCCACAGCCCCACAAACACATCAACAGACTAAAAATTATTACAGTATATAAGTATAGTACCTTCTATTGTGTTTATCAAAGTTCAGCCAATGTTTTACCATGATTTTCTTCAATTGTAAATTTTCACTTCATATACATGCTGGTTTTTAACATTCTTATTTAGAATTAAAAGTACTTCATCTGTTTTTAAATAAACCACTTGTTTAATCCTCCCAATAAAAAATCCTCTTTATTAAAATCTGCATTCCTATTAATTTACTTTATTTGGGTGAAAGTAGAAAATTTTAATTTGCACATCATATTTACATATAAAAAAAAGAAAAACGAAAAGTGGTAACATACGAGTATAAATCTGAAGATATCATCAAACATTTAATACTTTAATAGAAATTCAAAATCAAAACCATCCTTTAACAACAAAAGACAACCTCTTACTAATCTTTTTATTATTAGGCTAAAGGGTCAAATAGGTACATGAACTAACTTAAAGTGTTCAATTAGCCCCTTATTTAGGAGATTCTGTCCGGCCATCGCCAATTGGGGCGATTCCCGATGGAATTTTTTGATGAAATTTTTTTAGCATCTTCTTCATTAAGTCTAGTTTATTCATATCAAATTTCAGCTAAAAATTAAATCGGGAAGGCAGTCAAATGATTTTCTGAAATGTACTGCGCTGTTTAACTGTGCAGTTATCTTCAAAAAATCATTTGACTGCCTTCCCGATTGAATTTTTAGCTGAAATTTGGTATGGGTAAACTAAACTTAATGAAGAAGATGCTCAAAAAATTCCATCAAAAAAATCCACCGGGAACCACCCCAATTGGCGACGGCCGAGCAGAACCTCCTATATATGGGGCTAATTGAACACTTTAAATTAGTTCATGTACCTATTTGACCCTTTAGCCTTATTATTATATAAGAGTTTTTCCTGAATACCATTTCAAAAACCATAATTTTATATTAAGTTCGAGAAGTAATGTATGTAACGGTACTCATTGTTACACACATTCAAAGTCTATACTCTATACACACTTGTTTAGATAAATCAAACTAACATCTTGCCCCCAATAACCTTTCGGGTTGGATCCGCTACTGAGCATTTATATGTGCTTCAAAATTAAAGTATGAAAATAAGTTTTGAAAACTGACCGGCCTGTTGGAATTTGGATTGAAGGGAGCTCAAAATAGTTCCTCAGCCCTGCAATAGAAATATAACAATAATTTTTGAGTATAAATTAGAAAATACTTGATGAAAATCAAACATTAAGAGGATGTACATTTTTAGTTCCATTCACTCCATTACATTCTATTTAGCCAGTTTCTTGGCCAGATCTATGCACACATTGGTCTCTATCAGAAAATCTCAAAATCCTGAAGCAAATTTGGAAGAACTGAAGCCTTTTTTCAAAATCTCAAAATCTCAAAATCCTAAAGCAACAAGGAAAGCAACTCTAACCATCAGGCTCTTTTTTCTTTCTAAGGTAAAATCCAAAAATGAACCAAGGTAATCTTCGCATTTGCATAAATGAAACAAAAAATGACTGCAGGGCTCTTAACTAGTATATTGATGTCAAGCCTCAAGAATAAAAGACTATTAATATAGCATACTCAGAGCAAGCATTGGGCATATTCATAGTTTTGCAATTACGAGTGCTTCAAAAAAATTTACAACTGTTGTTCATTGCTCTATGTATTTATCATTGAAACAACAATGCGCACATTAATATACTTTTATTAAAAATTAAGTTAAACTTTTAATAGTGGGCTCTTTATTTAAAAGTTTAACTATAGAAATGTACTCTTGTAAAGAGCAACCAAAATAGATTTATTCACGTTTTTTAGATGATTAATGTTGGGTGTGTTTCGAAAAACAAAGAAAATTAATTAATAGAGATTAATTAAATAAAATGACTTAAAGAAAAACAAGAAATGAGATGAAGCAGAATAAGTCAAAGCTCGTGCTACGCACGATTTCCTTAAAATGTATTTGTTGCCTTCCGGGGTGCTCGGAGCGTTGCAACGATCGTTTCCCAGGATACGATGACTTCGAACAATAGTTTAGCACTCAAACTAAAGTTCCAACGAACGTGAACAAAAGCAGAACACCGAAGGAGTTTGTATGGAGTGCTAGAGGTGCTGTTTTAGCTATGAAAATACGTGAACGAAGTGTATGAAAAAGATTGTGTCTTTGCAAAGCACCTACTAGCCTTTTATAGGGGTGGATTAAGGTGTGTTAATGGCTGTTTAAGGGTTATGATCGTTGGACATCAATGTCCTAAACGTTGGGCATTGATTCCAGTCCTTAAACAACCCAAAACGTTCATATGAACGTTGGGACATCAATGGCAGCATATAGACGTTGGGCATTTATGTGCATGGAGCAAAAATTAAAGTAGGAACGTACCGGAAGAACAAAAATTAACGTTATCTTTAGAAGATAGATTTTCGGACGGCATTCGTGTGTGCAGGTCGCCCGCACACGCAAGTCGCGGTTTTTGTTCTTCGATTTCGGGATTTGATTCGCACCCCCTTGCGCGCGTGAGAGAGCCTTTCCCTTTAGGAATCTTAACTCCTTAGGGGGGGTTTCCCTTTATAAAGGGTTCAAATTCCCTTGTGATTTTCGGTGTGGAAAAGAACCCACACTAACCCACATTTTCCTAGTTTTCTCCATTCCAACGGGTAAACTTCGAAAAACAATTTCTCAAGGAGGGAATTTGTGAAGAAGGAGGTCGCCATGCTCCTCTCTATCAAGCACATCAAGGAGGTGAAGTACCCCTCATGGCTGACAAACGTGGTCCTCGCACAGAAACCACCCTCATTCCGCATGTGCGTGGACTACACGGATCTCAACAAGGCGTGTCCCATGGACCCCTTTCCTTTGCCAAATATTGATCAACTGGTGGATGAAACCGCGGGGTGTGAAATCATGTCATTCCTCAACGCATTCCGCGGATACCATCAAATATACATGCATGAGGAGGACGCTGAAAAAACAGCCTTCATTACTCCCGAGGGCATCTTCTGCTACCTTGTCATGGCCTTCGGCCTAAAGAACTTAGGCGCCACCTACACTCGGATGGTGGCCAGAGTATTTCAAGCTGTCCTAGGGCGCACCATGGAGGCATACGTTGACGATATGATCGTCAAAAGCAAGCAGTCAGCAAACCATGCTGACGACCTGAGGGAGATCTTCGCCATCATGCAGAAGTTTAGCCTTCGGCTGAACCCGAAGAAGTGTACCTTCGGCGTCCGGGGGGGGAAATTCCTGGGCTACATGGTTAGCCGAATGGGTATTGAGGCCAACCCCGAGAAAATCCAGGCCATCATCAACATGGAGCCCCCACGCAACGTGAAGGAGGTCCAACGGTTGACGGGCCGCCTGGCAGCCCTCAACCGCTTCTTATCAAAATCGGCGGAGAAGTCTTTACCCTTCTTCCAGATCATGAGGAAAACAGCCGGTTTCCAGTGGACTTCAGAATGTCAGGGGGCGTTCGAGGAGCTGAAACGATACTTATCTTCATCCCCTGTGCTCTCTAAACCCAAGGTAGGGGAAATCCTGTACCTCTACTTGGGTGTTAGCCCGGCTTCCATCAGCTCTGTACTCATCCGGGAAGAGGATGGCATCCAACATGCCATCTTCTATGTTAGCAAGACCCTCAGCGAAGCGGAGCTCCGGTACTCCCCCATGGAAAAAACGGTGTTGGCTATCGTGTGGACCGTCAAGAAGTTGGGCCATTACTTCCAGGCTCACCCGATCCAGGTCCTCACTCACCAACCCCTCGGCGCCTTGATGAGGAGCCCCACTAGCTCCTCCCGAATGGTAAAATGGGTTGTCTTCTTGAGCCAATACAACATCGACATCCATCCTAGACCCGCCATCAAGGGCCAAGCCCTAGCGGACTTCGTGACGGAGTGCACGACAAGGGCAGCCACGGACGGGGAGCCCTCGGCCCCTTCGGATGACTGGTGGACCCTCTACACCGACGGCTCCTCCACCATCAAGGCATGCGGAGGAGGGGTGGTTCTCATCTCACCCGAGGGCTTCCGGGCCTATTATGTAGTCTGTTTCTCCTTCAAAGTCTCCAACAATGAAGCCGAATACGAGGCCCTCCTCTGTGGCCTCCGGCTGGCAGCTAACATAAAGGCCTGACAAATCCACGTCAAGTGCGACTCCAAGTTAGTCGTCGGCCAAATCTCCGGGGAGTACGAAGCCAAGGAAGGGAGAACGAAGCAATACAAGGAGGCGGCCAAGGAGTTGCTTAAGGTATTTGAGGGACACTCTCTTACTCAAATACCGAGGGCTCAAAACTCCGAGGCCGACATTTTATCAAAGCTCTCGGCAGAATCCCCTGAGCATATCTCCAAGATTGCCAAAGTAGAAGAACTCAGCCTCTCTAGCATACATGCTAGCCCCGTCATGGATATACAACAAAGACAGGAGGACTGGATCTCGGATATTGTTGCCTTCATCACCACAGGGCAACTGCCCGAGGATGAGACCCGCGCCAAGCTGGCAAAGATGAGGGCTCCCAGCTACACTATCGAGGACGGGAGGCTTTACAAAAGGTCCTACAATGGGACGTTGCTTCGGTGCCTTCATCAAGATGAAGCTGAAGTAGCAATGGAGGAAGTACACAGTGGCACTTGCTCATCTCACCAGGGACCCTTCTCCATGTCCCGAAGGCTAGTGATCCAGGGCTACTTCTGGCCTACGATGGCCCGGGATTGTGCAGATCTTGCCCGGAGGTGTCCCGCGTGCCAACACTTCCAGAAAGCCCCCGGCAGGCCAGCGGTCAACTATGCCCCCATCAGCACATCCATACCCTTCGCTCGATGGGGCATAGAGCTTGTGGGCCCTCTGCGGAGGGGTACCTCCAACAATAGATACATCATCGTCGCCATCGATTACTTCACCAAATGGGTGGAAGCTGAGCCCCTCGCCAGCATCACTGAGGCCAGGTGCCGTCATTTTGTTCTCAAAAACATTCTCACCAGGTTTGGCGTCCCTCAGCAAATCATCTCCGACAATGGGACTCAGTTTGAGGCAGCCCCCTTCTGTGCCCTCCTAGAGGCATGGGGCATCAAACACACCTTCTCATTCGTTGCTTACCCTCAGGGCAACGGTCAAGTGGAGAACGTCAACAGGACCTTGCTCGAAGGCCTAAAAAAGAAGTTGGAGGCCGAAGGGGGTGGTTGGGTAGAAGAACTCCACAACATCTTATGGGTCTACCGTACCACCCCTCGGCGGGCAACTGGCGAGACACCCTTCTCCCTTTGCTACGGATTTGAAGCCAAGGCCCCCACCGAGGTAACTCTTCCAACCCGAAGGGTCACACAGTATGATCCGGAGGCCAACGACGCCAATATGGCCCTCGACCTCCACCTGATTTCAGAACGCCGAGAGCAGACCTTCATACGCGCGGAAAACTACCGAAGGCAAGTAAAAAGTTACATTGACGCCAAGGTTCGCTCCCGGGAATTCCAAGTGGGGGACTATGTTCTCCGAAGAAGGGAAGCTAGCCAACCAACCGAGGGTGGAAAGATGGCACCAAAGTTCGAGGGCCCCTACATCGTGGCAGCCATCATCAAATCCGGAACTTACAAGCTAAAACGCCCTAACGGGACTGAAGTCCCTAGGCACTGGAATGTACATCACCTAGTTAAATTTTATCAATAACATCAGAGCGGCCAAGCCCTCATAACTAGTGAATGTATTATTTTATGGCCCAAGGCCTAAGAATTCTGAAGAATGAAGGCATTTTGAAGACACCGAGAACACGGAACAAGATTATCACAGGGGCCAAGCCCTCATACCACCCCCAGGCCCAAGGCCTCACCACCATAGAAGAACTCTCGGCACCAAGTGCCGAGGGTAGACAATATTATCACCTACGACAAAGCACCACCTGTCCCCAAAAAAGAAACCCCTCGGCACCTGGTGCCGGGGGGCACGCCACTAGCAGTTTTCAACAAATAAGAAGAAACACCAAGTGTTTCCGCAGAAGACCCTTCGGTACCAAGTACCGAGGGTAGATAACATAATCCCCTTCAATAATCGGGGAGAAACACCAAGTGTTTCCACAGAAGACCCCTCGGTACCAAGTACCGAGGGTAGACGACACAATCACCTCCTCCAACAAGTAGGAAGAAACACCAAGTGTTCCCACAGAAGACCCCTCGGTACCAAGTACCGAGGGTAGACACCACAGTCCCCTGCGACAAGTGAAGAAAAAACACCAACTATTTTTACAGAAGACCCCTCGGTACCAAGTACCGGGGGCCGTACATCGGAACAAACACCAAGTGTTGTTTCTTAAGCCGTACCCCTCGAGGACGCCTATACCGAAGGCGCCACCTCTCGGTGCCGGCAGCACGTAGTGCACCCGGCCATTTGCAACCAGTGTGCAAATGAAAACCCTTCCCTGAAACGCTTTCCGCGTCATCACCCCAAAGGTATGACAGGCATGAGAAATGCCCAGGATTCGACTTTCAAAAACGGAATGCTTTCCGCGTCATCACCCCAAGGGTATGACAGGCACGAGAAATGCCCATGATTCGACTTCCAAACCGAAACGCTCCCCGCGCCACCACCCCAAAGGTGTGGCAGGCCACGGACTATGTCTAGCGCCGAGGGGACGACTTTCAAAACTGAGGCGCTTTCCGCGCCATCCCCCAAGGGGAGGCAGGCTCCAGACCACCATATCTTGTGCCCAGGAAACGACCCTCGATCCCCTCGGAACTCGGAAGGTTAACCCGAGGGGGGAGCTAATGGTGTATTCTGTTACCTCCCGATAGGCCAAACCTTACCAAGAAACCAAGTTTCTTGAAGCCTTCCCTTCACTACTCAAAAAAAAAAAAAACAACATCCAAGCCTTAGTCCCAAAAGATATTGGGGTCGGCTAACATGAATCGATACATGATATCACAACCAAAAGGAAAAGAAGGAATAAAGATAAAAAGATAAGCTATTATGAAAAGATAATATAAAAAAGATGAATATATATAAAAATGATAAAATAAAAAGGCTGCAAATAATGCATATATATATATAAGGAAAAAAAGATGAGGGGAAAAGATTATCAAGATCACTCCTTCACGTGAATACCCGCCCTCCACTTAGTTCTCTCCAAAGTCATGCCCTCATCCAACCCCAGAAGAAGCATATCACTTCGAACTCCCCTAACCCACGTCTGTTTGGGTCTTCCTCTCCCTCTCTTCCCTGCCTCTTCTCCACACATCTCAACTCGCCTAACAGGTGCATCACTCGGTCTTCTACGCACATGACCAAACCACCGTAGGCGCGACTCCCGCATCTTGTCTTCAATAGGTGCTACTCCCACCCTTTGTCTGATTGTCTCATTCCTCATGCGCTCCTTCCTAGTATGCCCACACATCCAACGCAGCATGCGCATCTCTGCCACACTCATCTTTTGAATGTGACATTGTTTCACCGCCCAACACTCTACGCCATACAGTAATGCAGGCCTAATTGATGTCCTATAAAATTTACCCTTCAGTCTAGTCGGCATACCTCGGTCGCATAGAAATTCTGACGCACTCTTCCACTTCATCCACCCTGTTCTGATTCTATGGGATACATCTCCATCTAACTCACCGTCCTTCTGAATTATGGAGCCCAAGTAACGGAACATATCGCTGACTGGTATCTCCTTACCATCCAGAGTAATTCCACTATTACCACTACTTCTACCTCCACCAAACTTGCACTCCATGTACTCTGTCTTGCTCCGACTTAGTTTGAAACCCTTATTCTCCAATGTTTGTCGCCATACTTCCAACTTTGCTTTAAGACCTGATTGCGTCTCATCAATCAATACAATATCGTCGGCAAACATCATGCACCACGGTATATCGTCTTGAATTGAAGGGGAGTAGACTCGGCGAGAAATCAATGAGTACATCACTCCAACAATTTACAAAAACATACCGAGGGCTCCCCACGGGAACACCTTCGGTACCTTGGAAGTTCACAAGTACAAAGGATACCATTCACAACAGACATCATCAACGAATGGCTAAGTCCACTCAAGGATTGCCTCCGGCTATTCTAAGTCCTGACTATTCCTGGGCCCTCGGTCATGCGTCCAATCAGCGAGGGGTATCCACGTACCGAAGGCTACACAATATCCAAACACTTAGAGATTTTCTAAGTCCTAAATATCTCGCCTCCGGTCATCTCATGAAGGCTACATAGAACCGGAGGGAAGGATCAGTCGGGGGCCAACAGATGAACAAACACTTAGAAATATTTCTAAGTCCTGAACATTGTGCCCTCGGTGAAAGGTTCAACTGACTAAAGATTACTGGTAGCCGAGGGCTACAAGAAGCACTACACTTGGAAGAATATATTCTAAGTCCTAAACATACATTCAGAAGGGCGAAGGCATACATTCAGAAGGGCGAAGGCATACATTCAAAAGAAAACGACGGCATACATTCGAGAAGAAATGAAATAAAGAGGACAAGTCATATACACAAAGCCCGAAGGCAATCATTCATTCGTCAAAAAGAGGAAATTCAGATGTATGTATTACAATGTGGCCGAGGCCGAGAGTACACGAATATTACAAACAAGAAGGAAAAGTGTTTAAAAAGCTATTCAACTACAAGTGTTTTCTTCAAGCTGCTGCCTCCTTGGCGGGCTTCGAGGTGACCTCCTCCCCGATGGCGTCCTCGGTATCACCATCGCCGGATCCCCCCATCATCATGGAGTCATGGATCACAAGCCTCTCTTCGCCCGGGGGGAGGGGGTTTCTCACATCCGGCTGCAAAGCAGGAAGGCCGTAAGCCGAGGGGTCGAATTCCTCGAAAGGGACTATGAAGTGCCTGGCGAGCCTCCGATACACCAGATGCTGGGTGAAGAACTCGCCCCCTGGTAATAGCTGTCTCCCCTTTCTGCCATCCCGTCGGCTCCGGGGCCCTTCACTCAGTCATCAACCGAAGACTCCACGACCGAGGCCACCCACTGCCGCCTGTCTTCGGTTTTCCAGCCCTCGGCCACGAAGGCGGCAACAGCTTCTTCCCGAGCTTTGGCGACGGCCTCGGCCTTAGCAATCTCCGCCTCCTCGGCAGCTTTCTTGGCTGCCCTCTCGGCCTCAAGCCTGGCTTACTCCGCTGCAGCTTTGCCCTCGGCAGCCTTCCGGAGATCTTCCTCCAGCATGGCCATCTGCTTTACGGCCTCGGAGTTCTTCAGGATGAGCTCTTTCATCTCCCTGTCCTGCTCCGCCTTCCGGAGGCGCCATTGCTCAAGCCTCTGTGCGTGCTCCTCGAGGGCTACGCAAGCCTGATAAACAAGAGAGGAGGGGTCAGATTAACATGAAAAGAGCATTGAAAGTTAAACGCAAAACCTAAGGGAGCAAACTTACGGTTAATGAAGACCGAAAGATCATGTTCTCGAGGGCCTCGTCATCATATGTGGAGAGGGCAGCCTTGTCCATCACCGAGGTCATCCCCCTCAGAAAAGCTTTCGGCTCCGCTGAGCCGTGTAGGACAGAAGCCCCCGGGGCCAAAGAGAGCTGCAGGATCTCCCGAGGGGGGCTTCTCAGGGGAGGATTGGTTTGGGCTGTCGCCGCAGCATCAACAGGGGGTCCGGAGAGGGGCGATGCTCAATGATCACCAAGGGGGCATCCTGGCCGACAGTGCCCCCTGTGCCCCTCTGTTTCTTAGCCGGGGGCTCAACCGCCTTGCTCCCCTTTTTCTTTTTTGTGGCCCCCTCCGCCACACCGACGACTCCCTCCGCAGCAGAGGGCTCCGGAGCCTCTTTTTGGAAGAAGGCTCCCACAGGCGGTTGGACCGAAGGGTCCTTCTTCTGGGCTTGGGTCTTGCCCTTCTTCTTCTTCAGAGCAAAGAGTTTGCCAACATCCATGTTAACACCTGCCAACAAAAACAAAGGGGTTAGACCGAAGGAGAAAAGAGCAAAAAAAAAGGGGGGGGGGGGGGGGGGGGGAATCCTAAGTGCAAAAAAGGAAGCCCTCGGAGATTACCTCCTGCCAGCACAGGATACTTCTCGTCTGTTTCGCCGAGGAAGCGGTATCTGCGGAAGCCGAGGGCGAATAGCTCCTTGTCAGCTGTGAAGTCGTTAATGGACACTTGCTTCGTGCGACCCTCCGGGATCTTGGCTATTATCAAGTCGTCCTTCTCCAAAGCAGCACTTCCGACCTTCGGATGCCGACGGAAGCGATCCATAGGTTCCATCGGAAAGGGGCTCTCGGCAATCCTAACGTAGCACCACCGCTCCTTCCAGCCTTTGTTGGACGAGGGCGCTTCTGTGAATAGTTTCCACCGAGCCACCTGTTGCAGATTGGCGAAGCCCTCGGCGTTCGCGTGACCCCCGCGGCAGAGATTGAAGCTCTGGAAAAATAAGTCCAGGCTAGGGGTCACCCCTCGGGCTCGGCAGAGGTTCAGAAAGCCCGCCACATAGGAGTGGTTGTTGGGCGTCAACTGGCAGGGGACCAAGCCCACATTCCGGAGATACTCCCGAAGGAATGGGTGCAGGGGGAACCGGAGCCCCATTGACACCGACAGGATGTGCACGGCAATGCAACCCTCGGGGGCCCGGGAAAGCACATCATAAGGGCCCGGCGCCACCACCACAGCCGAAGGCCCCACGTGCAGCTGGGTAACGTACATGTCTTCCCTATCAGCCTTCGACCCTATCTCCAGGGCAGCAGTATTTAGCCAGGAGTACCCCTCGGGCACATCTATGGGCTTCCCCTGATCAGCAGCAACACTTTTCTTCTTAGGAGCAGTTTTCTTCTTCTCCTGTATTTTCCCGGGGGCCACTCTTATCGGCGTCGGGTTGAGGGGCCGAGAGCTCCCTGCTTCCCTATCACCTTCATCCTCTCCTTTTCTTCTTCCTCCTCTGCAACTTGTACGGCGAGGGCAAGCTCTTCATCCTCCGCCTCCTGCTCGAAGCCCTCGGCTTCAACTTCAGCCATCAATTCCTTCTGCACCTCCATCGCCATCGCGACATCCTCTTGGGCCAAGGGCTGCTCACTTGAGGACCCCGCGTCCGAGAAGCTCTCCTCTTCCATCGAGGGATCCCTCGATATGTCCTGGGAATCGCTTTGAGAGGACATCTTTCCACTGGTTCGAGGGCTCGAAAACACTAAGTGTTTTAGGTTACAGTCCTAGATCTAAGGCCGCTATAACTAGCTAAGGAGGGAGAAGAACAGATGGGGAACTAACCTTAGGGAAGGGATTGATCGAGGGCTGCAGTTTCTCTCTCTAGAAATTTTAGCAGAGCTTCGCTACAATGATTTCGCACAAAGAGGAGTGAAGCCGGCCATGGGGTATTTATAGGCGCTGGGATCCGGGCTTGGACCTGGAAACCGGGCCTCCGGTTGGATTGCCATCATTACGAACCGTGGTTTCGCCCAATCGGTGACGCCCGCCCACGGGCAGCCAACGAGCACACACCACGTGGCAACCCCCCCCCAACGGCTATATTCTGACGATAGATATTCCAACGGCTATATTTCCAACGGCTATATTCTGGGAGCCCCGGGCTTTTTGCTTACTCCACTTCATCAAGAAGAGCCCCCGGATACACTTACCCGGAGACACTCCCGGTTTGTGCCCCACACACTACATATCAGATGCCTTCGGGATCACTCCTTCAGAAGCCCAAGGCTTCATATCGGGCCACCCCTCGGGGATCCCCCCTCAGCACATTGAGGGCCGGGGTAGCCCCCGGGGAGTATGCCTCATTGACGGATAGCCTACGGCACACATGTAATGGGAGCCCTCAGATATCCTCATCACCAACTAATCAACAAACAGGGGACCCCCCGGTAACAATTCAACTACTACCCGCATTCATTACGCCTTCGATCCCCAGATTGAGGGACTCCCCTTCGACGCCTCCCTGGGTATCAAAAGCAAGCCTCCGGCTAATCAACAAATGAGCCCTCAGAACGGGGAAAGCCTTCGGCATCATCATTATTCTCCATTTTGAACCAAGATTTCACATTTTCGATTAATCGTTGGGGGAATTCGGTGCACTCTTTTTCCCTCATTAGGATTTTTTCCCACAGGGTTTTTCCTAATGAGGTTTTTAACGAGGCATCCCCCCAAAATGAAACGAAAAGCGTCAGCCTTCGGCCCACAACAGCAACACAACTACTCTACTCCTTTTCACCACTTTGCAAGTGCCTCAAGGAGTGGGGGACTGGAGGACCCCCTCGGGAAAAATCACAAAAATCACAAACATGACCCCTCAAGTCCCGACATGTGGGTAACTGAGGGACTGCCCTCGGCAGAATAAACAAACAGCAAACTACCCACAACTTTACAAACTACAAACGAAACAACGGCAGAGGACAAGCACAATTACTCCTTTTCCCTCAAGTACCTTTCGGCAAAAGGAGTGAGGGACTCCTGATGGAGTATATGGTCCGGGAACCCCCGGCCCACAGACTCCTACTACTCCAATAAAGGCTCAACAGGCCCAGAAAGCACAACAGGCCCAAATCACAGTGCCCAGAGTACCAAGCAGCCCACAATGCGCACCAGGGGTGCCCTCGGCCCCCTGGCCGAAGGCTCTAACTCTCATAGGAGGGCCAAGACAGGAAAACAAGGTTATTTGGAAAAACGGCGAAAATCAGTAGCTCTCGGCAACTGGAGCCCTCGGCACTAAGGGGTCCCCAGTACTCAGAGCCCTCGGCTAGTCATCTACTGCCGAGGGCGCCTCTTCCGACACAATATCCGCTCCACATGCGTACAGATCACCGTACCCTGTACAACGTCCCATCCAACAGCCGCATTAAAGACGGCCACATGCGGTTGCCGGCGCCAACCAGTTGAGGTGACCCCTCGGCCAATGAACGCTTGACACGTGTCCCTGTCCGGCATTTATTGCTACTATAAATAGCACCCCATTTCTCCATTTGTAACCAAGACAATACACACGCTGCAGACTTGCTAATATATTTTCTCTCTCTTCTTACTTGCTCTGACTTCTCTCTTATTATTCCCCGTGATAACCCCTCGGATAAGCTACCCCCGGGTACACTATCCATCACACTTTTAACACACTTTTTCCAACCATTAAAAACAGACAAATTATCATGAGTAGGAATGTCTCCTTTCAATTTATTGTCTCCTGATTTACTCTGTTTTTATTGAACAAAAGATATGGGATACTAATACACTTCTCTCTGATTTGACACGAGGGGAATTACCAAAACGGAGATATTCCTAATTAGGCAATGATTAATAATATTTACAAAACAATTAAACAAACTTACTTACAATTGACATTTGTTAATTAACTACTTAATTCATTAGTTACACACTAATTAGTGTATTAACATTCAAGGTAAAAGTAGGTATAAACTAATGGCTTTTCCAAAAACAGAACTAGTATGTGGCTATCATATTCTTCCTTAATAAATAAACTACGGGGTTCGCAAATAAATCACTATCTATATGTAGCCGTGATTTTATAATATTCAATTTGTATTTGTTAAAACCTGTAATGAATAAACTTTTCAAATATTTGTTAAAATCAATTTACAGATCAAGAGCTTGGCTTACACAATCTTGTCAAGAATACGAAATTTTTACAAGGAGACTATTGCTCAAACGCCTCAAATTCAATAGACCAAAGAAATTTCAGCAAGCAAACAAATAATGAGTAAAGTAGCAAGAAATTTACCTCCGCTTCGTCGCTTAGAAGAGATCGAAATCTCAAACCTTCTTCTCTGATTCCCCTTCTTCCGCCAATAACTCGAAATTCTTTGGAAAACGACAGAGCAACAGTTGTTGTTGGCGTATACTTAGGTTTAGCCACAGAAAGGTGAGAACAGGGTGTGACTTTCTGAGACGTGTATTGTGAGGGCTTAGTGGGGAGTTATTTACGGATGTATTTTCAAATCTTATTTCCCAAACTAAAATCTTATTTCTCAAATTAAGGTACTTTTAAACTTATTTCCCATATAGGAGTATTTTTTCCTTGTCATCACGCCATGTCAGCACCAAAGTTAATTTCCATTTCCACGTCATTAAACCCCACATCATGTGGAATATTATGAGAATCGATCCCACAACCATGCATGTGGAATATTATGTCCAAGATCGCTGCACTACACCTAACACTTGTGATATTGTAGTAGTCAAGTCTTCTTTAATTCATATGGTTCCATGCATGTTTAATTAAAACTGCAGCCTCCTCCATATTATTATATTAAATTATTAGTATTAGTATTTTTGTTGTTGTTGTTGTTATTTTTATCATTATTATTATTGTTGTTGTTGTTGTTGTTATTATTATTATTATTGTTATTATTATTAGTATTATTATTGTTACTATTATTATAGTAATGATAGTAATAGTAATCATAATCATAATCATAATCATAATCATAATCATAATCATAATCATAATCATAATCATAATCATAATCATAATCATAATCATAATTGATGGATTATAGGTATCCAAGTATATGTATAATGGAAGAGATTTGAGCTAAAGATAGTGAAGAAGATGAATGAATAGTAGAATGTGAATGAGTAATTATGTTCTAGGGTTACAAATGGCTCCAAGAGGAGTATAAATAGGGAAATAATGGCCCGGGCCGCTAATATGGGTCCGGTAGCCCAACTACATAAAAGACTAATCTAGTACATAGTTACATACAAATGACATATAAGCAGTACAATAATACAAATGATATCCGTAAGATGTGTGTGGGCCGCTGTCCGGGCCCAATAGTCGTGAGACCCGGGGGTCCGAGTCTATATACTCTATCAGGAGTCCCCCACTCTCTGAGTCGAGAGTATTCGAGGCGAAAGAGAGTAGAACTGTGTGCTGATCTGTCGTCGTCTGGTGAGTAAACTTCATGAACAAAAATTTGAATTTCTGCTTCTTTGGTTAACGGAGGCGCTAAGTCCCCCGCTCTTCCAGTCCCCCACTCCTTGAGGCGAGTGTAATGAGGTGAAGAGGAGTAGAGTAATGCGTGTCGGATGATGTCTTCAACAGGGGGCCGAGGGTTGACACCTTTTGATCCACGATGGGGAGATGCCTCGTTAAAAACCTCATTAGGAAAAACCCTGTGGGAAAAAATCCTAATGAGGGAAAAAGAGTACACCGGATGCCCCCAAAATGAAACAAAAGGTGCGAGCCCTTCGGCCTGGAGATGGAGCTGCAGTGGTGCCCATCTGCTGGATGGTCGAGGCCGATCTCTAGATGTGGGTAGCTCATCATGATCAGTAGTCCTAGTCATCAAATAAAGATGACTAAGGGATGGGTCGAGCGACCGTCCACAATATGATGTCTGGTTCATCAAATAAAGATGACCAGAACGTAAGGCCGATGGGCCGAGAGGCCTATACGAGAGCTCCACGTTGTCGCATAAGGACGACGAGGTGATGTATGGCCGAGGGACCTGCATAGAGCTCCACGTCGTCAAATAAAGACGATTGGGCGATGTGTGCGGCCGAGGGGCCTGCATAAGAGCTCCACGTCGTCAAATAAAGACGACGAGGCGATGGTATGGCCGAGGAGCCTGCATAAGAGCTCCAAGTCGTCAAATAAAGACGATGGGGCGATGGTGCAGCCAAGGGGCCTGCATAAGAGCTCCACGTCATCAAATAAAGACGATGGGGTGATGGTGCGGCCGAGGGGCCTGCATAAGAGCTCCACATCGTCAAATAAAGACGACGGGGCGATGGTGCGGCCGAGGGGCCTGCATAAGAGCTCCACGTCATCGAATAAAGATGACGGGGCGACGTATGGCCGAGAGGCCTACATGAGAGCCCCACATCATCAAATAAAGATGACGGGGTGATGTATGGCCGAGAGAGGCCTATATGAGAGCTCCACGTCATCAAATAAAGATGACGGGGCGACGTATGGCCGAGAGGCCTACATGAGAGCCCCACATCATCAAATAAAGATGACGGGGTGATTTATGGCCGAGAGAGGCCTATATGAGAGCTCCACGTCATCAAATAAAGATGACGGGGCGACGTATGGCCGAGAGGCCTACATGAGAGCCCCACATCATCAAATAAAGATGACGGGGTGATGTATGGCTCAGAGGCCTATATGCGAGCGCCATGTCATCAAATAAAGATGACGGAGCGAGATATGGCCGATGGGCCTGTAAATGAGCTTCGCGTCATCAAATAAAGATGACGAGGCGATATATGCCCGATGGGCCTGCAACTGAGCTTCGCGTCATCAAATAAAGATGACGGAGCAAGATGTGGCTCAGAGGCCTACAAATGAGTTCCTCGTCATCAAATAAAGATGACAGAACGATATATGGCCGATGGTCCTGTAGATGACCTATTCGTCATTAAATAAAGATGACAGAGCGATATATGGCCGATGGGCCTACAAATGAGCTCTTCATCATCAAATAAAGATGACAGAGCGATATATGGCCGATGGGCCTGGAAATGAGTTTTGCGTCATCAAATAAAGATGACGGAGCGATATATGGTTGAACTCTGGGTTCCTTTAGCCTTTCGGCCGGAGACCGCAAGATGTTCGCTATATCTGAATAGGGGGACGAGGCGGTGGACGCCTGTCTGAATACGAGGACGACGACGCTGATGAGTCGGTCCGAATATGAGGACGACAGCGCTGACGAACCATTCCGAATATGGGGACGATGGCGCTGGTGAGCCGGTCCGAATATGGGGACGAGGCGATGATAAGCCATGCGTCATATGAAGGCGACGGTCACCATCCAGGAAGGGAATGGCGAGCCTGGTCGCTAGATAAGGACTTCGGCGCTGGGGGCCGGTCTAAATGTGAGGACGAGGCGATGATGAGCCGTGCATCATATAGGGGCGACGGTCACCATCCAGGAAGGGAATGGCGAGCCTAATCGCTATAACAAGACTTCGGCGCTGGGAGCCGGTCTTGAGATAAATAATCACGTCGCGGCCGAGAGGCTGATCGCGATGTGCGGATGACAATGATGAGGAGCCAGTCCGAAATATGATGACGAGTCGATGATGGAGCCGATCGTCATATAGAGGCGATAGTCACCATCCAGGAGGGGATGTCGAGCCTGATCGCTAGCCCAACAGACTCGGCGCTGATGAAGCCGGTGTTGGGATAGGGTGTGACGTCGTGGCCGAGGGGCCGATCGTGATGCGAGGTCGTCAGCACTATGAGGCTGATCCAAAAGTCAAAGCAGTGGTCGCCATCCGATGAAGGAATGACTGAGACTGGTCTTGGGGATAGATAATCACGCCAAGGCCGAGGGGCCGATCGTGATGTGCGGACGGAGATGATGAGCCGATCTGATGATATGATGACGAGGCAAGAATGAAGTCAATCATCATATAAGGGCGATGGTCACCATCCAGGAAGGGATGGCGAGCCCGATCGCTAGATCAAGACTCTCGGCGCTGAGGAAGCCGGTCTTGAGATAGATAGTCACGCCGAGGCCGAGGGGCCGATCGTGATGCGCGGATGGTGATGAAAAGAGCCAATCCGAAATATGATGACGGGGCAATGATGATCCGGCCGTCATATAGAGGCGATGGTCACCATCCAGGAAGGGATGGTGAGCCCAGTCGCTAGCTTAAGATCGCGTTGAGACCGAGGGGTTTGCCGCGATGTGAGCATGACGGCGATGATGAGCTGTTCCAATAAATGATGACGAGGCCATGATGGGCCAATCGTCATATAAAGGCGACGGTCACCATCCAGGAAGGGATGGTGAGCCCGATCGCCAGGTCAAGACTCTCGACGCTGAGGAAGCCGGTCTTGAGATAGATAATCACGCCGAGGCCGAGGGGCTGGGCATGATGTGAGGACGACGGCGATGAGGGGCCGGTCCAAAAATCCATGCAACGGTCGTCATTCGGTAAAGGAATGACTAAGACCGGTCTCGAAATAAATAATCACGTCGAGGCCGAGGGGCCGGTCGTGATATGAGGACGAAGGCACTGAGGGGCCGGTCCGAAGATCCATGCAACGGTCGCCATCCGGGAAGGGATGACTAAGACCGGTCTCGAGATAATTAATCACGTCGAGGCCGAGGGGGCCGGTCGTGATATGAGGACGAAGGCACTGAGGGGCCGGTCCGAAGATCCATGCAACGGTCGCCATCCGGGAAGGTATGACTAAGACCGATCTCGAGATAAATAATCACGTCGAGGCCGAGGGGGTCGATCGTGATATGAGGACGACGACGATGAGGAGTCGGTCCAAATAATGATGTCGAGGCGATCGTGAAGCCGATCGTCATATAGAGGCGATGGTCACCATCCGGGAAGGGATGATGAGCCCGATCGCCAGCTCAAGACTCTCGGCGCTGAGGAAGTCGGTCTTGAGATAGATAATCACGCCGAGGCCGAGGGGCCGGGCATGATGTGAGGACAACGGCGATGAGGAGCCGGTCCTATAATATGATGACGAGGCGCTGATGAAGCTGATCGTCATATAAAGGCGATGGTCACCATCCAGGAAGGGATGGTGAGCCCGATCGCTGGCTCAAGACTCGCGGCACTGAGGAAGCCGGTCTTGAGATAGATGATCACGCCGAAGCCGAGGGGACGGTCGTGATGTGAGGACAACGACGATGAGGAGTCGGTCCAAATAATGATGACGAGGCGATGGTGAAGCCGATCGTCATATAGAGGCGATGGTCACCATCCGGGAAGGGATGATGAGCCCGATCGCCAGCTCAAGACTCTCGGCGCTGAGGAAGCCGGTCTTGAGATAGATAATCACGCCGAGGCCGAGGGGCCGGGCATGATGTGAGGACAACGGCGATGAGGAGCCGGTCCTATAATATGATGACGAGGCGCTGATGAAGCTGATCGTCATATAAAGGCGATGGTCACCATCCAGGAAGGGATGGTGAGCCCGATCGCTGGCTCAAGACTCGCGGCGCTGAGGAAGCCTGTCTCGAGATAGATGATCACGCCGAGGCCGAGGGGCCGGTCGTGATGTGAGGACAACGGCGATGAGGAGCCGGTCCTATAATATGATGACGAGGCGCTGATGAAGCTGATCGTCATATAAAGGCGATGGTCACCATCCAGGAAGGGATGGTGAGCCCGATCGCTGGCTCAAGACTCGCGGCGCTGAGAAAGCCGGTCTTGAGATAGATGATCACGCTGAGGCTGAGGGGCCGGTCGTGATGTGAGGACAACGGCGATGAGGAGCCGGTCCTATAATGAGGGACGGCGCTGGGCGCTCGTCTGAGAAATGATGGACGGCGTTGGGCGCTCGTCTGAGATGATGGACGGCACTGGGCGCTCGTCTGAGATGATGGACGGCGCTGGGCGCTCGTCTGAAAATGAGGGACGGCGCTGGGCGCTCGTCTAAGATGAGGGGCGGCGCTGGGCGCTCGTCTAAGATGATGGACGGCGCTGGGCGCTCGTCTGAGATGATGGACGGTGTTGGGCGCTCGTCTGAGATGATGGACGGCGTTGGGCGCTCGTCTGAAAATGAGGGACGGCGCTGGGCGCTCGTCTGAAAATGATGGACGGCGCTGGGCGCTCGTCTAAAAAATGAGGGACGGCGCTGGGCGCTCGTCTAAGAATGAAGGACGGCGCTGGGCGCTCGTCTGAAAATGAGGGACGGCGCTGGGCGCTCGTCTACAAATGGAGGACGGCGTTGGGCGCTCGTCTAAGATGAGGGACGGCGCTGGGCGCTCGTCTAATCCGCATGTATGGTCTTGCTTCGTCCATAATGTGTAGTATTTGCCTGATATGTACTTAGTATTGTTGTGGGGATTTCATTTTTTGTTGCTCGAGGCCGGCAAGTGCGCGCGGTCCTCGACTTCCCTCTTTTATTTTCCCTTTTTCCTTTCCTCTTTTTTATTTTATTTCCGTTTCCGTTCCCTATTTCGGGGAGTATCCTTCTTTCAGGCTTCGGCCGAAGGGTGTGCTCGTCCTTCGGCCGGTTCGGACTTCGTTTATAACGTCCGTGATCTCAGGGGGGTCTCGTCGCCTATTTATGACGCGGGCTAGACTTTTGGTTGGTTTCCAACGGCTGCCGTTGCCCAACCCTGAGTGGGGGGATTCTGCCACCTCGGCCATGATTTCAGGCCTGTCGTCCTGCGATCTGGCGCGTGGACGACGCGGTGAACTTCCCGTTTCAAGACGCGGGCCGTTTGCGGGCCCATTGTCCTGGGGACATCGTCGGCCATACCTGAGCGTTTCACTCTAGGCTTACGGGGCCAGGACGATGTGCTTTCTCAGCTAGGCCTGAGCCCTTCGCTGATACAAAATACAATGGAGTAGACCTGAGCCTTTCGCTCGAAGGCTGCTGATACGACACGTGGTATCTTCTATTTACATTTCCAAAAAATAAGCGGAATACAATAGGTGCGTTGTTCATGGCAACGGCTTTTGGGCGACGCGATTAGCGTCTCGGAGAACGAGATGTACCGTTTACCGCTCTCGGGCATAATGCCATGTGCGGCCGGTAGCAGCTCTCATTTTCAGATGCCCGAGTCACCAAATAAAGGTGACTAGGGTAGGTCGATGGACCTAAATATAATTCCAATCATCAAATAAAGATGTTCAGTAGACTAGAGCTCGGGTCCACCACTTTGGGGTTTTTTGACCCGCTCTAATGACGATGATAAAAATAGTAATGCCAATAATAATGCATCATTAGCGACCTCGGGAAATTTTAATCCCTCATAATGGTCTTCACCACCTCGGGGGTTTTTAACCCGCCATAATGGTGGTGGAAATAATATAATTAATAATAGTAATAATTATACTATTATCATTTAATAAATATTTTAAGTGTATAAATAGGAGGAAATTTGGGGTACTTAGCTTCTTATTTGGACTGCTTGGCCTGAAATATGTTGTTGAGATTGAGGCCCATTGAATTATTAAGTTGGAGCATACATGGTCTGGCCCACTGCTTGCCTCTAACCCAAATCTCCAGCGGGACTTTTAAGGGCTGACGGAGTCAACCGAACTCCCCCACCCAGGCTCTTCTGCAAATGATGCGGGCATGTCACACGGCGGAACCAGCTGTCCTCATTGCGGCCGCCGGAAAGGGAAGGGACGCGGACCTGGTCTCATGGCTGCTCGTTACCTACTGTCGCCGTCAGCAAGGGCGGAAAACGAGGTCGTCGCTGCCGGATGGAGAGGGGAGACACAGACAGGTCCTCAAACGTTGTCGTTGTCAGCATGGGGTGTAGAAGATCCCTGGTTGCAACTACGAGCTCTCCTCGCGGGGGAGCTAAACTTGGGGCGTCCTTGCGGCCATTAATGGCGGATGGCTGAGGTCAAGCTCGAGCAACTGGGTGAAATGACCATGAAAATTGCAGTCATGGACTTGGCTCTGATCTTTGAGCTGCGGTGGCGAACGGAACTGTGGCGGAGTGGAACAGGAGCTGCGGTAGCAGACCTCATCCCTGCGTGTGAATTTCCTTCTCCCTTGCTCTTCCGCCGCTGAACAAGATTCTATGTTTCCAGATTCTTTTTTTTTTCTTTTTCATTTTGCAGAACATTTTTGGTTGATTTCTTGTAATTGGAATGAATTTTTTGTATGTTTTGGGAGGATTTCTCACTTGATTTTGCTCTAATCTCTCAACGAGAGCACCATTGATGGATTATAGGTATCCAAGTATATGTATAATGGGAGAGATTTGAGCTAAAGATAGTGAAGAAGATGAATGAATAGTAGAGTGTGAATGAGTAATTATGTTCTAGGGTTACAAATGGCTCCAAGAGGAGTATAAATAGGGAAATAATGGGCCGGGCCGCTAATATGGGCCCGGTAGCCCAACTACATAAAAGACTAATCTAGTACATAGTCACATACAAATGACATATAAGCAGTACAATAATACAAATGATATCCGTAAGATGTGTGTGGGCCGCTGTCCGGGCCCAATAGTCGTGAGACCCGGGGGTCCGAGTCTATATACTCTATCAATAATCATAATCATAATCATAATAATAATCATAATCATAATCATAATAATAATAATCATAATAATAATAATAATAATAACAATAACAATAAAAATACTAATACTAATAATTTAATATAATAATATGGAGGAGGTTGAAGTTTTAATAAAACATGCATGGAGCCATATGTATTAAAGAAGACTTAACTACTACAATATCACAAGTGTTAGGTGTAGTGCAGCGGTCCTGGACATAAAATTCCACATGCTTGGATGTGGGTTCGATTCCCATCAGCTCCCGAACACCCCTATATGAGAAATAAGTTTAAAAGTACCTTAGTTTGGGAAATAAGATTTGAAAAGACACCTCCTCGGGAAATAACTCCTCACAAGGAGGTGTATTTTCAAATCATTCCCGAGGATGACATGTACGCACCACAAACTAAAAAAAGTTCCCGCTAACGTGGGAAACAACGAGGGAAAAATTCCCGCTAATTTTAAATGTTAGAGAAAACATTTACCCACACATAATATAGTTAGGTAATTAAGTTTTTATACGTTCACTAATTACCCACACATAATTAAATTATGTGTAGCTAAATACCTACACATAGTATGTGTAACTATTTTATGTGTGGCTAATACACCTAGTTTCTTGTAGTGACTCCCTTAGTCGAGTAGTAGACTCGGCTAAGAAGAAATAGTCCAAGTCAGCTGCTCTTCTTTGAGACTGGAAGATCATCGCCCTTGTCCATGTCGGGGAGATGTCTCAATAAAAATTTCATTAGGAAAAAATTCCAATGAAGGGAAAAAGAGGTGAGACCCTAAGTCTTTATTGCAATAGTCACCATCAGCGAAGAGGATGACTAGAACTGTTCTTCTCATTGGGCCGGGCAGGCAGACAGCCAAGCGGCCGGGCGGTCAGGCGGCTGGGCGACCGGGCGGCCAGGCAGCCGGGCGGCTGGGTGCCCCCGGGTCGGATGGCATTGTCCCTTTCTTGGAAGCCGGCAGCCAGGCGGCTGGGTTGCTGCTGCCATGCTTTTTTCCTTCTTTTTGGGTCGGCGGAAATCTACGTGTATCTAGACTAGGCATCCCGGGTTTTGATGGAGTTCAAAGGCTGGAGTTGGGGTAGGCGCCAGCTTTCCGCCTTTCCCCACAAGCTCGAAGGTGGCATGTTGCGTGTTGCTGGCCGGCGCCTCACGTGAGCAGTTCCTCCGGTGCTCGGCTTCACCTTGGCCGGACGATGTTGGTTGGGGACCGGCGGCCACCCCTCTTCCGGCAAGCGTTGCTCAGGAAGCCGGCAACTACCCACTAGGCGGCCAAGGCGGGTGCTCCCTTTGTTGATGTACTCCATGTTGGCCTGCAGTGTAACGTTTTGTTATCTCTCTCTCTTTTTTGTCTTTGCAGGGTTGCTTCAAGGATGGAGGCGCATCTTGGACTGCTCATTATTTCTAGGAAAAGCTCTTTCACGATTCAGACTAAGCGAAGGTCGCGGTGGCAAGCGGCAAGGCACTTACAGAGTTTAAGGCCTCGACTACGTTTTCACATATGCTCGAAGAATTGTGATGAGAAAGAGATAGCTCCATTGAACTTGGTAACCATCTGTCCAGAGGAGGATGACCATCTAGCGAGGACAACGCCAGAGTTTGAAATCTGATAGAATGTCTTGAGGTTTCTAGTAACTCTCATACATGGATCATTGTACTCGATGGCTATAGGTCCACTCGGCCATGACTCTTGCATATATTTTTTGTAGCTTGTAGCCGCCATATGTAAAATTCGAATGAATGTTACCTTTTAATTCTTATCTTTTCTTTTCTATACTTTCCTTTCTTTTCTTTTCTCTTTCCTGGACTTCCTGCATGCATGTGTGCGTCTTGCCCTAGGCAGCCAGGCGGCTGGGTGCCCTCGGGTCATATGGCATTGTCATTTGTCACCTCCATGGAAGTCGGCGGCCATGCAACTAGGCGGCCGGCCGGCCCGCCAGGCGGCCAGGCGTATGTATTAAGGACTGCTGCATATCTGTTTGAAAGGTCTTAAACGCAATTGACCGGTGCATCTATATGAAAGTCAGTGGGAGTGGGTTTGTAATTTTAGTCCTATATGTTGATGATATCTTGCTTGCTGCGAATAATATGTCCATGATGCATGATGTTAAGAAATTCCTTTCTAAGAACTTTGAGATGAAAGATATGAGTGAGGCATCCCATTTAAAGGTTCTCATTTCATTTTACTCTCTTTAATTACACCCTTCATCAAATTTTTCTTTCCTACTCATTACATGTCATGTCTCGCAACTTTCCTCCCTCAACTTATCTCCCTTCAATTACTTTCACTTTGTATGTTTATTTTTTATAAATTTTCTTTTTCCTCTCTTTTTTACCCATATTATTTTATTTAGGGAAAAGTACGGAAAAGGTACTTGTGGTTGAGCCCATTTTCAGATAGGGTCATGTGTTTCATTCTTTATCAAAGTGGTTCATGTGTTTGAATTCCGTTATCACAAGAGAGCCATGCCGTTAAAAACGTTTGAAAAAAGACCGTTAAAAGTAACCCCGATTTTCAAAACTGCCCGAAAAATTAAAAGAAAAAACCCGGAAGGTGCGCCTCAATAAGACGACCGCTAGGCCATCTTTCTTTTTTGTTTTCAGCCACCCTTGTCACCGGAAAGTCCATCGGAAAAGTGATACTAGCAAAATCATTTTTAAAAACTAATTCAAACTGACCTGAAAAATCCAAAGGCGAAGGTGGTTTGGAGGTCATCTTGACGAGGCGCACCTTTCGGTATTTTTCTTTTAATTTTTCGGGCACTTTTGAAAACCAAAGTTACTTTTAACGGTCTTTTTCAGACGTTTTAAACGACATGACCAGTCTAGTGATAACGGAATTCAAACACATGAACTACTTTGATAAAGAATCAAACGCATGACCCTATCTGAAAACAAGCACAACCACAAGTACCTTTTCTGTACTTTTCCCTTTTATTTTACGTGTCATTTACTCACGTGAACCTTCCAACGGGATGTAGGGAGTATTTAATTTCAAGAAACACACACACATATTTTAAATCACATTATTCTTATTATTGTTATTGTAGAGTGTCATCATACAAATTTGACCGTATAAAATTATTGTAGAATGACTGAAAGTAATGTAAAAAGTGTTGAAAACAATCTCACAATGTAAATATTCAAACAATGTCACCAAGTTAAAAAAAATGCCATATTTTATAGAAAAAGTGCGTGAAAAAAAGAAGAAAAATTTCCACTTTTGATCCCATGATTATTACGCCACTTCCACATTTTGTCCCTAACTTCCAACTTCGCCACATCTTGTCCCATCATTTTCTCCCGTTACTGTAACACGCACCCTGGCCGGTCTGGCCGGTTCGGAACAGATGTCACCGCCGTTTATCATTTGGTGAAAATTTCCATTTAAATTAGAAAACAATTAATAAAACGTATTCGTAACATTTTAATTGATGAACGGGTCACCCGAAAATTTAATTGTGAATATGAATAAAACTCACTTTATTGAAATAATATCCTTATCGCTATTTTTGAAAATATTAAGTAGAAAATTGAAGGTAAAATTATTCAAACACAAAACAACCTAAAATTACACATGTTATTACATAGCATTATAAGTTTTAAAACGATGTTGGTAGTGCCAACTTATTTAAAGAAAACATAACGATAAAATGAAGCGCTTGATTCTCGTGATCACCTACGTGTAGAAAAAAGACTACACGCTCAGCAATATAATTGCTAAGTCGTACTACAATTTAACAAGTGGTAACAAATATATGAATTTATATTTGTTACTTCAATAATTGATGAAGTAATTTTTTATTTCATTCATCTTAGTCAAAGTCATTTTTTCCCAACGGCAGCACAGTTCTCAAATTTAAACAATCTTCACTCTAATATGTTATATTCATGACTTAGATACGTTACTTATGGAATTGATAAATTAACGATTTCTGTCATATTCCATATTACATGTAAAAAAATAAACTCATATAATCTATAACCGAGTCTCCTATTTATTAATTAAAGACCACTCATAGCTTTGATTTCTTTTTCATTCTGTATAAGATGACAGTAATTCCATATACAAATAATCTTTCACAGGAACACATATTTCCTAATGAGAAAATCCTAATTTTTGTCTAAGCAAATATAATGAATAGACTAGTTTTTCTTTTCGGGGTTTCACTTCTTAGTCATTTAATTTTAGTCTTTACTCATAGGATCAGACTCTAGCTAAGGGTACAAAAATAATAATAACCAATTTGATCGAGTTTCATGGACCCTGGCCCGGGGTCATATGCTAGCATACCGTGGAGAACGAATCGTCGAAACAACCCGAACTCAGCGTGGAGTCGTAGTCGGTGTAACCAACTCGCGACCCAAAAACGTGGGAAACAAGACTACTACTCAAACCGAAGCTTAAGAAATCTTGAGACCAAAACCGTAAAACTGTGGTACCCAAAAAAAAACTAGTTTTTCTAAATCCTAGAGCAAGGCTTTTAAGTAAAAAGTATTTACTAAACTATATATTAAAATGATTAAAAATATAATACTCATAAAAATTCCTAAATATGTAATCATCCGTCTGCTCTATATGCTTTTCCAGTCCTGCTAGGACACTGGATTATTACGGAGTATTTTTGATGAAACGGTTAGCAACACAAGAGGGGGGGTGAATTGCGTGTGTGTGGAACCGTGGCAGTTTTTCGCACAGTTCTAGTGTGGGGTTCAGGGAATTACGAAATAATAAAGTGCGCAAGGATTTAACGAGGAAAAATCCCTTGACTCAAAGGGATTAAAAAACCTCGACCTCCCTCGGAGGAATTTGAACAACTTCACTAAAAAGCCTTTGAATGATTACAAGGGAAACTCTCCTAGTCTACCCTTGAGCCACCCCAACTCTATCCTCTCTAGGAAGAGTTATGCTTCTCTACCTTGTGGGTAGAGAGCCTCTCAGCTTTACAACAAAGCTCTCACAACACACTAATTGACCCGAGGATGCTACACTTAGTCAATCCTCAAAAAACCCAATTACAATATGAAGAAGGGAAAATGAAACTCTGTTTGGAACTCCGTGAGCAGGTTCAGGTGCCTTGGACTTAGTAGATATTCTCGTGTATATTTCTCAATAGAAGCTTGGTCAAGCACACTCTTTCGTCTGGTCTTTAGTCCAATATATATATATATATAGCATCCGTAGCCTCTTATTTCCTTTTATTCAAAGATCTTCCGGCTCACAAATATGGTGATCCTCGGTCAACCATATATATATGGAAGTAAGTGGATACGTGCATACTATGAGTAAATCACTCAATAACAAAACAGATATGGAGAATATTACGTATTTCAATGATAATTCCACATGAATATATATCATCACATATAAAGGGAAATACTTTATTCTCTTAATATAAGCATGCAACGGACATTATGTAGCAACAACATCTTTATACAATCAATGATTAGTTTTCTTTTACAATTTTGAATATGCAACGATCATATAAGTAAGATATTCAAATAAGGTGCTACAGATCATGCAAGCCAAGATACTTTCCAAAATTTATCATTTAATATTTTAACTAATAATGACTTTTTAACATTAAGTGATAAGGAAATATTTACTTAGTGGATCCAAATATGCTACGGTTAATTTATGCAGGATATTTATGTAGCATAAACAATGATTCTTTCCATAAGCTATAAAGCTATATAGGCCAACTCATAAAGGTGAGTGCTTAGTCATACATGGAAAGATATTTAAATTGTACTACGTACATTAAGAATATGCATGATCAATCTAGGCACGTAGATGAGGTATTATCATGCAGGCACATATTAATTTATTCATTATGCACAACAATCAGTCATATAGATCATAACTAAACTAAGTATAGTTCTAATTTTCGTTCCTAATAGAACTGAGAGCAGTTCTGTCCGCCGTTCCACCTACATGGTTAGTCATCAACAAAACAACATATTCAACAAATTCCCCCTTTTTGTTGATGACAAACATTAGGTGCCATAATAAAAGTGTCCCTGCAGATTAGTAACAGTCGGTGTTTTTATGTAGCAAAATAAGCAGGCACCTGATTATTTCCCCCTTTTGGCATCAACCAAAAGGAAACAGAAAATAACCAAAACAGTGCTAAGTAAAATTTCAAAGTAGGACAGCTTATTAAGATATTAATGTAGCAAAAACCCTCCCCCGGAAAAGAAATGTTTAATCATCCTCAGAAGAATAAATTATTCTTCGATTAGTCGAGCCAGATTCACAGAGCCGCTCCGCCACTTCCTGTTTGAAGGATTGGAAATCATTCCGAATAGCATTGGTTGTATCAGCCAGTGTGTCCACCTTTTTTGCCAATGCAGAGATGGAGTCTGAAAGGGAAGCAAATTGGTGTTGAATATATCGTTCCAGGAGATCTATGCGGTCAGTGATTGGGGGTACCACCATCATTGGGTCGACGGAAGGAACAAGAGTTGGTTTGGGTCTGGGTTTTTGTTCTGAAGAAGAGGGATCTGTTGGTTTAGGAAGAAGGTGAGAATTTGATATAATTAGTCCTAGATTGCTGAGACATCTCTTGTCCAGGACCTTGCAAGCTTCTTCAGAGGAGAATTTGTCTAGAGTAATGCCCTTAGATAGAAATATTTTGGTGAGTAGTGGGGCATATGGAATCCCAATCCTTCGGGATGAGGAACTGATGATAGAACTTAGATGGGCCATCATCAATCCAGGAAGGTTGATAGGAACTTTGTTGGCTAAAAGGTACATATATGCCAGTTCAACTCTAGAGGGTGTGAATCTCCCTTCTAGCCTAGGAATCAAGTTGTGATGAACAAAGTAAAACAGTAGTTTGGGAATCGGGGCAAGGCTCGCAACATGAAGAGAGGATTCAGAAATGGTTGGGTTAAAATATTCCAGTGCAACTGTTTGAGAGGTGTCGGTTAGGGGCCACTCGGTTTTGTTATATTGGCATATACCAGTACATGGAACACCCAATATTTGACCTAGATCACTCACATTTAACAGAATTTTTGTGCCTTGTACTTTAGAGGATAAGAAACTGTCTTTGATAATAAGATTAGCCAAAAAATCTGAGATGAGTTCAGGAAACACAGAGGGGCAATTCTGGGAATCAAACAAGGTTTCCCATTTTTGGAACGAAATAAGCTCAGTAAAATCAGAGGTTTTTCGAGTAATATCACCAGAGGAGATGGAGAGTACCTTAACTATTCCCCGGGAGAGATATTCCTCCTTGAGTCGTGCGGCGTCTTCCTCGACTACCCTCCCCATCCTTGGATATTTTTTTGGTGGAGCCCTTTTCGGAGATGATTCCCTCAGCGATTGCTCTTTTCCGGGTGTATTTTTGGGGCAGCACCTTTCCGTCGTGAGTTGTTGGTTTTCCTTTGGGAGGTTTAACTGGTGATGGAGAGTCTTTATCTTGTTCCCCCTGAGAGGACGCCGGGAATGGTGGTAAGGAGTCACCAGATTCGGAGTGCATGGTCGAAGGAGGTGAGGCTTCGAGTTCAATCGGGGTAGGTGATGAAGGTGGGGGTGGTTGTACGCTTCTTTTCCGGCTAGAGCGACGAGGAGCAGTTGGAGGAGCGTAGCCTCTGGTTTTGACCATGGCGGTTTTAAGAAGGAGAAGAGGGAGGAGGTTATGGAAGGTTTTTAATATGGAAGTGGGCGGCGTGTTGGTATACGGGATACTTTCCCACTTCCCAAATTTTTTTTTAATGATTTCCTTCCAAATAGGAAGTGGCCGGTTGTGTGGCAGTGTCTTCCCAAAAGAAAATTGACAGTTTAAAAACTGAAAGATTTCAGTTTTAAATAAAGATTTTCTTCTTAAGTTGTTTCCAAAAAAAAATTTTATGAAATAGTTTTAAGCATTGATGAGACCAAGTTCAAGTCGAATTAATTCAAACCTTTCTCTTCCCAGGGGCTTTGTAAAAATGTCGGCAATTTGCTTGTCGGTGTTGCAATATTCTACCTTAATTAGCCCCTTTTCCACGCAATCTCTCAGAAAGTGATGCCGGATGTGGATGTGTTTTGTTCGTGAGTGCATGACTGGATCCTTTGAGATGCTAATTGCGCTAGTATTGTCACATAGAATTGGTGTGCAATTTAGGATGATCCCGTAGTCACTTACTTGTTGCATGATCCACAAGGATTGTGAGCAACATGATGCGGCTGCTACGTATTCGGCTTCGGCTGTTGAAAGAGCAACTGAGTTCTGTTTCTTAGAGCTCCATGAAACCAGGCAAGGACCTAGGAAGTGAGCCGTTCCAGATGTGCTTTTTCTGTTTAATAGATCACCTGCAAAATCAGAATCTGAATATGCAATAAGATTAAAATCCTCATTACGTGGATACCATAAACACAGATTCATAGTTCCTTTGAGATATTTGAGTATCCTCTTGACTGCTTTGAGGTGAGATTCCTTGGGATTTGCCTGGAACCGGGCACATAGACCTACGCTAAAAACTATGTCGGGTCTACTGGCAGTTAGGTATAGTAGAGACCCAATCATTCCTCGGTATTTCTTTTGGTCTATGCTGGTTCCTGCTTCGTCTGCGTCCAGTCTGTCATTTGTTCCCATCGGTGTTGTCATTGTTTTGCCTTCACTTGCTCCATACTTCTTGAGAAGCTCCTTGAGATACTTTTGTTGAGATATTTGAGTTCCTTTACTTGTTTGTTTGATTTGGAGACCAAAGAAAAAATTTAATTCGCCCATCATACTCATCTCGAACTCGGAGCTCATAAGAGAAGAAAATTCATCACAAAGTGAGTCGTTAGTAGCACCAAATATAATGTCATCTACATAAATTTGAACAACCAAGAGGGATTGATCTTTTATTTTTAGAAAAAGTGTTTTATCTATTTTTCCTCTTTCAAAACCATTTTCCAAAAGAAATTTAGATAGACGTTCATACCAAGCACGTGGTGCTTGTTTGAGCCCATATAGTGCTTTATCTAGTTTGAAAACGTGATTAGGTAAATCTGGATTTTCAAACCCCGGTGGTTGTTCAACGTATACCTCTTCCTTAAGATAATCATTCAAAAATGCTGTCTTGACATCCATTTGGTGGAGGGTGAAACCCATATGAGCCGCAAACGCTATGAGCATTCGGATTGCTTCTAGCCTTGCCACCGGTGCGAATGTTTCATTGAAATCTATCCCTTCTTGTTGATTATAGCCCTTGACGACTAGCCTTGCCTTATTTCTTGTGATCTGTCCGTGCTCATCAAGCTTATTTTTAAATACCCATTTGAGACCAATCACGGTTTTATTCTTGGGTCTTGGTTCTAGATGCCACACCTTGTTTCTTTCAAATTGATTTAGTTCTTCCTGCATAGCTAGAACCCAGTCAATATCGGAGAGAGCCACTTCATGGTTCTCCGGTTCTATAAGTGATAAGTAAGCAAAGAAAGTACAGAAATTTCTTAATTTAGATCTCGTTGTTACTCCCCGATTTAGATCTGTTAAGAGGTTATCCAGGGGATGTGATCGATGATGTTTCCATCCTCTTGGAGCGTTGGGTTGATCCACAAACTCGTATAGGGTATCTGGACCTGGACCAGCTGGTTCTTCACTTGGACTAGTCGTGGTCAGTCCGGGTCCTTCTTCAGTTCTAGGTTCGTTTTGTTCATTGTCCAGTGATTCCTCAGTTTGGTCAAGGCTTGTTTCAATGTTTTCATGGGAGTGATTTCCTTTGCGGAGGATTCCTATGTCTTCTTCATCATCTTGCCTCGGCTTTAATGAAAGGGCTTCATCAAAGATTATATGGATGCTTTCTTCCACACATTGAGTTTGTTTATTTAGAACTTTGTAAGCCTTGCTGTGAGTGGAATATCCGAGAAAGATTGCCTCGTCACTTCTTGCATCGAATTTGCCAATATTGTCCTTTCCATTATTGTGGACGAAACATTTGCATCCAAATGTTCTTAGATGACTGATGTTTGGTTTTCTTCCTTTGAGTAGTTCGTAGGGTGTCTTTCCTAGGAGTGGGCGGATCATAGCTCGGTTAATTATGTAGCACGCTGTGTTAAGTGCTTCTGCCCAGAAGTTTCTTGCCAGACCACTAGAAATCAGCATTGTTCTAGTCATATCCTCCAGTGTCCTATTCTTCCGTTCTACTACCCCATTTTGTTGAGGAGTTCTAGGAGCGGAGAAGTTGTGGTCTATGCCTCGTTCTTTGCAGAATTCCTCAAATAGTGAGTTGTCAAACTCGGTTCCATGATCGGATCGAATCTTAATTAGGTGCAACCCTGTTTGATGCTCAATTTTCCTTACAAAAACAACAAACTCATTAAACGTATCTTTCTTACTTGCAAGAAAGATAGTCCATGTAAATCGTGAAAAGTCATCAACAATAACTAACACATATTCTTTGTTTCCCCGACTTCGGACTGACATTGGACCACACAAATCCATATGAATTAGTTCAGTGGGCTTGCTTGTGCTCACAAAATTCTTTGTTTTAAAAGATGATCGAGATTGTTTTCCGGTGGCACAGGCAGAGCAAATATGATCAAGGGAATATTTGATTTTAGGTAGCCCGACTACCAATTCATTATTTTTGAGTTTATTGATTAACGAAAAACTAGCGTGGCCCAACCTTTTATGCCAGAGTAGGGGATCATTGTCAATAACGCTTAGGCAGGTTAAACTTATACTTGGCAATAAATCGAGATCAACTTTATATGTATTTTCAAGTCTCTTGCCTTCTAGTATGACTTGCTGAGATTCGTTATTGACAATGCGGCATACATTATGATCAAAAACTACACTGTTACCTCGATCGCAAAACTGAGAAATGCTAAGCAGATTAAACTTTAGACCCTTGACTAGGAAAACATTGTCTATTGCATGGTCGGGTGACTTTCCAATTTTCCCCACAGCAATGATTTCTCCTTTGCTGTTGTCTCCAAATGTCACCTTTCCACCACTAAATGGCCGTAGTGAGAGGAACAAAGATTTATCTCCGGTCATGTGTTTAGAACAACCACTGTCAAGGAACCAGTGATTGTTCCCCCTCACTCGGCGATGTTCCAGGATTAAGGTTTAGTGCGTGGAACCCAGACCTGCTTGGGTTCCATTTTATATTGGTTTGAGGAATATTTACTGAAATCAAGGCTTCTCTCTAAGGCCTGTTGTCGAGAGTGACATTGATACATAAGATGTCCGTCTTTGCCACAATATCCGCAAATCCGGCTGTCATATGTATCAACATATTTGGTTTTCCGATTTCCGAAATGATCTTTGCCTCTTTTATAAAATTCTCGGTTAGGTGTTTGACCATAACCTGTTTTGTGCCTTTGAACCAGCTTATCGAACCAGGTTGGTCCAGTTCTAGGTTGTCTATGGTACGGTCTAGAACTGGTTTGTCCTCTAGTTCTATTACCATAAAAGGGTTGGTTCTGAAAACTCGGTTTTTGATTTGTTTGAGAATTTCTTGGAATGTATCTGAGACCAGCAGTCTCGTTTTCCTTTCTTTTGTACCGAGAGGGTCCAGTTCTAGAATGCTGTCTAGACCTGGTTCTTACCTTGGTACTATATGGTTGGTATTCCGGTTTGTTTTTAAAATCCTGTCTCTCGTCCTCAAGGCGATTGAGATGATTTATGAGCAAGGCAATGTCCGGAATTTTTCTTAGAAGTTTTTCTTCGTCATTAACTTGTTTATTCATATTATCGAGCTTGAGTGAGCAAATGAGGTTATCTTGTTCCAAAACCACTTCACTATACTTGAGCCTTTCATCTATTAACTCTCCCACTTTTGTTTCCAGCCTTATCTTGGCTCTAGTGGCTTCCTCGAGTTTAGACTCAAGTTCGGTGATTTGTGATTTAAGATTATCGTTTTCAGAAAGACTTTGATTTAGTTCGATAGTTAATCTTTTAAAAATCTTTCGGACCTTGCCTTTAGAGAGGGAATCAAATTTAGAAAGAAAGCTCTCCAAATTTACCTCGAAATTCTCTTGGTCGGATTCTACATCGGAATTAGCCATGAGGCACAATCCAGCATGATTTAGGCCCTTTTCTTCTTCTTCTTCTTCATCATCGGATGAGTCTCCCCAGGCTTCCATCATTGCCTTTTTGAGGTCTCTATTGAACCCTTTATCTTCACCGGACCTCCGATGGGAACTGGTCTTGTTCTTGCCGTAGGCTCTATCATTTTTCTTTTGAGGACAATCTTTTGCCCTGTGCTCAAAGGAACCACAAACGAAACAACCTTGGTTATTAAAAGATTGGAAATCCTTTTTACCTTGTTTATTTCGGTTGCCTTTGAATTTTCGGTACATCTTTCCGAATTGCTTGGCGAACATGCTCATTTCATCTTCCGATTCACTTCCAGATTCTTCTTCTTCTTCTCGAGCCTTGAGAGCTATTCCTCGCTCTTTTCTCACATTTTCTGCATCTTGTTCTTCTTGTAGGCCTAGCTCATATGTCATGAGTGAGCCGGTCAAGTCTTCTAGCGTCATGGTAGAGAGATCTTTAGCTTCTTCTATTGCTGTAGTTTTAGGCTTCCATGCGGATGGCAAGCTTCTCATAACTTTTCTCACCTGATCTTCTACAGTAATATCTTTTCCAAGTGCTGAGAGCTCATTAATAATATTAGTAAAACGTGTAATCATATCCCTAATTGATTCTTTAGGCTTCATCACGAATAATTCGTAATTACGCATAAATATGTCAATTTTGGATCTTTTTACACGCGAGGTACCCTCATGCGTAATCTCAAGTAAATCCCACATTTGTTTTGCGGATTTGCATCCAAGAACACGGTTGTGCTCAGCCGGACCAAGTCCACAAATCAAATATTTCAATGCTTGAGCATTATGCTCGAGTTTACAATAATCATCAGAGGTATATTCAGATTTGAGTTTAGGGATAACCTTACCTTCGGCATCTTCTTTAGTAATGATGTTATCGCCTACTTCAATTACGTTCCATACCTGGTAGTTCTCAACCTTGATGAAGTTCTCCATTCGACTCTTCCAGAATTGATAAAATTTGCCGTTGAACAACGGTGGTCGTTGAGTCGAGTATCCTTCCTCCAATCGTTCAACCGTATTCATGCTGCCGGATCTCTTCCCAAGGTTTTAACCTTTCTGTGGTGAAGACCGGCTCTGATACCAATTGATGAAACGGTTAGCAACACAAGAGGGGGGTGAATTGTGTGTGTGTGTGGAACCGTGGCAGTTTTTCGCACAGTTCTAGTGTGGGGTTCAGGGAATTACGAAATAATAAACTGCGCAAGGATTTAACGAGGAAAAATCCCTTGGCTCAAAGGGATTAAAAAACCTCGACCTCCCTCGGAGGAATTTGAACAACTTCACTAAAAAGCCTTTGAATGATTACAAGGGAAACTCTCCTAGTCTACCCTTGAGCCACCCCAACTCTATCCTCTCTAGGAAGAGTTATGCTTCTCTACCTTGTGGGTAGAGAGCCTCTCAGCTTTACAACAAAGCTCTCACAACACACTAATTGACCCGAGGATGCTACACTTAGTCAATCCTCAAAAAACCCAATTACAATATGAAGAAGGGAAAATGAAACTCTGTTTGGAACTCTGTGAGCAGGTTCAGGTGCCTTGGACTTAGTAGATATTCTCGTGTATATTTCTCAATAGAAGCTTGGTCAAGCACACTCTTTCGTCTGGTCTTTAGTCCAATATATATATATATATAGCATCCGTAGCCTCTTATTTCCTTTTATTCAAAGATCTTCCGGCTCACAAATATGGTGATCCTCGGTCAACCATATATATATGGAAGTAAGTGGATACGTGCATACTATGAGTAAATCACTCAATAACAAAACAGATATGGAGAATATTACGTATTTCAATGATAATTCCACATGAATATATATCATCACATATAAAGGGAAATACTTTATTCTCTTAATATAAGCATGCAACGGACATTATGTAGCAACAACATCTTTATACAATCAATGATTAGTTTTCTTTTACAATTTTGAATATGCAACGATCATATAAGTAAGATATTCAAATAAGGTGCTACAGATCATGCAAGCCAAGATACTTTCCAAAATTTATCATTTAATATTTTAACTAATAATGACTTTTTAACATTAAGTGATAAGGAAATATTTACTTAGTGGATCCAAATATGCTACGGTTAATTTATGCAGGATATTTATGTAGCATAAACAATGATTCTTTCCATAAGCTATAAAGCTATATAGGCCAACTCATAAAGGTGAGTGCTTAGTCATATATGGAAAGATATTTAAATTGTACTACGTACATTAAGAATATGCATGATCAATCTAGGCACGTAGATGAGGTATTATCATGCAGGCACATATTAATTTATTCATTATGCACAACAATCAGTCATATAGATCATAACTAAACTAAGTATAATTCTAATTTTCGTTCGTAATAGAACTGAGAGCAGTTCTGTCCGCCGTTCCACCTACATGGTTAGTCATCAACAAAACAACATATTCAACAATTTTGTATCCTGTTTAAACTTACATATACTACAATCTATAATCAGTACGAATTAGCTATTATTGTTATTGTTGTAAATAACTAAATTGTGAACTTATGTCATATATATGTATGTGGGTAAATATGTAGTTCATGTATAAGTATCATTAATCTTCTCATAGTATGCAAGTGTGTTCTGGGTCTTAACGTAATCAATAATTTTCTATCCAAACTAACGTAAATAGTAATTATATTAGTAATAATAATAATAATAGTGATAATAATTGATGGAGTATATTCCCGTATATCCCAGGGGTACCATAATCGCCAGTAGAAAGCATCGCAGATCCACCAGAGACAAGAAAATACCAAGTCCACAATCTGGGCCCGACCCCGACCCCGACCCCGACCGCCGAGGTCGGGAACAGCGAGCTCAGGAATTAATCAAACTCAGCAGCTAACGGAGTCAACCGACCCCGACCCTGACCCTGAGGTCGTGAAAATATCGAGCTCAGGAATCAACCAAACTCGGCGGGTTATGAGCCCGACCTCGAGACACCCGAGGTCGGTACCAAGTCTGACCCTGGAAGCCCAGCTCCAGGTCAATGACAATCGAGCGCCAGATAGTTGACCACTGCCGAGGTGGGAACAGAAGACAGCAGGGCGAATCCTCTCAGCATGAGCCTGAGCCCCCGGGCGTCGACCTCAGTGATTCCTAAAGTCGGAAGAAAGCACCTCACACTTAGACAAAACCCACACAGACTTGACTCGCGGGAAACATCGCCACGTCATCCTCCGTATCAAAGAATATTCCAGAGTACCCGCACACAATCATACGAGATCCTTGGCAGGAATCCTGTTAGAAGAATAATCAATCAGCCAGCTATCAAAGGGCTCTCTCTCCAATCAGCTCTCCACGTGGCGGCTCCCGATTCATTAGGTCTGGTAGTTTGTTAGAATAGCTTTACACATGTCTCTCTTTTATTAGACTAGCTCTTTTTGCTTGGCTGCCACGTATTTCCTTTTCCCCTTAGTATAAATATCTCCTTCCGACTTGTGAAAGGGGGTTCTGAACTTTCGCTTCTAAATACTCGATCTACTGCACTTCTGAGGAAAGACATTGAGATTTCACCAGTTCGCTCTCCATTCTTATTTGGATGGATTCCGGCCACCCTTGGTCCGACGATCCATCAATAATAATCAATCATGCTGATACATACGGAGTATATGTAGGTGTTCATATCCAGACCATCATGCATTATACGTGCTTACTTCAAATCAATATTATATACAAAGTATTTAATTAATATTAAATGCAGAAGGTTATAAGTAGCAAACTTTACGTGCATGCATATATATACTTCGGATATATGTAAATGACGGAAAACAAATACTACGTATGCTTTTATATATATATATATATATATATATATATATATATATATATATATATATATAGCCATTAATGTAGAACTGTGTTTGTATATTTAGCTGTATACATAGGTTCACTTATCAGCTGGCTTGGTCTATCTTACTATCTATCATACACACCAAATTAATCATTATTCATACATGCATGTCTAATGCTAAAAATAGAATTCCCTCCTTGATTAATCTGTTTATATGGATACTTATACTTTTAGCAGGGAAACTCCGGCCGGTCATCCGGCGGCGGCCTAAAATATTCTCATTTCTGAAATTGTTCATGCATTTCTAATAATATCAAGAATTCTTTATTTTTTATATTCTCATTACGAATTTAAGAGGAGTTAATATTAACTAAAAACGTTTATCTTTGATTAACTAAAATGATTCTTAAATAAAAAGTCAAATTGTAGTACTAACCTTAATAGAGCAGATTATATTGATCTAAACTCAAATACATCCTAACATCCAGCCCCCCTTCAAGAATTAAAGCCCAAGACATCTCACACGCATGGTTGTTCACCTTCTCCGGATGGCCAAACATACGAAGTATTATTTAGACTTTCCAGCCACCACTACATACGAAACACTCTTTATTTATGTATATATCGAGCAAGACTCAAGAGATCAGAACAACTATTTTCTTATCTTATGCACAGCCTTGGTTGTCTTTTAATGCATGAGTTTTGCCAAATGTCATAGGCTCGAACACCGTCCTCAAGCTTATTTACTTTTTAGTAAATTGTGTAATAAATCTTGAAGAATGAACCATGAATTTGAGAAGTTGTAAATATTTATTATTTCTTTTACGTGAATAATAAATTGCACGTGGGGCCCACACCGGGAACGGGGACTACCCGATAATTTTGGAACCAATAATTTTGTTCATCTTGGTCTAGATAATGTGTATATGGTGGTGGATATTTTAGTTGGGCCATAAAAAGGGCATAGAGTTGACCCGTTGGTCAAACGAGACTCAATTACCCGTATTGGTAATTTATCGGATAACAACCCGAAATGAATTTCGGAGACTTTTAAATTAAAGTTGGGAAACGTACATCTATTCTAAAGGCCTATCATGATAAGGAACATGTGATATATTTTATTTGGCCCGATAAAATAAAATATAATTAAAATAGCCCGAAAAATACAACTTTCGGGGCCGAATGTACACTTCGGGACAATTGGGATGACCTCCCACATGAGTGGGGGCCACCCCACGTTTTTAGGGTCTCAATGTGACTTATTGTGGCTGGAAGTGTGCAATGAGTGAAGGGAAGGACAAGAAAAGTCTCCTAGGGGTCCTTTCCCCACATTATTTGAGAGAAAAGCCAAAAAGGGTCATCTCTTCACACATCCACCCCTACAGCTTGACCAAGGCTAGCAACAAGGAGAGAAGAGGCTCTGCAAACCATCCTCTACTTTTTATCTATCATATGACTTATGTATCATATGGAGGACCCCTAGAACTGTTCTACATATTTATAAGTGTAGAATGAGGGGTTGGAAGGTGGTTCTAAGTCCAAGAACGGACTTAGAAGCCAAAATGACCGGTTCGCCGGAAAATAACTTTTTAGAGGTTATTTGTGTTAATATGAGTTTTGTGATGATAAAACCTTGTTAGGAGTTTGACTAAGGTGTTCCTAACTTTCACCGGAGTATCGCTGGAGTTCGTCGGAGTTTCGCCGAAGTTCAACCGAGAAGGGTAGAACTTCTTAAAGCTCATTCGAGGTGAGGATGACTGACTATATTGCTTATAAATAGTGAGTTAAGTTCATGAGATTACCTAAGGTAACTAAATGTGTCTTTCTTTGGATTATTCATGATTAATAATGCCTACGAATGAGAAGACTATTGTCTATAAGGAAAAAGAGCATGATATACAAATTTAAGAGTAAATTGTGTATGATCATGTGTTGTGAGTATGTTAACTTGATGGTGGAATTAACTATGAAACTTATGTTGAAATGTATTTTTTCTTCATATAAGAATATATGAGTGATTAAAAGTGATATTTTGTATATTGATATAAATGATATTTTCAATGGAAAATCAGTTAGGAATTTGTCTATATGATTATGAATGGAGAACCTTGTTTGTTGGAATTAATCCGACTAGTACTAACATACTAGTCGGGCATTAAAGTGAAATGTTGCTAGAATTTATCCTAAGGTTGGATTGTGAAATGTTATGCCTTAAGTAGTCTTAAGAGATGCTTTAAGGTAGGAATGTATGAACTTTAAGTTATACTAGGGGTAGGCCTTAAGGGATACCCAAGATAAAGTGAATAAGAAATTGATCCTAGATATAGGATTGGCCTACGGGCGTGTTCGGTAGTCCTTGAGGATAGCCGGTTGAATTATGATAATATGTAAGGACCATGGCCCCTACCGGCTCTAGAGAGCGGGGTTGGATAGCATGGACTTGCAACGTGATCATGGGTTAGGGTGGAATCCAAATCGGAGACCTAACTAGGCTGTGACAGTGGTAACACATAAGATAGGACCCCGAAGGGCCTTACCTTCCCACGAGATGATGGGTATGAGTCTAGAGGCTGGATGTTGGAAATCCGAACCGATGAACTTACGAGGCCTCGGACAACGGTAGCCAGTCCCGTAGAAACAATAAGACCTACGGGTTGTGTCGTGTGAACGATGAATGAAATGGAATATATAAAAAGGGGCCCGTGTGCTGACAAATTGATAAATTAACTTATTATAAAGATAATAAGGGGCAAATTTGGAATATCATTTATATATGATATCACTCTATTTGAGAGTCTTATAAATTAAAACATTGATTATATTCAATGTTGTTGTCATTGTACTTTTCAAATGCTTCAAAGTACTGATCTCCCCTTCACGAGGGAGGCCACCTCACAGTTTTAGGTAGAAGTTGAGCTTGCTACCAGTATCCGTTGCTTTGGGAAGGATCTTAGAGTGAAGACGTGGTCCGTGCTTCCTCTGTTTATGTTTTCAAAACACTTATAATAATGCTCATGGATATTATTTTATGAATAATTAATTGGGGGCTTGTATGCCTAAGTTTGCCAAGTGTGGCTTGAACACTTGCAATAATGTTTCCGCTGCTTAATGAATGTTTTACATTATGTTTGTTTATGGATATACTATGTGTTAATGATATTCCATACGCTTTGTATAGTATGGATGTGTTGGACTGAGGTTGACTATTCGTACTGTACGGCGGGTTGTTGACATGTCCGGGTAGATCCGGGGCGTGACAATTTAATTAGTATCAGAGCCTTAGTCCACAAACTTCATAATGAAGTCTCAAAATTCTCTCTTTCAAATGATTTTGAAACCCATGAGCATAAATGTTTTGTACTTATCGAACTTTTGGTACTTGAGTTGCAAGGTCTCTAATGGTTAAGATGGTACCCTTAGCAATTGGTATGATGACAAATTGAGCCAAGTAGTGTCTTAAGTACCTGTCTGTCAATCGACATTTGATACGAGTCTAATGACTCTTTCCAAAAGCTCTTTCAGAAATGGACTGTGGTGGCAAGGTTACTAGAAGAAACCCGACGGGCCGTGCACCGGTGGAGACCGGACAGGGCAGTCACAGATCCTCTAGAGCATCTAGAGGAGCGGGCCGTGGTGGCCGATCACAGACCATGAGCGACGGTCATGTTGATACCGAGAGTGAAACCTACTGGTCCTATGAGGACTCGACCTATCAACCGGAGACTGAGCTGATTGAGACCCCTTATGAAGGGGACGATGATGATGTGAGTGATGTAGAGGGGGAGAATGGCTCCCTAGCAAGAATTGAGGCGCTGCTCCAGCAATACCAGCGGGAGCGCGAAGAAAGGAGGGAACGCCGAAGGCGCCGAGGAGGGCAACCTTCGGGAGGCGCTTCAAGAGGAAGAAGCCATGGCGACTCTAGGGCCCACATCGAACCACATGGGGGCTGGGGTGATGGAGGTCCAATCATAAGGATCTCAAAATATCTCAAGGAGGCAAGAGATTTGGGATGTAAACCATTTGATGGAACATGAGACATCTCCGTTGCGGCCGAATGCATCAAAAGATTCAATGAAGCGGCCTTTGATATGCAGCTGCCACCAAACATGAAGATGAGAGTGGCAACAAGATTGTTGGAAGGAATGGCGTCCACATGGTGGGACGGAGTCAAGGGGAAGTACGGCGAGGCCGTCACTTGGGAAAATTTCCGACAGGAGTTCTTCAGCCAATACTACTCCGACTTCAAAGTGAACATGAAGAGGAGGGAGTATACAAACGTGACCCAAGGAGGTGCATGCTTGGTGAAGGAACTTGAGCACAAGTTCAGAAAACTTGCTGAGTTCATATCGGAGTACATTTGCGATGAGAAATGAATGGTGAAACACTTCTGGGATGCCTTGGACCTTGACATACGTGAGAGGGCAACCCAATTGCCAAATATGACGTTTAGTCAAGTGGTTGAACAAGGTTTGAAGGGAGAGAAGGAGTGGGAAGAAAGAAAACGAAGAAATGCCGATGAGGCAAAGAAAAAAAAATGGGAGAACCATGGCCCTCAATGTTCTAACAAAAAGGGGAACCACGGGGGAGGTGGATCTTTTAGAACCCCTGCACCACCGGCAATGGGAAATCAAGGCCCAAGCGGGCAAACCTCAATGTCACAAGGCTCGAGTGTGAAAAGGTGTAGAAATTGTAAGGAAAACCACCTAGGCAAGTGTCGTGATCCCCCGAGATGTTACCAATGCGAGGAGGTTGGGAATTTGCAGGTGACCTGCGCACAACTCGGACGAGCCATGGGTACCGGGCCTAGTGGTGGAACGACAGTGAGTAGGAACTGAATGGGGGCACCCAATGCAAGCATAGGGCATGGTGGAGCGAGTACAAGCAACGCACCCTCCGTAAACCAAGGAAGAACTCAAGCTAGAGTTTATGCAATGACGGAGGCGGATGCTCAAGCTAACCCGGACTCTGTTGCAGGTATAACCACTTAATTACTCGTGTCTTATCCGTGTTTCATCCATAAATTGAGGTTATAAGCACTGGGGGTCAATTACAATCAGCCTCAGGATCAAACTGGGCGTATTCGGGCGAATTCGAACTGATTTTTTGCCCAGGCACGCCGTGTGCAGCCTGCACGCACTCGTGCGCCCTCCGTGCATGGGTGGCAGTAGCCATCCGGGGGGAATGTCTGCACGCACACCGTGCGTAGCTGCACGCACGTCCTGCGTAGCTGCACGCGTGCATCCCTCCGTGTGTCCCTCCGTGCGTGGGGGCAGTAGCTCCCCATGAGAATTCCAGCCACGCACGCCGTGTGTTCCCCCCAGGCACGCCGTGCGTGGCACCCAGGCTGCCCAATGATGAGTTTGTGCTCCATTTTGCAAACGTTAAGACCTCTCATTGATCCCAAACATGTGTGTGAACATAATAAACCTCTATAAATGTATAGAGATGGTAGGAAAGGTATCTTACATGACTTATAAATGTAGGAACGCTAAGGATTAATGGGAAAGATGCACGAATCCTTATCGATACCGGGGCATAACGTTCATTCGTGAGCGAGACGTTTGCTGAGGGTTTGGAAACGCAATCATTACCGTTGATGCAAACCCTAATGGTATCAACACCACTAGGAGATGACGTTGAGAGGACTTGTTACTATCCATATTGTGAGGTGGAAGTCGATGGCCAAACCTTGACGTGTGATTTCGTATGCTGAACATGATTGATTGTGATGCGATCCTAGGGATGGATTGGCTAGAAAAGCATCATGCTAGGGTAGATTACTACACGAAGGTTCTAGAATTCGAAGGCAATGATGGGAATACCCTATGCTTCAAGGGTGATCGAGGCAAATCAAATAGTTGCATCATATCCGCCATGAGAGCGAGGAATATGAAGAGAAAGGGATGCCACACATATCTAGCATACGTGGTAGATAAAACCAAAGAGGAGATAGACATCAATGATGTAAGGGTGGTGTGTAAGTATCCAGACGTCTTCCCAAAAGACTTACCGGGACTTCCACTCGATAGGGAGATTGAGTTCATGATCGAGGTTGAACCTGACACAAAACTGATCTCTATACCGCCGTACCGAATGGCACCCGCTGAACTTAATGAGTTGAAAACTCAATTGCAAGAGCTATTGGATAACGGTTTCATAAGACCGAGCTACTCCCCGTGGGGAGCACCGGTCCTCTTCGTGAGAAAGAAAGTGATGTGAGTTTTCTCGCACTTAAAAAGATTGTAATATAGCAGTGAAAGTACGAGTATCGTCTCCACGGGGACGGTAAAAGGGAATTAAGAATTAACTAAAAATCAGCGATAAAGAATAAATAAAATAAATGCGGTCGTGCGAGATTTGGTTGCTTGAGAAAACTAAAATTGCAAATAAACGATTAAAAGTAAATGATTGGGTTCTTCTTAATTAACAACGAAGGGAACAGGGATTGATTCCGGGGTAATCAGATTTCTGGCAGATCAGGCTTAATTACATGAATTTAATTTAATTGAGCCTAGCTAATCAATACTAAGTTCTTACCGCTCTCGCGGCGTAGAGTACAATAATTAGGGGATCAGGCTGATCTCTCATGCGACATGATCCTAAATTATTGCCAAGACGAACGAGCTTACGGCCCCTTAATCGCTACTAATCTCTTAGCGAACGATTAAGTGTGTGTGAATGTGTCCTAGAACAAATTAGATCTCTCTTAGTTTATTCTATAAGCAATTGTAATTCTAGTGGCCATTCTAGTTACAAAAGATATCAATTAAATTATTCAAAAACAAATTAAACGGCATTCATGCAATTTACACCATCAAGAACCTAACCATACATCATGATTAACTCCTTCATCAACCCCAAATCCCTAATTAAAACTACTCCCTATTCATAATTGAAGAATCAATAGAATTGAGATAGATAGAATTAATTGTCATTAATAAAAAAGTAGGAATTTACAAAGAATGTTAAGGAATTGATAAACCTGGCTGAAAAAACTCTCTAATCTCGTCCTTAATCTCTCTCTAAACTTCCATCCCCCCTTTAATTAGGGTTAGAGAGGTGTTATTTATAGGAAACAAAGCAATTCGGGTTGAATTAGGAAACAAGGAAATTCGCACTTAAATTAGGAAACAAAAACGGGGCACGCACGGCTTGGGTAAAACGTCCGAATTGGACTTTACTTCCTTCACGAAAGTTGTAGATAATGAAGTACTCTATCCACCCCAATTTTTCGAATTGGATTTGAATCATCCAATCAAGAGATATGAATAAAATGGTGGAATGTCTCATTCTGAAATCGCAACAGGGATCATCTGACTTCGTCGTCTGTTTTCACATTCTTCCTATCAGATTCTCGGAACGGTGTCTTCGCATGATTTGTAGCCCTTGAAGTTGGCTTTCATATGGAACTTGAAACGTGTAAATTGGATGTCTCTACAAGCAGATATGCTTGAATGATTAACAGAAGGTCATCCTGATCGTCATTTTCAAGCTCTATTTGTTTTCTTTTGATCCCGTAGCCAATCCTAGAGCTCTTTTGTCTTCAACTCTTCATCGTAAACCTACCGGTGACCTCCAAAGCTCTCAAATCAATCTCTAATGTTTCTCAACTCGTCCCGATTGCTTCTCAAGCGCCGGTGTTGGTGTCTAAAATCCTGATTTTGACTCCAAATGACACAAAACTCGAACCAACGCCCGATAAACATAAATTGAGCTAAAATTGAGACTTGCAACACCTTAAAGCTAGGAAAACTATCAAAATGCAACCCCAACACGCATCAAATGCGTGTTGTAATATGTACTTATCAGATTCCACCACACTTAAGCTTTTGCTTGTCCTCAAGCAAACAGAACAACGGGACTTACGATAATCACCACACAGAATCAAAACAGTTAGCAGGCACACGTAGCTAATTAAAGGAATATTCACAGAACAGACAATCTAAACCTAGAAAATTCTTCCCTAAACTACATCTTTGTACTCAAGCTAACTATTTGACAAAATTATTCACAACATCCTTAAAGTAATGACAGCATACACAAATAAACTAGCTATTGATCAGAAGGACTTGTGAAGGTGATGGTGAATGGTGGATGGTAATAAATAGTCCCTTTCTTTTGAGAGATTGGAAAATTCTAACAAAGACTCAATGCATTCAGGAATTTTAGGGCTATTCTTAGGATCAAGGAATTCAGTAGGCCACAATTTAGAAACTATCATCTAAACCTATGCAAAAAGTAGACATGGTGTACAACTAAGCTAAACCGTCGTGGCACATTGGTGCTTTGACGTATACTTGAAGTACGCGAAGGACTAATGCTAATTTTGCAATAGCCTCCAAGTTCATTAATTATGTTTAGTTTTCCCTTGTCATGTTGGCACAAGAACGCCATTTCTTTCGAAAGATACCCAAGTCTCATCTTATTGTGCAAAACACTTACGCTTTTTGACAGGGGTTCCCATTCTCTTTTTCGCAAGGCAAGAGGTCTAGCTATATTAATTTTTCACCTTTCGGATTCTCACTAGACATTACCCCATTCTAATCTCGGCCTCACCAAGGAAAAATAGCAATTAAAGTTCATTAATTCAAAGTGAATCCATGCCTACAATGCAATCCTCGAAAGTATCAAATTCCTAAAACGTGACTGCTCTTACCCCGTTTGGGGCATAGGAACAGTGCCAAAACTGGCTCCTACACAAATTCCCTAAACTTAGCAAATTAATCCCTTAGTTCCCTAAACATCAATACTACGTCAGAAAAATTCACAGGTATGAAAAACAGGCCATTTGGCTATGGAGCTCAATTAATTGGGTGAACAAGGAATGGTCAGGCTCAAAATGGCTTCCCCTAAAGGACTTTTTCAGGTGGGATGGAAGATTTATAAATTAATTCAATGGGTGACTAATGCCTTCATCCTTTCAACAACCAGATTATAGTGCAAGCAATTTAAGCCTAAACACTTCAAGGATGCCCTAAAAGCATAGTCAAAACGCTAGCGAGTTCACAAAGACACAGTTTAGAGAAAAATTTTCAAAAATTTGATATGAATTTTCTATGAATATACACTTAACACCTGTGCATGCTAACTCTGAAAATCACATGTAACAACTACTGCCCGACTGCCCAATTCACTCCCCCACACTTAAATTTTGGCATCGCCCTCGATGACCAAATATGCACTATGCACAAAGGGGTAAAGAGGAAAGGGTCACGCGTGCTCAAAATCATCTCAAGTCATTTTACTAAAACAGGCGAGTAAGAGTCTTAGGAACTTCCCAAAGGCGCTGGTCGGTGCATAACTAAACTGAGTAAAGTGATCCTCGGCACATCATCTCTACAACAAGATCCTGAGCTGCAAAAACAAAACACACAAAACAAACAAAACAACAACAAATGCAGAAGTAAGCTCGGGTTGCCTCCCGAGAAGCGCTATTTTTAACGTCGTTTGCTCGACGCAACCACGCACTCATCTTTCAAAATTCGTGACAAAGGTCACCTCACGTTCGCGGTCTAACGGTCCTCCGTAGTACTTCTTCAGGTGGTGGCCGTTGACTTTAAAACAGCCTTTCTTAGGATGGTCTATCTCAACTGTACCGTATGGAAAAACTTCACTTACTACGATGGGGCCAGACCACCTAGACTTCAGTTTTCCTTTAAAAAATTTCATTCGGGGATTGAATAGCAGAACTTGATCCCCCTTACGAAACTCTTTACCTTGTTTGATTTGCCGGTCGTGATAGGCTTTAGTACGCTCCTTACTAATCTTAGAGTTCTCATAGGCCATAAGCCTCCACTCATCAAATTCGTTGAGCTTCCAGAGCCGCTCACGACCCGCCAATGAAAGATCTTTATTCAGCGTTTTCAAGGCCCAGTAGGCCTTATGTTCAATCTCTACCGGAAGGTGGCACGCCTTCCCATAAACCAGCTGAAACGGAGTAGTGCCAATGGGTGTCTTATACGCTGTACGGAGTGCCCACATCGCATCATCTAACTTATCGGACCAATCCTTCCTATGGGTCTCAACGGTTTTCTCAAGGATGGTCTTAATGTCTCTATTCGAATTCTCAACTTGGCCACTAGTTTGAGGGTGATATGGGACGCCCCCTTTATGAGTGACCCCGTACTTTGCCAGAAGGCGTGTCATGGGATCATTCCTAAAGTGGGTGCCCCTGTCACTAATCAACACTCGCGGCACTCCAAATCTAGAAAACAATATTTATAGAAAACGAATCACAACTCTAGCATCATTCGTGGGCAGAGCTTCGGCCTCAACCCATTTAGAAACATAATCCACAGCAACAAGAATGAATTTATTACCTTTGGAACCCGGAAACGGTCCCGTGAAGTCAATGCCCCAAACATCAAATACCTCACAAGCTAAAATAAAATTCTGGGGCATCTCATCCCTCTTGGTAACCGCCCCGGTGCGTTGACACCTGTCACATTCCTGCACAAAGGTTAGAGCATCTTTAAACAAAGTGGGCTAGAAGAAACCACATTCCAAGACCTTACGGGCTGTCCGGTTGAAAGAGTAGTGTCCCCCGGTTGGTCCTGAGTGACAATGTTTAAGAATTTCAGCTCCTTCACAAAGGGGAACACATCTTCTAACAACCTGGTCAGCAAAAATATGAAAAAGATATGGTTCCTCCCAGAAATAATATTTCAGATCAGCAAAAAATTTCCTTCGTTGATGAGGTGTATAATCAGAAGGAACAACATCCCCAACCAGATAGTTGGCGATGTCTGAAAACCAGGGCACCTCATCAACGATACGCAAAAGCCTCTCATCAAGGAAAGTACCCTCAATATCTCTCTCACTCAAGGAATCAAGAAAGGGGTTCTCTAACCTACTCAAGTGATCAGCTGCTAAATTCTCAGCCCCTTTCTTATCCCTTATCTCAATATCAAACTCCTGGAGTAGTAATATCCACCGAATCAATCTAGGCTTAGCATCCACTTTTTGCATCAAATATTTAAGAGCAGAATGATCGGTGAATATCACTACCTTAGACAAAATCAAATAAGGACGAAACTTGTCAAGAGCAAACACAACAGCAAGCAATTCCTTCTCGGTGGTAGTGTAATTTTCCTGGGCACTATCGAGAGTCTTAGAAGCATAAGAAATAGGCTGAAAATGTTTCTCTCGACGCTGCCCAAGAACGGATCCTACTGCAAAATCACTAGCATCACACATAATCTCAAAGGGCAAAGACCAGTCAGGAGCTACTACCACCGGTGCCTTGACCAGTTTCTCCTTCAAACACTCAAAAGACTCTAAACACTCTTTTGAGAAGTCAAACGGTGCGTCCTTCTCAAGGAGCTTAGTCATGGGTCGGGCTATCTTAGAAAAGTCCTGGATGAACCTACGATAGAAATCTGCGTGTCCTAGAAAACTCCTAATGGCACGGACTGAGGTAGGGGGAGGTAATTTAGAAATAACATCAACCTTAGCCAGATCAACCTCAATTCCCCTACTCGATATCTTATGCCCTAGGACCACTCCCTCACTAACCATGAAGTGGCACTTGTCCCAGTTAAGCACCAAATTCACCTCTCGACACCTAACCAGGACTTTCTTCAAATTCTCTAAGCACTCATCAAAAGTGTCACCATACACAGAAAAGTCATCCATGAAAACCTCCATAAACTTCCCAATAAAGTCCCCGAAAATAGCAAGCATACATCTCATAAAGGTAGCAGGGGCATTACATAATCCAAACGCCATCCTCCGATATGCGAAGGTACCGAACGGACATGTGAACGTGGTCTTATCCTGGTCCTCTGGGGCTATGGGGATCTGGAAGTATCCCGACATCCCGTCAAGGAAATAGTAGAACTTATGCCCTGCTAACCTCTCTAAAATCTGATCAATGAAAGGGAGGGGGAAGTGGTCCTTCCGGGTGGCGGCATTTAATTTTCGGTAATCAATGCAGACCCGCCATCCGGTGACCGTACGCGTCGGAATCATCTCATCTTTCTCATTTTTAACCACAGTCATCCCCCCTTTCTTGGGAACCACCTGGGTCGGGCTGACCCAAGGGCTGTCTGAAATCGGATAAATAATGCCTACATCTAACAGACGGATGACTTCGTCCCTAACCACCTCCTGCATGTTAGGATTCAGTCTTCTTTGTGGCTGCACTACCGGTTTAGCATTATCTTCCATCAAAATTTTATGAGTGCAGAAAGCAGGGCTGATTCCTTTCATGTCAGAAAGTTTCCGGACTAGAGCTTCCCTTTGTTCACTAAGTAAATCAAGACATGCAGATTTTTGGGATGGCTCAAGCTCGGATGCAAGAATAACAGGGAGGTCACGACTATTATCAAGAAAAGCATACTCAAGGTGGGAGGGAAGAGGTTTTAGATTTAATGGAGAGGGTGTTATAATGGAAGAATCAGTTTGAAAATTTTCCTTCTCCACCTCATCTAAATCTTCTTCCTTCCCCTTCACATTACTAGCATCACTTGAGTCCTCCTCTCCACCTATCATGAGACAATCAAAACTAGGGAGGAGCTCAAGATCCTCTGCTGAAAGACTCTCATCCAAAAGAAGATCAAAGAAGGCTTCATCAGAAAGCATGTTAGGAATGCAATCCTCCACCAAAGAATCCATCACATCCATGTAGAAACACTCTCCACTATCTTGACAGGGCCTCTTTATTATTTTGGACATGTCAAAGGTGGCAGACTCATCCCCAACGCGGAGGACAAGCTTACCGTCTCCAACATCAATAAGCGCTCGGGCAGTTGCCAAAAATGGTCTGCCCAAAATCAATGGTACCTCCCGATCCTGATCCATGTCCAAAATAACAAAGTCTACCGGAAAAATAAATTTGTCCACTTTAACCAACACGTCTTCAATAATCCCTTGGGGATATTTTACAGATCGATCAGCCAACTGAATGCACATACGTGTAGGTTTAAGTGGACCAAGTGCAAGCTTTTCATATAAAGCAAGAGGCATCAAATTAATGCTTGCACCCAAATCAGCCAAGGCCCTATCAAAAGTAAGATCTCCTATAAAGCAAGGGATAGTAAATGAACCTGGATCCTTAAGCTTCTTCGGCAAATCTGTCCGTATCACGGCCGAACACTCCTCATTAAGCGTCACAGTTGACGCTTCTTCCAGCCTCCTCTTGTTCGTCAGTAGATCCTTCATAAATTTCGCGTACTTGGGCATTTGTGCTAGTGCATCCACGAATGGTAAGTTAATTTGCACTTGTTTCATGAGATGCAAAAACTTATCAAACTGGTCACTGTCATTCTTTCTAGTCAATCGCGTCGGATAGGGGAGAGGTGGGGTGTAATTCTTTACTGGAACGGGCTGTTTTGGTGCAGCCGCCGCCTCTCTTCCCTCATCTTTCTCTGTTTCTTTTTCACGGACAGCTGGTTCACTTTCAACTTCATCGGGCTTCTTTTTCGTGGCAGCAAGCTCTAGCTCTTTTCCATTCCTCAAGGTGATTGCCTGAACATGTTCTCTTGGGTTTGGCTCGGTATTACTAGGGAGGGATCCCTGCGGTCTTTCAGACATGGCTTTAGCGAGCTTCCCAATTGTTTTTTTCATGTTTTGCATCCTTGTGTCCGCTTGCTGTTGACTTTGCATTTGTTGCTGCTGAATTTGAAACAATTTCTTGAGTGTTTCTTCTATGCTAGAAAATCTTTGTTCAGTCTTTCTCCTAAAGCTCCCTTGCACTGGTTGAGAAACTTGTTGCTGGCCTTGAGGTGCTTGGGGTTGATTATAGTTTCTAGACTGCTTCTGCTGATTTCCTTGCCCGTAATTTCCTTGGTGATGCTGCTGTCCGTAGGGCTGATTGTAGTAGCCTTGTCGCTGATAATACATCGCATCCACTTGCTCTACTCCAGGGGCTGCCGAGTGTGCCATCATAGTACATTCATGTGGCGAATGGAGTCCCCCACACATAGTACAAGAGGGACTAAAAGGGCCGGGGGCTACCATGTTTACACTGGGCACCGAGTGAGCAAGTTCCATCTTCTTCTGATTATTTTCCACAGTGGTAGCTAGATTCTGAATCATACTAGTCAAAGTATCTACCCTTGCAGAAAGGGCAGAATTATCACTGATCTCATACAAACCTGGGGCCTTCTGGTGAGTTGTACTCCTATCGTTGTACCAGGATGCATTGTTCGAAACAATTTTTTCCACTAGTTCTTCCCCCACCTCGGATGGTAAATCAGGAAAGGCTCCACCACCCGAAGCATCAAGCATCATCTTCCCTTCATTGCCGAGCCCACTATAGAAATAGAAAAGAACCTCACAATCAGTCAAATTGCTCTGAGGGCAAGCTCTCCTCAGCACCTTGAATCTTTTCCATGCTTCAGCTAAAGTCTCCAGCGATCCCTGTTTGAACTCTTGTAGCTGCTTCTTCAATTTCAGAGCTTTTGATGTAGGGAAATATTCTTTAATAAAGGCACTATGCAGCTGGTCCCAAGTCTGGAGGTGGTGGTGAGGATTGCTGTCCAACCACCTCTGTGCATCATCCCTCAGTGAGAACGGGAAAAGCATCATTCTCACCTGATCATCAGTAAACCCAGGTATCTTGAAAGTCTGGCACATCCTCAGGAAACGGGTAATATGCGTCACTGGGTCTTCAGTAGGGCCTCCTCCAAATTGATTATTAGATACCATGCTTATCACCGTCGGCTTGATCACGTAACGGTTGGCAGTATTTCCCTACACCTGAATGCTATCGTACTCTGAAACGTTTGGTGTAAGGAACTCTGCAATGGTCTGACGCTGATAGAGTGGATTGTTGCGCGGTATATAGGGATTGGGTGGAGGCTCCTGATGTCTAGGTTGAGGGGCTGGTTGTGGCTGAGTAGGTGGGACTTGAGTGTGGTTTTGAAATTGATTGGGGTATGGGTTTTGGTACTGGGTCTGATTTTGGAATGTAGGTTGATTGATTGGAGGTGGGTTCTGTCTTGGTTGGAAAACGGGAATACTCTGTCCTGCTCCTTGCATTCCATAAACTTGATTTTGAAAATTGGTTTCAGGAGCAGTAGGGGTATTTTGAAAGAGGTGAAATAATGGAGGGAGATTAAATTGTGGTGAAGGCTGATTTTGGGAAAAAATCGGAGTGCGGTAATTTTGAAAACCTGGAGGGTTTCTAGGTGAAATTGGTGTTGAAGATTGAGGTGATGTGTTATGATAGAAATCTGGCTGAGTAGTAGGGTTAGGGTTACTAGATGACCCTATGTTTCCAGATGAAGATTGATGGTCCATGGTAAATTTCTCTTTGTGAGCCTTGCGGTTCTGTCTGGCGAGCTTTTCAATCTCTAGATTAAGAGGGATTAATGGTTCTCCCCTCTTGGAGCGTGTATGCATAAACAGAGCTGACATGCAAGGTTAGCTGACAAATATCCTACGAAAAACTAAAAACGAATCGTTGAGTAAAATTAACCCTTAAGACCGACACCGTCCCCGGCAACGGCGCCAAAAACTGATGTGAGTTTTCTCGCACTTAAAAAGATTGTAATATAGCAGTGAAAGTACAAGTATCGTCTCCACAGGGACGGTAAAAGGGAATTAAGAATTAACTAAAAATCAGCGATAAAGAATAAATAAAATAAATGCGGTCGTGCGAGATTTGGTTGCTTGAGAAAACTAAAATTGCAAATAAACGATTAAAAGTAAATGATTGGGTTCTTCTTAATTAACAACGAAGGGAACAGGGATTGATTCCGGGGTAATCAGATTTCTGGCAGATCAGGCTTAATTACATGAATTTAATTTAATTGAGCCTAGCTAATCAATACTAAGTTCTTACCGCTCTCGCGGCGTAGAGAAAAATAATTAGGGGATCAGGCTGATCTCTCATGCGACAAGATCCTAAATTATTGCCAAGACGAACGAGCTTACGGCCCCTTAATAGCTACTAATCTCTTAGCGAACGATTAAGTGTGTGTGAATGTGTCCTAGAACAAATTAGATCTCTCTTAATTTATTCTATAAGCAATTGTAATTCTAGTGGCCATTCTAGGTTACAAAAGATATCAATTAAATTATTCAAACACAAATTAAACGGCATTAATGCAATTTACACCATCAAGAACCTAACCATACATCATGATTAACCCCTTCATCAACCCCAAATCCCTAATTAAAACTACTCCCTATTCATAATTGAAGAATCAATAGAATTGAGATAGATAGAATTAATTGTCATTAATAAAAAAAAGTAGGAATTTACAAAGAATGTTAAGGAATTGATAAACCTGGCTGAAAAAACTCTCTAATCTCGTCCTTAATCTCTCTCTAAACTTCCATCCCCCTTTAATTAGGGTTAGATAGGTGTTATTTATAGGAAACAAAGCAATTCGGGTTGAATTAGGAAACAATGAAATTCGCACTTAAATTAGGAAACAAAAACGGGGCACGCACGGCTTGGGTAAAACGTCCGAATTTGACTTTACTTCCTTCACGAAAGTTGTAGATAATGAATTACTCTATCCACCCCAATTTTCTGAATTTGATTTGAATCATCCAATCAAGAGATATGAATAAAATGGTGGAATGTCTCATTCTGAAATCGCAACAGGGATCATCTGACTTCGTCGTCTGTTTTCACATTCTTCCTATCAGATTCTCGGAACGGTGTCTTCGCATGGTTTGTAGCCCTTGAAGTTGGCTTTCATATGGAACTTGAAACGTGTACATTGGATGTCTCTACAAGCATATATGCTTGAATGATTAACAGAAGGTCATCCTGTTCGTCATTTTCAAGCTCTATTTGTTTTCTTTTGATCCCGTAGCCAATCCTAGAGCTCTTTTGTCTTCAACTCTTCATCGTAAACCTCCCGGTGACCTCCAAAGCTCTCAAATCAATCTCTAATGTTTCTCAACTCGTCCCGATTGCTTCTCAAGCGCCGGTGTTGGTGTCTAAAATCCTTATTTTGACTCCAAATGACACAAAACTCGAACCAACGCCCGATAAACATAACTTGAGCTAAAATTGAGACTTGCAACACCTTAAAGCTAGGAAAACTATCAAAATGAAACCCCAACACGCATCAAATGCGTGTTGTAATATGTACTTATCTGAAAGATGGGACACTTCGAATGTGTATTGACTATCGTCAACTGAACAAGGTCACAATCAAGAATAGGTATCCTTTGCCTACGATTGATGACTTGTTTGATCAGCTCCGAGGAGAAACAGTGTTCTCGAAGATCGATTTGAGGTCAGGGTATCATCAATTGAATATAAAGGAGGATGACATACCGAAGAGTGCTTTCCGCACAAGGTATGGTCATTTCGACTTCTTAGTCATGTCATTTGGGCTAACAAATGCCCCGACGGCATTTATGGACTTGATGAACCGGGTAATTCATAACTACTTGGATCGTTTTGTGATTGTGTTCATAGATGACATCTTGATTTACTCAAAGAGTGAAGAAGAGCACGAGGAACACTTAGTACTTGTTCTTGAGACACTACGAGAGAAGCAGCTCTATGCCAAATTCTCTAAGTGTGAGTTTTGGCTTAAAGAGATCGGCTTTCTCGGGCACGTGGTTTCTGAATCAGGCGTTGCTATGGACAACAAGAAGATTGAAGCCATCACAGAATGGAAAAGACCTAAGAACATGAAGGAGATTCGTAGTTTCCCTGGACTAGCGGGATACTATAGAAAATTCGTTGAGAAGTTCTCAGTGTTAACATCACCATTGACAAAGCTCACTCGAAAAGGGGCTAAGTTTGTATGGCATGACTGATGTGAGAAGGGATTCCTAGAATTGAAGAAGAGATTGACAGGGGCACCGGTACTTTCATTACCCAAACAGAGTATGGGGTACGATGTCTACAGTGATGCAAACATCCAAGGGCTTGGATGTGTGTTGATGCAGATGGGGAGGGTAATTGATTATGCTTCACGACAGTTGAAGAAACACGAGGTAAATTATCCTACTCATGACTTAGAATTGGGGGAAGTGGTGTTTGCACTAAAGATATGGAGGCATTATCTCTACGGAGAAACATGTTACATATATACTGATCACAAGAGCTTGAAGTACGTGTTTACTCAGAAAGAGTTAAACATGAGACAACGAAGGTGGATGGAGTTGATAAAGGACTACCACCTAGTGATTGAGTATCATCCTGGTAAAGCAAATGTGGTGGCCGATGCCCTTATTCGGAAGAGCTCATCAGGGGCATTGATAACCAACTTGAAAGCATTGAGAGCTCAGTTGGAAGTATCTACTGATGGCGCCTTATTGGCAAGGTTTGAAGTGAGACCTACATTACTTGATGAGATCAAGAAAGGGCAAGAAACTGACGAAGAACTTATAAAGGTCCGAGAACGGATGCTAGCGGGACCGGTTGAGGATTTCATGGAGAGAGACGATGGTCTCCTATTATTTCGTGACCGAGTGTGCGTACCATTCACCATCGGATGATGAGCTCCGAAAGTCCATTCTGGAGAAGGCTCACTCATCGGCGTATGCTATGCACCCGGGAGGCACAAAGATGTACAAGGATTTGAAAGAAAGCTAGTGGTGGTCTGGGATGAAAAGATAAATAGCAGAGTACATCAGTCGGTGCCTTACTTGTCAGCAGGTTAAGGCAGAACATCAGCATCCGGCGGGCTTATTGCAGCCACTTTCCATCCCTGAATGGAAGTGGGAACATGTGACTATGGATTTCGTGGCAGGCTTACCACGGACAATCATGAACTATGACGCAGTGTGGGTTGTTGTTGACAAGCTCACAAAGAGTGAACACTTTTTACCTATCAACACCACCTACCCACTCGAGAGGTTAGCCAAATTGTATACGGATGAGATCGTGAGGTTACATGGTGTTCCCGTGACCATCGTATCCGATAGAGACCCATGATTCACATCGCGTATTTGGCCAAAATTTCAAGAGTCTATGGGAAAAAGGTTGAAGTTCAGTACTGCTTTCCATCCACAGACGAATGGCCAGTCTGAAAGAGTTATACAGATCTTGGAGGATATGTTGAGAGCTTGTGCATTGGAGTTCTAAGGAAGTTGGGACAACCATTTAGCACTCGTGGAGTTTGCCTATAACAACAGTTATCAGGTGAGTATCGGCATGCCTCCATACGAGGCATTGTATGGGAGGAGATATCGTACACCGTTGTGTTGGGATGAGGTTGGCATGGCCAAACTTGAAAGTACAGAGTAGGTGGAAATCACCAAGGAAAAGGTAAAGATGATTCGTGAGAGGCTTAAGACGGCCCAAGATAGACAGAAGAGCTATGCTGATAAGCGCCGAAGAGCCTTAGGGTTTAAGGTGGGAGATGAGGTGTTCTTGAAAGTTTCACCTTGGAAGGGAATCATCCGATTTCAGAGCCGAGGGAAACTTAACTCACGCTACATAGGGCCATTTGTGATTCTTGAGAGAATTGGGGCCATAACATACCGATTGCAGTTGACTCCAGAATTGGAGAAGATACATAACGTGTTCCACGTGTCTATGCTCAAGAAATATATGCCGTATCTGTCTCATGTACTAAAGAAACCACCCGTGGAAATACGGGAAGACTTGAACTATGTCGTACAACAGGTAAAGATACTTGATAGACAAGTAAAGAAGCTAAGGAGCAAGAAAGTTCCAATGGTGAAAATCCTTTGGAAAAGTGACCGATTTGAAGAAGAAACTTGGGAAACGGAAGCCTGGATGAAGGAACAATATGCATTTCTGTTTGAATAAGCATTGTGAAATTCGGGGACGAAATTCCCGTTAAGGGGGGAGGGGGGTGTACTTGTAACACCGTACCCAATCTTATTTACTTTTTAGTAAATTGTGTAATAAACCTTGAAGAAAGAATCATGAATTTGCGAAGTTGTAAATTTTTGTTATTTCTTTTACGTGAATAGTAAATTGCACGTGGGGCCCACACCGGGAACGGGGACCACCCGATAATTTCGGAACCAAGTATTTTGTTCATATTGGTCTAGATAATGTGTATATGGTGGTGGATATTTTATTTGGACCATAAAAAGGGCATAGAGTTGACCCGTTGGTCAAACGAGGCCCAATTACCGGTATTGTTAATTTATCGGATAACAGCCCGAAATGAATTTCGGAGACTTTTAAATTAATATTGGGGAATGTACATCTATTCTAAAGGCCTATAATAATTAGGAACGTGTGATATATTTTATTTGTCCCGATAAAATAAAATATAATTAAAAGAGTCCGAGAAATACAACTTTCGGGGCTGAATGTACACTTCGGGACAAATTGGGATGACCTCCCACATGAGCGGGGGCCACCCCACTTTTTTATGGGCTCAATGCGACTTATTGTGGCTGGAAGTGTGCAATGAGTGAAGGGAAGGACAAGAAAAGTCTCCTAGGGGCCCTTTCCCCACATTATTTGAGAGAAAAGCCAAAAAGGGCCATCTCTTCACTTACCCACCCCTACAGCTCGACCAAGGCTAGAAAGAAGGAGAGAAGCTTTCAAACCATCCTCTATAGCTGCAAAATTAGAGCTCAAGCTTTAGAGGTCCAAGGAGGAAGATTAGATAAGGAAAATGTTAGGAAAGGTGTGAAGAATTAAGATAATAACCTTATAATAACTTTTCTTCTACTTTTTCTCTATCATATGACTTATGTATCATATGGAGGACCCCTAGAACTGTTCTACACATTTATAAGTGTAGAATGAGGGGTTGTAAGGTGGTTCTAAGTCCATGAACGGACTTAGAAGCCAAAATGACCAGTTCGCCGGAAAATAACCTTTTAGAGGTTATTTGTGTGAATAGGAGTTTTGTGATGATAAAACCTTGTTAGGAGTTTGACTAAGGTGTTCCTAACTTTCGCCAGAGTATCGCCGGAGTTCGTCGGAGTTTCGCCGGAGTTCAACCGAGAAGGGTAGAACTTCTTAAAGCTCATTCGAGGTGAGGATGGCTAACTATATTGCTTATAATTAGTGAGTTGATTTCATAAGATTACCTAAAGTAATTAAATGTGTTTTTCTTTGGATTATTCATGATTAATAATGCCTAAGAATGAGAAGACTATTGTCTATAAAGAAAAAGAGCATGATATATAAATTTAAGAGTAAATTGTGTATGATCATGTGTTGTGAATATGTTGACTTGATAGTGGAATTAACTATGAATTTTATGTTGAATTATACTTTTTCTTCATGTAAGAATATATGAGTGATTAAAAGTGATATTTTGTATATTGATATAAATGATATTTTCAATGGAAAATCAGTTTGGAATTTGTCTATATGATTATGAATGGAGAACCTTGTTTGTTGGAATTAATCCGACTAGTATTAACATACTAGTCGGGCATTAAAGTGAAATGTTGCTAGAATTGATCCTACGGTTGGATTGTGAAATGTTATGCCTTAAGTAGTCTTAAAAGATTCTTTAAGGTAGGAATGTATGAACTTTAAGTTATACTAAGGGTAGGCCTTAAGGTATACCCAAGATAAAATGAATAAGAAATTGATCCTAGATATAGGATTGGCCTACGGGCGTGTTCGGTAGTCCTTGAGGATAGCCGGTTGAATTATGATAATAAGTAAGGACCATGGCCCTTCCCGACTCTAGAGAGCGGGGTTGGATAGCATAGACTTGCAACGTGATCATAGGTTAGAGTGGAATCCGAATCGGAGACCTAACTAGGCTGTGATAGCGGTAACACATAAGATAGGACCCCGAAGGGCCTTACCTTCCCACGAGATGATGGGTTTGAGTCCAGGGGCGGGATGTTCAAAATCCGAACAATTGACCTTACAAGGCCTCAGATAGCGGTAGCCAGTACCGTAGAAACAATAAGACCTACGGGTTGTGTCGTGTGAACGATGAATGAAATGGAATATACAAAAAGGGGCCCGCGTGCCGACAAATTGATAAATTAACTTATTATAAAGATAATAAGGGGCAAATTTGGAATATCATTTATATATGATATCACTCTATTTGAGGGTCTTATAAATTGAAACATTGATTATATTCAGTGTAATTGTCATTGTACTTTTCAAATGTTTCAAAGTACTGACCTCCCCTACACGGGGGAGGCCACCTCACAGTTTCAGGTAGAAGTTGAGCCTGTTACCAGTACCCGTTGCTTCGGGAAGGATCTTAGAGTGAAGACGTGGTTCGTGCTTCCTCTGTTTTTGTTTTCAAAACACTTATAATAATGCTCATGGATATTATTTTCTGAATAATTAATTGGGGGCTTGTATGCCTAAGTTTGTCAAGTGTGGCTTGAACACTTGCAATAATGTTTCCGCTGCTTAATGAATGTTTTGCATTACGTTTGTTTATGGATGTACTATGTGTGAATGATATTCCAGACGCTTTGTATAATATGAATGTGTTAGACTGCGGTTGACTATTTGTACTGTACGGCGGGTTGTTGACGTATCCGGGTAGGTCCGGGGCGTGACATAGGCTCTACTCTTCTATTAGTCACGTTAGGTGGAAATTTAGAATGCTTTGATTTCCTTTTTGTTTGTTTGTTTAGGTTTTATTAGTATTTGATTGCTACGTGTCCCTCCAAATAAGTTAAGTTGCCATGTGTTCCAACTTTACATCTATTTAATACATTTTAAGTTTTAATGAATTATTATTTAAAATAGGCTACCACTTGACATTAATTATTATAAATAATTTTATTTCTGATTCGTTAATTTAATCTCCCTTAATATAAAAATATTTCTTAGATGTAATCACTAGGCATGATTTGTGGGTGTTACAGTTACCATTTCTTATCCTTCCGGCGTGAGCTCTGACGGCTTTAAAACTTTTTCTATTAAGAAGACAAAATTTAAGGTTATTTTAGTAAATATACTTTTGAAAAACGGCTAACTATCACCTAAGCCTCTCTTCTTTACCTTAGAACCTGAAATTTTTGGCTCCCTTACAACTGGTCTGAGGAGCCCTAGCAAGTAAGCTGAGAATGAGGACACGACCTACTGGAGTGGCTACAATTGAAATGGGGCGCATAACACATGGAGAAGGGACGAGTGCTGAAGACAAGCAGAAAGGTAAGAAATGCGTCCGTCCTAATTTTGTGAAGTTTGAACAAATTATGTGGGTATAAATTTGGTGAAGTGATAAAACACAAAGGGTTTTTTATGCTGTTGGAGAAGGTAGGGTAGGGTTTATCTCTGGTCAGATTCCTTTTTCCTTTATCTTTTTGGATTTGACAAATGGGACCAGATTCTCTTACCTTTTTTAGTTTTTAACTTTATGTAATGGGTTGTGTGTTTGTATTGTGTATGTATTTATTATGTGGTTGTGTGTAAAACTTTGAATGATTGACCTACCACATTGAATGCATATTTTAAACAGCCCCATGTGAAACCACATTCACGCTCAAGTTGTGGTACGGAGGAAGAGTCCATGACACTGCCAGACCTGCTTACAGGGGAGGCACTAGCCATTTATTTCGTGATCTAGATGTGGATGAGTTTGGTCTCATTGTTCTGAAAGAGAAACTACAAGAACTTGGTTGCAGTGATAAGGTAAGAAGAATCTTTTTCTATTCAGATTCTTCTCTACAAGAATTGAAAGGTGACTCAGAGATTTGGGGCTTTGTGAATAATGGAAATGTGGGTAGACTTGTGGAGAATTGGGTTGAATTAGATGCAGTGGATGAAGGTGAAGATGTAGATGATGACTTCTCAGGTAGTGATTGTGCTTACAGTGAGGAATTAGAAGAATTTTCTGGGGATGATGAAGATTTTGATCTAGGGGACTTCATTTGTAAAGATGATACTGATTTTGTCACGCCCCGGACCTATCCGGACACGTCAACAATCCGCCGTACAGTACGAATAGTCAACCGCAGTTCAACACACCCATACTATACAAGGCGTCTGGAATATCATTCACACATAGTACATCCATAAACAAACATAATGTAAAACATTCATTAAAGCAGCGTAAACATTAATAAAAGTGTTCAAGCCACACTTGGCAACTTAGGCATACAAGCCCTCAAATAATTATTCAAAAATAATATCCATGAGCATTATTCATATTGTTTTCAAAACAGAAACGGAAGAAGCACGAACCAAGTCTTCTTCCTTTGATCTCCCCGAAGCAACGGGCGGTGGTAGCAACCTTCAAGTTCTACCAGAAACTGTGAGGTGGCCTCCCCCATGAAGGGGAGGTCAGTACTTTGAAGCATTTGAAAAGTACAATGACAACTACATTGTATATAATCAATGTTTCAATTTCTAAGACACTCGATCTAAGGTGATACTATATTATAGGCCGTAACCCTCGGTTACCCTATTCAAAACCTACTTACCTTATATATAAGGTCAAGTAGTCGGCCAGTGGGCCCATGCTTACCTTATTACAACATTTCACCATAGTATAGTCACACTCACCGATATCATTCCGTCGTGCTAGAGGCTGACTCTAGTCACTCCATTTCGTGCTAGAGGCTTCCTCTAGTCACTCTACATAATGCTAGAGGCTTCCTCTAGTCATTTCCCGTCGTGTTAGAGGCTTCCTCTAATCACTCTTCATTATGCTAGAGACTGACTCTAGTCATCTTACGTTGTGCTAGAGGCTTCCTCTAGTCACCTTTCCATAAGTTAGAGGCTTCCTCTAATCATATCATTAAGATTCCTAAGCAACTTCTATGCCTAGAATCACTTGATATTGAGTAATCTTTGAGGCCTACTCCTAGCTTAACTTAGCATTTATACATTCCTACCTTAAGGTATCTCATATGACTACTTAAGGTACATCTTTCATGATCCAAGCCCTTAGGATTTATTCTATCAATTTTCATGCTAACATTCCAACTAGTATTTCAATACTAGTCAAATAATCTTAGAACATCCAAGTTCGAATTTACGATCATATTGCTCATCTCAAGTGATTTTCCTTTTCAAATATGATCTAATAATCTTAATGTCACAATATCACTTTTATCCATTCATGAATTTTCTACACGAAGTAAAAGCATATCTTATCACAATATTTCACAATTTATTTCATTATCATGCCCTCATATTCATAATACACCATCATACACAATGTTGGGATATTGATCCAGAGGCCCAATACCCGGATCAAGAAGGCCCAAGATACCCGGCCCAAACAACGAGCCCATCACTCTATGATGAGTAGATCCAGTGAAGAATTCATGCCGAACGAGATACGGCCCAAGTAAGGGTTGACCCAGTAAGAAGATATACCGAACGGAGTTCAGACTATATATCATACTTGGGCCAATTTGACAACGTCTTCAGCATAGTCCAACATCCCGTTCGAGCAACGGACAACCGGCAAGTGGTCAGGTGCAATTAATGCCAGATTGTGACATCAGCAAGTGGAAACATCGGTGACCAAGTCGGTGGAACAACAACCAATCAGCATAGAGCAGTCTATGCTCTCCATTAGTATAAATAGGAGGTTTAAAATCATTGTAAGGGTTAGCATTTCAATACTCAAGCTCTAGAATAACATTATTGCTCTTAATTCTTGTATTAAAGCATTATTCTGACCTACCGATCGGGAATTTCCTTGTAATCAGACATGTTAATTAATACGAGTGGGCTTTTGAGTATTAGTGAGTTCATATTTTATATTTGGTTATACACTTTGATTCTGTACCATTCCTAATATATCCAAAGTTCGTGTTGGGCTTTCGGATCTACGGGACTTACCTTCAACATTGGCGCCGTCTATGAGAAAGTGTTCAAGAGTTTCACATTCAATTATCCTAAAACAACTATTTTCGAAAATGGTCAGAATCAGTTCTTATCACACAAACGACGGTTCACGCCGTCACGGAAGGAGTCACACCCCGGGAAATCAAACCCCTCAGGGACAATCTAGCCGAGGATCGTATCCTCGTTTTGATGGAGATTTTGTGATTCCTGAATGTTGGGCCGCGGGTATGCGGTGCCAGCAACAGCCAGCCTGCCGGTGCAATCGGACCGCGTGGCGCTTCGCTTGTGCTATAAAGCGGGAGGAGCGTGCTTCACTATCAGCGATTGCTTTTAGTGTAGCGGTAAGCGCAACGATCAACAAGTGGTATCAGAGCCAAGGTCACGGGTTCGACCCCCGGCAACAACATGCTGCACAGTTGTAGGCTGGCAGGTGCTGAAGGGGAGATTGTTGGGCCGCGGGGTATGCGGTGCCAGCAACAGCCAGCCTGCCGGTGCAATCGGACCGCGTGGCGCTTCGCTTGTGCTATAAAGGGGGAGGAGCGTGCTTCACTATGAGCGATTGCTTTTAGTGTAGCGGTAAGCGCAACGATCCACAAGTGGTATCAGAGCCAAGGTCACGGGTTCGACCCACGGCAACAGCATGCTGCACAGTTGTAAGCAGGCAGGTGCTGGGGGGGAGATTGTTGGGCCGCGGGTATGCGGTGCCAGCAACAGCCAGCCTGCCGGTGCAATCAGACCGCGTGGCGCTTCGCTTGTGCTATAAAGGGGGAGGAGCGTGCTTCACTATCAGCGATTGCTTTTAGTGTAGCGGTAAGCGCAAGGATCCACACATTCCATTTGCGGGGAAATAGGCCGTCCGGGACAGACACGAAGAAAAACCGGTCTTTCCACCCCTTGATTGAAGTTGGATTGCCCTTGAACAGAATATGTCCCGTTCGGGCACTAGTGGCCAGATAGCCGTGGGTTTGTTGAGGGGCTACCTTAAAAAATTGATGGAAGAGATCTAAGGTTGGTCGGGCGCCGACATCTTTACAACGACAAATAAAACCCTCCATTGCCCGATAGGAATTCAGCATAATTTGGGCCGGTACAATTTCGTAGAAATTAAAAAATGAAATGAAAAAAGAATGTAGCGGAAACCTAAGGCCGGCCCTAATTGAGTCAAAATGAACTACAACCATCCCGGGCCTATGACGCAATGGGTGAAGCCCAGCTTGCAATCAGAAATTCACTGGGTCTGGGATAAGGGCCGGAATTTTGGCCCTATTGTGGGAGGTCAGTTTTTGCCGCCTCTTCCTAATCAGTTTTAGGTCAAGGGTATGGCGAGGGAAATCGTTGGGACGACCGGCCGCCATGGAAATAAGTTCATCCTCGGACTTGGTATCGTCGGAATCTTCACTGGAGGAAGAAGAGCTGCCGGAGGAGTCACCCGTCTCCGCCCTAACCTCCGCCGTCGCTGCTTTGGAACCTTCATCAAAAGGGACGGTGATAATCTCCACATCACGGTCCTCCCCTTGAGAAGCCATTTCCGAATCAGAACACCGTTGAGAATTCATCTCGACCGAGTCAGGGATGAGGCGAGAAAGCAAGGGAGGGAGAGTACCTGAGCGACGAAAGCTGGAAGAAATTTCAGAAAACGGCAAGACGAAGAGAATTGCAGAATCGAAACCCGGATTTGAGAAGTCAAAGGCTAATTTATAGCCTTTGAACCGCCGTGTCAAGAACCAATCAGGGAGCGACACGTCACTAGGAGCATATAAGCTAAACACGTGTCTAATGAAAAGACTAAACGACGGTTATCATGATAAATATGGGGAAATGAAACGACAGCCGTCAAATCACAACATGGGGAACTGACTACTTCTGTGCCCCGATCGCCATTCGACAATTTGCAACATTGGTGTTCATACTTCCTAATGCACTCACTATCATTCGAGACATCGGAAGTGGGGGACTTGTGTTGGGATATTGATCCAGAGGCCCAATACCCGGATCAAGAAGGCCCAAGATACCCGGCCCAAACAACGAGCCCATCACTCTATGATGAGTAGATCCAGTGAAGAATTCATGCCGAACGAGATACGACCCAAGTAAGGGTTGGCCCAGTAAGAAGATATACCGAACGGAGTTCGGACTATATATCATACTTGGGCCAATTTGACAGTGTCTTCAGCATAGTCCAACATCCCGTTCGAGCAACGGATAACCGGCAAGTGGCCAGGTGCAATTAATGCCAGATTGTGACATCAGTAAGTGGAAACATGGGTGACCAAGTCGGTGGAACAACAGCCAATCAGCATAGAGCAGCCAATGCTCTCCATTAGTATAAATAGAAGGTTTAAAATCATTGTAAGGGTTAGCATTTCAATACTCAAGCTCTAGAATAGCATTATTGCTCTTATTTCTTATATTAAAGCATTATTCCGACCTACCGATCGGGAATTTCCTTGTAATCAGACAGGTTAATTAATACAAGTGGGCTTTTGAGTATTAGTGAGTTCATATTTTATATTTGGTAGTTATACACTTTGATTCTGTACCATTCCTGATATATCCAAAGTTCGTGTTGGGCTTTCGGATCCACGTGACTTACCTTCAACACACAATTTCCTCCAAATTTGTATATCATGCTTCATTTACTCATATGCAATAGTATTTTCATTTAGGCATTATTAATCATTAATAATCCATGAAAATCACAATTAATACTTTAGGCAATCTTATGAAATTAACTCACTAATTATAAGCAAGATAGTCGATCATCCTCACCTTAAATGAGCTTTAAATTTCTCCTTCTTGATCCAATGGTCAAAGCTTCGGCCAAGGTGGATTAAGAAATGATCCCTTTCTTAAAAATGAGTGTTAAGCAGCCTCCTCACAGTTCTAGCTCAACCCCTAAACGTCAACACGAAAACAGTCCCTAGAACGGATGTTTTCCGGCGAATTCGTTCCCTAACCTTTCAAGGTTTTGTCTAGGTTAGTATCTAACCTTTCCAACAATAAAAATTACTATATAATAAAATTTTATACACTTAAACCAGTGTATAATAGTTATTCAACTATTCAAAGGATTTAGGCAATAGAAAGGAAGATTTTGGATTCAAACTTACTTTGAATACCACAAACGTATTCTGCGATGTTTCGTTGTGTTCGGACGATTTGGAGGCCTTATACTGCTCCGTTTCCTTCAAACCGCACGCCTATGGATTCCTCTTCTCTATATCTTTCAGCGGGAACCTCACACGCTTTAATTGGATTAGTGAAACTCAGGATATGAGTCGAACAAGAAGAACTACGCACTGGATTTTTACCATGCGGACAGCTCTCCTTCTTCTTCTTCTTTTTGGGTTGTGTGGCTCTCCCTTCCTGCTTATCCTTTTAGTTCGAATGGGTGTGAGGGATAGGTGTTTAGAAGCTCTCAAATTCTTATCCTCACATGTGGTTCACAAAAATAGGTAGGGTGTTTGATTCCAATCAAACATGGGATGGTCCTCCTCTTTTATTTCTCTTTTGTATTGTTTGAGCTCTCAACTCAATAGGTCCGCCCCATTTATGTGTTCTAACTTATCCTACATGTTTTGCAGGTGCTAGGAAGGTGTGAGTCGTACTCTCATGTCCCGTAATTAATTTGGGAGCAAAATATCTACCAATACATCCAAGAGTGGAAAGATGGGTCCTACCATTTTTGTCCTTTGTCATAAGATGTACTTTTGTACTCTCCCCAATTTATTCAGATCAAGTCAACCTTCTACATCATATTATTGGTCTCTAATATGTGTAGGGTGGTCCCAATAATTTATTTGATGTATAATTACAAAAGAAAACCTTACTCCCATTATTTAGCCTAATAATGCCAAAGATGGGACCATAGGCATTTGTATTCTTCTCCAATCATTCCATCATTCAATTATGATATTAATATTTATATATCTGGGCTACCAACCGTGTGGGTCACCCTCCAATGGGTCTAGGATTCCATTCTTGAATAATTACTATTTTTAGCAGGTTAGGCCCAAAATAACATTTGGGCTGCCCGACCGCACTTACATTGTACTGAGGGGTTGCATATATTTATTTAAGGATGTTGGGCCCCAATATCAATAACATGTCCTAATCAATTATTTAGAAGTCCATTACCCCTATATGAGCTCAAATAGTAATATGATTAATCATACGTTCCATAAAACTTTAATCGTTTTACAATTGTTCGAAAATAGGGAAATTCAATGCATAAGCTTTGAAATTAAATTTAAATTTCCAGGACGTTCGGGTGCGGTGTCATAAGTTCACCCCCCATGAAGTCTTCTTCCTTTGATCTCCCCGAAGCAACGGGCGGTGGTAGCAACCTTCAAGTTCTACCTGAAACTGTGAGGTGGCCTCCCCCATGAAGGGGAGGTCAGTACTTTGAAGCATTTGAAAAGTACAATGACAACTACACTGTATATAATCAATGTTTCAATTTCTAAGACCCTCGATCTAGGGTGATACTATATTATAGGCCGTAACCCTCGGTTACCCTATTCAAAACCTACTTACCTTATATATAAGGTCAAGTAGTCGGCCCGTGGGCCCATGCTTACCTTATTACGCCATTTCACCATAATATAGTCACACTCACCGATATCATTCCGTCGTGCTAGAGGCTGACTCTAGTCACTCCATTTCGTGCTAAAGGCTTCCTCTAATCACTCTACATTATGCTAGAGGCTTCCTCTAGTCATTTCCCGTCGTGTTAGAGGCTTCCTCTAATCACTCTTCATTATGCTAGAGGCTGACTCTAGTCATCTTACGTTGTGCTAGAGGCTTCCTCTAGTCACCTTTCCATAAGTTAGAGGCTTCCTCTAATCATATCATTAAGATTCCTAAGCAACTTCTATGCCTAGAATCACTTGATATTGAGTAGTCTTTGAGGCCTACTCCTAGCTTAACTTAGCATTTGTACATTCCTACCTTAAGGTATCTCATAGGACTACTTAAGGTACATCTTTCATGATCCAAGCCCTTAGGATTTATTCTATCAAGTTTCATGCTAACATTCCAACTAGTATTTCAATACTCGTCAAATAATCTTAGAACATCCAAGTTCGAATTTACGATCATATTGCTCATCTCAAGTGATTTTCCTTTTCAAATATGATCTAATAATCTTAATGTCACAATATCACTTTTATCCATTCATGAATTTTCTACACGAAGTAAAAACATATCTTATCACAATATTTCACAATTTATTTCATTATCACGCCCTCATATTCATAATACACCATCATACACAATTTCCTCCAAATTTGTATATCATGCTTCATTTACTCATATGCAATAGTATTTTCATTTAGCCATTATTAATCATTAATAATCCATGAAAATCACAATTAATACTTTAGGCAATCTTATGAAATTAACTCACTAATTATAAGCAATATAGTTGGTCATCCTCACCTTAAATGAGCTTTAAATTTCTCCTTCTTGATCCAATGGTCAAAGCTTCAGCCAAGGTGGATTAAGAACTGAACCATTGCTTAAAAATGAGTGTTAAGCAGCCTCCTCACAGTGCTAGCTCAACCCCTAAACGTCAACACGAAAAACTTTAATCGTTTTACAATTGTTCAAAAATAGGGAAATTTAATACATAAGTTTTGAAATTAAATTTAAATTTCCAGGACGTTCGGGTGCGGTGTCACATATTTTTCCAATAACATAGATCCAACAGCTGAGTATCGAGGGCTGCACACCAACACTGAAGAAGAAAACACAGAAAGTCATCCAACATTGGTAGACCCTCATTGGTAGACCCTGATCCAAATTTTTCAGATGATGCTTCCATACATGACTCTGATTCAGATGGTGATAAGTTATATGCATTCAAGATGGGAATGACATTTGCTTCCATGAAAGAATTCAAAGAAGCAGTTGAGAATCATGCTTTTAAGACTGGTAAGGACTTGAAGTTTGCAAAAAGTGATAAGGCAAGACTTGTTGTCCACTGCAAGCACTTAGACTGTCCATGGAGAATAAATCTCACAGAGGTAGTAAATTCCCACTCTTGGATGATACTAAAGTACCACAAAACACATGAAGGGTGCTCTTGGGTGTATCACAACAAGATGGTAAACTCAACCAAGGTTGCTAACAGGTGATTAACAGGAGTGGGTTTTCATCAGCTTGGTTTTCAGTTTGGGCATGTTTACATATGTGTGTTGAATTTGTACCTAATGCTGACAAACAACAACACCCACACTAATAAACACATGCTAAACAATCAACACCTTATCAACACATGTAAACATTCATCCATTCCCTTGCAAATATGTTTGAAGTACACTGACCAGGCACACCATCATACATCATAAAAGTTACATAAAAACCACACCATACAATCCTCACAACATCACCAACTATTTCATATACGCGTACATTGTTACAAACACAACAACTGTTACAATGGTCACAATCTGAATGATTTTAGGGGATTTTGTCTTCATTTTGTATTTCTTCTTTTCATGCGCCTTTAACTCTTCCACCTTCATGTGCAATGTCTACATTTGTTCTTCATAGCCATTCAATTTTTTTAGCAATCAAGGAATAATTTTTTGTGACCTCTTGCACATTGGAGGGTCAAACCACTCCATGAAACCACACCCCACACATCTCTGCAAATAAATTATGTTGATGTATCATGTGCCAAAATAACCAAAAACACACATTGTTCAAAGAATTTCATTACCTCACTACCCACGCATATCCAAAACCTTCTCCCACAGTTATCATGTTTCCATGTCGTCAAAAGCTTCAATTCTTGGCCACATTGTCAGTGCTTAACCGAAATCCATTCTCCATATTCATACTGCCCAATTGATTTTGAAGAAGTAGAGTGGCTGCTATACATGTAGGGTCCTTTGTGGTTGAGTGGCGAGAACGACGACAGGGTTAAACGAAGGAATTGAGTGGTGAGTGCCACCGATTTAGGGTTAAAAAGAGCTAAAGAAGACGATGAAATGCTCAATGTACGGAGTATTTGTGAAAGGAAGTTAAGAAGAGTCTGGCTTCTATCTAGCTTTCGCGTAACTCTACTTCCGACGACCTGAAGCCTGTGCGACAGAGATGTCGCCGGCGGAGGGAATCAGTCAGGCTACAACTTCGACGAAGGCTTCTTATGCGACGGCGGTAAGGGATCCAATCCCAGGACAACGTCTGCACTCCCAGCAAGTCTCCTTCTCTGACGCGGGTCAACTGGATTTTTCCGGAAGTTCCAAGGGATTCCCGTCGATCTCCTTCTCCGATACTGACCTACAAGTCCTCTCTCATCCCTTTCGGTATGCTCTCGTAGGTACTTTCCCTTTCGGATGCCCCCCCCCCCCCCCTCCCTGCGATTCGAAAAGCTTTTGCGGCCTTTGGGTTTTCTCAACCCTATTCGGTCGGCCAGCTTCAATCGAACATCATCCTCATCAATTTCAAATCGGATCTGGATTTTCTTCGTTTTTGGGAGAAAAACCTGGGATTTCTTTGGGTTCGAGATGATTGTTACGAGATGGACGCATTCTTTCTCCGTAGAACATGACTGTCTCGTTGCTCCCGTCTGGATCTCCCTTGTGGGACTCCCAGTACACCTCCATGATTTACGAGCCCTAAACTCTATTGCTAAGCTGCTGGGAACTCCCATCAGAATTGATGCACCGACCGCGAACTTTTCCATACCATCCACTGCAAGAATCTGCATTGAGATTGATATTTCTGTTGACCTACCACAAAAAATTTGGATTGGCAATGGTGCAACCGGTTTTTTCCAGTCCATTGAGTATGAAAATTTACCTATTTTCTGTGGCTCTTGCTCTCGTTTTGGACACACTTCTGTGGTTTGCCCCTGCACAACCACATCTCTGGTTCTGAAAGCCACCCAAAAACAGGTTTTGGTTGCTTCTTGTGCCCCTGTTTTAGGAGAAGAAACTGTCCAGGCAGATTCTGGTACTTTGAATGATGTTATTCCGTTGGTTACTACTGCCCCTGTTACTGATAGAACTACTCCTGAACGTGCTATACCTCTAAGCACAGACCCTATTGTTATTTCTGTTGAAGCTACAGAAAGCCAAGTTGTTGATTGTGCTCCTGTGACAGTTGAGGTTACTTCTGCCCCTGCTGTTTTTAAACCTTCTGTTAATGATATTCATGCTCTCTCCTTTAAATCTGGCTCTTCTGCTGATGCTTGTGCTCTCTCTACTAAACCTGATAATGATGTTACTCCTATTGTCTGCCCCAGCACACTTTGCTAAAGAAGCCCCCATTGCCTTTGTTAAACCCGTTAATGCTGAGAAGGCAGTTTCGGTAACAGTTGATGGTACTCCTTGTGCCCCTGTTAACCGAGCTCCTGTTACTTCTGTCCAGACAGTAGTACAAAGGTTTGAATTAAGTTCCAACCCAGTGGCCCATACTGATGCAACGCCCCTTTATGATATTCCTTCTCATCTTGGAATCCCGAATGATGCTAACTTTGGAAATGAAGAACAACATTCTGATCCATCTTTAGCAATTAATACTGTGGATAATACTACACTTGATTCACCCCGGTCCGATGATGATAATATATCTGAGGACACCCCCCGTATTACTAATGTTTCCAATGCAGACCCAGATGGATTTACTACGGTGAAGGCAAAGAAAAATCGTGGCAATTGTGACTTGCCCCCAAACATAACCCTGGAACCCAAACAACTATTCTATGAGGTGGGATACACATCACATCCGATGATCACAAGAAGTCAATCCAGACGCCTACAAAATGAAGATGACTACTATATTTACCCCGTTGATGAGAGGTTGGACTCCCCACACAAACTTGCCGCGGCACTCGCGCGATACAGGACTACTAAACCGGAAGCAAAAACCTACCAACCTTATCTCCGAAAGGCTATTCAGTTCCATAACAGATATAATAGATCCATTTCGGCTACAGTTGGGATACCTTCAAAAAACTTCAACTGTTAAATGTTTCTTCTCTCAGCTTTTGATTATATGCTTTTTCTTATTTGTATTGTTTCCAAAACACGCTTGTAATATACTTATTATGAATAAATTTGGGTAGTGTTCCCCGGCACTCCCGCCACCACGTGTGGTTTTTTCCGGAAAAAAAAGGAAGTTAAGAAGAAGATGACGGTGGTTAGAAGAAGTTAATACAGACTCGAAATTACTAAATTAACCTCATCTTAATAGAAAAAGTTTTAAAGCCGTCGGAGCTCACGCTGGAAGGATAAGAAATGGTAACGGGAGAAAATGATGGGACAAGATGTGGCGAAGTTGGAAGTTAGGGACAAAATGTGGAAGTGACGTAATAGTCATGGGACCAATAGTGGAAATTTAAAAGTGGCGTAGTAGAAAGTTAAGAAATAAAAATATAATTGGTGACAATGTAATATACTCCCTCCGTCCCTTAGAACTTTGCCAACTTTCTTTTTTTGGTTGTCCCAAAAACTTTGTCACTTTCCCTTTTAATCAATCAATTTGTGACTCATGTTATTTCTCTCTCCTCTGCACAAGTTTCTAACACACAGTTTTTACTTTATTATTTTACGTGTCGGTCAAACATGGCAAACCTTTAAGGGACGAAGGAAGTAATATATTAACATTGTCATTATTAAAAATATGACATTATATATTTTGTAGATTTTGTCATTGTTAAAATTGTGACAATGATAATGTAATGCCAATATTATTAAAATGGCATTGTATTGTTGTCAATGTCAATATCTTACCAATGTGAGGAAAATGACACTGTCAAACATTATGATTATAAACATTATCAAAACAAATAATGTCACAATATTGTCAACAATGTCAAAATTAATAATATCACAATCAGGGGCGGCCCTGTATATTTGAAGGCCTAGGGGCGAATAATTTAAAATGGGTCTATTTTCAAAAAAAGTATAAAACTCGATTTTGTCTAAATTAACATGTAAAACAATAATATTTGAAAAACTTTATAATAAAGAAAATACGTGAATTCATTAAGTTAAACATAATCAAATCACGTATTCGAAATAACCAAATAAGAATTTACTTAAATACATTCTTTGCTGAATATTGTGAAGCAAAGTCATCAACTATAGCTTCATAATCAAGCTTTTCAAACACATTATGCTCAATGCTTAATATAGTTAATCCATTAAGCCTTTCTTGAGCCATCGTTGATCGCAAAATAGAACTCATATCAAATTGTTTATAGAGAGAAAATAATCTTTGAACCAAAAGAAACCAGCTGTCAAGAGTGGTGTAGAAGTTGATTCTATTTTTAAGAATCTTCAACATTGAAAAACTTCTTTCCGCAGTGGTCACCGTTACCGACAGTCTGCTAGGTGCTGAGGCGGTGATATTTTATGTGATATTCATGGGTGGAGAAAGGGAGGGGCTGGAAGGGGCCTTGGCCCTTTCAAAAAAAAATATGAAGTATATATTATGTATAAATACTTTGAATTTAGAGAAAATATGTTGATATTTTAAACTTTGGCCTCGATAATTTAAAATTCTCAAAGCTCGGCCCTCTTAACCGTATATTTCTGGCTCCGCCACTGGTGATATTCACGCAGTAGAAGAAGAAGCATGTATATTTTTCTGTATCTTGCCAAAGGTGCGTACAAGACTTTATAAAAAGGGAGTTCCGATATGTGTGAATCGGTTAACTCATAAAAGGAGAAAGAATCCTAAAATAATACCACTACAATAATTAAGAAAGGAATCTTTAACATAAAAGAAATATGCCATAAAAAATCTCCTATAATTCAGCAACTTCCCGCAATAGGCGGCGAGGTTATTAGTCTGATACGTAACTCCTTCAAGACGGAAGTTTCCATAATTCAATTAGCCGCAAAGAGCTTTCATATTCTTGGACATTTGGGTTGTTGGGCCGGACAAAAGTAGTAGTTTAACTCTAAAAACTCAGCCTACTCAAATCTAATATAAAGAAAAAAATATGGCCCTGATTGTTTTTCATTTTTTGCGCCTATGTACCTTGCCCCCCTGCCCCCCACTCAGGGCCGCCCCTGATCACAATATTAAACATTGTTATATAAACAATATAATGTCCTAACAAATCATGTCACGATGTCAAATATTTTCATTACAACGGTTACAAAAAGTGTTAAAACGGTTACAACGTCAGAAAAATGTTATGATTTTGAATGATAACATTGATAATGTCAATGCAATAAAAAAGACATTGTATCAAACATGTTAATGACAATGTCATAAAATAAAAAATGATATTCTTAAAACAATGTCAATGCAACATTATTGTAAACATTGTCAAAAAAAGAATAGATGCTACACAATATCAAAATAAGATACGAAGTATTACAATGTCAAGTAAATGTCACAATATTTAACATTACCATTACAAGCATTCTCAAAAATCAATAATGTTACACTATTGTAAACATTGTCAAAATGTAAGAATATGTGACATTATCAAACATTGTCATTGGTAAACATTGTCAAAATGAACAATGTCACAATCTCTTTAACATTATATTGTCACATTGTAGGAGAAAAAGTTAAAATGTTAAAATACATTATAATTTCAAAAATACCACAATATGGAAAATTAGTACTCCGTATATGTTTTGACTGCATCACTTAATAGTGTAGAAATCACAATTTAAAAAACAACGGCAAAGAAATTAAAGTGACAAATATTTAGTCTCAAATTAATTTTAAGAGAACAAATAGTCAAAAGAACAACAAAAAGAGAAAGGAACACGGAAAGAAGGGAAAAAAGTAAAAGCAATCAGAGAATAGATCTGGATTCACGCTGCGGAAAGCAAAAAAAAAAAAGAGAATGACTTGGAGTGCAATGCGAAGGAAAAGAAGACTAAAGAGGAGAGAAGACTTGTCATGCATTTCCGCCCGTGGTTCAGGGGCACATGGGCGGAGCCGGAGGGTCAAGATGGTCAGCCGACCTCGTTGAAAGTTTGAGAGTATAGAGCTCTGAAATATCTTCGATTTGATATATTATGGCTCCCGTAACTCATTACGAGTAAAAAGTTATGACTTCTGGAAAATCAGCACTATCTAAACGTAAAATCAGCAAAATTTGACGCAAAATATAGATTATTTTTCCAAATTTTAAAAATAAAGTATAATTCACTCAATACTTACGTGACACGACTCAAAAACAGAGCAAAGACAATCTATCTTATTGCTACGAGTGCCTATTTATCTAAACTGCGTATAAAATATTCAACTCAGACATTGTTTAAAAACGATCTACCATTTTCATTCTGTATATATGTTGACTTTCGACCCACCTGAACCATTTTTCTGGCTCCGTCACTGCAGGGGCGGACCCAGGAAATTCATTTTGGGGGTTCAAAATATTTTTTGATGGGGCGAAAATTACTTTTGGTATATATACACACAAAAATATTGTTGCGGAGGCGGCAGCCCCCCTGGGTCTCTACTATGGTCCGCCCCTGCCTGGATTGTTGCCACGCCGCTGTACGTACAGACTACAAACACCGCCACCGCACCAACTCACCGTGCCACGGCTGTCGTGTCCAAGACCGTCTTTTGACATGTTAATTAGGTTGAATAGAATATGGTCCCATACTTATAAAGCACTAATAGCAGTGTTTTAGGCCACTAACATTAATTAATAATATAATAATATATATAATACTCTCTCTGTCCCAAATTTTTTTGCGAAGTCAACATTTTTTGGTCAACCAATAATAAAAGTCAATCCTCTTTATGGATAATTAATTCAATTTTCAATAATTAAAATTTACATATTCAGAAACTACATCAAAATCTCTTCAAAGTTGCACACTCCAAATTAGAATATGATAAAAAAAATGGCATCTTAATTAAGTGAATACAATGAAACTGTTTGACCAAGAAAAGTCAAATTTGCAAATCAATTTGGGATGAATATAGTAATATAATATGAAGTATAATACTAGTAGTGTATACTATCGTATATGAATATGGGTTGCGGTTAAATCCACACTCCACTACCCCGTATACTAATGCCCTCACTAATTGAAACATTTTACAAAAAATTGTAGAGATTAATTATTTGAAAGGGAAAATTTGTTACTTGTAGTTTTTTAATTGCATTGTTTAATGAGTATTCAATTGATTTGGATATAATAAGAATTGAGATTGGGAATATTTTTTAGTTTTTTATATTAAAATTGGACCTCAAATTTGCATGTTGAACAATGGCCTCCAAATTTGTTAGACGTCTCCGGCCGCATCACCGTGTTGCTGTCTATTCTATGTGTTGCCTCATCTCCGGCTATGCCACCACACTCCTCTTCTTCATAATGAAATGGAAGTGTGGCTCGTAGGAGTGCGTCGACACAGGGAAGAGGATGAGGTGAGACCTATATATGGTACACCGCTACTTCACCCTGATACCGTATTGACATATCCAATACGTATCCGATACTGATACTCACAGATACATGTCTTGTACGTATTGGATCTGTATCCGTAATTTAATAAAAGTATTGGACTTATTTTTAAAAATATAAATACTTCCGATACCCTTATCCGTGAAGCGATACGCGCATCTTACCCTATAATTCAGATTTCATACACGACATGCCAAAAATTTAGTAGCCGCCCAAGCAACCACAAGATGTGGAACATTGGTAAAGATGATTATGGGAGAATGGAAAAATATTGGAATACTATAATTTGCAAATTTGTCGCTTGATGAGCTGTAACTGAAACCAATCTTGTTTAAAGACTCAGATGTAAATGCAAATAGATAACCAAAAATATTATTTGAATTTAAATCAAAAAAATACTTTAGATATTTAGTCTAATCTTTAAGCTTTCATTATACTCCGCAATTTTTAATTTTTGGTACTATTTTTATTTAATTTATGAACCTCTGAATTATATATATTTGCAAATTATACCCTATATTATAATTATTTATAAATATACCCCCGTACTTGTATCCTATAATTTTTGAAGTTGCCGTATAGTCGTACTCGTATTCGCGTATCGGCGTATCGGCGTATCCGTATCCGTGAAACATAGGGTGAGACACAGTAGTAAAAAAAGGGTAAATGTGGAACACCAGAAAAATACCGTCCTATTTAAAAGTTTAAAAACAGTTAACTTCTTATTTATGTATATATGGATATTGTAGTTCTAGAATGTTTTTACTTGGACTGTTTTCAATCCCAGATCAGACCAGACATAAGCAGACTAAACCGAACTAGATCACCAGACCAGACCAAATTTTCGTAGTTATAAATACATAGAGACCAGACATATACCAGACAAGATCGACAAGTTCATACTGGACCAGACCAAATCATACTTAAATAGACCACACCAAACCAGATCATCAAATTGTAGTACAAGCAGGGATGGCAACGGGGCGGATCGGGGACGGTTTTACATATAACCTTACCCGCCCCGTTAGGTAATTCACCCGCCTCGTAACCGCCCCATTACCCAACGGGCAATTTTTACCCAAACCATAACCGCCCCAACGGGTAATGGGTATAACCGCGGGTAATCGGTTTATTATATGAGTCATTATTATTTTAATATAAAAATAATTTTTAAGAGGTGAAAAATGGCATCACCTTGATGACTCTAGACTCATACGTCACTTAAGTTTCGTATATCTACAAGGCAAGAAAGAAGGCAACCTAAATTAATTTGAACCTAAAAATACTTAATATGAAAAATAATTAATCACGAAAAAATCTGATAATAATCAACCAAGACGATTAAGATCTATTATAAACTTTCATTCATACATTATAGTTAATTAGTCATCTATTATCCATATATACACAATGAAAATAGAAAAACCTTATCTTTTAGTAGTTGTGGGACAAATAACAAATAAAAATGTAATAAAAATACAGTAAAAAATAAATGGGGCGGGTACGGGGCGGGTAATGGTGCGGGCATGTATAAAACCGTAACCGCCCCGTTACCCGTAAAATCAAAACGGGTATTCCCTGCCCCATACCCGTTACCCAGTCAATGCGGGTATCCATCGGATCGGTCACAATTGCCATCTTTAAGTACAAGTAAAAATATTCATATTCCCAACCATTTATATAAGTCTACATTTATGCTATTGACTTTGTCTCTGTTAAGTTTGAGACTTGAAGTACAATTTTTATTTTAATGTAAACAGGCCCTTAAACCACAAAATATTGATTCAAAATTGTTTTTAATTAGAAAGAATGGTACAAATATTACTCCCCAACTTTCACTGGACAAAAAATGACCAAAATATCGAAGTACGTCCATTCTGCGCATCTCTACCTCGCACGTCTCTTCGAAGCTTCAACTCGGAGAGCTCAGCCATCGATTAGGCAACAAGCGACTTTGGATCTAGAGTGCAGGAGGCTATGGATCTGGAGTGCAAGCGGCCATCATTCCTTCGTCAATTGGAACAGATCAGTGAGCGAAGACTTCCGCGTTTGTCGTCGTCCATTCACGCTGGTGTCACCGCCGTCCCTTCACGCCGGTGTCTTCGTCGTCCCTGTACGCCGCAGTTTCCATCGTCATCGACATGCCCCTTGTTTCTATTTCTTCTTATTATATTCGATTGTGGGGGAAGCTTCATTGTTGTCTTTAACATTCCGGATCAGAGTTGAAATCGGGTGATGGTTGGGGGAGGTCGGGGGGCTATAGGGGACATGGGCATGGGCCGGGGGGTGGATGGTGAGAGATAGTGGAAGTGCGGGGGCACAGTGGCGGTGGTGATTGGTGGTGAGAGATAGTGGAAGTGCGGGGGCATAGTGGCGGTGGTGATTGGTGGTGGCCGGAGTAATTGTGTGTCACTGTTGCCGCCGGTGACGGTGGACGGTGGGGCAGAGATGTCACTGTGGTGGCGTCAATGTGACCGGCGGCGGTCATCGGTCGAAGGTAGTGGTGGATGTCAATGTATTCATGTCACTGTGGCCATAATTTGGGGAAGAGATGTCAATGCGGAGGTGTCATTGTGGTCGGCGGCGGTGGTGACCCGAGCAATGGTGGCGGCAGTGACCCGAGCAATGGTGGCGGCAGTGACACGGGCGATGACAAAGGTAGTGACATCCCACATTGATGACATGGAAGTGGTGCAATGACATGAATAAGCATCTTAGTCACATTTTTGTCCAAAAATAAATGTGATCACTTTTTTGAAAATCAGCTTAGTTTAGTAATATGGGAAAAAGCCCCTTTTACGTACCCCAATTTGTGAAAGTAAAACGGAAGATAGCAGAGTCCCTTTTTAATTTTACTTTTGATTAATGAGGCCCTTAAATTGCGGGAATAGGGGAGGTAAGTCAATAAAAAGATTGTACACAAATGTAAATTAATTTTTGTGAGGTGTATATAAGGGGAGCCAAATTAAAGGCTTTGAATTGTCATAGCAAAACAAAGAAATCCACTAAGTGTTGTTTGTATAGAATATTTAGCGCATCCATGTCTACTATGGCGAAGAGCATTTCCTCTGTTGGATACACTGTTGCTGTCGCTTTGCTTTGTTCATGTAATAAATCACACTCCGGCCATATACTTGATACATACACGAATGAATTGCATTTGTCACTGCTTTAGTGTATGCATGTGTGTGTCTCTATATATACTACGTATATTAGTGTGTGTGTCTATTAGCTAAATGTTAGTTAAAATTAATGGGGTAATTGAAGTATCAAACAAAAAAATGAGGTTGAAGTAGAAGTTTGTCTAGAATACGTAACTAGCTTTTTTTTGGGTGGGGCACCCCTGGGGGGTTGGGTGGAGGGGGTGTTAGGAAATTGATAATTGATGTAACGTACCTCGAAAGTACGGCAGCGGAATTTTAAAATTTTCCCAAACAGATCTTTCCTGATTATGACAAAATAACGAATATGATAATTATAACAGATCTGAGTTAGAACTTACAGATCTTCCAGCCTAGCGGTTATAATCCTTGACCTTAGGTATCCACGTGATTTCTCCTCTCCGAAAGAACGGTTAGATCTCCCTAAGAGAAAGGCTAGGAAATCTCTTTGCGGGGAAATAAACTGGTAATACTGAATCTAAAAACTGGTCATACTGAATTATGAAGGAGGAGGGTGTATTTATACTAGTTCTAAACTAGTTTCCCAATCACAATGAAAATGTTCTTCATTAATGAGTTCTAATCCTAACAGGACCAATACTCCTTATTAATTAAATAAGTAGATAAAACAAAACCAAATAATAATAATAATAATAATTGAGATGTGGCTGCACGCCACTTTCTAATTATTATATATTAATATTTATTTTATTTACTTTTCTTTTAATTCAAAATTACAAAAGAAAATATCTACTTTATTTAATAATAAATACATCTTATTTAAGTATGATAAATCAAATTTATCTTACTTAATTAATTCTATCAAATAGAACTCTCCTTCAGCTTCATGAATTAAATATGTTTAATCTAATTAATATTTAATTCATTTTCAGTATTACAAATTAAATATTATTTAATCCAATTAATAATATTTAATTCCTTCTAACAATTCAATCGAAAGGTATAATCACTTGTTGTGTGACCCATAGGGCCTTATATATTAAGCACTAATCAAATTAAGGTCTTAGCGAATCCCTAGACGATTCTCCAGACAAACTTAATATATAAGGACGTTTGTGAGGACTATACAAACTCCCTGTAATATAGAGCTCATAGTGATACGGTCCTTTCATTCAAACGAACATTCAACTAAGTCTAGAACATGATATTGTGTCTATTCCAATAACTCAGTCTCTGTCTCTCAATCTTTCTAGATGATCTATTACGATCATATTCGATATCCAAAACGAATATATCTTTGCATTGGCCAATGACTTTATGATCCATCTATATATGAGAAGTAGAATGTTCTCTCTTAATCTATTATGAGGAATGAATCCTTTCTTGGCTCAACTACTACTCCATGTGCTTCGTGATGCACCCAACACATGCCGTATCTACCCCGATTGGAGTGCAAGCGTTGGTCATGGTCAAAGTACATCACTCCGCACATGTAGTACGTATTGACCTCAAGTCGGAGGATTATTACACTACTCTATACGCCGATAATCCCATAGACACATGAATAGAACTTATCAAATGGTTTCTCGGTGGGTATGCCAATATTCTCTAAAATATCTATGTGACCCTCATGAATTACAGGAACTCATAGTTGTGAGATCAACTATACTTTCTAAAAGTATGATGCAGTCCACATACCAATCTTATCGCATATCATCAATATCCCATTCTTGATGATCATTGATTGGGGCTATTTTAGGACCTTATGTGATATCATATAAGCTCCCACTTACTTATTGATAACATAAGTCCAAGGGAACACAATTATGAATAAGATATTGACAATCAAAATACTTAATCATCAATGTGTAATACCGCATATATCGAATATATAAAACTGAATGTGATCAAGTACATATATCTCTAAAAAGTGATTGTCGCTAGGACATATATACTAACAATCTCCCACTTGGCCTAGTGCCAATCACCGGTGTGTCTAACACCTAGACTCTCAAAAGTCTAGTGTGTTTCTCACATCTCAAAGGTTTGGTGAATGAGCCAGCCAAATTGTCCTCTACGGGAATGCGTTCTATTGCAACTTCTCATCTTGCTATTTGTTTCAAAACATGATAGCATGCTGGTATTTTCTAGTTCCTTACTTTGCATCTTGGTTCCTTAGCTTGCGCAAATATACCGGTACAGTCACAATAACAATTATTGGATAACTGTCGCCAGGAACTACCCCTATTTCTTTAAGGAACTAACGTATCTAAACACCTACCTATGTTGCATCAAATGCAACAATTTACTAGGCTCTAGTTGTCGAATTTATAGTAGTTTCTTACTTGCAACTCTTTCAGCACTACTATTACATTGAGACTAAAAACATATACTGACTGTGACTCGCAATCTTTCTTATCATACATGAAACTAGTGCTAGAATAATTAAATTCTACCAGTTCTTTCTGTCTACCATAGACAAAAAGATATTCATAAAGATTTTGGGTGACCATTCATTCACGGACTTCAATGAGGGGATATCATTCTCTATTATCAACATATATGATTATAAAGACCACTCTATCCTTGTTGCGCACTCTAAACACGCAAGCACTCTCATTTCATTTGATGAGGTCAAACGATTTGACTATTTCATCAAAATTAATATTTCAACTCCTAGAGGCTTGTTTTAGCCCATAAATAGATTTCTCTAATTAACATAATGATTTAGAATTTGACATGGATGCAAAAATCTTCAGGTTGTACCATGTACACCTCCTCCTTGAGGTTTCCATTAAGGAAGTGGGTTTTGACATCCATTTGTCAAATCTCATAATCATACTATGCAGCTATCACAAGCAAAATCCGAATGGACTTGAGTTTTGCAATTGGCAAATAGGTATCACTATAGTCAATTCCTTCTCTTTGACTATAATCTTTAGCCACTAGCCTAGCTTTTTAGGCTTGCACCTTACCTTCAGCATCAATTTTCTTCTGAAAAATCCTTTGCATCCAATGGGTCTAACCCAACAGGCAAGTCAACCAAGTTCCATACTTGATTGATATACATCAAGTCCATTCTAGATTTCGTGCCCTCTCGCCACCTCTCTGAATCAATATCTAATATTGCTTCAGTGTAAGTCTTAGGTTCATCCTTGTCAGGAATTTCAACATCATCATGATCCTCCATGAGGAAGCCTAACCTAGTTAGTTCATGATGAATCCTAGTAGACCCGCAGAGTTGATTGTTTTTGCGTTTTGTTCAGGCTGTTCATTCTGATCGTGAAGAGGTTCTCTTTTATTGGACTATCCAATGCTTAGAGACTTTTCCGGTGCTACACTTTTAAGTATTTCCAGAGAAAGAGAAGTGGGTGCAGAAGGAATGACAACCATGTCATCTTATGTTTAATAAGAATCACTTGCTGGTGCGAGGTGATTCCTATATTACTCCCACTAGCTGAAGGATATCCTCCTAGAGACATTCTTCAAGTCAATTCTCCCACTGAATCCTTCGTCAGACCATCTAACAAATCTTCATTCTCTATGTTACTTCAGCTTTCAATTTGATTAGTGCACATTTCTTTACATATGTAGGGCAACCCATATTTAATATGTGAAGAAAATGTCTTTTATTATACTATAACTCATATAGTACATTTTGTACTAATCAAACTATTCAGAATGTATATTGAGATTTATAGCGTGTACCCTCAAAAGAATGTTTGGAAGAGAAAATGAATCCATCATAGATCTAGACATGTCTAACAAAGCCCTATTTCTCCTTACAGAAATGCCAGTCTTCTAAAGTGTTCTGGAGGAGTTTATGACCGAATTCTTTGACCTTTTAAATAAATCATAAATTTTACTTAAGTACTCTTTGACTTGCTATCCCTTTTCCTAGAAAAGGATTATTAGTCAAGTTGCTTGAAAGACAAGATTCGCAATTTCCATATGACCCAAAAGCAAATGGTGTTAAATAATCTAATTCATTTAACGTTGCTATTCTTGTTTCATTAATTTGACCAAGTTTGCAATGTCATAGATAGGTAGTAATTTTTCTGATTACTTAATCGAGATCCTTTTATTTTATTCATTTAATATCTAATATGTCGATTGATAATTAACCATTCATAAGAAAAGCATTTCCACAACAACACCATTTTATAAAAATAACAATTATTATTAGCAAAATGGAAATAGAAATCTTTTAATGTCTAGCATATGAATGGAAATAATCTTCTTGGTAATAGAAGGAATAAAATAACAATTATTTAATTCTAATCTAAAACCACTGGGCAAATCTAAACTATAAGATCCTATCACGTTCAGCAGCAACTTTTGCTCCAGCCTTCACGCGTAGGTTAATTTTACCCAGTCCAACTGCTACACTGCTTCTCAGGCTTCTGCACAATTTTACAAATGTGTAAGCCATAAGTTGTATCTAATACTTTAACAATGAGAGTTAGTTATATACATATTTATTTAATGATAAAAATACCTGAGCTTGAAGCACCCGGTGCTTTGGCTAGATTAGCCTTATACAGCTCACAATCTCTCTTCCAATGCCCCTTCTCTTTGCAGTAGAGGCAAACATCCTTTGCAACCTTTGGCTTCATATGACCTCCACCTTTAGGCTTCAGAGCTGTAGGAGTAGGTCCAACCTTACCTTTCTTCTTTTGCTTATTCTTGTTCTTAGAACGAGACTTAGCATTAGAGCTTACCATAAGAACAGTCTTTCCTTTAGAGGTTGAGGCTTCATAAGACTTGAGCATGTTATGGAGTTCAGGCATGGTCGCTTTCGTTTTGTTCAAATTATAATTCACAATGAAGTTAGTAAATGAACTCGGAAGCGAATATAGGATGATAGCAGTTGAGACACGATCCTCAAACTTAATTCCGGTGGTAGCAACTCTTTCAATTAAGCCAATCATTTTGAGGACGTGCTCAGACACGTTGCCACCCTCTTGAAGCCTACACTTGAAAATGTCTGTCAGAAGTTCATACTCTAGAGTCTGACTCTCTGAATCAAACAGACTTTTCAAGTGTTCAAGCATCTCGAAGGCGCTCATCCTATCGTGTTGCCTTTGCAACTCCATAGACATTGCAGCCAACATAACACATTGCACAGTTTTAGCATCAGTAACGTGTTTCTCTCGAGCAGTCAGGTCAAACGTGGCAAACTCGAGAGAGTTAGCATCAGGAATCTTGGGTACCGGCGTGTCTAACACATACTCAATATTTTCTTGTCTAAGAACTAAACGCACATTTCTTTCCCAGTCCAGAAAGTTTGGTCCAGTAAGCTTGCATGTATCCAAGATACTTCTCAATGATAAATTCGACATTCCTAAAAGCCTAAAGAAGTTCAAATAGAACGGAATTAAAATCATATATTAATTCATATGATCACATCTAGTTAACTAAATAATATGGACTTTTAATTATTTAGCTCCCACTATTTTGCATGCTCTTTGACCCCAATAAAAAGAACATGGAATGTTTTACAATCATAGTGGCCAAAATCCTCATTCATACTATTACAGTCCCAGCTTGGGCTGATCACTGCAATAATATAATGGGTAGGTCCCTAGACCAATTGCGTCCAAGCAACTTTTGGTTGATCAATTTTTAAATTGATCGACATCCCTAAATTAACACTGACGCTTGGGCGACTCGAGCTAATTTAAGTAAGTCAAAACCATCACACGATCACAAACATGTGTATCTATAAATTAGTTCTATATTTTGTCGAATGGGATAAACACTTGGGTGAAATATTCTTCAACGAAAAAATATTTCTACTAATTTAATTATGATGGGTGATGTCGTTATCCCAGATAAGACTTAAATTTTAACTTATGGGGAACATTTAGCGGGGTATTAAATTGTTTAATCAAGATGCTAATAACATATTATCAAATAATATGTTAACGAGATCTAACTCAGACAGATAATTTAAAGAATGCAATATAAATCTAATTTATAAACAGATACAATTATCATATAACTAATTAAGCATGCTTAAAAATAATAATACAATCATGGTAAACGAAACTCATAGAAACATGATCTAATCTCATCTCATCTCATCAGAATTAAGTCACGTTAGTGTTATGTAGTGGTACTTCCGAAATTTAAATAATCAAATTATTAGCCTACAACAAGTCTTCTTCAAAGAGACTTAAAAGCAAACTCAACTTCTAAGGGTTCTATGCGGATCGAACTTACCTCAAACAAAGTCCCATTTAACTTGCAATTTCTAAAATTTTGCAATAAGCCCTTAGGTTAAATCTAATTCACCAAAAGAACCCCAAACAACCCAAACAACCCAAGGTGAAAACTGAAAACAGCCACGGGAAAAGAAAAAAAAAAAAACGCCAGACGATTCGAACGCGATGTTATCGCTGAAAACAAGCATTGATAACCGAATCTCACTGCCCGGGGGTTGTTCTTCATCGTCTCCAACAAAATCGTATTTATACGGAGCGTTCAAAAAAAAAAGCTCGAACCACCATTAATGGCGATCGAGTTTTGTGGGAGAAAACTGTGGAGGCCGCAGAAGCTCCAGGTCGAACGTATTTGGTCTGCTATCGTAGAGATCTTCCAGGCGAAGGTTGATTAACAGGTCCAAGCTTTAGGTCGATCGTCAAATAATGAAAACTTAGCCCCTTTCGGATTTAGACGATGAAATCGTAGGGAAAGAGTTTCAATTTTACAATTCTAGATTTCGATTTCAAAAACATATCTAAATATCTAAGAACCAGTAACCACGATTCCAACTTTTGCAGGTGGTGCATCAATTCTCTCCAAGATTCAACGTGTATTCTTAAATTAGAATTGATTTGAAAAAATCAAAATTTCAATTCCTTCAAAAACGAAATTTGGGCAAAAACATAATATAAAAATTACGTACTTCGATCCAAAAATGAAGTCCGTATAACTACAAAAATTCGTATAATGTCATTAGAATCAGTTTAGCTCTGATACCACTGTTAGGAAATTGATGTAACGTACCTCGAAAGTACGGCAGCGGAATTTTAAAATTTTCCCAAACAGATCTTTCCTGATTATGACAAAATAACGAATATGATAATTATAACAGATCTGAGTTAGAACTTACAGATCTTCCAGCCTAGCGGTTATAATCCTTGACCTTAGGTATCCACGTGATTTCTCCTCTCCGAAAGAACGGTTAGATCTCCCTAAGAGAAAGGCTAGGAAATCTCTTTGCGGGGAAATAAACTGGTAATACTGAATCTAAAAACTGGTCATACTGAATTATGAAGGAGGAGGGTGTATTTATACTAGTTCTAAACTAGTTTCCCAATCACAATGAAAGTGTTCTTCATTAATGAGTTCTAATCCTAACAGGACCAATACTCCTTATTAATTAAATAAGTAGATAAAACAAAACCAAATAATAATAATAATAATAATTGAGATGTGGCTGCACGCCACTTTCTAATTATTATATATTAATATTTATTTTATTTACTTTTCTTTTAATTCAAAATTACAAAAGAAAATATCTACTTTATTTAATAATAAATACATCTTATTTAAGTATGATAAATCAAATTTATCTTACTTAATTAATTCTATCAAATAGAACTCTCCTTCAGCTTCATGAATTAAATATGTTTAATCTAATTAATATTTAATTCATTTTCAGTATTACAAATTAAATATTATTTAATCCAATTAATAATATTTAATTCCTTCTAACAATTCAATCGAAAGGTATAATCACTTGTTGTGTGACCCATAGGGCCTTATATATTAAGCACTAATCAAATTAAGGTCTTAGCGAATCCCTAGACGATTCTCCAGACAAACTTAATATATAAGGACGTTTGTGAGGACTATACAAACTCCCTGTAATATAGAGCTCATAGTGATACGGTCCTTTCATTCAAACGAACATTCAACTAAGTCTAGAACATGATATTGTGTCTATTCCAATAACTCAGTCTCTGTCTCTCAATCTTTCTAGATGATCTATTACGATCATATTCGATATCCAAAACGAATATATCTTTGCATTGGCCAATGACTTTATGATCCATCTATATATGAGAAGTAGAATGTTCTCTCTTAATCTATTATGAGGAATGAATCCTTTCTTGGCTCAACTACTACTCCATGTGCTTCGTGATGCACCCAACACATGCCGTATCTACCCCGATTGGAGTGCAAGCGTTGGTCATGGTCAAAGTACATCACTCCGCACATGTAGTACGTATTGACCTCAAGTCGGAGGATTATTACACTACTCTATACGCCGATAATCCCATAGACACATGAATAGAACTTATCAAATGGTTTCTCGGTGGGTATGCCAATATTCTCTAAAATATCTATGTGACCCTCATGAATTACAGGAACTCATAGTTGTGAGATCAACTATACTTTCTAAAAGTATGATGCAGTCCACATACCAATCTTATCGCATATCATCAATATCCCATTCTTGATGATCATTGATTGGGGCTATTTTAGGACCTTATGTGATATCATATAAGCTCCCACTTACTTATTGATAACATAAGTCCAAGGGAACACAATTATGAATAAGATATTGACAATCAAAATACTTAATCATCAATGTGTAATACCGCATATATCGAATATATAAAACTGAATGTGATCAAGTACATATATCTCTAAAAAGTGATTGTCGCTAGGACATATATACTAACAGGGGGTTGGGGGGTCCCAGGGGGAGGGAATACAAGAGTTCAAACTGATCCCGACGAGAATTGAACTCTTGACCTCTAGGATAACCGAGTGACTGCACAACCAACTAAACTAATTGCTTCGTTGAATATGTAACTAGCTAATTAGCAATGAATGCATGCATGCATGCATACATACACACACACATGCACGCGCACACACACACATATATATTTTTGTGTGTGAGAGGGAGAGGAATGATCATATCCAGTCGGATGGACAGGATTCTCTGTCACGCCGCCGTCGTTTGGGGAAGTTTTCGGTGGAATATTTTGATGATTTTTTTGAGCATTTTCTTCATGAAATCTAGTTTATGCCCACTAAATTTCAATCCAGAAAGCAGTCAAATAGTTTTTTGAAGATAATTGCGCCAGAATATACATATAAAACGTAGTTATTTTCAAATTTTTATTTGACTGCCTTTCCAGTTGAATTGTTAGCTGAAACTTGTTGGGCATAATATATGAAGAACATGCTCAAAAATGTTCATAAGAAATTTCACGGTGACTTGTCGCCAAACGGAGTATCCTGTCAAAAAGAATGAACAGAATCTCTTTCATATATATTATCTTTGTCCCGAAAAAGTTTGTCATGCCGATTTTTCTTAATCAATGGTGATAAACTTTGAATAATGATTTTAATTATTATATTTGTATAAAATTTATAAGTTTTATACTACCTCCGTCCCAAATTGATTTGCAAATTTGACTTTTTTTTGTCAAACAGTTTCATTTTATTTACTTAATTAGGATGTCAATTTTTAATTATATTCTAATTGGAGTTTACAACATTGAAGAGCTTTTAATGTAGTTTCTGAAATTATAAATTTTAATTATTGAAAAATGAATTAATTATCAATAAGGAGCATTGGCTTTTTTTTATTGGTTGACCAAAAATTGTTGACTTTGCAAAATAATTGGGAGAAGGAGTACTTTTTTGAAAATGGAGCATTTTGAACGGAAAAATCAATTTAGCCAACTTTTTCCGAATGGAGGGTCAAGCATTAATGTTTGATTATGCACGCAGTTTGGTTACTGATGATGATTCCGTGGAGCGATGCGGAGAGTTGTCATGTCTATGTACCGGACGGTCAGCCGAATTTGTCGTCTCCTTTGGATGGTTGCGATGACCCTACAAATACGACCACCGGCTGCTACGTGGAATGCCAAAACCAACTACATAGCCAACAAATCTATACAAGAGCAACTCCAAATTGCACTCAGACAAGTGAAATGCCTTGCGGCTGCACCTTGTGCGCAACCTAATCATTAAAGGAGTGTTTGCTGTTACTTAAAAAAATTACTTCTTACCTTTAACTTAAAATAAGCTCAGAAGAGTATTAGTTAATGCCCACTTCTACTTTTAAAAAGCACTTTAAAGTTAAAAGCTGAAAGCGGGTACAGGTGATGTTTTAAACTCATTTTCACTTTTTTTATTATGCAAAAAACACTTTTTTATAAAACATTATCCATTTTCACTTTCTCAAAAACACTATCAATTTTAGAAATTTAAAGCAATTGCAAACACTTCATCCATCCATCACCTCATTTCCGGCCATTCAAATAATTAAGCTACACATAATAACACGTATGTACCTACGGGTTTGTGGAGGCTAGCCAGCCATATTATCTCACATGTTTTTATTAATTAATCAATTAATTACAGCTAGTAATTAATGCTATTATATACACATAATGTGCATCATATGCCATATATACTCTATGTAATGCTTTCTACTTTAAAAGCCTACCCTAGCTGCGTACGTATGCTTTAATTTTGGGGGCTCAGTTTAACTATGTGTTGTTCTATACTTGAGTTTTCATGTGTCACTCTCTTATTTGCTTTGCACAATAATTGTAGGTTAACATTATTTAACTCATTAAGTGATGCTAATGCTCACACATATAAGAAATATTTATACTTTTACATTTTGACATTTAAATAATTTGTAAAATCTAGATAATGTTCTTAGTTACTGATTAGATTGTGCATTAGATCATATTGTAAATTATGTTTTAGATTCAATACCTTAATTATATACATTAATACACTCAATTTATACCTTGATTAAAGATATTATGAAAATATGATTACAAAAACTTCATATAACAACAATAATGTACTCCCTTTGTCCTAATTTGTTTGCAAGAACGGTTTATAATGTCGATTAAACATAAAGTAAATCCTATCTTCTCGATTTTTTGCAAAAAATATACATCTATTATATACTAAAAGTTCTATATATTGAAACACAAATGATCACATACCTACCATGATCACTAATCGGCAATCAAAATTAGAGAATATAATGATCACAAATCGATACTTAAAATTAAAGAATAAAATGAATAAGATATTTGTATTAACCAAAATAAGTAAATTGAAAATAATTTTGGAACATGAAAAAACAGTAAGATATTGTTTTAGTCTTGAAACTTTTGGGTGTATTTGTTATTCGTCCTTGAATTTAACTTTACTCACTTTCAAATTTGAACGTCTAACTGATAAATTTGTCTCTATATTAAAGACATTTTTTTATAGGAAAATAGATTTTTCCGAGAAAAAAATGAAAAGGTTACCGGTGAGGTCAGTTTCCCGGCTTTGAAAGTTACTACTTTCAAGTTCCATCAATTTGAGTTGCCTTATCATAATTATTACTTCAGCATATGTAATTCAAAGTTAACTGTATGTGCAATTTAAGTGATTGCTACTATGCTCAGATCATGTCCCATAACACACCGGGACTATCCACATCTTAGACTGTGTCACCTTGGCCAAGTTTTTCATCCAAAAGGTGGAATCTCTCACCCCGGAGCCCCCCACATCCTGACCGGACTGGATACGTGGGACAATGTAAATCACGGTGACTCAATCAGCGAAGTGGCAGTAGGCTAGTATACCCGTACGTGCCACATGTCTAACCCATTTCAGAGGTTGTAATCTCTACACGATCGCTGCAGAATTCGAACCTTGGTCTCTTGATCCAAATTTCCCACCACTCAACCAACTGAGCTACCCATGCGAGTAGTTTTTCCATACCTATCTTACTTCTTCCCTACGTCCCAAATTTAATTAGTGCAAATTGCCCGTATAGTCCAATTTCATAGACTACATATCATTTATGTCCATGTTGTCTTCTCTTTTCATCTATAATTACCCAAGGTATGATTATAACTTAATGAGTTTTCTAATCTATGACCTGATCAGTTTTTTCTTAGAATAATATTAAAAAATGAAATATTTAATTAAAATTCGAACTAATTAAATTATAGATACTTCATCCGTTCTTAAATAAATGCAACGGTCAACATTTCACACTTGCCGAGACACAACTTTGACCATTAATATAAATGATTTTGTATTAGTAAAACAATTAAAAAAATTAGATTATGAAAATTTATAATGATACAAGTTTAACAATCTTTTTTTCATAAAATAATATTATTACATTAATAAATAAAACGTAATCAAAGTAAAACACGTGAGTATTATTTTTTTGGACAAATATACCCTTTAGGTTATATCTGTAATACCCTAATCTTCTACCCCTTTTCCCCATCCGTATCTACCGCCGCTGCCCACCCACACATATAACCTCCGCGTATAACCTCCGTATATAACCAAAGCGGATAGCCTCCGTTGCCACCCACGTAGCCGCCCACCGTCCGCAGATCTCAGGCCTGGGAGCACAGCCGCAGCCTTCCAAAGATCGATCTCTTGCATGGGAGCACAATTGCCCGAACTATGTGCCAAGGCACCGCCCGACGTCAATCCGTCGTCCTCCTCCTGCCACGAAGACGGAGTTCAGTGAAATCCAAACATGGAAAGGATTTTCTTTTCTTTGAGGCGGTTTCTTCCAAAGATTTCACATAAAATATCCTCGAAGACGATCAACGGTTTCCTCAATAGCCGTTAGATTTTTGCAGCCCCCAAATCGAGTTCTTCTCGAGAACTTCTGGACCTGCGTCCATCATTTTCTTTTCTTTATCCATGACTGAATTCAGGTTTAATGCTTTGGGTTGTTATTGAAATGTCTGATATTATTATTGGGGTAGCTATAAAATCTTCGAAAATCACAAAAGAAAAGGATTTGACCCTACATACTCTTATGTGAAATTGTGAATTCTGGAAGATGAATCATTGTTTGACATTTTTTCTACCTCTGGTATTGATAGTTACCACAGTGGATTATTTTTAACTTGGAGATTGGGGGCATTGAAACAATGAATGAATGCATGAGTGTGTTGTGCTGTGATTCGAAGGCAATATATAGTGTTGTGATTGAAAGAAAGTGTATTATGATCATACGTGTATTATGATCAGAAGTGTAGTAATGCAGAACAATAATGCCGTCATGACATGCAATATACTTCTATTTAATTTGATACTCCCTCCGTCCCCGTAATTTTTTCTCGTTTAACCTTTTTCGTCCATCCCATTATGTGTCACGTACTATATTTGGTAAAATTCGGGTGGTTATAATTAATTCTTACTTTATACACACTTTATCAATTCATTATCAACCATAAAATTTCACTTTTTTAAAAAGTTGTGTCACTCCCCTTTGTCTCAAACATAAAGGAACGGAGGTAGTATAAAACACTAAAATTATTACAAATATACAATAAAAAAGAACTATAATTAATGTTGGTCGAAGTGCAATGATTATCACCGGATGTGAAATAATGTCATGTAGTAATTTCATGTAGTAATGTCGTGCAGTAATTTTAATTGGACGAAATTAATGCAAAATGCACATATTTCAAATAAGGGTATTTTAGTCATTCAACATATAAATTTAAACGTGATTTTCTTTTTTTCTTTTTTTTTTGGAATTTCGGTCATACAAATGTGAAAACACTAAGTTAGTCATATTTAGAGAAACTCAATAAGTTTTAGTCATATTTTACGAAATTTTTCTTAACATTACTGTTTTCAATTTTAGTTTTTTTATTTCACTTTTAGGGATGTTTTTACTTGGACTGTAATTTGATGATCTGGTTTGGTCTGTTTTAGTCTGGTCTGGTCTGTTTTGGTCTGGTCTGGTCTGAAATTTTATTTTTTATATTTTTTGCATAAAGATTTTATTTTTTATATACTCCCTCCGTCCCAATTTACTTCCAACTTTCCCTTTTCGTTTGTCCCAAAAAGAACTGCTCTTTCCCTTTTTGGCAAAGAATTTGTGGTTCACACCAATTCTTACACATTCTTACACATTTCCCTCCTCTGCACAACTTTCCACCACACAATTCCCACTTTCTTAATCCGTGTGACATTTGTACCATGGAAGTAAATTCTGGGACGGAGGGAGTATATTATAATCCATAAATAATTATATTTTATTCATTTTTTCCTAAACCACCACCACCACCACCACCGGTAACAGTAGTAATAGTACTAATAATAATAATAATAATAACAATAATAACAACAACAATAATAATAATAACAATAATAATACTAACAACAACAACAACCAAAATAATAATAATAATGATGATGATGATGATGATGATGATGATGATGATGATGATGATGATGATGATGATGATAATAATAATAATAATAATAATAATAATAATAACAATAATAATAATAATAAAATATGGTCTGATCTGGTTTGGTTTGGTCTGGTCTGGTCTGTTTTGGTCTAGTCTGGTCTGAGACGAATTACAGTCCAAGTAAAAACAACCTAGGTAGGTTGTAACCATCTCCTCCTTTACATACATTTAAACCTCCTCCGTCCTCTCCCACTCTCTGAATCTCGACTCCCTTTTCATCTCGCTGCATACCACAAAAACAACCTAGGTAGGTTTTAATCTGAGCAATTTAATTCCTGTGAGATATCATTCACATCACATCAGATGGAGCTATTTTCTAAATTGCGATCAGAGCATTGAGTTAACTGGCAACGACACATTTTTCAGGATCAATCATCTCTTATTGAATCGACCATTTGGAACTAAATCAAAGGACCGATAGGCAGGATAACAAAATTCATGGATTCAATCGCACACTTTAGCTAGGTGATTTTGGAATTTATTGGAGGCGGAGGCAGTTTGTCAGTATTCTTAGGGACTAGAATCCACTGACGTTGTCTTCTTCAACTGACACCCAAAGGAGTGCAACCGTAAAAGGCATGAGTGTAGTTTGTTGGTAATCTTATGGGCTCATCTTGATGATGTACATGATCTGTGGTTAAACTATTTGTGTCTAATTATCAATCTTATAAACAATTAAAATTTTGAAAAAACTTTGATTTCTTTGGACAATAGGAGAAATTAGGTAGTAATTGACTTTATTGAATATCGCTTCTTTTAATTTCTCCCAAAGTTTAGTTGTGTATTTATAGGGGTTCTTTTGGAGCTAGCATTCTTGGTGAGGCTTTACTCAACCTTGCTGAACATGCTGATGCTATAAAGCTTTCCATAGTTGCATTAAATCAACAGCGATATGATACAGGAGCTATTTTACGTGTAAGTAATTGTGGTTCTCTAGAATATTTCTTATTTTAAGAAAAAATAAATAAAAAATCATTAACTTGTAGGGCTTGTTTGTCTTGGAAGGGATGTGGGAGGCAATGTGTTCAATCTATTAATCTTTTGTTCATCTTCCTACTAAATGTTTTCTGGTTTGTTGTTTCACTATAGGAAGTTGTTATATATTTATTGATTCTTTGTTTATAACATTGTTGACTTGACAAAGTAAATGTCTAGGCTTCTAGTTGTCCATTTTGCTTCCGGGGGGATTTCCAACCTTGCTGATACCGCACTTATGATGCTGTCGTGTAGTGATGGAGTCGTTTTGGGTCAAGATGTATTCAATTGCTTTGACCCTTACAAGAAAGTGAGAAAAGTTGTGAACTTGTGCATGCCCTAACGAACTAGAATAATGCAAACGTTCTGGCCCAAGCCAACAGTGGCTTAGAGGATGGTACTACTAGGCTAAACCTTGTGAGAGCAGGTTAAATTAACTACTGAGTACCCTACTTTACTGTGTTTATTTTCTCTTTAGTATATCTTCGTGATAACTTCCTTACCCTTAGAACTTACAATTAAATAATAGGGAAAAGTACGAAAAAGTACTTGTGGTTGGACCCGTTTTCAGATAAGGTTATGTGTTTCATTCTTATCAAAGTAGTTCACCTGTTTGAATTACGTTATCACAAGAGGGTCACACCGTTAAAAACGTCTGAAAAACCGTTAAAAGTAACCCCGATTTTCAAAAGTGGCCGACAAATTAAAAGAAAAATACCGAAAGGTGTGCTCGTCAAGATGACCTCCAAACCACCTTCGCCTTTGGATTTTTCAGATCTGTTTGAATTATTTTTTTAAAAAATGATTTCGCTAATATCACTTTTTCGATGGACTTCCCACTTACAAGGGTGGCCGAAAACAAAAAAGAAAGATGGCCTAGCGGTCATCTTATTGGGGCGCACCTTCCGGTATTTTTCTTTTAATTTTTCGGGCACTTTTGAAAATCGAAGTTACTTTTAACGGTCTTTCCCGGACGTTTTTAACGGCGTGACCTTCTTGTGATAACGGAATTCAAACACATGAACCACTTTGATAAAGAATGAAACACATGATCCTATCTGAAAATGGGCTCAATCACAAGTACATTTTCCGTACTTTTCCCTAAATAATATGAGTGTCTATCATATGTTTGTACGTTTATACATATATCTGGTTAATTTCATGATCTAATCATTTTCACTTCTCATTTTAGTCATAAAGTGTGATCACCTATTGTTGGTCCAAAATAGGACGTTCGTACGCTTTTAGGAAAGTTACGTACAACACTCAAGCAGGAAATCAAGAAAGCAATAAGAAAATAGAAAGTGCTAAACATGTTTAGTTGCCAAGAATAACCTATAGAAATCGCTTCCCTAATTTGAATTACAACCCGCCTTTTATAGGCGTATACAAATCGTAACCGCTATCGATAATAATGACTAATTAATTACAACATTAATACGGAAATAAATAAATAATTAAACACCACATTAATTGTTTGATCGTTACTTTTCCTGGCTGGCAGGCTTCCTGCTGGGCTGGTAGGCAGGATCCAGGTTGTGGGTTTGGGCCGATCAGGCTCTGGGTCTAGTCCCATAACTTCGTCACTTATATATATACTTGCTTTGATAAAAAAAAAATCTTTGCTTATTTGAAGAAGAAATTTGCTAAAATCGATGGTGATGGTATGATGGAGTGACTCAGCTTTGTTAAGGTAAATACGCTTCCTGCACTATTCTTCTTCCTTTGTGTTTTCAAATTGAGTATTCAATGCTGTTTTTTCAATAACTTGGACATATGCCTTGCTCTTCGAACAAAAGGAATGGCTCGTTAAAGTAATGCTTCGTTTTTAAAAAAATGTTCTATATATGCGTATTAGTTTATGGCTATAATTGATTCTGAATTTATGTCATAATAATGATCAAATTATCTTTGCAGGCCCGTTGTAAAAAATATGTATTGAAGATCATGAACATGGAAGATTGATAAGGAAATGAAGAAAACAAAAGCAAACCTCATGAACTGTGGGTAAAGATGTGACATGAATGGAAGTAAAAGAATCAAGTTAAATCAAGTATATAATAAATAAATGTAGTAGATGGAACTATATATTTGTTGTAATACTTTTATATGCTGTTTTTTTGTTGCTTTTTGTTATTTTTTTTGTTGCATCGTGTTGTTCTATATGTTGCATTTTGTTGTTTTTTTTGTGTTATTATGCACGCGTTACATCTTGTTGTTCTTTATTGCATCTTGTTGCTCTTTGTTGCTTCTTGTTGCTTAGATTGTAACCTCAATAATTAACTGCATAGATTAAAATAATAAAATTGGTGGCTGATTTAGCAGCGCAGCAGCAAGTATTACAAGCATAAATATTTAGCTTACAAGCTATGTTCGAAATTAACATTTAAATAACTAAAGTTTTAACAATACTTAGTAAAATTTAAGGATTAATCTCAATAACAAAAAAAATCATGATAATGAAATAACATAGTCAAAAAAGTTAAACCACGATCAAGCACAAACATATTAACAAAAAGGGGTAAAAACACAAAAATTCATAGATATAAATAAAAGAATTCATTGAAGCATTTTGATAAACACTTTATAGACATAAAAGTGAAATATAAATCCTAATTATAAACATCACAAATTTATACTACTATAACAACATACTCCTAATAAGCAATCAACATCATAACAACATATATGTGTACATAAAACTAAAAAATAAACAAATATAACCCTAAATGCTCAAAAAATCTGGAATAAATTGAGATAACAAGTGGGTCGAAATTTGGAAAAGAGATGAAAGAATACCTGGAAGATGAGAAGTTGTGTGTAAGAATATGGACTCGGAGAAGAAGAGTTGCAGAAGAATGAAAAGAAGAGAAAAGGAGAGAGACGAGAAGCTCACTGGATTTTGCTCCTCCCCATTAACGGGAAATGTCCGGTAGGAGAGAGAGAAGTAGGGAAATGGTGGGGTAGACAAAAAGAAAAGATTATGTTTAATTATTATTTTTAAGGAGAAAGATAGAGTGAAAAAGAAATGGAGAGAGTAAATGAAGAGGAGTATGACCCAAGTTCACTGCGTAGTGCGTACAGAGCCACAGAGGGCAGGGAGTAGCCGGATGACAGGACGAGACAAAAAGTGTGGGGTAAATGAGTTGAAAAAGAAGAGGTCTTAGTGTGTACACGGGCGTGTAAAACGCGACGTACACGAAACATTTTTGTAAACTAGTATTTCACCCGTGCGATACACGGTTAGGAAAATTAAAAAAATAGTTAAAAGTGGTAGTATTAGATAAAGATATAGAATAAATACATGTAAAAACAAATTGTCAATTAAATAATTATTGAAAATTATCTTCTCTAAAATTTAAAATAAGTCTCAAGTCTGAGAGAGTACATGGTAAACCTAGGAATCAAGACCCGTTGACTCACTCCTAGTGAGAACTTTTGCCTCAATAACTATATAACAATTTGTAGTTTTAAATAACAATTTGTATGCTTAAAAAAATAACAATTTGTAAGTTCTTCAAAACTGAGCAATGTTATTATTAAATAAGAAGCCGTTTTAAATCAATTTAAAGTTTATTTGTTGTTAAAAATGGAGAATTAAAGATAATACTCCGTATATGTTTTAACATGTGAGGCCAGATGAATCTGAAACCAAAATAGTGTTGAAGTCGGTATCTATCTTAAAAAATTAACCTAATAAACATGTCTGGTCTAAATACAAAACCATAGGCAATAAGAACTTTTATCTCCCCAATTCCCATTTCTCTCTCCTTGTCCATACATCTCCGTAATCTTCTTCACATCTACCCACCGTAAGCTATCTTTCTCAACACCAAATTAAAATTCCCTCTTGATTTATCCACCAGAAATCTCCCCATGGTATCATCAACTACTCTATCACAATACATTATATCCAAGTATACCAACTTCTTAGTAAAGGTATTGAGCACTTTTGATGTTTGTAAGGATTTTTTTATGACAAGCACGCATCATTAAAATATTTAATAAAACATCAAGAGTTAATTAAGATAAATAACATTCTCAGTGACAATATGAGCTAGTGTTCCTAAGAACCGAATCCAAAATGAAGAATCATTTTCCATGATGAATTGCTTCGACAACAGCCTCAACTTATTCTTTACTCGCTCAAACACACTTGGTTCCTTATTTTATCAAGTTGTGTGCTCTTATCAATTTACCACTCCTTCCATGGGTTTCCTTGTCATGGTGACACTCTTAGCTTTCTTAATGATGTTTGGGCATTTTCCTTCTTTCTCACCATTGGTGAAAAATTGCAAAAAAATGAAACAAAGAGATAATAGATAAGTTACTATGGCATGTTAGAACTTAGATTTAACATTATATCTTAAATTTCAAGTCTTTCTTTTACCAAATCTATGAACTGCATACAATCTTCATGTTAGCAATTAAGATGAAGCATTAGAAAACAGATGGTTTACAATCTTCTTGTTATTCTAAATTTTCATTTAGAATTGAATTTGAAATTAATATGGGTATCAAATTAGTTATAGGTATCACATACTCCGTATAATCTTCTTACTATTCTTATATGGTTTGCTACTTTTATTGAAGCCAACGATGAAAAATATAAAAAAAAAATCACCAAGCATCTGCCATCATAAAAGATTAAGGAAGAGCCGGTTGACCTCAAGTCAGATTCATTGAGGCTAGGGAGCTGCTTGTCTTCTAAATTCTAATCATGTGCTTTGCATCATTCCTGTGGAACAATCATAAAAATAAGAACATTAGCTTTCATCATCTCATATCAAATTTTCAATGTGGTTCTAATATAAAAACTAATATGACTATAAACATTTCACACAGGTGATGAGACTATCCCCAGTAATATACATTGTTGGCCGCCCTCAAAATACTACCAAGTTGAGTCCTTAGGCCGAGAAGAAAGACAGGCTCCATTTGCTATCTCCACCTCAAAATAGTTTTTAAAGGTGACTTAAGGATTAACAAAAAACAAAAGTTGTACTTCGTATATGACTAATTTGATACATATACTCAGATTTACACTTCAATACTAAGGTTTTTTTCATTGAGAAATTAATATGCATATTATAACTACAATACGTAGTACTCCGTAACAAATTAGATGTTTTTTCGGATCAAATAATATATACGGAGTACTTCGTATATCATTTTCCTTAACAAATGAGTAAGCAAAATAAGATGTATCTCCTCCCTTGTGCATCATCTTATTAATTTATGCAGTCAAGGATCAATAAATATGCATTACCTTTTAAAATCCTAGAAAATTAGGCATCATGGCAAGACATTTTTATTGAAGAATTATAACAAACACATTGTTATCAAAACATTTACAGTTAAGAGGGCTTACAGTTTGATCAGTTTCTGGGTGTAGATTGATCTGTACAATCTGACAAGTTGGATTAAATTCTATATCTTCTCCAGCAACTAAACGTAATCAGAAATGTAAATATGAACCTATGATGGGTGGACTGGAACCTCACTGATGTACCGGAATAAACATGGATATAGGCTTTAATAATAAGCTTTATGCTGTCGAGGAAGGGTCTTCAGAGATATTGCATTCTCTTTTGGAAAATGATGTCTCAAGTAATCTATGGCAAGATAGGTTGCTTGTTGTCCAGTCAGAAGATAGTGATGAAGATATTGATGAAGATACTGATGAACTTTAAAATCTTACATATTAACCTTCCAGTATGTGCCTTACATATTGAAGAGTTTGCTTATTTTTTTGGAAAAATAGGTAATATTAATCCCAACTATACCCGGTCCGCTTTTAATAATCCTTAATATAGATTATTTCCCTATAGTCCCAACTTTGGGCCCCATTTTCTTAAAACACTCCGCTACCGGTTAAAATGAGTTATAACCGGCTAAGTAAACACGTGCAACACATCCCTCTTATCTTCTTCGTCGTCCACCGATTAAACCCATCCCTCAGCTTCTTCGTCGTCCACCGAAATGAAAGGAGTACAGAGTCAAGAAAACAGAACGGTGAACTCTTCTTCCTCTCCTCTTTTCAACCGCGGCCCAAGAAATCAACCAACGGGATACGACGGCGAAATGAGTTCGATTTATGGGTCATCTTCATGGGGTAGAAGGACCGAAAGCATTGGTTTTTCAAATTAGTGCTACCACAGACTACTTTGTGGACCTAGAATGGTGAAAAATGGGCCAAATACTGGGAGACAATTTTATGGGTGTGCATTATGGCCTGTAAGTTATTTAGTACTCCTAAGAATCTCTCTTTTGCCCGCTAATCAGAACTTCCGTAACTTATTTTGTGAATTAATTGATGAGTTATTTTGTTGATTGCCAGAAAGAAGATTGTCATTATTTTCAATGGGTTGATGAAGGAAATCGTCCTTGCAAAGAAGACAACAGAAATGATAAGGAAATGTTGTTGGAGCATCTTTTTAGCAACAGAAATGAAGGACAAAAAGCATTAGAGGAGAAGATTGTTAGGTTGAAATTGAAGAAAAAGATGGTGGAAGCTAAAAATCAGGAAATGCAGCTACTCATTACCAAAAATTTGAAGTCCCAAAGAATGACATTCATTGCTGTTGTTGCCTGTTGGATCTCGTTTTGCATTGTGTTATACTATAAGTAATTTGGGGGTGTGGATGTTTTGAGAGTTCTAGATATGTGTATTAGCTGTATTGTGATGTAATGTGTAGTGGATGTTTTGATGGATTGGTCATTGGATAATACTTTTGAGAGGGATTAGAGTTTTCTCAAATAACTTTGTTGCATTGTAATGTGTAGTGATTGTTTTGATGCATTTGGTTTTGTTCTGGTGTAATGTTTATGTAATGAAAATGTGTTATTGTTTTGACATGAATTGTTTGTACATGTAAAAGCACACATACTAAACTGAACAATAACCATATCTTAATGTACATGCAAATTGTGGTTCCAAACTTGGAAGTAAAAATGAGACTTAGAAGTCTGTTTTGATAAGTTCACAATAATCAACTTTTTGGAAACAACATCTGGTTTCAAAGTAACGTGGAAGTAAATATGAGAACCACATATCTGGGAACAAACCACATATCATTGAACATGAACAACCCACAGACTTAGAAGTCTGTTTACATAAAAGTTCAAAATATTGAACACACCAAGTTAAGTCATTACAAATCTTTGAAATACAACAAAGTCTACAATCACAAAACATCAAGTTCTTCTCTGCAACTTATTACATAATAACAATACTAAACATCAACTTCTTCTCTGCAACTTTGGACTGCAACCTTGGACAACAACCTAAGGAAATGAAGGACCAACTGAAGGCTCTGATAGATTACTTGGACCAGCTTGGCCGGGAGGCTGTAAACACAAAAAATATAATAACATTATCAGAATAATAACTCATAAAAGTAATGCAATAATGAGTTACAAAAGCTAAAAAATACTTACATTAGTCCAGGTGTTGCCTTCTCCATCAACAAGGACTCCAAAGCCTACAGGAATTTGACCCTTACCTCTGCCTCTTCCAAATCTCCCTCTCCCTCTTGTTGTGTTACTTCCTCCTCTTGCTTGAATAAGTCTTCCTCCTCTCCCTATTCTTGAAGGTTGTGCAGTGGTTTGATAAGTGCTTTGTTGTGCTTCTGCATTTTGGATAGCTTTCTTGGGCCTGCCCCTGCTTTTCTTTTGTACAGGTTGAGCTTCCTTGTTTTTATCCGGGCATTTTCTCTTGTTATGATCTTTGGACTTGCACACACTACAGGACATCTCAACACCATGTTTTGTTAATTTTCCTGGCTTCTTAGGGTTTTCATGGGGAGACTTCATTCTATTTTTCCTAGGTCTACCTGGCCCAATCTTAATAGGTGGAGGGTCTATTGGCATATCAACCTTGGGCCAATGTCTCTCTCCAGTTAGGGGTGCAATACCCCCTGAGTACATTTTCAGATAAGTGTCCTTGGTGTAGCAGGTATGCACATAGTTCTCAGGAGTCTCATTCATGAAGAAAATGCAAGAAATGGCATGACAACATGGTATTCCACTCAAGTCCCACTTCCTACAAGTGCAGGTTCTAGCCTCTAAATTTACTGTCAAACAATCTAATCTGTGGCACACTTGGAATAAAACCTGGCTAGATGGTAAAGGGGTACAATTGGCAGCCTCGTCTTTTTCTTTCTCAAGCCTGGCCTTAATTCTAGGACATAACATACCAGTATTTTTTTCCATCTGCTGTCTTTTAAGAACTATCCTTTGCATTAAAGCACCCCTAATATCCTCAAGCATGAAAATTATATGTTTTGCTCTAGCATTTATTATATAACCATTAAATGTTTCTGCCATATTACTAACAATGACATCACATTTAGTGTTTATTCTAACAAATGCTCTACAAAAACATGATGGGTTCAATGATCTAAATGAACTCACTGCAGCCGGGTTAACCCTTTTCATTTCTTCCAGAGCTTCTTCCAAATCAGCTTCATTGTATGCTTTTGCAGCTTTCCAAAAGAGCATTTTCATCTCATCACCCTTGTGATTTTTATGCCAGTGTGCAAATACATGTCTAGCACAGTGCCTATGCTCAGCCAAAGGGAATTCTTTAGCCACTCCCCTCAATATGGACTGCCAAATAAGACATAAACAGTTACAAAAACAAATAAGAGCTAAGAACAAAGTAGATGAATATAAAATAGCTTCATCAAATGACCTGGTGTTCATCTGAAATGAATGTGAGATCAGCACCAGCTAGAGTGTCTACATTCTTCTTCAGTTCACCTAAGAACCATTCCCAGCTTGAGTTGTTCTCCCCTTCTACTACTGCCCAAGCTACTGGAAACATTTGGTCATTTGAATCTCTTCCTATGGCAGATAAAAGCATCCCACCTAAGAATGTTTTGATGAAACATCCATCTATACACAGAACATATCTACCTCCACTCAACCATCCATCTTTTAACCCTTTGAAGCACACAAAGAACCTCTGAAATGTAGGAGGGAAGCTTTTTATAGTAGGGTCAGTGAACAACTTGAAATGGCTGTGGGGGTTAGCATTACTAAGAGCTTCCAAATACCTACCAAGCTTATTGTAGTGTTCTGTCATACTATCATGAAGTTTTCTGTGAGCATGATACTTCACCTTGTATACAAAGTCCCTCTTCACAAGAACTTTGTAAGCTCTCCTAATTGTTTCCATGATTTCCTTTGCAGGCCAATGAGGTCTGGACTTAAAAACTTCCAAGAATTGTGCTGCTACCCAGGGTGCCTTCAGTTGTCTATTTTTTTTTCATATTTCTGTTACAAGTGTGCTCTCCAATCACACTTTTTACAACAAAGCATGCCCTCCTACTGTCCCAACTAGCATACAACCTAAATGGACAGCCTTCCACACATTTTGCACCTATTCTCTGTTGTCTTTCCTTATGGCTTACATGTATCTTCAAATTTCTTCCTTGGGCAATGGCAAATCTAGCAACAACATCTTTAAACTTGTCCCTGTTTTCAAATTTCATTCCAACCTTCCAGGTCAGCAACTTAAAGTCTGTATTTTCATCCACTAAAGCCACTCTACCTCTCTTGGTTCTTGAAACAGTGTCATCTCCATCACTCTCAACAGGTGTGTGAATGTCATCACCTGATTCCTCATAGTCACTAACACATTGACTCTTAAGAATGTCATCTTCTTCCTGTACTGTGTTTGAAGGGGTACTTTTTTCACCTACATTTCCCTCACCTGCTTCTTTTTGAAGTTCTTTGGCTATCTTCACAATCTTAGAATTCCAACCATTCACTCTTCTTCTTGACTCTCTAAATTCCTCATCACTGGTGTCCTCATCAGATCCAAAAAGTGGAACCTCTAACTCCTCACCATCTTCTTCTCCCAGATAATCTGAAAAGGCTGCACCTTCATCATGTTCTTCCTCATCATGATCTTCTTCATCTTGTGCTGCATCTTTACTATTTGAAGTTTGTGCTTGTGAACCAGAGGTTTGTGGTGCCTTCCTTGTAATTGGTTCAGTTCCACTCACAGCAGCTGAACTTCTTGAACTCCCTTTTACCCCATCACTAACCCCTTTTTCAGTAGCCCCCCCTTCATTTTCCCCACCACCTTCAAGTTGTAGCACCAATTCTGGTGAGCTTAGTCCATGTCTTATATAGCAATCAATGATCTTATATTTCATAGCTACTTTGTACATTTCCCTGACCTCATCATCAAGCTTAACTCTTCTCAAACCGTTATGCAGACTTTGACCAGGAATCAAGTAATAAATGTCATCAATACTGCTGTATTTTCCACATCTACCAGCTAACTCTTCTAACCAAAACCAGCACAACTCATCAACATCAATTTCAAAACATTTGTATTCACCATCTACGTACTCCAACTTTTTCAGATTATTATTCTTAAAGATACCTCCATGCCACATCTTAATTGTATTGACAGTTGAACTATCCATCTCAATTCGTACCTAAAAACATGATATGCAGTTCACGACTCAACATAAAAATTCAACACACTCATATAACCCTAAATAACACTGACATTTCATGAATCAGCATAAAAGTTCAGGTCTTTACCTTGGACTGTGAGAACCGTGCACAAGACAGTCTGGGTACCTGGAGTTATTCTGATTTCTTCACCTACTTACCGACGACTACGACGACGGTGCAACACAGTCAAGGTGCCAGCGGTTCCTCCAAGTTCATGTTCTGTGATGGTAGGGAGAGGAGCAAATATGTTTGGTATGCGAATGGAGTAATGACATGGTTGTTAGGATGTTTAACACTTTAATTTACTGATACTACCGGTCTTCGGTGAAGCGGAGTGTTTTAAGAAAATGGGGCCCAAAGTTGGGACTATAGGGAAATAATCTATATTAAGGATTATTAAAAGCGGACCGGGTATAGTTGGGATTAATATTACCTATTTTTCCTATTTTTTTCCATCTAAAGCCATCATATTCTCTCCTACCGTACGTTAGACACCAGAAGCCCTAAACTGGAAGAAATCTTATAACACCAGCATATTTACTTTTTAGTAAGTTATGTAATTAACCTTGAACAATGAATTATGAAATTTGCAAAGTTGTAATTTTTATTATTTCTTTTGCGTGAATAGTAAATTGCACGTGGGACCCACACCAGAAACGGAGACCACCCGATAATTCTAGAACCACATATTATATTCATCTTAATCTAGATAATATGTATATGGTGTTGGATAATTTAGTTGGTCCATAGAAAGGGCATAGAGTTGATCTGTTGGTCAAACGAGGCCCAATTACCGGTATTGATAATTTATCGGATAACAACCCGAAATGAATTTCGGAGACTCCTAAATTAATGTTGGGGAATGTACATCTATTCTAAAGTCCTGTAATTATTAGGAACGTGTGATATATTTTATTTGGCCCGATAAAATAAAATATAATTAAAACAATCCAAGAAATACAACTTTCGGGACCGATTGTACAAATTGGAACACAAAGGGATGACTTCCCACATGAGTGGGGGCCACTCCACATTTTTGTGTGTGCAATATGACTTATGGGGGCTGAAATGACAAAAGGATGAGTGGAGGAAAGCCATTTGGAATCTAAAATATCAAAGAGGGCCCCTCACCCTCTCTTATTGCTCATTTGAGACAAAAGTAACCATCCCTTCTCACCTCCATCCTCTAGCTCGACCCACACCGCCATGCAATTAAAGAGAAGGAGAACTCTCAAACCAACCTCCATAACTGCATAATTCGAGCTCAAGCATTAGGAGTCCAAGGAAGAAGATTGAAGAAGGGAAAAGTTAGGAAAAGTACGGAGGATTAAGGTAATAACCTTATAATAACTTTTCCTATACTTTTTATTTACCATATGACTTGTATAGCATATGGAGGAACCCTATTATTGTTCTACATGTTTAGAAGTGTAGAACAAGGGGTTGGAAGGTAGTTCCAAGTCCAGGAACGAACTTAGAAGCCAAAACGACCGGTTCGCCGGAAAATAACCTTTTAGAGGTTATTTGTGTTGATATGGGTTTTATGATGATAAAACCTTGTTAGGAGCTTCACTAAGGTGTTCCTAATTGTCGCCAAAGCTTTGCCGGAGTTCAACCAAGAAGGGTGGAACTTTTTAAAGCTCATTCGTAAGGGCTTGGATTGTTAGTATGAAAAATATATCTTCCGGAGCTTCACTAAGGTGTTCCTAGTTGGGATGTTAGTATGAAAAATGATGGAATAAATCCTAAGGGCTTGGATTGTGAAAGATATACCTTAAGTAGTCTTATGAGATACTTTAAGGTAGGAATGTGTAAATGCTAAGTTAAGCTAGGAGTAAACCTCAAAGGCTACTCAATATGAAGTGATCCTAGGCATACAAGTTGCTTAGGAAATTGACAATATGACTAGAGGGAGCCTCTAGCATATCGAATGGTGACTAGAGGAAGCCTCTAGCATAATGTAATGATGACTAGATTAAGCCTCTAGCATAACGGAGAGTGACTAGAGGGAGCCTCTAGCACGACGAGAAATGACTAGAGGAAGCCTCTAGCATAATGTAGAGTGACTAGAGTCAGCCTCTAGCATGACGAGATGATATCGGTGAGTGGAACTTTACTATAGTGAAAAGACGCGATAAGGTAAGCATGGGCCCACGGGCCGACTACTGCACCTTATATATAAGGTAAGTAGGTTCTAAATATGGTAACCAAGGATTACAGCCTATAATATACTATCACCCTAGATTGAGGGTCTTGGAAATTGAAACATTGATTATATACAGTGTAGTTGTCATTGTACTTTTCAAATGTTTCAAAGTACTGACTTCCCCTTCACGGGGGAGGCCACCTCACAGTTTTAGGTAGAACTTGAAGGTTGCTACCACCGTTCGTTGCTTCGGGGAGATCAAAGGAAGAAGACTTGGTTCGTGCTTCTTCCGTTTCTGTTTTAAAAACAATATGAATAATGCTCATGGATATTATTTTTGAATAATTAATTAAGGGCGTGTATGCCTAAGTTTGCCAAGTGTGGCTTGAACACTTGTATTAATATTTCCGCTGCTTTAATAAATGTTTTACATTATGTTTGTTTATGGATGTACTATGTGTGAATGATATTTTAGATGCCTTGTACGTATAGTATGAATGTGTTGAACTGCGGTTGACTATTCGTATTGTACGGCGGATTGTTAACGTGTCCGGATAGGTCCGGGGCGTGATATCTTATTATCTTCTTCTTCCTAAAGCACCAAGATGCAGAGTTAGATCCTAGAGATGACAGAAGCCGCCGTTCCGCCACTCCCATCTCCGACCTTTGCGACTTGGGTGCACCGTCTTGCCGGGTCAAAGGACGACCTAGGTCTATGGCCCTCCATTGATCTCCATTGATGTTGTTGCAATGGATGTGACACCTCTAGTAGTTGATCATCCGATGCTTTGCCTCATCCACGCCAAGTCGTCGCCGGAATCCAGTAGCTGAAGTTCCTGCCAGCTGCTGTGAGTTCCTGCCGTCTGGATTGCTATGACAATTGTAATAGAAATTGGCGATATCCTCGACCAAGAAGTAAATATACAGAGCATTAACTATACAGTACAAAAAAAGAAAAAAGTCTCCTTCCCTAGAGTTATAGGGTTTGCGCCGTTTTTTCCGATTTGCTTTGGTCGAACGTTTTCCTTTACGTAGATTTTTTTCTTGATTGTGAGTGCATGGCATCTGAAATGGAAGATTTTTACTCCCATCTCAATTTGGAGGATGATGATCAAGTCGAGGTGGAACTAGATGACTCGGTCATACGGGATGTCTCGTCTTTCTCAAGGCATTGCCTTGTTGGTCGTTTATTGACGGAGAAATCTATCAAGTTCAGCGTTTTCAGAGAAGTTATTGCAGATGTATGGAGGCCTGGTAGGGGGGTCCATGTTCGGGAGATTGGAGATAGGAGAATCCTTATTGAGTTCTTTCAAGAGGCCGATGTGCTTCGCGTCATGACTGATGGTCCCTGGTCGTACGAGAACAGTCTGTTAGTCTTACGGAGATTGCAGGAAGATGATGATCCCAACACTATTCCGCTTGATCATGAAGCCTTCTGGGTGCAGGTGTATAAACTCCCTATGCGGTATTTTACGGAGTGGACAGGCCAACTCATAGGGAATCGGCTGGGGTCTTTTGTGCAGACCGATCCAAGCAATTTTACAGGGGGCTGGAAGGAGTTTATGTGGATCAGAATTTTGCTACCTGTTGATAAGCCAATAAGGAGTCGATTAACCTTGAAATGATAGGATGAATCTGTTGAGGTGGAACTGAAGTATGAGCGGCTGCCGCACTTTTGCTTTATTTGCGGAATGATGAATCACACTGACAGGTTGTGCCCGAGGAGATTTACAGGAGCTGAAGGCACCCAGGAGAGACAATTTGATAGTGGTTTGAGAGCAGGGGGTCGAAGAGGCGGCCTGGGAAGAGGAAGTAGGTGGCTTGTGGATGGTTCGGGCAATCCGTTGTCTGGAGCTCTCTCTGGGAGTGAGTTGGGAAGAAGGGCAATGATAGTTCAAGGCTTGGAAGGAGGGTCGAAGGAGGATGAGGCAGTTGATATCTCATCGGAATTGGGTGGGTATTTGAAGAAGAGGAAAGCGCGGGGGGGACGGGGTATGGAGCCAGTACCTCGGATGTTGCCACCATGGAGTATTCTGAGTCAAAAACGGGGAATGAGCGGCGGGTCCTGCGAGTCAGGCCCGCCGATACCAATGAGTTGCTTAAGTTGGAATTGTCGCGGGCTCGGCAATTCGGCGGCAGTTCAAGCTTTGGTGAACTTGGTTCACTTGAAGAAGCTCACTTTAATTTTTTAAATGGAGACTTTCTCAAATAAAATTAAGACAGATTTAATTATGAAGAAAATTGGAATGCATTTTTCCTATGTGGTGGAATGTGTTGGTCACAGAGGCGGTTTGGCTTTACTTTGGAGAGAGGGGGGTCAAGTCCACATCCGGGATTCTTCTCCTCACTTCATTGACGCGCGATCCTGTATGGCAATTCACAGGTTTTTACGGCTGCCCGGAGCGGTCTAGGAGGAGAGAGTCATGGGACTGTTTGAAATCTCTAGGGCCTGAACCTCATCTTCCCTGGTTGGTGATGGGGGACTTTAATGCTATGATGGTTGCTTCGGATAAGCGAGGGAGAGTGCCACATCCTCCTTGGTTATTAAGAGGATTCCGCAAAGCTGTTTGAGCGTGTGAACTGGAGAATTTTCCCTTCCAAGGCTATCAATACACTTGGGAAAAGTGGTGGGGTTCCCCGAACTGAGTGGAGGAGAAGCTAGATAGAATTCTAGTCTCACAGGATTGGCGAGACATGTTTGGTGGCGCAATGGCAGAATCTTTGGAGGGGGGCCCTAGTGATCATTTAGCCTTGCTTATCAAGTTGATTCCGTCCCGGAGCTATCACAGGCGCAGCAGATTTAAATTTGAATTTTTTTGGCTCAGAGATGAAGATTGTCGTTCCATCGTAGCAAGAAGTTGGAGTCTGGGAGCAAGTTCGGGGATTATGGGACAAATTGCGTTCTGTTGTAAATCAGTAGAGGACCGGGGTCGATCCGCAGCAGGCTCTTTGGGTAAGAAGATTCTGTTTTGTCGCAGGCGATTGGAATATCTTCGAAAGTTCTCTGATGGTTGGCATGTGAGTGTTTTTTAGAGTGTTAAGAGGGAATATCTTGATTTGCTTGAACAGGAAAACATTTTCTGGAGGCAGAGAGCAAAAGAATTTTGGTACAAAGGAGGAGATCTTAATACTCGATTTTTTCATAACTCAGTGAAACAACGGAGGAGGAAAAATAGAGTGGAGGGGCTTAGGTTGGAGGGAGGAGGGTGGGAGACAGGGAGGGCTGAAGTTGGTCGCCTAATTAGTGATTTTTTTGCTAATATTTTTTCTTCAGTTCACAATACAGGGGAATTTGTGTTTCGATGTATCTCGAGGAAACTGAAGGATGTCCATAACATACACTTGATGCGGCCAATAAGAAGTGAAGAAGTGAAGGCAGCCATTTTTGACATGTTTCCTGACAAATCTCTTGGCCCGGACAGCCTGAGTCCGGGATTTTTTCAGCACTATTGGGATGTGGTGGGACCGGATGTGGTCAAATTCTGTTCGAAGGTGTTTCAGTCAGGTAAACTCCCAGATAAAATTAATCATACTAATATTGTTTTAATTCCTAAGAAGGATAGGCCGGAGGTTTTGGGGGATTGGCAGCCTATTGCCCTCTGTAATGTTATTTACATGAAAGATTTTTTCATGTAACGAGAGGGCGGGGCATTTACATGGCGTAGCGGTTGCCCGTGGAGCCCCAAAAATTTCTCATCTATTTTTTTGCAGACTACAGTCTCCTATTTTTCAGGGCTACTCATAGTGAAACCTCGGTTGTGAAAGAGACGTTAAATGATTATGCTCTTGCTTCGGGACAGGTAATCAATTTAAGTAAATCTAAACTCTTTTTCAGTTCTAATGTCTCGGATGATGTCAGAGGGGGGTTAAGAGAGATGTTGGGAGTGAGATTGGCTGATGGTGATGAGAGGTATCTCGGGTTACCGGCAGTGATGGGTCGCAAAGGAGCTGGAAGAGAGGTTTTACTTAAATCTGTCATTCAAGTGATTCTTACTTATGCGATGAATGTTTTTCTTCTACCAAAGGAGCTGTGTAAGGAAATTGAAACGTTGATGAATGGGTACTGGTGCCAGGGGAAATCGGGAAAAGGAATTAGGTGGAGAAATTGGGATTTTATGTGTAAGCCAAAAAAGGAGGGGGGTATGGGTTTTAAGAAGCTTCGAGAGTTTAATCTGTCCATGCTAGCTAAGCAAGCATGGAGATTATTTTCTGAACCAGAATCTCTAGTCGGGAGAGTTTTCAAGGCCTGATATTTTAGGGATGGTAATTTCTGTCAGCGAAGGTGGGCAACAATCCTTCTTTTATTTGGCAAAGTATTATTCAAGCTCAAGATATAATCAGGCAAGGCTATTATTGGAGAGTTGGAAATGGGTCGGATATAAATATTTGGTCCGAGCTTTGGCTCCTGGATAAAAACCAACCCAAACTAGTGTCTACTCCTGTTTCGAGGCTGGAGCAAGCTCGGGTTAGGAACCTTATGTGTGCAGGGGACAAGAAGTGGGATCTAGATCTTCTTAATGACCTATTTGTGCAACGAGATGTTGACCTCATTCAAGGGATTCCGTTGAGTATTAGGGATGTACCGGATAGAGTGTGCTGGAGATGGGAGAGCTCAGGCCAGTTCTCGGTCCGTAGTTATTACAGAGCATTAGTCGGAGAAATGGAATCTGGTGATTGGTCCGGGTGGACAGCGATGTGGCGGTGGAAGCTGCCACCAAAGGTGAAGCAGTTTTTTTGGCAAATGTGTTGCGGCTTACTCCCCACGAAGGATAATCTCAAGGTCCAGAAAATCAATTGCACTGAAGATTGTGGCCTGTGTGTGATGGGTGTTGAATCTCAGCTTCACTTATTCATTTCTTGTCCATTAGCGAAGGAAACCTGGGATTCGATAGGGTGGAGCTGGGCAAATCCTGTCGCGGGGTCCTTCTTGGAGCAGGTCCGAAGGGAGTTCCAAATAAAGAATAATGGTGAGTTATGTAAGCTGATTTGGGGTTGCTGGGGCTTATGGGGTGAACGAAACAACAGAATTTGGGGTGGGACTCGCACTGATATGAAGCAGGTCGTGAGGAAAACTCGAGTGTATGTGGATGGATGGTGTCTTGCGCAGAAAGGGGTAGGCGGGCAGTCTGTTCAGGGGAGTGAGAGTACTTCGACTTGGAGAGTTCCTTCCTCTGACAGGCTGAAACTGAATGTGGATGCGGCAATAAGGGAGAATAGGAGCAGATTGGGTTGGATTATTAGAGATGATTCTGGTACTTTTATTGCAGGAATGTCGAAGGTCTGGATGAGAGTTTTGTCTCCGTTGGAAGCCGAGCTGATAAGAATTCGTGAAGCTTTGAGCTGGGCTAAAGGAAAAGGATGTGATCGGGTGGACGTAGAGTCAGATTCGTCAGGAGCAGTTTCAGAGATACTAAAGGAGTCAAGCATATCCTTAGCGGGCGTATTGGGTGGCGATATTCGAGAGATTGCATCTTCTTTTATGGATCTCTTTTACTCATATTAAGCGATCAGCGAACAAGGCGACTCACGAATTAGCTAAAGCTGCTTGTTCTGTGTCTGATCGTATTCTTGGAGCGATGTTCCTCCTCATTTTATTACTCATGTTTTAAACGCTGATTCTTTGAATGAAAGTTAATCTATTTCTTTTCAAAAAAAACTATACATTACATGTTAGCTTTCTTTCATAAAATCTACGGTCAATACAATAACGTGTGAGAATGGACAACAACCCTGAGCCATTAAAAAACCTTGGCCCATACTCCCTATTTTAGAAGATCCCAACTTTATTTTTTGACTAAAGGTCCGAGCCAAGATCAGTTTGTATATAGATAGATTTCCGGTCCTATTGCAACTGTTAACCGCGAAAATGGAACAAACAGCAGTAGAAGCGGCGAAGAGGAGATGTCGAGCCCTAATAAGCCAGATAAAGAACTCAACAAAATCCTTGTCATCGTCGAATAAGACCCTTTTGCGACTCGCCAACTCTGAGCTTTCTTTCCTCGACCGCCTAAACCACTCCTCCGTCTCACCTTCTGTGCCTCTCAGCCTCAACATCGGCCACCTTGAAGCGGTCTGTTACATTCTCGGCCACCCATCTGTCACCTCCGTCGCGCGGGTCTGCAAATCCATTCCAACCTCTCCTCCACAGAATCTCAGAGCGGGCGATTCTAGAGTATATATAGATATAGTGTGTTGTTACAATGGGAAGCCCGTTTGGATCCTTGTCTCAGATCGAAATCCCAAGTACAATGACTTCAATGAACTGCGAGGTCGTGTTGTAGGCGTTTTGAAGGCTGCTCGCGATTCACCTTTAACTCTAAGGCCATCTTCTGTTATCCTTTCGTTTTTGAATGGCCTCCGAGATGATGTTATTCAGAAGCTCCGAGATGAATTTGAGACCACTGATTTTGCTGGGTTTGGGGACTCCTCATTATTTGAACACGAGCTCGAAGAGGAGGAAGGTGATTGGGTCAATGTGCTACCTTGCCGTTCTTTTGAAAGGGCCTGCTTTTTGGAGATAAAGATTGAGGCTTTTTACAGTAACACGGAACTTTTTCATTCCAAGAGGGAAGTAAGGTTTGAAAATTGCTTAGAGCATTTGGAAATGGATAAAAATACTGCTGTGAATTTAGAGGAATCGTTTTGTTCTCTTGTGTCAAGAATGAAGAGCTGGTCTGCCGGGGATGTTGAAGGGAATGCTGAACTGGTTAACTTTGACACAACTGCTCTAGTTGCTGCCGTGTCGGGGATAAGCAATGGAGCTACCTTGAATGTTCCAGAGAGTGATTTGAGGGCTCGGTTCAAGGGAAATTATGATTTTGTGATAAATCAGGTTGGAATACTAAGAAACCTTTTATATATGGAGTACTTGCCGAATTATCTGTATTTGTTGTATGTGAAGATACTCTGCATTCATGGTTCTATTATAATTGGTTGGGTTATGCTATTTGCCTGTCACCGTGTGCTTTTTGTTGCTTCAGTTTTTTTAATGGTCCTAAAGTTTTTCTGTTGTTAACCGTCCTTCTCTACCTCTTAATATAAGCCTCGGCATATGTAGAAAAATTAAGGCTATGCTTGTAGTGTAGAAAATGGTAGGGAGTGGGGAAAAAGAACAAAGCTAAGGAAAACAAGCTGCCGGATTCATGTTGGTTTTTAAATCTTTACACCCAACAGGTGGATACTGAAATGATGAATCCAATCCATGCAGTCATGTCTGATGCAATATCTGGAAAGAAAGGGATTGTTTGTGAAAGTGTTTTCTCAGAATTTCAGGAGATAGTATCAATGTGCGGTGGGCCAAGAGAAAAGTTAAGAGCTCAGCACCTTATGAAGAAACTCAAGTGAGTTCCATTGAGTCGCCTTAGGAGTTGTAATTATGTTTCTCAGATATTCTTCTGTTTAAAGGCATAATAACTGTGTCTTAAGAAGCTATGGAATCTCATTTGTAATTTGAGCTTTTGAGGTCACAATGTGTCTTGCTGATGAGTTAAAAAATGTGATCAGGGTTGTTCCTGACAGCCCGTCGGCACGTGTGATGAGCCTTCCCACGACCAGAAAGTTGGCCTTGAAGAACAAAGTGGCGTTCGGGACAGGCGATCACTGGCACGCTCCAACCATAACTGCAAACATGGCTTTTGTAAGAGCAGTTTCACAAACTGGGATGTCTCTATTTACCTTAGAGCACAGTCCTCGGGCACTAGTTGGTGACTGACTAATTAGGACTGCTGTAGGGACTAGCACATGTATACAACTAATACTACTGTTGTCTTCCATCCCATGTGTGGGTTAATTTGTAAATAAAGAAATGCGGGTTTTGGTCATTACTTTAGAAAACTGAGGTGTCATTAAACTTAATTCTGTTATAATATGAAAGGAAATGAGCAGAAGATCAGGGAGAGAAAGTATAGTAGAACACTTAGTGATAGATGTGTATTAGAGAGTGTGATAATGGTGTAATGAAGGTGTGTTGATTACAATGGAGAAGACTCCTATTTATAGGAGAAAAGCTAAGCTTATTAGGATTAGAGGATAATTGTGAACCACACAATTATCATCTAGAATCATAATTATGATTTCCTAATTATTTATACAATGGTGATAATAATTCCTAATCAGGAATAGTTGGAAGATGACTAATTCAATATATTTCAACACTCCCCCTTGAATGGTCATCTTCTAATTATTCTGGGGTATTAGTATCATAGTATTATAATGTACTGTCTCGTTAAAAACCTTTGTCAGGAAAAACTCAGTGGGATAAAAACCTGGCGAAGGGAAAAAGAGTGCAGTGCATTATATTACTCCCCCTCAATTTAACATATATCTCGAAGACGACACATTCCAATTTTGTGGACCAGTTCTTCAAATTTCTTCGGTGCCAATGACTTTGTGAATAAATCAGCAGGGTTGTCGCAGGACTTGATTTGTTTGACATCAACTGTTCCTTCTTTCTCAAGATCATGTGTGGAGAAAAGTTTTGGTGCTATATGCTTTGTTCTATCCCCTTTGATGTAACCTCCTTTGATTTGAGCTATACATGCTTTGTTATCTTCATAAATTACAGTAGGATTACAAGTAAAAGATTTTATACCGCATTCATTTTGTATGTGTTGGATCATTGATCTCAACCAGACACATTCTCGACCTGCTTCATAAAGAGTAATTAATTCTGCATGATTTGATGATGTGGCAGTTAATGTTTGTTTCATTGATCTCCATGAGATAGCGGTATCACCATAGGTGAATACATATCCTGTTTGTGATTTTGCCTTTTGTGGGTCAGACAAGTATCCTGCATCGGCATAGCCAATTAAAGTGGCATTTGCACCATTCTTGAAATACAATCCAAGATCGATTGTACCATTGAGATAACGGAATATATGTTTGACGCCATTCCAATGTCTTCTTGTCGGAGAAGAACTGTACCTGGCTAATAAATTTACAGAAAAAGCAATATCTGGTCGTGTATTATTAGCCAAATACATTAACGCTCCAATAGCACTCAAATATGGTATTTCGGGACCAAGGATTTCTTCATCATCTTCACAAGGTCGAAAAGGATCATCATGCACATTGAGAGATCGAACCACCATCGGGGAATTGAGTGGGTGAGCTTTTTCCATGTAAAACCGCTTCAAAAGTTTCTCGGTATAATTTGATTGGTGGATAAAAATACCATATCTCAAATGTTCAATTTGAATGCCGAGACAAAATTTTGTTCTCCCAAGGTCTTTCATTTCAAATTCTTTCATGAGATATTTAGCAGTATTTTCAATTTCATTGGAAGTTCCGATTATATTCAAATCATCAACATATAATGCAATTATGGCGAATCCTGATTCAGATCGCTGAATGAAAACACATGGACTAATAGGATCATTTTTGTATCCTTCTTTAATCAAATATTCACTTAGACGGTTATACCACATGCGTCCAGATTGTTTTAATCCATATAATGACTTTTGCAATTTTATGGAAAATAAATCTCGAGATTTCGAGCTATAAGCATCAGGTATTTTAAAGCCTCCAGGAATTCTCATATATATATCTGTATCGAGTGAACCATATAAATATGCGGTCACTACATCCATTAGCCGCATTTGCAGCCTTTCAAAAACAGACATGCCAATTAAAAATCGTAAAGTAGTAGCATCAACTACTGGAGAATACGTCTCATCATAATCGATTCCTGGCATTTGAGAAAAACCTTGGGCAACAAGTCGGGCTTTATATCTAACGATTTCATTTTTCTCATTGCGTTTACGCACAAACACCCATTTAAAACCTACAGGTTTTACGCCTTTTGGCGTGTGGACAATTGGTCCAAAAACATTACGCTTTTCTAGCGATTTTAGTTCTACCTGAATTGCTTCATTCCATTTTGGCCAATCGTTTCTACGACGACATTCGTCAATAGATTTAGGCTCATTGTCATCGTGTTCATTCATTATATCTGTGGCGATGGCATATGAAAATATATCGTTAACATCAATATCTTTTCTATTCCATTGCATTCCATTAGAAACGTAATTGATTGAAATTTCAAAATTATCAACGTTTCTATCTGTATTTGGAATATGTACCTCTTCAAAGGTGATTGGATCCTCTTTTGAGGTATCCTTATTATTGATGTTATCTTCGATGCCGATATTATCATAATGTTCATTTTCTTCTTGAGAAGGTTGAACTTCTTTGGCATCACAAACTACATCTTGCTTTTTAAATTTTCTTGGTTTCAAATCTCTTGAACCAAGTGGTCTACCACATTTTTTACGTATCATAGATTCATTAGCAAGAGTTCTTTCGCTAATCTCCGCAGGAATTTCTATTCGAGAAGGAGTATTCATAGCTGGAATATGTGACTTTGTCACTTTCTTTGAGTCTGTAAAAGCATCAGGCAATTGGTTTGCAACACTTTGTAAATGAATGATCTTTTGAATTTCTTGTTCACAAGCATTTGTGCGAGAATCAAGAAAAGATAAATCTGTTGCATTCCAAGTAATATCTTTCGTCCGTGGGTCCATTTCTTTATTATCTCCCCCTAAGGCTGGGAATACTGTTTCATCAAAATGACAGTCATCGAACCGTGCGGTGAATAAGTCACCAGTCATAGGTTCTAGATAATTAATAATTGAGGGAGATTTAAAACCAACATAAATTCCCAGCCTTCTTTGAGGACCCATTTTAGTACGATAAGGTGGAGCAATTGGTACTGGTAGAGTATATCTAGAGAGAAGTGAGAGCTAGAGAGAGAAGTGCAATAATATGCTTCAATAGAATGAATTTTGTAACCCCTATAACTACTCCCAAGGGGAGTATTTATAGAGAAAATACGGGCTGGGCTCCCAAGCCTTGGGCTTGGGAGGCCCATTTACAACTGGACCGCTATTGGGCCGAATACAAAGCCACTAATGGGCTGTACAAATGAGTAAGTGTAGAATCTGGTTCTGTGGAGTCTTCGTGGCCGACGAGGGCACGGCCGACGAGGGCGCGGCTGACGAGGGCACCCGGGTTCCTTGGCTTCAGGACCATAATCTGAGTTGGCACCTTCCTGGCCGACGGGGGTCCCTTGGCCGACGAGGGCGCCACTCTGTGTCTTGTGCTTTCTGTTCTTCCGAGTATGTGGGTCCAGAGGCTCAGACCCATATACTCCATCAGGAGTCCCCCACTCTCTAAGCTGAGACGTAGATGAAGTGAAGGAGAGTAGATTCCCGTGCTTTAGTGCTTTTGGCCGATGCGGGCATTCCCAGGCCGTCAGCTGTTGCAGCGTTGGCGTTGTTTCCGTTTTGGTGATCCTGTTCTGTGCTTTGGCCGTTACCTGCTCCTCGCTGTGGGCGGGGAGGCCGTTGTTTCCTTGATGTGTTTGTTTGGGGACGATAAGTGTCCTGCTTCAATGGTGGCCGTTAAAGGCACGCTTTCCCTTTCTTGGACGTTGATGGTTTGAAGTTTGTGTTTGGGCCGGTGAGGCCACTGAGGTTGAACCTTGTTTTGAGGACGATGGCGTCCTTTCCTTTGGGTGGCCGATGAGGGTGTTTGCGCCCTTCTTTTGGCCGTCGCTGATTGGCTTTCGTGTTCTTGGCCGAAGAGCCCATCATGATTAACTGTTGGTGAAGGACGATGAGTGTCCTTGCCTTAGGTGGCCAATTGGCCGTTGCTGATGACGTTATGGGCCTTTGGCCGATGAGGCGCCCTTGTGATGCATGGACGATGTGGCCATGCTTTGTGGTTACATGTTCTTTGTATTGTTCCTTTTTGTTTTGTTGAGGCCGGTGTAGTCCCCCAGTCCCCCACTGCTTCAGGCCGAAGAGTGTGAGGGGTGAAGGAGTTGCTTGAGTCCCTGGCTGAAGCGGCCTCTTCGTAGTGCCCCTGAATCCAACCCTCATGGCGATTTTCTGGCCAAGGTAACCCTGTGGGAGAACCCTTGTGCGCAGATCGCTTGTAAAGAGTTATCATCAAGGGTCATCACAAGGAGCCGATGGCTGTGGGTTCTTTGTTCCTTTGGTTCTGTGGCCGTTACGGGCGTTCGTTACGTTCCTAGCCGTTGTCATCCCCTCATTGTTTGGCATTTGTGATCTTGGCAAGCAAGTAGGCCGTTGTGGGCGCTTGCTGGCACTTGGGAAGCCGGCCAGTGTGTAGGCCGTAGAGTCTGATTCGCTAGTGGGCTCCCATTGATATGTAGCTTGGCCCGTTGGTGACATGGTGGCCTCCCATTGGTGGCCGTTGATGTGGCCAGTGGGAGGGTGCCACGTGTAGTGACCGTTGGGTGGGGGGTTCTATAAATACCCCTCCCCCTCCGACCAGAAATGTTATTTGCATTCTGAATTGTCGAAGTGCTGGCCAATTTTCTAGAGAGATAAACTCCCAAGCTTGTTCTTCGTGTTCTTCGTGTTCAAGGTTAGTTTTCATCGCCATCCTCTGTACTTTGCATACTTTGCTTCCTAGGCTAGTGATCTAGTGTTTAGGCGTTTGAACACCCTTAGATCCTAAGTGATTCCTCTTAGGCTCGTAGTAGTTGTTATGATGAAGAGTTTGAACGAAGACTAGTATCCGTACGACGACCAGCCCTCCACTAGGTCACTCGACTATGAGGTGCTCGAGGAGTTCGAGGAGGAGATAGAACATTTAAGCCCTTATAAGTCCGGGGAGCCGGTGGACGACGAAGGTGAGGACGAGGAGTCCGCTTCATCTTCAAAAGGTGAGGACGCAGCTGCGTCCCGAGTGGTGGATGGGGCGTCCACTTCAGCTGTTATTCCGTGCCCGAGGCCGGTGTTCGCCGTTAAGGGAGCCGCTAAGCCGAAAAGGATAAGGAGGCCGAAGAGTGGGCCTGGCGTCTCCTACCTGGATCTCACAAACATCTTTCTGATCAAGCCAGAGAGCAGCGCGGCCGACTACTTGGTTGCCCAGATGTACGTGGGGCCGTTCGGGCGGGTTAGGGCACCCAGGCCGACGGACCATGTTCTTCATCCGCCACCGGGATACTTTGGAGTATGCCCGATGAGTTTTGCCAAGGGGCTGAGGTTTCCCCTTCACCCCTTCATCACTGAATACCTTGACATGGTAGGGCTCCCTCCGGCCTTGCTGACGCCGAACAACTATTCTTTGATGGTGGGGTTTTTGCTCCGCTGTGAGGAGCTGGGCTACAGGCCGACGACGGCCCTTTTCATGAATCTGTATCAGATCGGCCGAGGAAGCCACAAAAACTGTGCGGCCTATGCTACTCTTCAACAGCTGCCGAAGAAGAGGAGCTTCACGGACTTGCCTTCGTCCATTCATGGGTGGAAGAGCAAGTTCGTTTTTGTATCCCTTGGTGAGAGTGGCACCGAGTTTCCCTCTCTCGTCCATACCGGGAGGTTTAATCTGCATGACCCGCCGAAGAGCTCTATCTTGGATGCTCAGGTGGAGGCTTTCTTGGAAGGGGGGCCGAGGAGCGTGAAGGATTATATCACTGAATACAAGATAACCGCCCTCGGCTTCTTGAGATACCATGTGTATGGCGATACGGAGGATGATCTCCAACTCTGGCCGAGGATGACCACCACCTTCGAAGAGGCCGACGGCCCGGATTTGGGCATTCCTGCTGAGGCCGATGGTAATTATTTCTTCGGCTTTCTTTCTTTATGATTTGTTCTTTTGCCTTACTAACCTGTTGTTTTTTCCTTGTGTAGATTTTGTCATGGATCGTCGTTCCATCATGGCAATTGCTAAGGCCAAAGCGGCCGAGGAGTTGGCTGCAAAGGCGGCCGAGGCGGCCAGACGTGCCGCGGCCGAGGGAGGCGGGGCTACTGCTGGTGCGGCCCCAAAGCCTGCCCAATCCGAAAAGAAGAGGCCTCCTACTGACGGCCAGAAGAAGTTGACTGAGGCCGGCCTGAACGTCGCCAAGAAGACGAAGAGGGCACCGTCTCCTTCCCAGGCTACTGAGGCCGGCACTCTTACCGTCCCCAGTGTGGACGATAGTGGTCCTGTTGTGGACCTCACTGCTGCTCCCAGCGATGCTGCCCAATCGCTTCCTCTCGTCCAGGAGCCGCGGACGAAGAGGGCTGGCAAGGAGATTGCTGCTGCCACCTACCAGAAGGTGGTGGAATACCCCGTCGGCGGGGGTGTGTTTGACGATGCCGTCCTTGGCCACGATGTGTTGGCCCAGGCCATGCCGACCAAAGATCGGGCCTACCTTAAGAGGCTCGGGGACGTGAAGGTGTACGAGGGCGGGATGGACCTCCTCGTCCAAGTAAGTTTTCTTCCTTCTTATGTGTCGTTTTTGTCGTCGTCCGAGTGGAATTATTTTTCTGAGCCTTTGTTTGCCTTTTTTGTGCAGAGTGCCTTTATGCTCATGGAGAGCCACAAGAGGCAGTACCGGGAGATAGCTCGTCTGAAAGAGCTTGAGCAGAAAGCTGCCTCGGCCGATGAGGCGGTTGCTTGCCTGGATCGGCTCCGGGAGGATGCCAAGGCCTTGCAACAGAGGGCCGATGAAGCCGCTGCAGCCAGGGACGATGCCCTGGCCAAGCTCGAGGAGAGCCAAAAGGCGCTGGAGGCCGAGCGGCGCAAAAACGAGGAAGCCGTGAAGGCGAAAGCTGAGGCCGAGGCTGCCGCTGTGAAGGCTGCTGATGAGGCCGTTGAGCAGTTCTTGGCCGAGGGGTGGAAGGTCGATGAGAGGCTCCCCTGGTGCTATGAAGTGGTGGCCGCCAGGCTTGAAAATTGGGGGATGAACTCCCCCGCCGGCCAGGAGTATTTCAGTAGGGAGATGGCCGTTTACTATAACATGGGTCAGGAGCGGATGCAGAGGCTCCTGTGTCGGCGGCTGTCTCGTGTTCTGAAGGCCATGAATTACACATCCGGGTGGGCTAGACGGAACTTGAAGCTTCCAAAGCTAATGAAAGATCCCGAAGAGCAGGCCAAGCTTCCTCTGTCGGAGCGGGAGTCCCCCATTGAGAGTTCCGGCCTCGGCGAGCCGGATTACACGGAGTTTGATTTCCTGGACGATGCCACCAGTGCTGCGGCTGCCGGTGGCCAGGAGGCTGAGGCCGAGGAGGGAGCCGAGGACGTCGAAGAGCCAGCCGCGGATGGAGGTGCCCAAGAGGCTTGATCGGCTGCTCCCCGCTCCCTTGTAATTAGCTTTTTCATTTTGTGCCCAATTGATGTAATGGCCGAAGCGCCCACAATTGTACTGAATTGATTATAAATGAAAGTTTTTGCTGCCCTGCTCGGCTATGAATTCCTTGTATGCTTATTTTCCTTTGCCATTTCAATTCTGAAATTTGTCTAAGTGTCAAGGTGACAACTTGGGTCACCCGCGAGTGTCCGCTACGTCCGTGGGGTAGTCCATCCTGTCCGGTGGCCTGGTCGACCTTGCCGTCGTTTCTTTACTATCATAACACTTAGGATTTATTCAAAAATTTCCTAAGTGTTTTGGATCCACGTAGTTGCTATCTTTCCAGCCTGGTGGCTTGGTCGGCCTGTCCAGTGCTGCTTTACTATTGTAACACTTAGGATTTATTCAAAATTTCCTAAGTGTTTTTGGATCCACGTAGTTGCTTTCTTTCCATCCCGGTGGCTTGGTCGGCCTGTCCAGTGTTTCTTTTTGTTAGAATTTTTCTAAGTGTTTAACTGCAAGGGGATGGGTGTTGTCATCGTCCTGGTATTGGATTTTTCCGCATTGTTGACATATGCTTTGGGAGATTTCCCAAGTGTTGAACCAGTGTCGTTGTCGACCTGCATCCTTGTGTTGTGGCCGATAAGGGCATCTTCACCTTACTCTTTTGAACTTTGAATTTTTTCTAAGTACATATGCAAGGCGTAGGTAGCTAACGGCCTTGGAGTATACAGGTACCCGCTTCGTCTAGAGTTCCTCCATTCGAGTACTTAGAGATTTTTCTAAGTATAAATGTAAGACATGGTTCCTTCTTTGCGGTACCGCTGCCGGCTAAGCGATGGCCCACCATCATCGGCCAAGGCTTGGATTTGTGGCCGATGGGGGTGCCCCTTGCTTTCCCCAAGAGAAAGGCCTGGATTTGTGGCCGATGAGGCATAGTTCCTTCTTGAGGAACTTTTTCCTCAGAATTCTCTAAGTGTTTGGTAAACACTTGATCAAATTCCCCAAGAACTTTCGCTTGACCAACAGCCTTGGTTCCAGTGCCTGTATCGGCTATCCGGGATGCTGTGGCAAGTAGGGATTGTTTCTTGATTGCTGGATTCTTCCGTGGGTGGGATTGTGATTCTTTGTTTCATACCAAGCGTTGGTGCTTCAAAGGACTGTGGCCGATGAAGGTTACCTCTCGCGTGTCACCCAACCGATTCGGTTAGGGTTTTATAGGCGTATGTTTCGGCCTTGACCATTCCCTTGTGGTGTGTGGACGTGTCGTCCATGTTACCTGTCAGTGGTACTACACTTGTGTTCAACTGATATGTACTTGGCCAAATTGGGCCTGAATTGTGGGGATTTTATTTTTTCATTGCCCGAGGCCGGCTAGTGTGCACGGCCGTCGGCTTCCCTCTTTTTCCCTTATATATATATATTTTTTTTTCGTTTCCGGGGAGTATCCTTCTTTCAGGCTTCGGCCGAAGGGTGTGCTCGTCCTTTGGCCGGTTCGGACTTCGTTTATAACGTCCGTGATCTCAGGGCGGGTCCCGTCGCCTATTTATGACGCGGGCTAGACTTTTGGTCGGTTTCCAACGGCTGTCGTTGCCCATCCCCGAGTTTTGGGATTTTGTCACCTCGGCCATGATTTCAGGCCTGTCGTCCTGCGATCTGGCGCGTGGACGACGCGGTGAGCTTCCCGTTTCAAGACGTGGGCCGTTTGCGGGCCCCTCGTCCTGGGGACATCGTCGGCCATACCTGAGCGTTTCACTTCTAGGCTTACGGGGCCAGGACGATGTGCTCTCTCAGCTAGGCCTGGGCCCTTCGCTGATACAAAATACAATGGGACGCCTGATCTTGTCGATCGTAGGCTGCAAGTGCAAGGGGCCCCGTCGGCCATGCCTGAGCCTTTTGCTCTGAGGTGGCCGATGAGGGCACCTGCTAATGATTTTTACTTTAAATTCCAGAGAAAAAATCAGGAGGAACATGATTTTATTCATAAGTGGCTCGAGGCCGAGGGTGGCGTTCAATCAGTAACCCGTTAAGGGGTGAGGGCTTCGCCGTCTGCACCTCCTCCGGATTACTGATAAAACTTCACCAGATGGTGTACATTCCACGTTCGTGGTACATTGGACCCATTCGGGCGTTTAAGCTTTTAGGTGTCGGGTTTGACCACGGCATTGACGATGTAGGGCCCTTCGTACTTCAATGCTAGCTTGCCACCCTCTGTCGGCTGGCTTGCTTCCCTTCGGCGGAGGACGTAGTCCCCCACCTGAAATTCCCGGGAACGTACCTTGGCGTCATAGTATGATTTTACTTGACGCCGGTAGTTCTCTGCTCGGACGTAAGCTTGCTCACGCCTTTCATCGACCAGGTGCAGGTCAATCTTCATGTTCTCCTCGTTGGCGTCAGGCTCATATTGTTCCACCCGTCGGCTGGGGATGGCAACTTCCGTGGGCGCCTTTGCCTCGAAGCTGTAGCATAGGGCGAAAGGTGTTTCACCCGTCGCCCTCCTCGGCGTGGTTCTGTAGCACCACAGGATGTTGGGGAGCTCGTCGACCCAACTACCTCCTGCGGCCTGGAGCATCTTCTTCAGCCCCTCCATTATTGTTCTGTTGGCGTTCTCGACCTGCCCGTTGCCCTGAGGGTAGGCAACGGAGGAGAAACGATGCTTTACCCCAAACTCCCAGAGGAGCTCCTGGAAAGGGGCTGCCTCAAATTGGGTGTCGTTGTCTGATATAATCTCCTGGGGGACGCCGAAGCGTGTGATGATGTTCTTGTAAACAAATTTTTGGCATCTGGCCCCCGTGATGCTGGCCAGGGGTTCCGCCTCGACCCACTTGGTGAAGTAGTCGACGGCGACGATGATGTAGCGGTTGTTCCCGGCGGCTCTGGGCAGGGGGCCGACCAGGTCAATCCCCCATCTAGAGAATAGAATTGCAGTGCTGACGGGGGCGTAGTTGACGGCTGGCCGACCAGGGGCCTTCTGGAGCACCTGGCACGTGGTACACCTCCTGGCCAAATCCGCGCAGTCTCGCGCCATCGTCGGCCAGAAGAAGTCCTGGACGACGAGACGTCGGGACATGCTGAAAGGGCCCTGGTGCGAGGAGCAGACGCCGCAATGAACTTCTTCCATGGCCATGTTGGCCTCGTCCTGGTGCAGGCATCGGAGGAGAGTGCCATTATAGGACCGTTTGTAGAGTTTGCCATCTTCGATGGTGTAGCTTGGGGCCCTGAGTTTGGCAAGTTTGGCCCTCTCCTCGTCCGGGGGCAGCTTCCCCGCTGTGATGAAGGTGGCGATGTCGGAGATCCAGTCCTCTGGTCGCTGTTGGACGCACAAGACGGGGCTGGCATGGATGCTGGACATGCTCAACTCCTCGATCTTGGCCAACTGGGAGATGTGCTCCGAGGTGTCCGAGCTGAGTTTGGAGAGGATGTCGGCTTCGGCGTTCTCGGCTCTTGGGATCTGAGTGATCTCGTGGGTTTCAAACGCTTTCAGCAACTCCTCCGCCGCTTGTTTGTACTGCTTCATCCGGCCTTCCTTTGCTTCGTACGATCCCTCCACCTGGCCCACTACCAGTTTGGAGTCGCACTTGATTTTGAGGTGCTTGGCCTTGAGGCCGGTGGCGAGTCTGAGACCGCTGAGGAGGGCCTCATACTCGGCTTCGTTGTTGGATACCCTGAAGTTGAAGCGGATGGCATAGTAAGCTCTGAATCCTTCAGGGGATATGAGGACAACGCCGCCGCCGCATGATTTCGCGGCCGACGAGCCGTCAGTGAACAGGGTCCATGTATCGTCCGGCTCCGGCCCGGGGTTGGCGACGGCCGTCTCCCTTGCTGTGCATTCAATGACGAAGTCGGCCAAGGCTTGCCCCTTGATAGTTGGCCTTGGCTTGATCTCAATTTGAAATTGGCTGAGGAAGATCGCCCATTTCACCATCCTGGAGGAGCTGGTGGGGCTCCTCATGAGTGCGCCGAGAGGCTGCTGGGTTAGCACATGGACGACATGGGCCTGGAAGTAGTGTCCCAGCTTCTTCACCGTATGGACGATGGCCAGCACCGTCTTCTCAATGGGGGAGTACCTGAGCTCGGCCTCCCTGAGTGTCTTGCTGATGTAGAAGATGGCCTTTTGCACCCCTTCGTCCTCACGGATGAGCACGGAGCTGATGGCCGACGTGCTCACCCCTAAGTACAAGAAGAGGGTGATGGATAGTCTACCCGGGGGGTATATATCCGAGGGGTTATTGCTGAGAATAACTTAGAAAGAAGTCAGAGCACAAATAAGTAAGAGAGAGAGTGTATTCAGTATCAATGCCGTGGTTACAAATGGGGAAATGGGGTGCTATTTCTAGTAGCAATAAATGTCGGGCAGGGACACGTGTCAAGTGCCTATTGGCCGAGGGGTCACCTCAACTGGTTGGCGTTGGCAGCCGCATGTGGCCGCATTTAATGCGGCTGTTGGATGGGACGTCTGTACAGGGTACGGTGATCTGTACGCATGTGAGGCGGATATCATGTCTGGAGAGGTGCCTTCGGCTATAGAGCAGCAGCCGAGGGCTCCTCAAACCGATGGCGCCCTGGTGCCGAGGGCTCCTGGTGCCGAGGGCTTCTGTTTTTGCCATTTTCTCCCAGTTTCTTAGTTTGCTTGAGAAACCCGTTCTGTGAGAGTTTAGAGCCTTCGGCCAGGAGGCCGAAGGCACCCCTGGCGCGTAGTGCGGGCTGCTTGGTACTCTGGGCGATGTGATTTGGGCCTGTTGGGTCTTTACTGGAGTAGCAGGAGTCTGTGGGTCGGGGGTTCCCGGGCCACATACTCCATCAGGAGTCCCTTACTCCTTTTGCCGAAAGGTATTTGAGGGAAAAGGAGTAATTTGTGCTTGCCCTTTGATGTTGTCCCGTCGTGATCTCTGAAGTTGGTGAGGAGTTGTTGCTTTTATGTCCCTGCCGAAGGCAGTCCCTCAGTTACCCACATGTCGGGACTTGAGGGCTTGCTTTGTCGTTTGTTGGAATTTCACTAATTTTGTAATTTAATGATTTTCCCGAGGGGGTCCTCCAGTCCCCCACTCCTTGAGGCACTTGTAAAGTGGTGAAAAGGAGTAGAGTAGTTGCGTTGCTGTTGTGGGCCGAAGGCTGACGCTTTTCGTTTCATTTTGGGGGGATGCCTCGTTAAAAACCTCATTAGAAAAAACCCTGTGGGAAAAAATCCTAATGAGGGAAAAAGAGTGCACCGAATTCCCCCAACGATGAATCGAAAATGTGAAACCTTGGTCAAAAATGGAGAATAACGGTAATGCCGAAGGCTCTTCTTCTTCTGAGGGCTCATGCGTTGATTAGCCGAAGGCTTGCTGTTGATGTCCTGGGGGTGCCGAAGGGGAGCCCCTTAATCTGGGGATCGAGGGCCCGATGGATGAGGGCAGCAGTGGAGTCGTTATCGGGGGGTCCACGGTTTGTTGATTAGTTGGTGATGAAGATGCCCGAGGGCTCCCATTACCTGTGTGCCATAGGCTATCCGTCAATGAGGCAACTCCCCGGGAGCTACCCGGTTTTACAGTGCTGAGGGGGAATCCCCGAGGGGTGCCCTGATATGAAGCCTTGGGTTTCTGAAGGAGTGATCCCGAAGGCGTCTGTTATGTGCTGTGTGGGGTACAACCCGGGGGCGCTTCTGGGTAAGTGTACCCGGAGGCTCTCCTTGATGAAGTGGTGTGAAGTAGAAAACCCGGGGGCTTCCAGAATATAGCCGTTGGAAATATAGCCGTTGGAATATGTAACGTCAGGTTTATAGCCGTTGGGGGGGTACACGTGGAGTGTAGCCGTTGGCTGCTCGTGGGCGGGTGTCACCGGTTGGGTGAGACGACGGTGTGTAATGATGATGTTTGGCCGGAGGCCCAGTTTTTGGGCCCAAGCCCGGATCCTGGAGTCTATAAATACCCCAAGCCAATGCCATTCCTTCCTTACGCATCCAAAATCCTTAGCGAAGCTCTGCCAAAAATTCTAGAGAGAGAAACTCAAGCCTTCAGTCAAAACTCAGCTTTCAAGGTCAGTTCCCCCCTGCCTTTCTCCTTCTAGTTTAGCTGTGCCTTGTGCCCTTAGGTTAGGAGATAGAATTCTCTAGAAAACCTTAGTTCCCCCGAACCCTCGAGCTAGAGTTAGAATGTCGTCCCAGAGTGATTCTCAAGACATCTCGAGGACCCCCTCGGTTCAGGACGAAAGCATCTCCGACGTGGAGTCCAGTAGCAGTCAGCCCTCGGGTGGTGGTGATGCAGCTCTCGCCACCGAGATGCAGAAGGATTTGGTGGCCGAGGTCGAGGCAGAGGAGTTCGAGCGAACCGCCGAAGATGAGGAGTTAGCCCTCGCCGTCCAAGTTGCTGAGGAGGAAGAGGAAAAGGAGAGGGCGAAGGTTACTGTCGCTGTCCTTCCCCCCCGGGGTTCTGGGGAAGCAAGTAGCTCGAGGCCACTGGACCCGACGCCTTTAAGTGTAGCCCCCGGGAAGAAGAGGAGGAAGACGAAGGCTGGCCCCCAGAAGAAAGTAAAGGCCGTCGATCAAGGGGGGCCAGTTGATCTACCGGAGGGTCACTCCTTCCTGGACACCGCCGCTCTGGAGATTAAGTCACAAGCTGACAGGGCGGACATCTACATCACCCAGTTGCATGTAGGGCCCTCGGCCGTAGTAGTCGAGCCAGGTCCTGATGACGTGCTGTCCCGGCCCCCCGAGGGATGTATAGCCGTGCACGTGCTCTCGGTTTCAATGGGCCTCCGGTTCCCTCTCCATCCGTTCCTCCGGGAGTACCTGAGGTACACTGGCCTGGTTCCTTGTCAATTGACCCCCAATAGCCACTCATACATAGCTGGGTTCGTGAACCTGTGCAAACTCCGGGGGGTTACACCGAGCTTGGAGTTATTCTTCCAAAGCTTTAACCTATGTCGGGGGGGCCATACTAATGCCGAGGGCTATGCAAACTTACAGCAGATAGCCCAGTTCAAACTGTTCACCGAGGCCCCTTCTTCCAACAAGGGGTGGAGAGAGCGATGGTGCTATATCAGACTGACCGACAGCCCGTTCCCGAGGGAGTTGCGGAATCGCTTTCGGCGCCACGTGAAGGTCAAGAGTGCCGCCCTTAAGGAGGATGGCCTGAAGATTGCCAAGATTCCAGAGGGTCGGGATAAGAACATAACCATCAAGGAGTGCATCCTCGAGGAAGACCTATATGCCCTCGGATTCCTGAGGTATCGGTTCATTGGGGAGACCGATGAGAAGTATCCCCTCTATGATAAAGCCTTCGTGGGAGCAGGAGGTAGTGGCCGAGGGCTTTAGGTTTTTGTACTTAGAGATTTTTTTTGTCATGTTTGTCGTCGTGTCTCTGACCCCTCGGTTCTAACCTTTTAACTTGTTGTTGTCGTTCTTTGCAGGTAGCAAGATGAATGCCAACGCCCTGTTCGCAAAGTGGAAGGGCAAGACCCAGGCAAAGGAGAAGGGGCCCTCGGGCCAGAAGCCAGCCGACGCGTTTTTCCTGAAGGTCGTAGAGCCTTCCGCTGGGGACATCCGTGCTACTGTGGGGATCGGGGGGTCGAAGGCCGAGGCGGCCGTGAAGAAGAAGAGGAGCGATAAGGGGGTGGAGCCCCCTACCAAGAAGCAGAAAGCCGTCGGGGGCGCTGTCGAGGGGGTGGCCCCCCTCATAGTTATTGATGACATGCCCGCCGCTGATGGGCCTCTGGCCTCGGACACCCCGAAGGCTCCGGTGAATCCCCCCCGGAGGAATTACCCCGGGAGATCCGTCAACTCTCCTTTTCCCCTGGTGCTTCACTGATGCACGGCACTGCCGAGCCGAGGGCCTTCCTGCGGGGCATCACTTCGAAGATGGACAGAGAAGTCTTCGGGACATACGACGACGATGCCCTCGAGAACAGGATCCTCCGGTCCTCTCTCACTGTAAGTATCTGTTTCCTTTTTCCTTCTCTTATCAGCTTAGTATTATTTTTTTTCTGGGGAATAATCTAACTCCTTTGACCATTGTTTGCAGGCCTGCATAGCCCTCGGGGAACAGGCCCGGAGGCATGAAGAAAGGCGCCTTCACGAGGCCGCGCAAGATAAGAAGATGGAGGGGCTGATTCGCAAGAACTCTGAAGCGATGAAGCATGTTGCGCAGCTGGAGGAGGCCCTCCGGGAGGCGAAGGCGGCGGTGGAGAAGGCCAAGGCTGACGGCATAGCCGAGGGCAAGGCTGAGGCCGAGAGGGTTGCTGCCGAGGCGGCGAAGAAAGCTGCCGATGAAGCCCAAACCGCCAAGGAGGGAGCTGTGGCCGAGGCCCGAGGGGAGGCAGTTGCTGAGTTCCTCGCCGAGGGCTGGAGGACCGAGGGCCACAAGGAGTGGGTGGCCTCCGTGGTGGCAGCCTCGGTGGATGCTTGGGTAGAAGGCCCCGGGGTTGACTGGCTGACAGATAGGGGCGACGCCTACTACCAGGGGGGTGAGTTCTTTACCCAGCACCTGATTTACCGGAGGCTCGCCAGGCACTTTGGCGTGTCCCTCGACCAATTCGACCCCTCAGCATACGGCCTCCCTCCATTGCAACCAGATGTGAGAGTTCCCCTCCCCCCGGGCGAAGAGCGGCTGACAATATACGATTCTGTGATGATGGGGGTGATGGGGGCGGAGCCGTCGGTGGTGATGCTGCTGGGGAAGAAGTCTCCTCCAAGGCCGCCGTAGAAGATGCCCCCGGAGATAATGATGCTGAAGTCACAGAGAAGATCTGTACTTAGTCAATTTTTGAAAAATCTTTGTAATGAACATTTGTCACCCCTCGGCTTTGGCCATACTCTGTAACAAATACATTTGAATCCCTTCTTTTTGTTGGATGAATGATTCCCTTCGGGCTTTGTATATATGGATTGTTTTCTCTAATTCCTTTCTTCTTGAATGTATGCCTTCGTTTCATTTTGGATGTATGTCTTTGCTCCTTTGAATGTATGTTTTAGGACTTAGAATATTTTCTGATTGTAGCTTGCCCTTGGAAGCCTTCGATAGTTGGGCACCCTCTGCTGGATATACAACCGAGGGTTCGGCAATAATCAGGACTTAGAAAATTTTCCTAAGTGTAACACACCATAGGGCCTTCGGGTGTTTGTAGTTCCATTGCTGTGTGGTGATAGGTTGAGAACCCAATCCCTAGGACTTAGAAAAATTTCCAGGTGTAGTTTTGCCCTTGGATGCCCTCGGCCGGTAGCCTCCTTCCTGATGTGTGAATATTGGACCGAGGGCCCAATGTACAGGACTTAGAAAATTTTTGCAAGTGTAGTATGTCATGTAGCCTTCGGCTACTGTGGAGCCCCAACTGAAATGTTGATTAGGTCGGGGGCCAATTCTTTAAGACTTAGAAAATTTTCCTCAGTGTTGATTGCTTGCGTACTGTAGCCTTTGATTGATAGGTAGCCTTCGGCTATTAGGTCCCTTGAGATGAGGGTGAAATATGTAGAACTTAGAAAGATTTCTAAGTGTAGATCTTTCCTTGGGAGCCTTCGGGAGATGGCATCCCTTCTTGACGTATGAGTAGTTGACCGGGGGAAAAATATGTAGGACTTAGAAAATTTTCTAAGTGTGGGTTTTCCCTTGGGAGCCTTCGGGAGATGGCATCCCTTCTTGATGCATAGCCTTCGACTGTCATATTCATTTAGCTGTAATATTAATTGGGTCGGGGGCCCATCTTTAGGACTTAGAATTTTTTTTAAGTGTTGCTGTATCGCATAGCCTTCGGCTATCATATTCCCTTGGTTGTAATATTGATTGGGCCGGGGGCCCAATCTTTAGGACTTAGAATTTTTTCCAAGTGCTGCTTCCTTGTGTCGCCTTCGGGTGATAGGTGCCCTCTGACTCTACATCACTTTGCGAGATGCCCGGGGGCTACCCATTTAGGACTTAGAATCTTTTTTAAGCGTAAAGTGATGTTGAGCTTCCGGATGTAGAGCCCTCCGGGTATATGCATAGGGCCCTTCGGGTGATCGTGGGGCCCTTGTGTTGTATGAGTATTTGACCGAGGGCCAAATATGTGGGACTTAGCAAAATTTCACAGTGTGTCGTAGATGTTGAACCTTCGGTTGGCTTTTGATGATTTGTAATAGATGCCTTCGGTTGTCTGGTGACATATTAGCCTCCGGTTGATGTCCTTTTCCAAAAGTGTGGACTTAGGAAAAGTGTGGAATCCTGTTGTTGCGAAGAAAAGCAATGAGGAGTGTGTGCCCTCGGCATGCATTTTGAAAAGTTGTAGAGTTTGACTTAGCCAGTTGTGTCGTAGATGTTGAACCTTCGGTGCTTGTGCGACCGGAGGTGACCAGGCAGTGGACTTTAGCCGTTTCTTGATGATATTTGTTTGAGTAGTATCCTTCGGGAAATAGGAGCCTTCAATCACCGGAGGTGTTCCCGTGGGGAGCCCTCGGCATGTTGTGATCTGTTGGAGTGTACTCTTTGATTTCTCGCTGAGTCTACTCCCCTTCACCCCCTCTTTTTTTTTTGGTTGGTGGTGAAGGGAAGGCTACAAGAAACTTGGTTTCTTGGTAAGGCTGGGCCTATTAGGAGACCATCAGAATACACCAATGGCTCTCCTCCCTCGGGTTAACCTTCCGAGTTCCGAGGGGATCGAGGGTCGTTTCCTGGGCACAAGATATGGTGGTCTGTAACCTGCCTCCCCTTGGGGGACGGCGCGGAAAGCGCCTCATTTTTGAAAGTCGTCCCCTCGGCGCTAGACATAGTCCGTGGCCTGCCACACCCTTGGGGTGGTGGCGCGGGGAGCGTTTCGGTTTGGAAGTCGAATCCTGGGCATTTCTCGTGCCTGTCATACCCTTGGGGTGATGACGCGGATAGCGTTCCGTTTTTGAAAGTCGAATCCTGGGCATTTCTCATGCCTGTCATACCCTGGGGGTAGTGACGCGGAAAGCGTTTCAAGGAAGGGTTTTCATTTGCACACTAGTTGCAAATGGCCGGGGGCACTACGTGCCGCCGGCACCGATGGTGGCGCCTTCGGTATATGCGTCCTCGTGGGGTACGGCTTTTAGAAACAACACTTGGTGTTGGTTTCGATGTGTAGTCCCCGGTACTTGGTACCGAGGGGTCTTCTGTAGGAACACTTGGTGTTCTCTTTTGTTGTAGTTGATGGAGGTGTCTACCCTCGGTACTTGATACTGAAGGGTCTTCAAATGAAACACTTGGTGTTTCCCAACAGATGTTTGGAAGTTGATAGGAGAGCATATCCCGGGCACTGGGTGCCGAGGGGTCTTCTGTAGGAACACTTGGTGTTCTTATCTTTTTTATTTTTTATGTTTGAAGGTGGAGATGTGTACCCTCGGCACTGGGTGTCGAAGGGTCTTCTGTAGGAACACTTGGTGTTCTTATCTTTGATGTTGAGGGCGGAGATGTGTACCCTCGGCACTGGGTGCCGAAGGGACTTCTGTAGGAACACTTGGTGTTCTTATCTTTGATGTTGAGGGCGGAGATGTGTACCCCCGGTACTTGGTATCGAGGGGTCTTGACTGAGAGCACATGGGGCCTGTAGTTGGTATGAGGGCTTGGCCGCTTATAAGTGTTTTGTTCTTGGTGTCTTGAATGTATCTTCATTCTTCGAAATTGGAGGCCTTGGGCCATAAGATAGTACATTCACTAGTTATGAGGGCTTGGTCGCTCTTATATTATTGATAAAATTTAACTAAGTGGTGTACATTCCAGTGCCTAGGGACTTCTTTCCCGTTGGGACGTTTGAGCTTGTAAGTTTCAGGTTTGATGATGACCGCTATGATGTAGGGACCCTCGAATTTTGGTGCCATTTTGCCTCCCTCGGTCGGTTGGCTGGCTTCCCTCCTCCGGAGGACATAGTCCCCCACTTGGAATTCTCTGGTGCGAACTTTGGCGTCGATGTAGCTTTTGACTTGCCTTCGGTAATTTTCTGCCCGGATGAAGGCCTGCTCACGGCGTTCCGAAATGAGGTGGAGGTCGAGGGCCATGTTGTTGTCGTTGACCTCGGGGTCATATTGGATCACCCTCCGGGTGGGAAGGGTGACTTCCGTGGGAGCTTTGGCTTCAAAACCGTAGCAGAGGGAGAAGGGTGTTTCACCTGTTGCTCGCCGAGGGGTGGTGCGGTAGGTCCAAAGGATGTTGTGGAGTTCTTCCACCCAGCCACCGCCCTCGGCCTCCAGCTTCTTTTTGAGGCCCTCGAGCAAGGTCCGGTTGGCATTCTCTACTTGCTCGTTGCCTTGAGGGTAGGCAACGGAGGAGAAAGTGTGTTTGATGCCCCATGCCTCCAGAAGGGCACAGAAGGGGGCTGCCTCAAATTGTGTCCCATTGTCGGAGATGATCTGTTGGGTGACGCCAAACCTTGTGAGGATGTTCTTGAGGACGAAGTGACGGCACTTCGCCTCCGTGATGCTGGCGAGGGGTTCAGCCTCCACCCACTTGGTAAAGTAGTCGATGACCACAATGATGTACCTGTTGTCGGAGGTACCCCTCGGCAGAGGGCCCACAAGGTCTATCCCCCATCGAGAAAAAGGGACAGATGTGCTGATGGGGGCATAGTTGACCGCTGGCCTGCCGGGGGCTTTCTGGAAATGTTGACATGCGGTGCACCTCCGGGCAAGGTCGGCACAATCTCTGGCCATGGTTGGCCAGAAGTAGCCCTGGAGAATGAGCCTTCGGGACATGGAGAAGGGTCCCTGGTGAGCCGAGCAAGTGCCACTGTGCACTTCCTCCATTGCGACCTCGGCTTCATCTTGATGAAGGCACCGAAGTAGTGTGCCATTGTAAGATCGTTTGTAGAGCCTTCCATCTTCGATGGTGTAGCTAGGGGCCCTCAGCTTTGCCAGTTTAGCGCGGGTCTCATTCTCGGGTAGCTGCCATGTGGAGATGAAGGCGGTGATATCTGAGATCCAATCCTCTTGGCGTCGCTGTATGTTCATAATGGGGCTTGCATGGATATTTGAGAGGCTGAGTTCCTCAATTTTGGCAATTTTGGAGATGTGCTCGGGGGAGTCGGCCGAGAGTTTAGATAATATGTCGGCCTCGGAGTTCTGAGCCCTCGGTATTTGAGTGAGAGAGTGTGCCTCAAATACCTTAAGCAACTCCTTGGCCGCTTCCTTGTACTGTTTCATTCTTCCCTCCTTGGCCTCATATTCCTCGGAGATTTGGCCAACGACCAACTTGGAGTCGCATTTGATGTGGATCTGTCGAGCCCTCATGTTGGCAGCCAGCCGAAGGCCACATAGGAGGGCCTCATATTCGGCCTCGTTGTTTGAGACTTTGAAGGAGAAGCGGATTGCATAGTAGGCTCTGAAGCCCTCGGGAGTAATGAGGACTACCCCTCCCCCGCATGCTTTGGTCGCGGAGGAGCCATCGGTGTAGAGGGTCCACCAGTCGTCCGAGGTAGCCGAGGGCTCCCCGTCCGTGGCTGCCCTTGCGGTACACTCTGTCACAAAGTCCGCCAGGGCTTGGCCCTTGATGGCAGGCCTCGGACGGATGTCAATGTTGTATTGGCTCGAGAAGATAGCCCATTTCACCATGCGGGAGGAGCTGGTGGGGCTCCTCATGAGGGCACCGAGGGGTTGATGAGTGAGGACCTGAACCGGGTGAGCTTGAAAGTAGTGGCCCAACTTCTTGACAGTCCAAATGATGGCTAACACCGTTTTTTCCACAGGGGAGTACCTGAGCTCGGCCTCCCTTAGGGTCTTGCTTACATAGAAGATGGCATGTTGGATGTCGTCTTCCTCCCGGATGAGTACGGAGCTGATGGCTGCCGGGCTGACCCCAAGGTAGAGATAGAGGGTCTCCCCTACCTTTGGTTTTGAGAGCACAGGGGGTGAAGATAGATATCGCTTGAGTTCGTCGAAAGCCCCCTGGCATTCCGGAGTCCATAGAAAGCCAGCCGTCTTCCTCATGATCTAGAAGAAGGGTAGAGATTTCTCCGATGATTTAGATAGAAAGCAGTTGAGGGCTGCCAGGCGGCCCGTCAACCGTTGAACTTCCTTCACATTGCGTGGGGGCTCCATGTTGATGATGGCCTGGATCTTCTCGGGATTGGCCTCAATACCCCTTCGGCTCACCATGTAGCCCAGGAACTTGCCCCCTTGGACGCCGAAGGTGCACTTCTTCGGGTTTAGCCGAAGGTTGAACTTTTGCATGATGGCGAAGATTTCCCGGAGGTCGTCAGCATGGCTGGAAGATTGTTTGCTCTTGACGATCATGTCGTCGACATAGGCCTCCATGGTGCGCCCTAGGACGGCTTGAAAGACCCGGGCCACCATCCGGGTGTAAGTGGCCCCTAAGTTCTTTAGGCCGAAGGCCATTACTAGGTAGCAGAAGATGCCCTCGGGAGTCATGAAGGCAGTTTTTTCGGCGTCTTCCTCCTGCATGAAAATTTGGTGATACCCTCGGAAGGCATCGAGGAAGGACATGATCTCACACCTTGCGGTCTCATCTACCAGTTGATCAATATTTGGTAGAGGGAATGGATCCATAGGGCACGCCTTGTTGAGATCGGTGTAGTCCACGCACATGCGGAAGGTAGGGGCTTCTGTGCGAGGACTACATTTGCTAGCCATGAGGGATATTTCACCTCCTTGATGTGCTTAATGGAGAGGAGCATGGCGACCTCCTTCTTCACAAATTCCCTCCTCTCGGCGGAGAGGGGTCTTCTTCGTTGTTGCACTGCTTTTGCCGAGGGGTCCACCGAGAGGCGGTGGGTGATGACCCTTCGGCTAATTCCCGGCATGTCCTCCGGCCCCCATGCAAAGACAGTGGAGTAGGCGCGGAGGGCGTCGGTGATACCGGTCTTCAGATCTTCAGGGAGCTGGGCTCCAATCTTCACGACTCTCTCCGGTTGGGCCGGATCGAGCGCAAAGTCTTCTACGTCCTCGGCCGGTTCAGCCCTCGGCCTTTTTTCTTCTTGGTCGATGGTTCCGGTGATGGTGTCAACACGGAATTCCGTCTTGCTTACCTTCTTAGTGACTTGAAGATAGCAGGCGCGGGCGATTTTCTGATTCCCCCGGGAGTAGCCAATGCCCCCTCGGCGGGAAACTTGAGGCGGAGGTGCCTCATGGAGATGATGGCCTCGAGGTCCTCGAGGGCTGGCCGGCCGAGGATGATGTTGTGGGCACAGTCGATGTTGACGACGACGAACTCCACTTCGAGCTGGGCTCTATGGAGCCCGTCGCCGAAGATCACCGGGAGGGTTATTGCCCCCTCGGAATCAATAGTATCGCCGGTGAAGCCGGCAAGAGGGGTCTTAATGGGCCGAAGGGACCCCCTCTTCAGATGCAGTTCTCTGAAAGTGCTGAGGTACATTACATTGACGGAACTGCCCGTGTCAATGTAAGTTCGGTGAATGATGGTGTCGTTTATTTCAGTCCGAATCACCAAGGCATCCCTGTGAGGAGAAGAAGTAGGGGGGAGATATGCGTTGGTGAAGGTGATGGGTTCCTCCCTCAGTCGCTTTACCGGGGGCATATCAGTGACTTCCCCCACGTAAAGCGATTGAGCCCACTTCTTTCGCTGGCTGGTGGAATCGCCCCCTGTATTGCCCTCGGCCACCTTTTTCTGTAATTCCTCCATTTTGGCCATCATGGCCTCGTATTTGAGATCTGAATGAGGGGTGGAGGTGGTGGCGTGAGCTTTGTTGGCCTCCATTTCGTCAAGCCGGCGTTGGAGGGCCGCAATAATCTCGTCCCGGGGATCCTTCGGGAGGGTCTCCGCCCCCTGCGAACGAAACCGGGCCGAGTGGGCCTGGTCGATCTGGTGGCGAGCATCATCGGCATGAAGGGGTGCCTTGCCTTTGTCCCGAGGGGGACGCTCCTCGTCTGCCCTCGAGACAGACCCTCCGCTTTCCTGGGGCCTTTGGAGTGCTTTTCCTCCGAGGCGGTCTTGGACCCCTCGGCGGTCTGGCCCTCCTCCGAGCCGGTTGAGGGCGGAAGTGCGGGGCCTCTCTCTGTTGTTATTGTGGCGGTCCCGGGACTGAACTTCCTTGGAGGACGTATCTTGGGCCACTACCCCTTCGTCATTCCTAACCCGAGGGATGAGGTTTCCGAAGGGGTGTGGCAGGGTGGGAAGTATGATGTTCTCCCCAACTTGGGGTTGTGCCGGAGCCAGAGTGCCGAAGGCACCTGGGTTCTGAGTGAGCGTTTGGATGAAGGCGGAGAGCGCCGATTGCACGTCGATTGTGAGAACCGGAGGGCTGACTTGGTCATCGCTCCGGTTTTTCTTCTTGGCCTCAATGCCGAGGCGGGTATCGGGGGCATTCTGTTGGATCTGAAGGCGCAGGTCGAAAGCCGCCTGTTCCAGCCCAGCGATGACACCGCCCTCGGGAGCCCTGTGAGAGGCTTCGGGGGCGTTGACGTCGTCGAGGGCCAGGTTCTTGTCTCCTACGTTTTTGGAGTTGGCACGTGTTGTTCTCACCATTTTGGTAGAAGGCTAGTGTTTGGTGAAGGGGGAGGGTTTCTTACTCGATTTGTTCGACCTCTCAACGAGAGCACCAAATGATGGATAGTCTACCCGGGGGGTATATATCCGAGGGGTTATTGCTGAGAATAACTTAGAGAGAAGTCAGAGCACAAATAAGTAAGAGAGAGAGTGTATTCAGTATCAATGTCGTGGTTACAAATGGGGAAATGGGGTGCTATTTATAGTAGCAATAAATGTCGGGCAGGGACACGTGTCAAGCGCCTATTGGCCGAGGGGTCACCTCAACTGGTTGGCGTTGGCAGCCGCATGTGGCCGCATTTAATGCGGCTGTTGGATGGGACGTCTGTACAGGGTACGGTGATATGTACGCATGTGAGGCGGATATCATGTCGGGAGAGGTGCCTTCGGCTATAGAGCAGCAGCCGAGGGCTCCTCAAACCGATGGCACCCTGGTGCCGAGGGCTCCTGGTGCCGAGGGCTTCTGTTTTTGCCGTTTTCTCCCAGTTTCTTAGTTTGCTTGAGAAACCCGTTCTGTGAGAGTTTAGAGCCTTCGGCCAGGGGGCCGAAGGCACCCCTGGCGCGTAGTGCGGGCTGCTTGGTACTCTGGGCGCTGTGATTTGGGCCTGTTGGGCCTTTACTGGAGTAGCAGGAGTCTGTGGGCCGGGGGTTCCCGGGCCATATACTCCATCAGAGATTTTCGCCGGCTTTGGGCTTGGAGAGCACGGGTGGGGACGATAGGTACCTTTTCAATTCGTCGAATGCTTCCTGGCACTCCGTCGTCCACCTGAAGCTGTTGGCTTTGCGCATGATCTGGAAGAAAGGGAGTGCCCTCTCGGCTGACCTGGAGAGGAACCGGTTCAGGGCCGCCAGGCGCCCCGTCAGTCGTTGTACTTCCTTGACGTTGCGGGGCGGCTCCATGTTGATGATAGCTTGTGTCTTCTCCGGGTTTATCTCGATGCCTCTCCGGCTGACCATGTAGCTGAGAAACTTGCCACCCTGGACGCCGAAGGCGCACTTCTTGGGGTTGAGCCGGAGCCTGAACTCCTTCATGATTTCAAATATTTCCCGGAGGTCATCAGCGTGGGAGGAGGCCTGCCTGCTCTTGACGATCATGTCGTCGACGTATGCCTCCATCGTCCGGCCAAGGACCGCTCTGAAGATCTTGGCCACCATCCTAGTGTAGGTGGCGCCGGAGTTTTTGAGTCCAAAGGCCATGACGAGGTAGCAAAATATTCCCTCTGGGGTCATGAATGACGTCTTCTCCGCGTCATCTTCATGCATGGAGATTTGGTGGTACCCTCTGAAAGCGTCAAGGAACGACATCAACTCGCACCCCGCCGTCTCGTCCATCAGCTGATCAATGTTGGGGAGAGGGAACGGGTCCATGGGGCACGCCTTGTTCAGGTCGGTGTAATCAACACACATCCTGAATGTTGGTGGTTTCTGGGCGAGGACGACGTTGGCCAACCACGTCGGGTACTTCACCTCTTTAATGTGTTTGATTGAGAGGAGCATGGCGACCTCCCCTTTGACGAAGTCCCGCCTGTCGGCGGACAAGTAGCGCCGCTTCTGCTTGACGGGCGTGGAGGCCGGATCGACGGTCAGCCGGTGAGTAATCACCTGGCGGCTGATGCCTGGCATGTCATCCGGGCCCCACGCGAAGACGACGGCGTATGACCGCAGGACGAGGAGGATGGTGTCTCGCTGGTCCTGAGGGAGCTGCTTCCCGATCCTGAGGACCCGCTCCGGCCGGGAGGTATTCAGAGGGACCTCCTCGACCTCCTCGGCCGGCTCAGCATGTGGCCTCTCCTCGTCCTTGGCAACGGTTGTCGTGATGGTGTCTATCCTCTGACCCTCCCTCTCGGCCGGCCTTGTCAGCTTGAGGTAGCACGCTCTGGCTATCCTCTGGTTTCCTCTGGCGTAGCCGATGCCGTCATTGGTGGGGAACTTCAGACATAAGTGCTTCATGGAGATGATGGCCTCCAAGTCCTCCAGCGCTGGCCGTCCCAAGATCAGGTTGTGGGCGCACTGGAGGTTGACCACCATGAACTCCATGTCAATCTTGGCGTGGTGGGGGCCGTCACCGACCTCCACGGGGAGGACTATCGTGCCCTCGGCGTCGATAGAGTCCCCGGTGAAGCCGGATAACGGTGTCTTGATCGGCCTTAGCAGAGCCCTGTCCAGCTTCAGCTACCTGAAGGTATCCAGGTACATCACGTTGACGGAGCTCCCTGTATCGATGTAAGTGCGGTGGATGATGGAGTCACCGATCTCACACCGGATGACGAGGGCGTCCCTGTGTGATTCCGTACCCGGAGGCAAATCCTTGTCGGTGAAGGTGATCGCCTCCGTTCGCTGCTTCTTCGGCTGGGGGGGAACGTGGGACACCTCCCCAATGTAGAGGGATTGGGCCCATTTCTTTCTCTGAGTGGCGGAGTCTCCCCCACTGTTCCCACCTACGATGAGGTGAATGTGATTCTTCTTTGGCGGGGGCTCTTCGAAGTCCTCGTCGTCGCTGAGCCTACCAATCTCCCGCTTCTTCGCAGAGGGTTCGCCCCCATGTTTGCCGGTGTTTACCCATGTATTTTTGCGTGGGCCGCCTTTAACAAACTGGGAGAGTTCCCCCTGGCGAATAAGGCGCTCGATGGCCTTCTTCAGTGTGATGCAACCGTCGATGTTGTGCGACGAGTTCTTGTGGAACCGACAGTATGTGCCGCCCTGCTGGATGGCAAGGATCTCCTCGGCCGGCCGAGGAGCCTGCTCGATGAGGCCGTGCTTCTCGGCATAATCGAGGATGGTGCCGACCGGGTGAGTGAGGGAGACCCCCGGCCGTTCCAACCTCGGCCGCCAGTGGCGATCTTTCTTACACTGTCCACCAGAGCCGTGACGGCCCTGGGCACCCTGGCCGGCCGGGGACGGACCCGAGGCCGGCAAAGGATTTGTCTTCTTGGAGGGATGGCCCCCCTCTTTCTTGTGATTGTGGAGCTCGTCGGCGTCGGCGTACAAGCCTCCGCGCTGGAGCGCCTTGGCGTACGACCTCGGAGGGTCGGTGATAAGGCTGCTGGCGTACGGGGAGCTGCGGAGGGCTCCCTGGTACAGGGCGAGGAGGGTGCGCTCATCGGCCCCCTCGACCTCCTCGGTTTCCCTCGTCCACCGATCAATGAATGACCGGAGGGACTCCTCGTGCTGCTGCTTGACGGAGAGGAGGTGGGTGAAGTACTTCTTCGCACGCTCCCTCCCGGCAAAGTGAGTGAGGAAGCGTTGGGCGAGATCCTGCCACGAGTCGATGCTCCCTTCGGGGAGCGCGTTGAACCACTCGTACGCTGGCCCCTCGAGAGTAGAGAGGAACCAACGGCAGAGGTATTCGTCGGACGCGTTCACCATCAGCATGTTGTTCTGGTAACGGCTGAAGTGTTCCTAGGGGTCTGATCGGCCGTCGTAGGACTTGATGGCGTTCCCCCTGTACTTCTCCGGGATGGGGGCCGAGAGGACTCTGTTGGTGAAAGGGGTCCTGGTCCTGACCTGGATGATGGGGTCACCTCGCCCCTCGGCCAGCTCCCTCTCCAGGGCGCTAACCTTATTCATGAGCGCGTTGAGGCCGGGGTCGTTGGAGGCGCCGGCCGTAGGGATGTTGGCCGACTGCTTGGCCTCCATCTGAGCCAGCCTCCTTTCCAGCTGGGCGATGACCTCGTCCCGGGGGTCCCTGGCGGCCGCAGCGGCGCCCGGCTGGTTCCTCATGCGCTCGCCGTGAGCCGCATTGATCTGGTGGCGCACGTCGTCTTCGTGCAGCTTCCCCTTGCCCTTGTCCGGGTGGGGCTGGTCCGCTGTCCGGGACACAGACCCCAAGCTCTCCCTCGGCGAGCCAGGACGACGCTCACCAATCCGTCCCGCCATCCTCTCCGAAACTGGACGACGGCGCGTGTCGCCTAGCCTGTTGAAGGCAGAGGCTTTTCCACGCGTTGGGGTCTGCCCGGGCCGAAGAGGGGAAGCAGGGTGGGAGTGGGACGACGCCGTGTCCTGGGCCACTACCCCCTCATCGTTGCCTATCTGGTCGGCCAACGGTTGGGGCTGAGGTGGTTGAGTGACGTTCCCCCCGGTCCTTGGCAAGAGTGCGCTGAGGACGGTGGGGTTCTGAGCCAGGATGGCGATGATGACCGACAGCGCGACCTGGACCTGTGGATCCACGGACGGAGAGGCCGCGGCCATAGGCTGGGCCGGGGCGTGATCCGTCTTCTCAGCTCGTTTCTTGTCCAGGCCGAGGCGGGCATCAGGGGCTCCGCCGTTGAGTTGGTTGCGGAGGTCCGTTGTGAGGTTGAAGGCCTCCTGGAAGAGGTCCCCTCCGCCGACCTGGTCGGCCGTGGCGTCCTCATCGTGCTCCCTGGGCTCTTGGTCCTCAGGGATGGCCTTGCTGACGAGGTTGCGGTTTGATTTAGTTCTTCCCATGATCAGTGGTTAGCCGCGCTTGGTAGCGACGAAGGATGCTAACTTGATTGTTCTAGCTCTCAATGAAAGCACCAAATGGTAGAGTATATCTAGAGAGAAGTGAGAGCTAGAGAGAGAAGTGCAATAATATGTTTCAATAGAATGAATTTTGTAACCCCTATAACTACTCCCAAGGGGAGTATTTATAGAGAAAATACGGGCTGGGCTCCCAAGCCTTGGGCTTGGGAGGCCCATTTACAACTGGACCGCTATTGGGCCGAATACAAAGCCACTAATGGGCTGTACAAATGAGTAAGTGTAGAATCCGGTTCTGTGGAGTCTTCGTGGCCGACGAGGGCGTGGCCGACGAGGGCACGGCCGACGAGGGCGCGGCCGACGAGGGCACCCGGGTTCCTTGGCTTCAGGACCATAATCTGAGTTGGCACCTTCCTGGCCGACGGGGGTCCCTTGGCCGACGAGGGCGCCACTCTGTGTCTTGTGCTTTCTGTTCTTCCGAGTATGTGGGTCCAGGGGCTCAGACCCATATACTCCATCAGGTACATACACAGAACAACCAAATATTTTTATGTGTGATATATTTGGTTCTTTACGAGATATTAATTGCAATGGGGAAAATTTATGATATGCAGTTGGCCTGAGCCTAATTAAATTTGCAGCATGCATTATAGCATATCCCCATGCAGATGATGGTAATCTGGATTTCATCAATAATGGTCTAGTAATTAATTGTAATCGCTTAATTAAGGATTCAGCAAGACCATTTTGTGTATGCACATGTGGAACTGGATGTTCCACATCAATCCCAATTGACATGCAATAGTCATTAAAAGATTGGGATGTAAATTCCCCTGCATTATCAAGTCGGATTTTCTTTATTGAAAAATCCGGAAATTGTGATCTCAAACGAATAATTTGAGCAAGGAGATTTGCAAATGCAAAATTTCTAGTCGATAAAAGACTGACGTGTGACCAACGTGTTGATGCATCAATGAGCACCATAAAGTATCGAAAGGGTCCACACGGAGGGGCAATTGGCCCACAAATATCTCCTTGAATTCTTTCTAAAAATGCAGGAGATTCAACTCCAATTTTGTATAAAGATGGCCTGATAATTAATTTGCCAAGAGAACAGGTTGTGCATGAGAAATCACTTGATTGTGGAATTTTGACATTATTTAATGAATGTCCAAGTGAATTTTGAATAATTTTGTGCATCATAGTGCTGCCTGGATGACCTAAACGGTCATGCCACAAGATAAAGGAACTGTGGTCATTAATTTTAGATACCACATTTATCTCAATTGGACTGATATATGTATAATATAGTCCGGAGGAATATGCTGGCATTTTTTCTGAAATGTATTTATTGCCAGATCTATTTGTCGTTAGACATAAATATTCCTTTTGATTTTCAGACATGGTTTCAATGTGAAAACCATTTAGACGCATATCTTTGAAACTCAAAAGATTTCTCCGTGATTTACTGGAGTATAAAGCGTCTTTAATTATTAATTTTGTCCCTTTTGGGAGAATTACACAGGCTATTCCAGAACCTTCAATGAGTTTAGCAACACCTGAGATTGTATTGACATTAGCATCAACTAATATCATATGAGAAAAATAATCTCTATGTCTCAAAATGGTGTGCGTTGTGGCACTGTCTATTAAACATTGTTCAAAGTCATTTGAAGAAATTTCAGTTAACTCCATATCTTTAAAAAGATAAAAATGAACAAATATTAGTTCAATATTGCAATATAAACAAGAATTTATTCATTAAAATGTACATAACTTTTACAACCGAAACAAGCATATCAAATAAAAATTACAATACAACAAACTTTTATTGTAGAATATATTACATAACAGAATAATTTCATTTTTATTATTATTATTTTTCACTCATGACGATGTCAGTGTTCATCTCATTATTATCCATATAGAAATTAGACATATTAAATGTGGGCATTGGTGGAACGTTTTCGTTGACGTAATTAGTTTCCACATTCTTTCCTTTTAGAGATGATTTATATAAGTCAACCAAATGTGTAGGTGTGCGACACTTATTTGCCCAATGTCCCGACGTGCCACATTTAAAACAAGTGACTTTAGCCTTTTCTGAAGATTTCGTGTTGGTGATTTTAGTATCACCAGGTTCATTTTAGTGTAATGGAATTTACAGATTACCAATGGAGTTCAAGTTTAATTTTAGACAAGTTAGGAGGTGCGGAGCGCACACTTGTAAGAAATTAAATTTAAACTTGGTTCGATTAAATGGCGGGGGTCAAGGGGGCTGCGCCCCCTTGCGGGGTCCAAGGGGCAGCGCCCCTGGCGGGGTCGAGGGAGGCCGCCCTCGCGGAGTTCGGGGCAGCGCCCCGGACCAAAATTTTATTTTATTAAAGAAATAAATATGGAAATTTATTTTCGGATAAACATGTCCATATTAATTATTTAATAGAATGACTTTCTGTTAGAGTAAAACTCTAACCGATTGGCCTTATCTCTTGGGTAATCAGAAGAATTCGAGTTCTACTAAAACTGCTAGTTCGTGGTCTATATATTGGTGCCTCAGTTTTAGACTGTCTCTTAGAGTGATTATCCCCATAATCTAAATTTCGTGTAACCCAGGCATAGGGTCGAAATATTAGATTCGGAAAGTGATCACACGATACTCTGAGAAATCCGCCAGATTTTCTAAAACAGTTTCCCAACTCCCCAGTTCTAACAATCGAATCTAATATTTTTTCTTGTTTCGGAAAATCATGGCTGAATCTGTAAAAGAGATGACTTCCAAATTCGACAAGTTGGAGAAATTCCAAGGAGTTGATTTCCGTCGCTGGCAAAAGAAGATGCACTTTCTGTTGACCACACTGAAGGTGGTTTACGTTCTGAGTACGCCTATGCCAGCGTATCACGAAGATGAAACTATTGAGCAGTCAAGGCGTCGTTCCAAGTGGGAAAACGATGACTACATCTGCAGGGGCCATATTCTAAACGGTATGTCTGATACTTTATTTGATATTTACCAAAACGTGGAGAGTGCGAAGGAATTGTGGAATTCACTTGAGTCCAAGTATATGGCTGAGGATGCTTCTAGTAAGAAGTTCCTTGTTAGTGATTTTTATCACTATAAGATGATGGACTCAAGGCCTGTTATGGAACAATACAATGAAATTCTTCGCATTCTGGGCCAACTCACTCAACATAATATGAAGATGGATGAGTGCGTCGCAGTAGCGATGATAATTGAAAAATTACCACCAACATGGAAGGATTACAAGCGTGATCTGAAACATGGGAATGAAGAGTTGTCTCTGTTACAACTCGGTAGTCACATACAGATTGAGGAATCACTCCGCATTCAAGAAGGTGACAAAAATAAGGCAAAGCCTGATGTTGGACAGCCTACTGCCCACATGGTTGAAGTAAACATAAACAATCAAAATCACAAGGGAAAAGGCATCAAACGCAAGAATGATAGTCGAGACAAACCAAATAAGAATCCTAAGGATCTGGTTTGTTGGAGATGTCAAAAGACGGGTCATGTTAAGCGTGATTGTCGGGTGAATCTCAATAAGAACAAAGCTGCAAATAGTGGTGGAGGAAACAGTGGTGGTGGAAACAGTGGGCCTAAGGACTCTTTATAATTCTACTCAGAATTATTGTTCACTAATTCCTGGTTCTTTTTATGTACAGGATGATGACCGTACATGGTGGGTTGACTCGGGTGCCACAAGTCATATGTGTAAAGATCGTCGATGGTTCGAGAAATTGACACCAGTTGATGATGGTTCCACGGTGATGATGGGTGATAAGTCGAGTCAACCAATTTGTGGCTTTGGAGTTGTTAGTCTTACGTTTACTTCGGGAAAAACAATAAAGTTGTCTGATGTTTTATTTGTTCCTAGGCTTAGTAAGAACCTTGTTAGTGGTGGTTGTTTAAATTCTGATGGCTTTAAGCAAGTCTTTGAATCGGATAAATTTATTTTATCTCGATTTGGCACGTTTGTTGGTTTTGGTTATTTTACTAATCGTATGTTTTGTTTGAATTTGGTTGATACTTTATCTTCTGTTGGAAATTCTGTGTTTGTATCATCTGCATCATTTACTTCTTCAATTGATAATGCCATGCTATGGCATGCTCGTTTAGGTCACGTTAATTTTAGAAGAATGCATGAAATGTCAAAAGATGGATCAATTCCTGCCTTTGATATCAATACAGAAAAATGTAAAACTTGCATGTTGACCAAAATCACAAGACAACCTTTTCAAAATATTAATCGAAATTCTGGAATTTTGGAATTGATTCATAGTGATCTTTGTGATTTTCATTCAACTCCCTCACTTGGCAACAAAAATTATGTCGTAACTTTTATTGATGATTCAACTCGGTTTTGCTATATGTATTTGTTGCATTCTAAGGATGAAGCCTTACAAAAATTCAAAATATACAAAACCGAGGTGGAATTGCAATTAAGCAATCCGGTTAAATGTCTTAGAACTGATCGGGGAGGGGAATATATGGATACCCAATATTTCCAATCAGTTGGTATCATCCATGAGACCACGGCACCATATACACCACAACAGAATGGTGTTGCCGAAAGGAAAAATCGAGTTTTAAAAGAAATGGTCAACTCGATGTTGTCTTACTCAGGCTTGAGTAAGGGTTTTGGGGGGGAGGCAATGCTTACCGCATGTTATGTCTTGAATAGGGTTCCAAATAAAAGGAACAAGAAAACCCCATATGAATTATGGTTCAAAAAGTCTCCAAATTTGAGTTACCTCAGAATTTGGGGCTGTCGGGCAGTTGTCAAACTAACCAATCCCAAAATAAATACTTTGGGAGAAAGGGGAATTGACTGCATTTTCATAGGATATGCTGAAAATTCCAAGGCATATAGGTTCTATGTTATAGATCCTAATAATTCGGTTTCTGTACATACCGTGATTGAGTCGCGAGATGCGATTTTTGATGAAATGCGTTTTTCATCAATCCCAAGGCCTAAGGATCTGATTTCTAACAGTAATGAAGGACAAATTTCAGAAACTTTAGAAGGTATATCAGATCCGGAACCCCAAGAGGTCAGGAGGAGCAAACGGGCTCGAATTGCTAAAAATTTTGGCTCCGATTTCCAGCTGTATTTGGTGGAAGGATCAAGGGATGAGGTTGGATTTCAATACTCGTATTGTTACAGTATTGAAGGAGATCCAAAGACCTTTAAAGAGGCCATGGAATCCCGAGATGTGACCTTTTGGAAAGAGGCAATTGATGATGAATTATCATCAATTTTAGAAAACAATACATGGGTGCTATGTGATTTGCCACCAGGTTCTAAACCTTTGGGTTGCAAATGGATCTTCAAAAAGAAGATGAAGGTAGATGGAACTATAGATAAGTTCAAAGCACGTTTGGTAATACAAGGGTTTAAACAAAAACCAGGTATTGATTATTTTGACACATATGCACCAGTGGCTCGGATATCTACCATTAGATTGTTGGTTGGTTTGGCAGCCATCCACAATCTGGTTGTCCATCAAATGGATGTCAAAACAGCCTTCTTAAATGGAGAGCTTGATGAGGAAATTTACATGAACCAACCAGAAGGTTTTGTTATGCCCGGTAATGAGCATAAAGTGTGTAAACTTGTCAAATCCTTGTATGGTCTGAAACAAGCACCAAAACAATGGCATCAAAAGTTTGATGAAGTTATTTTATCAAGTGGTTTTAAGCTAAACCAATCTGATAAATGTGTTTACAGTCGGTTTGATTCAACCGGGTGTGGTGTGATAATTTGCCTATATGTTGATGACATGCTGATTTTTGGCACTGATCAACTTCAAGTTGATGAAACGAAAAGTTTATTGTCATCAAGGTTTTCCATGAAAGATATGGGGGAGGCTGATGTAATCCTTGGTATTAGGATTAAGCGGTTGAACAAAGGAATTGCTATGACGCAAGCACACTATGTTGAGAAAATTCTCAAGAAATTTAATTATAGTGAATGTTCTCCCGTGAGTACTCCCATGGACCCTAGTGTCAAATTAATGCCAAACAAAGGCAAGGCAATATCACAATTAGAATACTCTCAAGCTATAGGATGCTTGATGTATGCCATGACAAGCACTCGTCCGGATATCGCCTACGCGGTTGGGAGGTTGAGTCGGTATACTAGCAATCCTAGTACTCAACATTGGCAAGCAATTCAGAGAGTATTCAAATACTTAAAAGGAACCATGGATTATGGAATATGTTATCTTGGATATCCCTCGATTCTAGAAGGATATACTGATGCAAGCTGGATAAATCACCTAGAAGATCATTCTTCTACAAGTGGTTGGGTATTCTTGCTTGGGGGAGGTGCCATTTCTTGGGCCTCTAAGAAGCAAACTTGCATTACAAATTCAACAATGGAGTCTGAATTTGTTGCTTTAGCTGCTGCCGGTAAAGAGGCAGAATGGCTAAGGGATTTGGTTTTTGAGATTCCATTATGGACAAAGCCAATTGCACCCATTTCTATTCGTTGTGATAGTGCTGCCACGTTGGCTAAGGCCTATAGCCAAGTGTATAATGGGAAGTCTAGACACTTAGGTGTTAGACACAGTATGATTAGGGACTTAATCATGAAGGGTGTAATTTCTGTTGAGTATGTGAAATCACAACAGAATTTGGCGGATCATTTAACTAAAGGTCTGGCCAGGGACTTAGTGCACAAGTCTGCGATTGGGATGGGTTTAAAGTCCATTTAATTCCATAATGATGAGACACCCAATTCCCCTCTAATATAATATTAGAGGTTGAATTCAATGAGGAAAGCTCATACTTAAGGAATGGAACACATGCATTTTGTCATCCCAGGTTAGTGTGTTCGGACCTGTAGTAAAAGGGTTGAATATATATTCTTAATAATTCCTTTGTTAAAATGTAAGCAGGTACATGATTAAAGGAATTACCTATATGATCGTGAAGTGTAGCTGCACTTCGAAAAGTTGGGACTTGACTTTTATACGATTATGAATGGATTGGGACACTCGGCTTAATAATAGTGTCAAAGTTTTGAACTAGTTGTTTATTTGAACTTATGTGTATGTTATCTTCATGTATTCAAATGGGTTGAAGGGTTCAATTCTTAGAACACCCTGATTCTCGAGTATTTGGAATGTGTAATGTACTAATATGAAAATTCAATCGTTTCGATATTTTCATGTATGCATAAGTTTGGTTGTCTCTTATTCTTGTTTATGTAGATTCATGGTTACACTAAAATGGGGGAGGATTGTTGGTGATTTTAGTATCACCAGGTTCATTTTAGTGTAATGGAATTTACAGATTACCAATGGAGTTCAAGTTTAATTTTAGACAAGTTAGGAGGTGCGGAGCGCACACTTGTACGAAATTAAATTTAAACTTGGTTCGATTAAATGGCGGGGGTCAAGGGGGCTGCGCCCCCTTGCGGGGTCCAAGGGGCAGCGCCCCTGGCGGGGTCCAAAGGGCAGCGCCCCTGGCGGGGTCGAGGGAGGCCGCCCTCGCGGGGTTCGGGGCAGCGCCCCGGACCAAAATTTTATTTTATTAAAGAAATAAATATGGAAATTTATTTTCGGATAAACATGTCCATATTAATTATTTAATAGAATGATTTTCTGTTAGAGTAAAACTCTAACCGATTGGCCTTATCTCTTTGGTAATCAGAAGAATTCGAGTTCTACTAAAACTGCTAGTTCGTGGTCTATATATTGGTGCCTCAGTTTTAGACTGTCTCTTAGAGTGATTATCCCCATAATCTAAATTTCGTGTAACCCAGGCATAGGGTCGAAATATTAGATTCGGAAAGTGATCACACGATACTCTGAGAAATCCGCCAGATTTTCTAAAACAGTTTCCCAACTCCCCAGTTCTAACATTTCGTCGGGCCTCTTGTTTGATGGGGGTTTTGCTTTCCCTTGCCTTTGTAAGAGCTACTACTCTGTTTGTTTCCCGACTAGGTCCATTAAAACGACCAATACCACGACCACGTTTGAAATGTCCACGAGCACCACTATGGGTTGCATTTGATTCATGTTTTGAACCATGATTTTGTGGACCAAAACTAAAAGGGCTACAACCCGTGGGTCTCATATTGTGGTTTCTCATCAAAATGTCATTATTCGTCTCAGCAAGTAGTAATACTGATATTAAATCAGAATACTTTTGAAAGTGTTTTTGTCTATATTGCTCTTGTAAAAGCATATTTGAAAGATGCATAGTGGATAGAGTTTTTTCCAACATTTCGGCATCAGTGACTTTTTGTTCGCATAACTTCAATTTTGATGTTATTTGGAACAAGGCAGAATTGTAGTCACTTATAGATTTGTAATCCTGGAATCGTAAATTGATCCAGTCATATTGAGCTTTTGGTAAAAGGACCTTTTGTTGATGGACATACCTTTCTTGAAGATTATCACATAATTCTTTAGGGTCATCTACCAATAAATACTCAGACTTCAAACTTTCGTGAAGATGGTGACGAAGAAAGATAATGGCTTTTGCCTTATTTTGGGGAGTAGCTGAATTATTTTCAGCAATTGTGTTTTCGAGGGCATTTGCTTTTAAATGTACCAAAGCGTCAACTTTTCATTCCAAGTACTTTTGACCAGATAAATCAAGGACGTCGAACTCTCTTTTGCTAATATTAGCCATGGATGAACTACACCATAATTAATTTAAAATTAATTAGTTAATGGTTTGCATAGATAATACGATCAGATATACGTAATATGTTTATATAATAAACACTATATTAATAACTACTACGTACGATAATAATAATTATATGCATCACGTTTACACATGTATAAATAACTGTAATAGTCCGTGACTTAACTTATATACTTAGATAAGCCCATGCCTAATACGAATAAAAGAACAAACAAACTGTCGTGAGGCACTAGAGGCATACATTAACTAATGATTATGTATATTCATAATATAAAAAAATTGTATAGAAAATTTAGTTTACTACTCCGTATTAGTTATCAATAGTATGAAATCTTAGTTAATGTTTTCACACAAATTAGATAGATGCCTCATGTCACGGAATCAATTATAATTAGACAGTAGAAATATCTTCTGATATACGTAGTACATAGTATCATTATTAGAGCTCAATAATAATATGATAGTCTTGACAAAGATAATAATAGCTTTTATTTTACTATTATTATTATTATTATTATTTTGTAAGTACATATGAAGTACTATATGTTATTCTGCATCCGTATTATTTGTGTAGTCCATTTTTTTTAAACAATCAACTTGAACATAAAGGGGTGCATGATTTTATTACTCCCTATTAACTACGTGTGTAGTACTACGTATAGTTACGTACTATATGTATCACATTTATGAAGGTAGGCCTCTAAATTATTTTCTTGCTGCATTTTAATTCAAAGCCAACTAATAATGTCTGCAACTTGAACCCACATTAGACAATTCAAAAAATGGCAGAAAAAATCACATGCCATACATACATCTGTAGTTCACATTTATAGACCTATTTGTAAAGAAATGTTCAGTAGTTCATATACGTACTTTGCCCAATATTTGTTTATCAATCTCCTTTTCTCACTTTGAGCATGTATGAAGCATAGAGGAAGATTTACGGCCATAGTTTTATCGAAGCTCCATGAAAAAGAAAAAATTGCCGACATGCTTATTGTCAAGCACAAGTGATGGTTTTTTTTTTTAAGAAGAGTAGATTTTATTTCAAGAACATATTACGGAGTACTGTAAAGGCTAAACGTAAGTCCTTCTTCTATCTTCTTCAATTTCTTTTATACAAAATATATCTATAATTTTCTGATATGGAGGATCCCAACGGTTGAGCAACCATAGAGCATACTTCTTATAGTTTTGAATATATCTATACATGTTTATATTTCTCATCCTCTGATTTTTTTTCATATAAGTTGATAAATTCGTAGAAATATATACCTGCTGGGAAGATGATGATATCAGGGATTTGGAGCAAATTCGTGCTGATAACGTGTTATAATATGAAAGGAAATGAGCAGAAGATCAGGGAGAGAAAGTATAGTAGAACACTTAGTGATAGAGGTGTATTAGAGAGTGTGATAATGGTGTAATGAAGGTGTATTGATTACAATGGAGAAGACTCCTATTTATAGGAGAAAAGCTAAGCTTATTAGGATTAGAGGATAATTGTGAACCACACAATTATCATCTAGAATCATAATTATGATTTCCTAATTATTTATACAATGGTGATAATAATTCCTAATCAGGAATAGTTGGAAGATGACTAATTCAAGATATTTCAACAAATTCATAGAATTAATAATCAGGTGTACAATAATGGATTATCTTTCAAGTATTGTATTATCCCTACAATAACGAAGTTAAATGTTGGAAAATTCATTTTTAATAAATAGTGCTATTTATAAATGTGATGTTGTTCCAATTAAAGCTAAATTTTACAGAGTATAAGATGATGCATTTGTCCTTTTAACATTGGTATAAGAAGAGGTGACGCGGTTATCAAGTAATGTAATTTATGCAATGTGTATTGAATTGATAAAGTAAGAATACAATAAAAACGATTAAAACTACACAAACATTACCAAATTTGATATGAGACAATCTCAATGGACAAGCTAAAAGGGAAAGATAAAACAATCTTATCGGGAAGGATGAAGTACTTGATACTACTGAAGTTTCAATTGTAAAAAATTGGATGATGACTTATTTGGACATAAAAGACAAGTAGAATTGAAAGGATTGAAATGTCCTCAACATACATACTAAAAATCCTTATTATGTCATCCTTCATTAGCAATCCATTTGCACCTCTTCTCTCACATCAACCTTACCTCATCACCCTAGGTTTCCCACAATGATGATGATGATGACATTGTTGAGGATGAGGTTGGTGGGGTAGTGGTGGGACTGATGGGACAATGAAGGGGATGTTGGGATCGTAACAGAATGGGTGGAGAAGTGACAAGGCTGATGGGGGTAGTGAAGAGGATGTTGGGTTCGTAACAGGATTGATGGGCAATGCCGGTGGGGGTGGCGAGGCTAGTGGGACAGTGGCAAAAGATATTGGTAGTTTAGGACAATGATGGGGCTGGTAGGGAAATGGTGAGGCGGTGGGGTTGTGACAGGGCTTATGGGCTAGGTGAGGCGGTGGCGTTGTGACTCGCAACGACAGATCATCAAGGTCATGGACTCATTGGTGAAGGCAGCCAAGCAAGTCACTAAAGGTGGCATGACCAATGGTGACGCATGTCGTTGAGGGGTCCTGGGAACTGGATCATCAAAGGTTAGTGGGTTACTCGATCGGTGGTGACGTTGATCACTTGTAGGTTACTCGAACTGAAAAGGAAAAAATGAAGATATTTCCGGGACAGAGGGAGTATTTACAAGTAAATTTGTTTCACACAAACAGTAGTTATTGCCTACAGGCACGGAAACTATTGTTCACAAAGATTATTGTCTGAGCTGACAATTTAAAGACTTTCCAGATACTCCGTATATTTTTTCACACATTGACCTAATTTTTCAAACATTTGCACCTAAAATCAGCTATGTGAAGGCTGCTTACTGCCTGCTCTTATCGGCCAAACTGCCAAAGGACGTGCTCCAGTTAAGAAGGAACTACTTACCAAGTTACTCCGTATTGTTTTGAGTGAGATGAGCAGGTATATAAATAACAAAAGTGGAGTGGTGTTACTGGTTTATTCATTATTACTAAGTATTTAATTAAGAGTAAAAATTGCTTCATCCCTCTGACTAATAAAGGTTAGAAGGGTGTTTATAGGTACTAAACATGGATATATGGGTTTTTGCAGATGCAATCTAAAGTGTTTTACTCTTAGATAACAGCACTGTATACTAACTATATCAATAAAAGCACAACCTAGCAAACCCTATAAAGTACTCGTATAAAGTATTGAAACTGTACAGGATGCAGTAACAATTAATCAGGGAGGTGTATGAACTATATAGTGGCCTTGCACGAAGCCTTGTTATGTCCAGGTTCCTTGCACTTGCTGCATATAACCGTCCTCCTATTCGAGTCTAGTATCTTGGGGGTCTCTTCTTTTTGTTGAGCTGGAAACCGAGGAGTAAGAGGGGGATGCACATCTGCACTCTCATAATCAACTTCATCCTCAACCGGTCTCCCAATACCAGAAATAGGGTTTATGAGCTCAGAATACGCTGAACGGAAGCTTTCAACTGTGAACCAATGTGGGCAATAGTCATACACACTTTTGGAAGTTGAGAGGAAAACAGCGACAGCATGGCAACAAGGGAGCCCGCTGAATTTCCACTCCAAGCATGTGCAGTGCAGGTTTTCAATGTTGACCACGTGTGTTAAGTCATCATGAACCTCAAAAACCACTTCAGATGAGAACAAAACATTCAAACTGCGTGCCTTCACAGCTTTTTCTACTAGCTGTTTCTCTTTTGATGGAGCAAGTCTGGTGGAGCAATTCCTGGCCTCTTCCCTACGATGATTCATCGTGTTGGTCAACTTACTTACCAGAGCTTCAATCTTCTGCATCACAGTTGATCCCCGCATGTCATCAATCACTTTAGAGTATTCCTCTGCAGGGTTCTGTATGATATGATTATATGGTACGCCCTTAAATAACAAAGTTGTCCAATGTGCAGGATCGATCTGGATGACCCAGTCATAAGTGGTGGAGGAAACATGTTTGATTTGCTCAGTGAGGCTACTGAAAGCCTCTAGACGGACAGCATGGGAAGCAGCCAGGAAAACAGCAGGTATGACTCCTCGGCCATCACCTTGAAACGGGCCCTTCATGTTTTTCTTTAAGCTCTCCATGAGATGAAAAATTGAATAGCCATGATAACTGTTCTCAAACACATCGCGCACATGCTTCTCTATACTCTTCTCTCGATCCGAAATGAAAGTCACTGCAGGTTGTTGCGAAGTTGAAATTGCAGATTTCAGTTGCTCCAAGAACCACTGCCATCTATCACCATTTTCAATATCGACTATGGCAAAAGCAACAGGAAAGAACCCATCATCTGCATCAACAGCATTTGCAGTCAACAGCATCTCTTTGTACTTTGACCTCAGAGACGAAGCTTCTAGAAAAATGAGTGGCCGGCATCCGTTTGTGAAGCCATTCACAGCCACGCTGAATGAGAAGAAAAGGTGTTTGAACCTTTTGTCCTCATCACTAATCACAAGCTTAGTGACACTTCCTGGGTTTGATTCCATTAATTTTTTGCAAAACCAAGGCAACCGACTGTAGGACTTCCTATAAGAACCCTGAAGTTGCTCTTTTGCATCCTTGATTCCTCGCCAAACTTGTGAATACTTCAGTTTAATTCCAAAGTCGTGCAATATGGCTTTAGCAACATCCCTTGGCTTTTCATTGGGAGAATCCCGTATTTTTTCTTTGATGATGCTCACCAACCAATTTTTACCAGGATGGGCAGACTTCCAAGATTCCCCGCCACATGTATGTTCATCATTAAACTTTCTGATCCTGAATGTTTGATCAGCATGAACCCAAGATGCGTGAATCCTCCAAGAACAGCCTTCAATGAGACATCTACCACTTGCACGGTTAGTGTCATTCTTCTTTAATCTGTACACAAATCGATTTGCAATGGCATACTTGTGCAATGTCTCTCGGAACTCCTTAACACTTTTAAAATCCTGACCAACACCATTAATGCCTTCCTTCCATGATGCGACTAGCTTTTCTGGCAAATCTTCATCACCATTCAGATCCCCAAGTTCATCTACTACAATAACATTAGTTAAAGCCCCCCTATCCTTGTTTTTCTTGGATGAGCTTTTCTTCCCAGAAGCAACCTCTGCTTTGTTTGAGCCACTAGTACGCCTCCTCTTCTTGACCCTTTCAGCAGGTGTACCACAATCATCAAAGCCAAAATCTCTATCTACTTTTGCACCAGATGTAGCCACTGAAGCGTAATCTGAAGCTTCACCAGAACCATGGTATGAAGACCAGGTACGGGATTCACTGTCGGAATTATCTTCTCTTGAAGCCACCAGAGAGTCGGCAGAAGCAAGGATGGACAACAGTTTCTGACAAGCACTACTCTTCATAGCCTTCTTAGAACTGACTAAAGGCTGTGGTGCATAATTTATAGCTACCTCAAAATAATTGTCCGTGGCAGCAGGTTCTGCAGGAGAACCATTATGATTGACACTCTCAGCCAGTTTTACGCTGGGTACCCTGAGAAGCTAACAACTTCTAATACGAAGTTTGTAATGAAAAGGTGGGGGTAAAGATGAAATTATGCTGTAGGAATTAAAAAACAAAAATACCTGTTTGTGAAAGCGCCAGGGACACCGAGATCAAACCCTGAATTCCCACTGACGAAGATATCCGCAGTGACAGAGCTGGCATGAAAGTCGAGCATTCTTTTGAGGTCCCTGTCGGTCTTCAAGTTAATCAAAGTCCGGTTGTTTCCAGGGAGGAAATACTTGACTGAGACAGAGTTGAGGTCAAAATCGCACACCTCGGCGAGCTTAATCTTTAGGTCATCGAACACAGTCTCTTGCGTGATGTTCATCGCATTCGCCTCGCCACCGGCGTAGGTCAGACTCCCGTCGCTGCTAGTGACAAAGCTGCCGCCGGACTGGCAGATTAGTATCAGCTTCCCGTTCACCATAGCATCCACCAATCCTTTTAAAATTTGGAAAAGGTGATAATCAACATTTGCTGTAAACCCACACACACAAATACACTGTATAAATCAAGCTTTGACTGCAAAGATGGAACTGGAATTCTTATCGGTAAGGAGAATTGAAGAAAGGAGGTGTGGAAGGAGGAGAAAACCCTACAAACGGGCGAGTTTTGATATTTGGAAGAAAAAAGGACGAGGGAATCAGGTAATGAAAATTTGGGGAGAGAAAAAAGTACTTCCAAGGGAAGGGATCTGGTCATGAATATATATTGGGGGCGATTTTAGAAATTCCACTAAAAGCAGGACCTAGATATAATACCAAGTACTCCTAGTAGAATGCGGAAATGTGAAACTTATCACGCACGCGACCCGAGATCTAGAAAGTGTGATCATACCAAGCTCGACTTCGATCGCATGCAGGCTTTGACCCGCATTGTATCTTTAAAATGATCTGGACTCGTGTATGAGATAATTCGATTTTGACGGAGTTATAATGTGTTTTAGGATAAGCATAGGTGTTTGGATCCGCTTCTGACAACACCTTATGCTCTCCGAGCAGAAGCATATATTAGAGTGTTTCGATGAGAGTGAAGAAGTCTTTTAAGTGCTGTAAATTACTCTTAGAAATAGTTTTTTAGATGTTGCGAGAGACCAGTTTTTGAAAAACTGTTTCTGATTTTGTTTTTAAAAAAGTAACACAAGCAGATTTAGTTCTAAACACTTCCGTACTAGTATAAGATTGTAGAAATCTAGTTGAGTTGAATAACGACAAACTAATAGTAGTGCTCGTATTCTTGCTAGAGCATCTACTAGTTATACTTCTTGCATAGAGTTTGACCTATTCCTTATTTCCTTATTCATTATTGTATTCAGAACATTATGATTGATTAAATAAATTAAGATTGAAAATTGGAAACCGTGATAAAATAAATATAAAACACATATACATCTCTGAGACCGGTTAAGACCATATTAGTTTGACCAAAAACATCAATCAAATTATAAACATGCTTATGGTATTCGATATAAATAAACATGCTAGAGTATATGGGAATTTGGATCCTCTCCATTAACTGGAGAGTTCCATTATGAGAGAGATAAAGAGGAGAAAATTAAGAGTGATGTATGTTGGTGAATAAGATAGAGGAAAAGGTAGAGACAAATAGGAAGTAAAAAGGAAATGGAGGGAAAATGGAGAGAAAGAAATGGAGAGGAGTTGCACCAAGTATATGGGCTCCGGTCCACATACTCTAGCACATATAACACGGCCCAAATATACACCGGCACCAGAAGGCCCAGTGAGGGGACCCAGTCCAGAATGAAGAGGCGGACTTTCAGTCCGTACCCCCACCTCGGAGGGAAGCACCTTGGTACCTGGCCAACCAGGTCTTACCTGAGGACTTCCACCTTCAAGACTGAGGTGCACCCATGCGGGTTAGAACACATGTAAACAGCCCATTAGCGGCCCATTATTGTAATCGAGCCTCCCAGGCCCAAGACGTGGGAGGCCAACCCATATTACCTCTATAAATACCTCCCTTGGAGATAGTTGTAAGGGATTCACAACTCATTTATCGCAAGTTCTTTCTCTCTCTATATCTTAGTTCTCCCTTCTCTCTAGCCCTTCGACTTAACCGGGAAGCTATCAGGTATATTTGGTCCCGGTAGCTGGTGCCTGATAGTTTGGTACGGTAACGCCGCTACTTCTCAAAAAGGAAATCAATTTTGTTCACCGCTTACATCACCCCATCCTAGTTGCCTTCCATGTCACCGGATCAACTCTTTATTAATTATTTCACAGTTGTTTAAAATTTTTTATTTTTATTCCAATTTACAAAATATATCAATCATTTTTTTATAATCTTTTTTATGGTACCAACATTGCATATTAAAAATTAATATAAAAAATTTTCAACTAAAAATAATAATTTAGAAAAAAGATTTTTTAAAAATAGAAATTCACACACTTGGTTGTCCAAATTGAACAAGAATAGACAAGGATTGTGGGGATGCGAATGGCCATGGAGGGTAGGGGTGGACTGGGCCCGAGCGGCCTGACCCGGGACCGGTACAGTTTAGGCTTGGCCTGGTCTGGGATCCCGACCATGGGTAGAACAGTTTCGGCTTCAGGCTTGATTTTTTGAGCCCGGTCCGAGCCCAACGCATTTAAAAAAAAAAACTATTTAAATGATGGGAACTGATCCGGGCCCGGTACCGGAGCATACTGGTCGATATGAAGCTTCACTTTTCAAGAACCAATACCGCCAGGGCCCGGCCCAGCATGACCCGGGTCCATCGTAAAATACACAATCGTATTATATGCACTGTAAATTATTGTACTTAGGGTTGTACCGGTTCCGGGCCGGCCGTGATCGGGCTTTTGTTGGGGGAAGTGAGGCTAGAACTGGCCCGGGTAGCCAGCGGTTCTGGGCCGGGCCGGGCCGATTCATTATTTTTGCTTTTCTAATTAACCCCCCAAACCCTTGCAAAACACCCAGCCCTACTCGGGAAAAACAAAAAAAAATTGAAAAAAACAAAAATGGCCCGGGCCGATTCACTATAATGAAAGCCCGTACCCGACCCGCCTCAATCCCCGGGCCTGGGGGTGGACCCAACCGGTTCGGTCCAGCCCGAAACTGGCCCGACCCGCCACTGTGCAGGCCTGGACCGGTCCGATTGGTGCTAACTGGGCCTGGGCTTTTACCCGGTTGGGGAGGGTTGGGCGGGCCGGGCTCAGGCCCTGTATTTGTTGAACCGGCCTGGGCGGTTCAGGCCGGGCCCAAGCTTTTTTTATTTTTTTTTTGGTTTTTTCAATTTTTTTTGGTTTTCTTGGTTAGCGTTGGGTGTTTTGGGGGGGTTTGGGGTGGGTGAAGGAGGGAGTCGGGGGTTAATTAGAAAGCAAAAAAAAATTACCTTGACCCGGGCCCGACCCGGTTAGGCCCGGACCCGGTATCAACCCGGGCCGGTTCCGGGCCCAACGATTTGAAAAAAAAAAACGCCCGGGCCCGGCCCGGGTCCATCCCTACCCGGGGCGGGCCGGTTCACGGGCCGGGCAACCGGGCCAGTTCCATCCCTAACTGTACTTATAGATGACACCGAGTACTTCGAAAATCAGTTTGCTTACATGACACCTTATTTTCTTATTTTTGGATTTACCTTGAAAATTATAAAGGGGATTGACTCGTGATTAATGCTTTGATTTTTTTGAAAAGTGATAGCTTAATGCCCCAAATCTTTTGGGAACAAGGCTTGTGATAACTTTTTAATGATTTTATGATTTATATGAATTAATAAAAATGAATTTGAACAGCTATTACAGTAATTGTATTGATTTTGAGCTAATATTTTGTTATATTAATATTTTCTTTCCTTCCAAGTGTCTCATGTATTCTTAATTTCTTATCCCTATTTCTTTCCCTGCAACTTTTTGCTACCCCTAGAGAAAAGGACAGAACTTAGGGGTGGATTCGGTTCGAGCCACCCGGCCCGTGACCTGGCCTGGCCCGCTACTATGCGGGCCCGGGACCGACCCGGTCTGGCGGTCCGGGACCGGGTGTAGACCCGAACCGGGGGGTTAGAGCGGGGCGGGCTCGGTTCCGAAAAATGTTGACCCAGTCCGGCCGGGTCGGGCCCGGGCCCGGGTCCAATAGTCAGATTTTAAAAAAAAATGTTTTGGACTTTTGGGCCAAACTAGCCGTTGGGGGGTGGGCTGGGGACTACCCAAACGGCTATATAGTCGTTGGGTGGGCTGCAGGGGGGTCCGGGCGGTTTGGGGGGTGGGGTAAAAAAAAAACTATAAATACTCTTAATCTTGAACATTTTTTCATATCTCTTCTCCAACTCTTCCTAAATCCTACTCTTTACTCTCTACTCTCTAATTATCTTCATCTTCTCAAATTCTCTTATTCTCCAATATATTATATATCTACTTTATATTAATGATCTACTTATAATTTATAAATACATACATTATATTACTTATATTTCTTATCTAATTATATACTACCTCCGTCCCATTAGAAGGTTTTCATCCACTATTCACAATTTCACATGGTCAACTTAAATCATTTTTAATCTTTTACTTTATAAATCAAATTTTTATCAAATTTACATTTTTTTATCAGGCTTTGTAGCGGTTTTAAACTTTAATGTAGTTTCTGAATATGTTAATTTTATTTACTAAAAATAATCAAAGAGTGAACAGAGATTAAATTGTTTTATCGCCAGTCAAGCATCGTAAACCGTCAACGGGAACCTTCTAGGCTCTAACGGGACGGAGGGAGTATTACTCTTACATTTATTATATCTATTAATATAGTTAGAATTATATCTAATTAATTCGAAATCATTCTATTACTCCCATCCGAATGACTGAAAGTCCGAAAGAGGTACGAAATCATTCTATTATTTACACTTGTTTAATTACTTTATTACAATTTTTATTAATTGCTACCTTTGACTCTAGTTTAAAAAACTAGTTAATTCTCATTATAGTTAAAGTTAAACTATATTAATTTGATTGTTAGTAAAAAATAGGTAGTACAGACCTCGGGCCGGTCCCGGGCCCATCACTTACAAACTGGCGGCCTGTCAGTATTATAGAAACCCCCCAAACACGTTCTCAAACATTTGACTTTACATGGGATATTATAGGCTCGACATAAAGTTCTGAGAATTCTGTGGAGGAGATATTGTATGACTTATTGACTTTACACAAAACAATGAAAAAAGCAAAACAAAAATCAAGTTTCAATGAATGGTTATGAGGAGAGCACATATGAACATACGACTCCATAGTAGAGTCATCTGTAGCTTCGGGGTGTTCCCTGCAGGATGAGGGACACCGTTTTATGAAGAGTTATTATATCTACATCAAACATTAAGCACTTGCCAAAACAAAACAATCAAACAAAAACAAAATTTAAAATAGAACTTGCGGATAATAATCTACATATACCATTCCAACAGCATCAAGAAATCAAATCTCGTCAATGCATCATATTGTAACTCAAAAGAAGCCAACCGAACTTTAAAATGCATTATGCAACATCCTACAGGTCACAATCTATTCAGACAAGGCAATGGTACAGTATCTTTCGGGGTTTGCTCCCTGACCTGCCAGTAGTTTCAAAACAGCAGAAGAGCAGGACCAGGCAGAAATACGCATGTTGCAGCTATCGATGTAAGACAATTGAATCACAAGAAATAGGGAACTCCTGTTCTGGGTCCTCTCATCTGGTTGTTTTCTTCTGTTTCGGTGAAGAACTTCACTTCTCGCTCCTGATTAAAAAAAACATCAGAGGAATGCCACAATAGACGGTCCTATCTTAAAGACAATAAGCTTCTACAACTAACAACAATGACACACACACATTGTAGAAATCATTCATTAAAACAGTTTCGCAATGCTTCAGTTATTTGCAACTCCCTCCGCCCTCTCTCCCAACATCTCATTATCTTTCTACAATAAAAAATGGCAGTCCCAATATAAATAGGAAGTCTGTTCACTATATAACACACTTATCCATCCTCACTGCAACTGAAAACAGATTGACTAACAAATTTATTGAGCATATATACTGTCATCGCATTTCACATTCCAACTCCAGGATGTTGTGGTATGGTAAAACAGTAAAATAAGCCAGAGAATGGATTAGTTGTAAAACCACAAAACATGTGATTAGTACCAGCCATACCTGATACAAGTAGTTACAAAATGGACACAGAAAATATTTGCGATAAGATCAAACGTGAAAGAAAATGAAAAGAACATTTTTCCGAGAAGCGATGTTTGACCCCACAATGTGCTTGTTACGAAAGAGACTAGGTTGATCATATAATAATGCAGAACGAAAGTCGAGCCCCTGAACAGGTAAATGTTCATTACAGTTCACTTCCGAAACACAGAGAGTAAGTACCATGTTGTCATTGAAGCTCAATATGGAAGCTACATTTCCACACCTATAGCAGTAATTAGGGGCTGACCAAACCTGCATGGAACAAAATAGAATAAGATATTGACTACACAATGAAGTATGAATGTCATCACCTATAAAGGTAAACCAAAGTAGAAAGGAAAACCCACGGTCACAAGTCCTTTATCCTGAAACATGTACTTCAAACCTTCCTGGACAAGTTGGTGAGCCCGACAGACAAGATCTAGTTTGTTGATATGATTAAACTGCACATGAATAAACAATAGTACTTTCAGAATAAGGGGGGTGTGAGTATGTAAGCCGCTTTATTGTGTATCACAATGTGTCATACCTCAGATGTAACCCTGGATCCAAAAAGCCATCCTGCTCCTCGAGGGCTGACTGCCCATGTTTCAATATCTTCAGGATCACTCCACATGAGATCACAAAAGGAACCCTCATGGGGTATCTCACAATTACGTTCAATGATCCTGATCTGCAACATAAAACAAAATCATAGCGTGTACAAATTGAACAGATGAAGTACGATAAAGAATCATACACAACTTGTGGCACATTAAACATCTAGTGACCAAAAAACTCAACAAATGATTTCTTGAACAACATTGCATCTGTTTCTATCACAAATAAACAAAAGTTCCAAGAAATTTATATTTTATTGTCTCAAGTGATGCCAGAGTGCATGTCTGCATCATTTGTAAGAGTAAATTATTGCCTTCATTTCACGGTTATATAGATGTCTCATAATCTTTATCCCATTAAGGTATAAAAATGCATCAGTCCAAGATGCGTGAAAAAAAACAACTAATCCAGCAAGCTGAAATGTTAAATACATGAAAATATTACATAACATACCTGGTCAATAGTTCTAACATCAGGAGAAAGACCACCATGGACACATAACACCTGAAATTAAAGGGAAAACGCAGTTTATCATACATGCACTGATAAATAGATAGATACTAGGAGCCACACATCATCCATGAAATATTAAGAAACGGCTGCAAGTGCAGAGAACAAGTGTTTGCACATACTGTTCCATCTATAATTGCCGACAAAGTAAGATAGTCAAACACATCAGTGCAGTACCGCCAAGCATTGGCATTTCCGTATTTCCGTTGGCATTCATCATAGAAACCATAAACCTATTCAAAAGGAAAAATGGAGACAATGTTATCTTTTCTTAAAACGGGGCTTAAAACAGCAATATGAAAGATACAACACTGGCACATATATTACATGACCAACTTTGTAAGCAAAGTACACATAGAATTTATTGTACCACACGAATCAATGGATAACCTACAGCTTGATGTATGCCTTGAGGCTCGAACAACTAGAACTTAAATAAGCTGACACTTAAATAGGTCTTGATGCAACATTAAAGAACAAGTATCAGCCAACAAAAAGTCACTGTTATAGTGAGGGTTCCCAATTGTAATTAAAGAAGCAATATGCCATGTGTATTCATATCAACAAGTGTAATATAACACATTGTAGTTCAATAGCAGACACTCGAGGCACAAGACAGGAATGAAAAAAATCTTGAAAACAACTTTGAAGGTTCTATGGAAAATGTCATTTTGGATATGGATGTATGTACAAAGGTGCATATCTGAAGTTTCCATGGGGAACATCTCTTTTTGGCATGGACGTGAAGTAAATTGGCAAGAAATTCACTTATCATAGCTACAGCCTCGTGGTAAATACTCCAATAAAAGGGAATGATAGATTGCAAACCTATCGAATCTTGACATAATAATGTTTCTATTGTCAAGGACTCAACGTCCTACTGGATTAGGTAAGGATTTTTCAGTAATGACAACTCAAGATACCTCAGAGGCTCAGAATACTATTCAATTGTTCTTATTTTCTAAAAAACATTGTCTTTCATGCATCTGGTTGTTGTGGCTTGCAAGAGAAAGAGAGATGCATTCCATTGAAAACTTATTCCAATTTCTCAAGTTCAGACAGTGTAGTTTAAAGGGATGAGTGGGAAGGGTGTTTTCTTTAATCCAATTGGTAATCCAGGGCAAGTGTGTGAGGTTGTACTCTTCCGTAATGCATAGAACACATAAATTTCACATAAATATCTATCCTGAACACAAAGTTGAATGACAAAAGGTCTACTACCTGTGTCAGCTGCCTGCTTTCGTGGTTTCCTCGAAGAAGAGTAATATGAGCTGGATATCTGGAAGTAAATGAAACCAGGATATTTATATAGATAAGGATGAGAAGTTTTTCCAACACAAATTCAAAATCCTAATCTTAGGCTCTTAGCAATAAACAAATACTGTATAAAGGTTGTAATTGCCTGAGTGAATGAGCCCCTAGTTAAATAAAGTTACCGAAGATCTGAGAATGAAATCATGAGAGTAGAAATAATTGAACTAAGGCAGATAAAGTGAACATCCACCCAATCCTTTCATTAGTATATTCATTTTTCTTGGACAAACTAAAAGTTCATTCATCATAGTGACCTAAACATAAACTAATCCATATCAATTGGTCAATCCTAAATAACAATAGCAGGTACCTATGATCAAGTTTGGTTACACTCCACCCAAGGCTAACAATTATTGAATTTCAATAGGGAGTAGACACATCTAAATTCAAAGTTCCTATTAGAGATGGCATTAGATGCATTCACGCGTCACTATAAAAGTTACCATGTAACCCCAATTATTTCCAGCTGGGGCTAGGCAGTCCTTGGCTGACTGTTTATCCCTGCTTAATTCCACTTAGATTAGGTTCCCCCGAACCCCAGTAATCACCGCCTAGATATTAGTGTGAAGTTACCTGGAGCCTAGAGCTTTTTACAACTTTGATTACAAGTTACAGGTGAACTTCTTGTTGATAGATGGCTAAAATAGAAGCATGCACTTAAGTAAATTGTTGAGGCAAATTTTAGTTATAGTCTATGAACATACCTTGCTTTAAGTAGTAAAAGAATCGTGAAAACTTCTAGACTATTATATCCACGGTCAACAAAATCTCCCTGTTTGGGGATTAGATATATAAAAACAAGTAAAAAATTGCGGCATCAATAATTTAAAACACAAAACGTTCTTATTAATGAGAAAATAGAATCACAGGAGGAGTACCATAAAAATATAATTCTTCTCTGGAACGTGACCTCCAGTCTGGAAGAGTTTCATTAGATCATGAAATTGGCCATGTATGTCACCACAAACAGTAACTGGGCTGTTAACAGGCTGAACATTTGACTCCTCAATTAAAATCTCTTTAACCTGGAACAAGAAGTGGAGGTTGTAATTTGTAAGCATACAAATCAAAACTCAAGTAAATCACATTAAAATGAACTTACATCTAACCAAAAAGTTAAACCTAAGCACACCCATCCTTGGAAGTTCCCAAGATGATAGCAAAGAGCATCACTTTCTACAGAAAATATCGTTGTATGAATTTACCCACTACATAGACTAGTATTTTGAAAATATTCATGTATTTCAAAAGTGAATACACAGCTAGGAAACTCTGCTCTCCATAGAAATTAGAATTGTATGATACATGCAATGCATATCCAGATGCACGGAAAATGGGGCTAGCAATACATACCACAGAATGAATTAAAATAATTATGAATAGCTGATGTATCACACATTCACACAATCACACCAAATAAAATGAATTGCGATACATGAATAGAGTTGCTCTATCCAGGGCTACGCTTTAAAGCCTCTTTTACCTACGTAAGCAATTTGAGACAAGGCCTCAAAAGGCCATGATAGAATCATAGAAGTCCTTCAGACCCCAAAAAGAGCTCTGTAAAAGTGAAATGGAGTTTGCCGCCTTCATTCATTAAATCACACCATCCTTCCATTTATCTCATTTCCAAGGTACTATTTTTTATTTTAAATCTTCATATTTGTCATTTGCACCTCATCTTCAACCTATCACAGTATCACACCCCATCTCTCTTTCACTTTCAGTTGAAGAAGATTTATAAATTGAGAAATCTATACTTTGCACTCTCTGTCGGGCATAGGCTCTTTTACCTCTTAACTCCATGCCCAAGTGAACATTTGAGCCTCAATTAAACTATATAGACTCTGAGTACTATGCATAAATGGTTTTATTTAATCGAATTGGGCAGAACACAGATTATTAACTCTTAATTTTATTGAGTGGTATGAACATTACATAGTTCTAGATTTAATACTCCTTATTTTGATTAATCCAAAATTATTTTTATAACTGCATGGATTTTTTTATATGTAGAACAAACAAGATGCTATTTTAAATAAGAGAAGAGACAACAGTCATCTTCTCACAGAAAAATGCAAAATTAGAGAAACTTTTCTACCCTATAAGATAGGAAGCATGTACAAAATTAGCAGTTTCATTCCATAGAACCATCTGTTAGTTGTGTCTATCATCATTTCTAAAGAATTAATGGAAAATTGTGTGATATGATTCATATGGACTCAAATTACCAATCCAGTAATCATTTGGGCCACTCAAAAAACTTTAACTTTAAAGTGTAAGATTTAATGACCCCCAAAACTATTTGAACAAACAAGAATCATTTAACCTGAAAAATAAATCAATGGCAGCTACTTTGATATAGCTAACTGCTTAACTAAAATATACCTTTAGTGATCATGTAACTTATGATTCATAATAAGATACTATTCCCGATTCCACCCTCAAACTGCTTCTACCTATTCTAATTATATGTAGAACAAACAAGATGCTATTTCAAAATAGGAAAAGAGAAAACAGTCTTCTTGAAACCCAAAAATGCAAAATTTGAGAAACTCTACTATCCTATAAGATAGGAAGCATGTACAAAATTTAGCAGTATCATTCCATAGACCCATAGGTCAGGTGTGTCTATCATTTCTAAAGAACTAAAGGAAACTTGTGTGATATGATTCGAATGGACTCGAACTACCAATCCAGTAATCATCTGGGTCACTTGAAATATCTTTAACTTTAAAATGTAAGACTTAATGATCCCCAAAACTAATTGAACACACAAGAATCATTCAACCTGAAATATATATTAATTTCAGCTACAGATAATTGAAATGTTAGGGTTTTAAACGCAAGATACGTACATATTCACACAAAAGCTGAAGCTCGTCCTCGGCCAAGTGCTGTCCCTCCTTCACCTTCACTATCCATTGGTCCAAATCCATTTTAGCAGAATGCCCCCTTTTACCTCTACGATCTCCGTCTGTGAGAAATATCGATCTTTAGGTCTCCCTTTCTCAATATCTGCCACTGGTGGAGTTTCGAGCGTGACTATTTCTCAAAGCCGCCGGAAGTGAACAGGAGAGAAGAGAGACCAGGAATTCTTGGAAGATCCGGCTCGTTGTTGCTTCGAATTTCTATAATTTCAGTGAAATAAACGAGTTGCATAAAAAGATTTTAAGTATTTTCTTTGCTAAAGGATACTGCGTTTTCTAGTTTTCTACTATATTTTCTAATTTTCTACTTTTGTTTATTTTCTATATATTTTTATTTTTGAATTATAGGATACTGTTATAAAATAATGTATTAAAATCTTACGATAGTTGGAGATAATAATAATTACGGAGTATTTAAAGGCAGTGACATTGGGGTGAAGCTGAATAGTGATAGGATTGATTCACTAATCTATACTAAAAAATATAAATACAAAACATGAGCATGTGTATTTTTTACTGATGTAACATATACCGATTTTGTACAGAATTTATAAGAGAGAATTCCTCAAATAGGAGTAAAACATAGGCAAAATGCAAAAATAGGAGTATCATGTTTTGAATAGGAGTAACTTTAGTGTTTGGACAAGTATACCCCTACCCAAGCCCCAACAACTTTTAATTAAATGTTTAATTCATAATAAATTCGAAAAAAATTCAAAAAATCGTAGAAAAATAATAAAAAAATTATAAAATATTAATAAAATAAAAAATTTAAAATTTCTTTTTTAAAATTTTTTAGTTTTTTTAAAAATAAAAAAAAAAATTGTAAAACTCCATAAAAAAATTAAAAAAAAAATGGATGTCTTTCCCACCGCCTGTACTACCTTCCGGCACCACCACCTCCGGGCCGTGAAAAAATTCCATTTTTCCTAAAAATTGACATTTTTTCTGAAAATGCCAAAAACATGGCATATTTCTCTTTGCGAATGCCAACATTTTCATTATTTTCTGCCATAAATATAGCATTCGTAATGAACTTGGCATTTTTTCCCCTGATGACTGGAGGTGGTGGTGCAGAGGCGGCAGAGGCGGCGGTGAATTTTATTTTATTTTTTTGAGATTTTTATTTTTTTGTAAAATAAATATATTTTTTTATTTTTTGAAAAATAAATAAATAAATAAATTATTATTATCGAATAAGTCATAAATTAACTAGGTTAAGATTAAATAAGTGATATTTTAGAATTAACTAGGTTAGGGATATTAAGGGTACAAAATTAATGTTTACTCCTATTGAAGGAAGTTTTAAGTTATACTCCTATTTATGCAATTATGTTTATGTTTACTCCTATATTGAGCAATTTCTAAATTTATAATTTTTAGAAAATAAAAATAAATTTGTATAACCCAATAAAACATGGTCCATTGATCAAGAATTTGTATATTAAAATTGAATTTTGATATACGAAAGTTCAGACAAGATATAAGCATCTACTATAGTATTAAATTTTTCAATATTTATTACACCTCTAACCTTATGGTGGTATAGTACCATTGATGTCACTTATAGCTCGTAATACTTGTTTTTTATAGTGGTGAAACAGCAATGTCGCCCAATAATTATGTGATAAGTAATATATAAAGAAACTCCCATATTTAAAATATGTATGAACTACATACTATTGTATTTAAGTACTAGGATGTTTTCTTTTGAATTGAAATTTGTTGGTCTGGTCTTATTTGGTAAATATTTGGTCTTGTGTATTTTATAACAGTTCAAGTCCGATTTGATCTGTTTAAGTGTTGTCTGGTCGCATTCGTTTTGGTCTAGATCTGAAAACAGTCCAAAAGAAAACATCTTTAGATCCTTGACTTGCATGTACAATAATGTATGAGACTATTTTTATTGGGCTTACTATTAAATTTGCAAATGCTCTAGTCCAAATACAACCCTCTTCTTCCAACCTCTGTTATGAGCAACATAATATAGCAATTCAAAACGAACTAAAAAAAACATCTCCTACCCAAACATAAGGAGGTAGCACACATATATGGTACATGTGACCATTGCATTACACGAGTACGTTTTTCATGACAATTTGCCCCTAACCCTCACTCATGCTTATAAGATTATAGAGATGTATGTGTTATCTCAAAAAGTACAAACTAGATGAGGAAAAAGTACTACATTAATTTTATCGATGATAATGTCATATTGTTTCGTACTTCCTCTTTCCCGAATTGAATTGCAATTTGCATATTTTAAGGTTGACTAATGATAAATCATTTTTGCAAATAGTTAAATCAGTTTTAATAATTAAAATTTACATATCCAGAAACTACATTGAAACTGTGTTGACCAAGAAAAGTTGACTATGTAAATCATTTTGGGACGGAGGGAGTACATCTTTTGAGACGTAGAAATGAGGCTAAAAAATCTTTGAACAATTACAAGAATGGGGTTTAAATTCGAAGTCTGATGTAGGGATATATTGCTCCCCTTGAATAACTTTGGCTTGACCTTAGAATAATTTTATCAAACTAGAGCTCCATACTCTTCTCAATCTGATAATGTATTCGAACGGAAAAACTCTTAGCACTTGAAGTCGTATCTCAACTCAAATTATCGCAATCTATCATGTAAGATTGAAAGATAACTTGGAGGATGTGTTTACTGAAGTTTTAACAATATATTAGGTAAGCTTTTTTACATACGAGATAGGATTGAAAACCATGAAATAGAAAATTTCATTATGATTTACTATCGTATAACTTAGTTTCATGACTAAGAACTTGGTTCAATCGGAAAATCAAGTTATGAATCTTGAGGTTGACACTCTCAACTTATTCACTCTCATTCTCACAATACAAGATTTTCGCTCACCAAACATGATGAGGATATAAAATGAATTTTTAATGATTCCTAAACACATATGTATGGAACATAAATGGTACAATGTCCTTCATAGGTTATTGTTTGTATATCCTATGCAATCATAACTGGTGAATGTGTGACGCTTTAAATGAAATCCTTTTGAAATCAAAGAAGATGGTCATCGGCAAAATGAGCACACCAATAACAACTAAAGGATGTGGGATGGTCATTCTATATGTGCATATCGGTGTCCCAGTTAACACAAACGTATGGGTAATTCAAGATATCGTAGCAAATATGATGATAATATGCTAAGGAAGGTTCAAAGTTAGAAGTTATCTCTCATGTTGCCCTGAATGTCCGTCGAAACTCTATTCGTGTTAAAATGTGCAATCACATTTAAGGACATCTCATTCATGTCAGGAATGATTAAAATTAGCATTTACAATAAGTTTGATGATATATTTAAGTAGTGTGATTTGTAAATGTGATAAATAAAGTATAAAGTATGTATTGGAGACTACATTCATTACCGATAAAGGTACTCATGTAGCATTTAAAGTTCTATCAACCAGTTCTGGTTAAAAAAGATATTAAGATTCATGTTAATAAAACTAAATATATTAAAGGAAATGTGTGTTGTATATGTAGATGTTCGTTCCATATTGAAAATATAACTACCTGAAGTAGTTAATCTGTGAGTTAAGGATGAAAATGTGTAAGAACCGCAAATTAGAAATAAAACCAATGCATGCAATTAGTAAATCACGATCCTTGACTTGGACTTGTGTACTAGGTTAATTTCAAAACAGGTTGTCAAAATTTATACTCCCTCCGTCTCTTAAAACTTTGTCATCTTTCCTTTTTGTAACGTCCCAAAAAACTTTGCCACTTTCCCTTTTAATCAATTATTTTGTGGTTTTTGTTATTTCTCTCTCCTCTGCACAAACCTCAACCACACAGTTTTTACTTTATTATTCTCCGTGCCGGTCAACTTTTGCAAAGTTTTAAGGGAAGGAGGTAGTATGTGTTATAGCCCGTAAAGAATCATCTCCTTCCACCCTATTATTTGTACCAAAGTATATAGCAATTTCAATAGAAGTGTACTTTAATCCACTCAAACACACATGATTTCTTTTTTGTCATAAAGGATGTGTGCATCCAATATTCCAATGGTCCACCACTCAACTCTTTATACAACTCTTTAAAGCAATATTCCCTAACCATAACTCTTGCCGATTTCCCTCTTCCATCTCAATTGAAAATCACAATATACTCTATTTCTTCAACACTTGCCTTTCTAGCAAGTAGCAAATGTATTAACACTCAAAAGAAGTTCAGTTTAGAGTTTCAAAGCCTCTTAAGTTTTTAAATTCTATGAGTTTGTTGAACTACTTCAAAGAAAAAGGGTCTTTTTTCTAAATCACACTAGAATATAAACTATGGACAAAAGGTGACTAAAGTTACTATGAGTACAATGTCATGGTTCTTGCAATGTAAAATTGATCATAATTAATCACCAAAAGTTATTAATATAGTCACCACTTATAAAATATCACATTTATATCTATCATCTCTATTTTAGTTATATATAAGTGATTATTTCATATTACATTGCACATACATTTAATACTATTATATCAGGGTTTATAGTAAAGGTTATTCTGTTTATACTATCCTACGTATCTCATTAATTGCAACATTGAAATATATACACTATTCATGTATTTTACTTTGACTACATTTTATTTATTAATGTATGTGAATTATTATTTTTTTGAAAAATGTTGTTAAATTCGTCTCATTACTAAGTTTTATAATCTAATTTTTATTTTATTTTTACTAATACAGAATTAAATATAATGACGGGCAAAGTTGCGCGTTGGCAAACGTGAAATGTTGACTGTTGCAACTAAAAAGAGACGAGGAAGTATAAACATAATATGTCATTCATCATTCTCCGTTTACTTCACTGTTATGTAAACAAGATACCATTCCACCGACCAAGAGGCATCAACAAATCTATCCTGCATATGATTATTTATACCCTTACTCATTCCACCGACAAATGCTGATATATTGTTAAGCTAGTTTATTAAGAACAAGATTTTAAAATACAAATAAAATAGGCAATATAATGCCACCATGCTGTGCTGAATGAGTGTAGGGTATGCAGTTGCATCATCAGCTGCACTGAATTTCAACTGCGAGTTTCTTGGTCACATTAGGGCACACTCCCACATTAAAATTTCTATTAGATAGTTCTACACCACACTCACTCTTGTTCAAGCAAACCTGCAAAACAACGGTGACAGCACTAAGATGTTACTATTAAAAAATAAAAGTAATAACATTTGTTGCTCGTTAAGCATCACTTGGATTACCCATAGAGCACACAATTGTTCTAACCAATTAATTCGCAATTTCATGTGCATATTATCCTATTGATAGCCTATCCTTTCAACCAAACCTGAAGCTGTATAGTCAACCTTGGGAGCATATCATAATTGTTCAGAAGTGGCCATTGGGAGGATAAAGCGGTGCCGCCGAATAGGGCACGCCTTCCCAATAGGAGGCCCTCATTTGTTTTAAAAAAAAAATATACCGCAAAATATTTATATATACAAACAAGTTGATATATTTGTAGTGGTTGAACGGTATCATAGCTGGTTGCACACTTGCTCACTGGATCTATAGTAACAGAGTGCCTTGGATTCATAACTCACTCATTATTATTATTCTATGTTTTCTTCTTTTCTATTACATAGTATAAACATTATGTGCCTGATTTCTTTTGCCGCATCAGACCCATCTGCCAAGTTGATGTGATAATTTTTATAAGAGAAGTTCCAGATATGCATAGTCTCGTACATACTGTTCTAGAAAGTGCTATGTGGCCTCAAGGCAGTAGACTAAGAGCCTAGCGGTACCTAGGCAGTTAGGTGAGGCCGTGAGGGCGGAGAAAGAAAAACCAGACATGGTCAAGCTCTATGGGGTGATTTTTTTGAGCAGTGATCATACCTTGTTGACCAACGAGACAGAGTTTGAGTCGTGGCATTTTCCTTCAGCATAGGAGCCACATGTACCAGAAGGAGTTCCATAGCTGGCAAATGTAACCTCAGTAATCCGAGTATTCATTGGGCACTTCAATTTAAGAGTTGGTTTCCCTATGTTCCCAATTTCACCATCTTGCAGATGCTCAAGATCAACCCAAGGATGATCTTCTGAGATTTGAGCACAGATGCTCGAGACTTTCCGAAGAGAGAAGGTAATTTGTGAAGGGTCTCCACCTATCTCTTCAAAGAACACCAATATGTTTCCAGATGGCTTGAACCATGACCGCGGCACATGGTACCTAATTGCTCCCAAATTCCGATCATGCATAAAATGTAAGTGTCATGCTTGATGTATGATAACATAGCATTGTAACAACCCCAGATTTCATGTTCTTCAGGCATCTTACCATCTCTGTGTGGGTTCTCCACAACCTGTGTTACACTTGTGAGGGTTAAACTTGCCTCTGTAGTCACATCGAAGAACACAATTATCATTTTCAGAGCTTTTCCTGAGCCAATATCTTCCAACTTCTTCTCCATTCAACCAAGCCATGCCTTTCCCCATATGGATCATGTCAAGTCCAACAGGTTCAGCTCCAGGGGGAGCATTAACGACAACCTGCAATATCACAATTGATATTTAAGGTTCAAACTCACTTCAGAGATGTAGGCTTTGTCAGACCCCTTACCTTATACCATGTAAGAGACTGCCCTTTAGGCGGAGCCGAAACTGGCACCCACATCTTACTGTTCAAACCGTCTCCCTGATATATTCTCAGAATCTCTCCTTCCAATCCAATCTGAGAATTAAATACACATGAAGGAACTCAACTTTAGAACATTTTGCAGCAGACATCAGTGCTTTATCTTTTCAAGAACAACTTGAAAAGATAAAACAAAAAAAACACAAAAAATAGTTGTTTTTCCATCAACAAATTACCTCTGCCAATGAACAGTTTCCAAGTAACAAAATTGCCATGAAAAAGAGAGCAAATGATCAAGGAAAAAAAGGTGACGTTTGTAAAATATTGCAATAGGTGTAAATATGCAGTATTCACTATTCATGTAAGTGCATTGTTCTCAAGTTGCACTTGTTTACAGTTCTGCCACTGCATTTTTTTCATTTACTTTTCCTGGTTTTTCTTGGACCCTTAGATCTATAATCAAATGCAGCATATTCATTCTCATTTTCACATTAAAAATACTTTTTATTTTATCCAGTACACACACACACACACAACAGCTGATTAAAAATCTCATAATGTTATAACGGATGCACAACAAAACAAAGAAAACTAACGCAAGAAATAACAAGCACTGTTCACCAATGAACACGGCAAACAGTGAGTATATATAGAACTCTAAATACACCTAGACTCGGCCTAAATCACGTCCACAAGCCAAACGGACAGTCCAAATAGGAATTACCCTATACCATTGAGCCAGGGCGTCTCGGCTCCCGGACCCCAGGCCAGGGGATGTCGTCCCCCTGAATCCCCGACTCGCTGATAAGGCAAGGAGACCCATGTACTTCCGCAAGCAGTGCAGTCATATTCAAGACATATTAACACGTCAAATGGAGATGTTACAAAAATCCTCGCCTCGGAGCTAGGCCTCCTCTGGTGGTTTCTGATATTCTCGTTATTTTGGTCCCGCCTACCCTGTCCCAGCAAGGTGCTATGACCCATTATACAGCCTAGCACCTTTTATAACATTTAATTAATACAAGTAAAAATGCTCACAACCATCTAATTTTGAATGTTAACGTTGAAAGTTAGTGAAAGCTAAAAGACGACATCATTGCATTGAAATATGTGTTTTCTGTCATTTATCTTGCTCCTCACTTCAATATGATCCCTCATTGTAGGCTTAGTCTATAGAAAAGCAGCACACATAGGTGCAAAGCCAAATGGATTACCTTGTAGGTCCAAATATTTGAAGACAAGTCAAGACTCCCATTCTTGAACCCTTCAACTTTTACACTTGTTAGACCTGCGCCAACCCATTCATAAAATGCACCAGCATTCTACAGAAAAAAAGATAGTTGTAAGGTTAATATAAAGAAACTAAATATCATTCACCAAGGCCAACTAAGCAATTGATTTAATATTCCAATTGATTTAATGAAAAAAACTACTAATCTCATGACACTAGTGCCAAACTTTGCCATTTAAAAGACATGATTCATTTATTGCATACGCCGTGCCTGTCCAGGAAAAAAGCCAAAATATTGTGACAATGGCATTAAAGGACTGATTAACCCTTAACTCCTTTTATTTAAAAGACAGCTTTGAGTTCTCCCATCATTTTGGAAAAAGTTGAGTAAATCAATGAAATACAGCAAAATAGAGGGAGGCGATAAGTAAATCAATTACAAATTTTTGACTTGATTTCCAAAATCAGAGACTTAAATATTACTTCTAGTTTTTCAATCCATTTATAGTTTACCTTATTCACATATGGTGTGTCATTGTGTCAAGTAAGCTCATTAGAATAAGTGTTTTGATTTAATAAGTATTAACACTGTTTTATCAGGCTGGGGCCCTATTTAGTGCATTTACTTGCTCATCTAGCCTCTTGAGGCTATTATAAATACTTAATTAGGGGTTCATTTTAAGAATAAAAAACAAAAATTCCTTGATTAAATGTCTCTGACTTTGGCGAAGCAGCCGAAGCTAAGTCGTGCAACCAATGTTCCTGCCGAGAGCGACCATCGGAAACCGACATGGCTCTGTTATCTTCTTCTCGTTTTTTTTCTTCTGACGTATATGATAAGACCTTGGAGAAGAGATTGAACATGCGCACACTTACCATAATGGTATAACCTGATAATCATCTTCTATAGATTCTCCATAGGCCATGCTGCAATTTGTTAGGTCCAGTGCAAAGTTTTCATATCTTATATTAGCACTGCATGAACCAGCTTATTACTATTTTATATACATTTTTCTATATGTTGCCAGGAATCAGACTACAAGTTGGACATACTGCAAATGATCAACGCATCTCAACCAAAATGTTCCAGTGTTCCAGGAATCAATGAGATAAGCATGCTCAAAGGATACTTGAATAATGATAGGAAGGACGAAAAAATACTATTCCACTTTTCTAGACAAAATTCAAGCTGAAATATGTATAAAGTTTCTAGATAAATTGCTCTCGTTGAAAAAACAGTTGCAAACATGTATCAAGGGAAGGGCTGCTCTCAGGCCAGTGCCAGATTAGGGGAAACCGGAACCTTCACCAGTCTTTTAATGAACAAGAGAAGAGAAGGCTTTTGAATCAGAGATTCAGAGACACATATCTCTAACCAGCCTCTTTCTGCCATGGCTATCGGCAATTCTGAAAATCTCCGTTCAGAGGATCCCCAACAGCAAGGGGACCTTGAAAACCCACCTGCCAGCCAAACAGCTCTCTTTTCCGGAGGTCCTATCTTGGTCAACAACCCTTTGCATATACTTTTTAGTCAAAAGAATGGGTATCACTACCAATATTACAACAGTGATTTACATCATGCATCACATTATCAGTGCCATTTTTAAGATCGAGTGTTCGGGCCTTCGGGAATACAAATGATCTGCACTTTAATCTTATTGGGGCAATAAAAGAGCTCTTGATTTGTAATCTGAGATGTTCTATGTTTCATGTGTAGAATAGGGAAAGAGAACACTGTGCTGATTGGATGACTAGACATTATGGCAACATATCATGTCTTTGACTTGTCCCAAAGGCATCAGGTTGTTGCTAACAAACAGTATACGCTGTTATTTCTAGGTGTCCTCATTTCATGTAACCACATATTTTCCTAGTCCTACAATGAGATATTTTCTACTGCATACAGAAACAAAACTGACCACCCCCACCCCCCCCATTCACTCATTAGCCTAATTGTCATATATGCAGTGGCATATATAGGAATTTCATTGGCACACACACATATATATACACACGAAAAAGATCCTGTCCAGCCGGAGGGACAGGGTCTTCTGTCCGGTCGCCGCCGTTTGGGGAGGTTCCCTGTGGAATATTTTTATAAAAGTTTTTGGGGATGTTCCTCATCAAGTCTAGTTTATCCACACAAAATTTCAGCGAAAAATTCGATCGGGAAGGCAGTCAAATAGAATTTTGAAAATAACTGCGTTTTATATGTTTAATTTGGTGCAGTTATCCTCAAAAAATTATTTGACTGCCCTCCCAATCGAATTTTTAGCTGAATTTTTTGTGTGGATAAACTAGACTTGATGAGGATCATTCCCAAAAAAAATCATCAAAAAATACCACCGGGAACCACCCCAAACGGCGGCGGCCGGACGGAGGATCCTGTCCCTCTGGCTGGACAGGATCACTCCTCTCTCTCTCTCTCTCTCTCTCTCTCTCTCTCTCTCTCTATATATATATATATATATATATATATATATATATATATATATAAGTATACAAAAACATTACAGAGTATAAATTAAAGAACTAGAAAATAAAAAGAAAAACTCAACACCTTACTTGTAAGCCCATGGTCATGCTAAGTAAGGAAATTTCATTCTTCCCTGCCTTGAGAAAAATAGGACTTCGCAGCTTGAAAGGTGGTACTGTACCATTTCCATATGCAGTAGCTGAAGAGAGCCAGCAGAACTAGTAAATTACTTCAGTGTATGTAGCACATCCAAAGAATTGGATGGCTTCTCCGAATTTAATGAGCATGAGCAGTATGCAAAATACTACATTGGAATAATTTGAAGTGCATAGAGTAAGAACCATGGCTTAACATAAAAATCATTTTCTAGTCTAGCATCAGAAACTATGATGAAATCGGAACCTTGTAACATTTTATTGATGAAGACATGCAGAACATGGCCCTTTGATTCAACTTGAAGCATTGCATTGGTTCCATTTATGAGCGACTGCTCACCCTCATCCACATATAAACTGCCAGTAACAGAAAGTATGGAAAAGAAACTAATGAAAAGTCAGAAATATATAAGGGCATACACTCAATTGACTGAATGAGTAGAAATGATTTTCCACAAGTTTGATTCATAAGCTACTTCCTTGAAGTCAGAATGGCGGGTCAAAATCTAGACATTGAGGTAGCATATTAATTAAAAAAGAAAACGAAAACAGAGAAAGGTGCGAATTTTGTTTTTGAAAAAAAGACAGTTGAATTATAAATCCTCGGGAGCATTCACCACTCACTGGCACCACTAATGCTAAAGTGCAAATGATATGTTAAATTAGAGCAATAGAAACCCTAGGATTTCTTATAACTATAGGTACTACATTAAAATATGATTCTCTTGTGACCAACTGGATTGGGTTGCACTATTCAGATGGTTTAGTTTTTTAATCCCACCACCCCACCTCCACCCAACGAAATACAACAGGAGAGAAATTTCCAAGTATACAAAAGTTGAGGTGTTACAAGTAAACTAACTAAAGTAATGTTAGGTAAAGTATAACTCATTAGAGTTTTGCAAATTAAAGTTTAGTAAAGTTCTTGTCCAGAAGTTTGAGTGGGCACCAATCAAGTTCAACTGTTCAAGTGTTCAAGTTTCAAGTTAATGTTTCCGAAGTTATGTTAAAGAGAAGTTGAAGTTTCAAAGTTCAGTAATTCTGCTCCACAATTCTAATTTGAAGTTGAATCCAAGTTTTCGATTTTTATTATAAAGCATTAAGTTTAAGGTTTTGTAATATGCGTGGAGTGTATGATGTTCCAGTTTGAGGGGAAGTGTTGAAGTATATGTAATAGGTTAAAGTGGGGTAAATGAGACCCTAGGGTCTGGCCCATTACACTTAGGCCACGTTTCCTGATATAAGTAGTGTATTAGTCTTCAGAAAAATCAAGTTGTAATGTAAAAGTCAACATATATGATGCTGACATTGCCTGCCCACCTTTTCCTTGCTGAGACAACTTAACCTCATTCTAGAGCCCATCTATCCCCCTTTCTTTAGAACTACCTTGCTCTTCTCAGTTCTTATAACCACAAGAAATTGGACCAAATTTGAGAAAAGATAATGTGTTTGGGTGTGTGTTGTTCTAATAGACTCAAGGGGAGGCTATATCAATTTGGACTAAGAAAGTCTGGATATTGTGAATATATGTGGATCGTTCGTGCAAACTTAACGGCGATTGAAAAAGCGCACCTAGGAACCTCTGTCGTACATAGGATTAGCAACCGCTCGTAGCAGACTGTTAAAAGGGGCAGACCAAGTCAGGAATTTGAGTTTCATGTTTCTTTGTATTATATGTCGCCCTCAATCTATGGCCCATTGGTTATGCATATGTTTGTAGCTTCCATGTTTAATTAACTTCTAAACTCTACCAACCTTGTTGTGTACCAGAGGTAGTCAGTAGTATCTTTAGTAGTGTTGATGTGGTCTACAAGTTCTTTCTTTGTGAAATCAGCATCTCCCCAAATTCCAGATGTTTCCACAAACACTTCCCACTGAAGACCTTTCAGGCCACTAACAGATGATGCTGATGACGACTGGAAATCTGATGGTATCATCTCAATTATAGAAGCTTGAGACCTGACCTGTTAAAAAATGATTAATCAGATGGCAACTTGTGTGGTAATAAATTAACCAATCTCGCAGACCAGCTTCTTGTGCATATAGTAACATATCTCGTGTTTTGGGTTTCAAAACACTGGAGACCAGTCACTTTGGTTAAAACTTAAAAAGAAATAAGTTAATGACTGGAATTCTCAGGGTTTTAAAATTGGGCAACCTGATGTAAAATTGTTTTTTCTTTTGAACATTTGGAGGTACCTGCGCTGTATTGAACACCACATTCCTGCAGTCGGGTAAAATGCTGACAGACCATGCTGGCAGGTTGTATTGCCTATTCCGGAATATTACCACCTTATCATTTTTATCATCTGCATTAGCGAGGAATGCTGCACAAGCTCCTTCTGATGCATTTTCATAGACATCTGCCTACAAAATAGTGGTCTTTCAATGAGTTTGCACTAAGATATAAGTAGATCATAATTCAACACTCAGTTGGAAATAAACACTAAAGGCTAATAATAATGACAATAATAATAGTACAAATAAAATAATAATAATAATAATAAAATTAATAATAGTAAAAACAATAATAACAATAATAAAATAAATAAAAGAACTACCAGAACAGATTACTATAAAAGAAAAGCACAAGTCCATTTCCTTAAAAATGTTAAGTTTTAAAAGTGGTTTTGAAAGTGCATGACTGAGAGAGAGAGACATTATATCACATATATTCAAACCAAAGGCAAAAAGTTACTAGAGGTCACCTCTTGTAAAGGACCTAGTGAGAGCAAAATGGGGTCATTATTCAGCAACACAGGCTCACATAACTTTATAGCTTTGTGAAGTTCTTTAAGATGACCCCACTTGGGGAGTCTTGCTAGACCTGAAAGTTGCATCAGATAATATCAAAGTTCAGCCTTACAATTAAACACTTAGATCTCATGCTCACTAAAAATATCAATTGATGTTCCAAGGCAAGTAACTTATCAATTAATATATGACTACATGAGTTTACCATATTCATCAATTGGTGCTTCATAATCATAGCTTGTGGTAATAAAGGGACCACCTGATGTGCGACCAAAGTTTGTCCCACCATGATACTACTTTATGCGTATAAAAAAAGTACAGAAAAGAACAAAACTTTCACATCAGTCAGTTGAGGCGCCATAAAATGAAATAATCTAAAAACAAAAACCATTCAAAGAAGTTCATTTGGACAAAATGGATTTATAGACGTGTAGCAAAGGACCGATTTAGTGTTACCCATTATGGATAATCGAAACGATATAGTTGAGATTTACCATGTAATAGTTTTGCATACTTCCACCTTTTTGGAAAAAATGGGCAACGGAAAAAGCAATGTCTTCTGGAGGCCTATGAGGATCACTTGCCCCAAACGTCTTAAACCTGAAATTTTATAATGCTAGATTTAATTATACAATTGAGCATATCAACTGATGACTAGCATTACAAATAAACGTTCTCTGTCTACTTTCAGTCCAGGACCTTTTGCAAAAGTAATTTCGAACCAGAAATGGACATGATTGTAAGGAATTTAAGATTCTTCCAATTGAGCAGGCCAAAGATAACCCAGAAAGCTAGATTGGGCTTAGGGTCTATCGTTAACTAATTATCAAATGCATAAACTGGCCGTCTTATTGTTTCACATTTGTTCTCCACCTTCAGGGGTTCAAAATTACAAGTATGTTGCATTATAAACAATAAGTTAACAGCATCAAATATTCCATCATTAGAGGAGGGGAAACATTCTAACTTAGTGTAATAGTGTTAACTGTTAAGTGGTGAAGGTTGTCACTTGGAGGAGGTGGGGCTGTTGAAATTGAGTAATTGAAAGGACTGGAGGATGCCATATGAAAATGAAACAAATAGACCATGTAACAAGGCAAATTTTGGTTTTCATATTCTAAACAGAAACACAGATAGAAATTTATAATGAATAGGTTTGACTTACCATCCGGGCCAATTTTCTGTCCATATCTTGGGTTTGGTTGGAGAGAGTGGTGTGAATTGATCACAGTAAAACAAATTGCAAGTGTCAATCTGTAATGAAATATATACATATAAACAATTTGAGCTGAAATGATTGATGTCACATTAATATAACATTTTAAAATCCGAGTCATAAAAAAGAAGGCAAGCCCAAGAGAGAGAGAGAGAGATTCAGGGAGGGCTTAGGATATTTACTATTGATAAAAACCACTTGTGCTTTTCAAACAGGCCATCTACAATTTCACATTTTCACTCAAGCAGGAATGTGTCAATGGTCTGTAACTGTTGCTTCAATCCACAAAGTAATACTTCTTAAATATTTAAGGCTGGAAACATGCGGCATGGCGCTATAATGAAAATAAACAAACACTGCACCGCCAAGGAATACACTGTGGCAACTAGATCTTTATTTGTTTGTGAATGTCTATACACCTATATATCTGGAAAGTAGCAGCTCTAACGTGATCATAAAACTCTTTAGGAACAAAAAGTGTTTTATTCATTTTTTTACATCAAACAACTTTACAGACACAATTTCTTTGAAAACCCTGAACCAGTTGTTTCTCCTCCATGAAGAGCTTGGTTAGTTTAGATATTGGCATTATCAAGTTCCTGGAAAACAATTCAATTTGCTGAAAAGTAGAAAAAAGGAAGAAACAACACAGACATGCGCTAATTCCTGAAATGGATGTTGTGTAATACTAGAGCAACACATGGAATGGCCAGGAAAAGCTACCTCACAACATAACGCAGAATCAAAGTAGAGTTGGAGCCTATAGTATAATCAATAATACCTCTGTTCTTATTAAAAATAGTCATATAGAGAGAGTTTTACTGTTACAGGCACTGTTTTGTGTATACAGGATTAAATGTGTAACCATACTTGAAAGGTGGATTGAGTACACTTACATGCACTGACGGGAATAACAACATTGTGTACTAGGAGTCTAGGAGTAAACATTGAAACATACTCCCTCCGTCCCCCAATTAAGTTCCCGGTTTGACTTCACACGTATTAAGAAAATAAATTTGACTTGGTGGAGTGCACTGTTTTGCGCTGTTCAAACACTGTTTGACACTGTTTGGCAATGTTTTGCACTGTTTTGATGTAGATAATTTGCCAAATAAGGAAAGTAAAGAAGTGTGAACTTAATTTAAGGACTGCCCAAAAAGGAAAGTGGTTACTTAATTGGGGGACGGAGGGAGTATATGTTAGCCAGAAAGTGTCAAACTGAAGCAACAACTACTTACCACCTCAACAGGAGCATCAAACTGCTCACACATAATCCAAGGGACACCTGTTTTCTGAGAAAGAGCCATTTTTGCTGCCCATGAGGCATACCTTTTACCTCCTTCTCCATAAGCTGCTTCATAGAAACCATATTCATTTTCTACCTGTATGCATAGATGAAAGAAATTTCAAGACATTCATAGATCTGAAGTAATAACTTAAGAATCCAAGAATATATCATAAAGAAAGAGTTACGAAAATTCCCAGCCATTTGTCATCACAAGTAAAGCCACATGAATTGACACATTTAGACTAGAGCAATAAGGAAGTTTTCCTTGAAGTGTAAACAATGAAAATTGATAAATTAAATCAGATGTGACTTTTTTAACGGGTATATAGTATATACATAATACGATGCAATGCCACTATAGTTTTACTTTTAAGGTTCATCTGGCCATCTGCACTCATGTTGGCCATTCAAAGAAAACGTTTCAGAAAATAGAATTTGCTTGAAGTCTATCACTCTATCTATCAAACATACTACGTATAAATTAGTTTTACAAAAATTCTACATGTTTTAAAAACCGTGTCAAACTCGGGAACAAATTTAAAAACAACAATTATTGTTTTGAATATTTCAAATTTCTATTTATGAATTTAAAAATTTAAAACAAAAGCACTACTCTATCATACACGACTTCTTGTTTCTCTCTTAAGGAATAAAGAAAACGAAAACAGAAAACAGAAAATAAAAACATGATTACAGATTTACAGTGCAACCTAAACAATGGGAAAATTTGTCTTCTGAATTTTACCTCATGCTCCCTGCGCCCAAAACAAGGGTCGTGTTACTAGAGTTTCTTTAGTCTCAAAAAATGAGTCAAATTTTTTAAAAAGAAACAAATGTTCCATGTATCTTTCTGGAAAAAGTTACAAACGAGATGAATAAGATAAATTTAGTTAAATCAAAACAATTATTTTAAAATAAGAAGGATTGTGTTGTTTTTTTAGAGTTGTCCTTGCAATAAATAAAAAGCTACTCATTGACCAAACAGTACTCTTGTTTTGTGACGAAGAAAGTGTTTGTAATAGTGAAAACTGAATGGTACTAAGCCAATAAAAGTTTGTAATTCACTGCTTCGTTATGAAGCTAAGATGGTTCTCTTACAATATCTACCTTACAAAACTAGAATTTCATAAGATTGGGAATGTTGTTAAGTCAGATCATCAGGTGTAGAGTTCATATAGCATCCATCCTCCCATTCGTCAGAAAAAGACTTGAGATACACATTGTGCAAGGACAAAGTCAGTTTGACATTCAAAACAAGGACTTTGATTCACAAAATTAATAGCCTTGCAGTATGTTCCAAATCGTAACATTTCATTGCTAATAAGATACTGGACAATCAAGCAATATTTGTAGGCATCAAGACATCAAGAGATTCATGTTCTACAATCAATTCATAACTACAACAACCAACACTTTTAAGACAAACAAGTTAGGAGCTTCACATACCTGCGCCAAGATAATAGGGCCCCCCTGAGATGCAAAAAGTCTCTCTTGCTTCATCAGATTTACTATGAATGTCATAAAGCTCTGCATGTGATACTGGAATTTGGATTCCAGGTTATGAATAAATTTGTGATCCTTCTGACAAATGTATCACTATTATCTACCGGAATTTGAATTAATAGCATATATTTATGCTGCAATAATGTGCACACCTTAAAAGGTTCATTGTCCGTCCGAAAAATGGTCCCTGGCACATAATGGAGCCATATAGGTATCCCACTGCATTATTAAGACAGCGGTAAGGGTCTTCTCAGTTAGATGTGATTTCCAATCTACAAAACCTAGTTGGCCGAGTTTTGACAACTGTAGAAGCCTTTAAATACAGGGATCAAAATTTTAAACCTCAATCCATACAGGTCATAATTCAATTTTACTTTCACTGCTAATACATAATCACCTATCTTGTAAATCTGTTGAAGGGTAGAATGGAAATCTCATAGCAGTGGTGTATAAGTATACCCAAAATTCCACTCTGCGGCAATGAATGGTCCAATTCGAAGAATCATATACATACTAGCTTGCTGAACGATCTTGCAAAATTTCACAAGGTCGTACCTTCCACCAAAGTAATACTGAAAGATGATTTGACATTGCAATTGAAATGGAAGCATTAGAATTAAGAATAGGAAAACGCAAAGTTTGGTTTGTATGTTAAGTTGCAGCCTCACATTGCCCGGAGAATGTTCATGACCATTCCAAAAGACATAAGTTTCAATAACATCAGCTCCTCCTTCCTTTGCCAGCTGAACTAATCCTGGCCACATCTAATGAATACCCAGTTTCATCAGCTATTCAATCAGCAAGCTTAAAAAAGAATCTTTCAAGTTTGGTAGTAATGAACACTCTTTACAAAAATGAAATTCACTAGGAGCAAACATGACGGGCAATTCAGGACATTGAGAGGAATTATATTTCATCAATGACAGTGCACGTATTACTTCTATCTCTCTTTTTCAATTGTTACAACAAAATGTTACAACAAATTCTACAGTTAAATCGAGAGAACAACCAGAAATAAAGTAGAAAATGTAACAGCAGTGACATAAAGAAAGCAGAAGCTACTGATAACAATTTATGAACCATTTTAGCTGGTGGTGGAGATGGAACTTACGGCAGGGACGCTGCGGGGATAGTGAATGGAAGCAGAGATGAGCAGCTTCCGCTGGCCATTGATTATCAGAGACCGCCTATCGTACGTCACGCTGTAATTTTTGCTATTAATCGATGGAGTGCTGGTGTTTGTGATATATTCAGCTGCTCCTAGACTTCCCCCGCCGGCTGCAATATTTAACGATGTGCCACTTGCTCCAGCAAAAGCGAAAACTAATGCCAGTACTATAAGTTTGCAATTGGAATCCAATGAAGTAGAACCAGAATAGCTGCTGTTGATTGAACGCTTCATTGTATGCTTGCTTACTATGATGCTATAGTGCTATACAGCCATTCTTATTCTTACTTGCTTCATGATCTGGTTGGGTGTGTACTTGCCTTGTAAAATGACTTGTGTTTGCCAAGATTATACTCCCTCTCCTCCCCAAAATCTATAATTAAGTTCCCAGTTTTAGTACAGAATTAAGTTCCCAGTTTGATTAGGATTATCAACCGGATATTTTGGGATCAACGCGATACAAAATCAGAACAAAGTGACCATCATGCTCTTCTGGTTCCAATTTAATAGTTGAAAGTGTACTGATATGTATTGAAAATATATTTAAACATGTCGTCTGGTATAATAAAATTTGCATCAATATGATTATTGGAGAAAATGATAGCTGGAGTATACTCTTTCTACCAATGTCAATTTTATGAGGGGAAAGTTCCCGAAATAGGACTAAAAAAGTTTGAAAATTCTAAAATAGTACTGTCATGTTTTTTATTCACAAAATAGGACTAATTATTGTCATGTTTGAAGTCTTGTACTGCCAAAACATGGCAGTGATTAGTCATATTTTGGGAATAAAAACATGGCAATCATATTTTGGAATTTCCAAAATGTTTTAGTCCTATTTCGGGTAATATCTCTTTTATAAAAGGAAGTTTATCTTAATAGGAGCAAAACGTGACATTTTTTCTCAAAATAGGACCAATTAATTTAAACATCTTTAAATAGAATTTTTTTTGTGTGATAGTACCAAAATACTCTCATTGCTGCCCCTCGACTACTGCATGTTGCTGCTGTCGCTGCCAGACCACCTTCGGCCGCCACTGAAGCTCTAGCCGCCGCAAAATTTTCCAAATTTTTTCCCTGGCGGTCTACCAGCATTTCTGACGCCTCTGAAATCCGCAGCCATCCGCTGCCACAGCCCACAGTGCCGCCACCACCGACGGACTGCTTTGGTTGTGCAAGGAAACTAAGGGACAATTATTTAGGTCAATTAATTAATATGTCGCTGCCGCCACCACCGGACTGCTCCCGCTACCAACGGAGTGCCTTGGTTGTGCAAGAGAACTAGAAGGGCAATTAATTGGGTTAATTAATTAATTCAATTAGGGGGTAAAAATGTAATGGTTACCAAGGACCTTACATTTTGACGTTGTTACAATTTGAGTGTGTCTATTATTGGGACATTAGTTATTAGGTAATTAAAATTCCATCGTACAGCCCGCTCTATCGTGCGCACGATACAGTCGAGCTTTTTAATCTTTCTGCGCTTCTCGCCCTCGCACAAGCTTCGCACATGACTTCGCAGATGTTTTCGCACCGGATTTTGCACAGGACTTTGCATCTCGCTTATTCAATCTCGTTGGGCTTCTTCGATCTGATTTCGCACCAGCAGCTTGTCATCAAAGTTCACCACTCGCCCCCTTCTCCACCCTACTTACCTACTCACCTCTCCTCCCTCTGTATTTCTTTCCAGCGTAGTTGTCGGCGTAGTTTTACCTAATCACATTTTAGGAGACAAAGGGAAGTCAACTTCGTGGCTGAGGAATCCTTGCTGCTGTTAATCTTAAATGAGTTTTACATTAAACTCAAATGAGTATACGCCTAAAAGGAATGAACATATACAAATGAATGTTGTACACATTAGAAAAGAGTTTTATGTTAGGATCAAATGAGTACAACGTTCAAAATGAATGAGCATACACAAATGAGCTTTTGAAATTTTTAATACTCATTTTCTAAGTTATAAATACTCATTTGATACCACTTTATACTCATTTTAAAATGTTGCACATTTCAAACGTATCCTACTGCATTAGATTCGCATGTTGAAAAATAATTAAACAAAAGTGAATTGGAAGATAAGGAGCAGAGAACACTGATGCTCATTGGTGGGCTCTTAATACTCAAAAAAACAAACCTACTGTCGCTTTGCTGACTGAGTCACCGTGATTAACCTCCCCACCATCCTGTCGGGTCGGGGTGGGGGCTTGAGGTTGGGCATCAATCAACCTTTTGGACGGAGAATCTGTGTTTTTCATCAAAATTACAAAACTGCCACCGGCTGTACGGTGAGCACCGTACAGCCGGTTGTATAGTATACGGTTCCGCTTTGACCCGTACATGTCTCTTTTTTCATTTATCAGAAAAATGCTTTTAATAATTTATTATACTCCGTAGTCCGTAATATATCTCTTTTTTATACTCCGTAATATTTTGGAGCATGTTGAGTATCCCATGACCAAAATCGCGTAAAGTGGTTCTTAAGGTAAAAAATTCCTAGACAAAAAACGTCAAAAATTATTTCACTTGTTGAAGGAAATTCTGTGGAGTGTGCAATCGTGTATATAGAATATGTATTAGGAGCATTCTGTGTAAACTATCTATTATATGGGCCCATTGGCCCATCTATGTAAACTCTAATATCTCCCTATTTATAGGCCTTTGATAATGAAACTATACACCCAATTCTCTCTACAACACGTTATCAGCATGTAGCCCTAAACCTATTTTTTCTCCCGTTCTCCCTACACTCAATCCGCAGTCGCGCCTCCAGCAATCCAGCCGCGCCGCCAGCAATCCAGCCACGCTTGGCCGCCTCCCAACACACCGACCGTCGCCCGGCCTCCCCCCTTCCTAGCCTACGACTCACCAATTCCCGGATCTCTGTTGAGGTATTTTTTTTACTCAAAAATCATTGCAGGATCTTATGTATATGATCTATTGCATCATGTTTACCATTGTGATGAACATCATTGATTTTTTTTAGAGATTAAGTTGTCAATTTTTTGAGATCCGTTTCTTGCACCCCAAGTGTTTGATGATATGCCTCACCCATTTTTTTTGAGAGATAGATGCAATTTTTTATTATAATTCCGTAATGCTATATGTTATAATCATACAGTTGGAATTAATATCACATTATGCATCCCTCTTCGTTTTTATACATCTATGTGATCATACTTTTTCGTAAAACTATATGTCATATACATATAGTTGGAATCAAAGATCACACGATTAATCTTATTTTCATGTATTTTATATGATTATATGATTATACTTTCCGTAAAGCTATATGTTAGATGCATATAGTTGGAATTAAAATCATATTATGCACTTTTTTAATTATTTTAAACATATTATGTGATTTTATTTTTCCGTAATGCTATATGTCACTTACATATAGTTGGAACCATAATCACGTAAGATTACTATATTTTATGCCTAATCCTTTCATTAGACCAATATTAATACTTTCTATATTAAAAACACCATATAACATCCTATAAAAATCTCTATGATTTTTTTGTAAGGAGGTGAATATATATCTCCTCACTTCGATACATTGTAAAATATTGTCTACAAAGAGATATATTCTCATGATTATTTTTTTGTGATAAAGAATTTTCACACAAGAATCGATTTTGTTTATACACAAGTTTCTATTTTATATCATATGAACTACACAAGTTCATGAATGTACTCATGATCATGTAATTTTTTTAAGATGGTTGACCATCTCAACTTGTATTTGGCATTTTGGCCTCAGACGGATTTGAGTACCATTATTCAGTTTTCTATATTAATTATTTGTGTGATAAAGATTTCCACACAAGGCTCTACAAATTTAATTGACCAATCAATTTGACCGGAGTTTGACATTATGCACTCAAATGAACTTGAGTATCTTCAACGCTTATTTTAGAATTCAATGCTACTCCGGCACACTTTGTGAAAAGCAAATCACAAAAGCTTATTTAATTTGATAGATCGAAAAAAATTAACCATTTTTACACATACTTATCTAGACATATACTAATGCACCAGTATATATTAAATAATTATGTAACTAACTAGCTTTTAGCTGACACTAGTGAATGATGTTTATTGTTATTGTGTCTTTTTTTTTTGAAATGCAATTACAATATTTTTTTGGGGATAAAGAAACCTCCCAAGAGTTATTTGGATAAAGAAATTTCCAAATAAAAAAAATTGAAAATATAAATTTTAAAGTAAATCCCTTAATATAAGAGGATTAAATGTGATTATCTCGTCAGGATATATATAACTTGAAACTGTACTTTTAGTTTTTATCTTCGTAGAATCTCTAAAGAATAAGAGATTCACCGCATGAGAATATAAATTAAGTTTCATGATTTTCTATTATTTTGAGAATAAGAACACTCTCTAATTATTGGGTTTATCCATTTTTTATTTTACTCTTTCATGAGTTTTAAAAATATGAACATTACTAATTCTAATTAGACTTTTATTCAAGTCTTACAGTTTGGTATAAATTATATTCGTTTGTGATTTTTAATTAATTTAACATCTCATTGTTCCATCTGAAATTATGTTTGAGATGTTTATGAATTTTGTTGGTCCAAAATAGGACGCTCGTAGGCTTTTAGGAAAGCTACGTACGACACTCAAGCAGGAATTAGGAAGGTACGAATATGGAAAGTTAGCCAGAAATAGCATATCTGTATTTGAAATTCGAATTGCCTTTTATAGGCGATTACAAATGGTAACTGCCGAACATAATAATGACTAAATTAATTACAACATTAATATGGAATTAAACACATAATTAAGTAGCGCATTGATTGTTGGCCGTTACTCTTCCTCGCTGGCAGGTCAGCCTGGCTGGCAGACTGGAAGCTTGAGCTCCCTCTTGCTGGACTCGACGGTGGGCTTCCCGCTAGGCTGGAGGAAGGCTTCTGACCGGGCTGGAGGCAGGCTCCCGGGTAGGCTGGAAGGCAGGCTCCCGGGTAGGCTGGAAGGCAGGCTCCCCGTTGGACCGGAGGCAGGCTCCCAGCTGGGCTGGACCGCAGGCTCCCAGCTGGGCTGGACCGCAGGCTCCCAGCTGGGCTGGTGGTCGGCAGGCTCCTGGCTAGGCTGGAAGGCAGGCTCCCCACTGGGCTGGAAGGCAGACTCCCCACTGGGCTGGAAGGCAGGCTCCCGGGTAGGCTGGAAGGCAGACTCCCGGGTAGGCTGGAAGGCAGGCTGCTGACTGGGCTGGTAGGCAGGCTCCCTGCTGGGCTGGACGGCAGGCCGCCCTGGGCTTTCACTCTTTGATGGGCCTGATCGGTTGGGTCGGAATGAGCTCTGGATCACTGGGCTTGGGCCTGCTGGTCCAAGTCCGGGGCTTGGGTCGATTAGGCTCTGGACCTAGTCCCATAACCCCATCACGAGTCCCCCACTCCCTTAGTCAAGTAGTAGACTCGGCTAAGAGGGAGTAGTTTAAGTCAGATGCCGATTTAAAAATATTCACATATCAAGGAACCATAATTGTGGATTATGTGAATCCCGAAGTTTATGGAAATTCTCAAATTAAATCAGGCTCCCGAAAAAGGCTCCAGAAAAATTCCTTCAGCATCCTAGCACTCCAGTCGTCAGTTTTCTTCCGGACTTCAGAATCCAGGTCAGCTCCCAAAAATCCCTGAAATTCATTTTTATTACTTCATAAATTATTTTCGGACTTTATTTTATTTTTCCTTCCTTTTCTTTTCTTTCCTTTTCTTTTCTTTCCTTCTTTTTTCTTTCCTTCTCTTTTCTTTCCTTTCTTTTTTCTTTCCTTTCTTTTTTCTTTCCTTTATTTTTTCTTTCCTTTCTTTTTTCTTTCCTTTCTTCTCTTTCCTCTCTCTCCTGCGACCTGCGTCCGTCTTCCTCGCGTCACCCCAACGCCGCAGTCAACCGGCCGAGTTGGTTGGCCGCCGCCCCGTAGCTCCCCTGTGTCGCCCCCGTCGTGCCAGGCGGACGTCCTGTGTTGGTCGTCGGTTGCCGACGTCGCCCGCCAGTCCGGCGAATCTGGTCGGCCGGCCAGCCTAGACCTTGGTCGGCGCAATTTACAGGGGCTGGTAGTCATCGTTCCTCCTCTGGCCGGCATCATTAAGGGGACCGGTAGCCAGGCGCCCCTCAGCCGGATGATGTCCTTCTCTCAGGCGGCCAGACTGTTTGCCGATGCGTGGCTCCTCCGCCGGACGTTATCCTCGAGGAAGCTAGCGGTCCTGTTGAGATGAAACCCCAATATCTTGGAGTACCAGCCTACCGGGCGTTCGTGGTACATCGTTGGCGGCTGGGCTCTAAGGGTGGTTGTCTTCGAGATGAACATCAACAGGCTTCCACTTTACCTCTCTTGATTTTTTTATGATGGTTTGTCATTTTTTGCAGAGAGCTCTTTTACAATTCTGACAAGGCTAAGGTCGTGGTGGCAGGCGGCTAGGTGGCCAGGCGGCTAGGCGGCCGGGCGACAGGGCGGCTAGGCAGCTAGGCGGCAATGCGGCAGGGTGGTCAGGCGGCGGAGCGGCCAAGCGGCAGGGCGGCCAGGTGGCAGGGAGGCCAGGCGGCTAGGCGGCAAGGCACTTGCAGAGTTTCAGGCCTCAACCACGTTTTCACATGTGTTTGAACAAATGTGATGAGAAAGAGCTAACTCCATTCAACTTGGCGACCATCTGTCTCGAAGTGGATGACCATCTAGCGAGGACAACGCCACAGTGAATTCCGATAGAATTTCTTGAGATTTCTAGTGACTCCCATGCCCGGATCATTATACTTGATGGTTATGGGTCCACCCGTCCATGACTCTTGTACATTTTTTTTGTAGCTTGTAGCTGTCATATGTAAAATTTGAATGAATGTTACCTTTTAATTCATATGTTCCTTTTCTATACTTTGCGTTACGAATACTTAGCAATTTATTTCGGGATCTGGCTTCTCTAACCTCCCAGGGGGCGGTTAGGCTGGTGTGGCCGAGCCTATCCGTGCCCCTCCTAGTTGGGGTAGAAGTGATCTATTCGCTATTGATATGGAATCAACAAGTAAGCGACTTGTTTGGCCAGCAAGGTCGGACATTGAACCAACGAGGAAGACCCTTAGGTCGGTATCCTGAACGTTCATGACCCGGGGGTCAGTCCTACTGTCACTTTAACCTGTCCAGTTTGCCCCGACTTGGGGAATAATCTGGTTACTCCCGCATGGATAGCCAAACAACAGGGGCGGACCCTGCATGATCCACCAGAACGAACCCGCACCGCCAACTCAGGGATGACGAGAGTGCGAGCTGCTTGGCCAGCATATTAGGAGGCGAGCACTCGAAAGGACCCGGAGGTCAGCATTCTGAGTACCCTCGACCCGGAGGTCGGCCCTACCATCGCCACGACTGTCGCGGCTAGCTCTTTACTTTAGAAAATTGCCCGGATTCTTGAAAATCGCTTGGCTATTTTCAGTTAAAGAGCCTGGCCGAGGTCGGCCAAACACCGAGGGGGGCGTAGTACTTTTTTTTTTTGCCGCCGCCCTTTATTGCTAAGTGAGGTCGGACCTCTTTTGAAGACAAAATATCGCTAGCAAAGTATATTGAATTCATGATGTGGGCGGACCACATGAAGAATTACAAATTGTAATCCCGTGCTCGGAGCACAGAAGTTTACAAAGAAGAGTGAAACTTTGATTTTCTACTGGTAAAACTTCATCAGGTGCTCGGCATTCCAGACGCGGTCTACCAACCGGCCTGTTGTTGTCTTCAACTTGTATGTCCCAGGGCCGATCACTGCGTCAACCACGTAAGGGCCTTCCCACTTGACGGAGAGCTTACCTCCCTCTGTCGGCCTGCTGGCCTTCCTACGTCTTAGGACATAATCACCGACGTCAAAACTCCGGGGTCAGGCTCGGCTGTCTTGGTACGCCTTGACTTGTCGTCGATAGTTTTCCGCTTTGATGAAGGCACGGTCTCTTCTTTCCTCAATGAGGTGGAGCTCGGCTCGGAGCCTCTCCTCATTGCTGGCTGGTTCAAACTCTTCCACTCGCCGGCTGGGAACTACGGCCTCGAACGGTGCCCTCGCCTCAAAGCCATAACACAAGGCAAAGGGGGTCTCTCCTGTTGCCTTCCTTGGGGTTGTTCTGAAGGTCCAGAGTATATTGTTCAACTCCTTCACCCAGGCAGTCCCGAGGGCCTCCAACTTCTTTTACAGTCCATCGGCGATCGTCCGGTTGGTGTTCTCCACCTGTCCATTTGCCTGGGGGTAGCAGACCGCAACTCGGCTGGATTCTACTCCCCACTCTGCACAGAATTGCCGGAAGGCTTCGCAGTCAAACTGCCTTCCGTTGTCGGAGATTATTTGGAGGGGAACCCCAAACTGGCAGAAAATATTCTTCCATATGAACTTCTTACATTGGAGATGTGTGATGCTGGCAAGCGGCTCGGCCTCAACCCACTTCGTAAAGTAGTCCACCGCGACGATGACAAACTTCCGGTTTCCCGACCCGGTTGGTAAGGGACCGACCAGGTCAACACCCCATCTTGTGAATGGAAGGGCGGTGCTGATCGGTGTGTACATCGTTGCTGGTCGGCCGGGGCTCTTCTGGAACTTCTGGCATGTCTTGCATTTCCTTGCATAGTCAGCGCAATCCTTCATTATTGTTGGCCAAAAGTACCCCTGGAGGACGACCTTCCTAGCTAACGTGCCTGCCCCCTGATGGGCGGAGCATACGCCCCCATGGAGTTCAGAGACGATCATTTCCGCCTCATGTGGGCGTAAACATTTTAGTAAGGTCCCATTGTAGGACCTCTTGTACAGCTTCCCATCCAAGACGACGTAGCCCGGAGCTCGTCGCCGGACTAACCTTGCCTCCTCTTCTTTCTCGGGGAGCGTCCCATCGGCTATGTAGCGCAGGAAGTCATCCACCCAACACCAGGTGACTGGTTGCAGGGGAAGGACGTCAATGGACGGTGAGGCTGATATGCTTGAGGTCGTCATCTCCTCAATGCGTGCAATTCTCGATATATGTTCAGGTAACCCTTGGGATAGCTTTGAGAGGAGGTCTGCATCGGAGTTTTGATTTCTCGGGATGCAGATCAACTCTGCTTTCTTGAACAACCCGAGCAACTCCCGAACAACATCTCGATACTTCATCATTCTTTCTTCCTTCGCTTCGAACTCACCTTTGACCTGTGAAACCACCAGGCGGGAGTCACATTTCACCGTTATCCACTCTGCTCCCATGGCGGCTGCCAATCGTAGCCCAGACAGTAGGGCCTCGTACTCCACCTCATTGTTGGAGACTTTGAAAAGATAGCGGTAGGCATAGTAGGCTCGGAATCCCTCGGGTGAGATGAGGACGATTCCGCCCCCGCATCCCTTGGCTCCTGCCGACCCATCAGTCGCTAGAGTCCACCATTGTTCATTGCTCTCCTGTTGCCTATCTGCCACTTCTCGGGCCGTGCATTCCACAATGAAATCAGCCAGAGCCTGGCCTTTGATGGACGTCCGAGGCTGGAAGTCAACCTCGTATTGGTTGAGGAGCATCGACCACTTCACTACCCGGGTTGTGTCGGGCGCCCTCAGAGCGGCACCTAGGGGTTGGTCCGACAGGATTCTGATCGGGTGCACTTGGAAGTAGTGTGTCAACTTCTTGGCGGTGATGTAGGCGACATATATTGTCTTCTCGAGCGGGGTGTACCGGAGCTCAGCATTCTGGAGGGTCTTGCTCACATAGTAGACGCGACGCTGAACGCCTTCCTCCTCGCGAACCAGCACGGAACTGATTGCGCCTTGGGAAACCCCAAGATAAAGGATTAACGTCTCCCCCCTCTCCGGCTTGCCGAGTAAAGGCTCAGAGAGGAGGTACTTCTTCAGGTCGTCGAAGGCTCGCTGACACTCATCATTCCAGACGAAACCATTTTGTTTCTTTAGGACCTGGAAGAAGGGTAGGGACTTCTCGGCGGACTTGGACATGAAGCGTCCAAGGGCTGCTAGCCGGCCGATGAGAATCTGGACTTCTTTCACCGACCTCGGGGGTTCCATGTCAAGTATTGCCCTTACCTTCTCAGGATTTGGCTCAATCCCCCTCCGTGTGACCATGTACCCCAGGAACTTGCCTCCTTGGACGGCAAAGGTACATTTCTTCGGGTTCAGGCGCAGACGGACTACCTTCATGATCCCGAAGATCTCTGCCAAATCATCTGCATGATTGGATGCCCGGGTGCTCTTGACGATCATGTCGTCAACATACGCCTCCATGTTCCTTCCGAGCACCTTCCGGAATACCTTGGCCACCATCCTCGTGTACGTCGCCCCCGAGTTCTTCAGCCCGAAGGGCATGACAAGATAACAAAAAATCCCCTCTGGGGTGACGAATGAGGTCTTCTCCGCATCTTCTTCATGCATGAAAATCTGATGGTATCCTCGAAAAGCGTCCATGAAGCTAAGGAGCTCACATCCGGCCGTCCCATCGACTAGTTGGTCGATGTTAGGCAATGGGAATGGATCCATCGGACATGCCTTGTTGAGATCGGTGTAATCAACACACATCCTCCAGGTTGGCGGCTTCGGGGCCAGGACCACGTTTTCCAGCCAGACCGGGTACAAGACCTCCCGGATATGCTTGATACTCAGGAGCATGTTGACCTCCTTCTTCACGAATTCCCTCCTCTCGGTTGGGAGGTGTCTTCTTTTCTGCTGGATGGGCTTCGCCGTTGGATTGACCGCCAGCCGATGGACAGCGATGCTTCGGTCAAGGCCAGGCATGTCCTCCGGTCCCCACGCGAAGACAACGCTAAAAAGGACAAGTACCTGGATAATCTGGATCTCCTCCACTTCTGAGGTGGGTTCAGCGTGGAGCTGACCCTCCTCATACTTCATGGCTTTGTTGTTGATAGTGTGGATCCTCAAGTCTTTTTGGCCGATTTGTTTACAAGCTTTCAGATAGCAGCTCCTCGCCATTCGCTTATCTCCCCTGGCAACTCCGACGCCATTCGGAGTGGGAAACTTCATGCATAGGTGCTCCTGGGATATCACACATCTGAGGTCTTCCAGGGTCGGCCTTCCCATGATGATCTTATGCGCACAAGTTAGGCGTACGATGATAAACTCGACGTCTAACTTGGATACGCAGGGCTCGGAGCCCACCATCACGGGGAGGACTATGCTGCCCTCCGACTCAATGGAGTCCCCGGTGAAGCCCGAGAGTGGGGTTCTCACCGGGATCAAGTCTTTTCGGTCCAGCCCGAGACCTTGGAAGGTGTCATAGTACATGATGTTAACGAAGCTCCCATTGTCCACCAGGACTCGGTGGACGATCGTGTCGTTGATTTCGACCTTGATGACCAAGGCATCCCTGTGCGGCGGAGGCATCGGTGGCAAATCTGCGTCGGTGAAGAAGATGGGGTCCCTCTTCACCCTCTTGTCGGCGGGAGCCCTGGTTATCTCCCCCACGTATAGGGCTCGGGCCCACTGCTTCCGCTCTCTAGAGGTGTCGCCTCCCTGGGGTCCCCCGAATATGAATGAACATCGATGGTACTTCCGGGAGGGCGTTCCCTAGGTCGGCATTGTCTTCCTCGGAGAAGGCACCGAGCTCCCGCTTCTTGGCAGACGGTGTCTCCTTTGACGTGGTAGCTTGGTCGGACCGCTGCCACGTCAGGCTTCTCTTCTGCGGGATACCTCCTTGTTTGCCAACGAATTGGCCCAGGTACCCTTTCTGGACGAGTTCTTCAATTTTCCGTCGGAGAATGACGCAATCATCTGTATCATGCCCTGCTCTCCGATGGAATCGACAATATTGGTCGTGGTTGCGCTTGGCAGTCACCACATCACAATCCTCCGGAAAGTCGACTAAACCTTGCTCCTCCGTGTAGTCGAAGATGGCCCCGACCGGCTGAGCAGGTGGAGTCAATTGCTTGACGGGCTGTAGCGGTCTGCTCGGGACGTCCGCCTTGCCCTTGCCTCTACTTTTGTTACCTTTGTACTTGTTGTTTTTGTTGCTAGGTTTGCCGTCATCTTTCTCAGCACCCGAACCGGCTTCCTTCTTCTTTTCTTCTTTTGCACCTTCTCCCTCATCTCTTTTCCTCTGCAAGGCGTCCTCCGCCTCGGCTTGCCGGTCGGCACGGCCGAGCGCCTCCTCGTATGATGTGGGGGGACTTCTGACGAAATCTTTGTAAAGCTCGCCCGATCGGATAGAGTTTGTGAGCATGGCCACCCCGGTCCTGTCATCAAGGCCCTGAACCTTGACTAACTCGGCCCTCCACCTCGCTAGGAAGGTCAACAATGATTCCTTCTTCCCCTGTTTTAGGCCGAACAAGTGGCTGAAGTTTTTCTTGACGTCTCGGGAGCTCGCGAACCTCAAGAGAAAGCGCTGAGCCAACTCACGGAAATTCGTGATACTCCCGTCGGGTAGAGAGTCATACCATTCACGAGTCGGGCCATCCAAAGTGGCGGAGAAACCGCGGCATCGGATGGCGTCCTCATACCCCATCATGACCATGTAGGAAAGGTATCGAGATACATGATGCTGGGGGTCAGAAGCGCCCTTGTATGCTTCAATGGCGCAGGGCTTGTAGCCCCTCGGCAACGGCGCATCCATGACCGCACGGGTGAAGGGTTCGGGTATCCGGAGGTCAGCCGTGTAGGGCTCCCCCCCGACGACCCTCCTTCTCAACTCGTCAAGGCGCTGTCGTAGATCTTCCACCTCGGTCGGCGGTGGGTTCCGCCGGACAGCTCCAACGCGGGGCTGAGCATGTCCGGCGGCACCTCCAAGTCGTCCGTGCACGTGAGGTCGGGGCCCCACGTTTTGCCTTTCCGTGGAGCCAGTCCGACCACTCGCCCGGTGAGAGTGGCGAGAGGGCTCGCCTCCTTCCATCTGCGTTGGGCGCCCCTGCTGGGCGCCCCTCCCCGTCTGCCGATGGGGTCGGCTAGGCTGCTGGGAGACTTCTTCCCCCTGCCGATGGGAGACTTCTTCCCCCTGTTTTGGTTGGATCCAGAGCGTCGCTCATCACGCCGCCTGGAGGACACCTCCACATCCGCTGGCGTCTGTTGACGGGCAGGCTCATCCACGTTTCCGCCAGACACCATCTGTTGGAAATTTTGAGCCAAGGTCCCCAGAACCCGAGTTGCCTCCTGTAGGGCTTCCACCCCGGCATTGAGTCGAGTTGGGTCCATGCGCAGAGCATGACGTCGGCCTCCCCCCACCCCCCCCCCCCCCACCGGTTGCGGACCGAGCGCTCACCCTGGGTGTGGTTGAGCGTCGCCCTTAGGTCGCCGTGGCCTGATAATTGGTTCCGAAGGTCGCCTTGGCGCGTCGCCCTCCTGCCCTGTACATGGTTGTCGAGGGCACGCTGACGGCCAGACCGGGTGGACTCCTCAGTGTGGACTGAGACATGGTCACGTCGAGACGAGATTCCAGCCATCTTCCTAGGTGATTCCTACTCAAGTGATGTGAGAGACAATAGAGGCCCTCAATGAAAGCACCAATGTTGGTCCAAAATAGGACGCTCGTAGGCTTTTAGGAAAGCTACGTACGACACTCAAGCAGGAATTAGGAAAGTACGAATATGGAAAGTTAGCCAGAAATAGCATATCTGTATTTGAAATTCGAATTGCCTTTTATAGGCGATTACAAATGGTAACTGCCGAACATAATAATGACTAAATTAATTACAACATTAATACGGAATTAAACACATAATTAAGTAGCGCATTGATTGTTGGCCGTTACTCTTCCTGGCTGGCAGGTCAGCCTGGCTGGCAGGCTGGACGCTTGAGCTCCCTCCTGCTGGATTGGACGGTGGGCTTCCCGCTAGGCTGGAGGAAGGCTTCTGACCGGGCTGGAGGCAGGCTTCTGACCGGGCTGGAGGCAGGCTTCTGACCGGGCTGGAGGCGGGCTCCCGGGTAGGCTGGAAGGCAGGCTCCCCGTTGGGCTGGAGGCAGGCTGGACCGCAGGCTCCCAGCTGGGCTGGACTGCAGGCTCCCAATTGGGCTGGTGGTCGGCAGGCTCCTGGCTAAGCTGGAAGGCAGGCTCCCCACTAGACTGGAAGGCAGACTCCCCACTGGGCTGGAAGGCAGGCTCCCGGGTAGGCTGGAAGGCAGGCTTCCGGGTAGGCTGGAAGGCAGGCTGCTGACTGGGCTGGTAGGCAGGCTCCCTGCTGGGCTGGACGGCAGGCCGCCCTTGGCTTTCACTCTTTGATGGGCCTGATCGGTTGGGTCGGAATGAGCTTTGGATCACTGGGCTTGGGCCTGCTGGTCCAAGTCCGGGGCCTGGGCCGATTAGGCTCTGGACCTAGTCCCATAGCCCCATCACATTTGAATTCATTACATGCATATCTTTGAATTTTATTCATAAAAGAATGGATACAAAGGAATATATCCACAAAATAGTAGAATGACATGTACCACAGTCAACTTGGGGTCATATCACTCTAAGGTATATGGGTGACATTTGTAAACTATTGAAATATGTGATAAATAGGTGATTTAACACATGTGGTGATGTACAATAAATTAAGGAATATATTTATCGAAGTAATCCTTAAAATCAGTTATGATTGAAACAATTGTACCCATGTCCTCACATAGAATGGAGTCATGTCATGAGTTTGAATGTGGTGACCAGTCTCTTGTCAAAGTCACAAGAATGACCTTATATACCTTTGTGGGGCTTCCCCGAACCCTCACAATGTGAGGACGCCAATGTCCACCAAGGTACCCTCAATGTTTTTTTTACATAGAAACTCGCTATAAAAATGAGAGAAAATATCAGATTGCATCTAATAAATGCAAAAGAAAATGCATATTTAAGCAGGTTATGAGTCAAAGTGTTCATTGACTCATACAAACTTTGAAATAACTCATTTAGGTTATTAATTATTCGAATAAAGGATGATATGAGATCCAACACAATGTAAATTGTTGGTTTTAGCATTGATATATAGAAAAACAATATCAATCTTATAAAGTACGAGAAGAAATATTTACCTTTCATTATGCCTTACAGATATAGTAGAAGACACGTCAGTTATTTCTTAAAGTTTACTCCTTAGCAAAAAGAGAATCGAGACATGTCCACATATGCTAAGGAAATAACAATAAAGATATCTCATTTTTTCAATACAATGTGATATGTGACAACTCATCTACCATAATGCGGGCCATTTAAGTGATTATGGTTTGGTAGAAATTTACTCATGCTGTCTATTTTCCTGTTGCATAAAAATGTTGCATTTGCAAAACTTCTAGCAAAACTTGGTTATTTAAGGCCCACCACCCGACCAATCAAATCTATATGACTTGTTACGGCTAGACAGTTCTCATCAAAAATACTTGATGATTATTGTAGCACCGTCCCCAAGCATATTTACTTTTAGTAAATTATGTAATAAACCTTGAAAGATGATTTATGAATTTACGTAATTGTTAAATTTTATTATTTCTTTTACGTGAATAGTAAATTGCATGTGGGGCCCACGGCGAGAGCGGGGGCCGCCCGATAATTCCCGAACCACATGTTATATTCATCTTGGTCTAGATGACATATATATGGTTGTGGATATTTTATTTGGGCCATAAGAAAGGCATGGAGTTGACCGGTTGGTCAAACGGGGCCCAATTACCGGTATTGGTAATTTAGCGGATACCAGCCCGAAATGAGTTTCGGAGACTCCTAAATTAATGTTGGGGAATATACATCTATTCTAAAGGCCCATAATTATTAGGAACACGTGATATATTTTATTTGGCCCGATAAAATGAAATATGATTAAAACGGACCGAGAAATACAACTTTCGGGGCCGATTGTACACACCGGGACATAATGGGATGACCTCCCACATGAGTGGGGGCCACCCCACGTTTTTATGTGTGTTAGTTGGCTGAGTAGTACGTAGGAGGGGGTTGAGAAGTCTCCATGAGACAAAAACACATGCCCCATGTCCTATCCTACACTATATGGTGATTGGGAGGGCATCTTTCACCCACCTCCTCACAATAATTCGGCCAAATCTGAGGGAAAGGGAGCTCCAGCAACTCCTCATCAAGTCCAAGCTTGGAGGAAGTGGGAGGCAAGCAAAATTTCAGTGGAAACTAGCTAGGAAGAAGGTAAGAACTCAACTATCTTCTTTTAACTAGTTTAGGGTGTATGATTTGTAAGGAATCATATGATGGATTAAACATGATGTTCTACACGTTTAAAAGTGTAGAATATTAATATAAAGTGGTGATATTTAACTTAGAAGAGTTGGTGAATCGATAGGAGTCGAAATCGCCGGAAACCGCCACTTTAAGGGAGCTGCTCGTTTCTGCAGAACACGAAAGCCGCCCGGCTTTCGTGAAAGCCGCCCGGCTTTTGCCCAGGCAGTCAAGTTTTGCCTTTCAATCGGCCTAGAACGAGGATTGATCGAGGGGGCGTAACAAAGGCAACTATTGTAGCACATCACGAGGTGAGGATGGCTGACTATATTGCTTATAATTAGTGAGTTAATTTCATAAGAATGCCTAAAGTGATTAGATGGGATTTTCATGGATTATTAATGACTAATAATGCCTAAATGAAAATAATATGAATATGAATAAGTGAAGCATGATATACAAATTTAGAATAATTGTGTATGATTATGTGAAATGAATGGAACGGCATGTTAATGGAATTACTATGATGACATTGTGATAAAATATACTTATTTCATGTATGAAATTCATGAATGGATTAAAGTGATATTTTTTATATTGAGATCAAACTATACTTGGGTTGAGAAATCAATGGAAATGAAATGCCAATTGGGAAATAGGAACTTGGCATGTTCTAAGATTATCCAATTAGTATCAAAATACTAGTCGGGGAATTAAAATGAATAAATGATGAAACAAATCCTAAGAGGTAGGATTGTGAATAGATATGCCTTAAGTAGTCTCAAGAGATACTTAAGGATGAATGGTATGAACACTAAGGTGTGATAGGGGTAGGTCTAAAGGCCACCTACGGGAATTGATTCTAGGCATAGGACTTGCTTGAGAATTGGATTATGAAAATAATTAGAGTTGGACTCTAGGATGACATGGAGATGTAGTTGGGCCGAGCCCATGCCATGTAATATGATTAGCATGGAAACGTAGTTGGGCCGAGCCCTTGCCATGTATATGTGACCTCCGTGGAAACGTAGTTGGGCCGAGCCCTTGCCACGAAGTTATGGTTGGTATGGAAACGTAGTTGGGCCGAGCCCTTGCCATACAAATTTTGATATGATATATTGAGCTAGAGGATTGTATAGAGATGTAGTTGGGCCGAGCCCATGCTATACAATTGGGGCTCGATGGGACCCCACGGGGTTATCGTGACTTGCGGTCACGGGGGAATGGAAACGATGAATTCTAAATGAATATGGGCCTACGTGCCGACTACTTGACTTTATATAAAGTAAGTACAGTTAAAAGTAAAAGGGGTAACCGAGGGTTATGGCCTATAATATAATAGTACCCTAAGTTGAGGGTCTTGGAAATTAAAACGTTGATTATACTTAGTATAGTTGCTATTGTACTTGTCAAATATTTCCAAGTACTGACCTCCCCTTCACGGGGGAGGCCACCTCACAGTTTCAGGTAGAACTTGAAGGTCGCTGCCATTGCCCGTTGCTTCGGGAGGAATCAAGGGAAGAAGACGTGGTTCGTGCTTCTCCCGTCCTGTTTTAAAAACAATTACATTAATGCTCATGGATAATATTTTCTGAATAATTACTTTGGGGGCTTGCATGCCTAGTTATGGCAAGTGTGGCTTGAACAATTGTATTAATGCTTCCGCTGTTTTAAATGCGTGTTTTACATTATGTTTGTTTATGGATGTACTATGTGTGATTGATATTCATGACGCCTTGTATAGTATGGATGAGTTGGACTGCGGTTGACTATTCGTACTGTACGGCGGGTTGTTGACGTGTCCGGCTAGGTCCGGGGCGTGACAATTTAATTGGGATCAGAGCCTTAGTCCGTAAACATCATAATGAAGCTTCAAAATTTCTTTTTGAAAGTGAATTTGAAAACCATGAGCATAAGGTTTTGTACTTATAGAACTTTTGGTACTTGAGTTGCAATGTCTCTAATTGTTAAGATGGTACCCTTAACAATTGGTATGGCGGTGATTTGAGCCAAAGGATGTCTTTAAGTACCTATCCGTCAATTGATATTTGATACGAGTCTAATGACTCATTCTCAATTTCTTTCAGAAATGGAACGTACCGGGAAAGTAACTAGAACGAACCCGACTGGCCGAGCACCGGGAGGATCCGTGCAAGGCAGTAGAGGGACTTCTAGGGTGTCCAGAGGACAGGGCCGTGGAGGCCAAGGACAGACCGTGAGTGACAATTATATATAAACAGTCAATGAGTCCTATGAGTCCGAGGAGGATTCGACGTATCAACCGGGAACTGAGCCGGTTGAGACCCCATATGATGGGGAGTATGATGATGCCAGTGAGGGGAGCGACGATGATGACGCTCTAGAAAGGATGGAAGAACTACTCCGTCAATTTCAACAGGATCGCCAAAGGCGCCGTGCAAGGCGTGCTTTGGGAGGGGCTTCAAGACGGGGAAGCCATGCGGGTTCTAGGGGACATGTGGAGTCCCGAGTAGATCGAGGTGTCGAGGTCCCGATAATAAGGATCTCGAAGTACCTCAAAGAAGCAAGAGATTTGGGGTGTAAACCGTTCGATGGAACGAGAGATATATCCGTTGCGGCGGAGTGGATCAAGCGGTTCAATGAAGCGGCCCTTGATATGCAGCTGCCGCCAAACATGAAGATGAGAGTAGCAACAAGGTTGCTAGAGGGGATGGCGTCCACATGGTGGGACGGTGTCAAGGGGAAGTACGGTGAGGCCGTAACTTGGGAGAATTTCCGACAGGAATTCTTCAACCAATACTACTCCGACTTCGAGGTGAACTTGAAGAGGAGAGAATACACCAACTTGACCCAAGGAGGCAAGTATACCGTGAGGCAACTTGAGCACAAGTTCAGGGAGCTCGCGGAGTTCATACCGGAGTATGCTTGTGACGAGAACCGGATGGTGAACCACTTTTGGGATGCTTTAGACTTAGACGTGCGTGAACGGGCAACTCAGTTGCCTAACATGACGTTTAGTCAAGTGGTGGAGCAAGGCCTGAAAGGGGAGAAGGAATGGGAAGAAAGAAAGCTGAAAAACGCCGAGGAGGCGAAGAAGAGGAAATGGGAGAACACCGGCCCCCAAGGTTCTAGCAAGAAGGGGAACCACGGGGGAGGTGGGTCTTTCAGAACGCCCACACCACCACCTAGGGGGAATCAAGGCCCAGGAGGGCAAGGCTCGAGGTCGCAAGGCTCGGGCATTAGCAGGTGCAACAACTGCAAGAGGAATCACGCGGGCAAGTACCGCGATCCCCCTAGGTGCTACCAATGCGGGGAAACGGGGCACTTGAGATCAAACTACCCACAACTTGGGCGAGCCATGGGTGCAGGACCTAGCAGCGGGACTACGGCAAGTAGGAACCGAGCAGGGGCACTTCACGCGAGCACGACGCACGGAGGGCCAAGTAAAAGCAACGCGCCATCCGTGAACCAAGGCAAGACCCAGGCTAGGGTCTATGCGATGACGGAGGCGGACGCACGTGCTAACCCGGACTCTGTGGCGGGTAAAATCTTAAACTCATGTTATTAACTCTATTGTATGCAATAGGAGTGTTTGGAATGTGCAAAATTTGAAACCCCGACGGTTTGGTCGGGATTGTAGGGGAAAGGGGAGGAAAAATCCCCGCCCTGGGCGAATGCCGCCCGGCATTTGACGAAGCCGCCCGGCTTTCGTCTTGAATTATTGGGAAAATGTTGCGGCAACGAATGCCAGCCGGTTTCCACCAAAAGCCGCCCGGCTTTCGTCATCAATTAATCTGTAAAATCCTCGCAACCAAAAACCGGCCGGCTTTTGTAAAGACCGGCCGGCTTTCATAAATGCCTGACCTGGGGAAATTTCTCGCAGCCGAAAGCCGTCCGGCTTTGGCGAAAGCCGCCCGGCTTTCATTGGGCCTGGAGATTTCTGCGTTGCTGAAACCCGGCCAGGTTTCGTAGAAACCGGCCGGCTTTGAGACCATTTCCTGAACAAAACTGCGGCGACGAAAACCGGCCGGCTTTCGTGAAAGCCGCCCGGCTTTCGTGAAAGCCGCCTGACTTTCGTGATTTTTCATACGAGAATTTTTTCTCGAAGACGAAAACCGGCCGGCTTTCGTGAAAAGCGGCCGGCTTTCACCTGGGTTCGTCCTAGAGCGGTTCTAAAGGTTAGAAACCGGGGAATTTTCGGACGGGTGTCAAACGAACTCCACCCGAACCGCGACCAACATACTCTACGACTTAAGAAACAAGCCTATTAATTAGATAGTGTGTTATACATTACTTATGAATGTAGGAACACTAAAGATAAATGGGAGAGACGCAAGGATCCTTATTGATACCGGGGCGCAACGATCATTTGTGAGTGAGGCGTTCGCCAGCGGATTCAACGGACCACTTGTACCGATGACTCAAACCCTATTGGTGTCCACGCCTCTAGGGGATGATATCGAGAGAGATAGCCACTATCCATCGTGTGAGGTGGAGGTGGAGGGACAGAACTTGACGTGTGATTTCGTACCGCTGAGTATGATCGAGTTTGATGCAATCCTCGGGATGGATTGGCTTGAGGAACATCATGCTAGGGTCGATTGCTAGACGAAGATTCTTGAACTCGAAGGCGGTGAAGGGTTGACCTTACGCTTCGAGGGAGATAGAGGCAAATCAAACAGTTGTATCATATCCGCCGTGAGGGCGAGGAATATGATGAGAAAGGGATGCCACGCATACCTAGCGTATGTGGTGGATAAAACCAAGGAAGAGAGACATCAATGATGTGAGAGTAGTGTGCAAGTATCCGGACGTCTTCCCAAAAGACTTGCCGGGACTTCCACCCGATAGGGAGATTGAGTTCGTGATCGAGGTTGAACCCGACACCAAACCAATCTCTATACCGCCATACAGAATGGCACCCGCTGAACTTAACGAGTTGAAAACCCAATTGCAAGAGCTATTGGATAACAGTTTCATAAGGCCGAGTCGCTCTCCGTGGGGAGCACCGGTCCTTTTCGTGAAAAAGAAAGATGGAACACTTCGAATGTGCATTGACTATCGTCAACTGAACAAGGTCACAATCAAAAATAGGTATCCCTTGCCTAGGATTGATGACTTGTTTGATCAGCTCCGAGGAGCGACGGTGTTTTCGAAGATTGACTTGAGGTCGGGGTACCACCAACTGAAGATAAAGGAGGATGACATACCGAAGAGTGCATTCCGCACAAGGTATGGTCATTTCGAGTTCCTAGTTATGTCATTCGGGCTAACCAACGCCCCGGCGGCATTTATGGACTTGATGAACCGAGTATTTCATAAATACTTGGACCGGTTTGTGATTGTGTTCATAGATGATATTTTGATTTACTCGAAGAGTGAAGAAGAGCATGAAGAGCACTTGATACTTGTTCTTGAGACACTACGGGAGAAGCAACTCTATGCCAAGTTTTCCAAATGTGAATTTTGGCTAAGGGAGATTGGTTTTCTCGGGCATGTGGTTTCAGGATCAGGGATTGCCGTAGATAACAAGAAGATTGAGGCCATTACTGAATGGGAGAGGCCAAAGAACGTCAAGGAAATTCGTAGCTTCCTTGGATTGGCGGGGTACTACCGAAAATTTGTGGAGAGGTTCTCAGTTTTGGCATCGCCATTGACAAAGCTCACTCGAAAGGGGGCCAAGTTTGTATGGGATGACCGATGTGAGAAGGGATTCATTGAACTGAAGAAGAGATTGACTGAGGCACCGGTACTCACACTACCCAAACAGGGTGTGGGGTACGATGTCTACAGCGACGCAAGCATCCAAGGGTTTGGGTGTGTCTTGATGCAGAATGGGAGGGTGATTGCCTATGCTTCACGACAGTTGAAGAAGCATGAGGTAAATTATCCCACTCATGACTTAGAGCTGGGGGCGGTGGTGTTCGCATTGAAGATTTGGAGACATTATCTCTACGGGGAAACATGTCATATATACACTGACCACAAAAGCCTGAAATACGTGTTTACTCAGAAAGAGTTAAACATGAGACAGAGACGGTGGATGGAGTTGATAAAAGACTACCATCTAGTTATCGAGTACCACCCCGATAAAGCCAATGTGGTAGCGGATGCCCTGAGCCGAAAGAATTCGTCTGGGGCATTGTTGACGAGTTTGAGGGCATTGAGAGCCCGATTGGAGGTATCTAGTGACGGTGCTTTGTTAGCTAGATTCGAGGTGAGACCTACATTACTTGATGAGATCAAGAAGGGTCAAGAAGCTGATGAGGAGCTCATGAAGGTCCGAGAAAGCATGCTAGCGGGACCGGTTGAGGATTTCAGGGAAAGAGACGATGGTCTCTTATTGTTTCGTGACCGAGTGTGTGTACCATTGGATGATGAGCTCCGAAAGTCCATCTTAGAGGAGGCTCATTCATCGGTGTATGCCATGCACCAAGGGGGCACGAAGATGTACCGCGATTTGAAGGAAAGCTACTGGTGGTCGGGTATGAAGAGGGAAATGGCCGAGTACATCAGTAGGTGTCTTACTTGTCAGCATGTTAAGGCAGAACATCAGCATCCGGCTGGGTTACTACAGCCACTTTCCATTCCTGAATGGAAGTGGGAGCACGTGACTATGGATTTCGTGGTGGGGCTGCCACGGACGATTAAGAACTATGACGTCGTATGGATCGTGGTTGATAGGCTCACGAAGAGTGCACACTTTTTACCTATCAACACCACCTATGCACTGGAAAGGTTAGCCAAGTTGTATGTGGATGAGATCGTGAGGCTACATGGGGTTCCCATAACCATTGTATCCGATAGAGATCCGCGATTCACATCACGATTTTGGCCGAAGTTCCAAGAATCTATGGGGACAAAACTGAAATTCAGTACAGCTTTTCATCCACAAACGGATGGACAATCCGAGCGGGTTATACAGATATTAGAGGATATGCTGAGAGCTTGTGCATTGGAGTTCCAAGGGAGTTGGGACAACCATCTGGCACTTGTGGAGTTTGCCTATAACAACAGTTATCAGGCGAGTATAGGCATGCCTCCATACGAGGCACTGTATGGGAGGAGATGTCGTACACCTTTGTGTTGGGACGAGGTTGGTATGGCCAAACTCGAGAGCACGGAACTGGTGGAAATCACCAAGTCAAAGGTAAAAATGATTCGTGACAGACTTAAGGCGGCACATGATAGACATAAGAGGTATGCCGATAAGCGCCGAAGAGCCTTAGAGTTTAAGGTTGGGGATGAGGTATTTTTGAAAGTTTCACCTTGGAAAGGAATCATCCGATTTCAGAGCCGAGGGAAACTCAACCCACGCTACATAGGGCCATTTGTAATTCTTGAGAGAATTGGGGCCGTAGCATACCGATTGCAGTTGACTCCGGAATTGGAGAAAATACATAATGTATTCCACGTGTCTATGCTTAAGAAGTATATTCCGGATCCATCTCATGTACTAGAGAAACCACCCGTGGAAATACGGGAAGACTTGAACTACGTCGTGCAACCGGTAAGGATACTTGATAGACAAGTAAAGAAGCTAAGAAGAAAGAAAGTTCCAATGGTTAAAATCCTTTGGAAAAGCGACCGAGTTGAAGAAGAAACTTGGGAGACTGAAGCCTCGATGAAGGAGCAGTACGCATTTCTGTTTGAATAATCGATTGTGAATTTCGGGGACGAAATTCCCGTTAAGGGGGGTGAACTTGTAGCACCGTCCCCAAGCATATTTACTTTTAGTAAATTATGTAATAAACCTTGAAAGATGATTTATGAATTTACGTAATTGTTAAATTTTATTATTTCTTTTACGTGAATAGTAAATTGCATGTGGGGCCCACGGCGAGAGCGGGGGCCGCCCGATAATTCCCGAACCACATGTTATATTCATCTTGGTCTAGATGACATATATATGGTTGTGGATATTTTATTTGGGCCATAAGAAAGGCATGGAGTTGACCGGTTGGTCAAACGGGGCCCAATTACCGGTATTGGTAATTTAGCGGATACCAGCCCGAAATGAGTTTCGGAGACTCCTAAATTAATGTTGGGGAATATACATCTATTCTAAAGGCCCATAATTATTAGGAACACGTGATATATTTTATTTGGCCCGATAAAATGAAATATGATTAAAACGGACCGAGAAATACAACTTTCGGGGCCGATTGTACACACCGGGACATAATGGGATGACCTCCCACATGAGTGGGGGCCACCCCACGTTTTTATGTGTGTTAGTTGGCTGAGTAGTACGTAGGAGGGGGTTGAGAAGTCTCCATGAGACAAAAACACATGCCCCATGTCCTATCCTACACTATATGGTGATTGGGAGGGCATCTTTCACCCACCTCCTCACAATAATTCGGCCAACTCTGAGGGAAAGTGACCACTTGACTGAAAAGGGATAGAAAAAGATAGATTATGTTTTCCCTCCAAGTACCATTATATGTCAAAGATATAGACATAGTATGTACTCATATTAAAGAAAATGAGAAATCTTAGATACTTTGAAGTCATAATTGAGATAAAGAATCTTGGGAAACTCAGGTTGTTTTGAAAACACCAAGTTGGTTGAATAATAATTCACCAGATGCATATATCCAAAAGGGTTCTCAGACAAATTAATATGGATAAATGTAAACTGTTAGCACTCCCATGATCGGTCGAAATATGGATGCTAGAAAATATATCCATTATTGGAAAATTATTGGGAGAAGGAATTTCCTATGAAAGTGCAATATGCGCATGATTGTACTTTGACAAACACATTCGACCAAATATTACATTCTCAATAACGTGTGAGCTAAAAATAGCTCAGGACCAACACAACGTATATCGTCATTGGAATAATATCAAGAATGTACTTTGATATCTATGTCAAACCATTGGCGTATCTTTAGTCACCCCTTTTATAAATTAATTAAATGATTGATGATACTAATATTTCTAAAGGAATCGGAAATGTCAAAAGTATCACTCTAACACAAAGTAACGTGATTTGAGTTTTACCGATGATGGATATCCCCTTATCTCATTGATACTTTCTTAAATGAGTATATATCTACCATGAAAGAAACCAAGATATTATATACGGAATACCTTGATAAAAACTATATATCAAGTATATATCGAATTCTTATTGATGTGTTGCATTCAGAGGGAGTCCTTACATACTTATTTATCATCATTTATATTGGTGCGTTGTACTCTTTTTCTTTTCTCCCTTTGACAAAGGTTTATTTTTTCCCATTGGATTTGGTTACTTGGTAAAGTTTTTTTATGAGACAACACAATATGCACCATCCAACATTTTAATTTTGCAAAAGTAAACAATGTTGAAGAAAGAGCATAATTACTATATCGCAGTCAAAAGTAATTGACGTGTAGGTTTTAGTGCACCATACTCCCTTTTCACTTTGACCGATGTTTATTTTTCCCATTGGGTTTTGTTCATTGGCAACGTTTTTGCAAGTTAATTTGGGAAAATTCCCTACGCTTGACACACAGGGTGAGAATTAAAGGAATTATATTCCTCTGTTGTGTGCCTTCGCTAAGGTAATTGATGTGACAAGTATTGAAATGCACATATTTTACTAACACCCTTGTTCAATGTAAATATTAAGGGTAAATGTAGACTTGAGGGGGAGTACCCCGATTACATTACATTACACTCTTTTCCTTTAACCAAGTTTTATTTTTTTCCACTGAGTTTTGTTACTTGGTAAGGTTTTTAATTAGGTAACGATACATATAAACTTTAATGATCAAAGCAAAGATCAAATAAAGATAGACTTAATGAAAGAAGCCTATCTTGATGTTATACTCCTTTTTCTCCGGTCAAGATTATTTTTTCCCACAGGGTTTTTGTTACTTGACAGAGTTTTGACGAGGCAATAAGACTGATACCAAATTCTATCTAAAACTCAGCACAAAGGAGAGTGTTGAAGGAAATTCTGTGTAGTGTGCAATCGTGTATATAGAATATGTATTAGGAGCATTCTATGTAAACTATCTATTATATGGACCCATTGGCCCATCTATGTAAACCCTAATATCTCCCTATTTATAGGCCTTTGATAATGAAACTATACACTTAATTCTCTCTCCAACATCACTCAAATTTTCTTATACGTTTTTTTACCTTTGAACAAATATAATACGGAGTCCTAGACATGTGTATTTGCGGAATTGTGGATGCATGTGTACTTAGACACGTATTTTTGTGTGGACACGTGCATTGCAATTTAGATACTATAGAGTATAGACTTACAGAGTACAAGTACTATATAGAGGCTAGCATGGTGGTGAAGTGGCATGGACACCACAAAAAAATTACACGTGACACAAAATTTGGCATGGATTTACCAATTTTCATGCCAAATAATTCGTGCCAAAGTGTTTTTGGCACGGATTTGACATTTCCCTATCAAAATCCTTGCACATAGTCAATCCCGTAGTTTTTTTGGAGTGGGATTTGCACTTGTCATGACAAATCATTCCACTTAATTCAATGTCAGAGTTCCGAGATGGACACGTGTGAGGCCACGTACTCCTGTTAATTTAGAGATTTTTTTCGTCAATATGTTAATTAAATATGTTAATCTTGATTAACTCTGTATATATATATTCCCGTACATGCGTCGGTAGCATCTTGCATATGAGTACGCGAAACGGGGAGCATGTTTAGTTCTTGCCGCAAGGAGAGAGGGGAGTCTACAAGAAGTAGTGAATCGGGCTCTACACATGGGATTCATGTGATTGAACTACGTTAGGGGTCTGACGATCGATGCCGTTAGAAATCGTTAGAGGAAGACGATGAACAGTAACTCCGATTTTTAAGTGTCCAGAAAATTATAAGAAAAATATCGGAAGGTGCGTCTCAACACCGCTAGGCCGTCTTTTTTGTTTCCTACCACCCTTGTCGTCAGAAAGTCCACCACAAAAGTGATATTAGCGAATTCATTTTAAAAAAATAATCTAAACACATCCGAAAAATCCAAAGACGAAGGTGGTTTGGAGGTCATCTTGCCGAGACGCACCTTGCAGTATTTTTCTTTTAATTTTTCTGAGTGGTTTTGAAAATTGGAGTTACTGTTCATGTCTTCATCAGACATTTTAACGGTGTGATCCTCTTGTGATAACGGAATTCAAACATATGAATCACTTTGATAAAAAATGAAACACACAACCATATCACGGGCTCAACCACATTACTTTTCCCAAATATTTTACACAGTGATGAGAATTCCAGCCCCGAATCCACTTTACATTGTTTTTATGTATGTCATCATTGTGCACGGGAAGAGGTAAAAAGGTGTAGCACAATATCAATAAGCTAAAGTATTGTTTATTCATTAATGTGTATATACAAATTTAAATATGTACTCCGTATATAATTAAGTCTACTAGTAAAATATATACAAAATGTATCAAATTTATTTTTTTCACATAACTGTCCATCCCATGCATGCATTTCGATCTTACTTTAGTTTGTTCTTGTATGACTTTGATTTGGTTGTGTTTGTCGATTGGTTTATGTACGTGCAGTTGATCATCTGATTAACAATGCTGGGATATCTTCAATTTTATTGTTTGAAGAGATCGAGGATCTCACTTCTCTTCGGCCCGTTATGGTGAGATTCATGGATTGATCGAACTTTTATTTCTTCAATTCCTAATCGGAATGTACGTAGCTATTGTTACTCGCCTAAGCAGTGGCGGAACCAGAACAAAAATTGAGGGGGCGAAAAAAAATCAAATCATCGAGTTGGAAAGATATATAATCTCTACTATATTCTTTTTTATGTATTTATATAGATTAATTTGATCTCAAATTGAATGCAGAAGAAATATTTTCATTTTCATGAAGTGATTCTTTATTTAGACCTATATACACAAGCGCACACATACACATACATATATATATACAATCACATATATTTCCATCTATATTTGTTTTCTAGTGTCCAAAAAAAACAATAGACTTTCTCTTAACACGCGAGTTTATTTCGATTTAAAATGCTTATCATTTTATTTTAAAGTTTTGTTTAAATTTCGATTTAATACGCTCGTTTTTAATATCAAGGTTTAAATAGAAATATAGCTAAACAAATAGAGGAAGATAAATTAAAACTCCCATACGGAGTATATGCAAGTTACTAACTTATCAAGAAAATAATAATTTTGTTTTATTTATGCAAATTTATTAAATAAATTTAATTATACACATATAATTAAAGTCGCATATTTCAAATATTAACAAGAAGTTTTGGCATATTTGTATTAAAGCAAAGAATAAATAGTTATGTTAAGTTAAAACTTTATAGTCATTGCACTAAACAGAAAATGTAAATAACATGTCAATATTCGAAAAAGTAAAAAAAGTTAAATATTATAAATTGGAAAAATAAAAATGCATAATAAAAGTAAAAGAAATGTAGTGCGATAGGAAAAAATTAAAGGGGAAAATAATTAAAATACCCCAAACTTTGAAGGGGTGTGATGGAGTATATGGCCCGGGAACACCCGGCCCACAGACTCCTACTACACCAATGAAGGCCCAACAGGCCCAGGAGGCCCACCAGGCCCAAATCACGGCGCCCAGAGTACCAAGCAGCCCGCAATACGCATCAGGGGTGCCCTCGGCCCCCTGGCCGAAGGCTCTAAACTCTCACAGAATGGGTTTTCCAGGCAAACTAAGAAACTGGGAGAAAACGGCGAAAACAGTAGCCCTCCGCACCTGGAGCCCTCGGCACTAAGAGCCCTCGGCTAGTCCTCTGCAGCCGCGGGCACCTCTCCCGACATGATATCCGCCTCACATGCGTACAGATCACCGTACCCTGTACAGACGTCACATCCAACAGCCGCATTAAATGAGGCCACATGCGGCTGCCAACGCCAACCAGTTGAGGTGACCCCTCGGCCAATAGGCGCTTGACACGTGTCCCTGCCCGGCATTTATTGCTACTATAAATAGCACCCCATTTGTAACCACGCTGAAAATGCTCCACATTTATAATACGCTCTCTCTCTCTACATTTACTTGCTCTGACTTCTCTCTAAGTTATTCCCAACAATAACCCTTCGGATATATACCCCCGGGTAGACTATCCATCATTTGGTGCTCTCGTTGAGAGGTCGAACAATCGAGTAAGAAACCCTCCCCCTTCGCCAAACACTAGCCCTCTACCAAAATGGTGAGAACAACACGTGCCAACTCAAAGAACGTAGAAGACAAGAACCTGGCCCTCGGCGACGTCAACGCCCCCGAAACCTCTCACAGGGCTCCCGAGGGCGGTGTCATCGTTGGGCTGGAACAGGCGGCTGTCGACCTACGCCTTCAGATCCAACAAAATGCCCCTGATGCCCGCCTCGGCATCGAGGCCAAGAAGAAAAACCGGAGCGATGACCAAGTCAGCCCTCCGGTTCTCACCATCGACGTGCAATCGGCGCTCTCCGCCTTCATCCCAACGCTCACTCAGAACCCGGGTGCCTTCGGCACCCTGGCTCCGGCTCACCCCCAGGTTGGGGAAAACATCATACTTCCCCCTCCGCCACACCCCTTCGGAAATCCCACCCCTCGGGTAAGGAACGACAAAGGGGTAGTGGCCCAGGATACATCCTCCCAGGAAGTACAGTCCCGGGACCGCCACAATGACAACAGGGAGAGGCCCCGCACTTCTGCCCTCAACCGGCTCGGAGGAGGGCCAGACCGCCGAGGGGTCCAAGACCGCCTCGGAGGAAAGGCACTCCAAAGGCCTCAGGAAAGTGGAGGGTATGTCTCGAGGGCAAACGAGGGGCGTCCCCCTCGGGACAAAGGCAAGGCACCCCTTCATGCCGATGATGCTCGCCACCAGATCAACCAGGCCCACTCGGCCCGGGTTCGTTCGCAGGGGGCGGAGACCCTCCCGAAGGATCCCCGGGACGAGATTATTGCGGCCCTCCAACGCCGGCTTGACGAAATGGAGTCCAACAAAGCTCACGCCACCACCTCCACCCCTCATTCAGACCTCAAATACGAGGCCATGATGGCCAAGATGGAGGAATTACAGAAGAAGGTGGCCGAGGGCTCCGGGGAACCCGTCATCCAGCTCCGGACCCGGACGCCATTTACCCCAAGGGTATTGGCGGCCCGGATCCCGGAAAAATACCGAGGGCAACACATACAGCCCTACAACAGGAAAACGGACCCCCAGGAACACTACAGCAAATACCAGAACAACATGATGATGGTAGGGGCGTCAGACAAATATTTGTGTCGTTGGTTCCTCTCCACCTTAGAGGGGGCGGCATACGAATGGTTCAACAGGCTGCCCGAGGGCTGCATTGATTCGTGGCAAGAACTCGCCCAGCGATTCTTGACACAATTTGCCGGGAGGCGTCGCACGAAAAAGCACTTCTCCCACCTCCTAACCATACACCAAAAGAGGGATGAGACCCTTCGGGACTTCCTGAAGCGTTGGAGGATGGAGGCCGACAAGGTCGACGGTGCTGATGACGGGACCCTCCTGGCCCTCCTACAAACCGTCCTCCGCACCGGCAACTTTTCAAGGAGCCTCATCATTGAACCCCCCCACGACTACATAAGGGCTTTGCAGCGGGGGGGCCGATATGCTGAGGCCGAGGAGGTGGAGAAGTATCACCAGCATCCGGACCAGCAGCCCCCGAGGGTTGACAACAAGCATAACCGAGGGCCGGGGGCTCCTCCAAATCACCCCAAGTCTTCAGGACCCTCTAATGACCGCCCTTGGCAAGGCCAAGCCAAGCCCGGGGGAGGTTATAAGAGCAACCCCAAGACTTGGGCACAGCCCATTCTCCTGGACCGCCCTCGGACACCATTGACGCACCCCGTCAGCATCATCCTTGATTTTGCCGAGGAGAGGGGCCTCGTTGAGCACGATTCCCGCGCGCCCCCGGAGGTACATGCTATCAACCCTCAGTTCCCATACTGTCGCTTCCATCGGCACCAGGGGCACAGAACCGATGACTTCCATCAGCTAAAGACGGCCATCGAGAGGTTAATACAAGCAGGACACCTGTCCCAATTTGTTCAGAGCCCTCGGCAGGAGGGACCTTCTCATCAGGGGCCTCCCCGAGGGCACCACACGAAGGTGAACGCTTGGGTGAACCCGAACACCATCCCCCTCGGCAAGAAGAGGGAGATCGGAAACTTGGAGGAAGAAGAGGAGGAGTACCCCCACTACCAGGAGAAAAAACGCCACATCCTCATGATCACCGGTGGCAATACAGGGGGCGATTCCACCAGCCAGCGAAAGAAGTGGGCTCAATCGCTTTACGTGGGGGAAGTCACTCATATGCCCCCGGTAAAGCGACTGAGGGAGGAACCCATCACCTTCACCAACGCGGATCTCCCTCCTACTTCTTCTCCTCACAGGGATGCCTTGGTGATTCGGACCGAAATAAACGACACCATTATTCACCGAACTTACATTGACACGGGCAGCTCCGTCAATGTAATGTACCTCAGCACCTTCAGAGAGCTGCATCTGGAGAGGGGGTCCCTTCGGCCCATTAAGACCCCTCTTGCCGGCTTCACCGGCGACACTATTGATTCCGAGGGGGTAATAACCCTCCCGGTGATCTTTGGCGACGGGCTCCATAGAGCCCAGCTCGAAGTGGAGTTCGTCGTCGTTAACATCGACTGCGCCCACAACATTATCCTCGGCCGGCCAGCCCTGGAGGACCTCGAGGCCATCATCTCCATGAGGCACCTCTGCCTCAAGTTCCCCGCCGAGGGGGGCATTGGCTACTCCCGGGGGAATCAGAAAATCGCCCACGCCTGCTATCTTCAAGTCACTAAGAAGGTAAGTAAGACGGAATTCCGTGTTGACACCATCACCGGAACCATCGACCAAGAAGAAAAAAGGCCGAGGGCTGAACCGGCCGAGGACGTAGAAGACTTTGCGCTCGATCCGGCCCAGCCGGAGAGAGTCGTGAAGATTGGAGCCCAGCTCCCTGAAGATCTGAAGACCGGTATCACCGACGCCCTCCGCGCCTACTCCACTGTCTTTGCATGGGGGCCGGAGGACATGCCGGGAATCAGCCGAAGGGTCATCACCCACCGCCTCTCGGTGGACCCCTCGGCAAAAGCAGTACAACAACGAAGAAGACCCCTCTCCGCCGAGAGGAGGGAATTTGTGAAGAAGGAAGTCGCCATGCTCCTCTCCATTAAGCACATCAAGGAGGTGAAATATCCCTCATGGCTAGCGAATGTAGTCCTCGCACAGAAGCCCCCTACCTTCCGCATGTGCGTGGACTACACCGATCTCAACAAAGCGTGCCCTATGGATCCATTCCCTCTACCAAATATTGATCAACTGGTGGATGAGACCGCAGGGTGTGAGATCATGTCCTTCCTCGATGCCTTCCGAGGGTATCACCAAATTTTCATGCACGAGGAAGACGCCGAAAAAACTGCCTTCATGACTCCCGAGGGCATCTTCTGCTACCTAGTAATGGCCTTCGGCCTAAAGAACTCGGGGGCCACCTACACCCGGATGGTGGCCCAGGTCTTTCAAGCCGTCCTAGGGCGCACCATGGAGGCCTATGTTGACGACATGATCGTCAAGAGCAAACAATCTTCCAGCCATGCTAATGACCTCCGGGAAATCTTCGCCATCATGCAGAAATTCAACCTTCGGCTAAACCCGAAGAAGTGCACCTTCGGCGTCCAAGGGGGCAAATTCTTGGGCTACATGGTGAGCCGAAGGAGTGTTGAGGCCAATCCCGAGAAGATCCAGGCCATCATCGACATGGAACCCCCACGCAATGTGAAGGAAGTTCAACGGTTGACGGGGCGCCTGGCAGCCCTCAACCGCTTTCTATCTAAATCAGCGGAGAAGTCTTTACCCTTCTTCCAAATCATGAGGAAGACGGCTGGCTTTCAATGGACTTCAGAATGCCAGGAGGCTTTCGACGAGCTCAAACGATATCTATCTTCACCTCCTGTGCTCTCCAAACCCAAGGTAGGGGAGACCCTCTACCTCTACCTTGGGGTCAGCCCGGCGGCCATCAGTTCCGTGCTCATCCGGTAGGAAGACGGCATCCAACATGCCATCTTCTACGTTAGCAAGACCCTAAGGGAGGCCGAGATCAGGTACTCTCATGTGGAAAAAACGGTGTTAGCCATCGTTTGGACTGTCAAGAAGTTGGGCCACTACTTTCAGGCTCACCCGGTTCAGGTCCTCACTCATCAACCCCTCGGCGCCCTCATGAGGAGCCCCACTAGCTCCTCCCGCATGGTGAAATGGGCTATCTTCTTGAGCCAGTACAACATTGACATCCGTCCGAGGCCTTCCATCAAGGGCCAAGCCCTGGCGGACTTTGTGACGGAGTGTACCGCAAGGGCAGCCACAGACGAGGAGCCCTCGGCTACCTCGGATGACTGGTGGACCCTCTACACCGACGGATCCTCCGCAACCAAAGCATGCGGGGGAGGGGTAGTCCTCATTACTCCTGAGGGCTTCAGAGCCTACTATGCAATCCGCTTCTCCTTCAAAGTCTCCAACAACGAGGCCGAATACGAAGCCCTCCTATGTGGCCTTCGGCTGGCTGCCAACATGAGGGCTCGGCAGATCCACATCAAATGCGACTCCAAGTTGGTCGTTGGCCAAATCTCCGAGGAATATGAAGCCAAGGAGGGAAGAATGAAACAGTACAAGGAAGCGGCCAAGGAGTTGCTTAAGGTATTTGAGGCTCACTCTCTCACTCAAATACCGAGGGCTCAGAACTCCGAGGCCGACATATTATCTAAACTCTCGGCCGACTCCCCCGAGCACATCTCCAAAATTGCCAAAATTGAGGAACTCAGCCTCTCAAGTATCCATGCAAGCCCCGTTATGAACATACAACAGCGCCAAGAGGATTGGATCTCAGATATCACCGCCTTCATCTCCACAGGGCAGCTACCCGAGAACGAGACCCGCGCTAAACTGGCAACGCTGAGGGCTCCTAGCTACACCATCGAAGATGGAAGGCTCTACAAACGATCTTACAATGGCACGCTACTTCGGTGCCTTCATCAAGATGAAGCCGAGGTCGCAATGGAGGAAGTGCAGAGTGGCACTTGCTCAGCTCACCAGGGACCCTTCTCCATGTCCCGAAGGCTCATTCTCCAGGGCTATTTTTGGCCAACCATGGCCAGAGATTGTGCTGACCTTGCCCGAAGGTGCACCGCATGTCAACATTTCCAGAAAGCCCCCGGCAGGCCAGCGGTCAACTATGCCCCCATCAGCACATCCATCCCCTTTTCTCGATGGGGGATAGACCTTGTGGGCCCTCTGTCGAGGGGTACCTCCAACAACAGATACATCATTGTGGCCATCGACTACTTTACCAAGTGGGTGGAGGCTGAGCCCATCGCCAGTATCACAGAGGCGAAGTGCCGTCATTTTGTCCTCAAGAACATCCTCACAAGGTTTGGCGTCCCCCAGCAGATCATCTCCGACAATGGGACACAATTTGAGGCAGCCCCCTTCTATGCCTTTCTGGAGGCATGGGGCATCAAACACACCTTCTCCTCCGTTGCCTACCCTCAAGGCAACGGGCAAGTAGAGAATGCCAACCGGACCTTGCTCGAGGGCCTAAAAAAGAAGCTGGAGGCCGAGGGCGGTGGTTGGGTGGAAGAACTCCACAACATCCTGTGGGCCTACCGCACCACCCCTCGGCGCGCAACAGGTGAAACACCCTTCTCCCTCTGCTACGATTTTGAAGCCAAAGCTCCTACGGAAGTCACCCTTCCCACCCGAAGGGTGATCCAATATGACCCCGAGGTCAACGACAGCAACATGGCCCTCGACCTCCACCTCATTTCAGAACGCCGGGAACAGGCCTTCCTCCGGGCAGAAAATTACCGAAGGCAAGTCAAAAGCTACATCAACGCCAAAGTTCGCACCAGAGAATTCCAAGTGGGGGACTATGTCCTCCGGAGGAGGGAAGCCAGCCAACCAACCGAGGGAGGAAAAATGGCACCAAAATTCGAAGGCCCCTACATCATAGCAATCGTCATCAAACCTGGGATTTACAAGCTCAAACGCCCCAACGGGAAAGAGGTCCCTAGGCACTGGAATGTACACTATTTAGTTAAATTTTACCAATAATGTAAGAGCGGCCAAGCCCTCATAACTAATGAATGTACTATCCTATGGCCCAAGGCCTCCACTTTTGAGGAATGAAGACACATTCAAGACACCACGCCCTCATACTGACTACAGGCCCCAGGCCTCACCACAAGGAGAACCCCCTCCAGCACTAAGTGCCGAGGGCGGACACCGTCAACACCTACAACACCAGGAGAACACCATGTGTTTTCAAACAAGACCCCTCGGTACCCAGTGTCGAGGGTACATCCCCACCTTCAACATCAATATCGAAAAGATGAGAACACCAAGTGTTCCTACAGAAGACCCTTCGGCACCCAGTGCCGAGGGTACACCTCCATCACCAACATCAAAACGAAGAAAAACACCAAATGCTTCAAAGAAGACCCCTCGGCACCCAGTGCCAGGGATATGCTCTCCTATCAACTTCCAAACATCTGTTGGAAAACACCAAGTGTTTCCTCCGAGGGCCCTCTGGCACCAAACACTCCAATCTAAACACCAAGTGTTTCATTTGAAGACCCTTCGGTGCTGAGTACCGAGGGTAGACACCTCCATCAACTACAACGAAAGAGAACACTAAGTGTTCCTACAGAAGACCCCTCGGTACCAAGTACCGGGGGCTACACATCGAAACTAACACCAAGTGTTGTTTCTAAAAGCCGTACCCCACGAGGACGCATATACCGAAGGCGCCACCATCGGTGCCGGGGGCACGTAGTGCCCCCGGCCATTTGCAACTAGTGTGCAAATGAAAACCCTTCCTTGAAACGCTTTCCGCGTCACTACCCCCAGGGTATGACAGGCATGAGAAATGCCCAGGATTCGACTTTCAAAAACGGAACGCTATCCGCGTCATCACCCCAAGGGTATGACAGACACGAGAAATGCCCAGGATTCGACTTCCAAACCGAAACGCTCCCCGCGCCACCACCCCAAGGGTGTGGCAGGCCACGGACTATGTCTAACGCCGAGGGGACGACTTTCAAAAATGAGGCGCTTTCCGCGCCATCCCCCAAGGGGAGGCAGGTTACGGACCACCATATCTTGTGCCCAGGAAACGACCCTCGATCCCCTCGGAAGGTTAACCCGAGGGAGGAGAGCCATTGATGTATTCTGATGGTCTCCTTATAGGCCCAGCCTTACCAAGAAACCAAGTTTCTTGATGCCTTCCCTTCACCACCAACAAAAAAAAAAGGGGGGGGGGGGTGAAGGGGAGTAGACTCAGCGAGAAATCAAAGAGTACACTCCAACAGATCACAACATGCCGAGGGCTCCCCACGGGAACACCTCCGGTAATTGAAGGCTCCTACTTCCCGAAGGATACTACTCAAACAAATATCATCAAGAAACGGCTAAGTCCACTGCCTGGTCACCTCCGGTCACACAAGCACCGAAGGCTTCAACAAATACCGAGGGCATCTGTTACGCACTAGTACCGAGGGCCCTTACCCCATGACAAGGGTCAAATTCTACAACTTTTAAAGTGTATGCCGAGGGCACACACTGCTCATTGGCTTTCTTCACAACAATAGGATTCAACATCAATTTACGCTTAGGAAATATTCTAAGTCCTAAATGAGCAGCTCCCGGGCATCTCGCAAAGTAATGTAGAGTCAGAGGGCACCTATCACCCGAAGGCCACACAAGGAAGCAGCACTTGAAATGATTCTAAGTCCTAAAGAGGGGCCCCCGGCCCAATCAATATTACAGCTAAATGAATATGACAGTCGAAGGCTCATACATCAAGAAGGGATGCCATCTCCCGAAGGCTCCCAAGGGAAAATCTACACTTAGAAGATTTTCTGAGTCCTACATATTTTTCCCCCGGTCAACTACTCATACATCAAGAAGGGATGCCATCTCCCGAAGGCTCCCAAGGGAAAATCTACACTTAGAAATCTTTCTAAGTCTTACGTATTTCACCCTCATCTCAAGGGACCTAATAGCCGAAGGCTACCTATCAATCAAAGGCTACAGTACACAAGGAATCGACACTGGGGAAAATTTTCTAAGTCCTAAAGATTTGGCCCCCGGCCTAATCAACATTTCAGTTGGGGATCCACAGTAGCCGAAGGCTACATGACATGCTACACTTGCAAAAATATTCTAAGTCCTGAACATTGGGCCCTCGGTCCAATATTCACACATCAGGAAGGAGGCTACCAGCCGAGGGCGTCCAAGGGCAAGCCACAATCAGAAAATATTCTAAGTCCTAGACATACATTCAAAAACACCGAAGGCATACACTCAAGGAAAACGGAGGCATACATTCAAGAAGAAAGGAATTGGAGAAAACAAGTCATATATACAAATTCCGAAGGCAATCATTCAATCATCAAAAAAGGAGCAAATGTAATTACGAGTAAATGTTACAAACAGGCCGAAGCCGAAGGATCAATAGTGTCACCATTACAAATAAATGTTTACTAAGTGCATATTACATATCAACAACATCATTCCCGGGGGCCGCCTCCCCCGATGGCTTCGAGGTAACCTCCTTCCCGGTGGCGTCCTCGGCATCATCATCGACGCCCATCATCATGGAATCATGAATCACCGGGCGCTCTTCTCCCTCGGGGAGAGGGACCCTCACGTCTGGCTGCAACGGGGGGAGGCCATACACTGAGGGGTTGAACTCATCCAGGGAGGTGCCAAAATGCCGGGCGAGCCTCCGGTAAACCAGGTGCTGGGTGAAGAACTCGCCAGCTTGATAGTAGGTGTCACCCCTCTCATTCATCCAGTCGAGCCCGGGGCCCCTCACCCACTCCTCGATCGAGGCCTTCACCACAAAGGCCACCCACTCGCTCTGGCCCTCGGCCTTCCAGCCCTCGGAGGTGAACACAGCAATGGCCTCTTCTCGGGCTTTGACAACAACTTCAGCCTTGGCCTTCTCGGCGCCCTCAGCCGCTTGCTTTCTCTCCTCGACCGCAACCCTCTCGGCCTCTGCCCTGCCCTCGGCCTTCCCGTCATCTCTGGCCTCCTTCAGCCGCAGCTCCGCTTGCCGAAGGGCGTCCTCCAGCTTGCACACCTCCCGGAGGGCAGCGTCCTTGTCGTGGATCAGCTCCTTCACGGACTTCTCTAGCTCGGTCTTATGACGGCGCCACTCCTCTCGCCTTCGGGCCTGCTCACCGAAGGTTATACACGCCTGTTGAATAACGGACAGAGGGTTCAGACGGGCATTGGGATTATACTAAGTGTTAAGATAAAGTCAAAGTAAAAACACTTACAGTCAGAGCTGATCGAAGGGCCTTGCCTTCGAGGGCGTCATCGTCATAGGTGGAGAGGGCTTCCTTATCCATCATCGAGGTAATCCCCCTCAGGAAAGACATCGGCTCGGCTGAACCGTGCAACACAGATGCCCCTCGGAGCGAGGGAGAGCTGAATAATCTCCCGAGGCAGGTTCCCCGGGGGAAGGTCTGTTTGAGCCATCAGAGTGTCAATGGCCGGGGGGTCAGCGGAGGGCTGATCATCGATTACTATGAGGGGGGACGCCTTTTCAACGGCGCCCCCGACAACCTTCTGTTTCTTGATCGGGGGCTCCACCCCCTTGCCTCCCTTTTTCTTCTTGGCCGCCACATCGGCCTTCGGCCCCCCGGCCACAGTAGCAGGAGCAGCAGCAACTGAAGGCTCCGAAGCCTCCTTCGGGAAAACCTCATCAATGGGCTTTTGACTCGAGGGCTCCTTCTTCTCTTTCTTCTGGGCCTGCGCCCTCTCCTTCTTCTTTTTCATTGCGAAGAGAGCCTCCATACCTGCAAAACAATGCAAAGAGAATATTAACCCGAAGGATTCATACCACAAACAACTATCGGGATGCAAAATGAGAATGCCTAAGTACAAGACTAAGGGCCCTCGTAGACTACCTCCTGCTCCCCCGAAGGCCTCAGCGAAGATGGGGTACTTCTCGTCTGTTTCCCCGATGAACCGGTACCGTTGGAACCCGAGGGCATGCAAGTCATCCTCAAAAGTGCATTCTTTGATCGTCACGACATTCTTCTTGCCCTCCGGGATCTTGGCGAGTTTCAGGCCATCCCTCTCTAGGGCGATACTCCCCACCCTCTCGTGGCGTCGAAAGCGGTCCCGTAGCTCCCCCGGGAAGGGGTTCTCGGCCAACCGGACGTAGCACCATCTGTCTTTCCAGCCCTTGTTGGACGACGGCGCCTCGGTGAACAGCTTGAACTTCGCTACCTGCTGCAAATTGACGAAGCCCTCGGCATTCGCGTGCCCCCCTCGGCACAAGTTGAAGCTTTGGAAGAAGAGGTCCAAGCTTGGGGTAACATCCCTCGTCCGGCACAGGTGTAGAAAGCCAGCAATGTATGAATGGCTGTTGGGGGTAAGTTGGCAAGGGATGAGTCCAACGAACCTGAGGTACTCCCGGAGAAATGGGTGCAGGGGGAACCGGAGGCCCATTGACACCGACAGGATGTAACACCCCGGCCCCGTAGGCCCCGAGGTAGTTACTTCTGACCTCTAGTACTGTCCTCACAAACCGCCACTAGCCTTTTCCGCACACTTTGTCCTCACTTGTGCGCGCCCTGAGAAACTTCCCAGGGGGTCACCCATCCCAAGACTACTCCCGTGCAAGCACGCTTAACTTTGGAGTTCTTGGCTAATGAGCTCCCTTAAAAGGAGATGCACATTATTGGTATGAGTAGTACTATTAATCCGTTTAAATTAAATCTCAAGTGTTACAATCACCCCCACTTAGGAACACAACGTCCTCGTTGCGCCCATAAACCAATCTCAATCATATCCCAGAATCTTTTCCCCTGCTAAGTGCCCGCCCGATATCCAACGGATCAGCACACTGTCGCAGGGTTGCTCTGATACCACTTGTAACACCCCGGCCCCGTAGGCCCCGAGGTAGTTACTTCTGACCTCTAGTACTGTCCTCACAAACCGCCACTAGCCTTTTCCGCACACTTTGTCCTCACTCGTGCGCGCCCTGAGAAACTTCCCAGGGGGTCACCCATCCCAAGACTACTCCCGTGCAAGCACGCTTAACTTTGGAGTTCTTGGCTAATGAGCTCCCTTAAAAGGAGATGCACATTATTGGTATGAGTAGTACTATTAATCCGTTTAAATTAAATCTCAAGTGTTACAGCAGCCCTCTGCGACTTCATCTTCTTTTTACCGGGGGCTATTCTCAGAGGCGTCGGGTCCAACGGCCTGGAGGTACTAGGCTCACCACAGTCAGTCCGAGGGGGTGGCACAGCAACAGTAACCGTCATCGCCTCCTTTTGGGCTTCGTCCTCCGCCACCTGATACGCGAGGGCTAATTCTTCATCTTCGCACTCCTGTTCGAAGCCCTCGGCTTCCACTTCAGCAGCAAGGGCCTTCTGCAACTCCAAGGCCACGGCTTCGTCATCAGCAACCGAGGGCGCACTGCTACTTGACTCAACATCGGAAGCAACCTCGTCCTCAACCGAGGGCTCCCTCGAGATATTCTGCGAGTCACTCTGGGACGACATCCTTGGTGTACTTAGGCTAAGATTCCTAAATCGAGGGTTCTCTACAAGGCTATGACACCTAACCTAAGGCCAGGGAGCAAAAGCTAACGAAAAACGGTGAGGAACGATGGGAGAACTGACCTCTGAAGGTTGCTATGATCGAGGGTGATTTTCTCTCTCTAGAATAATTCCGGCAGAGCTTCGCTAGGACAGATGATCGCGCAAGAAGAAATGGCTCTGGCTCCGGGGTATTTATAGACCCCAGAGTCCGGGCTTGGGCCCGAAAACTGGGCCTCCGGATGGACGCCATCATTACACACCGCGTCTTCGCCCAATCAGTGATGCCGCCCACGGACAGCCAGCCATCACACGCCACGTGTACCCCCCCAACGGCTATAAACCTGACGTTACATATTCCAACGGCTATATTTCCAACGGCTATATTCTGGAAGCCCCCGGGTTTTCTACTTCACTCCACTTCATCAAGGAGAGCCTCCGGGTACACCTACCCAGAAGCGCCCCCGGATTGTGCCCCACACAGTACATAACAGTCGCCCTCGGGATCACTCCTTCAGAAACCCAAGGCTTCATATCAGGGCACCCCTCGGGGATTCCCCCTCAGCACTGTAAGAACCGGGTAGCCCCCGGGGAGTTGCCTCATTGACGGGTAACCCATGACACACAGGTAATGGGAGCCCTCGGGTATCTTCATCACCAACTAATCGACAAACAGCGGACCCCCCGGTAACAACTCCACTGCTGCCCTCATCCATCAGGCCCTCGATCCCCAAATTGAGGGGCTCCCCTTCGGCACCCCCACGACATCAACAGCGAGCCTTCGGCTAATCAACATATGAGCCCTCAGAAAAAGAAGAGCCTTCGGCATTACCGTTGTTCTCCATTTTTGACCAAGGTTTCACATTTTCGATTCATCATTGGGGGAATTCGGTGCACTCTTTTTCCCTCATTAGGATTTCCCCCCCCCCAGGGTTTTTCCTAATGAGGTTTTCAACGAGGCATCCCCCCAACATGAAACGAAAAGCGTCAGCCTTCTGCCCACAACAGCAACACCACTACTCTACTCCTTTTAACCACTTTACAAGTGCCTCAAGGAGTGGGGGACTGGAGAACCCCCTCGGGGAAAACATTAAATTACAAAATTAGTGAAATTCCAACAAACGACAAAGAAAGCCCTCAAGTCCCGACATGTGGGTAACTGAGGGACTGCCTTCGGCAGGGACATAAAAGCAACAACTCCTCACCAACTTCAGAGATCACGACAGGACAACATCAAAGGGCAAGCACAAATTACTCCTTTTCCCTCAAATACCTTTCGGCAAAAGGAGTGAGGGACTCCTGATGGAGTATATGGCCCGGGAACACCCGGCCCACAGACTCCTACTCCACCAATGAAGGCCCAACAGGCCCAGGAGGCCCACCAGGCCCAAATCACGGCGCCCAGAGTACCAAGCAGCCCGCAATACGCATCAGGGGTGCCCTCGGCCCCCTGCCCGAAGGCTTTAAACTCTCACAGAATGAGTTTTCCAGGCAAACTAAGAAACTGGGAGAAAACGGCGAAAACAGTAGCCCTCGGCACCTGGAGCCCTCGGCACTAAGAGCCCTCGGCTAGTCCTCTGCAGCCGCGGGCACCTCTCCCGACATGATATCCGCCTCACATGCGTACAGATCACCGTACCCTGTACAGACGTCCCATCCAACAGCCGCATTAAATGCGGCCACATGCGGCTGCCAACGCCAACCAGTTGAGGTGACCCCTCGGCCAATAGGCGCTTGACACGTGTCCCTACCCGACATTTATTGCTACTATAAATAGCACCCCATTTCCCCATTTGTAACCACGCTGAAAACGCTCCACATTTATAATACGCTCTCTCTCTCTCTACATTTACTTGCTCTGACTTCTCTCTAAGTTATTCCCAGCAATAACCCTTCGGATATATACCCCCGGGTAGATTATCCATCAGGGTGTGAGATAAACACCCCAAACTTGCATATGTAATTTAAATACCCCAAACTTTATATAAAAGTTATTTTAGCACCATCTTCATGTATTATTTCTTTCAAAAATATTAATTTTTGGTGTTTATTTCATAATTTGATAATTTTTAGTATTCATAAAGATACAATTAACATTCTAAACTTCCATAGTAAAATAAATAGTATTACCCACCACTATATATAATTCTAATGTTTTCAATTTTCTATTTTAAATTATGCATTTAACACCATATATTTACATTTTTGAAAGAAATCATACATAACCATGGTGTTAAAATAACTTTTTATATAAAGTTTGGGGGTATTTAAATTACATATGAAAGTTCGGGGTGTTTATCTCACATCCCATCAAACTTTGGGGTATTTTAATTATTTTTTCCAAAATTAAAACTAAAACAGTCACAAAAGAAGAGAAAGTAGAGGAGGTTTAAACAATTAAAAGACTCCAGGCGCCAGGGGGACTCGAACCCGAGTTTGTAAGAAAGCTAAAGCGAAGTTCTACCATCTCTGCTACCTAAACTATTGTTTACAAAATAGGTCGGTGTATATTTATTACATTACTTTGAGACGGGGCTGTACATACATATATACATATATATACACCACCATCTCCGGCGAACGGGGGGCGGCAGCACCGGCTCGCCCCCTAGTTCCGCCACTGCGCCACTGCGCAAAAGTTGAAGTGTTTGGGTGAAAGTGCAGAAGTACTTCTGGTGTTCTAGTTTACTCTCAGAAGAAACAGTTTTTTTAAAAGTTGAGTAAGTCCAGGTTTTGAAAACTGATCCAGATTCGGTTTCTGGGTGCTTCTTTTTTAAAGCAGAAGCAAAATCAGTTGCTTCTTTTTTAAAGCAGAAGCAGAATCAGTTCCAAACATTCCTAATATGTCACCTTAACTTTGGGTAAATAGTCTTTGGTTAGGTCTACAAATTATTCTATTCGCTTATTAATTAGGTATTGGATGAAAGCTCTACAATATAATCTAACTATTTTGTTCGGGTAAGAAACCTTTGAAAGAACAACCGATCACTTTGCAACATCGGATCAGATTCTTGGTACAGATTTATGCCACTGTGACAAAATCCGTACATGCCTATGTTTTTTGTCACAAAAAATTAGTGGGTAGTATAGCTTTGTGACAAAAAACTTTATTTTGTAATAAATATGATGTTGGATTTTTCAGATCCAAACCACTCTAGATCAGACTTGGAAAGTTAATTATAAAATACACAAAGACCAAACATTTACTAGACCAGATCAGAAAATTCCAGTTCAAGTTAAAACATCTTTAGTAGAGTAGTGATCGATGAATTGAAACATAAATATATCCATTTTAAAAATTGTTAGTTGAGCAACAGTTTTCCCTTTGAATATTTTGTGGACAAATTAGTGTGCTAAGTACTCGGTACCCGTTTAGTAATATGAGGGAGCAAATCTTTCAGTATCCTGTAAGGTATTTCGTACGTACCTTACTTTGAATCTAAAGAAAATATGTTGATATATATTTTAAACTTTGACCTCTACAATATAAAATTCTCAAAGCTCGACTCTCTTAACGATAGGTTTCTGGCTTGGCCATTGTACCGTAGCGAGTGTGTGTGTGTGGTGTATGTTTTTCTTTGAATGTATAAATGAATATAGATTTATTTTATTAGAACATAAATTTCTGGGGATCAGTTTATATGACTCGCTTTGCAGCTCCTCATCTCAGAAAGAGCAACGGCAGAATTGTCGTGATATCATCATCCGCGGCATGGTTATCCTCGCCCAGAATGAGCATTTACAACGTAAGTCATTAATTAATTGAACAATAATTTCTTGACTTATTGGGTCCTATTAATTAAAACAATAAATTTAATAAAATAATGAAAACTTTTTATGACAATTTGTTTTTTATCCCTACAAATACCCTTTTGTTTTTTATCCAGGCAAGTAAAGCAGCAATGTCCGAGTTTTTTGAAACATTGAGGGTTGAATTCGGATCGAATATAAAAATAACTACAGTGACTCCTGGATTTATAGAGTCCGAACTTACTCATGGAAAGCACTTGGATAACACCGGCCGGTTAGACGTTAACAGCCATTTGAGGGATGTAAGTGATTAATTCATTCATCCGCCCTATCATTCCCACACATGTCTAAGCTAATTATTTTTATGCATTCGTCTAATAATCAACTTAGCACACAAATGAGAAAGAAAATTCACGTAATATGCAAAAAATATGCGAACACCATAAAATTAAGTTTATTAAGGAATGCAATGTAGTAAAAAAATGGACATGAATGCAGACGGCGGGGTCAAGACACTGGACCGGACTGGGCCGATACAAAGAATATTTTTTGAGAATTTACACAGAATTTTTTACACTAAAAATATAGACATTTTTTAATTTGAGGTGGGCCAGGGCCTAAGCTGCGGGCTGCCACCTCCTAGCTATGCCCTTGCATGAATGGGAAAGGCAACCTGTGATTTTTTTATTACTAGAGGAGTCTGGAGCCTAACGCAACTAGAAATCGACGGTTAAAAGCAGTGCCTGAAAAATTAACACTAATTAACACTCGGAGGCGTGTCTCTACACAGCGGCCTCCAAACATCTTCTTTTTTTGGATTGTTGTTCTCCTTTTGGTTTTTTTTAAGTGTGTATCTTTTTCATTTTTATCGAGTTTAGGATAGAGAAAATATCTTAAACGTGATTTTTTTATCGTAAAAGAGCGGCTTTTATAATAAAAACGAGAACGCATATAAGACAACTTTCAGACAGATTTTACAAATCCAATCGTGAACTTTAGAAGTAGACTTAGAGTCAACCACCTCATACAAAACAACATCACTCGTTAAACCTGAAACGGGCAAATTTAAGCCTAAAATGACCGGAACCGAAACTCTGTCTATCAAAAGAACTCCAATCGAAAATAAAAACAAAACCAAAACAACATGTAGTTCGGAAAAACACAAACAAAATAAAACGGAATTTAAGTAGAGTTCACTCATTTTATTCTAGACTCTAGAGCACTTCATGGCGGCGGTTCAGGAGGAGGACGAGTCAGCAGCACTACACCTTCTTCATCATCAAACCTCTTATAATCATCATATTCTCTGTCAAACATCCACTTTCGTCACAAATTACAAGTGACCTTGAATCCAGATCTGTTCCAGCCTTTAACCCCAATCAGCTTCGGCCATGACTTTTACTGGATGATGTCATCCTCTTGTTATTGCTGTCTTTGCTCTTGTTCGCATCAAGAAATCCCAAACCAAAAAGCCGCCCAATCGAAAAAGATTGGAGGAGAAACTAAAACCTTAACTAGAGGGAAAAATTGCCGCTGAAGACCTTGTGTAGTAGTGCGGATGTTGCAATGAGCATGTAGCAGCTGGAAGAGATACAGATGTTGGGGAAGTGCAGAGGTGCCACATAGAGGACTAGGGCGACGGAACTCTCCAGTGCATAGAATATTGTTAACCCCATATCTTAAACAAGATTAAAACACAAACAAGCATAAATAACATCAGCACCAAGATGCATAGATAAGCATACAAAATGCATAAATAAGATAATCATATTTATCTCTAAAACAGGACTAACTAACCAGGAAGTTTTGTACTTTAAATAGGATTAAATTAGCCTTATTTTAGGGATACATTTTTTTTAATTAGCAATGTCTGTAGTTAATTAGTCATATTGTAAATTTTTTGAATAATTTCTTTTTAAGGTACGTACTCAACATTTTCTTATTGCATGTTTTCATTATAATATATACCGAACAATTGTTAATAATTAAGTGTAACAGTCCACTTTTCATATTTATCGATGAATAACTTTCATCATTAATATATGGAGTATATTATTCTGGTAAAAAAATTAAAAGAACATGCATCTTTTGAAAATTTAAAGTAATTTATTAATACATTAATATATAAATAAATAGTCAAACAGAACATGTGAATAATGTAAAAATAAATGTGTTTCGTTTATTTAAGAATGAACATAATAGAAAGCACTTCATATATTATACTCCGTACGTAGTAATACAATAGTGATACTCCCTTTGTTTTTTGAACTTTTTCGAGTTTACTAGCACATAGAATAACAAAGTAAAAAGTGTATTGATTTGTGGTTTATCAGAAACCACAAATTAATTAATTGATTAATTAAAAGGGTAAGTGAGAAAGTTTTAAGGACATCTCATAAGGAAAGATACAAAAGTTCTAAGTTAAAGAACTAAGGGAGTATTACTTATATGAAGGAAGCTCTAGAGAGATGATAATGAGAATTAACTCCTCGGGCATGCAGGTGCAGGTGAACATAATCCCTATAGGGAGGGTGGAAGCGTGCGCCAAGGCAATCCTGAACAGTGCTTGCCGGGGGGAGAAGTATCTGACCCACCCACCCTGGTTCAAAGTGACCTATTGGTGGAAGCTCTTCATACCTGAGATGGTGCACTATTACCATATGCTGCTTTTCATGACCTTTCCAGGCCGAAGTACTTCGCCACTCGGCAAGAAGATACTGGATTTCACTGGCTGCCGGGAAATCCTCTACCCAAAATCACTCCTTGACTCTACACCAAAATCACTAGTTGGTTTGTCGTTGTATTTCATAAAAAGTGCAAATAAGCCCTTTTACATGAGGCTTTGTCTGGCAATCGTCATTTAGGGCGGTTTCCGATGGAATTGTTTGATGAAATTTTTTGAGCATCTTCTTCATTTAGTCTACTTTACCCATATCAATTCCGTGTTTAATTGTTAGTTGAACAGGGATGCACGGGACAAAAGTTTGGAGTTGTTTTTGTTTATAATAATGTAAGGCGCGTATTGAAATGTTTTTGTAGATATTATTATTCAACTAACAATTAAACACACGTACTCCGTATGATATATAACGAAAACTTCTCTCATTTCGTAAAACAAACACTTCACAACGTAAAAAGCATTAAACATTCTCAAAAATAAATAATAAAAAATATTAAACATTCTGAAAAACTTCTGGATATACAACATTTAATGTTGACGAACTCGAGGTACCATCGTCGTTGCATATCAATATCTTTAACCCTTCATGCTTGGTAACTCGTGACACGGTCACATGCCCACATACAGTTGCCCATGACAAAACACGGGATTTTTTTAAGAATAACCCAACACGAGAAAGTGATTGACCTTGACTTTTATTGATCGCCGGAACCTAAAATGCATCCTCACATATGAAGGAGTTAAGTTCAATCTTGGAATCAACACTTTTTGCCTAGTCGTACGCCCAGAAAGTACTACCGCTTCGAGAACATGATTTTCATGCCTTGTAATAACTAGTTTCTCACCCGTGCAATGCACGGGGTGTGAGTTTTTATAAATTGTAAACGTGAAAATATTATTCTCTTCATAACATAATTAATTCTTATTTTAACTTGACACATGACTTAAAAAGTGGTATTGTGTGGTTTAAAGTTGTGCCCGAAAAAATAAAAATATTATGAACTATAGATTCTTTGCCATAAGGAAAAAAAACTATATTTGAACAAAGATATATGTTTCAAATTGTAATTAAAGAGATTGCAAAAAATCTCTAAAGGTAATTCTCCACCTTTTTAGAAATTTGAAAATCTAAATTTTATTATGAGCTTTTTATCCGTTATTAGAGTAAATCAAGTTGAGTTTAATTGTATGCATAGATTAAAGATATCTCAGCAATATCACATAAGTACATCTATCTCAGGAATCATAGTTTTTGAATTCTCAAATCAGATATGTAGTACTCCGTATACAACTTTTGGCCTAAGGTGTGCATTTTATCTTTGATGTGCTCTATTTTCATACAAAATGTATTTCATATAAAAACACATATAACGTCACCACACATTATAAAAGCAGTTACGTTTATAAGCTCCGAGTTACACTTAAAAAAACAAAAATAATAATTAAATTGTGAGTGTGTCTACAATTTTATGGCTAAAGGGTCATATAAGGCTCTCTACCCGTCCAAAATGGCCAACTTGCCATTTCAATTAAAAAAAGCTTTAAATGGCACCTTAAATTCGATAAAAGATCACTTTTTGCAGTTAATAGTATGGTCTATCACCACTGTGCCAAAAGTATCAAAAGTATGAAAAAATAAAAATAAAAATACAAATTTAAAATAAAATAAAAGTTGAAAACAAAAAATATAAATTTGAAATGCTTATACTATGCAGCAAGTACAAAATAAAAAATAAAATATAAACTAAAAGTAATTCTTTAACTCTATTTTCAAATCCTATAATCATATTTTATACTCTCTCCGTCCCTTATAATTTTGCCAACTTTACTTTTATGGATGTCCCACCAACTTTGTCACTTTCTCTTTTAAGTAAATAACTAGGTTTCAAGCCCGTGCGACGCACGGGCGGTATATAATTTATCTAATTTAAAATTTGATTGGTTTCGGAATCATATATAATGTGTCGCAAAAGACAAAATAAACTCAGTCTAAATATAGAGTCTGTTTGATAATACTAATATTGGTGGAATCAGTTTATTTTGCTGGAATTAATTAAATTCTAGCTGAATATGTTGAAAAGGTGAATATCCCGAATCATGAAAAAAAATATTCCATTTGTTAAATAAATAAAAATTATATGAAAAATAGTATAAATGGTCTTCTACATAAGCTTCTCTACTAAGCATAATTGTTATGAAAAATAGCATAAATGGTCTTCTACATAAAAATATTCCATTTGTTAAAGAATTCATAGAGAAGCTTCTTAATTATTTTCATGTCCTCTAATTTACTTTGTTATGCACTTCAAAATATATTTTTTAATATTCCTCATTGAACATGGTATGAAATATGGAGTACATACTTTTAATAGTAAGATTTTACATTTTACTTATTATTTTATCACATTGAAAACGTCATTAATAAGGATGTTTTTAATTGAATTAAAATTTTCGGGTTTGATTTGGTCTAAAGTAATATGATCTGGTAGATTTCGGTTTTACATTTTATGTGTCCAAATATTATTAATGTTTGATCTGATCTGATTTAGTCTGAGACTGAAATCATTCTAATTAAAAACATCTTAAGAGTAAACAAAATTAGGAATTTGTAAACATACAAAGATTTCCTGATTTAGATTAGGAATCGATCTATTTCAAAAGTGACGGAATCTAAAATCATTTGTTTCCATATCAATATGCAATCAAAATAGAATCCAATAACAATAAAAGGTACAGAGTATAAAAATAACTAAATAATTGTTATATATGATGGTTGACATGGCAGGATTATGTGGCGCTTTGTATGCTCTTAAAAAGTTCCTCTTATATATATATATATATATATATATATATATTTTGATTTGTGGTTCTAGTTCATTCTCTCTTCATTGCACAAATCTCAACCACACAGTTTTTACTTTACTATTCCCCGTGTCGGTCAAACTTGGCAAAATCATTAGGAACGGAAGGAGTATAACAAATGTGATAGTTAGGTACATACATTCATACACACATATGTGTGTGTGAGCGCGCCAACACACATATTATATATATATATATATATATATATATATATATATATATATATATATATTACGTTACTCCCTTTGTCCCATTTTACCACTCTTGCTTTCTATTTTGGCTTGTCACAAAATAAGTGTCACATTTTATTTTTTGAAATAAATATATGGTCTACAATATTTAATTTTATTATATACAAATCTCAACTACAATTTTTACTTTTTCAATCACTGATGGAGTATATGGGTCTGAGCCCCCGGACCCACACACTCAGAAGAACAGAAAGCACAAAACACAGAGTGGCGCCCTCGTCGGCCAGGGGACCCCCGTTGGCCGAAAAGGTGCCAACCCAGATTATGGTCCTGAGCCCAAGGAACCCGGGTGCCCTCGTCGGCCGCGCCCTCGTCGGCCGTGCCCTCGTCGGCCACGCCCTCGTCGGCCACGAAGACCTCACAGAACCGGATTCTACACTTACTCATTTGTACAGCCCATTAGTGGCTTTGTATTCGGCCCAGTAGCGGTCCAGTTGTAAATGGGTCTCCCAAGCCCAAGGCCTGGGAGCCCAGCCCGTATTTTCTCTATAAATACTCCCCTTGGGAGTAGTTATAGGGGTTACAAATTCATTCTATTGAAGCATATTATTGCACTTCTCTCTCTAGCTCTCACTTCTCTCTAGATATACTCTATCAATCACATTTTAAATTATGTCAATCCTAATTTTGTAAACTCTTTTTGTGCCATTGTAACCTAATCTTATCCTTCAATAAATCAAATTTCACACCAAATCATTCATATTCACTCAGTCAATTTACTTGATTAAATCAATTTAAGTGCTAACAAATGAGCTCTGTTGGGATATTGACCTAGAGGCCCAATACCCAGATCGGGAAGGCCCAAGATGTCCGGCCCAAGTAACAGGCCCATCACTCTATGATGAGAAGATCCAGTAAGGAGACATACCGAACGGGGTTCGGCCCAAATAAAGATTGGCCCAGTAAGAAGACATATCGAACGAGGTTCGGGCTATATATCATACTTGGGCCAATTTGATAGCATCTTCAGTACGGACCAACATCCCGTTCGAGCAACGGCCAACCAGCAAGTGGCCAGGTGCAGTTAATGCCAGACTATGACATCAGCAAGTGGAAGCATGGATGACCAAGTCGGTGGAACAACGGCCAATCAGCAAGAGGCAGCTCATGCTCTAGTATAAATAGAAGATTTCAAGTCATTGTAAGGGTTAGATTTTCAATACTCAAGCTCTAGAATAACATCATTTGCTCTTATTTCTTGTATTAAAGCATAGTTTCCGACTTACCGATCGGGAAATCCTTTGTAATCAGATTGGTTAATTAATACAAATGGGCTTTCGAGTTTTAGTTAGTTCAGATCTTATATTTTCTTATACACTTTGATTCTGGGCCATTCCTGATATATCCAAAGTTCGTGTTGGGCTTTCGGATCTGCGGGACTTACCCTCAACATTGGCACCGTCTGTGGGAAACTTGCAAAAAGTTTCACTTTCTAAACATCCAAAAAAACTCTATTTCTAAAAATGGTCAGAATCAATTCCTATCATACAAACGACGGCTCACACCGTCACGGGAGGAGTCACACCCCGGGGAGTCAAAACCCCCAGGGACAATCCAGTCGAGGATCATATCCTCGTGTTAATGGGGATTTTGTGATTCCTGAATCTCTGAGGAGGAATCCCCAGGCCATGCGTGACATGGCCCAATTCATGCAGCACATGGTGAACGAAGAAGAGGGAGTTTCCAGCTTTACAGGAGAGACTCCACGCGCGGAAACGACCACAGCGTCATCCCGCTTACATACCCATCGGGATAACCGCCGTAGCGCCCCACCAGCAGTGCATCCCAGTCCCAGTGACCGAACCCCGATCGGGTCGCAAGCTAGAGGACCAACTCCCGTCGGTCATCATTTCCAGCATGCCGAGCGGGAAAATGCGAGGGCCCCTCAGCGGCATTGGGACCGGGACTGTGCGGATATGAGGGTTCCACCACCGCCCCCTTTGACGGCCCAGGAGGAAGAGATGGCCGAGATGAGGAGGCAAATGAATGAAATGCGGGACCAGATGAACAGGGTACCCGTACAACCTGCACCTGTTCAGCTGGGGTTTACTTCCCCGTTTACTAGGGAGCTCATGTACGCGGATATCCAAGGGGGTGCCAAGCCCCCGACCGGCCAAATTTATGATGGGGTGGGAGATCCCCACGTACATCTGAAGAGTTACCAAGGCGGACTTATGCTGCTAGGAGCACCCGAGGCTGCCATTTGCCGTTTGTTTTTCAGCACGCTCAGGGGGCCTGCCCAGGAATGGTTCGGGACACTACAGCCCAGGTCAATCAATAGCTTTGCCGAGTTATCAGCGTTATTCTTGGCTCAATTTGCTTCCAGTGCCAATCCCAAACGGCACTTCAGCTATTTGACCAGCGTGAAGCAAAACGCCAAGGAGACCCTCAACCAATTCCTGAAAAGGTGGAGGGATGAAACTTTAACGGTGGGAAGCATGACGGATGATACCGCCATTACCCTATTCACGAATGCTCTCCGAACGGGGGAGTTGTACAAAGAATTGAAGAAGAATCCGGGTACAGCGTACGCCGAAGTATTAGATAGGGCTCGCAAGCATGCCGCCCTAGAAGAAGAAATAATGATCAGGGATAAGGTCGTTACGCCTGCTGCCCCGATCAGACTGGCCGATCGGCTGGGTCCTAGCCCAACGGCCACTTTACCTCCCAAACAAAGGGAGATTTACACCCTTGGTCCTATCAATAGCGGCCATCTATCAGAACGAGAGGGACAATATTCCCATCCCGACTGATTCTGGACAGTTCATGGGAACGGATGACAATGCTTTCTGTAAATATCACAACAGAAAGGGTCATGCCACCAATGCCTGCAGGGCCCTGCAAACAGCAATTGAGGATCTGATCCGAAGGGGCCATCTGGGCAAATATGTGAACAAAGATCCGAATGCAATGGGCACGTTAAAACCGGCCAGGAAACCTAACAGCTGGCGCCGGGATGCTCAACGTGACGCCTAGCCTCAGAATGATGTGTATGTTCCTCCCAGGGATGAGCCAGAGGGCTCGGGAGGCCCCGGAAAGAAGCCTCGAATGGAGGTCAAGGTCATATTTGGGGGCGGGGAGACCGGAGATTCGAACGCCGAACGGAAAAGGTTCGAGCGGAGTCTTTATGTGGGATCCGTCTCCGCTCCCCCCCAGAAGAAAGGAAGGACAGACCCGATCACGTTCGGGCCAGCTGATCTACCCAACTCTCCAAGCCTCCACAGGGATGAACTGGTGGTGAGCATGTGTATTGACAATGCTTTAATCCGCCGAGTGCTGGTCGATACTGGTAGCAGTGTGAATGTATTGTATCTACAATCATTCGAGAAAACGGGTCTACAAAGGAGCCAATTGACCCACCTGCGGATTCCACTGACGAGTTTTACCGGTAACTGCATCGAGGCGGAAGGGACCATCCAATTGATGGTTGAAATTGGGGATGAAACCCACAGAGCGTCACTCCGAATGACGTTCGTGGTGGTAGATATAAAGTGCGCCCATAATGCCATTTTGGGCCGACCGGGATTGGAAGATCTGGAGGCAATAGCCTCTGTCCGCCACTCATGCATCAAATTCCCTACAAACACTGGGGTAGGGGTGGCCAGAACTGACCCAACGACAGCCCGGACGTGTTATCGGGAGGCCCTGAAACAGATGAACACTCGTGGGATGCGGGTGAATACAATTGAGGTGGAAACCCACCGAACGGAGTTCGAGGCACACCCGGAGCCCGCCACCCTTCTTGAACAAATCGACCTCGACTTCCCCCCGAACCGTAAGGTTGCTATCGGGGTAGATCTGGAGGCAGATATCCGGGATGGCGTGATTGCCATCCTCAAAAAGTTTCAGGTTCTATTTGCCCGGGGGCCAGAGGATATGCCCGGCATTGATCCAGAAATAATATGTCACAAACTTGTCGTTCGGTCTGATGCAAAACCGGTCCAACAGAAGAAACGGTATCAAGCGACCGAACGGCGGGAATTCACCAAGAAGGAAGTGGCCACTTTGCTAAGGATAAAGCATATCCGTCCGGTAATCCACGTAGAATGGCTATCCAATGTGGTTCTAGCCCCAAAACAATCTACCTGGAGAATGTGCGTGGATTACTCTGATCTGAATAAAGCGTGCCCCATGGATCCCTACCCAGTGCCGAGGATCGATCTGCTAGTGGATGAGACTGTTGGATGTGAGTTACTGAGCTTCATGGATGCTTTCCGGGGTTATCATCAGATATTCATGCACCCGGCCGATGCAGAGAAAACGGCGTTCGTTACTTCGGATGGCGTGTTCTGCTACATCGTCATGCCATTCGGATTAAAGAACGTGATGGCAACCTTCCAGAGGATGATCGGGATGTTGTTCAAAGATGTGCTGGGTGTCACAATGGAAGCCTACGTTGATGACATCCTGATCAAGAGCAAAAAAAAGGAAAACCATGTCCTGGACATAGAAAAGGTGTTCGGGATAATGCAAAAGGCGAATATGAGGCTGAATCCAAAGAAATGTGCGTTTGCTGTAAGAGGAGGCAAATTTTGAGGGTACATGATGAGAGAGAAGGGGATTGAGCCCAATACAGAAAAGGTAAAGGCAATTGTGGACATGGAGGCTCCGAGGAATCTCAAGGAAGTGCAGAGGTTGACCGGTCGGCTAGCAGCCCTGAGCAGATTCCTATCCAAACTGGCCGATCGAGCTATCCCATTTTTCCAAATCATGAAGAAAGCCAACCCTTTCGAGTGGACGGCCGAATGCCAAACGGCCTTCGAGGATTTCAAGACATATCTGTCTTCCCCCCTGGTCTTGACAAAACCCGAACCAGGGGAACATCTGTATATGTACCTTGCTGTGGCTGACTTGGCCGTAAGCACAGTACTGTTAAAAGAAGAAGATGGCGTTCAACGGCCAATCTATTTTGTGAGCAAGGTGTTGAACGGCCCGGAAACCAGGTACACCTTGCTAGAGAAGAATGTACTGGCCCTGATAGCTGCCATTAAGCGTCTGGCCCCGTATTTCCAGACCCACCCGGTAACTGTATATACTACCCAGCCATTAGCCACCATCTTGAGAAATCCTATGGCAAGTGGGCGCATTACCAAGTGGAGTCTCCTGATCGGGCAATACGAGGTAGATTTCAAACCCCGGCCTACTATCAAAGGGCAGGCCCTGGCAGATTTCATTGCAGAATGTACCGCCCGGCCCTCAGAAAACGATTCAGAGAATAACGGGCTGGATAACTGGCGTTTGAACACCCTTAGATCTTAAGTTAGTCTCCTTAGGCCCGTAGTAGTAGTAATGAAGAGCTTGAACGAAGACTACTACCCCTACGACGACCAGCCCTCCACGAGGTCGCTTGACTACGAGGTGCTCGAGGAGTTCGAACAGGAGATAGAGCGTTTAAGTCCCTACAAATCCGGAGAGCCGGTGGACGAGGAAGGCGAGGACGAGGAGTCCGCCTCCTCTTCAAAGGGTGAGGACGTAGGTGCGTCCCGAGTGGTGGACGGGGCGTCCACTTCTGCTGTCATTCCGTGCCCGAGGCCGGTGTCTGCCGTGAAGGGAGCAGCTAAGCCGAAGAGGGTGAGGAGGCCGAAGAATGGGTCGGGCCTCTCCTATCTGGACCTCACCAACATATTCCTGATCAAGCCGGAGAGCAGTGCGGCCGACTATCTTGTTGCCCAGATGTATGTGGGGCCGTTCGGGCGGGTTAGGGCACCCAGGCCGACGGACCATGTTCTACTTCCGCCACCGGGATACTTTGGAGTATACCCGATGAGTTTTGCTAAGGGGTTGAGGTTCCCCCTTCACCCTTTCATCATTGAGTATCTGGACATGGTGGGGCTTCCTCCGGCCTTGCTGACGCCGAATAGTTATTCCTTGATGGAGGGCTTTTTACTCCGGTGTGAGGAGCTGGGCTACAGGCCGACAACGGCCCTATTCATGAATTTGTACCAGATCGGCCGAGGAAGCCACAAGAACTGTGCGGCCTATGCTACTCTTCAACAGCTGCCGAAGAAGAGGAGCTTCACGGATTTGCCTACGTCCATTCATGGGTGGAAGAGCAAGTTCGTGTTTGTGTCCATTGGTGAGAGTGGCACCGAGTTCCCCTCTCTCGGCCATACCGGGAGGTTCAATCTCCATGACCCGCCGAAGAGCTCTATCTTGGACGCTCAGGTGGAGGCTTTCCTGGAAGGGGGGCCGAGGAGCGTGAAGGATTACGTTACTGAGTACAAGATGACCGCCCTCGGCTTCTTCAGATACCACCTGTATGGAGATAAGGAGGATGACCTCCAACTCTGGCCGAGGATGACCACCACAATTGAAGAGGCCGACGGCCCGGATTTGGGCATCCCTGCTGAGGCCGATGGTAATTATTTCTTCGGCTTTCTATCTTTATGTTTTGTTCCTTTGCCTTACTAATCCGTTGTGTTTTTCCTTTGTAGACTTTGCAATGGATCGTCGTTCCATAATGGCTATTGCCAAGGCCAAAGCGGCCGAGGAGTTGGCTGCTAAGGCGGCCGAGGCGGCCAGACGTGCCGCGGCCAGTGGGAGCGGGGTTACTGCTGATGCGGCCCCAAAGCCTACTCCATCGAAGAAGAAAAGGCCGGCCACTGACGGCCAGAAAAAGTTAACTGAGGCCGGCCTGAGCGTCTCTAAGAAGACGAAGAGGGCTCCTTCCCCTTCTCCGGCTACTGAGGCCGGTACTCTGGCTGTCCCCAGCGTGGACGATAGTGGTCCTGTCGTGGACCTTACTGCTGCTGGCGATGCTGCTCCATCACTACCTCTCGTCCAGGAGCCACGGACGAAGAGGGTCGGCAAAGAGATTGCCGGTGCCACCTACCAGAAGATGGTAGAATACCCCGTCGGCGGGGGTGTCTTCGATGACGTCGTCCTTGGCCACGACGTCCTGGCACAGGCCATGCCGGCCAAGGATCGAGCTTACTTGAGGAAGCTCGGGGACGTGAATGTTTATGAGGGCGGCATGGACCTCCTCGTCCAAGTAAGTTACCTTCCTTATGCGTTGTCTTTCTCGTCGTCTGTGTAGAGTCATTTACCTGACCTTTGTTTCCCTTTTTCTGCAGAGTGCCTTCATGCTTATGGAGAGCCACAAGAGGCAATACCGAGAGATAGCTCGCTTGAAGGAGCTGGAGCAGAAGGCCGCCTCGGCCGACGAGGCGGTAGCTTGCCTGGACCGGCTCCGGGAGGATGCCAGGGCGTTGCAGGCCAAGGCCGATGAAGCCGCCGCAGCCAGGGACGATGCCCTGGACAAGCTCGAGGAGAGCAAAAGGGAGCTCGAGGAGTCCCAAAGGGCCCTGGAGGCCGAGCGGCGCAAGAGCGAGGGGGCCGTCAAGGCGAAGGCTGAGGCCGAGGCCGAGGCCGCCGTCGTGAGGGCTGCTGACGAGGCCGTCGAGAAGTTCCTGGCCGAGGGGTGGAAGGCCGACGAGAGGCTCCCCTGGTGCTACGAGGTGGTGGCCGCCAGGCTTGAGAGTTGGGGGATGAATTCCCCCGCCGGCCAGGAGTATTTCAGCCGAGAGATGTCCGTGTATTATAACCTTGGCCAGGAGCGGATGCAAAGGCTCCTGTGTCGGCGGCTCTCTCGTGCTTTGAAAGCCATGAACTATACGTCTGGGTGGGCTAGACGGAACCTGAAGCTGCCGAAGCTGATGAAGGATCCAGAAGAGCAGGCAAAGCTTCCGTTGTCGGAGCGGGAGTCCCCAATTGAAAGCTCCGGCCTTGGCGAGCCGGATTACACCGAGTTTGATTTTTTGGACGATGCCACAAGTGCTGCAGCCACCACCGGCCAGGAGGCTGAGGCCGAAGAGGGAGCAGACGAGGCCGAAGAGCCAGCCGCAGATGGAGGTGCTCCAGAGGCTTGATCGGCTACTCCTTTGTAGTTAGTTTTCATTTTTGCCCAAATGATGTAACGGCCGAAGAGCCCACCTTTGTACTGAATGGAATATGAATGAATCATTTTTGCTGTCCTGATCGGCTTTCAATTCCTTGTATGCTTGTTTTGCTATTTGTTATTTCAATTCTGAAATGTCTAAGTGTCAAGGTCATAACTTGGGTCATCCGCGAGTGTCCGCTACGTCCATGAGGTCAGCCTCCCTGTCCGGTGGCCTGGTCGGCCTATTCATCTTTGCCTTACACTTAGGATTTTTTTCAAAAAAATTCCTAAGTGTTTTGATTCACTTAGCTGCTTTCTTCCCGGTCTAGTGGCTTGGTCGGCCTGACCGTCATTTCTGTAGTGTCACAACACTTAGGATTTTTTCCAAAAACTTCCCAAGTGTTTTGATTCTTGTAGTTGCTTCCCTTCCGGCCTGGTGGCCTTGTCGGCTTGACCGGTGTTTCTTTGCTATCATAACCCTTAAAAAAAAATTCCAAAAATTTCCTAAGTCTTTTGGATCCACTTAGGTGCTTTCCTTTTGCCCTTGACCGTAGTGTCCGCTACGTCCATGGGGTTTAGTCTCTCCCCATTATTGGCAAATGGTTGGGGTGATTTGCCAAGTGTTGAACCAGTGTCATTGTCGGCCTGCATCCCTGTGTTGTGGCCGGTAAGGGCACCTTCACCATAGTCTTGTGGACTTTGAATTTTTCCCAAGTAAACATGCAGAGGTGTAGGTAGCTAACGGCTTTGGAGTATACTGGTACCCGCTTCGGCTAGAGTTCCTTCATTTGAGTACTTAGATAATTTCCTAAGTATAAATGTTAGGCATTTACTTCTTTGCGGTGCCGCTGTCGGCCAAGGTCTGGCTTGTGGCCAATGAGGGTGCTGGATAAGGAATGGCTTGTCCAAAGAGATGGTCCTACCTTCGTCGGCTAGCCATGGTCCCTTGTTGAGGAACCCTCTTTTTTCTCAGGATTTTTTTCCCTAAGTGTTTGGGAAACACTTAAACGAATCCCTAAAGAACTTTCGCTTGACCAACAGCCCTGGTTGCAGTGCCTGCGTCGGCCATTCGAGATGCTGTGGCAAGTAGAGGTTGTTTCTTGATTGCTTGATCCTTTCGCGGGTGTGATGAGTGCCCGCTTCGTCCTGGTCATCCTCAGGATTGCGATGCTTTGTTTCATACCAAGCGTTGGTGCCTCAAAGGACAATGGCCGATGAAGGTCACCTCTCGCGTGTCACCCCACCGATGTGGTTAGGGTTTTATAGGCATGTGTATCGGCCTTGATTATTCCCTTGTAGTGTGTGGACGTGTCGTCCATGTTGCCTGTCAGTGGCACTACACTTGTGTTCAACTGATATGTACTTGGCCTAGTTGGGCCTGAGTTGTGGGGATTTTATTTTTTCATTGCTCGAGGCCGGCAAGTGTGCACGGCCGTCGGCTTCCCTCTTTTTCCCTTGTATGTTTTTTTTTTGTTTCGGGGGTATCCTTCTTTCAGGCTTCGGCCGAAGGGTGTGCTCGTCCTTCGGCCGGTTCGGACTTCGTTTATAACGTCCGTGGTCTCAGGGCGGGTCCAGTCGCCTATTTATGACGCGGGCTAGACTTTTGGTCGGTTTCCAACGGCTGTCGTTGCCCATCCCTGAGTTTTGGGATTTTGTCACCTCGGCCATGATTTCAGGCCTGTCGTGGACGACGCGGTGAGCTTCCCGTTTCAAGACGTGGGCCGTTTGCGGGCCCCTCGTCCTGGGGACATCGTCGGCCATACCTGAGTGTTTCACTTCTAGGCTTACGGGGCCAGGACGATGTGCTCTCTCAGCTAGGCCTGAGCCCTTCGCTGATACAAAATACAATGGAGTGCCTGAGCTTGTCGCTCGTAGGCTGCAAATGCAAGGGGCCATGTCGGCCAGACCTGAGCCTTTTGCTCTAAGGTGGCCGACGAGGGCACCTGCTAATGTTTTACTTTGAATTTCCAGAGAAAAAAATCAGAACATGATTTTATTCATAAGTGGCTCGAGGCCGAGGGTGGCGTTCAATCAGTAACCCGTTAAGGGGTGAGGGCTTCGCCGTCTACACCTCCTTCGGATTACTGATAAAACTTCACCAGGTGGTGTACATTCCATGTTCGTGGTACATTGGACCCGTTCGGGCGTTTAAGCTTGTAGGTGCCGGGTTTGACCACGGCACTGACGATGTAGGGCCCTTCGTACTTCAATGCTAGCTTGCCACCCTCTGTTGGCTGGCTTGCTTCCCTCCGGCGGAGGACGTAGTCCCCCACCTGAAATTCCCGGGAACGTACCTTGGCGTCATAGTATGATTTTACTTGACACCGGTAGTTCTCTGCTCGGACGTAAGCTTGCTCACGCCTCTCGTCAACCAGGTGTAGGTCAATCTTCATGTTCTCTTCGTTGGTGTCAGGCTCATATTGTTCCACCCGTCGGCTGGGGATGGCAACTTCCGTGGGCGCCTTTGCTTCAAAGCCGTAGCACAGGGCGAAAGGCATTTCACCTGTCGCCCTCCTCGGCGTGGTTCTGTAGCACCACAGGATGTTGGGGAGCTCGTCGACCCAACTACCTCCTGCGGCCTGGAGCTTCTTCTTCAGCCCCTCCATAATTGTTCTGTTAGCGTTTTCGACCTGCCCATTGTCCTGAGGGTAGGCAACGGAGGAGAAACGATGCTTTACTCCAAACTCCCGGAGGAGTTCTTGAAAAGGGGCTGCCTCGAATTGGGTGCCATTGTCTGATATAATCTCCTGGGGGACGCCAAAGCGTGTGATGATGTTCTTGTAAACAAATTTTTGGCATCTGGCCCCCGTGATGCTGGCCAAGGGTTCCGCCTCGACCCACTTGGTGAAGTAATCAACGGCGACGATGATGTAGCGGTTATTCCCGGCGGCTCTGGGCAGGGGGCCGACCAGGTCAATCCCCCATCTGGAGAATGGAATTGCGGTGCTGACAGGGGCATAGTTGACAGCTGGCCGACCAGGGGCCTTCTGGAGTACCTGGCATGTGGTGCACTTCCTGGCCAGGTCAGCGCAGTCGCGTGCCATCGTCGGCCAGAAGAAGCCCTGGACGACGAGACGGCGGGACATGCTGAAAGGGCCCTGGTGTGAGGAGCAGACGCCACAATGAACTTCTTCCATGGCTGTGTCGGCCTCGTCCTGGTGCAGACATCGGAGGAGAGTGCCATTATAGGACCGTTTGTAGAGTTTGCCATCTTCGATGGTGTAGCTTGGGGCCCTGAGTCTGGCAAGTTTGGCCCTCTCCTCGTCCGGGGGCAGCTCCCCCGTTGTGATGAAGGTGGCGATGTCGGAGATCCAGTCCTCTGGTCGCTGTTGGACGCACAAGACGGGGCTGGCATGGATGCTGGACATGCTCAACTCCTCGATCTTGGCCAACTGGGAGATGTGCTCCGGGGTGTCCGAGCTGAGCTTGGAGAGGATGTCGGCTTCGGCGTTCTCGGACCTGGGGATCTGAGTGATCTCGTGGGTTTCAAACACTTTCAGCAACTCCTCCTCCGCTTGTCTATACTGCTTCATCCGGCCTTCCTTTGCTTCGTACGATCCCTCCACCTGGCCCACCACCAGTTTGGAGTCGCACTTGACTTTGAGGTGTTTGGCCTTGAGGCCGGCGGCGAGTCTGAGACCGCTGAGGAGGGCCTCATACTCGGCTTCGTTGTTGGATACCCTGAAGTTGAAGCGGATGGCATAGTAAGCTCTGAATCCTTCAGGGGATATGAGGACGACGCCGCCGCCGCATGATCTCGCGGCCGACGAGTCGTCAGTGAACAGGGTCCATGCATCGTCTTGCTCCGGCCCGGGGTTGGCGACGGTCGTCTCCCTTGCTGTGCATTCGATGACGAAGTCGGCCAAGGCTTGCCCCTTGATGGATGGCCTTGGCTTGATCTCAATTTGGAACTGGCTGAGGAAGATCGCCCATTTCACCATCCTTGAGGAGCTGGTGGGGCTCCTCATGAGTGCGCCGAGAGGCTGTTGGGTCAGTACGTGGACGGCGTGGGCCTGGAAGTAGTGCCCCAGCTTCTTCACCGTGTGGACGATGGCCAGCACCGTCTTCTCAATGGGGGAGTACCTGAGTTCGGCCTCCCTGAGTGTCTTGCTTATGTAGAAGATGGCCTTCTGCACCCCTTCGTCCTCTCGGATGAGCACGGAGCTGATGGCCGACGTGCTCACCCCTAAGTACAAGAAGAGGGTTTCGCCGGCTCTAGGCTTGGAGAGCACGGGTGGGGACGACAAGTACTTTTTCAATTCATCGAATGCCTCCTGGCACTCCGTCGTTCACTTGAAGCTGTTGGCTTTACGCATGATCTGGAAGAAGGGGAGTGCCCTCTCGGCTGACCTGGAGAGGAACCGGTTTAAGGCCGCCAGGCGCCCCGTCAGTCGCTGTACTTCCTTGACGTTGCGGGGCGGCTCCATGTTGATGATAGCCTGCGTCTTCTCCGGGTTTATCTCGATGCCTCTCCGGCTGACCATGTAGCCAAGGAACTTGCCGCCCTGGACGCCGAAGGCGCACTTCTTGGGGTTAAGGCGGAGCCTGAACTCCTTCATGATTTCAAAGATTTCCCGAAGGTCGTCGGCGTGGGAGGTGGCCTGCCTGCTCTTGACGATCATGTCGTCGACGTACGCCTCCATCGTCCGGCCAAGGACCGCTCAGAAGATCTTGGCCACCATCCTAGTATAGGTGGCGCCGGAGTTTTTGAGTCCGAAGGCCATGACGAGGTAGCAAAAGATTCCCTCTGGGGTCATGAATGCCGTCTTCTCGACGTCATCTTCATGCATGGAGATCTGGTGGTACCCTCTGAAAGCGTCGAGGAACGACATCAACTCGCACCCCGCCGTCTCGTCCACCAGCTGATCAATGTTGGGGAGAGGGAACGGGTCCATGGGGCACGCCTTGTTCAGGTCAGTGTAGTCAACACACATTCTGAATGTCGGCGGTTTCTGTGCGAGGACGACGTTGGCCAACCATGTCGGGTACTTCACCTCTTTGATGTGTTTGATCGATAGGAGCATGGCGACCTCTCCTTTGACGAAGTCCCGCCTTTCGGCGGACAAGTAGCGCCGCTTCTGTTTGACGGGCGCGGAGGCCAGATCGACGGGCAGCCGGTGAGTGATCACCTGGCGGCTGATGCCTGGCATATCGTCCGGGCCCCACGCGAAGACAACGGCGTATGACCGTAGGACGAGGAGGATGGCGTCTCGTTGGTCCTGGGGGAGTTGCTTTCCGACCCTGAGAATCCGCTCCGGCCGGGAGGTATCCAGAGGGATTTCCTCAACCTCCTCGACCGGCTCCGCATGTGGCCTCTCCTCGTCTATGGCAACGACGGCCGTAATGGTGTCTATCCTCTGTCCTTCCCTTTCGGCCGGCCTCGTTAGCTTGAGGTAGCAAGCTCTGGCTATCCTCTGATTTCCTCTGGCGTAGCCGATGCCGTCGTTGGTGGGGAACTTCAGGCACAAGTGCTTCATGGAGATGATGGCCTCCAAGTCCTCCAGCGCTGGCCGGCCCAAGATCAGGTTGTGGGCGCACTGGAGGTTGACCACCATGAACTCCATGTCAATTTTGGAGTGGTGGGGGCCGTCACCGACCTCCACAGGGAGGACTATCGTGCCCTCGGCGTCGATAGAGTCCCCGGTGAAGCCGGATAACGGGGTCTTGATCGGCTTCAGCAGAGCTCTGTCCAGCTTCAGCTGCTTGAAGGTGTCCAGGTATATCACGTTGACGGAGCTCCCCGTATCGATGTAAGTACGGTGGATGATGGAGTCACCGTTCTCACATCGGATGACGAGGGCGTCCCTGTGTGATTCCGTACCCGGAAGCAGATCCTTGTCGGTGAAGGTGATTGCCTCCGTTCGCTGCCTCTTCGGCTGGGGGTAACGTGGGACACCTCCCCAATGTAAAGGGACTGGGCCCATTTCTTTCTCTGAGTGGCGGAGTCCCCCCCAGTGTTCCCACATACGATGAGGTGGATGTGGTTCTTCTTCGGCGGGGGCTCTTCGAAGTCCTCGTCGTCGCTGAGCCTACCAATCTCCCGCTTCTTCGCAGAGGGTTCGCCCCCATGTTTGCCGGTGTTTACCCAAGTGTTCTTGCGTGGGCCACCTTTGACAAACTGGGAGAGTTCCCCCCTGGTGAATAAGGCGCTCGATGGCCTTTTTCAGTGTGATGCAATCGTCGGTGTTGTGCGACGAGTTCTTGTGGAACCGGCAGTACGTGCCGCCCTGCTGGATGGCAAGGATCTCCTCGGCCGGCCGAGGAGCCTGCTCGATGAGGCCGTGCTTCTCGGCATAATCGAGGATGGTGCCGACCGTGTGGGTGAGGGTTACCCCCGGCCGTTCCAACCTCGGCCGCCAGTGGCGGTCTTTCTTACTCTGTCCACCAGAGCCGTGACGGCCCTGGGCACCCTGGCCGGCCGGGGACGGACACGGGGCCGGCGAAGGATTTGTCTTCTTGGGGGGATGGCCCCCTTCTCTCTTGTGATTGTGGAGCTCGTCGGCGTCGGCATACAAGCCTCCGCGCTGGAGCGCCTTGGCGTACGACCTCGGGGGGTCGGTGATGAGGTTCCTAGCGTACGGGGAGCTGCGGAGGGCTCCCTGGTACAAGGCGAGGAGGGTGCGCTCATCGGCCCCCTCGACCTCCTCGGTCTCCCTCGTCCACCGATCGATGAATGACCGGAGGGACTCCTCGTGCTGCTGCTTGACAGATAGGAGGTGGGTGAAATACTTCTTGGCGCGCTTCCTCCCGGCAAAGTGAGTGAGGAAGCGCTGGGCGAGATCCTGCCATGAGTTGATGCTTCCTTCTGGCAGCCCGTTGAACCACTCGTACGCTGGCCCCTCGAGAGTAGAGAGGAACCAACGGCAGAGGTATTCGTCGGACGCGTTCACCATCAGCATGTTGTTCTGGTAACGGCTGAAGTGCTCCTGGGGGTCTGATCGGCCATCGTAGGACTTGATGGCGTTCCCCCTGTACTTCTCAGGGATGGGGGCCGAGAGGACCCTGTTGGTGAAAGGGGTCCTAGTCCTGACCTGGATGATGGGGTCACCCCGCCCTTCGGCCAGCTCCCTCTCCAGGGCGCTAACTTTGTTCATGAGCGCGTTGAGGCCGGGGTCGTTGGAGGCGCCGGCCGTAGGGATGTTGGCCGACTGCCTGGCCTCCATCTGAGCCAGCCTCCTTTCCAGCTGGGCGATGACCTCGTCCCGGGGGTCCCTATCGGCCGCGGCGGCGCCCGGCTGGTTCCTCAGGCGGTCGTTGTGAGCTGCGTTGATCTGGTGACGCACGTCATCCTCGTGCAACTTCCCCTTGCCCTTGTCCGTGCGGGGCTGGTCCGCTGTCCGGGACACAGACCCCAAACTTTCCCTTGGCGAGCCAGGACGAGGATTACCAATCCATCCCGCCATCCTTTCCGAAACCGGACGACGACGCGTGTCACCCAGCCTATTGAAGGCAGAGGCTTTTCCACGCGCTGGGGTCTGCCCGGGCCGAAGAGGGGAAGCAGGGTGGGAGTGGGACGACGCCGTTTCCTGGGCCACAACCCCCTCATTGTTGCCTATCTGGACGGCCAACGGTTGGGGATGAGGAGGTGGAGTGACGTTCCCCCCGGTCCTTGGCAAGAGTGCACTGAGGACGGTGGGATTCTGAGCCATGCTGGCGATGATGACCGACAGCGCGGCCTGGACCTGTGGATCCACGGACGGAGAGGCCGCGGCCATAGGCTGGGCCGGGGCGTGGTCCGTCTTCTCAGCTCGTTTCTTGTCCAGGCCGAGGCGGGCATCAGGGGCTCCGCCGTTGAGTTGGTTGCGGAGGTCCGTCGTGAGGTTGAAGGCCTCCTGGAAGAGGTCCCCTCCGCCGACCTGGTCGGCCGTGGCGTCCTCATCGTGCTCCCTGGGCTCTTGGTCCTCAGGGATGGCTTTGCTGACGAGGTTGCGGTTTGACTTAGTTCTCCCCATGATCAGTGGTTAGCTGTGCTTGGTAGCGACGAAGGGTGCTAACTTGATTGTTCTAGCTCTCAACGAGAGCACCAAATGATAGAGTATATCTAGAGAGAAGTGAGAGCTAGAGAGAGAAGTGCAATAATATGCTTCAATAGAATGAATTTTTAACCCCTATAACTACTCCCAAGGGGAGTATTTATAGAGAAAATTAGGGTTGGGCTCCCAAGCCTTAGGCTTGGGAGGCCCATTTACAACTGGACCGCTACTGGGCCGAATACAAAGCCACTAATGGGCTGTTCAAATGAGCAAGTATAAAATCCGATTCTGTGAGGTCTTCGTGGCCGACGAGGGCGTGGCCGACGAGGGCACGGCCGACGAGGGCACGGCCGACGAGGGCACCCGGGTTCTTTGGACTCAGGACCATAATCCGAGTTGGCCCCTTTTCGGCCGACGGGGGCGTCCTGGCCGACGAGGGCGCCACTCTGTGCCTTGTGCTTTCTGTTCTTCCGAGTATGTGGGTCCGGGGGCTCAGACCCATATACTCCATCAGAGGCTGAATCCCAAGAAATGTGTGTTTGCTGTAAGAGGAGGCAAATTTTGGGGGTACATGATGAGCGAGAAGGGGATTGAGCCCAATCCAGAAAAGGTAAAGGCAAATGTGGACATGGAGGCTCCGAGGAATCTCAAGGAAGTGCAGAGGTTGACCGGTCGGCTAGCAGCCCTGAGCAGATTCCTATCCAAACTGGCCGATCGAGCTATCCCATTTTTCCAAATCATGAAGAAAGCCAACCCTTTCGAGTGGACGGCCGAATGCCAAACGGCCTTCGAGGATTTCAAGACATATCTGTCTTCCCCCTGGTCTTGACAAAACCCGAACCAGGGGAACATCTGTATATGTACCTTGTTGTGGCTGACTTGGCCGTAAGCACAGTACTGTTAAAAGAAGAAGATGGCGTTCAATGGCCAATCTATTTTGTGAGCAAGGCGTTGAACGGCCCGGAAACCAGGTACACCTTGCTAGAGAAGAATGTACTGGCCCTGATAGCTGCCATTAAGCGTCTGGCCCCGTATTTCCAGACCCACCCGGTAACTGTATATACTACCCAGCCATTAGCCACCATCTTGAGAAATCCTATGGCAAGTGGGAACGAGAGGGACAATATTCCCATCCCGACTGATTCTGGACAGTTCATGGGAACGGATGACAATGCTTTCTGTAAATATCACAACAGAAAGGGTCATGCCACCAATGCCTGCAGGGCCCTGCAAACAGCAATTGAGGATCTGATCCGAAGGGGCCATCTGGGCAAATATGTGAACAAAGATCCGAATGCAATGGGCACGTTAAAACCGGCCAGGAAACCTAACAGCTGGCGCCGGGATGCTCAACGTGACGCCTAGCCTCAGAATGATGTGTATGTTCCTCCCAGGGATGAGCCAGAGGGCTCGGGAGGCCCCGGAAAGAAGCCTCGAATGGAGGTCAAGGTCATATTTGGGGGCGGGGAGACCGGAGATTCGAACGCCGAACGGAAAAGGTTCGAGCGGAGTCTTTATGTGGGATCCGTCTCCGCTCCCCCCCAGAAGAAAGGAAGGACAGACCCGATCACGTTCGGGCCAGCTGATCTACCCAACTCTCCAAGCCTCCACAGGGATGAACTGGTGGTGAGCATGTGTATTGACAATGCTTTAATCCGCCGAGTGCTGGTCGATACTGGTAGCAGTGTGAATGTATTGTATCTACAATCATTCGAGAAAACGGGTCTACAAAGGAGCCAATTGACCCACCTGCGGATTCCACTGACGAGTTTTACCGGTAACTGCATCGAGGCGGAAGGGACCATCCAATTGATGGTTGAAATTGGGGATGAAACCCACAGAGCGTCACTCCGAATGACGTTCGTGGTGGTAGATATAAAGTGCGCCCATAATGCCATTTTGGGCCGACCGGGATTGGAAGATCTGGAGGCAATAGCCTCTGTCCGCCGCTCATGCATCAAATTCCCTACAAACACTGGGGTAGGGGTGGCCAGAACTGACCCAACGACAGCCCGGACGTGTTATCGGGAGGCCCTGAAACAGATGAACACTCGTGGGATGCGGGTGAATACAATTGAGGTGGAAACCCACCGAACGGAGTTCGAGGCACACCCGGAGCCCGCCACCCTTCTTGAACAAATCGACCTCGACTTCCCCCCGAACCGTAAGGTTGCTATCGGGGTAGATCTGGAGGCAGATATCCGGGATGGCGTGATTGCCATCCTCAAAAAGTTTCAGGTTCTATTTGCCCGGGGGCCAGAGGATATGCCCGGCATTGATCCAGAAATAATATGTCACAAACTTGTCGTTCGGTCTGATGCAAAACCGGTCCAACAGAAGAAACGGTATCAAGCGACCGAACGGCGGGAATTCACCAAGAAGGAAGTGGCCACTTTGCTAAGGATAAAGCATATCCGTCCGGTAATCCACGTAGAATGGCTATCCAATGTGGTTCTAGCCCCAAAACAATCTACCTGGAGAATGTGCGTGGATTACTCTGATCTGAATAAAGCGTGCCCCATGGATCCCTACCCAGTGCCGAGGATCGATCTGCTAGTGGATGAGACTGTTGGATGTGAGTTACTGAGCTTCATGGATGCTTTCCGGGGTTATCATCAGATATTCATGCACCCGGCCGATGCAGAGAAAACGGCGTTCGTTACTTCGGATGGCGTGTTCTGCTACATCGTCATGCCATTCGGATTAAAGAACGTGATGGCAACCTTCCAGAGGATGATCGGGATGTTGTTCAAAGATGTGCTGGGTGTCACAATGGAAGCCTACGTTGATGACATCCTGATCAAGAGCAAAAAAAGGAAAACCATGTCCTGGACATAGAAAAGGTGTTCGGGATAATGCAAAAGGCGAATATGAGGCTGAATCCAAAGAAATGTGCGTTTGCTGTAAGAGGAGGCAAATTTTGGGGGTACATGATGAGAGAGAAGGGGATTGAGCCCAATACAGAAAAGGTAAAGGCAATTGTGGACATGGAGGCTCCGAGGAATCTCAAGGAAGTGCAGAGGTTGACCGGTCGGCTAGCAGCCCTGAGCAGATTCCTATCCAAACTGGCCGATCGAGCTATCCCATTTTTCCAAATCATGAAGAAAGCCAACCCTTTCGAGTGGACGGCCGAATGCCAAACGGCCTTCGAGGATTTCAAGACATATCTGTCTTCCCCCCTGGTCTTGACAAAACCCGAACCAGGGGAACATCTGTATATGTACCTTGCTGTGGCTGACTTGGCCGTAAGCACAGTACTGTTAAAAGAAGAAGATGGCGTTCAACGGCCAATCTATTTTGTGAGCAAGGCGTTGAACGGCCCGGAAACCAGGTACACCTTGCTAGAGAAGAATGTACTGGCCCTGATAGCTGCCATTAAGCGTCTGGCCCCGTATTTCCAGACCCACCCGGTAACTGTATATACTACCCAGCCATTAGCCACCATCTTGAGAAATCCTATGGCAAGTGGGCGCATTACCAAGTGGAGTCTCCTGATCGGGCAATACGAGGTAGATTTCAAACCCCGGCCTACTATCAAAGGGCAGGCCCTGGCAGATTTCATTGCAGAATGTACCGCTCGGCCCTCAGAAAAAGATTCAGAGAATAACGGGCTGGATAACTGGTGGGAAATGTATGTGGATGGAGCATCTAGTGCCAAAGGTTGTGGAGCTGGAGCTGTGATCACATCGCCTGAAGGGTTCAAAGCATATTATTCCATTCATTTTGACTTCAAGGTGACCAACAATGAGGCTGAATATGAGGCTCTCATTGCTGGCTTAAAGTATGCAAGGGCCCTGGGCGCCGACCGGTTAAAAGTCCGATCGGACAGTCAACTGGTGGTACATCAAGTGAACGGCACGGCTGAGGCCAAAGAAGAAAGGATGAAGGCCTACAAGGAAATGGTCGAGGAGCAGATACACAAATTTGGACAGGTGGTGCTCGACCAGATATCCAGAATCGAAAATACTGAAGCAGATATCCTGTCCAAATTAGAGCATGCAGCGTTTGACGATCGGGCACAGGAGATCCCGGCTCATATCCAACGTTTTGCCCATCGGGAAACATTGGCAACCCCAGCAATCATGGTGCTCCAGATCGAGGCCATATCTTATGCCATCCCGAGCTGGGTCGTGGATATGACCAACTACCTAAAAGACGGAACCCTCCCACAAGATAAAAATCCGGCTTATCAAATAAAATGCATCCAGAGGAGGGCTTCCATGTTCGAATTGGTGGACGGGCAGTTGTACAAAAAGACATTTGGGGGGCCGTATCTGAAATGCCTCCCACCCGATCTAGCGGCAGCTGTAATGGAAGAGATTCATGAAGGTATCTGTTCCAGCCACCAAGGGCCCAAGGCACTGGCCAGAAAAATCATCTTGCAAAGGTATTATTGGCCAACTATCCAACAGGACTGCTTCGCGCATACTAGGAAATGTAAGGTATGCCAATTATACGCACCGGTTCCCGGACGGCCTGCCACTTTCTACACTCCAATGACGGTGGCCCTTCCATTCGCAAGATGGGGAATAGACCTGTTAGGTCCTCTACCTACTGCACCTGGAAACAACAAGTACATCATTGTGGGGATAGATTACTTCACCAAATGGGTAGAGGCCGAGCCACTGGCCAGCATCACAGATGTTAAATGCCAGAGGTTTGTCTGGAAAAATATCATTTGCCGGTTCGGGATCCCTGAACTGATCATAACTGACAATGGAAGGCAGTTCGTGAGCCGAAATTTTGAGAACTACCTGGTCAAATGGGGGATCAAGCATTCCAGAGCGTCCGTCGCATACCCTCAGGCAAATGGTCAGGTAGAAAATATGAACCGAACTATCATGGATGGCATGAAGAAGAAGCTGGAAGAATACTCCTCATCGTGGCCTGATCAGTTGAATTACATTCTGTGGACTTACAGGACCACACCCCGAACGGCCACGGGAGAGACTCCATTTGCCCTTGCCTATGGTTTTCAAGCCAAAGTACCAACGGAGATCCTAGTTCCCACACACCGAACGGTGCATTACAGCCCAGAACAGAATGAAGATAACTTACGGGCTGAATTGCATTTCATAGAAGAAAGAAGGGATCTGGCAGCGGCACGAATGGAAGAGTATCACAGGGCCACAAGAAGATACTTTGATAAACAGGTTAAAGTTCGTTCAATCGAGGTAGGGGACCTGGTGCTAAGAAAGAGAGAGAAAAGCAAACCGCTCGAAGGGGGTAAAATGGCACAAAATTGGGAAGGCCCCTACCAAGTATATAAGAAGTATGCTTCAGGAACGTTTGCCCTACAAAATACCGAAGGCCGACCGGCAGGAACTTGGAATGTGGAGCATTTGAGGAGATTTTATCAGTAAAAACGGCTGTTGCCACCTCTAAAAAAAATATAGAGAGGGAGACATAACTTCCACAAACTCAGCCCATGGTTAACTCGATCATTCCGGATAACCGAATGACGAACGGGTTAACAACATGGAAGGAAAATCAATTCTCAGTTTAGAGAGTTTTTGACCCTAGAATTATGAAAGAATAAAGGGATCAAAAACGGCTTGAAGAATTGAGGCTCAGAAAATCGGTGCCCGTGGTTAACTCAATCATTCCGGATGACCGAATGACGAACGGGTTAATTCCATGGAAGGAAAATCAATTCTCAGTTTAGAGAGTTTTTGACCCTAGATTTATGTAAGAACAAAGGGATAAAAAACGGCTTGAAGAATTGAGGCTCAGAAAATCGGTGCCCATGGTTAACTCAATCATTCCGGATGACCGAATGACGAACGAGTTAACAGCATGGAAGGAAAGTCATTCTCAGCCAACGACTGGGAGTTTGACGCTCAGATAGTCTCACCTCAGTGGTTAATATGAGAATCGATTTTGGAAAACCGAATGACGAACATATTAGCAGTTTGGAGGGAGCCATACATTTCAGCAAGAGTTTTGACCCTGTAATTACGCATGGATGAAGGGATCAAAATGGCCTGGAGTTCGAAGGACAGTGATTCTCACCTCAGCCTGTTAACATGTGGAATCATTCTAGATGACCGAATGACGAACGGGTTAGGAGCTTGGAGGGAGCTGAGTCGTCAACTTAGCCAAAGTCGACCCTGTAATTACGTACGGGCAAAGGGATCAAAACGGCTTGGAGATGGTGTCAAGACTGTAAGATATGGATTAACCGAGCGACGTTCGGATAAGGTACGGATTGTCGCCCGGGGAATCGGAACTATGGTTTTGAAAAATCTTGCCTCAGTCATAAAACTTGACTTGGAAGCTAGTCGCCCTTTTAGCTATAAGTAAGGAATGACCCAAATTCGGTGATCTTGCTTACAGTTCGAAAAGGGTTACCTCAGACCCCTAATATGGATGATACGAGCCAGAGAGAACGGTTCGGAATGCATCGGAATTATGGGTTTGGAAAAGAGAGAGCCTCACCTCAGCTTGTTAACACATGAACTCATTTTGGATGACCGAATGACGAACGGGTTAACAGTTTGGAGGGAGCCCCTATCCCAGCCGAGAGTTTGACCCTGTGGTCACGATCAAAACGGCTTGGAGGAATTCACCTCAGCTAAGAGTTTTGAACCCGTGCGTCATGAACAGGAAAAGGGATCAAAACGGGTTCGGAAAAGGTGTCAGAACAATTATGAAGAGAGTCTCACCTCAGCTTGTTAACACATGAACTCATTCTGGATGACCGAATGACGAACGGGTTAACAGTTTGGAGGGAGCCCCTATCCCAGCCGAGAGTTTGACCCTGTGGTCACGATCAAAACGGCTTGGAGGAATTCACCTCAGCTAAGAGTTTTGAACCCGTGCGTCACGAACAGGAAAAGGGATCAAAACGGGTTCGGAAAAGGTGTCAGAACAATTATGAAGAGAGTCTCACCTCAGCTTGTTAACGCGTGAAGTCATTCCGGATGACCGAACGTCAAACGGGTTAACAGTTTGGAGGGAGCCCCTATCCCAGCCGAGAGTTTGACCCTGTGGTCACGATCAAAACGGCTTGGAGGAATTCACCTCAGCTAAGAGTTTTGAACCCGTGCGTCACGAACAGGAAAAAGGATCAAAACGGGTTCGGAAAAGGTGTCAGATATAAAGATACATAAGCCGAGTGAGGTTCAGCCATGTAGAAAAGATTGTGGACAAAAAATCAAAGGAATAGAAAAAGTACAACAGACAAAGGAAAAAAGTCCGGTTTATTCTTCGGCGTTACTAGCCGGAATATACAAGAAGAACAAATATACAAGAAAGGAGACAACAGATAAGGAAAGGCTACACTACTGGAGGATCGCCGTTCGGGGAGGACGTAGGCTGAGAGCTCCCTGCCTGCACTGCATCGTCAGGCGTTGCTTTGAATCTTTTCTCCATGACGCGATCGTACGTATTCCCGAACAGATCATCGAAGCCTAGTTCATCAGGATCGAACGGCTTGGGGAAACGCTCTAAGATCAGTTCAAGATTCCTATCCAGAAGTAGGTCTTGACTTTGCTTTACGGTTTTCTCGGTCAGGACATCCAAGAAAGATTTCCCTTCCGGCGTACTATCCAGGAGGTCGATCCCTGCCTTGATGGGATCTGAGCTCTCACGCAAAAATTGGCCAAGGTGAGGACCTAGGAATTGCCGGGCCGTGTTCTCCAGAGCGAGGTTCAGCGCCTTGCCCCGTTGGAAATCCACTATCGATTGCTGAGCAATCTGAGAGGTATTGACCGTGTAGGGTTCGGGCAGATGATCTCCGACAGCCTTATCAAATTTAATGCCAGCAGATTCAGCAGCCCGCACCTTGGCCCGGAGTTCTTTGAGCTCCCGGTCACGACGACGAGACGTCTCCTGCATCTCGACCAGTGCAGCTTTTGCCTTCTCACCCTCTTTGGCCTGCTCCTGGAGGTCGGTCGCTAACTTCCGAGGGGCAGAAAGAAGGACCTGGCCGTCATCCCGATCACTGGCCAGGGCTTTCATCTCCTTCTCAGCAGCAAGAAAGGCTTTGTGATAATACACGCCAGCCTGAAAACAAGGTTACAATGAAAGTCAGAAAAGGTAAAGCATGAATAATAGAAAGGTATGGGTCGGACTGAAATGTACCTTGAGTGCTTCCTGGTGACCTGCTTCGAAAAGGTCCGACCAGTGAGTCAAGTTAGTGAAGCTCGGGGGAACTTTGATCGTAGTATGACACCACATAGAAGATGGCATCAACCCGAACAGATACCTCCCTTCTGATCTGGGCCCCATATTTGAGAACTCAACAAACATCCGATCATCGATCGGTGTGGCAGTAAGAACCGGAGTTTGTTTGTTGGCAGGCACTGATCTTTGGGGCTCAACCTCCGGCCCGGTCAAGTCAACCACATGGTCGATCGGGATCAGGTGATCGCCATCATTTCCCTTGCGCTTTTTGCGGGTTTGCTCCGCCGAATCACGATCGGCTATCATCTTCTCTTTGCCTTTAGCAGAAGAGATAGAACGCCGGACGGGTATGGGAGAGATCACACCTACAAGAAAGAGAAATAAAAAATGAGAAGTTGAATTGTGAGAGCGAAGGATGATTGGGTTAAAACCCTACTATGCTTACCAATTCCAGCAGATAACATGCTCGAGGCAGTGACAAAGCTGCGAAGACTTCTGGTCCCTCCCATTCGCAAAGACTCAGCCTGGGAGCATAGAACGGCATCCACCCTGGGCAGGGAATCCCGAACAGGGTATGCGTTCCACCTGTCCGGGAATGGCAAAGAATCACCTACCCGAACGAACAATCTTCTGGGAGACGTTGTTTGTGTTTGCGTATGCAATTGAAATGTAGGGCAATGCGGGGTGGCCGCTCGGGCATCCCCTTGTTGTAAACCTGGAGGTCATCTCCCGACAGACATCCATCCTCCTGCGGCTGTTCGGTATGTTTGCTGACCTGAGTATTGGCGGGTTTGGGTGTTTGGGACGAAGAGCCTTCGGCCTGGTTACCAGCGGATGTTTTGCTTTTGCGGATCAAAGGCATCTCTTCAGATTCTGAGCTGGAGGAGTAGTAAATAAAAACGCTGGAGGAAATTTGGGAACTCTAGAGAGAGAAGGCTTGAGAGTATGCAAAGGAACTCTAGAGAGAGAAAGCTCGAAAGAAAAATGAGAAAACAGCAGGAGAAATTAGGGGAAGCACCTCTCTATAAATAGGGAAAGTACCGCACAACTCCCTAATCCATGAGCAACACGTGGCATTTGGTGGTTACGATTAAATTGGGGCATTTATGTTTCATTTTTTGTGCACGTACCCCGGACGGGCTTACAGAGGATTAGCAAAAGTCACAGGGGCTTGCTGTTTAGAAAAATGCTAAGTCCTAAATATCAACCTGAAGCCCGACCGGCCGACAGTATTATAAAAGGTTATCTGGAAGAAAAATGCTAAGGCCTAAATATCAACCTGAAGCCCGACCGGCCAACAGTATTGTAAAAGGTCATCTGGAGGAAAATGGCTAAGTCCTAAAAATTGGTTTGAAACCCGACCGGCTATCAATGTTATGAAGGAGCCCAGGCGCAAAGAAAACCGAGAATTTGGTATGAAGCCCGAACGGCTGAGCACCGGGGGGAAGGGTTTTTTTCCTTTAAATTGTCTAATGCCCGAACGGCGATCAACGACATTAAGAATATTTGAGCAAGAAATAAGTTAGGAAATTGCTAAGTCCTACAAAACAGGCCGAATCCCGAATGACGAGTAAATCATGCATTAAAAACAGAAAAGACAGCACAGAAAGTTTCAGGCAAAAGAGGGATATATATTCGTCGGTTCTACTGACCGGGAAGTACAAGCTATTTAGAGAAAAAGAAAATTACAACAAGTAATGAAAAAGTACATATGAATTATTGACTGGGGGCCATGTCATCTCCCTCTTCATCCTCATCCTCATCATCATCAGATGGGGGTTCAGGCTCTTTTCCCGCAGCTCGATCAGCTTCCCGTTGCTGGGCTCGCAGATATTTCTCGAACTGCGCCTGGATGATGTCATCTGTGGGGAGATCAGAGGCCTGAACCGGTCTCCCCAGTTGATTTTGAAGCTGAGTGACGAAGGGACGCAGCAAGACCTGGCCAATTTTGCCATAAAGATCGGAGACAATGGAGTCGTTCCATTTCTTGGCCTCCGGGTCCTTATCCGAGAGGGCCACCCCAGCCGATAGCCGACCGGCGCCTCTGGGGAAATCCTTCAAATACGCCCCAAAGGCGAACGGGATTTGGGCCCTTGCATGTTCGTCCTTGATGATGGAGAATTCATCGGAGGATTTAAACTTGTCCCGGACGGCGGACAGATCCACGTTCACTTCATAGGGACCGTCCGGGATACTGGATGGCAGTTCTTCGAATCTGACCCGTGCGGCCTCAGCGGCAAGGATCTTCGCCTGGGAAGCTGCGAGTTGGACCCGAAGGGTACCGACTTCAGCATCCAGCCTCTGCTTTTCCTCCGCAAAGGTTTTCCGTTCGGCCTCCAGAGAGGCGATGGCAGCAGCAGCATGTTGCTCAGCAGAAGACTGGGCAACAATCAGTTCCCGCTCTTTGGCCAGGCGGGCCTCCCTCATCTGAAGGGTGTACAAGCCCATCTACAGAATACCGTTCGAGAATTAGTGCTGGTTACAGAGAATAAAATAAAGATAAAGCACAAAAGACAATATACCTTCAGATCAGTCAGGGCCAGACATTCTTCAGATTGCTCGACCGGCAACTGAGGAAGGGAAAAGTTGTTGAACCAGGAGGAGGTAGACCAGATCTGGCTCGCTGTAGATCCAGCCCTCTCTAAAACCTCATGAACGGGGTCGGATAGGGAGATCCGCTCGACCTGACCCGTAATGTGGTCGGTATGGGTCTCACCAGCATTCGAGGATTCCCCCGAACGGAGTCGAAATGCTGGGAAAATTGGTGCAGTTGGTCAGAACCGAATCGATCATCAAGCAGCATGGCCTCTAGTTGATCCTGGTGGACCTGCTGAATTGGCTGAGGTTCTGGGAGCGATTGGGAAGGGGCAGCCTCCTGAGCGGGAACAATGGTGGGAGTAGGTTGGGGGTTCTTCCGGGATTTTTTCCGCTTTCCGCCCCCACCGGCTGCGATGACTCTGCTATCATCCATGGGAAGATCTGGGTTGGGTGCTGAAAAAAGACAAAGAACAATGTTAGTATCGAGCGGCCCTAGCGTGTGAGAAACTAGAAAAAAGAATAAAAGAACGTTTCTCGCACGGGAAGGACCGCCCGGACCAAGGCACTTGGTTTATCAAAACAAGTAAACCCAAGAGAACGGGCAGTACCTATCCCGGCTGTTATAAGTCGTTCGGGGGTCAGATAATTCATGATGTCCATGCATTTATCCTTCTCCACAGCAAGCACGTCCTTGTAGATTTCTTCAGTGAGGACAGGATCAGGGGTTTTGCGGGGGAAAGCATTCCACTTGTGGCGAATCAGACCGTCCGGGATGGACACGAAGAAAAACCGGTCTTTCCACCCTTTGATCGAAGTTGGGTTTCCTTTGAACAGGATGTGTCCCGTTCGGGCACTAGTGGCCAAATAGCCATGGGTTTGTTGGGGGGCTACTTTGAAAAACTGGTGGAAGAGTTCTAGGGTTGGTCGGGCGCCGACATCTTTGCAACGACAAATGAAACCCGCCATTGCTCGATAAGAGTTCGGCATAATCTGGGCCGGTACAATTTCGTAGAAATTGAAGAAAGAAATGAAGAAAGGGTGTAGCGGAAATCTAAGGCCGGCCCTAATCGAGTCAAAGTGGACTATGGTCATTCCGGGCCTATGACGCATTGGGTGAAGCCCGGCTTGCAAACGGAAATCCACCGGGTCAGGGATAAGGGCCGAAATTTCGGCCCTATTGTGGGAGGTCAATTTTTGCCTCCTCTCCCTAATCAATTTTAGGTCAAGAGTATGGCGAGGAACATCGTTGGGACGTCCGGCCGCCATGGAGGCTATTTCGTCCTCGGATTTGGTGTCATCAGAATCCTCACTGGAGGAAGAAGAAGTGCTAGGGAGGTCCTCCGCCTCAGCCCTGGTATTCGTCGCCGTCTCAGTAGAAACACCGGCAAACGGAACTGGGATGGCATCTACAATGGCGGAGTCACGGTCATCTCCATGAGAGGCCATCTCCGAATCAGAAGAATGCTCTGTGGGGCTCATCTCGATCGAAGCCAGAAATGAAGATGGGGAATCCAAGGTTGGGAAATTACCTGAGCAAGGGAAGCAAGGGGAAATTTGCAGAGGAAACAACGAAGGCCAATGAATTGCAGAGTCGAAACCCGGAATTGAGGAATTAAGGGCTAATTTATAGCCTTGAAACCGCCGTGTCGAGAACCAATCAGAGAGCGACACATCACTAGGGGCATTTAAGCTAGACACGCGTCTAATGAAAAGACTAAACGACGGTTATCATGATGAATATGGGGAAATGAAGCGGCAGCCGTCAAATCGCAGCATGGGGAACTGATTACTTCTGTACCCCGATCGCCATTCTGGGTATTATGACATTGGTATACTTCCTGATGCACTCACTTCGTTCGAGACATCGGAAGTGGGGGACTTGTGTTAGGATATTGACCTAGAGGCCCAATACCCAGATCGGGAAGGCCCAAGATGTCCGGCCCAAGTAACAGGCCCATCACTCTATGATGAGAAGATCCAGTAAGGAGACATACCGAACGGGGTTCGGCCCAAATAAAGATTGGCCCAGTAAGAGGACATACCGAACGAGGTTCGGGCTATATATCATACTTGGGCCAATTTGACAGCATCTTTAGTACGGACCAACATCCCGTTCGAGCAACGGCCAACCAGCAAGTGGCCAGGTGCAGTTAATGCCAGACTATGACATCAGCAAGTGGAAGCATGGATGACCAAGTCGGTGGAACAACGGCCAATCAGCAAGAGGCAGCCCATGCTCTCCATTAGTATAAATAGAAGATTTCAAGTCATTGTAAGGGTTAGATTTTCAATACTCAAGCTCTAGAATAGCATCATTTGCTCTTATTTCTTGTATTAAAGCATAGTTTCCGACTTATCGATCGGGAAATCCTTTGTAATCAGATTGGTTAATTAATACAAGTGGGCTTTCGAGTTTTAGTTAGTTCAGATCTTATATTTTCTTATACACTTTGATTCTGGGCCATTCCTGATATATCCAAAGTTCGTGTTGGGCTTTCGGATCTGCGGGACTTACCCTCAACAAGCTCAATATATATATTAATCGCAATGTTTTCATTTAAGCACTTAGATTTATTTTAAAAAAAAACTGAACCTGAAAATCTTTAAAAGTTGAAATTTAATTTTTTTTAACTTTATATATGCATTATGTGGATCATATGAAAGATCATAAAAAGTTATAAAATTTGATATAATTTTTGTAAATTTGGAGGGAAAAAAATTATAACATTTATTAAAAAATTGTGAATTTCATTTGGCTGGACCCCACATATATTCTTTTCTCTGCCGCCTAGCATGTTAGTTCAACCCTTTTGAACTGTTCAATGTTCAACCCTTTTGAACTGTTCAATGTTCATTAAAATTTAAAAGGGACAATTGGACAACCACGGAAGGGTACAAACGGTGCCTGCTAGGGATCCGATCCATTTTATTACCCATTTATTTAGGCGGGAACACTGTTCATTTTCCCCACTCCCTTTTGTATATAGTAAGATTAGTCGCGTTCCATTGCAAAGTCCCATAGAATGATCTATATTGCGCAACATCATAACCGGAGTCCCAACCTTTAGCGTCAACTCGTGATTCGGAACACCGGAACATTTAAGGCTATTCAAAAATTCAGGCGTATGCACATCAGCTAAAACATCGACATTAGTGTCTGACTGGCAAGCACTATCAGAACTGAAGTATGTTTTCGACTCTCGTGTGTTCAATGACATCATATACTGATTGATAGAGTCAACTACATCTAAAGTTGGAGCTAATATAGCCCGCTTCTCTAAGTACGATTGATCATCATCAATATCAGGAAAGCTTGGGTATGTACTTCGAACTATGGATGCTATCGGATCACTTTCATATATGAGCAAAATATCATCCGGAATTTCAATTGTTGCAAACTCATTTGATGAATCTCCGATCACACCATCACCAATACTTGCAATCTATTCAACGAATTTTCTAATCTCTTCAAAATTGCCTTCGGTATCGGCACTTTGCAGCGTCATATTTTTTGTTAGCCGCATAACCGTACAAAACCTCCACAGATAAGAAGCATTAATAGTAGCACGGACGATATCATTTCGAGAACTTTTGGGAATCACCGGTAATATTTGACGAAAATCACCTCCAAAAACAATGGTTTTTCCTCCAAAAGGCATTCTCAAACTCGTAGGATTGGTGAATTGCAACACATCACGCATAGTCCTATCAAGTGCTTCAAAGCAGTGCTTATGGACCATCGAAGCTTCATCCCATATGATAAGTTTGCACTTAACAATGAGTCCGGCTAAGTGACTGCCTTGCAAGTCGAATCTTCATTTATATTTATGAGTATTGCAAACCTTGAGTGAGCAGTTCTTCCACCAGGCAACAGAAGAGAAGCTATTCCACTTGATGCTACATTAAGCAAAATTTCTCCTATGCAACGTAGAGATGATGATAGAGTTTTCCAAACAAAAGTTTTCCCGGTACCACTGTACCCATATACAAAGAAAACACCTCCATTGCTAGAATGAACAACACTAATAACAGCATCATAAATCGTGTGTTGTTCAACTGTTAGGTTGCATATAAGAGTATCATGAAGTGCTTTCATTTCGGCAGAAATGATTCGTTCGATATCATTTGCAATTGGAAATCCACCATCTTTGACTAATAAGTGTAATATGTGAGCGTGTGGAAGTCCTTTCTTTTGTAATGCTATGGTGTATATGCTAAAAAAAAAGTAAACAACTTGTTACTCATATGATATCTTAGCGTAATTGTAGTAGTAATGGATAAATGAATAGTGCGTATATTACCTGTTTTAGCACGCCCAAAAAAAATTATTCTCTCGAAGGTCTTTGATTAATCCATCCAATTTGACTTTAAAAATTCGGGAAATAATATCAGCGCGATCTTCTGCATTGAGATTACGTTTCTCAAGAAAGTGGGCGACTTCTGATCATTTGGGGTTGCAGGTAAATGTTATAAATAAGTCAGGATATCTAGCCCAACGACATATTGCCATGGCATCCTGGTAATTTTGGATCATATACTGAGCTCCACCAGTAAATGTAGATGGTAATATAACACGTTTTCCTTGAGTACGCGAGTCTGTTTCGCCCCACAGTAGTGCATCAGAGAGACCTTTGTACAACTCACATCGTAGTTGCTTTTGGTGTGTTTTAATGAACTTTAACCTACCGGCTTCCACCATTGTGTACGCATCAATAACAAATTGTTGGAATAGTCTTTTTGAGAACAATATGTTTGGCAATTCTTGATCTCGTTTATGTAAACGAAATGCAAAATATTCCCTAACACTAACAAAACTTCTCCCATTTGTTGTTGAATCCTTTGAAGTAAAAAATGGAATGTCTTCTCGATATATATCCATCTTCTCCATAAGGAAATAGAAGAGGATATTGTAAAGGAAGATATCCTGGATGTAGTTCATTGATGCGTTGCAAAGATCCAGAGTGAGGTCGTAACATAATATCTCTCTCGCTGATAAGTCCGTATTTTAACACGCATTTGATGCGTGTTGGGATCGACTTTTGATGGTTTTCCTGGCTTTAAGGTGTTACAAGTCTCAATTTTAGCTCAAATTATGTTTACGAGGCATTGGTTCGAGTTTTGTGTTATTTGGAGTCAAAATCAGGAATTTAGAGTCCGGCATCAACGCTTGAGAAGCAATTGGGATGAGTTGAGAAGAATTATAGAGTGAATTTAGAGCTTTGGAGGTCACCGGGAGGTTCACTATGAAGATTTGATGATAAAAGAGCTATAGGATTGGCTATGAGATCAAAAGAAGACAAACAAAGCTTGAAAACGGCGATAAAGATGACCTTCTGTCAATCGTTCAAGCATATCTTTTTGTAGAAGCATCCAGAGAATACGATTCAAGTTCCATATGAAATCCAACTTCAATAGCTACAAATCATATGAAGACACCATTGCGAGAATCTGAGAGGAAAAAGGTGAAAATAGATGAAGAAGTCAGATGATCGCTGTTGCGATTTCAGAATGCGACCTTCCACCATTTTATTCATATCTTTTGATTGAATGATTCAAATCCAGTTTCGCTGAAGTGGGAAGAATGCATCCTGACTGTCGAAATGCGTCAAATCCTTATCACGAATGTAGTGAGTATTGTTTCATTATAATCGCCGAAACAAAGAAACGGATTAAGCAAACATAAACAGGTCATCGTGATATTAAATTTCAATAAGTAGTTAATATATTGATCTGTAATGGAGTTGTTAATGGATTGTTTTTCTCTGCTTGTGTTATGTATATGGATGATTGGTATGAACTTAATATTGGTGAGTTTTATGGAGGCATCTAGTAAACGAAGGCAATGAGCTAAAAGATTCACCAGTTAAAGAGGATTATTCTCAAATCTAGTAAGTCCGGTTACAACTTTTCTGCTATGTTCTAATTATTTACTCGTTGTTAATGCAATGAAGATTTTAATGTTCTCACACATACTAAAAACAATAGATCTGGTGTTTGAATGTCAACTTTTTTTCTAAATTGTTTTGATTCGTATGTTCTGCACTGCATTTTAGTGTAATTCTTTGACTGTAATTTATTATTCATTTTATAGTATAATCTGTACGTAAACAATTTTAATTTCAACGACTTATTCTTTAGTTAACTACTGATGATATACATGGACTGAACTGTCCATGGACTCAACTGTACATTATTAATTGATTGTTGTTTCTTTTCTTGTGTTATGTATATGGATGATTGGTATGAACTGAATATTGGTGAGTTTTGTGGAGGCATCTGGTAAACAAAGGCAATGAGCTAAAAGATTCACCGGTTAAAGAGGATTATTCTCAAATGTAGTAAGTCCGGTTACAACTGTACTGCGATCTTTCCAATTATTTATTCATTGTTAATTCTTTGAACATTTCTTTTGGTAGTGTTTATTTTTGATAACTTATGTTGTAGTTTCTCCTCTTTCATTATTTTATCTTTTGTTGATGCTTGTTATTAATAGGCTCAATTATCTTAATTCTTTTATGTTTTATAAACACAACTCCATTTCGGTGATTGGTGGGGCTCGAAGCAGCTTAAGGAAGGCACGAAGAAGGTTAGGTCCTTTTATGACAGATGGTTAGGTCGCACAATTTTTGTGTCTAATTGTTTAATAATATCCTCAATTAGTCATGCTTTGATAACAATTGATGCTTATTCTCTTGTATAGATTGGTGAGTGTTTGAAGGCAGCTCGTCAAAAAGGCAACGATCTAAATTATTCTTCGATGAAAGTAAGGCAGGTTAGAATTATACTACTAATTTTCCAATTAGTCATTCATTTTTAATGCAATCAAGCTTTGTATTGTTATTGTTTATTATTCACTTATTAACTTATTTGATGGATAGTGTACCCGAGGGTAGCTTATCCGAGGGGTTATTGCGGAGAATAACTAGAGAGAAGTCAGAGCAAATAAGTAAGAGAGTGTGTGTATATTCGATATGTATTCAGCGTGGTTTACAATGGGGGAAAGGGGTGCTATTTATAGTAGTAATAAATGCCAGATAAGGACACGTGTCAGTTTTCTGGTGGTCGAGGGGTCACCTCAACCGGGGTGGCACTGGCACTCGTATGTGGCCGCACTAAATGCGGTGGTTGGAGGTGACGTTTGTACTTGGTACGGTGATCCAGGTGCATGTGAAGAGGATATTCTGTCGGGGTGGATGCCTTCGGCTGAAGGGTGCTGGGCCGAAGGCTCTTCTAATCGAGGGCTCCTACCTGCCGAGGACTGTAGGTGCCGAAGGCTTGGTTTTCAAGCCTTGTTCTTCTGTGATGCCTCTTCTAACCGAGGGCTCCTACCTGTCGAGGGCTGCAGGTGCCGAAGGCTTGGTTTTCAAGCCTTGATCTCCTATGATGCCTCTTCTAACCGAGGGCTCCTACCTGCCGAGGGCTGCAGTTGCCGAAGGCTTGGTTTTCAAGCCTTGTTCTCCTATGATGTTTCTGAACTCGATTCCGTCACTGGTAGCCTTCGGCCACGGGGCCGAAGGCACCCCTTTGCGTATTGTGGGCTGCTTAGAGCTCCATTTTTCTGGGCTTGGCCCGTTTGGGCCTGTTGGGCCTGATTGTAGTAGAGGAAGTATGTGGGTCGGGGGTCCCTGGGCCATATACTCCATCAGGAGTCCCCCACTCCTTTTGCCTAAAGGTACTTGAGGGAAAAGGAGTAGCTGTGGTGATTTCCCCGAAGGCTTCCCTATTCTGTTGGGTGCCTCATTTTCTCAATTCCCCCATATGTCGAGGGCTGAGAGCTTCCTGAAGGGAGTGTAAGTGTGTTGCTCGTATGTGTTTCTTTGTTGTAGTTTGTAAAGTAATGAGAGATCTGCATTTGTGTGCTTTGCTGAGGGTATTTGTTGACTGAAGGCATCATGTGGCCGAAGGCATCATGTGGCCGAAGGCATCATGTGGCCGAAGGCATCATGTGGCCGAAGGCATCATGTGGCCGAAGGCATTGTGTGGCCGGAGGCATCATGTGGCCGAAGGCATTGTGTGGCCGGAGGCATTCTGTAAGCCGAAAGCATCATGTCGAGGGGAGTAGATTGCCGTTGTGATCTTGCCTCAGCTTGCTGTAGCTGAGAAATAGAAAATTTTTAACATTTGCGTGTTTTGCCGAGGGGAGTCCCCCAGTCCCCCACTCCTTTTGCCGAGAGTTTCTCGAGGGAAACAGGAGTAGAGTGATGCATGCCTTCAGCAGGAGCCGCCGAGGGGTGACGCCTTTTGTTCCACAATGGGGAGATGCCTCGTTAAAAACCTCATTAGGAAAAAACCCTATGGGAAAAAAAATCCTAATGAGGGAAAAAGAGTACACTGGATGCCCCCAGCATGAAGCAAAAGGAATGCACCCTTCGGCCTAGATTTTTGAGCGATGGTTGTGTCCGTCTGCTGAGGGGATATCGAAGACCAGCCTTAGATCCTGCATGAAAAAGCTGAGGAGCTTGTAAGGACCCCCCGTTATCAAATAAAGGTGACGGAGGGGTGCAAGGCCAGGTGGGCCTGTGTGAGAGCCCCTGACATCAAATACAGATGCCGGAGGGATGGAGACCGAGGGGCCTGTGTGATTGCCCCCGACATCAAATAAATATGCCGGAGGGGTGAAGGCCAAGGGCCTGTATGATAGCCCCTGGCATCAAATAAAGATGTCGAAGGGATGAAAGCTAGGCTGAGGGGCCCGTATGACAGCCCCTGGCATCAAATAAAGATGCCAGAGGGATGAAGGCCGAGGGACCTATGTGATTGCCCCCGACATCAAATAATGATGTCGGAGGGATGAAGGCCAATGGGCCTGTATGATAGCCTCTGGCATCAAATAAAGATGCCGGAGGGATGAAGGCCGAGGTACCTGTGTGATTGCCCCTGACATCAAATAAAGATGTCAGAGGGGTGAAGGCCGATGGGCCTGTATGATAGCCCCCGGCATCAAATAAAGATGCCGGAGGGATGAAGGCCGAGGGACCTGTGTGATTGCCCCCGACATCAAATAAAGATGCCGGAGGGATGAAGGCCGATGGGCCTGTATGATAGCCCCCGACATCAAATAAAGATGTCGGAGGGATGAAGGCCGAGGGCCGTTGTGATGTGGAATCATGCTGAGGCCGAGGGCTGTTGGTGATGTGAGATCACGCTAAGGCCAAAACCATTATGACATAGGGTCATGTTGAGGCCGAGGGCCGTCTGATGTTGAGGCTGAGGGCCATTTTGATGTCCTCATGGTGAGGCCGAGGGCCGTTGTTGATGTTGAGGCCGAGGGCCGTCTGATGTTGAGGCCGAGGGCCGTTGTGATGTGGAATCACGCTGAGGCCGAGGGCCGTTGGTGATGTGAGATCACGTTAAGGCCAAAACCGTTATGACATAGAGTCATGTTGAGGCCGAGGGCTGTCTGATGTTGAGGCCGAGGGCCATTGTGATGTCCTCACGCTGAGGCCGAGGGCCGTTGTTGATGTTGAGGCCGAGGGTCGTCCTCATGTTGAGGCCGAGGGCCGTTGTGATGTGGAATCGCGCTGAGGCCGAGGGCCATTGTTGGTGTTGAATCACGTTGAGGCCGAGGGCTTTTGGTGATGTGAGATCACGCTGAGGCCAAAACCGTTATGCCAAGGCCGAGGGCCATTGGTGATGTTGAGGCCGAGGGCCGTTGTGATGTTGAGGCCGAGGGCCGTTGTGATGTGGAATCACGCTGAAGCCGAGGGCCGTTGGTGATGTTGAATCACGTTGAGGCCGAGGGCCTTTGGTGATGTGAAATCATGTAAGGCAAAAACTGTTATGACATAGAGTCATGTTGAGGCCGAGGGCCGTATGATGTTGAGGCCGAGGGCCATTGTGATGTGGAATCATGCTGAGGTCGAGGGCCGTCCTGATGTTGAGGCCGAGGGCCGTTGTTGATTTTGAGACCGAGGGCCGTCTGATGTTGAGGCCGAGGGCCGTTGTGATGTGGGATCACGCTGAGTCCGAGGGCCGTTGGTGACGTTGAATCATGCCAAGGCCGAGGGCCATTGGTGACGTGGAATCAAATTGAGGCCGAGGGCCTTTCCTTGATAGTTCCAGGAGTCCTCTGGGTGTATGTTCCTTCTTTCAGGCATCGACCGAGGGGTTGATTCCCCGCCTCGGCCGAAAGGAGGTCCAAGTGATCCGTCCGGGGGTTCGTCTGTTAGTCTCCCGGCGCTTGGCCGTCCCTTGATTGTGCCAGGAGGTCGTATGTTAGTCCTCCTGATGTGTGTTCCTTCTTCTAGGCTTCGACCGAGGGGTTGATTCCCCGCCTCGGCCGAAAGGAGGTCCAAGTGATCCGTCCGGGGGTTCGTCTGTTAGTCCCCCGGCGCTGGGCCGTCCCTTGATTGTGCCAGGAGGTCGTATGTTAGTCCTCCTGATGTGTGTTCCTTCTTCTAGGCTTCGGCCGAGGGGGTTGCTTCCCCGCCTCGGCCGGAAGGGGGTCCAAGTGATCCGTCCGTGGGTTCGTCTGTTAGTCCCCCGGCGCTGAACCGTCCCTTGACCTTGGGGGGTCCCGTCGTCTATTTACGGCGCGGGCTAGGCTTGGTCGGTTTCTGACGACTGCCGTTTCACCCCCAAGTTTGGGGATTTCGTCACCTCAGCCATTCTTTCAAGACTGTCGCCGTGCGTTGCGCGCGGTTTACAATAGGGGGAAAGGGGTGCTATTTATAGTAGTAATAAATGCCAGATAAGGACACGTGTCAGTTTTCTGGTGGTCGAGGGGTCACCTCAACCGGGGTGGCACTGACACTCGCATGTGGCCGCATTAAATGCGGTGGTTGGAGGTGACGTTTGTACTTGGTACGGTGATCCAGGCGCATGTGAAGAGGATATTCTGTCGGGGTGGATGCCTTCGGCTGAAGGGTGCTGGGCCGAAGGCTCTTCTAATCGAGGGCTCCTACCTGCCGAGGGCTGTAGGTGCCGAAGGCTTGGTTTTCAAGCCTTGTTCTTCTGTGATGCCTCTTCTAACCGAGGGCTCCTACCTGCCGAGGGCTGCAGGTCCCGAAGGCTTGGTTTTCAAGCCTTGATCTCCTATGATGCCTCTTCTAACCGAGGGCTCCTACCTGCCGAGGGCTGCAGTTGCCGAAGGCTTGGTTTTCAAGCCTTGTTCTCCTATGATGTTTCTGAGCTCGATTCCGTCACTGGTAGAGCTCCATTTTTCTGGGCTTGGCCCGTTTGGGCCTGTTGGGCCTGATTGTAGTAGAGGAAGTATGTGGGTCGGGGGTCCCTGGGCCATATACTCCATCATTATTCTTTTAAAACATTGTTCAGAATTGGATTCTTAAAGCAATATATTTGAAGCAAAATATTCTATTTTAAGAGATAAAGATGCAAGTATTCTACCCTCTATTTCAATCCCATGCTAAATCTCGCCCTAAACTTTATTTTGGTTAAGCAAGTATTCTGCAACCTTTGTATGATACTATTATACATGTGTACTGAAAATAAATAGAGGACTCCACTTTAGTTGATATTATTGAATTGGTGCATTAGTTATTGTAATCACTACATAATATCGTGTGAAGTATAATTTTCTAATTCTATCAAACTTTCCTTGCCAAGACATATATTCAATTTGTCTTATAAAGTATTGTTCATAACTTGATTTTTGCTGCAATAATTTGGAGCAATATGTTCTAATTTAAAAGAGAAAGATTTTATATGAACTTAAGTATTGGAACATACATGCAATTTATTTTTAAATTGATGATTGGTGATTTTAACTATTGATGATTTATATTTCTTCATTGTTTTTTCTTTTATTGGTACTTAGTTTTCATAGGCATACACAGAGGGTAAATGACATTTTAATATAAGCATACAAAATTTATGTATGCTTAAGTTTTATAATTAGAAATATACATTTGTAAAAATCAATGAATTGCTAATTGATGTTTCATTTCAGGTGTAACAAAGTGCTTGAAAGAAGGAAGTGTAAGCAAAGAGGCAAAAAATATCTCAATATTTATGTAAGTTAATGTATCAGAATATCATTTGCCTTTAAGAAATAGTTCATTTCAATATGATTTGGCATACATTTTGTGAACAAATATTTTTTCTAAGTAGATTTATTGCTTCTAAACTCCGATTATACATTCAATCTTCATGCTTATTTAATAATTGAAGCATTAACATGTTGTAATTATATGCTAATTTTCCTTGACCAAACTGCCAGTTTGTTCATAACTTGATTTTTGCTCCAATATTTTGAAGCAATATGTTGTAGTTTAAAAGATAAATATTTTATATGAACTTAATTATTTGAACATACATGTGATTTATTCTTAAATTATTGTTACTACATCCTAGACTCATAGTTAATACGGAGTATGTCTTTTGAACATTACAAAGGTATGCAAAATCACACATTCAATGACTAAGTTCTAGTCACGGACCTAGTCACGGACAAAATCCGTGATTAAATGTGTTAGTCACAGATATTTTACACTACAGTCCGTGACTAAGTCCGTGACTACAGGCGAATTTTTTTGTAGTGAATATCATGTCTGATTTTTAAAAAAAAGTAAGGTAAGGAAAGCTAACAATATATACAAAGTGATAAAATATTAAAGCAAAAATAATTAGTTAGAAAGTTAGAACGGATTTTACCCTCTGTCTATGCTTGTTTACTTGTATGTATTTTCATTTAAGTATAACTAAGTTACAAAGCAATTTAATGTTATAAAGCAATTTAATGTTCAAGCATGTGCTTATTTCTTTTGTTGTCTGTATTTGTTAAGTTCTTTTTCTTCACATTTTAATGACATTTGTTAGATAAAAATATGTTATTTAAATGGATTTGTTAGAAGTGCCATACATTGTTGAAAACAGCATCCTTCATCTGTAAAACAGTTGCTACTGCTACTCGTCATCAAACTTTTAAACAGTTAATAATGATGTGTGTTTAATTACTTGTTTGATTTGTGTGATCATAACTGATAAAAGAGTGTTTTCCTATGACGTTTTCTTATATTTATGTTACCTTGTTTTATTTGCTCCATTTATTTAGCACGAAGCTGAAGCAGAGGAAAATGATATACCTGAATCTGAACACAAATATGAGGCATCTGAGGGTAAACATAGGTAAGCAATTTCTGTAATGCTTTATATTTTAGTTTATTTCTTATGATTAGTTTTTTCTGGTTTCAAATGACTGTTTTACATTCAGATTCAAAATCCTAATATAGTTTTTATTCAATGTTAACATGCATATGCTTCTTATAGATGCCTCTGTTGAAAATGTCTACTGTCTGTCTACCTACTTCGTTCAAACAAACTGAATCCTATTGCTTCAAGAGGTTTCCAATATGTTATTTTACAAAACCATTTGATGGATAGTCTACCCGGGGGTATATATCCGAAGGGTTATTTACGGGGAATAACTTAGAGAGAAGTCATAGCAAGTAAGTAAATGTAGAGAGAGAGTGTATTCAGTATGGATGCCGTTTTCAGTGTGGTTACAAATGAGGAAATGGGGTGCTATTTATAGTAGCAATAAATGCCGGACAGGGACACGTGTCAAGCGCTCATTGGCCGAGGGGTCACCTCAACTGATTGGCACTGGCAGCCGCATGTGGCCGCATTTAATGCGGCTGTTGGATGGGACGTCTGTACAGGGTACGGTGATCTGTACGCATGTGAGGCGGATATCTTGTCGAGTGAGATGCCTTCGGCTATAGAGCAGTAGCTGAGGGCTCCTCCAATCGATGGCACCCTGGTGCCGAGGGCTCACAGTGCCGAGGGCTACTGTTTTTGCCGTTTTCTCCCAGTTTCTTAGTTTGCTTGAGAAACCTGTTCTGTGAGAGTTTAGAGCCTTCGGCCAGGGGGCCGAAGGCACCCCTGGCGCGTAGTTTGGGCTGCTTGGTACTCTGGGCGCTGTGATTTGGGCCTGTTGGGCCTTCTGGGCCTTCGCTGGAGTAGTAGGAGTCTGTGGGCCGGGGGTTCCCGGGCCATATACTCCATCAGGAGTCCCTCACTCCTTTTGCCGAAAGGTACTTGAGGGAAAAGGAGTAATTTGTGCTTGCCCTTTGATGTTGTCCCGTCGTGATCTCTGAAGTTGGTGAGGAGTTGTTGCTTTTATGTCCCTGCCGAAGGCAGTCCCTCAGTTACCCACATGTCGGGACTTGAGGGCTTGCTTCGTTGTTTGTTGGAATTTCACCAATTTTTGTAATTTAATGATTTTCCCGAGGGGGTCCTCCAGTCCCCCACTCCTTGAGGCACTTGTAAAGTGGTGAAAAGGAGTAGAGTAGTTGCGTTTGCTGTTGTGGGCCGAAGGCTGACGTTTTTCATTTCATTTTGGGGGGATGCCTCGTTAAAAACCTCATTAGGAAAAACCCTGGGGGAAAAAATCCTAATGAGGGAAAAAGAGTGCACCGAATCCCCCCAATGATGAATCGAAAATGTCAAACCTTGGTCAAAAATGGAGAATAACGGTAATGCCGAAGGCTCTTCTTTTCCTGAGGGCTCATGTAATGATTAGCCGAAGGCTTGTTGTTGATGTCCTGGGGGTGCCGAAGGGGAGCCCCTCAATCTGGGGATCGAGGGCCTGCTGGATGAGGGCAGCGGTGGAGATGTTACCGGGGGGTCCACTGTTTGTTGATTAGTTGGTGATGAAGGTACCCGAGGGCTCCCATTACCTGTGTGCCATGGGTTATCCGTCAATGAGGCAACTCCCCGGGGGCTACCCGGTTTTGTAGTGCTGAGGGGGAATCCCCGAGGGGTGCCCTGATATGAAGCCCTGGGTTCTGGAGGAGTGATCCCGAAGGCATCTGCTATGTGTTGTGTGGGGCACAACCCGGGGGCGCTTCTGGGTAAGTGTACCCGGAGGCTATCCTTGATGAAGTGGAGTGAAGTAGAAAACCCGGGGGCTTCCAGAATATAGCCGTTGGAAATATAGCCGTTGGAATATGTAACGTCAGGTTTATAGCCGTTGGGGGGGGTACACGTGGCGTGTGATGGTTGACTGTCCGTGGGCGGCGTCACTGGTTGGGCGAAGACGCGGTGTGTAATGATGGCGTCCATCCGGAGGCCCAGTTTTCGGGCCCAAACCCGGACTCTGGGGTCTATAAATACCCCGGAGCCAGAGCCATTTCTTCCTTACGCGTCCAAAAATCCTTAGCGAAGCTCTGCCAAAAATTCTAGAGAGAGAAACTCAAGCCCTCGGTCATAGCACTTTCAGAGGTTAGTTCTCCCTTTGCTCCTCAACACTTTTTGTAAGTTCCGCCCTCTGGCCTTAGTTTAGGGTTAGGGTTCCGTAAAAATCCTTCGAAACCTTAGGCACATTTTGTGGCAAAGAATGTCGTCCGAGAGCGATTCCCAAAATATCTCGAGGGAGCCCTCGGTTGAGGATGAGGTTGCTTCCGATGTTGAGTCAAGCAGCAGTGCGCCCTCGGTTGCCGATGACGAAGTCGTGGCCTTGGAGTTGCAGAAGGCCCTTGCTGCTGAAGTGGAAGCCGAGGGCTTCGAACAGGAGTGTGAAGATGAAGAACTAGCCCTCGCGTATCAGGTGGCGGAGGACGAAGCCCAAAAGGAGGCGATGGCGGTCACTGTTGTTGTACCACCCCCTCGGACTGACTGTGGTGAGCCTAGTACCTCCAGGCCGTTGGACCCGACGCCTCTGAGAATAGCCCCTGGCAAAAAGAAGATGAAGTCGCAGAGGGCTGCCCCCAAGAAGAAGGGTGTTGCCGCTGGTGCTGGGGGGGGCTGTTGACATGCCAGAGGGGTATACCTGGCTAAACACCGAGGCCCTCGATATTAAGTCGAAGGCGGACAGGGCTGACTTGTACGTCACGCAGCTGCACGTTGGGCCCTCGACCGTAGTGGTGGAGCCAGGCGTCGATGATCTTCTTTCCAGGCCACCCGAGGGATGCATTGCCGTCCACATTCTGTCGGTGTCAATGGGCCTCCGGTTCCCCCTGCACCCATTTCTCCGGGAGTACCTCAGGTTTGTTGGACTCATCCCCTGCCAACTTACCCCCAACAGCCATTCATACGTTGCTGGCTTCCTGCACCTGTGCCGGACGAGGGATGTTACCCCAAGCTTGGACCTCTTCTTCCAAAGCTTCAACTTGTGCCGAGGAGGGCACGCGAATGCCGAGGGCTTCGCCAATTTACAGCAGGTAGCGAAGTTCAAGCTGTTTACCGAGGCGCCCCCGCCTAATAAGGTCTGGAAAGACAGATGGTGCTACGTCCGGCTGGCCGAGAATCCCTTCCCGAGGGAGCTACGGGACCGCTTTCGGCGCCACGAGAGGGTGGGGAGTGCTGCCCTAGAGAAGGATGGCCTGAAACTCGCCAAGATCCCGGAGGGCAAGACGAAGGTCGTGACGATCAAAGAATGCACTTTTGAGGAAGACTTGCATGCCCTCGGGTTCCAACGGTACCGGTTCATCGGGGAAACAGACGAGAAGTACCCCGTATTTGCTGAGGCCTTCGGGGGAGCAGGAGGTAGTCTACGAGGGCCCTTAGTCTCATACTTAAGCATTTTCATTTTGCATCCCGACAGTTGTTTGTGGTATGAACCCTTCGGGTTAATATTCTCTTCGCTTTGTTTTGCAGGTATGGAGGCTCTCTTTGCGATGAAAAAGAAGAAGGAGAGGGCGCAGGCCCAGAAGAAAGAGCCCCCGGGTCAAAAGTCCATTGATGAGGTTTTCCCGAAGGAGGCTGCGGAGCCTTCAGTTGCTGCTGCTCCTGCTAATGTGGCCGGGGGGCCGAAGGCCGATGTGACGGCCAAGAAGAAAAAGGGAGGCAAGGGGGTGGAGCCCCCGATCAAGAAGCAGAAGGTTGCCGGGGGCGCCGTTGAAAAGGCGGCCCCCCTCATAGTAATCGATGATCAGCCCTCCGCTGACCCCCCGGCCATTGACACTTCGATGGCTCAAACAGACCTTCCCCCGGGGAACCTGCCTCGGGAGATTATTCAGCTCTCCCTCGCTCCGGGGGCATCTGTGTTGCACGGTTCAGCCGAGCCGATGTCTTTCCTGAGGGGGATTACCTCGATGATGGATAAGGAAGCCCTCTCCACCTATGACGATGACGTCCTCGAAGCCAAGGCCCTTCGATCAGCTCTGACTGTAAGTGTTTTTACTTTGACTTTATCTTAACACTTAGCATAATCCCAATGCTCGTCTGAACCCCCTGTCCGTTATTCAACAGGCGTGCATAACCTTCGGTGAGCAGGCTCGAAGGCGAGAGGAGTGGTGCCGTCATAAGGCCGAGCTAGAGAAGTCCGTGAAGGCGCTAATTCTCGACAAGGACGCTGCCCTCCGGGAGGTGTGCAAGTTGGAGGACGCCCTTCGGCAAGCGGAGCTGCGGCTGAAGGAGGCCAGAGAAGACGGGAAGGCCGAGGGCAGGGCTGAGGCCGAGAGGGTTGCGGCCGAGGAGAGAAAACAAGCTGCCGAGGACGCCGAGAAGGCCAAGGCTGAAGCTGCTGCCAAAGCCCGAGAAGAGGCCATTGCTGGGTTCACCTCCGAGGGCTGGAAGGCCGAGGGCCAGAGCGAGTGTGTGGCCTCTGTGGTGAAGGCCTCGATCGAGGAGTGGGTGAGGGGCCCCGGGCTCGACTGGATGAATGAGAGGGGTGACACCTACTATCAAGCTGGCGAGTTCTTCACCCAGCACCTGGTTTACCGGAGGCTCGCCCGGCATTTTGGCACCTCCCTGGATGAGTTCAACCCCTCGGTGTACGGCCTCCCCCCGTTGCAGCCAGATGTGCGGGTCCCCCTCCCCGAGGGAGAAGAGCGCCCGGTGATTCATGATTCCATGATGATGGGCGTCGATGATGATGCCGAGGACGCCACCGGGACGGAGGTTACCTCGAAGCCATCGGGGGAGGGTGCCCCCGGGAATGATGTTGTTGATGTGTAATATGCACTTAGAAATCCCTGAACATATTTTGTAATGAATAACTTTGATCCTTCGGCTTCGGCCTGTTTGTAATTTCACACTCACTCTTGTTTTCGATGAATGCATGCTGCCTCCGGGCTCTTCATATTTGAATGCGCCTTACGTTTTGAATGTATGCCTTCTCCTTTGAATGTATGTTTTAGGACTTAGAATGTTTTCTGATTGTAGCTTGCCCCCGGATGCCTTCGGTAGTTGGGCACCCTCTGATGGATATGCAACCGAGGGTTCAGCAGCAATTAGGACTTAGAAATTTTTTCTAAGTGTAGCACAGCATGAGGCCTTCGGGCGTTTGCAGTAACCCAAATCCTAGGACTTAGAAAAATTTCTAAGTGTAGATTTCCCCTTGAGAGCCTTCGGGATATGGCATCCCTTCCTGATGTGTGAATGTTGGACCGAGGGCCCAATGTACAGGACTTAGAAATTTTTTGCAAGTGTAGTATATCACGTAGCCTTCGGCTACTGTGGAGCCCCAACTGAAATATTGAATAGGCCGGGGGCCAATTCTTTAGGACTTAGAAAATTTTCTTGAGTGTCGATTCCTTGTGCACTGTAGCCCTCGATTGATAGGTAGCCTTCGGCTATTGGGTCCCTTTATAAGTTGAGGGTGAAATATGTAGGACTTAGAAAGATTTCTAAGTGTAGATTTTCCCTTGGGAGCCTTCGGGAGATGGCATCCCTTCTTGATGTATGAGTAGTTGATCGGGGGAAAAACATGTGGGACTTAGGAAATTTTATTAGTGCAGATTTTCCCTTGGGAGCCTTCGGGAAATTGGGCATCCCTTCTTGATGTATGGCCTTCGACTGTCATATTCCTTTAGCTGTAATACTGATTGAGCCGGGGGCCCGTCTTTAGGACTTAGAATTTTTTTTGCAAGTGTTGTTGTATCGCATAGCCTTCGGCTATAGTATTCCCCTGGCTGTAATGTTGATTGAGCCGGGGGCCCAATTTTAGGACTTAGAATTTTTTCAAGTGCTGCTTCCTTGTGTAGCCTTCGGGTGATAGGTGCCCTCTGACTATACATCACTTTGCGAGATGCCCGGGGGCTACTCATTTAGGACTTAGAATATTTCCTAAGTGTAAATTGATGTTGAGCTTCCGGATGTAGATCCCTTGTGTTGCATGAGTCTCTGGCCGAGGGCCAAATATATGTGGAATCCTGTTGTTGTGAAGAAAGACTCTGAAAAGTTGTAGAGTCTGACTTAGCCAGTTGTGTCCCTCGCAATGGGGTGGGGGCCCTCGGTATTTGTTTGAAGGTACCGTTTTAGTGTACTTTGGATAGTCCATTCCCTTTGTATTGTTGAAGCCTTCGGTGTTTGTGTGACCGGAGGTGACCAGGCAGTGGACTTAGCCGTTCCTTGATGCTACTTGTTCGAGTAGTATCCTTCGGGAAATAGGAGCCTTCAGTTACCGGAGGTGTTCCCGCGGGGAGCCCTCGGCTTGTTGTGATCTGTTGGAGTGTACTCTTTGATTTCTCGCTGAGTCTACTCCCCTTCACCCCCCCTTTTTTTTTGGTTGGTGGTGAAGGGAAGGCATCAAGAAACTTGGTTTCTTGGTAAGGCTGGGCCTATTAGGAGACCATCAGAATACACCAATGGCTCTCCTCCCTCGGGTTAACCTTCCGAGTTCCGAGGGGATCGAGGGACGTTTCCTGGGCACAAGATATGGTGGTCCGTAACCTGCCTCCCCTTGGGGGATGGCGCGGAAAGCGCCTCATTTTTGAAAGTCGTCCCCTCGGCGCTAGACATAGTCCGTGGCCTGCCACACCCTTGGGGTGGTGGCGCGGGGAGCGTTTCGGTTTGGAAGTCGAATCCTGGGCATTTCTCATGCCTGTCATACCCTGGGGGTAGTGACGCGGATAGCGTTCCGTTTTTGAAAGTCGATTCCTGGGCATTTCTCATGCCTGTCATACCCTGGGGGTAGTGACGCGGAAAGCGTTTCAAGGAAGGGTTTTCATTTGCACACTAGTTGCAAATGGCCAGGGGCACTACGTGCCGCCGGCACTGATGGTGGCGCCTTCGGTATATGCGTCCTCGTGGGGTACGGCTTTTAGAAACAACACTTGGTGTTAGTTTCGATGTGTAGCCCCCGGTACTTGGTACCGAGGGGTCTTCTGTAGGAACACTTGGTGTTCTCCTTTGTTGCAGTTGATGGAGGTGTCTACCCTCGGTACTTGGTACCGAAGGGTCTTCAGTGAAACACTTGGTGTTTCCCAATAGATGTTTGGAAGTTGATAGGAGAGCATCTCCCTGGCACTGGGTGCCGAGGGGTCTTCTGTAGGAACACTTGGTGTTCTTTTTTGTTGTAGTTGATGTAGGCGTCTACCCTCGGTACTTGGTACCGAAGGGTCTTCAAATGAAACACTTGGTGTTTCCCAACAGATGTTTGGAAGTTGATAGGAGAGCATATCCCTGGCACTGGGTGCCGAGGGGTCTTCTTCGGAACATCTTGGTGTTTTCCCTTCGTTTCGATGTTTGATGATGGAGGTGTACCCTCGGCACTGGATGCCGAAGGGTCTTCTGTAGGAACACTTGGTGTTCTCATCTTTTCTTTTTTGATGTTGAAGGTGGGGATGTACCCTCGGCACTGGGTGCCGAAGGGAAATGAAACACATGGTGTTCTTTGTTGTTGGTGATAGGAGTTTCCTCCCTCGGCACTGGGTGCCGAGGGGTCTTGACTGAAAACACGTGGTGTTTTCACTGTTTGTTGTAGGTGTTGATGGTGTCCGCCCTCGGCACTTGGCGCCGGGGGGGGGGGGGGGGGGTTCTTCTCGTGGTGAGGCCTGTAGTCAGTATGAGGGCTTGATGTCTTGAATGTATCTTCATTCTTCGAAATTGGAGGCCTTGGGCCATAGGATAGTACATTCACTAGTTATGAGGGCTTGGCCGCTCTTACATTATTGATAAAATTTAACTAAATGGTGTACATTCCAGTGCCTAGGGACTTCTTTCCCATTGGGGCGTTTGAGCTTGTAGGTCCCGGGTTTGATGATGGCTGCTATGATGTAGGGGCCTTCGAATTTTGGTGCCATTTTTCTTCCCTCGGTTGGTTGGCTGGCTTCCCTCCTCCGGAGGACATAGTCCCCCACTTGAAATTCTCGGGTTCGAACTTTGGCGTCGATGTAGCTTTTAACTTGCCTTCGGTAGTTTTCTGCCCGGATGAAGGCCTGCTCCCGGCGTTCTGAAATGAGGTGGAGGTCGAGGGCCATGTTGCTGTCGTTGACCTCGGGGTCATACTGGATCACCCTTCGGGTAGGAAGGGTGACTTCCGTAGGAGCTTTGGCTTCAAAACCGTAGCAGAGGGAGAAGGGTGTTTCACCTGTAGCTCGCCGAGGGGTGGTGCGGTAGGCCCAAAGGATGTTGTGAAGTTCTTCTACCCAGCCACCGCCCTCGGCCTCCAGCTTCTTTTTGAGGCCCTCGAGCAAGGTCCGGTTGGCGTTCTCTACTTGCCCGTTGCCTTGAGGGTAGGCAACGGAGGAGAAGGTGTGTTTGATGCCCCATGCCTCCAGAAGGGCACAGAAGGGGCTGCCTCAAATTGTGTCCCATTGTCGGAGATGATCTGCTGGGGGACGCCAAACCTTGTGAGGATGTTCTTGAGGACGAAGTGACGGCACTTCGCCTCCGTGATGCTGGCGAGGGGTTCAGCCTCCACCCACTTGGTAAAATAGTCGACGGCCACAATGATGTATCTGTTGTTGGAGGTACCCCTCGGCAGAGGGCCCACAAGGTCTATCCCCCATCGAGAAAAAGGGACAGATGTGCTGATGGGGGCATAGTTGACCGCTGGCCTGCCGGGGGCTTTCTGGAAATGTTGACATGCGGTGCACCTCCGGGCAAGGTCAGCACAATCCCTGGCCATGGTTGGCCAGAAGTAGCCCTGGAGAATGAGCCTTCGGGACATGGAGAAGGGTCCTTGGTGAGCTGAGCAAGTGCCACTGTGCACTTCCTCCATTGCGACCTCGGCTTCATCTGGATGAAGGCACCGAAGTAGCGTGCCATTGTAAGATCGTTTGTAGAGCCTTCCATCTTCGATGGTGTAGCTGGGAGCCCTCAGCTTTGCCAGTTTAGCGCGGGCCTCATTCTCGGGCAACTGCCCTGTTGAGATGAAGGCGGTGATATCTGAGATCCAATCCTCCTGACGTTGTTGTATGTTCATCACGGGGCTTGCATGGATGCTTGAGAGGCTGAGTTCCTCGATTTTGGCAATTTTGGAGATGTGCTCGGGGGAGTCTGCCGAGAGTTTAGATAATATGTCGGCCTCAGAGTTCTGAGCCCTCGGTATTTGAGTGAGAGAGTGTGCCTCAAATACCTTAAGCAACTCCTTGGCCGCTTTCTTGTACTGTTTCATTCTCCCCTCCTTGGCCTCATATTCTTCGGAGATTTGGCCAACGACCAACTTGGAGTCGCATTTGATGTGGATTTGCCGAGCCCTCATGTTGGCATCCAGCCGAAGGCCACATAGGAGGGCTTCATATTCGGCCTCATTGTTGGAGACCTTGAAGGAGAAGCGGATTGCATAGTAGGCCCTGAAGCCATCGGGAGCAATGAGGACTACCCCTCCCCCGCATGCTTTGGTCGCGGAGGAGCCATCAGTGTAGAGGGTCCACCAGTCGTCCGAGGTAGCCGAGGGCTCCCCGTCCGTGGCTGCCCTTGCGGTACATTCCGTCACAAAGTCCGCTAGGGCTTGGCCCTTGATGGCAGGCCTTGGACGGATGTCAATGTTGTACTGGCTCAAGAAGATAGCCCATTTCACCATGCGGGAGGAGCTGGTGGGGCTCCTCATGAGGGCACCGAGGGGTTGATGAGTGAGGACTTGAACTGGGTGAGCCTGAAAGTAGTGGCCCAGCTTTTTGACAGTCCAAACGATGGCTAACACCGTTTTTTCCACAGGGGAGTACCTGAGCTCGGCCTCCCTTAGGGTCTTGCTAACGTAGAAGATGGCATGTTGGATGCCGTCTTCCTCCCTTATGAGTACAGAGCTGATGGCCGCTGGGCTAACCCCAAGGTAGAGGTATAGGGTCTCCCCTACCTTGGGTTTGGAGAGCACAGGAGGTGAAGATAGATATCTTTTGAGCTCGTCGAAAGCCCCCTGGCATTCTGGAGTCCATAGAAAGCCAGCCGTCTTCCTCATGATCTGGAAGAAGGGTAGAGATTTTTCCGCCGATTTAGATAGGAAGCGGTTGAGGGCTGCCAGGCGGCCCGTCAACCGTTGAACTTCCTTCACATTGCGTGGGGGCTCCATGTTGATGATGGCCTGGATTTTCTCGGGATTGGCCTCAATACCCCTTCGGCTCACCATGTAACCCAAGAACTTGCCCCCTTGGACGCCGAAGGTGCACTTCTTCGGGTTTAGCCGAAGGTTGAATTTTTGCATGATGGCGAAGATTTCCCGGAGGTCGTCAGCATGGCTGGAAGATTGTTTGCTCTTGACGATCATGTCGTCAACATAGGCCTCCATGGTGCGCCCTAGGACGACTTGAAAGACCCGGGCCACCATCCGGGTGTAAGTGGCCCCCGAGTTCTTTAGGCCGAAGGCCATCACTAGGTAGCAAAAGATGCCCTCGGGAGTCATGAAGGCAGTTTTTTCGGCGTCCTCCTCGTGCATGAAAATTTGATGGTACCCTCGGAAGGCATCGAGGAAGGACATGATCTCACACCCTGCGGTCTCATCCACCAATTGATCAATGTTTGGTAGAGGGAATGGATCCATAGGGCATGCTTTGTTGAGATCGGTGTAGTCCACGCACATGCGGAAGGTAGGGGGCTTCTGTGCGAGGACTACATTCGCTAGCAATGAGGGGTATTTTACCTCCTTGATGTGCTTGATAGAGAGGAGCATGGTGACTTCCTTCTTCACAAATTCCCTCCTCTCGGCGGAGAGGGGCCTTCTTCGTTGCTGCACTGCCTTTGCCGAAGGTTCCACCGAGAGGCGGTGGGTGATGACCCTTCGGCTTATTCCCGGCATGTCCTCCGGCCCCCATGCAAAGACAGTGGAGTAGGCGCGGAGGGCGTCGGTGATACCAGTCTTCAAATCTTCAGGGAGCTGGGCTCCAATCTTCACGACTCTCTCCGGCTGGGCCGGATCGAGCGCAAAGTCTTCTACGTCCTCGGCCGGTTCAGCCCTCGACCTTCTTTCCTCTTGGTCGACGGCTCCGGTGATGGTGTCAACACGGAATTCCGTCTTGCTGACCTTCCTAGTGACCTGAAGATAGCAGGCGCGGGCAATTTTTTGGTTCCCCCGGGAGTAGCCAATGCCCCCCTCGGCGGGAAACTTGAGGCAGAGATGCCTCATGGAGATGATGGCTTCGAGGTCCTCGAGGGCTGGCCGGCCGAGGATGATGTTGTGAGCGCAGTCAATGTTGACGACGACGAACTCCATTTCGAGCTGGGCTCTATGGATCCCGTCGCCGAAGATCACCGGGAGGGTTATTACCCCCTCGGAATCAATAGTATCGCCGGTGAAGCAGGCAAGAGGAGTCTTAATGGGCCGAAGGGACCCCCTCTTCAGATGCAGCTCTCTGAAGGTGCTGAGGTACATTACATTGACGGAGCTGCCCGTGTCAACGTAAGTTCGGTGAATGATGGTGTCGTTGATCTCCGTCCGAATTACCAAGGCATCCCTGTGAGGAGGAGAAGTAGGAGGGAGATCTGCGTTGGTGAAGGTGATGGGTTCCTCCCTCAATCGCTTTACCGGGGGCATATGAGTGACTTCCCCTACGTAAAGCGATTGAGCCCACTTCTTTCGCTGGCTGGTGGAATCACCCCCTGTGTTGCCACCGGTGATCATGAGGATGTGGCGTTTCTTCTCCTGGTAGTGGGGGTATTCCTCCTCCTCTTCTTCCAAGTTTCCGATCTCCCTCTTCTTGCCGAGGGGGATGGTGTTTGGATTCACCCAAGCATTTACCTTCGTATGGTGCCCTCGGGGAGGTCCCTGATGAGAAGGTCCCTCCTGCCGAGGGCTCTGGACAAACTGGGACAGGTGCCCTGCCTGTATTAAACTCTCGATGGCCGTCTTCAGCTGATGGCAGTCATCGGTCCTGTGCCCCTGGTGCCGATGGAAGCGACAGTAGGGGAACCGAGGGTTGATAGCGTGTACCTCCGGGGGTGCGCGAGAGTCGCGCTCAACGAGGCCCCTCTCCTCGGCAAAATCGAGGATGCTGCTGACGGGGTGCGTCAATGGTGTCCGAGGGCGGTCCAGGAGAATGGGCTGTGCCCAAGTCTTAGGGTTGCTCTTATAACCTCCCCCGGGCTTGGCTTGGCCTTGCCGAGGGCGGTCATTAGAGGGTCCCGAAGTCTTGGGGTGATTTGGAGGAGCCCCTGGCCCTCGGTTATGCTTGTTGTCAGCCCTCGGGGGCTGCTGGTCCGGATGCTGGTGATACTTCTCCACCTCCTCGGCCTCAGCATATCGGTCCCCCCGCTGCAAAGCCCTTATGTAGTCGCAGGGGGGTTCAATGATGAGGCTCCTTGAAAAGTTGCCGGTGCGGAGGACGGTTTGTAGGAGGGCCAGGAGGGTCCCGTCATCAGCACCGTCGACCTTGTCGGCCTCCGTCCTCCAGCGCTCTAGGAAATCCCGAAGGGTCTCATCCTTCTTCTGGCATATTGTTAGGAGGTGGGAGAAGTGCTTCCTTGTGCGACGCCTCCTGGCAAATTGTGTCAAGAATCGCTGGGCGAGTTCTTGCCACGAATCAATGCAGCCCTCGGGCAGCCTGTTGAACCATTCGTATGCCGGTCCCTCTAAGGTGGAGAGGAACCAACGACACAAATATTCGTCTGACGCTCCTACCATCATCATGTTGTTCTGGTATTTGCTGTAATGTTCCTGGGGGTCCGTCTTCCCGTTGTAGGGCTGTATGTGTTGCCCTCGGTATTTCTCCGGGATCCGGGCCGCCAATACCCTTGGGGTAAATGGCGTCCGAGTCCGGAGCTGGATGACGGGTTCTACGGAGCCCTCGGCCACCTTCTTCTGTAACTCCTCCATTTTGGCCATCATGGCCTCGTATTTGAGATCTGAATGAGGGGTGGAGGTGGTGGCGTGAGCTTTGTTGGACTCCATCTCGTCAAGCCGGCGTTGGAGGGCCACAATAATCTCGTCCCGGGGATCCTTCGGGAGGGTCTCCGCCCCCTGCGAACGAACTCGGGCCGAGTGGGCCTGGTTGATATGGTGGCGAGCGTCATCGGCATGAAGGGGTGCCTTGCCTTTGTCCCGAGGGGGACGCTCCTCGTCTGCCCTCGAAACAGATCCCCCGCTTTCCTGGGGCCTTTGGAGTGCTTTCCCCCCGAGGCGGTCTTGGACCCCTCGGCGGTCTGGCCCTCCTCCGAGCCGGTTGAGGGCGGAAGTACGGGGCCTTTCCCTGTTGTCATTATGGCGGTCCCGGGACTGAACTTCCTGGGAGGACGTATCTTGGGCCACCACCCCTTCGCCGTTTCTCACCCGAGGGGTGGGATTTCCGAAGGGGTGTGGCAGAGGGGGAAGTATGATGTTTTCCCCAACCTGAGGGTGAGCTGGAGCCAGGGTGCCGAAGGCACCCGGGTTCTGGGTGAGCGTTTGGATGAAGGCGGAGAGCGCCGATTGCACGTCGATGGTGAGAACCGGAGGGCTGACTTGGTCATCGCTCCGGTTTTTCTTTTTGGCCTCGATGCCGAGGCGGGCATCGGGGGCATTTTGTTGGATCTGAAGGCCGGGGGCCTGTGATTTGGGCCTGTGATTTGGGCCTGTTGGGCCTTCGCTGGAGTAGTATGAGTCTGTGGGCCGGGGGTTCCCGGGCCATATACTCCATCACCATTTCTGACATTTAATTTTCTTAAATAATTAATACATATGCACATAAACATCAATATTTCGAATAGGCCTTGGATTCAAGTAGATACCCCAATGTTCTTAAAGTGAATCTAAACTACTTGTATCATTTTAGGCTATACTTTTTCCATTACTGTTCTAGAGAAATTGTAATTTAATAGGTTATGGGACCTGTATATGGTGCCCGTGGATGTAATATTTATAAGTAGTTATTTTATAGGTGAATGCAGGTTCCAAAATACAGTTTTTTAAAATTTAACAATGAATACACTTGTATTGCACGAACCATAACTTTAGGGAAATGAAATAGCAATCTTAGTTGTCGACCCAATATTTACAATAGATGGAATATAGGGAATTAAACATAAAAACCGCAAATGTTGTGTATCCAAACACATGCTTAGGGAAAGTAAACACAACAACTTGCAGAGTCGCAACTAAGTCTAGACACTAACTTCTGAGGTAGTCTGTGGTACACAGACACCATCAGATTAACCTCAGCAAATCTTAGAAACTATGCTAAACCTTCTTGAGCTTCACACGAACTGCCTTGCGGGTTTTTGCCAAAACCTTGTGCGCTTCATCATCTTTAGCAGACCTTTTGCCTCTTGAAATTTCTGACTCATTGGGGTTAGAAGTGTCGGTAGTCAGGTCAATAGGACCCATGTCGTTTGCTTCACTCTCCTTGTCGTTTCTAGTTTCAACTTCAATGCCATTTTCCACATCCTGTTTTGTTATATATGCATACATATATATATAGGGAAGAGTTCAAATAAAAAGACCTCTTCCCGTGCAAAGTGCGAAGATATGCACTTTTGCATCTTTCGCTTGCACTTTTGCGTGTTTCTGTTGCACTTTTTCGTGGTAACGAAAAAGTGCAACATATTTACGAAATTGCCACCGCGATTATCGAATTTTGTGCAGTTTTGGCTCATTTTGAGCCATTAGATGTAGAAATGAATGCACAAGATTCATTCTCACTTTGCATGGGAAGAGGTCTTTGTATTTGAACCATCCCATATATATATATATATATATATATATATATATATATATATATATATATATATATATATATGCACAAGATTCATTCTCACTTTGCATGGGAAGAGGTCTTTGTATTTGAACCATCCCCTACATATATATATATATATATATATATATATATATATATATATATATATATATATATATATATATATATATATATATATATATATGTGCACTCTTATATATAGATAACACCAAAGTTATAAAAATTAAGTATTATAGATGCACTCTTATTTAATTAAATAAAAGTTGATCCTAGTTTGTGATGGTGTAGCCTTAGATGTAGTAGCTTGTGAACAATCCCCAATTTGTTTTGAACTTGCCTCATATTCACTTTTAACCTTGACAACACTAAAAGCATGTTCCCCTTTCCTTGAGTTGTCATTGTTTACTTGTACCAAGCAAACCACTTTCTTTTTCATCAAACTAAAAATCTCAATAGGGGTGTCATCGTCCTCATTGTTTTTCTGCCAAAGTTAAACTTATACTCATTCACCATAGCTGAAGGTAAAACAATTTTTTCAAAATTGAATAATACCATTTCATTCACAAATTGTGAAGCCTTTTGCCAAAGAGTTCATAGCTATCCCTCAACAAAAATGATGTGTTTCCAGTTTTGTCCATCACTCGAATCTTTACCTTTTACCTACGAATTTACCAATCATAGTGACTTGGGAAAAAACCAAACTTATGAAAGTGTGACACGTACCTCAAACATTGGGTACATGCAATTAAGATATCAAATTAGCTATATTAACAGTTCTAAATACTTGATGACAACATCTTCATTGTTTTTGCGATTTGGATTAAGACATCCAAATCTGCCGCATTTTTTGCAACTTTTCTAGCACATTCCTTAAAGGCTAAGTACCACCAGCCTTTGCCAACGTCAACGTCTATGATCTCTCCAGCTATCCAAAAACGGCCAACCTAATAACAACAACGTTTATAGTTGCAATTTCATTTTAAATAGAAATTTATGTCATTAAAGTATAAATATCAGGTCTTTCTCGAAAAGGGAGTCAATAGGGATTATATCATTGTTGTTTGTGTTTACTTCACCTGTTTCATATGAAGTGATCACAATTGGGATTCCTGTGAAGCTGTTGTCTCCATGCACGTCAAATCTGTAGATTGTTAAGTTATCAATATACAATACAATAGCAGAATTTTAATATATAATTTATTCATTGACATATGGCTTACCTGTCTTTGTAATCATTGAGCTCTTTGTCTTTGCCATTGATTATCAACTTAGTAGCGAAAAAAGAATTTGAAACCGATAACTCCCCTGAAAATTAATAATTTGTAATGTCAAACATTTTAAGGACAAACTAATCAATACATTGTTAGGAAAGGGAAAATTATACCTTTGTAAACTTTTGCTTTGACAAACAAAATTGCGGCCAACATGAAATTTGGGTGTTTTTTAACTTGTTCTTTGATCACATCAACAAATGGGCCCCACAATGTGCACTTTATAGTCCGTTGTCTGTCACGTTAAATATGTATCAATATATAATACACTCCTTGATGGATGTGATCAAAGCTAAAAAAATCGAAAAACATACCCAGGGTCTTCTAGGACAATTTCACACAACTTTTGGCATTCACCGTTGAACTCCTGCGGTCTAGGGTAGTGAATTGACTTGATGCTACCTATGACATCTTTAGAGACAGTTTGTAAAAGCTTAGATTCTTCAGTGATATATCTAAGATATTATATCATATAGTATATCAAATGTTATACCAAATATTCTAGTTTGGATGTATCATAATTTAAAATATATAATACCAAAATTATTAGTTGTAAGAATTTAGATAAATAATTCTTATATTATTCGTTACCAAATAATTCGGTATGGTCAACATCGTTTGCATATGCAAGCTGGACAAATGGCCTAAAGTTGAACAGGAAAGAAGGAAAGTTTCCCTCATCCAAGTCCACTGCCGTGGTCTTGTGGTTGAAGAGAACCTTGTATGTTAGTGTTGTTGTCTTGTACTTCATGTCATTAGGTGCCACAATGAAGTTCCTAACACTATACAATTGTCCTTCATTGAGGCTCTCTTTAAAATGCATAACTCTCTCACGACGTATTGTGGCATGCACTCTATCCCCCTATAAAAAAAGTAAGGTTCATGGAAGATGGCATAAATGATTTAATAAAACAATAGGGTTCTTCTATAAAATTGTACATCAGAATCATGGAAGACACAATCCAAAGTATTCATGATACTTTTGTTACTGAAAGTTGGAGTAGTGTATGCTTGAATCAGCCTCAATCGTAAAACTCAGTTTGTCCTGGACTTATTAATCTCCAGAACTTTGTCGTAAATCATGTTGCTAACTCTACATCGAAATTGGTTTCTCTCTGCAATAGTCGGCCAAAGTTAAATTAATGCTTTGTTGAATCAATAATTTATAGGCATATGAGTTACAGTTATTCAACATGTGCTAGTGGATGTGTGCAGGGAGTTTCAAATACGTGGAGAAAACTGCTAAGCATATTTGAGGGGTGCCATCTCTATAGTTTGTACCTACTACGTGTGTTATTATTATTATAATATTAATTTTAGTATTAAAGTGGTATTTATAAATGTGAACATTTCTGAGTTGTGCGGTTGTGTCGATCTAAATTTTAGGTAGTGGTGTGTTTTTCTTGCAATAATTACTTTCAGAATTTTAAAATGTTATATTCATTATTATGTCATGTGTGAATTTATTATGTGATCAGTTAGTAATCAACAAACAAAACAATGGAATCAGGCGGGAACAATTTATCCCAGCCGATTCCATTGTTAAATATATAAAGATTTGGTCGTATTAAATTTATTTCATTTCCAATTGTCAATATCTAAATTTTTATGTGATCTTTAATTTATAGTCAATTAAACTCTTAGGTGGGCAAATAAAAGTTGTGTGTAGTCGCGCGTGTGTGGATAAGAGTGAAATTTAAAAGTTGCAAACGACCAAACTAAACAAGAACGGAATAAAATTCGAGTGAATGACAAAAAAGTGATTAAAAATGTTCAAACAGACTGAATGCCCTCAATAGTCTATGCACCCTTCCACCTCGATCGGTTAGCTTTATACAGTGCGCGCTTCCTCCGCCTCCATCTATAGATCTACGATCGATTACCTATTCGCCTGCTTCTTCTCGACTATTGCCACTCTGCGAAGATAGCCACTCCATCAACCCGACGCCGCTCCCGCCGCAGCCGCACAGCTCCCGGGCCAGCCCTGTTATCATTTATGTAGCAATTTCTTCTTCTCTTTTCTTCTTCGACAATGGTGAAGCAAACATATATCTTGTTGTGAAGGCGATGGCAACAGCTGGTTTCGGCGGTGGGCGGAAGCTAGGGTTCCACGATGGGTGACATCTAGGGTTCGGCGATAAGCAACGCCTATGGTTAGATATGTGATAGTGGGGGCAGTGTTGGCCTAAAACGGTTAGGGTTAGGTTTGAGGTGGGGGTGCATTGAGTGCGAGCAGCGGGGGTGTGGGGTGTGAGATGGTGATTGGGGGAGTGAGGCGTTGGTGGGATATATGGTGGTTACGGTTAAGGATTGGGGATAAGGTCGGTGGCCCGGAGTAACTGCGGCCAGAATAACTGTCGTTGGTGCGGCGAAATCACTGTGGAGGTGTCACTGTGACAGGCGGCGGCGGCCGTTGGTCGGCGGCGGTGGTCGATGGTCACTGTTACGGGTGTCACTGTGGCCGAGTCTTGTAACTATAAAATAAAGTCACTGCACTTAGGGGTAATTTAGTACTCCCTCCATCCCATAGAGAGGTTCCTGATTCGGTTTACGAAACTTGACTAACGATAAAGCAAATTGATCCTTGTTCACACTCTGATTATTTTTAGTAAATAAAATTTATATATTCATAAGCTACATTAAAAAATTTACAAGAAATTTTCAATTTAATAAAAATTTTATATATAAAGCAAACAATTAAGAATGATTTAAGTTGATTATGTGAATAGTGGTTTGGACCCTTTGAATACGATGGAGGTAGAGATTTTAAGGCTTATTAATCACATTTTTGGAAATTATAAAAAAGGTCATTTTTTGTCAACTATCCACTTTTTAGTAATATTGAGGTTAAAACCGCATAAAATTTGTTGTGCGGAACCTTTTTAATTGTTCCCTATATATTCCAATTGGATTGCTTATAGTCATGTCATCTAAAAAATCGAGCGGGTTGTGGTGTCGATTTCTGTTTAAATTAAGCGTTTAAAAGTTAAAAGTTGGAATCAAAAGGATGATTAAAAGATAAAAATGTCCTTTTAAAGTATCTATACTCGCGCACCATCTAAAAACATCGATATAAACTCTGTCAATATGAAAATAGTGTATCCGTCAATATCGTTTTTCCTTGCATTCCAACACCGTCAATAAAATACACTCAATATATTTTTTACATATCAGCTTATTAAAATATTAATTAAATGATTATAGATAATGTTTTTTTCTGAATGATTATGAAATTAAAAAACACACATTTTAATGTTAAAAATAAAAAAAAATTAAGTTTCTTTCCTTTTTCAGTTTTAATAAGAAATAAAAATGAGTTCATGTAAATTTGGCCTATTTATGGAGCATCAGAGATTAAAGATTTGTGTTTCATATTTTCTTGCGTTGAAGAAACTTCCAATAGTTAAACCTTCAGGAGAGAGAAGAGAGCAGAAGGAGCAAGCTTTTATGCACGGTACATGCGCAGTACGTTTCGCAAGAGTGGGCCCATGAATATTAAATATCCCAATTTTCTTTAAAATAATACTACATTCATCCCTTGATATTTTGTCATCCTTGATTTTTCAAATCAATGATGATAATGTTTGAGTCATGGTTTTGATCAGTATAATAGTTTGGAAGTTATAAATTTTATGCTTTTATAAAAGTGCTTTTAATAAAGAATATTTTCATATGATTTTTATATTATAAATGATGGAGTATATGGCCCAGGGACCCCCGGCCCATAAACTCCTACTACTCTAATCAAGGCCCAATAGGCCCAGGAAACACAACAGGGCCAAATCACAGCGCCCCAAGTACCAAGCAGCCAACAATGCACACAGGGGGTGCCTTCGGCCCCTTGGCCGAAGGCTCCAGATACCCACAGAACGGTTTTTTCAGGCATACGAGGACACTGGGAGAAGACAGTAAAAACAGCAGCCCTCAGCACCTAGAGCCCTCGGCAGCTAGGGTGCCCCCGGAAGGAAGAGCCTTCGGTCAATCATCTAAAGCCGAAGGCTTCTCCTCGACAGAATCTCCCACCCACATGCGCTGGATCAACGTACCAAGTACAGACGTAACATCCAACCACCACATTTAATGCGGCCGCATGCGAGTGCCAGTGCCACCCCGTTGAGGTGACCCCTCGACCACCAGAATGATGACACGTGTCCCTATCTGGCATTTATTACTACTATAAATAGCGCCCCTTTTCCCATTTGTGATCCAAGCTAAAATCGTTCACTACATTCTCAGCAATATACTCTCTCTCTCTTACTTTTGCTCTGACTTTTCTCTAGTTACTCCCCGCAGTAACCCTTCGGATACATACCCCCGGGTAGACTATCCATCATTTGGTGCTCTCGTTGAGAGGTCAAATAATCAAGTAAGAAACCCTTCCCCTCGCCAAACACAAAACGCCTAGCGAAAATGGTGAGAACAACTCGTGCCAACTCCAAGAACAATGAGGACAGGAACCTGGCCCTCGGCGAAGTCGACGTCCCCGAGGCCTCTAACAGGGCTCCCGGGGGCGGCGTCATTGTCGGGTTGGATCAGACGACTGTCGACCTACGCCATCAGATTCAACAGAATGCCCTCGATGCCCGCCTCGGCATCGAGGCCAAAAAGAAGGACCGGAGCGAAAACCAAGTTAGCCCTCCGGTCATCACTATCGACGTACAGTCGACGTTTTCCGCCTTCATCCAGACGCTCACCCAGAACCCGGGTGCCTTCGACACTTTGGTTCCCCTCCAACCTCATGTCAGGGAGAATATCATGCCTCCCCCCTCATCCACACCCCCTCCAACTTCGGATTGGGAACGTCGAGGGGGTCGTGGCCCAAGATACGGCCTCCCAGGAAGTCCAATCCCGGGACCGCCACAACATGAACAAGGAACAGTCCCGGACCTCCGCCATCGAGAGACTCGGAGGGGCGCAAGACCGCCGAGGGGTCCAAGACCGCCTCGGGGGGAAGGTGCTCCAGAGGCCTTAGGAAAGTGTCGGATCCGTCTCCAGGGCTAATGAAAGACGTCCCCTCAGGGCAAAGGTAAGGCACCTCTCCATGCCGACGACGCCCGTCACCACATCAACCAGGCCCACTCGGCTCGTGTCCATTCGCAGGGGGTGGAGGCCCTCCCGAAGGACCCCCGGGACGAAATCATTGCGGCCCTCTAGCGCCGGCTTGACGAGATGGAGGCCACCAAAGAACACGCCACCACTTCTGCCTCTCATACAGACCTGAAGTATGAGGCCATGTTGGCCAAGATGGAGGAGATGCAGAAGAAGATAACCGAGGGCTCTGGGGAACCCACCATACAACTCCGGACCCGGACGCCATTTACCCCAAGGGTATTGGTGGCCCGGATCCCGGAAAAATACCGAGGGCAACTCATCAAGCCCTACGACGGAAAAACTGACCCCCAGGAGCACTACAGCAGGTACCAAAACAGTATGATGATGGTGGGGGCATCGGATGAGTATTTGTGCCGCTGGTTCCTCTCCACCTTAGAGGGGCCGGCTTACGAATGGTTCAATTGATTGCCCGAGGGCTGCATCGACTCATGGCAAGAACTCGCCCAGCGGTTCTTGACCCAATTTGCGGGAAGGCCGCCGGACAAGAAAGCACTTCTCCCACTTGCTGACGGTGAGGCAAATGAAAGAGGAGACCCTTCGGGACTTCTTGGAGCGCTGGAGAACGGAGGCTGATAAAGTTGATGGCGCAGACGACGGGACCCTCCTGGCCCTCCTCGAAACAGTACTCCGCCCCAGAAACTTCTCAAGGAGCCTCATTATCGAACCCCCCCCCCCCCCCGCGATTACATAAGGGCTATACAGCGGGGGGACAAGTACGCCGAAGCCGAGGAGGTGGAAAAATGCCATCACAACCCCGATCAGCAACGCCCTCGGCCAGACGATAAAGGCAACCGGGGGCCGCTGGCTCCCCGTAATCAACCCAAGGATTCGGCACCCCCCGGTGACCGCCCCCAACATGGCCAAGCCAAGCCCGGGGGAGGTTAAAAGGGGATCCCGAGGGATTGGGCACAACGTGTTCTCCTGGAGCACCCTCGGACGCCTTTGACGCACCCCGTCAGCGTCATCCTCGACTTCGCTGAGGAGAGGGGCCTGGTGGAGCGAGATTCTCGCGCACCCCCGAAGGTATATGCCATCAATCCAAACTACCCCTACTGTCGCTTCCACCGGCATCAGGGGCACAAAACCGATGACTGCCATTAGCTGAAGACGACCATCGAAAGGTTAATACAGGCGGGCCATTTGTCCCAATTTGTCCAAGGCCCTCAGCAACAGGGTCCCCCTTACCAAGGGCCACCCCGAGGGCACCCTGCGAAAGCAAACGCATGGGTTAACCCCAACACCATCCCCCTCGGTAAGAAGAGGGAGATTGGGAACCTAGAAGAAGAGGAGGAAGAGTACCCTCGGTACCAAGAAATGAAGCGCCACATCCTCATGATCACTGGAGGCAATACCGGGGACGACTCTACCAGTCAACGAAAGAAGTGAGCTCAATCACTTTACGTGGGGGAAGTCACTCACATGCCCCCTGTAAAGCGGCTGAGGGAAGAACCCATCACATTCACCAACGTCGATCTCCCCCCGTCTTCCTCTCCTCACAGGGATGCTTTGGTGATCCAAAGCGAAATCAACAACACCATCATTCACCGAACTTACGTTGACATGGGGAGCTCCGTCAATGTAATGTACCTCAGCACCTTCAGAGAGCTGCATCTGGAGAGGGGGTCCCTTCGACCCATCAAGACCTCTCTTTTCGGCTTCACCGACGACACCATTGATTCCGAGGGGGTCATAACCCTCCCGGTACTCTTCGGCGACGGGCTCCATAAAGCCAAGCTCGAAGTGGAGTTCGTCGTCGTCAACATCGACTACGCCCACAACATCATCCTCGGCCGGCCAGTCCTCGAGGATCTCGAAGCCGTCATCTCCATGAGGCACCTCTGCCTCAAGTTCCCAGCCGAGGGGGGCATCAGTTACTCGGGGGGGAATCTAAAACTTGCCCGCGCCTGTTACCTTCAAGTGACGAAGAAGGTTAGTGATAAGTCCGTATTTAGACATGCATTTGATGCGTGTTGGGATCGGGTTTGATGGTTTTTCCTAGCTTTAAGGTGTTACAAGTCTCAATTTTAGCTCAAGTTATGTTTACCGGGCGTTGGTTCGAGTTTTGTGTCATTTGGAGTCAAAATCAGGATTTTAGAGTTCGACACTGGCGCTTGAGGAGAAATCGGGATGAGTTGAAAAGCATTTGAGATTGATTTGAGAGCTATGGAGGTCAGCGGGAGGTTTACGATGAAGATTTGATGACAAAAGAGCTCTAGGATTGGCTTCGGGATCAAAAGAAGATGAATGAAGCTTGAAAACGACGATCAGGATGACCTTCTGTCAATCATTCAAGAATAGCTCTTTGTAGAAACAACTAATGGACATGATTCAAATTGTATATGAAAGACAACTTCAAGGGATATAAATCATATGAAGACACCGTTACGAGAATAGGAGAGAAAGAAGGTGAAAACAGATGACGAAGTCAGATGATCTCTGCTGCGATTTCAGAATGACACCTTCCACCGTTTTGATCATATCTCTTGATTAGATGATTCAAATCACATTCGGCAAGTTGGGGTGGATATAGGACTTCATTATCTAAAACTTTCATGAAGGAAGTTTTGTCAAATTCTGAGTAGAGAAAAGGATGAAGAACAAGGACGCACGACCGTGCGTCTGGGACGCACGATCGTGCGTAAGAGCCAAAACCGTGGAGGAGCTACTGCCTGCTACGCACGATCGTGATTTTCCCACATCGACCAGAATTGTGATTTTCCCCCTCTTTTCTATAAATAAGGCCTCCCTAACCCTTTTTAGCGGTCACGAACATTACGGAGAGGCCTAGGGACGAATTTAACACCGTTTTTACGCTATTTTCTTCCAAGACCCTGGGATTATTTGTAAGTTCATCTTTTTAATTAATGACAATTTATTCTATTCTTCCCAATTCTATGGCAAGATCTAGATCTGGTCGTGCTCCGTTTGATCTATAGGATCTCGCCGACAGCTTGGCAGGTGACAAGGGCTACGAGGCTGAGAGGGGGGTTGCGAGGAGGTTGGGGCTCGGGTGGGGGCTGGTTTGGGAGGCTGGGGATGGCTGGTCGGAGTTCGAGCTAGGGAGTGCGGATCGGGGGTTGGCTGCTCGGATCTGGAGCTGGGGAGCTGGCAAGGGCAGGACAGGGGTTGGATGGACAAGGTCGATTGGGGTGGGCAAAGGGGTAAGACAGAGCGGCAGGGAACGACGGGGATTGGGGTGGGCAAGGGCTTTTGGGTAACGAAGGGGAAGGGCTTTTAGGTAACGACGGGGAAGGGTAACGGAGGCGTTAAAGGGTGGTATAAATGGACCCCAAAACTATAATTTTGTGTTTATTTGGTCTACTTAAAACGTTAGTGTCTAATCCGAGATTCACTAAAAACCTTAGTGTCATTTTTGGTCTTTATCCCCTTCCAGAAAGCCCCCGGCAGGCCAACGGTCAACTATGCCCCCATCAGCACATCCATACCATTCGCTCGATGGGGCATAGACCTTGTGGGCCCTCTGCCGAGGGGTACCTCCAACAACAGGTACATCATTGTCGCCATCGACTATTTTACCAAATGGGTGGAGGCTGAGCCCCTCGCCAGCATCACTGAGGCCAAGTGCCGTCATTTTGTCCTCAAGAACATCCTCACAAGGTTTGGCGTCCCCCAACAAATCATCTCTGACAACGGGACTCAGTTTGAGGAAGCCCCCTTCTGTGCCCTCCTGGAGGCATGGGGCATCAAACACACCTTCTCATCCGTTGCCTACCCTCAAGGCAACGGTCAAGTGGAAAACTACCGAAGGCAAGTGAAGAGTTACATTGACACCAAAGTCCGCTCCCGGGAATTCCAAGTGGAGGACTATGTCCTCCGGAGAAGGAAAGCTAGCCAACCAATCGAGGGCGGCAAGATGGCACCAAAGTTCGAAGTCCCTTACATAGTGGCAGCTATCATCAAGCCTCGAACTTACAAACTCAAACGCCCCAATGGGACCGAGGTCCCTAGACACTGGAATGTACATCACTTAGTTAAATTTTATCAATAACATTAGAGCGACCACGCCCTCATAACTAGTGAATGTATTATTCTGCGGCCCAAGGCCCCCAATTTTTGAAGAATGAAGGCATATTGAAGACACCAAGAACAAGGAACGAGACTCTTATGAGCGGCCAAACCCTCATATCAGCCCCTGGCCCAAGGCCTTACCACAAGTAAGAAACCTCAGCACCAAGTGCCGAGGGTAGACTATACTATCACCTACAACATGAAAACAAAACACAAAATGTCTTCAATGAAGGCCCCTCGGCACCCAGTGCCGGGGGCATACACTACTATCAACTTTCAACAAACGGAAGAAAACACCAAGTGTTTCCTTTGAAGACCCCTCGATACCAAGTGCCGGGGCCGTATACCGGAACAAACACCAAGTGTTGTTTCTAAAGTCGCACCCCTCGAGGACGCATATACCGAAGGCGCCACCTATCGGTGCCAGTAGCACGTAGTGCCCCGGCAATTTGCAACCAGTGTGTAAATGAAAATCATTCTCTGAAACGCTTTCCGCGTCACTACCCCAAGGGTATGACGGGCAAGTAATATGCCTAGGATTCGACTTTCAAAAACGGAACGCTTTCCGCGCCATTTCCCCCAGGGATTGGTAGGCATCTAATATGCCCAGGATTCGACTTCCGAACCGAAACGCTCCCCGTGCCACTACCCCAAGGGTGTGGCAGGCCATGGACTATGTTTGGCACCGAGGGGACGACTTTCAAAACTGAGGCGCTTTCCGTGCCATCTCCCAAAGGGAGGCAGGCTACAGACCATGTCTTGTGCCCAGGAAACGACCCTCGATCCCCTCGGAACTCGGAAGGTTAACCCGAGGGGGAGCTAATGGTGTATTCTGTTGCCTCCCGATAGGCCCAGCCTTACCAAGAAACCAAGTTTCTTGAAGCCTTCCCGTCACTACCAAAAAAAAATTGGGGTGGTGAAGGGGAGTAGACTCGGCGAGAAATCAATGGGTACACAACTCCAACAAATCACATCAGAACGCCCTTTGGCATCACAAGGGGTTTTAAAAGCATACCGCGGGCTCCCCACGGGGACACCTCCGGTGCCTGAAGGCTCCTAAATTCCCTAGGGATGCCATTCAACAAACATCGCCAGGAAAGGGCGAAGTCCCCAATTTGGTCGCCTACGACATCCATCAACACCGAAGGCTCTAATCCTACAAAAGGGATAGAATTGGTTAAGTCCGCTCAACAACATTTCAAGTAACGCCGAAGGCACCTACTCCCATTGGCACCTACTACGACATCAATGTCCTACGAAATTTCCTAAGTCCACCCTTTGGAAACATGACAGGGCCGAAGGCTCTTATGATTAACAAAGATCGAAGGCAACTACTACTACTCACCGAGGGCCAGTCTCACCGGCCGAGGAATTTTTTCCATGTCTACAAAGTTGGGTGCCCTCGAGACTACCACCATGACCGAGGGAGATGCCACCTAAAATCTGCAAACCTGAAGGCTCCACATACCGAAGGCCAGATGATATTCAAACACTTAGAAAAATTTCAAAGTCCTAAGGTGATGGGCCCTTTTTCATTCAACCGAAGGTGCGCTACGACAAGGCTCTCACAATCATTCGAAGGGCCCATATCTCATACAACTACACTTAGAAAAATTTTCTTAGTCCTAAATATTTTGGACCCTCGGTCAAATCTCCACGCAGCCAGAGGGGCCGCACGGCTGAAGGCTTGGTGAAAATACACTTAGAAAAATTTTCTAAGTCCTAAATATTTTGGACCCTCGGTCAAACCTCCATGCAGCCAGAGGGGCCGCACGGCCGAAGGCTTGGTGAAACTACGCTTGAAAAAAATTTCTAAAATGCTTCGCCCTCGGTCAAACACCCATGCAGCCCGATGAGCCACACAATCGAAGGCCTGGTGGGAGGACAACACTGAGAAAATTTTTCTAAGTCCCAAACAACTGACAACCTAAGCATCAAGGTACGAGGGCGTTCATTCACGAGGCATATTAGAAGGCATTCATTCAAAGAAAAACAAAGGCATACATTCAAACAAAAACGAAGGCATACATTCAAAGGAAAAGAGAATTATGTATAAGAGGCTCGAAGGCAGGCGTTCATTCACAAACGGGGAGTAAAAGTTGTTGGCAATCATGGTCGAGGCCGAAAGTTACATACATAATAATACAAAAAATGTTCAAATCATACAATCACAACATCATCAACCACCTCAACCGAAGCACTCTCGACAGGCTTAGAGGAGACATCCCCCTCATCATCGTCACTCGGTGCCTCCGCCATTAGGACCGAGTCTTCAAGGACCGGCCTCTCTGCGCCCGAGGGGAGGGGAACACGGATGTCTGGTTGCAGAGGAGGGAGGCCATATGCTGCAGTGTCGAACTTCTCCAGATCAACCTGGAAATGTCTGGCGAGCCTCCGGTAAACGAGGGCTTGGGTGAAATACTCACCGCCCTCGTAATAACTCTTGCCCTTCTGGGCCATCCACTCAACCCCGGGGCCTTTAACCCAGTCATCTACCAAGGCTGCAACAACCGAGGAAACCCATCCCTCCTCACCCTCAGCTTTCAACCCCTCAGCATGAAAGGCGGCCACAGCATCCCCCCGGGCTTGGGCAACAACTTCCGCTTTCGCAGCCTCGGCCTCATCAGCGGCTTTTTATGCGGCCTCGGTAGCAACCTTGACAGCTTCAACCTTCTCCTTCTTGGCTCTCTCGGCCTCCTCCCTCGCTTGCCGAAGGTCCTCCTCCAGCTGGGCAATCCGCCTCATAGCGTCATGATGGTCGTGAACCAGCTTCGTCATCTTCTCAGCATCCTGGGCCCTCTGGAGGCGCCACTCCTCTAGCCTTCAAGCTTGTTCACCGAGGGCAATACAAGCCTAGAGATAATAGGGGAGTCAGTACACCATACTAAGTACTCCAAAGAAAAGCGAAGATAAGGGAGACAGCTCACAATGAGGGAAGACCGGAGGATCTTGGACTCGAGGGCTTCGTCCTCAAATTTCCGAGGGCGGCCCTGTCGAAAGAGGGGGTAGCACCCCGGAGGAACTCCATCGGATGTATGGTTCCCCTCAGAAGGGAAGAAGGTATGTCCTCCCGGGGTAAGCCCCCCTCGCCCCTCTGTGCCGAAGGAGGACCAGAGGCAGTGGTCTCCGCCACAACGTGAAGCCCGGAGGCAGAGTCCTCCCCCACGACCACAACCAGAGGGGTTTTCTTCTCAGCATCCCCTCTCTGGGGTTTCTTCCCTTCAGGACCCGGGCCTTTGCCTACTGGCTTCCTCTTGGCATCAGCATCAGCAGGGGTAGTAGCCGAAGGTTCCCCAACTTTCTTGGGGAATGCGTCGAGGGGTTTCTGGACGCCCCCGTTCTTCTTCTTGGGCTCCTTCGTCGACATTTTCATGAAGCCCGCGAAGTTTTTCAAGTCCATTTCAGCAGCTGCAAAAAAAAGGGCAAACAAATGAGACCGGAGGGTCAAAGAAAAAAAGAAAATTAATGTACGCCCAAAATCCTAAGTACAAAAAGGCAGTGCCTTCGGAGACCTACCTCCTACAAAATGTTCGAGGACAGGGTACTTAGCGTCTGTCTCCCCTAAGAAAAACGAAAACGGCGGAAGCCCAGTCCATACAAGTCATCGTCGAGGGTCAGCTGCTTGACCATCATGTGCTTTTTGCGCCCCTCGGGGATAGAGGAGATGATCCTCTCAGCCTTATCGAGGGCAGCACTCCCCACCTTTGGGTGGCGCCTGAAACGATCCCGCAGCTCCCTCGGGAATGGATTACCTGGCATCTTCACGTAACAGAACCAGTCCCTCCAGCCCTTGTGGGACGAGGGGACGTCGTCAAAGAGCCTCCACGGGGCAATCTGTTGAAGGTTCGCATAGCCTTCGTAGTTAGCATGCCCCCCCGGCATAGGTTGAAGCTCTGGAAAAAAAGGTCCAGAGTGGGGGCCACCCCCCTGGATTCACAGAGACGCAAGAAGGCCACAACATAGGAGTGACTGTTTGGGGTAAGTTGGCAGGGGGCTAGACCAACGTACCTAAGATACTCCAGGAGGAAGGGGTGCAACGGGAACCGGAGGCCCATTGAGACGGAGAGGATGTGGACTGCGAAACACCCCTCGGGAGACTAGGAGAGTAAGTCATTCGGGCCCGGCTCAACCACGTCCGCTGAGGGCCCCACGTGCAACTGCGTCACGTAGCAATCAGCCCGATCAGCCCTCGAATTTATCGCGAGGGCAGCAGTATTCAACCAAGAATACCCCTCGGGAATCCCGACCGGTTTCCCTTGGTCAGCAACACCTTTCTTCTTGGAAGTTCCCGTTTTCTTCGTCTTCTTCGCCCCGGGGGCTACCCTGAGGGGCGTGGGGTTCAGGGACCGGGAGGTGCTGGCCTCACCCGCATTTCGGGGGGGGGGGGGGGGGGAAGGGCGGCAACAGTAACCCTCGACCTCTCCTTTTGCTCCTCCTACTCAGCGACTTGAACGGCGAGGGCCATCTCCTCGTCTTCGATCACCGACTCGAAGTCCTCAGCTTCGACTTCAGCCACAAGGTCCTTCTGTACCTCTATGGCCATTGCGGCATCATTCCCGGCCGAGGGTTGCTCACTCGTGAACTCCACGTCTGAGAAGCTTTCCTCCTCCATCGAAGGCTCCCTCGAGATGTCTTGGAAATCGCTTTGTGAAGACATTTTTTATACTAAACCGAGGGTTCAGAGGGAGATGCTAAAGGCTACAAACACTAATCTAAGGCCGGGAAGCGAAGTATGCAAGAATTGCCAAGAACGGAGCAAGAACTGACCTTTTAAGAAATGGTTTTGACCGAAGGTTGGAGTTTCTCTCTCTAGAAAATTCGGCAGAGCTCCGCTAACAACAATGATCGCACAAGGAAGTGGTCCTTTGGCCTTGGGTATTTATAGGCACCGCAAATCTGGGCTTGGGCCGGAAACCGGGCCTCCGATTACAAAACCATCATTACAAACCGTCGAGTTGTCCAATCGGTGATGCCCGCCCACAGGCAGCCAACAAACGCACGCCACGTGGAGGCCCCCCTCCAACGGCTATATCTCCGACGTTACATCTTCCAACGGCTCTATTACAATGGCTATATTCTGGGAACCCAGGCGACCTCCTTCACTCCACTTCATCAAGAGGAGCCCCCCGGGTACACTTACCCGGAAGTGCTCCCGGTCGATGCCCCTCATAATACATCACAAGTGCCTTCGGGCTCACTCCTTCAGAAGCCCACGGCTTCACAACGGGCATACCCCTCGGGAACACTCAGCCCTCAAACACATTGAGGACCACGTAACCCCCGGGGAGCACACCTTCATCAACAGTTACGACCGGCTACGCAACAAGGAAACCCCCCGGGGTGCCACGGTCCTCAACTTATCATCTACATTCGTCGCACCCTCATTCTCATGAATTGAGGGCTCTCCTTCGGCGTCTCCCAGGATAACAACAGCGAGCCTTCGGCAAATCAACACACGCGCCCTCAGACAAGGATGGCCTTCGGCAAGAATACTGCCACTCATTTCAGACCAGGGTTTCACCTTTTTCGACTCATCATTGGGGGAATTCAGTGCACTCTTTTTCCCTCATTGGAATTTTTTACCACAGGGTTTTTTCCAATGAGGTTTTTAACGAGGCATCCACCCAAAATGAAATGAAAAGCGTCACCCCTCGACTTCATATTGCAGGCAGGCACTACTCTACTCCTTTTCACCACTTTGCAAGTGCCTCAAGGAATGAGGGACTGGAGAACCCCTTCGGGAAAAATCTCAAAATACAAAAAATATCAAAAACTCCCACAACGACAAACATGATCCCTCAAGTCCCGGAATGTGGGTAACTGAGGGACTGCCCTCGGCTGAAACATGCACATAACGAACTACTCACAAACTTTACAAACTACAACGGAACAACGGCAGAGGACAAACACAATTACTCCTTTTTCCCTCAAGTACCTTTCGGCAAAAGGGGTGAGGGTCTTGTGATGGAGTATATGGCCCAGGGACCCCCGGCCCATAGACTCCTACTACTCTAATCAAGGCCCAATAGGCCCAGGAAACACAACAGGGCCAAATCACAGCACCCCAAGTACCAAGCAACCAACAATGCACACAGGGGGTGCCTTCTGCCCCTTGGCCGAAGGCTCCAGATACTCACAGAACGGTTTTTCAGGCATACGAGGACACTGGGAGAAGACAGTAAAAACAGCAGCCCTCGGCACCTAGAGCCCTCGGCATCTAGGGTGCCCCCGGAAGGAAGAGCTTTCGGTCAATCATCTAAGGCCGAAGGCTTCTCCTCGACAGAATCTCCCACCCAAATGCGCTGGATCAACGTACCAAGTACAGACGTCACATCCAACCACCACATTTAATGCGGCCACATGCGAGTGCCAGTGCCACCCCGTTGAGGTGACCCCTCGACCACCAGAATGATGACGCGTGTCCCTATCTGGCATTTATTACTACTATAAATAGCGCCCCTTTTCCCTCATTCGTGATCCAAGCTAAAATCGTTCACTACATTCTCAGCAATATACTCTCTCTCTTACTTTTGCTCTGACTTCTCTCTAGTTACTCCCCGCAGTAACCCCTCCCCGCAGTAACCCTTCGGATACATACCCCGGGTAGACTATCCATCAAGAAATAACTTCTTATTAAAATATATAATTAGTCAAAGTTAAACATGGTTGACCAGAAAATTCAAAGATGACCAAATTTTAAGGGACGGGGGGGTATGACTTTTGTATTTTTATTTTAGTTTTTATAAAAAATATATCAAAATTCATAATTTTTATTATCTTTCATATGACATCAATATTGCTTATATAAAGTTTTTTAAAAATATAAACTTTCATCTGTTTGAGGGTTTTATGCTTAAAATCTTTGATCCAAATGCTAAAATTAAGACCCAATGATTAAAACAAAATTTACAATTTTTTTCAATTGTTTTTTTAAAATAGGTCTGAAGTAACAATAAAAAAATTAAACTCCAAATTTAATTATTTTCACATCGGAATATTTAATTTTTTGAATCCTAATCATTAGCCAAAAAAGAATGAAAAAGAATTAATGTATACTAATAAAATTAAGGATTTAAGTAAATAAAATTTGATCGAGTGAATATATTGACAGTTTTGGGTTGCAGGAAAAACCTGAATTGACCGAATGAACACGTATAAGTTAATGGGGAATTTGATTTATTGACGGAGAAGGTTGCGGTTAGCCTTATGATTGATACACTGTGATATTAGGATGGTGACATTATCATAACAATCCTTCTTTGTTTAGCTTCTATTTCTTGACATTCTCATTATTATCTTGTGTATCAATATTATAGAATCTTCTTGTTCAACATTATTCTCGTAAAATTACAATTAAAAAAATTAAAATATAATGTTTAAATCTTGCATATTGAGAGCATCCCGGTACCCACCTCTTGATCCGGTCGGTACTAGTCCAGGATTTGTTGGTCGGTTTGTGATCTTGCGTAAATAATTAGCCAAATCTGCAATAGATCTATGCGTACTTGTGACGAGTAGAAGACAATAGAAAAGTCCACAGAAATCTTTGATGGGGAGAAGAGACAATTGCAAAGAATTAATGTACTCCTATTAAAATTAGTTAAAAGTCCACGGGAATCCATGATTTTAGAAGTTAATAAGAATGAACGAAAGTTTGAATACAACTAGACTTTTATACATTTTAAAAGTTTATATTGAATACATCTAGATTTTTGTAGACTTTTAAATGTCAACTATGCATACACTTAAACTTTTAAAACCATAAACTTTTAAAATTTTATGGGTAATTTCTTATACAATACAGCCCCTTAAGTCTTAGACTTGGTTTGATCTATTTAAATGTAGGCTATTGTGTTTTGGATTGGTTGGGAAGTGGGAACTGAAAATCAGTCAAGTAAACCTAACTCAGCCTTAACTTATGATCTACCCCGAATTCCGTCTTCTTAAATCTTCCCCACACTACAAATCAACCGTATAAACTTCTCATACAGACCTTCAATAGGCAAACAATGTCAGGAAAAGAAGTTCGAGAGTACACTAATCTCCCCGACCCTAAAGGTTTGGTTCACATCCGCACATTCCTTTTTCAGATTCGTTCTGTCTACCCATCAATTTTGCCAAGTGTTGGGGTTTATTATTTCTTTATCTTGAATTCGTTGATGATAAATGGATATTCGCGTTCCTATCACAGTCTAAAATTTCTTTATTTTAAAAAAATTGTATTTTCAGACAAGAAGTGGGGGAAAAACAAGGACAAAATAGATGACGAGGAAATTACTTTCCAGCGCATGGTTGCCAAGGTTAGCAAATCTGGCTTCTCCTCCCCTCCGGATTTAAACTAAAAAATTAATTTGGTTCTGTTAGTTTTACCTGGTTTGTATTTCAAAAAAAAAAAAAAGAATCCATGATTTGATTTGGTTACATGATGGATGATTAAGGGGTTAGGGGTTTACTGTTCTTTCAGTTTCAGCAGCATTCTTTTATTATTTCTTTGAAAAATAACTATAATGCATAGTTTGAGGTTATGAACAAGTTGCCCGTTTGCTGAGTTACTAAAAATTACTGTAAATTAGGACCCTGGAAGTTGGGAATGTTACCTTTATTGGGACAGTCTGAATGACTTACACACAGAAAATACTTTATTTTTTAGTGTGGAAGGGATGTACTCTGCATTTATTTCCCATTATGGTACTGTCTATGAAATGAAGGGCTTTTAAGCTTATTTAATTTAATAACAACAACAACAATAATAATGCAAAGGTAATATTTTGTGATAAGGTTGTTAAAATCCATCAGTATTTCTAAATAGATAATATACAACCAGGTTCCTTAGCAAAAGATTAGCATTGCAATGTTGTTTTATTAAATAGGATATAATATCAAGGCCCACTGCCAAGAATCAAATTTGCAGCCATTTGAAGTTGCAGTTTATCTGTTTGAGAAAGGTATCAATAGAACAGTTCTGTTAGTGGATGTACTAAGATTATATGAAGTGATTTCAGGTGAAAGTTGTCCTGTGTGGTATGTCTTGATAGTCAGTTAGTGATAAAACTCAGAATCAAATCAATTGTGGAACATTGGGACTGAAATAAGAACATCGTTTTTAAATACTTTTGCTCTGAAATGCATAATTTGTCAGTGTTATATTTTTCAAAACATGGCTACTCAAACCCACTCTTATGGATATTTTCTTCTCCCAAAAAATAACATTTGGGTGAATTGAAACATTGTTCTTGAGGTTCTTTTTTGGCTAGAGAACTTGGACCTTTCGATTGGAGCACTCTTCCATGGGAGCTTAGATAGGGCTACATCCCTCTTTAGAAATTGTGGGAGGAACTGGGGGTGCTTCTGAGCTTTTTTCCAAGCTTTGTGATATGGACTCTAACAAAAGCTGAACAGGTCTCCTGCTAAGTTCATATCTTTTTGGTAGCGATATACTCTTTTGCGTGGAGTTCCATTCCAAGTTCAAAAATCTTTATACAAGCAATAACAGTTGGGATTTGCAGCCAACCTGTCCTGGCATTGACTTCTCATTGCAGTTAGAGCAAAGACATTGCACTCTCTCTCTCTCTCTCTCTCTCTCTCTTCTCATTCAAAGAGAGTCTTCAACTGCCTCCCTAGCTAGCACCCATTCCCTTATTCACCATCCATACTAATCTTTGATGCTAGTCGGGTTGATTCTCCCAAATTTAGATTCGATTATTTTTCATGTTTACTTTGGACAAAGACTTGGTCGGAAGCATTCTAGCTGCCTGCTCTTATAAGACCTATATTTTGCCCATTATTTTCCAAACAGAAGAGTCATTTGACTGTTACCCGAGCAAACACCCATCCCCCTGTCCACTATCCATAGTCCATACTAATCTTTGAAGCTAGTTTGGTCGACTCTCCATTTCTTCCAAATTCTAGGCTTGTTCATCTTTCATGTTTTCCGACCTAATTGTCTTTCACAAATACTTGGCAGAGAACATCCTAGCTGCCTGCTCTTATTCAACTTATTTACACCCATTATATGTCTTAGAAGGGTCTCTTGGGTCCAAGGTATAAAAAGGCTAGTTAGGGAATCACGACGCTTTGTTTAGGAGAAGCGAAGCATAAGCCATGAAGTGCTTTGAGGCATAACCCTCAAAAGATAACCCAAAAAATATCATTCAAATTTTTATTCGCTCAACTACTAAGTTCCAACTAGTGATATAGATATAGCTCAAGAATGTCCGAAAGTGTCAACTTTTGGACATAATTCAAGTCATTTTGGATGACATAATTCATACGCATGGCATAATTCAAGACTTTACAAAAACTGCCAACTTTACCCCAAAAAAAGTTTACAATCCAGGAAAAGAATTTAACAAACAATCGCAAAAGTGATACAATATAGAAATCTAGAAGTTTAGTCCAAACCATCATGACTTGAAGGGTCTTAATAGCCCTGTCGTATCACTTCCATCACCACTGTCAAAATCTCCCCGTTCTTCTTCTTCATCATCTACCTGACTACCACAGCTAACATTGTTTTCTTATCTGTCCATTGTGTACTGATCTTTTTGAATTTTATATTTTCATTTTTTCCCCTTATTCTTTACTAGGTTTGCAAGTATGTAGGACACATTTATTGGATTGAATCTTATTACTTATATAATTGTAGTCTCAGTGTCTCACAACCCAAATTGCTTGACCTCCTTTAAAAAAGCCCCAAAGGTGCAGAAAAGGCGTACACTTGACTGTTGAGGACGTAAACCTTTTTTTGCAAGTGCTGCGGGCCTAAACCTCTATAACAGTATGGAATGCTGTACATTGAGATGAACTTCACAATGCACCTCTTTACCACATTTTTAAAACTACACTTGGGGTACCCACACACTAGGTCATAAGGCATTCAAATTCTCCATGGAAGTGATACAAGAATTAGTGTTTGTTAGAATCTTCATTGAACCCAACTCCTATTTTAATCCAAACAGAACCCAAAATCTCTTCTTTGAACAGGTCACGTTATCTCTATGCTCCTTGACAGTATGTCCGAAGTAGCTATTTCCACCACTGATTTTCCTTGACATCAAACTAATAGTCCGGAAACATTACTTTTTGTTAAACATACATTCCTGGATGATTTTTCCATCATTTGCAATGGAGCCAAAGATTCATTATTTTTTGCCTTGAGATTATGATGGAATAAAGCAAAATGGCTCACTAAACTGTCTGCGCTTCTTTGTTATGGAGCAGCAGTCAGTCCATGCAATCTTGGACGCGATTTTCACTATGGGTCATCCGGAAACAGTCTCTCTATGCTTTAGTACAGGGGTAAGACTGCGTACATCCGACCCCCCCTTACCTCACCGTAGGTGGGAGCCTTTGCGGCACTGGGGTAAATGAAAATGAAATGATGATGAGACATTCCTGGAAGGCTGGAACCCAAATAATTGGATTGCCTGATGGGACCAGTCAGTAGGGCAGCATCTGCTCGTCTGACTGGGTCACCACTGGTGTATTTTGGAAACTTGATCCTGAGACCTGAGGCATGACAGTAGTCCTTCCTGGAATTCATGTACTTCTCGTTCACTGTCCGCGAGATTCATGTTTCTGACTGTTTGAACTTAAGCCAGTTATCTGGTCTTGCCTACTTCAACGTTATTGACATTAACTTGAATGTCAATAACACTTCTAGAACTTCCAAGCCACTAAGGGCTGCTAATTCAGAAAACTAGGTAAAATGATATCTGGGGAATTAGTACTATATGTTATTTTTTGAAAGAAGGATGGCATATCATTTAATGATTAGTGAGTGAAAGAATGAGTAGCTATGAACAACATACCGGGCCATGCAGAAGATGTTCAATATTTATCTTAACACAAAACTACACATGTAGAATGTCACTGTATGTGCCTCACTCGTCCAATGAGGCAAAAATGGAGATATTTCTGATTCAAAACATGTAGGGTCAAGACTATTTTTAATTATATATAGATATGAAAGAAAATAAGGCACAAGCAAAATTTTGAGTTTGACTGATGAGAAGTAAGTTAAAGTGAGACAAGAGAGTAATTTTTTTAAATAATAGTTCTGACTTTGGAGAATAGTCACACTTCTCCACATAGTGAATCTATTCTAACCATTGGTGCAAAAAGTAAATTGAATCAATTAAAGGTCGTGGTGTGTAACTCCTAGAGTCCTAGTCTCCTTGTATCAATTAATTTTAGTTTTGTTTTTCATTTGTAAATCGAAGAGTTTTCATATTGATCTTTACCCTCCAACTATGCTAGGTGGTTTATTATTAAAACGTTTTTATTAGACAAGGGTCTTAAAGTATATATATCATGGGTCAAGTAGAAGAGTAATCTTACGATGTACAAGAATGTGCTAACTGTCGAGAGATTAAGTTTATGAGTCATACCATCACACCTTGGGAGCAAGTGATTGATCGATATGATGAGATCATGTTTTAAAGCAATGTTGGAATTATGGTGACAACTCTATAGAGTAGGGGTTTTAGACCGAATCAAAACAAGACTGAGTTCATAGAGTGTAAGTTAAGTGGTAGTATGAATAGTGGTAAGAGTGAGATTACCTCGGAGTCTAAGGAGATCCCGATTAGTGTTATGTTTCGTTACATGGACTTCATAATTTAGAAGTGTGGTGAATTAGATGGAGATGTATCAAATTATATTGAAGATAAAATGCGAGAGTATAGGTTGCGGTCGTTTGGCCATGTGTGTAGAAAACCGAGTGATGCACCCGTTATACGAATAGAGAAGTGGGAAGAAGAGGTAGGGAAGAGAGAGAGGGGACGACATGGACAAATGTGAAATAAAGTGTTCACGAATGATATAATACTATTTGGATTAAATGAGTCTATGAGAGTATGACTTTACAGAAGGTGAAATGGATGAAGAGCATACATGTGGAGGATTGATCTTATAATGTTTGTCTCCCTCTTTATCTATTTATTATTTTAACTCCAATATCATACTTCCTCTGTCCCAATCAACTTTGACCAATGATATTTTTTAATACGAAATTATTTTAAATATGGAAATTATATCAAAATGTTCTTTATTGGAAATATTTTCATAAAAGTATAAAATTCATAAATTATATACAATTATAATAATTAAAACCGTTGACTAAAGTTTGTCATCTCGACGCGATTTTCACTATGGGTCATTCGGAAACAGTCTTTCTGTGCTTTAGTACAGGGGTAATGATGAAGGTAGTATGTCTATTCGGGATAATGATGATGACTAAAGTTTGTCATCATTGACCAAGAAAAGTCAATATGAATAACCTTTTCAGGATGAAGGTAGTATGTCTATTCGTGTTTGCCGCCCCATACTCTTTTGGGTTTAAGGCTTGGATGTTGTTTTTGGGTCATGGGTGTGCAACAGGTAAAATTCAACCGGCTATTTGGCAACCTTAGTCTTTAAAGGATATTGTGAATTTGTTGTAACTAGCTAGAAAGGAACTAAAAGCCTTTTCTATTTGTATGGTCTTAGTATGCTATACAAAGTTACAAATAAATGTTACACCTTAGATCATTTTGAATTCATTTCTCTAGGAAGTATGCGGTTTTCCGCATATAGTAGTAGCGATGTCATTTACCAAAGTTCATGATGGGAGACTTTACACGTCTACCAATGATTTAAAACCCAGACGAGTAGTTGAACTGTTGAGACAATTGAGCCATGATCTGACTCGTTAGACTAAGAGTCCAACCGGTAAAGTAATTATTGAATAAAATCTATTAGATATTTATAACCTAAGAAATACTACCGTAAAATTTAGCATAAAAGATGGAATGTATTAAATAACTAAGGAACTATTCAAGTTGATTGGCATTTATTCAGGGACAAATTGATTTAGTTGATCGATTTGTATTCCTTAATTAACGATTTCCATACTTACAAATTAGTTGTTCTAATTTGTAAAATGGCTTGAGATTATGATGGAATAAAGCAAAATGGCTTACTAAACTGTTTGCGCTTCTTTGTTATGAAGCATCAGTCAGTCCATGCATTTTTGGACGGGATTTTCACTATGGGTCATCCGGAAAGAGTCTCTATGTGCTTTAGTACAGGGGTAAGACTGCGTACATCTGACCCCCCTTACCCCACCGTAGGTGGGAGCCTTTGCGGCACTGGGGTAAATGAAAATGAAATGACAAATTAGTTGTTCTCCTTAAAAGAAAGACACCATCATTTTCATCATTTTCATTTACCCCAGTGCCGCAAAGGCTCCCACCTACAGTGGGGTAAGGGGGGGTCGGATGTACGCAGTCTTACCCCTGTACTAAAGCACAGGGAGACTGTTTCCGGATGACCCATAGTGAAAATCGCGTCCAAGATTGCATGGACTGACTGCTGCTCCATAACAAAGAAGCGCAGACAGTTTAGTGAGCCATTTTGCTTTATTCCATCATAATCTCAAGCCAAAAAATAATGAATCTTTGGCTCCATTACAAATGATGGAAAATTAAAAGAAAGACACCGAGAGTTGAAAATAAAATAATTGGTCTTAGGTCGGGACAAGAACTATTCTTGCAGGAAGGTTCCTTTGGGGCTCTTGGAGAATTTCTCTGAACTCTCTCTCCCTCTCTCTCTTGTTCCTTTCTTATTAGTGAAGTTATCTTTGTGCATTTCTACTCTTAAATCCTAAATCTGATACATATATACGACATAATGTTTTAAATATGAGAAATAAGTATAAATTTGTTAGTTGTTACACGAGTTAGAAACGAATGTACATTATTGTACATTTCAATTTGATTTTAGTAGAGAAACTCACACATGAAAACATAATGTCAAATGATTCAATAACAAGTACACAATACTCTAATAACTGCCCTGCAATAACATCATTTTGTTGATATGTTTATAAAATAGTGAAAGCAACAAAATTATTGAATTTGATAAGATATAAGAGACAATTGTAACATGACTAAACTGAAAACTTCTAAGAGGAAAAGAATTTATCCCTTGGATTCCCATTTTGTCACATGCCTAGACTGCTGCAGGTCTCAGAAACCCATCCCAGGTTCTGGACCATATCCTGGTCTACAAAACTTGTTGGGTCCAAACGGACGACCAACAAACGAAATGCTTCGTCAAGGCAAAGAGACCTCTTTCACTTCTGGCCTTCCGGGTGGCGGGTCAAGTGGTCAATTGACCTGACTGTCCAGGTTGTCAGGTCTTAGAACATTGATGTAAACTTTATGTAGAGAAGCGTTCTGATAACATGCCCTGGCAGGGATATTGGCTTTTCCTACTGGGTTGGCACTTGATGTTCAGATGCAAGATGTAGCTGGAGAACGTGGAGGCTATCTCCATGGACGGGGCGGTATTGTTTCTCATTCCTCACTCCTTGTATTTTATTTCCACATTATCCAAATCCAATTACACCACCTTTTCTAGAAGACACATGGGCAAAGCATCTTTAGTTTATCTATAATGTTCATTAGCTTCTTTGAGTGTGTCCAAGTTCGAATGTGCAGCCCTGGACAGTGATGACTTGCTTTATCTCAAGGAGCAGATGGAAGCCGAGGAGGATGCAGAACGCCTCTTGAGGCGCACTGAAAAACGTGCTTTTGCAGCATTCAAAATATCCTTTTTTTCCTCTGTCCGCTGGTTTAATATTTTTGTAGAGAATGAAATGAATCTCTATCGCCGCGTGAAATGATGAAGGGAAAACCTTACATCTACAGTGCATATCTGTTGCTTTGGTCTTGTCTTACCTATTGTGTTAGAGTTCATCTGGTTCTATCATCTCCTACTCAACCCCTCCCCTTCCAGGTCATCTTGTAGACTAGTGAACTATAGACAAATCTTCACTCCCACAACAACAATAACAACAAGTCTTAGTCCCAAAAAAGTTTGGGATCAGCTAACCTGAATCGACATATGAAATTGGAGCTAAAGATAACAAAGATAAAAAAATAAAAGATAAGATAAAAAGAAACATATAGCTAAAAAAGATAAAGAAGAAAAAAAGATAAGATAAAAGATTAAATAAAGATAATGATAAAAAAGACAAAAAGATAAAGAACATAAGAAACATAAAAAAGATGGAAAAGATGAAATGAGATCAACCTTTCACCCGAATATGTTGCCTTCACTTCGCTCTTTCCAAAATCATACTCTGAATCTTCACCTCACGCATGAAAATTCAGCCACTCCAAGTTTTTTCATGTGGAGTTGCTTTTTTCTTTTAATCAGATAAGGTGGTCTTATAGATGATTTCATCTTACTATGCCATAGAAAAATGTAAACTTTTACCCCATTGTCCCATGCAACTGAGATTTGAGATGGCATATCTATCTATAAATAGAATACGGTGGAGGAAAATTTGATTGTAAAATTTGTAAAGTAAATGGAGTCATGGCGACCAATTTAATTTCATCTAGTTTTATGCCATCTTAGTGAGATCTATCATCGATGTAGTCTCAAACGTGGATGGATGTAACTAAAATTACGTTCATCAATTGTGCTTGCGAGTAACCTTGTCATTTCACAACATACAAAAAGCAAAGACTCGGTGGAATCAGATTTTTTTGGGTGGGTGGGTGTGGGGGGGGGGGAGGGTTGTATTTTGCAACTTGCATTTTTGATGATATCCTTGATTACCATACACAAAGCTGTAGCGGATTCTTCACCAGCTACTTTACCCCTTCCACTTCGGGTTGAGCCAAAGGCAAAAAGTGGGATCAGGTATTGGTGCCTCTTTTCATTTGCAAACTCTTGTAGTTCAGAGATTTTATTATGAGTTTTCCCCATGGTGTAGTCCAATGATATGATGTGCATTAATGCAAAGCAAAATTTGATGACCTATATAGGCAACAAGATTTACTGAAAAGGGTGATTGAAGTCAAACCTAAACGGCATCGAGTCTCTTCAACAACATATGCTTCTCCTAACAGGCTTGATACAGAATCCAATAAAAAGCCATCAGCTACACTGAATAACGATGAAGAAACAAGCAAAGGGAAGGCGGAAAACCCAGTTACCACCTTGTTAGCTGCATATGAGAGTTCAGATGAAGAAGACTGATTAGTCTGGTGTATGATGAGTCATGTTTAATCAGTGTAGAAGCATCGCGCATTAAAATTATTTAAACACTTTGGCTGACTTGTTTTTAACAGAGTTGGCATAGTAATTCAGTCTTATGTTATCAGTTTTCCCTTAGTCCGCCCTAAATTTGTGTATTTACATTGAAGGGAAGATAATGCGCTGACGACTTCAACACAGAGACCCTGTTATTTGTCAATTAAATGATAATGTATATTGACAATTTAAGTTGTTAGCTTGTGAATGGGAGAAGTCCATAGTTTATTACTTCAATATGTTCGGATTTAGAAATACAAAAACCTTCTCTTTAACATCTTTTTATACTAAAAAAACAATAATCATATACTCCCTCCATCCCTAATGAAACTTCCATAGTAAAAGTGGCACCGGGATCAAGATATTGAGTATTGTGTGGTGGAATGTTGTAAAAGAAAATGAATCACAAATTCTTTGTTAAAAAGAGAAAGTGGAAGTAGGGATGGACCGGTTCCGGTTCGGGCCCGGTTCAGGCCTGGGCTTGGCCGGGCCTCGGTTCATGAAGGGGAGGCTCGGAACCGGCCCGGGTAACCCTCGGGTCCGGGCCGGGCCGGGCCGGGCCGGGCCTCGGTTCTATATTTTTTTTTTTTTTTGGCTTTTCCTAGTTAACCCCCAACCCTCCTCCTCACCCCCAAACCAACCCTAACCACCTCAAATGGCCCAAAATACCCAACCCAACCCAAAAACTTAAAAAAAATTCAAAAAAAAATAAAAAAAATAAAATTGGCCCGGCCCGGGGCAGAACCGGTCGGGCCGGTTCACCTTTTGAAGGGCCCGAGCCTGAACCACCATCCCACCGGGCCGGGTGGCCCGAACCGGCCAACCAACCGGTTCACCGGGCCGGTCCGGGCCCGCACAGTAGCGGGCCGGTCCGGTTCCGGGCCGGTTGGCCCGGCCCGAGTCCAACCCTAAGTGAAAGTTTATTTTTGAGATGCTGAAAAAAGAAAGTTGGAAGTTTATTTAGTGATAGAGGAAGTATTACGTACCAAGTATATGGTTACTGCACCATTAATGGTAAAAGCAGTTGTAGCCCAAAATTCTAATCTCATATCTTATGTATTACTCTGTATCAAAACTTTTAATATACAAAAATACATATCGTTATCTTATCGAAATTTCACTATATCGTATTTCGGTGTATAGAAATTGCAATATGACAAAGATATGAGTATATCTTTTCCCAAGATTTTGAATTATCAAAATTTAAATATGGTATAAGTAAAATAATATGCATTACTGGAATCCAGTGCAACAAATTTTCATACTCCGTATGCAAAATGAAACATACAAAGGAAAAATGAAAAAAAAAACAATCTCAACTAATTAATGAGCTATTTTTTTTATCGTCAACTAGTCTTCTTTCATATCATAAGTTTCATGATCATTACATCAATCAAAGGAAAAACAAAACTAACACCAACTAAAATCCAACAACTACGACTGTAAACCCTATTATCAGACTTAGAGACGGTCACCTCTGAAAGAGCAACGCGAATCGCTAACCATGTAGCGGGCTTGACACAATCATTCTTGTTCCCATAGATCCAAACATACTCAATGACATAAAAAAAGGCTGAATTACCAAACAAACTGACAAACTTAACAACATAGACGATATCAAGAAGCCAAATGACAGAATAAAAATAATTAATAGGAAAAATCCCACGAACTCTAGCCCCTCGTACAACCCATGACGGTGGTTCAGGAGGAGGTCGTATCCTTGGTACCACTCTAATCGATCCTGCATTGTAAATTGCCATCTGGCCTGCTCGAAATCCATGCACCTCTCGTCGTCCCACGCTCGTAGCAAATCCACCGCTAGGGTCATCTTCATCGCTGCCATGCCCTTGCTACCCTGCTCACGAAGAAATCGATCGTTGAATTCTGGCTTTGATGTTGTCAAACTTGGGTAAGGATTCTTGTCAATCTGCCTCAAATCCAATCTCAGTGCCGAACACAAGTGAAGGCGATTCACCGGCTGGAAAAACCAAACCTTAGATCTACTAAAGAAAAACCAAACCCTAGACATAGCAATCTTAAGCAAGGATGTGAATTTTAACTCTTAAAATCCGTGCTACCGTTCTCTTCTTTCTCTCTCTCTAGATTTTAAGATGTGAATTTTAACTCTTATTAACGATCTGCTTTAAATAATTCAAATTATCAATTATCTCATAATAATTTCAATTATTAGATACAATTCTCAAAATGCTCTAGTGATTTATGATAACCCATTAATTACTTATAACATTTCAGGGTTTAAATACTAACTAGATCATTTTGAGAAATTTATTCAATAATTGGGATTATTTTAAGATAATTGATAATTTAAATATTTAGAGTAGTTCACTAATAGTGGAGATTATTCTTGTCCATTTTTTCACATACAAAGTGGCCTTGTTAGTGATATACTAAAATCATTAAATATAAACATTAACAAAATACTACATTGTTATAATAACCTATAGATATCCTATTCATGCACTAACTTGGATTATTATCAAGGCCAGCCCAGGCCAGGGGCACCAAACCCACTTTCGCAGGGCCCATGATTTTCAAAGGCCCAAATGATAGAGCAGAGAAAGAACACCAGAGAATCGCTGAAGCGGGAACTTCAAACGACAAGCTAAGCAACAAAGGTGAGTGACTCCATGATGCCTCTTTGGCCTCCTCATCGCCTGTCCGCCCAAGGGCGGATTGGGCCTAAGCTCAGGGAGGGCCAGGCCCACCCACAAAAATATTTTAACTGTCATATTATTTTTCATTTTTTGATGTCCCTTATTATTGGTGCATATCATATTTGGACATAGTGTAAAAAATTATGTGTACAAATTTATCTAAAAAATTGTTTGTACCAACCTCTCCAATCACTCTTCAACTAAGTTACTACCTCCGTCGTGAACTTTGTCAAGTGCAAAGTAGGTGAGAAATAAGAAAAGTCAAAACTGTGTGGTTGAGATTTGTGCAGAAAAGAAAGAAATGTGCAGAACCACTTTAATTAGAAAGTGACAAATTTTTTTGGGACAACAAAAAAGGGAAAATTGGCAAAGTACGATGGGAGGGAGTAATACTTTACATTCTTAAATCCACCCATGAAAAGAAAATAACTGATAAAGCTGAGGACTGCAATCAGGGGCGGACCCAGGAAAGTCATTTTGGGAGGGCGAAAATATTTTTGGGGGGGTTCAAAATACTTTTTGGAAGAGCAAAAATCATTTTTCGTATATATATACACTAAAAGAAATTTTGTTGGGGGGCGGTAGCCCCCCTGAGTCTCTACTACGGTCCGCCCATGACTGCAATGACATCATAGATCCCCAAATGCAGGGTATAGTATCTGGATCAGTTGCAGAGTATTGTGTTGCAAGTTTTAGAATATAGTAGAGGTTAATGTATTTTCATTGTTAAATTAAAATAAATGGGTGAAGTAATAGTGCCCTCTCATACTATATATCATACGGAGCACTAATTAATATAAATATATTCGAATGGTTATTGCTGGAAATATTGCCTTAGCACAAACATCAACTCTTATACCATATTGTTAAGCCAGACTGCTGAGTAGCCGTTGTTTTATTTTTATTTTAAATACGAGGTGAAATTTATAAGAATAATCCATACTTTTAGAGATTCTATAATAGTAATCTCTACTCAGAGTGTCTATAAAAATAATTCGAAATTGCACTAGTGTTCATAAGAATAGAGTAAGATGAATTCAAATTAATGTCTCTTTAATACTCTCAACCCTTACTCCCACTTTTCTCTTCTTCACACTTCTTCTCGGGGCAAATCCACTAAAATGACCCATTTAATCTCTACATTATTTAAGCGATGTGTGGCTCTCTCTAGGTTGTGACATAAAAGTGTTCATCGAGATGAAGAATAGTGAAGGAAGAGTGGAGCTTGGATTCACTCCAATTTATTCTTGTGGACACTATTGCTAGTACGAACTATTTTTATGAATACTCTCGGTAGAGATTATTATTGTAGAATCTATAAAAGTATGAATTATCCTTGTGAATTTTGCTCTAATATAAAGGTATTTAATTTTTTGGTCCCTTAACTTTTTAGTATTTTTGCCCCCCCGGGGCTTAAGACTCATCAGGCTAAAAAAAGGCACGGTTGGTTCGGTCTAGATCGTGTCATCATTCATCGGTTGTATTTCGCTGATTCGTCATAATCATCATATATAGTTATTTTAAAACTCGGAATTATATCGTAAAATATTAACAGATGACTTAATTAACTTTATATTGTACGGAATAGCAATTAGTTCATACTCTGTATTCGTTTATTGGAGTATATTTTACACTTACACTAATTTGGGGTATACTTATAATAAAACTTATAAAGTGCTTAGCTTAAGTGTTGGAAGTCAATAAGTCATATTACTTTTGCTGAAAAGTGAGTCTCCGCATATAGGTGTGATTAATTAGTCAAAGCACAATTAAGTTTTTTGTCAAATATGATACATACGTTGATGCTGATGATGTTTAAGTAGCAAATCTAATATCAGCTGATGTTTAATTAAGTAAAGTAATTGATGGATGGATGGATGTCATATATAGATATACATTGATGATGCATGTACGTATATATATGCATACCTACATCACAACAAGTAGTAGTAGTAAGGTAAAGAAAGGAAAGCTAAAAATAGGAAAGGTGTTGTCTTCAAGTATACGTTTTCCAGCTCAGAAATGAGGCAGCTGGCCGGCTTCCTAGCTAGTAGAGATCAGATATATTGCCCAACCTAATATATAAATTAAAGAATGACAAAAATACCGGTGGGTGTAGCTCAACTGGTAGCAAGGGAGTGACACACGGATTAGGTCCCGGATTCGAATCCCGACAACTGCGATAAAAGGTTACTATGTTAAAAATGTATATTTGTTCTGCAAGTACCGAGGATAGAGCCCTACCGTAAGGAGGAAGGCTAGGTAGTAATTAATCAAACAAGCTAGTGTACATACAATTTCACTCTCCCCCTAAGAAAGCTAAGCTAAGCTCCCTCCACATTATCTAGCTAGCGGTGCATCGTCCTCGTCACCCCCACCATTTCATACTTATCTTTCTATGGCATATCATATAGACGCGTACGTATAATATATGTATATATATAGGAGATATGCGTAGTCTGGTCTGACTAGAATTGAAGTACGTGGCTGGATCCATCAATATATATAATATTAAAGTTGGCAGCAGATCGGATCGGAGTTAGAATTGAAATAGTATATGAAGCCTATGATGATGAGGAGTTTCGATGGTTCAATTCATGCAGTTTTGGGAGTGTGGTTCATACTGCTAATTTGCAGTTGCCTGCTGCACCTTACTGCAACAACATCTGCTCATCGCGGTCCGAGAATCAACGACGACGGATCATCGTCATCCTCATCGGGTTTACCACGGCCGGTGATGGTAACGGAAAGGGGCCTTCTCGCAAATGAGCTCGCTCTCAGACCCCAGATGGGGTACGTGCCCCCTTACACTTACGTACTATGCTGAGTTCTTGTTCTTTAGTAGTTCGGACACTTTGACTTTCATGTTTGACAACGCAAAGATTTACTGAAATTATATTTAATTACACGCTAGTAACCTGTAACTATTGTCAAAAAAGTAATAATTTGTAAATTCAAATTAATAGAAATTTTATACATTTCTACTTTTATATATATATATATATATATATATATATATATATATATATATATACTCCTGAAATTATTTTCATATGGTATTTAACCTTTTAGAGTCCTTAGCACTACAAATGGTCTCCTCTCAAAAAGCACTACAAATGGTCTTATATGGATTGCAAATTTAATTTGCAGGAGATTCTAATTTCTAACCTTGAACATATATACTTCTATTTCGATTTAATTTTTGTGCTTGACAGATGGAGCACCTGGAATCATTTCCATTGCAATATAGATGAAAACCTTCTTCGAGAAACCGGTAAGCTAGAGCTTAGCTATCATGTGCTTCCTCTCTTTTAAAATAAGACAGAAATTCGAACTCATCGTCACAATTACGCCCTGCGTCCTCCGATTAACTTACCACTTTCTTTTTGGACAGACCCTAAATTAAGTTCATACTTCTTTACTTTCCTTATTTGGCAAATTATGTACATCAAAACAGTGTCAAACAGTGCAAAACAGTGCCAAACAGTGTCAAACAGTGTTTGAACAGTGCAAAACAGTGCACTCCACCGTAAAGTCAAATTTATTTTCTTAACGCGTGTGAAGTCAAACCTGGAACTTAATTGGGGGACGAAGGGAGTATTATTTTATGTTATACTCCTACTTGGTACGTACTATCCTCCGTTCCGTTTTAATCGCAAGTTCGCAACATGTTGAATTTTACACTATTCACATGTTTTACTACATTTTACGCTATTGTTTTATGAATTTTTGTTTTGAAAAAAATATTGTTCAATTCATCTCATTACAAATTTTCAAAATCTGATTTTTCATTTTTTTTTTCCTAATGAAATTAAGATATAATTACGGTCAAAGACGTGCGTTGGAAAATGTGAATTGTTGACCGTTGTATTTAAAAAAGAACGGAGGGAGTATATCTTACTATCCATGAACATATATCACGATATGTGAAAATAAAATAAAAAGCTCTAATGTTAATGATAGATAATTCAAGCTTTATAACGTTAAGACTTTTATTCTTGTTTTTACATATTGGAAGCTGATGCAATGGTCTCAACTGGGCTTGCTTCCTTGGGATATCAATATATCAATATCGGTATGATTGATTATACGATGTATAATTATAAATTAAAATAGCAATAATTTAGTCTGTGGAATTAGTAAAATTCATCCTTAGTTTCAAAATAAAACATTAATGTTGTGTTTTTGTGAACTTTGTTCATGGATCAGATGATTGTTGGGCCGAGCAAAATAGAGACGACCAGGTATGACGACAAATTAATTAATTCTGAAATATAATTTTGGGGAAAAGGTCAAATAGACCCCCTACTATTACGAAAATGTCTAAGTCCACGTCCAAGACCTGAGTGCGTATAACGTGCAACCGGTATACAGTGAGCACCGTATACCGGGACGGCTTTATATATTTTTTTCCTTTTGTTTTTAAAAAATGGTTATAACTTTTTTATTTTTGATCCGATTTTTATAAAATTTATATCAACATTTTTTATTTTTCATGATCTTTCAAATGAGACCAATATTGCCTATGTAATTTTAACATATTAACATTTGTGTGTAAAATATGTAACTTTAAGTGTTAAAATATGTAACTCACGTTCAGTCAAGTCAAATGCAACTCGTGTGTATAAATTTGTATCTCTACGTGTAACAATATGTAACTTTACGTAAAAAAATATGTAACTCGCATTCAGACAGGTCACATGCAACTCGTGTGTAAATATGTAACTCGCGTGTATAAATATGTAACTTTACGTGTAAAAATATGTAACTTTACGTGTAAATATATGTAAGTCGCGTTCAGACATGTCAAATGCAACTCGTGTGTATATATATATGTAACTCGCTTATAAAAAGATGTAACTTGCTTATTAAAAGATGTAACTCGCTTATAAAAAGATGTAACTTGCTTATAAAAAGATGTAACTCGCTCATAAAAAGATGTAACTCAATGTATTATCAAATGTAACTGAGGCCACTGATCCACTCCCAAACAGATTCGATCTTCTATTTCACAAACCTATCATCTCCCAAACAGATTCGATTTTTCTTATAATCCAATACTCATTAATATAATAGTTCGATAATTTCTTAAAATTACATACACAATATTGGTCTCATTTGAAAGATCATGAAAAATAAAAAATGTTGATATAAATTTTATAAAAATCGGATCAAAAATAAAAAAGTTATTATCATTTTTAACATCAAAAGCAAAAAAAAAGGAGATAGCTGCGTCGTTTTTGCAACCGGGCGCACCATCCTCATGGTGCGCCGGTTGCACCATATAATTTGCGCCAAGACCTCAAAAAAACATCCAATTAAACACTCAAACAATGAAAAAACATTCAAATTAGCTTTTTATCAGGAACGGTTATGAGGTTCGTTATTATTATGTCCTACTCTTTCCGTCCTAAATTGATTAATGTCATACCGAGTAATAGAATTAAAGAATCTGAAACCATTTTCCCTTAATGAGACGAATTTGAAAATATAATGCAGGGAAACTTGGTTCCAAAAGCCACTTCATTTCCTTCTGGAATCACATCGTTAGCAGATTATGTTCACCAAAGAGGGTTGAAGCTTGGGATTTACTCTGATGCTGGGTATGTAACATTATTATATTGTCTTTGCCCGCCTATTGTTCCAATTATACATCATTACTTTTAATTTGATCGAATTTTGTTCAGCACCTTTTGGTTCGATAACATCTCATTTCAATGATGTTAGCATTTAACAAGAGTAAATACTACTCCGTATAATAGAAGTGTGAACATATCCAGAAAAATTGATCGAGTTTTGACGTTTATTTGCCGCATCGGCACTCCTAAGTACTAACTAATCATGGACCAAAATGTTTTGAATACATGTTGGAGGCATAGCTAGCCCCATTCAAATGGCCATGTACAAAACTACAAATTCCCACATTATATTTAAAAGCGCTATTTTTAGCTTGCGAAAAGTTGAAAAGACTTTTTAAACACTTACAAACGATCCCTATAACAATGACATCTTTAGTCCTCCATTTATTGTATCAAAATCATAGTGGAAGGACTAAAAGTGTCAATATTATAATACTCTGAGGACTAAATGTGGGAAACATTGAAGTCATGGACTAAAAATGTCTCCAGCACAAAGTCGAGGACTAGAATTGGAAAAAATAAAAGTCGAGTACCAAAAGTGTCAATGACACAATAGTCAGGGACTAAAAATGGAAAAAACTCAAAAACTCATGTGCAAAAGTGTACCGAATGATTTAGTGAACGGTCCATGGGCCGATCGTTCATTTGATCGTGGTGACCAACGGTGGATTGTCCCTAAGGATGATAAGTTCGTGTTCTGTCCACATAATACTACATCCGTTCTTTAATAAATGCAACATGTTGATTTTTGCGCTATTCACATTGACGGATAGTATATCCGGGGATACCGGATGCCCAATTTAAATATGTTAAGTCCTTAACGGTCTGCCAAACAATCCATGAAATACGTTCAGTCATTGCTACATATGTACGCGAGCCTTTTATTGAAATGTACGGAGTATTGAGAAATATTTTAATATTAAATATAATATTATTGATATAATAATACTAATAATACCAATAATAATATTAAATTACAAGTAGTACAATATTAGTTTAAATTTACAAGCTAAGTTTACAATACATCACTTGCGACAAATACTCTATATAGCATTACAATACTAAAAGAATAAATTCCACTTTTGGTCCTATGAGTTTTGTGTCAATTCCACATTTAGTCCACGTCTTTCACTTTGTCCACTTTTAGTACCGGACTAATGTGTTTTAACCATTTGTGGTCCTTTTCCGACGATTTTAACCATCGGAAACAATGTCGGAAGGACCATATATGGGCGAAAATACAATAGTCATGTATCAAGAGTGGACAAAGTGAAAGATGTGGACTAAATGTGAAATTGATCTAAAACCCGTACGACCAAAAGTGGAATTTATTCATACCAAAATAGTACTAATATGAAAAGTAGTACAATGCGAGAACAAATTATGAAAAAAAGAATGTAATATGAGAAAATAATTAGGACTAAACAAATTTTAATATTTAAAAGAATGTATTTATGTTTTTATTTCCTAAGTATGAGTAATCACTGTCATGTTTTGTCAGTACTAAACTTTAAACATGGCAATTTGTTTTTTAAGGAATAAAAACATGACAATCTAAATTAAAGTTTGGAATTTTCAAACATTTTTACTCCTATTTCAGTAATTTTCTCAAACAATTACTATATAAAACTTGTGGAAATGAAAATATAAATTTTCTTAATGTAATCTAAAAATAAAATGAAGAAAAGCTAATACTATCGTATAAGAATATACAGAGTATAATATAGATGAAACTTCATGTTAGGCCGGCCTGATCGGGGCAGCCATCCGGCTGAGCACATTTTGGGGCCTTTCCGTTTGAGTTTTTCAATGAAATTCTTTAAGCATGTTCTTCATAAAGTCTAGTTTATTCATACAAAATTTCAGCTAAAATTTCAATCGGGAAGGCGATCAAAAATAAATTATTTAAGAACTCTGCATAGTTAATATGTATAAGCAGCGAAGTATGTTTCAGAAAATCATTTGACTATCTTCCCGATTGAATTTTTAGCTGAAATTTGGTATGGATAAACTAGACTTGATGAACAACATTCTCAAAATACTTTATCAAAAAATTTCACCGAGAAGGCCGCGAAATGGGCTCGTCCGGACGGCGGTTCCTATCAGGACGGTCTGACATGAAGACTACTCATAATATATATATATATATATATATATATATATATATATATATATATATATATATATATATAATAAGGATCAAATGAGAAGCGTGCTTATCGTAAGAAGTGAGAATGCATCTGGTGCGTTCATTTTAAGATCTGTGCATCAGATTAGCAAAAAAGTGCACGGGAAAGTGCAAAAAATATTTTAAAAGTGATGCTAGACGCGGTGGCATATCCGTAATTAATCGGAACTTTTCTGCCATCGCAAAAAGTGCATCAGATTAGCGAAAGAGTGCATCAGAAAGAGGCAAATGTGAAGCTTCTCACTTCTCACGTTAAGATGTCTTCTTATTAGAACCAACCATATATATATATATATATATATATATATATATATATATATAGGTTTTGGTTCAAATAAGAACATCATCTTATGAGAAAAACGAGAATGAATCTGGACCGTTAGATTTGATTTATGTGAAATTCAATGTGCATTAGATGAAGCTGTAATGTGTATTAGGTGAAATTGAAATGTGCAACACAAATGGTACAATGTAGTGACATTATGTGAAGCTAAATTGTGCATTACGTGAATTTGAAATGTGCACTAGATGAAACTAAAATGTGCAGAATAAAAGGTACGATGTGATGTTATTTTTGTACCTTTTATTCTGCATATTTCAGTTTCACCTAATGCACATGTGAGTTTAAATTTTAATTCTGCACATTTCAATATCATCTAATGCACATTTCGGTTTCACCAAATGCACAATTCAGTTTCACATAATTCAATCCAACGGTCCAGAAATGAGAACACTCCAAAACAATGCACTTTATCCTTCACAAAACTGCACATTTATAGTTAAAGTAATGCAAAATTCTAATGTGCACATTTACGTTTAAAATTTTGCACAGACGAAATGCACATTTTCCAATTTTTTATATGCACGTTTATGTTTTACATGATGCACAATGCTCAAATCCAACGCTCCAGAATCATTCTCATTTCTCTCCTAAGATGATATTCTCATTTGATCCTTACCATATATATATATATATATATATATATATATATATATATATATATATATATATAATATATAAAGGAAAGTTCCGGAAATATAAGAATTCTCAAAGAGAACTGCTATATTTTTCTCTCCAAAATAGAGATAACATGACTTTATTTACTATCATCTTAGTTTGTGGTCATTACTAGGCACTAAACATAGTACAAAGTAGTATTTAGACTATTTACTGTCATTAATGGTAGTACTTTTAAATCGTGTCAGTATTTTTTCGATCATACAACATATAACGACTCCTATTTCGGGAATAAAAACTATAGTAGTATTATTTTGAAATTCCAAATCATGTTTACTTCTATTTAGGCAATTTCCCTATATACAAATAAAGAAGAGAGTAAATAAGTAATATAATGTAATTGTAATGTAAGAAATGTAGGATAAGAAACTCAAAAATAATTGTGAAAATATATTGAATTAAAATACAAAAAAAGTTACGGGGTTGACACGGATTGTGCATGAGGTAAGGGTCAGTTTGGTCCTCGAATTGCATAAAAGGGGTCAAATAAGTCCTTATAACGTCCTTACTGCCCGGGAGTCATCATTTGGGGTGGTTCCTAGTGGATTTTTTTGATAAAATTTTTTGAGCATCTTATTCATTAAGTCTAGTTTACTCATACCAAATTTCAGCCAAAACTTAAATCGGGAATGCATTCAAATGAAGTCTTGAAGATAACTGCGCTTTTAACTGCGCAGCTATCTTCAAGACTTCATTTGAATGTCTTCCCAATTTAAGTTTTATCTGAAATTTGGTATGAGTAAACTAGACTTAATGAATAAGATTGTCAAAAAAATCATCAAAAAATTGCATCGAGAACTTCCCCAAATGGCGACGGCCGAACAGTAAAAACGTTATAAGGACTTATTTAACCCCTTTTATGCAACTTCAAAGACCAAACTGACTCTTACCTCGATTGTGCATGAATTCACCGATGATTTTGTGCCAAATAACTCGAGCCAAAGTACTTTTGGCACATATTTGACATATCTTTGTCAAATCCTTTATGAATTTTGATGAATCTCTGCCAGAAACTGGAGAAGATTAGAGAATTTAGTGAGAAAATGATGAGAGTTTCATGTTAACCAATTTGATTTGGTGAGTCATCCTACTTCAAATTCGGTCAACATTTTTCTATGTAACATATTAACCATAAAATTTATATGTCTAAATGAATTATTTTTTTATCCATTTCTTAAAATATCGTGAAACAATATTTTGAGTGTTATACAATTTGAATAAAATTTACAATTTAAAATTCTAAAAAACAAATAATGAATATGCCACACTTGAGATAAGTTATTGGATTATTAAGCTTGTGTTTATTTATACATTTGTAGCACACAGACATGCAGTAATACTATGCCTGGATCATTGGGATATGAAGAACAAGATGCCAGAACGTTTGCCTCATGGGTACGTACGTGAAGCGTGAATTTCAACCCCAAAATTTTAATGTGGTTTACTCCTTATTTCTCTTTAACCTTGCATCTCGTGATTAGAATAGTATTGAATTTACCATTATCTTTTCCAATATTCAGATGCGAATTCAAATTATTTAGACTGTGAGATGTAAAGTCTAATTTCAAAATGAACATAGGTTTAAAACTCAATTAGGTAATGAATTTAACATAATCCCTAACCCATTACAATTATTTAGAAACTGCTCATCTACCGTGTACTATACATCTCTGCTAACTTATTTTTTCTTATGTATATGCTCAAATCAGGGAATCGACTACCTTAAATATGACAATTGTAACAACAATAAAGAAGATGTTAAGGGAAGGTATGCTATGATGCCCTTCTTTAGCGATTAAAGTGTGCCCACATACTCATATGTTTCATTATCATGTTTAGTGTCCATAACCATCTAATTGCTTATTTAATAATGTGATATTTAAATTTACTTATGTCAACAAGCTTAAGTAGAATGTAGGTGATTGAACTAATCTTGTGTGTGTTTGTGTGCATGCATGTGAAATTGCTACATGGAAGACTTCTCTAAATATGAACAATATTCTTAAAGAAAAGCCAATTATTACCCGATATATCCTTTATGAATCAATATAACTAACTAACTAAATAGGATAAACACCTCATTGTTCACCCGTTCATGGTAATTAATAAGTTACTCAATTCATGTATTTAATGGACGACGGTGGTGAAGGGTTGTGGATGGCTGGCACAAGTGGTAGGCGATATTTAACACCTATATCTAGTGAGGTTAGATAGTTTGTAACACTCTAACCTTGTGGTTCAAAGGTTGTTACTCAATGACGATGGGAGACAGATGGCGTGAGGGAAATGGTCAATGGGAAATGGATGGTGGAAGATAGTACTAGCGATAATATTAAGGGCATAGAGCTTGACATGTACACAACTCATCAAAGCTTCGTGTGATAGGAAAAAGTGATTGAGATAGTGTTTTCCATCAACCCTTGAGGTTGTTGCGTATGAACTCGATGAGGTAATTTTTCGTGAAAAAGCATCGTTGATGTCTAAATGACATATAAGCCAACCATTTAAATAACTAGAGCGAGAACATCCCAAAGAAGGCTGGATGAACAATCAGTGTAAAGGTATCTTTGAAAGCAACTCCAAGACGTTGACGAAAATCCTATGCACCAGGGAATGCTTGTACTGAGTCATGGTCCCATCTCAATAGTACTTTACTAGATACGTCTATTTGCTCCCAACAATATTGATCTATGATAGATGAGAAAAGAAAAGAGACATTTTTTTGTTGTCGATCGAGGCTTAATTAAAACTCTTCCATCATGGTGTGTAGTCAATGTGGGATGACAATAGCTCTTTATTAATTAGTCTACATTCCATTGCCATGGTTATGAACGTGCATGTGGGTGATGTGTTTTGAAGAATGCACAAAAGGATACCATTAGTACTTAGACTTGTGTGAGGGTTGGATTATAGTTCAGGTGGAGGGAGTATTAGGTGGATGAGCATTTCAAGTGGTTCGAGAAGGAAGTAATCAGAGATTGACTATTGGGAGACTTATTTTGGTAGAGGATAAGACTTGATGAGATTGAGGGAGGGGGTGTTTGTTGGGGTGCAACTACATGTAGAAATCGATGGAGGGATTCTAATATTTTTCTTTACTATCTCTGGCAATACTTGTGCATGAGAAAAACTACATTGCATGAAGCTAATATAAGGTGTAAGTGATTTAAATTTGCTTCGGCTACAGGCATACATGATTTATATGGAAGTGTCAGTTGAATCTTAGTTAAAGCATGTAGAATTTATTAAATAATCAAGGGAAAAACCTAGTAGCGACTACTATTAATTGATCTGAGGTGATGGAGGAGGGATCCCATGCACTAGAAAAAACTAAACTGTAATTTGTGACTATTTGCTTGAAGGTGGGAAATACCTCGCACCATGGGAGAAGTGGAACAAAATATAATGTGGATGTTGGGGGGAAAGTCAAGCATTGATGTCATAGTTGGTTGATGACGTTATAGACATTGATGTGATGAACCAGGGCATGTGTACATATTATTTACGTCGGCCTTCAACTAAGGATGCCCTGTGCATGGTTAGACCAATAAATGTATGTATACATATATACCCGGGAAAAAATGATAATGCGGTCTAAAAAAGGAAATGAGAATGAATCTAGTGCGCTATATTTCAGTATTGTGTATTATATGAAATAAAAATGTGCCATGAATAAGAAAATACGGTGATATTTTATAAATAAATTCAACTCTTTATGCCAATTTGAACTGTGGACTAGTTTAATCATAAGTGTGCATTACCATGAACGAGAATGTACATAGTTTCATGTCATTTTCATTTCTCATGGGAAAAACCTTCTCACCAGACCCTATATGTATGTGCACACACATGTATTTTTGTATGTGTGTGTGGTTTGCTTCAAATAAAACTAAAAGTACTCTTAAGGTGAAAAGAGAACATACATTGACCATTAATTTAAGAAAATTGGAGGAACATATCAATTTCAAAGTGATGAACGTGATGTCACTATATATCAATGATTTTAAAAAACAATTGTGTCAATTCTTTCATATTTAAGTTTCACATCCATTTACAATTATGTCACTAGATACTTTTAATAGGATTATCTACCTCTAGAATCTTTAAATGATCAAGGGCTTGACTTTCTTCTCATTTTTTATGAAAGAATCATTTTCACTTGAACCATTCCCTACACAAATATGTGTAATTTAGTTCAAATAAAAAGTTTCCTTTCCATGATTAATAAAAAAGCATCTATGTCATTCATATTAATATTAATACAATGAATGATTAGATGCTACTAAATTAATGAATAATTGACAACAATTTGATGTTATGACATTTACGCTCACGTACTATATACATCTTGTGCATATGGTCTCTTATATTCATAATATAAATGCTCCCGGTGAACTCTTATATTGCATATTAGTGTGCAGTTAGTTCCATTGACAATTCTAGTAGAATATGAAAATAACACAAAATGGTGTACTTTTTTCTCATAGTGATAGACTTTATATTTTAAATACTTCCCTCTTTGTAGTGACATCAAAGTTTGATTTATTTGAAATTTTGGCCTATATATATGTTTTATCAAACTTGATGCATATT